>PUFA01000123.1:0-2440000 GCA_003508835.1 Eonycteris spelaea
ATTAACACACAGACCATCTCATTCCCCTTTTCCACAGATATTTAATATATCACAAAACATCAAATAATAATACTATTGAAAGATACTGCTGGAGACACTGAAAAAAGATAAAATAAACCATATCATTCTAAACTAAGATTCAAAGGAAATAAAATTACTCATACACTAACAGGAAATGACTAGGTAGTGGCAGAGTGGGAAATGGAATCCACACATTTTAAAATTTTTTATTATATTTTACTCCTTTATAGCACTGTCTTTTAATTTTTAATGACAAAGAGGTTGAGTACCTTTTCAGCTTTACTGACCATTTGAATATCTGCTTAGTAAACTTGTCTGGTTGATGTCTTTTGTTCATTTTTCTACTGGGCAACCTTTCTTTTACTTACTTATAGAAGTTTCTTGTATATTCTGGATACTAGCCCTTTGTCAGATATGTGTATTTTCAAATATCTCCTCCTTATCCAGCTACAGGCTTTTCTGTAGCAGAGAACAACCAATGGCTCTCTAGTGGTCATCTGTCTGAATTTTCTGAAAGCCATGAGGGGACCTTCTTACTATTAGCCCACCAATGTGAGAGCTGAACTCTGCTGTGATCTTGTCAGATGTAAATAATGAAGTACATCAAATAGTCTCACACAAAGCTGAATATATTACTGGTTTGGAAAAAAAAAAAGAACATATCACTCAGGTTTGAGTTTTAGCACTCTGAAGCAGGATCGAAAAGGTAATATGTAGGCCAAAGGAATAAGTATATGAAATGAGGTAAACATTCTGAATCCATAGTCTCGCCACATGAAATAGATTATAAACTCATTTTGTAAATCTTTGCTTTCAGTTTTCCCATCAACAATCTAAAAAGACTTGTGTCAGGTCTGGAGGGGGTTACATCGACTCTATTGGAGAAAGGCCATTCAATGAATACTTATATATAGTATTTTAAAGTTTGGTAATTCTTTTCTTTCATAATCCTTTTGAACTTTATTGGGTCTTACTACACCATACGATGAAACATATTGCCTCTTGATGTTGACATTTCTTTTTAATAAATCCTCCTGGTGGAGCATATTAGGTTAGAAGCTACTTTTGAGTAGGCAATGACTAAGAAAAGACTTGGGATCTGATAATTATGATGCTGGCTACTAAAAAAAGAAAAAGAAGTTGATCATAAAGTTCATGGAACCAGAGTCCCAAGAAGGCAAATTTACTGGTGAAAAAGCAGAGACCTAAAAAGTTAGATGAGCCATGTAGAGCTTGAGATATGAAGGGAAAAAAGAAAATAATTAAAGATAAGAGTACTATTGTAAAAGATAGTATTGAAGCATGATAAATCAGATTTCATACACAAAAAATGTCCTGATAGAAAAATAAAGTAGAAAAAAATTTCTCTTGAACTGAGAACTTGGAAAGCCAAATAAACCTCTCTCCATTGGTTTGCTTTTTTCATTGTTAGAATAATAATAATCCAAATTTTCACTTTAGGAAGTTTTAAAAAATCAAATAAACTCAAAGTTAAGTAAAAGAAAAGAAATATATAAGAACTAGAGCAGAAATAATAAAATTAAAAATAGAAAAACTTACAAAATTAACAAAACAAAAAGCTGGCTCTGAAAAGTTTAATAAAGTCGATGTGCCTCTGGCCAAGCTAAGGGAAAGAAAAAGAAAGAACACAAATTACTAATATGAAAAGTAAAAGAGGGGACATCACTACAAATTCCATGAAAGTTGAAATGATAATAACAGAATACTATGAACAATTGCATGCCCACAAATTTAATAAGCCATATGAGATGGGTCAATTCCTTGAAAGTACAAACTGCCAAAACTTACCCAAGGAAAATAATCTTTATAGTTCTTTTTCTATGAAAGAAATTAAATAAATAAATATTATCATTCCAAAACAGAAAACACTAGGCACAAAAGCTTCTCTGGTGAATTCTACCAAACATTTAAGAAAGAAATTTTTATCTATTTTCTACAATCTCTTTCAGAGGATAGAGCAGAGGGAATACTTCCTAACTCATTCAATGAATCTAGCATTATCCTAATATCAAAGCCAGACATACAAGAAAAGAAAACTGCAAGACAATATTCCTCATAAATATAGATGGAAAAAGCCTCAATAAATATTAGCAAATTGTAACCAACAATACATAAAAAAGAATTATACTGAATGACCAAATGGCATTTATCCTAGATATGCAAGCTTGATTTAACTTTCAAAAGTAATTAATGCAATCCATCACATCAACACTTAGAAAGGAAAACCACATGATCCTGTCAATAGATGCACAAAAATTATTTGACAGCATCCAACACACATTTGTGATAAAAATACTAAGAAAACAAAAAATAGAAATCTTCCTCAACTTGAAAAAGAAATGGGTGTCTCCCCTTATAACTCCTTTTTTTTTTTAGATATTGTTTTTTATTTATTTATGTTTTATGGTGACATTGGATAATGAAATCCAATAAATTTCAGTTGTACACTTTAGCAGTAAGGCATATATATATTTACACTGTGTCTTACTTCCCATAGTCAGATTTCTTCCAGTCATCACATATTTGACACACTTTACCCCATCTACCACTCCCTTCTCCCCTCCTCCCTACCCTCTGGAACCCTATCGCTCTATTGCTCCCTCGCTCCGTTGAGTCTCTGTTTGTCCTGTTCATTTGTTGTTTTTAGTTTGTATTCCACATATAAGTGATATCATATGATATTCTTACTTTGTCAGTCTGGCATATTTTGCTTAGCATGATTATCTCTAGGTCCATCCATGTTGCAAACGGCAGTGTTTCATCTCTTCTACTGGCTGAATAATATTTAATTGATATATGTACCACAGCTTCTTTAGCCAATCATCTACCATAGGACACTTTGATTGCTTTCATGTCCTGAGCACTGTAAATAATGCTGCTATTGAACATCAGTGGGCAAATGTCTTTTTGGAGTTTTCAAGTCTTTGGGGTAAATACACAGTAGAGGGAGTGCTGGATCGTATGAAATCAATTCTAAGTTTTTTTGAGGAACTTCCATACTGTTTCCTATAGTGGCTGTACCAATTTGCAGACCCACTAACAGTATATAAGGGTTCCTTTTCCTGCACATCCTCTCCAACATTTGTTATTACTTGCCCTGTTAATTATAGCTATTCTAACAGGTGTGAGATGACATCTTATTGTGGTTTTGATAGAATTTCCCTAATAGCTAGTGATGTGACCATCTTTTTCATATGTTCTTTGGCCATTTGTATGTCCTCTTGGGAAAAGTGTCTGTTCTGGTCCTCTGCCAATTTTTTGATTGAATAGTTTGTTTTTGTTGTTGTTGTTTGAGTTGTATGAGTTCTTCGTATATTTTGGATATTAGGCCCTTATTGGAGCATTGCTTGCAAATATATTTGCCATTCAGATGGTTGCCTCTTTACCATATTGATGCTTTCTTTTGCTGTGCATTAGCTTTTGAGTTTGATGTAGTCCCATTCATTTATTTTGCTTTTACTTCCCTTACCTTTGAGGTCAAATTCACAAAATTCTCTTTAGGTCCACAATCCATGTTTTCTTCCTATGTTTTCTTCTATGCATTTTATTGTTTCAGGTCTTACATTCAGGTCCTTAATCCATTTGAATTAATTTTGGTGTATAATGATAGACAACAGTCTAGTTTCATTCTTTTGCAGATGGCTTTCCAGTTTTCCCAGCACCATTTATTGAAGCTTTCCTTCTCCAATATTTTTCATTTTTTTTGTCAAAAATTATTTGCCCATATAAATGCAGTTTACTTCTGGACTCTCGATTCTGTTCTAGTGGTCAGTATGTTTGGTTGTCTGCCAATACCATGTGTTTTGGATTACTGTAGCTTTGTAGTATAACTTGAAGTCAGGCAGAGTGATGCCTCCAGACTCGTTCTTTTGTCTTAGAATAGCTTTGGAAATTCAGAGACTTTTGTGCTTCCATACAAATTTGATGATTTTTTTTTTGGTTCTTTTTCTTTAAAAATGCTGATGGGATTTTTATGGGGATTGCATTAAATGTGTATAATGTTTTAGACAATAAGGTCATTTTAACTATGTTTGTTCTTCCAATCCAAGAAAACAGAATATCTTTCCATTTCTTTGTATCTTCTTCAATGTTTTTAATAAAGTCTTATAGTTTTCATCATATAGTTCCTTTCCATGTTTCATTAGATTTATTCATAGGTATTTAATGCTTTTTGTTGCAATTGCAAAAGAAATTATTTTTTTCATTTATTTTTTCAGAAACTTCATTATTAGAGTATAGAAACACTATGGATTTTTGAACATTGATTTTGTTTTCAAAAACTACTGTATTTGCGTATCATTTCTAGTGTTCTTATAGGTTTTCTATATAGAGAATCATTGTCATTCACAAATAGTGACAGTTCGACATTTTCATTTCCTATTTGGATGGCTCTTATATCTTTTTCTTACCTGATTGCACTTGCTAGGACCTCCAATGATATATTGAATAACACTGGTGATAGTGGACAGCCTTCCCCTGTTACTGATCTTAGAGGGAAGGTTTTTAGTTTTTCACCATTAAGTAGAATTTGGCCTCTATTATACTTTCCTTCTATAATGATTTTGTTAAGTGTTTTTGATCATAAATCTATGCTGTATCTTGTTGAAGGTTTTTTCTGCATCTATTGATATGATCATAGATTCTTATTTTATAATTTCTTTATGTGGTGTATCACATTAATCAATAAGCATATTCGAACCATCCCTATTCCCTGGGATGAAGCCCACTTGATTGTGGTGTGTAATCTTTTTTACATGTTGCTGTATTTGTTTGCCTACTATCTTACTTAGGATTTTTGTACTTGTATTCATGAGAGATATCAGTCTGTAGTTTTCTTTATTTTTGTGTTATCTTTCTCAGGCTTTGGTATCAGCGTAATAATGACTTCATAAAATGAGTTAGGAAGTATTTGCCTCCTTTCAAATTTTTTGGAAGAGTTTCGAGGAGACTAGGCATTAAATCTTTGAAGGTCTGGTATAATTCATTGGTGAAGCCATCTGGTCCTGGACTTTTTTTGGTAGGCTTTTGATGATAGTTTCCATTTCCATACTGCTGATCAATGCATTTAAATTTTCTAGTCTTCATTGATTCAATCTAGGAAGGTTGTATTTTTCAAAGTACTGGTCCATTTCTCTAGGTTATTAAATTTGGTATCATGTACTTTTTCATAGTATTCTTTTATGATCTTTTGTATTTCTGCAGTGTCTGTCATAATTTCCCCTCTTTTATCTTGGATTTTGTTTTTTGTGTCCTTTCTCTTTTTTCTTTAGTGAGTCTAGCTAGGGCTTGTCAATTTTATTAACCTTCTCAAAGAACCAACTCTTTGTTGTATTTATTTTTTCTATTGTTTTTGTTTGTTTGTTTTGTTTTCAATTTATTTCTGCTCTAATTTTATGAGTTCTTTCCTTCTGCTGATTTAGGCTTCATTTGTTTTCCTTATCTAGTTTTTTAAGATGAAGCATTAGATTGCTTATTTGGTTCTTGTCCTTGTTTTGGTAATGATATGAACTTTCCTCTTATGACCGCTTTTGCCATGTCCCAAAAGTTTTAATACATTGTAGTATCATTATCATTCATTTCTATGTATCTCTTGATTTTTCTTTTTTATTTCTTCTCTGACCCAGTCATTCTTCAGTAGTATGTTGCTCAATCTCCATGTATTTGTGGTTCTTCCCACTTTCTTTTTTTACAGTTGATTCTAGTTTCAAAGCATTATGATCAGAGAATATGGTTGGTATGATTTCAACTCTTACATTTGTGGAAGCTAACTCTGTTCTCTCAGTCTGTGTTTGATTCTTGAGTATGTTTTATGTGCACTAGAGAAGAATGTAAAGTAGGTATTTTGGGATGGAAAGCTCTATAAATGTCATTTATGTCTAGTTGGTCTAATGTGTCATTTAAGGATGTTACTTTCTTATTGATTTTCTGTTTAAATGATCTGTCCATATCTGATAGTGGATATTTAGGTCCCTTACTATGGTAGTGTTTTGGTCTGTTTCTACCTTAGTTCTGTTAGTAATTGCTTTATATATTTTGGGGCTCCTTGATATTAAACGTTATGTCTTCGGTGCATGATTACATTTTTTCATTATTAAGTGTTCTTCAGTATCTTTCTTTACCTTTTCAATTTTGAGGCCTATTTTCATTTGATATTAGTACTGCTACTCCCATTTTTCTCTAAATGCCATTTGCTTAAATATCATTTTCCACCCTTTCACTTTGAGTCTATATTGTCTTTGGAGCTGAGATGTCTCCTGGAGGCAGCATGGGGTTGAAGTTTTTTTTTTTTTTTTTTTTTTTTATCAATCTGCAACTCTGTGCTTTTTTATTGGTGAGTTCAATCCATTTACATTTAGGGTGATTATTGAAATATGAGGTCTTCTTAGAGCCATTTTATCTTTACTTTCTGGTAGCTCAGTGTTTCCATTGCTTCCTTGTCCTTGTGTTTCTGTTTTCTTATTTTGGTTAGCTTTTGTGGGTTTTACCTCTGGTCCTTTTTGTTTTTTGTTATATACTTCAGTTTTGAATCTTTGGCATGGGCTACCATTATGAATATGTAAATGATAGTTACATATATGTACAGTCGTGCATTTTCTTCTGCCCATGCCTTATCTCTTCTCCTCTTGTTAATTTGGATCTTTGAATATCCCTTTTCAGTCATTGTTGCCTCAATTTATACCTATTTATGCTGCACGTTCAATAGTATGTTGGTATAGTAAATCTCCTCTAATCGCTTAAGCTTACAATGCCCTGTTCTTAGTGGGTTGTACCTGTCTGCTTCTTCAGCTTGCTGGTCACCTTACTTCCTAATTATGTTTTTTTGGTCATTTTTTAAAGGTGAGCTGACCCCTTTTCAGTATTTTCCTGTAATGCAGGACACACAGTGGAGAATTTTCCTCAATTTTTGTATGTTCGGAAAGGTCATGATTTCTCCTTCATATTTTAAGGATAGTTTAGCTGGATACATTATTCTTGGCTGGTAGTTACTTTCACTTATAGTTTGAATATTTGATTTCACTCCTTTCTTTATTATAGGGTTAGTGCTAAGAAGTCCGACAATAATCTAATGAGTTTTCCATTAGAGGTTACCGTCTTCTTTTTAGCAAAATAGGTTAATTTTGAAATACAAAATCTGCAAATAATGAAGATCAACTATAATAATAATAAATGATTTTAATCTTTTAGTCAATAAAATGTCTACAATATTAATATAAATAGATAAATAACAAACTAATAAACAAACAAACAAACATTTTTTATTATAGTAGAAGTCAATTAATAAATGTGGAAGCGTAACAGAATTAGAAAATCATTATTTGCCAACCATCATGACAATGATTGATTTTCAAGAAACACCAATGAAAGTTAAAATAAGAAAGTAATACTTTAAGGAGACTAGTCTCAATGTGTCTCTCCAGAAAATTCACACTAATTACAAAGACTGAAGTAGTAGCTTTACAGTGGAGAAATCTGGTGGATCTCACATCCAACAAATGATGAAAGTTAATAATTCACTAGTAAGGATCAAATTGACAACATGTGTCTCTGATATCATTCATTGAGAATACACAATTACTACTATGCTATTCCTGCTAAAAGTGTGTAATCTGCATTTAACCATGAGAAAATACCAGACAACTCAAATTTAGAGACAAATTATAATTATTTAGTACTCTTCAAAAATGTCCATTGTATGTAATTCAAAGAAATTCTAGGAAACCATTCTTGAAAAAAGGATACTAAAGATATATGGTTACTGCATGTAGTACATGCTCTTAGATTTTTTTTTCCTATAAAGAACCTTTTGGGATAACTGACAATATCTAAAGAAAGTCTAAAGATTAAAAATAGTATTTATCAATATTAACTCCTTAATTATGAGTTTTTTCTTTGATTATGTAAAAGAAGGTCTTTGTTTTTGTAAACACAAGCTAAAATATATATAGGCAAAGAGATATTATATATCTATAACTTACACTTAAATATTCAGAAAAATATACAATAAAGAGAGAGAAATGATAATGCAAATATACTAACATTAATACTTAGGAAATCTATTGGATAGTACATGCAAATTCTCTGTGAATTTAAAACTATTTAAAAAATTAATAATAAATAAAAATAGTAACTGACTATTTTAATAAAAATTAACTATGTGTATAATGTGGTTATTATCATGTTTAGAAATAAAATGTATGACAATAACACAGAGAAAAGGGGAGAAAGATGTATATAGTTGAAGGCATCTAAACATTATACAAAAAATGATATAATATTATTTCGAGGTAGGGCCTTATGAGTTAAAAATTAATATATTAAACATCAGAGCAACCACTAAACACAACATTTTTTAAAATCTTGAGAAAAAGTAGGACAAGTTTTTTGGTCAAGATGGCAGAGTAGGTAAATGCTGTGCTTGCCTTCTCCCACAGCCATCTCAAAATTACAGCTAAATCATAGAACAACCATCATGAGAATCACCTAAGTATAGATGAACAGAAGTCCTATAACTAAGGAAATACAGAAGAAGCCACCTTGAGACTGGTAGAAGGGGCTGAGATGTGAAATAGTCTGGTCCCACACCTACATGTGGTGGAAAATTTGGAGGATGTCTCGGCTGCAGAGCCCCTTCCTTCAAGGAGCAAAGGGTCTCAGCCCCACACCAGACTCCCCAGTCCAGGGTTCCAGTGCTAGTGAGAGAAGTTCCTATAACTTCTGGCTATGAAAAGCAGCATAGACTGTGACTGAGTGAAACAAAGGGCTGCAGGAGTTCCGAGTGTTCCTCTTAAAAAGCCCATGCATGAATTTACTTGCTGACAAACTCAGGACTCACTCACTCTGAGCTCCAAACACTGGGGCTCAGAGGACAACAGAACCTTCAGGGAGGAACTGAATTATCTGGCTTTAACTCGAGGTCTGGTAGAGCTTGCAGAAGCCATTGTTTTTGTTGTTTCCACAACCCAACCTATGCTTACAGTTGAGCACCATATCTGAGTCTACATCAACTTGGTTAACATCGCTCACCCTGCTCTGGTAATTCACTGAGACCCCACTCCATCCAAATTTCAGGCCCAACCAAGCAGTATCCAATGTTTTTCCATACAACCCTCTGACTTGGCTTATGCTGTAGACTTTCATAAAATCTCTCAAAGGTTCACAGACCCCAAACAAGAAGCATCTAACCCCCCCATGTCTCTTGCTAAGCAGTCGCAAGCCTGGCACTAGTGGCAGCAAGCTTTAGTTCACAGTTTGGCCTCTTCCAGACACCTTTATACCCATCAACAGATTAATGAACAAAGATGGTATATATATATAAATAATATAAGGTGTATATATATATATAAATAATATATATATATATATCACGCACACTATATATACACATATATATGTATATGTATGTATATACACATAAACACTATCATAGAACATTACTGTCATAAAAAAAAGAATGAAATCTTGCCAACTGCAACAATATGGATAAACCTAGAGGATATTATGCTAAGTGAAATAAATCAGACAGCTAAATACTATATAATTCCACTTATATGTGGAATCTAAAGAACAAAATAAATTAACAAACAAATTCATAGATATAGAGAACATTTTAATGGTAGTCAGACAGAGGAAGGTTTGGAGGGATCCATCAAGGGGTAAGAAGGATTAAGAAGTACAAATTAGTACTTATGAAATAGTCATGGGGATGTAAAGTATAGCATAAGGAATATAGTCAATAATATTGTAATAAATATGTGTTGGTGTCAAATAGGTTACTGGATTTATTGAGGTGATCACTTTGTAATTACATAAATGTCTAATCACTCTTCTGTACACCCAAAACTAATGTAATATTGTATGTCAACAGTAATTAAAAATTGAAATGTTTTTAAAGATTTAAAAATGCTCAACAAGGAGGGAAAAAAGACCAAAAAAAGTTGGAGCAGATAACAAGTAACAAGATAGTAGATTTAAACTCAGTTATACCAATAATTTAGCTATATGCTAATGACTTAAACATTTGAAAGGCAGAGATTTTTAGTTATGAGAAAAACAAGATGCTAAGAGCAGTGCTGTCCAATAGATTTAATGTTGAATTATAGGTGTAATTTAAAAATTTTCTAGTAGCCAGATAAAAAAGAAGAAAAATAAAGTATTGGAAATAATTTAAATTTTTTATTTAATCCAATATACCTTAACTATATTTTCAATATTATGACTCATATTAAAACATATACTCATAACTCATTAAAAATGTTAATGTTATTAATTACATGTCAAATGTTTCTTTTTGTAAAAGTATGAAACGTCTATATCCAGCATATATTTTACTCTTAGGTCATATTTCAATTAGGATGCTGAAATTTTCATCAGAAAGTCTTGATCTGTATTAGGTTTCATTAAATTTATATTCCCAGATACTTTAAAGTGTCTTAATACTTAAATTGAGAATCAGGTTATAAAATTATAATTAAGTTTAATTAGAATAAAATAAAATTTTAAAAATTCAATTACTTAGTGACTCTAACCACATTTTAAATACTCAATAGCCACATATAACTAATGACTACTTTATATTAAATGTGCAGATCTAGAAAAAAAACACTTTAAATATAAAAGATATACATAGCTTATAAGCAAAAGGTTTAAAAAATTTTAACATTTTACAAAAATAATCAAAAGAAAGCTAGACTAGCAACTAGTAATCAGAAAGAGAGAGTTCAGAGCTAGGAATACTATGAGGGACAAAAGAGATATTACATAGTACAAGAATGCAATCAATAAAAAAAGACTAAAATTTTAAATGCATATGCATTTCACAGAGAATATTCAATTTCTGTGAAGTAAATATTAATAGTAATAATAGAACATGTTTGATAATCAGTACAGCAATTAAGTTCATTAATTAAGTTCTGACTTAATTAGCATATATAGCATACTTTACCCCAACAACAGTGGATTATGGATTTGTTTTAAATCATGTAAAACTTTAATCAAAATAGACAACATGTTGTGCCATAAACAAAATTTCAACAAATCTCTAAAGGTAGAAATTATATTTACTATGCTGTGTCATTACAGAAGAATTTAAAATAGAATTATTAGTAAGGAGATGTCTGGAAAATCCTAAATATTTGGAAATTAACAGTACATTTCATGTAATCAACGTGTCAAAAAAAAAGTCCAAAAATTTAACGAAATATTTGAAGAACCTATATAATGAAAACTACAAGACCCTATCAAAAGAAACTGAAGAAGATATAAAGAAATGGAAAGATATTCTGTGTTCCTGGATTGGAAGAATAACATAGGTAAAATGACCATATTACCTGAAGCATTATATAGACTTAATCCAATCCCCATGAAATCCAGTCAGCAATTTTTGAAGAAATTGAACAAAAATCATCAGATTTGTATGGAAGCACAAAAGATTCCAAATTGCCAAAGCCATCCTGAGAAAAAGAAATGAGGCTGCCAGACTTCACTCTGCCTGACTTCAAATTATACTACAAAGCAACAGTAATCAAAACGACATAGTATTGGCAAAAAAAATGGACACACGGACTAGTGAAACAGAATTGAGAGTCCAGAAGTAAACCCATTTTATAAGGGACAAATAAATTTTTGACGAAAAGCCAAAAAAACATACAGTGGATAAAGGGAAAGCCTCTTCAATAAATCGTGCTGGGAAAACTGGAAAGCCACCTGCAAAAGACATGAAACTAGATTGTTGTCTATCACCACAAACCAAAATTAACTCAAAATGGTTTAAGGACCTGAATATAGGACCTGGAACAATAAAGTATATAGAAGAAAAATATAGGAATAAAAAATTCAAGGACCTTGGGCTTAAAGAGGGATTTTATGAATTTGACTTAAAGGCAAGGGAAGTAAGAGCGAAAATAAATGAATGGGACTACATCAAATTAAAAAGCTTCTACTCAGCAAAAGAAACTGTCGACCAGGTAAAGAAACAACTATCAGACTGGGAAAATATATTTGCAAGTAACACCTCCAATAAGGGCCTAATATCCAAAATATGCAAGAACTCATACAACTCAATAACAACAAAAACAAACGACCCAATCAAAAAATGGGCAGAGGACCTGAACAGACACTTTTCCCTAGAAGACATACAAATGGCCAACAAATATGAAAAGATGCTCAACATCGCTTGCTATTAGGGAAATGCAAATCAAAACCACAATGAGGTACCATGTCACACCTGCTAGAATAGCTATAATTAACAGAACAGAAGATGCAGAGAAAAAAGAACCCTCATACACTGCTGGTGGGACTGCAAATTGGTACAAGCCCCATGGAAAACAGTATGGAGGTTCTTCCAAAAAATTAAGAATTGATCTACCATATGATCCAGCAATCTCTCTACTGGGTATTTACCCCAAAGACTTGAAAAACTCATATCTGAAAAGATTTTACACACTGCTGTTCATAGCAGCATTATTCACAGTGGTCAGGACATGGAAGCAACCAAAATGATAGATGATTGGCTAAAGAAGCTGTGATACATATATACAATGGAATATTACTCAGCCATAAGAAGAGAGATGAAATCCTGTCATTTGTGACAACATGGATAGACCTCGAGATAATCATGCTAAGTGAAATAAGACAGGCAGAAAAAGTTGAAATCACATGATATCACTTATATGTGGGCTATAAACTTAAAAGCAAACAAATGAACAGAACAAACAAACAGAGACTCATGGACATGAACTATAGACTAGGGGTTAACAGAGGACTATAGATTAATGGTTGCTAGTGGAGTAGCAGAGGAAGGGGGAGGTAGGTGGGATAAAGGTGGTTAAATATAAGAGGGATAGGAGGAAGGTTAAGTGGGTAAGGAGATCAAATATATGGTAGCTGATGGAAACTGGACTTTGGATGGTGAACACACAATAGAATAAATAGAATAAATAGATGTCAAATGATAATGTACACCTGAGAATTATATGATTATATTAACCAATGTTACTCCAATAAAACTTAATTTTAAAAAAGTCAAAAGAAGTCAATTGATATGTGTTAAATGTAGCTAAAGCAATGCTTGGAGAAATTTATAGTTTCAAATGTCTATATTAGAAAAATTATATTTATATTTATTTATATTTTTATGAATAGAAAATTATTAAATAGAATATGAACAAACAAGAAAGAAAATCCATGAATCAAAAGTTAGATTGCTGAAAAAATCAATATGAATAACAAATTTCTAGCTTGAATGATAAAAAAAATGGAAGACAAAAATTAAGTCAATATCAGAAATGAGAGTGGACATGAGTGCAGATTCCACAGATGATAATTAGCTAGAATGGGAGGCTTTTGTACAAACTTATGCCAATAAAATCTACAACTTATATGAAATGGACAAATTCTATAATAGGCAGAAGTTACTAAAGGAATTTTAATTTTAAAAATCAGATACCAATTACTGTAATGATCATATTAACAAAAAAGGGGGAAGTCATAATCATCATATTGGACAAAACTCATGATTCATTCATAAAAAACTTGTTTTGAGAAAACAGAAGGATTTTTTTCTCAACCTGATAAAAGCAATCTACTAAACAATTATTGCTATCTTATTCTTAATGGTGAAAAAGCCTAACAGTTTTCCCTCTAGGATTGGGAACTCTCACCACTGGCATTCAACATTGTACTGGACTTCCAGCTAGTACAATAACACAGAATAGGAAATGAGATAAGGATTAAACTGTCTTTATTCACATGACATAATTGTTTTATGTAGAAGACCCTAGGAAATCTACAGAAAAAAAAAAGGCTACTAGAATTAAGTAAATTGGCAAGAATGCAGAAAACAATGTCAATATAAAAAAAATCAATTATGTTTTTATAAACTACCAATAAACACCTGAAAATACAATTAAAAAGGTTACCATTTATTCTAACAGCAAAAACATAAAATACTTAAGGATATATTTAATAATGAGTATCTGGAACTACAAAAATGTTGAGAGAAATTAAAGAAAATTCAATAAGTAGACCAATATACATTGCTATTCTGTTGGAAGATTCAAAATTTAAGATTTCAATTCTCAGATTGGTCAATAGATCCAATACACTCCAATATCTATTAAGTGCCCAGTGCCCATTAGGATTTTTTAAGGATTTTTCCTTAAATTTTCTAAGTATTTCTAAAACTTATGTGGAAATTTTGTAAGATCTTAGAACTGTTAAGCCAATTTGAAAAAAAGAAGTTTGCAGGAATATTACTATCATCTAATGTCGTGATTTACTATAAAGCTACAGAAATCTAAAGACATGACATTGGCATAGATATAAAAAATGATGTATTTCAATGGAACAGAATAGTAAGTTCAAAAATAGATTTATGCATTTTAAGTCAATAGACTTTTAACAAAGGTACTAAGTTAGTCACTGGGAAAGTAGTCTTTCCAAAAGTATGCTGGAAACATTGGATACCCATATGAAATAAAAATGAACACTGGCCCTTATTCTCAAATGCTATACCAATATTAACTTGAAATGAACCATAGGTGTAAACATAAAAGCTACAAATATAAAACCTGTAAAAGTAAACATTAAAGAAAATCTTCATGATGTTCAGGCAAGAGATTTCTCTCAGGTAGGCCACAAAATTCAAATAATGATATTTTAAGTAGATAAATTGGGCTTCATCAAAATTTTACACTTTTGTTCTTCAAGAGGCACTGTTAAAATGAAATGGCAAACCATGAACAATATTCATAATACATATATCTGACAAACACAACTGGTATCTAGAACACATTAAAAAAATCCTACAAGTAAATGATAAGAAAAACAATCTGATTAAAATGCACAAAAGACTTGAACAGACACCTGACAAAAATAGATATAGACATGGACAATAAGCAAATGAAAAGATGCACAATATCGATAGTTATCAGAGTAAAGTAAATTTAAACCACAATGATATACCATTACATGCTCGTTGAAAAGGTGATATGAAAAGGTGTTGGTGAGAATGTGGTGCAACTGGAACTCTAACTCATTGTTGGTATGGATGAAAATAGTATAGTCACTTTGGAAAACAGTGGGCAGATTCTCACCATGTTACACACCATTTAACCCTATAATTTTACTTCTAGGAATTTATCCGAGAGAAAAATAAAAGCATATGTCAACATAAAATTTACACACATGTGTAAAAGCTTTCTTATCAATATTCAAAAATTAGAGATAACTAAAATATGCTTCAACGGGGGAAATAAAACAAATTGTTATATGTTCATGTAATAAAATTAGATTCAGCAATGAAAAGAAAAGAATTACCAATATATACAAAACACAGACAGATCTTAAATCATTATGCGAACTATAAGAAGTCAGATAGAAATTTTATATTAAAATTCAATTAATATAAAATTCTACAGGAGACCAATCTAATCTATAGTGACCAAAAGACAAATCTAATCTATATTGACAAAAAAGCAGTCAGTGGTTGCATGGGGACATAAGTTGGTATATAGACAAAGAAAGAAGCACAAAGGGATTTTTTAGGATGATGGAAATATATATATCTCAATTATGGTCATGGTTATAATGGTGTATTTTTAATTTTAAATTTTATTTTATTTGTTTATTTATTTTTGGTAAGGCAACACTTGGTTGACCTCACAGGACCTTGTCAGTTTACAATCCCTTATTTTAAAATTCTTTTAGTTTTTAACACCTACAGCACCTGGTCTTCCTAAGGTGGTCTCCCATCCAAGTACTAACCGGACCAACCCTGCTTAGCTTCCAGAATCACACGGGATTGGGCTTTTTTCAGGGTAGCATGGCCATAGACACAATGGTGTATTTTTTAAAGAAGCTAACAAACACATTGAATGATACAATTCAAATTGATGTATTTTTTGGTATTTAAATTTATCACAGTAAATAACTAAAAAATAAAAATAATACCAAATTTCTGACTTGGTGGGATATAGAAAGATTATAGCAGTCCAACATTCTTGTTGAAACAACTATAGTAACACAAAAATTGTAAAAATTGTATTAATAAATATAGTGGGAAGCATAATTAAATTATTAAATTTTCTTTTTGTTTTTCTCTAGCTTTATATTGAAATATAATTAGATCAAATTAGTTGCTTGTATTTACATTGTGCTCAAATTCAATGATTTTTCAATAATAGTTGGCATAGACAATAATCTATTAGTTTCATTTGTGTACAGAGTAGTGATTAGAAGATATAACTCACGAAGTGGTCACATCCACTAAATCTAGTACTGCTCTTCTCTCTTACCTATATTTTTATAACATTGTAGACTATTTTTCATTATGCTACACTTTATATCTTTATGGCTATTTGTGATCTATCCACTTCTTAATCCCTTTGCCCTTTATATCTTCTTCTCCTCAAAGTCCCCTTCCATCTAGTAGACCCTAAAAATATTCTCTTGTATCTATGAGTTTGTTTCCATTTTGGTTCTTATTTTGTTCTTTAGATTCTGCATGTACTTGAAATCTGTGGTATTTCTCTTTCTCTCTCTGACTTATTTCATTCACTGTAATCCTCTCTAGGTTCATCATGGCAATATCTTTTTACATCCCCTTCCTTTTAGTCTATGTGTGTCTTTTAATCTGAGGTGAGTTTTTTGTAGGAAGCATATGTAGGTTTTTTTTTTTTCTTCTTCTCTATTCGGCTTCCCTATCTTTTGGCTGGAGCACTTAATTCATTTCCATTTGAGATACTTGTTAATAGGAATATAGTTATTATCATTCCTTATTCCTATTTTTGACATCTTTCTTCTTAAAGAAGTTCCTCCAACAATTCCTGTAATACTGGCTTGCTGTCGATGAGCTCCTTTAGCTTATTTTTGTCTGGGAAGCTCTTTTTCTGCCCTTCGACTCTAAACGATAACTTTGCTGAATAAAGTATTCTCGGTTGTAGATCCTGGGTTATCATCATGTCAAATATTTTGTGCCAAGCCCTCTGTCCTGCAAAACTTATTCTGAAACATCAGCTGTCAGTCTTATGTGTGCCCTTGTAGTAACTAACTGCTTTTCTCTTGTTGCTTTTAAGATTCTCTTTGTATTATAATCTTTTGGCATTTTAATTTTGATGTGTCTTGGTGTGGGCCTCTTGGGTTCATTTTTGGGGGACTCTCAGAGCTTCCCGGGGTTGTATGTCTATTCCTTCACCAGGTTAAGAAAGTTTTCCATGATATTTCTCTTCAAATATATATTCAACTCTTCATTCTACCTCTTTAGGTACCCTATGACTCGGGTGTTGTTACCCTTAATTTTGTCATAGGTTCCTAAAATTATTATTATATTCTTGGTGACTTTTTTCTTGCCATTCTGATTGGGTGTTCCTTGGCTTCCCCATCCTCTGTATATCAGTGTTTCAATCCTCTTGCTTATTCACCTCTGTTGATTCTCTCTAATACACTCTTCATATCAGATAATATATTTGGGGGAGGTGAAATTTCAGGGAATCCTCTGAGGGGAGCGACTTCTCTATCCAGTTTGATGATGTCTCCGCTTATGGCAGTGCTGGGTCTGCACACTGAGAGCAGCAGGAGGGCTCAGCAGAGGAACAATGGGTACTGCCAAAACTTCTGTCTAGGCGTGAGCCTCACCTCCAGCTCTTACTCCGACAACTTCATGTCCCCTTGTAAGTCCCTGGTGCCTCCTGAGCAGCCACCCAGTGCTGGTGTTCAGAGCAAGCAGGTCTATCATTGCGTAAGTCCGGTGTCGTACATGGCCCCTTATGAGGCATCTGCATCTGCCTGCTGGCCACTGTTCATATGCTCTGTCCCACTCATTTGCTCGGATGGGGCAGCCTCGTGTCTTCGCCTCATTCTACCTCAACTGTTGCAGGGTGATTTCATATTTCTTACCATAGTTGCAGGGCTTCTGTTCATCTAGGACCCCAGGCAACTCTGCTTGCTGTTTGCTCCATGTTTCCTTCTTAACTTTGATGTGGATGCCAGAGGGGATGAACGAAGCGGTCTGTCATTTAAGCCATTTTTCAATAAATTTTCTAATAGAGGTTTATTTATTAATGATTATGATGACATTCCACATAAATCTTATGATGTATGTATGTATGTATATATGTATGTATGATATATGCATGTGTGTATATATTGTATGTATGTATTTAGCAAGGCAACCTTGGTTGATCTCAAGATTGCAAGGACCGTGTCAGCTTATAATCCCTTAGTTTTTTATTTTTTTATGCCTATAGCACCTGGTCTTCCTAGGTGGTCACCCATCCAAGTACTAATCAGGCTCTACCCTGCTTAGCTTCCAAGATCAGACGGGATCGGGGTTGTTCAGGGTAGCTTATGATGTATTAAATACAAGAAAATGATAGTTTAGTTTTTTTCAAATAAAGATAAACAAATAAACTAACTAAGCATGAAAACCAATTAAGATACTAAAGACAAAAGATAATATCCCAATAAAAAATAAAGGATAATAAATATGAAGGCCTGAAATTAATTAATTAGAAAACAAAAAACTCAAAGAATAGATAACTATCAGAGCCAATTATTTCTATTTATTTATTATCTTCTACTTTATTTTATTTATTTAATTTTTATTTGTGGTGACATTGGTTAACGAAATCCAATAAGTTCAGCTGTACACTTTAACAGTAGGCATGTGTATATTTACATTGTTGTGTTCATCTCCCATAGTTAGATTTCTTCTGTCACCACATATTTTACCCCCTTTAACCATCTACCCATTCTCCTTTCCCCTCCCCCCTCCCCTCTGGTAACCACTAGTCTATTGTCTATGTCCATGAGTCTGCTTGTTTGTCCTGTTTCATTTGTTGCTTTTAGGTTTATAGCCCACATATAAGTGATATCATATGATTTTCAACTTTTCCTGCTGTCTTATTTCACTGAGCATGTTATCTCATTGTCGCAAATGACAGGATTCATCTCTTCTTATAGCTGAGTAATATTCCATTGTATATATGTGCCATAGCTTCTTTAGCCAATCATCTATCGTAAGGCACTTCGGGTTGCTTCCATGTCCTGGGGCACTGTAATAATGTGCTCTGAACAACGGTGGTGCAAATATCTTTTTGGATATGAGTTTTCAAGTCTTTCGGGTAAATACCCAGTAGAGGGATTGCTGGATCATATGGTAGATCAATTCTAGTTTTTGGAAGAACCTCCTACTGTTTTCCATGGTGGCTGTACCAATTTGCAGTCCCGCCAGCAGTGTATGAGAATTACTTTCTCTCTGCATCCTCTCCAACACTTATTATTACTTGTTCTGTTGATTATAGCTATTCTAGCAGGTGTGAGATGGTACCTCATTGTGGTTTTGATTTGGCATTTCCCTAATAGCAAGCAATGTTAAGCATCTTTTCATATTTGTTGGCCATTTGTATGTCCTCTAGAGAAAAGTGTCTGTTCAAGGTCCTCTGCCCATTTTTTGATTGGGTTGTTTGTTTTCTGTTGTTACTGAGTTGTATGAGTTCTTTGCATATTTTTGGAATTAGGCCCTTATCAGAGGTTGTGCTTGCAAAATATGTTTTCCCAGTCTGATGGTTGTCTCTTTACCTTGTGTAGTTTCTTTTGTTGTGCAGAAGTTTATGTAATAAATTATTTTTTTAATTATTATTTTTTATTTTTAAATTTTAATTAGTTTCAAGTATGTAGTACATTGGTTAGACATCTATAGAATTAGTAAAATGATCCCCCCAATTGCTCCCCCCTCCCCTGACCCTCCACCTAGCCAATGTATTAATGCTAATTGGCATTCCTTATGCCATGCTCCCATTCCCGTGACCATCCATTAGCTACTAATTTGTACTTCTTTAACCCTTATCCATTCTCCCACCCCCAGCCATTCCCTCTGTTCATTACCAAATTGTCCACTATATTTGTGAGTCTGTTTTTGAACAGTTTGTTCTTTTTATTTCTTAAAATTCCGCTATAAGTGAAATCATATAGTGTTTATCTTTCTCTGTCTGACTTAAATACCTTCTAGGTTCATCACAACAATATCTTTTCCATTCCCTTCCTTTTCATATGTAGGGTCTTGTTTCTTATTTTCAGCCACTCATCTTTGGTTGGAGCACTTAACTTTTTCCATTTAAGGTACTTATTGATAGGAATGTAGTTGTTACCATTCTTTATTCCTGTTTTTGATACATGTTTTTTCTTCTTTAAAGAAGTCCCTCCAACATTTCCTGTAATTCTGGCTTGGTGGTGTGATAAATTCCTTTAGTTTATTTTTGTCTGGGAAGCTTTTATCTGTCCTTCAACTCTAAATGATAGCTTTGCTGGATAAATTATTCTTGGTTGTATATCCTGGTCTTCATCCTGTCGAATATTTTTGCCAAGCCCTTCTGTCCTGCATAGTTTCTTTGAGAAATCAGCTGCCAGTCTATGGTGTTCCCTTATATGTAATTATTTGTTTTTCTCTTGCTGCTTTTAAAATTCTTTCTTTGTTTAACCTTTGGCATTTTAATTATGATGTGTCTTGGTGTGGCCTCTTTGGATCCCTGATTTTTGGAATCCTCTGAGCTTCCTGGGGTTTTATGTCCATTTTCCTTCACCAGGTTAGGGAAGTTTTCCATCATTATTTCTTCAAACAGCTGTTCAACATCTTGATTTTCTTCACTTAGCGATCAGATGAATATTTGAGCCTTAATAGTGTCCATATCCTCCTTAAATTATTATAGTCTTGGCATCTTTTTTCTTGCCATTCTGTTTGAGTGTCCTGATTGGCTTTCCTGTCCTCTAGATAGGGCATTTGATCCTCTTTATTCACTTTGTTTATTCCTTTGTTTATTCCATTTAATATACTTCTCATCTCAGATAATGTTTCTCATTTCAGACTGGTTCCCTCTTATAATCTCCATTTCCATTTTTATCTCTTTGTTGGAGTTCTCTACATTTCCCAAAAGTTCATTGAGCATCTTTATAACTAGTGTTTTGAACTCTGCATCTGTTAGATTTTGACTCCATTATATCTGGATCTCTGTTCTGTTCTGTCATATGGTTTCTGCTTCTTTGTCTTCCCATTTTGGCTGCCTTTCCGTGTCTGTTTCTATGTACTAAGCAAAGCTCCTAAGTCTCCGGTCTTATTAGTGTGGATTTGTGAAGTAGGTGTCCAGGCACAGTCCTGAGAGGGGTTCAGCTGCAGGCAAATTTAGCCCAAGCCTCTACCCCTCTGGGGCCACCTGTTCAAGATTCAGCAAGCAATCCACAGATGCTGTGCTTAGTTGCCTCAAAAGGACCACACCATTAAACCAGGCCACTGCCTCCAGTGTGAGTCTAGGCGCTGCTCAGCAAGGCGCACCTGACTACTGAGGATATACCTGGTTGTGGCTGGGTGGGCCAACGTTGGTGGAGGGCAGAGTTCAGGGAATCCTCTGGGCAAAGGGAGCTCTGTTTATCTAGTTTGATGAAGTCGTAGCTGTGGTGCACTGTGTCCAGCATACTGGTAGAGGGAGGGCTCTATAGGAACAATGGGTACTGCCAGCACTTTTTGACCGGGCTTAATCTCACTTCAGCCCTCCTCTGACAATTATCTCCTTGTAAGTCCCTTGTGCCTGCTGCGTGCAGCAGAAATGGCACTGGTGCTCAGAGCAAGCAGGTCTGTCACTTGCGAAATCCACTCAGGGACGCAGACTCTCTAAGAGCTTCTGCCTCTGCCACTGCCACTGCGTTAGCTGCAGCCTCCATCTGGACAGGCAGTCCTGTATCCTTGCCCTGTCATATCTTTCCATTTCACGGTGATTTTTTGATGTCTCTGGTAGTTGTATGACTTATTCATCTAGATCCCAGGCAATTTTTTCTTGCTGCTGTTCCTTGTTCCGTCACAACTTTGATTTGGTCGCCAGAGGAATGAACAGAGCTTCTGTCATCTATGCCATTTTTTCCACCCTGTAGTCAATTATTTTTAATGAACATTTAAAAACCTGAAAAATAACATTGAAAAAACCCCGCAAAAACAGAAAAGGGAATGGAAATGATAAAAGATAGATTTAAAAAGTTTATTTAAAACCACCTTTACCTACCTCGCTACAACTTGAAAATATTAATGAAATGGACCAATTTTCAGAAAATCTTTATTGACTCAAAGAGGCATTAAAGCCCAAGTATATTTTTAAAAAGTAAAGGTACAAAGGATTTCTTCTAAACAGGATCCAGCCTAGTAAATATTATTGGTTCTATAATAATGATTCTATAAAAAGTATCAAGAAGTAAATTTTCCAGAAGGTTAGAACAACTTGAGAAAGATAGTGCCCAATTCTTTGTATATTATGCTGACATCAAAGTTCTACCAAGACAGCATTAAGGGTAAAGTCTAAAGAATGATCTCAGTGATGAATGTAAAAAGTCCTAAAACTAATAGTAACAAACCAAAACAGTAGCACATTAAAAATTTCATCCAGAAACTGCAGTGCACACTTGTATAAGAAATGATTTAAATTTATTTCATACAAATTTGATCCAATTAGAAAAATATCAATAATCTCAATAAAACAAAAAAACCAAAAAATCTTCAAAATATTTAATAATCGTGGTAATGAAGTAATTTTCCTAAACAATGAAAAAATCTATATCTAAAATTAAAATGCAAAAAGGACAAAGATGTTCTTATTACTATTATCTAATAATTTTCTGGATTTATGGTTAATTTCGAATAGGTAAAATATAACATAATGCATTATTTTAGAAACAAGTAAAGTTGAGTAGTAATACTGGTAAGAGAATTGACAAAGCCTTCAATGAAATCAAATCAATATCTTGAAACAAATCTGTCTATCTACCTATCTATATACACACACATCTATGCATATATATAATTTCATATTATGATAAAAAAAAAATATCACAAACCAATGGTAAAGTGCTAGGTTACACAATAAATTAGAGTTTGGAAATGTAGATTCTTGGAAAAAATGTTAGCTTTTTACCTAAGTAACTTCCAGGACTCTAATAAAATTAAATTAAAAATAAGTAAATAAAGGAACAAATACTAGAATACTATAGGATGAATGTTGAAATGGGAGAGGCCTTTCTAAACATAAAATACAAATAAATATTGAATAATACTTAAAAGATAAAAAGTGGTTTTGATCACTAAACAGTCAAGAATATAACAGTTTATATAAATTATTACTACACATTAACACATACATATTTATATGTGAATATGCTTCTATTCTTAATAAATAATTCACAAATAGATAAAGACTACAAAAAAAAAATGCATGGGAAATCTGGGCAAAGAATAGAAAGATACCAATATCAACATAAAAGTTATGAAAAATTTTTGAGAAAGACAAAAGAAATGTTTATCTTTAATAATAAAATGTCTTTTAAAATTAGATTTTTAGAAAATTCAATGAAAAATGATTACAAAATTTGGTAATATCTAGTGGTGGCAAGAATGTGGTAAGATTGGATATCTCACATATCTCAACTGGAATAAATTATCTGAAAATCAATATATACCAAACATTTTACTAAATTTTCATATCTCTGAGGGATATGTTCTAATACAACAAATTAGGAATTTGTGGCAGTATATAATTTTCCTAATTAATATGCATAAATATTATCAAATATAAAATGACCTTTTAAATATTTAAACAAGAATAATTGTGCGAAAAGGAATTGATAGAGAACAAAGTTAGACTGAGATATAGGGTTGAAGTAGTTGGCTGAATTCTTCCTTTCTCAGTGAAACTTTTTCATTGATTTATTTTTTTAATTTAAATCTTGATCCACATAGTATTTTGGCATGGCTATGAAAAAAAAGATAAAGTGAAAGATAGGGAAAGAGAGACATAATTACAAATTTAATCTTTGAATTACAGACTGTGAGTGGCGATACAGAAACATCTCCAAGCTAGAGAGAGAGCAGTTAATTTATCCTACAGGGATGTTTTTACTTGAGTCATTGCCCTTCCATTCTCTGGTCCTGGGTACCATCTCTAGGGATGTTTGGCTTTGGAGAGTACCAGGTGGGTTTGCCTACTCCATGCCTGATATTACTTCTTGCTCTCTCAATAATCCCTTTGCATTTTGTAGTTTTAAATATATTTCACCTGAATTTATATATGATGATTACTGTTGAGATATTCAAATGGGAAGCTCCTGGTAAGTGAACCACAGCTATTTCACATATTTCTTAGGCTTTTTCTCATTCACTTGGAGGTGTTTGAGCCTGAAATTATCTATTGAGGAAAACATGGCATAAATTTAGTCTTGGCTCTGCTACTGGCTGAACTGAGAACTTAGTGTGTTATTTTACTTCTCTGGGCCTCAACTCAGATTCTGTACTAGAATTTTTAGATCATTTTTCTGCTGTGGTCTTTCCACTTTCAAGATAAGGAATAAGAATTTAAAATTAGACTGTGGGTTTCCTTTTAAATAGTAATATGTATTCACTTAAACCGAGTAAAAAAAGGTTTAAGCATTCTATAATTATTTTAGCCAATAAAAATTTACAAATTTTATACTGTTACTTAATCTGAATGTTCAAATACCACACAGGCAGTAATAACACATAAATATGATTCCCTCACTCCCCTGCTTATGAACTCTAAAGAGAAACTCCTTAACCTGACACTTACTTGAAGTTGAGGTCACAATCTGCCTTTTATCTACTTTTGTTACATTATCTCTTACCACTATTTCTAATTTCGAAACGTCTAGCTTGAGTTTACCCAGACATTCCCTTCACTGTCAAACTTCACATATTTTCATAACTTATCCCTTCCCTATGAAATGCTCATTTCCATTTTAGTCAATTTCTGACATTTAACAATCCTTTCCTAATTTCAAGATATAACTACCATTTACTTATATTCAAAGATATTGATATCTAGCACTCTTTTAGGCATTAGTCTAAAAACTTTCTATATGTTATAAACTTTTCATTTTTTAACTCAACTCTGCAGGTAAGTGTTACTAGACTCATTTTAATAATATAGAAAACTGCAAGGTAAGGATCTTTGCCCACATTATACAGATTAGATTCAGAACAATTAAGAGACTTTGCCCAGGTGTTTACAATTAATTGGTGCCAAAACAAGGTGTGTACAGATGATACTGGGCATGTTCTACTCTTTTTATCAAGCTTGTTTGTACAGTGTTAGCAAATGTTTGTGGCTACTGTGTACCAGCTCAGTGCCTGACAGTACAGATTTTGTTAGTCTCACAGTTTCTCAGTCCTCCTAGCAGAAGGAATTTTTCTTCCCAATAGCACTGCATAATCTTTTAGAGACATTTATCACATTTAAAATTTATTCTATATTTTATTATTAATTTACAAAGTAATAATTTCCTTATTTTTTCATCAGACCTTAAATAATGTTTCGCTTTTTTCTTAAACATTTTTCTTGTGGCCAGTCACCAATGCCAGAGATTCTTTCCCTTCTTTTCCTTTTCCTTTTCCTTTTTTTCTTCCTTCCTTCCTTCCTTCCTTCCTTCTCCTCCTTCCTCCTTCCTTCCTTCCTTCCTTCCTTCCTTCCTTCCTCCTTCCTTCCTTCCTTCCTTCTTTCTTTCCTTCCTCCTTCCTTCCTTCCTTCCTTCCTTCCTTCCTTTCCTTTCCTTCCTTCCTTCCTTCCTTTCCTTCCTTCCTTCCTTCTTCCTTCCTTCCTTCCTTCCTTCCTTCCTCCTTCCTTCCTTCCTTCCTTCCTTCTCTCCCTTCTTCAACAATTAAAAAAAATTTTTTTTCATTATGTGTCATGCACCTTTAAGGTTCTGGGTTAGGAAGATCAATAAAACACAATCTCTGCCTCAAAGCTGTTATAGGTGTGAGGGAGAGGCAAACACTTAAATAATGATTCCATGAACAATGAAGCTATTTGGAGATAAATAAAGTGGTATGTATTGTTCATAATCAATTTGAATTAGTAGCCACTGTACTTATATTAGTAGCCAATTTTGTGCATGTGAAATACATTGTTTCTACTTACCATTTACTCTAATCTGACTGTTCAAGTTTATAGGACTGCATATTTAGCCAAGAAAAATCTGTTTTTCCTGGGTCAGGAAGTTGTGCATGGAAGAAAACTGTAATTTACTTGACTATGATATGTTGGGCAAGAGCTTTCCACAACATGCTTTCTTAGGAAGGGAGGAAACAGTTAAGATAAAGGACCTGAGATGAACAATAATAGTCAGTAAGTCAGAGGAGATCATAAGGGAAGAGTGGATACGAGGACCCTTAGTAGAGAAGGGAAGAAATCTACTGGAACCTTTAGTAGAGGAATTTCACTTGGGCAAATGTAAAGACAGGGAGGAAGCAAAGCAGGTGGGACAAAATTTTAATAATTCCCTCCTCTATGCTAGGCAGTCTTATATATGCGAGGAGGTCAGAGCATTCTGCTGGGAGAAACTTGTTTTCAGATATATCATGGTAAAAAAAAAAAGAAGCTTTATTAAAAATTGTGGCTTCACAAACTCATGTGTTGTTAGAACAAGCCCATGGGGAAACATGCTCTTCTTTTGAAAAAAAATTAGGACTAGGAATCAGAGGACCTGGTTCTAGACTTAGACCAATATTGATTAGCAGTTTTTCAGGAAGCTAATCTAATTACTTACCTAATTACTCCGTTCTTCAGCTAAGCTAGATGCAAAATGGAACAATCAGAGCTGTGTTATGTATTATAGAGGGTTACTGTGAAGAGAAAATGAGGGCTCCGTTTGTTAATTAAAAAATTATTTCTGCTTTTTAATTACAAAGTAATAAATGAATCTTAATCTATAAAAACAAAACAGACATTATGGAAACATATAGAGTAGAAATTCCTCGGGTCATTCTCTTTATAATGCCATTTGTCTCTCTAGAGGTCAACAATCTTCACAATTTTGTGCTCTTCAGAAGACTTCTATGCATTTATATAATATATGTATATATACAAAAATAAAGCTATTAAAAACTAAGGGGATTATATTATACAATTTCCATAACCTATTATTTATTTAAAATCCTTTTATTATTATTACTTTTAATTAATTTATTTATTTAATTAGTTTTCAAGTATATAATACATTGGTTAGACATTTATATAGTTTATAAAATGATCCCCCTAATTGCTCCTTCTCTTCTCTGGTTTTCCACCTAGCCAATATATTAATGCGAATGCATTCCCTAAAAATTCTTCTTAATGATGACAATTTGTTTTTATTTTTCCATTAACAAATAAGATTGTACTTATGAATTCACCTTTGTTTATATTTCTTAGGATTTCTGTATGTTGCATACCTAGAAATGGAATTGTTGAATCAAAGCTTTGCTCATTTAAATTTTGGATGTGAACTGCCAAATGACTTTCTGAAAGGCAATGCCAGTTTCATTTAAATGATATGTAGGTGCGCATTTCTCCACACTTTTTCTAACAATGATTATTATCAGCCTTTTAAACATTTTGTCTCGATGATAGATAAAAATCAGTATTATTGCTTTAGTATATTAAGTATATACTTGCTTATTAAGTATGGTAAGTGTATTAAGCCATATGGTCTGGAATACTTTTTTAGTTGAGCATTGTTTCACATGTTTACTAGGTATTTTTATTCATTTCTTCCATGAATTATCTTTACATATACATTACATAAATTTCTATTGGGTTTTCTGTTCTTATTGATTTGTAGGAGGCCTTTATATTTATAGCCAGTAACCTTTGTTTATCATGTGGTTTGATTACCTGTGTTTATCATATTTCAATTTATTTCATTATTATTTACACAATCATGTTTTTCCAAATTTAAAAATTGATTACTTTATATTTTTTCTAGAACATTCATTACCTATTTCACTCAGCTTTAAATTTTATTTCTGTGAATTTTCATATAACATTCTTACAAAATATTATCTCTATAGTTGTTCTTTTGATAGTCCCTACTACTGTGTAATGTGTTTTCTTTTCTGTCTTGTTTAAACTTACTATATATTTGTCTCCAGGTATTATTTTATTCAAAGATAGGACTTTTTATTTTATTTATTATGTTCATAGCTTTCTTTTGGGATGATGCTAGGTGGGAAAGGTATTCTACATTGTTGAGTCTCTATAGTTTTACTTTTATAGTTTCATTTATTGAATTTTAATTATATATTTCCTTCTTTTAAAAATATAGAAAACTGTGGTTACAATTTTTTTCTTACTGTTTTGCCAACTGCCTGCAAATTTTTGATAAATAGAACTCTCACTGTTATTTTCTAAATATATTTAAAGTTTACATTAAAGTTACTCTTAAACCTAAGAGCTAGTTTTAAAATATTTTTTAATTTCTTAGGGATGATTTGCTTTGCTTACTTTTTCACTGCTATTTTCTAATAATACAGCATATATTCTGCCATTTAGAATTTATTAAAATTTTCTCTGTGACATAACACATGAGCAATTTCTAGGAAAAAACACATAGGTATTTGAAAAGAATATCACTTTCTATTTTGAGGAGTACATTGTTTATTAGTTTAAGATGGTTAACTGTGTCATTCAAATTATCTATAGTGTTACATATTTTGTTTAGATAATTGGGTAGTTTCCAACATCTGGACTTATTGTTTACTTTTTCTTGCAATATATAATTTCAAAAATATATAAAGAAAACACAATCAATTAGGTTGTCTAATGAACTCAAAAAGAGTCTGGAGGCTTTGGCTAGAAATAAATGTGAATTCAAACATCTTAGAGTTTGCAAATTTGGACACAGCTAGGCAAAGACCAAAAGTGTTCTGAAGAAGAAAAAAGGTTAAGTTCTTATAGTAAAATAAGCATTCTTGAGAGTAATCAGTCCAACATCTTTACCCTAGGATTGGTCCAGGATGATTATCAGTCAGAAATCAGGCAGTCTGCATGATGGATGCCAGATGTTCTAAAGGCTGGACACCAGGACTGATCGTGTCCAGTGGATTATAAATATCAGGTATGTCAGGTGGTCTGGGCACATGAGTTGTTCAGGGGGGTAAACAGGGGTTTCTTCTGGAGGTCTGGTATATGTTCGGAACATCCAAGCATTGACACAGGACTGGAAAGCTCAAAAAGTTTAAGTTCTCAAGCTAGTTGAAACAAAACTAGGTCTTTCCTCATATGTTAACTTTTATAATGTTAATAATTTTAGCAGCTTTGTTAAAGTGACTTTATTTTATATGTTCCCTATCTTTACTCTTTCCTCAAGGTATGTAAAATATCCAAGACTGTTATATATTTCTTGTCAGATGGCACTTTTAATCAATATCTGTTGATATATGCTATTACTTTTATTTATCTGTTATTAATATGATCATAATTGCTTCTTAGAGCAATTGTCTGTTTTATATTTTCTCAGCATTTAAATTAATTAATTCATTATCCATTTTGGTTCACTATTTTTATTTAAATGAATAAATATTTAAGTTTAAGTTATGGAAAATTTCTCTCTCCAAATCAGCTCTCATTCTGTTTTATCAGACAAGAAAAATATTAGCCCTAACAGATGGACTGGCTCATTTTTCCTTAACATTTATGACTCAACAAACAGAATACATTAGTTAAAAGAATAGTAAGAGTGAATTATGTACAAGTTTATGCCAATAAAATTGACAATTTAGATAACATGGGCAAATTCCTTGAAAGAATATAACTTACAAAACTGATACAAAATTTTAAAATATCTTGATTTATTGTTCATGATAGAGTCACCCGTGGGAGGAGTGAATATTCCAGTGTTTCTTGAGATTAGAAGATATTTAAATGCTTAAGAAACCTGCCTTATCAGCTATAAGCAAATTTCAGCATAGTCGACTGTCAGGAGACAGTATGTTAATTGCACTTGCTATTGCTTTAAGAATTCCTGAAAATTTTGTAAGTGAAAATAATCTTTTGAACATTGACCTTTGACAGATTTATTATGCTCTGTATATTATGTTATGTATTTTTAAAGGCAAGTAACCTGAGAAAAATGTCTCAGTCAATGTAATATAGGTGTCTTTCATAACTTGGCAAAGGTTGTAGTAATGTGATGAAGACTATATTTTCAAGAATAATGTTATAATTTATTACTAATCACATACTGTACTACATGAGGAATAACACAAGGAAGAGATGGAGCATTCTCTCCTAAGTGTGAAGCTGGCTTTTGGTTTCTTTATTGCAACTGATGTTAACCCTCTCCTGCTGCCCTTTTCCCCATCAGAGAATGTAGAAGGAAAGAGTGCAGTCTGAGTGATGGCTGTCATACTTTGGTTTCTTAAAAGCAAGTGCTTTTGGTAGAGTTCTCTGCCCCTTCTTCTTGTTCCTTAAATAAATCAGTTAAAGTAGTATGCCAATTAAGTTTATAATTATATTTCTTCCTTCATTCCCTTCTATCTAACAAATAACTTTTACCATTATTAATAAATCTAGGAACCTTGGTTGTCAGATGTACTTACACAATCAGTATATAAAACCATATGTCTGGTTTTACTTGCTTGTTTGGCACTTTTGACGATACTGCGTGTTAAAGAACAAAATTCAACTAAGTAATTTGAAGATCTAATTGGCTTTATTAAGTGATTCATGAATTGGGCAAAATCCCATATAGCAACTAGAAGGGCAATCTGAGGAGTTATACTAAATTGAAGGTTTTTATGGAAGCAAGTTGGGCAAGAGAGGTATTAACAGAAGAAAATAAGGGTTATTTTTAGACCAGAACATCTTCTTTTGAGGGAAAGGAAATTGCAAGGGCTTTTATTCATGCAAATTGCCTCTTCTTTCTATGGGAGTTGTGGTGGTGGTGGTGAAGATGGCCCTGTACTAAATATTCAGAAGACCCTTTCAACCTGGAGATCCTTGTCTTTTACTTTTGTTTTTATTTTACTCTTTAAAAGTAATTTCTTTCCCTCCATTTTCTCTTTTCTATACTATCTTTCTGGAACTCTCATTAATCACATATTGGGCTTCCTACGTTGATCCTGTGATTATACCTTTTCTCTTATACTTTTTTTAAAAATTATTTTTCCCTAGTTTCTGGGACATTTTCTTGACTTTATTTTTTAAACTTTCTACTAAAATTTTAATTTCGGTTATCAGTTTTTAGTTCACGAGCTCTCACGAGCTCTCTGTTGTTAGCGGATTTTTAAAAAATTATATTTATTGGTCAATACTGGTTAATAACATTATATAAGTTTCAAGTATACAATTTTATAGTACATCATCTGTATAGTGCATTGTGTACTCACCACCAAAAGTCTAGTCTCAGTTCATCACCATATACATGACCCCTTTTCCCTCATCACCCTCCCTCTATCTCCTTTGGTAACCACCCTTCTATTGTTTATGTCTATGAGTTTGTTTGTTTTGTTCATTATTTTTTGCTTTCTGTTTTATATCCCACATATGAATGAAATCATATGGTTCCTGTTCTTTCTAACTGACATTTCACTTAGCATGGTACTCTTAAGGTTCATCCATATTGTCACAAATGTCAGTATTTCATCCTTTTTATGGCTAAGTAGTATTCCATTGTATATATGCACCACATCATCTTTATCTAATTGTCCACTAAAAGACATTTAGTCATTTCCATGTCTTGGCTACTGTTTATAATGCTGTTATGAATATCAGGGGGATATATTTATAAATAAATATTTTTAATTTGGGAGAGCAGATACCCAGAAGAGGAATTGCTGGGTCATATGGTAATTCTATTCTTAATTTTTAAAGGAAACTCCATACTGTTTTCCTTAGTGACTGTACAAGTTTACAGTCCTACCAGCAATGTATGAGAGTTCCCTTTTCTCCACAGCCTCTCCAATACTTGTTCTTTCTTGTCTAATTGATAATAGCTATTCTAATAGATTTAAGGTGGTATCTCATCGTAGTTTTGATTTACATTTTCCTTATACCTAGTGAAGTTGAGCATCTTTTCATATGTCTGTTGGCCATTTGTATGTTTCCTTGGGGTAATTGTTCACAGTATGATATTGGCAGAAAAACAGACACATGGACCAATAGAACCTAATTGATAGCCCAGAAATAAGTCCACATGTATATGGGCAATTAATTTTCAACAAAGGAGCCAAAAACATACAATGAAAAAAACAAAGCCTATTCAATAAGTTGTATTAAAAAAATTGGAAAGCCACATGCAAAAGAATGAAATTAGACTGCTTTCTGACATCATACACAAAAATTAACTCAAAATGGATCAAAGACCTAAATATAAAACCTGAAACAATAAAATACATAGAAGAAAACATAGGTGCTAACTTATCAACCTTGGTTTCAGAGAGGATTTTATTAACTTGACCCCAAAACAAGGGAAGTAAAAGCAAAAAAAAAAAAAAAAAAAAAAAAAAGGGGGGGACTACATCAAACTAAAAAGTTTCTGCACAGCAAAAGAAACATCAACAAAACAATAAGTTTAAAAACTCTATGGTTATGATAAAGTTCTCTCTTGATGAGCTTCATTATAATGATCCAGCCTTAGATGACTCTCCTAAAATAACAGTAAACTGGAATCTTTTCTTGGGGTTATGAATTTTCTGTGAGAATTCAATGGAATTCTTCAAAATTTAGACCTATCTCAGGCCAAGGGCTATAAAGAGCTCAAATCTGCTATGTGTACTTCCAAAATTCTAGACAGTCATGGCAGAACAATCATGGACAAGGCCAGGTGTCTCACATGTAGTTCCTGTGACCTGCTCGTAGTGGATTAATAAGGGACTATCTACTCTAGATTTGTTTTAAGTAATAATACCCATAAATCACAGGTTTAATATACTAGCTCATATTTCCAAATATATGATCATATAAATACTTAATAAAATTTATTTGTATATAACATTTAAATGATCCACTCTTGATCCTGTACAGAAAAGATCCACTGGTGATCTTTGTGCCTTCCTTTTGACAATAATGCCCTAGAGCAGAATGACTGAGCTGAGCTCCAGATTTATATCTCTTGGGCCAGATACTAAGCCAAGTTAATCTGATTCTCTGTGTCTCAATTTTGATTTATAAAATTGGGATAAAAAATCTCTCTCATGAATTATCATGGAGAATAAATAAAATATATACAAAGCTCTTAGTACAGTGCCTTGCACAATATATAAGTTCAATAAATTTTAGCTATAATAATTATTTATTATTATGTCTAACTTTAAAAAATCTGTGGCAGCTTTCCATTTATTTATGCACCCTTTAATTTCTTTGAGCAATGTTTTATTGTTTTTTTTAGTTTTGATTGTAGTGAGTTTGTAAGTCTTTTGTTAAATACATTCTTGAATTTATTTAAAATTCAAGATTTATTTAGAATTTATTTAAAATTATATAAAAGAATTTAATTTCATTTTTCAAAATTTTCATTTGTAGTATGTGGACATTAAAAAACATTTTTATATTGACCATGAGTTCTGTGACCTTATTAAATTTAGAACAATATTAGTTCCAATAGTGTTTTTTATTCCTTAAGATTTTCTTGATGAACAAATTTGTGATTAGGGAAAGTTTGACTTTTTTTCTTCTAAACTTTATGTCTTTTATTTATTTTATACTGGTAAGATGGGCATTATTTCTTTGTGTTTAACCTAGGGAAAATAGTCAATATTTTACCATTAAATATAAGATAAGCTATAGGTTGTTTGTAGGTACCATTTATCAGACTGAGAATATATCTTTCTATTTCTAATTATTATGAGTGGATGTTGAATTTTGCCAAATACTTTTTCCATGTCAACTGAAATGATCATACAATTTTTATCTTTTTTCTATTGATATGAAAATTTACATTGCCTGAATTTTAAATGTTAAACCATCCTTGCTTTTCTAAAATAAATCTCACTTTGTCATGATATCCTGTTGTATGTATCTCACATAAATGTCACATCTACCAAGGATGCCTACAGACAACATAATATCACTATTGATGTTATTGTAATCACCCAGCTGAGGTAATGCTTTTCAGATTTCTCCCCTTGAAATTTACTATTTCTACCCCACTTTCCACTTTTTGGTGGAAACTCACTCTGTGCAGTTTACACGTAAGGAGTAGAGCTTACTTCAACTCCTTCAGAATAGAGTATCTACTTAAATTACTTGGAGTTCTTCTTTAAGGGAGATGTGTCTGTTCTCCTCTATTTATTTATATTGTGGATGTTTATTTTATGCTTTGGATTATAATTTAATACTACTTAATTTTGTTGCACAAATTATTTCAGCTTTGGCCATTGGGAGTTCATTCAATTGGCTCTTGCATCCTTTTAACAAACCTTATCAATTATTATTATTTTTTTAGTACTTTCTTACTTTCTATTCCTACAAGATGCTCCAAGCTCATCTTGCACATTCCTGCTCAGTTTTAGAATCAGCTATTTTTCCTAGGAGCTCTGGTTTCTTTTATTGGAGAATATATTAGGAACCAAAATCTGAGTGCTAGACGTGCTTTTTCTCTCTCATTGCTTCCAGACACTTTCAACTGACAGAGCAAGGAAATATATCAATGTATACTTAACCCGTGTATATATACATGTCTTTAAGTATTTCTCCATGTAACCATCTGGATCTTTGTAATAACAAGAATGAGTGATATCTCCAACTCTAGTCCATTACAACAGACCATTCTAGCCTTTTCCCCTGCTTATCTCACACTCATACTCCAACAGTGAGAAACCTGGCTCTTGCCATTCACCATTCACTTACTTAATTGTTCAATTCTAGTATACATGTATACTGGTGCCAGAGTTGTTATCCTATAACTCCGTGAGAAACTACTTTATCACCTAGAGTGGAGTGTTTGTTGTTGTTGTTGTGTTGTTTTCATAGTTATTTGCTTTTAGTCTTACTGACTGCATTCATTTCCAAATTACTTATGTTAGCACATTTTCCCCTCACCCTCCTTGGTGAAGGTGTTTTATACATTTGTAACACAGTTAGACTGTTTTGTTACATTCTGCATTTCATCCTGGGGCCTCATGACCTCCTAAATGATTTTTAAAATATTGCATACATTAAGGTTATTCTTTGTAATGTAAAGGTCTATGAGTTTTAACAAATGCACAGTTTTCTGTATCCATGAATAAAGTATCAAACAGTAATTTCATTGTCCTAAAACGACCCTGTGCCTGACCTATACAACACCCTGTCCCCATAAACATGTAATAATCACTGAAAATTTTATCATTTCTATAGTTTTGTCTTTTCTAATAACATATAATTGAAATCATACACTATGTGACCTTTTCACACTGGCACTTTTACCTAGCAATATGCTCTTAAGATTCATTTATTTTTGTTGTTTGATAGGTCATTTTATTTTATCACTGAATAATATCCTATTGTATGGATTTAGGACTATCTGTGTATTGAAGGAGATCTTATTTTGGTGATTGTGAATACGGATGATACAGAAATTCATGTGAAGGTTTTGTGTGGATGTGTTTTCTAATCAGTTAGGTAAATATTTAGGAGTGTGAGTCTTGAATGGTAGGGCAAAGCAGTGTTTGGCTTTGGAAGAAAATCCACATTGTCTTCCAAAGTGGCTGCGTTATTGTGCATTCCCATCAATAGTGAATGAGAGTTCCTGTTACTCTGCATCATAACCATCAACTGGTATTGTCAGCTTTCAAAAAAGTCATTCTAATAAGTGTATAATGGTATATTTGTCGTTTTAATTTTTAATTACCTAATGAAACTTAACATCATTTAATATTCTACCCATTTAATCAGATTGTTGCTCTCTTATCGTTGAGTTATTAGAGTTCTTTGTATATTTTGCATGTATATCTTTTACCACATATGTGTTTTGCAAATACTTTATCCCAGCTGTAGCTTTTCTTTTGATTTTTTTCACAGCATCTTTTGCAGGGAAGTTTTTGATTTTAAGAAAGTCCAACTTACCAGTATTTTCTTTCATGGATTATGCATCTAAAAACTCATCACCAAACCCAAAGTCACATAAATTTTTCTTATTTGTTTTTTAGAAATATGATGGCTCAAAATTTACATTTAAGTATATGTTTCATTTTGAGTTAATTTTCATGAAAGAAATGAAATCTGTGTATAATTTCTTTTTGCAAATGTACATCTAATTGTTCCTTCAACTTGTTAAAAAGACAATCTTTTCCCCAATTTCCTTTGCTCTTTTGTTGTCAAATATCATTTGTCTATCTTTTTTTATACTGTCTATTACATTCCACTTATATATGTTTCTACTGTTTTCTAATATCACGTTGCCCAATTATGGTAACTTTATAGTAAGTATTGAAATCAGTGTGAGTCACCCATTTTTTTTTTCTTTAGCATTGTGTTAACTATTCTCGTCCTTTTGCCTTTCCATATAAATTTTACAAATTGACTTGTCATTACTTACAAAATAGCTTTCTGGGATGTTGATTGAGATTATATTGAATTTATAAATCAAACTGGGAAAAATTAATATCTTTTAATAATTATGAATTTTCCAATTTATGAACATGAAATATCTCTATCTATTCAGATTGTCTTTGTTTTGTTTTGTTTTCATCAGAGTGTGATAGCTTTCCAAATATAGACCCTGTACATATTTTGTTAGATTTATACCTAAGTATTTTTTTGGTGCTATTGTAAAAGGTATTATTGTTAATTGTTGTCAGATGACATTTGTATATTACTATGTACTTTTCATCCCTGCCATAATAGCTTATTAGTTCTAAATGTTTGTTTTTTGTTTGTTTTGTTAATTCTTTGAGATTTTGTACATAGACAAACATGTCAATTGTGAATAAGTGCAGTTCAATTTTCTGCAGTTTATTTTCTTTTTTCCCAACTGTATACCTTTTATTCTTCTTTCTTGTTTTATTGCACTAGCTAAAACTTTCAGCATAATGATGGAAGTGATGGGTCTTACCTCCTGATCTTAAATGGAAAGTGTCCAGTTTCTTATCATTAAGCCTGATGTTAGCTATATGTTTATCATAGATGTTCTTTATCAGTTGAGGGAACTTCCCTCTACTTCTTGTTTCCTAAGAATTTCTGTTATGAATGGGTATTGGATTTGCCAAATGCTTGATATTATAGCAATTAATCATTTTTACATTAATTGAAATAATCATACAACTTTACTTTTTTAGCCTTGGATAGTGCGGGTTCCAGTTAGCAATTTTTGAAAGTTAAACCAGTCTTGAATATCTGGAATAAATCCTACTTGGTTGTGGTGTATAATACTTTTTTATACATTGTTTGATCCAATTTGATAAATTTTTTGAGGATTTTTGCATGAATGTTCACAGGAGATACTAGACTATAGTTTTCCTTTCTTGTGATGTCTTTATTTGGTTTTAGGATAGTGCTGGCTTCATAGAATGAGTTGTTTCTGCTGCTCTATTTTTGAGACAAGATTAAGAAGAATTGGTATTATTTCTTCCTTAAATGTTTAAGAATTTACTAGTAAAAGCATCTGGGCTTCATGTTTTCATTTTTGGAAATTGTTAATTATTGATTAAATTTCTTTAATAAATATAAACCTATTTAGATCACTTATTTCTCTTTGTATAGTTTCTATTCTTTTAAATTACTTAAAGTACATTTTATGGCCATGTTAGGGTCTATCTTGGTGAACATTTCATGTGAGCTTGAGAAGAATGTGTGTTCTGCTGTTGTTGAATGGCATGGTTCATAAATGTTAATTAGATCAAGTTTATTGACAATGCTGTTCAGGTGAACTACATTCTTATTTATTTTTTTGGCTTGATCTATCAACTTCTGACAGATGAGTGTTGAAGTCTGCAACTATAATACTGGATTTGTTTACTTTTTCTGTCAGTTTTTCAGTTTTAGCTTCATATATTTTCATGCTCCATTGTTAGGTTGGTTGGTTTCTGACAAGACTTGCACTGTAATTCTTATTTTTGTTCCTCTATAATTGATTTTTTTTCCTCTTGACCCTTTTAATAGTTTTCTTTTTGTCTGGTTTTCTGTCACTGAATATATATACCTAGGTATACTTGTGTGTGTGTGTGTGTGTGTGTGCGTGTGCATGCGTGTGTGTGTGTGTGTGTGTGTGGTGTGTGTGTGTGTGTGTGTTTGTATTTATCTTGTTTGGTGTGTTTTGACCTTCCTAGATCTGTAGTTTCACGTCTATTGTCTATCATTATTTTTGGGAAATTCTCAGACATTATTACTTCAGATATGCCTTTTACTTCATTCTGTTATTCCTTCTGGTATTCCACTTATCTGTATGTTGCACCTTTGCAAGTCATCCCAAAGTTTTCAGTGCTCTATTTTGTTTCTCTTTTCCATTTTTGCTCTTTGCATTTCAATTAGGGAAGTTTCTATTGATCTATATCCAAATTTACATATTCTTTTCTTGGCTCTGTCTGTCCTGCTGATGAGTTCATCAAGGCATTCTTAAGTGTTCTAAATTTCTAAGATGTAATTTTGATTCTTTTATAGGATTTCTATCTCTCTTTTCATATTACCAATTTGTTCTTGCATGTTGTCTAATTTCTTTCTTAGTGTCCTTAAAGTATTAATTATAGCTATTTTAAATTTCCTGCCTGATAATTCTAATATCTGTGTGTATATGAGTCTGGTTCTGTTGCTTATTTTTGCTCTTCAGACTTTGTTTTTACTTGCCTTTTAGCAAGGCTTTTAATTTTTTGTTGAAAGCCAGACATGATAGATCAAGTAATAGGAAATGTGGTAAAGAAACTTGAGTCTGGAATTTATGTTAATTTGGCTAGTAGTTGCACTGTGCTTAATATTTTCTCTGGTAGTAGGTGTCAGAAGCTACAAATTACTTTATTTTCTCTTCCATTGACTTAAGGCAACCTTAAGTACTCTTCCTTAGAGGGAGTCCATGTCTTACAACTGTTTCAGCTGTAATCCACTGTTATGATACTGATTGTAAGGCTAATGAGAGAGGGGAAACAATATATATTCCTGTGATTAAATCTCAGTCTTTTAGTGGGACTGTCCCTATAGTCACCTGCTTATGTGACACAGCAAGATTATAAGGGACTGGAGTTGAAGAAATACCCTTCTCCCACGTAAGAAGGTAAGATATGGTTCTACTAAAGTTTTTTTATCCTGGAGACCAGGCATTTGTGATAAAGAATTTTCTGTGCCAATTTTACAGTTTTCACTCTTTCCCTCACTCCGAAGAATATCTTTCTTCACCAATTAGTGTGAGAGACTTGTAGGGTTCTTATAGATTAAAACCACAAAAGTTTGAGTCTCCCTAAATACGAAGCCCCAGGAGTTTCCAACTCACATGCTAACCTACAATCAGCTTCCAACAACTCATCAAAATTCCCATTTAATTCTTTTACCAGTTTTTTACTCCAGTAGATGCTGCTTCAGGTAAGCAGATCTCTACTATGAGTCTCCGTGCTTCTCTTTTCTCTCTAGGTTTTGAGGTAGGGTTTTCCCTATGACCCTAGTTCTTTGATGGGTCCAAGAAAAATCATTGACCTTTAGTTTGTTTAGCTTTTTTTGTTTTAAAAATAGAAATATTGATTTCCAAGTTCTTCACATGCTGAAGCTAACTGGGAATGTCAACTTTGTGTATTTGAAATATTTCATTAAAATTAAAGCAAAATTAATACATAAATTTTAACAAAGAAAATAAATGAAGAGTATATTTGAGCATGAAAAGTTCAGGGAACTTCAAGTAGTTTGGTGTGTGCCAGATTATAATATGAATACGTGAAAGGGCCTATGTATAAAATAACAAAACTTGAGAAGTGGGCAAGTGTCAGAAGGTCTTGGTCTTATTAAATCATTTGTGTCTTATTTTTGTAAAATCTTTAGTGTTTAGTATAGTGCCTAGTAAATACAAAGTGCTTAATAAATGCTTATTAAATGAAAAAAGGGCAATGGAAGGAAAATGTAATTGAAAAGTCATACTTAAAATTAAGTTATATTTGGAATGGTAATTTACATTTCTCTTAAAGGATATGAAGAGATTAATTCCAGGATTCTTATAAATAGCCAGCTTTCTTAGTATCTTTAAAACTACTTAAATATATAAAAATATCAATTAATATTTATGGCTTCCTTTTTCTGGTTCTTATAAGAATAAGAAATTATTCTTTAGATGATTCTATGAAATTAACATTGATGCTCAAACTCTTCAGGGGTGTTTTAATATTCTAGTTGCCCTTCCTTCATTCTCTGGGACAATAGTTTTTCCGAGTTTCTCAGAGCCATAAGATAGGAACCCCTTTTTTCACATGTTTTCTTACCTAACTTCAGAAAAACAGTAGTTCTCTAGTACCTTATAAAGTGCAAGGACTGCGTTTTCTGTTTTGTTCCCTCGGTCATGACTTTAGCATCCTCCCAGGCCTGAAAACATAGCTCCAAGGGAGAGTTAGCTCAGAAGACAACTGAATTTTTTCCCAAGGGTATGATTGGCAACTTGCATGGTTTGTGTTTTTGTTAATAAGTAGAGATCTGTCATCTTATGAAAATTCTGTCTAAATATCTGGCATGTGAGTATTTATCAAGTTTTCTCAAAAAAAAAAGCCACATATCATTTAAAAATATTATACTACAGGATACTTTGCAGACCGTTTGACTAATTTATATCATAGATAAGGGAAGTGAACCTTAGAGAATTTCAGAAGATTGTTTCAGTTGTTACTGGAAAAATTTAAAAATTCACTCTCAGTTTAGTGATGTTTCCTTTATATACCACTCAATTTTTGAGAGATAAATATTTTTGATTCTCATAAAATATAAGTAGTATCAGTGCATCCCTGAGTTTTATGCTCCTGATGTTTTATTATAAACATGTAATGATCAAATACTTGATGTCCTATAGAACCACTTACAACATTTTTCTTATGGCAAATGAGAGAGGGGAGAATTCTCCAGAGCTGAGAGAGAAAAATATTTCACAGATGTTGTGGATTCATGATGAATATGTCCATTTTTCCTAGCAGGTTTATTTACCAGATTATAACAAGCAGATGAATCCAATGAACCATTCTCAGGTGACAGAATTTGTCCTCTTGGGGCTCTCTCAGGTATGGGAACTTCGGTTCCTCTTCTTCATTGTCTTCTCTGTTGTGTATCTTATGACTGTAACTGGAAACCTCCTCATTGTGGCCATAGTGACCTCTGACTCATGCCTGCACACAACCATGTACTTTCTCTTGGGCAATCTTTCTTTCCTGGACTTTTGCTACTCTTCCATCACTGCACCTAAGATGCTGGCTGACTTGCTCTCAGGCAATCCCATCATTTCCTTTGGTGGCTGCTTGACTCAACTCTTCTTCTTCCACTTCATAGGAGGCATCAAGATCTTCCTGCTGACTGTCATGGCATATGACCGCTATGTTGCCATTTCTCAGCCTCTGCGCTATACACTTATTATGAATCGAGCAGTCTGTGGGCTCCTCATGGCAGCCTCCTGGGGGGGGATTCATTCATTCCATTGTACAGGTTGGACTGACTATCCAGCTGCCGTTCTGTGGGCCTGACAAACTGGACAACTTTTACTGTGATGTGCCTCAGCTGATCAAATTGGCCTGCACAGATACATTTGTCTTAGAGCTACTAATGGTATCTAACAATGGCCTGGTGACGCTGATGTGTTTTTTGGTGCTCCTGGTATCCTACACAGCACTGCTAGTCATGCTCCGAAGCCACTCATGGGAGGGTCGCAAGAAGGCCTTATCCACCTGTGCCTCCCATATTGCCGTGGTGACCTTAATCTTTGTGCCTTGCATTTACATCTATGCAAGACCATTTCGTACATTCCCCATGGACAAGGCTGTCTCTGTGTTGTACACAATGGTCACTCCCATGCTGAATCCTGCCATCTATACCTTGAGAAACAAAGAAGTGATCCTGGCCATGAAGAAGCTGTGGAGGAAGCAATAGGACTTCCTGGGTCCCCTGGTGCTTTGACCTCCAGATATGCAAAGTCAGGGACCTGAGGATCTGAGAGATGCTTCAGTGTACCAACCTGCTTGAGAAGACTCACGAAGTAGCTGAAACTACTTGTTCACTACTTCTCTATTGTTTTTAATCTCAGTTTAGTTCTGGTGACCTGAACTTTTAACAAAGCTAGAAAACGAAATGAGTATCCTAGAACTTCTCTCAAGCACTCTTAGAGACAAAGCTTCAAGTGCTATCCAGAAATAATGTTTGGCTCAGGTGGCAATTTTCCTATATGAGCATGATGTTGGCCCTGCTGAAAAAGTTCCAAATGCAGAATGCGTGAAGGTGGTGTACCTGCTGTTTCTTTTCTGACATTGCTTCTTGGACACAAAATACATTTGAGAAACTCAAACAATGATAAACTTCTTGGAGACAAGAGAAACCTCAAGGTTAAAATAAATGACAGATGCTGAGTCCTGATTTCAGGGGGCTAATTGAATTTAATGTCAATGAAGAGAAAGGGAATTATCTTGGTCATATCATTTTTTCCCTCATCATTTCTTTTTTTCCTTTTCCTTCCTTGACTAGGCTTTTATTTCAAAGTTAGCTCTCCAAAGTAATTTGATCTTTGTGGAATAAACAAATTTTAGTTTATGCGCAACCTTCATTTCTTCTGTGGTGTCCCCACCCCCCAGCCTCCGCCCCATTGGGCTTCTTCTCAGCTGCTAGTATCTTGGTAGCTGCAGTCTTTTTTTCCCCCACCAAAAGCTTCTTTTGCTTCATAATGCCAACAGCCTCTTTTCCTTATTTCCTACTACTGACTTTTCACCTGGAACCCCCTTCTCATATTATTTGGTTTCTAGAGCTGCTACTGCTTTATCCACTTAGAGCTATGGTTCTTGGACTGGAGAAAAGTAGTGTTCTGGCACATGGTCTTTGCATATGCATTTAGCTTCAATACGATTCTCAGGTTTTTCAATTGGTTCTTCTTCAGGACTCTGCAATGAATCTTCCTGTGTGGTGCTCTGAGGATTTGAATTTCTGGGTTTTCAAGATTCTTCTAAGGTCTGTATTGAGTATCTTGTGCATGGAATGATTGTAGTTACTCTTGAGAAAGGCAGCTTTACACCAAATACCATGCAGATCATCTAACTTATAAGAAGCACTTTCAGTCCAAATGCATTAATGACCCACATGCCCACTAGGAGCAAGTTTTAAAATGCTCAGTTTGCTTATATTAAGCAGAGTAATTTCAGGGATGCTTCTGAAGGCTTTGATGAAACCATTGTCCTGATTATAGATGATGCAAGGTCCTCTGCTCTAGCTATGATGATGTTTTCTCATTTTGCCCTTATGAGCTTTTATTTGCTGAGATGCACAGACTTTTCTTTGTTTTTTAAATAACATTCCAGGTCTTAAGTTTCTCAAGAACAAAACAGCCTCCTTGGTCTTTTGGTAGCCTTCACCTTTATCTTTAGGCATCAAAGAAAATGTTCAGGAACTTTCTCAATATAACACCTTTAGACATGACCAACACTGGTAAGGCTGAAGCAGCCAGAGCAGAGAAGATGGCATACCACTTCTGTATTGTGTTCACTCTGCAGTGCCAATGGCTCCCGGTTTTGGTTGGTGCAAATATGCAGCCCCTATGACACATATTGCCAAAACCACCCTGGCCAGAACGATCAGTCCCACTGCCTTGAACTCTGGGAATTTGAGCCACAGCTCTGTCAGTACCCCATGACTCAGAATTGGTTTGATGACCTGCTAATTTACTGGTTATCTATTGTTTTTGTACAAATAGATGTAACAAAAGTTCACAATTCTTGGTCAAATGGGAGTCTTGAACACAGCAGGCAAAGTGACATTTTGCCAGGTGATTCCTCCTTTTCAGAGCACACTAATAACAGTGAATAAGAACACACCATGGTAGGGAGAGAAGATGACCATGCTCCTCTCAACCTGGCAGCTCCCACAGGAAAAGTCCTCACTGTTTCTTAAGGTTATCGTCACCATTATCATCTAAATAATATTTAAAAGCTTACTATGAGCCAGGCATTGTACCAAATGATTTGTATTTATAATTTATTTTAATTCTCTCAACATCCTCATGAGGTAGTATCATCTTCATTTAAATGATGAATCAGTTGCAAGTAAGAGACACTAAATAATTTATTTAAAGCTCCAGAGCTTGTTTTTGGAATTCAGCTTAGGTCTCTTTAACTTTGAAGCCTAATTCCTTTTTTTCCCTCTCATTAAATTCAGAAATATTTTTTTAGTTAGATATTTAGACTTCTAAAAGTTGGGTTAAGGCATGCTAAGACCTTCTGTACAGGTAATAAATATCCAGGAATTTTCATAGATTCTGACAGGCAACTTCAACAAAACCCCATATTTTCAATCTATACATTTTCTAATAAGCACATAATTTGTCCTTGGACAGTCTTCAAGACTATAGCCACATCTTGTGTGTTTGTCTTCACATGGCCATTTTATTTTATAAGGACAGCAGTCATATTGGAGTTGGGTCCCAACTTACTCCAGTATGACTTCATTTTAACTAAATACATGTGCAATGGCCCCATTTCCAAATATGATCACAGTCTTCAGCATGACATTTTTTATGGGACACAATTCAATTCATAATAGCTTTTCAAACTTGTTTCTTGTGTAACAGTTTCGTGTGAATTTTAAACCTTTTTGCTTTGGATATGATTTAAATTTTAAAATCACTGCATTAATTTAATTACGTAAGAATTATTTTCATGTAATTGATTTAATTTGCATAATTAGTTATTCATATTTTTTTAATGTGTGGAACTTTTTTGACAAATGAGTGGTTATTTAAAAGTTACACATGCCATTATTCTTTTTTGAGGGGAGGGAGAGGAATTCACAGAAACTTATTTTTTAATTCTTTAATGTCACCACATATTTTTCCCCTTTTATGCCATCTACCTCCCTTCTCACTCCTCCCCCCACCCTCTAGTAACCACTAGTCTATTGTCCATGTCCATGAATCTCTGTTTGTTCTGTTCATTTGTTGCTTTTAGGTTTATATCCTACATATAAGGGATATCACGTAGTTTTCAACTTTTTCTGTCTGGCTTATTTCATTGGGCATGATTATCTTGAGATCCATCCATGTTATCGCAAATGGCAGTATTTCAGTTCTTATGGCTGAGTAATATTCCTTTGTTGTATGTACCACAACTTCTTTACAATCATCTATTGTAAAACACTTTGATTGCTTCCATGTCCTGGTCAAAATGAATAATGCTGCTATGAACATCGGTGAGCAAATATTTTTCAGATATGAGTTTTCAAGTCTTTGGGGTAAATACTCAGTAGAGGGATTCTGGATTATATGGTAGATCAATTTTTAATTTTTGAGGAACCTCCATACTGTTTTCTGTAGTTGCTGTACCAATATGCAGACCCACCAGCAGTGTATGAGCGTTACTATTTCTCCACATCTTCTACAACATTTGTTATTACTTGCCCTGTTGATTAAAGCTATTCTAACAGATGTGAGATAATATCTCATTGTGGTTTTGATTTGCATTTCCCTAATAGCTAGTAAAGGTCAGCATCTTTTCATATGTTTGTTTGTCATTTGTATATCTTTTTGGGAGAAGTGTCTGTTCAGATTCTTTTCCCATTTTTGATTGGATCATTTGTTTTTTGTTGTTATTGAGTTGTTGAGTTCTTTGTATATTTTGGATTTTAGGGCCTTATTGGAGGCATTGCTTGCAAATGTATTTTCTCATTTGGATTGTAGTCTCTCTACCTTGTTGACAGTTTCTTTTGCAGAGCCAAAGCTTTTTAGTTTGATGAAGTCCCATTCATTTATTTTTGCTTTTATACCCCTTGCCTTTGAGGTCAAATTCATAAAATCCTCTTTAAGTCCAAGGCCCTTGAGTTTAGTTCCTATGTTTTCTTTTGTGCACTTTATTGTTTCAGGTTTTATATTCAGGTCCTTAATCCATTTTAGAGTTAATTTTGGTGTGTGGTGATAGAAAATAGTCTAGTGATAGAAAATTGTCATTTTGTAGTATAATTTTAGTCAGGCAGAGTGATGCCTCCAGCCTTGTTCTTTTTTCTCAGGATGGCTTTGGTGAGTTGAGGTTTTTCGTGCTCCAAGTTCTGGATGTTATCTAAAACTCTATGAAGTTACTAAGGGTCAATATCTTTTTGAGAATTTGTGTCAGATTAAGTGGCATTATGGATTGAGATAATATTTTAAATTGTTCTTGGTCTAGTATGGTTGGGAGAGTCAAGCAGATTAGTTACTGGAATATGGGGCATGCAGTAAAAGATGATTTGTGGACAACTGAACCCAATGCAAAATGTAGGATTGGGTTAAATGTGGATAGGTAGATTATCTTCTAGTCCTTAAATGAAAAAGTGGTATAAGGTAATAAATCCATATGTACCCCTAGCAGTTTAAGTGGGTATGGAGAAGTGGTCATGGTCCTCTCTTCCATCATCTTCCCATTCCTCCCTAATACCTTAACTCCTTGATCCAGACTCCCCCTCTCTTACCACCAAGTTGACCAATTGGTTTCTTACCTGTGTCAGAGGACCTGCACCTTTTATCCCCACATTCATACCTAAGAATTAAGTTAAAAATAAAACAAACAATGATTTATTTATTTAACTTGTTGAATATTATTTAATTGATCAGTGATACCCTCTATGGATGTGGTATGAGAAGAGAATGACATTTAATAAATGTATCTACAATCTTTACCTTAAGTCAATATCCATTACTTATATTTTAATAAGTAAAATAGTATAAGTAAAGTTCCTTTCCACAATGACAAACAGCTGAGAAGAAATGTACAGGGCCTAGAGTATGTGTCAAACTCAAAAGTGTAAAGGCACAGGACTAGAGAAAAAGGAGTTGGAGTAATGAAAGAGAAGATATTACAGAGGACACTTAAGCTTTTTAAAGAAAGTATCTTTTAGTGGAAAGAGAGTTCTATAATCAGAAGACTCAAGTCAGGGTTCTCTTTCTATGTAGTTTAGTTTAGTAGCAAGGGTCTAATTTTTTTCCCACTAAACCCTAAACTTGTAACAAGGTCACATGCTTACTTATAAACAAATAAAATGTAGCTTCATTATTTTTAAAAAACCTATATGATTTTCTTCACAAACATCACGCTGCTGGATAGTGGGCAGTGGATAGCTAAAATTTAGGCAGGTCTATACTTTTCTATGCATAAAATCAATAGACCCCTTAAGTAAGTGGTTATTCTTTTCAAAAAATGACTCAATTCTTAGGATTCTGCTCTCTCTCTGTTTCTAACTTTTACTCTTTTAAAATGGCATCAATGTTTGGAGGAGGAATGCATTTTACTGGACTGCAAGGCAGTAAAAGAAGACAGAGACCTTAGATCCACGCAGTATCTTCTGGATGCTTGGTGGTCTCTGTTGCAGGGTGGCCAGCCTAGGCTGCTTTCTGGACTTGTGTCTAGACTTGAGAGTAATTTTGTCTCTGAATGTTTTACTAATCCTTGTTTCTAAAATCTGTGCCTGATAACACTCAAAAATGATTTTTTCTTGTTGGGTCAGTGATGGATGATGTTCTCATTCTAACTTCGTCTCACCTAAGCTTTGGTTTGGGTTGTAGATCTCATCGAGTCTCTTGCCTTTTCTCAATCTATTTCTAGACCAAGTTTTCACTCCAAAGGCTTAATCATCTCACCACTGGCCACTGTGAACCCAATGACACATCTGCTAACTCTCAGACTCCATCTGTATTCCTCCTGAGGAGCATATCAAATCTTAAGCTCTATCTATGTTACATTGAAACAGAGGGCTCTTGTAAAGCTAAATTCAATTCATCCTTGCCTCACCTTCCTGTTTCTTAGATGACTTTAATAAGACCACATGCCAGGTTGTTATGTGGACAACCTGTGGGGCTAGCTTGTTCACAATAGGCCTAATTATGAAGCAAGAAGAGGTCTTCAACTCTTGGCATTTCTCTCAGTTTATCCTCAGGGCAGTGCAGTAAAGGAATATCAAGACACACCACTTATCATCTGTCTCCCCACCTCTCGATTCCTTTGTTTTCTCATGGTATTGTCCTCTTTCTCTTCTTGTTTGACCAATATCTTCCTTAGATGAAACTCTGTTCTAGTGAGTTTCTCAGGCCTAGATCCTGGTGTGTTAAGGAGACATTGAAAGGAAATAAAAGATCCCTTTTTTATTTCCTCAATCAATGTCCAGATTTTTGACTATTATCTTGATAAATAAGTCAAAAGGCTCAAAACTTATAGATGTCTTCTTTCTTTTTCCTGTCTTTACTCTCTGTTCGTGGCTATGAGACTCATGGGGAAGGGACTTTGAGGTAGAAAACAATAAAAACATGTTTTAAGGAAGAAATTAAAATGCTTCAGTTTATTGTTTATAGTCTCCCTTTATACTATTCAAAGGTTCTGTGGACTATAAAATCAATGTGTCTGAGTACAATGGCAGAAGATCTGGAAAAGTGCAGAAATAATCTAAGAATTAAATGACTTTTGCTCAGTGTTAGTGTAGATGCTGAACTAAGCATTTAAGTAGCCCCTTGCATCGTAATTTAGGAGACTGAGAAATCTAATGAGATTTAAATTATAGAAATAAGATTTTAAAAACACTTGACAGATAGTAGTATGTTTATATATCTTTTCTTTCTTCTGGTAGGGGAGTATAAGAGAGTGTAATTTTCTAGGTATACCTGATATAATTGGTACAGCAAAATAGGTAGAGCAGTAAACAAAATATTGTCATGCTCCTCTTATTGTTTCTACAAAAATTCTTACCTACCCGTGTTCTCATAATAGATCATAATGGCTCAAGTGGTTAAATGGGCAATGACAATGTTTGGAACTTAGAACAGTGGGCTGATTTGGAAACAGGCTAAACGTCCATGTCATTTAGAATATGCAGTTTAAGAGCCCACTATGTCCAGAGTGTTCTCTGGTTCTTTATGTGTCTTGACTGAGATGTGGAGACAGTTACTGGTCATTCCTTGGTATGCAACAGAGCCTTTCTACTATGTCTCATTTGTGCACACTTACATATAGTGTCAGACACTGCACTTTTGTCTCTATTATCTATCTATCTATCTATCTATCTATCTATCTATCTATCTATCTATCATCTATCATCTATCATCATCTATTTATCATCAATTTTTAACTATCTATCTGTACTATTACTGAAATATAATGTTAGTGATGGTACTTGCTATCATTATGTATTAGTAAAGGTGTATTTGAACAGATCTAGATGTAATTGACAGTTCTTTCAGAATCATACAGAATCATAGATTTCAAGAGCCAACAAGAATCTTAGAAATTATCTAATTTAAGGTTCCAGAGATGGGCTTAAGTGCTCCATGAACATTCTGGAACTATATACTAAGTTTTATATATATTATTTGGAGGAAAAAGGTTATAGATTTTATGAGTTTCTTAAAGAGATATATGACCCTCCCAAATATTAAAAACCACCTGATTCAATCACTTAGAAATATTTTTATTACTAGTTTCAAGTATACAATACATTGGTTAGAGATTTATATAATTACTGAAATGACCACACATCCCCAATAGCTCTATCAATCCCTTTATGTTACACACAAGGAAGCTAAGGAAAAATGACAAAGTCCTTTGTTCAAGTGCACAGGGTAAGCAAGTTGGAGCAATAAGAATCCAGATCACCTGATTTCTAGTTTCATCTTTTTTTTTCTCAAATGGTAAATGGTACTTTTTAAAATAATAACAAGAGAGCTGTATTGACTGGCTCCTGCTCATCTTTCCATTATCATGTCTTCCTTCTTTCTGCTCATAGTCTATCATACTATATTTCTTTTCATTTCCTGAATACCCTGGTGGTACCTCTGAGCCTTTGTACCTCCAGGAGTGCTGGAGGAAACACTCAGCACCCTCCTTAACCTGGCTTACTTCTATGATCTTAGGTGAGATAGAACTTCTTCTGGAAAGCTTTCACTGTCCCTTTCTTTGTATATTAAATGTCCTTCTCTGTTTCCCATAGGATTCTTCCTATGGTAGGTACCTAATAGTACCTGTAACTGCTGTGGTTTCCCTTTACTAGCCTGGTTCTACTATAGATTATAAGATCTGTGGGTAAAAATACTCTACTTTCAAATTATAAAGGTATTATTCATTTCGCTCAACCTCCACTGCCAATAAATTCATAACTATCACATTTGTTGTCTAGTCTATGCAGTAGCTTCCTAGTAGATTTTCTAAAATCCACTTTTACCTGTCTCTAATCTGTTGTTCCTACAGCAGTTGATTTCTTTTAACATATGATTTGATTATTCCTTTGCTTAAAACTCATCAAAGACTTTACAATGAATTTGAAAAGAAAGTCTCTGGAATGCTTCTTTCTTGTTTTTTGCCTCATTAACTCCTGCTCAATCTTAGGTCTCAGTTAAAAGGTCACTTTACTCCTGCTCAATCTTAGGCCTCAGTTAAAAGGTCACTTTGTCGGAAGTGTTTTTGATTTTTAATTCAAATCATTTGTCTTTATTAGAACCTCTAAGAAAACTCAGCTTTTTTTCTCAAAGGTGTTTTATCACAAATTACAACTACATATTGACTTATACCTTAGGATTTTTTTTTTTTGCCAGCCATCCCAACAATACTATAAATTCCATAGAAATGAGAGCTATGTATAGTTTTTTTATCTACTATGTACCTAAGTCTTAGCGCCAGAGCCTAGATTAAAGACCAGCAATAGAGGTGCCTCAGGTGCAGCATTAAAGAGGCATTTACTTTCAGGTTTGCATAAAGCCTGACCTTACATATTGCATGCCCATGTGGGTGGTGTGTCTTCTTGAAAACTTGTGCCCTAAAGCTATCTCCTGTAGCTCACTCCAGTTCCATCTCTGCATAGATCAGTTCCTAAAACATATTAGATATTTACTAATATTTCTTAAAGAAATGATTGAATGATTATCCCTCTATTTAGAGTCTATTAAGTAGAATTTAACTTGGGAATTAGGACTATCAAAATATTTAATTGGTCTCAGCATTCTTCCTCTACAGGATTCTTACAGAAGCTAGTCATGTAAAAAGCAATAACAAATAAAATTAATAAAACTATTTACTACTGTAGCCAAAATTTAATTTTCTAATACAGAGGTTCTGGTTAATCTTGTTTGTAATACTCAGTCTGGATGGAAGGCATCAAGGGGCCCCTTACTATCCTCTAAACTCCAAATATGAATCTCCATATTTTAGAATACAGGATACTGAAAAATTGGCTTCATAATACAGGATACTGAAGCATTAATAAGTGTGCTTAAGCATCCATGCATGGAAGAAGAGAAGCAGCCTCCTTGCGCTTCAGAGAAAATGTGTCCTAACTAGAATTCTGAAATTTGAGCTACTGGTTCTGCTTTCTCTGTGGAGGAGGTAGAGGTACAAGGAAGATTATAGGAGGATAAGGAAGGCTTACACCTATATTTTATATTGTATATTTATGAAGACTATTCTTTCATTATCGGAGAAGAGTACATGGTGTTGCCTGAGTGATTTGAACTTCAAATACATTTTTAAAAATCAAATAAATTCTTAATATTCAAAACTAATAAGAATATTTCCTTTTATTTGTGACCCTCAAAGTCTCTCCCAGCCCTTGGTCTGTGCCACTTCAGGGCATCTCTCAGGTCTTGCTTCACCCTATCATTTTGGAGACTGAAGACGAAGGGGTTCAAGAAGGGTATGATTATTCAGCTCAGGACCGAGGCACCTGTGTTGAGCAGCATGGATTGAGCCTCTGATATATGGACATAAAGAAAAATGGAGCTGTCATAGTAGATGATCACCACTGTAAGGTGGGAGGCACAGGTGGAGAATTTAACTTGGGAATTAGGACTATCAAAATATTTAATTGGTCTCAAAATATTTAACTCGGCAGCTGTGGGGGGCCCTGAGAACAGTGGTAAGAATGAAAACATAGGAAATTGAGGTCAGTGCCAGTGACACTGATGTGGAGAGCACAAAAGCCATCAGCTCCAGCAGGTGGTATTGCTACAAGAGATCCTCAGTAAGGGCCAACTGTGACTAAAGAAGTGGTCAATAGCATCGGGGCCACAGAAAGGTTAGCTGGCCATGAGGATGGTGAGGCAAAAGACCCAGAGGAATCCAGCTAGCCAGGTGCCCAGCACTAGTTGGGAACAGACACAACTATTCATTAGGGTCTAATAGTGGAATGGTCGGCAGATTGCCAGATAACGATCTAGAGACATGACAGCTGAAAGGAAGAAGTCAGTGGTTCCTAGGAGAAAGTAGAAGTAGGATTGGATTATGCAGCCAGCAAATGAGATAGAGCAATCCCCTGTGAGGATGATTACAAGCATCTTGGGAACTACAACAAACATGAGCAACAGCTCCAGAAAGAACAGCTTCCACAGGAAGAAATATATCTGTACGTGCAAGCGTCTGTCCACCCATCTGAGGCCAATGATCAGTAGGTTGCCTATGGCTGTTCTAATGTAGGTCATTGTCAACCCCAGGAACAGCAAGGACTTTAGGATGTGGCTACTGGGGAAACCCAGAAGGACAAATCTTATTACCTGATTCCAGTTTTCATGACTCATGTCCAGCCACCTGTAGGAGAAAAGAAACAAAATTTTGTAACTGGGTCCAAAGCCTCTACATACTACTTTTCCTGCTTCACGTAGGCTGGATACCATCTCAGTAGTGTGGCTTTAGAAGAATCCAGAAGAGTGAGGAGTCAGAGAAGATCTTACAGAATAAATGTACCATGAGCAAAATTTTATCAGTATCAAAAATTCTTTTTTTAGTATTTGTAGTCCTTCTGTGTCCTGGCTTTACATAAAATAGAATAAAAATCTGGGATTTTATTGTCTTTAGAGATTTTACTTTCCTTATAAAATTAGACTGTGCAAAGCCTCAGTCCTGTCATAAGGTGTTTTGTTTTATTAAGACTTCCTTGTATAGAATACAAGAAACCCTTTTTCTTAGGGTAATATTTGCAACCCTTCTATCAATGTCAGCTCTGCCAACATTCTCATGGCATAAGATGGGGAGGGAAAGAGAACATTATCAAAAGAGAGAGGATATATCAACTTGGAATTTCAAATTTTGCCTTAAGTTGTTCACCTTGTCCTTGGAACTTTTGGCATCTTATAAAATTCATTCAAAAATTTTGAAGAATTGAATTTCACTGGATATCTTGGCTCTAAGGTTCTTTTCTCACATCCAACATCAAATACTAGAATTTCAAAGACCCTGCCTATCAGTTAGTGAAATTGTTGGAAACCATTCTAAGACAAAAGAATAAAACTTATCAAGTTACTTTCATTGACAAGGAATGAAGTATTGAGAACTTTGACAAAGTTTAATTCAGGATCATCTATAGCTGCTGACTTCTGGCATTAAAGATGGAATGTGCATGTGTTTTCTCAATTCTGTCTGAAGCCGCCTGAACAAAGACTATCAGCTGAGGCAGGAATCCTGGTTCTAAGGCTAAAGGAGAGAGGCACTCAGAGAATACTCTGTTTAAATCCATTTTGGGCAGGAATAACTCTGGGATTTAAGTAGCTAGCTAATAATAAAGTTTCATTCTGCTAGCCTAGAGCCAAAACCAAAGAAATGCCCCCAATAAAACACAGAAAAGGATTTTTCTGAGAACAGTGGCAAGAATGCAAGCATATGTTTCATGTTTTCCAGAGAGCACTGCTTCAGGGTACCAATCATTCAGATAAAAGAAATTCATTAACTGTGACTATTTCCAAAGTATTAAGTAAATATTATGAGTAGAACTAGCTTATAAAGCCTAGTTGTAATGCAATATTAGCTTCTGGCTACTGTTATAAAATACGTCACTAAAGTCTCTTATTGAGCACTCCATTGACAGTTAACCTGAGTAACAAGTTCTCAAGTCACTTTATTAGTTAGCTGACTATCTCATTACTCCAGATAGGAACAATATAACCCCTGTGTATACATGTTTAAAATTTGGTCATTTTGAACCTTAGAATAATCTTATTGGTTGGCCCACTTAATTTCTAAGAAGACTTGCCTAAAGCCAAATAATTAGAAATTATTAGAGTTATTACTGGAAATAGTTACTCATTCCCATGCACTTTGCTCTAAAGATGCTGCTTGGCAAGATGAGGATCAATAAAGGGAAATAGAACTTTGTGGGACACATACACATGTTTTTTATTCGATCTACACAATGACTTAATTTACACGGTGAAATAGCTATTATTATTGCCCACTTTACTGGAACAGAGCAGGTTTTAAAAACCTCCAAGGAGGAGTTAAGATGTACATAACTATGTTTGTCTGACCATGCCACTGGTAAATATAACTATTTGAACTTGAAACTTAAACTTTCCAGGGGGAAGAAGAAGATTGATTTGAAATGTTACAACATAATAATAACTTCTAACCAGCATTTCTTGAATAGTTACTATGTGCAAGAAACTTTTCTTCCATTTCATTCTTAAATTTTTCAGCAACTATACAAGGTAAGCATTACTTCCATCCTACAGGCAAGGGAATTAGAGTTAGAGATATTGAAGACCCATATCTAGTGAGCAGAAGGCTAGCAATTGAATCTTTAAAAGTCTGACTTCAGAGCCCACACTTTTAACTGCTAAACCATAATGTCTTAGATGAGAGTTTGTGACTACAAATTTGATTTGATGTTAACTTCAATTGGCTGCCTTACTTCATTTCCTAATGATAGGAATTCTGCATACATTAATTAATTGTTGTAGTTTATTTCTTTTATGCTGAAAAAATGAAAATAGCCCTCAGGATGTGTGTTATATTGAGCCTTATTGCAGAGGCTCTTGGCTCCTCCTCTAGAGCAATGGAAGACAGGTGTTCCGGCCCCAATCACCACTTCCCACCCCCCAGAAGATGGATTCCCTTACCTGAGTACGTTATGGAAACTTGTCCTTCAAGTTCTGTCACAAGATATGCTGGATCTATATCAAGTAAAAGTGAAACATTCCACTTGAACTAGTTACAGGGTCATACATACTATCTATCTATTTTATCAATCTAAGTAGTGAGTATATTCCCTCTTGGCATTATACATTTGGCTTATCCTAAATCTGGATAAAAATATCAAAACCCTCTGATCTCTCTTCTGGAAGATAGGATGTTCCTACTAGGACTTATCATAAATCTGTGCTTATCAGACTCTTCCTTAGTCTTTTCATACTCATGGGTCATTTGGTATTATAAATTTCTCCTTGCCCAACTGATGTATGTCCATGTGTATATTTAGTCCTCCAAGCCTCATTACCTTTCTTTCAGTGCTCTTGTCATGCTTCTCTCAGCCAAATTCTTCTATACTACTAGTAATGCATTGGTTTGTTTCTCTTGTCCCCTTTTTAGAAAAAAATCCAGACATATTGAAGTCTGAATAGATTTTATATCTTATAAAGAGCAAATATAGGTTTATTAAATGATTTCCTAAGAGCATGGAAAACCTGCATCAGAATTGTCTAGTTTTTTTTTCTTCTTAAAAATGTGTATTCCTTGGCTATAAAAGTACCTATAAAAAGGCAATCATTCTCTAGGGTTAGGGCCAAGGAATATATAATATAGATTTTTAAACAATTTCTCCGGGTTATTCTTATTTACCTTAATGTTTGAGAGGTTTTGAATTTAGGGAGAAAAAAAAGGCACATTGGGCATGTTTGAGTGTGCTTAGGGAAAAGGACTGAGGTGTAGGAGAGGGCTGATTTTGATGTAGGATATAGAAGAATCCAGAAATGGGAGGCCTAGTTTTCTAATCTAAAAACACCACCAACTTTCTAATGTGATGATAGAGCTAATTTTACAGCCGACCCAGAGCAGCAATAAATCTAGGCTTCTGAATTTTCACAACATTCTGTACAGCTGTTTCATGCTCCAATATATCCATAAGTATCAAGAGATTATTTTCTTCAGATGAGATTAGATACAGTCTTAAACACTTGCTATATATCTAGTACCAGGTATTCTACTAGGTATTAGAGTTACAAAGTTGAATATACTGCATAGGAGCCCATATTGTAGTAAAAATTAGATGTTTACAAGTGATAAATTCCATTAGAATTAAATTAAGGCCACAATTAAAGTAAGGGCTAGCATGGAAAACACTTCATAAGGTTAATAACATTTACCTGATCATTTAAGGATGAATGTTTCCAGATCAAAAAGGGATGAGTCCTTTTAGGTTTAAAGTAACCGAAAGTACCAGAATTTTTGGGTTTTTCAATAGGAAAATGTAATTATAAAGAGTATTTATTCTTGATTATAAAACTTCTGCTCAAAATACACACATAGTTATGTAAGTATATTCTGCTTTTAAGATAGCAAGACCAGAGCACACTATTTATTGAATGAAAAATGATTTAAACTTGATAAGCTTTTAAAGGCTCATAGGAGCATAAGCTGAGTTGGCTCTTGAAACAGAGGAAATTTAAACTTCATCTTTGGATCCTTCCCATTTCTGCTAGCAGTGCTATAATATACCTATTATACGGTATTCTTGCTTTTAAGTTGTTGTCAAATAATCTTATAATATGTCAATTTAAAAATAGATGTGAATATTTTGAATTATTTGCTTCTTAACATAATTTAGGTTCTAAAGGCTTTAAGATATAATGACTAACATGATTAATTATAGAATAAAAAATTTCCCTGAAATTATGCTATTTTTGGCAGGGTGCATTGTTTTGTGTGCTCTCAAATACATTAGGTTGTCAGTTACTCCTCTACATGAAAAACTTGATCCTTACACGAAACTTAAATAAGAAGCATAAAGTTTTCCAAAAGCTGGGGACTTGGTACTTCAGGTGTTAATAAAAAGAGAAGTTGTTAGTCTCATTATCTGGGTATTTGAAACATAAAAATCAGAGTTTCCCATAGTGCAGTACTTCACTTTATTGGCTCAGATGTTGGTCTCTGTATGTAGAATTCAAGAACTGAAGTCAGGCACGGAGGGTTCTCATTTCTATCTTCCCTCAGGGGAAAAAAATGTATTGCTCTGTGCAATGAAATGTATCATAAGTCCAGTTTCTAAGTCAGGAGTAAGAACACAAAGTTGCTTGAGATAGGATAAATTGGCTCTTGTACCTGTTATAATACTGAATTTCTTAGGCTTCTTCCCCTGGCCCTTTGAAGAATATGCACTCGGAGGACCTGTCTGGCTCCTGTTAATGTTCAATGGTGCACACAGAAGACGTCTTGCATCAACAGTTCTGTTTGCATTATGTGACACCAAGCAAAACCCTTCTGCAGTTTTGAAAGAGAATTTTCTATAATTTTGCATGATTATTTTATTCCACACCTAATCAATTAAAATTCACTTTAACTTGTTTAAACTTGCTATGAAATCCCCAAAGGGAACAACATTGACTGAACTTTACTAAAAAGAAACAATGTAATTGGTCCTTTGAGGTTATAGAGGGTGAATTTGAGATTTGTGTAGAGTGACAACCCTATTTTTTCAACCCAAAATAGAGATATTTCTTGAGGACAAGAATAGAAGAAAATATGCTACTACATTCAAATTTTGGGAAATTGTCTTAAGCTATGTAGTGACTCAGTGAGGCCTTAGATATCTTAAGAATATAAATAAATTATAAAAATTATATGTACATGTAATAACATAACAAAATTTATTTCCCTTATTCTTTTTTAAATTCAACTTATTGGGATGATGGTTAATAAAATTAAGTAAGTTTCAAGTGTAAAATTTAATAATATGTCATGTGTATTGCATTATGTGTTCACCACCCAAAGTCAAATCTTTTTTTTTCACCAAGTATTTGACCTCCTCCACCCTTATCAATCTCCCTCCTCCCTCACTTCCCTTTGATAACCACTAAACTGTTGTCTGTGTCCATCAGTGTCTGTTTATTAGTCTTGTTTGTTGCTTTCAGTTTTACATCCCACATATGAGTGAAATCATATAGTTCCCAACTTTTTCTTTCTGGTTTATTTTGCCTAGCATAATAATCTCAAGATCCATCCATATTGTCACAAATGGCAGTATTTCATCTTTTCTTATGACTGAGTAATATTCCATGGTATATATACATGCTACATCTTTTTTATCTAATTATCTATTAAAAGATACTTAGGTTGTTCTCATGTCCCAGGCACCATAAATAATGATGCTATGAACATCAGAGTGCTATATCTTTACAGATGAATGTTTTCAATTTTGGGGGGTAGATACCCAGAAGAGGGTTTGATGATTATTTCAATTTTCTTCCTGTTGATTGGTCTATTTAGATTTTCTAGTTCTTTGTGATTCAGTCTAGGAAGGTTATATATTTCTAAGAACTTGTCCATTTCTTACAGGTCATTGAATTTGGTGGCATATGGTCTTTCCTAGTATTCTTGTATAATCTTTTGTATTTCTGTGGTATTTGTTATAACTTCTCTTTTATTTCTAATTTTGTTTATTTGTGTATTTATTTTCTCTCTTTTTCTTTAGTGAGTCTAGCCAGAAGTTTGTGATTTTATTGATCTTTTCAAAGAACTAGCTCTTTGTTTCCTTAACTTTTTCTACTGCCTTTTTATTTTCTATTGCTTTTAGTTCTGCTCTAATTTTTTAATAACCTTTCTTCTGCTGACTTTCAGCTTCATTTGTTCTTCTTCTAGTTCTTTAAGATGTAGTGTTAGGTTGTTTATTTGGTATTTTTTGTTTGTTTGTTTCTTGAGATAGGCCTGGTGATTCCAGAAGTATAGCACAGTGAGAGATGTCCCTAGAACTCTCCCCTTGAAAATACAATAAGCTGAACATTTAAAGCTCAACAAATAACACCAAAGCTGCACATAAGTATGTCTGAGTGAGTGATCTGCACATAAGAGCTTCCAGAGGTCAGTACTGTGGGAGTCTGGGGTGTAAATTGGGAAGAACAATGAAGCTACCACTTGCAGCAGGAGCTCCCCACAGAAGGTGGAAGAAAAAAGAAAATGCTGCTGATTCCCTGAACAGCCCTGCCTAAGGAGTCTGTGAGATCTACACAGTGGAGCCCTGGGATCAGGGCAGAAAACAGAGTGAAAACTAAGTGCAGAGGGGCAACAGCTGGGTCTTAGCAGCAGTGTTATAAAGTGTAAGGTGGAGACACAGAGAATATCAGCAACCCCCACCCACCAACACAAAGCGCGCCCTTCTTTCACTCCATATCCTCCAAGACTGAACACCATGGAACCCCACAGGGATTAGAGCCAACATTACCTAAACTGTCACTAGTACTGACAGGGACTGAGACTGAGAGTAGTGATCATGGCGAATATTTGTAAGAAAAAAAGGCATTAAGTCTCAAAGCAGGGATCCAAGAGGCATTGATGTTACCTACTGGAAATTAAAAAAAAAAAAAACCACACACCTCAATATAATAAATCTTTCTGGAAAAAAAAGGCAGAATACACTACCATAAATAGCCAGATGGAAAAATAGTCCATTGAATACCATGAACAAACAAGGATATAAGGCAGCACAGAAAGAAAGAGAAAAATCTCTAGAAAATAAGCGTAAAGACGTGGAAATCTATAACTTAAATGACAGGAAGTTCAGGATTATACTTCTGAAAAAACTCAATGAGATCAAAATTGATTTAATTCAATAAATCCAGGAGCTGAGAAAAAACTAGACATGCAGAATGAGCTTTTTAGCAAGAAGACTGAAACCCTAAAAAAGAACGAAATAGAAATTCTGAAAATCAGATACACACAAAATGAGATGAAGAATGAAATAGCAAGCTTAGAAACTAGAGATGACCAAATGGAAGAAAAGATCAGCAATATTGAAGACATAAATCTAGAAATAATTCAGAAGGAAGAAGAAAGAGACTGAAGAATGAAAAATAATAAAAGAGAAATACAAGAACTAGCTGACACCATCAGGAAAGGCAACATAAGAATAATGGGCTTTCCAGAAAGAGAAGAAAAGAAGGGATCAAGGAGAATACTCAGACAAATAGTTGGTAAGAATTTCCCAAATTTAAGGAAAGAGCTAGAGCTTTGAATCCAAGAAGCTAACAGAACACCTAATTATCTCAACCCAAAAATGCCTTCTCCAAAACACATTATATTAAAATTATAATAAATGAATGACAAAGAAATAATCCTGAAGGCAGCCAAAGGAAAAAAGACAATAATCTATAAAGGAAAACCCATTAGTCTATCTTGGGGCTTCTTAGTACAAACCTTACAAGCAAGAAAGAATTAGAACCACATATTCAAACCATTAAATGGAAAAAATTACCAGCAAGCATAATGTGTCCAGCAAAGCTCTCTTTTGGATATGAAGGCCAGAAAAGTCCTTTACAGACATACAAAAGTGAGGGAATTTTCCACCATGAAGCCTGCTTTATAGGAAATACTGAACAAAATGACAAAAAATATATACTATGAGTAAGGCAACTAGCAGGCAGATGGAAGTAAAGGAGTGCAACCCATGAACAGGGTATTATAAGCTTAAACAATAAGAAGAGAATTACTATTGCAAAATAGAAATTAAAATTTAGCATACATAAGGATAATGAGACAACAATAACAGAACAGTGGAGAATTCAAAGATTCAAATTCACAAAGGGGAATGGAGATGAGGAACACGCAGAAGAAAATATGCTATTGTTTGTGCATGTGTGCGCATGCATGTGTGTGTGTGTGCGTGTGTGTGTGTGTGACCATCCTTTACAAATTCTTAATAATAACCACAAGGCAAAGATCCAGATTGAAGTACATGACAAAGAACAAGAAGGACCAGAGGGAAAATCCACAAAATCCAACTAAATTAAAATAATAAACAGATATGCAAGGACAAGAAAACAGTGAAAAAACCAAGACACCGGAAAGCAAAAGGAGACTCTTTCCTTTCTCCACTGTATGTTTTTGGTTCTTCTGTCAAAAATTATTTGACCGTATAAACATAGGACTCTCGATTCTGTTCCACTTGTCCATGTGTCTGTTTTTCTGCCAATACCATGCTGTTTTGATTATTGTCGCTTTGTAGTATAATTTGAAGTGGGGTAGAAAGAAGCCTCCACCCTCATTCTTTTTTCTCAGAACGGCTTTGGTGATTCGGGGTCTTTTCTGCTTCCACACAAAGCTGATGATTTTTTGTTCTATTTCTTTAAAAGTGTCAATGAGATTTTGATGGGGATTGCATTAAATGTATATAATGCTAAAGGTAATAACATCATTTTAACTATGTTGATTATTTCAATCCAAGAATATGAAATACCTTTCCATTTCTTTGTATCTTCTTTGATTTCTTTTAATAGGGTCTTATAGATTTCATTATATACATTCTTTACATATTTCATTATATTTATTCCCAGGTATTTTATTCTTTTTGTTGCAATTACAAAAGGATTTTTTTTCAATTTATTTTTCATTATTAGAGTACAGGAATGCTATGGATTTTCAAACATTGATATTGTATCCAGAAACTTTTCTGTATTTGCTTAATGTTTCAGGTAGTATTCTTGTGGAGTGTTTAGGGTTTTCTATATAGAGGATCCTGTCACCTGCAAATAGTGAGTTTGACTTCTTTGATTCCAATTTGGATGGCTTTTAATATCTTCCCTTGTCTGATTGCACTTGCTAGGACCTCCAATGTTATATTGAATATCAGTGACATAGTGAACAGCCTTGTCTTGTTCCTGATCTTAGAGAAAAGGTTTTTAGTTTTTCACCATTAAGTATAATGTTGGCTGAGAGTTTGTCATATATGGCCTTTATTATGTTAAGTTAACTCTTCCTTCTATACAGATCTTGTTAAGTGTTTTGATCATAAATGGATGCTGTATCTTGTCAAAGGCTTTTTCTGCATCTGTTGATATGATCGTATGATTCTTATTTTTAAATTTCTTTATGTGTCTATACTCTAACAAATGTGCATGTGTTGGAACCATTTCTGTGTCTCTGGGATGAAGCCCACTTGATTGTGGTGTATAATTTTTTTGATACGTTGCTCTATTCATTTCGCTAGTATCTTTATCTAGGATTTTTGCATATGTGTTCATGAGAGATATTGGTCTGTAGTTTTCTTTTTGTGTATGTTATCTTTACCAGTTTCAGTATCAGGGTATATTGGCCTCATAAAATGAGTTGGGAAATATTGCCTCCTCTTCAATTTTTGGAAGAGTTGAGGAGAATAGGCAGTAAATCTTCTTTGGATGCTTGCTAGAATTCACTGGTGAAGCCATCTGGTCCTGGACTTTTACTTTTGGGTAGGTTTTTGATGATTGTTTCCATTTCCATACCACGATTGGTCTATTTAGATTTTTCAGTTCTTGGTTCAGTCTAAAGGTTGTATTTTTCAAAGTACTGGTCCATTTCTTCTAGGTTGTTAAATTTAGTATTTTGTTACTTTTTCATAGGATTCTTGTATGATCCTTTGTATTTCTGCAGTGTCTGTTGTAATTTCCCTGTTTCATCCCTGATTTTGTTTATTATGTCCTTTTTCTTTTTTCTTTAGTGAGTCTAGCCAGGAGTTTGTCGATTTTATTAACCTTCTCAAAGAACCAGCACATTGTTGCATTTATTTTTTTCTTTTTTTTTTGTTTTTCAATATCATTTAATTCTGCTCTAATTTTGATAATTTCTTTCCTTCTGCTGACTTTAGACTTCATTTGTTCCTCTTTTTCTAGTATTTTAAGATGAATTGTTAGGTTTTTTATTTGGGCTCGTTATTGTTTTTTGAGATAGAGCCTGATGAATATGAACTTTCCTCTTATGACCGCTTTTGCCATGCCCCAAAAGTGTGATATGAATGTTGTACTATAATTATCATTTGATTCTATGTATTTCTTTTTATTTCTTCTTTGACCCAGCCATTCTTCAGTAGCATGTTGTTCAATCTTCATATATTTTGTGTTCTTGCCACTTTCTTTTTACATTAGATCTCTAGTTTCAAAGCATATTATAAGAAAATATGGTTGGTATGATTTCAAACCCACTTATATTTGTTGAGGCTATCTCTGTGTCTCAGTATGGGTCAATCCTTGGGAATGTTCCATGTGCACTAGAGGAGAGTGAATAATAATATGCAGCTGTTTTGGGATGGAAACTCTGTAAATGTCAGTTATGTCCAGTTGCTCTAATGCTTCATTTAAGGTGTCATTTCTTTATGGGGTTTGTTATTGGATGATCTTTCCATATCCAACAGTGGAGTATTTAGGTCCCATACTACGACAGTGTGTTTTGGTCTGTTTCTCCATTTAGTTAGGTTATTAATTGCTTTATATGTACTTGGGGCTCCCCTGATTGGAAGCATAGATATTAATAAGTGTTATGTCTTCTTGGTGCATGATTCCCTTTATCATTATGAAGTATCCCTCAGTATCTTTCTTTATCTTTTTTTTTTATTTTAAGCTTATTTCATCTGATATTAGTATTGCTACTCTCCCTTTTCTCTGAATGCAATTTGCTTGAAATATCATTTTCCACCCTTTCTCTTTGAGTCTATATTAGTCTTTGGAACTGAGATGTGTCTCCTGAAGGCAGCATGTGGTTTTGTTTTGTTTTTTTATTCAATCTGTAACTCTGTGCCCTTTTATTGCTGAATTCAGTCCATTACATTGAGGGGATTATTGAAATATGAGGTCTTATAGACATTTTATGTTTTCCTTTCTGGTAGCTTGGTGTTTCCCTTGCTTCCTTGTCTTGCGTTTCTGTTTTGTTTTGTTTTTTAATTTATTATTTTGGTTGGGTTTTGTGGCTTTTCCCTCTGGTGCTTCTTTTTATGACATACTTTCAGTTTCTGAGTCTTTTATGTCTGGTTACTATTACAAATATATGGAGGGTAGTTATATAGATGAGTAGTACATTTTGGCCTGCGCATGCATATATCTATTCTCCTCTGCAGATTTGGATCTTTGAACCTCCCCTTTTCTGTCATTGTTATCTCGATTTGTCCCTATGTTGTGATGGACATTCATTACTATCTTGTAATAGCAAATATCTTCTTATTGGTGAAGCTTATGTGCCCCTTTCTTCTGCTTCTATAGTTTCTAGTCACCTCACTTCTAATTATGTATTTTTTTTGTTATTTTGTTTTAGGGGTGCTGACCTCTTTCAGTATTTCCTGTAATGCAGGCCTCATAGTGGAGAATTTCCTCAATTTTTGTATGTCTGGAAAGGTCTTTATTTTTCTTCATCTCTAAAGGAGAGCTTTGCTGGATACATTATTCTTGATTGGTAGTTCCTATTATTTAATAGTTTGAACATTTGATTCCCCTCCTTTCTGTCATTAAGGTTTGTGCTGAGAAGTCCAGAGATATTCTAATGGGTTTTTCCTTTATAAGTTACTGTCTTCTTTTCCCTGGCTGCCCTGAGAATTATGTTCTTTGTCTTTGATTTTGATCATGTATGTAATGTGTCTTTGAGAAGGCCTTTTTGGGTTGAGATAATTGGGTGTTCTGTTAACTTCTTGAATTCCAAGCTCTAGCTCATTCCTTAGATTTGGGAACTTCTTGTCAACTATTTGTCTAAAAACTGCTTTTCTAATCCCTGCTCCTTTTCCTCCCCTTCATAATGCCCATTTTTTTATGTTGCCTTTCTGTCGTGTCAACTAGTTCTGTATTTCTCTTTCATTGATTTCTCATTCCTTTGGTTTCTCTCTTCTTCCTTCTGATTATTTCTAGATTTCGTATTTAATATCAATGATCCTCTCCTCCATTTGTATTTCCAAGGTTGCTATTTCATTCTTCATCTCTTTCAGGTGTGTTCTTCATCTCCGGCTTTTCTATTTGATTCTTCTTGATGGTTTCAGTCTCCTTATTAAAAACTCATTCTGCTGTTCTCAATTGTTTTTTCATTCCTGGAATTGTTAATATGAATGATTTGGATCTCACTGAGTTTGAGAAGTGCCATCCTGAATGCTCTGTCATCTAAGTAGCATTTTCTATATCTCTTTTTTTCTCTTTCTTTCTGAGATACTTTGTCACCTTGGTTGTTCATGGTGTTTTAATGGGCTATTTCTCTGTCTGGGCATTAATGAAAGTGTTTTCATCGCCCCCACCCCCCAGAAAGACAATATATTTTTATGAGTATCTCTTTAGGTGTTTTTCTTTTGGTTTCCAGTAGGTGGTGTGTAAGCCTCTTGGATCCCTACTTTATAAAAATTCTTAATAATGCCTTTTTTTCTTATAAATATCCAATCACGCTTGCTACCCTCCAGTCCCTGGTCCGTGTGAGTGACATTTTCAATAGTGTTTACTCAGATTACCCTGGGGCTCTGGGGTGTTCAGTCTTGGAGCATATGGGGGAGGGGCCCTTTTAGGTTAAGGGATGAGGCTGTGTATTTCAGTCTCCTGTTTAGTATCTGTGACCATTAATAATCAAAAACAGAAACAGTTTGCCTTTTGGACTCCTTGGAGTTATGCCAGCAATATGGCAAAATAGAGGTCCACAACTCACACCTCCTTCTAAAAAAAAAATGATCAGCAGACAGATTGCCTTTGTGAGGGCCTTAGTTTAAAATATAGGTAGAAAGTTGTGAAACCCAGTGAAAACAGCAGATGGAGCAGAACAGCTTTGGGAAGGCAGCCTGTGTCCTCGTGGCATACTCACTGAACACATTCCTGGCTACAGACTGAAAGTAGTCCTATTTCCCTATGGACTTGGCTCTAGCCTCACTTGGCTGCATTCCTAAAACCATCCTAACTGTCAAGGTATATAGGAAGAGCCATACCTGTCTATGTCCTTGGTAACAGGCACAGACCCATTGACCTTGGACATTATCACAGATTCTAAAGTGACTCCAGCCTCATTGTACTGTTGTCCAGAGTCATTCCTGTTGGTCTAGGGACCAAACAATGCCCATCATTGCTCCTGACGAAGGCCCATGGACTTCAGTCCTGACTGTGGACCCTAATGTGGCTCTGTAACTTAGTTCTAGCCCACCGTGCCATATTTGGGTACGGTTCTACCTCCCCCTCAACACACACACATCCACAGGGAAATACCATATAATCAGCAATTTCACTTATGAATATATATTATATATAATATTATATATATATATATATCAAAATAAAATTTTTTTTCTTAAAGAGAATATCTGCACTTCTATGTTTATCATAGCATTACTCACAATAGTCAGAATATGGAGACTACCTATACCTAAGTGGCTGACAATGGATATATATATAATGTTTTATATGTCCTTCCCAAATATACAATTTTTATTTGTCAGTATACCTCAATAAAGCTGGAAAAACAAGTCTGTTCATTTTAGCTCTTTTTAAAGGAACGGAAGGGGCCGCCTAGTAAGATAGAAGACTTTAACATAATAACCACTCTACTGTATCCAAAGTCTATTGAAAAAAACGTAACCCTAACCTCATGACAGAAAAGTGTAAATGGGGAATCCTAGCCTTTATCCCTCATAGGATGTATGACAAATTTCCCAACACTTTCATTGGGGGTGGAGTCAGAATGCTTCATAAAGTATTAGAACTTTCATCTTTGCTATGAATACCCACCAGTAATGGGGCATCCTTCCTCCTTCTTTGGGGTTATGTCAGAGAGGAACTCAACTGAAGGAATCAGAGCTTTTATCATTGTCCGCTTGCAATGATGTTACCTCATTGCAGTGTCAATTGAGACCAGGTAGGGAGGCAGGGCTTACAACCCCATTCAGTGGTAAGAAGCATGAGGAATCTGAATTTCTTAATTGACCTGGCAATAATGAGGGGGTGTAACTACCTTCCTTGGTTACAGCAGTGTCAAAGAATGTCACCTAACAAAAGTTTAAATAAAATCTAGACTCTCATAATATAATACAAAGATGTTCAGGTTTCAAAAAAATCACTCATTATACCAAGAATGAGGAAGATATCAAACTCAAAAACAAAAATAAACAATACATGCATCCTGAACATGGCAGAGGTATAAACTTATCTGACAATGATTTTAAAGCAACCATTATAGGGTGGGGATTGGGTGGAAAAGAATAAAGGTATTAAGAAGTACAAGTTGGTAGTTACAAAATAATTATGAAGATGTGAAGTACAGCAACAGAATATAGTCAGTAATACTATAATAACCATGTATTGTGCCGGTGAATACTAGACTAATCAGAAGGATCACTTTGTTAGTTAAAAAATGTCTAACTACTGTGCTGTACACCTGAATCTAAATAAAATATATTGAGTTTGGAGAAACTCAATTCCCAGATCTCTCTCCTTGAAACAACAATAAGTTGAACATTTAGAACTCAACAAAAAAACATCTAAACAGCACACCAGCATGTCTGAGAGTGGTATCTGTGCATAAGAACTACCACAGGTCAGAACCCCATGTGTTGGGCAGTAGATTGGGAGAAATAAAGAAGCTGCCTCTTGCAGCCTTCAGAGCTCCCTGTAGGAGAGGGGTGAGTTCCCTGAATAGCTCTGACTGGGAGTGCTGTGAGCTAAACACAGCCAGTTGACAGGGCCAGTCATCAGGCAGAAAACAGGAAGCAGGACAGCAGAGAAACAACAGTTGATTTTAACAACCGCAGTTGCAAATTGAGCGGGTGAGCTGCAGCCCCCAACTCCCAACCCAGAGGGTCCCTCTCCCCAACCCTCCGAACCGATCACTGAGGAGCTCAGAGAAATCTGAGCAAACACTACCAAAACTGTCGCTTACAGTGACAGGGACTGAGACTGAAGGTAGTGAGCATGATTAAATATGTAAAGGAGAATAAAAAAATATTCTTAAGGCTTTTATAAAGCAGGGATCCAAGAGGCTTAGACGCCATGTACAGGAAACCAGAAGAAAAGCGCTTTCTTTGCAGCAGGCTAAAGAGAGATCTTTATATAATAAATCTTTTTGGGAAAAAAAACCCCAATACATTTCCATTAATGCCTAGATGGAGAAATAGTTCATTAAACACCATGAACCACCAGGTTACAAACATTTCAGAAAGAAAAAAAAACTCCAGAAAATAATTACCAACATAGAAATATGTAGCTTAAATGACAGAAATTCAGGATGGTACTTTGAAAAATCTCAGTGTTTTAAAAGAAGAAATGCCAACAATTTCAGGAAGGGATAAAACACCTAGATGAGCACAGCGGAAATTGAAACCTTTAAAAAGAACAGAATAGGTCTTCTAGAGATAACACACACACACACCACACCCACACACACACACACACACACAACACACCTGCAAGAGTAAAAATGAAATAGCCAAGTTTGGGGAATAGAGTCGACCAAATGGAGGAAAGGATCAGTGATATCGAAGACAAAAATCTAAAAAATAAAGCAGAAGGAAGAAGACAGAAACCTAAGAATGAAAAATATGAAAGAGAAATACAAAATTACTGATACCATCAAGAGAGGACATAAGAATAATGGGCGTTATTGAAGGCAAGAAAAAGGAATAGGCACTAGAAAACATTTTTCAGAAAAATACTTGATGGGAATTTCTATATTTTAAGGAATAATCTGGGCTTGAAATTCAAGAAGTCACAGAACACAACATTCTCAACCCAATAAGCCTTCGCCAAAACACATTGTATCAAAGTTCAAAAAGTTATCAACAAGACAGAATTCTAAGGCAAGTAGGGAGAAGAAATGGTAACTTAAAGGAAAACCCATTAGATTATCAAACTAATTTAAACTATTCAGTGAAAGGAACTACAAACCTGAATCCAGTTAAGCTCCTTTAGATATGGAGGAAAAATTAAGACCTTTTCAGATACAAAAATTGAGGGAATTCTCACTATGAGGCCAGTACTAAAGGAATACTGAAAGGGTTCAGCTCACCTAAAACAAAATTTCAAAAAAAAATACATAACTAGGAGTAAAGTGACTATCAGGCAAATAGAAGCAGAGGAGTGCAACCCTTACTAAGACACAGCTTTCAAAGCTTAAACAACAAGAAGAGAAATTGCTATAGCAAGATAGTAATGAAAGTTCAGCATACATAGGGACAAATAGAGATAGCAATGACTGAAAGGGAGGATTCAAGATCCAAATTTGCACAACAGTATGGAGATTAAGGTGCACACAGAAGAAACTGGGAATACTGTATATATATAACTATGCTTTTACATATTCGTAATGGTAACTGAACAGCAAAGATTCAGAGCCAACTATATAATAAAACAAGAATCAGAGGCAAACCACAAAAGCCAACCAAAATAGAGAAACCGAACACAAGGACAAGGGGCATTACAACACCAACCTACCAGAAGCAAAGATAAAATGGCTATAAGAAGACCCCATATTCATAACACCCTGAATGTAGTGGACTGAACTCCAATAAAAAGACACAGAGTTGCAGAATGGATCAAAAAATAAAAATAAAAAACCCAACCACATGCTGCCTCCGGACACATCTCAGCTCCAATACAAATATAGACTCAAGTGAAAGTGTGGAAAATGATATTTCAAGAAAATGGCATTCAGAGAAAAGGCGGAGTAGTGGTACTAAAATCAGATGAAATAGACTTGAAAATTTAAAAGTAAGAAAATACTGAGGACACCTCATATGATAAACGGGAATCATGCACCAAGAAGACATAAACACTTATTATATCTATGCTCCCAAACACGGAGCCCCCGAATATGTAAAGCAATTACTAACATAACTAAGGGGAGAAAACAGACAAAAATGCTATCATAGTTGGGGACCTAAATACCCACTGTAGGATATGGACAGATCATCAAACAGAAAATCAATAAGGAAGTAAAGTCTTTAAATACACATTAGACCAACAGGACATATGGCATTTAAAGAGTGTCCATCATATAAGAGCTGCTAAAACACTGTTCTAATGGCATGTGGAACATTCTCAAGAATCAACCACATACTGGGCACAGAGATAGCCTCAACAAATATAGACGTTTGAAATAACCGACCATATTCTCTGATATAATGCTTTGAAACTAGAGATCAACGCAGAAAGAAGCAGAAAACTCACAAATACATGGAGATTAAAAACAACATGCGACTGAAGAATGCTGGGTCAAAGAAGAAATAAAAAAGATAGAACAAGAGATACATAGAAACGAATGAAAATGATAGTACATACATCAAACTTTTGGGGCAAAGCAGTCATAAGAGAAAAGTTCATAGCATTACAGGCTGTACCTCCAAAAAACAAGAACGAGCCCAAATAAACAACTTAACACTTCTTTAAAACCGGAAGGGAGACAAAGTCTGAAGTCAGCAGAAGGAAAGAATTATCAAAATTAGAGCAGAATTAATGATATTGAAAAAATAGAAATAATGAAAACAATGTGCTGGTTCTTTGAGAGGTTATAAATCGCAACTCTGGCTAGACTCACTAAAGAAAAAAGAAAGGACATATAAACAAAATCAGGGATGAACAGGGGAAATTTACAACAGACACTGCAGAAATACAAAGGATCAACAAGAATCCTATGAAAAAGTACAAAATACTAAATTTAACAACCTAGAAGAAATGGACCAGTACTTTGAAAAATACAACCTTTAGACTGAACCAAGAACTGAAAAATCTAAATAGACCAATCAGTGGTATGGAAATTGGAAACAATCATCAAAAACTACCCAAAGTAAAAGTCCAGGACCAGATGGCTTCACCAGTGAATTCTAGCAGCATCCAAAGAAGATTTACTGCCTATTCTCCTCAAACTCTTCCAAAAAATTGAAGAGGAGGCAATATTTCCCAACTCATTTTATGAGGCCCAATATTACCCTGATACTGAAACCTGGTAAAGATAACATACAACAAAGAAAACTACAGACCTATCTCTCATGAACACTATATGCAAAAATCCTAGATAAGAGATACTAGCGAAATGAATAGGCAACGTATCAAAAAAATTATACACCACAATCAAGTGGGCTCATCCCAGAGACACAGAAATGGTTCAACACATGCACATTTGTTAATGTGATAGACCACATAAAGAAATTTAAAAAATAAGAATCATACGATCATATCAACAGATGCAGAAAAAGCCTTTGACAAGATACAGCATCCATTTATGATCAAAACACTTAACAAGATCTGTATAGAAGGAAAGTAACTTAACATAATAAAGGCCATATATGCAAACTCTCAGCCAACATTATACTTAATGGTGAAAAACTAAAAACCTTTTCTCTAAGATCAGGAACAAGACAAGGCTGTTCACTATTGTCACTGATATTCAATATAACATTGGAGGTCCTGCAAGTGCAATCAGGTAAGAGAAAGATATAAAAAGCATCTAGGAAATAAAAAGTCAAACTGTCACTATTCACAGATGACATGATTCCTTATATAAAAAACCCTAAGACCCACAAGAACACTATTTGAAACAATAAGCAAATATAGTAAAAGTCTCTGGATACAAAATCAATGTTCAAAATCCATAGTGTTCCTATACCTAATAACCATCTGGGTATGGTCCTTTTTGGTTGTGAAGGTAATAATCATTGAATTCAATTTTAAAATAGAAATAGAGCTCTAATGGTAAATCTCTTTGTCCTTTGTGAGTTCTGGTGGTTTGTGTCTTCATATGAAGTAGTCCATTTTTTTAAGTTAAGACATATGGGGGAAAGAGTTTGTATATAGTATTCTTTTATCATCCTTTAATGTCCATAGCATAAGTAATGATGATCCTTCCTTCATTTCTGATATTGGTCATTTCTGTCTTCTTTTTATTCTTTGTTTTTCTGGCTACAGGATATACCAATTTTGATCTTTTCAAAGAACCAACTTAAAAATTTTTCTCTTGTTGTTTTTAATTTCATTGATTTTTAATCCAAATTTTTGTTCATTTTCTTGTGATTGCTTTAAGCTTAAATGGCTTTCCTTTATCTAGTTTCTTAAGACATAAGTATAGGTTATTGATTTAAAATATTTTTATTTTTCTAACATACATTTTAATGTTGCAAATTTTACTTAAACCTGTTTTTGCTACATCCCAGATATTTTTATGTTATTCAAAATATATATTTTATTTTTAACTTTATTGAAAAGTAATTGACAAATATAATTGTATATTCTTAATTTGTACAATGTGATGATTTTATATATATAATATATATTATATATATTATATAATATATATACACATATATATACACACACACACACACACATTATAGAATGAGTACCAAGACCAAGTAACACAGGCCATCACCTCATGGAATAAAGAATTACTCTGTGTGTGTTGTGTGCGTGTGTGTGTGTGTGTGTGCGTGTGTGGTGTGTGTGTGTGCTGAGATGCTTAAGATCTATTCTGAGCAATTTCAATTTCATATACAGTAATATATTATAGCTGTAGTCACCACACTATACCGTGATTCAAAAGTTTATCTTCTTATAGCCTGATATTTTTTCCTCTTGTACACCACCCTATTTCCCTCTTTCTCAGCCCTTGGGCAACCATTATTCTATTCTGTTTCCTAAATTGGATTTTTATTTATTTTTATTTATTTATTTATATTTATTTATCTATCTATCTATCTATCTATCTATCTATCTATTTATTTATTTATTTATTTTTAGTTCCATATAAGTGATACCGTAGAGTAATTTCTTTCTATCTGGTTTATTTTACTCTACCTTCAAGATTTATCTATTTTTTCCATAAGTACAAGATTTTCTTTCTTTTATTAATGCTGAATAATATTCCATGGTGTAGATATATACCATATTTTTTTTATCCACTTGTTGTCATTGTTTTCTTCTAATCCATAGGTTGTGTTTCACTCTGCTGGTTGTTTCCTTTGCTGTGAAGAGTGTTTCAGATTGATTGTAGCCTGTTTGCTTTTTTTGCCATTTTGCATGTATTTTTTGGTGTCCCAATCCAAGAATTAATTTTCAATAACGTATCCAATCAAGAATTATTTTCAAATAAACATATCCTCCATGTTTCTTGTAGGAGTTTTATAGATTTCAGTCTTAACGTTAAGTCTTCACCTCATTTTTGAGTTAATTTTGTGTATGGTGCAAGATAAGAGTCAAGTTATTTTTGCGTATGGATATCTAGTTTTCCCATCACCATTTATTGAGGAGATTATCCTTTCCCCATTGTGTATTCTTAGCACCTTTTTGAAGATCAGTTGACAGTATATGCATGAATTTATTTATGAGTTCTCTCTTCTGTCCCATTGATCTTGTCTGTGTTTATGCTAGTACCACATGTTTTGTTACCTTGTTTTGATTGTTTTAAATATTTTTGGAAGTCAGGAAATGTGAAGTCTCTAGCTTTGTTCTTTTTATTCAAAATTACTTTGGCTATCAGGGAATTCTATGGTTCCTTATGAATTTAATACAGTTTTTCCTATTTTGTAAAAAATTCATTGGTTTTTTTACAGAAATTGCATTGAATCTGCTTATTGCTTAGATAGCATGGACATTTTAACAATATTAGGTCCTTCCAATCCATAAACACAGGATGTCTTTGAATTTGTTTGTGCCTACTTTAATTTCTTTCGTTGTTGCTTTTAGTTTTCATGCAAGGTCTTCAACTCCTTGCTTAAGTTTTTCCTAAGCATTTTTAAAATTTTATTTTGATGCTTATAAGTGACTTTGTTTGTTTAATTCCTTTAAGATAGTTTATTGTTTCTGTATAAAGCGCAACTAATTTTCTACATTGATTTTTGTATCCTGCACTTTATTGAATTTGCTGTTACTTCTAACAGTTTTTTGTAGAGTCTGAGGTTTTCTACATATATTTGATCATGTCATCTGCAAACAGTGATAGTTTTACTTATTTCTTTCAATTGGATATATTTTTGTTTATTTTTCTGTCTAATTGTTCTGACTTGGATTTTCAGTATTATGTTGAAAAATGGCAAGAGTGGACATCCTGTCTTGTTCTGATCGTAAAGAAAAAAATTACAACTTTTAGTTTTTCATCATCGAATGTGATGTTAGTTGTTGGCTTTTCATATGTGAGTTTATTATTTGAGATAAATTCCTTCCATACTAAACTGCATATAAATTTACATTTATGAAAAACAAAAAATATGAAAATAAATGTGAAATTATAACTTTTAAGATGCAAAAAATCCCAAATTCATCAGCACAATTCATCAGACTTTCAACACAAAAAGTGTGTACAGAAGTCTTCAGATTTTGAAATAATAATACTAGATCAAAATAATACCAGATCAAAACCTGAATCTTACAAAGGAATAAAGAGTACAAGATATGGTAACTAGATGTAAGCATAAAGCCAGTTTTTGTATTTGTACTGTTAAAGATAATGACCTATTGAGCCCAAAAAATAATTATTATTTTTGAAGTTTATAACAGATGTAGAGGTAAAGTGTACAACAACGATCACAGTGGTGATTTTTATCAAATATTTAATGGAAAAATAATGTCAATTCCAGAATATTGAAGGGTTTAGATACTTACTAGATCAGTATTTGAGGTTAGTATTGTTCTGGTACCCAAAGCAGACAAAAGTATTGCAATAATTAAAATCTATAAACCTATATCCCTCAAAAAATGTATATCAAACACCCTCAAAACTTAGCATATCATATCTTAAGAAGGTGATACATAATGAATAATTGGGGTGTATATCAGAATGCAGATCAATTTTATATTTAAAAACAAAACATTCACTATACTATGAAATCTAAATTGACCTATCAACAGTACGGATTTTGAAACGATCATCAAAAATTTCCGCCAAAATAAAAGTCCAGGATTAGATGGCTTCACTAAAAAATTCTACTAAACATTCAAAGATGATTTAACACCAGTCCTTCCCAACTCTTCCAAAATTGAAGAAGAGAGAATACTACCTAACTCATTTTATAGCATTATCCTGATACCAAAACCTGATTAAAGATAACAAAAAAAGAAAATTACAGACCAATATCTCTGATGAATATAGACCAAAAATACTGAAAAAATACTAACAAATCAAATACAAACAGTGCATTGAAAAGATTATATATCACAATCAAGTGAGGCTCATTCCAGGGGTATAAGAATGGTTCCAATTGCTAATTAATCAATGTGATACACACAATAACATAAAGTATACAACTCATTTATCATATCTTAGGAGCAAAAAGCATTTGAGAAGACACAGCAATCCATTTATAATTAAAATGCTTAAGAAAATGGGTATAGAAGGAAAGTACTTCAACATAATAAAGGTAATATATGAGAGACCCTCAGCTAATATCATACTTAATGATGAAAAACTGAAAGCTTTTCATATAAGATCAGGAAGAACAAGGATGCCTGCTGTCACCACTCTTATTCAATAGTATTTAAAGTCCTAGTTAGGGCAATCAAAAAATAAAAAGCATCTAATTGGGAATGAAGAAGTCAAACTGTCACTTGATATTGATATTTTATATAGAAAACTCTAAAGACTTCACGAAAAACTATTTGAAACAATCAATAAATGCAATAAAATTGCAGGATACAAAATCAATGTACACAAATCCACTGTGTTCCTATTCTAACAATAAAATTTCATTAAAATGTTTTTTAAAAATTTATTTTGCAATTATAACAAAAAATAAAATGCCTAGAATAAATTTAAACAGCATGTGAAGAACCTATAAATTGAAAACTGTAAGACATTGTTAAAAGAAATTAAAGAAGACAAAAAAAGTAGAAAGATATTTCATGTTCATTGATTGAAAGAATCGACATAGTTAAAATAGTCTTATTACGATTTATGCAATCCCATTAAAGTCCCAATTACATTTTTTAAAAAGAAAAGAACAAAAAAAATCATCAGATTTGTCTGGAAGCACAAAAGACTCTATATAGCCAAACAATTCTGGAAAAAAAGAACAAGGCCAGAGGTATCATTCTGCCTGACTTCAATTACTCTACGAAGTGACAATCACTTTTTCTGCCAGCATGATACTGGCAAAAAAAAAAAAAAAAAAAAAAAACAGATTCACAGACAAATGGAACAGAATTGAGAGCCCCAAATAAATCCATATAAATATGACAAATAATTCCAACAAAGGAGCCAAAACGTACAATGGAGAAAAGAAATCTTCTTCAATAAATGGTGCTGGGAAATTAGAAAGTCATGTGCAAAAGGATGAAACAAGATTGTTATCTGTCCACTATACACATTAACTTCAAATAGATCAAACTAATACAGCTGAAAAATAAATTACATAGAAGAACACAGGTTTAAAGTTATGGGCCTTGGATTTAGAAAGGATTTTATGAATTGAGCTCAAAGTCAAGGGAAATAAACAAAAATAATGAATGGACTATATTAAACTAAGAGGCTTCTGCGCAGCAAAAGAAACTATTAATAAGACAAAGAAGCAACTGACAGAATGGGGAAAGATACTTGCAACAACTCCTTTGATAAAGGTTATTATCCAAACTACAAAGAATTAATATAACTCAACCAACAGCAGCAACAACACATCCAATTAAAAAAGGTAGGGATCTGAACAGACACTTCTTCCAAGAAGACATATAAATGGCCAACAGACATATGAAAAAAATGCTCAACTTTACTAACTATTATTGGAAATGCAAAATCAAAACTACTATGAGATACCACCTCATACCTGTTAGAATGGCTATCGCAAGACAGTAATACAAGTGTTGGAGAGGTTGTGGAGAAAAAGGAACCTCATACACTGATGGTGGGAATGTAAATTGGTACAACCCTAAATTGGTACAAACAGTATGGAGCGTTCCCTCAAAAAATTAAAAATAAAATTTCCATATATCAACCAGCTACCTGATAAATTTGAAAACATTTCTCCATAAGGATATATTCATCCCATATTCCTTTGCAACATTATTCATGGTGACCAAAACATGGAAACAACCGAATGTTCTTTGATTGATAATTTGATAAAGATGTTATAGATATATAATGAACTATTACTCAGTCATAAGAAAAAATAAAATACTACCATTTATGACAACATGGATAGATCTTGAAATTATCATGTTAAGCCAAATAAGTCAGAAAGAAAAGGTTGAGAACTATGTGATTCCACTCATACGTGGGATATAAAACTGAATGCAATAAATGAACAAGACAAAACAAGCAAACAAAAACTCATAGACACAGACAACAGTTTAGGGGAAACAGAGGAGGGAGGAGGTAAAAAAGGGTAAAAGGGGTTAAATATATGATGACGGAATGAATTTTGACTTTGGTTGGTGAACACACAATGCAATATACAAAGGATATGTTATAGAATTTTACACTTGAAACCTATATAATTTTTTAACAAATGTCACCCCAATATAGTTAATAAAGTTTTAAAGAAAAAAAAACATATGATCATCTTAGTACAGGCAAAACCTAGGACAACATTCAACATCCATTTCTACTTAAAACTTTTAACAAATTAGGAATAATTTCTTTTTTATCTCAAAATGATAAAAGAAAAACAGCTATGAAAATCCTACAGCTAACATCATACTGTCACGAAAGCCTATATTTCTCCTAAGATCAAGAACAACAACAACAAAAATCGGTTTATCTTGCCTTACTTGTATTTAACATTTTATTGGGATTTTAGCCAGTTGCAATAGGCAATAAAAGAAATACAAAAAAAAGTAGAAAAAGGAAATGTAAAACTATTTGTAGATGTTGATTACTCACACAGAAAATCATATGGAAAATACAAAAAGCTACTAGAATTATTAAGTGAATTTAATAAATTTTTTTATTATACAAAGTCATTATACAAAATTCATTTCTATATATTAGCAATAAATAATCAGAGATTGAAATTAAAAAGATTATCTGCAATATATAAAATATTTAGAGATAAATTTGCCACATATTCAAGGTCTACATAACTTTAATTGAGACAAAATAAAAGAAGACCTAAATAAATCAAGATATATTACTGTATTTGTGAATCAGAAGACAATATTGTTAAGTCAATTTCCCCATATTGGCCTATAATATTCAACATTCAGTGCCAAATCAAAATCTGGGGGTATTATTGTATGCATTGACAAGATAGTTCTAGAATTCATAAGGAAATACAGAGGATCTAGAAAATCCCAAACAGCTATAAATAAGAAAGATAAAGAGATAAAGATAGAGTACTTACACCTGACTTTAAGGTTTATAGAGCTGCAATAATTAAGACAAGATGATATTGGCATCAGAAATATTGGCACAGAAAAAAAGTCATGCATAAATGGCCAATACATTTTTGCAAATGTGCAAAGCCAATTCATAGAGAATGGATAATCTTTGCAACAAAACATTTCTGAAACAATTGGATGTTCTTGTGCAAAAGAACATAAAAAGTAAAAAGTTTGATTTATACCATGCATCACATGCAAAATTTAACTTAAAATGGATCATAAACTAAAATGTAAAACCAAAAATTATAAAACTTCTGAGAGCATATAGGAGAAAATCTCTATGACTTTGGGTCAGGGGACTTTTCTTACATCTAAACCAAACAATAATTGGGAAGAAAAAAACTGTTAAGTTACTTTATCAATATTAAGATCTTCCACTCTTCAAAAGATATGGTTTGGAGAATTTTAAAAAAACAAGCTACAGACTGGGAAAAATATTTGCAAGTCAGATATTGTTAAAAAGACTTGTGTACAGCATAGAAAAAAGAACTTCTAAAACTTAATAATAAAAAAAATCTAATAGCTCAATTATGAAAGGCAGAAAAGACTTGAACACATACCTCACCAAAGAAGTAAATATGCATGTGACAGTATATTCAACACAATTAATCATTAGGGAAATACAAATTAAAACCACAGTAACTACACCGGTTATTAGAATTTTAAAATTAAAATGCTTGACTATACCAAGTATTGGCAAAGATGTGGAGCAATTACCCTCATACAATATTGTTTGGAATATGCATGGAAAATCACATTGGTATATATATACCATATGATCAGGTATATACCATTTGATCAAATGACTTAATTCCAATATTTATCCAAGAAAAATTAAAACATATACCCATACATTTGTATACAAATTTTGTAATAATTTTATTTATAATAGTCAAATAGTTGAAAACATTCAAATGTTCATCAACAGGTGAGTGAAGAAATAAATTATGATATATCTAAATAATAATATGATACTCAGATAAAAAGGAATGGGCTATTGACACACAAAATAACATGAATGAATCTCAGAATAATTAGCCAAGTGATGAACATGTTCATTGTCTTTCATCGTTTCATAGTGTACACCTATGTCAAGCATATCAAATTGTGTGTTTCAAACATTAAAAAGACCAATAGATGTCAAGCAAAGACCCTCTGGCCAAGGCCATTTTAAGAAGTAGTTAGCTTAATGATTGGACAGAGATGTCCTTAAGTGCTTTGAACCACAGAGTTTCCAAGTTTTCTCAGAGCTCTGTATTTGTGTTGGGAATGTTTGCAATGTCTCAGCAGTCAGTTTAAACTCTTTATTACCTTTCACTTCTTAAGTGCACATAATCTCAAGGTGAACCAGAGTAAGGGCTTTCTCAGGTCTTTCTTTGGCATGAACATGACCCTGAGTATGCATGTGGTTTTCTAGATCCATGGGAATACATAAGACATTTTCAAGGTCCCTTATGTCTCTCATTCTGCAGCTTTTCTTTTAAGATTTTGGTCAGCTTCTTATTTGCCCCAGCTCTAACCACCATCTCAGGGAGTTGCAATATTGAACAATTGCCACTGATTGTGGTAAACACCCTGGAGAAATGTTGTACCCAGTGAGAAAGCCCTGAGTTAAGTCAACTAAAGAAACCCTGCTAGTAGGGGCTTCTAATTAATAGGTCAAATATTGGTAGATAGGACAAATGTTGACAGCTTTGTGAGAATGAGCTTTTGTGGGAATTCCAAGCCCATTCAGCTTCTCTATGATTGTTAGGCTGCTGGGGGGTTTGTTTGTTTGTTTGTTTTTGTTTTTGTTTTCTGACTACTATGATTATGAAGTTGCTAACTTTCAAGCTGCCAAGAGCTGGGGAGAGGGATATAGGAATGAACAAATTGATGCCACAAAGTTTTATGTTCTTACTGAGATGTAACTGTTTTTCTTAAACTCCTCAGATTGTTGCAAGATATTCATTAATTTCCAGAATTCTGAAAAAAATTGATTTCAACAATTGGAGGTCCTTGCTGTAAAATTCTGAAAGTGCTTCAGTCATTATAAGATGTATGGGGATCAGGTGTATAAAAAATAATTGGTAAGTTACTTAGAAGTATGAACAATGTTATGTTAGTGATACCTGGGGATGACCCTAGACCTATGTCTATGTGTATTCATTAGTGGCAGTGACCATGCACACTACAGCATTGTGTGTGTTAATTTTGTGCTGTGTAACCAAACATCCCCAAACCTAGTGTCTTAAAACAACAATCATTTATTTAGTCACAAATCTACAATTGTGTCAGTTGTAGTGAGGAAGGCTTTTCTCTTGACTTGATATTTGATGGGCAGCCTGACTGAAGTTAAATGGCTCAGTCACACAGTGCATAAGTCTGAGACAAAGCTGTTGAGGGCTCAAGGCCTTAGTACCTCTTCATGTGGGCCCCTCCTCTTGGGTCTCTTACATGATCCATGGTTCTTCATAGCATAGTGACTAGTTCCAAGAAAAACAGAAAAAGAGCTGCCTTTAATGATCTAGCCTCAGAAGTCACAAAACATCTGCCAAATTCAAAAGGGGAAGATAGTGACTCCCCACTTTTTGATGGGAAAACATCATAGTTTCTTTTCAAGGAGAACATTAAGGATGAGAGATATTGCTGTAGTCATCTTTTGAAAAATATAACCTGCTCCAATATCTCAAAATTTTTGTAAACTTTTTAGCAGGAGTGTGTGTGTGTGTGTGTGTGTGTGTGTGTGTGTGTGTGTGTGTGTGTGTGTGTGTAATGGAGGGTGATCTAAGTTCAAAGACTCCTATTCAAAGTTTGGGGAATTCTATCTCAAAGAGAGTCTCCCTTGATTAAAGAGTGGTAGAACTGGTTCTTGAACATGTGACTCTAAAGTTTATACATTTGTACAACATTCTGGGCAAATGTTATGTCATCATAGCTTCTTTAAAGTCTGTGCGCTCTCTTGGATTTAATGTTTCAGATATTTACTTTAATTTACATAGCAGAACTGTTAGTAATATTAAAAATGGGATTTATATAATATAATATTGAAAATATAAACTTTTCAATAAAAACTCTAAGTAACAAATATTTTAAAAGAAATGCTATATTATTAAATTCTAGCATTGACAGTGTGGGGGAGACACAATTGTATATCTTATAGATCTTAACATTATTTAAATAATAGTCCAAAACCAAGTCACTTACATGGTCATTATTTGAATGCCATGTTTATTTTGAAAGTCCTTCACCCTATGAGAATATTTAGTTTACCTGATTGTATGCATCATAATTTTTTGTACACTTTACCTTCAGGAGTACTGGTGAACTCCTTCAGAAGTTCCATGCTCTTGAATGACCAATAGCAAGAATGCTTAGTCACTCTTGTAGCATGTCTTTCTCTGTAAATTATCCAGTCCAAATAATGACTTTGTTCCCTGACAATTTGACATATTCATCATAAAAAAATATCAGTTTGTGTCCTATTTGCATTGTAAAGAGACTGGAAAAATGATAGTCTTAAATAGTCTTTTCTCAAGTATTTTTTCATTTCAATTAATATTAATTAATTCTCTAGTTCCTTTTTCTTTAAATTTCAAGTGAACTTATAATAGCAAAATACACAAAATCTCCTAAACTTAAGAATCAAACCCAAAGATAGAAATATCTAAAAAGAGGAAATATTGGGGATTGACAATTTGTCACCTTCCCCTACCGGATATAAAAAACAAATTTTCTGACTTGATTAATTTTTGTGAAGAATGTGTATGTGTATTATTTTATTTCCAGATTTTGAATACTGGGTTGATCAAATATTTTACTGAGTTACCCTTTGTTTGGAACACATAAGAAATATAAGTGGTCTTTGCTCTTGAAGTTCTTATAGTTGAGTTATGTACATGAAACAGTCAAACTATATGAGACAGGATATCTTCAGTGCCGTTATGCAGGCCTATATAAACCAATGTGATGAAGAACCCATGCTGCCAGAGTCATGTACGAAGATGGAGATGCAGAGTTTGAGAGAGTAAAGGATTCTTACTGAGTAGACAGATGTAAAAGTTTTAAGGTCAAAGCTGAGAAAAAGGGAACAACATAAGACCATAATCTTATATGGTCAAAACTTCTTCATAATTTATTCTATTATTTCAGGAGAGTAGCCATTTGACAAGCAGAGTAATGCTTAGGACAGGACCATAACTTGTTTTATTTAGTACTTTCTTTCATTCTAAGTTTGGCTCTCCATATATGCTACCCATCTTTAAAGCCTACTCTGATAAGAATAATGATTCTGCCTGGGTTACTTCTGTTACTTTCTTTCAGATATATCAATAACTCCAAGACTAGAACAAAGGAAATAGTTCTGAATTTTGGATGAATGCTGAATCTTCATTGCATTTCTTTCTTTTTTGATGTATTTTTCTCTTTCAGGAATGCCAGTTTTGAGACTCTACATTTACAGAGGACTAGGCACTATTTAAAAATCATGGAATCCTTAACCCAAAGAGTACTGCCCTTGATTAAAGGCCTAAATGATTTTGAGACTTTTAAGGTAATTAGGAGTTCACAAATGGCAAAGGTAGGTTTGAGTCTCCCTAAGGTGTTATGATATCATCCAAATGTGTAGTCTCTGAAGCCATACATATTTGAGTTGAAATCCTGGTTTCCACTATACTGGCATGAACTTGGAAAAGTTACTTCATCTCTCTCAGTCTCAGTTCCCTTATATGTATAATGTAAATAACAACATTGTATTAAAATACAGTTCTATGGAGAAATAATATAAAAACAAGTAACTGGCATAGTGCCTTGCACTTGTGTGTCAACATGATTATGGTACTATTCCAGTTTTAATAGTCTTCCATTTTTTTCTTTTTCTCTTTCAAGTTTTTTCCTTTAAAACCCCTCTAACATAATTTTGTAAAATACCTCTTCATCTTCAACGTCATCACCCAAGTTAAACATAGTTTTTCTCTCGCGTCTAGGATGCTACAATAGTCTATTTACTGGTCATTCTAACACTTTCCCCCCTTCCCTCTCTTCTCATTTGTTGCATGATTTAGCATTTAAAGAATGTGACTTCTTTTTTTCTTGCAGATGAGGAAGAAATAGAATAGAAATAAAGAAGTAGAATGCCCAGTGCAAAACCTAAGTTCTTTACTCTGGTATTCGAGGCCCTTTTCAGTTCATAGAGTAGTTTAGGGTCATTCACTAACTTCTTTGTGACTCCCTCCACTTATAAGGCAAGCTACTTTACTAGAACCTTGAGTTACCTTTTATCACCTGGTAGTCTAGAAATACCTCTTTTTTGGAGGTACTTGCTTTCTCCATGTTCAGTGAAGATATCAAAATCTTCATAGTTCTTCAGAGACAGTTTAAATCTTAGCTTGTATAATAAGCTCCCTTTGACTTTTTTAACCTGCTTCGTAAGAAACAGAACATCTGTTTTGCACCAGGCGTTCAAACATAATTATGTCATTTAGACTTCCTAAAATCCTACAAAGTAGTTATTTTTAACTTGCAATTAAAAGAGGACACTGAAATACCATGCATTACAGAATTTGCACAAGATTATACATTTAGTGACTAATTAGGATCAGAATTAGAATACTGGTAGGCAAAATTGGTTTTAAAATCTATGACATTTCTACCACTTAGTTAAATGCCATCTTAGTGAGAGAATAAAGATAATGACACTTTCTAAGTAGCCTTGTGTGAGTCCTTTTCTCCTTGTAGTTATATTTTATTCATCTTAAAAATGTGGTTTTGTTTCTCTTAAGATAAATGACATATATACAAAGTTTAATTTATTGTTGAACACTGTATTTTGTTATAAGTATTCTTTAACATGTGTTATATATTTAGTAAAATTATTTAATGCAAAATAAAAGAAGAATCATTTAGTAAAATAAATGAGGATGTGAATAGCATTTTACATACCTCTGAGCCATAGAACATACCTCTTTTCATAGATCTTGGAAATAGTCTAGATGGACATTGCCTAATCCAGTTCTTTCATTTTACAGGTGAAGAGTTTGTGGCTGAGACATCACTTGGCCAAAGGGATGGGGAAAAGTTCGTGGCTGAGCTAAAACTCTGTTATACTGATTTCCACTTGAATGATTTTCTTTCCCCATTTTGATATGGGAATAGTTGCTTTTCTGGCAGAAAAACTAAGAGGATCACAGTACAGGTTAGGGAGGTGGGCTGCCTATTATAGACTTTCAGGAGCCTTGGGCCAGAAGTTTTCGCAGAGCCAGCTTCATTTCCTTGTTCCGTAGAGTATAAATGAAAGGGTTGAGCATGGGAGTGACTATTGTGTAGAAGATGGCAGGAGCCCCAGTTCCTGCTCCACTGGAGCGAGGCTGCAGGTAGATGCAGACAGGTGGTATGTAGTACAGAAACACCACTGTGAGGTGGGAGGTGCAAGTGGAGAAGGCACGCTGCCGGCCTTTTGCTGTGCGGATCTGCAACACTGAAGCCACAATGAAAATGTAGGATATGATGATGAGGATCAGGCAACCTGCTGCCACAATACCAATGTTGGCAAGCATGACTAGCTCATTAATGGTAGTGTCTGCACAGGCCAGCTTCAGCACAGGGGGGATGTCACAAAAGAAGTAAGCAATATGTTGAGGCCCACAGTAGAGTAAGCGGAAGGTGAGGGAGGTATGGATTGCAGAGTGCACAGCACCTATGGCCCAAGTAATACCAGCCCAGCCCTGCACACATCTGCCTGTTCATGGCACTGAGTAGTGTAATGGCTGACATATAGCAAGGTAGCGGTCATAGGCCATGACTGTGTACAGAAAGCACTCTGTGCTGGCCAGGAAATGGAAACAGTAAAGCTGTACTGCGCAACCCTCAAAGGAGATCACCTTCCCATCAAGAGTCAGGAGTCCTGCCATGACCTTGGGCACTGTCACTGTAGACAAACATGCATCCAGGAAGGAGAGGTGCCCCAGGAAGTGGTACATAGGAGAGCAGAGATGAGGGTCACAGCCCACAGTTATAAGAATGAGAAGATTCCCACTCAAGGTGATGCTATAGATGAGGAGGAAGAGGAGGAAGAAAAAGCTAGGATTTTCAGCTGTGTACATCAGACCCTCCAGGAAGAAACGGCTCACCATGGTCTGATTTGGGTTGTCCATATCCATGGCCTTCACACACACAGAGTGGTTAGTTATCCCCTTTGTGCAAAACTCACATCAACAGACATAATAAATAGTCATTTCCATTTCCTGAAATGTCATTAGCCATTAAGTCATGCCATCTTAGTCTTGCCGGTAAATGAGCGAAAGATATATAGGTTCAATTCATTCTTTTGGCCTGTTCTAGTGTTTTCTTGCTGTATTCCAAAATGAATCTTTTTTTTTCTTTTTAAAAATTTTTATTATTATTTATGCCTACAGCACCTAGTCTTCCTAGGTAGTCTCCCATACTAAGTATTAACCAAGCCCAACCCTGCTTAGGTTCCAAGATCAGACATCAGGCTTGTTCAGGATGGCATGGCCGTAGACCATGGACCAAGGCTCCACTGGGGTGTGTAAAGCAAGACATGTTAACCACTACTCTATGGAACCACATCCCAAAATGAATCTTTAAAATTTTTGAGGAAATCTTTTTGAGACACATAAAGGACTATAAGGATTATTTGGGAAATATAATTCCCAAATGATGGCAGTAAATATAGATTATAAATCTTACTCTCATGGAACATAAATATTTTGCAAATACTCCAGAACTGTATGCTTCTGCTCTCCTAATTTACTCTGTCATACTGCAGATGCAAATAAACAAGTTCGTATTGCCATGTGTCACTAAGGAGTTTCATCCCATCATCTCAGGAGACTTGCCTAGAGTTTAGGTGCTGTTACATCAGCCATAAACACAGCAATATCCTTCATTCTTCACCCGGAGGGAGTTCTTTGGAATTTCAGCTACCTACAACTAACTCTTAAGTGTATAACAATAAAGCCTTATAGAATTAACTAAATAATTATCGGGACAAGTTGTTCAGTACATTTCACACTCTTTCTGTAAAGCTTTATTTCAGCCTTTTGGGAAATGTTTTCCTATGCCTTTAGTATCAAGCCTAAATTGATATTTAAAGTTTCTTTGACTCTTTCATCTGTCATCTCCTAAATCTAATTAGATTTTGCATAAAGTAGGTTTTTTTCCCTTAAATTGCTGATATCTGTTGTATTTTCAATTCCCATGGATTTTACTTCATCTTGACTCTGCATTTTTATACCTTTATTTCCACTGTGGTGTTTTATGTCCCATCTCTCACGCACTTCTCAAATATATCAAATGATTCTGTATTTAGCTTGTCAGTCTTCTTAAAACAACACATTTAATTTACCTCTCCCTTTACTGTACTCCACTGCCTAAGTGTAAATTATTTCTCTGTCCAATATTTAATATTACCTATAAACTATTTCCATTATTATCACAAAGTCTTTAGTCCTGAAGAAACTTCTCTTATCTAGGGATGTTGTTTGCCTCATCTTCTACTCAATTTGCCATAATCTTTCTCTGATCTCAACACAGCATTCCTTTTTTGAGCAGGAACACATTCCTTTAATCTTTAACTTGAATATACAATTACTGGCTTACAATTTCTGTAGCAGAATTTATTTCTATTTATTTTAATTTTTCCCTGGGCTTTGTTTGACATTTAAAATTTTTTATTTTTACTTTTTTTCAATTATAGTTGAATACAATGTTATATTAGTTTCGAGTGTACAACACTGTGATTGACATTTATATAACTTATGAAGTGATCACCCCAATAAATCCAGTACCCATCTGATGCCATACGTAGTTATTACAATACCACTGACTATATTCCCCATACTAAACTCTACATCTCCACGACTATTTTGTAATTACCAATTTGTACCTCTTAATACCCTCCTCTCTTCACCCATCCCCAACACCCCAATCTAACAATCATCAAAATGCTCTCTGTATCTATGAGTTTGTTTCCGTCATTTATTTGTTTATCCTGTTATCTAGATTCCACATATGACATTGTCTTTATCTAAATTACTCTACTCAGCACATTACCCTCTAGGCAATGATGTTGCAGATGGCAAGATTTCATTCTTTTTTCGTAGCCGAATAATATGTATATATCTATATCTATATCTATATCCCTATGTACATATATACATATATAGACATATATGATACAGATATAGATATAGATATAACTTTTTTTATTCATTTATCTATTGATGACTACCCAGGATGCCTTAATAACTTGGTTACTGTAAATAATACTTCAATGAAAATATGGATTCATGTGTCCCTTGAAAGTAGTGTTTTGAGGTCCTTCATTAGTGCTGTGGGATTTACTGGCATAGTCTTCCCTAGTCATCTGAGCTGTATGCTAGTTATGTCCCTTGCATGGGTAATTTGTGTCCTTCTGTTGTAGTTGAGGCCTGGTTGCTGTTTCCTTTTCAGTGGGAGGGACTGATGATCAAGCTGATTGGTTGTGATGACTGACCATGACTAGTGGAGGAGCTGGTACCTTTCAAGCTACTGCCCAGAGGTGGAACTGAGAGTGAGTTAGTCTGTCAGTGAGTAAGTCTGCATGTAGGCCACTTAAGAAAAAAGTCTATGACTCCCTCAGCCCTCCATTTCACTCAGCCACAATCTACACTCATTTTCACAGCCAAAAGTTGTGGGAACTTCTCTTTCATGCACTGGAAACCTGTGCTGAGAAGCCCAGTGTGGGGCCGGGACCCATTGCTCTTTGCAGGGTGGCGGGGGTGGGAGGCAGAACCTCTGTTGCCAAGATATTCCTCCTGATTCTCAACTGCCATATGTGGGTGTGAGACCAGCCCATTTTGCATCTCCATTTCTCCTACCAGTCTTGAGGTAGCCTCTTTCGTGTCCTTAGTTGTAGGACTTCTATTCAGCTAGACTTCAGGGGACTCCCAATAATGGCTATTCTGAAGTTTAGTTGTATTTTGATGTGGTTGTGAGAGGAGGCAAGCACAGTGTTTACCTACTCAGATAACTTAACTCGAAGTCTTGGCCTTTTTTTTCCAGCTTTATTGAAATATAATAGACAGTTGTTCATATTTACAGTGTACAACTCAATGAGTTTTTTTCAATTATAGTTGGCATACAATAATATATTAGTTTCAGCTGTACATCATAGTGATTAGACCTATATAACTCACAAAGTGATCATTCCACTAAATCTAGAACCCTCTTCCCCTCTTACATATTTATTACAACATTGTTAACTATTTTCCTTATACTATACTTTAGATCTCCATGATTGTTTTGTAACTATCCTTTTGTACGTCTTAATCTTTTTTCCCTTTTTCACCATCCACCTATTCCCCTCCTGTCTACTAGCCCTCAAAATATTCTCCGTATCTATGAGTTTGTCTCCATTTTGTTGTTGTTGTTTATTTTGTTCTTTAGGTTCCACATCTACATGAAATAATGTGGTTTTTGTCTTTATCTGACTAACTTAATTCTGCGCAATACCCTTTAGGTCCATCAAGGCAAGATCTTTTTCCATCCCCTTCCTTTTAGTCTATGTGTGTCTTTAACTCTGAATTGAGTCTGTTATAGGCAGCATATGTAGAGGTCTTGTTTTCTTATCCTTTTAGCCACTTTATCTTTTTGTTGGAGCACTTAATTTTTTTTTCCATTTGAGGTACTTGTTGATAGAAATATATTTATTACCATTCTGTATTAATGTTTTTGATACATGTTTTTCTTCTTTTTAAAGAAGTCCCTCCAACATTTCTTTTAATACTGGCTACTCTTAGTGGTGTTGATATATTTCTTTAGTTTATTTTTGTCTGGGAAGCTCTTCATCTGTCCTTTGACTCTAAATGATAGTTTTGCTGGATAAAGTGTTCTTGGTTGTATATCTTGGGTTTTCATTACATCAGATATTTTGTACCAAGCCCATCTGTTTTGCAAAGGTTGTTTTGTTTTGTTTTGTTTTTTTTGAAAAATCAGCTGCAGTCTGATTTTGGGTGCTCCCTTGTAGGTAGCTAACTGCTTTTCTCTTGATGCTTTTAAGATTCTCTCTTTGTTTAACCTTTGGCTTTGTAATTATGATGTGTCTTATTGTGGGCCCCTTTGGGTTCTTCTTTCTTGGGACTCTCTGAGCTTCCTGGAGTTGTATGTCTTTTTCCTTCACCAAGTGAGGGAAGTTTTCCATCATTATTTTTGCAAATAGTTTTTCAACTTCTTGTTCTCCCTCTTTTCCTTCAGGTACCCCTATGACACGGACATTTTTGCATTTAATTTTGTCCCATAGGCTCCTTAAATTATTATGATATTCTTGGCTTCTTTATTCTTGCTGTTCTGAGTTGGTGTCCTTGGCTTAACCATCCTCTATTATCAGTAGTTTGATCCTCTTCTTCATTCACTCTTTTAATTCCCTCTAATATATTCTTCATCTCAGATCATGTATTCTTTATTTATGACTGATTCTCTTCTATAATTTCCATTTCCACTTTTATGTTTTTTATCTCTTTGTTAAAGTTCTCACTGTTTTTATCTACTCTTCTCCTAAGTTCATTGAGTATCTTTATAACCAGTGTTTCGAATTCTGCATCTGTTAGATTGTTTTACTCCATTTTTTCTTAATCTCTGTTCTGTCCTTTCATATGGTTTCTTCTTCTTTGTCTTCCCATTTTTATCGCCTTTCTGTGGCTATTTATATGTACAAAGCAAAGCTCTTAAGTCTCCAGTCTTATTAGTGTGACTTTGTGTGATAGGTGTCCAGCCGCACAGTCCTAAGAGGGTTTCAGCTGTAGGCCAAGTTTAGCCCCAGCCTGTGTCCCTCCAAGTCCACCTGTTAAGATTCAGCAAGCAATCCACAGATGCTGTGTTGATATTTGTCTCAAGAGGCCACAGCAGAAACTGAGGTCAGCTACCACCAGTGTGGTCTTGGAGCTGCTCAGCAAGGGACACAAGACTCGCTAAGGACACAACTGGATTGGCTTGGGAGGGGCCACGAGTTGTGAAAGCTGGCATTTTAGGGAATCGTCTGAGCAGAGCAACCTCTGTTACTTAGTTTGATGATACTCAGCTATGGCAGAGGTGTGTCCTTTGCTGGGTTGGGAGAGGGTTCAACAGAGGAACAACAAATATCACAGGCACTTCTGCCTGGGAGAAAGCCTCACCTCCAGCCCCTGCTCTGACAACTCAGTGTCCTCCTCCAAGTCCCTGATGCTCCCCAAGCAGCCTACCAGGCTCTAGTACTCTGAGCGAGTGAGTCCATCACCATGAAAGTCCGCTCACCAACATGGCCCCTTTAAGAGGTGTCTGAAGCCACTGGCCGCTGCTGCAGTGGTCTCTGTCTCACTCAGCCTTGCATATTCATCCTCCTCTCCCTTCTACCATTGTAAATTGGTGTCTTCTTTTGCTCCCTAGTTGTAGTGCTTCTGTTCATCTAGACCCACCAGCAACTCTGCTTGCTGTTTGCTCCGTTTTTCCATCACACCTTTGATGTGGTCGCAAGAGGAAATGAAGAAAGCTTCTATCAGCATGCCATTTTGCCTGGTCTTCTTGTCATTATTGCATTAAATTTATTGGGGTGACATTGGTGAGGAAAATTATATGGGTTTCAATTGTACAATTCTATAACACATCGTCTGCATATTGCATTATGTGTTCACTCTCAAAGTCAAATCTCCTTCTGTTGCCATATATTTAACCTCCTTTACCCTTTTTTTAAACCTCCTGCCTCCCATTTCCTCTGGTATCCATTAAACTGTTGTATGTGTCTACAAGTTTTTGTTTGTCTTGTTTTTTGTTGCTTTCAGTTTTATATCCCACATGAGTGAAATCATATGGTTCTCAATATTTTCTTTCTGACTTATTTCACTTAGCTTGATGATTTCAAGATCCATCCATGTTGTCACAAATGGCAGTACTTTATCTTTTCTTATGGCCGAGTAACATTCTATTATATATGTGAGCCACATCTTCTTGACCCAATTATTTATCAAAGGGTACTTTAATTGTTTCCATATCTTAGCCACCGTGAATAATGCTGCTATAGTCATTGCAGTGAATATGTTTTTATGCATAAATGTTTTCAGTTTGTGGGATGGGGGAGGGTAGATACCCAGAAGAGGAATTTCTGGGTAATATGGTAATTCTATTTATAATTTTTTGAGGAATTTCCATACTGTTTTCCATAGTTGTTATACCAATTTACATCCCACCAGCAGTGTATGAAAGTTTCTTTTTCCCCACAACCTCTCCAACACTTGTTATCTTGTCTTATTAATAATAGTCATTCTAACATGTGCAAGGTAGTATCTCATTGTGGTTTTAATTTTTATTTCCATGATAATTAGTAATGAGGTGCATCTTTTCATATGTCTGTTGGCCTTTTGTATGTCTTCTTGGGAGAAGTGTCTTCAGGTCCTCTGCCCATTTTTTTTAATTGGATTATTTTTTAAAATTGTTATTGAGTTGTATATTTTGTGTATTTTGGCTATTAGGCCTTTATCAGAGGAGTTGTTTGCAAATATATTCTCCCATTGGGACGGTTGCCTCTTCATTTTGTTGCTGTTGTTGCTGTTGTTGTTTTCTGTGTAGATGTTTTTTAGTTTGATACAGTCTTATTTATTTTTGCTTTTACTCCTCTTGCCTTTGAGGTCAAATGCATAAAATCCTCTCTAAATTGCATAGAAGAAAACAGAGGTACTAAAATATTTTGATTTCTTCTTTGATTATACTATTAACCCACTTATTGTTTAGTAGCATTTTGTTTAGCTTTCAAGTATTTGTGTGTTTTTCAGTTTTATTTTTTGTTATTGATTTCTAGTTTCATACCATTGTGATCAGAGAAAAAGCTTGATACGATTTCAGTGTTCTTAAATTTACTGAGATTTATTTTGTGACCTCACATGTGGTATATCCTGAACAAATGTTACATGTAAATTTGAAAATAATTTATATTTCTCTTCTTTGGGGGTCAAATGCTTTTAAAATATTAATTAAATCCATCTGGTCTAATGTATTGTTTAAAGCCACTATTTCCTTGTTGATTTTCTGTCTGGATGATCTACCTGCTGATGTCAATGAGGTGTTAAATTCTCTAAAATTACTATATTAATGTTGCACTCTCCCTTGATGTTCATCAATATTTGATTTATAATTTAGTTGCTTCTATATTGGGTGTGTATATGTTTACAAAGGTTATATTCACTTGCCAGAATGATTCTTTTATCATTATGTAGTGTCCTTTGTCTTTTATTATAGTCTTTTTTTTAGTCTAATTTTGTCTGATATAAATATTGATACTCTAACTTTCTGTTTCCATTTGCATTAAATATCTTTTTTCATCTCTTTACTTTTAGTCTCTGTGTGTCTTTTTATCTGAAGTGGATCACTTGTAGATAACATATGTATGGGTCTTGTTCTCTCATCCATTCAGCCACCCTATTTTTTATTAGAACATTTAATACATTTACATTTAAAGTGATTATCGATAACTACATAGTTATTGCTATTTTATTATTCATATTTATGCTCTTTATTTTTTACCCCCAGGTAAATGTAAAGGTAAATATAAAGAAGCCTCTTTAACATTTCTTGTAATACTTGTTTGGTGGTAATGAATTCCTTTAACTTTTTCTTGTCTGGGAAACTATCTCTCCTTCGATTTTAAATGAAGCTTTGCTGGATAGATTATTCTTGGTTGTAGATCCTTGCTTTTCATCACTTTGACTATTTCATGCCAATCTCTTTGGCCAGCAAAGTTTCTATTAAGAAATCAGCCGACAGTCTATGGGAGCTTCCTTGTAGGTAAGTAACTAACTGCTTTTCTCTTGCTGCTTTTAAGATTAACTCTCTGTCTTTAACCTTTTAACTGGATAACCTTTAGCATTTTACTTATAATGCGTTTTGATGTGTGCTTCTTGGGTTCATCTTGTTCGGAACTCTCTGCACTTTTAGGGTTTGTATGCCCATTTTGCTTCACCAGGTTAAAAAAAATTCAGTCATTATATATCTTCAAATAAATTTTCAATTCCTTCCTCTCTTCTTCTTCTAGTACCTCTATGATATAAATTTTGTTATATTCATGATTTTTGCACAGATCCCTTAAACTATCCTTATTTTTTTAAGGTTTTTTTTTTTTTTTTTTTTTTTTTTTTTTTAGTTTTGATTGGGTGTTTTTTGCTACCTTGTCTTCCAAATTGCTAATTCCATTGTCTGATTTATCTGATCTGCTGTTGATTTTTTCTAGTGTATTCTTCATTTTAGTTATTGTATTCTTTATTTCCAAGTTTTCCTCTTTTATGTTTTCTATGCTTTTAAAAATATTTACTATCTCTGTTAAAGTTTTCACCAAGTTCATCTATTTTTCCCCTAAATTTGTTGAGCATCATTGTAGCCAGTTTTTTGAACTCTGTTATCTGGTAGATTGCTTGTCTCCATTTAATTTAGTTTAGTTTTTTTTTTCCTGGAGTTTCTCCTCTTCTTTCATTTCGAGCATGTTTCTTTGTCTCCTCATTTTGGCTGCCTTTCTATGGTTGTTTATATGTATTATGTAAATGTGCTATGTATCCCAGTCTTTGAGCAGGGTGGACCTATGTAGTTGATGTCCTGTGGAATCCAGTGGCACAGTCTCCCTGACCACCTTAGTGGGGTACTCCCAGAAAGTCTCTTCTGTGGATTGTGTGTGCCTTCTTGTTATAGTTGATACCTGATTACTGTTGGCATATCAGTGGGTGGTATTGGACCCTCAGGCTGACTAGGTGTGAGAATTGGCAAGGACCACAACCTACAAGCTGTTGTGTGGTGGCTGACCCCATGGAGCAGAATTTGTCTCAGTGGGCTGGTGCCTGCTGAGACCATTCTTTGGGTATGCCATTTGTGGAGCTAATCAGGTAGTGCTCTGTTGTGGACTGAAGCCAGCTACTAGATATATTGTTTCCAGGGACTCTTGGGAGGGGCTCCTGTGTAGGCCAAAGCCAGCTACTGCTTGTGACTGGGCCAGGGCTACCTGGTAGGAGCCAGTAAACTATCTTTGGTTGTTGTTGGACCTGGAGGAGCATGGGAGAGGCGACATTTGAATTGAAATCAGCTGAAATCAGTACCAGGCCTGGAGCCTCTCAGCAAAAGGCACAGTGGACTCCAAAGTCTGCTGCTGCCTGCAAGCTGCCCATAGGGCTTATCTGCTGAAACAGTCTCTGAAGGTACATGTGTTGGGTGAGGCCAGATCTCAGGGAATCATCAGGGTGAGGTGAGTTGTGTTCACCTGGTTTGGTGCCATTGCCAACCCTGGGGCCACTCAATAAAAGACACATGGAACACTGAGGCCAGCCACCACCTGCCTGGGGTCTGCAGGCCTTAGAGAGTTTTTAAGAAAGATTTCTATGTGGGCCAAGACCAGACACCTGCCACTGAAAGAGCCTCAAATGGTGCACTAGGAGGGTGGGGCAAGTTTACAGGGAGACTTTAGGGTAGGGTGAGTAGTGTTTATCAGGCTAATGTAGATTTAGATTTTGCCATGTGGAAGGACTGCTCAACACAGGATAGATGGTACCTGCCTGCTGGTTGTGTGAGAAGAGAGCTCATCACAAGGGCAATGACGACTGTCCCTCCAGTTCTCGTCCTGAATCCTCACAACTCTTTTTCTCTCTCTGGTGCCCCCCAAGTTGCTGTCCCTCTACTGGAGCCCAGGGTGAGTGCTTGTGAGCAAGTAAATTGGTGCACAGGCCCTTTAAGAGGATGCTTGGTTTTCCAGCATCCTCTTATCTCACCCAAATATATAAAATTCCCACTGACTTTCACAGCCAAATCTTGTGGGGGTTCCAATTCCCAGAACTGGACTCTTCGCTGTTCAGGTGGGATCTCAGCCGTTGAGATATCCCTCTTGACTCTCAACCACCACATATGGGTGCAGGGCCAGCCCATTTGCATTTGCCTTTCCTACCAGTCTTGGTGTTCTTTTTCATATGCTTAGTTACAGACTTTCTGTTCAGCTAGTCTTTAGATGGTTTTCCAAGTTGATTATTCTATAATTTAGTTGTAAATTTGATGTGGTTATGTGTGGAGGTGATCACAGGGTTTACCTGGCATTCTTTAATTTTTTCTATAATGTCTTATAATTTTCATTATACAGCTTTTTCTCCTTGATCAAATTTATTTATTGTCATTTTGTTTCATTTGATGAAATCATAATAAGATTATTTTTTTATTTCCCTTGATCACTCATTATTATTGCATACAAATGTAAGAGATTTCTGTATATTAATTTTGTATCCTGATACTTTAGTGATTTTGTTTATCTATTCTAATAATTTTTTGGTGAGTCTTTAGGGGTTTTTTATATACACTATCATGTTGTATGCAAATAATGACAATTTTACTTTTTCTTTTCCAGTTTGCATGCCTTTTAATTCTTTTTTCTTGTCTGATTGCTGTAAATAAGATTTCCAATGTTATATTGAATAAGGGTGGTGATTGTGGGCATCCTTCTCTTGTTTCTGATTTTATAGAAAAATGTTTCAGCTTTTCACTGATGAGTATGTTATTAGCTGTGGGTTTATCATATGTTGAGATGTATTTTTTATATGCTCTCTTTGTTGAGAGTTTTTACCATAAATGAATGTAGAACTTTGTCAAATGTTTTTTTCTTCATCTATTGAAATGATTATATAATATTTATTTTTGGTTTTGTTGATGTGGCGTATCACATAATTGATTGGTAGATAGTGAACCATCCTTGCATCCTTAGGATAAATCCCACTTTGATCATGATGTATAATATTTTTAATGTATCATTTTTCGTTTGATAGTATTTGGCTGAGAATTTTTGCATCAGTGCTTATTAGGCATAATGTCCCATAATTTTATTTTTCTTCCTTCCTTTCCTTCCTTTTCTTTCCTTCCTTCCTTCCTTCCTTCCTTCCTTCCTTCCTTCCTTCCTTCCTTCCTTCCTTCCTTCCTCCCTCCCTCCCTCCATCCCTCTGTCCCTCCTTCCCTCCCTCTTTCTTTCTTTCTTCTTTCTTTCTTTCTTTTCTTTCTTTCTTTCTTCTTTCTTTCTTTCTTTCTTTCTTTCTTTCTTTCTTTCTTTCTTTCTTTCGTGTCTTTGTCTGGTTTTGGCATCAGGGTAATCCTGGCCTTGTAGAAAAAGTTTGGAAGCATTTCTTTCTTCTTCTTCTTCTTCTTCTTCTTCTTCTTCTTCTTCTTTCTTCTTCTTCTTCTTCTTCTTCTTCTTTCTTCTTCTCTTCTTCTTCTTCTTCTTCTTCTTCTTCTTCTTCTTCTTTCCTTCTCCTCCTCCTCCTCTCCTCCTCCTCCTCCTCCTCTCCTTCTCCTTCTCCTCCTTCTCCTTCTCTTCTCCTTCTCCTCCTCTTCCTCCTCCTCCTCCTTCTTCTTCTTCTCCTCCTCCTTCTCCTCCTCCTCCTCCTCCTCCTCCTCCTTCTTCTTCTTCTCCTCCTCCTTTCCTTCTCCTCCTTCTCCTTCTCTTCTCCTTCTCCTCCGTCTCCTTCTCCTTCTCCTTCTTTCTCCTTCTCCTCCTTCTCCTTCTCCTTCTCCTCCGTCTCCTTCTGCTCCTCCTTCTCCTCCTCTTCCTCTTCCTCTTCCTCCTCCTTCTCCTTCAGTTTTTTGGAATAGATTGAGAAGGATAAATATTAATTCTTCTTTGAACATGTATTTTAAAATTCATCTGTGAAGCTAGGATGGTTGGGAGGATTTTCTTTTCATTTTTCATTTTAAAAAATTACTGCTTCAATTTCATTTCAAGTAATTTGTTCATATTCTCAGTTTCTTCCTGGTTTAGTATAGGAAGATTGTACATTTCTAAAAACATGTATTTCTCCTAGGCTGTCTGATTTGTTGGCATATAATTGTTCATAGTATTCTTTAATGATCCTTTCTATTTCTGTGGTAATGGTTGTAGTCTCTCCTCTTTTATTTCTGATTTTATTTTTGGAATTCTCCCTTCTCTCAACGTGTGTAGCTAAAGGTTTGTTAATTTTGTTTGCCCTTACACACACACAGACAAAAATAGTTTAGTTTCATTAAACTTTTCTATGTTGTGTGTGTGTGTGTCTTATTTATGTCTGCTCTTATCTTTATTTGCATGTTCTACGTATTTTGTTTGTTCTTCTTTTCTAGTAACTTTAAGTGTAAAGTTAAGTTTTATTGGGATTTTTCTTGTTTCTAAAAGTAGGCCTATAGAAATGTAAACTTTCCTCTTAAAATTGTTTTGCTGAGTCACATAAATTTTGTGGAGTTGTGTTATTTTCAATTGTCTCAAGATATTTTTGGATTTTTTGCTTGATTTGCTCTTTACTATTGATTTTTTAGTAGCATATTGTTTAGTCTCTGCTTGTTTGTGCTTTTTCCAATATTTTTTTCCTTAAAGTTGATTTTTAATTTTATAGCATTGTGGTCAGAAAAAAAAAATGCTTTATTTGATTTCAATCTTGAATTTATTGAGAATTGTTTTGTGGTTTAATATGTAGTCAACCTTAAGAATGTTCTATGTGAACTTGAAAAAAATTGAGTACTCTGTAGTGTTTGGGGTGAAATGTTCTAAAACATTTATTAGTTTATTCTGACTTAATGTGACAAATAAGGACATTATTTCCTTATTAATGCTCCATCTGGATAATGTGCCCAGTGTTAGTGGGGTATTAAAGTACAGTACTGTTATTGTATTGCTGTTAATTTCTCTTTTCATGTCCATAATTATTTGCTTTATATATTTAGCTTTTCCTATGTTAGGTGCATAAATATTTATAGTTTATAATTGTTATAACTTCTCGAAATTAACTTTTTATCATTATGTAATATCCTTCTTTGTTTCTTTTTACATTTCTTTGTTTTAAAGTCTATTTTGTCATATATGAGTATTGCCACCCAGCTTTCTTACTCTTTTCTATTTGCATGAAATATATCTTTCCATCCCTTTACTTTCAGCTTGTGTGTGTCTTTCAATCTCAAGTGAGTCTCTCATTAGTAGCATATAGATGGGTCCTGTTTTTATTCATTAATCCTCTATATGTATTTTAATTGGAACATTTATTTTATTCATATTTAATTATTGATAGATATGTATTTATTGCTTTTTGTTAATTTTTCTTTGGTGTTTTTTTTTTTTTTTGTAGTTTTCTGTTCCTTTTTTCTCTCCTTGATCCTTTTCCTTTTGGTTTGCTGGTTTTGCTTGATGTTTTTTGGGGTACTTTTCTCTTTATTTTTTGTGAAATTTTTTGTAGCTTTTGGCTTACAGTCACCATGAGGTACATTTATATCCATGTATATCATAGCAGTCTATTTCAGTCATATAGGCTTTTAAGTTTAAATATATTCTAAAGGCACTGTATTTTCAGTTACCCCTCTATACTTTGTTTTTGACAACAGCTTTTATATATTTTTGTGTTGTGTATCCCCTGATCATTTTAGTTATAGTTATTTTTTTCCTTTTTTGTTCTTTAACCTTTATATTACCTGTTTAAGTGGCTGATTCATTGTGTTAACTCTGTATTTGCCATTTCCTGTGAGATTTTTTTCTTTTCTCTATTTTCTTATTTCTGGCTAGGCCTCTTATTTTCTTCATAAAGAAGGCTCTTTAACATCTCTTGTAAATCCGGCTTAGTGATGATGAACACATTTAGTTTATGCTTTCTAGGAAACTATTTCTTTTTCAGTTGTGAACAATAATATTGCTATATATAATATATCTAGATTATATTCCTTTCTTTCATCATTTTAAATATTTCATGCCATTCTTCTGGTGTGTAAAGTTTTTGCTGAGAAATCAGCTGAGTACCTTGTGGGGTTTTACTTGTATGTGACTTATTATTTTCTTCTTACTGTTCTTAAAATTGTCTCTTTATTCTAACTTTTTATTTTTAATTACAATATATCTTGGTGTGAGCATCTTTGGACTTATCTTGCTTGGAACTCTCTGTGCTTCCTGACCTAGATGTCTATTTCATTCCTAGATTAGGAAAGTTTTTAGCCATTATTTACTTTAAATAATTTCTGACTTTTTCTTCTTTTCCTCTCCTTTCTTGGATCACTATAATGTAAACGTTATTGTGCTTGTGTTGTCTCAGGTTCCTTAAACTATCCTCATAAAAAAATTATGTTTTTTCTGATTGGTTGATTTCCATGCTTCTATTTTCCAGGTGGCTAATCTATTTTATTAACTAATCTACTGCTGCTGGAGCCTGGTCTGGCTGGATCCCTGTTAGAAGCATGCTCATATACCTTGTTGGCTCTCTCTTATTCAGATGGGGGCTTCCCAGCATGAACATATGCTGTGGCTTCTTAATGGTTCTGATTTTTGTGCCAGTGGAGCAGCCCAGTGAGTGTGTGCAGCCGTGGCCTGGTATAGGAAAGCCTCAGCTCCCTGTTTATTGTTGGATTAAGCTCTGGATGAAGAGGCCCTGTGTATGCCTGATATGGTGTTCTCTTGTCTTTCTGCTGGAGATTGTGGCTAAGGATGTGCTCTGGTGCCTTGCAGATCAGCCAAGCCATCTGGATAAAAGCTCCTGCTTGCACTATGCAAACAATGTCACTCACTGCCTCTTCCCATTCCTGGTAGATTCCCTCAGATTCTTGAGAGCTCCCTTGGTTCCTCAATCTTCTCTATGTGGTCTCTCTCTATATTCTTTGTTCTGCAGTAGCTGTTCAGTTGTTTCTCAGGTGTCTTCAAGAGAATTTATTTAATATAAATGTGCATTGATGTGCTCATGGGTGGCAGACAGTACTACATACTCTTATGGGCAATCAGGACACATCTCCCAGATATTTTAATATTGGGAAACCATTATTGTAATTTGCCACATTAAGAAATTAATAGGAGGAAAATATCCTAAAATATTTAAAAATAAATAAAAATTTGATAATCATTGGAAGAAGAATATATACTAAATATCTTACTAAAATAAGCACTTTTAAAAGCAAGGTAAGTGATAAACAAGCATAACCATTGTATAGACACACATAAAGTGGACATTTTGCTATATTTTTCTTTAAAGTCAGGTAAAATCAAAAAATGCCTTTTATCCTTACTATTTAAAAGTTACTGAGTATCCTAGACAATATAATAAAGAAAAAGAGAAAATGATTATGTAGAAGAAAGGAACTTAGTATTGTTTATAAATCAGGAACAAACCAGAGTTGTATTGATTAAAAATCAGCAAGTGCTTTGAAAATTTCAGGGGAATTCTATCTAAAACTAGATTTTTAGATGACATCAGAAACATGACAGAGTGAAATGTCCCCAGATCTCTTCCCTTAAAACAACAATAAGTGAACATCTATAACTCAAAAGACACACAACCTGCATTACAAGCACTGTAGCGATGATTTGCAAATAAGAGATACCACAAGTCAGAACCATGAGAGTTGGGGTAGTAGCTCGGAGAAACAAAGAAGAAGCCTCTCCACAACTTGAACTCCCCACAGAAGGAAAGGAAGCAGAAGATGTGCGGGTTCCCTGAACAACCCAGGCCTGAGAGAGCAGTAAACTTACCAGTGTCAGTGCCCAAAAGATCAGAGCAGAAGCAGAGAAGTGGATATGACAGAGAAGTGGAGAAGAAGGAAAGCAAGACAGTTAATTATTTACCAGCCATAGTTCCAAAAAGTGAGGATGAGTCGTAGCCTCCATTCCCTAAGACAATGGCGACTCACTCATATATTCCAAACTGAACACCGTGGAACCCAGGGAAATCTGAGAAATGCTACTGAAACTGTTGCTAAATAGTGACAGATATGAGATTGAGGGTAGAGAGATAATTCAATATTATAAGGGAAAAAAGCAATATTAAGACTTTATATAAATAAAGCAGGAATCCAAGGACTTAGAAGCCACCTACTGGAAAGCAAAAATAAATGCCTTGTTAGCAACAGGCTAAAGAGAGAAATTTATATTTAAAAAATCTTCATTCTGGTAAGAAAAAAAAAGCTGAATATACTTCATTTATAGCTGAGGCGGCCGGAAATAGTCCAATAAACATTATGAACAACCAAGGTGACAAGGCAAATCAGAAGAAAAAGAAAAATCTCCAGAACATAAGCTTAAAGACACAAAAATATATTACTTAAATGAGAGAATTTCAAAATGGTGCTTCCGAAAAAACTCAATAAGATCCAAAATAATTCATTATCAAACAATTCCAGGAATTGAAAAAACAGTGAGAACAGCAGAATGAGTTTACTACAAGGAGACTGAAACCCTCAAAAAGAACCAAATAAAACTTCTGGAGATGAACACACTGAAAAAGATGAAGAATGATAATAGCAAGCTTGAGAAATAGAAATTGACCAAATGGAGGAAAGGATCAGTGATATCGAAGACAGATATCTAGAAATAAATCAGAAGGAAGAAGAGAGAAACCAAAGAATAAGAAGAGAATGAAAAGAAATAGAAGAAGTAGCTGATTACCGTCAGGGAGAGGAAACATAAGAATATATGGGCATTATCAAAGGCAAGGAAAAGGAACAGGGATTAGAAAAGCATTTTCAGACAAATAGTTAAAGAGGAATTTCCCAAATCTAAGGAATGAACTGGAGACTGAACTTCAAGAAGTCAACAGAACACCCAATTATCTCAACCCCAAAAAAGGGCCTTCTCCAAGACAAATTACATTAAAATTATCAAAAATAAAAGACAAAGAAAGAATATTCAGGGTGTCTATGGAAAAGAAGATGGTATCCTATCAAGAAAAAACCTATTAGAATATCTTTGACTTCTCAGCACCAACCTTATAAACCAGAAAGCATAAGAATCAAATGTTCGAAACTATTAAATGAAAGGAACTACCGTACAAGAATAATGTATCCAGCTAAGTTCCCTTTTATATTGAAAAAGAAATAAAAACCTTTCCAGACAAACAAAAATTGAGAGAATTCTCTATTATGAGACTTGCATTACACAAACCACTGAAAGAGAGTCAGTTCACCTAAAACAAAATGAAAAAAAATACATGACTATGAGTAAGGTGGACTAGCAGGCAGATAGAAGCAGAACAGTGCAAGCCTTATTAAGAACAGTCAGTGTAAGCTTAAAGAATAAGAAGAGATTTGCTTTACAAGATATTAATGAACGTGCAGCATACATAGGATAAATTAAGACAACAGTAACAGAAAAGGCGAGGATTCAAACATCCAAATTTGCAAAGTGGAGTGGAGATAAGAAAAGGGGTATATATATATAGATAGATAGATAGATAGATTATATAGATATAGATATAGATATAGATATAGATATATAGATAGATATACACACACACAACATGATATATATACATATATGTATATATACACCACACATATATGTATATATATAATATGGATATATATACACATATACATATATGCATGTTATATGTAAATGGATATATATACACATATACATTATATGGATATATACATATATACATATACATATGTTATATGTGTATGTATTATATATAATGGATATTACATATTATGTATATATGTATATTATGTATATATGATATGTATATTATGTATATATTATGTATATATGTATATATTTATATATACACATATATATTTTGTAATGGTAATCACACACCAAAGATTGAGAATTAGGTATATAACTATCAACAAAGCCAAAAAAATAAAGAAATAGAAACACAAGTAAAAGAAAACAATGTAAACACCAAGCTACTAGAAAACAAAAGAAAAAATGGCTATAAGAAGACTTCATATTTCAATAATCAGTCCTAAATGTAAATGGACTGAACTCACTGATAAAAAGGCACAGAGTAGCAGATGGATCAAAAAGAAAACCCAACTATATGCTGCCTCCAGAAGACATATCTCAGCTCCAAGACAAATATAGACTCAAAGTGAAAGGGTGAAAAACAATATTTCAAGCAAATGGCATTCAGAGAAAAGCAGAGTAGTGGTACTAATAATGGATGAAATACACTTCAAAATAAAAAAAGGTAAAGAAAGATACTAAGGAACACGTCATAATGATAGAGAAAATCATACATGAAGAAGATATAAACACTTATTAATACCTATGCTCTCAATCAGGGAACCCCAAAATATATAAAACAATTACAAACAGAACTAAAGGGAGAAACAGACCAAAACACTATTGTAGTAGAGGACCTAAATACCCCACCGTTGGATATGGACAGATCATCTAAACAGAAAATCAATAAGGAAATAAGATCTTTAAATGACACATTAGACTAACTGGCATAATTGACATTTACATAGTTTTCATCCCAAAACAGCTGCTTATACATTCTTCTCTAGTGCACATGGAACATTCCCAAGGATTGACCACATACTGGAACACAGAGATAGCTCCAGCTATAAGAAGGTTGAAGTCATACCAACCGTATTCTATAATTATAATGCTTTGAAACTAGAGATCTAATGTAAAAAGAAAGTGGGAAGAACCACAAATATATGAAGATTAAAAAACATGCTACTGAAGAATGGCTGGGTCAAAAAAAAGAAAATAAAAAGAGAGATTGAGAGATACATAGAAATGAATGGTTATGATTTAGTACAACATATTAAAACTTTGGACAGGGCAAAAGCAGTAATAAGAGGAAAGTTCACATCATTACAGATCTATGTCAAAAAAAAAGCCCAATTAAATAGCTAACATTTCAACTTAAAACATCCGAGAAAAAGAAAAAACAAATAAAGCCTAAAATCAGCAGAGGGAAAGAAATAATCAAAATGAGAGCAGATTTATATGAAACTGAAAACAACAACAAAAAAAAAATAAACAAGCAAACAAAAAAGGCAACAAAGCTGTTTCTTTGAGAAGGTTAATAAAAATTGACAAACTCCTGACTATACTCACAGAAGAAAAAGAGAAAGGTCACAAGTAAACAAAATCAGAGATGAAAGAAGAGAAATTATGACCGACACTGCAGATACAAAGGATCACACAAAAATATGATGAAAAAGTATATGACACCAAATTAGTAACCTAGGGTAATGGACTTAGAAAGATACAACCTTCCTAGACTGAATCAAAAACTGGAAAATCCAAATAGACCAACCAGCCATATGAAAATTGAAACGATCATCAAAAACCTTCCAAAGAGTAAAACCAAGACAAGATGGCTGCACCAGTGAATTTTACCGAACATTCAAAGAAGATTTAATATCTTTTCTCCTCAAACTCTTCAAAAAATCGAAGAGGAGGTACTATTTCTTAAACTCATTTTATTAGCCCAGTATTTACCCTGATCCCAAACCCAATAAAGGTAACAGAAAAAAAGATAAATGCAGACCAAGATCTCATGAACACAGATGCAAAAAATCCTAAATAAGCATACTAGCGAACCAAATACAGCAACATATTAAAAAGATTATACACCACGATCAATTGGGCTTCATCCAGGGCGCAGGGATGGTTCAACATACACAAATCGATTAATGTAATAACATATAAACAAATTAAAAAAAAAAATCATACATTCTATCAATAGATGCAGAAAAAGCCTTTGACAAGATATCAAAACACTTAACAAAATTGGTATAGAAGGAAAATACCTTAACATAATGAAGGCCATGTATGGCAAACCCTCAGCCAACATTATACTTAAAGGTGAAAAATTAAAAAACTTTCCTCTAAAATCAGAAACAATGCAAGGATGTCCACTATCGCCACTGTTATTCAATATAACAGTGGAGGTCCTAATGAGTGCAATCAGGCAAAAGAAAGATATAGAAGGCATTGAAATAAAAAATGAAGTCAAACTGTCACTATTTGCGGATGACATGATTCTCTATATAGAAAACCCTAAAGACTCCACAAGAACTCTACTAAAAAACAATAAGCAAAAACAATTAAAGTTTCTGGATACAAAATCAATGTTCAAAAAACCACAATGTTCCTATAATCTAATAGTGAATTGTCAGAATAAAGAAGTGGAAAAAGTAATTCCTTCTGCAACTGCAACAAAAGGAATAATAGCTAGAAATAAATTTAACAAAACATGTGAAGGACCTATATAATGAAAACTATAAGACCCTATTAAAAGCAAATGAATAAGATACAAAGAAATGAAAAGTATTTTGTGTTCTTGGATTAGCAGAATTAACATAGTTAAAACTGACCTTATTACCTAAAGCATATATACAGATTTAATGCAATCCCTATCAAAGTCACATCTCCAATTGTTAAAGAAATAGAACAAAAAATCATCAGATTTATATAGAAGCACAGAAGACCTTGAATCGTCAAAGCCATCCTTAGGAAAAAGAACGAGGCTGGAGGTTTCACTCTGCACAACTTTGAATTAAACTACAGGCAACAATAATCAAAACAGCATGGTATTGGCAGAAAAACAGACACATAGGATCACTGGAAGAGAATCAAGAGTCCAGAAGTAAACCTATGTTTATAATGGCATATAATTTTTGACAGAAGAGCCAAAAACATACAGTCAAGAAAGGAAAGCCTCTTCAATAAATGGTGCTGGGAAAACTGGAACGTCACCTGCAAAAGAATGATACTAGACTGTTGTCTGTCACCACATACCAAAATTAACTCAAAATAAATTAAGGACCTAAATATAATACCTGAAACAATCCATTTCATAGAAGAAAACATAGAAACCTAACTCAAGGACCCTAGACTTAAAGAGAATTTTATGAATTTGACCTCAAAGACAAGGAAGTAAAAGCTAAAATAAATGAATGGATTATATCAAACTAAAAAGCTTCTGCACAACAAATATAACCACCAACAAAGTAAAAGACAACCATCTGAATGGGAAATATATTAGCAAGGAACACTTTAAATGAGGCCTAACATACAAAATATACAAAGAACTTATAAACTCAATAACAGCAAAAAAAATCCCAAATAATCCAATCAAAAATGTGCAGAGGACCTGAACAGACACTTCTCCATAGAGGACATACAAATGGCCAACAAATGTCTGAAAAGATGTTTAACGTTGCTAGCTATTAGGGAAATTCAAATCAAAACTACAATAAGATACCATCTCAACCTGTTAGAATAGCTATAATCAACAGGACAAGTAATAACAAATGTTGGAGAGGATGCGCAGAAAAAGGAACCCTCATACACTGCTGGTGGGACTGCAAATGGATATAGCCACTACGGAAAACAGTATGGAAGTTCCTCAAAAAAACTAAGAATTAATCTATCAATTATATGATCCAGCAATCCCTCTACTGGGTATTTTCCCAAAGACTTGAAAATCCATATCCAAAAAGATATTTGCACAGTGCTATTCATAGCAGCATTATTCACAGTGGCCAGGAAGTGGAAGCAACAGAAATGTCCTACAATAGATCACTGGATAACGAAGCTGTGGTACATATATACAACGGAATATTATTCAGCTATAAAAAGAGATTAAATACTGCTATTTGCAATAACATGGATGGATCTCGAGATAAGCATGCTAAGCAAAATAAGCCAGATAGAATAAGTTGAAAAGCACATGATATCACTTATAATTGGGATATAAACCTAAAAGCAACACATGAACAGGACAAACAATCAGACTCATGGACATGGACTATAGACTAGTGGTTACCAGAAGATAGTGAGTGGGAGAGGAGGGAAGAGGTAGACAGGGTAAAAGGTGGTCAAATATAAGGGGTAGGGAGGTGAAGTGGGTGAAGGGATCAGATATATGGTAGCTGAAGGAAACTGGATTTTGGTGGGAACACACAAAAGAATATACTGAGGTCAAATCATAATGTACACCTGAAAATTAATATATATGTATTAACCAATGTTACCCCAATAAACTTAATTTAAAAAAAAAATAGAAGAGGACATGAACAGGCACTTCTCCCAAGAAGACATACAAATGGCCTACAAACATATGAAAAGATGCTCAAACATCTCTAGCTACTAGGGAAATACAAATCAAAACCACAATGAGATAACATATCACACCTGCTAGAATAGCTGTTATCAACAGGACAAGTAATGGTTGGAGAGGATGCAGAAAAAAGGAACCCTTATACATTGCTGTGGGACTGCAAATTGGTACAGCCACTATGGAAATCAGAATGGAGTTTCCTTAAAAAACTAAGAATTGATCTACTATATAATCCAATAATCCCTCTATTGGGTATTTATCCCAAAGACTTGAAAATATATATCCATCTGAAAAAGATATTTGCACACCCATGTTCATAGCAACATTATTTATCATGCCCAGGACATGGAAGCAATGGAAGTGTCCCACAATAGATGATTGGATAATGAAGCTGTGGTACACATATATATATACAATGGGATAATTACTCAGCTATAAAAAGAGATGAAATACTGCCATTTGCCATAACACAGATGGACCATGAGATAATCATGCTAAGTGAAATAAGCCAGACAGAAGAAGTTGAAAACCTCATGATATTACTTATATGTGAATTATAAACCAAAAGCAACAAATATGACAAACAAAACAGAGACTCATGGGACATGGACAATAGACTAGTGGTTACCAAAGGGTAGGGAGATGAGGAGGTAGATTGGTAAAAAGGTCAACTAGGTGGTGACAGAAAGAAATCTTAACTATAGGCAGTGAACATACAATGCAAATATATATAACTGTTGATGTACACTTGAAACTTTCTGGATTTCATTAACTAATGTCACCATAATAAAAAAAATAAATGAAAAAATAAACAAAATTTTAAAGCTACATGGTATTAACACAGTATTAGAAACAGTAAAAAACATGTAGATGGATGTCATAGAGAAACAAGCTTTCATGTAGATTTTTACTTGACTCTTTTTTTAAGGTTCATTACTTGCTGAAGTTGCTCTGATATCACTGATGTTGAAGATAGAAATATGGAAAATCATTTTTTGAAAGCAGTACAATGTAGAACTTCTAAATGTCCTTACTTCTGTACCTAAGAATCCCCTCCCTCTCATATGATTCATTCTTTCTGTTTCTACATTAAATTTCCCTAATTACATGTGTCTCATCTGGTGTCTTAATTTTATTTGTCTACTTGTAGAATTGTGGAGTCACGGAGGCTGCCAAAACCTTGCCACTTCTCAGCCTCCATAATGCTTGCCTTCATTTCTTTGTTCAGAGGGTAGATGATGGGTTAAGCAAGGGAGTGATGACAGTGTAGAAGATAGCTACCACCCCATCCAGAGGTTCTTGTGAGCCAGGATGAAGGTAAATTGAAGGTGCAGGGCACACAGTAAATGATAACAACAGTGAAGTGGGCAGCACAAGTGGAGAAGGTATTGCGGCGCCCATCAGCAGACCATATCTGCAAGATGGCAGCCACTATGTAGCCATAGGAAGTCGGGATAAGCACAAAGCAGGTGAGGGCCAGAAAGCCAATGTCTACAAAGATGACCAGTTTGTTGATGGTGGTGTCAGCACAAGCTAGACACAGCATTACAAAATAAGTAGTCTATTGTGTTTGGACTACAGAAGGGCAGCCGGAACATGAAGCTTGTTTGGAAAAGTGAGCACAGCGTGCCTCCCAGCCAGGTACTAAAAGCCAGGTAGTTGCAAACGTTATGGGGCATGATGGTGGCATAATGTAAAGGCTTACAAATGGTCATAAGCCATGAGTGTGTAAAGAAAACATTCAGTGCAGCCCATAAAATGGAAAGAAAAAAAAAACGGATTATACAGCTCCCAAAGGAGATAATCTTGCTATCCAAGAGAAAGCCAGTTAACATCTTGAGGACAATGGCAGAGGAAATGGATGTCCAGGAAGGAAAGGAGACATAGAAACCAGTACATAGGGCAGTGGAGCTGGGTGTCCACCAAGACAGAATGATAAGCATTGCCAGAGATAGTGAGGGCATAGATGACAAGGGAAGCCAGGAAGAGTGAAATCCCCAACTGTGGTGGGCAGTGCAGGCCCACCGAAATGAAGTGAGACACAGAAGCTTGGTTTCCACTTTGCATTTCCTTGCTGTTCACATCTGCAAAAAGAAGTAGCAGAAGGGAAAGCTCAATGCCCTTTAAATTCTCTAGGCATAAATATATCTATTCTATGTCCTTCCCAAATATGGACAGAAAGGATCTCAGAAAGGGATGTCAAAAAGAGAGATCTTGCTCTTAACTATTCTTTCTTCCTGCACTTCCCCCAACTCCTGATTATGGGTTTCTTCCTGATTCCAGGGAACAATTGTTCTCTCCAAGATTAAAACCTATGTAACAGATAATGTGTATATAATTCAAGGAGCAAAGGAAAGACCATACACAAGGCTTTTCACATCAGGAAAAATGTACAATATATAAAACCTAAATTGATATATGAAGAAATTCCTGTTCTGTTGTTTTTCTTCAGTTTGATCTCTGATCTATGTATCAGAGAGTTAGATTACAGTTTATTTGTATTCTTAAAGAACATAAAAGTTGGAGTTATATTTTTGTAATATAAGTGTGCCAATAAAAAAAACTTAGGTAGACTTTTTTTTTTTTTTTAAGCACACTATCTGGACTACACACTGAATGTAAAATATTCAGAAAACTTGTAAGTTAATTACCTAGAACTATCTATTATTATAAATTCTATTTAAAAATACACATGCCATTTAAAAAATTTTTCAGGATTGTGAAGCTATATAAAATCTCCATCCCGGAGCACCTGTTGTTATTTCTTTTCTCTGTTTCTGGATAAGTGCACTGCATCTGTCTATTCATTCTTCCATCTGCCCATTCATACAATTAGTAAGATATATATCTTAACAGCCATGGGTCTTAAGTTTAAAAATTTTAGCTCTTCCACTTATACTCATTGGCAACCATGGAAAAGTCATTTCGCCTTTTTTGTTTGTTGTTGTTGTTGCCGTTTTCTACTAGGATTGTGCCTACTAGATTGTTGTAAGGGTTAAATAAATTTAATTTACATAATTCACCATAGCACACAATAAACATAGCTATTATTTTTCATCAACTATGTGCTGTGGTCCTGTGTTATTTGCAAATTTAATCATTGTATTCTTACCTCAAATTATAAAGTGAATTTTGTGGTTTCCAACTGAATTGCAAATAGTAGATTTGAGTCCTCAAATTTGAAGCAGCATAACAGAACCTTTTCTCCCAGGAGTACTCGCAAACAGGCATCTGCCACAAAAGTAAAAGGAAAAAATCAAGGAAGTGGCTAAGGGAGTGCCAGAGCTCTTCCAGACATTAAGAAGGTCATGTGAGGTATTTTTCCTAGTGACACCTTCCTTCCACCAATCTTTGCTCTAATAGTCTGTTTACCAAACTGGAGGCAAACAACCCACAATGGTATGTCATCTTGCGAAAGACTCAGGGGTCACTCAGAATCACTCAGAACATTTCAGAGGGTGTAGGATAAATTTTGATTTCCAGCAGGGTTTCTAATGAGAAAAAACCAAGGTTGCAGCTATGGCTGCCATCTGGCTACTTCCACTACTCCTATACCATGAATCATCAGGTATTCATAATCTTCTTCTCAATCTTCTTCACTTTCACAAAGACTACTCTTATCAGTGAAAATGGATTTTATGGGAGTGAGCAATTGGGACTGAGCAATTTCCGGGTTATACAACATTTTTGTTAAACCTAGGAGAGTCCAGGGCAAAACTGACACAGGTGGTCATCCTAGAGTGAGAAGTCTAAACTGCATAAAAACTAAAATAATCTCTCAACATATAGCTAAGAGAATCTATTCTGAAACAATTCTGAAGAAAATTCTTGAGATTTTTTTTCTGAGCATTTTTTTTATTAATAACATTTGTTGATACCACAGTGCCTAAAGGGCAAGTCCAAAACTTACTGGTGTGGCCTATAGGAACAGAAAGCTTCATATCTGATGTTGGCACTACTTTCTCTGGCCTTCTTCCTCTGCACTGTCCCCCAAATTTGTGTTCCAGTCAAACATTCTTTCCTGTTTCTTTATACATTAATCCCTTTAATCTGGAATGGCCTTGTTTCTTTGCTCCTGAATATTTTCTACTAATCTTTCAAGATCCATTTACATTGATCTTATTAAGTAAAGCCTTTATGCCCTTTCTTCCAAATGCTCACTCATTCTTCATAGCTTCCACATCACTTCAATGTTCCATGGGCTTACTAAGTATGTTGCAATTTACTCCTCTGTGGGCCTGATTTCCCCATTAGACTATGAGCTTCTATAGGAACTTTGTCTCATTTTTCTTTTTCATCCTAAGGTTTCAGAATACCTTGTACAGAAAGATTCTTAAATCTCATTAAATAAATGCATTCTCCTTTGTCTGGATGTTTCATTATCTAGGCACTGAATCCAAAGTCGGTTAGATCTTATAACGTAGTTCCAGAAATCATAAGAATTTTCAATACTGAGTATGTCATTACTAACTAGCTACACTATTTTTTGAACAAATCTCTTAAAATTTCTAATCTCAGTTTGTCAGTTTATCATTTGTAAAATAAAAATAAATAAATATAAGGAGAGGAGTTGTTGTAGATTCCTACCAAAAAAGAGATATTAACCTTTTTTGCAACCATATCAATTCACATTTAAATTTTGTTTTTACAACAGAAAATCAATGATCTTCCTAGCCCCAATTTTTTTCTTACTATATATTTTTTCTCTTGTCTCCCAACTGCCTTATATCTCAATCATCATTCTTTTTTTATAATTTGTTATTCTCTCTGCACACAAAAAATTATTTCTTTTCCTTGGGAAAGGTAGAAAAATACCCTTGGTTTATCCATTAAGAACTAAAACTGCTCCAGTTACATGCTTTATGCCATTTAGTCAGTACCACATTATATTATCAACATATCACATATTCATCCTATTTGTTCCCATGGGATAGTGTGCAGGAGGCTAATGTCATTTCTGCTTCACCTTCAGGGCAATTAACTTGCATGGAATAAGTGCAGTGGGTTTTATAATAGGAAAAAGAATTTTTCACAAAGAGTCTTGGGAAAAGGACTTTAGTACTACTGATACACTAGCTTTATCTGGCCTTTTCAAACCCCGCGTGACCTGCAACTAGGCTTAAGGTAGACCTTTAACTCATCTGATCATAAAACTCAGAGAGGTGAATTTGCTTTTGGTGCACAGACTACAAAATTCCTCTTCTCCCCCTCTAAGTTATTTGATAAAAGCATAATGCAATTAGGAGATCTTGACTAATCTTCTCTGTTTCCAGTGTCTCTAACATACTTTTAATAATCCATAATATCTCAGGAAATTTTCCATTACTTACACCTCTACCTACCTTCTGGAGTTTTTTCTCTGCTGGTGGCCACTACTGGATGTGAATCTGCTGTGAGGCCATGGTCTGTTTGCTTGCCCTAACTTCTTCGTGTCGTTTTGCTGTTTCCTGTTGGAAGTCCCTTTTTGAATTTAACAAGTTCCCTGGTCTTCTCTTCTGACATACTCCTTGATTTTGTCACTGTGCTCTTTCTGTACACTTCTCTGGCTCACCCTTCCTTTTTTTTTTTTTTTAGCCTTTTAGAAAGTGTAACAGCAATGTCCCTAGACTTTGGACCTCTAGGGTTTTGTTTTCTGGCAAGCAGCTTCTTCCTTCCTATGTTCCCATGGGGTAGGTGCAAGAGGCTAATGTCATTTCTGCTTCACCCTTCAGGGGCAATTAACTTGCATGGAAATAAGTAGCAGTGGGTTTTTGTTAACAGCAGAACAAACTATTCCAGGAAGTTTACTTAGTTTGCTTATTGGTGTCCCTGTAGCATAGGATCCTGCTAAGAGCGTATACTTGATCAGGAGTTAGGAAGAATCACTCCTTTCCATTCTCTTGGAGTTTTTAGCTATAAATTGGATGATGATTTGCCTAATCTGCTGGTTTATACCAAAAAGTATAGGGATAAAATTTTGAAGAAGAACTTTAGACAGCCAATGATTTTACATGAATGCCATAATGTTAATTACTTTTAAAGTTACATTTTTAATTTATTGAAAGAGTAAATTACTAGAACATTGTCTTAAGATAGGCAACACTATTTCAAGTGAAACTGTCTGATCATTTAAATATGCATAAAAAGCGAGACTAAGCTAGATGAAGTATTGATGCAGGACAGTGCAAATTCCCCGAGTTGGAGGGGCAACCAAGCTCTGCACCCAGAGAAGAGAGTCCTTTGGCAGAGAGTGTAGAAAGAATTCAACACACATGCCAAAGTCAGAGTTAAAAAGAAAGTTTTATTAGAAAAGGAGTAAACACTCCACAGCCAAGAGTGTGGTCTCCTCTCAGAGGTAGAGAGTGAGAGGGACTAAGAGACAAGGACAGTGAGAGAGAGAGTAAAAGAGTACAAGAGAAAGACAGTGACAGGGACTGTGAAAGGGACCCTGAGTGTTAGGAGAATTCAGTTTTATATATATTCTTTAGTTCCTGTAGAGTTATAGTTCTAAACGACTTTGCTTAACCGATTACCTTTGATATGCACATACAGTGAGAAGGGAAGAGTAAGAGTATGTAGGCATGAAAAGGTAAGTATATTGAAGAGTGAAAGGCCTGCTGTGCAGTTCCCAGTCTTAATACATAGGTTCCCCATGGTTTTAGCCACATAGGGAATGAATGATTTTATTTTGCAGAGGGTAGCCACTTAAAGACTCTTATTTTTCTTGTTTCCTTTCAAAGGTCAGGAAAATGGGTTGTAATAATCCCAGTAGAAATCTTCCTTTTTTCTAACGGTGTCCTCCTGGCCTGGCTGCAGGACGATCAGCATATATGTAATCTCTGAATGTAGCTTGATCGAACATTTTTTAATTCTCTTGCCTCCTCCTACATTTAGTATGACAAAGTTACAATTCTTACAAGTCAAAACCACACTTAGATTTAGAGATTGAAATGCCATTTATGGAAATGAATTAGAGTACACCGACCATTTTACACTTGTAGAAAAACCGAGTTCTAAAGAGAATAAGGACTTTTTCCAAAAGTAGAGGTCATACTGCTTAGGTTAGTAGATAAAATTTCATACAAGTTCATAGATTTATGCTGTGGAATCATCTAACTATGTGAATAGAGGAACTATAGTTCTGAAATAGTGCCGGGCAAACTATAGATTAATAAATATTTAAATAAAATATTTTTTGTCTCGTAATATTGTTTTAATTATTTAACTTTAATTATTTACTTGAACTATTGTTGGTGTGCAATTTTTAAGTAATATATTGGAGAGACACAACATTGCACTGGGTCTATTTTTTTGAATGAAGCCACTCTCCACTTAATGAATCATATAAAGTCAGCATCAAGTATTTCAGTTTGTATTTATTAGTACATTTCCCTATTACATGGATAAATTTCCTAGTTTTTTCTATACTTCTTCATGATACTGAATTTAAGTCAGATTTAGGGTTTTGCTAAGAGATAATTCTACATGCAGAAAGAGAGATGGAAGGAACTTAAGACTTCACATACCAATTTTTTTCTGTCACAATAGGCTTGCCAGTTCTGTGATATCCCTGGTGAGAAAATATATTTACATAGAATAATATGAGGCCAAGGAATACTTGATTACAAACTGAGGCTTTGGCTCTAAATTCCAATGTGGATCTTTGGCCTTGGAAAGTTAGGGAAATTATTTTATCAATATTAGGGAGTCCAAGAGGTTTTTTCACTCTAGACCTTCTTTTGCTTTTCATTTGATTTTCTTTGTAGGTGGGGTCATGAAAAATTTATCGGAAAGGAAATAGTAATTTCTAATGCAAGTAACAATCTACAGGGAGTGTCTGAGGATCTGAAATTTGCAGATTTTCAAATAAAGAAAATAGTGAAGTCTAGGGATTTTCTATGACTGTGATAAAATAATGTCTTATTTTGTTGTGGCAACAGGGCTGAAAGAGCAAAAAAACAAAATACATATTTTGAATGTGGATTATTAATTATAATATCAATTAAACTTAGTTTCCTAGTACTCTCATTTAAATTTAGGGAATTACTTTAAAAAAAAAAGAGCTCTAAGAAATGGAATAGAGACTAATGGCAGGATTTAGATGATGCTGTGTCTGAATCCCAAACTCCACACTGAATTTCCCTGTAATGCAGGAGCCCCAGGCCTGGAACTTGCATCTGGGTTTGGATATTCCAGAAAAACCACCAGGAGAACCAGAGGGTGAGAAATGCCATTTAATACTCACTGAGGCAGGATAGCTTTCAGCAGGGGCTGGCCAGAGCTACAGGAGAAAAACTGCTGCTGACCAAAAGCAAGCAGAGATTTTTATGCTACAAGGAGAGGGAGGGGTTATCTCATTGAGGGAGCAGCTGCCTTCTCAGGTGGTGGGAGCAACATGTACTGTTTGGTTAAGGACCAGATAACCTCCATGGGAGCAGCAGAAAACATCCTTGGGATAGGCACTGCTGAAAGCTCTTTGTGTACTGCCTTTTTTTTGGCCGCTGGCCAGGCAGCTATCAGTTTTCTGAGTCTGTGGAGGGGTTATGTCCTAAGTTAACCCTATACTCTCTATCCAGAAAAATTGACCTCTCTTGCTCAGCCTGATTAGGCTGTTCTTGCCTTGCTTGAAGATCCAGAAGGCCTATCTTTAAAGAGGAAAGTAGTTTTCCTCAGTCACCACACCTCAAGCATCTCTCCTCTTTCTTCAGTCCACATTCCACCATCCTCCCCACATTAGTTTTAGTCAGATGAAAATGAATTCCAAAAGAGTTTCTACCAAGGAAAATGGAAATGTCATTAAAGATTTGGATAAATTTTCAGTACGTGATTTTCAAAATTTTTCACTCAGTGTGCTAGCTGGTCAAATAGTAGCCGTACACTGTCTACTACTTATTGGTTGACTGATAATTGGACTCGATACTGGCTTACACTAAATAAAGATTTAGGAAAAGGAATCTAATAACTTGGGAAACTGGAGATGTGAAAGTAGATTTACTGTAAATGTGCGACTTGCCCACTCATGTGCAAATCATTTCCCCTGAAAGGGCCAGTTATTTATTCCTTTACAAGGCAATAAGAATTATTGAGAAAGGATCCATAAGGAGCCAAGGATACTGGTTGGAACTGAATGTAGTTTAAATGAGTTTTAATTGTTTACAATGTTTTAAAGATTATAAAAATATTGGGCCTTAAACCAGATGGGAGCTAGGAAAAATTATCAGAGTCAGAGCAATGTGGTTTGCTAAATCAGCAAAGAATTTTGCCAAACCAGAAAGTCCTTCCTTCCTGATTAATATTACAACATTCTATCATATCTCATAAGTCGATGCTGAGCCAACCACGGGTGCCCTTGCCCTTAATTAATTCCTGTTGAGTCAGTTCACTGATTCAGTGCACTTCAGAGAAAAGAAAGGTCACCCATAGTAACTTCTGTCTAGCCCTCATATTTCTGTTCCTTTCACAAATCTGACTCTATATTCCTACCATGGAGAAACTAGTCAAGAAAAATATCCAGACCATTTTTAATTTTTTTGAAACTCTGGCTTTTACAGGCAATAAATGGACCAAGTCTACCTTAGCAGAATGTCAAATTACCGTTATTTCCTCTGTCGTGAGTGTGGAGTTGGAATTGACGTTCTCAGCAACTGAGAGAATTCAACATTGGTTTCCTGACCCAGGAGTTAGTAGGGACTGTTTTGATAAAAGGGCCATGTGAAAATCCTGGATCTCCACACTTCCAACAAAAGAGTCACAAAAATTTTTGTGTCTTTGGGGAGGCTCATAGAGATTAATACTACTGTAAAAATTTTGAAAGATTTTGATGGAAATTTCTACCACATTCCACTTAAATCTGCAATATGTTAGGTGCAGAATGACAGAGAATTGTAGGTTTGATAAAGTAGTGACTAATATCATAGCTCCTGATCTAGATGTGTTTTATTAGGATATATCAGTGCAGTCATTAGCACAGTGATCTACAACTTATAAAGGCTTTTAATTTGTAAAAGTTTCCAAATGAAAACCGTTGACATAAAAGTTTTAATAGGCAAAACACATACATGCATACACATATACAATAATATTAAAACAAAATATATGTAATCATGATCCAATTTAAGAATAAAATGTTATTAAAGCCACTGCAATATCCTTTGTGCTTTTCTCCTATGGCATCCTCTTCTCTCCCTGTGAGAGATAATAACTATCTTGAAATTGCTGTTAACCTTCCCTTGATTTTCTTTATAAGTTTGCCAACTATGTCTTCATTCCTATTTTGAACAGTGTGAAAGAAGAGAGCGAAAAATAAAAATGTTTTTATTCATATAATAGATACTACAGAGGTTTAAAAAGATGAATAAACTATATCCATTAAAATCAATGCTTTTTAAAAACATAACTTCCATCCACAGCCATGCCACCCTGAACAAGCCCAATCCTGTCTGATCTTGGAATCTAAGCAGGGTCAGAGCTGGCTAGTAGCTGGATGGGAGACCACCTAGGAAGACTGGCTGCTATAGACATAAAACAAACAAACAAACAAACAAATAAAAAAACGTAAATTTTAGGTAAGAATGTTGCTGTATGAGTCTATGTATATAAGTTCAAAATAGGAATGAAGAAATAGTTCGTAAACTTATAGAAGAAATCAAGGTAGGGGTTAACAGAAATTTCAGGTTAGTTATCTCTCACAGGGAGAGAAAAGGATGCCAGAGGGAAAATATATGCCTTGCAAATTTATATCTGTACCATATTGTGAGAGAAAAGTTATTGGAATAAATAAACTGTCACCTTTGTGACATTTCTGGTAATCTACTTACCTTGGGGGTGATTTGGGCTGGTTCCAAAATCTGGTCCATTTTTTGATAATGTTCAAGAACATCAGCTTGTATTGTACTGAAGTTTCTTTTATTTAATTTTACTCCTGAAGCACCAAATAAACAGTTCAAAAAGCACCAAATAAGTATTTCAAAGGATCCATATAATATAGATCCTTTGATATAGAAGGAAGGACATGACTTCCCATGGCAATCCTATTTTCACATGGAGGGGTTCTTTAAAGTTTCATTTTCTTGGCACAGTGAATGATCAGAAATACCTGGCCTGTCATACAAACACAAAATTGTAGAATTACTGGCTTTTATCCTTCCACTGAACAAGATATTTGTAGCATCACATAAGAAAATAATTTTGCTACTTTGCCCTCTTTCTACCCAGACAGTGAACCCAGGTAATTCCATGGGATGCCTCTGCATGTAACTATATTTAGAGGTAAAATTAATAATAAAATTACTGCAACCTAAGATGTAAGTAAAACATGCTCTCATGTCTTGCAGAAATATATGGTTTGATTCACTTTGTTTGGCAGCTTGGCATGCCGAATTCCTGATAAGAAGATGTGATGAAAAGACAGAAGTCATTAATGTAGTAATTACGTCACATTGCTTGCAAAATAGGTATTGTATCTTCTATGTGCATTTTCTACATTGCTTTGGCATATAGGTATTTTGTGTTTTAATTTTCTCCCCATTACTCATACCATCATTATTATATATAAGATGTGTTCATGGTAACTTTGCTATTTTGTCCATAGGTTACATGATGTTGAGTTAGAATTACCTCAGAACCAGAGATGCATTGAAATCACTCAAGAGATTTCAGATTTGTATCTGGATAAAATAAATGTAAAGGAAGTGACATGAGGAATAAATTTCATTGTATTACATGATGACATTGTGTATGTGTGAATGAGGGGAAGGATGTATACAAAATGTGGTGAATGAGGTAGACTGTCATAATCTTTACTGGTGTATTTATTTATCATAAAATTTGGCCATATGTCTTTTAAACTCACTTATTGTAAGTGAAATTACCTCTGCTGTAGAAACTGAAATACCTGATTCTTTCCCATTTACTCTACAAATATGGAATAGGGGCATGGGATCTACACTTGACCAATAAGATATATCAACTTAGACTTTGGATCAGAAGCAAGCATCAATAAACAGCACATACAAGAGAAGACAGATTCTGGTGATAATGACAGTCCTAGCAGTGCTGACAGCATGGTAGTAGTGGCCTTAAAGGGTTTATGCCTATGGTGATGGTAAGCCCTCTATGGAGTCCATGGAAACATAGATATTTATTAGGCATTATTTTACATTAATTTTGCCTGGCCTTCATGTTTCCTGTTCCTTTCACAAATCTGACTCTTTGGCTCTTCTGTGTTGTGTGTGTGTGCAGGGTATGTTTTAACTGAAATATAAATTTTTTATTTAACTTGCTTTTTACTGAAACATATATACTGTGAACATCCCTAGAGGTCAGTAGATCAATGTCTCATTCTTTTATTTTTTGGTCCCTTTATGCCATATACAATAATCATATGTTTTTAAGTTATTACATAGATTTATCATGTTATGTTATAATAAGCTATATTACTGTTTTCATCTTTTAAAAATTTTTTGTCAGTTTTTAAATCACCATCACACCTCTCACCCAAAATTAATAACCTCATTTACTTCTTCTGCTCCTTTTCTTTAGCTCTATAATATAAGCAATGTGTCAATTGTTTGCTTTATCAATAGCTAGTAGCTGAGATGCTAACCACACTTCTGTGCATTATGCCTCCCCCCTCGACTGAAAATATCTCATGACACACAAACTACTCAAAGCTAATGTGCGCCTTAATACTTCATAATATAGAAGTTGATTAATTCAATTCATAATATAGAAGTACCATGATTAATTCAACCATTCTTTAGGAATATTCATTCAGTTTGTTATTTATTATGCCACTATAAACCATGTATCAGCACATGCATTTGAATAAATATACTTATATATGGGTGTTTTTATTTCATCAGATTGATTTCCTAGAGTGGAATTACTGGATTAAGAAGAATGTATATGTGTATATTTTTTAAAATTCAATAACTTGTATTGCTTCCCCAAAAAGGTGCTCTAACTCTATACACTTATGCTAACAATATGTGAAATGAAGCTTTTCCCTTTATTTAAGATAACAATAGATGTTGATATTAGTAACTTGAATTAGTATTCTTAATTTGTAAAAGTCCAGATGTATCAACAAGAAAAAGACCATCACCTTAAAAGAAATAATAAAGTTTATGAAAAGTGAATTTACAAAATAAGACATACTTATGAATATCATGTGTTTACTCATGCTTGTAAAAGCAATGAAAGTTATGATAGAAATAGAATCTAATTATTACTTATACAACTGGGAAATAATTATGTATCCTTAGATATTTCTTTAGGAAAAACCACTCTAAAACTAAATAGAAAAAAACTTTGGAAATTTAGATGTTTTAAACCACCTTAAAAAAGATGGTGAAAGAGAGAGTGATACTGATATGGAGAGTGCAAACAGGTGATGGTCATTTATGGATTCTAGACAATTTTAAGTGTGCTGTAAATCTATCTGCATCAGTAGTTAAGGGAAAAGTTAACTGAGTCCTTCTTCTTTCCTCTGAGGTATAAATATGGGTCCCAGAAAGACGTGAAATCTTCTCAGGAGAGTTCGAATAATGAACACATAGAGAAATATATCCATAAATATTAAAAACTTCATTAGTCTCTTCCTGTAATTTTTCTGCTCATCAAGGGAACTTGAAGACCCAAGAGTAATCATATCCCCTGAGGCGCTAAACCAAGTTAATCTCCTATGTATCTAGCTATGTTAGTTTCCATTTCCTGCACTACTTCTGGTCCTTGAATAGAAATGAGCCACTCTTTCTCAGCAAGGAATCACTAGTGTATCTATTCTTTGAGTAATTACTTGCAAACTAGTGCCTTATCATAGCATGTAGACAGTGAAAGATTTGGGGGAAACAAAATACAGATGAGTTATATTATTAAAATTAATCACATATTGTAAGATAAGTTCTTAGAAAGGTAGAATTTTATTAATTCCACCTGCTTTCCTCTTAAACTTCCATTCAGAGATAATACACTTAGAGATTGTTAAACTTCCTTCCAAATTTGGTTGTCATTGTAGTGACATTGTAGCTTTCATAATGTGGTAGTGCAACATATCAAATAAATGACTATGTTACTGGTTTATGTATTACTATACTACACTTTTTATTATTATTTTAGAGTGTACTCTCTACTTATTAAAAAATTGTTGTAAAATAGAATGCCATGTTATGCTGGCAGAAATTCATCCATCTCATGTTTACTGTATTTCTTGATTGCATTATCTCTTCTTGTGATTTAATCTTATGTTATTTTATAAATTTAGTGTAGGTAAGTGTGTAGTGTTTTTAAAGTCTACAGCAGTGTACAGTAATGTCCTCGGCTTTCACATTTACTCACTACTCACTCACTAAGCCACCCAGAGCAATTTCCAGTCCCATAAGCTCCATTCATGGTAAGTGCCCTATATAGATGTATCATTTATTATCTTTTATAGCATGTTTTTATGGTGATTTTTCTATGTTTAGACATGTTTAGATACACAAATGCTTATTATTCTGTTACAATTGCCCACAGCATTCAGTACAGTAACATGCTGATCAGTTTAGCAACTTAGGCAAAAAAGGCTATCCATATAGTCTATGTGTGTAGTAGGCTATACCATCTGGGTGTGTGTAAGTGGACTCTATGATGTTCTCACAATGACAGAATCGTATATGAATGAATTTCTCAGGATATATCCCACCACAATGTGGCACATGATTGCGTGCTTTGTGGCAGAATATATATTGAGAAATCATATATGTATATACATAAAATTCATATATATACATAAAATTCATATACACAAACACACACCAAATTAGTAATTAAGTGTCTATAAATAGGGACAAAGTTGCTACAGCATGGAAAAAAACATCAAACACTGACATCTGTTATTGATACTCCTGCCTTAACTCTCAGGCTACCTTGCACATCACCTAATAAAAATTTTCACAGTTCATCTAATTTGAATATGATAATATTCTGGTGATGAGATCTCACTTGTGCAGTAGAAATTTGTTCCATTTTTGAGTATCCATGTAGGTGATTAGAATAATTCTGTCTCTGAATAAGAGAATAAAAGAATAAAATATGATTTTATCATCTTTTGAAAAATATAGCTTTCATATAGCTCAAGCCACATTATCTAGAGATATGAAACATTTTGTCTTAACTAAGAACAGAGATCCTTGTTTCTCTAGTACAACCAATGATTAAATCCTTGATTCTTTAAATTTCCTCATGAACTCTGGAGAGAAAATAGAATTCCAAATTCTAAATAGCCCCCAAGATTCCCATTCCCTGGTGTACACTCCCTGTTAAATCACGTCCCTTGAGTGTGGGTGGGACCTGTAAACATGATGAGATGTCACTGTCTTGATTAGATTCTGTTACATTACATTTTGTCAGAGAAAATGAGAGAGATTTTCTTGCTGGCTTTGAAAAAATAAACTGCCATGCTTACTTGGTATGGATGGTCAAGTGCCTAGGACTTGCGGGTGGCCCCTGGAAGCTGAGGGTGATGATCCCTGCCAACAGCCAGTAAGGAAATAGGCACCTCAGTCCTAAAGCTGCAAAAAACTAAATTCTGCCAACAACCTCAATAACTTGGTATCCCGCGCCTCAGATAAGATTACAGTCTCAGATGAAATTGTAGACCCACCTTGATTTCAATCCAGTGAGACCTTGAGCAGAGACCCAGCTGACCTGACTCAAAAAAACCTGTGAAATAGTAAATTTGAATTGCTCTATGATGCTAAATTTGTGGTAATTTATGATACACCAGTAGAAACAAATGCAATGGATCTCTCCTACTCCCCTTTGCATATATTTATGTGTGCCTCTATTGTGTGTGTGTGTGTGTGTGTGTGTGTGTGTGTGTCAGAGAGCAAAAGAGATGGTGTAATCATTCCATCATCTTTACTAGGAAAGTCTGTAATAAGCAAAGCCAAGTATAACTCTAGAATTATCTACAATGATGATGCAGTTGCCACATGGAGAATGGGTTCTCACTTCTCAGTAAAATGCTGGTTGCTCTTTACATTTCTGTAGGAAGAGGGACCAAAAGTATGGAGAAATGACAAACGCGAGCCGCGTGACGACGTTTCTCCTCATGGGCCTTCCTCATGCACCAGCGCTAGACATCCCCCTCTTTGGAATCTTCTTGATGATCTATGTACTCACCGTGGTGGGGAACCTTGTCATCCTGCTGGTGATTACAGTGAATTCCCACCTCCACACGCCCATGTACTACTTTCTGACCAACCTGTCTTTCATTGACATGTGGTTCTCCACGGTCACTGTGCCCAAAATGCTGATGACCTTGGCCTCCCCAGGAGGCAGAACTATCTCCTTTCACGGCTGTGTGGCCCAGCTCTCTTTTTCCACTTCCTGGGGAGCTCCGAGTGTTTCCTCTACACAGTCATGTCCTATGACCGCTACCTGGCCATCAGTTACCCACTCAGGTACACCAGCATGATGCGTGGTAGAACGTGTGCCCTCTTGGCCACAAGCACATGGCTCAGTGGCTCTTTGCACTCTGCTGTCCAGACTTCCTTGACATTCCATTTGCCCTACTGTGGGCCCAGCCAGATCCAGCATTACTTCTGCGATGCACCGCCCATTCTCAAACTGGCCTGTGCAGGCACCTCTGTCAATGAGATGGTGATTTTCATCAACATTGGGATAGTAGGCTCGAGCTGCTTTCTCCTGATAGTGCTGTCCTATGTGTCCATCGTCTGTTCCATCTTGAAGATCCACACCTCAGAGGGGAGACACAGAGCCTTTCAGACCTGTGCCTCTCACTGCATTGTCGTCCTTTGTTTCTTTCTTCCGTGTTTTTTTATTTACCTGAGGCCAGATTCTAAGGATGCTGTAGATGGAGTTGTGGCAGTTTTCTACACGATGCTGACCCCACTTCTAAACCCTGTGGTGTATACCTTGAGGAACAAGGAAGTGAAAAAAGCTTTGTTGAAGCTTAAATACAAAGTAACATTTTCTCAGAGCAAATAAATACTGTGATGTAGATTTGCTCATTTTAAAAAACAAATGGGATGGTACAGTGTGATGAAGCACTTAAAATATAAGTTATGTGGACGTAGAGTAGTTAAGGTACTTTTCATATTCCATGAAGGGAAAAGGTAGTTTAAAAAATATTACTTTTGACATAGAAAATACAGATAACTATACAAAAATCTAGTATAGAAAATCTAGTATAAAAATTGGTATAAAAAAAGCTAATATAGTCATCAACATAAAATTTATCACATCTGTAGTTCTCAGTATAAAATGTTATACAAAACCCCCTACTCAGGAGTACTTATTTCACAGCTTTTTTTTTTTTTTTGAAGAATCGAAAGCATCCCAAATTTTTTTTATGATGAACATACTTAAATTTTGATCTAACAACTTGTTCATCTGTAATAGGCTTATTTTTCATTTTTCCTGTTTTATTGAGTTATAATTGACATATAATATTGTTTTGCCTTTTAAAAAATAAATATTCTGATTGAATCTCAGGTAAGAGAGTTGATTTATTCATATAGCTAGGTTGATAATATGCTTTTAGTTTGGTTGTTAATGTCTTAAGCACATACTTAGGAATTTGTAAAGATGGGGATACTGTTCAAGGAGAGCAAAACATCAGTGGTCACTCACTGTATGACTGCCTTCTCAATTCTTTTAGTGGCTTTGTGTGTGTATGTGTGTGTGTTTGTGAGTGTGTGTGTTTCAAAGTGACTACTCCTTTTCCTTAACACAACTTGACCCTGTTTATTGCTACCATATTGGCTTGTTATCTTTCCTGGTAGGTCTGCCAAGACAAGTGGTGGCACTGACATGCTTCTTTCAGAAACTGAGAACAATCATCATCTTGTCAAAGTCCTGCAGTTTCTCAGGTTTTATGAGTCAAATCAACCATAGATATTGCCAATCTTCATCTCATATTCTGACCTTGAATTTCTGTGCTATCTGACCAAATGCCAATACGTAATATAGAACCATGCTATTCTGGATTATTTTATTACAGATGGTGGTAACTGTTCCTGCTGCCCTGATTAACTCCTTCTCTCACATCTTAGAGTCTTAGAAATTCAGCTACACCAACAAAAATACATTCTGGGATAGGAACACACCACATTGCAAGCTGGATCCAGTGGCATTTCTTATTTAGAAAGTAAAAGAATTAAAATATAATTAAGTAACTTGTTATCACAGGATTTCAATGTATTTATTTTACAAATTAGAAAAATAAGGCCTGGTAAAGACAAAATACCCTAAAACAAATGAACAAACCTAATGCCTTGCTACATAGCTCATACTTGTGGGCATCCACATGTAATGGATGATGTGGTGGAATTGCGTACAAACAAATAAAAACACAGACTCAAATATGTTTAGAAATAATTTTGTGCTCTGTACCTCAATTTCCCATCTGTAAAAGACCCCCTCTCAAAATATTGTTATGAGGATTAAATGAGTCAATAGAAGTAAAATTTCTCTGGTTGATACTGATTCATAATAAAGCCTTAATTAAAAGTTTAAAACTCAAACCTGGGGCCAGCCACCAGCCAGATAGCCTGATCCTCAGAATCATTCTCTTTACAAATTATTTCATAATTTCCTAGCCATTGATATAGTACTTTTAAAGATACATAAATGTATTTTTCTTTAGATCACTGATAATAAATTACTGTTGTAATTAACATCATATTGACAATGTAATCATTCTGATTAATTTACTATTTTGATACATTTGATATTCCTGTGTTTACTCATTTTCAAGGAATTTATAATAAAATACATGAAACATTATAATCATACTGAATTAAATTATTCTAGAATAGTTCACAGGCAAACTATTCTAGAATAGTTCACAAACACTAAACATTATTGAGCTTGGGCAATACTAGACACTCTATAAGAATTTACTCAGTTAATCATTACAAGAGTCTTATGTAATAGATAGTATTATTATATGGAAAACTGAGGAAGATTACTCAAATTCACAGTTAGTAAAGTATATGTTCAAGGTTAAACCCCAGACTATGTGGCACCAAAGTCCATAGTGTTAAACTCTATCCTACCTGGCTATCACTTATTTTGGGAACTTTCCATATTTGGGGGGAGCAGGTAAATATCCATAAACATCAATAAGCATTGAAATAAAAAAGCACATAGTTTTGCATAGTTATATGTATTTTATATACAAACGTAGAATTTTTTTAAACTATATTTTTCTCCCTCACAGAATATGAAAACACCCTTCTTACTCTACTTCTATCAGATTTAAATTTCAAATGCTTCATCACCCTATATAATCCAATCTGTTTACTTATGTGTTCCACATTAAGCTGTGGATTCTTCAAGGAAAAAAACATGTCTTAGCTTCGTAGTAATCAACCTATATAAATCTTGACCTGATATTTTTAGAATGTTCTTCCTTCTACAGACTCTTGATTTCCGTAAATATTTACTTACCTTTTGAGAGATACAACTTCTGCTCTACAAGTAATATTACACGTCATTCCTAAACAAATTCCTTCTCTATCTATATAATTCCTGTTTTCTTTATTCAAGTTTCTAATAATTTTAGTTTGCTAGACACCTCCACTTGGAGATAAAACTATTACACTAAAATTTGTGTGTCTAAAATAAAATTTTTCTTCCTCTTCAACATTTGCCTCTTATATACTATGATGGGCCCAATAAAAGGTACCCTGAAACTCAGAGTTCTGCCCATAATCTTCCCTTACACATTTCTTCTTCATGCAATTGAAAAAGGGTCAAAGAAGAGATAAATAGAGAAAGATGAGAGAGGTACAATGACATGAAATATTAGCAAAAGCTCTGGAAAATAAAGAAAAATGATGGATAATTTCAATATTTCAATAATGAATCTTACATTTTCAAATAATAATTGGGACAACCTTATCTTGTAAACACATCATTGTGTCATTATTATCCTCCATGAGTTATTCAATATTTTCAAAAGGGAAAAGTAAAAAAGAATAAAATAATTTGGAATTGAGGTTTGCATTCCACATAGAAAATGATTAAATCTGAACAAATTTTTCACCACCTTGTGCCACATTTTGATCTATTATCTTGGGTTTCTCCTCAGATAGCTGCTCTGGGTACCGAACTTGTCCACTGAAGCTCATTATTAGTTGTACCATTTCCCTGTTAATAAGTATTTTAAAAATATTGTTTGGTGATGGCATGATATGTCTGGTTGACTCCCTAAAGCTACATTTTCTGACTTAACTAGTAGTTGAAAAGTCTTAAATTATAGAGGAAAATAGCTAAATTATAAAAAATAAATAGCTAACATAGAAAGAATCTGGTTCAAATCCAGAATACATTAGGTGACTTTTTTTAAGGATCCTAATACTAATACTTGTTCATCGACTTAGTTCTGCTTTCTTGGTTAATAAAGTCATGCAATAATACCTTCAATAATCTTAATAGATTACTATATTTAAGGCACAGGAGATACAGAACGTCAAGACAGTATTTGCATTTCAGAACTCCAGAGTTCAGTGAGAAACACATACGTAAACAAATTTTAGAGTGTCATACAGTATATAAGAGATGCCATGGTAAATTACATGGCATCTAACACAGATTAGGTAGTGGAGTAAATCACTATCTAAAAATAAAGAAAATTAAATATACAAATTACAGAGGCTTGTGCCAACTACATAACTCATAATAAATAACATGGATAGTATGAATAATACAAAGGTAATTTCAGTTTATGTATTTAGTGTCTGTCCCAAATATGCAGAGCTTCTGTTTTCCAGGCAAAATCATAATGTATTTTGAATCTTTTAGTTCACCAAGAAGAAAATTTTGGATATGAGACTAAATCCAAAGCATTTTATATATTTTAAAAATTCTCTAATAAACTCAATTGTCATGCTATGCATACATTTTGGCCAGGACCTGCCCCTACCAAACCACAAGAATGCCAGATGGTACAATCCTACCCTGTCCCTGTGGTGGAGATGAGGAAGTATTAGGTGCACTGCACTAAAATGTTAACTAAAATGTTTACAGTGTGACTTCATTTTTCTTGCAGTGAGAAAAAGTAAGACAAACATCTGTCTCCATCTCAACTTAGTAGAATGGGAGGACATTTTTAAAATGAGTATTATACCCTATTCAAAATTATCATCAGCAAAATATTTTTCAGGAATTTTTTCTCATATTTCAGATATGCATACTATTAAAAGTGACCAGGGGGTGTACAAATTTGATCAAAAAGGACATTTGTGAAACCCTAAAGATTCAAAATTATTTTATCCATCTAATTCAGTCATAGACAGAAGGTAAAGCCATAATAGAATATTGAAAATATGACTGAAATTAGTGCAGCATCAAGTCCGAAGGGATCAGATGCCCTAATGAAAACACTTAATATCATTAGATATAAATAGAAGACAGGGACTCTCCTGGAGTGAAATATTAATAGATAAGACATATGATACTTTCTATTACTCCTCTAAAGGCTGCACACTGGCTATATATGAACATGTTTGATAATGTGGTGTTAGAATATTTGAAATCATTGATAAAGTGTGCCAAGTCATTCGAGGTGCCAAGCAACTCTAAAAATCAACACAGAAAAGCAGTACCATAATATACAGCCTTCTGCCTATTAATTAAACATCACTGTCAGAGACCACATTAAGTTCTGTTGATCACAGAGTGCAACACAAGGATTATTGATATACTTTCTCTTATGTTCAAAGATGTTGGTGGTAGTCTACAAGAATTCTTTGCCATTACAACTCTACTTCTGCCCAGGTGGCATGACTAAACTTACCCAAGACTTGTTGACAAGTGAGACTTAATCTTGAGCCCATGAAGACATTCTACATTTACATTACAGCTTTTAAAATTTTTAGCATTTCCTTTTGATTCTACATTAGAGGAGTTTCCACCTCTCTGCTTACATTATTTATTTTTTTATGTTGCCTACTTTTTTCATTAAGAGCTCTTTTTTTTAATTTTTATTTTGTTAGCTTCAAGTATACAGTTCATTAGTTAGATATTTATACAGTTTATAAAACAATCCCCCTAATTGCTCCTTCTCTCCTCTGGTTCTCCACCTAGCCAATACATTAATGATAACATATTAATCACAGTTGTTTTAAAATCTCTCTTTGGCAATTCCAACATCTATATCATATCTGGGAATGGTTCTGATGATTGCTTTATCTCTTCAAACTGTTTTTTCTTGCCTTTTAGAGTGCCTTGTAATTTTTTGTTAAAAACTGGGTATGTTCTATCATACTCAAAACTGGATATGTTAATAGGAACTGAGGTAACAGCCATTGCAGTACATTGAGCTCCATAGAGACAGAGCAGGAGCAAGTGCGAGCTAGTCCGGCACTGGGCGACTCTGTGCTCTTAGAGGAAAAAATAATTAAACATGGGCAAAGGAGATCCTAAGAAACCCAGAGGCAAAATGTCATCATATGCATTCTTTGTGCAAACTTGTTGGGAGGAACACAAGAAGAAGCTCCCAGGTGCTTTAGTCAGCTTCTCAGAGTTTTCTAAGAAGTGCTTAGAGAGATGGAAGATCGTGTCTACTAAAGAAAAAGAAAAATTTGAAGACATGGCAAAGGTGAACAAGGCCAGCTATTAAAGAGAAATGAAAACTTATGCCCCTCCTAAAGGGGAAACAAAAAAGAAGTTCAAGAATCTCAACGCACCCAAGAGAATTTCTTCAGCCTTTTTCTTATTTTATTCTGAGTATTGCCCCAAAATCAAAGGAGAGTATCCCTGGTTATCTATCGGTAATGTTACAAAGAAGCTGGGAGAGATTTGGAATAACACTGCTGCAGATGACAAGCAGTGTTGTGAAAAGAAGGCTGCTAAGCTGAAGGAAAAACATGAAAAGGATATCACTGCATACCGAGTTAAAGGAAAGCCTAACACAGCAAAAAGGGGCATCGTCAAGGCCGAGAAGAGCAAAAAGAAGAAGGAGGAGAAAGAGGACGAACAGGAGGAGGAGGACGACGAAGATGAGGAAAATGAGCATGAGGACAAGGAGGAGGACGATGAATGAGTCATGAGCACAGTTTTCTCGACTATAAAGCATTTAACCCCCTTGTACACAACTCGCAACTTTTAAAGAAAAATAAATTGAAATGTAATGCTGTGTAAGATGTGTTTTTAAACTGTACAGTGTCTTTTTTTAGTTAACACACTACCTAATGTGTCTTTAAGTAGCCCTGTCCTGGTAGTATTTTGTAGCCACTGACCATGCCTGGTACAGAATAGGGGTTGTAAATTGGCATGGAAACTTAAAGCACGTTCTTGTTGGTGCACAGTACAAATTAGTTATATATGGTGATGGTAGTTTTTCATCTTCAGTTGTCTCTTTTAGGAAATAATTGTTATTCTGTTAACTGAAAACCAATCTGTAACTGCAAAAAAAAAAAATGCAGCTGTTTTGTTGACATTCTGAATGCTGTTAAGTAAATACAATTTTTAAAAAAGTAGGAACTGAGATAACTAGGCCTGTAGAGTGAGGATTTATGGTAATCTGGCTAGTAATTAGATTGTGTTTATTGCTTGTAATAGACTTTGGTGCCAGAAGCTCCAAATTCCTCTAGTGTTCTGCTTTTGCCCACCTGTTTACTTTGGGCATCCTCTAGTATTCTTCTTCAGAGTCTGTGTCTTTCAACTCTTTCAGCTATAATGCACTATGACTGTGGTGGAGCCCTGTTGATGTGGTGTTACAGTATGAGGGAAGGGGATTGTAATATTCTGATTCAATGCCAGTGTTTTTTTAGTAGTCCTATGTCTTTGGGGCTGTAACCTTCACAATTGTCTCTCAGGTTCCATCTTTCCCCTGTCCCCAGTCCCCTTACTACCTTCCCTGGCTACAGCATTTCCAACATAATTCCTTGTAGGTTCAACCTCTGTTGACTACGTTTTTCCCACTTTAGATAAGATAGAATGACTAAAGATGTCACACTATAAAGTGGAAGACACCCTTCTCCCAACTGACAAAGTCTTTTCTCCTAGAGAGAGCAGACCTTTCTTATAAACAAGGCACTGGGTATATTTCACAATGGTTACTTTTCCCCAAACCCTCATAGTACCAAGACAATTTTCTTAGCTCTTTACCATGAGAAACTGGTAATATTGCTTCCCCCCATGAAATATTGCTTCCCCACCCAACCCAAAGATTGCAGTCCTCAGGAGGTTCTCACTGTCATGTTAGTCCACACTTAGCCTCCACAATTCATCAAAATTATAATTTAAGAGTTCCTGTTAGTTTATTATTTCAATGACTTCTTTGGCTAAGCAGATCTCAGCTGTATCTCTAGTTAACCCTTTCTCTTCACATTTTGGGGTGGCCATTTGCCTTGTGACTTCAGTTCTATGATAGGTCAAAAAAAAAAAGCCTTGATTTTTAATTTGTCCAGATTTTCCTTTGTTGTAAGAATGCAAGTGTCAGCTTCCAAGCTCTTTATATATGGGAGCTGGAGCTGAAATCATGTCACAAATCATGACTTTCTAAGCTCAATAACTGAACATCATTTTTAAAGACACAATATTTACTTAGATTTACTTATATGTTTTTTTAAAATTTTCTATCCTTTCAGGATACATTTTATTATTTTTAAAAGTTCTTTGATAAGTGTGTATTATTGATAAGTACTTTTTTTAATCTGTAAATACCACTATTTTGCACTCATTCTTGGTAGTTGCTTAGCATACAATTCTTGACTGACAGTTATTTTCTTACATTCTGCATTTTATATTTGTTGCCTTGCATCATTACTGAGGATCAATACGCCATTAAGATGTTATGTCATTGAAGATTGACTTACTAATAGTAATTTTCACAAGTCATGTATTTTAAAGCTATTTTGCTCGGTTCATATCAATTTGAATATCTTCCTGTTAAATATCTTCCTGTTTAATATCTTCCTGTTAAATTGACCTTTTGTCTTTATAAAATGGCCTTTATGTCTCTTACTTCCTACTTTAAAGAGTACTTTATCTGATTCTAGTATAGACATATCAGAATTTTTGTGAGTTTTTTCCCAGTGTTTTTGTGGCAAAATTTTTTTACTCTTTTATGGTCCATTGTGTGTATGTTTGCATTTAATGTAGTTTCTTATAAACTAGATACAGTTATTTTTTTAGGCTGTGTGGTAATATCTTTATTTTATTAGTAGTGTTTACTGTATCTGTAATTACCGATGCCGCTGGGTTCAAATCTAACAACTTGATATTTGTTTTCATTTCATACCTTAAATTCTTATTTCTTTATTTCTATGCCTTTTTCTGTCTTCTTTTGTATAAATCAAAGTAGTTAATGTATTAATCAAGTTTTGTAATTATTTTATTTGTTTTTCATTATTTTACTTATTTTTATTATTCTATTATCTTTTTATGACATTCAATATAGTTTTCAATATTATAATTTACTTACCTTAGTATTTTGATCATATCCTAAATAATCCAAGATTCCTATAATTATTTAACTCCACTTAATGTCTTTCTATATATTTTTGATATTGTTGTCTTATATTTTATTTCTAAATATGTTATAAACCTCACAAGATGTTATTGGTGCTTTAAGTAGGCAACAGTCTCTTATATCTACCTATATATTTACCCCTTAAAATGTTATTTATTCCTTTTTGCACTTTCTTATAAAACAATTTTATTCAATTTTGGAATTTCCTTTCTTAATTTTTATAGTCTGAGACTATATTTTATGTAGTTTATACTTGTTTGCAGTGCAGGGTTAAGTCTGATACTAACCACTTGGTCATGCTGTGCAAAAATAACAATTTCCCTTTTTTGTTTTTAATTTCAAAATTTGACTCATCTCTTCACCATTTTTAAGATCAACATTATAGAGGTATAATGTGCATACACTAAAATGCATCTATTTTAAGCTCAGTGTGGTGTGTTTTGACAAATGTTACCTACCTCCACACTCAAGATAAAAACAAAACAAAACAAAATGAAAGAAAAAACACTATTACCTTAATAGAATCCCTCTGTATCTTCTCATTTATCCTCCTACTATCTCTCCCTTCCCCTCTCCTCCCTCTGATAACCTCTAAACTGTTATCTATGTCATCTTTCTATTGAACATTTACCTGTTACCTTTGTAAAGTATATGACCAAATCTTTTGCCCCTTTGTCATTGGGTTATTTATTTTTGATTATTGATTTGTGGGATACCTTTACATATTGTGGATTCAGGTTTTTTTATTGGATTTATGCGTCACAAATATTTGCAACTCGAATGTGCCTTGCTTAGTTATGTCCTTAATATTATTTGAAGAGCACAATTTTTAATTTTAGTAAAATTCAATTTTCAATTTATTTTAATAACATGCTTTTCTTTCTTTTGTATGAAATGTATACCTACTCCATATTTACAAATGTTTTCCCTACTTTTTCCCCTAGAGATTGAGTAGGTTAGCTTTTACATTTAGTAAATAGGCCAATTTAAGTTACTTTTTGTATACAGAGTGAGGTAATAGTCAAAGTTCAGTTTTTACTGCCAGATGGCCAGTTTTTTCGGCATCATTTGTGGAATGCATTTTAATTAAAAACCAACTGACTAGTATGCTTGCGTCTGGACTCCATTTTGTTTTATTAATCTCTTTGTCAATAGTTATGCCAATTGAGTACACTCTTGATTACTATGATTTATGATACTTATCACATTTTTATACACACAGGTTGTATGTTTCTGTACCTTCTATGTATTCTATGTGCTTACTTGTACACCTTCATCCCCCAAATGCTCCAATTGCCCCTTTGTTATTCAGGTTAATGCTTTTACATCTCTTTTTCTTCTAATCTCTTTCAAATATCTCTTAGATGCTATTTATATTTAATCTTTATAGTTCAATAACATTAAGTAACTGGAAGAGCAACAGTTGGGCCCTTTCCTTTTTGGTATTTTCCAGGACCATACCATTAAGAAGTAACTGCTGTTATAGATACTTTTTGGGGACCTCTTTAAATTTGCAATCTCCATAAATGTCTTTGGGTTTACTGTGATATTAATTATATAATGCTCAATAATAGATTTGTGTGAATCATCTGAAGATACTATTTCGGGGCTTACTATATAGATATAGGAAGGATGTGGTGTTCCCCTTACTAATCTGGTCCCTTTATGCTACTCATTAGGAGAAGTTTCCTTCTCCATGTTTAGGAAATGCTGTTTAACAGCTAGCACAAACCAAAAACGCAGTGACCAGTCCTTTTGCTAACTTAACTTAGTAGATTTTACCAGCCTTGTCTCCTAAGTACACTGTCAACCAGGTAATTTTACTTGAAACTTTCCAGGTACTTAACCCAAACATTCCTAAAGTTAGACTTCTTTCTATCCCCAAAACATACCCTTCTTACTTTCTCTGTTTGATGAGTTATATTATAACTACCAAAGCATAATAACTTCCCATCAACTTTACCTTGAATTGGCTACTATTTACCATTCATTACTCCACTCTCAAGTCCCACTGCTACTGCCTGAATGTGGATTTTCACGTTTCTTTTTTTTCCCTTTTTTGCTTTGCAGTTGAAAAGTTCTTGAGTTGAACTTTCTGCCCTAAAGCTTGCCTTCCCATCTTCCATATTGTTACTAATTATATCTCTACAAATGCTGTCATATTATTCTTACATTGCTGTATTTCAATTTACAAGTAAAATTCTTTCTTCCTAGTGTTGTATACAAGTTCCTCTATGATTCAATCTATTTTTTTACTCCTCTTTATATGTACCCATGCTTTTTTTTATATTGGAACTACAAACTCCTTGAAAAAGAGGTCTAAGTCTGTTTAATATTTGTTATCCATAGTGTATAGCATATAATAGTCATTCAATACATATGAATAGATAAATAGGTGGATTCCGGCAGATAATCCTACCCTTTCTGAAGAAGAAAGGAACATAAAAAATGCTAAACAAAAAGTCAAACAAATATAACTCAAGTTATTTTATCTAATTATAACAAATAAAATACCAATATTTAAAAACTTTATTCAGTGGTCAATATTCATACTAATTTAAAAAAGCATCACACGAAACATCCTTATAGTCTTGGAAGTATTTGATATCTTGACTATTGTAGTGGATACACAAATCTACACGTGTTAAAATTGTATAGTACTTAACACAATAATTGAGTAAGAGTAAACAGGAAATCCTCAATAAGATTCTGTAGATTATATCCATGTCAATATCTGGGTTGTAATATTATGCTGTAAATTTGCAAGTTACCAATGGGGTGAAACTGGGTGGTGGTATACAAGGGATCCTCTATATCATTTCTTAGAAGTTTTGTGTGATTCTACAATTATTCAATAAAATTTAATGAAAAAGACACTGATATTTACATTATATATCATCATTTAAAAAATAAATTACTTTCAACATTTTTTAAGTACTTACTATAGTAATTTAAATCTTCAGTTTATTTCCAAGTTGAAGCTAATCATGGATCTATCCTTGGGTACCCATTACACTATCAAAGTGTACCATGGATGTGCTACACTTGTTTTTCTCTCACCACCTGAGGCCTCTACGAATGTAGAGACCATGTTAGTTCTTTTTATGTAACAAAGTTATCATGAAGCCTTATGTTCACTAAGTGTCATAAACTTTATGTAACTGTGATCTAATAAAATAGTGTGATACTAAAAGAGATTGGAAAGAATCTAAGTAAACCTAAGAGCTAAGTATGTTTGGTCTTGTCCTCAATTTTCTTCTTTGCAAACTGAGTAGGGTTATCTGATCATACCATTCTGGTTTTTTGGACTGAACACTAATAATTAACCTCCTTACATAGATCACTACAACAGTTTATATAGGTCATGCTTAGATAGTTAATACTGTTATCCTCTCAGCATAGTTTCAAAACTTACTTAGGGCAAGATATGTCAAGAAAGGGATGCTCTGCTAATGCCCTTTTGGAAGGCAGCTGCAGGTCTGAGTAGTCTAAAATGTGCCCTTTAGTTCGAATGGCTGCCTACCAGATTTCTTTTTCTTCTTCTTGGTATGCTAAGCAGTGTTGACACTTATTGCACTAACAAGATACATGTGACATTTAAGTTAAGCATATATTTTTAGAAAAATTAATTTACACATTCATATTTGGACAACTACTTGTGAAGTTCATGGTCAAAGCCTTAACTCCCCAATAGTGTCCAAAGTTCATTTTATATGTTTAAGCCAAACAAATGTTACTTGTAGACAGTATAATCACACAAGAATACTACCTAGGACCTGGTTGTAAAATTAGGAGATACTCTCAATACTTTTTCTTGTTATATTTTTGTCTTTAAAGTCATTTGCCTATATTTGTATATTTGTTATTTGTTTCCTGTTTACTTACAAAAATTTATAGTTGCTAAAAATAGAAGCTTTGCATTTAGGGTAAAAGACCAGGAGTTCTGTAAATATAGAAGGAAGATCTAGATAGATATACCAGCAATCAATACAATATAAACAGTGCATACAGTGAATAAGTAGACAAATGTTTGCTTTCAAAAATCTTGGAGATCAAAGTGAAAAAAATTAAAGATTAACTTGTAAATATGAATAAAGCCACTCTTCTTGAGAAGTAAGCATTTTCTAATGTAATATTTTCATCATATTATATAATGACTTGTGAATATAAGTGATTTTTCAATATAGAGGTTTTAGAAATTGAAAGAAAGAGCTTTTTAAAAATTTTTATTTAAACTGCACAAAATAAAAAATAAGAGTTTTATGGTGGATAGTAATTCTGTAAAATATTTATTAAAAAAAATACAAGTAATCCACTTTTCTGAAGATATACTTAGTATAACATAAAAAGAAGACTAGGCCATTATCCTTCCTCTTAGATTATCATCATTAAATGACTGCTTAATCTGACATTCTGACAAGCACAGCATAGGAAAAATTAAAAATTTATTAGATTTTCATTAAAAAATTAAGATTGGATAATTAAAGTATTCCTTAAAAGTATAATGTTTATGCTGATGGTTTAATTTAATTATAAATAAAATAATAAGTTAGCCATTAATGCCCTTTTTTGAATATTTACTCAGAGTCAGTACTGGCTTACTTTTTAGCTTGAGCAGAGCTTTCTTCACTTCCTTATTCCTCAGGGTATACACCACAGGGTTTAGAAGGGGGGTCAGCATCGTGTAGAAAACTGCCACAACCTCATCCACAGCATCCTTGGAACCTGGCCTCAGGTAAATGAAAATAACAGGGCCAAAAAAACAAAGAACGACAATGCAGTGGGAGGCACAGGTCTGAAAGGCTCTGTGTCTCCCCTCTGAGGTGTGGATCTTCAAGATGGAACAGACGATGGACACATAGGACAGCACTATCAGGAGAAAGCAGCTCGAGCCTACTATCCCAATGTTGATGAAAATCACCATCTCATTGACAGAGGTGCCTGCACAGGCCAGTTTGAGAATGGGCGGTGCATCGCAGAAGTAATGCTGGATCTGGCTGGGCCCACAGTAGGGCAAATGGAATGTCAAGGAAGTCTGGACAGCAGAGTGCAAAGAGCCACTGAGCCATGTGCTTGTGGCCAAGAGGGCACACGTTCTACCACGCATCATGCTGGTGTACCTGAGTGGGTAACTGATGGCCAGGTAGCGGTCATAGGACATGACTGTGTAGAGGAAACACTCGGAGCTCCCCAGGAAGTGGAAAAAGTAGAGCTGGGCCACACAGCCGTGAAAGGAGATAGTTCTGCCTCCTGGGGAGGCCAAGGTCATCAGCATTTTGGGCACAGTGACCGTGGAGAACCACATGTCAATGAAAGACAGGTTGGTCAGAAAGTAGTACATGGGCGTGTGGAGGTGGGAATTCACCGTAATCACCAGCAGGATGACTAGGTTCCCCACCACGGTGAGTACATAGATCATCAAGAAGATTCCAAAGAGGGGGATGTCTAGCGCTGGTGCATGAGGAAGGCCCATGAGGAGAAACGTCGTCACGTGGCTCACGTTTGTCATTTCTTCTTATATGAGGGGCTCTCTCTACATAGGGAGGAAAACAAATCCAACATTTACTAGAAAATATTTTAAATGAAATATGGCAACTATATTTTGTCTGATGAGACTACAAGGGTTAAATATTCCTATATCTTTTTCATAGCACTTTTGCTTTATCATAGTGCTTTTAGAAAAAGTAGTTGCTTCCTTATTATAGTAACAAAATTAACAAAATAGAAAAAGAATTAGCGAAATAATGAAGAAGAATAATTCATATAAAAGCAGCCAAGTAGAACAGAAGAATAAATACTGTATTCTGTTTTCAGTAGAATTAGAAAATATATATCCAGAGGTGGCAAATATGGCATGAATGATAGAGGCTTTGTTCATCTCTCTTGCAACCAAATCAAAGTTTTGACATAAACACAGAGCAAACAGCAAGCAAAGTCACCCGAGATCTAGATGAACAGAAGCGCTGCAAGTAGGGAGAGAAATAAGAAATCACTCTGCAATGGTAGAAGATAGGAGGGGGTGAAGACTAGAGGCTGTCCAGTCCTAAATGGCTGAGTGAGACAGAAGCTATGGCAGCAGCAGCTGGCTGCTGTAGACACCTCTTAAAGGGGCCAAGCCGGCGAGTGGACTTTCCTGGTGATGAACCTACTCGCTCTAAGCACCAGCACCAGGTTGGCTGCTCTGCAGGCACCAAAGACTTATGGAGGGACAAGGAGATGAAGGAGTGAGGGCCAGAGGTGAAGCTCTCTCCCGGGCAAAAGTAATGACGTTATCCATTATTCCTCTGTTAAGCCCTCCCCTACTCCCAGTGAGTGGTTGAAAGACTGCCATAGCTGAGACATCACCAAACTGGGTAACAGAGGTCACTCAGCACAGAGGATACCCTGAAACTCTGCCTCCCCCAGCTCACACATCCACCCAAGTTACATCAGCTTTGTCCTCGATGAGGCGAGTCTGGTGCTCCTTGCTAAGCAGTGCCAAGAATCACACTGGTGGCAGCTGGCTTCGGTTTCAGCATTGCTTCTTGAGGCAACTATAATCACAGCATCTATGGATTGCTTTCTGAATCTTCCAGTAGCCCTGGAAGAATACTTTATCCAACAAAGCTATCACTTAGAGTCGAAGGACAGATAAAGTTTCCCAGACAAAAATAAGCTAAAGGAATTTATTAACACCAAGCCAGAATTACAGGAAATGTTGGAGGAACTTTAAGAAGAAAAAAACATGTATCAAAATCATAATAAAAAATAGTAATAACTACATATCTATCATCAACTACCTCAAATGGAAAAGAATTAAGTGCTCCAGTCAAAAGATAGAGTGGTTGAATGGATAAGATAACAAGATCCCTACATATGCTGCCTGCAAGATACTCACTTCAGATTAAAAGATACACACATATTAAAAGGAAGGAGATGGAAAAAAGATATTGCTTGGTGGACCTCCAGGGTATTGCTTTGAATGAAGTCAGATAAAGAAAAATACCACAGGATTTCATGTATATGTGGAATCTGAAGAACAAAATAAACAACAACAATGACAAAAATGTAAACAAACTCATAGATAGAGAATATTTTGAAGGCTATTAGATAGGAGGAGAACTGGGAGGTACGGCTAATAAAAGCAAAAGGATTAAAAAATACAAGTGGATAGTTACAAAACAGCTATGGAGATATAAAGTGTAACATAAGGAAAATAGTTAATAATGTAATAAATATGTAAGAGGGAAGAAGGGTACTAGATTTAGTGGGGTGATCACTTTGTAAGTTGTATAGAGCTCTAATCACTATGCTGTACAACTGAAACTAATATATTATTGTATGCCAACTATAATTGGAAAAAACCTCATTAAATTGTACAATGTAAATGCAAGCAACTAATTGTCTATTATATTTCAATAAAGCCAGAAAAAAAACAAATGAACCAAAAAAAACATATATCCAAACTAATAACTTTCCAGAGTGCGCAAGCTATTCCAGTTATAGGCCTTTATTCAGGTATCTTTCTCCTCTTCTTTTTAACTCACATACATATAAAGACATTGATATAGGCAAACAGACAGACAGACAAACACAGCCACCACACACACACACACACACACACACACACACACACACACACACATCTACCTTCAAATATACAGATTCAGTTTCTTTGTTCAGGGAATTTCCACAATAAATATAAATTTCTAAAGAAATCCTCATCCTTGATGGCAGAGAAAAAACCACCCTTCTTAAGCTCTCTGGTCAACAGCAGATATGTCATTGTAAGACACCAGCAATGGTCTAGCATTACTAGGAGCAAGGTTCCTCTGTCCTCCCCTAAACCATACTCCTCTGATTATATGTGCAATCTAACACCAATGAATGCAATAATGATCAGAGTACGATCTCTTTCTTCAAATCCTCTTATGCTATGCCTATTTCTACTTATAAATTTTTACTTTGTTTCTCTCCAGGATTTTAAGCAATCACCCTCTCTCTAAAGTATGATCAAATCATCTCACAATATATTTTCAGTGCCCATGAAAAATTAGATCTGTTTAATTAGCAAAGAGGACTAAGAAGACTAAACTGTATCGCTGGAGCTTGAGTTTCATACTGAATATTTATATTTGCTGTAAAACAGACAGAAATGTATTTTTTTTAAATAAGGAAAAAATATGTAGTGTGAAATCATTTTTGTTGTTTCTAGGAGTTCTATTATTCCAGGGCTCAAACTGTAAGGTTTTTTTCTTTGATTGTTTTTCAAGAAGGATCTGAATTTCATTGCATTTATATATTCAAGGAGACAAGAAATAAAATGGTACGAAGAAATGAAGGGAAATGTAGCTAGAAGCCTGGACCTCTCTGATAATTTATTTATTTATTTGTTTGTTTGTTTATAAAATTCTTTTGCCATATAGAGTTATATCAACAACATATTTCCATTTGGGGGTATCTGACAAAAACAGACTTTTCCTGTTGTTTCAACTCAGAGTAGTAATGCTAGGGTTTATTAATAAAGTGTTTTATCGAGTTGTGGTTTTATAGAATTTTGAGTGTTTTACAAAAACTGCAAAGTTCTTCCTGTAAATATCATGACTAAGGTAATATAAGCCAAAGCTAAAGAAAGAAGAAAAAGAAGAAGAAGAAGAAGAAGAAGAAGAAGAAGAAGAAGAAGAAGAAGAAGAAGAAGAAGAAGAAGAAGACGACGACGACGACGACGACGACGACGACGACGACGAAGACTATCGCTAGAAATACATCATAATCTCCCCCAAATTTCCAACAATGAAAAATGCTAAGACTTTGCCCATTTTTCCTACTTACCAATTTTATAATTAGATTTTGGGCCATAAGGCAAAACTCAAGATTAAAAGAAACTTTCATTCTTTCATGAGTAGGATGCTTCTTTTCTTGAGAAGATGAAACCACAAGAAGAACAAGCTATAAAAACAAACTCATTTTAAATAAGAGAGCTTAAAATTGATTGCTATCTCAGGAGATATTTCTTTGGCCCTTGAGTCATCATGGATGAGGATAACGTTTCCTCATTATGATAAATACTCAGAATCTTTTCTCAAATGCCTTCATTAAAGTTGGTTTTGCATTTGATGGGCTATCATTCAAAAATTAATTTCCAAAATAAATAGCCATGACAGGGTTTGAAAATTCCTTGTACTGGGAATGGCCTAGTCATATTTTATTTTGTTTTGTTTTCGATTTCTTCTTTAAATTCAAAGGTAGAAAATATGAGCTTTCATCCCAAAAGGGACAATTATCTAGTGAGATTCAGTCTCTTAGGTGACTCTTATTCTCTGGTGATTATGGCCAGTCACAAAAGGAGCTCTGGAACGCTTTGCTCCTGGGATGGTGATCTGAGTATGACTTCTCTTACTTAGATAAGCATCTCACTAATTAAACTTCTCTCTCTAGGGCTTGGCAGACTGCACAAGTTCCTGGTCAAGAATAAATACTACTTCACCTTGTCTGATTTAGAGATTTTTTTCTCTTTTCAGGGACTTCTGCTTTGTATCTTCTGTTTTCTAAACTTAGAACATATTGAAATTTTCTGTGAAAGTTGTATTCTAAAGCTTGAATGAATATAAATAAAGAGAGGGAAAATTTGCTTTTCTTCTAGAATTAATATATGTCTTAGTTTTCAGAAAAAAAATATAGCTTTACAAAAACAAAAAGAAAACCTGATCTAACAGTAGAAGCCCAAAGCACTATTAGTTTTGCTGCTTCACATGCCTTTTATACTAATAGAAATGCTCTCACATGTATATAGGGTGGATTTTGAGGAACTGAAGCCTCCTGAATTATTATTCTCTAACTAACCTACCAGATTACCCAATTTTCTCATATTGGCTATCTGTTTAGTATAAGGCATATAATCAATGTAAAATCATAATGCTATCTTGAAAGACTATTTCAAACCTTATTTGATCCAGTTAATATACTTCAGAATATCTTTTAAAAATACATGTTAATAATTTTATTAATTTAAACTTTTATCCAACTTCTTTTATATACCTTTATGAATGCTACTGACTGACTGCTATTTGATTCTTTTTGGTTATATAGATATCAAATTACATTATCTTTATAAATACTAATTTTGTCTTTTCCTTTCCAAAAGTAAACTCCCATTAATTTTCTCTCCTATCTTACTGCATTGGCCAAAACCACTGTTATTGCCCAGCTATAACTTTTCATAAATTACTTAGATCTCTTAAGAGTGCTGCACAACTTGTTCAGTCCATTTTTTTCTTTCAAGGGGAGGCCAATAATGACGTTTGCTGACTTTTAACTTTTTAGGGAACAAAGAATAAATGATCCAACATTTTAGGCCAAATTTGACTAAAACCCAATGATGTTCCAAGCGATGAGTGATTCAGAACTTTCAACATCGTCAAGAATTCTGTGCTGAGAGTTCTTTGAACAGGTGAAAAATGCACAGCTGAGCTCAGCCACAGATTCTGATGACCTGTTGATATTCTAAAACTAGAGAAGTGTAGAACCCCATGCACTTGTATTTGCCACCTTCATTCATCTTTGGGCCTGTTCTGCTAGTAAATCATACCTCCAACATTTTTTTTTCAAAATAATTTTTGCTACTTAAGGTGTTCTGTATTTCTGCATAAATTTTAGAATCATCTTGTAGATTGGTGCACAAAAGCCCACAGGGATTTTTATTAAAATTGCGTTAAATCTATAGGTCAGTTTGAGAGAGACATCTTAACGATATTATGTCTGATCCATGAATACCATATACCTCTTTCATTTCTTTAAGCAATGTTGTGCAGTTTCAATGTTCAGGTCTAGCACATCTTTTGTTATATTTATCACTATTTTCTAATTTGATACTATTTTAAATAGTTTTTGAAATTTCAATTTCTAATTATTCATTGCTAATAAATAGAAATATAAATGATTTTTGTACATTAGTCATATCCTACAAGTTGGCTAAACTCACTCATTAGTTCTTGTAGCTTTTTAAGATATTTCATCAGACTTTCTACATAGATGATCATGCTGCTTACAAATATAGTTAGTTTACTTCTCTATAATCTGGATGCCTTTTATTTTATTTCCTTACCTAATTGTCCTATCTAGAAACTTTAGCACAATGTGAAATAGAAGTGGTAAGAATAGACATTCCTGTCACGTTCCTAATTTTAGGGAGAAAATATCCAGTCTTTTGCCAGTAAGTATGATGTTATGTGTGAGTTTTTTGCTTTTGTTTTCCTCTTTAATAAATTGAAAACAATCTCTTTTATTTCTAGTTACTTGAGAGTTTTTATCAGGGATGGATATTTGAATTTCTCAAATGTATATTCTGCATCTAGTGAGGTGATCGTATAGTTTTCCTTTTTTAGTTTGTTAATATAGTAAAATTACATTGCTTGAGTTTGGAAGGTTAAAGCAAACTTACATTTCTGGAATCAACCCCATTTGATCATGATGTATAATCATTTTAAAATATATATTGCATTTGATTTGGTAAAATTTTTAGAGTTTTTGAATCTATGGTTATAGAGAATATTAATTGGTAACTTTTTTTTGTAATGTCTTTGGCTAGTTTATGCATCAAGGTAATTTTGGAATCATAGAATTAATAGAGAATTTTATTACTTATTCAATATTCTGAAATAGTTTGTATAAACTTGGATTATTTTTTCCTTAAATGTTTGGTAGAATTCGCCAGTAAAACTTTATGAGCTTGATTTCTAATTTAATTCCTCTGTGGATAGAAAACATACTCATTACTTTAAGCTTATTGAGATTTGTTTTATGGCCCAGAAAAAGTTAATATTTTTGAATGTTTCATGTGCACTTGATAAAAACATGTATTCTGTTCATGCAAAACCATGAAGCATTTTATATATGACAACTTAGTCAATTTTATTCATACTGTTGTTCTGTATCCTTATTGGTTTTATCTCTATTTTCCATGAATTACTGAGGAGTATTAAAGTAACTATAATTGGGAATTTTTCCATTTCTTCTTTCTGTTCTATCATTTTTTACTTCAGATATTTAAATTTTAATATTGTGTGCACACACATTTAGAATTTTGACATCTTCATGAATTGATCCCTTGATCATTATAAAAATGCCCTCCTTATTTCTAGTTGTATTTCTTGTTCTGAAGGCTACTTTATCTGATATTAATGTAGCCACTCAAGCCTTCTTATAATCAGCATTCACATAATAAATCTTATCCCATATTTAACCTAAGACCTGTCTGTGTTGTAAAGTGTTATGTAAGTGGGTTTAGATAGTGGGTATAGTAGAGTCTCTTTTTCTAAAATCCAGTTTGATAATGTCTGACCTTTAAATGGAATGTTTAGATCATTTACAAATAATATAGTCGTTAATAAGGCTCATTTAACTCTACCATCCTGCGATGGTGATTACTGTTTGTTCAAGATGTGTTTTTTTGTATTTTTCTTATCTTTGTCTACTTTTCTTAATGAAATGGCTTTATTTTATTTATTCTTCTAGTATTTCAATTTGTCTTAATTATTTGCTTATTTATGCCTCATTTGTTAGTGGTTGCTCTAGGATCAAAATATCCATTTTAAATGATTAGATTTTACTTTCAAATTTTACCATTTCATGTATAAAGAATGAATCTTAGAGCAGCATGCTGTCCATCCTTTGTGTTAATGTTGCCATACATTTAACTTTTATATATGTAGTAAGCCACACAATAAATTGCTATGATTTTTGCTTCTAACAGTGAATTTACCTTTTTTGGCACTCCTATCTTTTTCTATATTTCAGTTATGAATTTGATTTCATTTTTCTTCTGTATGAAAACTTTCTTTTAACATATCCTGTAGTATAAATCTATTGTTTAAAAATTCTTCTAGTTTTTGTGTTCCTGAACAGATCTTTATTTTCCTTTCATTTCTGAAAGATATTTTTTCTAGATATAGAAATCTAAGTTGACATTTCAATTTCACCCTTTTAAATATGTTGTTTCATTATCTTCTCTCTTGCCTAGTTTTGATGATAATTATACATTCATTCTTATCTTTGCTCTATATTTAATATGTATTTTTTAAATCTTACTTCTTTTGTTTATTAAATTTATTAGCGTGACATTGGTTAATAAAATTATGTAGGGTTTAAGAGTACAATTCAATAATACATTATATATATATACTACACTGTGTGTTAATCACACAAGTTAAATTTCCTTTTATCACCATATATTTGACCACCTTTACTATTATCTACCTCCCTTCTTTCCTCTTTCCCTCTGATAACCACTAAACTGTTGTCTGTGTCTATGAGTTTTTGTCTGTCTTTTTTTGTTTGTTGCTTTCAGATTTATATTCCACATATGAGTGGAATCATATGGTTCTCAACTTTTTCTGTCTGACTTCTTTCGCTTATTATAATAATCTCAAGATTTATCCATATTGTCACAAATAGCAGTATTTCATCTTTTTTATGGCTGAGTAATATTCTATTGTATATATGTACCACATCTTCTTTATTCAATCATCTATCAAAGAGCACTTCAGTTGTTTCCATATCTTATAAAATGCTGCTATGAACATCGAGGTACATATGTCTTTATGGATAAATATTTTCAAATTTTGGGGGGTAGATACCTAGAAGAGGCATTGTTGGGTCCTAAGGGATTTCTATTGTAAACTTTTTGAGGAAACTTCATACTGTTTTCCATTGTGGCTTTATCAATTTGCAGTCCCACCAGCAGTGAATGAGGGTTCCTTTTTTCCCTATAACCTCTCCAACACTTGTTATTATTTGTCCTTTTGATGATAGCCATTCTAACAAGTGTGAGGTCATATCTCATTATGGTTTTGATTTGCATTTCTCTATTCGCTAGTAAAATTGAGCATCTTTTCATATGTCTGTTGGTCATTTGTATGTCTTCTTGGAAGAAGTGTCTGTCTGTTCAGGTCCTCTGCCCATTTTTAAATTGGATTGTTTGTTTCCTGGTTGAGTTTATAAATTCTTTGTATATTTTCGTTATTATGCCCTTTCGAAGGCATTGTTTGCAAATGTCTTCTTCAATTTGGTTGGTTTCCTCTTTGTTTTGTTGGTGGTTTCTTTTGCTGTTGCAGAGGATTTTTAATTGGATATAGTCCCATTGATTTGTTTTTGACCTTACTTTTAGGTCAAATTCATAAAATTCTCTCTAAATCTAAGGTTAATGAGTTTAGTACCTATGTTTTCTTTGCAATTTACTGTTTGAGTCTTACATTTAGGTATTTGATTTATTTAGGGTTAATTTCGGTGGAAGGTGACAGATAGCGGTTTAATTTTATCCTTTTGCACGTGGCTTTTCAGTCTTCCCAGCACCATTTATTGAAGAGGATTTTTTTTCTCTATTGTATATTTTTGGCAACTTTGTCAAAAATAATTTACCCTTGTGTATGTGGGGTTTTTATGGGCTCTCAATTCTGATTGTTTTAAGATATTTATTTAAGATAATAAGATATATTCTATGTCACTGGTTTTTATCAATTTTTTAAATGTAACTTGTGTGGTTTCCTTTGTTTCTTCTGTCTGTGGTTTCTTCAGCAACTAGCATTAATATACTGGGAGATACAAATAAATGGATGCATATATGGTGCTCATGGGTAGGAAGAATCAACATCATTAAAATGGCCATACTACCCAAAGCAATCTGTAGATTCAGCTCAATCCCTATCAAAATACCAATGGCAATTTTCAGAGAACTAGAACGAATAATCCTCAAATTTATTTAGATTTGTAAAAGATCCCAAATAGCCATGGCAATTTTGAGAAATAAGAACAAAGTTGGAGATATCACACTACCTGATATCAAAGTATACTACAAGGCTACAGTAATCAATATGATAACAGTTTTAAATAGTTCTTCTCTTAATCTCATCATACTATATGTGTATCTATTTCTGCTGGCTAAATTTTCTGTTGGTTATGAGTCATTTTTATGCTTCTGTGTATTTCTAGTAATTTTTTATGCTGAATTTTACATTTTCAGTGTCTAGATTTTATTGTCTTCCTTTAAAGAGTATTGGTTTTATTTTGGCATGCTTTAAATTCCTTATGGATCTACTTGACTTTTTTGAAAAAATTTATTAAGTTCTCAAGGTAGTACTGTAATAGTTACTCTAAGGATACTTTATCTCTATTACAAAGTGTAACTTTTTATTTTGGCTGTCCATAGTTAAAACATTTCTCAACACTGTGTGGTCTTCAGAAGTTTTTTGGCTTATAGACACCAAGATTGTAACTATTCAATCTTATGGAGTTGCATTCTACATATGCACAGATTAGTATTTAGCAAAGAGTAGAGGATATCCTCATGCAGATATTTAGAGGTGGTTGTTGTTGTTGTTGTTGTTGTTGTTGTTGTTGTTTTGTATAGCATTGTTGTGTCAAGAACATAAACTACACAAACTCTGCATCAGCCTTCCTGAACTCTAAGCTATCTCCTTAAGCCAGCAACATGCTGTGCTCTGCTTGAAATCCCTATTAATGTATTGTGCTCTAGAATATGCATCCCAGCAGAAGTGCTCACCTTTTTTATTTTTTTATCTCTGTCAAAGATTATAGTCTCGTGCTACCTGTTGTCCAGTAAATGAAAATACCTGGGGTTTTTTTGGTACAGTTTTCTATTTATTTATGGTGGGGGATGAATCCAATCCTTGTTATTGTATCACAGGCTAGAATATAAAATCTCTTATTCAATGACTTTTAATTAAATTATTTGCTTGTGTTGTAAAATATGTATATAGATGAAAGTGCATAAATATAAATGTACAGTTAAAAGTTATTATAAAGCAAAAACTCATGTCACCACAACACATATTAAAAAATTAAACATTGCTAGCAACCTTTGAGCCCTCACCTACTCTTATTTATGCTAACCCTCTTTTACTCCACTATCATGACTTCTCTGATAATTACAGTTTCTTTTTACTTTTAATGTTAAATCTAAACAATAGTTTAATTTTGTCATATATATATTTGTGGAATCATGTACTATAATTTAATGTCTACTTTCTATCCTTCAAAATTATGTTTGAAAGACATGGGCATATTGATTTGTGTAGCTATAAATTCCTTCCTTTTGTTGATGTGTATTATTCTATTGTAAAACATACTCTTGGTAGACACTAGAATATACAAGCTTTAGCTTTAAAAAATTCTGCCTTGAATGCTTATACACAAACCTGATGCATCTGTGCAAGAGCTTCTACAGAGAAATTTCTGTATTGTAAAAAACAAAAATCTACCACCTTATTTGAAAGTGATAAACCAATTTCTAAAGTGGTTCTATAAATTTATACTACCTTCAGTGAAAGTTGTAATAATTGTTAATTTTGACATTTACTTTAAGCCAAATGTAATTGTAATTTTTATTCACATTTTCCTAATTTTTAATTTGAGCAGATTTTTGTTGTTGTTTATCGACTATTTGTAATTTTTTGTGAAGACTGACCAAGTCATTTGCCTACTTTCATATTAGATTGCTTGTTTTTTTAGTTTATATTTTAGGAGTTTTTTACATATTTTGAATATAAGTGCTTATTAGTAATATGTTCCATAAGTAACATCTCTGAATTTCACTTTTTTCCCCTTTAATGTTAGTAACAACTTTACAGTAACAAAAATTATCAGTGTTTCCTTTATTGTTAACATTAATAATGTTAAGATAGAGGAACTTTAGTATTTTTCTTGTTTTTTGAATATTTAACAATTTATGAAATTGTGATGTTAATTTTATAATAAATATTGATTATAAAATAATGAACTATGTAATGGGAAATGGGTATGAGGAAAGAAGAGGCCTTGAATTACTCCCTTTGCTCATTCATGCTTCTTAAGTGGGGGAGTTTAGGCCACTGAGAATGGTCTCAAATAAACATTTTCATTTTGAAAACATTAAAAATAGAATTTCATAACCAAACTTTAGAACAAGGCTGAGTGTGCAATCTGTGTCTTAGATTCGAGAGCAGAAAGTGCAAAACCTTGACTCTATGCCATGTCATCTTAGGTCAAAATAGAGTTTGGGCTTTAAGAACACATTCTTCTTCCCTAGAAACTTTACAAAAATCTTTCTACCCATTTTATATGTGTTTTCCAATACCTGATATGTATCTAAAACTTTGCCTGTTTTTATTTAATGCTTGTCCTGCTTGACCAACTGAATAAGGAGACTCATAGAAATTAAGAAAATTTGCATACGTTGCCAAATTCAGAGATACATTAGTAAGTCAGCACTGAGAAAGAAATGAAGAGAAGTCTTGGAGATGTGTTCTTATATGGCAGGAGAACTGTTTGTAGGGGAAATGTGGATGATACTGAAGATGATAGATTCTTTGCTTATGAATTCTATTTTGCAGTTAATATAAAAATTGGAAATTATCCTCACTTTTAACATCTTTCCTTATCAATATCAACCTACTCTTCTTATCAACATAACTTTCTTTAAAAGAAGACATATTTTCATTCTGTCATTAAAAAACAAATATCAGTGAATGTGGTGATAGTGACAGTTAAACTTGTGAAGTGTATAAAAAGCTAATAATATAAAATTTTAGTCTTTAGAGTTGGGAGAAACTATTTAGTTTACCCTTCTTGGGAGAATAATTATTTCTTTTTTCCCTAAGAGTCAGATGATGGTTTTTGGGGGAGAGTGTGTATCGACCTCCCAAAGTTTTACAGGCTGAAAGCCTGCGGTCTATTTGTTCACTGTTTAACCTGACCTAGATGTAAGATGTGCTCCCCAGATGTCTTCACCTGGAATGGCTGAGCATATTTTTAGCAACCATCTGGGCAGGTTAAGAGAGAGAAACTGTCGGGGTGAATTTTTTTAATACTGAAGACTCACTTGCCACTGCTTTTGATCAGTGATATTCCCCCCCTCCCCAACTCACTCCTATCACTGATGATACTGGAGAAGGACACTGGTGTGGCTCTGCTTTCATTATCTATGTGTGTGGACCTGGAGGGCAGGGTGGAAGTTTGTGGCAGGGAAAGTGAGTCAAGGCTATCCTGGAACTGCATTTTGTGAGAGTCCAGAAAAAGGAGCTTTGGAGCTTCAGCAGTTGTTTTTGAGCTCATGCTGTGTACCCGACACCTTCAGACCCCTTCTCTGCAAAGGCCCTAAAGCCCCTAGCAGGTGAAGAGAGGCCAAGGGCACAGAGGAGCCCATCTAGAAGGAGGCCCTTAGCCTGATTGTGGACAGTCAGGACACAATCTCTGCTGACAACCTCCATTAATGGCAGAGTAAAGAAACAACAGTACTTTTTATATATATATAGATTTATTTTATAGAGCACTTATAGGTTCACAGTAAAAATTAAGAAACAGGTACTGAAATTTTCCATTTGCCCCCCCCCTCACACACAGCCTCAATAGATGTAATTGATAAACCTACACTGACACATCACCCAAGTCCATGTTTTACATTAGGGTTCATTCTTGTTGTTGTCCATTCTATGGGTTTTGATTAATGTATAATGACAGGCATCCACCACTGTGGTATAATACAGAACAGCTTCACTGCTCTAAAAATGTTCTGTGCTTCACCTATTCAACCCTCCCTCCCCTTAACTCCTAGCAATCATTTTGTTATCGCTATAGTTTTTCCTTTTCCAGAATGTCCTATAGATGGAACCACGCAGTATGTAGACTTTTCAGATTGGCTTCTTTTCTTTCTAATAAGCATTTCAGGTTGGATGTTTCTTTTTGTTACCATAATTCTCCCTTGGCAACTAATGTGTGACAGAGAAGGAGCAAGGAGATGCCTGGTGTGCTGGGAGAGGTGGCTCAAAGATGATGAAAGACGATAGCTGAGGTAGAGGAGGAACTGGTAGGTGCTGCTGGACCCTGGCTTCAGGAGCAGGGAATCAGCAGTGACTGTGACACTTGGCTTCACTGGGCTAAGGGAGCAGGTGCGCTGGCTACCTGACTGCTGGGGTTCCCGCTGCAACCTGGGACAGCCAAACAGGAGACCTTGATTCTGACTTCAGCCTCTTCACAGGCCAGATGATCTTTGCCCCTCCAAGATCGCCTGCTTCATGAAAACGGGAATAATAGTGATAACACCGAATGGCACAGTTGTTGTGAACCATTGGGCTCACGTCTTCAGAGTTCCCACTCAATTGTGGGAAGCACCAGTAGGTGTCTACTTAATGAGTGAAAGAACTTCCTATGTGCCAGGCTTTGTTCAGGCCAGACAGTCATGGGTTAAATCTCTGCCCAACCTTTTACAAACCATGTGCTCTCGGGCAAGTCGTTTAACCTCACCAAGACTCAGTTTCCTCATCTGGAAATAAGGAGGATAACTGTACCTGTCTTGCCTAATTAACCCTGAGAATTAAGTGAAATAATGTCCATAAGCAAGATGCCAAGCACACAGTGGACACTTTATAAATAAAAGGTGGTTCTCATTCCATACTGTATAAAGCACTCACTATGTGGCTGCTATTGTGTTAAATGTTTTTGATTTGTATTATCTTACACCTGTGAGACAAATACTAATACAACCCATTTTACTGATGGGAATGCTGAGGCTCAGAGAAAGGACGTGATTTGGCCAAGGTCATGAGAGCAAGAGCTGGGATTTGAATTCTGGAAGTTTGACACCAGAGCTCAGTGCTCATAGCCAGAGAGTGAGCAAGAATTACTCTAGGATCTCAGAAGAGGGGGATCACCTATCCTTTGGGGTCTTGGGAGAGTGAAGAGAATGGCACCAGATCCTGGAGAACCAGGTGGTTTTTCCAGAGCTGGAAATGAAAGTAGGAATGGGGAAGGGACTGTACAAATAAAGCTTAGGGTGGGGTGGGGGGAAATCACGTGGGTCACACAGATTGAATGGTACCTGCAACCAGAGCTCCAGATGTGGGAATGAGAAGGGACAGAATTTGGCAGGAAGAAAATTGGGGCCACACCATGGAAACAGTTACAGCTTGCAGGGAGCACCATCCTTCCCCATTCCGCCCCACTGCTGTGTCTGTGTCTGTGCTCTGGAGCTTTCTAAATATTCCTGTTCCTCCCAACCCCCATCTGTCCTGTTCCAGCCCTCCCACCTCTCCCTTCTTATATATCTCACCTGCAACAAATGAAAGTAAAAAGCCACCAGCTATTTCCATGTAGTGTTTTTCCCTGCTACATTGTGCTTACATCTGTTCCTTCCTTTCAGCTCCAAGATGGCTCTGTGGGGGCAGTTGCAGGGAAGAGGTTTTTTTCCTCTACATTAGAATTGGAGAAACCAAGGCCCAGGATGTTCATTTTATCTTGGATTTGAGATCTTGAGCATCACCTCCTCCAGGAAGCCCTCCTTGTCCTCCTCACACACCCATTTTCTTTGTTATTTGTTCTCATAGAACCAGTTTCTTTCGCTGCAGAGAACTAGCCTCATTTTGTAAATATTACCTATTTGTATGTGTATGATTTATTTTTTGTCTTTACTTTTCACTGAACTCTGACCTCCACAAGATCAGACTCTGTGGGATTACCACCTGGTGCCAGACACATAGGAAATGCTGATAAATGTTGAATGAATGAGGAACCGTTTTGGTTCATACAGTAAATTCTGGGAAGGCAAGTATTAGTGGAATGTGGAAGAGGCACACTTATTTTCACTTGGAGTATGGAAAGTCCAGGAAGACCTTCAGGGATAGGTGGTGACACCTGGGGTGAAGGTGAGTTGTAGTCAGTCCAGTTAGCTGAACATACATGGTGGGGCACCTGGCAAAGGTACCATGTGAGCAAAGGCACAGAGAGGAGCTCATAGCACTGCCGTTGGGGGGTACATCCAGTCAGTGATCCGAGGCACTGGTTGCTGGTTTGCTGAGACATGTGTATCTTGTTCTAAGCAGCTGGGGTGCCTGCAGAGCAGCATCTACTGTCCTCAGCACACCCTTCTTGCTCCAACTTGTTGTAGAGGGGACTTTGAGTCATCCCCCTGTTCTCCCCACCTTCCCCACATGCTGAGAGTTATTTTAAAAGCCACCCGAAGCCCCCCAGGCATCCTAACACTCCATACATATTCAGTACATACTTATACTAAAAAAACTTCCTCATCTACTTGAAATGTACAATTCTCTGGGCACCAAGGATTTTATCTAGCAGTCCTACCCCAAAGACTGAGAGAGTTGCTGTCTACCACTTTACAAAAAAAGGTTAAGGGCCCCAGCCTTACACACAAAGCAAAGATCAGGTGTCAGAGGGTCTGAGGACACTGCCTGGAACCAAGCTCAGTAAGCATTAGCTGCTGATATTAGTGTTACTAATATAATCAGCATGATCAACAACAAATATTGGGCACCTTCCTCATGCCCAGCCCTGTCCTAGGGTCATAAGGTCTATGTTGGAGAGACAGACACAAATTGGAGTAATGCATGGCTGTTTAATGAAGGTCAGGCTGTATTATGTTCTAAGGAAAAGTATAAAGCAGGTCACTATTTTCAACAGGGTGGTCTGAGCCCCTTTTTTGAACTCTGTGTATTTTATTTATGGAATCCTCACATAGCAGCCCTGAGAGGTGGTGCAGGTATCATCCCCATTTCACAAATGAGGAACCTGAAGCCTGAAGTCACCCAAGCAATGGCAGAGCTGTATTTGCCCTGGGCCTGGTGGCTCTCAAGCTCATGTTCTTACTTAGTTCACTGGTGACTCCCTTTGTGTGACACCAGATGTTTGCAGGGTCCTGTGTGAGGCCCTCTGCCACTATTTTCCATAATCCTTATGACAGCCCTGACCACTAGGCTCCGTTATTCCCTTTTTGGGCTTAGAGGGCATGGAAACAGCAATGTGGGCAGGCAGGGAGGAGTAACAAGTTAATTTTGAACCTGGCAGGGTTTGAGGTGGCTAGTGTGCAGGTACCTGGATGTGGGCAGGTGGCAGGTTTGAGGAGGGAAGTAGACAGGGTAGGTTTGAGAGCCCCATGAACAACCCCTTCTGGACTTGCAGACTGGCCTGTACTTTTCTGCCAGACTGCCTCCTGAAGAATTCTTCCTTTTATGCCTTTTGAATATTTGTAGTTTCAGGGAGGTATGGGGAGAGCGTTGAACAGTTTTCTGAAGGCTTGTAGGCTAGGGCTAGCGGTGGTGTAGGGAGGTGCTCAGGGGTAGAGGCACTAGCTAGGCTAGACCCAAAAGCCAGAGAGGCCCAGACTTGCCACTAGATGGGAATAGAGATGAAAGGCCTTTAGTGCCCATTCTTCTAACTTAAGCTTTGGAACATCCACTGTGGGCTGGGCTGTGAACTGAATAGATACTATGGGATCAAAAGTCACCACCATTTGTAGAATTCCACCTGGGTGCCAGGTGCTGTCTTCAGGATCTCATTCAAACTTCGCATTACCCCTGTGAGGGAGGAGTGCAGTTATCATCCACCCCATTTTGTAGATGGGGAAACTGTCTCAGCATCACAGCAGATAGTAAAAGGACAAGAATTTGACCCCAGGTCAGTGACTTTACATTCCTGGCTCTTGACCTCTCTCAGTTGCCTCCTGACATCCTGTCTTAATAAGGTGGTTTCAAAAAGAGTGAGCTCTCCAAAAGAGGAGGAATGCCAGCTGCTGTTGGAGGACTTCTGAGATGCTGGAGAGAGATCAAAGTCTACTGACTATTATGACCTTTGAGGTCCACCCACCCCTGAAATCTGCCTGTGGGACAAGGTTGGCAGCGTCAGATGGTCAGGGCTGAGGCAGGGATGTATGTCTGACCTTCAGACAGATCTGGGTTCAAGTACAGGCTGTGCTCCTTCCTGGCAGTGTGTATTTTGGGCAAACAACATAAACTCTAAGCCTCAGTTTACCTATCTTTAAAAAGGCAATAATGATGGTCTTGTGGTTACTAGAAATTTTGTAAAAAGCACCTGGCTTGTAGTAGGTGCTCATTACACATTCTCTAACTCTAAGCTGGAGAATAACAAAAGCACTAGGTTCTAAATGGCCTAGAACTCCTGGGAGACAGTGTTTGTTAGAAGAAAGGCCCCGGGTCTGAATTCTGCCTCCTCTGCATGACCTTGCCTGAGTTATCTAATCTTGCTGTGTCTCAGTTTCCCCATCTATAAAATGGGAGTAACTGGGGAACCTACCTCAGTAAGTCTGTGTTTATAAACAGTCCCTGTAACATAGTGAGTGATCAAAAAAAAAAGCAATGAGTTTCTAACATCAAAAACTTCTCCTATGTGTTAGGCCAGCCTGCCCTTTCACTACAGCATATTTAATTCACATCACAGCCCTGCAGGATGACAGGTTCCCCCTTACAGAAGAGGCAACTGAGGTACCAGTAGGGGCCCAACTTAGCCAAACTCACTCAGGATGTGGGTGGCCAAGCTGGGATATAAATGCAGGTTTGTGAGGCACCAGCCTTAGCCACTGCTTCTGCTATGTAAGGGGCATGATTCATGAGCCACAGCATTAAAAATCACATAGGTTGCAAGGAACCAGGATGCTACATCTCCACCACCCCTGTCCCCAGACTACTCAAAGGTCCCTTAAATTTGTCCACCTCTAAACTGGACCAAGTTCAAGCTCATGTTGAGAAGCTGAGAATGGTAAGGTGGATAACCTGAATTTTGAAGGCCTTCTGCTGTTGCCTGGTCCTGTCCTTAGCCTACAAGTCTGGTCTGTACCCCGGGACGCTTCCTTCCCTTTCAAAAGTGGACAATGGGTTTCTTACTTCAGCGAGCCAGTGCCACCTTCTACAAGGCTCTCAGAGATCTTCTGGGAGAGGCTCCCAACTGCATTCTTTTTAATTTACTTGCTTGGCCTCAGGCTGTCAGCCTGTTATTAATTTCAAGGAAGACATTTAGGCCATAGTTGGAAGCCAGCAGAGGTGGGGAGGAGACCTCACTTGGTGCTTCATTCCCACCTCTGCCACCCAACTCCACCCAGGATCCATCTAAGGGACAAGAGGCCTGGAGCCAGACAACCACAAGCTCTTCCCTGTAGCCAATTTATGGCTCTGTGAACTCAAGAGAGGGGTTGCCTTTTCTGAGTTTCAGGATCCACAACTAGACTCTGCTCTGTAGAGTTTGCGCTTGACACAATGTGTGTATACAGTCATTGTGTCAATAGGAAACATAGTTCCACCAAACTGAGTACATTAAGGTGGATTCAATTAAGGGTTATCAACTAAGGCAGGGAAAGGATGCTGGGAGATCACAAAGAAGGGTATTGCACCCCATAACTATTAAGGGGGGTTGGGGAGCAGGATGTGTTACCTCTCTTAACCTGTCAGGTGTGGGAGGGAGAAGTTAGGAGAAGAGAATAGCTGTGTAGGGAGGGTCCCTGGAAGGAGCTGTGACAGCCATGTCTTTTCCTTAAGGACAGCAACTTGTTTTATATCCTCCCTGCTCTTGACCCCAGCCTCCACTCCTCTTTTCCTCCTCCTAAAATCCTCTACTGCAGTTTGAGCATGCTTGTGATCCTGGAAGGCCTGATAAACACCCCAGAGTTTCTGATTCAGTAGGTCTGGGGTGAGGCCCAAGCATTCATATTTGAACCCATTCCCAGCTGGTGCTGATGCTTTTGGGCCCAATGTGGGGCAGCTCTGCTGGGCATGTTGAATTTTCCCTGCACCTCTCTTAGTTTGTCCTGCCTTGTAGCCCATTGGACTAGAAGCCCCTCTAGGTCAAGACTGCCTTGATTCTCTCCCTTTAACTCTATGCTCTTTGCATGCAGTATCTGGAGGCTGGTTAGAGAAGCCTCCTGCTCAGCACAGTTCACCTCCATTTACACCATTTACAACTTGTCCCTGTTACCTGCTGCCCAGACATGTCCTTGCTGTGGCTCGGCAGTTCTTGACTGGTTGGTGGCTGATGCTGAGATGGAGTTTAGCATATAGGCAATTTATTAGGGTGTGTTTTTAGGACCAACACCAGGGGAAGGGAAATAAAGCAAGCAGGATGTGGTCTCTGTGGTAGCCAGCACTTTGGAGAGTGCCTACAGGATAGCCCTTCAGAGCTTTCCGGAGTTGCCAGGATGCAGGATCCTTACACCCCACATTCATCAGTCATAGGATGTGGCCACCCTGGGAAGGAATGAGACATTGGGCAAGGCTCTCTGCAACAGAGGTGATCCCTGTCCTTAAGGCATAGCATCTCTCCCAGCAGCAATGGCCTCCAGTGTATCTGGGTGGTGCATTATGGCTTCTTCCATATCACTGAACCTGTCCAAGGAGCCAGGGAAGAGTTAGAAACCTTATCACGGCCCCCACTGCCCTGCTCTCCCATTGCTAAGTACCATGAGCCCTTACCCCAAATTCCTTCTTTCCCCAACCCCAAACCAAAAAGCCCTCTTGCCAGAGACACCTATGCATGGTTTTGCAACAGCTGACCTCTTACTCTTCACTTTGCTTGACCTGGCCATCCTGAGACACAGAGAGATCAAAGTTCCCCAATCCCATCCTGGCTTGCCTGAGATGAGGAATAAATGCATCATGTGGTTGTCTGTCTCCAGGCCTCTGGAGAGACAGAGGAAGAGGAGAAAGGATTGTTGCTTTTCTGTCATGCGGCCAACAGCCTTAACACATTTGACCCCTTTTTTTCTGGGCAGAGTGGTAGGAAGAGCTCTCCTTGGAGTCTTACTGAGCTGGGTGTAAACCTCAGCAGGGTGACCTTATATTTGATGATGACCTTGGGCAGGTAGTGATGGACATCTGTGAACTTCAGTTTCCTTTCTGTAAAATGGATGATGATGTCTACCTGGAGGCCATGTTGTAAGGAGCGCATGGGCCTCGCTGCATGTCTGAGCTTGGGCTGCTGTAATAGACCACAGAGATGGTGGCTCAAACAGACATTTTTTTTACAGTTTGGAGGCTGAGAAGTCTAGGATCAAGGTGCTGGCCCCTTCAGTTCCCAGTGAGAGCCCTCTTCCAGTCTTAAAGATAGCTGCCTTCTCAGTGTGCTCTGCCCTTCTTGCATACTAGAGTGAGCTCCCAGTCTGCTGTATAAGACAGAAAGTAAGGAGATACTTAGCAGGGAACTGTTGAAAGTACCAGAAATAAGATAGAGGCCATCAGAATGTCCTCCAAAGGCCCTATTTCCAGAAGGGAACATTAAGGCCCAGAGAGGGAAAGTGATTTGACTGAAGTTACGCAGCAAGCTCATGACAGAGCTTAGGTACAACTCAGAGCTGGGCAGTGCCTCCAGAGGAAACACAGAAATGGGAGATAATAACTACATCCTCCCTTTACTACTTTCAGAAGTACTTTCTGGAGGCACAATTGTGAGCATACCTTGGGCTCAGACCTGGGTTTGAATCCTGTCTCTATCACCTAATTGTTGGGGCTCCTGGATAAGTCAGTTCACCTCTTTAGCCTCAATTTTCCACATCTGAAAAATGAGAATGGTCTTCCTTTCTTCCCTGGCAATAGTGGAGCTTGTACCAGATCCAAAATGTCAGCTGTGCCTGCAGTCAGGAGAGTGTTGGGAATGATGTGGTCTTTCACCCAGATTAAGCTCCACAGTTCTGTGACCCAGTCTCTCCTTCCCCATTAACAGGAGAACTAGGGAACATTTGTAAAGCACTCACTGTACCCAGCTCTGTGCTAAGTACTTTCCATGAATTTTTTCCACATCATTTTAAGAGCGACCTATGAGATTAATGTTCATACTGTCCCTATTTTACAAATAAGGAACCTGAGACTCAGGGAGGGAAAGTAATTGCCCAGGTCACACAGCTGGGCAGCTGCTAGGAAAGGATGTGAAGAGAGGTCTGACCTTGGGTGGCAGGTATGGCTCAACCACTAAGCTCTCTTACTCCCTTTTGATGGAGTGGAAGGTGGAGAGGCATATGTGCTTTTTTCTATAATGCTGTCACAATTTTGTGATCTTGGGGGATCTCAGCTCCCCAAGGTGCTTCTGCATAACTGAAGCTCTCGCTGGACTGGGCTGGGTGCTGGGAAGATGGTAAGGGCAGGACCTGTTGACCATTGTGTCCCCTCAGAGGCCGTGGAACCCTGCATTCTCCATGGGCTGCAGTGGTGGAGGGCAGCTGGATTCCTGTATGGCAAGAAGATCATGGCTCTCTTCTTGAAGGTGGGCCAGAGCTTTTTGCTGGTCAGTGAACTGACCTGTAGGGTCCAGGACCTCAAGCAGCTGATCAAAAGCACATGGTGAAAGGTAGTAGGTAGGGGTGGAGCAGTGTCCCAGAGGACAGTCCATGCCCATTCCTGGGCTCTGCAAGGCCTGTGCCTCCCAGAACTCTCTCCATTCTCAGTTTGATCTCCACAGATCCACTAGACTCTTTTCCACCCCAGAGCCTTTGCACATGTTGTACCATCCCCTGGTTCACACATCCATGACTGGTTCCTTGTTGTCATTCAGGTGTTCTCCTAGTTCAGTGTAACCTTCAAGCCTTGCCTATTTCTCTTTCACATAACCCTGTTATTTTCTTCCCAATCATTACCCTCATCTGTAATTACTCATGTTACTCTTTACTTGATCATTGTCTCCCTCCCATACCTGGCTCTGAACTTGATGAGTGACAGAGCTATATCTGCAATGCTCCCCATTGTTTCCCCAGGTAAATGCCCAAGAAATCATATCCATTGAATAAATGCCTGCTGTGAGCCAAACCCAGCCATAAATGCAGAAAGACCAAAGTTTAATAGAACAAATATCATCTCTGTCCACATGACTTCAGGTTAAAACTCAGAGGCAGCTACTGAAGGAGAGAGATGGCTTCGCTCCTTTGTCTTGGGTAGTTGATGGTACGTGTGGCAGGGAGGCTCACGACCTGAGTGTGTGTATATGAGCACCACCCACTCCCAGCGTTCCAACTGCACAGCCAACCCCGTAACTGGGGCCTGGTCAGGGATGGCAAATAGGTTTCAGCTTCAATTGATGCTAATGGCTATCCCTAAAACCATAGCATGATTAACATTGGAGCTGTAATTGTGCTTCTAGGGAACAGCACATAGATTGATAGGCCATGTGTGTTACGGGCAAGGGGAGAGAGAGACACACATGCCATGTGGGATTGCCATCTGTGCCAGGGGTGATCATTTCACATCATTGGATGAGAAACAACCCTTTCCTTGACCTTCAGGCCCTCCTGTCCAGGGCTATTGGCTAGAACTGCATTTCGGGCAGGGCACTGGATCTGGCATTGCCAAGTCCCATTTGGTATCTGACTCTTATACACAAGGGAAAATATAATTGTAATACTTTTTGTTGAGATAGCCCTAAAACTTCTTCACATTTCAGGGTTGAATCTTCTGTATCACTTTTTTTAAAAGTTATTTTTTCAATTACAGTTGACCTACTACATTATATTAGTTTCAGGTTTATGACAGTGATAAGCTATTTAGATAACTTACAAAGTGATCACCCTGATAAATCTAGCATCATCTGACACTATACATAGTTGTTGCAACATTGACTATATTTCTTATGCTTTACATCCCCATGACTATACTATAACTACCAATTTGTACTTCTCATCCCTTTGCCTTTTTCATCACCCCTACAACCCCTCTCCCATCTGGCAACTGTAAGTGTTCTATGAGTCTGTCTTTACCCTGCCTATTAATTTTGTTCTTTAGATTCCACATGTAAGTGAAATCATATGGCATTTGTCTTTCTGTTTCTCACTTACTCTACTCCGCACAATACCATCTAGGTATATCCATGTTTTTGCAGATAGCAAGGTGTCAGTCTTTTTTTTTATGGCTGAGTAATATTCTACTGTTTTATGTACCACCTTTTCTGAGCCATTCGCCCATTGATGGACACCCAGATAGCCTCCAAATTTGGCTATTGTAAATAATGCAGCAGTGAACATATAAATTCACATGCCCCTTCGCAGTAGTGTTTTGAGTTTCTTCAGATAAATACCCAGAGATGGGATTAGTGTGCCCTTCTTTGTCTCTCTTTATAGCCTTTGTTTTAAAGTCTATTTTTTCTGATATAAGTATTGCTACCTCAGTTTTCTTTCTTTCCTTTCTTTTTTTATTTTTTTGTTTCCATTTTCATGAAAGGTTTGTTTCCATTTCTTTCAGTCTATGTGTTTTTCGATCTGAAGTAAGTCTATTTGGGGCAACGTATTTAAGAGTCTTGGTTTTTTGTGGGGGTTTTTTTGGGGTTTTTTGTTTGTTTGTTTGTTTTCCATTCAGCAACCCTATTGTTTGGAGCATTTAATCCATTTGCATTGAAAGCAATTGTGGATATATATGTAGTTATTGCCATTTCATTATTTATATTTCTGATCTTTTGTTTTCTTCTTAAGGAAGGTTCTCTAACATTTCTTGCAGTACTATTTTGGTGTTAGTGAACTTTTTTAGTGGTTTCTTATCTGGGAATCTCTTTATCTGTCCTTTGATTCTAAATGGGTAGAGTAATCTTGGTTGTAGTTCCTTGGTTTTCATTACTTTGAATATTTCATGCTAATCCCTTCTGGCCTGCAAAGTTTCTGTTTAGAAATCAGCTGACAGTTTTCTGGGAGCTTCCTTGTGGGTAACTAATTACTTTACTCATTGCTTTAACCTTTAGTGTTTTAATGATGATGTGTCTTGGTGTGGACCTCTTTGGGTTCATCTTGTTTGGTACTTATGATTCTGACTATTATAGAATTTCAAGGGCTTGAATAGCTAATATGACAGTAGTATATAGATGATTTTTCAATGATCTGAACATCCATGTGCATTTTATGGTCTACAGTTATCTGGACTATATATTTAATTTATGTAAACCTTCATTTTCTTCCTTTTATTTCTGTTGCATTATAAAATAGAATGAATTACAATTGTACATTTAGTAAAAGCCCGAGTTCACTCATATTTTGACTCATTTTTAGAAAATGGAAAAGCAAACAAATCGTTTGCTCTTGAGATCATTCATGACTAAATGGACAATAGGTCATAATAAACTAAGTCATGTATCAACACTCATTTTAGAGGAGCATATCATTGTCCTGAAAGAAAATTAGGATCCTCTTATTAAGGAAGTAGGGGAAATGGAGTCCTCACTCTCTATGTGAAGATTCCTGAAAAGGGCAGTATACATGCAAACAATATGTTCAATAAACATGGATGGTATCATGGAAAATTAAAGTCTCTGGGTTGATAATAAGAGTTCACAAAGATATGAAATTCAATGTAGATTTTTGTTAATGCCCCCAGGAGTTGCTTTTCATTTGCTTACGAGATTTTTCTGTCTGTATATAAGGATTCAGAGTGAGTGTTAGACAGTGCTTCCTTGGGTATCCCTGGTCATGAGGTTCAGTGAGTGTGAATTATACCAGGCTCCTGTAGTGGTGTGAGGCTTTTGGTGCCATGTATTAATTACTCTAAAGTCCTGATGTGATTGCTGAATTTAGGTAAGGAGATGTGAGTTTGAGTCTGTGATAGATTTCTCAAGTACCCTGTCTGCAAATACATGCCGCTGCTGAGAATTTTATACCATATTTGGAACATACTGTTTCCTCTTATTTATTTTACTTTTTATTGATATATGTACCAAGAAATATTTCATATGATGATTATACAGCTCAGTGAATGTTCACTTTGTCAATAAACAAAGACTGAAATCAAAATACATTACTGTCACCCAGCATTCCAGAAGTCCCCTCAGGTTTCCCCCAGAAGGATACTCACTGTCAATCACTTGCAAATAAAAGACATCATGATTCTTTTTACATCAGGCTTCATGTATTCAGCAGTATGTACACTCTTATAAATGTCTTGGGGGGAATATTTGCGTGCTTTTCTGTTGGGTACTTCTCTACCAGAGGAATCACTGGGATGTAGGGAATGCTTATATTTACCTTTTATATACTGATTCAAATGGAGTGCACGACGGATGCTCACACCTTCTAAGGAAGAGAGTTTTGATGTTCCCCAGCCTCACGCACAATTATTATTTTCTGACTTATTCATTTCATCCATTCTGGGGGAAGTGAAGAAAAGCATATAAGAAGTTCAAGTGCTCCTAGTCAGCTCACAGATTCTGTGAGTTTGCTGAGAACAGAAGGGCAACCTGGTCCCCCTCTGTCATTACTAGGGTTATTGCTTAGTCTCTGACCCCCGCCCCACCAAAAAAAAATTAGGTATGAGGAGATATTTTAGTGGTATGTGACAATATTATCACTGCAAGCCAGAGAAATGCTCATATCTTGGGAGATATATACTTAGGACAATGGCAAACAAACAAACAAACAAACAGAAAAATTCTCAAGTTCCACTTGGCTGTTAGACTGGAGTCCAACACACTTTTGGTGACTCTCTTGTAAACCTAGGTTGAGGAATGTATGTTCAGTGCCACCAATGAACTGCAAGTTCATTTGCTTCCTCCTGGTGCCCCCAGAGGAACAGTCAGCAGGGTAGGCAGTGGAGCCCCAGCTAATGCTAAGTGCAGGTTATCATCATCTCAGATAGGCATGTTGCTTTCTGATTTTTTTCCTAATCAGTCTAGTTCAGATATTAAAACCTGGTCTTGTGCATTGTAGAGGTTAGTTACAGTTTCCTTGGAGGGGCTGGAAGGATAAGATAGCCTCTTTGCCAAACTGATGCCCTGATTCAAGAGGCAATCTCAGGTGTGGTGTATCGAGTTCCAAATGGTTGGGAAGGGGCCTTTTCTTCAGCAGTGATTTTTCCTCATCGATGAAGAATTTTGTAACTGGAGGGACACATTCTCCTGGATAAACTCATGCCTTCCAGCATATGTAGGTGTCCTCTGCTCTCCGTTTCCCTGCTTATGCTTTCCCTCATTTTGACCCCTGTTTCCCATTTGGTGTACTAGTGTAAACAGGAGAACATAAGACCTGTGCACACAGGACACCTGCATGTCCTGATCCTCCAAGTGTTTTTCTGTAACTGCAGGTGGCCTCAAGAAAAAAACACAATTGTGCATATTCCGGGTCAGTCACCGGCTGAAGAAAAAAGCACACATGCTAAATAAGGTGAGATGAATCTTCCTTGCTGGCATCCATCTAGAGAACCACCCGGTTTCACCTTTTGGTCACAGTGAGGCTTAATGGTGCAGGGAATGAAAATGACTTTCTAGATAAAGAACTATGTCGTGTTTCCACTAGCACTTGTATTGCCTTTAGATGGTACAGGTTGTCATGTGCAGTGGGGTGTGTCTACCTGCAAGTTGTTTTGGTGTGATTGTGTGCGTGTATGTGTGTCTTTCTCCCAAACTCTCATCCCCCTTAAAGAGCAGAATAAAAAATCCCATCACCATTGTTTCATGGGTCTAGGTGTGTTCTCTTTCTGCTCTTACTAAGTGTACTGCAGTGTCCTTCTGACATTGACCACCCAGAGTTACTTTCAGACCTCACAAGTTAAGGACAAAGTCCTCTACAAAACTGCTTTTTCTATGGACATCAGATACACTTTGGAGTCCCCAGGCCACCCACATTTCCAAAAGCCTGGTTCTAAATTCAGGGGTTTTGATGGCTCCTTAGCTTTGATAATTCTCTGTAAATGACAAGAACTCTGGAAACTGCTAGACTTATTATAATGGTTTTACTATAAAGAATACACATAGGGTGAATTCTGTGGGGGAGGGGGTTGGAAGCAGAGATTCCATGTCCTCTCCCAGTGGATACAGGGCACCTCAACCTCCTAGCATATCAGTGTGCTCACCAAGCAAAACAAGGATTTTCAGCTTTTATGGGGTTTCACTCTGTGAGCATGGTTGATTGAGGTATTGGCCACATTATTGAAGTCAGTCTCTGACTACCCAACCCCTCTCTTGGTCTTTGACCATGCATGGTTACCTTATCATACCTGAATGAGAATGCAAATTGGATGTAGCATTTGTATAACTGATACAGCACTAGTACAAGCATGATCATACATAATACTTGAGACTTGAGTGTGGGTTATAGATAGTACATTTCTTGTTCCAGCATACATCCCAAATACATTTGACTACCAATATGAGTATTCTAATCTTACCAACAATGCCAGTGTTCTAACATACTGCAATGTGTAACCTGAAAAAGAAAAGGCAAAAGATACTGGCACAGTCCTAGAGTTCCTTTCAATCATGAATAATTCATTGAATCCATGCTCAGATTATATGACCAAAGTGTCCCCTGGGACAAGGCCACATGGGTTTGCAGGCTTCTATATGAGATTGTCAGGTTGCAAAAGAGGAAGTGGTCTCAGGTCTGTAGGGCTTCACTCTCCCAGGCATCTGGCATAATGGAGCTGAGAGCCCTTTGTGAAGAATACTGGATTTCTTCACAGCATAACCTGCAGATTCTCTCCTTCACCCTCAGCTGTTGTGTCCTTATCTCCCCTTTGTGCAGGACTGATGGGTGATGTATACCACTAGGTGGTATTGGTGTACCGTCATTAATCCTGTTTTTCCCTAGTGCGTTGTGGAAAGCACAATCCCCTCAGTCAGGGCTCTCAGAATTCTGATATAAAGTGTAAAAGCATAGTTACATTTTCTTGCCTGGAGATTGTGCCTTTTCCTGACCATCGTAGTTGCAGCCCAGTCTGGGACTACAGCCTCAGGAAGGAAAAAGGAAGTTGTAATGGCATGGATAAGAAAGAAAACCATGTAGTCATACCACTGTCTCCCCTCGATGGGAAGATGAAAGAGGCATGCCAGCTCCCCCTACCCCCTTACCCCAGATTCACTCAAATATCAGAGGAGTCTATGTGAGCAGAGTGGGTACAACTTCATCACCTCTCATGGTGAGTGTGTGCAAACACTCACAAAGGCTTATAAGCAAGGCCATTCTGTCTCTATCTCTTGCTGTTCGAAAAAGCCAATGCTTTAATGCTTGTTCCAGTTCTCAGAGAGACCATTACTCTGAAGACGAGAGTGTTTTCTTTGTTCTAAGAAAGTATAAGTCAGGGGTCTAAATTGGTTTCAGGATCTTCTGTTGTGATTCTTTTGTTGCATCTATCACTTGATAGTAGGTCCATAGTCAGTGTCTATTCCTGTCAGGACACATGAGAAGCCCTCTGGAACACCAACCTTGGTCCGATGTCCTCTACCCGCCATATTCCCTCTGCGGAATCTGCCTCAAGCTGTGTGCATTCTCTTCTCAATTTTTATTTTGATGAATCTCCTTGACTATTGCCCCATTAAATTCAGGTTGGTGTTCTATTGTAATCTTTATCTTCTGACTTTCAAAAGTCTTCTAAACTGGGTTAGATAGAGTAGACAGACTTATTTGTGAACCTTTAATGTTTCCTGTGGATCTGTCCCCTGGGGATATGTCAGGTCACTTCTAAGGAACCTCCTTGGCACCCATCCCAGTAGCCCTCTTCTATCTGTCTCTGCCTTTCCAGGAATTCCAGCACCGTGTTTGTGTTGCAGGTCTGGTTGACACCTGTGAAGGCCGTGACCTGGAGGCCTCAGCCTAGGCCTCAGAGGGGATGGAGCTTCCACAGGGTCAGGAACCTTTAGTCAGGACTAAGCACAGGATGGGCCTCACTGCTGCTGCTCTCCGAGGCACCTCATTTACCACAAGTTTAGTTTTTATTGTGTGGTTTTAGTGCTAGTTTTAGATGCATGTTACATATTTAATATAGAAGGTTTTAATATTAAATAATATTTATATACTTTTAGTTGCTTTGAAAGTACTTTTTCATTTAAAAAAAAAAAACAGACACAGAAAAGCACCCTTAACAAAGTAGCTGTCAATGAGTTATCATGGGCATTACATCCATGTAGCAGTGTTTTTCATTCTTTGAAAGCTCAAATGCTTCTGATAATTTTCTTTCTGCTTTCCTGCCCTGCCCTCACCCTTTCATAGGGCCGCGTTAGTTTCCTCCAGCTCTCTGCTTACATGTACTACATTTTGAGGGTGGTGCCAAACTAACGTTGAGCTAATTAGGTGCAATCATTGTGCTTGAAACATACGTGGAATAACTAATTTTATTCTTTTAACCTAATAAGTGTGATATTATTCTTCTCTCCTTCTACAGGAGGCTGTAAGGGTGCTAGAGACATTTTGTATTGAAGTGGGTGTTGGTGATAGATGTCTTTATAAGAAACCATAAGCTATACACTTAAGATTTGTAAAGTAAACACCAGTTAAAAACTAAGGAATGCAAAAAAATTTTTTTCCAAAGTAATGTTTAGTACCAGGTGGCTTCCTCTGATTTCTACCAAATATTTCAGAAATAATGCTGGTCTCCTACACAGTCTTCCAGAGAACACATACAGGGGGAACATATCCACACTGTTTTCACTGGATCAGAAAAATTCTTATACTACTGTACTACCACAGCAGTAGACATGACAAAAAAAAAGAGGGGGTGGGGGCAGGAATTACAGGTCAACCTTTCTGGATGTAAAAGTCAAAATCTGAAACCAAACAATTACTATCTAAATCCAGAATTTCTTAGAAAGGAAAGATACAGAGATATCATGGCTGGATGTCCATGGGATGATGAATGTACAGCATTATTGACTTTGGGTACTGCCTGGGAGAGTGATGAGAAGAAATGGTGCAATCGAGTAGGTGGAATGAGCATGTGGTGAGAGAGATTAGGAAGGTCTGGGTGATTCTAAAGGAGGGTCTTAGGGTGGGGTTATAGGCTGTGGCTAAGGTGGGGTCCCCTTAAGACAATATGGGACTCTGTCCCCTGCCACTGCAAGGTCTGGGGAGGAATGAGGATTTTTCTGAGGAAGGAATGAATGGGGAAGGTGCACAGAGAGAACCAGAGCAGCCAATGCTCACTCTTGGACCAAAACTTAGCGCAGGCTGCTCAGACTGTTGTTCACATCAATAGTCAGTAGTGCGACATGCCAGCTCCATCCATTAACCACAAAAGCAGCAGCCAGCAGCTCACCATCTCCATGTATCAGCACTCACTGTTCAACAAGGCCAAGCTAACTCGTTAGCGCTGCCATGGGACGATGGACTTGGCAAGTCCTGGTCTCTGAGCCATGTGGGAGCCACATAGACACTCCTTGTGCACTGATGTAGGAAGGTATGTATGTGGCAGGGGCGAGGTGGGGGAGACACAGATTGGACTTCCTGGTCCTTCAAAGGACTGCCTTTCAGGAAATTATCATAGCTTTTGGGTCAGGAATTGAAATGCATATGCCCTTCTCTTGGCTCAGACACTACTTATCTCCCTGGAGCAACTGTGGGGCAGAAGAATTTGGAGAGTGAAAGGAGAGTGGCCCTTGGTTCAAGAGGCCAGTGTTTGATTGAGAGGACATGGAAGATCAGAGTTCTCTGTCCAGGGAATTGACCAGATCTATGTTCCTGATTCACCTGTCAGAAGTATTGTGACTCTCACAAATCACTTGAAATCTCTAAATTTCAGTACTTTGAATTACAAACTATGGCTCACAGCCCCATCTCTTCCTACTATGCAGGGCTGATGGGGGATCACAGAAGATCATAACAGATACTCTCTATGAGCTTTAAAGTATTACCCTCTTGTAAAGAATGAAAAGTAACCTTCCACATTTACCTCCCTGTAGCCATCTAAGTGTCCCCTCAGGAGGCAGCCACTACCACATTCTTGCTTATTCTCCCAGATAATTAGTATTGGAAAATTTTGTAGCATTTATGACGCACCAGTCATTTATTTTTTAAGACGTTACACTTTGAGCCTCATTAAATCACACTAATAAGTAAGGCATCTGAACATTTGCACATTTTAGAACAGAGCTCTGAGGCCTCAAGGGGTCTGCAGAACTTTCCCAGGTTCAGGCATCTTCCAAATGGGATTGGAACCCATGCCACCAGTCATGGTCACTGTGCTTTGCTGCGTGTCTCTAACGTCTCAGTGTAATAGAGATATTTGCCCACAAAAATTTAGCCGTTGTGTGTTTTACACACATACCAAACTGCAAAACCTGCCTATGTCCAATTTTGCTTCAGGAGGACTTCCAAAGATTTGGTGAATAAAGGGACCAATAATTGAAACTGTGAATATACTATTCCTAAATTCCTAAATGCCCTATGGCCTTTTGCCACTAACATGTCAACAGATTTATTGTCATGTGTTACCCTGGTTTTTGTGAGGAGGAAGTTTGTGGAACACAAATAAGCCTCATCTAGGGGGAGAAGAATGTGGGCCAAGAGTCTGCTTTAGGCTATATGACAGGCAGGGTGCATCTTATAAGTGATGCAGATTAGGTAAAATGAAAATAATGCTCACAAAGTTAATTTGAGAATAATTCAGTGTCCCATATTTACATGACTATTATAAAAATACTAAGCCATGTTCTTTTATTTCATGGGTGCAAATTTCCACGTATTCCGTCTCTCACTGGTGCTGTCAAGATAGAAGTCAATCCACACTGACAACTAACAATCTGGTTCACATGAATAAACTCTTCCTAACTTCTTTGTGGTCTCCTCCCCCTAACCGGTCATGGGTTTCACCATCATCATGCCTTTTCCAGGCCTTTGTGAAGAGGAGATTAGTCGAAGAGAACAGCATCATCAGCATCATCTGAGCAAAAGTGAGAAGTAGGTCAAGAGTCTGCTTCTGGCCACATGACAGGGTGCATCGTACAAGCAACACAGATGAAGTTACCATGAATATTATGCTCGCAAAGTTAATTCGAGAATAATTTGTTGGTGTCTCATATTAAGTGACTATCGTAAAAACGTAAGCCATTTTATTTTCTGGTTGCAAAGTTTTACGTGTGTTTTCAACCATTGTTTCTCTCACTATAAAATTCACTCAGTACTGACTACTCACCATCTGGTTGACAATGAATAAACTCTTCCTGACTTCCCTGGGTTCTCTGGCCATCAGAAATCAACAGTTCTCACTGTTGTCATGCATTTCCCAGGATTTTGTCTCACGGATATAAGGAGAGGAGTTTAGCAAAGTACAAGACTCTCAACAAGTATCACAAAGAAGTGTGCCAGAAGAATCCGCATCTAGCCACATGACAGAGTGCATGTCAGAAACAGCCCAGTTGAAGGTACAGTGGATATGTTCTCATGAACCTGAAAGAACATTGTCAAGAGACATATTGAGCAGATATCTGCAGACCATGGAATGGAGACATTGTTTGCCAACCACATTAGTAAGGATCTTGAGTCTGTCCACCACCTTGTCATCCCTAGCACCCTCTTCCTCACTTAAAAGCCTTCAAAAGCCCCTCACGCAGTTCTAAAAATGTAGGAAGGATGCAAGCTACATTCAGAGATTGCAATATCCTAATAAGCCCTGAAGCCAGGCCAGGAGGACACCTGCAGAACAAAGGAAGATTTCTGCTGGGATTGCTAACAACCCATTCCCCACACCTATGAAAGGGAAACAGGAACAAGAGTCTTTAAGTGGCTGCCCTACACAAAATAAAATTGTTTATTTCCTATGGCTAAAACCATGGAGAATCTATGGTTTTTCTAAAAGCTGGGAACTGCCAGTCAGCAGTACTTTCACTCTACATTTTCTTACTTCTTCACACTACATACTCTTCCTCTTCCTCACTATATGACCATGTCAAAGGAAATGGGAACTAATGGATGACATATAAATTGAATTTCCCAAACACTCAGCTCCCACTCATTCCCTTTCCAGATCTCTCTTGGTCCCTCTCACTCTCTGCCTCTGTGAGGAGACCACAGTTTTTCTGTGAAGTGTTACCCCTTTCCTAATGAACTTTTATTTTGACTCTTTTGGCATGTGTGTTGAATTCTTTCGGCACTCTTTGTCAAAGGACCCTCTTATCTCACTGGTCTCCCCCCACCAACTTGGGGAAACCTGCTCTGTCCTGCATCGTCTTTTCTGGATGACCATGAAAGGACCAAAGGACAAACTAGTCTCCCCCCAAGTTTGTCATGGCTCTTCTCATCTGAGAGTGGCTAGGATTCATTTCCCTATGCAGTGCAGATCAATTTGCCTTGGGCAAAAAGTTGACTCTGTTTCTAGGCAGCTGGTGAGAGACTTGTCCTCTAACCCAGAAGAGTCCTCCTGTCCTGTCTACTTTTCCTACTTTTCTTCCTTTAACTTTCCTGATTTGGAGTCACCTTTGGAATTACAGAGAAGACCTGCTGAGGGACCCTGCCCAACTCCAAATTAAAAGACTGCGCAGCACCTTTCAGCCACAATAGGACAGGTAAGCCCCCATGAGAATCTAATGTTCCTTCTTCTTGGCCCCTTGCTTTTATTTCACTGGGTGCTCACAACCAGGGAAGTTTGCCCAGGCTTACTCTCCAACCTTGTCCCGTAGCCTTTCCCTCCTTTCCTCCGTTCTCCAGCATGAACTCTAGTGGGAAGGAGGCAGAGTCACAGTAGCAGCTCTACTGAATTCTCTTAACTTGTCCCCTATCTGTTCTTGTCCTCATTTCTCAACTGGCTCCGGGACATGGGAGTAATCTCAAGAGATGGCCCAAATAGCTCAGAACTGAGCACTGAGCCAGCCAGTCCCTATTGCATTGGGTTTTCTGGCCTGCGTCCCCTATAGTGTGGGACTTCAAGGTAGTTTTTTCCCCCCTGAAAAGGTGGCTTTCTTTTGCTATTCCTGAATCTGTGTCTCTCTGTATCTCTCCCTTTAAAGCCACAGGTAAATCCATGTACACACTTGGAGCAACTACGGGCCTACACCTGTGCTGCCATTCCCCCTCTGGCAGTGGGGACCCAGGATCCCGCCTGCTTCCCTCTTGTTGGAGCTGCAGGTAAACTCCTGTACACGCTGATAGCAGTAGTGGGCCCAGACCCCTACTCTACTTGCTCCTTCTAGCACTGAAGGGCCCTGGCCTGTGCTTATGTCCCTCCCCTACCGCTTCCAAGTCCAGCACTGCACCACAGGGTGCATGTGTACTCCTCTCTGGGTGGACTAATGTGCTTTCAGATTCAGGCACAGCTAGGGTCGTGTTTCCTAGTACCTTAGGGGTAAAGGTTCAGTGCTTTTACCCAAGGTGCCAGGTTCAGTTCCCTGCAAGGAAAGATTATTTTTCCTCCTTTCCCAAGCAGCACAAGCAGTTCCCAATTGCGCCCCATGGGGAAGGCAGGAAACTGCAGCCCCATGGCCCAGCAGTCAGTGAAACGTCAGACAGCAATTCCTTGCAGCAAGGAACAGTAGGGGGCACTCTTCCTTCCAAACTAATGATGGGAGGGGGACCTAAAAGTTTGGCCTGTAAACTGCTCACTAAACTACAATACTACCTTATGATTTAAAAAGTGGGAAGCAGTCCCCTATGTATAAGCTTCTATACTCCTTTTCCAAGACCCAGACTTATTAGATGGCCCAATGATAAGATTGCCTTCCAGGAGATCTCAAAATAATCAGGAATTTTCTCCTCTCCCTTCACCCTCAGACTTTGAGGGGAGGCCAGGTTCTCTGAGGACCCCATCTATTTCATGACTCCCTGAGGAAACTAGATATGTACCCTCAGGGAAGTTACAAATACTGATGATGGGGAAATAATAAGAGTATGTGTGTGATCTATATCTGTCAGTGTTATATATATATATAAATATATATATATATATATATATATATTATATAATATATTATATATATTATATTATATATATATATATATAATAATGGTGGTTGAGTTAAGAATTCTAATCATGATGGAAAGGAAAATGTATGTTTTTGGTAACAAGGTATAAAGTATGGAGTTATATTTTGAAGGAAATTGAAGGAAAGGTGTTTGTCTTAAAGTTGGTTATTTCTGAATGAGTGAGAAGAGGCAAACTGAAGGAATGAGGAAAGTCATAGAAGGCTTGAGAAGAGAAATTTCGAGAGGAAATTTTATATGTGCTTAAGCTAAACAAGATTAGAAATTTAAATGTCTAAAGTAAGCTAATGCAAAATTAGAGTTGTGTTTTGGTGTTTCTTAGACTACATTGATCTGCTACTAATATTATAGAAAAGTTTTCTGAGTAGAAAACAAGGATTGTGTGCTCTGTTTTATGTTGCCTTAACCAGTTTTCTAACATTGGCCCAAAGTCTGAGGGCCAGACACTCCTGGCTATACATTTCGTAACTCGGTTTTGTACCCAATATTCAAAAAGAAACTTCAAAAGTTGGGGCCTAGACCAGCCTACAGGCCACCTAGTGCCAGAGGTCTTTAAGGTGTCCAATTACTGAAACTGGGCAGAGAAGGAAGCACAATAAATATTAAAAGGCACAAATTTTAGCTGCCACAATACAGAGACCACCTCGAGGTAACTCTAGGCAAAACAAAACAAAACAAAACAAAAAACAACAACAATGACAACAAAAAACAACAAAACTTTTCATGCCTGGAGGGCCTCAATCTTGGTTGGTCATGATTGGCATCATCAGGACTGGGGCATAATCAATATACAAGCTGCCAGAAGGAAGGGCACTGGAAGGGCAAGTGTCCGTCCAGTCCTGGGAAGCCAGGGAGGGGTGGACCTCATAAGCCCTCGCCCCTCATAGCAAGCCTCTCATGAGGGAGCTGCTCTCTCCTACAAAAACAGAGGCTCAAGGGCTTGCGGATCACGACAGTGGGAGCCTCAGGTCATCCTTGACATGGCAGGGGGAAAAAATCCTGAATTTTTACTAATACTAAAGCTACCTACTCTGTCCTGACCCATCCTATGGGCCTCTCTCCAATGCTAAGTGCACAGTGACAGGAATAAATAGCTAGCCTAACATAAGGTAATTTACTTTCCCCGTTGTGAGATTGGGCCTAGCAATGACATTCTCCACCACACATCAGGACCAGGGTCCGGTGCAGAGAGCACCTCATCCTGAGAAACTGAGACACAGCCAAAAAGGGGGTAACCCCCTTGCCCATCACACTGCATGTTTGTGGGGAATCTAAGGCTTAACCATTCATAGACATTAGTATGTCAAGGTTTCCTATGGAGCAGAGCAGATCCCTCCCTGTGATCTAACGAGAGTTAGCCCCTCAAGGCAAACAGAAAGTGCCCTACCAAATTTTGTTAAGTTCCCAACTGCTGTCAAATTACAAGAAATCAACAGCTGGGTATATTTGTCTTGAATTAAACCAGTTTCTTTTCAGTCCTCACAGGTTCCTCCAGAAAATAAAACAGAAAGTATGATCTATTCGTGTAAACCCATAGAAGACCTTAAGCTCTTGTTCTGGAAAATAGATAAATCAGGGAACTTTTCTGAAAATTTTTTCTTTTAGTCTCGTGTCTGTGCGACTACTCTCTCTTCAAAATAATTCAATTTCCTTTCACTAGATATCTTTACTTTTTATTAATAAACTACCATGTAAAAGTAACTTCATTGTCAATTATGTCTACTATTAATTTTTACTTTTGTTTTTTCAATCTTTTGCTAAATTTATATCTTCTAGGCTGCAAGGCTTCTGTGCACTGGAATGACCTTATGTTCTTTGCTTCCAGGGCTCTTAGGATAGGCTTCCAGAGATTTTTATTCCCTGTAGGCAGGATCTACAGCCCTATCTCAGCTTTGAAGAAGTTATAGAAGACAGACCTTCTTCCCACAACATCCCCGTAATAAGGGAATAAAATCTCTGAGGGGGAATTTTGTAGGGAGGAGGCAAGAGAATTAAAAATGTTAATCAAGCTATATTCAGAGACTGCCTATGCTGATCAGCCCTGGAGCCAGGCCAGGAGGACACCTGCAGGACAAAGGAAGATTTCTACTATCAACCTATTCCCCACACCTGTGAAGGGAAGACAGAAACCAACAGTCATTCCCTGTGGCTAAAACTATGGGGAACCTATGATTAAAGGCTGGGAACTGCCAGCCGGCCTTTCACTCTACATATTCTTACCTTTTCGTGCTACATGTTCTTCTCCTTCCTCACTGTATGTTCATATCTAAAGAAATGAGTTAAAGTCTTTTAAACCTAACTCATAAGAATTAAAGAGTGATATTTAAAATGAGTTCCCAAACACTCAGGATCCGTCTCACTGTCCCTCTTATATCTATCTGCCTCTAAGAGTTGACCACACTCTGTCTGTGGAGTGTTACCTCTTGTGTAGTTAATTCAAACATAGCCCCTCCATGGACACGAGAGGCAAAGAGGACTCCAGGGTCAGCAGCCCCAAGGAGAACAATGAACAAAGCATTCCCCTGGCTGTGCTTGTCCCAAAGGATGCTCCCCGTTGCTCCCATGGGCACTATATGCCCCTTTGGCCATTCCCATGGACATTAACTTCCTACTCCACTTGAGGACACAGCTAGTCAGGTCCTCCCCAACTCTAGCTGAGTGGCATGTCTAGCTCTCATCCGTGGTGAAAGACCCTTGTTCCCTGGGACGAGGCAATCTCCTTCTCCTCTGCTCACATGTGAAACGAAGCCTGCTCTTGGCTGGGGGCCTTTTCCTGTATCTCCAACTGACCAAGGGCTGAAGATACCCTGCTTTGTGACTAATAAATGGCATTTCTCACCCCTCTGGTCCTCCTGGTGGTTCTTCCAGAATATCCAAACCCAGGTGCAAGTTCCAGGCCTGGGGCTCCTGCGCTACACTCCTTTTCTAATAAACTTTCCTTTTGACTCTAACTTTGGCAAGTGTGTTAAATTCTTTCTACACTCTTAGTGCAGGGCTTGATCTTCTCCCACTGACTCAGGGAAATTTGCCCAGTCCTACATTACTATGACTCAGCCAGCTCCTTTCTTTTTGCTGGTTCCCTGGTGCACTAGCTCGCTATCAATAAAGCTTGGCTTGCTGAACTTCATATCAAGTAATGTTATGTAGTCAGATATGAATGATGGGGAAAAAATGGGATGGGGATCCAGCCTATTGGTAGGTAGAGAATCCTGAATTCTGGGTAAGCACATGCGCAGTGGGCAAAGGGTTATACAGTAGCCAGGCATCAATCAAAATGACCTCACTATCCAATCACCTAGGAATGCCTTTGGACCACCCATCATGGCCCAAATATAAACAGACCTTCCCATTTCTGCAGGTTGTTATAGCTCTCCTTGCTGAAAACCCACTCCTGCACTGGGGTGTACTCTGTCATCTCTTTACCTTCCAAATTCCACAGAGCTACAGCCTTCCTTAGCCTGTGTTCCGTCTCCTTCTAAAACGTACTTTCAATAAATCTTACTTTTTAAAAATCTCACCAACCTGTAATTTTTTGCTGCATCAGCAGGGAAGAACTGAGGGACAACACACACCACCACTGTCCTCCCCCATGCTACCGGTGTGGCGCTGGAGTTCACATCACCCCAGCTTTTTGTTCCATGACTTGGATTTCACATCACGCAGCAGTAATAGTTTCATGGTCATTTTTATGGCCCATGGACCCAAGACCCGGCCTCAGTCAGATTGGGCAACGTTTATACCCTTTCCTGCTCTGTAGCTACTCAAGAGTCCTCTCTGGAGGGAGCCACTACCACATTCTTGCTTATTCTTCCAGGTATTTAGTATTTGAACACTTATGTAGTATTTACAAAGCACCAGTCATTTATTTTTATAAGGCTTTACCTTTTGAGCCTCATTAAATCATGCTAATAAGTGGGACATCTGAACATTTGCACATCTCAGAACAGGGCTCTGAGGCCCCAAGGGGTCTGCAGAACTTTCCCAGGTTCAGCATCTTCCAAATGGGATTGAAACCCACGCCACCAGTCATGGTCACTGTGCTTTGCTGCATGTCTGTAACATCTCAGCATAATAGAGGTATTTGCCCACAAAAACTTATCCATTGGGTGTTTTACACACACACCAAACTGCCTATGTCCAATTTTGCTTCAGGAGGACTTCCAAAGAGTTGGTGAATAAAGGGGCCAATAGTTGGAACTGTGAAATGCTATTTCTAAATTCCCTGTGGTCTTTTGCCACTGACACGTCAACAGTTCTCTCTATTGTCATATGTTACTCTGGCTTTTGTGAAGAGGGTAGTGGAAGACAAAGTATCATCAGCCTCATCTAGGGAAAGTGAAGTGTGGACCAAAAGTCTGCTTCAGTCTACATGACAGGGCGCATCTTATAAAGAACACAAATGAAGATACAGTGAAAATAATGCTCACGAAGTTAATTTGAGAATAATTATTCAGTGTCCCATGTTAAAGTGACTTATAAAAATGCTAAGCCATGTTCTTTTATTTCACGGGTACAAATTTCCACATATTCCATCTCTCACTGGTGCTGTCAATATAGAAGTCAACCCACACTGACAACTAACAATCTGGTTCACATGAGTAAACTCTTTCTAACTTCTTTGTGGTCTTCTGTCACCATTTCTAACTTCTTTGTGGTCTTCTGTCACCATTGTCACGCCCTAATAGCACATCACTGAAAATACAGGAGTTAAGTGACTTTTTCAGGTTCACGTGGCTCTCGGTGTGATACAAGTCATCAGACACCAGCTTCCATGCTCAGGTACTGTGCTGTTTTGACTTTCTATATTGTCTCATTGATGTAAATTCATGTACCCCCATGACCAGGTGCTATTTATGTAAGCACACCCTGCCACACCCCTTCTTCTAAGCACAATTTAGATTCAGTTGGCTCCCCTTGACAGCTGGAGAACAAGGAGAATAGAAGTGTGACTCGGGAATGAATTTTTATTTCTCCTAGTGTTCTGCAGCAATATTACCAACAATCCTTTCTATTTTTAGTGTATTTTCCAGAATTATGTCTCAGGTTCCAAAGAGAAAAGAGCATAAAGGATTCAAACACAGGAGTTACACGAAAATCTTCTGCAGTCAAGAGACTCTCCTAGTTTTTCCAGCAGTGCTTCAGCAGCCTAAAAATAGGCACCAGGCCAATGAACAGGTAGAAAAAGCACAACTGCTTCCCCGCACACACACTGCATTGAAGATGCTGGTCATTAGACTGTAGTTTGTACAGCAGAGACTGGGCTGTGGTGAGAAAGGACTTGGGCTGAGATAAGGATAGAGTGCAACTCAGAGCCAGTGCAGCCACTGCCTGCTCTCAGCCAGACCTGTGTCCAGGCTGCTCAAGTCAATCAATAGGCAGACCCTGGAAACTGTAGACTTCAGTCAGTAAGCCATGAAAGCACCTGCCCAGCAGATCCCTTTCTCAGGTAATTAATGTTAACTGTTCATCCCAGTTTGGTCAGTTGAAGATGAAGCTAATTCTTTGAGCAACTGTCATGTGGGCCGTTAGTTTAAATGTCCTGGGTTCTAGGCGGTTGGCAGTCAAGCATTCTATTGGTCATTCAGGATGGCCACCTGACCACCAGAAAGTCTCACTTCCAGGCAGCTGGTAGAATTACGTGCTGGCAGGCAAGTGAGGGGTAGGTAGACACATGTTTGGATTTCCCAGTCCATCAGGGTGTCCTCATTTGGAGGAAAGGCATTATATTTTGGTTAAGTTTTGAACTTGGCACCAGGAATTAACATCACCTGTGTACTCATTAAATTTGAAATGGACATAAAAAAAAAAAAGAAAGAAAATACATAGAGTTAGAAGTTGGGTTAGGATTTGGGCTATTCTTTTGGGTCAGGCACCTCCTCAGGGCACCAGCTGTGTCCCTGTGTAACCTTGGGACAGAAGGATGTAGGAAAGGGAGCTAGAAGCACACTTGGTTTCGATGTCCTGGACGTTATCTCACGTCCAAATGTTCAGGGATCTCTGTCCCAGGAAACCTGCCTCAGATCCATCATTCATCAGGGTTGTGACTGACACTGAGGAAGGGCTTGGTGCCTGACAAAAATAGAAGCCAATATTATAGAACCAGGTTCTGAGAAAAGTAAAGACTTTTATTGCTAAGTTGACCCACAAGAAGACAGGATGCAAGGCTGAATCTATCTCCTGCATGGAGGGTTTTTGGGGTACATTTAAAGGATAAAGCCGGGGAAGTTGGGCATCTTCTATAGAGTAACATAGTTTCAATGTAATGAGAGCATAGTGCACAGGCGCTTGAGAATCACAACTTCTTATGCTTCATGTGTTTGAATTGGGGGCAGGGGAATTAGTGTGTAGTCTGAGGTGGATTTTGACCTGATGATGTTGAAAGGTTATTCTAGGGTGAATTCCTTCTCCAGTGTGCATGCTTGACTGTCTGAGTGTATGCTTTGAGGGCATTTCTGCTGTCTCTGAAAAACAATATCTCATTAGAAACAGAAGAAGGCCTATTAAAATTGGTTCTAGGGTTACCACTCTGGACAAGTCACTTAATCTAAGTTTGAGTTTCCTGAACCACAAAATATGAGTCGCATCCCCCACTCTGCCCGCCTACAGGGCTGATGTAAACATCACAAAAAATAACATTCTTTCCACTGTTAAAAGTTGAGTAATGAAGCCTCCGAATATTATCGCTGAGGGGTCTGTTTCTCTTTTCAGTTCTGTCGGTTTGCTGTGTATATTTTGGAGTCTCTTGTCAATTAGAAAATGTTTATAATTATCTCTTTAAAGAATGGACCCTTTATCACACTATAAAATGTCAGTAAATGTTTCCATAAAAATCTTTTCATAAAGTTTGTCTTATGTTAATAATGCCAGTCTAGTTCTCTTTTGGTTAATATTTGCTTGGCATATATCTTCCCATTCTTCTACTTTCGACTGCTTCATGTCTTAAATTTAAAGTGTGACTCTTGTGAATAGCATATAAATCATAGTTTTTATCCATTCTGCCAATATCCGTCTCTTAATTGGTGTGTATAATTCATGTACATTGAGGTCGTAATCAAGTAGCATTGAAATCTGTCATCTTGTCATTTGTTTTCTATATACCAGTTTTACCTTTTTATTTTACTATTTCTCAATTACTTTTTTGTTAGTTATTTTCTAGTGTACCAACTTAATTCACATGTTGTTTCTTTTATTTTGTATTCTGCAGTATGTTCTTACTAGTTTCCTCAAAAATTATGATCAACATTCTAATTTGGATTAATACCAGGTTAACTTAAATAGGATACAGAAACTTTACTTTTATGTAGATCTGTTCCGTGTTCCCTACTTTTTGCTGTTGTCATACAGATTTTGTCTTCATACATTGTGTGCTCATCAACGTAGATTTATTATATTTACTTCGTGTAGTATTCTTTTAAATTAGATAGAAATAGTATATTGTTTATACATCTATATACATTTTATGTGCTTATTTATATTTATACTTACCTATGTAACTTTATTTCTTCATAATAGATTCAAGTTACTCCTCTGTTTTCTCATTTCAGCCTGAAGGACTCCGATCAGTATTTCTTCTCAGGCTGATGGTAGCAATGGATTCTCCCAGATTTTGTTTATCCATGAATGACTTAATGTCACCTTCATTACTGAAGGACATTTTTGCTAAATCAAATACTGTTGGTTAGCAGTTTTCATCTTTCTGCACCTTTAATGTGTCACCCCACTACCTTCTGGCCTCCATGGTTTCTGATGAAAATCAGCCATTAACCTCACTGAGGAGACTTTGTACTTGATTAGTCACTTCTCTCTTGTTGCTTTCATGATCCTCTTTGTCCGTGAACTTGAACCATTTTATTATGGTGGAGTTTATCCTACTTGGTATTCATCTTGAATATTCTGATTAAGGTTTTTTTAAATCAAATTTGGTGAGATTTTGGCTATTGTTGCTTCATATATTTTCATTGTCCTTTGCCTTCTCTCACATTTTTCTGGGACTCTCTTTATGCATATGGTGGTATGCTTGACAGTATTACTCAGGTCTCCGAGGGTCTATTTTTCTCTCCCTCCTTTATATTTTTTAACTTACTTTTCATTGGACTGCATCTCGGTTGACCTTTAAAATTTGCTATTTCTGTTTTCTTCCTGCTCAAATCTGCTGTTCAGCCCAGTTGTGTGTTTGTTTCCCCCAAAATACACATTAAAGCTCTAACTCCTATTGCCTGTGAAAGTATCCTTATTGGAAATACAATCTTTACAGATATAATCAAGTTAAGATAAAGTCATACTGGATTAGCATAGGCCCTACTCCAATGACTTAATATCTTTATAAGAATGGTAAGTATGGACGCAGAGAGGAGAAGGCCATATGATGATGGAGGGAGGCATGGATTAAAGTGATAGCAGCTATAAACAAAAGAATACCAAGGATTTTCAGAAGATACCAAAAGCTAGAAAGAAGAAAGGAAGTCTAATGTTCTAGATCTTTCAAAGGGAGCATAGCCCAGCCTACAGCTTGACTTTAGACTTCCAGCCTCTAGAAGTGTGAAACAATAAATTTCTGTTTTTTAAAGCCGTATAGTTTATAGTATTTTGTTACAGCAGCCATGGGAAACTAATAAAAGCTCTTCTGTTGAAATTTTCAGTTAACTATATTTTTTAACTTCAGAAATTCTATTTAGTTACATCTATAAGTTAAAGCTTTTATTGTTATTCTCTACTTGGACAGACATAATTCTCATATTATCATTAAGTTCCTTAAATATGATTGCCTTTAATTCTTTGAACATATTTTAAAAAGACAAACTCTGTCTAGTAAGTCTAATGTCTGGACATTTTTCAGGGACAGTGTCTATTTTTTTTTCTCATGTACCAGCCTGTGTTGAGGGAATGGCTAGAACCTACTTCCCTACCCCCAAGGTCTGTGATTCTCTAAGAGGACTCAATGAATTCAGTATACAGTCACACTGAATGGTATGATATTACAGTGAAAGCACACTGAACAAAATAAGCAAAGAGAAAATGTGCATGAAAGGAGGTCCAGAGAAAATGAGGTGCACAGGATTTTAGAAATTCTGTTCCAACAGAGTCACACACGTACGCTTACCTCCTCCAGCAATAACTTGTGACAGAAGTTCATTAGAGACTGTGTTGAGCAGAGATTTTTATTAGTGACTGGTCATTTAGGTACCCTCTGCTTAGCATATTCCTAAATTGAAGAATTCCAGAAGGCAAGAGTGACTCAGCAGAAAGACAGTGTTTGCAAAAACAGTTTATGCAAAGCAAGCCACTCTTATTGGAGTAGGGACTCTCCTTATTCCTACATTTCAGACATCAGCCAAGGGCCAATATAGGAAGGCTTTCCCAAAGAAAGCTGTCTCAGCCCTGCTATGTCACCTTTTACTTCTAATATTTCATCCAGCTTTCTGAACTCAATTCAGTGGAGGCTTTGAGACATATTTGATATCTATTATTTATTCACAAAGAATCAGATAATTCATTTCTCTTAGATTATATATTAAATCCCTACTTTGGCCAAATCCATTTCTGAAAGACCTTTAATTAGTCCTCCCCACACCTACTCAGTAATGTGAAACTTAGATGCTATGATACATTATAGAAATTTATCTATATGCCTTTGGGCAGTGAAACTTTCTCCAAGAAATGTAAATACCCAGCTTTTTCCACTCAGTTTAAAAAGAGCCAGTAGGCTGATAAAATTAGATAATGCCCTAATGTCACAACACTATTTCCAGATGTGACCTAGCATTCTCTTTTAATTTTGTTGCAGATATTCCAGGTAACAATACCCAAGGGACTGCATACCTCACTCTTTTCTTGTTATTTCACTCTCCTTCACTATGCAGTAGTCTGTGAGTTGGATCTATCATCTCTGAATTTTCTTGGTTACTTTAACTTAAATGATTGTGATAGAAGTGATGTTTCTTACCATGGGTGACCCTGTGGCCACCTAGGAATTAAAAAATCCTCATCCCCTACTTTTCATCCTTTCTCTTCCCAAATCAGATGTTCAGTGAGTCGGGGTCCTTCTAATAAATCCACATTTCTGACACCAACTGTGCCATTTCTGCCAAACCACAGTATGATTCTGATGCTAACTAACCAGTGTTAGCATCAGATGTCACAAATTTAGGGCAAAGTCCCACAAGACAATCCTGACTTCTTCCCACACTGCTGATATCTGGGCTGTATAATCAGGGGGTACCATGATTTCTCAGACTGAATGATTTAATGGACACAATTCATAGAATTCAGGAGAGCAATTTGCTTTTGATTCCAGTTTATTATAAAGGTGGAACATAGGTGAGGCCTGAGAGGGTTCTGAATGCAAAGGTTCCATGTCCTGTCCTGTGGACTCTGGCTCATCACCCTTCCCATATGTCCATGTGTTTCTCAGCCTAGAAAGTTCACTATTTATTCACTGCTGTCCAGAGTTTTCATTGGGGGTTATTATGTAGGCATAATTATTTAAATCACTGGCCATGTGAAGGCAATGCCCAGACTCCTCCCATGCTTGGAGGTCAGATAGGCTCAAAATTGACCAACATCTGATCTACAGTTGGTCTTTGGCTCCTGTCTTATAGCCATCTAGGTGCCCACCATGAGCAACCTCTTTGAATAACAAAGTCAATCTCATCACTCAGAAAGCTCCAGTTTCAAAGCCCTGTGCCAGGAACATGGGCTCCAGTGCAAAGCCAACTCAGAACTGACATGAGTATAATCTTTATTATACTGCTTGTTGCACATTTTTCTGAATTTATCAAACTGTAAATCTTAAAAATGTGCAGTATACCAGATACCAAGTACACCTCAATAAACCAGAGGAAAAATGCCACAACCTTTCAGGAAAATGTTCACAGTGTTTTAAATGAACAAAACTGTATTTCATAATCCCTATTATAGGGTTAATAACCACTTTATTTAGTAATAGATCTGAACTCTGAAAAAGCCTTTTTATTCCCTTCATGGCATTTTGATTGGTCACACACAGGTATAGAATCTGTAAGTGTATTTTTTTGAGTTCTGAAAAAAGGGAGGTTTGTGAATGTGGATGAATTATGAAGAGTTGCCCAGCCAGTGACTGGGGGACCAGGTCCTATAGAATAACCTTCTCATTCTAAACCCCATGCACTTTCTCTACTGCCTTGGAGGCACTCTAGTCTTTTACTGTGTTTTGGCATCGATTATGATTTTGTCCTTTTTCCTGATGCTCCTTGTATGGGGTACCTGTTGGGTCTGAGAAGGCAGTGACCCAGTACTGCTACCTCAGACACATTAGTACTAGGGGGATGTTTTCATGAATGGTACTTCACCCTGGGTCCTTCCCTCACTCCTAAACCCTTGGGATTATAAAGGGCCTCACATCTTAGCTCCTCCCCCATCATAGCTGAGTTCAGGGCAGAGCTCCATCCTTTGCAGGAGGTACCTGGGGTAGTTACATGCCATACCCAGTTCTTGAGGAATCTAAAAAAAGGAGGTCTCCAAGTAGAGCTTGGGGGCATTCAGTCTAACTTTCATCAACTAAAGCCAACTATTTTGCTTCAGAAAATGTTGACCAAAATAGGAAACGCCATTGCCAGGTGGAAAACCTGACACACTATACAGCCATGGTTTCCTGTGTTGAGAAAGATGCACTGTACGCAATGAGGAGAGAACCAAGAGGTCTTTTTCAGAACTGCACATCAGGGGTCACCTGGGACGCCCTTCTTAGGAGGATAAAAGGGACATTGTATGTTGCAAGGTGAGGGAGAGAGGCTCAGCAGTGTGTCAGGGCATCACTGCTCATGTCCCTGGGGAATCTACCAAATAAAATTGTGTCTTGGTTTCTTCTGAAGGCCTTTGCAGGGAATCAAGTCAAATGAGTTGTTTTAAGCCATTATAAATATGAAACAAGACAAATTATGGTTTGAGTTTTCTTTTGGATCATGAATCTTATGTGTAATAGATTGTATTTTGATAGATTTTGATTGTCCTGTAGGAGTCAATATTTTTTCTGTTCAAAACAAAAGATGAGACTGCTGCATTGAAGATTGTCACTTGTTTACCCCTAAAACTCTCTACTCATGATAATATTGTGCTAGAAATTATTAATCTCTAGATCGGTTTCTCAGTGGTGCTTGAAGGATACCTGGCTGATTGTGATTAAATGTTAAACAAGTGGTCCTGAAAACAAAAGCTCTAGGAACCCTGAGACAGCCACCCAGTGGGTTCCATGGGAGCAAGTAACATCCAGAACCTTGGGCTGGACCCTAAGAGGGAAAAGATAGAGAGGGGCAGTGGATGACACACAGAGCACATAGGCCACTTGTGGGTAAAGGGGTGATGGCTTCCAAGGAGCTAAGATCAGAAGAACCAGTAGAACATCATCCCGAGAGCCCAGCCACAGTCATCTGTATGATATCTGTTGTCCTTCTTATTGGGAATGAGGCAGGATGCAGGCACAATAGCTGGAGTGAGAAGTGCATGGCCATCTTCCTAAATGTCTACAGAGAGGTGCTACCTTTGTGGTCTTTTGTCTTGTCCATCTACTATGACATACCAGGCACTATCCTTCATGGAAATGGGTGAAAAGCAGAGCTAGGAGACAGGTGTGACGTGGTCAGCAGGAGTGAACTGCAGGGTCTGGCTGAAGACAAGAGATTCTGATCTTGTTCTGTTTCCTTCCAGGACAGGAACATGTTTATACTTTTCATCTGCTGCTAGAAGTTGCCTGGCAGCCACTTCTTTTGTAGACAATATTAACCAAGGGTTGTTTGGCTAAGAAATATGGTATACTGAAGGGAGGTTGACACCATGTGGCCAGTGGGGGCTATAGAACATTCTAACTGCAGAGGAGTTGGGAGGGACATGGGCTCCAGTGCAAAGCCAACCCAGAACTGACATGAGACTGATCCCAGAATTGAGGTAACCTGCTGCTCTCTTGTAAGACCGAAAGAAAATTCATTTGAGAGTTTCTGTGAAATGGTCTTAGAATTCTCAGCCCCAAACTCTATCTGTGTGCTCCTACTTGTGGGGACAGGAATGTTGACCATGGGTAATTCCAGAAAAGGCACCACCTGTGGCTTCCTACCCCTTCTCACACAGACCTCATCTCTGAGCAGCCCCTCTGAAGCCCCATAAATAACTGATATGCACACCTGTGGAAGGTATATAGTTCAAGGTTGGAAAGGTTACCCCTTTAGCTTGTTCTTTGGTCTCCACACTAAGCTGGCCACCCACCCAGGCTCCAGTCCACATCAGTAACAACATTCCAGGTCAGATCCAATGGAAGAGGGTTACTGAGGACAGTCAGTTTACACCTGCTGCTTTGCAGTCTGAGGAAGTGGGAAATGAAATTGAAAAAAAAAAAAGAAAAGAAAAGAAATGTTGAGGTTTGTTTTGTTTTGTTTTTCTTTCCATATTTTAATGACACAGTAAGAAGAGGTATTCTGTCTTTAGGCTCTAGGTGTGCCGTGTTTATACTGATCCTTTCTTGCCTTGTTATTTATGATAATCATTTCCAGAAGTACAGTTGACAGCCTTGGTTGTGTTTGATTGGCCTGTCCTGGGACTTCAGCATAAAAGTTATGGGTTTGGGATTTGGCGTTTAGCTAAAGGAGGGAATCTGGTGGGTCTTAATTCTTTGATGGGCATGTGACCCCAGAGACAACATTCTCTAGAGTGTGAGCCAGGCGGTGGGTGGGAATTAGTGCCCCCTGCACTTTCAGGTCTGGTGGCAGCACTTTCCAGTTCTGTCCTCATGTTTACTCCTGGTGTAAAGGGCACTCAGGGATGGCAGCATAAAAATTTCTTCTCAGTTTCCTGCACATGCTCCCTGCTCTACCTGGAGAGATGATTTGGGAAGTGCACCCTGGAGCACATTTCTCACCTTCACTCCTCTCCAAATCTCAAATCCTGGGACTAAAAATAAAACCAGAACTTGCCTCTGAGAGAGGCCTTTGTCTGGCTGCCCCTCTTCACCCTCTGTGGCTGGAAGGAGTCCACAAAGAGTAAACACTAAAATGCATGCTCTGTGTTTTTACCACAAAGGTAAAACATATTATAGATGAAGACAGTAGCAGTATAGGCATGCCTATGCCAAAATGGTCTTTTAACATTTCAAAAATAAGTGGGAATTTGGCCACTTCTAAAATGGGCTATAGGAGCCGTGAAACTATCAGCATGCATTTTACTGTTGCCCCTTTTTTAGGTTACTTTAAATACACTATATTCCCATTTTAGAATGGCAAAGACTCTATTTTTCTTTCTTTCCTGCCCTGCTTCTTTGTGCTCCTTCATCCTCCCAGGAGTATAATCTGGCGGCAGCTCAGTTCATACTTATTAAAAGCCCACAGCCATTCTTCCCTCACCCTGGTGGTATCTGGAGGTTTGTTTAATATTCTTTCTCCTCAGATAAAGGTGATACAGAGATTAGTGGCCCAAGCTTTTGACTTCCTATGAAAAGTAGCCAAAATGTGAACCCAGGAATATGCCCCTATGGTGATGCTCTAGACCACTGACCAGCCCTTACACTCAACCATAAATAAGATCATTAGTCACTAAGTGACTTCCAGCATCCATGGACATGCCTGAATGTTCTAGTGTCTACACAGCTCCCAAAGACAGACCATTCTTAGAAAGTGGGCTCAGTTTCACATAATCAAGGGCAGATAAAGATACATTTAACAGCCAACTTTAGCATGGTCATTGGTGTAAAAGGCATATGGAAGGTCCACATGCTCCTGGTCTGCTGAGAGATTCCTAAGAGACCCACATAGCACAGTTTTAGGTCAACATCTGTCAGTCCTAGGGTCACTCCTCAGCCTCTGTCCCAAAGCAGTTATGAATCAGGGAGGTACGATCATAATAAACTTTAGACATGCTCAAATCCTATAAGCACATACCCAAAGACAGTGTCAAGTAATAATGCAAAGTCAAACTAGAGGAGTCCTGGTGGCCCTCATCCTTGTTGCAAACTTCCTGTGCAGCTAGGTTAGAGAGTGTCAGCACTACCCTCATGTCTCCCCCACATGGGTATCTGTCTCAGTCTCCATACCCAGTGAGTGTGGATAGACACTGACTCAGTGGACACATGCACACCAAGAAAGACTCAGAGGAAAGTGTCACGTGATGACTGCATAAATTTTACATAATATAATTTTGGTATTTTCAAATAGTCTGTATTTAATCTATGAGAAAGGATTAGTGAATAAATATAATGAGATAGTTTGACTGGAATTGAGTTATGTGCCAAATAAATTTGCTTTCATCCAGTTAAAAGCTTTAAAGAAGAGATTGGACATATAATGTAATAATATATGGATTTTGCAGGGAGAAATGATCTTGAAGAAAATCAAGAAGACAGTAGCAATTTAGCTGAATTTCAAAAGGAGGAGTCACAGGACTCTGGAAACATAATATGCATTTTAGTGTTTACTCCTTGTTAGACTATTTCACATCGACTAGGTTCCCCTTAGCTATATTGCAAAAGCTCTGTTACTCTTTGTTCCTGCCACTCTCCTTGGCCTTCCTTCATCCACCAAATAAGAAAGCACAGCAGCAGCTCAGTTCCATCCTTATCAACCACCCACATGTACACACTCTTGCCCCAAGGCCCCATCATGCCAAGCTCCCTGACTAAGTGCTGAATAGCATCACCAATGACTGACACTTCCTCTGTGTCCCACTAGCTTCCTCTGAAGTAGTGGTATAGGAAATTGCCAAGGAGAGGGCAGAAAAGAGCTTCATTCTATCCCCATTAAGCTCACCTTCCTTCCTCTGAGATAGACATGCTGATTGATTTTTACAAGAAAATGAAGACATGAAAATGTGAGCAAACACATTTCATATGATATAGACAATATATTAGGTAGAGAGAATGTCAAGTGAGAGTCTGTTAACGCTTGCTACTCAATTCGAGAAGGCACTCAAAAATGATAGCAGCAGTTATAAACTATGGTAGCAAGCACTTTGGTTCCAGAACATTTTTCTCTTTGAAAGGAAATTTATAATTGCCAATCCAAAGGGCCTTTAGAGAGCTTCCATTATGAGCTTCATCCTTTCCCACAGGTAGGTGTCTTTTATGCTTTCTCTGGGGGTCATTAACTCAACCACTTTTTTCCCATCTGGTGTCCTAAAGTCATCGAGGGAGTTGAAAGCCTGTCCAGTGTCCAGGATGAAGTTATTCATCCTTTTCAGTCTTTTAAACTCTACCTCACAGGAATTAAAGAATGATATATAAACTGAATTCCCTCAACTCTCACTGTTCTCTCATTCTCTGCCTCTGTGAAGAAACCACAGTCTGTCTGTGGAGTTTTACATCTTTTTTAAATAAACTTTCCTTTTGACTCTTTTGATGTGTGTGTTGAATCTTTCTACACTCTCCTCCAAAGGACGCTCTTCTTTTCCTGGTTCAAGGGTAGGTCCCCGCTCCCCCACCCCCCGTCACTTGGGGAAATTTGCCCTGTCCTGCATCACTAGGGGCTCATATGAGTGCCTCATTAGTGCTCCCATGTGACCTTTACTGGCAATTGTGGGTAGGGAGAGTAGCCTCATTGCCGCTGGGTGGTGGTGAAAGTCTGCCCTGTGGGGAGAGAGTGGGCCTCCTCTTTACTCTGGTTGGGGTTTTCTCTAGCACCACCCCAAGCTGTCTCGCTTCCCAACCAGAATGTAGTTGGGGGGCCTTGTCACAGCCTGGAGAGAGTGGAATTGGTCTTTGCTGGTGTGGGTGGGTGATATATATAAACAAAGTATCTCTGGTTTCTACTTTGTGCCTGACAGCCTAACTGAATACAGATGAGAAGTACAACAGTCATCTGGTCTTTTCAAACAGAGGACAGTCTTCTTATCTGAGAACAATGAGAAGGGCCAGAAGGGAGAAACAGAACTTGCAACATGAAGTAAATATTCCATTAGTCCTTATTAATGATGGAATTCAATAACACCTGCTGGCAAGCCAGCAGAGGACGGCCACTGTAAACATGAGCTTCAGAATCAGACAGTACTGGGGTGGGCATTCTAGCTCTACACTAATAGGTTGTGTGACCTCAGACAAGTTATTTCACCTCCATGAACCTCAAGTATAAAGATGGGAATTGTTATTAAACATGTTTTGATTCTCTACTATGTGCAAATAATTGTCTGCTGTTATTTTTATTACTTTAGAATGTATTTAGTCACTTCTCATTTGCTCTTCTTAATAACCCTGTGGAGGATTGCAAAAATGGCCACAAATTGTTCTCCTCCAACAAGCCAAGCCCTGTAGTGTTGCACTGACTCAACCTTGATATATGACTTGCACTGGCCACTGGGATATTAGTAAACATGAAGCATATAGAAAAGTATGCTTGTGAGTGTGAAAAGTGCCTGTGCATAAAGCTTGCTCTCTCTTGCTACACTCAGGTTCCAGCTGCCATGTGAACAAGCACAGGATGGCCTACTAGATGAAGACAGTCCCATGGTCGAGTCATACCCATTTCCACAGCCAGAAACTGCCTGCTCCTAAACCGTGAGAGAGTCATCCTAGGCCATGAGCCAACTTTCCAGCTGACCCCAAGTAGAAAAGGAACCCCACAACTGAGCCCAGGGCCCAGTAGTGTTAACTAAATAAATATTGTTCTAAGCCACTCTCCTTTAGGAATGTTTGTTACAAGCAATAGAGAACTGGTACAGAGATCTTATCCTCCCATTTTACAGACAGGAGAGTGAGGCATGCTCGAGACCACAGAACAAACACTCAATCTCCCTCCAACTACGTCACAGCCTCGTGAAGCAGGAATTACTGATATGGTATGGACAGCAGAGTCCAAGTTCAGTTTCTGCAACTCTTCTGACCCTCCATATGATCCACTCATTTATGCCTCTCAATAAAATGCAGTGAAAACATCTACCCCAGATCATTACTATGAGAGTTAGATATTGGAAGGTAGTAGCACACAGTAGGAGCTGTGTAAGTCCATTGCCTTGGCACATGGAGAGATGTATGCACCAGGAACTGTTATTATCATCTGAAGGGTAAAGCCCTCCTCCCACAAAAAAAGAAAGTCTTGTCTGTGAGTTGTAGGTGGCATATCAAAGCCTCCTCACCACAGGATAAAGAAAATGGAGGATCCCAGAGGGCAAGGAGTGCATCAAAAGTCAGAGGCAAGTGGACAGTAGTACTCAGACTGCAGATGCCCTGGAAAAAAACTGTCCCCAAATCTAAGGTTTCAATCTAGGGGTGCTTCTGGCTTCCTTCCTGTAGGACCTTGGCACTGGCCAGTACTCAAAAGGAGAGGCTGAGATACTCCTTTGTGTTATCTGAGGGGCGGGGCTCTCCAGAGAGCATGCACCTAGGAGCTAGCAGGTTGCCAGGGCGCACAGTACCCTGGTTGGAAAGAAAGGAGCAGGAAGGATACTCCAAGAGGTGAGGGAGGTGGGAGGAGAGCACCACCCAAGGTGAACTGGACTGGCTGCCAAGGCTCCAAGTGCCTGGCTTGACATTTGGAGCAGTCCTGGTACGCTCCACGGAAATAGGTGAGCCACTGTGCACAGCCTGGCTGCACAGAGCTGGTGCCCCAGGGCCAGAGCCCCAGGAAACGAGGCTGTACACTCCAACACACAGTCTGATAACCTAGATAGCATCCTCATGTCCATCTGCCGCTCCTGAGGGTATGCAGGTGAGGCTTCTGCCACCAGAGGTGGGGGTAGGGTGGGGGTGGGGTGATGGGGTGAGATTAAGTTTGCTTCCTTAACCAGGACAGTTGCACAGCTACTCCTAGTTCTTGGCTTAAATCCCACTCTTGGAGCCCATAGGTACTGGGCTAACTTTGGAGGGATTTCCACTCCCCATCCTACCTCCTTTGCAGCCTTCATAGTAGGTGCTCCCTGCAAGGAGCAGCTGTCACCCCACCTCCACCAGGCTTAGCAAAAAAAAAAAAAAGGCAGTTGGCAGGGCTGCTCCTCTCTCTTCATGTAGCTGGGAAAGGAAAATAGAAAGTACATAACAGAGGGCCTGGGAGCCTGCCTGGCTTTCTGGGCCTGCAGCTCAATAGCTTCCCAAATGCAATCACTTTCTCTAGTAATCTAACCCCTACTGCACAGCTGGCACTAAGTGAGGTACCTAGGAGGCCTAGAAGAGGCTTTCCAAAGGGGTTGAGCCACACTGAAAGTGGATCCAGACATCATTCTGTGCCCAACTCTCACTCACCAAGCCGTAGCTCCCCAACCCCCAGGTGAGCAACTGAGGGAATGCCGTGTGCCCAGCAGTGGCTACCAGCCCTGAGTGCAAAGGGGCACTAGGTGAGGGAGGGGGTGCTGGGCATAGGGATGGCAGCCCCAAACCTGGTTCAAGCCCTTGGGTGGCCAGCGGCCCTTCCGTCTTGACTCACATAGTCATAGAACTAGCAGAGGCTGCTATGCAAGCTTTAGAAGAAATTAGGGGACAGGGCAGGAATGCGGCAGGGAACATGACCCTTGGATGGAGCAAGGAAAAGCTACAGCCCCTTGGGGAAAGAGTTTCAAAGGAAGAGAGATCACTGATGGCATGGCAACCATCTCTGGTATAGGGCTCACCTGGGTGTGTACTTACCTACTTCTGGAATGGAGGCAGGTGAGTTTGGGAGTGAGGGCCTCAGGTATGTGGGAATGCTGCAGAATAATCGGACTGGTGAGAAGCCAAGCACCACTTGGAGAGTTGGATAACTAATGTTTATTACGCTGGCAGTCCCAGAAGAGCTAGCACTCTGAAGATCTGGACCCTGAGCTCAGGGATAAACTTACTTTCACAGAGCTTATCTGCACAATTACAGTTTTACAGTTGGCATGGGCTGATTGGTTAATCTGTCTTCAGGTGGTTACAGATAGCAGGAGTTGCTATGGGCTATAGGCAGTTACAGGGCATGAGATTTTCAAACAGGAATTTAGGCAATACATGTATTATCTAGACAGAACAAGCAAAAGCGGAGGATGAGTCTTTAGCTACTCTTGAGGTCACCCTACCCTTCAGCCTATTTGGCTAGCATATCTACGGAAGCAGAACACAAAGAGCTGTTTATAAGTTAACTATTTGAGTGTAAAACTCCTCTTCGTTCCCCCCTTTTGATGTCCTTTAAATTCTTATAGGGCATCAACATCTTGATTTTCTTGACCTAGGGATTGGTATAAGAGTGGTCCAGATGTCACAATCATTTGTAACTTTGTAGATTCTAGGTATGAGGAAACAAACTTGACAAGACAGTTCCAGATACAGGGACCAAATAAGAGCTGTGAAGAGCATGAGGAGAGGACCTGCAAGTGGGAGAAGCCAGGATCCCCAATTCCATATTCTGGACCAGGACCCCCATGACTCGTTCAATTGTTGGCAGATTTTTGAAGCTCTATCTGTAAGCCTTTTTGTTGTATCTCTAACTATAATAGATTGATTAATATAAAAACAACATTCCTTAAAAATAAGCACAACCCTCCTTTTTCGGCTGTTAGAAGATCAAGTCCCCTCCGGTTTTGTAAAACTACTCCTGCTAAGGAATCTAAATGGCTTTGTAAAGTGACGATGCTTTTGGATATGTCTTCTAAGCTGTCAAATAGGTCCTTTGATAATAAGATAGGGAGGAGGCTAGACTGGCTGTGCCTATGCCTACCCCTGCAATGATGCCAAGGGCTATAAGAAGAGGAAAGAATTATATTGCTTATTTAGTTCTTGTTTGTGTTAGAGGGATGGTCATAAACTGATTTTTAGGAGCAATGTTTATTTCAGGGGCCAAGTAAACCAGGGTATAGGTCCCTGTCCAGTTAGCCGGGAGACAAAGATATAAATTGGTTCCACAAATTGGAGGCTCAGGAGAGGCTGCCTTTCCTTTCAGTGTACCTTTAGTCATGTCAATAATTTGGAAATCAAATAAATTTTCTATATTCATCAGGTCAAATGGATGGCCTCCCCAATACTTGGGGTGAAGGATCATATTATTGATTGCCCAATACCGGATGGGGATGGGGACAGCTGAGTAGCAGGCAGAAAATAAAGATAGGCAAAGCCAACAATATTTATCCAAGTCACTGTTGGAAGAGTTTAAGAGACGATAAGCTAAATTAAGAGTCCTTTGTAAGTACTCAGTATCCATAATTCCCTTGTAGGGTAAGTTAAAGAGTATATTGCCTGAATATAAAATCCTACTAGAATTAACAAAGGAAGGACTTTTCTCATGATCATAAGGAGTTAAAACAACCAATAGCAATTAGACAAAGTCTCTAGAAATATACTGAAGAGAGTTTTAGCCTGCACATGCAAGAATCAAGAGGATCCTGATATAGGCTAAATAGGTCAGAGCTAAAGTAACTCTTTGACTCAGGTTCCAATTGGTGGGTGTTACTGAGGCAAACCCTAAAGTAAGAAACAGGACAAGTATACTAAAGAGGGTTAGGGCTAAAGGATGATAACAATACATCTAGAAATTCTGGACGGTTGTTCCTCAAGTTTCTGCTGTGCGTAGACTGACCAGAATAGGCTGGAAGATCTCAGGTGGATCTCTGCTGCCTTCGGAACATGATTCAGAGTGGCTGTTCAGGAAGAGGCTCTGCAGTACAAGTCTCCCATTTTTCTGGAGGTGTCTCTCTCTTTATTTGGGTGTGGGGGATCCACGGGGTGATACCTGCAACCTTAACAGCAATGGGAGTGCTAATATAACAGTGTGAGGGCCAGTCCAGATGAGCTGGAGTGGCTACTTCTTCTAGTCTTTAACCCATACTTCATCTCCTGGATGATAGGGCTAGACCCAATCCCTTCAGGGGATAGGGGCTTTTTCTAGGGTTTCCTGGGTGATGTGGCGGAGGATCCTCCCTAGGACCTGAAGATATCAGGACAGTTCTAGATCAGCTATCAGTTGAGGGTCTCCTTTTAACTTCCCTATCACTGGGGGAGGTCTCCTGAAAAGAATTTCAACAGAGGAGTAGCCTGAAGGCCTTGGGGTGCGCTGTGCTTGGAGTAGAGCCAAAAACAGCAAGTCAATCCCAGATAACTAGGTTTCCTGACAAAGCTTAGCTAGAGTGATCTTGAGGGTCTGGTTTATGCACTCAATTTTCCCTAAACTTTGTTGCCTGTAGGCCATGTGAAGCTTCCATTTGATTCCTAGAGCTCTGGACAGAGTCTGGACTACCTCACACACAAAGGCAGGTCCATTGTCAGATTCTATAGAGAGGGGCAGCCTATATCTTGGAAGAATTTCTCTCAACAGGCTCTAGCAAATTCTCATGCCCATTTATTGCATATAGGAAAAGCTTCAGCCTATCAGGAGTTGGTGCAAACTAACACAAGCAAGTGTCAGTGGCCCTGGCAGGGCTTGAACTCAGTAAAGTCCACTTCTAGGTCTTCAAAGGGCATAGTCCCAATTGTTTGTACCCCCAGATTGGATTAAATATCTATCAGAAAATTAAAAGGCATATTTAAGGATTTATATAAAGCAGAGATCCAAGAGGCTTAGATGCAACCTATTGGAAACAAAAAGAAAAGCATTTTCTTTGCCGCAGGCAAAAGGAGAGAACTTTATTAATAATTTTTTCCTGGGAAAAAGCAGAATACATTTCCATTAATGCCCAGGTGGATAAAAAGTCCACTAAACACCATGAACAGCCAAAATAACAAGGTATCTCAGAAAGAATGAGAAAAATCTCCAGAAAACAAGTTTACAGACATAGAAATATTCAGTTTAAATACAGAGAATTCAGGATAGTACTTCTGAAAAAACTCAGTGAATTCCAAAACAAATCATATCAATAATTTCAGGAACTGAAAAAACACATAGATGAGCAGAGAAAGGAGATTGAAGCCCTCAAAAAGAATCAAATAGAACTTCTGGAGATAAAGAACACACTACAAGAGCTGAAAAGTGAAATAGCAAGCTTGGGAAATAGGGTTGACAAAATGGAGGAAAGGATCAGTGATATTGATGATAGAAATCTAGAAATAAATCAGAAGGAAGAAGAGAAAAACTGAAGAAGGAAAAAATAATAAAAGAGAAATACATGAACTAGCTGATACCATCAGAGAGGAAACATAAGAATAATGGGCATTATTGAAGGCAAGCAAAGGAACAGGCTCTAGAAAGCATTTTCAGACAAATAGCTGATGGAATTTCTGATATCTAAGGAATGAGCTGGAGCTTGGAATTCAAGAAGTCAACAGAACACCCAATTATCTCAACCCAAAAAGGCCTTCACTAAGACACATTGTATTAAACTGATCAAAAATCAACAAAGACAGAATTCTCAGGGCAGCCGGGGAGAAGAAAATGGTAACTTATAAAGGAAACCCATTGGATTATCCTGGACTTCTCAGTGCAAACCTTATAAGCCAGAAATAAATGGAATCAAATATTTATACGATTAAGTGAAAGAAACTACCAGGCCTAGAATCCAGTTAAGCTCTCCTTTAGATATGAAGAAGAAAAAGACCTTTCCAGACATGCAAAAATTGAGGGAATTCTCCACTATGAGGCCTGCACTAAGGAAATACAGAAAGGGGTCAGTTCACCTAAAACAAAATGACAAAAAAAAAAAATACATCACTAGACGTAAAGTGACTATCAGGCAAATAGAAGCAGAGGAGTGCAACCCTTACTAAGAACAAGGCTTTAGAAGCTTGAACAAAAAGAAGAGAATTGCTATAGCAAGATAATAATGAACGTTCAGCATACATACGGAAAAACAGAGATAACAATGACTGAAGAGGGGAGGATTCAACATCCAAATTTGCAAAGGGGTATAGAGATAAGGTACACACAGAAGAAACTGGAATAACGTATATATATAACTCTGTTTTACATATTTGTAATGGTAACCAAACAGCAAAGATTCAGAACCAAACTATATAACATAAAACCAGAACCAGAGGCAAAACCCACAAAAGCTAACCAAAATAAAGAAACAGAAACACAAGGACAAGGAAGCAATGCAAACACCAACCTACCAGAAAGCAAAAGATAAAATGGCTATAAGAAGACCCATATTTCAATAATCACCCTAAATGTAAGTGGACTGAACTCACCAATAAAAAGCACAGAGTTGCAGAATGGATCAAAATAAAAAAAAAAAACCCAACCATGCTGCCTCCAGGACACATCTCAGCTTCAAATACAAATATAGACTCAAAGTGAAAGTGTGGAAAATAATATTTCAAGAAAATGGCATTCAGAGAAAAGGGGAGTAGTGGTACTAATATCAGATGAAAATAGACTTCAAAATAAAAAGGTAAAGAAAATACGAGGGACACCTTCATAATGATAAAGGGAATCATGCACCAAGAAGACGTAACGCTTATTAATATCTATGCTCCGAACCAGGAAGCCCCAAAATATGTAAAGCAATTATTAACATAACTAAGGGGAGAAACAGACAAAAATGCTATCATAGCAGGGGACCTAAATACCCCACTGTAGGATATGGACAGATCATCCAAACAGAAAATCAATAAGGAAGTAAAGTCTTTAAATAACACATTAGACCAACAGGACATAATGGACATTTACAGAGTGGTCCATCCCAGAAGAGCTGCTAAAACACTGTGTTCTAATGCATGTGGAACATTCTCAAGAATCATCCACATACTGGGACACAGAGATAGCCTCAACAAATATAAGACGTTTGAAATCACCGACCGTATTCTCTGATCATAATTCTTTGAAACTAGAGATCAACTACAGAAAAAAAGCAGGAAACCCCACAAATACATGGAGATTAAACAACATGCTACTGAAGAAGAAATAAAAAGAGAGAACAAGAGATACATAGAAACAAATGAAAAATGATAGTACAACACATCAAAACTTTTGGGTCATGGCAAAAGCATTCATAAGAGGAAGTTCATATCATTACAGGCTTACCTCCAAAAAACAAGAACAAGCCCAAATAAACAACTTAACACTTCATCTAAAAAAAAACAGAAAGAAAAGACAAACAAAGTCTAAAGTCAGCAGAAGGAAAGAAATCATCAAAATTAGAGCAGCAGAATTAAATGATATTGATAACAAAAACGATAGAAAAAAATAAATGTAACAATGTGCTGGTTCTTTGACAAGCTTAATAAAATTGACAAACTCCTGGCTAGACTCACTAAAGAAAAAAGAAAAAGGACATAACTAAACAAAATAAGGGATAAAAAGGGGAAATCACTATTGATATTGCAGAAACAAAGGATCATGCAAGAATATGATGAAAAAGTATGTAACATCAAATTTAATAACCTAGGAGAAATGGACTAGTACTTAGAAAATAACAACCTTCTTAGAATGATTTAAGAAGAACTGGAAAATCTAAATAGACCAATCAGCGGTATGGAAATTGAAACAATCTTCAAAAATTTACTAAAAAAGTTAAAAGTACAGGACAAGATGGCTTCACTAGTGAATTTTACCAAACATTCAAATAAGATTAATACCTATTCTTCTCAAATGTTCCAAAAAACTGAAGAGGAGGCAATACTCTCCAACTCATTTTATTGAGGTCGATATTTGCCCATACCAAAACCTGGTAAAGATAATGCAAAAAAAAAAGGAAACTACAGGACCAATATCTTCATTGAACACAGATGCAAAAATCCTAAATTAAGATACTAGAGAACCGAATACAGCAACTTATTAAAAAAGATTATACACCACGATCAAGTGGCTTCATCCCAGGGCACAGGATGGTTCAACAATGCAAATAATTAATGTGATACACCACATAAACAAATTAAAAAATAAGAATCATATGATCATTCAATAGATGCAGAAAAAGCCTTCAACAAGATACAGCATCCATTTATGATCAAAACACTTAACAAAATCAGTATAGAAGAAAGTACCTTAATATAAAGGCCATATATGACAAACCCTCAGCCAACATTATACTTAATGGTGAAAAACTAAAAACTTCCTCTAAGATCAGGAACAAGGCAAGGCTGTCCACTATTGCCACTGTTATTCAATATAACATTGGAGGTCCTAGCGAGTGCAATCAGACAAGAGAAAGATATAAAAGGCATCCAAATAGGAAACGAGGTCAAACTGTCGCTATATGCAGATGACATGATTCTTCTATATAGAAAACCCTAAGATTCTACAAGAACATTAATAGAAAAGTAAGCAAAATTTGTAAGGTTTCTGGACACAAATCAACATTCAAAAATCCATAAAGTTTCTATACTCTAATAATGAAGTGTCAGAAAAGAAGTAAAAAAATAGTTTTCACATTGCAACAAAAAGAATAAAATACCTAGAATATATTTAACGAAAACAATGTGAAGAACTTATAATAAAACTAACAAGACCCATTAAAAGAAATCAAAGAGATACAAAGAAATGGAAAAGATATTCGTGTTCTTGGAATGGAAGAATAACATAGTTAAAATACCATATTACCTAAAGCATTATACAGACTTAATGCAATTCCCCATCAAAATCCAGTTTGGCATTTTTTTAAAGAAATAGAACAAAAAATCATCAGATTTGTATGGAAGCCCAAAAGAGCACAATTGTGAAAGCCAACCTGAGAAAAAAGAACAAGGCTGGAAGCATCATCCTGCTCCACTTCAAATTATACTACAAAGTGACAGTTACCAAAACGGAATGGTACTGGCACCCTACAGACACACTGGCCATGGAAAAGAATCGAGAATCCAGAAGTAAACCCATATTTATATGGGCAAATAATTTTCAACTAAAGAGCCAAAACATACAATAAATGATGCTGGGAAAACTGGAAAATCACCTGCAAAAGAATTAAACTAGACTGTTGTCTATCACCACACACCAAAAATTAATCAAAATGATTAAGGACCTGAATATAAGACCTGAAAAATAAAATGCATAGAAGAAAACATAGGAATGAAACTCAAGGACTTGGACTTAAAGAGTATTTTATGAATTTGACCTCAAAAGCAAGGGAAGTAAAAGCTAAAATAAGTGAATGGGACTACATCAAACAAAAAACTTTCTGCTCAGCAAGAGAAATTGTCAACAAGTAAAGAGACAACCATGCGAATGGGAAAATGTATTTGCAAGTAACACCACCAATATAGGCCTAATACAAAATATACAAAGAACTCATATGACTCAATAACAACAACAAAACAACAATCAAATGATCCAATCAAAAAAATGCAGAGGACCTGAACAAACAATTCTCCCTAGAGGACATACAAATGGCCAACAAATAAACGAAAAATGCCCACATCACAGCTATTAGGGAAATGCAAATCAAAACCACAATGAGATACATCTCACACCTGTTACAATAGCTATAATCAACAAAACAAATAATAACAAATGTTGGAGAAGATGTAGAGAAAAGGAACCTCGTATCTGCTGGTGAGACTGCAAATTGGTAGAGCCACTATGGAAAACAGTATGGAGGTTCCTAAAAAGCTAAGAATTGATCTACATATGATCCAGCAATTCTTCTACTGAGTATTGACCCAAAGACTTAAAATCGACCTCTGAAAAGATATTTTGCACACTGATGTTCATGGCAGCATTATTCGCATGATCAGGACATGGAAGCAACCGAAGTTCCTGTGATAGATGATGGCTAAAGAAAGCTGTGGAACATATATACAATGTAATATTACTCAGCGCGATAAGAAGAGATGAAATACCGCCATTTGCAACGATATGGATAGACCTCGAATAATCATGCTAGTGAAATAAGCCAGATAGAAAAGTCAAAAATCACATGATATCACTTATACGTGCGATATAAATCCTAAAAGCAACAAACAAAATAGGACAAACAAATAGAAAACATAGACATGTACTATAGCTAGTGGTTACTAGAGGGTAGGGTGTGGCTGGGAGTAGGGTTAGGTAGACAGTTAAAGAGGGTCAAATATATGGCGTAAGGGAGAGGGTGACAGAGTAAGGGGATCAAATATATAGTAGCTGAAGGGAACTGGACTTTTGGATCTTAACACACAATAGTATAACAATGTCAAATATAATGTACACCTGAAAAATATATAATTGATTAACCAATGTTACTTACTCCGATAATTTAATTTAAAAAATTTTAAAAGAATGTTAACAACTACATTCCTATCAATAAGTACCTCAAATAGAAAAGAATTAAGTGCTGCAACTAAAAGGGAATGAATGGAAAGGAAAGCAAGACCCCTACATGTTCCTATAAGAGAACTCCACTTCAAATTAAAAGACACATACAGACTAAAGGAAGAGATGGATAAAGATATTGCTTTGATGTAACCTAGAAGTTATTTAAAGTCAGAAAGAGGAAAATAAACACTATATGACTTTACTCATATGTAAAATCTAAGGAGAAAAAAACAAAATAATCAAAAACAGACTCACAAATATAGTGGACAATTTGGTGATGGACAGAGAGGAGGATGTTTTGGGGGATTGGGAGAAATGGAGTAAAGGGTTAAAGAATTACAAATTAAGTAGCTGATGGATGGTCACAGGGATGGAAGCATGGCATATGTAATGCAATTAGCATTAACATGTTGGCTAGGTAGAGGGTCAGGAGGAGGAAGCATTTGGAGGGATCATTTTATGAAGTACTTAAATGCTAACCAACATACTAATACTTGAAATAATAAAATAAATACATTTTTAAAAAAGAACAGTCACTAGGAATCAGACGGCGGTCAAGTGAACACCCCGCAGATTCACATGGGGTCAAGAAAGACCTTGCAGGAATCGTGTGTCTACCAGGTGACTAGTCTTGTTGCTGTGGCATAGGTTTTCACTATATAGAATGAACCAGGCTTGACTGTGTGAGAAACGTTTTCCACTTGAGTTTCTCTTAAAACGAGACCGATGATGTCGTGTTTTTGTTTGTTTATTTTGTTTTGTTTTTGCTATCAAGATGGTCTTGTTACTGTGAGCCCAAGTACTCCACCTAAGTTCGTTAAGAAAAGTAGGCTGATTCTGTGGGCAAGGTCTGCACTCTACTTCCTGGAAATAGGAACAAGTTGGCCTGCTTACTAGCTCCCCAACTGAATTCCTGAAAGAACACTCCAGACTTGTGCCATTTTAAGTGCCCACGCATACAACCTTCTTTACCAGGGGAAAGGGCTGATGCTGTAGGTTGGTTGCCTTAATAACTGCAAAAGGGAAAATTGTGATGTGGGACCAGTTTGTGCTGAATGATTGTTAGGAATGACACAACATTGGTGCCTTCGGCCCAAATTTCTTTTGTACATGCTTTAAAGGGAGGACAGTCTTTGGTGCCTGAACCAGTTCTCTATTCTTCTCCTCCTAGGAGATGACACCTTGTCTGTGGTCCAAGGTCTCCCCAAGTTTCCGTTAGCAGGAAAACAGGCTGGGTGTTTTGGGGCCTAGGTCTTCGTCTGCACTTTGTTACCAATTGGATGGTGTTGGACTTTGTGGTTCCTGGGGCTGCCAACTAGTTCCTTTTAAGGGGTCCATCCTTGGTGCCTAATTTTACATAGTCTTGTGTTTTATTTTCTCCTCCATAAAGAGAAGGCTTGTTGCTGTGGGCCTAGATTGAAGGTGACACTCATTCAGAGAGAACAAGCTTAAAAAGCAATGGGACCAGGATGTACTCTCAGTCTCTGTTATGAAAAACAGAAAGAAACGCTCTGGCCAATTTTCTCAGCTCTACTTCCTGCAAAGAGGGAAAGGGATTGAAACTGCACAGCAAGGTCAGCATTCTGATTCTGAATTAAAATCCAGGAAGGAGACAAAGGTCCTAGGTCTCAAGTTAAGATTATCTTACCTGATGATAGGCTTGCCCTGTGGGTAAAGTCTCTTCAGAGAGTACAGGGCTTTTGTGCCATGGGTCCCAGTTTCACTTGTACTTTTTCTTAGGAAAATACAGGCTTTGTGCCTTGGGCCCATGTCACCACTCCATAATTATTAAAAGGGAAGACAGTGTTGCTAATACAAATGGAGGTCTACATTTTTCTTTTTGTTCATAGAGGACAAACTTTGATTTGGGCCATGCACACCACATGAGTTTCTGTTCACAGGGCTACTTGGGTGGTAGTGTGAATAGTTGTCCCACCTAGTCTGTAAATCAATTAGCCATCTTGAACTTGGAAGCCTAGGCCTGCATTCTAGTTCCTGTGAGGAGATCCTGGCTTGGTGTCACAGAATCTAAATTCCATTCTAGTTTCCCTTGTATAAAGAAAGGAGTGTTTACTGTGGCCCTTGGTTACCACTAAACATTATTCTGGGAGGACAGGCTTAGAACCATGAGCCCAAGTCTCTGTTAGCAAAAGACAGAAGAAATGCTGTGGCACGAAGTCTCAGCTCTACCTTCCTGGAAAAGGTTGAAAGGGTTTGGAACTGCAAGCCAAAGTCACTACTCTCACTCCCAAGAGAAATTTCAGACATGCAGCCAAGGTTCTGGTTTTCTAAGAAAGTTTTCTTACCAGAGGAATGAATGACCTTGCAGTTTAAGGTCTCCAATCTACTAATTTTCAATGAGGACATGCTTGGGGCTTAGACCAAGGCAATGTTGCATTAGTATTGAGAAGAGATGGCTTTGTGTAATTGGCCCGGGTCTCTAGTCTACATTATTTGAAGGGAGGACAGTACTGTTACATGAATGGATTCTCATTTCAGCAGATAGCTTTGGTCTGTGTGCCATGTACCGCACATTACTTTCCATCACAGGTCTTAAGGTGTTGGTAGTGTGAGTAGGCTTTTTTGGCTAGTCAGTTTCAATATTGGACAATATTAACCTCAGGAGAATGGTCCCACGGAGTCACAAAGTGATCACGGGACCGCGGTATGGAATCACGTAATCATCATGAGACTGGACTGTATGAAGCACATGGATTTCATGTGACAGATGGGATGAGGTAGTGATTCCCTTGGAATGACTAGTGCATATCACTTGATAAAATTCACATAAACACTGAGAAAACATTAGTCTCTGTGTAACAGAAGTTGACCGCAAGCCTCCTAAGTGACCTCCACTCAAAATGCCGTGTCCACAAAAAACGTACTTCAGGTCAACGGTTATATGTGGCCAGACATGATCCTTAATTTGCCTTAGGTTTGTCTGTTTTCAGAAAACCAGCTTATTGTTAGTGGAGGCACTTGGTCACATTATGGCCACGTTGAAACTTGGAAAATGAGTGTGCTGTGTGAAAGCTACAGAATAGAGGTAGGAAATGGACAGTCGCCATTCTGTGTATTGTAGGTAAAATTCTGATTCATTTGGTGAGGTTAACTCTTCATGGCCTACAGAACACCTGACTCAGAAATTCCTCTATAGCAAACCACAGACTATAAATTCTGAGAGGACAGGCTTAACGACCATCAAAAGAAAGGTGAGATATTGTCATTGAGGCAGTTTCCTTCATCATGTTATTTCAAAACCCTTGGTTTAGGCCAGCAAAGGAAAATGATGTGGCAATCACCTTGAAAATTTCATAGCAAAGAATGTGGGAATATCACAATATTCCCGTGGTTGCCTGGCAGAAATTCACATCCATCAAGAGACTGGGCTCAGGGCATTACTGGGAGATCATGTGACACTGGGTGATTGGTGGTGCTCACTTTTGAGTTACCCTTCTATATTTCCTTGGTAAAATTCACATAAACACTGAGAAAAAGAGAGTGTGTGTGTAATAGAGTGTGGCTGAGACATCCACCTTCACTGCCCTTCAATTGAAAAAGTGTGTCTGCATGAGAAAAACCTGCTTGAGGACAGCAGTGTAGGCTTAGCAGACAATGATCTTTAGATAAACCGCCTGAGATTTTGGCTGTAGTCAGCAATCTGCTGAAGGCAATGGGAGTGACTGTTCTCACATCATGCGCTTGAAATTTGGACGCTGAATCTGCCAGAGGAAGCTTCTTTAGAACAGTGGATATACAGCTGCTACTTTGCTGTATCTGAGTAAAAATGCTGAGTCACTGTGAGTATAACTCATAATGACTTGAGTGCCAAATCCCACACTCTTCTTGGAAGTGGAACCTTAAGAACTACTGTCGTGAGTGAATTGCTTAACGGCCATGCATCGATGTTGAAATATTCAAAATGTGAGTTTATGAGATGTGTTTTGAAAAACACTTGGTTGAGGATATGGGAAGAGGAATAAGGTGGAAGTCACCTGAAAATCACATAGAAATCAATATAGAATTATATGGAAGTACGTGAACACTTCGCAGGATTCACATAGGAACATGAAAGACCCTACAGGAATCGTTTTCGTCTACCAGGTGACTAGCCTTGGTACTGTGGGTGTAGTTTTTCACTCTAATTCTTAGAATGAACCAGATTTGAGTGTCTGTGAAATGCTTTCCACCCAGTTTACCTTGAAAATGAGACTGGCATGGTATGGTGTTTGCAAACATCCACTCTACTTCCCTGATCCGAGCAGAGGACTGGTTCATGGTCATGGATTTCTATCGACATGTTTTTTATCTACAACAGATGTTCTTGTTACTGTGTGCCAAGTTCCTACTCCAAAAGTTCTGTTATGAAAATTAAAGCTACCTTTTGTGGATCTACACTCAACTTACTAAAAAACATGAGCAATGCTTGGCTGTGCTTCCAAGCTCCCCAAATAGTTCCTGAAAGAAGTTTCAAGGATTTATGGCACATTTCTAACTATGCAAACTACCTTCTATTTACCTGGCAAAAGGCTTGGTGCTATAGATTATGGTCCACCTTTCAGTAATGGCAAAAGGGAAAATTGGTGACATGGGGACCAGGTTGTCCTGAATGGATTGTTAGTATTACACAAGATTGGTGCTATCAGCCCAAAATTCTATTGTAAATGCTTTTAAGAGAGGACAGACTTGGTGCCATGAAACGAGTCCTCCATTCTTCTTCCTCTTAGGAGATGACATCTTGATTCTGTGGGAAAGGTCTCCCCAGGAGGTTCTGGGTAGCAGGGACCAGGCGGGTATGTGGGCCCAGGTCTTCCTTCTGGCCATTGTTTCCAAATGCATGGTCTTGACCTTGTGAGCCGGGCTGCCAACTAGTTACTTTTAGGGGGTCCATGCTTGGTGCCTATTTCCATGTATCTGTTATGTTTCTTTCTTGAAAATAAGGCTTGTTGCTGCACACCCTAGGACTCCAGCTGACATTTGTTCACAGAGCCACAGTCTTAGAACCATGACCCAGTCACCCCTTCAGTGTCTGTTAGGGAAAGACGCGAAGAAATGCTGTGGGCCAATATTCTCAGCTTTACTTCTGAAAAAAGGGAAGGGGTTGAAACTGCAAACCAAGGTCAGCCTCTAATTCCTGAATAGAAATCAAGTAGTGAGAAAATGTCCTAGGTTCGAGGTAAAATTCTCTTACCTGAGAATAGGCATGCCCTATGGGGTTAGATCTCCTCTCCTAGTATTCAGAGAGGATAGGTTTATTGCCAAGGTCCAGTCTACATTTTTTATTGTTAGAAAAGACAGTCTTTGTCTTCGGGGCCTGTGTCACTCTCCACATTCTTTCAAGGAAAGACAGTGTTGCTGGTACTAGAGGTCTCCATTCTTTCTTTTGTTCAGAGAAGATAGTTTTGTTGTGAGCCATGCAATGCACATTAAGTTTCTGTTACAAAGATACCTTGGTTGTAGTGTGAGTACTTGTTTCTTCTAGTTTGTTATCTATTAGGACAGTCTTTGAACATGGGAGCCAGGGAAGCACTCTAGTTCCTGTGATGAGAGTTCAGCTTGGTGTCATACACCGAGTCTCCATTCCAATTTCCCTTGAATAAAAATGGTTTGTTGCTTTGGACATAGGACATCACTTGAGTTCATATAGGAGAATTGGCTTAGAAGTGAGCCCAGTCCACGACTTCAGTCCCTGTTACAAAAAGACAGAAGAACTGCTGTGGGACAAGGTTTGGCTCTACCTCCTAGAAAGAAAGGTGAAGTATTGGAACTGCAAGCCAAAGTCAATATTCTCACTACCAAGAGAAATACCAGACCTGGGGCCAAGGTTCTGGTTTTCCAAGAAATATATTTTTACCAGAGGAATGAATGACTTTGCAGTTAAGGTCTCCAAATCTTACTAATTTTCAAGGAGGACAGGCTTGGTGGCTTTATACCAGGGCTTCATTGCATTTAATGTTAGGAAGAGGACTGGCTTTGTATCATGGGCCTGGGTTTTTAGTCTACATCATTTGGGGGAGGCTAGTACTGTTACCATGAATGGAGGCCTTTCTTTTCTATAAGAAATAAACAATTTTTGTGTGTATCATGCACTGCTCACTAGTTTCCATCACAGGATCTAGGTTTTGGTAGTGTGAGTAGGTTTTTTACATAATCTGTTTAAAAGTAGTACTGTTATCCTTGAGACAATGGCCACATGGGAATCACAACAGATCATGGACTGCCACATGGGAACTTGTGCCCATCAAGAGAGTGGCCTTTATGAAAACACAGGGAGATCTGTGACAGATGGGAATGATGTAGTGCTCCCTTGTAATGAGAGAGTGCATATCACTTGATAAATTACATATGCGCTAAGAAGACATTAGTCTCTGTGTAACAGAAGGTGGCTGAGACGACCTCCTAACTGACCTTTAATCGAATGTTGTGTCAATATTACAAACCTTACTTGAGGTCAACGGTATATGTGACCAATGATCTTTAATTTGCCTCAAGTTCTGTCTTTTCAGGAAAACCTGCTATTATGGCAGTGGATTCAGTGGAGCCACATTGGCCAGGTTGGAAACCTGGAGGCTAGGTGCTATGTGGAAGCAACGGGGATCGCAGTGGAAATGACCAGCCACCATTTTGCTGTATTGTAGATAAAATGCTGAGTCAACGTGAGGACAGTTCTTCATGGCAGATGAATGGCTGCCTTAGTATTTCCTCTATAACAAACCTCAGACTACAAATTCTGAGAGGGACAGGATTTACAACCATAAAAAGAAAGCCAAGATATTGACATTGAGGCAGTAACTGCCATGTGTTCTGGAAACCCTTCGTTTAGGCCAGCAGTGGAAAATGAGGTGGAAGTCACCTGAAAATATCATAGCAAGCATCCAGAGATCTCGTGATATTCAAGTGGCTTACCATATGGGTATCTTGTGATTATCAAGAGACTGGCCTGAGTACAGCACAGGGCGATCATGTGACATTGGGTGATGGTGACGCATTCACTTTGAGTTACCCTTCTACATGCCTTTGGTAAAATTTACATAAACACTGAAAAAGGAGAGTCCGTGTATAAACAGAGCGTGGCCAAAACAGCCATATCACTGCCCTTCAATCAAAGTATGGTGCATTGGGAGACTTGTTTGAGGACAGCGGTGTAGGTTATCAATCAGCGAAATTTAGATAGCTGGCTTCAGATTTCAGCTGTAGTCAGACAACCTGCTGGAAGGCAATGGGAAGGATGTCACACATAAACCGTATTGAAATTAGCAGGCTATGTCTCCTTGAAGTAGCTACTTTAGAATGGGGAAAACAGCTGCCACCATTTTGTTGTATTGTAGCAAAAGTGCTTAGTCATTGTGATCATAGCTTTATCAGCTTCAGGTTGCCACTCCCGCACTATTGTTGGATGCAGACCTTAGGCCATGACTGTCTAGAGGGAATTGCTTAACGGCCAATGCATCAATGCTGAAATACTGAAAATGTGACGTGTTTTGAGAACACTTGAGTGAAGATAGGGGAAGAGGAATAAGGTGGAAGCCACCTGAAATCACGTAGCTGTCTCTAGGGAATCCTGTGGCAGTCACATGAACACCTCACGGGATTCTGTGGCAGTCACATGAACACCTCACGGGATTCACATGAAGAGATCAAGGAAGACCCCTTGGAAATTGCTTATATACCAGTTCACAAGTCCTGTTACTATGGGCATAGGTTTTCACTCTAATTCTTAGAGTGAACCAAGCTTGAGTGTCTATGAAACATTTCCCCTCAAGTTTACCTAGAAAATGAGAACAGCATGGTGTCGTGTCATCAAACTTCCACTCTACTCCCCCTGATACAGGTAGAGGTCTGAATTATGGGCCATGGATGTCTATGCCTTTTTTTTTCTATCAACATGTTCTTTTTACCATGTGACAATTCCTTCAACTAAGGTTCCTTATGAATATGTAGGCTAGATTCTATCGGCCAATGTCTACACTCTATTTCCTGGAAATAGAAACAATGCTTGGCTGTGCTTCCAAACTCCCTAGTTGAGTTCCTGAAAGAAGATCCAGGCTTTGTGCTATGTCTAAGTGCCCATGGTACCATTTCTTAACAGGGGACAGGCTTGGTGCCATAGGTTATGGTCACCTTTCAATAAATATGACAAAAGAGAAAATAGGTGACATGGGACCAGGTTGTTCTGACAGATAGGATGACAGAAGGGTGCCATTGGCCCAAATTTCTAGTGTAAATGCTTAAGGGTAAAACAGTCTTGGTGCATGAACCGAGTCCTTCGTTCTCCTCTTCCTGGGAGCTACCAACAGTTTCCTTTTTAGGAAGTCCAGACTTTGTGCCAATATCCATAGTCCCCATTTTAGTTTCTCTTCCATAAAAAAAAGCTTGTGAGCTGTGTGCTTAGGAGTCCAGGCAACATTCATTCACAGAGCACAGGCTTAGCACCATGAGCCCAGGCACTGCTTCAGTCTCTGTGATGGAAAAAACAGAAGAATGCTGTGGGCCAATTTCTCAGCTCTATTTCCTGGAATAGGGAAAGGTTTGGAACTGCAAATCAAGGTCAGCACTCTGCTTGCTGATTAGAAATCCAGGCAAGAGACAAGGACCTAGATCTCAAGTTAAGATTCTCTTGCCTGAGGACAGGCTTGCCCTATGGGGGTAAGTACTCCTTCTACTAGTTTTCCGAGAGGACAGGTTTCTTGCCATAGGTGACAGTCACCCATGAACTTATTTTTAGGAAAATACAGGCTTGGTGCCTTGGGTCTGTGTCACCCACTCCATATCCTTTCTAGGGAAGACAGTGTTGCTAGTATGATCAAAATATCCATTAACCTTTTTTCAGAGAAGGCATCTTTGTTGTGGACCATGTACTCCATATGAGTTTCTGTTCCCAAGGGCTACCTTGGTTGTAGTGTGAGTAGTTGTTTCATCCAGTCTGTCATCAAGGATGTCTTCACATTGAAAGCCTGGGCTCAAAATCTAGTTCCTGTGAGGAGAGTCCATACTTGGTATCTCAGGCCTAAGACTCCATTTAGTTTTCCTTGCATAAAGACTGGCTTATTGCTGTGGACCTAAGACACTACTTGACATCGTTCGGAGGGCATACTTAGAAAATTTGGACCTAGGCCACAACATGAGTCTCTGTTAGGAAAAGACAGAAGAAATGATAGGTGAACTTGGTATTGCAAAGCAAAGTCACCACTCTCGTTCCTAGAGAATTCCAGGCATTGAGCCTAGGTTCTAGTTCTCCATGAAAGATATTTTTACCAAAGGAAAGACTGGTCTTGCAGTTTAAGCTCTACAATCTACTAATTTCAATGAGGACAAATTTAGTGGTTTAAAACAAAGTTTTGTTGTATTATTGTTAGGAAAAGACTGGCTTTGTGTCCATGGGCAGAACTCCAGTCTACATCATTTGAAGGAGGACAGTACTCTTTACCATAAACGAGGTCTCCTCCCTTTTCTGTAAGAGTACATAGCTTTGGTTTGTGGGCAATGCACTGCACATTAGCTTCTGTCACAGGGTGGACGTTTTGGTAGTGTGAGTAGGTCTTTTGCCTAGTCTTTAACTCAGGACCATGCCTAGCGGGAGTCATAACAGATCACTGGGACCGCATCATTTGAATCAGTTGCTCATCAAGGGAATGGCATGTATGAAATACAAAGAGTTCAGATTACAGATGCGGATGACATAGAGCTCCCTGTGGAATGAAGAGTGTATATCACTTGAGAAAATTCACATACACACAGGCAAAACATTAGTCTAAGTGTAACAGAAGGGGGCCGAGACAGCCTCCTAACTGTCCTCCAATTGAAAGTCGTGTCCACATTACAAATCTTTCCTGACATCGGCAAGAAATATGAAAATTTGCACTTAATGAGATGCGTTTTGAAAATACTTGGTTGATATGGGGGAAAGGAAATAAGGTGGAAGCCACCTGAATCACAGTCTCTTAGGGAATCTTATGCCAGTCATATGAACACCTTGCGGATTCACATAGGGTCACGGAGACCCCTCCTAAATCGTTTATCTACCAGTTCATGAGCTTGTTACTGTGGGCATAGGTTTTCACTCTTACTTCTTAGAATGAACCAGGCTTGAGTGTCTGTGAATCGTTTTCTACTCAAGTTTACCTTGAAAATGAGACTGGTACAGTGTCATGTTTTCAAAACACCCACTCACTCCTTCTGATCCAGGCAGAGGACTGGGTCATGGACCATGAAACTTCTATCAACTTTTTTTCTACCAAGACGGTTTTACCCTGTGGCAAGTCCTCCACCAAAGGTTCCTTTATGAAAATGTAGGATAGATTCTGTTGTGCCAAGGTTCCACTCCACTTTCTGGAATAAGAACAATCCTGGTCATGCTTCCAAGCTCCCCAGTCGAGTTCTTGAAAGAAGAAGTCCAGGCTTTGTGCTATGTCTAAGCGCCCACAGTACATTCTCTTACCAGCGGAAAGGCTTGGCACTGTAGGTTATGGTTACCTTTTCAATAACTGACAAAAAGGGAAAATTGGTGACATGGAACAAGTTGTTCTGATATGCACAGCTAGGATAACAGAAGTGGGGTGCCATCGTCCAAATTTCTATCATAAATGCTTTAAAGGTAAGACAGTCTTGGTGCCATGAACTGAGATCTTCTTCTTCCTCCTCCGGGAGATGAATCTTGTTTCTGTGGAAAGGTCTCCCCAGGAGTTCTAGCAGGGGTCCATTGTTCTCAAATGCATGGTCTTGACCTTGTGGGTTTGGAGCTGCCAACAGGTTCCTTTTTAGGAGGTCCAGGTTAGTTGCCAACTTTCATCAGTCTCCATTTTAGTTTCTTCCATAAGAAGGCTTATTGCTGTGTGCCTAGGACTCCAGGTGATTTTTGTTTACAGAGCACCAGCTTAGAACAGTAAGGCCCAGCACAGGCTCTTTAGCCTCTTTGAGGGAAAAACAGATGAAATGCTGTGGGCAATTTCTTAGTCTCCTTCCTGAAATAGGAGAAGAGATTGGAACTGCAAACCAAAAGGTCAGCACACTGGTTCCTGATTAGAAAATCTGGCAGAAGACAAGGTCCTAGATCTTGTGCTAAGCTTTTCTTCCTTGAGATAGGATTGCCTATGGAGTAAAGTCTCCTCTCATCTAGTTTTCAATGTGACAGATTTTTGGCCATGGGTCCCAGTGTCCCTTGTACTTATTTTTAGGCAAAGACAAACTTTGTGTCTAGGGCCCATGTCACCATTCCCATATCCTTTTAAGAGAAGATAATGTTGCTGGTATGATGGAGGCCTCCTTTCATTCTTTTGTTCAGAGAAGACAGATTTGTTTGTGGGCCATGAACTCCACATGAGTTCTGTTCAAGGGGCTACCTTGACCATAGTGTGAGTAGTTGTTTCATCTAATCTGTTATCATCTAGACAGTCTTAAACTTGTGAGACTGGGCCAGCACTCCAATTCCTATGAGGAGAGTCCAGACTTGGTATCAAAGGCCTAAGTCTCTACTCTAGTTTCCCTTGCATAAAGACAGGCTTGTTACTGAGGCCCTAGGATACCACTCAACGTTTGTTCATAGAAAACAGGCTTAGAACAGTGGGCCCAGTCACCACTTTGTCAATGATAGGAAAAGACCAAAGAAATGCGTGGGACAAGGTCTCAGGTATACCTCCTCTAAAAGGTGAAAGAGAATGGAACAACAATCCAAAGTCACCACTTTCTTCCTAGAGTAAATTCCAGACATTGAGCTAAGGTTTCTATTTCTCCAAGAAAGGACACATTCTTACAGAGGAAAGACTGGCCTTTGCAGTTTAATGTGTCCAATCTACTAATTTTCAATGAGGACACGCTAGGTGTCTTTAGAAAAGTACTCCATTGTATTAGTGTAGAATGAGGCTGACTTTGTTCAGTGGGCCTGGATCTCCCATCTGCACACTGAGAGGGAGGATAGTACTGTTTCTATGAATGGAATTCTTTCTTTCCTGTAAGTGAAGAATGTTTTGGACTTTGGGCCCTGCATTACACATTAGTTTCTATCACAGGACCTAGGTTGTTGGGAGTGTGAATAGGCCTTTTGCCTAGTCTGTTCAAAATTAAACAGCGTTAACCCTGGAACCATGTCCATGTGGGAGTCATGACAGGATCACGTAATCACCCTGTGGGAATCACATGCTCATCAAGAGACTGGCTTGTATGAAACAAAAGGAGATCATGTTACAGTAGAGTTTGACGTAGTGCTCTCTTTGGAATGAATAGTGCATATCACTTGGTAATTCACATGAACACTGAGAAAACATGAGTCTATGTGTAACAGGAGGTGGCTGAGACAGCCTTCTATCTGTCCTGCAATCGAATGTCATGTGCACATTACAAAACTTACTTGAGGTCAATGCTATATGCAGCCAGACAATTATCCTTAATGCTCCTCAGGTTTTGGCTCTTGTCAGAAATCCTGCTTTATGGCAGTGGAGACAGACGGTGGTTGCATATTGGCTGCATTGAAACTTGGAGTATGTGTGCTGTGAGGAAGCGACTAGATAATGGGGAAAACAATATCCACAAATACTGAGTCATTGTGAGGATACCTCTTTATGGAGGAAGAAACGGCTGCCTCAGAATTCCTCTACAGCAAACCTCAGACTACAAATTCTTAAAGGGACTGTCTTAATGACCATAAATAGAAAGCTAAAGAAAGCTGAGAAATTGACTTTGAGGCAGTTCCTTCAATGTGTTCTCAAAACCTTTTTTTAGGCAAGCAAAGGAAAATGAGGTGAATGTCACCTGAAAATCTTATAGCAAGAATGTGGAAATCTTGTGATTAACATGACTGCCCCAGGGGAATCACTTGAATACCAAGAGATTGGCCTCAAAGCATCACAGGGAGATCATGTGATATTGGGTGATGGTGTGGTGTAAATTTTCCTTGGTAAAATTTACAAAAACACTGAGTAAAGGAGAGGCCATGTGTAACAGAGCATGCCGAAACACCCACCTCATTTATTATCAGTTGAATGACAGTTCTGTATGAGAAAAGTTGCTTGAGGACAGTGGTATAGGCCACCAGATAATGATCCATGGAATTCCTATATAGCGAACCTCTGACTACAAATTCTGAAAGAAACTGGCTTATTGAACACAGGTTTCAGCTCTGGGTTGGCAACCTACTTGAAGGCAATGGGAGAAGCTGTCGCACATTAACCATGTTAAAATTTGGGGGCTCAGTCTGCTTGAGGAAGCTACTTTAGAGAAAAGGAAACAGCAGTCACCATTTTGTTATATTGGAGCAAACATTCTGGGTTATTTTGATCATAAATTATAAGGGCTTCAGGTGCAAATCTCGCACTATTCTTGTATGCAGACCTTGGGCCACCACTTTTGAGAGGGAATTGCTTAACAGTCAATGCATCAATGCTGAAATATTGAAAATGTGCAGTTTATGAGATGTGTTTTGAAAAAAACTCAGTTAAGGATAGGGAAAGAAGAATAAGGTGGAAATAAAATGAAAATCATGTAAATATCACTGGGAAATCATGCAGCAGTCACATGAACATATCGCAGGATTCACTTGGTGGTCATGGAATACCCTGAGGGAATTTTTTTTCTACCAGGTGATGAATCTAGTTACTGTGGGCATAGGTTTCACTTTAATTTTTATAATGAACCAGGCTTGAGTGTCTGTGAAACATTTTCCATGTGACTTTACCTTGAAAATGAGAATGGCATGGTGTTGTGTTTTGAACATCCACTCTACTTCCCCTGATCTAGTTAGAGAAATGATTCATGGACTATAGACTTCTATCAACTTATTTCCTTTTCCTATCAAGACGATTCTGTTACCGTGTGCCAAGTCCTTCACCAAAGGTTCCGTTAAGAAAATTTAGACTACATTCTGTAGGTCAGGGTCTCTGTTCTACTTCCTTGAAATAGGAACAATGCTTGGCCATTCTTCCACGCTCCCCAATCAAGTTCCTGAAAGAATAGTAGGGTTTGTGCCAAGTTTCTAAGTGCCAACACTACTTTTTCTTACCAGGGGAATGGTTTGGTGCTGTAGGTTACAGTCACTTTTTAATAATTGGCAAAAAGGAAAATTGGTGATGTAGGACCAAAGTTTAATGAATTGACTGTTAAGATAACTCAAGTTTGGTACCAATGGCCCAAGTTTCTATGTAAACACTTTTAACAGAGGACAGTCTTGATGCTGAGAACCAAGTCCTTCCTTCTTCCTCCTCCTAGGAAAGATAGTTTGGTTCAGTGAGCATAGTTTCCCCAAGCGTTTCTGGTAGCAGGGGCTAGGCTCTGTGTTGTGGGTCTAGGTCTTCAGTCTGGAATTTGGATGGTCTTGACCTTGTGGGCCTGCTGCTGCCAACTAGTTTCTTTGAGGAGGCACATGCTAAATGCCAAAGCCCATAGTCTCTGTTTGTCTTCCATAAGAACACTTGTTTATGTTTGTAGAGTTCCAGGCAACATTCATTCAGAGCGGACACACTTAGAACCATAGGCCCAGGCCACCCCTTCAGTCCCTTTTAGGGAAAGAGAAGAAATACTATGGGACAATTTCTCAGCTCTACTTTCTGGAAACAAACCAAAAAGAGTTTTGAACTGCAAACAAATTTCAGCACTTTGGTTCCTGATTAGAAGTCTAGAAAGGAGAATGTTCCTAAGTCTTGAGTTGAGATTCCCTTACCTGAGTTGAGGCTTGCCCTGTGGGGTAAAGTATCCTCTCTCATAGTTTTCTGAGAGGACAGGTTTATTGCCATGAGTCCCAGTCTCCTTTGTACTTATTCTTAGAAAGTAAGGCTTTGTGTCTTGTGCTTGTGTCATGACTCCATATCCTTTCAAGGGAAGACAGTGTTACTGGTCAGAATAGAAGCCTCCATTCTTTCTCTTTTTTTTCAGAAAAGACAGCTTTTTGTGGGCCATGTACTCCACATGAGTTTCTTTTCACAGTGGCTAACTTGGGTGTAGTGTGAGTAGTTGTTTCCTCTAGTCTGTTGTCAACTAAATGGTCTTGACCTTTGAAGCCTGGGACTGTACTCTTGTTCCTGTGAGGAGAGTCCAGGCTTGGTGTCAAAGGCCTAAGTCTCCATTCTAGTTTTCCTTGCATAAATATTGTCTTGTTGCCATAGGCCTAGGACACAACTCAATATTCATTCAGAGATGACCCTGCCCCCAGGCCACCACTTCAGTCTCTGTTCAGAACTGCAAGTCACCACTATCACTCCTAAGATAAATTTAGGCATGGAGCCAAGGTTCTAATTCTCTAAGAAAGATATCCTTAACAGAGGAAAGACTAGCCTTGTGTTTTAAGGTCTCCATCAGCCCAAATTTCTATCTTAAATGCTTTAAAGGGAGGACAGTATTCTTGGTGTGATCCTAGTTCTCCATTCCTCCTCCTCCTAGGAAGTGACAGGTTTGTTCTGTGGGACAAGGTTTCCCCAAGAGTTTCTGGTATCAAGGGCTAGGCTGGATATTGTGGCTCTAGGTGTTCTTTCAGGACATTTTACCAATTAGATGGTCCTGACCTGTGGGCCTGCCAACTTTGTTATTTGTGGAAGTCCAGACTTGGCACCCATTTCCCAGTTCCCATTCTAGTTTCCTTTCCATAAAGAAAGCTTGTTGTTTTGTGCCAAGGACCCTAGGCTACATTTGTTCAGAGAGGACAAACTCAGAACTGTGGGTTCAGGCCAACCATCCCGTCTCTGTTAGGGAGAGACAGAAGAAATGTTCTGGGACAAATTCTCAGCTCTACTTCCTGGAAACATGGGAAAGGATTAGAACACCAAAGTCAGCACTCTGGCTCCTGAAAAGAAATCTAGGCAGGAGAAATGTTCTAAGTCTAGAGTTAAGGTTCTCTTACCTGGGAACAATTTTGCCCTGTATGGTAAGGTCTCCACTCCCTTAGCTTTCAGAGAGGACAGATTTTTTGCCATGCATCCCAGTATCCCTTGAACTTATCGTTAGTTGTAAACATACTTATTGTCTGGGGCCTGTGTCACCACTCCATGTACTAACAAGGGAAGACAGTGTTGCTGGTACATATGGAGGCCTCCATGCTTCCAGAGAAGACAGCTTTTTCTATAGGATAAGAGCTACACATGAGTTTCTGTTCAAAAGGCTACCTTGGATATAGCTCAAGTAGTTGTTTCCTCTACTCTGTTAACAATTAGACCATCTTATCTTGGGACCCTTGGCTGGCACAATAATTTTTGTGAAGAGAGTCCATGCTTGGCGTCATAGGCCTAAGATTCCATTCTAGTTTCCTTTGTAAAAGACAGGTTTGTTGCTGTAGATCTAGGACACAATTTGACATTCGTTCATAGAGGACAGGCCTAGAAACTTAGGCCCAGGCCACAACGTCAGTCTGTGTTAGGAAAAAGACAAAAGATATTCTGTGTGAGGTCTCAATTCTACATCCTGGAAAAGTGAAGGGATGGAACTGCAAGCCAAAATCACTGCTCTCGCTCCAAAGAGAAATTCCAGACATGGAGTCTAGGTTCTAGTTCTCCAAGAAACATACCAGAGGGAAAATTGGCCTTGCAGTTTAAGGTCTACATCTACTAATTTTTAACAAGCACAAATTTAGTGGCTTCAGACCAAGGCTCCATTGTATTATTATTATGAAGAGACTGGCTTTGTGTCGTGGGCCCAGAACTCTATATTACATTATTTAAAAAGAGGACAGTACTCTTACCATGAACGAAAGTCTCCTCTATTTTCTGTAAGAGTAAATAGCTTTGGTCAGTGGGTGATGCACTGCACATTAGCTTCCATCACAGGGTCTAGGTTGTTGGTAGTGTGAGTAGGTTTTTTGCCTAGTCTGTTCAAAATTAGACAGTAGAAGTCAGGACAGGATCATGGGACCACCGTGTTAGAATCAAGAGACTGGAATTTGTGAAAGACAAAGATATCAGATTACAGATGTGGATGACGTAGTGCTCCCTTTTGGAATGAAGAGTGCATATCACTTGAGAAAATTCACATCACACTGAGAAAACATTAGTCTGTGTTTAACAGAAGGGGGCCAAGACAGCTTCCTAACTGACCTTCAATTGAAAGTCGTGTCCACATTACAAATCTTACTTGAAATCAATGGTGTATGCGGCCAGACAATGATCCTTAATTCGCTTCAGGTTTGGTCTGTTGTCAGGAAACTTGTTTTATGGTAGTAAAGGAGGTGGTTGCATATTGGCCACATTGAAACCTGGAGGCTAAGTGTGCTGTGAGGAAGCCACTGGATTGCTGTGCAAACAACAGCTGCCATTTTGCTCTACTGTAGGTGAAATGCTGATTCATTATGAGGATACTTCTTCATAGCGGCAAGTATTCTTCTAGAGCAAACCTCATACTAGAAATTCTGAGATGGTCTTGCTTAATGAACAAAAAAGAAAGCTGAGCTATTAATATTGAGGCTGTTCTTTCAATGTGTTCTGGACATCCTTGGTTTAGTCCAGCAGACAAAAATGAGGTGGAAGTCACCTGAAAGTCTCGTATAAAGAACTCAGGAATTGTGATATTAATGTAGCTGTCCTGTGGGGATCATGTGACCATCAAGAGATGGAGACTAGCCTAGGATATTACAAGGAGAATACATGACATTGAGTGATGTTGTGGTTCTCACTTTCTAATTATCCTCCTACATTCCTTGGTAAAATTCGCATAAACAATGAGAAGAGGAGAGTCCATGAGTAACACAGCATGGCAAAGATATTTACCTCTCTGCCTTTTAATCAAAAGGTCAGGTCTGTATGAGAAGACTTGCTTGAGGAGAGCGGTGTAGGCTACCAAACACTGATTCTTAGATAACTGGCCTGTGGTTTCAGCTGTGGTCAGGTCATCTGCTGAAAGGCAATGGGAATGGCTGTCACACATTAAACCTGCTGAAATTTGTAGGCTGTCTGCTTGAGGAAGCTACTTTAGAGTGGTGGGGAAAGCAGCCTTATTTTGCTGTGTTGTAGGAAAAATGCTGAGTCATTGTGAGCATTACTCTTAACTGCTTCAAGGCTTTCTCCCATGGCATTCTTGGATGCTGACCTTAGGCCACTACTGCCGAGAAGTTGCTTAATGGCCAATGCTTCAATGCTGAAATACTAAAAATGTGCAGTTTGTGAGACATGTTTGAAAATACTTGATTGAGAATAGGGGAAGAGAATAGGGTGGAAGTCACCTGAAAATCACAGAGCATTTATTTCAGAATCATGCGGCAGTCATGTGAACACCTCGCAGGTTCCACATGCGTGCATTGAAGACCCCGCAAGAATCGTTTGTCTACCAGATGATTAGTCTTGTTACTGTGTGCATAGGTATTCACTCTGCTTCTTATATTGAACCAGGTTTATGTGTGTGGGAAACGTTTTTCATGCAACTTTACCTTGAAAATGAGAGCAGCATGGCATGATGTTTTCAAACATCCAGTCTACTTACCCTAGTGCAGGCAGAAGACTGGGTCCTGAGCCGTGGGCTTCTATCGACTTTTTTTCCTTCAGAAGGTCTTGTTACTGAGTGCCAAGTCTTTCACTTAAGGCTCCTTTAAGTAAAGTTAGGCTAGATTCTGTGGGCTATGATCTCCCCCCGACTGCCTGGAAATGGGAGAAATGCCTGGTCGTGCTTCCAACCTATCCAACTAAGTTCCTGACAGAACAGTACAGGCTTTCTGCCACATTTCTTAGAGTCCACACTACCCTCTCTTAAGAGAAGAAAGGTTTGGTGCAGTAAGTTATGGTCAGCTTTTAATAATTGTCAAAAGGGAATATTCGTGATGTGGGACCAGGTTGTGCTGAATGTACTGTTAACAAGACACAAGGTTGGTGCCATAGGTTCAAATTTATATCATAAATACTTTAAAGAGCAGATAGTCTTGAAGCCATAAACTGAGTCCTCCATTCTGACTCCGCCTAGGAAATGACGGCTTGGTTATTTAGGCCAAGGACTCTTCAAGAGTTTCTGGTAGCAAGGGCCAGACTGGTTGTTGTGGGCCTAGGACTTCAGTCTGGAATTTGTTAACAATTAAATGGTCTTGACATTGTTGGACAGCCTGGGACTCCCAATATGTTTCTTTTAGGATGTCTAGGCTTTGTGCAGATTTCCACATTCCTTGTTTTACTTTCTCTTACATAAAGAAGGCTTTTGCTGTGACTCTTGGACTCCAGACAACATTTGTTTACAGAAGACAGATTTGGAACTGTGGACCTATGTGACAGAAGGGACACACAAAGAAATGCTGTGGGCCAATTTCTGAGCAATACTTCCTAGAAATAGGGGAATGGACTGGAACTGCAAACCAAGGTCAGCGCTCTGGTTCTTGATTAGAAATCCAGGCAGAAGAAATGTCCTAGTTCTCTAGATAAGGTTCTCTTACCTGAGGACAGGCTTGCTCTGTGGGTTAGGTTCTCCTATTTACTGATTTTTAGATAGGACAGGCTGAGTGCCTTGAGTCTCAGTCTCCCTTGTCTTTTTTGTTAAGAAATGACAGACATTGTGCCTCTGGCCTGTGTCACGACTACACATCTTCTCAAGGAAAGACAGGGTTGCTGGTATGAATGGCAACCTCCATTTTTGTTGTTGTTGTTGTTGTTGTTGTTGTTGTGAGAGACAGCTATGTTTGTGGGCCATACACGCCACATGAGTTTCTGTTCACAGGTGATAACTTGGGTGTGGTTTGAATAGTTGTTTCATCGAGTGTGTTATAAATTGTATGGTCTTGAACTTGGGAGGGTGGACCTGCACTCTAATTCCTGTGAGGAGAGTCCAGGCTTTGTGTGACATGCCTAAGTTTCCATTCTAGTTTCCTTGCATAAAGATGGGCTTGTTGCTGTGGACCTAGAACACCACTTGACATTCATTCAGATGAAAAGGCTAAGATCCCTGGGCCCAGGACACCACTTCAGACTTCAGACAGAAGATGCTATGGCCCAAGTTCTCAGCTCTACCTACTGGAATAGGTGAAGAATTAGAACTATAAGCTAAAGTCACCACTCTCGGTCCTAACAGAAAATCCAGACCTGTAGCCAAGGTTCTAGTTCTTCAAGAAAGTTATTCTTGAAAGTTATTCTTCAAGGAAGTTAATCTTACCAGAGGAAAGGCTGACCTTGAGGTCAACGGTATATGCAGCAAGATAATTGTACTTATTTCCCATTAGTTTTTGTATTTTGTCAGGAATTCTGCTTTAGGGCAGTGGAGGTCGCAATTGCACATTGGTCATATTAAAACCTCGAGGCTGAGTGTGCTGTGGGGAAGTGACTGAATAGCCGTGGATAGCACAGCTGCTATTTTGCTGTAATGTAGTAAAATGCTGAGTCATTATGAAGACAGAATGGCTGCCTCAGAATTGCTCTACAGTCAACCTCAGACTACAAATTTTGAGAGGAATGGCTTATTGACCATAAAAAGAAAACCGAGATTTTGACATTGAAGCAGTTCTTTCAACGTGTTCTGGAAACACTTGGTTTAGGACAGTGGAGGAAAATGAGATGGAAGACACTTAAAAACCTTGTAGCAAAAATGAAGGAATCTTCTCAATATTCATGTGGCAGCCCTATGGAAATCTTGTGACCATTAAGAGGCTGGCCAGAGGGAATCACAGAAATATTACACAACATTGGGTGATGGTGTGGTGCTCACTTTTGAGTTACCCTTCTACATTCCTTGGTAATTCACATGAACAATTATAAAAGGAGATTTGGTGTGGACGAGACTGCCACCTCACTGCACTTCAATCGAAAGGTCATGTCTGAATGAGAAGACTTGTTTGAGGACAGTGGTGTAGGCAACCAGACAATGATCTTTAGATAACTGGCCTGAGGTTTCGGCTGTGGTCAGGCCTCCTAATGGCCTGACAAATGGAGTGGCTGTTGCACATTATTCATGCTGAAATTTGTAGGCTGGGTATGCTTGAAGAAGCTATTTTAGAGTGGAGGAAAAAGCAGCTGCCATTTTGCTATATTTTAATAAAAATTCTGACTCATTATGAGCATAACACTTAATGGCTTCAAATGCGTCTCCCGCATCATTCTTGGATGCTGACCTAGGTCACTCCTGTTGAGAGGGAATTGCTTAATGCCCAATGCTTCAGCGCTGAAATACTAAAAATGTGCATTTTATGAGATGTGTTTTGAAAACCAGTTTGAGGATAGGGGAAGAGAAATAAGGTGGAGGTCACCTGAAAATCACGTAGCATTTACTAGGGAATCATGAGGTAGTCACATGAATACATCACCAGTTCCACATGGAGGTTATGGAAGACCCCACAGGAATCATTTGTCTACCAGATGACTAATCTTGTTACTGTGGGTATAAATTTTCACTCTTCTTAGAATGCACCAGGCTTGTGTGGGTCATGGACTTCTATCTACTGTTTTATTTCTACCAAGATATTCTTGTTACTGTGTGCCAAGTCCTCTACCAAAGGTTCCAGTATGAAAATTTAGGCTAGATTCTGTGGGCAAAAGTCTCCACTCTATTTCCCAGAAATAAGAACAATACTCGGCTGTTTTTCCAAGTGCCCCAAATGAGTTCCTGAAAAAGAGTTCAGGCTTTTTGCCATATTTCTAAGTGCCCACAGTACCTTCTCTTACCATGGTAAAGTGTTGAGCTGTAGATTACAGTCACCTTTCAATGATTAGCATGAGGAAAATTGGTGACATAGACTAGGTTGTGTGAATGGACTGTTAGGGGGACACATGTTTGGTTCCATTGGCCCAAATTTTGATGATAAATGCTTTAATGGGAGCACAGTTTTGGTGCTCTGAAATGAGTCCTTCGTTATTCCAACTCCTAGGATGTGACATCTTAAATCTGTGGGCCAAGTTCTCCCCAAGATTTTCTGGTAGCAGGGGACAGGCTGGGTGTTGTGGGCCTAGGAGATCAGTCTGGAATTTGTTACCAATTCAATAGTTTTGGTCTTTTGAGCCTGGGGCTGCCAAGAAGTACTTTTTAGGAGTTCCAAGTCTGGTGCCATTTTCTACAGTCTTCGTTCTGGTTTCTCTTTCATAAAGGTTTGTTGCTGTGTGCCTAGGACTCCAGGTGACATTTGTTCAGAGAGGACAGGCTTAGAACTATGTGCCCAGGCCACCCATTCAGTCTCTGTTAGGTAAATACAGAAGAAATGCTTCGGCCCCTTTCTCAACTCTGCTTCCAGGAAACGGGGAAAAGAATTGAAACTGCAAACCAAGGTCAGCACAAGGAGGAGACAAGGTCCTAGGTCTCAAGTGAAGATTCTATTACCTGAGGACAGGCTTTCCCTGTTGTGTAAGTTCTCTTTTCTCATAGTTTTCAGAGAGGACAGATTTATTGCCAGGGGTCCCAATCTTCCTTGTATTTATTGTTCGGAAAAGACAGACTTTGTGCCTTGTGTTACTGTCACCATTACACATCCTTTCAAGAAAAGACAGTGTTGCTGCTATGAAAGGAGGCTCCCATTTTACCTTTTGTTTAGAGACCACAGTTTTGTTTTTGAGCTATGCACTGCACATGAGTTTCTCTTCAAAGGGGCTATCTTGGGTATAGTGTGACTACTTGTTTACTCCAGTCTTTTTTGAATTAGATAGTATTGACCTTGGGAACCTTGGCCTGTACTTTAGTTCCTATGAGGAGAATCCAGGCTAGTTGTCACAAGTCTAAGTTTCCATTCTAATTTCCCTTGCATATAGATAGGCTTGTTTCTGTCAGCCTAGGACACCACTCAACATTCCTTCAGGGAGAACATTCTTCGAATTGTTGTACATGCCGCTAATTCAGTCTCCGTTAGGAAAAGACAGATGTAATGCTGTGAGACGTTGTCTCAGCTCTCCCTCCTGGAAAAGGTGAAGGGATTGGAACTGCAAGCCAAAGCCACCACTCTCACCCCTAAGAGAAAGTCCAGACATGGAGCCAAGGTTCTATTTTTCCAAAAAGGTATTTTTACAAGCCTAATGGCTGGCCTTGTGGTTAAAGGTCTCCAATACTTATTTTCAATGAGGACATGTTTACAAGCATAATGACTTTAGGCCAGAGTTTTTGTTGTATTATTTTTAGGAAGAGACTGGCTTTGTGTTATGTGCCCAGGATTTCAGTCTGCATCATTTAAAGGGAGAACAATACTGTTACCATATAAGGAGATCCACTTTCTTTTCTGTAAGTGTAGATGGTCTGAGAGCCATGTACTGCACATTAGTTTTCACGATAGGGTCTATGTTGTTGGGAGTGTGAATACGTATCTTACCTAGTCTGTACAAAATCAGAGAATGTTAACCCCAGGAGACATGACAGGATCATGTGACTGCCCTGTGTGAATCAAGGGCCTATTGAGAGACTGGCCTGTATGAAATACAGGAAGATCAAGTAATAGGTGGGTATGTCATAGTGTTCCCTTTGAAATGATGAGTGCATATCACTTGATTAAATTCACATAAACACCGAGAAAACAGTGACTTGTAACAGAAGGTGGCCATGACAGCCTCTTATCTGACCTTGAATGAATGTCGTGTCCACATTACAAACCTTACTTGAGTTCAATGGTATATGCTGCAAGATAATGATCCTTAATTCGCCTCAGGTTTTGACTCTTGTCAGGAAAGCTGTTTTATGTCAGTGTAGGTGGAGTGCATATTGGTCACGTTAAAACCTGGAGGCCAAGTATGTTGTAAGGACGTGACTGAAGAGTGGTGGAAATCACAGCTGCCATTTTGCTGAATTATAGGTAAAATGCTGAGTCATTGTGAGGATACCTCTTCAAGGGAGAAAGAATACATGTCTTTGGATTCCTCTATATCAAACCTTAGACTACAAATGCGGAAGACTAGTTTAATGACCATAATTAGAAATCTGAGATATTGACATTGAGGCATTTCTTTCCTTGTGTTCTGGAAGCAGAGGAAAATGAGGTAGAAGACACCTGAAAATCTCATAGAAAAAAAATGCAGGAATCTCACGATATTCACGTGGCTGCCACACGGGAATCCCTTGAATATTAAGAGACTGGCAGGAGGGCATCACAGGGAGATCACATGACATTGGGTGATGGTGTAGTGCTCATTTTTTAATTACCCTTCTATATTCCTTGGTGAAATTCACATAAACACTGATAAAAGGAGGTTCCATTTATATCACAACGTGCCCTAGACTGCCATCTAACTGGCCTTCAATGGAAAAGACAGGTCTGCATGAGAAGACTTGTGTGAGGACAGCAGTGTAGGCTACCAAACAATGATCCTTAAATAACTGGCCTGTGGTTTCAGCTGTGGTCAGGCCACCTGATGGAAGGCAATGAGATAGCTGTCACACATTAACCCTGCTGAAATTTGTAGGCTGAGTCTGCTTGAGGAAGGTACTTAAGAGTGGCGGAAAAAGAAGCTGCCATTTTGCTGTATTGAAGCAAAAATGCTGAGTCATTGTGTGCATAACTCCTACCAGCTTCACAGACATCTCCCAGGCATTCTTGGATGCTAACCTTAGGCCACTACTGCCAAGAGGGAATTGCTTAATGGCCAATGCTTCAATGTTGAAAAACTAAAAATGTGCAGTTTATGAGAAGTGTTTGGGAAACACTTGGTTGAAGGTAGGGGAAGAGGAATAAGGTGGAAGTCACCTGAAAATCACGTAGCATTTACTAGGGAATCATGTGGCAGTCATGTGAACACCTTGCAGTATCCACATGGGAGTCATGTAAAATTATGCAGGAGTGTTTGTATAAGAGACAAATAGTCTTGTTACTGTGGGCATATGGTTTCACTCTACTTCAGTGAATGCACCAGGCTTAAGTGTGTGAAACTTTTCCTTCTTGACTTTGCCTTGAAAAAAAGAGTAACATGGTGTTCTGTTTTCAAACATCCACAATATTTCTTCTGCTTCAGGTAGAAAACTTGGTCATGGGCCATGGACTTCTATTGACCTTTTTTTTCTACCAAGTCAGTCTTGTTACTGTGTGGCAAGTCTGCTACCAAGGATCCATTATGAAAATTTAGAGTATATTCTGGGGCTGATGTCTCCCCTCTATTTTCTAGAAATAAAAACAATGCATGGCCATGCTTCTAAGCTCCTCAGTGAAGTTTTTGAAAGAAAAGACCAGGCTTTGTGTCAAGTTTCTAAGTGTCCAAACTACCTCTGTTACCAGGGGAAATACTTGATGATTTAGGATACAGTCAACTTACAGTAATTGACAAAAAGGAAAATTGGTGATGTAGGTGCAGTTAGTGCTGAATGGATTGTTAGGATGACACAAGGTTGGTGCCATCGGCCCAAATTTCTATGGTACATTCTTTAATGGGAGGACAGTCTTGGTGCCGTGAACTGAGTCTTCCATTCTTTCTCCTTATAGATGAGAGGCTAGTTCTGTGGGCCAAGGTCTCCCCAATAGTTTCTAGTACCTGAGGCCAGGAAAGGTGTTTTGTACTTAGTTCTTAGTCTGTACTTTGTTACCTATTGGATGATCTTGATCTTGTGGGCCTGGGGCTGCCAACTAGTTCCTTTGAAGAGGTCAAGAATTTGTTCTGATTTCCATAGTGTCCATTCTAGTTTCTCTTCCTTAATGAAGGACTGCTTCTGTGTGCCTAGGACTCCAGGTAGTCCTTAAAAGAGGAGAGTCTTAGACCGTGGCCTCAGGCCACCCCTTCTGTCTCTGCTAGGGAAAGACAGAAGAAATGCTGTGGGCCCATTTATCAGCTATACTTCCTGGAAATAGGGAAGGGATAGAAACTGAAAACCGAGGTCAGCATTCTGGTTCCTGAGTATAATTAATCCAGGCAGGAGATAAGGTCCTAGGTCTCGAGATAAGGTTCTCTTACCTGAGGACAGGCTTGCTCTGTGGGTTAAGCTCTCCTCTCTACTAATTTTCATACAGGACAGGCTGAGTGCCTGGGGTCCTGGTCTCCTTTGTCCTTTTTGTTAGGAAATGGCAGGCATTATGCCTTCAGCCTGTGTCACCACTACACATCCTCTCAAGGAAAGACAGAGTTGCTGGTATGAATGGTGACCTCCATTTTTCTTTTGTTGTGAGAGACAGCTTCGTTTGTGGGTCATAGACTCCACATGAGTTTCTGTTCACAGGTGATACCTTGGGTGTAGTTTGAGTCGTTGTTTCATCTAGTGTGTTATAAAATCGTATGGTCTTGAATTTGGGAGCCTGGGCTTACATGCTAATTCCAGTGAGAGTCCAGGCTTTGTGTGACATGCCTAAGTCTCAATTCTAGTTTACTTGCATGAAGATGGGCTTGCTACTATGGGCCTAGGACACCACTGGACATTTGTTCAGACTTAGAAAAGTCTGAGATCCATGGGACCAGGACCAGTTCAGACTTCACACAGAAGAAATGCTGTGGCCCAAGTCTCAGCTCTTACCACCTGGAATAGGTGAAGAATTGGAACTGCAAGCAAAATCACCACTCTCACTCCTAACAGAAAGTCCAGACCTGGAGCCAAGGTTCTAGTTCTTTAGGAAGTTATTTTTTCTTAAGAAAGATATTTTTACCAGAGATAAGCCTGACCTTGCGGTTTAAGGTCTCTAATATACTATTTTCAACAAGCACAGGTTTTTTGTCTTTAGACCAGGACTTTGTTGTATTAATAGTGTTATGAAGAAACTGACTTTGTGTTATGGGCCCGGGTTTCCAGTAGACATTATTTGAAAAGAGGACAGTATTGTTACCTGAATGGAAGTCTCCTTTTTTTTCTGTAAGAGTAGACAGCTTTGGCCTGTGGGCATTCACTACACATAAGTTTCCGTCACAGGGTCTCGGTTGTTGGTAGTGTAAGTACATCTTTTGCATAGTCTGCTCAAAATTAGGCACTGTTAACCTAGTGCCATGGCCTTGTGTGAATTGCTACCGGGTCTTGGACTCTCCATTGGATTCGTGTACCCATGAAGAGATTGGTCTGTATGAAACACAAGGAAATAAAATGAAAGATGGAAATGACGTTGTGTTCCTTTTTAAATGACAAGTGCATACCACCGGCCTACATCTCCATTCTAGTTTCCCTTGCATAAAGACAGGCTTGTTTCCATGAGCCTAGGACATGATTACAAATTCCTTGAGGGAAGACAGGCTTAGAATCGTGATCCACACTACCAATTCAGTCTCTGTTAAAAAAAAAAAAAAGACAAAAGAAATGCTGTGGAACAAGGTCTCAGCTCTACCTTCTGGAAAAGGTGAAGGGATTGGAACTGCAAACCAAAGTCACTGCTCTCACTCCTCAGAGAAAGTCCAGACATAGAGCCAAGGTTCTAGTTTTCCAAAAAAGGTATTTTTACAACCAGAATGGCAAGCCTTGTGCTCTAAGGTCTCCAGTCTACTAATTTTCAATGAGACCTGGGCTACAGGCTTGGTGGCTTTAGATCAGCCCTTCATTGTATTATTGATAAAAAGAGACTGGCTTTGTGTCTTGGGCCAGGACTTCCATCTATATCATTTGAAGGGAGACAGTACTGTTATATGAACGGAGCTCTACTTTTTTTCTTGTTAAGAGTCGACAGCTTTGGTCTGTGGGCCATACACTGCATATTAGTTTCTGTCACATGGTTTAGGTTGTTGGTAATGTGAAAAGGTATTTTGCTTGTCTGTAAAAAATCAGACAGTGTTAACCTTGGGTATATGGCCCTCACAAGTCAAGACAGGATCATGTGACTGCCCCATGGGAATCATGGGCCAATGAAGAGACTGGCTTGTATGAAATACAGGGAGTTCACTTGACTTATGGGGATATCGTAGTGCTCCGTTTAGAATGATGACTGCATATCTTTGATAAAATTCACATAAACACTGAGAAAATATTAGTCTGTGTAACAGAAGGTGGCCGAGACAGCCACCTAAATAACCTCCAATCAAATGTTGCGTCCACATCACAAAACTTACTTGAAGCCAAAGGTATATGTGGCCAGACAAAGATTTTTAGTTCTTTTCTGGATTTGTCTGTTTAGGGCAGTGGAGGCAGCGGTTGCGTATTAGCCCCATTGAAACCTGGGGGCTGTGTGTGCTGTGAGGAAGTGACTGGATAGCAGTGTAAACAATAAACATTTTGCTGTATTGTAAGCAAAATGCTGAATCTGTGAGAATAACTCTTCATGGCGGAAAGAACGGCTGCCTCAGAATTCCACTGTAGCAAACCTCAGAATAAAAATTCTGAGAGGGACTCCCTTAGGGACCATAAGAAGAAAGCTGAGAGTTAGACATTGAGGCAATTCTTTCAACGTGTTCTGGAAACACTTGGTTAGGCTAGCAAAGGAAAATGAGGTGGAAGACACCTGAAAATCTCATAGCAAGAATGAGGAAATCTCGTGATATTCACATGGCTGCCCCACGGGAATTTCGTGACCATTATGAGACTGGCTAGAGGACATCAAAGGAAGATCAGGATACACTGGGTGAAGATGTGGTGCTCACTTTTGAGTTACCCTTCTACATTCCTTGGCAAAATTCACATAAACACCGATAAAAGGAGATTCCGTGGGTAATGGAGCGTGGCCGAGACTGCCACCTCACTGGCCTTCAAACGAAAGGGCGAGTCTGCATGAGAAGACCTGCTTGAGGACAGCAGTGTAGGCTACCAGACAATGATCTTTAGATAACTGAACTGAAGACTTGGCTGTGGTCAGGCCACCTGTTGGAGGGCAATAGTAGTGGCTATCTCACATTAACTGTGTTGAAATTTGTACGCTGAGCCTGTTAGAGGAAGCTACTTAGAAGTGGTTTTAAAATCAGCTACCATTTTGCTGTATTGTAGCAAAAATTCTGAATCATTGTGAGCATAACTCTAATGGCTTCAGGTGCATCCTCCACTCCATTCTTGGATGGTAACCTTAGGCCACTACTGTCGAGAGAGATTTCTTAATGGCCAATGCACCAATGCTGAAATATTGAAAATGTGCAGTATATGAGAGGTGTTTTAAAAAAATTGGTTGAGGATAGGGGATGAGGAATAAGGTGGCAGTCACTTGAAAATCATATAGCATTTACTAGGGAATCATGCAGTGGTCACGTGAACACCTCGTGAGATCTACATGGTGGTCATTTAAGATCCCGCAGGAATCATTTGTCTGCCAGATGACTAGTCTTATAACTGTGGGCATAGATTATCACTCTACTTCTTAGAATGCACCAGGCTTGTGCATGTGAGAAACATTGTCCACTCGACTTTACTTGAAAATGCGAGAAGCATGTGTCGTCTTTTCAAACATCCACTCTACTTCCCCTGATTCAGGCAGAGGACTGTGTCATGGGTCATGGGCCTAATGACTTTTTTATTTCTACCCAGACAGTCTTGTTACCATGTGCCAAGTCCTCTATCAAAGGTTCCAATGTGAAAATTTAGGCTAGATTCTCTGAGTTGAGACCTCCATTCTACTTCCTGGAAATAAGAACAATGCTTGGCAGTTCTTCCAAATTCTCCAGTCGAATTCTTAAAAGAAGAGTCCAGGCTTTGTGCCATGTTTCTCAGGGCTCACAGTACCTTCTCTTACCAGGGGAAGGGCTAATGCTATAGGTTATGGTGACCTTTCAATAATTAGCAAAAAGGAAAATTGGTGACATGGGAATAGGTTGTGCTGAAAGAACTGTTAGGACACACGGTTGGTGCCATTGGCTGAAATTTCTATTGTAAATGCTTTAAGGGAGGACAGTCTTGGTGACCCAAGTCCTCCATTCTTCCAACACCTAGGAGATGACATCTTAAATCTGTGAAACAAGTTCTCTCCAAGAGTTTCTGGTAGCAGGGGCCAGGCTGGGTGTTGTGGGCCTAGGTTTTCAATCTGGACTTTGTTACCAATTTGACTGTCTTTGACTTGTGGGCCTGGGGGCTGACAAGTAGTTATCTTTAGGAGGTCCAAGCCTGGTGCAATTTACACAGTCTTCATTCTAGTTTTCTTAAATAAAGAAGGCTTCTGGCTGTGTGACTACATCTCCAGGCGACATAAGTTCAAAGAGGACAGGCTTAGAAATATGGGCCCAGGCCATTTCTTCAGAAGAAATGCTGTGGTCAATTTCTCAGCTCTGCTTTTTGGCAATAGGGAATGGGATTGGAAATGCAACCCAAGGTCAGCACTCTGGTTCTTGAGTAGAAATCCAGGCAAAAGACAAGGTCCTAGGTCTTTAGTTATGATTCTCTTACATGAAGATAGGTTGCCCCTGCGGTGTAAGGTCTCCTCTTTACTAGTTATTAGACAGTACTGGTTTATTGACATGGGACCCAATCTTTCTTATACTTATTGTTCAAAAAAGACAGGCTTTGTGCCTTGGGTCCGTGTCACCACTTCACATATTTTCAAGGGAAGGCAGTGTTGCTATAACGAACGAAGGCCTCCATTCTTGATTTTGTTCAGAGAAGACTGCTTTGTTTCTGAGTCATGGACTGCACATGAGTTTCTGTTCACTGGTGGTAGCTTGAGTTTAGTGTGTGTAGTTGTCTCATCTAGTCAGTTATCAAGTAGACAATCTTGACCTTTGCAGCCTTGGTCTGCACTCTAATTCCTGTGAGGAGAGTCTAGTCTTGGTGTCAATGGTCTAGTCTCCCTTCTAAATTTCCTTGAATAAAGACAGGCTTGTTTTTGCAGCCCTAGAAAACCACTCGACATTTCTTCATGGAGGACAGGCTTAGAATCCTTGTATATGATACCAATTCAGTCTCTTTTGGGAAAAGATAGAAGAAATGCTTTGGCATTTCTTAGCTCTACCACCTGGAAAAAATGAAGGGATTGGAACTGCAGGCCAAACTCACCACTCTCGCTCCTAAGAGAAAGTCCAGACATGGAGCCAAGGTTCTAGTTTTTTTGTTGTTTTTTTTTAAAGGTGTGTTCATAAGCAGAATGGCTATCCTTGGGGTTTAATGTCTCTAATCTACTAATTTTCAACGAGGACAGGATTATAGGCTTGGTGGCTTTAGACCAGGGCTCCGTTGTATTATTGTTAAGAAGAGACTGGCTTTGTGTCATGGGCCCAGGACTCCAGTCTACATCATTTGAAGAAAGGACAGTACTCTTACCATGATGGAGCTCTCCTTTCTTTCCTGTAAGAGGAGAAAGCTTTAGTCTGTGGGCCATGCATTCCCCATTAATTTTCGTGACATGGTCTAGGTAGCTAGTAGTGTAAGTACGTCTTTTGCCTAATCTGTACAACATCAGACAGTTTTAACCTTGGGCCAATGGCTCCGTGGGAATCAGGACAGTATCATGTGATCACCCAATGGGAATAAAGGGCCAATCAAGAGACTGCTGATATGAAATACAAGGAGATCATGTGGCACATTGGGATGTAGTGCTCCATTTGGAATGACACTTGTACATCACTTGATAAAATTCACATAAACACTGAGGAAACATGAGTCTCTTTGTAACAGAAGGTGGCTGAGACAGCCTCATAACTGACCTCCAATCAAATGTCCACATTACAACTCTTACTTGAGGTCGATGGCATATGCTGCAAACAATGATCTTTAATTTGCCTCAGGTTTTGTTTCTTGACAGGAAACCTGCTTTAGAGCAGTGGAAGTGCTCTAAAGGCTGCATTGAAACTTGGAGCCTGAGTGCTGTGTGGAGCCGACCTGTTAGAGGTGGAAACAACAGCCACCTGTTTGCCATATTGTAGGTAAAATGCTGAGTCATTAGAGGATACCTATCTTGGCTTAAAGCATGACTGCCTCAGAATTCCTCTGTAGCAAAACTCAGACTACAAAATCTGACAGGGACTGGCTTAACGACCATAATATGAAAGCTGAGATATTGAAATTGAGGCAGTTCTTTCAATGTGTTCTGGAAACACTTGCTTTAGGCCAGCAAAGGAAAATGAGGTGGAAGACACCTGACAATTTTGCAGTAAGAATGAAGGAATATTGTGATATTCATATGGCTGCTCCACAGGAATCTTGTGACCATTAAGAGTCTGGCTGGAGGGCATCACAGTGAGATCACATGACATTGGGTGATGGTGTGATGTTCACTTTTGAGTCACCCTTCTACATTCCTTGGTGAAATTCACATAAACACTGATAAAAGGAGATTCCGTGGGTAACGGAGCGTGGCCGAGACTGCCACTACACCAGCCTTAAATCGAAAGGTCAGGTCTGCATGAGAAGACTTGCTTTTGAACAGTGATGTAGGATACCAGACAATGATCCTTAGATAACTGGCCTGTGGTTTTAGCAATGGTTAAGCCACCTGCTGGATGGCAATGGGAGCAGATGTCTCACATTAACCATGTTGAAATTTGTAGCGAAGTCTGCTTGAGGAAGCTACTTTAGAGTGGTGGAAAAAGAAGCCGCCATTTTGCTGTATCGTAGCAAAAATGCTGAGTCATTGTAAGCATAACTCTTAACGGCTTTAGGTGAATCTCTCACACCATTCTTGGATGATGACCTTAGGCCACTATTGTCAAGAGAGAATTGCTTAACGGCCAATGCATCAATGCTGAAATATTGAAAATGTGCAGTTTATGAGAAGTGTTTTGAAAATATTTGATTGAGGCTAGGGGAAGAAAAATAGGGTGGGAGTCACCTGAAAATCACGTAGCATTTACTAAGGAATCATGCAGCAGTCACATGAACACCACAGGATACACATGGGGGTCATGGAAGACCCCACAGGTATCGTTTGTCTACCAGATGAGTAGTCTTGTTACTGTGGGCGTAGGTTCTCTGCTTCTTAGAATGTATAGGCTTGAGCATATGGGAAATATTTTTCACTCAACTTTACCTTGAAAATTAGAGTGGCGTGGTGTTGTGTTTTCAAACATCCGTTCTACTTCCCCTGATACAGGCAGAGGACTGGGTCGTGGGACATTGACTCATATTGACATTTTTTTTTCCTACCAAGACAGTGTTAATACTGTGTGCAAAGTCCTCTACCAAAGTTTCCATTATAAAAATTCAGGCTAGATTTGTGGGCCAAGGTCTATATTCTACTTCTTGGAATAAATAATGATGCTTGGTTGTGCTTCCAAGCTCCCTAATTGAGTTTCTGAAAGAAAAGTTCAGGCTTTGTGCCATGTTTCTAAGTTCCCGCTAGGAGGATACATATTTGGTTCTATCGGCCCACTATACTATCACAAATGCTTTAAAGCGAGGACACTCTTGGTCCTGTGCACTGAGTCCTCCATTCACCCACCTCCTAGGAGATGACATCCTAAATCTATGAGCCAAGGTCTAACCAAGAGGTTCCAGGAGCTGAGGCCAGGCTATGTGTTGTGGATTAGGCCTTCAGTCTGCACTTTGTTCTCACTTCGACACTCTTGGCCTTGTAGTCCTGGGACTCCAAGTAGTTCCTTTTAAGAGGTAATGATTGGTGCCAATTTCCACAGTCCCTGTACTGGTTTCCCTTACATAAATAATGCTTGTTGCTGTGTGCCTAGGACTCCAGGAAACATTCTTTCAGAGAGGATGGCCTTAGAACCGTAGGCCCAGGGCACCCCTTCAGTCTCTGTTAGGAAAATACCGAAGAAATGTTGTGGGCTGACTTCTCAGCTCTACTTCCTAGAAACAGAAAAGGATATGGAATTGAAAACCAATGTCAGCACTCCAATTCCTTATTATAAATCCAGATAGAAGACAGGGTCCTATGTTTCGAGTTAAGATTCTCTTACCTGAGGACAGGCTTGCCCTGTAGGGAAGGTCTCTTCTCCCCTAGGATTCAGAGAGGGCAGGTTTATTGTCATGGGTCCCACTCTCCCTTGCACTTACTGTTAGGAAAAGACAGGCATGATGCCTTGGGCCTATGTCTCCACTCCACATTCTTTCATGGGAAGAGTGTTTCTGGTCTGAAGGGAGCCTCCATTCTTCATTTTGTTCAGAGAAGACAACTTTGTTTGTGGGCCATGACCTCTACATGATTTTCTGTTCACAGGGCTACCTCGAGTATAGTGTGAGTAGTTGTTTCATTCAGTCTGTTATCAACTAGATGGTCCTGACCTTGGGAGCCATGGACTGTACTCTAGTTTCTGTGATGAGAGTGCAGGTTTGGTGTCAGAGGCCTAACTCTCCATTCTAGTTTCCCTTTTGTAAAGACAGATTTGTTTCTTAGGTCCTATTACATCACTCAACATTCTTTCAGAGAAGATAAGCTTAAAACTGTGGGTCCAGTTCATCACTTCAGTAGATGTTAGGAAAAGATGGGAAAAATGCTGTGGGTCCAAGTCTCAGCTTTACCTCCTCTAAAACATGAAGGGATTGGAACTGCAAACCAAAGTTACCATGCTCCCTCCTAAGAGAAATTCTAGACATGGTACCAAGGTTTTAGTTCTCGAAGAAAGATAGTCTTACCTGAGGAAAGACTGGCCTTGCAGTTTAAGGTCTTCAACATACTACTTTTAAAGGAAAACAGGCTTGGTGTCTTTAGACCATGGCTCCATTTTATAATTGTTAGAAATTGATTAGCTTTATTTTATGGGCACAGGACTCCAGTCTATATCATTTTAAGGGAGGACTGTACCGTTACCAAAAATGGAGGTCTTCTTTCTTTTCTCAGAGTAAACAGCTTTGGTCTGTGGGTCATGCACTGCACATTATTTCTATCACAGGGTCTAGGTTAGTTGTAGTGCAAATAGGTATTTTTCCTAGATTGTTTAAAATTAGACAATGTTAACCTCAAGACAGTGGCTGTGTGGGTGTCAAGGCAGGATCATGTGACCAAACTGTGGAAATCACATGCCCATCAAGAGACTGTCCTTATAAAATAAAGGGAGTCATGTGACAGATGACGATGGCATGCTCCCTCTGGAATGACGTGTGAATATCACTTGGTAAAATTCACATAAACACTGAGAAATCATTAGTCTCTGTGTAACAGAAGGTGGCCAAGACAACTTCCTATCTGACCACCATTGTAATGATGTGTCCACATTACAAAACTTAGTCTAGGTCAACTTTATATGCAGCCAATAATTCTTAATTTGCCTAAGGTTTTGTCTGTTGTCAGAAATTCTGATTTATGGCAATTGAAGCAGTGGTTGCTTACTGAGCTCTTTTACCTGAAGGCTGAGTGTGCTGTGAGGTTGCAATGGATAGTGGTAGAAATAACTATCACCATTTTGCGGTATTGTAGGAAAAATGCTGATTCATTGTGAGGATACCTCTTCATGGTAGAAAGAATGGCTACCTCAGAATTCTTCTATAACAAACCTAATACTACGAATTCTGAGAGGGGCTGGCTTAACAACAATAAAAAGAAAGCTGCAAAATTAACATTGAGGCAGTTCCTTCTACATGTTCTGGAAACCCTTGGTTTAGGCCAAGAGGAAAATGAGGTGGAAGTAAACTGAATATCTAGGAGCAATGAAGTAGGAATCTCACGATATTCACATGGCTGCCCCAAAGGAATCATGCGACCATTAAGACACAGGCCTGATGGAATCACAGGGTGTTCATGTGACGAGTGATGGTATGGTGCTCACTCTTGAGTTACCATCTACATTCCTTGGTAAAATTAACTTAAACACTGAGAAAATGAGAGCGTGTGTGTAACAGAGCTTGGCTGAGACAACCACCTCACATACCTTCAATTGAAAGTTCATGTCTGCATGAGAAGACTTGCCTGAGGATAGTGATGCTGGCTACCAGACAGTGATCCTTAACCGCATTAACCACATTGAAATTTGTAGGTTCTGTCTGCTTGAGAAAGCTATTACTGAGTGGAGCAAACATAGCTGAAATTTTGCTGCATTGGAGCAAATATGCTGTTTCATTGTGAGCATAGTTCTGAATGGTTTTTCGTGAGACTACAGCACTATTCTTGGATGCAGACCTTAGGCCACTCCTGTTGAGGGGGAATTGCTTAATGGTCAGTTCATCAATGCTAAAATATTAAATATGTGCAGTTCATGAGACATGTTTTGAAAACACTTGGTTGTGTATAGGGGAAGAGGGAAAAGGTGGAAGTCAATTGAAAATCATGTAGCATTTACTAGGGAATCATGCAGCAGTCACTTAAACATCTAGTGGGATTCACATGAGGGTCATGGAAAACCCTAAAGGAATCATTTGTCTACCAGGTGATGAGTCTTGTTACTGTAAGTGTGGGGTTTCACACTGCTTCTTAGAATGAATCAGGCTTGAGTCTCTGTGAAACTTTTTCCACTCTGGTTTACCTTGAAAATGAGACCAGCATTGTGTCTTGTTTATAACCATTCACTCTGCTTGCACAGATCCAGGAAGAGGACTGGGTCATGGGCCATGGAATTCTATCGACATTTTATTTTCTACCAAGACAGTCTTGTTACCATATACCAAGTCCTCCACCAAGGTTCTGTTATGAAAATTTAGGCTAGATTCTGTGGGCCAAGGCCTCCACTCTACTTCCTGGTTATTGGAACAATGCTTGACCATGTTTTAAAGCTCCCCAATTGAATTTTTGAAAGAAGAGTGCAGGCTTTGTGCCAAGTTTCTAAGTGCCCAAACTACCTTCTCTTACCATGAAATGGCTTGGTGCTGTAGGTTTCAGTCACCTTTCAATAATTGGCAAAAGGAAAAATGGAAGACAAAGGATCAGTTTGTGATGAATGGACTGTTAGGATGACACAAGTTTGGTGAATTGGCCCAAATTTCAATCATATATGCTTTAAAGGCAGGACAGTCTTGGTGCTATGACCCAAGTCTTCTGTTCATCTTCTTCCTAGGAAATGACATATTGTTTCTGCGGACCAAGTTCTCCTCAAGAGGTTTTTGTAGCAGGGGTTAAAGCTGTGTGTTTAAACCTAGGTCTTCAGTCTGCACTTTTTATCAATTGGTTGGTCTTGACCTTGTGGGCTATGGCTGCCAACTAGTTCCTTTGAGGAGATCCAGGCTTATTGTCAATCTCCACAGTCTCCATCTAGTTTCTCTTCCCTATAGAAGGCTTGTTGCCATGTGCCTAAAACATTCTTTCAGAGAGGACAACTAAGAACCATGGTCCCAGGCCAACCCTTCAGGCTTTGTTAGGGAAACAAAAGAAATACTGTTTCCAATTTCTCAGCTCAATATCCTGGAAATAGTGGAAGGGTTTGTAACTGCAAACAAAGGCCAGCACTCGTGTTCCTTATTAGAAGTCAAGAAGGAGACAAGGTCCTAGATCTTGAATTAAGCTTCTCTTACTTGAGGACAGGATGCCTGTGGGGTAAGGTTACTTCTCATCTAGTTTTCAGAGATGCAGGTTTAGAGCCATGGGACCAGTCTCCCTTGTACTTATTTATAGGTAAAGACAGGCTTGGTGCCTTGGGCCCATGTCATCACTTTACATCCTTTCAAGGCAAGACAGTGTTGCTGGTATGAATGTAGGTCTCCATCCTTTTTTTTATTCAGAGTAGACAGCTTTATTTGCAGGACATGAACTCCATGTGAGTTTCTGTTCAAGGGGCTACTTTGAGTGTAGGGTTAGTAGTTGTTTCATCTAGTCTGTTATCAAATACATTGATATTGGGATCCTGGGCATGTGTCATAGTTCTTGTGAGGAGAGTCCAGGTTTTGTGTCAGAGGTCAAAGTCTCAATTCTAGTTTCCCTTGCATAAAAACAAGCTTTTTCTGTGATTTAGGATACCACTCGACATTTGTTCAGGGAGTACTGGTTTAAATTTTGGGCCCAGGCCACCACTTCATTCTCTATAAGGAAAAGAAAGACAAGATGATGTGGGACAACGTCTCAGCTCTACCTCTTGGAGGACATAAGGAATTGGAACTATAAGTCAAAGTCACGACTTTTGCTCCTATCAGAAAGTCCAGATATGGAGCCAAGGTTCTTGTTCTCCAAGAAAGATATTCTTACCGGAGGAAAGAATGGCCCTGTAGTTTAAGGTCTCCAATCTACTAACTTTTAGATTGGACAGTCTTGGTGGTATTGTTAGGAAGAGACTAGCTTGTGTCATGGGCCCAAATCTCAGGTCTATATCATTTAAAGAAGGGACATATTATTACCATGAATAGAGTTCACCTTTCTTTTCTGTAAGATTTGACATCTTTGGTCTATGGGCCATGCACTGCACATCACAGTGTCTAGATTGTTAGCAGTGTGAGTAGGCCTTATACCTAGTCTGTTCAAATTTAGACTGTGTTATCCTCAGGACCATGGCCCCACATGCATCACTACAGTGTCACATGACTGACCAATGGGCATCACGTGTACATGAAGAGACTGGCCTGCATGGAATACAGGGAGATGAGATGACAGATGAGGATGACGTTGTACACCATTTAGAATGACATGTGTATATCACTTAATAAAATTCACATAAACACTGAAAAAACACTAGTCTCTGTTTAACAAAAAGTGACCAAGACAAAGTCCTGACCTCCAGTTGAAAATTGTGTCCACATTACAAAACTTCCTTGAGGTCGACGATATATGCAGCCAGACAATAATGCTTAATTCACCTCAGGTTCTGTCTGTTGTCAGGAAACCTGCTTATGGCAGAGGAGGAAGTGATCGCATATTGGTCACATTGAAACCTGGAGGCTGAGTGTGCTGTGAGAAAGTGACTAAATAGCGGTGGAAACAACAGCCGCAATTTTGCTATTTTGTATGTAAAATGCTGATTCATTGTGAGGATACCTCTTCATGGCAGAATGAATGGCTGCCTCAGAATTCCTCTATAGGAAACTTTAGGCTACAATTTCTGAGAGGGATCGGCTTAAGGACCACAAAAAGAAAGCTGAGATATTGACACTGAGGCATAGAAATCTTTGGTTGGGTCCAGCAGGGAGAAATTAGGTGGAATTCATCTGAAAATATCATAGGAGGAACATGGGAATCTCTCAATATTCATGTGGCTGCCCCATAGGAATCATGTGACCATCAAGAGCCTGACCTGAGCTCATCACTGATACCATGTGATATTGAGTGATGGTGTGGCTCTCACTTTTGAGATACCCTTCTATATTCCTTGGTAAATGTCACATAAACACTGAGAAAAGGAGAGTCGTGTGTAAGAGAGAGTGGCTGAGACAACAATGTCTCTGACCTGCAATCAAAAATTCAGTTCTGCATGAGAAGACTTGTTCGAGATCAGTGGTGTGGGCTACCAGTCATCGACCTGAGTTTTCGGCTATTATCAGGCAACCTGCTTTGATGCAATGGGAATGCCTGTCCCAAAAAACAGTGTTGAGATTTGGTGGCTGAGTCTTCTTGAGTTAGCTTCTTGAAAGTGGGGAAAATGGCAGCTGCCATTTTGCTGTACTGTATAAAAAATGCTGAGTCTTTTTGAGCATAACTCTTATTGGCATCAGGTGTAACTCTATCACTATTCTTGGCTACAGACCTGAGGCCACAACTTGTTGAGAGGGAATTGCTTAAAGGCCAATGAATCAACCCTGAAATATGAAAATTTTCACTTAATGAGATGTGTTTTGAAAACACTTGGTTGAGGATAGGGGAAGAGGAATAAGGTGGAAGTCACTTAAAAATCATGGACCAATCACTAGAGATCCTGCAGCAGTCACATGAACACCTTGGAGAATTTACATGGGGGTCATGGAAGCCCCAGTGGGAATCAATGTCTTGTTACTGTGGGTGTAGGATTTCACTGTACTTCTTAGAATAAACTGGGCTTGCGCGTGTGTGAAACATTTTCCACTAGAGTTTACCTTGAAAATGAGACTGCAGTGGTGTCAGGTTTTCAAACATCCACTCTACTTCCCCTGATACAGGCAGAGAACTGGGTCATGATCCATGGACTTACATCGACATTTTTTTTCCTACCAAGATGGTCTTCTTATATTGTGCCAAGTCCTCCATCAAAGGTTCCGTTATGAAAACGTAGACTAGATTCTGTGGGTGAATATCTCCTCTATACTTCCTGGAAATAGGAACAATGCCTGGTTGTGCTTCCAAGTTCCCCATTCGAGTTCCTGAAAGGAGAGTGTAGGCTTTGTGCTATGTCTAAGTTATTACACTACATTCTCTTACCAGGGAAAAGGCTTGGTGATGTAGGTTATGGTCACCTTTCAATAATTGGAAAAAGGGAAAATGGATGATGTGGGGCCAGGTTGTTCTGAGTGGATAGTGAGGATGGTACAAGGTTGGTGTCATTGGCCCAAATTTCTATTGCAACTGCTTTAAAGGGAGGACACTCTTAGTGCCATGGACCGAGTCCTCCATTCTTCCTTTTCCTAGGAGAACACATCTTAATTCTGTGAGCCAAGGTCTCCCCAAAAGTTTCTGGTAGCAGGGGCCAGGCTGGGTGCTGAGGTCCTAGGTCTTCAATATGGACATTGTTACCAATTGGCTGGTCTTGACCTTGTGGGCTTGGAGCTGCCAACAGGTTTCTTTTAGGAGAGCCACCCTTGTTGCTAATTTTCACAGTCTCATTTCTAGCTTCTCTTTCATAAAGAAGGCTAATTTCAGAGCACAGGCTTAGTGCCATGTGCCCAGGTCACCGGTTCATTCTCTGTGAGGGCAAAAAAGAGGAAATGCTGTGGGCCGATTTCACAGCTATTTCCTGGAATAGGGGAAGGGATTGGAATAACAAGTCAAGGTTGGCACTCTGGTTTCTGATTAGAGATTCAAGTAGGAGATAAGGTCCTAGGTATTGACTTCGAATTCTCTTATGTGAGGAAGGATTGCCCTGCAGTATAAGGTCTCCTCTTTCATAGTTATCAGACAGGACAGGATTATTACCATGGGTCCCAGTGTCCATTATACTTATTGTTAGGAAAAGACAGGCTTTGTCACTTGGGTCCGTGTCAACACTCCATATCCTTTCAAGGGAAGACAGTTTTGCACAATGACAGAGGCCTCCATTCTTGCTTTTGTTCAGAGAAGAGAGCTTGGTTTGTGGGCCATGCACTACACATGAGTTTTTGTTCACAGGGGATACCTTGGGTGGAGTGTGAGTAGTTGTTTTATCTAGTCTGTAATCAATTAGATGGTCTTAACCTTGGGAGCCTTGGCCTGCACTCTAGTTACTGTGAGAAGAGCCCATGTTTGGTGTCACCAGTCTAAGTCTCCATTCTAGTTTTCCTTGTATAATGACATGCTTGTTTCCATGGGCCTAGGGCACTGCTTGACTTTCCTTCAGGGAAGACAGGCTTAGAATTGTGGTCCTTACCACAAATTCAGTCTCTGTTAGGAAAAGGCAGAAGAAATGCTGTCGGATGAGGTCTTAGCACTACCTACTGGAAAAGGAGACCGGATTGGAACTACAAGCCAAAGTCACCACTCTTGTTCCTAAGAGAAAGTCTAGACATGGAGCCAAGATTCTAGTTCTCTAACAAAGGTATTTATACAAGCAGAATAGCTTCTTGTGGTTATAGTCTCCAATCTACAAATTTTTAATGATGACAGATTTACAGGCTTGGTTTCTTAAAACCAGGGTTCCATTGTATTGTTGCTAGGAGAGATCAGCTTCATGTCATGGGCCTGGAACTCCAGTCTATATCATTTGAATGGAGGACAGTACTGTTATCATGAGCAGAGATCTCCTTTCTTTCCTGTAAGAGTAGAAAACTTTGATCTGTATGCCATGCAGTGCACATTAGCTTCTGTCACAGGGTCTAGGTTGTTGGTAGTGTGAATAGTACTTTTGCTGAGTCTGTAAAAAACCAGACAGTGTTAACCTCAGGCCCATGACTCAAGGGAATCACGGCAGGATCATGTGCCCATCCCATGGGAATCAAGGGTCCATCAGGTGACTGGCTTTTATGAAGCAAAGGAAGATAATATGACAGATGAGGATGTCGTAGTGCTCCTTTTGGAATGACGAGTGCATATCTCTTGATAAAATTCACATAAAATCTGAGAAAATATTAGTCTCTGTGTAAGAGAAGGTGACCAAGACAGCCTCCTGTCTGCCCTCCAATGTATTGTCTTGTCCCTATTACAAACCTTACTTGTGGTCATTGGTATAGGTGGCCAGACAATGATCCTAAATTCTGTTCTGGTTTTGTCTCTTGTCAGAAAACAAGCTTTAGGGTTCTGAAGGCTGTGGTTGCATATTGGCCTCATTGCAACCTAGAGGCTGTGTGTGCTATGACAAAATGAATGGACAACAGTGGAAACTATAGATGCCATTTTGCTGTATTGTAGGTAAAACAATGAGTCATTGTGAGGACACCTTTTCCTGGTGAATTCCTCTATAGCAAACTCAGATAACAAATTTTGAGAGGGACTAGCTTAACAACCATAAAAAGAAAGCTGAGATATTGACATTGAGGCAGTTCTTTCAACATGTTCTGGAAACACTTGATTTAGGCCAGCAGAGGAAAATGAGGTGGAAGACACCTGAGAATCTCGTAGCAAGAACGCAGGAATCATGATATTCATGTGGCTGCCCCACTGGAACACCGTGACCATTATGAGACTGGCCAGAGGGCATCACAGAGAGACCACGAGACATTGGGCGACTGTGTGGTACTCACTTTTGTTACCCTTCTACATTTTTTGGTGAAATTCACATAAACACTGATAAAAGCATATTCCGTGTGTAACAGAACATGGCTGAGACTACCATTTCAGTGACCTTCAAATGAAAGTCAGATTTGCTTGAGAAGACATGCTAAAAGACAGTGGTATAGGCTATCAAACAATGATCCTTAGATAAATGGCCTAAGGTTTTGGTTGTGGTCAGGCCACCTGCTCGAAGGCAATGGGACCAGCTGACAAATTTTAACCCTGTTGAAATTTGTAGGCTGAGTTTATTTGAGGAAGCTACTTTAGAGTGGTAGAAAAATCAGCCACTGTTTAGCAGTATTGTAGAAAAATGCTGAGTCATTCTGAGTATAACTCTTAAGGGCTTCAGGTGTGTCTCCCGCACCCTACTTGGATGCTAAGCTTAGGACACTACTACCAAGAGAGAATAGCTTAATGGCCAATCCATCAATGCTGAAATATTGAAAATATGCAGTTTAAGAGATGTGTTTTGAAAACAAAACACTTGTTTGAGGATAGGGGAAGAGGAATATGGTGGAATTCACCTGAATATCACGTAGCATTTACTAGGGAATCATGGGGCACTCACGTGAACACCTTGCAGTATCCACATAGGGATCATGGAAGACTCCACAGGGATTATTTGTCTACCAGATGTCTGGTGCTATAAGTGTGAGTGTAGATTTTCACTCTACTTCTTAGAATACACCAGGCTTTAGTGTGTAGGAAACATCTTCCACTCGACTTTACCTTGTAATGAGAGCAGCATGATATCATGTTTTCAAATATCCCTCTACTTCTCCTGATCACAGCAGACTGGGTCATAAGTCATGTACTTCTATCAATTTTTTTTTTCTATCAAGACTGGTTACCATGTGGCAAGTCCTCTACCAAAGTTTCTGTTATGAAAATTTAGTAGATTCTGTGGGCCAGGGTCTCCACCCTACTTCCTGGAAATAAGAACAATGCTTGGCTGTTCTTCTCTCTCCCTCATCGAGTTCCTGAGAGAAGATTCCATTTTTTGTGCCATGTTTCTAAGGGCCCACAGTACCTTCCCTTACCAGAGGTAAGGCTTAGAGCTTTAGGTTACAGTCACCTTTCAATAATTGGCCAAAGGAAAAATTGGTGACCTGAGACCAGGTTTCGCTGGATGGACTGTTAGAAGGATACACAGTTGGTGCCATCTGCCCAAATATCTCTCATTAATGCTTTAAAGGGAGGACAGTATTGGTGCTATGAATTGAGTCCTCCATTCTTCCACCTCCTAGAGTTGACATGTTAAAACTGTGAGCCAAGATCTCTCCTAGAGTTTCTGGTAGCAGGGCCAGGGTGGGTTTTGTGGACCTATGTCTTCAGTCTGGACCTTTTTGTCAATTCAACAGTCTAGGCCTTGTGGACCTGGGGCTTCCAGGTAGCTTCTTTTAGGAAGTTCAAGACTGGTGTTGATTTCTACAGTCTCCGTTCTAGTTTCTCTTACATAAAGAAAGCTTGTTGCTGTGTGCCTAGAACTCGAGGCAACATTTGTTCAGAGGACAAGCTTAGAACTCTGGGCCCCATGTACACCTTCAACCTCTGTTAGAGAAATACAGAAGAAATGTTGTGGGCCAATCTCTCAGCTCTACTTCTGGGAAATAAGGATAGGGACTAGAACTGCAAACCAAGGTCAGCACTCTGGTTCCTGATTAAAAATCCAGGGAGGAGACATGATCCTAGGTACCGAGTTAAGATTCTCTTATCTAAAGTCAGGCTTGCCCTGTGGTGTCATGTGTTCTCTCTGCAGTTATCAGAGAGGACAGGTTTATTGACATGGGTCCCAGTCTCCCTTGTATATATTGTTAAGATAAGAAAGGCTTGGTGCCTTGGGCCTGTGGCACCACTCCATATTGTTTCAAGGGAAGACAGTATCACTGCTATGAATGGAGGCTTCCATTCTCCTTTTGTTCATAGAAGACAGCTTTCTTCGTGAGCCATGCACTGCACATGAGTTTCTATTCACAGGGGCTACCTTGTGTGTAAATGGAGTAATTGTTTCATCTAGTCTGTTATCAATTAAACTGACCTTGGGAGATGTTGCCTTTACTTATTTCATGTGAGGAGAGTCCAGGCTTGGTGTCACAGGCCTATATCTCCATTCTATTTTCCCTTGCATAAAGACAGGCTAGTTTCCCTGAGCCTAGGAAACCACTCTATATTCCTTCAGTTGTGGTCCTTGCCACCAATTCAGTCTCTGTTAGTAAAAGACAGAAGAAATGCTATGAATCGAGGTCTTAGCACTATGTCCCGGGAAAGGTGAAGGGATTGGAAGTGCATGTCAAAGTCACCAGTCTTGCTCCTAACAGAAAGTTCAGACATGGAGCCAAGGTTCTATTTCTCCAAGAAAGGTATTTATCCAAGCAAAATAGCAGGTCTTGTGGTTTACAGTCTCCAATCTACAAGTTTAATGAGGACAGGTTTACAGGCTTAGAGATTTTAAACCAGGGCTTCATTGTATTATTGTTAGAAAGAGACTGGCTTTGTGCCATGGGCCCAGGACTCCAGTCTACATCATTTGAAGGGAGGACAGTACTATTACCACAAACGGTACTCTCTTGTCTTTCCAGCAAGAATAGACAGCTTTGTTCTGTGGGTCATGCACTGCACATTAGTTTTCATCACAGGGTCTAGGTTTTTGGTAGTGTAAGTGGATCTTGTGACTAATCTGTACAACATCAGTGTTAAATTCAGGCCCATGGCCCTGAGGGAGTCATAAAATTATCACATAAATGACCAGTGGGAATCAAGGGCCCATCAAGCGACTGGTCTGTATCAAACACAGGAGGATAATATGGCAGATGAGGATGTCATATTGCTCCCTTTTGAAAGATGAGTGCCTATCACTTCATAAAATTCAAATTAACACCAAGAAAACATGAGTCTTTGTGTAACAGAGGGTGGCCAAGACAGCCTCATTACTGGCTTCCTATTGAATGTCATGTCCATATTACAAATGTTTCTTGAAGTTAAAGATGTATGTGGCCAACAATGTCCTTAATTCTCCTCTGGTTTTGTCTGTTTCCAGAAATCCTGCTTTAAGGCAGTGAAGAGGGTGGTTGCATATTGGCCCCGTTGAAACCTGGACACTCTATGTGCTTTGAGGAAGCTACTGGAAAGCGGTAGAAACAACAAATGCCATGTTGCTATATTGTAGGTAAAACACTGAATCATTGTGAGGATACCTCTTCAGGGCAGAAAGAACAGCTGTCAGAAAATTTCTCTATAGCAAACTTCATACTACAAATTTTGAGAGGTGCTTGCTTACCGACCACGAAAAGAAAGTTGAGATATGAACATTAAGACAGTTCTTCTATTGTGTTCTGGAAATACTTGGTTTAGGCCAGTGGAAGAAGATAAAGTGGAAGACACTTGAAAATCTCTTAGCAAGAAAGTGGGAATCTCATGATATTCACGTTGCTGCCCAATGGGAATCTCGTGACTATTAAGAGTTGGGATGATGGCATCACAAAGAGGTTAGGTGACATTGGGTGAGGTGTAGTGCTCACTTTTTACTTACCCTTCTACATTCATTGGTGAAATTCAAATAAACACTGATAAATGCATATTCCATGTGTAACAGTGCATGGCCGAGACACCACTTCACTGCAGTTCAGACAAAAGTTCAGGTCTGCATAAGAAGACTTGCTTGAGGACAGTGGTGTGGGCTACCAGACAATGATCCTTAAATAACTGGCCTGTGATTTTGGCTTTGCTCAGGCCACCTGCTGGAAGGCAATGGGAGCAGCTGTCACACATTAACCCTGCTGAAATTTGTCTGCTTGAGGAAGCTACTTTAGAGTGGTAGAAAAAGCAGCTGCCGTTTTTCTGTAATGTAGCAAAGACGCTGAGTCATTGTGAACATAACTGTTATTGGCTTCAGGGACATGTCACACACCATTTTGGAAGCTGACCTTAGGCCACTACTGCCAAAAGGGAATTGCATAACAGCCAATGCTTCAATGCTGAAATACTAAAAATGTGCAGTTTAAGAGATATGTTTTGGAAACACTAGATTGAAGACAGAGGAAGAGGAATAAGGTGGAATTCACCTGAAAATCACGTAGCAGTTACTAGGGAATCATGTGGCAGCACGTGAACTCCTTGCACATTCCACTTGGAGGTCATGGAAGACCCCGCAGGAATTGTTCGTCTTCCAGATGACAAGTATTGTTACTGTTGGTGTAGGTTTTCACTCTGCTTAGAATGCACCAGGCTTGTGTGTGGGAAACGTTTTCCACTCAACTGTGCCTTGAAAATGAGGTGGCATGGTGTCATGTTTTCAGACAGCAACTCCATCCCTTCATTTAGGCAGAGGATTGAGTCATGGGATATGGACTTCTACCGACTTTTTCTTTTCTACCAAGATGGTCTTCTTACCATGCGCCAAGTCCTCTATAAAAGGTATGAAAAATAAGGCTAGATTATGTGCACCCAAATCTCCACTCTCCTTCCTGGAAATAAGAACAATTTTTTGCCTTGCTTCCAAGCTCCCCAAATGAATTTCTGAAAATATTGTCCAGGCTTTGTGTTAAGTTTCTAAATGTGCAAACTATTTTTGTTACCAGTGGAAAGACTTGGTGATTTAAGAGATGGTCAACTTATGATAATCAGCAAAAGGGAATATTCATGATGTGCGTCCAGGTAGTGTTGAGAGTATTGTTAGGAGGATATAAGTTTGCAGCCATCAGAATAAATTTTTATTGTAATGTTTGAAAAGAAAGACAGTCTTGTTACTGTGAGCCAAGATGTCTGTTTTTGTCCTTCAAGGAGATGACAGTTTAGTTCTGTGGGCCAATGCCTTACCAAGATTTTCTGGTAGCAGGAGCCAGGCTGGGTATGGTGGGTCTATATCTTCAGTCTGGATTTTGTTGCCAATTGGAAGGTCTTGACCTTGAGGACCTGGGGCTGCCAAATAGTTTTTTTTTTTTGAGGAGTTCCAGTCTTTGTTTCAACTTCCAAAGTCTCCATTCTGGTTTCTCTTCCAACAAGAGGGCTTGTTACTATGTGCCTAAGACTCTAGGCGACATTCATTCAGAGAGGACAGGCTTAGAAATGTGGCCCCACACCACATTTGTCTCTGATAGTGTTAGATGGGAGAAATGTTCTGGTTCAATTTCTCAGCTGTAATTTCTGGGAATAGTGAAAGGGGTCAAACTGCAAACCAAGGTTAGCACTATGGTTCCTGAGTACAAATCCAGGCAGGAGACAAGGTCTTAGGTCTCAAGTTAAGATGCTCTTACCTGAGGACAGGCTAGCCCTGTGGTATAAGGTCTCCTCTTTTGTAGTTATCATACAGGACATAGGTCCAAGTCTCCTTGTACTTATTTTTAGGAAAAGGCAGACTTTGTGCCTTTGGCCCATGGAACCTCTCCACATCCTTTCAAGGGAAAACAGTGTTGTTGCTAAAAATGGAGGCCTCCTTTCTTTTTTTCACTTCAGAGAAGACAGGTTTATTTGGTGGCCATGCACTGCACATGAGTTTCTGTTCACAAGAGCTACCTTGGGTGTAGTGTGTGTATCTGTTTCATCTAGTCTGTTAACAAATAGACGATCTTGACCTTTGGAGTCAGGCCTGCATTATAGTTCCTGTGAGGAGAGTCCAGGCTTGGTGGCACAAGCCTACGTCTCCATTCTAGTTTAACTTGCATAAAGACAGACTTTTTTTTCTTTGGACCTAGGAATACACTTGACATCCTTCAGGGAATATAGGCTTAGAATCATGTTCCCTACCACCAAGTCAGTCTCTGGTAGGAAAAGATATAAGAAATGCTGTGGTACAAAGTTTCAGCTCTATCTCCTATGAAGATGAAGGGATTGGTACTGCACGCCAAAGTGTCCAATCTCACTCCAAAGAGAATGCCCAGATATGGAGCCAAGGTTCTAATACTTTAAGAAAGGCATTTTTACCAGTGTAATGGCTGGGATTGCGGTTTAAGTTCTCCATTCCTCTAATTTTCAATGAAGACAGGCTTACATGCTTGGTGGCTTTAGACCAGAGCTTCATTGTATTATTGTTAGAAAGAGGCTGGCTTTGTGTCCTGAGCCCGGAACTCCAATCTACATTATTTAAAGGGATAACAATACTGTTACCATGAATGCAGCCCTACTTTCTTTCCTGTAAGAGCAGACAGCTTTGAACTGTGAAACATGCACTGCACATTAGTTTCCGTCATAGAGTCTAGGTTTTTGATAGTGTGAGTGAGTTTTTGCCTAATCCATATAAAATCAGACAGTATTAACCTCGAGCCCATGGCCTCACAAGAGTCAAGATGGGTTCACGTGACTGTCCCGTGGGAATGAAGAGCCCATCAAGAGACTGACATGTATGAAACACAAGCTGATTGCATGATAGATTTCTTGTTGAAGTGCTCCCCTTGAAATGATGCCTGCATATCACTTGATAATATTCATATAAACTCTGAGAAAACATTAGTGTCTGTGCATGGAAGGTGGCCGAGACAGCCTTTTAAGTGACCTCCAACTAAAAGTCGTGTCCACATTACAAACCTTACTTGAGGTCGACGGTATTTGGGGCCAAACAATGATCCTTATTTCGCCTCAGGTTGTATCTGCTGTCAGGAAACCTGCTTTATGGCAATGGAGGTGGGGGTTGCATTTTGGCCACATTGAAACCTGAAGGCTGAGTGTTCTGTGAGGAAGCAACTGGATACAGCTGTTATCAACTGCCACCATTTTGCTGAAATGTAGGTAAAAGCTTGAGTCATTGTGAGGCTACCTCTTCAGGGTGGAAATAATGGCTGCCTCAGAATTTCCCTATAGCAAATCTCATTCTACAAATTTTGAGAGTGACTGGCTTACCGACCATAAAAAAAAGCTGACATTGAGTTAGTTCTTTCAACGTGTCTGGAAATACTTGGCTTAGGCCAGTGGAAAAAAATGAGTTGGAAGATTCATAAAATCTTGAAGCAACAACGTGAGAACCTCACTATATTCGTGAGGCTGGCCAACGGGAATCTCATGATCATTAAGAGAGAGCCAAATGGCATCACAAAGAGATCACGTGACATTGGGCAATGGTGTGGTACTTACTTATGACTTACCCTTCTACATTCCTTGGTGAAATTGATATAAACACTGATAAAAGCATATTCCATGTGTAACAGGGCATGGCAGAGACACTAGTTCAGTGCCCTTCAGAAGAGAAGTCAGGTCTGCATGAGAAGAATTAATTGAGGACAGTGGTGTAGGCTACCACAATGATCCTTAGATAACTGGCCTGTGGTTTCGGCTTTGGTCAGGCAACATGCTGTAAGCCAATGGGAATGGCTGTCCCACATTAACCCTATTGAAATATATAGGATGAGTCTACTTTAAGAAGCTAATTTACAGTGGTGGAAAAAGCAGCCATCATTTTTCTGTATTATAGCAAAAAAAGCTGAGTCATTGTGAGTGTAACTCTGAACTGTCACAGTGGAGTCTCCCGTGACATTTCTGGATGCAGACGTTAGGCCACTACTGCCAAGAGTGAATTGCTTAATGGCCAATGATTCATGATGTAAACTAAAAATGTGCAATTTACGAGACATTATTTTGAAAACACTTGGTCGAGGATGGGGAAGAGGAATAACATGGAAGTCACCTGATAATCACGTAGCATTTATTAAGGAATCATGCGGTGGTCACGTGAATACCTTGCAGGTTACACATAGAGGTCATGAAGAACCAGCAAGAATTGTTTGTTTATGAGATGACGTCTTGTTACTGTGGGTGTAGGTTTTCACTCTACTTCATAGAAGGTACCAGGCTTGTGTGTTGGAACCATTTTCCACTTAACTTTACCTTGCATGTTGTCAAACATCCACTCTACTTCCTCTTGTCTAGGCAGAGGACTGGGTAATAGGACTTGAACTTCTCAACTTTTTTTTCTATCGGGATGATCTTGTTAATGTGTGACATGTCCCCTGCCAAAGATTGCGTTATGAAAAGTAAGGCTAGATTCTGCAGGCCAAGGTGTCCCCTCTACTTCCTGTAATTAAGAACAATACTTGGCCATGCTTCCAAATTCCCCAACCAAATTCCTGAATGAAGAGTCCAGGCTTTGTGCCAAGTTTCTATATATCCAACCTACTTTCTGTTACCAGAGTAAAGACTTGATTATTTAGGATACAGACAACTTATAATAATTGGCAAAAGGGAAAATTGGTGACTTGGTCCATGTAGTGTTTCATGGATTGTTAGGAGGACACAAGGTTGGTGCCATCAGCCAAAATTTCTACGGTAATGCTTTAAAAGGACAGTCTTGGTGCCGTGAACCGAGATCTATTCTTCCTCCTCCTAGGAGATAACAATCTGGTTGTGGGCCAATGTCTTCACAAAAGTTTCTGGTAGCAGGGATCAGGCTGCATGTGGTGGGCCTATGTCTTCAGTCTGGACTTTTTTTTTTTTTTTTACCAATTTTTGACCTCGAGGGCCTGGGCTGCCAAATAGTTCTTCTGAGTAGTTCCAGGTTTTGTTCCAATTTCCAGTCTCCATTCTAGTTTCTCTTCCATAAAGAAGGCTTTTTGCTGTGTGTCTAGGACTCCAGGTGACATTCATTTAGAGAAGACATGCTTAGAAATGTAAGTCTATCCTCCTCTTCAGTCTCTGTTTGCAAAGACAAAAGTATGCTGTGGGCCAATTTCTCAGCTATAATTTATGGAAATAGTGAAAAGGCTTGGAACTGCAAACCAAGGTCAGCACTCTGGTGCCTGAGTAGAAATCCAGGCAGGAAACAAGGTCCTAGGTCTCGACTTAAGATTCTCTTACTTGAGGACAAGCTTGCCTTGTGGTATAAGGTCTCCTCTTTCATAGTTATCAGACAGGACAGATTTATTAATATGGTTCCCAGTCTCTTTTGTTCTTATTGTTAGGAAAAGTCAGGCTTTGTGCCTTGGGCCCATGTCACCACTCCATATCCTTTCAAGGGAAGACAGTGTTGCTACTATGAACAGAGGCCTCCATTTTTTTTTCTGTTTAGAGAAGACAGCTTTGTTTGAGGGCCATGCACTGCACATGAGTTTCTGTTCACAGGGGCTACCATGTGTGTAGTGTGTGCATTTGTTTCATCTAGTCTGTTATCAAATAGACAGTCTTAACCTTTGCAGCCTGGGCCTGCATTGTAGATCATGTAAGGAGAGTCCAGTCTTGGTGGCATAAGCCTATGTCTCCATTCTAGTTTTTCTTGTGTAAAGACAGGATTGTTTCTGTGGGCCTAGGACAACACTCGACATTCCTTCAGGGAGGACAGGCTTATAATAATGACCTATGCCACCAATTCAGTCTCTGTTGGAAAAGAAGAAGAAATGCTGTGGGAGGAGATCTCAGCTCTACCTCTACTTACTTACTTGTAAACGATGTCACCTCTGGTCTGTGAGCCATTCACTGCAAATTATTTTCCCTCACATGTCTAGGTTGTTGGTTGTGTGAGTAAGTCTTTTGCCTAGTCTGTACAAAATCAGACATTGTTAACTTCGAGCCCATGGCCCCACAGGAGTCAGGATGAATTCACATGACAGCCCCGTGGAAATAAAGGACACATCAAGAGACTGCTGTGTATGAACACAGGGAGATTACATGACAGATGTGGGTGTCGAAGTGCTCTCACTGGAATGACGCCTCCATACCACTTGATATTATTTACATAAACTCCAAGAAAACATTAGTCTCTGTGCAACAGAAGGTGGTCAAAACAGCCCTTTAACTGACATCCAACCAAATGTCCTGTCCACATTATAAAACTTACTTGAGGTCAATGGTATATGGAGCCAAACAATGATCCTTACTATGCCTTAGGTTTTATCTGTTGTCAGGAAACTTGCTTTTTGGCAGTGGATGCAGAGGTTGCAAGCTGGCCACATTGAAATCTGGAGGCTGACTGTGCTGAGAAGAAGCAACTAGATAGCAGTGGAAACAACAGCTGACATTTTGCTGAATTTTAGGTAAAATGCTGAGTTATTGTGAGGATACCTCTTTAGGGCAGAAAGAACGGCTGCCAGAGAATTCCTCTATAGCAAATCTCAGACTACAAATTTTGAGAGGGACTTGCTTACCGAGTATAAACAGATAGCTGAGATATTGACATTGTAGCAGGTCTTTCAATGTGTTTTGAAACACTTGGGTTATGCCAGTAGAGGAAACTGAGGTAGAAGACACCGGAAAATCTCATAGCAATAAGGCGGCAATCTCATGATATTCATGGGGCTACTGAATGCGAATCTCATGACCATTAAGAGATGGGCTGGATGACATCACAAGGAGATCACATGACATTGGGTGATGGGGTGGTGCTCACTTTTCACTTATACTCTACATTCCTTGGTGAAATTCACACGAACACTGACAAAAACATATTCCATGTGTAACACAGCATGGCCAAGATACCACTACACTGCTCTTTAGTCAAAAGTTCATGTCTACATGAGAAGACATGCTTGAGGAAAGCGATATGGGCTACTGAACAATGAACCTTAGATAACTGTTTTGTGGTTTTGGCTGTGGTCTGGCCACCTGCAGGAAGGCAATGGGAGTGGCTATTGCACATTAACTCTGTTAAAATTTGTAGGCTGAGTCTGCTTAACGAAGCTACTTTAATGTGGTGGAAAAAGCAGCCACTATTTTGCTGTATTGTAGCAAAAATACTGAGTCATTGTGAGCATAACTCTTAACAGCTTCAGGGGCTTCTCCCGCATCATTCTTGGATGCTGAACTTAGGCCACTACTGCCAAGAGGGAATTGCTTAAAGGCAATGTTTCAATGCTGAAATATTAAAAATGTGCAGTTTATGAGATGCATTATAAAAAACCCTTGGTTGAGGATAGTAAAAGTCACATAAAAGTCACGTAGCATTTACTACAGAATCATGCAGTTTTCACGTGAATACTTTGTGCATTCTATATTGCAGTAGTTGAAGACTTTGCAGGAATCGTTTCTCTACCAGATGACAAGTCTTGTTACTGTGGATATAAGTTTTCACTCAACTTCTTAAAATGCACCAGGCTTGTGTGTGTAGAAATTGTTTTTACTCGACTTTACCTTCAAAATGAGAGCGACAAGGTGTCGTGTTTTCAAATGTCCACTCTACTTCCCTTTTTCTACACAGAAGACTGAGTCATGGGGCATGGACTTCTATTGACTTTTTTTTCTACCAAGACGGTTTTGTTATCTTTTGCCAAGTCCTCTATCAAAGGTTTTGTATGAAAAGTTAGGCTAGATTCTGTGGGCCAACATCTCCACTCTACTTCCTGGAAATAAGAACAATTCCTGACCATGTTTTCAAGCTCCCCAATCCAATTACTGAGAAGAGTTCAGACTTTGTGCCAAGTTTCTAAGTGTCCAAACTATTTTCTGTTATCAGGGGAAAGAGTTGGTCATATAGGATACAGTCAACTTATACTATTTGGCAAAAGGAAAATTGGTGACATGGGTCCAGGTAGCGTTGAATGTTGGTGCCATCAGCTGAAATTTCTATCATAATGCTTTAAAAGAGTAACAATCTTGGTGCCGTGAACTAAGATCTCCGTTCCTCCTGGGAGATGAAAGTCTGGTTCTGTGGACCAAGGTCTTCTCAAGAGTTTCTGGTAGCAGGGGCCATACTGGGTGTGGTGGGCCTAGGTCTTCAGTCTGGACTATGTTACCAGTTGGAAGGTGTTGACCTAGAGAACCCGGGGCTGCCAAATAGTTCCCTTGAGGAGTTCTAGTCTTTGTTCTGATTTCCAAAAAGAGGGCTTTATGCTGTGTGCCTAGGACTCCAGGTGACATTCATTCAGAGAGGACAGGCTTAGAACTGTGGGCCCAAGCTACCCCTTCAGTCTCTGTTAGGGAACGACTGAAGAAGTGCTATAGGTCAATTTCTCAGTTATAATTTATGGAAATAGTAAAAGGGTTTGGAACTGGAAACCAAGGTCAGAACTCTGGTTCCTGAGTAGAAATCCAGGCAGGAGACACAAAGTCTTAGGTCTTGAGTTAAGATTCTCTTACCTGAGGACAGGCTTGCCCTGTGGTATAAGGTCTCCTTTTTCATAGTTATCAGACAGCACAGGCTTTTTCACCATGAGTTTCAATCTCCCTTGTACTAATTGTTAGAAAAAGACAGGCTTCGTGCCTTGGGCCCATGTCACCACTCCATATCCTTTCATGAAAAGATAGTCTTGCTCCTATGAATGGAGGCCTCTATTCTCTTTTCTTTTCAGAGAAGATAGCTTTATTTGTGGGCCATGCACTGCACATGATTTTCTGTTCACAGGGGCTACCATATGTGTAGTGTATAACTATATAATATATGTTTCATCTAGTCTGTTATCAAATTGATGATCCGACCTTGGGAGCTTGGCCTGAATTTTTCGTTCCTGTGTAGACAGTCCAGCTTATGACACAGGACCTATGTCTCCATTCTAGTTTCCCTTGCATAAAGACAGCTTGTTTCCATGGGCCTAGGACAATATTCAACATTTTTTTCAGAGAGGACAGGCTTAGAATTGTAGTCCATGCCACCAATTCAGTCTCTGTTATAAAAAGACAGAAGAAATGCTATGGAACAAGGGTCTCAGCAATACCTCCTGGAAAAGGTGAAGGGATTGGAACTGCAAGCCAAAGGTACCACTCTTGTTCCTAAGAGAAAGCCCAGACATGGAGCCAAGGTTCTAATTCTTCGAGAAAGGTATTTTTACCAGCAGAATGGCTTGGCTTGTGGTTTAAGGTCTCCAATGTTCTAATTTTCAACAAGAACAACCTTAAAGGCTTGGTGGCTTTAGACCAGAGCTTCTTGTAATATTGGTAGGAAGAGACTGGCTTTGTGTCCAGAGATCAGGTCTCCTGTCTACATCTTTTGAAGGAAGGACAGTACTGTTAACATGAATGGAGCTCTACTTTCTTTCCTGTAAGTGTAGACAGCTTTAGTGTGTAGGCCATGCACTGCATATTAGTTTCCATCACAAGGTCTAAGTTGTTGGTAGGTTGAGTATGTCTTTAGTCTAGTCCGTACAAAATCAGACAGTATTAACTTGGGCCCATGGCCCCATGGAAATCAAGGTGGGTTAACATGACTGCCCCATGGGAATCAAGGGCTCATCAAGCCACAGCCGTGTATGAAACACAGGGAGATTACATGACAGATATGGGTTTCCAAGTGCTCCCTTTAGAATGATGCCTACATATCACTTGATGATATTCACATAAACTCCCAGAAAACATTAGTCTCTGTGCAACAGAAGATGTCCGAAACAGCTTTGTAACTGACCTCCAACTGAATGTCATGTCTACATTACAAAACCTTTCTTGAGGGCAACGGCATATGAAGCTAAAGATTTTTAATTCACCTCAGGTTTTATCTGTTGTCAGAAATTTGTTTTATGGCAGTGGAGGCATCTGTTGCATGTTGGCCACTTTGAAACCCAGATGCTGAATGTACTGTGGGAACTGTTTAGACAGCAGTAAAAATGACAGCCACCATTTTGCCGAATTAGGTAAAATGCTGAGTCATTGTGGGAATACCACTTCAGGGCAGAAAGCACGGCTGCCAGAGAATTCCTCTATAACAAACCTCAGACTACAAATTTTGAGAGGACTGGCTCACCGATCATAAAAAGAAAGCTGAGATATTTACACTGAGTAAGATCTTTCTACGTTCTGAAAACACTTGGTTAAAGCCAGTGTAGGAAAATGACTTAGAAGACACCGTAAATCTCGTTGCAAGAACATAGGAATTTCACCATATTCATGAGGCTGCCCAATGGGATTCTCATGACTATTAAGAGAGGGCCAGATGGCATCACCAAAAAAATCACGTGACTTTGGGTGACAGTGTGGTTCTCAGTTTTGATTTACCCTTCTACATTTTTTGTGAAATCCATGTAAACACTAATAAAAGCATATTCCATGGGTGACAGAACATGGCTGAAACAGCCCTACAGACAAAAGTTCAGGTCTGCATGAGAAAAATTGCTTGAGGACTACAGTGTAGACTCCCAGACAATAATCCTTAGATAACGCACTTGTGTTTTCGGCTATGGTAGGCCACCTGCTGGAAGGCAGTGTGAGCGGATGTTGCACAAAAACTCTGTTGTAATTTGTAGGCTGAGTCTGCTTGAGAAAGCTACTTTAGAGTTATGGAAAAAGCAGCCACCATTCTGCTATATTGTAGCAAAAAGGCTGAGTCATTGTGAGCATATCTCTTAACTGGCTGAGGGGCATCTCCCACAACACTTTTGGATGCTGACCTTAGGCCACTACTGCTGAGAGGGAATTGCCTAACAGCCAATGCTTCAATGCTAAAATACTAAAAATGCGAAGTTTATGAGACGTGTTTTAAAAACATATGGTGGAGGACAGAAAAAGAATAAGGTGGAAGTCACTTAAAATAATGTAGCATTTACTAAGAAATCAGGTGGCGGTCACGTGAACACCTCACAGGTTCCACATGGGGTCATGGAAGACCGCACAAGAATCGTTTGTCTACCAGATAACTAGTCTTGTTACTGTGGGTGTAGGTTTTCACTCTACTTCTGAGAATGCACCAGGCTTGTGTGTGTGGGAAATGTTTTCCATGCAATTTACCTTGAAAATGTGAGCAGCATGGTGTTGTGTTTTTAAACATCCACTCTACTCCCCTGATCTAGGCAGAGGACTGGGTCATGGGACATGGACATCTATAGATTTTTTTTTTTCTATCAAAACGGTCTTGTTACCATTTGCCAAGTCCTCTATAAAAGGTTCCGTTATGAAAAGGTAGGCTAGATCCTGTGAGCCAAGGTCCCCACTCTACTTCCTGGAAATAAGAGCAATTCTTGGCTGTGCTTATAAGCTCCCCCATCGAATTCCTGAAAGAAGATTCCAGGTTTTGAGCCAAGTTTCTAAGTGTCCGAACTTTTTTCTCACCAGGGGAAACACTTGGTGATTGAAAATACGTTCAACTTATAATAATTGGCAAAAGGGAAAATTGGTGATGTGGATACAGATAGTGTTAAGTGGATTGTTAGGAGGATACAAGGTTGGTGCTATCAGCCAAAATTTCTATTGAAATGCTTTAAAAGTAGGACAGTCTTGGTGCCATGAACCAATTCTTCCGTCTTCCTCCTCCTAAGAAATGACAGTCTGGATCTGTGGCATTTGTCTTGCCAAGAGTTTCTGGTAGCAGGGGCCAGGCTGGTGGGCTTAGGTCTTTAGTCTGGACTTTGTTACCAATTGGATAATCTTGACTTTAAAGACCTAGGGCTGCCAAATAGTTCCTTTGAGGAGTTCCAGTCTTTGTTTCGATTTTTACCATCTTCATTCTAGTTTCTCTTCTATAAAGAAGGGTTGTTGTATGCTGAGGACTCCAGGTGACATTCGTTCAGAGTGGACAGGTGTAGAACCAAGAGCAGGCCACCACTTCAGTCTTTGATGGGGATAGACAGAAGAAATGTTCAGGTCCAAATTCTCAGCTATAATTTCTGGAAATAGGGATAAGTTTTGGAACTACAAACCAAGGTCAGCAGATGGTTCCTGAGTACAAATCAAGGCAGGAGACAAGGTCCTAGGTCTTGAATTAAGATTCTCTTACCTAAAGACAGGCTTGCCCTGTGGTATAAGACTTCCACTTTCTAGATATTAGACAGGACAGGTTTTTTATGATGGCTCTCAGTCTACCTTGTAATTATTGTTAGGAAAAGACAGGCCTTGGGCCTGTGTCACCTTTCCACATCCTTTTAAGAAAAGATAGTGTTGCAGATATGAACAGAGGCCTCTGTTCTTTTTTCTGTTCAGAGAAGACGGCTTTGTTTGTGGGCCATGCACTGCACATGAGTTTCTGTTTACAGGGGCTACTTTGAGTGTAATGTGAGTCATTTTTTGGTTTAGTCCATTATCAATTAGATGGTCTTGACCTTTGGAGCCTCGGCCCGCACTCTTCCTCTGAGAAGAGGCCACGTTTGGTGTCACAAACCTTAGTCTTTGTTCTAGTTTCTGCTGCATAAAGACTGGCCTGTTACTGTGTGCCCAGGGCAACATTCAGCATTCATTCAGGGAGGACAGGCTTTGAACCGTGGCCAAGGCCACTACTTCAGTCTCTGTTAGAATACCAGAGAAGTGCTGTGGGATGACGTCTCAGCTCTAACTCCTGGAAAAGTTGAAGGGATTGGAACTTCAAACCAACATCACCACTCTCACTCCTAAGAGAAATTCCAGATGTGGTGCCAAGGTTCTAATTCTCTCAGAAAGATAATCTTATCAGAGGAGAGACTGGCCCTCTGTATAAGGTTTGCAATCTACTGATTTTCAATGAGGACAGGCTTGGTGGTTTTAGACGTGTGCTCCATTGTATTATTGTTAGGAATAGACTGGCTCTGTGTTATGGGCTCAGGTCTCTAACCTACATCTTTTAAATAGATGCCCATACTATTACCATGAATGGAGGTCTTCTTTTTTTTTTTTTTCTGTAAGTTAGACAGCTTTGATCTGTGGACTATGTACTGCCCATTAGTCTCCATCACAGGGTCTAGGATGATGGGAGTGTGAGTAGATCTTTTGCCTAGTCTGTTCAAAATTCAATAGTGTTAACCTCGGGAACATGGTCCCATGGGGGGGTCACGATAGGACCACGTGACCATCCCATGAGAATTACATACCCATCAAGAGACTGGCCTGTATGAAACACAGATCATGTGTCATATGTGGATACCATAGTACTCCCTTTGGAATGACGAGTGCATATCACTTAATAAATCTCACATAACCACTGAGAAAACAATAGTCTCTATGTAACAGAATGTGGCTGTGACATCCTCCGTACTGACCTCCAATCTCGTATCATGTCCCCATTACAAAACTTACTTGAGGCCAATGGTATAAATGGCCAATCATTGATCCTTAATTTGCTCAGGTTTTGTCTGTTTTCAGGAAACCTGCTTTATGGCAGTGGAGGTGTGGTCCCATATTGGCTGCGTTGAAACCTGGAAGCTGAGTGAGCTGTGAGGAAGCAACTGAAAAGCCGTGGAAAAAGTACGTCTACTCTCTCCTAGTTTTCAGAGAAATCAAGTTTATTGCCATGGGTACTAGTCTTCCTTATATTTATTGTTAGGAAAAGACAGATTTTGTGTCATGTCACTACTCTACATCCTTTAAAGGGAAGACAGTGTTGCTGGTACGAAGGCCTCCATTTTTCCTTTTGTTCATAGAAGACAGCTTTGTTTGTGGACCATACACTCCACATGAGTTTCTGTTCACAGGGGCTACCTTGGGTGTAGTGTGAGTAGTTGTTTCATCTAGTCTATTATAAATTATATTGTCTTGACCTTGGGATCCTGGGCCTGCACTCTAGTTCCTGTGAGGAGAGACCAGGCTTGTTGTCACAGGCCTAAGTCGCCATTCTAGTTTCCCTTGCATAATTGCAAGCTTGTTGCTGTGGGCCTAGGACAGCACTAGACATTTGTTCAGGGAGGACAGTCTTAGAACTGGGGGCCCAGGTCACTGCTTCCATCTCTGTTAGGAAAAGAAAGAAGATATGGTGAGGTTGAGGTCTCAGCTCTACCTCCTGGAATAGGTGAAGGGATTGAAAATGCAAGCCAAAGTCACCACTCTTACTCCTAACAGAAAATCCAAGCCTTGAGCCAAAGTTCTAGTTCTCCAAGAAAGACATTCTTACCAGAGAAAATGCTGACCTTGCAGTTTAAGGTCTCCAATCTACTAATTTTCATCTGCATCATTTGAAGGGAGTACAGTACTATTAATATGTACGAAGGTCTACTTTCTTTTCTGTAAGGGTCGACAGCTTTGAACTTTGGGCTATGTACAGCACATTAGTTTCTGTCAAAGAGTCTCAGTTGTTGGTAGTGTGAGCAGGTCTTTGGCCTAGTCTGTACAAAATTAGAATGGGTTAGCCTGGAACATTGCTCTGCAGAAGTCGCCACCAGATCATGTGACTGCCCCGTGGGAATCACGTCCCCATCAGGAGACTGGCCTTTACGAAACACAAAGTGATCATGTGACATATGGGGATGACATGGTGCTCCCTTTAGAATGACAAGTGCATAACACTTAATAATATTTACATAAACTCAGAGAAAACATGTCTGTGTTTAACAGAAGGTGGCCGAGACAGCCTCCTAACTGACCTCCAATCCATGTCATGTCCACATTACAAAAATTACTTGAGGTCAATGGTATATGGGGCCAGACAGTGATCATTAATTTGTCTCAGGTTTTGCCTATTGTTACGAAACCTGTTATGGTAGTGGAGGCAGTGGTCACACATTGACTGTGTTGAAAATTAGAGGCTGAATGTGCTTGAGGAAGTGACTGGGTAGCAGTGGAAACAACAGCCGCCATTTTACTATATTGTAGGAAAAATGCTGTCATTGTGAGGATATCTCTTCATGGCAGAAAGAATGGCTGCTTTGGAATTCTTGTGTAGCAAACCTCAGACTACAAATTCTGAGAGGGACTGGCTTAACCACCATGGAAAAAAAGCTGAGGTATTGACATTGTTACAGTTCCTTCAACATGCTCTGAAGTTTCTTGGTTTAGGCCAACAGAGGAAAATGAGGGGGAATTCACCTGAAAATCCTGTAGCAAGAACTAGGGAATCTCTCGGTATTCACGTGGCTGCCTTGTGGGAATCACGTTACCATTAAGAGACTGGACTGAGGGTATCACAGGGAGATCATGTGACATTGTAGTGATGGTATGGTGCTCACTTTTCAGTTACCCTTCTTCATTCCTTGGTAAAATTCACATAAACACTGAGAAAAAGAGAGTCCGTGTATAACAGCGATTCTGAGACAGCCACCTCACTGCCCTTCTATCGAAAGGTCATGTCTGCATGAGAAGACTTGTGTGAGGATGGCAGTGTATGTACCAGAAAATTGTTGTTAAATATCTGGCCTGAGGTTTCATCTGTGGTCTGGCAACCTGCTTGAAGGCTTTTGGAGTGGCCGTTGAAATTTTGAGGCAGTGTTTGCTGTGAGAAAACTAATTTAGAGCAGTGGAAATAGCAGCTGCCATTTTGCTGTATTGTAGCAAAATGCTGAGTCATTGTGAGTATAACTCTTAATGACTTCAGGTGTGACTGCCACACTATTCTTGGATGTGGAACTTAGTCCACTAGTGTCAAGAGGGAATTGCTTAATGGCCAATGCATTAATACTGAAATATAATGAGACATGTTTTGGAAACACTTGGTTGAGTATACAGAAAGAGGAATTAGGCAGAATTTACCTGAAAATCACGTAGAGATGGAGATCTTTGGATACATAGTGGAGTGAGAGACATCCCCACATCTCACCTCTTGAAACAATGATAAGCTGAAAATCTCAAACTCAACAAAAAACATCAAAACTGCACACCAGCCCATCTGAGCATGGAATCTGCGCATAACAGCTATCACAGGTCAGAACCCCGGGTTTTGGATGGGAATTGTGAGAAATAAAAAAGCTGATTTTTGCAGCCACTGGAGTTACCTGTAGGAGAAGAGGAAGGAGGGAAGGAACAGCGAGTTCCCTGAACAGCCCTGCCTGAAAAATCTGTGAGCTCCCCACGGCCAGTGGCAGGATCCAGTCCATGGGGCAGAAGGCAGAGAAGAGGGATAACAGAAAAAAACAGTTGATTTTTACCAGCCACGGTTGCAAAACCGAGGTCGAGCCACAGCCCCCAATCTCCAACTCAGAGGGCCCCTCTCCCCTACCCTCTGAGACCTAACACCACAGACCACCAGGAGAATCTGAGCAAATACTAACAAAACTGTTGCTAACACAGACAGAGACTAAAACTGAGGGTACTGAGTGTAATTAAACATCTATAAGAAAATAAAAAGACATTTTTAAGGCTTTATGTAAAATAGGGATGCAAGAAGCTTAGACGCCACCTACTGGAAACAAAAGGAAAAATGCCTTCTTTTCAGCAGGCTAAAGAGAAACCTTTACATAATAAATCTTCTTTCTGGAAAAAAAGCTGAATACACTTTCATTTATGCCCAAGCAGAGAAATAGTCTATTAAACACCATGAACAAGCATAGTGACAAGGCATTTCAGAAAGAAAGAGAAAAATCTCCAGAAAATAAGCTTACAGACAAAGAAATATGCAATTTAAATGACAGAGAATTCAGGATGGTGTTTCTGAAAAAAAGTGAATTCCAAAACAAATCATATCAACAATTTCAGAAATTGAAAAAGCATCTAGATGAACAAAGCAAGGAGATTAAAACCCTCAAAAAGAACCAAATAGAATTTCTGGAGATGAAGAACACACTGCAAGAGTTGAAAAATGAAATAGCAAGCTTGGGAAAAAGAGTCGACCAAATGGAGGAAAGGATCAGTGATGTTGAAGACAGAAATCTAGAAATAAGTCAGAAGGAAGAAGATAGAAACCAAAAAATAAAAAATAATGAAAGAGAAATACGAGAACTAGCTGATACTATCAGTAAAGGAGACATAAAATAATGGGCATTATCGAAAGCGAGGAAATGAAGCAGGGACTAGGAAACATTTTCAGACAAATAGTGGATGAGAATTTCCCAAATCGAAAGAATGACCTGGAGCTTGGAATTCAAGAAGTCAACAGAACACCAATTACCTCAACCCATAAAGAACTTCACCAAGATACATTGTATTAAAATTTTAAAAAATCAGTGACAAAGACAGAATTTTAAAGGCAGCCAGGGAGAAGAAAATGGTAACTTATAAAAGAAAACCCATTAAATTATCCTTGGCTATCTCAGTGCAATTCTTACAAGCCAGAAAGAAATGGAATCAAAAATTTAATCTGTTAAGTGAAAGGAACTACCAGTCTAGAATAATATATTCAGCTAAGCTCTCCTTTAGATATGAAGAAATTAAGACCTTCCCAGACATTAAAAAACTGAGGGAATTCTCAACTACAAGGCCTGCACTACAGGAAATACTAAAAGCAGTTAGCTCACCTAAAAAAAAATGACATAACTAGGAGTAAAGTGACTATCCGGCAAATAGAAGTGAAATCCTTACTAAGAACAGGACTTATAAGCTTAAATAATAAAAAGATAATTGCTATAGCAAGATAGTAATGAACTTCAGCATAGATAGCGACAAAGTGATATAACACTGACTGAAAAGGGGAGGATTCAAAGATCCAAATTTGCAAAGGGGAATGGAGATAAGGCACATGCAGAAATAAATGGGTATAAATATAACTATCCTTTACATATTTGTAATGGTAACCACAAACAGAAGTTTTAGAACTAAAGTATATAACATAAAACAAGAAGAACCAGAGGGAAAAACAAAAAAGCTAACCAAAATAAAAGAAAATAAAAACACAAGGACAAAGAAGTAGTGGAAACACTGAGCTACCAGAAAACATAACTTAAAATGGCTATAGAAGACCTCATATTTCAATAATCACCCTAAATGTAAATGGACTGAACTCACCTATAAAAAGGCACAGAATTGCAGAAGGGATCAAGAAACAAAACCCAACCATATGCTGCCTCCAGAAGATACATCTCAGCTCCAAAGACAAATACAGACTCAGAGTGAAAAGGTGGGAAAATGATATTTCAAGCAAATGGCATTCAGAGAAAAGCCAGGAGTAGCGGTACTAATATTAGACAAAATAGACTTCAAAATAAAAAGGGTAAAGAAAGATATTAAGGAACACATCCAATGATAAAGGGAATCATGCACCAAGAAGACATAACACTTATTATTAATATCTATGCTCCCAAAATATGTAAAGCAAATTAACAGAACTAACGGGAGAAACAGACCAAAACACTATTGTAGGAGACCTAAATACCACATTCTCAGCTATGGACAGATAATCCAAACAGAAAATCAATAAGGAAATAATATCCTTAAATGACACATTAGTCCAACTGGACATAATTGACACATACAGAGCCTTCCATCCCCAAACAGTCGCTTATACATTCATCTCTGGTGCATTCTAGAGAATCAACTACATTGCTGGGACACAGCCATAGCCTCAACAAATATAAGAGAGTTGGAACTCATACCGACCATATTCTCTGACTATATGGTTTGAAACTAGAGATCAACTAAAAAAAAATAAAGCAGGAAGACCCACAAATACATGGAGATTAAACAACATGCTACTGAAATAACTGGGTCAGAGTAGAAAGAAAAAGAGAGATCAAGAGATACATGGAAATGAATGATACTGATAGTACAACATATCAAAAACTTTTGGGACACAGCAAAAGCAGTCATAGAGAAAAGTTCATATCATAACCAGACCTACCTCCAAATAAACAACCTAACGCTTCATCTAAAAAACTAGAAAAGGAACAACAAATAAAACCTAAGGTCAGCAGAAGGAAAGAAATAAAATTAGAGCAAAATAAATGAAATTGAAAACAACAACAAAACAATAAAAAATAAATACAAAAAAACAGCTGGTTCTTTGAGAAGATTAATAAAACTGACAAACCCTGGCTAGACTCACTAAAGAAAAAAGAAAAAGTGCACAAATAAACAAAATCAGGGGTGAAAGAGGGGAAATTATGATTGATGCTGCAGAAATACAGAGGATCATGCAAGAATACTATTAAAGAAAATAACACCAAATTTAACAAACCTGGAAGAAATGGACCAGTACTTAGAAAAATACAACCTTTCTAGACTGAATCAAAAAAACTGGAAAATCTAAATAGACCAATCAGCAGTATGGAAGTTGAACAATCATCAAAAAACCTACCAAAAAGTAAAGTCTAGGACCAGATGGCTTCACCAGTGAATTCTACCAGACATTCAAGAAGATTTAATACCTATTCTCCTCAAACTCTTCTGAAAAATCAAAGAGAAGGCAATACTTCCCAACTCATTTTATGAGGCCAGTTCAACCTGATATTAAAACCTACACAAAAAGAGAAGACTACAGACCAGTATCTGTCATGAACACAGACAAACATCCTAAATAAGATACTAACGTACTGAATACAGCAATATATTAAAAAGATATATACACCACGATCAAGTGGGCTTCATCTCAGAGACACAGGGAGTTCAACATACGCAAATCGATTCATGTTGATACAACACATAAACAAATTTAAAAATAAGAATCATAAGATCGTATCAATAGATGCAGAAAAAGCCATTCAGCAAGATACAGCATCCATCTATGATCAATCAACGCTTAACAAAAGCAGTATAGAAGGAAAGTACCTTAACATAATAAAGGCCATCTATACTAACCCTCAGCCAACAGTATTACTTAATAGTGAAAAAACTAAAGACCTTCCCTCTAAGACTCAGGAACAGGCAAAGTTGTCCACTATTGCCACTGTTATTCAATATCAATTGGAGGTCCTAGACGAGGGCAGACAAGAGAAAGACATAAAAGGCATCCAAATAGGAATGAAGAAGTCAAACTGTCACTATTTGTGGATGACATGAATATAGAGACTCCACAAGAACACTACTAGAACATGATAAAGCAAATACAGTAAAGGTCTCTGGATACAAAAATCCAATGTTCAAAAATCCGTAGCTTTCCTATACTCTAATAATGAAGTGTCAGAAAAGAAGTGGAAATAATTCCTTTGGCAATTGCAACAAAAAGAATAAAATACCTAGGAATAAATTTAACAAAACATGTGAAGGACCTAATTATGAAAACTATAAGACTCTATTAAAAGAAATCAAAGAACGATACAAAGAATGGAAAGATATTCTGTGTTCTTGGATTGGAAGAATCAACATAGGTAAAATGACCTTATTACTAAAGTATTATACAGATTTAATGCAATCCCCATCAAAAATCCCATCGACAGTTTTTAAAGAAATGAACAAAAAAAATCATCAGATTTTTATGGAAGCACAAAATACCCCAAATTTCCAAAGCCATCCTGAGAAAAAAGAACGAGGCTGGAGGCATCCACTCTGCCTGACATCAAATTATACTGCAAAGCAACAAGTAACTCAAAATGGCATGGTATGGACAGACCAAAATAGACACACGGACCAGATGGAACAGAATTGAGAGTCCAGAAGTAAACCCTGTTTATATGAGCAAAAATGGTTATGACAAAAAAGCCAAAAACATCAGTGGAGAAAAGAAAGCCTCTTCAATAAATGGGTGCTGGGTATTTGAAAGGGCCATCTGCAAAAGAATGAAACTAGACTGTTGTCTATCACCACACACAAAATTACCCAAAATGGATTAAGGACCTGGATATAAGACCAGAATCAATAAAATGCATCGAAGAAAATCAAGGAACTAAACTCAAGGACCTCGAACTTAAAAGAGGATGTTATGAATTTTGACCTCAAAAGCAGGGGAAGTAAAAGTTAAAATAACATGGATGTAACTACCTTCTAACTAAAAAGCTTTCTCTCAGCAAAAGGAAATCGTCAACAAGGTAAAGAGACCAATCATTCCAAATGGGAAAATATATTTGCAAACAACACCTCCAATAAGGACCTAATTCCAAAATATACAAAGAACTCATACAACTCAGTAACAACAACAGCAAAAAAGATTCCAATCAAAAAGTGAGCAGAGGACCTGAACAGACACTTTCTCCCTAGAGGACATGCAAATGGCCAAAAAATATATGAAAAAATGTCACATCACTGAGCTATTTAGGGAAATGGCAAATCAAAACCACAATAGATACCATCTCACACCCATCTAGAATAGCTATAATCAACAGACAAGTAATAACAAATGCTGGAGAGCATGTGGAGAAATAGGAACCTTCATTACACTGCTGGCAAGACTGCAAATTGGTGCAACCACTATGAAAAAATAGTATGGGTTTCCTCAAAAAACTAAAGAACTGATCTACCATATGATACAGCAACACTTCATTTGGTTTACCCCCAAAAACTTGAAAACCTATATCCAAAAAGATATTTGCACACTGATGTTCGTAGCAGCATTATTCACAGTGGCCAGGACATGGAAGGTAACCAAAGTGTCCTACGATAGATTGATTGGCTAAAGAATCTGTGGTACATATATTACAATGGAATGTTTATCAGCCATAAGAAGAGAATGAAACTTACGCCCACTGTGTGACAACCTGGATGGACCTTGAGTAACCATGCTAAGCGAAATAAAACCAGTTTGAAAGTTGAAATCACATGATATCACTTATATGTGGGTATAAACCTAAAAGCAACAAATGAACAGTACAAACAAACAGAGGACTCATTTCACATGGACTATAGACTAGTGGTTACCAGGGTTAGGAACGGTAAGAGTATAGGGTGGTAGACAGGATAAATGGACCAAATATGTGGTAACAGATAGAAATTCTAACTATGGGAGGTTGAACACCACAATATTAATAGATTATATGCCTTACTGTTAAAGTATACAGCTGAAACTTATTGGATTTAGTTAACCAATGTCACCATAATATTAATTAATTAATTAATTGATTAAAAGAGATATCTGTAAAAAAAATAATAAAATCACAAATATGTTTTTAAAAAAATACAAAATAAAGGATGTCACCTGAGTTCCTGCTCCTTTTTATTATTCCTATTAAAACTGGCTTACCTGGCTTACCTTGTGGGACAGAGTATTAACCAAAACACACCATTGTTTCTTTGTCAAACTATTCTTTTACCTTTTACCTACAGAAGAAAGATTTGATAAAATTTTTGAAAAACCACAATTGTGTAAATATATATATTTTTTAAGTTGTGCATACTGAATAGTTATTTTCCTAGATGTTTAGTTTTAAAGTCTAATCATTCTTTATTTGGGCATGGAAGAGATTGAGAGTAATTTATTGCCATTCTCGGTACACCAATGACTAACACAGGACTTCTATTTTCAGCAGACAGGAGAACTGACAGTGAGAATTTTTGTCTTGCAATTTACTTTTCAGACGTGTTACAATTACTTAATGATTAATCTTGTCCCTAAACCACTTTGCACTCCTAGAAAAGTACTCTGCTAATTTGTTAAAGGTTATACCATTAGTTACCTGCAGAATACATCTATAACAGGTAAATTCTACAAGGAAAATGATATCTACTTTTTTGAAAACATTGTTAATTTTAAAGAACATAAAAATAACATAACTAAATTTGGATTTGATGTTTAGTTTTATTCATATGAAAAATAGCTTGTATACATGAAATATTGTTTATTCTTTGTCCTGGGGTGGGAATTTAAATACATTTTTAGTGGAGCTGTAAATAAGGAGAGGCTTGTAATTTAAAAATTATAAGTTTAAGAACACAGAAATGTTTGTCACTTTTTCCAAAATAAGGGAATTAAAAAGCTCTGTCAGCATTTCCATTTCCTTTTATTCTCCTATGCACATTACAACTGTGGTGTTAATTTTGTTAGCTGTACCATAATCAGAAGAGAGTCCTAATAAGTTGTTTTAAATAAGCTATTACGTTTCTGCTTAAAGCAAACATATTTTTTTTCTCTCCACTTAGAACTATCTTTAAATTAAATCAGGAAACAATATGTGAAACTTTGCTTTCTTATGTACTCCCAAATAGAGTAGTACTCCTGGTGGGAGGAGAGTAGATTAGCTTTAAATATAGGCAAAAAAGGGCATGTAAAAACAATATAATTGCTTTGATTATAAGTAAAATCAATTTAGATTGTATTTGAACAACTCTCATAAGAAATAAAATTAAAACAAAAGTCATGAAAAAATATGTTGTAATCCAGATAATATCCTACCTAGCAGTTACTGTCAGTAATAATAAACATAATACAAGAGATGGGTCCATTGATGAACAGTTAAGGAGATGTGTTCTTTTTCTGTAGGTTAGATTTGATTTTATGATGATACATTTCTAGAGATCTACAAAAATAATTTGGAAAGAGAACAAATCATAGTATGTATTAAAAACTTTCTGAATGTTTTCTATAAATGCAAAACCTCTATCATTTATTCATAACACTTATAATGATAACTTCTAGATTTGTCTATTTTAATATTCAATGAAAGTAGTGCATGTTAAAATCATTGAATTTGGTCTTGTTATTATTTTGAAGAATATATGCTGATCTTAGGCTTCTTAATCTACCGATTACAAAAAAAAAAAAAACCTCATTGCTTTTATAAGGTAAATGAAATAGTGTTGTGACTAGGGCACTATCTAATTTTATCAGGCCTACTTGCTCTTTATTATTAGGTGAAGGAAGCTAGATATTTATATTCTAGGAGAAAGTTTTACTGTCCCAAAGGCATATAGATAAATTTCTATAATGTATCACAGCACCTAAGTTTCACATTTCTGAGTAGGTGTAGGAAGGACTAATTAAAGGTCTTTCAGGAATGGATTTGGCCTAAGTAAGGATTTAATATACAATCTAAGAGAAATGAACTTGTAAATAAATAATTATTATGAACTTGTGAATAAATAATATATATCAAATATGTCTCAAACCCCCACTGAATAGAGCTCAGCAAACCTAGATGAAATATTAGAAGTAAGACCGTGACATAACAGGACTGAGACAGCTTTCCTTGAAAAGGCCTTCCGGCTAGGTTGGCCTTGGCTGATGTCTGAGACCTAGGAATAAGGAGGGTGCCCACTCTTCTCCAACAAGAGTGGCTTGCTTTGCCTAAACTGTTTTTGCAAATACTGTGTTTCTGCTGAATCACTCTTTCTTCCTGGAATTCTTCAATTTAGGTATTTGCTAAGCAGAGGGTACTTAAATGACCAGTCACCAATAAAAAATCTCTGGTCACACCAGTCTCTAATGAACTTCCCTTGTAGACAACTTTCACACAAGTTATTGCTAGAGGAAGTAAGTGTACCTGTGTTACTATTGGAACAAAATTTCTAAAATCCTGTATACCTCATTTTCTCTGGACCGCCTCTCATACACATTTTCCCTTTGCTTATTTTCCTGGTAATAAATCATCAGCAATCAATGTGACTGTATACTGAGTTAATTGAGTCCTCCTAGAGAATCACAGACCTTGGGGGCAGGGGGTGGGCTCTAGCCATTCCCTCAATGCAGGCTGGTACATGAGGAAAAAAAAAATAGGCACTGCCCCCAAGAAATGTTCAGACATTTCTAGACAGACTTTGTATATTAAAATATGTTCAAAGAATTAAAGGAAATCATATTTAAAGAACTTAATGATAATATGAGAGTTATGTATGTCCAAGTAGATAATAACAGTAAAAAGCTATGAGTTATAACCAAATAGAACTTCTTGAAAAATATATTACGTTAACTTAAAATTTCAACAGAAGAGCTTTTTATTAGTTTCCCATGGCTGCTGTAACAAAATACTATAAAGTAGGGCTTAAAAAAAACAAAATTTTTGTTTCACACTTCTAGAGGATGGAAGTCCAATCAAAAGCTGTAGGCTGGGCTATGCTCCCTGTGAAAGATCTAGAAACATTAGACCCTTTTTGCCTCTTTCTAGCTTTTGGTATCTTCTGCAAATCCTTTGTATTCCCTAGTTTGCAGCTGCTTTATCACTCCAATCCATGCCCATCATCACATGGCCTTCTCCTCTCTGTGTTCAAACTTCTCGCTCTTGGATAGATACTAAGTCATTGGAGTAGGCCTATTCTAATCCAGTATGACCTTATCTTACATGATAGGACACTTTTACAGATAATAGGGGTTAGAGCTTTTAATACGTATTTTGTGGGAAACAAACCCACGACAGGTCTGAACAGCAGATTTGAGCAGGAGGAACACAGAATTAGCAAATTTTAAACTAGATCAACTGAGATGCCAGTCAGATAAAAAGCAAAATTAAAAAAAATATATAAGGGTGGGGGAGAAAAATAGATCCTCAGAGACCTGAGTAATACTGTCAAAGCATTACCACCATATGATAAAGAGAGCAAGTCCAGATAGACATAAGAGAAGGCAAGGGACAATTGAAAATATGTAAAGCAATAATAGCCAAAATCTCACCAAATCTGATAAAAAGAGAAAAATCTTAATCAGAATATCAAGAAGATCCAATGAACACCAAGTAAGATAAATTCCACCATAATAAATGGTTCCAAGGCACAGACAAAGAGAATCATGAAAGCAACAAGAGAGAAGTGACTAATCAAGTACAAAGTTCCTCCAGTGAGGTTAATGGCTGATTTTCATCAGAAACCATGGAAGCCGGAAGGCAGTGGTGTGACACATTAAAGGTGCAGAGAAGATGAAAACTGCTAACCAACACTTCTAGATCTAGCAAAAATCTCCCTTCAGTGATGAAAGTGACAATCAGTCATTCCTGGATAACACCAAAATACTTAAGAGAATTCATTGCTACCATCAGCCAAGAAGAAATACTGATGGAGTCCTTTCAGGCTGAAATGAGAAACAGCAGAGTAACCTGAACTACATGAAGAAATAAAGTTACTAGGTACAATATAAATATAAAAATTACATAAAAATGTATAAAGAACATAGGTGTAAAACAATATAATATTTCTATCTAATTTAAAAGACTACTACATGAAGTAAATATGATAAATCTATGATGCCTATGAGCAACATGATATATGAAGACATAATCTGCAATGACAATAATGGCAAAAAGTTAGGGAAACATGTACCAGATCCACATAAGAGTAAAGTTTCTGTATTCTATTTAAGTTAACCTAGTATTCGTCAATCAAATTAGAAATGTTAATCGTAATTTTCAAGGAAACTAGTAAAGAATATACTGCAAAATACATAATAAAAGAAACAACATGTGAATTAAGTTGGTACACTAGAAAATAACTAACAAAAAACAGTAATTGAGAAATAGTAAAATAAAAAGGTAAAACTGGTATATAGAAAACAAATGACAAGATGACAGATTTCAATGCTACTTGATTACGACCTCAATGTACATGAATTATACACACCAATTAAGAGACGGATATTGGCAGAATGGATAAAAACTATGATTTATATGCTATTCACAAGAGTCACACTTTAAATTTAAGACATGAAGCAGTCGAAAGTAGAAGAATGGGAAGATATATGCCAAGCAAATATTAACCAAAAGAGAACTAGACTGGCATTATTAACATAAGACAAACTTTATGAAAAGATTTTTATGGAAACATTTACTGACATTTTATAGTGTGATAAAGGGTCCATTCTTCAAAGAGATAATTATAAACATTTTCCAGTTGACAAGAGACCTTCAAAAGGCATTAAGCAAATTGACAGAACTGAAAAGAGAAACAGACCCCTCAGCGATAATAGTCGGAGGCTTCATTACTCAACTTTTAACAGTGGAAAGAATCTGTTATTTCTTATAATGTTCATGTCAGCCCTGTGGGTGGGCAGGGTGGGGGTTGTGACTTAGATAAAGTGACTTGGCTAGAGTTGTAACCTCGGGACCAATCTTAATTGGCCTTGTCGTATTTCTAATGAGATGTTGTTTTTCAGAGATGGCAGAACAAGCCCTCAAAGCATATAGTCACACAGTCAGGCATGCACACTGGAGAAGGAATTCACCCTAGAATAACCTTTCAAGATCAGGTCAAAATCCAAGTCAGTCTACGTAGGAATTCCCCTGCCCCCAATTCAAACACACGAAGCCTGAAAAGTTGCGATTCTCAAGCACCTGTGCATTATGTTCTCATTACCTTGAAATGATGTAACTATAAAATATGCACAACTTCCACTTCTTCTTCTTTTAAATGTAGCCGAAAAACCCTTCATGGGAAGATAGATTCAGCCTTGCCTCCTGTCTTCTTGTGGGTCAACTTAGCAATAAAAGCCTTTTCTTTTTTTCTCAGAACCTGGTTCTATAATATTGGCATCTATGTGTCGGGCACCAAGCCCTTCTGCTCGGTATCAGTAACAACACTGATGAATGATGGATCTGAGGCAGGACATATAGATGGTTCCCTGGGACAGAGATCCCTGAACATTTGGACGTGAGATAATGTCCTGGACACCCAAACCAAGTGCTCTTCTCGCTCTCTTTCCTACATCCTCTGTCCCAAGGTTGCTGCAGGGACACAGCTGGTGCCCTGAGGAGGTGCCTGGCCCAAGATAATAGCCCAAATCCTAACCTAACTCCTACCTCTATGTATTTTCTTTCTTTTTTTTTATGACCATTTCAAATTTAATGAGTACACAGGTGATATTAATTCCTTGCTCCAAGTTTCAAAACTTAACCAAATGAAGACACCCTGATGGACTGGGAAATCCAAACATGTCTACCTTCCCCTCACTTGCCTGCCAGCACGTGATTCTACCAGTTGCCTTGCAGTGAGACTTCCTGGTGGTCAGGTGACCATCCTGAATGATTAGTAGTCTGCTTGATGCCCAACCGCCTCAGAACCCAGGACATTTCAACCAACTGCCCACATGACAGTTGCTCAAAGAATTAGCTTCATCTTCAACTGACCAAACTGGGATGAATAGTTAACATTAATTAACTGAGAAAGGGGTCTGCTGAGTGAGTGCTTTTGTGGCTTAATGACTAAAGTCTACAGACCCCGAGGTCTCACTATTGATTGATTTGAGCAGCCCGGACTCAAGCCTGGCAGAGAGCAGGCAGTGGCTGCACTGGCTCTGAGTTGTGCCCCTTCCCAGGCCAAGTCCTTTCTCACCATAGCCCATTCTCTACTGTACAAACTACAGTCTAATGACCAGACTCTACTGATTGGTGTTATTTTGGCAGCACCTTCAATGCAGTGTGTATTGGGGGAGGTAGTTGTGCCTCCATCGATCCATCAGCCAGGTGCCCATTTTCAGGCTGCTAAAGCACTGCTGAAAACACCAGCAGAGTCTCTTGACCGCAGATGATTTTTGTGTAATTCCTGTGTTTGAATCCTTCATTCTCTTTTGTCATTGGAACCTGAGACATAATCCTGGAAAATACACTAAAAATAGAGAGGATTCTTGGTAATATTGCTGCAGAAGACTAGGAGAAGAAAGAATTCGTTCCCAAGTCACACTTCTATTCTCCTTGTTCACCAGCTGTCAAGGGGAGCCAACTGAATTTAAGTTGTGCTTAGAAGAGGGGGTGCGGCAGGGTGTGCTTAGATAAATAGCACCTGGTCATGGAGGTACATGAATTTATATGAATGAGACAATATAGAAAGTCAAAACAGCACAGTACCTGAGCATGGAAGCTGGTGTCTGATGACTTGCATCACACCGAGAGCCACATCAATCTGAAAAAGTGACTTTACTCCTTTGTCCTAAGCAATGTGTTATTAGAGCCACTTATTAGTATTATAGAGGTTAAACATAAGCAAGTACAGATAGAGTCTGAAATAAATACTGAGACACTGAAAAATGTGACACTGAATAATTATTCAAGAATTAACTACATGACTTATTATTTTCTCAGTACCCTCATCTGTGTCGTTTTCATGATGCACCCTGTCACGAGACCTAAAGGAGCTCCTTTTGACCCACGTCTCACTTCCCCTAAAATGATGCTGATAATGCTATTCTCTTCTGCAAATACCCTCCTCACAAAAGCCTAGGAAATGCATAACAATAGGAAAAACTGTAGACATTTTGGGGTAGAAGACCACAGGGATATTAGGAATAGTTTATTCAGTGTGAATCAGGTCATGAGTTCTGTGTTGCATGAGTTTTATAATAGCAGCATCAATGATTTAAAAAAAGTCTTAAAAATTTGCAACCATGAAATAAAACGGCTCACCATTTTTATAATAGTCACAATTTGGGACACTGAAAATTTTGTGTCAAATTAACTTTGTGAGCATAATATTCATAGTACCTTCATCTGTGTTGCTTATAATATGGACCCTGTGATATGGCCAAAAGCAAGACACTTGGCCCACTTCTCGCTTTTCCTCAGATCATGCTGATGCTCTTCTCTCCTGTAAGTATCCTCCTAACAAAATATTGGGGAGTGGATTCCAATAGAGAGAACTGTTGACATGTTATTGGAAGAAGACCACAAAGAAAATAAAAAAGTTTAATCAACGTGAACCAGATTGTGAGTTGTCAGTGCAGGGTGATGTTTATAGTGACAGCACCACTAATTGATGGAATACGTGGAAAACTACACCTATGAAATAACATGGCTTAACATTTTCATAATAGTCAATTAAATATGGGACACTGACTAATTATTCTCGATTAACTTCGTGAATATCATTTTCTCCATATCTTGATCTATGTCACTTACAAGATGCACCTTGTCACAAGGCCTGAGCAGACTCTTGGTCCGCATCTCACTTCCCCCGAGATGAGGCTGATGACCTGTTTTTTTCTACTGCCCTCCTCCTCACAAAAAGCCAGGATAACACATAACAATAGAGAGACCTGTTGACACATTAGTGGTAAAAGGCCACAGGCAATTTGGCAGTAGTGTATGCACAATTTCAACTATTGGTCCTTTTATTCACCAACACTTTAAAAGTCCTCCTGAAGCAAAATTGGACAAAGGTAGTTTGATGTGTGTGTAAAACCCTCAGTGAATAAATTTTTGTGGGCAAATACCTCTATTAAGTTGAGATATTATAGACATGCAGCAAAGCACAGTGACCATGACTGGTGGTGTGGATTTCAATCCCATTGAGAAGCTGCCCAAAACTGGGAAAGTTCTGCAGACCCGTCAGTGTCTCAGAGCCCTGTTCTGAGATGTGCAAATGTTCAGATGGCCCACTTATTAGTATGATTTAATGAGGCTCAAAATGTAAAGCCTAAAAAAATAAATGACTGGTGCTTTGTAAGTGCTACATAAATGTTCAAATAGTAAATGTCTGGTAGAATAAGCAAGAAAGGTGATAGTGGCTGCCTCCAGAGAGGACCCCTGAGTGACTACAGGACAAGGAAGGGTGTAAGTGTGGCCCAATCTGACTGAGGCCAGGTCTTGGATCCAAGGGTCATAAAAATGACCATAGTACCTGATACAAAGTTCTGCAAGCCAAGCTTTATTTAGAGCAAGCTAGTACACCAGGGAACCAGCAAGAAGAAAGGAGCTAGCTGAATCATAGTGATACAGACCAGGGCAAATTTCTCTGAAGGGAGGGAAATCAGGATCTGCACCCAGAGAAGATGGTCCTTTGGCAGAGAATGTAGAAAGAATTCAACACATATGCCAACGTTAGAGTCGAAAGGGAAGTTTATTAAAAAGGAGTAATACTCCACAGACTGTGGTATGCTCTCAGAGGCAGAGAGTGAGAGGGACCAAGAGAGACATGGAAAGGCAATGAATGGAGGCTGAGTGTTCAGGGAATTCAGTTTATATGTCATCCTTTAGTTCCCATTTCCTTTGATATGGATATATGGTGAGGTAGAAGAAGAATATGTTAAATGAAAAGGTAAGAATATGTAGAGTGAAAGGCCTGCTGGCAGTTCCCAGGCTTTAATGCATAGATTCCCCCATGGTTTTAGTCATAGGGGATAAACAATTTTATTTTGTGTAGGACAACCACTTAAAGACTGTTTCCCCTTCATGGTGTGGGGAATAGGTTGTTAGTAATCCCAACAAAAATCTTCCTTTATTCTGCAGGTGTCCTCCTGGTCAGGCTTCAGGGATGATCAGCAATAAGCATATTGCAGTGCCTGGATGGAGGTTGCCTCCTCCCTACATTAACAGGACTGTGTGAGGGGGTTTTGTAGGCTTTTAAGTGAGGAAGAGGGTGCTAGGGAAGACAAGGTGGTGGACAGACCCAAGATCCTTACTGATGTGGTTGGCAAACAATGTCTCCATCCCATGGTCTGCAGATGTCTGCTCAATATGTCTCTTGACAATGTTCTTTCAGGTTCATGAGAACATATCCACTGTACCTTTAACTGGGCCATTTCTGACATGCAGTCTGTCATGTGGCTAGATGCAGATTCTTCTGGCACACTTCTTCGTGCTGTTTGTTGAGAGTCTTGTCCTCTGCTGAACTCCTCTCCTTATAGCCTTGAGACAAAATCCCAGAAAATGCCTGACAACAGTAAGAATTGTTGACTTCTGCTGGCAAGAGAGCATAGGGAAGTCAAGAAGAGTTTATTCACCGTCAACCAGAGTGTGAGTTGTCAGTGGAGCCTGATTTCTATAGTGACAGCACCACTGACATATCCCCAAGGGACAGATCCATAGGAAAGAGTAAAAGTCCACAAACAAGTCTGTCCGCTTTATTTAACCCAATTTTGAAGAATCTAAAAGCCAGAAGGTAAAGATTACAAAAGAAAAACAACCTGTGTGTTCCGAGCACAATGATTGCACCTAATTAGCTCAATGTTAGTTTGGCACCACCTTCAAAAGGTAGTACATCTAGGCAGAGAGCTGGAGGAACCTAGTGAGGCCCTATGAAAGAGTGAGGACAGTGTGAGAAAGCAGAGAGAAAATTCTCAGAAGCATTTGAGCTTCTGTAGAGTGAAAAACACTGCTACACAGATGTAGTGCTCATGATAATTCATTGAGTGCTATGTTAAGTGTGCTTTTCTATATCTGTTTTTTATTTAAAAGTATTTTAAAAGCAATGAGTAGATAAAAATTATTCAATATAAAACCTTTCCATATTAAATATATAACATGTATCTAAAACTAGCACTGAAACCACATAATAAAAACTAAACTTGTAGTAAATGAGGTGCCTTGGGAGAGCAGCAGCAGTGAGGCCCCTCCTGTGCTTTGTCTTGACTGAAGTTTCCTGACACTATGGAAGCTCCATCCCCTCTGAGGCCCAGTCTCATGGCTTCCAGGCTCATGGTCTTCCAGGCCATGGCCTTCACAGGTGTCAACCATACCTGCAACACACACACTCAGGTGCTATAATTCCTGGAGAAGCACAGAGACCGATGGAGGAATGCTCCCTGGGATAGGTGCCAGGGAGGTTCCTTAGAAGTGACCTTGGACCCTGACATATCCCCAAGGGACAGATCCACAGGAAAGAGTAAAAGTCCACAAACAAGTTGGTTCACTCTATTTAACCTAGTTTTGAAGAATCTAAAAGCCAGAAGGTAAAGATTGCAAAAGAAAAACAACCTGGGTTTACTGGGGCAATAGTCAAGGAGATTCATCAAAGTAAAGATTGAGAAGAGAGAGCACGAGGCTATGGGGCAGATTCCACAGGAAACAGACTGACAAGTAGATGACACAGAACCAGTGTTGGTGCCCAAAAGGGCTATTCATGGATCCTGACAAGAATAGACACTGACTCTGGACCTGCTATCAGGTGATAAATGCAAATGCTCAGAGCACAACAAAAGAATCACAACAGAAGATCCTGGACTGCCCCGGCCAGCGGGGGCGCAGTTATTTAATGGAACCCGAGGAGGACTTCACCTGAAAAGGAAACATGGGTGAGAGAAAGGAGTGGAGGCAAGACAGTGTTCTGATCAAGCCTCGTTTATTAAGGCTTGCTGCAGGCTTATATAGGGCGTGATCAGGTGATGTTGCGCTGGCGGGGCTGATTGGCCAGGGGCAGTCAGGCGATATTGCGTAACTAAAAGGGGCCGGACAGAAAGTCCCGCCGAAAGTCCTTTGGCGGGAAGCAAAACCGAGATATCTGGGAGGCTTACGCGGGCCTTAGAGAGAAGCCTTTAAGTATTTGCTGAGCGACCATTTTGGTCAGGCAGCCATTTTAGCCGAGCAGCCCCCAACACTGAACCAATTAGACCTCCAACACACACTTTCTTAGACCAAAGAAAACACTCTCATCTTCAGAGTAATAGTCTCTCTGAGAACTGGAAAGAGCATTAAAGCATTGGTTCTCAAACAGCAAGAGATATAGCCATGACGGGCTTGCTTATAAGCCTTCATGAGTGTTTGCACATACTCACCATGAAGGGTGATAAAGGTGTGCCACCCTCCAATAGACCCCTCTGATGTTTGAGTGGATCTGGTGGTGAAGGGGTTTGGGGGGGGGGGGGGTTGGCGCTGGCATGCCTCTTTCCTCTTCCCATTGGGGGAGACAGTAGTATGACTACCTAGTTTTCTTTCTTTTTTCCCCATATCACAGAAACTTCCTTTTTCCTACCTAAGGCTGTAGTCCCAGGACTGGGTTGCAAGTACAATAGTCAGGAGAAGGTATGATCTCCAGGCAAGAAACTGTGACTACAATTTTAAACCTTATGTCAGAATTCTGGAGGCCCTGACTGAGGGGGTTGTGCTTTCACACAACCCACTGTGGGAAAACAGGGTTAAAGGTGGTGCATGGATACCACCTAGTGGTAGATGTTGCCTATCAGTCCTGCACAAATGGGAGACAGGGACACAACAGCTGAAGGTGAAGGAGAGAATCCACAGGTTATGCAGCAAGGAAATCCAGTAGTTTTCACAAAGGACTCTCAGCTGCTTTATTCCAGATGCCTGGGAGGGTGAAGCCCTACATATCTGAGACCATTTCCTCTTTGGTCATATAATCTGAGCATAGACTGAATGATTTATTCATAACTGAAAGGAACTCTAGGACTGTGCCAGTACCTTTTCCCTTTTCTTTTTCAGGTTACACATTGCAGTATGTTAGAACACTGGCATTGTTGGTAAGATTAGAATACTCATATTGGTAGTCAAATATTTGGAGATGTACACTGGAATGAGAAACGTACTATCTGTAACCTACACTCGCATCTCCAAGTATTAGGTATGTTCATGCTTGTACTATTGTTGTATCTGTTATACAAATGCTACATTCAATGTACATTCTCAGACAGGTATGATAAGGTAACCATGGTCAAAGAGCAGGTGAAGGGTTGAGTAGTCAGAGAATGAATTCAATCATATGGCCAATGCCTCAATCAACCATGCCCACAGAGTGAAACCCCCTATAAAAGCATGAAATCATTGTTTTATTTGGTGAGCACACCGATGTGCTAGGGGGGTGAGGTGCCCTGTCTCCACTGGGAGAGGGCATGGAATCTCTGCTTCCAGGGCCCCACCCCACCTCCCACAGAATTAACCCTATGTGTGTTCTTTACAGTAAAACCATAATAATAAGTCTAGTACTTTCCACAGTTCTTGTCATTTATAGGGAATTATCAAAGCTAAGGAGCCATCAAAACCCCTGAATTTAGAGCCAGGCTTTTGGAAATGTGGGTGGCCTGGGGACTCCAAAGTGTATCTGATGTCCATAGAAAAAGCAGTTTTGTAGAGGACTTTGTCCTTAACTTGTGAGGTCTGATAGTAACTCTGGGTGGTCAATGTCAGAAGGACATTGCAGTATGCTTAGTAAGGGCAGAAAGAGAACACACCTAGACCCATGAAGCAATGGTGATGGGATTTTTTATCCAGAAAGCAGACACTTGCACCTCTTCTCTGTAAGGGGAATGAAACTTCAGGGAAAAGACACACACACACACACATGCACACAATCACACCAAAACAACTCACAGGTAGACACACCCCACTCCACATGACAACAACCTGTACCATCTACAGGGAATACAACTGCTAGTAGAAATATGGCATAGTTCTTTATCTAGAAAATCATTTTCATTCCCTGCACCATCAAGCCTCACTCTGACCAAAAGGTGAAACCAGGTGGTTCTCTAGATGGAAGCCAGCAAGGAAGACTCATCTCACCTTATTTAGGATGTGTACTTTTTTCTTCAGCAGCTTACTGACCCAGAATATACACAATTGTTTTTTCTCTTGAGGCCACTGCAGTTACAAAAAACACTGTGAGGATCATCAGGACATGCAGGTGTCCTGTGTGCACAGGTCTTTTGTTCTCCTGTTGACACTAGCACACCAGAAGGGAAACAGTGGTCAAAACGAGGGAACCTATAAGCAGGGAAACGGAGAGCAGAGGACACCTACATATGCTGGAAGGCATGAGTTTATCCGGGAGGATGTGGCTCTCCAGTCTATCTGATTGGCAGTTAGTTACAAAACTGTTTATCAATGAGGAAAAATGGCTGCTGAAGAAAAGATTCCCTCTCAACGGTTTGGGAAAAAAATCGGAAAGCAACATTTCTGAGACAATGACGACGTGCACTTGGCATTAGCTGGGGCTCTCCAGTCTGCCCTGCTGACTGCTCCTCTGGGAGCACCAGGAGGACGCAGGTGAAATTGCAGTCCATTGGTGGCACCGCAAATGCATTCCTCAACCCAGGTTCACAAGAGAGTCACCAAAAGTGTGTTGAACTCCATGCTAACGGCCAACTGGAACTTTGAGGTTTTTTGCTATTGTCCTAAGTGTGTATCTCCAAGATATGAGCATTTCTCAGGCTTCCAGTGATAATATTGTCACATACCACTAATTATCTCCTCACACCGGATTTGTTTTGGGTCAGAGGCTAAGCAATAACTCCAGTAATGACAGAGGAGGACCAGGTTGCCCTTCTGTTCTCAGAAAACTCACAGAATCTTTGAGCTGACTAGAAGCACTTGAACTTCGTATATGCTTTTTTTGTAATTCCCCCAGAATAGATGAAAATAACAACTATGCATGAGGCTGGGGAGCATTTAAACTCTCTTCCCCAGCAATTAGCATTTGATGTGCACTCCATTTGGGAAACAATCAGTATATAAAAGGTGAATGTAAGCATTTCCTACATCCCAGTGATTCTGGTAGAGAAATACCAAACAGAAATGCACACAAATGTTCCCCCAAAGACACTTACAAGAATGTACATAGAAGCACTACTCTTTATTTTCCAAAGCCGTCAACTACCTGAACCCTTTTAATAGTGGAATGTGTAAACAACTTCTGGCCTACTTCAACAACTGCATGCTATATCTTTCTGGGGATTAATGATTTTTAAAAATATACAGATAATAATGAATCTCACTAACTGCTGAATACATGAAGCCTGATGCAAAAGGAATCATGATGTCTTTTATTTGCAAGTGATTGACAGTAGTTACCCTTAATGGGGAGACCCGAGGTGACTTCTGAAATGCTGGGTGACAGTAATGTATTTTGGTTTTGGTCTTTGTTTTTTAATCCAGGAGAAGATTATAGTTTGTGAACATTCACTGAGCTGTATAATCATCATATGAAAGATTTCTTGGTATGTACATCAATGAAAAGCAAAATAAGTAAATAAATAAAAAGAAACAGTATGTTCCAAATATGGTATAAAATTCTCAGCAGTGATGTGTAGTTTCAAACAGGGTAGTTGAGAAATCTATCACAGACCCAAACTCACATACTTAAGTTTAGCAATCACATCGGAACTTTAGAGTAATGAAAATATGGCACCAAAAGCTCCACACAGCTATAGGAGCCTCCTAGCATTCACACCTACTGAACCTCCCAGCCAGGACTACCCAAAGTAGCACTGTCTAGCACTCACTCTGAATCCTTAGTTACAGACTGGAGAATCTCCTGAGCTCATGAAAACATAACTCCTGGGGGCATTAACAAAAATCTACACTGAATTTCATATGTTTGTGAACTCTTCTTGTTAACCTGTGAGACTTTAATGTTCCATGATACTATCAATGTTTATTAAACATATTGTATGCATGCATACTTCCCTTTTCAGGAATCTTCACACATATAGAGAGTGAGGACTCTATAGTATGGTGGTGGAGGTTATACCAGTTGCTCACCTTGTCCTCCATTTCTCTTACTTCCTTAATAAAAGGATCCTAATTTCCTTTCAGGACAATGATATGCTCCTCTAAAATTAGTACTGATATCTGACCTAGTTTATTATGACCTATTATCCATTTAGTCACAAATGATGCCAAGAGCAAATAATTTGTTTACTTTTCCGTTTCCTAAAAATGAGTCCAAATATGAGTGAACTCAGGCTTTTACTAAATGTACAATTGTAATTCATCCTATTTTATAATGCAACAAAAATAAAAGGAAGAAATGAGGGTTTGAATAAATTAGGTATACAGCCCAGATGTCTAGAGAACATAAGAAGCACATGGATGTTCAGATAATTAAAAATCATCTATACTCTACTGTCATGTTAGCTATTCAAGCCCTTGAAATTCTATAATAGTCAGAATCATACGTTCTAAACCAGATGAACCCAAAGAGGTCCACACTGAGACACATCATCATTAAAATACCAAAACTTAAAGACAAAGAATCTTAACGCAATAAGAGTAAAGAAATTAGTTACCTACAAGGGAGCTCCCAGAAAACTGTCAACTGATTTCTCAACAGAAATTTTGCAGGCCAGAAGGGATTAGCATGAAATATTCAAAGCGATGAAAACCAAGGACCTACAATCAAGATTACTCTACCCATTTAGAATCAAAGGACAGATAAGGAGCTTCCCAGATAAGAAACAGCTAAAAAAAATTAATCAACACCAAAATAGTACTACAAGAAATGTCAGAGAAACTACTTTAAGAAGAAAATAAAAGATCAGAAATATAAATAATAAAATGGCAATAACTATATATCTATCCATAATTGCTTTCAATGCAAATGGATTAAATGCATCAGTCAAACCATAGGGTGGTTGAATGGAAAAGAAAACAAGACTCTTACATACATTGCCCACTATAGACTTACTTCAGATCAAAAAATATACAGATTGAAAGAAATGGAAAAAAATATTTCATGAAAATGGAAACAAAAAAAAAGCTGAGGTAGCAATACTTATATCAGACAAAATAGACTTTAAAACAAAAGCTATAAAGAGAGACAAAGAAGAACCCAGTAATCCCACCTCTGGGTATTTATCTGAAGAAACCCAAAACACTCCTACAAAGGGACATGTGAATCCATATGTTCGTTGCTGCATTATTTACAATAGCCAAATTTGGAGGCTACTTGGGTGTCCATCAATGGGTGAATGGAGCAAGAAAAGGTGGTATGTAAAACAGTAGAATACTACTCAGCCACGAAAAAAACCCTGACATCTTGCCACCTGTAACAACATGGATGGACCTAGATGATATTGTGCAGAGTGGAGTAGGTAAAAAAGAGAAAGGCAAATGTCATATGATTTCACTTGCATGTGGAATCTAAAGAATAAAATTAACAGGAAGGACGAAGACAGGTTCATAGATATAGAGAACACTTAATGGTTGCCAGATGGGAGAGGGGTTGTAGGGTGAGTGAAAAAAGCGGAGAGATGAGAAGTAAAAATTGGTAGTTATAGTATAGTCATGGGAATGTAAAGTATAAGAAATATAGTCAATGTTGTCACAACTATGGATAGTGTCAGATGATTATAGATTTATCGGGGTGATCATTTTGCAAGTTATCTAAATATCTATCTAATCACTGTGTCATAAACCTGAAACTAATATAATGTAGTAGGTCAACTGTAATAAAAAAACAAACAAACATCATTTTTAAAAAGTAATACAGAAGATTGAACCCTGAAATGTGACAATGTTTTAGGGCTGTCTCAACTAATGTAATACAATTATATTTTCCCCAGTGTATAGGAGTCAAGATACCAAATGGGATTTGACAATGCCAGGTCCAGTGCCCTGCCCATCATGCAGTTCTGGTCAACAGCCCTAGGCAGGAGGGTCTGAAGATCAAGGAAAGGATTGTTTCTCATCCAGTGATGTAGAATGATCACCCCTGGCACAGATGGCAATCCCATGGCATGTGTGTCTCTCTCCCTCCCCTTGCCTGTAACACACATGGCCTATTGATATGTATTATTCCCAAAAAGCACAATTACAGCTCCAACGTTTTTCATACCATGGTTTTAGGGACAGCCACTAGCATCAATTGAAGCTGAAACCTATTTGCCATCCCTGACCAGGCCCCAGATAGGGAGTTGGCTGTGCAGTTGGGACACTGGGAGTGGCCCCAGTGGGAGGTGCTCGTGTGCACACACTCAGGCTGTGAGCCTCCCTGCCACATGTACCATCAACTACCAAGACAAAGGAGTGAAGCCACCTCTCTCCTTCAGTGGCTGCCTCTGAGTTTTAACCTGAAGTCATGTGGACAGAGACCATATTCGTTCTGTTAAACTTTGGTCTTTCTGCATTTATGGCTGGGTTTGGCTCACAGCAGGCATTTAGTCAACAGACTCAGTTTCTTGGGCATTTACCTGGGGCCAGACTCTCCCAGACACTGGGGACACAATGGGAAACAACACAGATGTAGCCATGAGATGTGTTCTGATGGAGTTCAGAGCCAAGTATGGGAGGGAGACAACAATCAAGTATAGAGAAACAAATACATGAGTAATTACAGATGGGGATAACAACTGGGAAAAAAATTAACAGGGTGATATAAAGAGAAATGGAGTGAGGGTTGAAATTTACACTTAGCTAGGAGAAGGCCTGAATGACAACAAAAAAACAGACATGAACAATGAGTAGAGTGAACCAGGGGATGGTACAGCATGTGCAAAGGCTCTGGGGTGGAAAGAGTCTAGTGGGTCTGGGGAGAGCAAAAATGAGAGCAGAGAGAGTTCTGGGAAGCATAGGCTCTCGCAAAGCCCAGAGATGAGCATGGTCTGTCTTCTGAGAAACTGCCCCAGCCTTACCTTGTGCTCCTACTCATGAACTCTCAGTCAGCTGTTCTAGATCCTGGACCATGCAAGTCAGCTCATTGGCCAGCAAAAAGCTCTTGTCCACCTTCACAAAGAGAGCCATGATCTGGTTTATGCATAGGAAGCCAGCCATAGCCAGTGTAAAACACATGCTTCCACAGCCTCTGAGGGGACACAACAGTCAGCACACCCTGCACTGACACACTGCCCAGAACACAGTCTGGCTAGAGCTTCAGTTATGCAGAGGTGACTTGAGGACATGGGGTGCCCCAGAATCACAAATCTGTTAAAGCGTCATAGGAAAAAGCATGTATACCTTTCCACCTTCCACCCCCTCAAAAGGAAGCAAGAGAGCTTAATGGTTGACCTACATCTGCCACCCAAGATCAGACCTTCTCTCATCACATCCTCTCCCAGCCACTGCCCAGTTGTGTGACTTGGGCAATTACTCCTCCTTTCTGGGCCTCAGTTTCTTATCTGTACAATGGGGACAAGTATGAACATTTATCTCATATGGTTGCTGTTAAAATGAGATAGAAAAAAATCATGGAAAGCATTTAGCACAGAGCTAGGTACACAGTTAGTGATTTACAAATGTTACCTAGCCCTCCTGTTAATGGGGGAAGAGAGACTGGACCACAAGACTATTGAGCTTTATATGGGTGAAAAATCAGTTCATCCCCATCACTCTCCTGACTGTAGGCACAGCTGACATTATGGGACTCATTCAAGCTCTATCACCGGGGAAGAAAGGAAAATCATCCTCATTTTTCAGATGTGGAAACTTGAGGCTCTAGAGGTGAACTGACTTATCCAAGACCCCCCCAGCAATTAGGTGATAAAGACAGTATTCAAACCCATGTCTGAGCCCAAGGTGTGCTCACAATACTTGTGCCTCCACGAAGTATGTATGAAGGGAATAAAGGGAGGATTTAGTTATCATCTCTCATTTCTGTTTCCTCTGGAAGCCCGGCCCAGCTCTGGGTTGTATCCTGGACTCTGTCATGAACTTGCTGTATGACATCAGTCAAGTCACTTTCCCTCTTTGGGCTTCAATGTTCCCTTCTGGAAACAGGGCCTTTGGAGGCCATTCTGATGGCCCTTATCTTATTTCTTGTACTTTCAACAGTTCTCTACTAAGTATCTCCTTACCTTCTGTTTTACATAATAAACTGGGAGCTCACTCTGGTACACAAGAAGGGCACAGTCAATGTTTTGGGGAAAAGGATGTATATAACAAATGCTACTCCTTATTGGGCACCTGCTGGGTGTCAGACCCATGTTGAGGTTTACCTTATCTAATTCTTGGTACCCAACCAAGGAGTGTTCTAGGTATTGTCGTCTCATAAATGAGCATGCCAGCACCCAGGGTCAAGAGCTCAGCCAAAGTTATCTTATGTGCAAGGAGAAATACTGATAATTTCTGGTTTAATTGCTCGTTTTTGTTTTTTGTTAGCAATGGCTCAGTTTTGAATGAAGACCCACATGTTGCCTGATCTGTCCATGGATTTCAATTATTCTTGGTGAGGACCTCTTAAAAATCTTTATTTTTGTTTACATATGCAGTGTTCCAGAAAAATTAGACTGGTGAGAAATTAAGCACCACTCAGAGAGTTGGAGAACTCTATTATGGCAGCAGTCCCAGAAGAACTAGCGCTCTAAAGATCTGGGCCCTGAGTTCAGAAGCAACCTTGCTTTTATAGGGCTTATCTACGCAGTTAGAGTTGGCATGGGCAGATCTGTTAATTTGTCCTCAGGAGGTTATAGACCTCAGGAGTTGCTATGGGCTACATGTAGTTACAAAGCACAAGATTTTTCAAACTGGAACTTAAGCAATACATCTGTTATCTAGACAGGGCAAGTGAAAAGGAGGATGAGTCTTCAGTTAATTCTGAGGTCACCCTGTCCCTTCGGCCAATGTGGTAAGCATATCTACAGAAGCAGAACAAAGAGCTGTTTGTAAGGTTAGCCTTTTGAATAAAAATTCCTCTTCAAATGAAAATTCCTCTTCAACAGTACTGTGCATTTATTTATGTGGCAATAAATTAATCACCTATTCAGGCTTTGGAGGCAATGTTTGAATCTTTCAGACAAGGGCTTGTCAGAAAAATGAGGGGGTCTTGAACTTTAGGAGGTTGATGTCAGAAAAATGAGCAGAATGAAAAAGAAACTCATGGAATAGGAGAAGGTATTTGCAAATCATGTATCTCATAATGGGTTTAATATCCAGAATATATGAAAAATTCCTACAAAGCAACAATAATAAAAACAACCTGATTATGAAATGGGCAAAGGACTTGAATAGACATTTCTTTGAAAAATGTATGCAAATAGTCAAGAAGCAAATGAATTTGATGCTTCATATCACTAATCATTAGGAACAAGCAAATCAAAACCACAATGAGATACCACCTCACACCCATAAGGATGACTACAATCAAAAAACAAAATAACAAGTGTTGGCAGGAAATGTAGAGAAAACCAAGCCCTTGTGCACTTTTAGTGGGAATGTAAATGGTGAGTAGCTGCTTTGAAAAATAGTGTGGCACAGCCTCAGACAATAACACATAGATTTACTATATAATCTAGCAATTCCACTCTGGGTATCTACCCAAAAGAGTTGAAAGCAGAGCATTGAAGAGATATTTGTACAGCCATGTTCACAATAGCCAATACTGTGAACAGCAGCACTATTCATAACAGCCAAAAAGTGGAAGCAGCCCAAGTGTCCACTGATGGATAAACAAATGTGGTATATCCACAGAATGGAATATTATTCAGCCTTAAAAAGGAAAGAAATTATAATGCACGCTACAGGAAAGACTAACCTTGAGCACATCATGCTAAGTGACATAAGCCAGTCACAAAGAGACAAATACTCATAGGTGGCACCTAGAGTAGTCAAATTCAGAGAGACAGAAATTAGAATGGTGGTTTTCAAAGGGTAGTGGATAGAAGAGAATGGAGACTATTGTTCATTGGACATAGAGTTTCAGTTCTGCTAGATGAAACGAGTTCTGCATGTTGGCTACGCAACAATACGAATTGCTTAACACTCCTGAACTTAAAAATGGATAAGAATATACATTTTATGTTCTGTGAATTTTACCTCAATTTTAAAAAGTGGGTATGTTAGATGTTAATGTAGTATAAATAAATGTAGTATAAAAAATCAATATCAGTTAAAAAAAAAACAGAAAATCAAACTACAACCCTCCTCTGCTCATGCCTTCCATCACACCTAGAGTGACAGCCGACATCCTTACCATGACCCACAGGTGCTGCATGGTTTGGACCCACCACTGACCTCCCGGGAGCCTCCCCCACTGTTCTCACCACTCACTCCACAAGGCCACACACCCCTGCTCCTTGCTGTTCACCCAGTGCAGTGAGCACAGTCCCATCTCATGGCTGTTGAACTTGCTGCTTTCTTTACCGGAATGCTTTTTTCTCAGAAATCTACATGGTTCAACTCTTCACTCAAATGTCACCTTCCCTGATCATCCTATTTATTTAACAGTACAATCCCCACCCCACACAACACTCAACAGACTCTTTTTCTACTTATTTCACTCCATGGTGTTTAAGACCTTTAACACACTATGTATTTTGGTTATTCCTGCCACCTCTTATTTCATGAACCCCTACACTCTAAATATCAGGAATTCTACATTCATCATTCACTGTCCTATCCTCAAGACCTAGAAGAGCGTCTGGTATGTAGTAGTCAACTCAGTAAGTATCTGTGGGATGAACACATACCTCCTATGGTGAAATTTAAATGAAACAATATAGGCAAAGCACTCAATATGTGCTGAATAAACAGCAGCATTTTAATAATGAAGATGAAGACTGCTGTGCTGCTGAGGAACAAGTGTCATCTGGTGCAGGTATCCAACTTCCCTGATCATCAAACACAGTTGTGCAGGTAAAATCAGGTTAAAGAGAAACAACAAAGTTAACCTTGCAAGAAGGGGGTCTTGAGAACCCTGATTTATGACTTGTTGCTCAAAACGCAATTTATAACCGGAGACTTGCAATCAATATCTCGAGAGGGTGAGAGCAGTCTTGTGGCACCAAGTCCTTAGGATATCCAGCTGGTGTCAGAGGATTGCTTGATGTGTAAAAATCTACACATCTGGCATCAGAAGTACTGTGTGGCAACAGTGTGAATATAAAGGAGAAATACATAGGAGGGGTGCGCTCTTTCAACGCACTGGCCCTACACAAGAAAATTTGGTACCACCAAGTTTGTCTACTTTGCAGATCCTGCAGAAGAAATTGTCCCTCTCTCATCCTGAGTTACAGGGCTAGGACAGCTGTTGGGGCGAGTGCTAACGTGGCTGATCACTCCACATAGGCCGAGCTCCTTCCAGGGGCTGGTCCTCTCTTAAGCAGACTGTAATCCTCCTGCCAATGTCCTCCAGCTACTAAGAAGCAGCCATCTCCCTGTGACCTCCCAGAGTGGCTCTGACACAGGGGCCCTGCCACCTGCCCATGTTCTTCCCCGTAGTGAGCACAGAGACCGCCAGGGCCCATCTGCTCCATCCAAAAAAGAAGCTGTGAACTTCTTTAGGAAGTTCTGACTCTAGTACCAATTGGTAGGTGCTCTCAGGCTGGCACTGCCTCTCGCGGTCTTGGTTTACTTTCCTGGCCTCAGAGACTTGCCCAACACCCACTTTCTAGGATGTCCTAACCTCTTTCCTTTTGCCCAACACCCCACTTTCTAGGATGTCCTAACCCTTTTCCTTGTCACTCCTCTTCTGCCCTTCTTTTGATTCCTGCAACATGCCACCTCCCTCAGTGTTTTGTGCTAAATTTCATCTCCCCCAATTCATATATTGACATTCTAACCTCTAGTATGTCAGAATAGGATTATTTTTGAAGATGAGATCTTTACAGAAGTGATTATGTTAAAATGAGGTCATTAGAGTGGGCCCCAAGCTGATGTGACTGGTGTCCTTATAAGAAGAGGAGATTGAAATACAGATAGAGGGAATACTCTGTAATGACACAGAAGACGGCCATCTACAAGCCAAGCAGAGACACCCGGAACAGATCCTTGCCTCATGGCCCTCAGAAGGAACCAACTCTGCTGACACCCTAATCTCGGACTTCCAACCTGTACAACTGTGAGAAAATAAATTTCTGCTGTTTAAGCCACCGAGCGTGTGGCACCTTGTTATGGCAACCAGAGCAGATTAATATAATACATTCACAAGCACATCCATTGCCATCATCTTCCTTAACCTCATCCCTTTGACCAAGCACTTCTTATGTGCCAATTGAATGAAGGAATGAAGGAATGAATTAATGAATGAATAAACTCCAGGGTTACCTGTATATTAACTCATTCTACGCTCTACACTGCCCTTTGAGGACAGGTTCTATTTTTTACTTATTTCTAAGATGATGAGACTGAGGATCAGAGAGATTAAGTAACAAGCCCAAGGTCGCACGATGAACAGGAGGCAGAAATAGAATCTAAACCCATGCTCTTGACTGCTACTCTAGAAGTTTCAACCAATGGTTGGCTCTAAAATAATATAATTGTAATATAAATAATATAGTAAATAAATATAATATCAACACATAATATTTCAAAGTATAATATAAAATCATGTACTAATACTGATACTCAAATTTACTATGTGTCCAGCACTGTGCTAAGCATACATGGTGTTACGGACTGAATGTTTCTGTCCCCATAAAATTCACATGTTGAAGCCCTAACCCCCAACATGATTGTTTTGGAGGGGGGCCTTTGGGAGCTAACTACATTCAGTTGAGGTCACGAGGGTGGGGCCTGCATGATGGTAATAGGTTCCTTATCAGAGGAGGAAAGGAGACCAGAGCACACTGAGAAGGCAGCTATCTACAAGAAGGAAAGATGGCTCTCAATGGGAGTTGAAGGAGCCAACACCTTGATCCTAGACTTCTCAGCCTCCAAACTGTGAAAAATAAATGTCTGTTTGAGCCACCTCCTCTGTGGTCTATTACAGCAGCCTGAGCTCAGACATGCAGCGAGGCCCATGTGCTCCTTACAACACGGCCTCCAGGTAGACACCATCACCCATTTTACAGACAGGAAACTGTGAAGTTCACAGATGTCCATCACTACCTGCCCAAGGTCATCATCAAATATAAGGTCACCCTGCAGAGGTTTACACTCAGCTCAGACTCTTCCCACCACTCTGACCAGAAAAAAGGGGCAGATGTGTTAACGAGGGTGCTGGCCTCAATGACAGAAAAGCAACAATCCTTTTTCTTCTTCCTCTATCTCTCCAGAGGCCTGGAGGGTCCTCTAACCACTATACATGACAGACAATCACATGATGCTTTTATTCCTTGTCTCAGGGAAGCCAGGATGGGATTGGGGAACTTTGATCTCTCTATGTCACAGGATGGCCAGGCCAAGCAAAATGAAGATTAAGAGGTTGGCTGTTGCAAAACCATGGGTAGGTGTCTTTGTTGGGTTCTGTGTGCTTGACAGATGGCAAGAAGGTTTTTTGGTTTGGGGTTGAAGAAAAAAGGAATTTGGGGTAAGGGCTCAAGGGACTTAGCAATGGGGAGGGCAGGGCAGTGGGGGCCATGAGAAGGCCTCTGACTCCTCTCTGGCTCCTTGGACAGGTTCAGTGATATGGCAGAAGCCACAATGTACCACCTGGATCCCATTAGGACTAGATGCCACTGCTCCTGGGAGAGCTGCGTTCCTTTAGGGGACAGGGATCACCTCTGCTGCAGAGAGCCTTGCCCAAGGTCTCATTCCTTCCCAGGGTGGCTACATCCAGTGACTGATGCATGTGGGGTGTAAGGATCCTACATCCTGGCTCCAACTCAGGACAGCACTGAAGGGCTATCCTCTCAGAACTCTCCAGGGTGCTGGCTACCCACAGAGACCACTCTCTGGCTCAACTTCTCCCTCTCCCCACTCCTGCTTGCTTCACTTCCCTTCCCCTGGTGTTGGTCCTAAGAGCATGCCCTAATAAACTGCCTGCATGCTCAACTCCATCTCAGCATCAGCCTCCAGTCAAGGATTGCCAAGTCACAGCAAGGATGTGTTTAGGCAGCAGGCAACAGGGACAAGTTGTAAATGGTGGAAATGAGGGTGAACTGTGCTGGGCAGGAGGCCTCTCTAACCAGGCCTCGGATACTGAGTGGTAGGTGCATAGAGCTAAAGGGGGGAGTCAGACAGTCCTGACCTGGAGGGACTTCTAGTCGAATGTGCCACAAAGCAGGAAAACTACGAGAAGTGCAGGGAAAATGCAACACTCCCAGCAGAGCTGTCCCACACAGGGTCCAAAAGCATCAGCACCAGCTGGGAACGGGTTCAAATATGAATGCTTGGGCCTCACCCCAGACCTACTGAATCAGAAACTCTGGGGTGTTTATCAGGCCTCCCAGGTGATCACAAGCATGCTCAGATTGTAGTAGAGGATTTGAGGAGGAGGAAAAGAGGATTGGACACTGGGGCAGAGAGCAGGGAGAATATAAAACAAGCTGCTGTCCTTAAGGAAAAGACATAGCCATCACAGCTCCTATCCAGGGACCCTCCCTACAGAGCTATCCTCGTCTCCTAACTTCTCCCTCCTACACCTGTCAGGTTAGGGAAGGTAACACATCCTGCTCCCCTGACCCCCATTAATAGTTATGGGGTGCAGCACCTTTTCCCTGCCTTAGTCCATAACCTCTTAGTTGAATCCACCTTAATGTACTCAGTTTGGTGGAACCATCTGAATCCTATTGACACCCTGACTGTATACAACACATTGTATCAAGTCCAAACTCTGCACAGCAGAGTTTAGTTGTGGATCCTGAAACTCAAAAAGGGCAACCCCTTTCTTGAGATCACAGAGCCCATAAGTTGGCTACAGGGAGGAGCTTGTGTCTGTCTGGCTCAAGGCCTCTTGTCCCTTGGATGGATCCCGGGTGGAGTTGGGTGGTAAAGGTGGGAATGAAGCACCAAGTGAGGTCTCCTCCCCACCTCTGCTGGCTCCCAGCTGTGGGCTAGAATGTCTCCCTAGAAGTTAATAATAGGCTGACAGCCCGAGGCCAGGCAAGTAAATTAAAAAGGCAATGCAGATGGGAGCTTCTTCCAGAGGTCCCTGAGAGCCTTGTAGAAGGTGGCACTGGCTCGCTGAAGTAAGAAAGGCTGCTGTCCACTTCTGAAAGGGAGGGAAGGGTCTCGGGGTACAGACCAGACTTGTAGACTAAGGACAGGGCCAGGCAGCGGCAGGAGGCCTCCAAAATTCAGGTCATCCACCTTACCACTCTCAGCCTTTCAACATGGACTTGAACTTTGGTTCCAGTTTAGAGGTGGACAATTTTAAGGGACCTTGGGGTAGTCTGGGGCCAGGGGTGGTAGAAATGTGGCATCCTAGTTTCTTGCAACCTGTGTGATTTTTTAAGCTGTGGCTCAGGAATCACACCCGTCAGATAGCAGAGGTGTGGCTATGGCTGGTGCCACATAAACCTTCATTTACATCCCAACTCCGTCACTCACATACTGAGTGAGCTTGGCCAACTTGTGCCCCTACTGATGCCTTAGTTTCCTCTCCTGTAAGGTGGAAACTGTCACACTGGAAGGATGCAATGAGGATTAAATGTGGTGTTATTTGTGAAAGGGAAGTCTGGCCTAGCGCATAGGAGTTTTATGATGCTAGAAGCTCACTGCTCTTTTTTTTTTTTTTTTTTTTTTTTTTTTTTTTAGCACTCTCTATGTTACAGTAATTGTAAGACCAGCCTTGCTGAAGTAGGTTCTCCAGTTATTCCCATTTTATAGAGGAGGAAACTGAGGCACAGGGAGATTAGATAACTCAGGCAAGGTAATGGAGAGGAGGCAGGATGCAGACCCAGGGCCCTTCTTCTAACAAACACTGTCTCCCAGAAGCTCAAGGCCATTTTGAACCAAGTACTCTTGTTAGTCTCCAGTTTAGAGTAAGAATGTTTACTGAGCATCTAGTATGTGCCAAGTGCTTTGTATAGAATACTTTATTTAATCACCACAAGATCATCATTATCATTATCGCCTTTCTAAAGATGGATAAGCTGTGGCTCAGTTTGCCCAAAGGACACACAGCCAGAAAGGAGCACAGCCTGGACTTGAACCCAGATCTGTCTGAAGACCTGATGTAGAGCTCTGCCTCAGTCTTGGCCACCTAACTCTGCCAACCACATCCCGTGGGCACCTTTCAAGGGTGGGTGGAACTCAAAGATCAAAGTGGTTCAGAGACTTTTATCTCTCTCCAGCATCTATTCTCAGAAGTCTTCCAACAACTGCTTGAATTCTTCCAGTGATGGGGAGCTCACTCTTTTTGAAACCACCTTATTAGCTTTGAGGACAGAATGTCAGGAGGCAGCTGAGAGGGGCTAAGAGCCAGGAATGTGAAGTCATTGACCTAGGATCAAATCTTTGGTCACTTACTATCCGCTATGATGCTGGGCCAGTTTCCCCACCTGCAAAATGGGGCGGATGATAACTGCACACCTACCTCACAGGGGTAATGCAAGGTTTGAATGATGCTAGATCGTCAAGACAACACCTGATACCCAGGTGGAATTCTACAAATGGTAGTGACTCTTGATTCCACAGTGACTATCCAGTTCATGGTCCGGGCCTCTGTGGATGTTCCCAAGCGTAAGTTAGGAGTATGAGCACTTACTAAGGGTCCTTTGGCTCTAATCACCAACCCCAACTTCCCATCCAGTGAGAAGTCTGGGCCTCTCTGACCTCTGGGTCTGGCCTGGCTAGTGCCAATGAAAGACTGGAATGATTCCATTTTTCTGAGTGATCCCAAGATGAATTGTACGAAAAGTTCCCCAAAGGCCAGTGGTCAAGAACAATGCCTTACCACCTGGCCAAACCAGCTAAGCCAGCTAATCGGTGGGCCTTTAAGGCACCCCCACCCTTATTTCCTCCTGCACATATTCTGATTACTGCACCCGGCACCTTCTGCACTCGGCCCTACCTTCTGCACTCGGCCCTTTCTGCGCACGGCCCCCTCTATATGCAGCCCCAATTGCACACGACCCCCTTTTGCACGCACACCTAACAACCTACCACCCAATCCCTTTAAAGGTCAACCTAACCCCCCAATCAGGTAACGCCAAGGCACCCCCCCAGGGCTTGCGGTTTTACCCTTTAAATTAGGTCCCAACCCCTTGGTCGGGGCTCCTCTCCACCACTGCTGCGTCAGTGAATGAGTGGAGTCCAAACTCGAGTTTGTCAATAAACTCCCTCTTGCGCTTGCTTGCATCGGTGTCAGTTTCCTTCTTGGCTCCTGGAGTTCCAAACCAGGGCATTACACCTCCACCTCTACCTCTGAGCACTTCCCCATACCACGTCTAGCCCTAACCTGCAACTCTTCAGAAAACTGCCCAACCCTCTCCCCATCCCTCCCTCTACCTGCAAAATTGAAAAGGCATCAAAAGAGGAGTAATCTCAGGAGAGAGTCAAGTAGAAAAAACAAGGCCAATCTGCAAGTGTGTTTCCGGGGCTCCCAGGCCTGCCCTGTCTACTCCCCTCCTCACATCTGCCACCTGCCCATACCCAAGTACCCTCATGCTGCACACCTCAAATGTGCCAGGTCCCAAATCAACTCATTACTCCTCCCTGCCTGCCCACACTGCTGTGTTCATGCCCTCAAAGCTCTGAAAGGGAATAACAGTGGTCAGGGTTGTCAGAAGGATTATAGAAAATAGAGGCCTCACACAAAACCCTGCACAAAGCTGGTGTTACATAAACGGAGGCGCAAGTGAACTAGTAAGAATATGAACTTGAAAACCACCAGACCGGGGGCAAACACCAGCTTTGCCATTGCCTGGGTGACTTCATGCCACAGGTTACTCACCTGTGAAATGGGAATGATACCCACACCACCTCTCGGTGCTGCTATGTAAGGATTCCATAAATAAAACACACAAAGCTCAAAAAAGGGGCAAGGGCTCAGACCATCCTGTTGAAAATAGTGACTTGCTTTATGCTTTTCCTTAGAATGTACCGCAGCCTGACCTTCATTATACAGCCATGTGTTTCTCTAATTCATATCTGTCTCTTCCATATAGACCTTGAGCCCCTAGGACAGTGCCTGGGCATGAGGAAGGTACCCAATATTTATTGGTGACCACTCTGAGTATAGTAATAACACTAATACCAGCAGCTAATGCTTACTGAGCTTGGTTCCAGGCAGTGTCCTCAGGCCCTCTGACACCTGATCTTCTTTGCTTTGTGTGTAAGGCTGGGGTCATTAACCTTTTTCTGAAAAGTGGCAGGCAGCAATTCTCTCAGGCTTTGGGGTAGGGCTGCTAGATAAAATCCTGGGCGCCCAGGGAAATGTAGATTTCAGGTAGATGAGGAATTTTTTTTTAGTATACGTACATACCATGTATGCATGGAGCATATTTACATGAAAGAATTATTTGTTGTTTTTCTTGAATTTGTTGAAATTCAAATTTAACTAGACATTTTGAATTTTTATTTGCTAAATCTGGCAAACCTTTTTTTTAGGCCACATATCATCTATATAGCATAACATCTTTTATTTTTATAACTCTTTAAGGATATAAAAACCTTTCTTAGCTCAGAGGCAGTCCACAAACAAGGCAAATTTGGCCCACAAGGCCCCCTGGTTTAAAGCATCCAACAGTGTCTGTGGCCCATCCTAGGTCTACATAAACATCACCCGATCTGCCAGCTGCTCTTTGGAGGCCTGCTGCCTCAGGCCTGATTCAGAATGCCCCCACCCCACCTGGGGTCTCAGTTGGTCAGTGTCTGGCAATGGGTGAGTATGCTGAGCCAGCATTAGCCTATGAAATGGAGGCCCCAGACACCCTGACTCTTCCATCACTAAGATACTTGCAGTGGATAGGATGGTTAAATTAGGATGCCTGGGGGGCCTCAGGTGGCTTTTAAAATAACTCTCAGCATGTGGGGAAGGTGGGGAGAACAGGGGGATGATTCAAAGGCCACTCTACAACCACTGGAGCAAGAGGAGTGAGCTGAGGACCGGAGGTGCTGCTCTGCAGGCACCCCAGCTGCTGAGAACAAGATATACATGCCTCAAGCAGCCCTGCCTCGGATCACTGACCCTTACATGCAGGTTCCTCAAAAGGTAGTGCCATGGGCTCACCTCTGTGCCTTTGCTCACGTGGTGCCTTCTGCCAGGTGCCTATCATGCATGCTCCAGCTAACTGACTGACTGCTTCTCAGCCTTCAACCCAGGTGTCACCTCCTCCTAAGGGCCTTCCTGGACTCTCCATACCCAAGTGAAAATAAGTATGCCTCTTCCACATTCCACTGACCCCTGCCTTCCCAGTGGCTGAAAGAGGCAGCTTCTTTATTTCTCCTAGTCCACCGTCTGACACTTGGCCTTCTGACCTGTGGTAGCTCTTATGTTCAGATACCACTCTCAGACATGCTGGTGTGCAGTCTGGATGTTTTTTGTTGTTTTAGATGTTGAGCTTATTGTTGTTTCAATGGGAGAGATCTGAGGACCTCTTTTACTCCGCCATGTTTCCACCAAGTACACTAGACTCTTAAACAATACGTTATGTGGCATGCTTATTCCCTCCCCACCCTGAGGACTTTCTTAGCTGTTTTCTGCTTATTTTTACATATACATTTATAATCAACTTATCTTACTCCAGACTTAAAAAGGATGTTATTATTTTTTATTAGGTCATGCTAAATTTATAAGTAAATAAGGATATTGATAATACTGAGTCTTTCTATTCGAAATCCTCGTCTGTCTTTCCCTTTGTTCAAGTATACTTTTGTTTTTTCAGAAATGTTTAAGGTAGTGTTCTTTGTATTTGCCTTGTTTCCAGAATAGGACATTTATGAGAAAAGGTACCATACACATGTGAATTTGTGTATGAATACCAGATTTCATTTCTCGTGGGAAGATATCCTAAAGTACAATTGCTGGGGTGGATGGCAACTCTAATTTGTTTTCAGACCTTCAACCCATATTCTTTTCCCACTCAGCATTTATAGTCATGCGTGGGTGGTAATCATTACTAAAACAGTTAAGATGATTTTTACAGAATTTGTACTAGGAGCACAGGTCTTGTTTATGCGAATTTAGGTAACTCCTAGAACCCCACCCAATAGGTATTCCCTTGTGACCTGTGGAATAACTTTTTCTTTCAAACTTAATGGGTGGTACAATTAGGTACCAGGGTAACTTGTAAGGCCACCCTCACCCCCAATACCCTCAATGGATTACATTCCAAAATCATGCTTAAGGCCAACTCAGTAGAGAAATAACTTCAGCTCATTCATTCACTGGTGAATTTCTTCACCAAATATTAACTGAATATCTTTCATATAAGAAGTACCAGCAAAAACATTCAACCAAGAACTTTAGGGCTATAGCACAATCAAGACACACACCCTCTACTTGTGCTGATTGATTGTTCACAACTCTTCAGATGTTTAACAGGCCTCAATCAAAATGAAATAAATGACTGAAAAAAATTAGCCATGAATAGGTTAAAAAGTAGATATTTTTTAATCTCAGGCCATACACTGAGGGTCAAATTGAGTTCACAGGAGAGAAATCAAAGGTCTAATATGGGATATCCTTCTCAAAGAATATTTTAAGTCTGTGAGAGCACTGTGGTTGGAAATTCCCACCACCACCACATAAGTCTATCAGCTATTTAAATATGCATTCCAAAAACATTGTACTAATATAACACAAAATGGACTTCAGAATAAAAAAGGTAAAGAAAGATACTGAGGGACACTTCATAATGATAAAGGGAATCATGCACCAAGAAGACATAATACTTATTAATATCTATGCTCCCAATCAGGGAGCCCCAAAATGTGTAAAGCAATTACTAACAGAACTAAAGGGAGAAACAGACCAAAACACTATCATAGTAAAGGACCTAAATACCCCACTGTTGGATATGAAGAGATCTTCTAAACCAAAAATCAATAAGAAAATAACATCCTTAAAATTACACATTAGACCAACTGGACATAATTGACACATACAGAGCCTCCCATCCCAAAACAGCTGCTTATACATTTCTCTCTAGTGCACATGGAACATTCTAAAGAATTGACCACATACTGAGACACAGAGATAGCCTCAACAAATATAAGAGGGTGGAAATATACCAACCATATTCTCTGATCATAATGCTTTGAAACTAGAGATCAACTGCAGAAAGAAATCAGGAAAAACAACAAATACATGGAGATTAAATAACATGCTGCTGAAGAATAACTGGGTCAGAGTAGAAAGAAAATGAGAGATAGAGATCAAGAAGGTACATAGAAAACAAATGATAATGATAGTACAAATATCAAAACTTTTGGACATGGCAAAAGCGGTCATAAGAGGAAAGTTCATATCATTACAGGCCTATCTCCAAAAACAAGAATGAGCCCAAATAAACAACCTAATGCTATCTTAAAAAACTAGAAAAGGAAGAACAAATGAAGCCTAAAGTCAGCAGAAGGAAAGAAATAATCAAAATTAGAGCAGAAATAAATGAAATTGAAAACAAAAAACAAAAAATAGAAAATAAATGCAACAAAGAGCTGGTTCTTTGAGAAGGTTAATAAAATTGACAAACCCCTGGCTAGACTCACTAAAGAAAAAGAGAAAGGACACAAATAAAAAAATCAGGGATGAAAGAGGGGAAATTATGACTGACACTGCAAAATACAAAGGATCATACAAGAATACTATGAAAAAGTATATAACACCAAATTTAATAACCTAGAAGAAATGGACCAGTACTTAGAAAAATACAACCTTCCTAGACTGAATCAAGAACTGGAAAATCTAAATAGACCATCAGCAGTATGGAAATTGAAACAATCATCAAAAACCTACCAAAAAGTAAAAGTCCAGGACCAGATGGCTTCACCAGTGAATTCTACCAAACATTCAAAGAAGATTTAATACCTATTCTCCTCAAACTCTTCCAAAAAATCAAAGAGGAGGCAACTTTCCCAACTCATTTTATGAGGCCAATATTACTCTGATACCAAAACCTGGTAAAGATAACACAAAAAAAAAGAAAACTACAGACCAATATCTCTCATGAACACAGATGCAAAAATCCTAAATAGATACTTGCGAACCAAACATATTAAAAAGATTATACACCACAATCAAGTGGGCTTCATCTCAGAGACACAGGGATGGTTCAACATACACAAATCGATTCAATGTGATACACACATAAACAAATTTAAAAAATAAGAATCATAATCATATCAATAGATGCAGAAAAAGCCTTCAGCAAGATACAGCATCCATTATGATCAAAACGCTTAACAAAAGCAGTATAGAAGGAAAGTACCTAACATAATAAAGGCCATCTATGACAACCCTCAGCCAACATATACTTAATGTGAAAAACTAAAAACCTTCCAAGATCAGGAACAAGGCAAAGCTGTCCACTATCACCACTGTTATTCAATATAACATCGGAGGTCCTAGAGAGGGCAGACAAGAAAGACATAAAAGGCATCCAAATAGGAAACGAAGAAGTCAAACTGTCACTATTTGTGGATGACATGAATATAGAAGACTCCACAAGAACACTACTAGAAACAATAAGCAAATACAGTAAAGTCTCTGGATACAAAAATCAATGTTCAAAAATCCGTAGCTTCCTATACTCTAATAATGAAGTGTCAGAAAAAGAAGTGGAAAAAATAATTCCTTTTGCAATTGCAACAAAAAGAATAAAATACCTAGGAATAAATTTAACAAAACATGTGAAGGACCTATATAATGAAAACTACAAGACCCTATTAAAAGAAATCGCAGAAGATACAAAGAAATGGAAAGATATTCTGTGTTCTTGGATTGGAAGAATCAACATAGGTAAAATGACCATATTACCTAAAGCATTATAAGATTTAAGGCAATCCCCATCAAAATCCCATCGGCATTTCCATCGTTATTTCTTCAAATAGCTAGCTCTTCAACATCCTATTTTCCTTCAGGTACCCCTATGACACTAATAGTTTTTACATTTATTAGTGTCCCATTGACTCCTTTAATTGTTATTATAGTCTTGGCTTCCTTTTCCTTACCATTCTGATTGAGTGTCCTTAGCTTTCCCATCCTCTATATCAGTGGTTCAACCTTCTTTATCCACTCTGTTTATTCCCTTTAATATAGCCTTCATCTCAGATAATGTGTTCTTCGTTTCTAACTGGTTCCCTTTTTAAATTTCCATTTCTATTTTTAGGGCTTTTTTTTTTTTATCTCTTTGTTAAAGTTCTCACTGAATTCATCTACATTTCCCCTAAGTTCATTGAGCATCTTTATAATCAGTATTTTGAATGTTGCATCTGTTAAATTGCTTGATTCCCTATTCCTAGATCTCTGTTGTGTTCTCTCATATGGTTTCTGCTTCTTTGTCTTTCCATTTTGGCTGCCTTTCTGTGTCCGTTTTTATGGTCTAAGTAAAGCTCCTACGTCTCCTGATCTTATTGAAGTGGCTTTATGTAGTAGGTGTCCATTGGTACAGTCCTAAGTGGGGTCCAGCCCCAGCCTATTAAGATTCAGCAAGCAATCCACAGATACTGTCCTTATAGTTGCCTCAAGAAACCACACCAGAACTAAGGCCAGCTGCCACCAGTATGAGTCTTGGTGCTGCTCAGCAAGGAGCAACGAACTCGCCAATGACATACCTGGATGTGGCTTGGGTGGTGCTGCGAGTTGGGGAAGGCAAAGTTTCAGGGAATCCTCTGCGGGGAGCCACCTCTGTTATCCAGTTTGATGATGTCTCAGCTATGGAAGTGCTGGGTCTGGACACTGGGAGCAACGAGAGGGCTCAACAGAAGAACAATGGGTACAGCTGGAACTTCCGTCCAGGAGTGAGCCTCACCTCCAGCCCTCACTCCGATAACTCCATGTCCTCTTCTAAGTCCCTTGTGCCCCCTAAGCAGCCAATGCTGGTGCTCAGAGAAAGCAGTTCCTTCATTGGGTCATGACCCCTTTAAGAGGTGTCTGTACCTGCTGGCTGCTGCTACCATAGCCTCTGTCCCACTCAGCCGCTCGGACCGGGCAGCCATGTGTCCTTGTCCAGTCCTACCTTCTACCGTTGCACATTGATAATTATTTCTCTTTCTAGATGTAGTGCTTCTGTTTGTCTAGATCTCAGGTGGCTTTCCTTGCTATTTTCTTCGTGTTTCTGTCACAAGTTTGATTTGGTTGCAAGAGTGATGAACAAAGCCTTCATCATCTACACCATTTTTTTCCCCAGGAAGTATCTCTTAATTCATAGGGATGGCCAGAGAATCGGCTAGTGAAGAGTTTCAATGAATGGTTCAACTCTGGATTTCAGGAGGAGGAGTATGGCTAGTACCAATGTATGCTGAGCACACAGTCAGTCACAATGTGGATTTTCAATGGGTAAAATCTTGCTGGTGTGGGATATAAATCTGAGAAATGAAAAAATTTGCTAAGATACAGACTGTAGCAAAGCATAGCTGGAAAATATATTTTTTTAAAAAGCTGAATGCAAAAAAGCAGATTTTTTTCAAACAAAACAAATGTGAAAACACTAGTCAGGAATCTAATGCTTTTGTAAAAGTATTCCAGCATCATCCAATAGGCATTAGTCATAAAAGAACTACCGCTTTGGGAAAAGACTTAGAGATTTTTTCAAAGATACTAAAGGAAATACTGAAATTGAAAAATACTGAAACTGAAAAAACTAGAATTGAAATGAAAACACAATTATGTTCTTCTTTGTACCACCCATGAACTTCAGCAAAATGATGACCAACTCTGAGAAGTGGAAAAAGCTTAGCGTGACATCAGAAGCATGGTGGTGTGAGGAGTCTCCTCGATCTCTCCTCTTGAAATTATAACAAATTAAACAACTATAATCCAACAAAGATTCCCAGCCTGACACACAAACACTTCTGAGAGATCTGCGCATAGAAACATCTGAAGGTGGGTGAATAGGAGTAAATGGGAAGAGGGAAGGCAGAGATGAGAGACGGGCGTCATGGACACAGCCAGGAGCTCACTGCCAGACTCAAGGAGAGGGGAGGGATCAGGTCGCTGTGTGCACTCTCTGTAGCAATGAGCATTCCTGCCTGAGTGATCAGCATATAATACGGCAGAGCCTAGCGAATACAGAGGGGTGACGGCCGTGCTCTAGTAGCCACTACTATCAGGCAGAAAATAAAGTCATGGAGCCTGGCTTCCTCTCCCCAATCTTTCCAGAGCTCACCTGCCTGCATTCTCCCAGAGCTAGCAGCAGGCCACAGAAGTAACTGTAGCAGTGAGTGTAGGGGCTATGAAGCAGAGTGTCCACAACCCCAAGAACTGAAGAGACAGCTCCTGTGTGGCAGACACACGCTGTGGCGAATCCCAGCAACAGGGGAGGAGATAGAGAGGGTGAGGCAGCTGAGGCCTGGTGGTCGTCATTACTGAGAGGAGAACAAACTACAAACACACCAACGGCCTCTCCCAACCACCTCACTCCCACCCATTGAGAGCTGATCCCAGTGGGGGCACCTGGGACACCTCAGGCAGTGAAGCACGGGTCTGGCTGCCGTGGCAGTGCCAGGACTTCAGGGCTTGGAACCCCATCGCCCACCACATCCTTCCACATGGATGGCACTCTGAGACCGAGGCAATCTGGTCACAGAGGAGACAGCTACCTCTCACTGGAATACAGAGCAGCATTTTTTTTATTATTTTTTTTTTTTAATTTTTTATTTTTTTGCAAACGCTTCAAGTGCTACCTACTGGGAAAAAAAATTTAAAAAAAAACTCTTCTTATCAACCTGCTAAAGAGGCATCCTTATTAATGATAATAATAACTTTTTTTTAAGCAGAGTTTATTCCCATAAATGCGTAGGCAGAGAAATAATCCCTCAAACACCATGCACAACCAAGGTAACAAAGCAGCTCAGAAAGAAAATAAAAAATCCCCACAAAATAAACTTAAAGACATGGGAATATGTGATTTAAATGACAGATGATTCAAGACTGCAGTTCTTGAACAGCTCAATGAGAAGCAAGAAAATCTAGTAGGCGGTTTAAGGAAGTCATAAATAAAATCAATGAACAAAAGGAGTTTGAAACTTTAAAAAAGCACTGAAATAAATTCTGGAGCTGAAGAACTCAGTAAAAGAGATGAAGAATGAAATAGCAAGCTTATGAAATAACACTGACCAGATGGAGGGAAAAAAAATAGTGATATCAAAGACAGAAATCTAGAAATGACACATAAAAGAAGAGAGAGACTTGACAGTGAAAAAAAAAAATGACGGTTCTACAAGAACTATCTGAATCCATCGGAAAGAGCAATATGAGAATAATGGATATGCCAGAAGGAGAAGAGAGGGAGAAGGGAACAGAGAGCTTATTCAAACAAATAGAAAGAACTTCCCAGACCCATGGAAAGAACTTGTTCCTCAAATCCAAGAAGCAAACAGAATACCTAATTATCTCAATCCAAAAGGCCTCCAAGGCACATTGTAGTAAACTCAAAAATTAATGACAAATAAAGAATTCTCAAGGGAGCTAGGGAAAAACAGACGGTAACCTATAAAGGAAATCCCACCAGATTATCATCAAATTTTTCAGCAGAAACTCTACGAGCTCAGAGAGAGTGGAATTAAATGCTCAATATTCAAACATTGAAAGAGAGAAATGACCAGCCAAGAATAATATATCCAGCAAAGTTATTATTTAGATATGAAGGAGGAATAAAGGCATTTCCAGACATACAGAAGCTGAGGGAAGTCACCACCACAAGTCCTGCAGTACAGGAAATACTGGGGTTATTCTATCTAAAATAAAAAGGCAAAAAGATACACAACTGTGAGTAAGATGATAACATGCAGACAGAAGCAGGAAATTGCAACCCTATTCAGAAGAGGGTACAATACACTTAAATATTACATATGGTTAAAGGAGGTAAAACAAAGAAGACAGTAGCCACTGCAATTCAAAGATGAACTCACAGCATAAATTTGTGACAACAAAACAGAAAAGGAGAGGGGATAAAGGCCTGGATTTGCAAAGGGGAATGATGATGAGATGCACACAGAAGAAAAAGGATGACTGTATATGTGAACCTTTCTTTTACATAAACTTAATGTAACCATACACACAAAAAAATCTGGAACTGAGACATAACATTAAAAAGGGGCAAAAAGAGAAAAATCATAGAATACCATCAAAGTAAAATAATAGAAACACAAGGGCAAAGAAACAATGGGGACACTGAGCTACCAGAAAACAGAAGATAAAATGGTTATAGGAGAACCTCATATATCAATAATCACCCTAAATGGAAATGAAGTGAAGTATATTTAAAATTGGTGCTCTTTCCCAGGAAAAAGAGAACTGTCATGTCGGGGGCATTAGTAATGCTGAAAATTCCATGATCCTCAGAAAGACCAAAAAGCTTTCAGACTATCAAAGGGACTAGATAAGGGACCCCCTCCTAGTACTTTACTATGAAAATTGTCAAATAAAAGGATATTTGGAAGGATTGTACAATGAACCCCTACATACCCAGCACCTAAATCCTACAACTAATGTTCAGCTACATTTGCTTTATCTCCTATCCACTCTTCTGTCCATTCATCAATCCATTTTGGGTTTTGATACATTTCAAAATAAGTTGCAGAGATCCATGTACTTCACCCCTGAACACTAGCATGCATATAATCATTTCCATGTTGCTTTGTGAAGTGTTTTTAGATCATTTTGGGGTATGTGGTCTCCCTCTTTCTCCATGTCTCCCTAAAGCTTCTGGCACTACTGAATTGTGTGCCAATATGACCATCCCCTGAGGAAGAGAAGGTGGGACAGGAAGAGTGGCTTCCTGCTGATAGGGCAGTCAGGGGTTGGTCCGGGCTAGGGTCCATGACAGCGGAGACATGCTAAGGAGAAAGGCTCAGGGCACTCAGTGAATCCCAGGAAGGACAGACTTGGGGAGGCCACAGAGAGGGCCCTGGCAGTGTGCTTAAAGTGTTCAATGAAGCATAGCTACATGCTCTCCTTGATACCACCAGACTTCTCACCTCCCTCCCTTCTTCCTGATCTGTGTTAACACCAGGCACTAGCACCATCAGAGGCCATGCCAGTGAGGAAGTCTAGTGCCCAGTGAAGAAGTGAAGAAGGTCCAACATATAACCTATGATGCCCAAGAGAAGGTGATGACAGAGGCAGCAGAGAAAGGGCAGAGGTATGCAGCAAAAGGGACTATTTTGTGCTTGGCCAGTGCCCCGGGACCAAGGGTTGGTTTCTGTGCAAAGGGCAGTTTGATTCTATACAGCTAGCAGGGTCCTAAACTTCCCTGAGGGAATAAAGCTGCATAGCATGGGAAAGGAATCCACACATGCAGGGATCACCCTGGACCCACACCAGGCATGCCCCTAGGCCTACTGTGCAACATGCTGCAGAGTACTGGCATGGGGTACAGAGAAGGCCCAACCCTGTTCAGATGAACTCTGAACACACTAAGCAAAGAGCTCTATCTGCCTAGGCCCGGGCATTACAAACAGGCCCTCATCCTGAGTTAGAATAAGGACTTAGATCCAGCCGACAGCCTTACCAAGGGCACCTGTATCTCTGAGGTCAAATGCCAATGAAACCACCATGTGAATGACAGAGAGGGAACCCCAGCCACGGGGCAAGCAAAAGTGGCAGGGACGTGGCCTCTTCTCACTTGCAACACGGCCAGGCAGAGGAAACCTTGGAGGGGGAGTGGGAGGGTGCCCAGGGGCCACGGCTCCCTCCATCTCGTCGTCAGCTCAGAGCCAGATCTCATCACTGCTCACACTGGACACTCGATAGATGTAGCCCAGCACTGGGAGACGGATGAAACCTGCAAGATCAGAGATGCCCAGTAGCCTCAGTAACCCTCACCCTTGGAAGTTGGGAGATCCCTCTCTGCCCTTGAAGACTCAGAGGTACAAGCACAAGACTGGGAAGCAAAGGAAGAGGGTACCTTGACTGGTGAGGAGGCCCGCCAGGCTCTGGGTCCAGAAGTTCTGGCCGGCTGTTGTTCTGAGCCATCTGCCGATCTGCTGGTTTCCCTGTTGGGTGACAAAGGGGGTGGTGGCCAGGACAATGAGTGTGCCTGATGAGGAAAGGTGTCTCTTTTTCTCGAAGGCACCTCTGAAGATAAAGCAGGGGCAAACAGAGGGTCCTGGATGTACCTCGGGAATCTGGAGTGAGGTCGTTGAGCTGAAGGTTGGATGGGAGGGACATGTTCTCCCGCAGCAGGCGCACGTTGTTGAGTTTCAAGTTGTTGGAGTCACTACGGGGCAGACAAAGCCTGGGATACGCCCTGTCTCCAGCAGGCAGATTCCTGTTTTCAGGCTTGCTCCAGAACTACCAGCAACTGCAGATTCCCACCTGTCCCCGTGCTGCATCTCCATTCAGCCCATCCACCCAACCCCAGAAAGAGTTACCTAGAGATCAGAGATGGGTGCCGGGAGGGGCCTAAGAAGAAAGAAACCACACCACTGTTCTCAGTGTGCCCACTCACTCTGGGCTCTGCCCCACCTCCCCTTTCAGACCCAGGACACTCAGGAAAGGGATCTCTCAAATGCCAAGCACAGGCTCTGGGACCGGGGTGCTGTTCCCAGTGCCCAGTCCTGACACCTGGGATACACATAATTACCCATGGTCACACCTGGGAGCACTTGTTCTACCCAGCCCTCTTTAATGCCCTGTTGCTCACCCTGACCTCATCTCTACTCTCCCAGCCATCCTCTGCCCACTACTACTTTGGCCCTACCTTTCGTCTTCTTCTCTTTCCTGCAGACCAGGCAGGCCACCAAGGTGCCGAATGCCACCATGATGCCCAGGGCGAGCCCTCCAGCCACAACGATGCCCAGCAATGGCACTTCCACCCAGGTGGCCAGGAGTCCTGCAGGTCATCCTTTGGTTAGGTTCCAAATAGACAGGGCCCTAGTTCTGAGATGCCACAGTACTATTCTGTCCTTGCCCGAGGTAGTTGGGACAGCACATTCATAAACCTCAACCAAAGGGCAATAGACCCTCCCATTTCTGTATCTAGATTCCATACCACCAGAGGCTTTGCTGGGCCAGTTGCTAGCTGTGCTCACCTGGGACCGGAAGCGAGGCACTGGTGACACCCACATCATTGGTAGCCACCACGGACAGGTTGTGTGCCAAACTGTGGAGCTGCAACTGCACGGTGTGGTTGGTGAGCCAGGGGTAGCTCTGGGCATCCAGCACCAGGAATTCGGAGGTATTGAAAGTCACGGGCCCATCCTGGTTGATCCAGGTCACATTGGCAGGAGGGTTGGCACGCACCAGGGCAAAAAGGACAATCAGGAGGCCCTGGCCCTGAGCTTCCTGGTACTTGGCCCCGACCTGGGCAATCTCCGGCTTAACTAGAACAAAGCAGAGGCCAATATGCTCTCACCACAGCCCTTCATATTCCTTGCCCTTTCTTCCCAAACCTGGAAGGGACCTATTTTGGATGGTTGGGTCCACCTTACATGCAGCATTTTGAAGTGATCAAGAGTATAAACACTAGAACCAAAATGTCCAGTTCTGAATCCTGGCTCTGCTACTTACCACTGAAAACCTCTGCCAGATTGCTTAAATTCTCTATGCCTGTTTTCTCATTTGTAGAATCGGGATACAATAGTAATTACCTCATAGGATTACTATGAGGATGAGAGTTAATATTTGCAAAGTGCTTAAGTGTTTTGTGAAAATGTCCTGCCGTGTGCTGGGGGTCCCTGAGCAGAGACCCTCTCCCTACCCACTTCAGAGACACTCACATTGCACATTGAGGATGACAGAGGCATTAGCTGACCTGCCACTGCCTGGGTCCTGCAGAGAGCACTTGAGCTCATGCTGGGCCCGCTGGGCAGTGACAGTGAAGGTGCTGGTGCCTCACAGAGGAAGGCCTCACCACCCACACTTAGCAGTCTTGAGGTGCTGGCTTCCTGCAGCTGTCCATCCAGGTACCAAGCCAATTGGGGGTTGCCAGGCCTCCTGCATTGGCAGGTGAAGGCAGGACGTTCATTCCCCGAAGTGCCCGCTCAGCCCAGGCTGGCCATCAATTTGTGGCACCAACTCCCACCAACTGGAACACAACAGAGAGATTGTGGAGTAGGACTGGTACTGTTCTGTGAAGAAGATGAGGTCCAGTTACATAGGGGCAGCAGGCAGAGAGACTGGTGTACCTGGGTACTCTCACCAGGGACTGAATGGATCTTGGGTAGGTGGGTGAGGGGCCCCAGCTCTGATTACTGAGGCTGAAGTGGGCCCCTAAACCAAAGGTGCGGGCGAGAAAGGGAGAGAAGAGGGTTTTACCCAGAAGTGCTTGGCTAAGGGATGAAGAGGGGTGTACCTGAGCTCAGAAAGGCTGGCAGGAGCAGCAGTGTTGTGTGCGGGAGGGTAGCTGGGCGTGGAGGCAGCGCCATGGTGGCCCCGGCCTGGGCTCCACGCTGCCAAGAGAAGGGGGTGAGTCTCGACGTCAGGGAAGATCAGGCAAGCTTAGTAATTCCTCCAGGAATTAACCTCCAGAAACGAAAATGCAGACTCACCCACAGTGGCGAAAGCGAGGATGCGAACATCCAAGCCCAAAAGCCCAAACTCACCCAGCACATAACCTGTACCTGCAGGCGCAGAATTGAGCTCTGACTCTAGCGAACAAACAGGCACACCCCCGCAGACTCAAAGAAAAACGAGCAACCATGAAGGCCGCACCAAGGTCCAGATGCACACTTACAGAGATACTCGGCTACAAAGGGACCGTCCTTCTCCAGACCCCGTGTGTCTCTTGCTCCATACGCCCCCGCCATCCCCCGCCCCCACATCATCTTTCGCCCTACGTCCCGCCCCCTTTCCCATCTGGTTGCTCAGGTGGATGTGGGCTGAAGAGGAGGTGATCCGGTAAGAAGGGGTCATGAAGCATCCTCGCGTTCGCGGAGGCTCACCTGGATCCACCCCGAGCTCAACCAGAGCAACTGCACAGGTCTGATGAACACTGCAGAACACTGCAGGGGCGGGGCTACGCCTGGCGCCAGGCGTAGCCCCGCCCCTGCAGTGTCAATGCTGGACAGCGCTGGTCCGCCCCGCCGTCCGGCCAGGTGGGCCCCAACTCCGTCACTGCCACCCTGCCTGTCCGTGACGCGCAGGCCTCCCTGCACTGGCCGGGACGAGCCGGCAGATTTATTGGTTCAGTGTCTGCGCCTTCCTCTCCCGCGGGCCGGCTCAGCGCTTGTCACGGGTGCAGCTACCCCATCAGGTCAAATCAGCATGCGATTGCACAGCGTGGCGTTGAGCAACACCAGCTGGCGCCACGCGAAGGGGTTTTACCAGCCACGCCGCGCGCTCGAAGTCCCTGCGGGAAGCGCGGTCTCAGCCGCAGCTCAGCGCCAGGGCGAGCACGGAATCCGCGCGCAGTATTGGGACCGGCCATTTACCTACAACCCGCCTGCACTTTATCCAAGAGGTAGGTATTGTTATCCCCATTGCGCAGATGAAGACTGAAAGAGTTGGTAAGACAGGCCTAGCTGCATAGCCAGTTAGTGGCAGAGCTGGGACTGAAATCCAGGTCTCCCCTTGTCTCACACCAAAATGTGAAGGTTGGTGGGAGAATTTTGAATGGTCACCATGTTCATGAATCTGGCCCGTTGCTGGCATGTAGCAGGCAATTTATTACACGTTACGTTATTAACCATCTGCTGTATGCCAGTAACTAACTCTGAATCCCAGAGTCTAAGAAAATTATTAACTGACAACCGTTTATTACAAATATTATCCATTTCTCTTTCTTTTCCTTTTGAAGGCTTTCTTTTCCAGTGATTTCAAACAGCTTCACTCACCTGTTTTCTCCATAGACCGCCTTTCCTCGTTCCTTATTTCTATAATCTTCATTATTTTGTATCAGATTTTCTTAGAAGAAGATCTTGGAGTCGAGGTGGCCTGCCCCATTTTTTATTTTTATTGTCCTCATAAAATATTGGGATTAGGCATCTGAACTCAACTTCAGGCCTCCTGCTGGTATCTGCTATAGGATTCACTGAGCTGCATTTCTTCTGGGCTCTGTTTTTATTTCATTCATGTTCTTGTCTAAAGAGCCTGTCAGGGTGCTTGGGGAGCTTGTGTCATCCTAGAGCAAAGCCGATCTTACCCCTCTGTCTCTGTTTTGCCCCCAGAACCCAGCAGGGGTTATGCTATACTCCCTACTGCACCTGAACTCGGACCTTTGAGAAGCTCTCTGATGACAGCATGTCTCGGTTTCCTTCACAGGAGCTGATCTGGAGGAATTGAAACACCTCTGGGGTTTTGATCTGCAGGCTGTTCCCAGCGACCTTTACAGCCCTGGCCTGGCATTCCTAGTCCTAGGAGCACCTCCACCACCATGAGTCTTAACTGTCTAGTACCCTACTAGGTTTCTGTGATTTACATCACTTATTGGCCTGCTATCTGGGTTCTTGCATGGCCTTTTTTGTCCGTTGTTCCCAGTTCAACTAGAGTAACCCAACCAGAGGGTCAGATCCCAGTTAAACTCTCTAGTGCTGCTTCCTATTTACCTCTAGGCTCTACTCTTCCTTCCACATTCCCTGTTCCTGTCAGCCTGGAGATTGGAAGTTGCCTGTAACTTCCATGCCTTTGGGCCTCTACAGGCTGTGCCTTCTCCACTTCCTTCCCTCCATCCAGCTAACTCCTACTCATCCTTCAAAACTCAACCTTCAGGAGCAGACCCCTCTCATCTTCTTATAGTGATATAATTCTGTGCCTGTCCACCCCTAAGACTGTGAGCTTGAGAAGCAGGATCATGTGGGCATCAAGAGCATACATTCTGGAGCCCTACCACTTCTTAGTAAGAAGCTCTGCCATTTCTTAGCTGTATGAGAATAGCAAACTACTTAACCTCCACACTTCAGTTTTTCATCTGTAAAATGTAGATAACAACAGTGCATACCTTTCAGGGTCATTGTGAGGATTAAATTACTACATCTTACATGTAAAGTGCTTAGTGCCTGTTGCACAGTAGTTTGCTATAAGTAGAATATCTTTAGCTTCGTGTCTTCAAGCACCTGGCCCACTGCTACAATGGTAGACTCATTAAAGGTTTGTTAAATAAATAAACGGAACCCATCTATTCTGACTCTCACAATAGCCCCATAATCTTAGCAGGGCCTATAATGTATCTCTTATAGATAAGAACGCAGATTCCAGAGGGGTTTAGTGACTTTCCACCCCATACCCCGGCTCCACAGTTACTACGTCTCTAGTCCGTCTCTGGTCTGTGCATTCCAGGGCCCCTTCTGCAAAGGCTCCAGGGCATCTCCCTTACCTGCCACATCTCCCTGGAGATTCAGGCCTGAGCTCAATTGTTGTAGGCTGAGGCCCTCTCAGGCAGCAGGTTGATGGCTCAACCAAACCTCTCCAGGGCTGCGCAGAGGTCACCAGCCTCTGCTGCTATCACCTGCTGCAGCTCCAGGGCCTTGGACTGCTCCAACTGTTTGAGGAAGCTACATCTGTGCCAGGGAGGTAGCTGGAGAGGACAGGTATGTGGTTTGAAAACCTGGCGCTTGAGCCAGAGCCCATGGGGCTGGGATGTGAGTCACAGCAGTTCTCAGATGCAGTATTTGGGGCAGGGGGAGCTGAGGTCACCAAGGCTGAGAGCTAACAATGCGTCCCAAAGGGACCTTGGTTGGTTCCCCATTGTCAAGAGAATAAAGCTCAAACTCCTTAGCTTGTAGCTAAAAAGACTTGTTCAAGGTCACATAGCCCATAAGTTGCACCACCATGGGTTGAACCCAGGTCTTTCTCGCTTCTTAGCTCGTCCTTTGTTCTACTACACTGCCTCCAACACAAAGACCGTGACATTCCCAGGTCAAGAAAATCACTTCTCATGTATCCTCAGCTTCTCAGCCTGATATCTCAGCAAGGCTTAGGCTTTATTTCTTTAGCAACAAAGGGCACCAAACACTTCTGATAGGGACATCAGTCTCTGTTCTCCAAAGAGTGCACTCACTGTGAAAGATCAGCTCAGTGCTTGGCATGTAATGGTATGTAACACTGAATGCTTGCTTAGATTGGAACCATTCAACTGAGCCAAGCCTTGCCCTGTTCCTGTCTTCCATTCTCTGTGGGGTGATAAACTCTTATGACAAAGATATGAGAGTTTAGTGCCCTCCTCTTGCCACAACACAGTTAAGCTTGGAGCATGAGGAGAATTAAGTGGTTAAGTTTAGAGGGCTGAAGGATTGAGACAAACTGGGCTTTCTCCACTTGGCAGTGACTTTTGCCAGCCTCTATCATTGCACTAAGGATCAGCCAACCTCTCTGATTGCCTCTCTGAAACAAACGACCTTGTTAAGACCATCTCCCTCTGCAGACCATCCAGTGTGGAGAGCTATACTCCAAGGTCAAATATTTACCTTCATCTACTCAGCTTCTGTTCCCTCTCAGCTTCCTCTCCCAGGTCCAACCCATCTCCAAATGGGGTGTCAGGGTTAAAGATAGTTTGTAACACTGCTGAATCATTTAGGGTCCCTATGGTGCTCCAGAATCCGAAAAGGTGACTTGGGATGAGAGGGAGAAAGAAGGGGTAGGGACTTAGCCTCACAGCCAGTTGATCTAGAGACATGTTCTATTTGAGGACTGTCCCCATGAGTGTTCCTTTTCTTTTGGCTGTAGTGTAAACTCAACCTCCCTTTAGACTGGAGTTAGTGATCCTGGCTTGGCAGAACATTTATAGGTATTAACTGCCTCTCCACCCACCCTAGTCCTATGAGAAACAGTAAATAAATCCAATTTCAGTCTTCAGGTGGAGTGAAGAGAGGGTGCTGTTCAGGTTCTCCTTGAAGTGCTTTTATTATATTCATAGGTTGGGAGAAAAACACTACATGCCATTGCCTGACCACCCATGGATAAAGGAGGGGAGGATATGTAGGGGATAAAGGAACTATTTATCTTCTTAATCCCATCCTCATACCAGAATTAATTAAATCCTGAACACAGGTCATTGATGAGTAAGAGAAGAAAATATGGTTAAGAGAGCCAGTATGGAATATGGCCATGCCACCCTGAACACACCCGATCCCGTCTGATCTCAGAAGCTAAGCAGGGTTGGGCCTGGTTAGTACTTGGTTGGGAGACCACCTAGGAAGTCCAGGTGCTGCGTAAAAAGACAAACAAACAACAACAACAACAAAAACTATGGAGTAGACCCTGAAAGAAGGCAACAGGGAATGATTTCATGATTCCACCTTAAAATAAAGGGCTATGGAAGGTACTTTGTAATTGGAAAACAGGCCATGTTCCACCCCATTTCTTGTCCCAGCCAAAGCCAAAAGAAAGCTTTACCATGTGCAGCAATAAACTTGACATGTTTATTAATTAAACTATCACTTAAATAAAAAAAAGTGCATAGAAAATAAACATGTTTAAAAACTCCTTTTTTTTTACAAGTATGTACACATTTTACTTTTACATTCAGTCTTTCGTAGAGAGCTTTCAGCATTATTATTTTTTGAACTATTAAAGTATTTTCCTTCATCCCTGTCACAGGGAGTTAACACTGGTGGACTTTAGACACATTTTTTCCTTATTTTTTTTCTTTTTCTCTAACCAGAAGCTTGGAAGAACACAAGGAAAAAAAAAAAAACCCAAAGATCTGTTATACATGATAAAGTTGTCAAGAAATGTCTTATTTCTAGAAAAGAAGCTTGTCATCTGTTGTTTTTGAAACAATTATTCAACTACCTGTATTTACTAAAGAGACTGTTAAAAGTTCATAAAAAGAAACACCACAAGTCTATTTTCTTGGTTGAAAGACAGAACTAGAGTACCTCGGAACAAGATACCAGGAAAGCACAGAACACAATTTTCCCCTAAATGCAGGTGGTAACCCCAACATTCATAACCAAAAATAAAGAAACAAGGAGTACAGGTACTGCCTGGCAACATTCATTGGCAGAAAAAAATCCAGGTGACACCATTTCTGCATTTCTCTCTAATCCTAGAAATGGACTGTTTATCAACCTTTTATGGTTTGGATTTCTTCCATTTCGGAGGATCAGGAGTACCAGACTGACATTTTCCTGCCACTACTAGCAACTGTAAGACAATCCTTATCTATAGTGTTGAGAATTAAAAGCCATGGACTGAACTAGGCTTTGTTACATGGTGCATTTCTATATTAGTTCCTATATATATCATATTTATATTTATTTGAAAACAGAAACAAAAAGTTGCAAGTTTTCAGAGTGTGAGACTTGACTGGTATTCATGATTCGGCACAAAACCATCTGCTCAATAACCTTGTATTGCTTTAAAATGAAGTAAATTAATCAAAATTACACCCAGCCCTTTGCAATGACCCGCTTTTCCTTAAAAAACAAAAAAAAAAAAAAAACTTGATTTCTACTTTAAAGAACTCAAATCAAACTTAAAAGTTAACATCTGACAAGGTTTTGACCTTTAGTATTTTCAGATATTTGATTGAACGTCAGTCCTTTAGAAAGATACATTCATCACAAGATTTTTTGTTGTTTTGTTGTTGTATATCTATATATATATATATTTTTAATTTTTTATTATTTTTTTAATCAGGGGAGCTGCATGGTGCTCACTGCATTGGCCGGGGGTTTGACAGAGGCAAGCAGGGTGGTGGACTGGATCCCGGCAAAGGAGTCTGGTTGAAAACATATATAGCTGCCAGGGCTTCCCCTTCTTTTTATGGGTCTAAAGAACAGGAGGGACTGTGCTGGAAGTGGTGGACGGTAACGAAGCCAAGGGACAACGTTCCGGCCAAAGGGTCAGCGCCATGCAGCTATTCTGGTTACACAGTTGTCACTGGCCACCAGGAAATGCAGCCACAACAGGTTCTAGCAGCAAAGCTATAAGGGAGCTGGCTCTCTCACTGAGAACTGACCAGGTTTGCAGCTGTTACTCCTTAGGGATTTGGGGTGCCCCTTGGGGGATTCTTGGGAATGACCCACCACAGTTCCTCAGTCTGCACTTTTGTGCGGCAATTCCTTAGGTTACTTTCAAAACAAACTCAAGAGGTGTTTTGGAGATAGCTATGCCATTTTTTTGCCTTCTTTCCCTCTTGTAGGGAAATCTTAGCTCGTTCCCCAAGCTGCTGGCAGGTATGCTGAATTTTGGCAATGAACTCAAGGCTGAGCTGTAAGAGGAGTTTCTCATTTCTGTGGTTACAGTTGGGGAGTGGAAAGGCAAGGCAAACCATCTGCAGCTGGCAAGAGAAGGAAAGATGTGGGTTCTTCCCTTGGCCTCAGGGTTTGGGATTGGTAGAAAGAGAAATGAGGAGGGGTCTCACAGTACAGCATGGCCTAGCAGGGCAGTAACTAGGTCTGTTTAGCTGAGTTTCCCCACTCCTTGACTGGCCTTTGGGTCTTTCTCAAGGTGAATTCATGACCCATCAGTGCATTAATCAGTTCAGTAACAAATGCAGCTTAAGGTTTTTTTTCTTTACAAAAAAAAAAAAAAAAAGAATAAAAGGAGTTACAAAAAAACCTCACACAGTGCAATAACAAAGGAATCCAGACATTAGTGGAACCCTAGGGCCACTGTGTCTTGTCATCATGGGCAAAAGGAGGAAGGGAGGTGAGGTCTGGGTAGAGTGCTTTTCCCCAGTACCCTGCTGGCACTTCTCCATGATGACAAGGAAGTCTCTGCCATCCTGGCCACAGTGCTGGGCTCCCTGCATGACAGTGAAAACAGTGACAATGTTCCAGCAAAGCCACCAAAGTTCTTAAGGTCATGGAAGAACAGGGAGCCCAGGATGAAAGGCACAGCAGAGCCATGAGTCCTGGGGCAGAGAGCGCTGGCTGAGTCGTATTGCTTTGCTAGACTTCCATAGGAACGGGCTTCTCCAGGAGAAAAAAAGGGTGCCCCGCCCTCTACTGGACAACACTGCTCTGAAACCTTGTGACTGACAGGCAGAGAAACATCTGCTTTGTGAGTTGTCAGACTGTGCTTCAGTTTCAATGGGCTGCCCCAAAAGAGGGCATAGTGGATTGTGGGTTCTCTGCAGGTATAAGGACTTGGTGGGCAGAGGGATAGGGAACGGGGTGACCTATGATGCAGATGGTGATGGAAAATGTCAGGCTGCCATTCAATTTAGTTGCTACCTCTGAAATAGGAAAGACGAGCTAGTGCCAGAAAGGAGAGAGAATGCAGAGAAGAGGAGAAACTGCTGTTGAGATACGACTAGCCTTTTGAGGAGCTTCAATATGAGAAAAAGGTGAGTGACCCGATGGAGTTGGGTGACCTTCCTTTTCCATTTATTGTCAAAGAGCAAACCCAGGAAACGTTTATGTCAACAGGGCACAAACAAGCTACACATTAAACAACAAAAGTACACCTCCCAGGGGGAAGCTGGGCAGGAAAAACCAGACTTTGTGTGTACAGCTGAATATTTTCTCTAACTTCATCCTATGAAAATAAAAAATTATTAAAAAACCGATCTTCTTTTAAATTAGGACAATACCGCGATTTAAAAATAGCCTTGTCGTAAGTGCTTCTCCCTATGAAGTGCTTCTCATAGAAAAATATACAAAATATATTTACATTTATAAAACCTTAAATAGTAAACTGTAAACAGAACAGAGTAAATCCAATGACTTAATTTAACAGGTTCACGACACTGTCTTGTGGGAAGGAAGAGAAGAAACATTTGATGCTGTTTTGACCACATCTAAAGAGTAATCAGGGCAGTAGTGTCATTTAATTTACGTTACCTATGGATTTTGTGTAGGTGGCAGAGTTCCCGCAATACAAGGTGGTCTATTACCCAAGTTTTGGGCCTTGAAATCTGATTAGTGTTGTGCCTTCAACTGGGCAGTGACCATTTAAAAATTAAGTCTTCCTATATCTTAAGGAAAATAAAGTTACTATGTCCTAGGCATGGGGTTCAACGGTCATCCTGGTTGTGATACTCTGGTTGTTGCATGATTCAAATCCTATTTAAATAATCTCTTCCTCTTCTAAAAAAAAATCATGCTACGTATATTCCCTTAAAACTCTCAGGGGAGCTTTATGAAAACTTCTCCAAATTCTGTCTGGTTATGGCCAATGGCTCCTGTCCACTTCCCCACTGGGAGTGCTTACAGGCTCAGGGAACATTTTTGTAGGCACATGCTATGCCCAATAGGGAGTGTCCTTGAGCAGGGAGTCACTTTTTTCCTACCACCCAGAAAGAATGGGAAAGCAGTGGGATGAAAAACGGGGGAAATGAAGAAAGTGGAGTGAAGAAGAGAAGGAATGAGAGGGAAGCCGCTTCTATTATCAAGAAAAGTAACTGGCTGAGATAAGGCTCATGGGGATAATACTCCCGCTTAAAGCCCACAGGCTCAAGTTTGGTAATTAATTGGCACAACCCCAAGACAGCCCTTTGACACCAAAGGTGCTAAGAATCCTGTCTCCCAACCAGAAGTGAACTCTCAAGTGGGAGGATAGTAGGGAAAGCCACCAGACCTTCTTCTGTTTGTTCAACAGATGGCTACAGGCTGGGCCCGGCTGACAAACTATCAAGTATCCAACCAACCCTATATTTGGGGCTTTGCCTGACCCCTTGCTTATAGTGCTTGGGAAAGGGCCAAGGCGAGGATGGCAACTTATCTCTGAGGAGATGCTCAGGCCCAATCTCCCAACATAACTAATCCTCAATAGGCTCCTTGTAGGCAAGTCTGCTAGGGACCCCGTTTTCCCACTTTTTAATGGCATATAATCAGAGGAGCCCCAGTCGAAAGCTGATCTCAGGCCTCTCTCCAGGATTATGATCACATGTATACTGTGAATATGGGACAAAAGGGAGCTGAGCCATCATGGAGGCCCCGCAACTGTGCCCACTCAATCCTGGAACTCCTAGCTGCTGGCAAAGGCCTTCAGCATTGCTTTGGATGGCCCTAGGTCCTGGTACTCCAACACAGGGGGAGGAGAGCAGCTTTAGTTTAGGAACTTCCGGCATTTCTTGGCGCCACAGTTGCAGGGTAGCTTGTTTTGCTGGCATCCTCAATGGGGAACTTATAGTCATAAAGTGAGTTCCTCCCCTCGGTAGATCTTGCGCATGGCAAAGATGACAATGTGCTTCTGTCCATCAATATTGATGACCCGAGAGTAGCAGTTAGGCTCACATGAGTGATTGATGAAGCGTGCAGCGTTTCCATGCATGGTGGCATCCACTACCTCTGAGTCATCAATGCGAAACATGTAGCAACCTATGCCCTACATGTGAAGGAGAATGGAGAGAACACATTATTGATTACAGCTTTGTTTTGAGAATATTTCTCAACCACTTTCTAATGTGACTTATAACCACTGACTAACAGTCTCTTTTGGTACAATTTCTAGATTTCTTCCATGTCTTAAGATGCTTCCATGATGAATTCCTAGATTGTTGGCACTGGACTCTTGGTTTTTTAATGTCTCTGCAGGAAAGAGAAACCTAAAAATTGTGTTGCTATGTGCTTTTTGATCCTGGGATCTACTCAGAAAAAACCCTTTAAAGAATATCTTTGTGTATTATTAATCCTTAGAGTGGATTATAAACTTTTATTGGGCCTACTACAAATTTCAGAGATGTTAAAAATGCTTTTAAAAAACCTATCTTTGAATCGATGTTTGATCCAGAGATTACATTTATAAGTGATGACCATTTTCTACAATAGAACAAAAGAAATGGGAGAGTGAAAGTGTGAGACTCACCTTGCTGTCATAATATTTCTCTCGCTTATCAGTCTGGATGGAACGGATGACATTGCCAGCATACTCAATTACCATCTCACCTGCATCAATGTTTCTCTTACAAAAAAGACCCCGACCATGGATGGGAGACCTAGGACATATAGATAGACAAGACATCAGCCACAAATTTTGCAATAAGGTTAACTGTGTTGAATACATGAATAAATGAATAAAATCTTTTGGTCTGTTAGTCCACCACAGGGCTAAACATTTGAAGAAAGAAAAAAATAACAATCTAAACCCACCTGATTTAAGTGCATTAATTGGTCTAATAAATGGACAAGGATTAAAAATTTCTCCATTCTGCAGCCCACCAGAATAGCAATATTGTCATGTTTATTATGTTAAATACCTTGTTCAATGCAAGAGCAGCAGGATCCCAGGACATCAGTTTTAATTAATAATATCTATAAAACCTCACTTACTGAATGAGGGAGGTCACTCTAGCATTTGGTCCACTTTGATTTTGGAAAACTTCATTACTTTTCTGTAATTCTCTAATTTTAGCCATACCTGTAGACACCAACTGCCTCCTTGGAAGTCTTTTTTAAGTGCCGGAAACGCATGGGCATTGGCAGATCCATACTAGTTGCCCTCCTAAAGAGACAAGACACATTATTAATGAATTCTCTTCCGGAAATAACCGGTTTTGAGTCTTGGATCAAAGGTTCCTGGAAAATATGACTACACTGTTCTCTTTGTTCAATGCCAAACATAACAAGTACCTTATAAAATTAGGCCAATTTTAATACATATAGCACTTTCTGACCACGATGACAATGGTAGAAGAACCAAAGTTGACAGAGTATACCACAGTCAAAGAAAAGAAAATATATATCGAATAGTTATTTGAACTTCTCCTCTATAACATATTCTTCTCTCTTTGCCAGCCAGCTACTGCTACTTCAATAGAAACTGTATTTCAATCTTCTTAAACGTTACCAAGGAAATTCGGATCCCAGCAAAACTGCACAGTGCCCTGAAATGCTGGAGTAAAGGAAAGGAAAGAGTATTTCTAATGTCCCCTCTCCACTCAAGACTCACCGAGCTGACTTCAGCTGTACCTCCTCCTCTTCCTCATCATTGGGGTTGTATTCAGGAGGCTGCCGATGTTTAGAAGCCAGGAAGTTAAACATGTCAAATGCTGACTTCCTGGAACCAAAGGATTAGAAGATATTTAGAGAAATGCTTTAATAGACGCAGTGAAGGGCAGCATTAACACTGGAAATCTCAAAGGTCATATGGAAAAAATATATCATTAGATAATAAATCAGGCCCAAAACTGCTTACAGAAAATGATGGCACTTGCCTCAGGTGGACTTCAGCCCTGGCTGAGCCATGAGGGTTCAGGGGCGGTTTCATTGGCCTCCTCTGGTTTATGGAAACGGAATTTGTAATTCCTACAGTGCTTGGCACCTGATAGCTGCTCAATCAGGAACACAACTGCATCGTGGAGAATCCCCAGCATCCTCAAACCGTTAACACCTGTAGGATCAAAGACACTGGGGTTGTGAGGAGTGTGGCCAACAAGAAACTGCACAGTACTAAAGAAATGCCTAAGCCAGAGAATCACTCTGCCAGAGGCTGCTCAAAGGTGACTTATATTTAAGACTAGCCAGAAATCAGCATTACATAGCTATTAAAGATGCAGATACAGATCTATCAATATGGAAAACATTCATGACAGTTTGAGAGAGGCAAGCCACCAAACTATGGACAATTTTCTATATTCTATATGGACACAAAAATGCTCTATGTATTATTTCACTTTGTGGTCCTAATGACCATACGAGGCAGAAGTTACTAGGTTCATTTCAAGGTAAATCCTATAAACCTATAAGTCTAGGTTCACAGAATTTAAATACCACACACCCAAGGTTACATAGCTAGTGTGACAAGAGTTGAAACTTGGACTGTATAATTCCAACCATGATCCCATTTTTATTTATAGGTAATGGAGTACCTGGGATCTATAAGCTCATATTCACACAGGTGCCTCACTAAAATTCAAAAGAAATGTTAGTAAACCTCTAAAACAGAACCCTCTTTTGTGCTGTTATAGTGACTATATGGAGTAATATCCTCAATAGCTGCTTTGTTTTACTCACCAGTCTCATGCCATTGATGAGCACTTCTTATTTCTTTCTATTTTACAAAAAACGTTTATATAAGTCTGCTGGCATAGACAATGAAAGGCTTTCTCAAAGGACTGGCTTCTTTCATTAAATGGATGAGGCACAGTAAAAACTGCCACACTCTTTTTTTGAAACTTAACAAATAACTAATGTTCTTTATAATTAATTTTATTAAGTAAATAGTATCATTTCATTTACAAACATTGTTTTTGGTATTATTAATAGATACCAAATAATGGTGTTCATTGTGGACAAGATATGTACTTCATAAGCATAATTGTGTAGGATCACCCACGCAATTCCAACATTCAGTCTAAGTTATGAAGCATGTTAGAGATGCAACCTAAGTATAATTTGAGGACCACATGCTATGTCTGAAAGGATATCCATGTTAAAATGTAATCAATAGTTACTTCTGGGAGGGGGGGACCCTGTCTACCTTTTGTTATTATAGTTTGTTATTACAGTTGTTTGTTTTTCCAAATTTTAAAATTCTACGTTTTAGGTAATTTTTCAGAAGAGGAGAAAGTTATTATTAAGTATGTAATTTCTATTTCACTTAAGAGAATTTCAAAGGGAGATCATTTGGTTTCATCATGGCAGGTAAGAAGGTGTCCCCAGATAAGCAACACCGTTATGAACACAACTGCTGTTTCTATCAGAACTCAACCTGTATGTAACAACTACAAATAAGAGTTTAAGCCATAAGGCAATGGCAAACATTGTTTTTTCTTTATAGCATGGATTTTCCCCAAGAATTTTTTTCTTAGGAGTTTTAGATTGCTGGAAACTCCTATGTAGAAAAAGACACTGAAAAACATACTTACATATATTTCACAAAAAGTTCATTTTAATACTTGGGTTATGTGTTCAACTATACATCCACAGAGAGCTTATAAGGAGATTAGGCCCTGTGTCAATAATGGGAAAACAAAGATGAATCATGCATGTTCTCAGGGAACTGTTTGGCAAAGGGAGGTGGATATGTACATAAACCATACAACGTGAAAATATCCTATTTGGATAAAGTACTGTGGGAACTTTTATGAGGCAACAATCTAACCCGTTGTGGGGGATTTATTCATTCAACAAATATTTACTGAGTACCTATTATATCCCACACATTCTTTCCATCTCTCCACTGTGCCAGACAGAACCCTGGGAACACAGAAGTAAACAAGGCAGGCAAGGTACCTGTATTTATAGAACTTTTATTTCATTGAAGAGACACACAATAAACACACAAATGTATTCCTACTTTAGGGCTTTTCCACCTGCTGTTTCTTCTGCAGTGATAACTTTAATTGTTGTATGACTGACTTCTCATCATCACTCAGGTCTCAGTTTTAATGTCCCCTCGTCAAGAGACTCCTTTCCTGACCACTCTATCTAGAAGAGGCTCCCCACCCACCTCTGTGTCACTCTCTATTTCATTACCCCACCACTGTATCTTTATTAGAGTCCTTATATCCACTAGAAGGTCATAAGGGCAAGGACAAGATGACAGCACTGGAGATGGAGAATGATAGACAAGTTTTGGACTAGGTAACACAGTGGTCACTGTGGTTAACCCTTAGCACCCATTCTAGCCCAGATTATTTTAGTCTAAGCCAACCATGGGAATCCCAGTTCCCTTGGCAGTGACTAGCTTAGGAATGGGTATGGTACCAAGTTCTGGGCTGAGATGTGAGGTGTCCACTTCTTGCTAACCAAAAGCCCCTTCTCTGAACACTGCCATGACCAACTGTGATCCTGGAAACAGCTGCAGTCATTTCCTAACAGCCTGGGGATGAAGTTTTACCAGGGTGAGCAAAATGGAAAGAAGGAAAGAATCTAGGTTTTTATGACATTGAAACTCCCATACCGATCAATCCTGATGCTTGCCCTACCTTTGGATTGTCTGTTATGTAAGATGATAAATCATCTTCCTGTTTAAATCAGTCAAGAGTTAGGGTTTCTGTAACTTGGGGCCAAAAGAATCCTAAGTGATAAAGCAATGGGTATAGGGAAGAATGGTCTAAAAAGGCTAAAGAAAAGATGTTGACTTTTAGCAGAGTCTTGAAGGATTAACAGAAGTTTGTCAAGCAAACAAGAGGATTTTAGGTGCGCGGGGGAGAAGATGGAGAGAAGTAGGTCATTCCTGGTAGAGGGAACTGCATGAACCATGGTATGCTAATGTGAAAGCATATGCGATATAAGTGATAAGAATTACTTGGGGTACATGTTAAAAATTCAGCCGTCTCACCTCCAAGACGACATGTGATTCATGTCTACAGACCACACTTTAAGACACACTGATGGATCTGTAACAGTAAGTAGTAAGTGTTACTACAGAGTAATGACTCTCTTGGGGTGAGGAGAATGAGACCTGAAGCTGAACAGTCGAGGCAGGGTGAATAAGACCTTGTTGTGTAAGGTATCCATAGACTAGAAACCTCAGCAGAGTAGGGCTGAGTCTGCTTCTACTCAGCAATTATATCCTAAGTGTTTAACATAGTACCAGACAGATTACAGGTGTTCACTAAATATTTACTAATAACAAACATTTAAGGAAATTTTGTACCACAGTAGTAGTAGGCAACAAGAAGCAGCTTTTGAGGTACCTCTGTGACACTGATGATTCACTATAAGAAGAGATGGGAGATTCAAGGACCAATTAATATTATAGGTTAGAGAGTAAAAAGATTATGCCTGAAGAAAGAAAGAGAAAAAAGGATTAAGACATATTTGGGGGGTGAATCAATCACAGTGACCACTGGGATATGAATGATGAGGAAAAGGAAGGTTGTCAAGATTTACTGGATTTTTCTGACCTGAGATATGGGAGACAGTAGGAAGAATGGGTTGAATCATCAACGTCCAATTGAGTATATTGAAATGGTTGTGTAAACCTACCTAGTGGAGAGTAAGAGGGGGAATAGGCTGAGAATGCAGGAGAATCCTACCTTTAAAAAAACCTTATTTGCCATCTGTTCTTTTAAAACTGAATATATTTAAATTAATTAGGTTTTTAAAAAAAATTATAAATATAAGTGGCTCACAAGATGGCATAGGAAACAGAGGCTGTGCATACCTCTAGTGACCACACCAAAATTATAACAAAACTACAGAGCAACTAATACGCAGAGTCACCAGAGGTCTGGCTAAATAGAATCCCTACAACTAAGTCACCACAAATAAGTCTCCTCAAAACGACAGCAGGGCGGAAATGCGAAACGGCCCAGTCCACAACCGCATGTGGTGACCCAGAATCAGGAGGGCTATCTTGGCAGCAAAGCCACCTCCCCCACATAAACAAAGGGTCCAGGGTCCCAGCCAGACACTGAGATGCCCAGCCCAGGGTTCCAGTGCCAGGAAGAGAAGTTCCACAATCTCTGGCTGTGAAAACCAGCTGAGGTTGCAGGTGAGTGAGAAAGAGGGCTGTGGGAGTTGGAGACTGTTTCCCTTAAAGGGCCCACTCTCGGCCTTACTCACTGACAGACTTGCTTGCTCTGAACTCCAGGGCTATGGCAGCTGCTCCGAGGGTGCCAGGGACATACAGGGAGGCCCTGAGTTGTCAGGCTTCAGGGTGAGAGCTGTAGGGGCGACTTTCTTCCAAACAGAGGTGATTCAGGTAGCTCTGGAGGTACACAGGCCACAGCTGAACTTGGCCTGCAGCTAGACCCCTTCCAGGTCTGTGCCACTGGGCCCCACAGCACACTTACTATATAAAGCCATTCTACTAAGACCAGAAAACTTAGGTGCCCTGCCTAATACATAAAAACAGACACAGGGAGGCAGCCAAAATAGGGAGACCAAGAAGCATGCCCCACATGCAAGAAGAACAAAACTCCAAAAAAAGAATTTACCAAAATGGAGACAAGCAATAGAGATGCAGAGTTCAAAAAATGGTTATGAGGATGCTCAAGAAACTTAAGAGAAAGTAGATAAACTCAGTGAGAACTTTAACAAAGAGATAAAAAACATAAAAATAGAGATAGAAAACATAACAGGGAGCCAGTCACAAATGAGAATATGATATCTGAGATTAAGAGTACTTTAAATCAGCGGTCCCCAACCTTTTTTGCACCAGAGGCTGATGTTCCTATGAGAATCTAATGCCTGATGATCTGAGGTAAAGCTGAGGCAGTGATGCTAACACTGGGGAGTGGCCGCAAATATAGATGAAGCTTCACTCTCTCACCTGCTGCTCACTTCCTGCTGTGTAGACTGGTTCCTAAGAGGCCTGGTACTGGCCCACAGCCCAGGGACTGGGGAGCCCTGCATTAGAGGGAATCAACAGAGTGGATGAAGCAGAGGATCGAATCGCCAACATTGAGGATGGGGTAACGGAGGGCACCCAATCAAGACAGCAACAAGAAAAAGAAACCCCCAAAATGCAGATAGTTTAAGGAGCCTCTGAGATATCATCAAGTGTAACAACATTCACATTATAAGGGTACCAGAAAGAGAAGAGAGAAAGCAATGAATTAAAAATCTCTTTGAAGAAATAATGATGGAAAACTTCCCTACCCTGATAAAGGAAATAGACATACAACCCCAGGAAGTTCAGAGAGTCCCAAATAAGATGGACACAAAGAGGCCCACATCAAGACATATCATAATTAAAATGCCAAAGGTTAAATTCAAAGAGATAATCTTAAATGCAGCAAGAGAAAACCAATTAGTTACATACAAGGTAGTGCCCATTAAGGCTGTCAGTCAATTTCTCAACAGAAACTTTATAGGCCAGAAGCGCTAGGCACGAAATATTGAAAGTGATGAAAACCCAGGACCTACATTCAAGATTACTTTACCTGGCAAAGCTATCATTCAGAATTGAAGAACAGACAGAGCTTCCCAGACAAAAAAAAAAAAAAAACTAAAGTAGTTCATCGCCAAGCCAATATTATAGGAAATGTTGAAGGGACTTCTTTAAGAAGATAAAAATATGTATCAAAAGTCTAAATAAAGAATGACAATAATTACATACCTATCAATAATTACTTCAAATGAAAAAGAATTAAATGCTTCAATCAAAAGATAGGTGGCTGAATGGTTAAGAAAACAAGATCCCTACATACGCTTCCTATAAGACTCGCTTCAGATTAAAAGACACACACACAGACTAAAAATAATGGGATGGAAAAAGATATTGCATGATGGACCTCGAGGGTAGTGTGCTGAGTGGAGTAAGTCATACAGAGGAAGACAAATGCCATACGATCGCACATATATGTGAAATCTAAAGAACAAAATAAACAAAAAATAGAAATAAACTCATAGATACAGAGAATATTTTGACAGGAGGTGGCTGGGGTGCGGGAAGGGATTAAGAAGTACAAATTGGTAGTTACAAAACAGTCAGGAGATAGAAAGTACGGCATAAGGAATATAGCCAATCATATTGTAATAACTATGTATGGTGTCAGATAGGTACTAGATTTATTAGGGTGATCGCTTTGTGAGTTATGTAGATGTCTAATCACTATGTTATACACTTGAAACTAATATAATATTGTAGGCCAAGTATAACTGAAAAATTAAAAAATATTTTTAAAAACTCATAAAAATAACGCTCATAGAAATAAAGTGCAATAGTACAGAGAAGTAAATGTTGCAATTTTAATTTCCCAGGTCTTATTCCTCAGAGGCAACACACACACACACACACACACACACACACACACACGTATCTAAAAGGAATCATGCTCATACTAGATATATACTGTTAAAACTTGCCTTTTCAATGAATTTACTTTAGACTTCATTCTAAATTCCCCCAAAAAGGAGTATTTGGGTTGCTTCCAGTTTTCTACCAACATGTTAGATGAAATAAACATCCTAATACATTTTTGTCACTTGGTTGAAACCATTTATAGGATAATTTCTCAAAGTGGAATTGTTGGATGGAAGGGCATGTGACTTGAAAATTTTGATAGCTTTGCTCAACTGCTCCTCCAAATAGTTATATTAATGACAAGAGAGAGCCCATCTCCTCCATCTTTATCTATATTATCTCCAAACTCTAAATCTTTAACGAAGGTGAAGACACTTAATTATGTTTCAATATGCATTTTTAAAATTATGAGTGAGATTGAGTATCTTTTCATTGCTATTGGCCATTTGTATCTTGTGCAATATAAAATGCCTGTTGTGCCCTTTGCTCTTTTTCTAAATAAAAACAATTCTGAAACTTTTAAAATTAGAACAGTACACAGGCTCTTATAATAGCTACACATGTACCTGCCACTTAAAATAGACAAGTGTTAATATTTTCTAATATATGCCTCGAATATTGTCCCTCCTTTTTTCTTCAAACAAAAACAGAAACATTATAGATAAAGTTAAATTCTTCTAAGTACTCATTTGCTTCCCCTCCAAGGACCAATCTGAAAGGAATTTAGAGAGGTATGGAAAGATAGATATGGAAAAAAACTGAGTCAACAGAGGGTTTCTACATCTCTTAGATTAGTTTAAACCTTTAACGTTCACTTGAAACAACTGTACTAATGATGTTGTTACACTGCCTAAATTTAATTTGAAGTCTAATAGCAATGAGACACTTTCAACTTTAAGAAGGAAGGTATAACAAAACTACAGTGTGATACCATTTCACACTCACTTAGACGTCTATAATAAAAAAAAAGAGAGTAACAAGTGTTGGAAAGGATGTGGATACTAGAACCATTGTACATTGTTGGTGGAAATGTGAAATGTAAAATGGTGCAGCCACTTTTCAAAAACTATTTGGCAGTTCCTCAAAAAGTTAAACATAGAGTTACCCAGCAATTCTACTCCTAGGTATACACCCAAGAGAACATGTCTATACAAAAACTTGTACATAAATATTCACGACAAAATTATTCATCATAATCAGAAGGTAGAATAAACCCAAATGTCCATCAGTTGATGAATGAATACGATAAATAATGGTAATCACATAATGGAATACTATTTGACAATATAAAGGAACAAAATACGAAAAAAACCCATATGTGAAAAACCGTCAGCAAGTAACATACTCAATGATGAAAGATTGAAAGCTTTTCTTCTAACATCAAGAACAAGGCAAAAATGCCTGCTTTTACCACTTCTATTTGACATAGTACTGAAAGTTCTAGTGAGAGCAATTAGGTAAGAAAAATAAAAGGCAGCCAAAACAGAATGAAAGAAGCAAGATATCTGTTTGCAGATATCTCATAGGTAGAAAACCCTAAAGAGTCCACAAAACAAACAAACAAAGAGACAAAATAATTCAGCAAAGTAGCAGGATATAAAGGCAACACGCAAAAATCGGCTGCATTTATATACAAATAATAAACAAGCTGAAAAAGAATGTCAACAAGTCCATTTACAGTAACATCACAAAGAGAAAAATAGTTAGGAATTAACTTAATCAAGCAAGTCAAAGACTTGTACAATTAAAATTACAAAACACTGCTGAAAGAAAATTTAAAAAGATATAAATAAATAGAAACACATCCCAGGTTTATGGATTGAAAGACTTTAATATTGTTAAAATGTCAATACTACCATAATCTATCTATAGATTCAATGCAATCCCTACCAAAACCCCAATGACCTTTTTTGCAGAAATAGAAGTCATCCTAAAATTTATGTGGAATATCACAGGACCTCGAAAGCCAAAACAATTTTGGGAAAGAAACAAAAACAAACATACACACATACTGGAGGACTCATACTCCCTGATTTCAAAATTGACAACAAAGTAATCAAAACTTTGTGGTATGGCATAAAGATAGACACATAGACTAATGGAACAGAACAGACAGCCAAGAAACAAACCCTCACATATCTGGTGGTCAAATGATTTTTGCCAAGGGTGCCAAGACCATTCAATGGGGAAAAGACACTCTTTTCAACAAATGATGCTGAGAAAACTAGATATCCCTATGCAAAAAGACAAAAGTTTGACCCTTACTTAACACCATATATAAAAATTAACTCGGAATGATCAAAGACCTAAATTAAGACCTAAAACTGTAAAATTCTTAGAAGAAAACATTGGACAAAATCTTCATAACACTGGATCTGGCAATGATTTTTTTGGTTTGACACCAAAGGCACAGGTGACAAAAAACAGACAAACTGGACTTCATGACAATTAAAATATTTTGTGCATCAAAAGACATTATTAAAAACTGGTAGTATTCAGAAATTTCTCTCAATTATCTCAAATTCCTTCAGTCAAGATAATGGCCTTACTTTGGCCATTAAGTATATTAGGATATATGACATTTACTTATGTGTATATAAATATCTATATATAAATAGCTGCCAATGTCAGATTCATTATTTTAATTAATCCTCAGAACAAACTTTGAAGGTTGCATAAATATCCCCACTTGATACATAAGAGACTGAAACCCAGAGACGTTAATTAGCTTGCATCCAATGTAATACTGATAGCAACAGGGTTAGAAACAGAACCTGAAGTCAATTGTCTCTGCTTCTAGAGCTCACGGTTTCTTACCACCATTCCACCTGACAGTAAAAGACATGGATAAACCAAAGAAATATTTGTCTCATTGGCAAAAAAAAAAAAAAGGATAGGCTATTCAATTTTAGGCTGAACACTGAGTCAAAATGCTGGTTTCCTCCAGGAGTAGAATTTTACACATTATCAGTAATCAATTCAGAGCAACTACTGGAGAGGTGGAGAGGCTGTGTATCGATTTAATTATAGTTTACCCAATGAGCACCAGAGTTGGATGGAGCAGGACCTGTGAATCATATTTTCTTGCTCCCCAATTATCTCCCTCACCAATCTACAAAAAAAAAAAATAAATAAAAACGGGAAAAAGGGGGTTGGGGGGAAGGACACTGTCCACAGTGAAAAGGTAGCCCATGAATTGAAGAAAATATGTGCAAATAATATATCTAATAATATTTGCAAATCATACATCTAATAAGGGATTAGTATCCAGAATATATAGAACTTCTAAAACTCAACAACAAAAAACAAACAACCCAATTAAAAAATAAAGGATTTGAATAAACATTTCTCCAAAGAAGATATATGAATGAGCAATAAGCACATGAAAAGATGCTCAACATTACTAATCAGCTGGGATGTAAACAGAAAAACTATACCCATTAGGATGGCTACTAGCAAAAAAAAAAAAAAGTATAGTGAAGAATGTGGAGAAATTGAAACCCTTGTGCACTGTTGGTGGGAATGTAAAATGATACAGTTGCTGAGGAAAACAGTATGACGATTCCTCAAAAAATTAAATTACCATATGATCCAGCAATTCCACTTCTGGGTATAGAAGCAAACCAAGTGTCCATTAATAATCAATGGATAAGCAAAATGGGAAATAATATTCCACATACAATGGAATATTATTCAGTCTTAAAAAGGAAATTCGAACATGTGCTTCAACATGGATGAACCTCGAGGACACTGTGCTAAGTGAAATAAGCCAGTTATAAAACGACAAATACTATATATTCCACTTATACAAGATAATTAGAGTAGTCAAAATCACAAAGACAAAAAGTACAATGGTAGTTGCCAGGGGCTCAAGTGAGGGAGAGGATGGAGAGTTATTGTTTAATGGGTATACAGTTTCAGTTATACAAGATGAAGAGTTATGAGGATGAATGTGATGGTGATGGTTGCACATGAATGTGAATGTATTTAACTGACCTGTACACTTAAAAATGGGTAAAATGGTAAAGTTTACATTATGTATATTTTACCATAATAAAAAAAAATTATTTGTTAAAAAAGAGAAATAAGGTACTTATGTGATATTACAGCAGAGAGAAATTTTGAAAGCATTATGTTAAATGAAAGAAAGAAGTCACAAAAGGCAACATATTATATGATTCCATTTATATGAAATATACAGGTAAATCCATGGAGACAGAAAGATTAGTGGTTGCCAGGGGATGGGGCTGAGAAGTGACTGCCAATGGGTATGAGGTTTATTTTAGGGATAATGAAAATGTTCTGGAATTATACAGAAGTGATGGTTGCACAACGCTGCGAATATTGTAAAAGCCAATGAACTGTATGCTTTAAATGGGTGAATTGTGTCGTTTACATTGCAATAAAGCTGTGGAAAAATTATTTAAAAGGAAAAAAAAGTTTGTGCAATCAACTCTGTAACTTAGAACAAGTTCCCAGAATATTCTGAAACAGGAAGAAAATGACCACTCTAGCCATTACCTGCAAATGAGAGCTGCTTTAGGCGAGCATTTGATCGAGCTTCCTGGACTTTATCTGTCAATGACTTCCAGGCATCTGTTAGGAAATAAAATATTCAAGCAAACATTTCTTAACACCAATGGTGTGTGCACAAGCATTGTGCTTAGAATCCCTACAGTCTGAAAACACATCCTGCCAGAACAGTTTTTTGTTTTATTTTAAATCAGTTCAGTACATAAGAAAGAAGGTACACTTACTCAACAGTGTTTCTTTCTGTTAGAAAGGATACAAAAGCAGTAAAGAAATTCATACCTTCTGAAAATGACCCCTGAAACCCCAAAGCATTCACATCGCTTGATGGTAGTCCGAGTCCTAAACCTGAATGCTTGGTATGAATTCTATTCCCTGTACCCTTAATTAATATAATACTAGCATTAACAATTTAACCAGGACTATGGGGGCAATCATATAACTAGAAAACTTTTACAATCCCTTCCAGCTCCAACTTAAGATTCTATGATCTCTTACTGTCTGTTCGATTTCTTACCACTACCTCACACTTACTATGTCTTATGTGGAACTCATGCACTCAAACTAGTTATATCTTTGTTTTCCAAACATATCTTTTTTTTTTAAGTCACCCAGGCCTGAATTTTCAGAGTCATCTTTGACTCTTCTCTCTCTAATCTCCATATCCAAGCAGTCATTAAGTGTGTCCATATTCCTTACCTTTCTTTTCCTACTAGAGATGGGCTTTGTTACCTGACATCTCTACTGTACCAATACTCACATTAGTGACATCTCTACTGTACCAATACTCACATTAGTGACCTCTTGTCCTCCAACTCAATCTACCTTTTATAGAGCTAGCACATTAAGCTTCCCTAAATTCTGCTTCTATTCCATTCTCCCAAATTTCCGAAGGCCTCATGGTTTGGCACTGAAGGCCCTCCAAAACCTGTGTCCAATCCATCTTCCCAATTTTTTCTTTCACTACTACCTGATAGGGATTTCAACCTTTTCCCACCCAACACTACTCTAAACCCACCATATGTAATCCTGTCTTGCTAATTTTGCTTATATCCCTTCTTAAAAGGCCCTCCCTCTTCACTTTGCCTAACCCAAATTCTATTATCTCTTTTAAAGAATCTCGTATTCTACTAATCTTCATGTGTTTTTTTGATAACCCAAATTGATCCACAGTGATCTTTCTTTCCTTCAAACTTCTCTAGTACTTTATTGAATACTGAATATTCGCTTCAACAGTTAACAAACACCTATATGCTTGGGGAACAAAGATGAATAAAAAAATAAAATTCAAGCTCTTATGGGAAGCTCCCTGTTGAGTGAATTAGACATAAAAGTTCAGACATTTACAAAACAAATTTTAAGCTATAAGAGAGATACATTTAAGAAGCTAAAAGGAGCAGAAACAAGGGAATAGGACTGCTTATCTGCCAGAAAGTCAGAGAAGACTTTCTAAGCCGAATCTTGAAGGATGAGCTGGAGTTCACCAGGTGCATGAGGACAGAAAGAGCATTCTAGGTAGAGGGAAGAACTGTGTGAAGGCACAGAGGTGAGAGAGAATGGCGTTTAAGGTACACAAGAAGTGGTAGAAGACAAGGCCAGAGAGATAAGCAGAGGTCTCATGTGCTCTGCTGGCATGTGTGTAATCTTAAAAATATAATCTGTATCATTAACTTTTCATATAAATTATGAACTATTTCTCAATAACACTAACTTCCAAAGGACAGGTTAAATGTATAACGCTTCCAAGTATCTTCTGTAATAGCTAGCACAAACCTGCCCATGTAAATAATATAAATATACATGAAGTGTAGATTTAGCTGGAACAGAACTGGTGTTCGTGGGTCAACATAATTTAATCCACTTACCTTCAATACTTTCCGCACAAATCTGAAAGCCATCATCACTTGAAATTTCAAAAACAAGTCCTTTCTTGGGCTTTTTCTCAGCAATGCTTTCCTTCCGTTTCTGTTCTTGCTGAAGCCAAAGCATCAGTGGAGAGCTGAAATTATTTTCTTCTTCTTCCACTGTTTTAGGCTCTATGAGGAATAAAATAGGGGACAAAGTGGTTGCAACAGCACACACTTATTAAGCATTGACTTTACATTTGTTATCTCCAGGCCTAACATTCCACATTTGGTATTATTCCCATTTGCAGACAATAAAACTGAGTCTCAAAGAGGTAGAGCAACTTGCTACCTCAGTCATAGCTAGAAATGACTAAACTAGAATTTTTTTTTTTTTTTTAAATAAAGTCATGCTGTCTCTGTGGTAGTTTCTGGTATGACAATTTGATAGTTTTTCAAGTAACTGCCCTTAATAGGGTTAAAGTTAAAAAATAATAATGGTTAATATATATGAAGCACTATGTATAAGGCACTCTTAGAGGAATTCTCTATATGTTAATTTATATAAACCTCAAAACAGTCCATTTTAAAGGTTAGGAAACTGAGGTAGAGAGAGGTTAAGTAAATAGCCTAAATTCATACAGCTAGTAAGTGGTAAAGCTGCAATTTCAACTCATCTGGTTCCAGAGTCTGCACTACCAGCCCTTACTGCATTCTCACACAAAGAAATGTATCAACCCTCTTAAGGAATCAACAAGTCAGCAGAATACGATTACATCATAAATCTTATGCACCTAAGCATTTTCTCTATCTGGTTCTCTTACGAGAAGTCATCTCAATAGAAATGGGCAAAGCCTTATGTGCAGGACTGTCTAATCTTAAAGTGACCTGTTGTTTACTCACCAAATTCATTAAGACAGATGGAAAATGCTATAGAGATGTATCTGGTGTCATAACCAAAATCTGGCTACCTTATATAACAAAAATGGTTCTTGGTTTTCTTCAGTGACAACTAAGAGATGAAGTTGGATTATCAATAACTATTCAAATCACACTTGCTGTTAAAGCAAGTAAAGCATAAGAGTACTTACAAATTTTAAGTTTGTATCCTTTAGCTGACAGATGACAGAATATGAGGTGGAAATATGGACCAAGAGATAGATGCTCTGAGTCTCAGTCTACAACTTTGGCCAATCACTTAACTTCTTTGGAACTTAGGTTTCTTTATTCCTTTTTTTTTTTTTAATCTAGAACATCAGTAGGCAATGAAGGTGATTTTCATAGTATTTCTGGCTTTAAAATTCTGATTCTCACCTGTTATCCACCCACATACCTGTACTTTCTTGTTCATTTGCTGGATTTTGTGTTGTCTGAATCTCAGGAAGAACAGCCACTTGCCTAAATGAAAAAAATAAGACAAAAAAAACCCCTGAGATGTAACATCAGCTAGTTTGTCAATTCAAAGATAAAAACTGTAATCTTCCATAACTATGTCAGTTATATAAAGCAACTACTGGAAATGAACCACAAGGTGCTCTGTGCAGAACTTGCTGAATGAACATGTCACCGCAGTATTTGATGATGCATAACATAAAACCATCTTTTATGAGATTTTTTTCTTAAATATTGATGTTAAGTTTCTGCTTTTGGAGGTATAGAGTTTATCTTTAAATTTTTCTCATCCTCTTAGTATTGGGAAAGAAAAGGAAAGAACACTGGTTAGAAGTAGTTCTGGAGTTACAAGCTACTTATGTTTGCTGCTTTAACTAAAAAAATAGGCAAACTACAAGAGCTAGAAAACCATCACCAATTTTCACTTTCAAGAATTAAATAAATCTTGGAAATAATCCAAATGTAGATCAATAGGGGCTAGTTAAATAAATTATTGTAGAGCCACACAATAGAACCAGAAGCAGCCATTAAAAAAATAAAGTGCATTTATACTGGCACAGAAATGTATAAATAATACAACATAATAAGTAATAAAACCAAGTATAGAACAGTATGTACAGCATGATTCACTTTATGTAAAAAAAGGTATTTACATATTCATGCATATACCATGTATATCTGTATATGTAGAGATGTCTGCATGGACGAAAACAAATTATTAGCAATGGTTGCATCTAAGGAATAAACTAGGAGGGGGTTAGGCAAGATGAACAGGGAACCATTATCCATCATTTAAATAATTCCCTGCTGCTTTTATTCAAAAACAAGCATATATTATTTCCATTTTTAAAAAAAAAAACTTTGGCAGCAAAAATCAATACAAATCAGGAAAAACTATTTTTGAAATGAGACGGACAGAACTGAGAACTTAATCTTAGAGAACTAATTTTTATGCTTACCCTACAGGCTGCCCACACTCCTTCTGTGATGACTGTTCCACATTAGCTGTATCCTGCTGCTCAGCCTCTGCTCCTGGAGTCCTGAAACAGAATCATTTGTATCTTTTCAAGAAAAACCACCAGTAAATATGTACCAAATGTGCAGGTCAGTCTAAAGAAATGACTCTCCCAAGATCTAATAAAAGTTATGAGCCAGGAAAACCAACCTGTGGTGATACAGGTTAGATAGTACCTTGAGGAGGTACTAAGACAAGGAACAAGAAGCCTTATGGAGCACTAGACATGTTTTGTATCTTGATCTGAATGGTGGCTACATGGGTGTACACATATGTCAAAATTTACTTGTGTACATTATATATATGTTATATTCGAATGATAATATTTTTAAAAGGACTCCATGAGTATCTACTACAGGTGGCTTTGCCCTTCACACAGGAATAATCATCAAAAAAGAAACAGGAAGAAACAGCAGCACCATTTGAAATCAGAGCAGAGAAATTAGAGATGTGGTTCTATCCAAGACAAATTGCCCATGGATGGAACTGCATTTGCTCTATAAATCAACACTGAGAGAAAAATATCAAAGTCAAAACCCAGAAAACCCCTGAGTACTGCAACCTGAACAGAGGAATGTCCCTCCCAGAAGACTATCACTTCAAGCCTCTGATCTAGATAGAGCACAAATCCCACAGACCCAGCACAGCCCATATACATGGATCTCTCACCCTGTGACTGAGGTCAGGGATGTCGTGTTGGCTTCTTGTCTGGAATGTGTGCTTCAGAACTGGTCCGCAAATGAGAAACTTTGTGCTTCTTGCCATTTCCTTTGTCCAAAGGCAGCTGAATCCGCTTGATTTTTGGTTTGGGTTTACTGGGACCTGGCATCGAGGGGCTTGCTGACTGCTGTCCAGATGGAGAGCCCCCAGGAGAGGCTGAACTGACTGGCACAGCTGAGGATAAAGCCTTATTCTGCTCTAGCCCCACGCTATTAGGAGCATCTACTGTCTGGGAAAAGGTGGATCCCTGGGTCCCCGGAGCAGAATCAAGATCACGCTGGGAAGAGAGCATCCCAGTTTTGCTGGCAAGGAGCTGATTCACATGCTGAAGCTGATAGTGTTCTTCTGCCTCCCCAGAAGGTGAAGCTGCTGCTATGCCCATAGTCTGAGCAGAGGGTAGGACACAGATACTAGATGCTGCTGTCATTGAAGCAGTAGGAGTCTGTGACGTCCCCAGTTGTGGAAACACTCCTGAACTTGGCGGTAAAGTCACAGGCTGGTCCTGAATCCCTAGGCTCTGCTGGCTAGCTTTGATTAAAAGGTTGCTTATTGAGCCAATATCTGGGGTACCCAACAACCTCGGGTTGGTTAATGCAACATGTCCTGGAACTGACGCGTTACTTGTAGTGGCTGTTGTAGTTTGCATGGACACAACATTCAAGACAGAGGAAGTGGATGCCAAGCCAGACACAGGCCCTGATGTGAGGTGGCCAGTATCCTGGCTTATTGTTGATGTGCCCGCTGCTGTGGCAGCAGGTCCTCCCACACTCTGTGGTAACAGGGGTGCCTGTTCAAAATACATGATGCCAGATTTAGACCTTTTTATGATGTTGGGGACAGTTCGGTGAGATGAAGTGTTAAGTGACCCCAAATCTAACATGTTGGGATGATTTGCAAGCTGCGAGGGTGTGAAGTTAATCAATGTCATATTAGAAACCACATCAGAAGGGGCAATGTTTGAAGGGGTACTAGAGGGAGCAAGTTTTTTATTCTTTCGGGTCTGTAGACGAGATATGGGTTTTTTTGAGTCCAGAGGATGGAGTGGCTACTGTGGCACTGATGTCTGCCCTCTGGCTGGCTTCTGAAACCAAAAGTTGGGGATCTGGAGGAGGCTGAACTCCAATAAGTAGGCCTGAAGGAGGACTGCTGATGTTAGGTGGGAAGCTACTTTGAGTAGCTGCAGGGAAGGAATGTAAGTGCTGGTGATGAGGCATGGGGAGCAACCCTTTGCTGGCAGGAGGGAACAAGGACTGAGAGGTTGGCAAGCCTGGATTTAGTCCTGTGGTTAGGGTAAGACCACTGCCCATGGGCCCCAATACTGAAGTATTTGTCTCCATCACATTGGGTGTAGAACTAACAGAAGAGGTCAACTGGATTTTTTGGGTCACTCCATTTGGAAGAGTTTGGAGAACATAAAGTGGCTGCATGTTCTGGTTAACAACAATGAGTTTCTCAGTGGCTGGTTTCAGGTGAGGTGGAGTGGTCTGGACAGCTGCATTAGAAATCTGCGATGGGCCAGGGCTCTCAGTAGAATTGGGCACATATTTCTGGTTCTGGATAGGAACAGTAGGGGAAACAGGTACCTGAAGGCCAGGAGTGCTACTGTTTCTAGTTAAATCCTGATTGTTGCCATGACCTTGCTCCACTGACCCACAAGGAGGGCTAGAGATGTGGTCTGCATCCATGTGTCCTTGGATAAAATGATCAGGAGTCATGTGGCCTTCAGGCGTTGGATCTACTCCTGGACTCAGCAGTGCTGAGTCACCTTCAGAGGATGCCACAGATTTTTCCGTGATGGTTACTCTCTTCTCTGCTGAATCTGAGATTACGGCGAGTCTACTGGGGTTCTGGCTAGGGACAGTGGGACTCCGGGTGGTCAGGACAGAGAGATCAGATGGTAGCTCCAGAGGCAACTCAAACTGCTCCTCTGCTGAGATAGAGGAAGAGACACTACTGTCCACAGGTTCCGTTGGCGGCAGCTGCTGAGAAAACACTTCAAAAAGACCCATGTCTTTTTCACGATTACTATCAAGACCCAAGCCTTCACCAAGATTTAAGAGTTCTGATGAAGAAGATTCTGGGCTCTCACCCAAAGGCTGCATGGATGGAGTATTCTTTAGCACAAAGTCCATAATGTCGGAGGGCAGGATATTCCCACAGTCATCACTATTGTTATTATCTGAGTCAGATTTTAGGAGCTCAGTATTATAGCTGTCCAGTAAATTTTTGTCTGAGGGGGTGCTGGTGTGGACTCTGCGACTTGACTCCAATGAACTGAGCTGAGCTTCTAAGGAATCCTGTCCCTGTGTTTTAACTCTGCTTACAGAGTGGCAATTATCCATCTTTGGCTCAGTTTTGTGGCCAACAGAACTCTTAATGACATGTTCTTTTTCACCAGCATCTTCAGGTCGATCAATCTTTAAATTCTCTGTTCCATTTTCTTTACCATTTCTTTTTGGAATCTGGCCGCTTTTCCTTGTTGTAGCTGTGACACTAGTATCACTCTCCGTCCCATCATCAACACCATCCAACTGTGAAATTTTTGGAAGATCACACTGTTCTTCCTCCCGAAACAAATTATGGGATGCCAGACGTTCCTCTGCACCTGAAGAAATCACTGTTCTAGTGAAATTGTAGTAATATAAGTCATCTTCATCTGAAGTGCTTAAGTCATCAGCCCCATCCACCTGTCCTTCAGCTGATCTCTTGCCTCGTTTCTTCCCAGTTGAGCTGCTGTAGAATGGAATGTCTTCTTCACCATAGGATCTCACCCCATAGAGTGGGGTGAGCCCAAAGAACATGTTAGAACGTGCCCGGGCACTGCGACGAGGGTATCTCCTCTTGAAAGAGCCATCCTCCTGAGGTTTGGGGCCATCTGGAAGCATTAGGTTTCTGTCCTGTACTGGAAGATTCTGATAGTTGTTACTCTGAGAATCCTGGGATGAGGTATTATTGGGGCTTGGTTGGGTCACTGGACCATCTCCTGGACTTTCAGAGGCTGAAATCGGTTCTGCTTGGGATGCTGACTCTATTTGCAAAGGAGAAACAGGACTACTCTCCTTCAGTGTATTCTTGGACTGACTTTCACTTTCCATTTTTAGAGGTGTCAGTGTTACTTTGACTGTGCGTTTCCTGGGTGTCTGTAATTCCTTAGTAGAGCCCTCTACTTGCATGGATAGAGCTTTGGGGACTCCTGGAATAGAAAGAACTTTGTCCCCAATCTTATCAGAAGAAACATTATTACATGGTCGTTGCCCCATAAACTCAGGAGTCAAAACTTCATTAACGAACTCTGGCTTTAGGTTTCCTTCCTCACCAGTTGTCACCTGACCAGGTTCCAAAAAAGACTTACTGGAATGCTTTTCTTTAAAAGTTTCTTTACAACATTTTTTCCCTTTCTGTCTCCTGTCTCTGGAACTAGATCCCACATGTTCATTGATAATAGATGATCTGTTGCTCACCCCAGGTAGCTTCAAGGTTTTGACTTCAGTATCTTCATTGGGAATGGGGTTCACTGGTTGGTTAGAATCTGTATGTTGGTCTCGATCAATCCTTTGCCCTCTCAAATGGAGTGGTGGGAAGCATAGAGCCTCTTTAGAAGAAAACGGTGCTGAAGAGAGTTCAGCAAAAGTGCTGATTTTACTAACATTTAATTCACCAGATGTTGTGTTATGAACCTGTGGGGCCAGTTTAGAAATGCCAGGGTAAGCCACATTATGTGCAGGTGCTTCTGAACTCTTGGAACTCGGCATTTTGGTCTTCTCTCCTTTTAGAGAGGAGCTCTTGGATGCCAAGTCTGAAGCACTGGAATATTTCACTTCTGAAGATGAAGATCCGTCCAAGTGACTGGTCTTAGTGACCATTGTAACCACTGTCCTTTGCAAATTTGAAGAGGCGGGAGTGTTTTGCCCTAAATTAGTATTTGATTTCAGGGGCCCTAAGACATGATCGACTGCTTTGGCACTTGACTCAAGATCTGTAGTGGTCCCTATGGTAGAGACTAAGGAAACACTATTTCTGGAGTAAGTACTCCCAGTTCTCATTGGAGACATAATCCGGAGTTTAGACCGCTGGGGTGACAAGGAAGAAGTACTGTGACGTCTGGAGCCAATGCTTCGAAGTCCAGAGGAGAGTAAAGGATCACCCACAGTGACTATTTCATGGGTGGTTGGAGTAGGACTTCCTAAACAAGAGAGAAAAAGTAATACATTGGATTATAGATTGAACAAATGTGTGGTAGTCATTGGTTTCAATGACCTGGCTATATATATTTACAGATAACTGAAAATCAACATTTTTAATCAGCAAAAGCCACTAAGATAAAGTTGCCTAAAAGAACAAACTCATCTTTGAGCTGACTTTGTTGGGGTCAATGAAGTCTTTTACCTGCAGAGGGCAATGGCCGACAGCCAGGAGATCTCTGTGTTGGAGAATAACTGGGTGTTCGAATCCTAGGGACCTTTGAGATGACATGATAAAAACAGGAACCAGATGTTTGCGTATGAGGAGGTCGGTCTGGTGATGGAGGACTTACAATTTCAGCTGCGTTTTGACTTTCTTTAGATGAAATTTCTGTGGTACAATATAAAAACCCTCATTAAGAAAAGTCCAATTAAAATATCAAATAAATGAACCAATAGAAAGCCAGTCACAAGGTAAATATCAAAATGGGAACAAATGAGATCTCCCAAAAAAATGACTTTTTCCCATGCTTCAATCCCAATACCTCCCAAATTCTAATTCAAGTCCCATCTTGATTAAAGACTAACCTGCAAAAGATGTTGGGCTATGAGCAATGGTCCTATTTTCATCGTGTTCAACAGTGCTGTTGATATCTGGCTCTACAACTGGAGGTCGGCATTCTACTATCTTGCATGTATACACACAGCGTTTGCGAGCATCTGTGGTGCTCCAGTATACCCTGGAACACCTAGCAAACAGATTTGTAAAAATTACCAGAAATTAGAGATCAGAAGTAGAGACCAATGTGTCAAAATCTCTTCTTATCCTAGGTTTCGCGGTCTCCCTCATTTATATAATTTAGCTTTACTTCATCAATTCTTATTATAGATTTCCCTGGTTAAGGTGTTCCAAGCTTTTTGAATCCTCAGGGTTTTTTAAGCTTCTCAAAAAATATTATCAGATCTTTTTTTATTGTATCATATCCTAAAATGCAGAGAAAGAAAAATACTACTACAAGAAATAGTTATTGGCCTTCAGGAAGAGATGACTGCTCTATAATGTGTACAAAGCAAGGAACGAGCAAACCTGAGATGTTTCCCTTGGAAGAAAAGCCCCATGAGACAAGGGAAATGTAAGTGCTTCAAATTTTCTGGATGCTGATGGAACCTACTTTATACAAAGAGCTTCCAGCTAAATGTGGAGTATAGACTGTGTCATCAGAATTAGAATGCAGGAATAAGTTGGAGTACATACATATAATAAAATAAGGCTCTAAAGGGGGAGAGATAAAAAAAGAATCTTAAATTTATATTGTCAGGTTGTTAAAAGTTTAAGCAATTTAATTCATATAAGAAAGATAAAAATTCTTACTAGGGAATCTGATTACTATTGAGGAGAAATGTCTTTTTAGAAGGACCTATAAAAATGTAAAATTGAGGAAAGAGGCGTGAGGTATATGATCTATGACAACGATCTGGTTTGAATCTAGAAGAATGGAATTTGGTGGAATCTTAAGAGACTGACTATATTCCTATTTAGGTTTTATTTAGAATTGGTTCTGAAAACTTTTTTATTACAGTTGGTATACAATATCATATTAATTATATTAGCTTCAGGTGTACAATATAGTGATTCAACATTTTTATACCTTTCAATGTGATCACCTCACTAATTCTGGTAATCATCTGTCACTGGGTAAACTTATCACAATATTATTCAACACTTTTCTTCCATCACTGGATTTAGACAACATAAAATGATACTTTCGTCCTAATCTAAGACAAGTAGTAAAGAAGTAGTTAATTTTTAATAGCAATTAAAAGTAGCTAACAAGTATGGCTCATTGCTTCAGAGTGCCAAATCGTGGAAGCTGCTGTCCTCTTACTGCACTACTTACTGATATCCAATAGGAAAGAGCTTATCTTCACAATCAGAGAGATCATTCAGAATTCCTAAGCAGTCAATTGTCATGGAGCCTGACCAAGGAAAGAAGAATTTATTAGAGGAGATAATGAGACATTTATGTGTATATACACAAATACGTATGTGTATATACATATATAGATACACATATATAAAATCATTTTATAACTGAAGTCTAGAAAGTACCCCAGTGCTGCATCCAGACCTCCCCTACAACCAAGGCCCATGTCATACCAATCATCATGTGGATATTTTCTGGTTCCAAGCCATTAAGAAACTTTCTTCTCAAGCTTATTCCTTCAAAGTCCACAAACACTCTTCTAAATACTTCAAATCCATTCTCAGGAACCACCTTAAATGGAAACCCGGGGTAGCTGTTAATAGGGTGCCCCTTTATAAATTATGCTCATAATACTGACTCTCTCAGAGGGAAAGTATAGAGCATATCTTAAAATCACCCTTCTGCTTCACTAGCAGGACTTCTGTATTTCTCCTAAAAGGAGGAGATTCTAGGACCACCTAGTAGGAAGATAAAACAAAGTTTATCATCTTGCTTGCTATATTCAGCCTATGTTCCTTGAGTTTCTAGAGAATTCAAAAAGCAACTAACACTCTCTCACCTCGCCTTTGATCAAATCCCGATGTCGTTGGCAATATACTTTTTTATCATCCAGAAAAACACAGTTCTTGGCTCGGGAACACATGAAGTGATAGTTGCTGGTGCAGGATGTGAGACAGCAGCCCACAGTGGCTCCTGGCTTTTGGCAGAATTCACATCTCTAACAATCCAAAAAGAACACAGTCCTATTCACACTTTCTGATTTTTTAGCCATTTTCCATCTCCTCTACAGAATAAGCCCATTCTGGGTTTCCTACATTTCATTTTGTTTATTGATAATCTGCTGATTACAGAGAAGCGACATGAGCCATAAAGCCTCCTTTACCATTCTTCTCTTTCCCACCATCCATGGGGCCCTATAACTACTAAATTTAAATATTATAATTTGATTTAGAATCTGGACTAAAACATAGTTTTTCTTCTAAAATACAAGATTGATTTAGAGAAGATGAAACTTTGAAGATTATGTTAAAACACTATCCTGCTAGAAAGAAAGCTATCATATCTGAAAGAACTCAGTTCTAGAAATATTATACTAGTCAGAAGCCTAACAGTTCTCTAGTTAATAGGCTTAACAGGCAAACATCATTATGATTCAAAGATTTCCTTAGCTCATGTCACCACTTTATTCTGTCACAGTCACAATCTAAGCTCCTCTACAGGGAAGACTTCTTTTTTTCTTTTGTACCCATCCTCCAAGGGTAAGAATAATAATCTGCCTATAGTGTACACCAATACTTGTTACTGGCTAACCACTCTGAAGGCACTATGAAAAACATCAGTGAGGAAGCAGGTAGCCTCAAAAAGAACATCTAGAAACTGAGAGGGAATCTCTTCTGCACATTTACCCACCACAAGTTCTTACCAGCTGCTTGCCCCTGATCACAGCCATATGCACATTTTTTAGTGATCCATCATCATCTTCAAACACTTCTGCTGACCATAAAGCACAATTGACATGAGTCCACTCATTTTGGCCAATGTATAGCAAACGGCCAGCATCCTATGAAATAAAGACATTTTTTTATTTAAAAAAATATAATGTCAAAGGTTTTCCTTGGTATTTGCTTTACCTCAGTCAAGACAACTTCAATAGGTCAATTAAAATTCTTTAACTTAGGAATATATGCAAAAATTATGATCCTTTTCAAATGTTTCTATTTCCACTTTCCTCCTTTCTGATTACCTTTTCCATAAACTGGAATTATTTTATAAACATAGAGAATTAAAAAATAAGCAATGTTGTAAATTTATAAAAGTGCACTGACTTCTTTAAAACTGTATTTCAGAGTCAGTTCTCTCAGCTTGTACTAAAAAAACTATTATAAGCTTACTACGTACCAGGTACTAAGGCTTTACATACATTATTTCCTTTAATCCTCATAACCATTCTGAGGTTTTTTTATCCTCATTTTAAAAATGAGGGTCAGAGAAGCTCCTTACCAAGGTCAATAACTAAGCAATAAGGCACAGCAATGGTTGCAGGCAGCTATTTAATATACAACTTCTATTTTATTGACTTTCATAAAACCTTTTAGAGGAACTTCCCATAGAAATTACTAGACATCAGCAGGTTAATTTAAGGCAGATCATCTTTTAAAGCAACTAAATCAGTTATTGAAAAAACCTCCAAGTTCCACAATCTAAGTGACATTCATTAAACAAATGGCACTCAGTCATCAGATTTAGACACAAAGTACATTACAGACATCTAATAAGTAGGACCCTGTATGCCAAAGTACTTACATTAGCACTGTCATCACCATATGCCAAACATAATGCACACTGTCTATTATCTTCTATGCCTGGGGGTGGATTCAGTTCTGGACTATCTTCTCGACTTCTATCAGTACCTTGGAGACCCAAAAAGACATCCAGTTAAAACTGGCAAAACTTTGTCTGATTACGAGGAAAAAAGAAAACAATTCAGCTTAAATCGCCTATAAACACTTCATAAAAGTGTCCAAAGTTATGCTATCTCAACATCTATCATATTAGAGTATTTATACCAATTCCTTATTAACATTCCAAGTGAAGCAAAAATATGATTTTTTATATTTAAGGATGACCTGAGAATTTCTAATATGGAAGTATATTAAATTCAGATACATAGTCAATCATTTGCAACTAGAGAGAAATGGATAAAGACTCTTCATTTGGTGCCTTACTCAAAATTGGTGGTGTAGGAGGATGTAGAGGAGTTGGTGAGTCTGGTTCTCCAGGCCCTTTAGCTTTGGGAGCTGGAATGATTTTCTTCATTAAAGGAGGCTGCTCGGTGTGGCTGTTTTCCTCTCGCTCCTGCCACTGAGCATAATTATGGTCAAGTGAAGGTGGAAGGACTGCGTTTGGTAACATCCCACTGCTGAAAATAATTGATTCAACAAATATTTATTGAACTCCTACAATATACCCAGAACTGTACAAAATAATCAAATTATTGATATCACCAGGTCTCAGCCCCATCCACAAGCCATTCACAGAATGTAAGAACGAGTCACAGAATTTGGAAACTGTCTAAATATTCTATTATTTTAAAAAATACATTCTCAATGTATGACTCTTGGTTAAACTCCCAGAAATAAATGATAACCTTATCAAAGAATCAAAATTTACTGGAAGAAAAATTCAAGGCTAAATATGGAGAATCAAGAGAGGTATAGAGAGCACCATCTGAACGTGGATAAAAAGAGCACAATTATAACAAGCCCAATTATGAGGTTATAAATAGAACACGTGTACATACACCACAAATTAAATCAGGTTCTTTAAAACATAACAAATGCAGGGGGAAAAAAAGGGCAATAGACTATAATAAACGTTAAGTGTTGTCTCTAAGCCAGTACTTAAAATGTATTTTAACCTTTTAATCTTTTAATATTAAAACCTAGTCTATAAAAACCTCAACCTAGAAATATAAGAACTCTCGGATTTCTAGCTGATGAGGAGAATAAAAGTAATACAGAATTCACTTACTTGCTTGATACTTTATTTGGCTCCCAAAACCTGGACTTTTTGACACTGAACCATGGAAAAACACGCTCCATTTGCTAACAGAAAAACAAGCAAACAAAATGTAAACATGTGGACATTCATCTGGAAACCACAATGACTTCACACCAGCTTCTGTCAATGTGAAGATGATGTCAGGCCACCAAGGGAAAGACCCATCCACTCTGGCGACCTCACCAACTTCCTCTCAAAGAATCAGGGGAATGAATTAAACCAAAAGATGTTTTATACACATAACAAAGCAAAATGTAGAAGACAAAAATCCATTCTGCTCATGGGGTAATTACCCATAGATAAGCATTAAAAACATGAACTATTTATATCATTCACCCGAATAAAGAAGGACTTGACCATGCTGTTGGCTTTTTTAATCTCTGGCTGCCCTCCATCAGAATTAATGGCTGCTTGAATGATCTTCACGATATCATCACTGAACTCCAACTGTATACAAAAAAGCAAGCATTAATTATTCATAAAACAGTGTGCTCTCAAAACCACTTCCTCCTTCTCTCCTAAGTCATCTGGCACAGAGAGCCAACAGAAAACCAACACCTTATCTTAATAGTGTAATTTCTCTTTAGAAGAGAAGTCTGAGATTCAGCTCCCAATTAACTTGTGGCAGTCAAGAGATGCAGGGCTAATAACACAAGAATGCAAATAAAATAGCCGTATCATGGTAAGTTACCCCAAAAGGGCCACAATCTTTCATTTAGACTAAAATGAATAAACAAGTGAATAGCAAATACGGACCTTGAGTTAACAGATGATCATTTTTTTGTACTTTTAAACCATAAAATTAAAAGGCATCTATCTAAAAATGAATATCCTATTCAGATATTATCTCAAAAGGGGCAAATTAACCTCACATTTTTACCATTATCATTTTTTCCATAGTTTTTAATATAAGTTAATTTAATATAAAATAATTTTCAGAGAACTCAGATGAAAGCCAAATAAAAAGAACCAATTTCAGATACTGCCTTCCCTATCATAACCTATCTTTTGAAACACAGAGCTTAACTCAAGTATTTTTAGGTATCTGAAGCTACATGATATTTCTAAATATAACACAACTCATCTTTTAATGCTTACACCCAGTTTCATCCTCCAAAAGACCCAAGGAAGGTAAACTGGCACTTAAAATTTTGGTAGTTTGCTGTAGAAACATACCACAGATATGTAGTTTCCTTGGTCCATTTTCCTCTTAACTCCCTCCAGATCTAAAGGCTGCTGTTCTTCTTGCTTGCTGACTTCAGTAAGCACTGGTGGGTCAGGTCCTTCTGGGGAGCTGCGGGAAGGTATACTCTCCTCTGTCTCAGGATTTAAGTCTGGAGGCTTGGCTGCCTGTTGCCAGGAAAAAATGTGTTTGTTTTATCTAACACTGAAAATGAGGCATCTATGTAAATTCCGTTAAAATTAATAAAGATGGTACTGCATGATCCATTGTACAACACATAAAGAACATGAAAATAATAAGAGATTTCTCCAATAATAGGAAAGTTAAAAGGAGCCAGTTATCTAACAGCCTGGCTAAGCTAACTTAAGAGCTTCATTTGATAACTTCCAAACTTAGTATGAAGAAATTGAAACTATCCAGTTCCTTTTGAGCAAGACATAGGTGGCAGCTAATTTTCCTATGCAAAAAAAAAAACAAAAACAAAAACAAACAAACAAAAAAAGCCCCCCAAAACAGAGCTTTATTAAAAGACAAAGCAGAAGTCTAGTTCTGAGAAAAGCTATCTACGTGGTTCTTCTAAAATGATACCTTGTGTTCCCAATGACTACATACAAACGTATAGCTCACAACTTGTATGGATAAAAAGTAGTGGTTTTAAAATTATGTCCTGAAGAACATAATTTTAGGAATTATGTAGGAATTTCCCACAGCCGAAGGGTCTCTACCGCCACTATCATCTTAGACTAGGCCTCCATTCTCTCTATCACCTAGATTACTATAACTGTCTCCTCACCACTGCTCCTGCCTCTAGACACAGCGCTCTTCAATACTTACTCCTCTCTCCAATCAGAATCACTTTTTTTCTAAAAAGCCATTCTAATCAAGTTACTCTTTTGGATGAAGTCTTTCATTGGCTCCCTTCAGAGTTAAAAGTCCAAATATCCTATAACAGCAAGGCCTTTGAAGACACGATGCCTTCCTACTTCTTACCCCAAAGAAGGTCCTACCTTTGGCTCTAAAAATGCTCTTAATGGTTTAAGGCCAAAACAAGCAACTCTACAAAACTACATGAAGAATGAAGCAAAAAATTTAAAGCAAAAAAAAAAAAAAAAAAAAAAAAAAAGAAGAAGAAAGAAAGAAAAAAGAAAAGGAAAGGAAAACTAAACAAAAAACATTCCACTACTAGGTAAAAACCACCTAAGAACAAACTCTCAGAAAACAAAATGAGACTTGGGCCTACCTGTCGGTAGCGTAGCAAGTGGCTGGTGGTACGAGAGTTCAACAAGGCTGTTAGAACTTGCTTCAGAGATATCTGTAGCTCTTTTTCAAGGGCCAGTCGCCACTCTGCAGGGTGCCGCTCAGTACAGTTCACGCACGTGTAGGCCACACTTTCTGGCAGATTAGATAGAATCTCATACATCTCATCTAGGAAAACAAAACCTACACTGAAGAGGTGCTTTGAAGAGTGGGAGAAAGGGAAAAGAGAAAACTATTCCACTAAACTTAATATAAAGCTATATGTTAGGAACAGTATTAAGATCCTAATATCCTCTAGAAATTCAGATATATTGATCTCCAAAGGGACAATGTTAATACTAATCCAGGATTTGGTTACTGGGGAATTAGTAGGTTATGGTACCAGCAAAGGACAGCACGTAAATATATCAGAGGGATATGTTCAAGATAAATGAGCATGAACTTGACATAATGGTGTTTATTCTAAAGACCAAAAAAACAATTTTTTAAGACTTTAAATAACAAAACTACCACAATTTTACATTTATTGTACTTTGGGAGCTGTTAATGCAGCTGTATCAAGAAAGAAGGAAACTGTAATAAAAAGACTCCAACCTTCTGTACCTGAAAGATTCTCACATTTGGAATGAACCCAGCGATCACATTTCCCACACTGCATCATCTTACTCTCATAGTCATCATCATCGTAACACTTATCACAGAGAGGACAGAAGTTTCCTAAGAGCAAAACAAAGTTTTCAGCAGTGCTCTGGTTCACACACCAATGACTTAAAGCTCTTGACTTACTTATGCCAACCTGATCTAAAATGAAAGCCACTATTTCTTCTTCTGGAACTACTTACATATGCCAACATAGATCTACTTGGAATGTTTACACATCTATAAAGTGTCAAGATTATTCTGATCTCTTACAATGTGCCACTCGTACTCTTCTTTAGACCTATTTTTAAAGGTCATGAGGTAGATTTTAGATAATAGAAGAATGGAAGAGAGACTTTTATCTCTTAAACATACCAAAGAAATGTTTAAATTTTTAAAAAGAGGTAAGGATATGGGAGTAAAATACAGTCAATTTACACTTTCCCTTATTCCTAGTGCTTTTACAGTAGGGCTTAAAACAACATTTCCTAAAATTCTGCACAATGTACAACCTTCATCAATTTGCTTTATCCATGTATCCCCTCTTATTTTTTACTTAATAGACTTAACATCAATTTATTTTAAATAACTTCAATATTTTAAATTATCCTGAGTAAAAGAATGAGTATAATAAATGTTATAATTTTTTTCTAGCATAACCATTAAAATAGAATGTTTGACTCAGTAACACCTTAAATCATTTCTGAAACAATCAAATATCTATGTACCTCATACCTCAGGAAATACCAGCTCAGAGCATTTCTTTGTGGTTAGTTATTATAAAATAACCCCCCTTAATTATTCCCATATAAAATAATAAAACATTTCTAGTTGCTATAATTCTCTGTGTAAAGGAAAGGGCAAGCCCGAGAATTTCATAAATGTACCTAACTGGTATACTGGACTAGGAAGTGTTCCCCTCCAAAACACCAAGTACAACATCTAGAAGTTGACAAAACTGGTTTTTTTGAGGTACCTTTAGCAAAGAGTTTGGCACAATCATGGCACAGTGAGAAATCATGAGACCACTGTGCATCCCACCCTTTGCCTGGAGTTGTGGATCCACAGCTCTTACAGCGAACACACTTCGTACAGATCTGGAAGAGAAAAGAAATTGAATAGAATTTCTTATATTTAGTATCTCTTATTTAAAAAAGTCACAAATGTCTATAACTGACTTTTCTACTGGGATTGCCTTTTCTAATGAGGCAAAAAAAAATTGTTACAAGCAAAGATATTCTTATTATAAGCTGTGCAAGCCCACAGTCCCACAACAATGCTCTCTGAAACAACATAACATGTACACTCACCCAAACTTTCTTTTTCTTTGTAGGTTTGGTGGGGTAGTTAGGTCCCAGGCACTCAGGGTGATAACTGTTTCGGCACTTATTACATTCCAGCAGCTGCTATAAAAAATATATAAAGGCAAAAGGGTGGGCATCACATACCTTCACTAAACACTATTACTTCACACCCCATTTCATACTTATCTTCAAAAAAGTATAACACATGATTATAAGTTTAAATTTCTTCATAAATTATCCTCTCTCAATAAGAGCACAGGGATTTATTTCCTACTTAAGCCATTTAATGATGAATATTCTTACAAGGTAGATTTGATTTATTTTGGAGATTTTATCCAATGCCAAGTTTTCTGCTATATTCCCAAAATTAAAACACAAAAATAAGCAACTGATTACACCCAATTAAATAGTCAAAACAGACCAAGCCAAGAGAAAAAATATTAATACAAAATCCTAAATCCAAAGGCAGAAATGGAGATAGGGAGTAATACTCTAAGTAGTTGTATTGCTTAGTTGTGTACCTTTGTAGCCTGATGCTGCCTTCCACAGACATGACAGAACTTGCAGCGACGACAACACCAATTTTCCAGCTGGTCCTCCAGAGGGCGCTCGTTTTCTTCTAAACAAAATTTGTGGAAGGGCTCACAACAGACTTGGCAATACACAAACTACAGAAAGATGGAAACATAAAAGTTGTAAAATAACAACATGTAGACATATCAACCAAATCCTACTTTTATACTTTGGTCTTTAGGAGTATGGTGCTATCTATATTTTATTCAACATATATTCATTAAGCAACGTCTATATATTTTTAAAAAGCACGATATTGGACACTGCAAGAGATTCAGGGGACTAAAGTGGAAATGGTATTAGTATAAAGAAACAAAATAAATATAATCCAAGATTTCATAGAATGTGCTGAGTGCCATAAAATAAGTATAAACAAAAAGCTGTGGGAATGTAAGAATGGGGGATAGGAGGTAATAAGGAGGATTTTAAAGGTTTTCTACAATATTCTAAATAATTTTAAGCTCTGGTTTATCCTTTCCATGTCTAATTTTAGGGATTTTCAAAAATTCGAATGAGGATGACCTACAATTTTCTTTTGCCATAAAAGCATTCTTGGGACTAGTCAAACATAAATAAGGTCCACAGATCAGACATTAGTAATATACCAATGTATTTCCTGATTTTGGTAATTATACTGTGATTATACAAGATAATGTCCTTGGTTTCATGAAATATACAGTAAAATATTCAGAAGTTAAAGGGTGTTATCTGCAACTTGCTCTCAAACTTTTAGGAAAAAAATATGTTGACATAAAAAATGCACGTATATTTTATTTCTTGTTTTGTAAAATATAAATGCACAAAGAAAAAAGGATAAAGCAAATAAAAACTATTAACATTTGGGGAGTCTGGATGAAAGGGATATGGGAATTCTTTCTACTACTCATAAGTTTTCTATAAATCTGAAATCACATCAACATTAAAAAAGAATTTTAATTCAGGTGGAGGGAGAATTCGACAGGCACTGGTTATGCTTCAGGAGGGCAGTGGGCTATTAATTCTCTAATTCAGTTTTTAAGAATTCTGTGGAATTGCTGTGTACAACTATACAATTTAAATTAGAGCAATTATACTCTGGGGAAAGAAAACACACAGAAGTTGAAGGACTGGTACGTAAGTTATTCCTGTGAGTAGCATATATGTAGATGCAAAGCATTAGATTATGTAGGAAAAGAGATAAAGTAGACCCCTGGCACTTGTAGACTAAATATTTTTTGTCTCAATATCTAAAGCAACCCTGACATAAATGATACTGAAAGAAACAATTCTGTTTATTATAAATACATATATGTAGAAGGGTTTGTTACATATGTATTATATACACACACATATATACATGTACATACACACATATGGCAATTTATCTAATTACATCTGTAAGTTAAATGCTGGGAGTGCAATTGTTGGGTTAAAGGGCATACCTGTTTTAAAAATAAACACATACTTCCAAACAGCCCTCAGAAAGAAAGACTATAACTAATTAATTAGATTTCCACCGACAGAAAGTCCCCATTTCCAAATGATCCTTTCTATCATATTTAATTTCCATTTTGGGTCACCAGAGGTTTAATGCCCCCTCCCACCATGTTTTTATTTCTCATTTTGTGAATTACATATTCCTGTCTGAAAAGCCTGTATTTTTACTGGATGTTATTCCTTTTTCTTAGTAATTGCTAAGAGGTCTCTAGAGACAAAGGGGTTTTGGTGCTCAATATAAAACGATCAAAGCCATCTCTTTTTCTAGAACACTATCTAAACCATGTTTAGATATCTCACTGAAAAATCAGAACTCTAAGAGTAAATTTAAGAGACTATTAAACTTTCCACACTCACTAACTTTGCTACTTTAATAGGAAGCAGATTCTTTCTTGAAATCTCTAAAAAACTTCAAAAGCACTTCGTTGGCTGGTTTAAACAGGGGATATAAAATCTGCTACATACCAACAAAACAGAATATGATGATTTTTTTTATCACAACAAAATAATCTACTATCATACCTTTTAGGGTACAACAAGCAAGTTTATCTTACCTCTACGTGCCCACTACTGGCACAGAGAAAGCAAACCACTCTGGGTGTTATAGGGACAGAGGTTAAGATTCCCAAGCCTCCCATCTCCCACACGTTTTCTGTTTCACAATCCTCCTGTGGAAAAGAAGAATCATTTATGAAGGTTTTATAATGACACAACTCTGGATAAAAAATAAGGATTAAAAAAAAGGTAAAATTTGACCAGAACGTCAAGAATATTTTATTTCAGTGAGTTCAGAAATAACTGCTACTTTCCATTTTTTTAATCTCAGATACAAACTGTTAAAAGGCTCATCTACTGGTTTAATTCACAATAACCATAAAGCAAAGGTACACTGGGATTCAACTTCCTTCAGAGTTTTGTTGATTCAAGCAATCATCATCGTTTGATAAGCCCTTCATAAAAGAATTATTTCCTCAGATACTGTTCTCACCTAAATGCGCTTTATTACTCAGGATGGGAAGCAGTATTTCAATGCCCATGTTCTTCAGTCAGTTCACAAACAGTGACCAAAAGCTCTCACACACCTGAACCTATCTGCTAATGGTAGTTCTGAATCATTCCTTCACTTGGTGCTGACTTTCCCCTCTTTTAACACCTTTGGTAACATCATTTTCTTGATCTAAAGTCCACGGCACTCAATATACTTCATGGTTACTAAACACTTTTACCTTAAAGTCCACTCTGATCCTGTGGACTCCATCTGCTGGGATTTTTTGCTTAGAACTATTGCCATTGGAGAGAGTGCTGAGGATGTTCAAAGTGCTGGCATTCTCCTGCTTACTAACTGGAGGTGGTTTTTCCTACAGAGATAGAAGATAAATAAATAACAAAACTACACCCTACATGCCTTCACTTTTACAACAGGAAATAATGCAAATGATAAACCTTATTAATAGATCTGGAAAATATGTTTCCAACATAAGTATCTTATAGAAACAGAGAAGTAATCTTCAGATTTTTTTTCCCCACTGTAGCATTTTATTTGCACATATATATTACATCCCTCAAAAAAAAAGTCCCAGGATTTTCCCTCTATGTGTTTTCGTCTTGCTTCTTCATGGTCCATGATGTCCGCTGAGGTTGTCAGCACACTGAAACCAAACTGACGGGACAGGGACAGGTTATTCTGCCAATTTTCTAAATCTTTGAGTTACACATGCAATCTGGGCTGATCCCTCCACACTTGTTTAACCTGCCTACAAGGTTCACAACAATTTTCCTCTGTGGTCATCAATGATTTTAAATTTGCCAATGTAACCATTCTTCATCATCACAGTGAGAAACCAGATGATGGCTTTGGAGCATGGTCTACTTAGAACTGGTGTTTGCCTCTCTTTTTGGCATTGTTGATGCTCTTGAGGGCACCAGCCAGGATGGACGTGTGCGTCAATATAGTGGCATGGAATGATGCTAGGAAGAGCCAGCGGATTCTTAAAAATCTCCCCCTAACCCTTCTCTTCCTCCCTCTCTCTCCCTCTTCTGTCTCTCTCCACATAATAAAAATAGTGGGCACAGGGAAGGATGACTGCTATAGACAAATATTGCTAAAGGATGCTGGAGTGAAAAACTATTATGCTAAGTGATCTGCAGCATAAGCATAAGCATGTAGGGCCAAAAAGAAGGGAAAAACAATCAGGGGAAAGAAACCAAAAAAAAGATATAAGCTAAAGCCTAAGCCTGAAGTTTGTTCATTTAAAAAAAGTCCACTACCATATATAGAAGCAAAATGCCATTTCATTCACTCACTCAATTATGTAAACATCAAGAAGAAAGGCTATTTTCCTGTAGATCAGAACACATCCCTGAGAAATGGCAGAGAAACAAAATCTCTCACCTTTTCTTTTGGTTTTTGTTTTACAGGAATGCTTGGGCGAGGAGCCACTTTTTTCTGTTTGCTTTGCTCTGGACCTAAAGAATTCAAAATAAATTGCAGTCAGATGCTACTAAACTTAACAGTTAATGCTAACAAGCAAATGACTACTTTAGGACCGATAGGCCTGTGAAGAAAGGGCTATTTAGAAAAAATAAAAATAAAACTAAACTCTAGGCTTTAAATAGGAAATTAAGACAATATCTCCAAGTCACTGTTTTTGCTTCTATTTCTTTATTACTGTATAATAGTTAAAAGAGAGCTAATTTTCTTGAACCAAAGACTTAAAAATATACATTTCAGGTTTCTAAATGCTGTTGAAGACATAAGTATTTTTTCCTGGTACTTCCAGTTTAGCAGTTCCTTCTTGCCTTCCTCACTCACCTGATTCTTGTGGTGGAGGCTGCTTTTTCTTGGGCTCATTAGGAACAGTCTTGGGAACTTCTTTTCTCAGTGGTGTTGTGCTGCTAGGTGGCTGTGGAAGGATGACTGGTGCTGGCTGAGAAGCTTGCTTGCTAGACTTCCTAGAAGTTGGAGTGGTAACTTGTTTGGATTCAGGTCCTGGGGCAGAGGCATTCCCTTCTTCACTCTTTTCCTCGATAGGCCTTCGCAGAGGAGGTTCACTATTGCTTTTCTTGGGGGCAGGATCCTCTCTTCCTGATGGGGTAGGTTTCTGACTAGAGTCCACCAAGTTCTTCACAACACTGCTCTCTTTGCTCTCTTTCTTTTCACTGGTCTTGGACTTTTTCTCTTTCTTTTTCACAGCTAGGGGGGGAAAAACATGGTAAGCGAGAAAATCTTTATTTAAAATAGAAGTATAGGAATGTAACAATCTTATTCTCAGTTTCCTGCAGCTAAAATTGACACTGAAAGGCTCAAGAGAGTTAATTTAATGCCAACTTGGTCAGGTGAAATAGGTAAAGTTTACTGCTCTAGGAAATGGAACAAACTGTAATTTTTATATAAATTCTTTAAATGCTTTATTATGAAAATTTTCAAACACACTCCAAGGTAAAGGGAATAGCAAAATGAACCCCCATGTACCTATTACTCGGCTTCAACAAACATCAAATAACTGGGAAAGAACAGTACTTAAAAAACAAAAACTAGTACTCTATTTACACTAGATACACACAGCTATATGGCATTAAAGCAGGAAGCACTTTGGGGAAGATCTTTTTCACATTACCTTTTGCTTGCTTCTGAAGATAGGCTTTGGAAGGCATCCACTGCAGATTCTGGCATTTTCTCATCCTAGGATAACAAGGAATATCATACAGTAAACAACATTTAGAGGAGAAGAAAATTGGAACAAGTGTTAATTTGTCTGCAAGAATCAGTGAATTCAGGTTCATTTTGAGAGCTGAAAAAAGGACTGCTCATTAATCAGACTAAATCTGAGCCTTTGAATCCTTTGATTAGCAATTTTACCTACCTTTAGGATCTAAAAGGAGCAAAGATCAAATTATTTTTGAAATGAGACTCAAATTTCTTATAACCTAGTACTAACTAGCACCATGCACAAAAGATCAGCTGATATTTCTTGTAATCAAATCAGTTTTGCTCCCTTATGAGATTGATATTCATATAGTGATCTGAACACAAAATGGACTAAAATACCCAACAAGTCTTCTGTCTGCCACTATAATGCTATAGGTCTATGTCAGGGCTTTGATATAGATTTCTTCCCTCAATTTAGTGAAACTCAAACTTAATCTAAAGTTTAAAATTGAACTGAATCCATTTCAACCCCGAAATTTAGTATAATTTTATCTTGCTATCATGTACCTTCTTGCTGATCTGTGAATTCTCACTCCTTTGCACTAATGAGACTGAGAAAAGATTCTTGATTAAAGCCAAACTAAACCAAACACAGAACTTATTGTCTCCCAGAAATTACCCCTCCAGAAGTAAGTAATACAGCATTTCTCCCAACTATGTTTATATAAATCACTTTCATCTTATTCATTCATCATTCAGAAAATATGTTAATAGATAGTATCTATTCCTTATGCCAGGTACTTTAAAGAGATGTTCAATCACCAAAATTTGTTTGTGCAACTCCCTTGATCCATGTTAAAAAAATGCCAGAGAGCAGAAAGTATATGCACAAACTGACTTTTAAAAAAAGGGAGAAAAGGTAATTAAAACTTCCATATTGAAAATTCCATATGCATGAAAATATTCTGAGTTTGAGAGCAAAAAGATGTATATGATCCCAGAGGGTGGGGGGAAGTGGGGAGGGGGGAGGTAGACTGGGGAGAAAAATTAAAATCATTTCTTAAATTAAAAAACAAAAGGTGTATACGAGGTATCACTGATATTTCCTGAATGCCATAAAGGTAATTTTATGAGTGATCGAGTAATCAGAGGGATCATTTCATAAACTATATAAATGTCTAACTAATGTACTGTATACTCAAAACTAATTTTTTAAAAAGGTAATTTCGGTTGACCTAATAAATATCATTTTTTAAATCTAAATTTTTCAGTTTTCAAATAAAAAACCCACCAGAGCTGCACTTACATGGTAAACACTAGGCACATGTGGCTACTTAAACTTGACTAAAATTAAATGAAATGAAAAAATGTAGTTCCTTGGTCACTAACTACATTTCAAGTGCTCAATATCTACATTTAGCTAACGGCCACCATATCAAATGGAGCAAATATAGAACATTTCCACCATTGCAGAATGTTCTGTTAAACAGCACTGTGCCAGGGTATTTATCTAGGCACAACCCAAACCTAGCCACATCACAAAACCCACCTCTGCAACTAATCTTGCAACTCAAGAACTCAATACAACCAACCATATTTAGTTTTCTAATTCATCTCCACAACAAAACAAGCATAAATAAACAACCTTCATGGCTGACAGGTCAACAACTCAGAATAAGACACCCACTCACTTGCAGCACTGCTTCTTTATGTTACGGCCACCAAACTTGGGCTTGTCTAAGCAATTAGTACAAAGACCACAGTCCTCAGGCACCTGGCAGCCAGGACACTGCCCACACCGCCTTGACCGCCGTCCTTTCTTTACTGGAGGTTCCTGAGGTGCCTTGTTTCTGGTGACAGGTTTAATTGGTTTGATGGGTGGAGCAAGAGGTTCAGCATCTTCTGAGCCAGCAACTGATGACTTGTCTGTTAAAAAAAAATGTCATTAGTTCTGAGAGAATATATAATTCCTTCTCAGAAGTAAAGATGAAGAGCCTTAAAATCCATTTGTTATCATACACATACAAACTTTGTTTTAATTGGGACTCCAAAAATAAAATACATTATAATAAAAATATTCATGTGCAGAACTTAAGAGCCTGTTTAAATAATTATTTAACTGTTTTTAAATGCCTAATAACTTGCAGCTTGATGAAAGCAGAAATCCAAATACTGAAAATAAAACAGTCTAACCTAAAGTTCAAGAATATGAAATGAATGCTTTTGAAGATTCTCTAAACCTCTAAATTTTATATGGCAGTCACCCAGCATTTAAGAACTACATGGCAACCGTGAGAATGTGCCTCCAATCCCAAGGAGCACAAGTGACCAAAAGTCCCAGTGCTGTATTCTGAGTCTGCCCTTACCATGGGAGTTGTGCCCAGGCAGTGACTGAGCGAGGCAGGGATGCTAAGGTAGACCTGCTCCTGAGAGCCAGAGGACTCTTTAGACAGTCAGCTTTCACTCAAGGATAGTCTTGCCAAACTTTCTTACACTGTATGGCAGTTTAGGAAGTTCTACTCAATGATTCCCTCCCTCTTTCATTAGGGTCAGACTTGCAGAACAGTCTGATAGCTCTCCCAGCCTTCCCTGGCTCCCTCTCCATTTTCCCTCACAGGCATTACCTCTAACAAAAGCCTTTTGCATTTACTCCCCTCTTGCTGTTTTCTGGAGGAACCAGACTAACATATAATGCTATGCAGAGCCTACTAGGCATCCCAAGAATAATCAGCAAACAAATTGAATATCTGCTAAGACTTCAAAGGTTGGTATCTCTAACCTACCATCATTCCCCATGGAAGACAAAATCTTTTCCCGTTCTTCCCATGGTAAGGCACTCAGGGTGGGCATGTCATCAGGAAATACAGCTCGTTTTCGGCCAAGGGCAACAGCAGCTCTTCTGCAGACATGTTTAATCCGGGGTCCTCGCATAGAAGTCTCCGATGAATCACTTTCTTGACCCTAAATATGAGGTGAGCCAAAAACAAACAATAACAACCATCTATGTTAAATGAAACCAACATATTTTTTACTAACTTATAACCTAAAATTAACACATACAACTCTAGTTATTTCCAGCTGATAAGCCATATCACTATACAGGAATCAAGTACTTCCATATCCTAAAATTGGCAGAAAAAAAGGGGTTCTAATCTAAAAACAGAAATCAACTAAGCTCCTATTCTCAATCATACTACTTCTTGAAAATTCCCCTCAAAATTCAAGTTGCCCGTCTATATTATCAAAAAAGTTCAGTCTGGCATAAAAAGGGCTTATTATAGACTATTTCTTATATTTCCCTGATCAAGAGAGAAGTAGGGGGAAATAACCTATAAAGGAAATATAAAAGGCCATGGCTCCAAACAGAAATATCTCACATTTTAAAGAGCCACTGCTCTTATCACTAGGAGGCTAACCAAAAACATCCAAAATGGTGTCAGAAATAAGTCCCTGGTAGAACTCTCAACTGGCAGAATAACTGAAATATGGCCCTAGATTGGATAATATTAAAAACCTAAGTTTGGGGTCACTGTAACCTAACTTGATATGTTGGCATAAATATGCACCTACAACATGACAATTTTTTAAAAGAACCTCATCTAGCACTTAAAAAGAGCAGTAGGTTTTTTCAGAAAAGACCAGTGCCTAGCTCACTGTGTTAAAAAATATACATATATTCATTGTAAAAATTTGTTTGTCCTCATTTAACTAACTCAATTCTATAGCTTTTCTGTCCCACAACTTAAGGCCAAGTGCTTCTCAAATGTATTGTGCAAACACCTATTATCTATTGCTCTAATCATTCACTACTCAGAGGATGAGAATCTGCACCACCCACCCACCCCACCCTCCATTTTCTTCAGTAAACAAGAGTAAAACAATTTAACTACAAAAATGCACCCTCAAAATTAAGTCACAGATTCTATGACAACAAACCCATTAAGTACAAACAACTCAGCATTCTCTGTAACATGGCCCCAACCTACCTTTTAGTCTTAGTTCACCACTTTCTTCCAAGTACCAGTCCAGCTATTCACCATTTCTGAAATGTTTCTCTACCCACACTGTTCCCTCTACTTAAAATGTTCTCCCCTATCATTTCCTACCTATCAAAATCCTACCAGTCCTTAAAGGACCATTGCAAAATGCCACCACTTCCTCTACCCTTTCCCTGATTCCCAACCGGATGTAATTAAAACCTAAAATTTGCTCTTAGAGGGGGTTCAATATTCTGTTGATTTTAACAGGCAAGATGGAAAAGAGTACCTGTGCTTTGGGCTGGTCAGTTTGTTTAAGACTCTTACTCTTCTCGATCTTGCAGAGCTGGGCTTTGGCCTTTTTTAGGAGGCTGGCAACCCTCTTGTCAGTCATTGGAAGCTTGTCTGCCTGAGCCAACATGGAGCCTATGGAGGAAGTGGAATGTTTAACAGTGCTAGATGAAGGAGTGGAAAGGCAGAGGGTTTTCTCCTTCTCCGGGGATGGGGCAGTTGGGCCGAGGTCCAAGTTGTTTTTTTCCAGATTTCCTCTCCCTTTCTTTATAAGTATTTTGGTTTTGACAGCTGCCGTATCCCCAAGAGTCACAGAAGCAGTATCAGTCCCAGAATCAAGTGATGAAGACTTCTTCCGCCCTGATGTTTTTTTGGCAGAAGATGAAGTGGCAACATCTTCACCAACAACCTTCTCTTTGGAAACCCTACCCACAGGATACAAAGCAGAACTACTCTGAATTTCTGAGCCCTTTTTCCTTTTCTCTTTCCTTGACTCCCGCTTATTCTCTTTTTCTCTCTCCCGGTCTCTCTCTCTACTCTTGTCCTTCTCCAAGTTCTTGTCAGCATCGCGATCTTTGGACAGCTCCTCAGGGGACTTGTCTTTATTTTTCCCTTTTTCAGTCTGAGAGCCTGGGGTAAACCAAGGGAAGAGAGGAGTAGGGCTACTGGATGAGAATGGCTCTGCTGGAACACTAGTCTGCTTCCTTGGCCTCTGGTTCTTCTCTGCAGATTCCACAGACTGAGTAAGGGAATGAGAAGGAAAAGTAAAAGTTGGGTTTAAGGCACTAGTGGCAAGATGACTAACAGAAATGCTTAAGGAGGAAGAGACAGAAGATGGTGGAGTGAGAGGTGATAGCTCAGAAGTACTAAGCCTTCCACTTCTTGTCCTCATGGAGTGAGAAGGAGATCTTGGTTCAGATCGAATAGGGCTAAACACTTTTCTTTTCCTTTTTCTGTTAGATACTCCTGAAGATGTTCCAGCAGAAGTTCGATTACTAGGCAAGGTTACAGACTCAAATATCCTAGAATGAGCCTCACTTGGATTAAATCTTGGAGCTCTCAGAAGAGGGCTCCTTTTGTGCATATCGAACCTTGTTCCAGAATGGAGTGGTGAAAACAATCGGGCTGAAGCAGCAGTACCAGATGTAGAAAAACCAGATGCGAAGCCAACATCCTCAGGAGTTAGTGGAGGAGGTCGGAAATTATCAAATATTGGTTTGCGAATAAGACCCTCTTTGGCATACTTTGCTGAGGAAAAGCATTGTGGTTCTGACCTAGAATGCTTTAAAGAAGTCCACCTAAACGTCGGTTCTCGCAAAATAGATTTTCGTTTTCCTTGCATGGGAGCAGCAGAAGCAGGCAAAAACGGTGATGCTAAAGGGATTGTTGGAGGCATAAGCCAAGGTGTGTGGTCAGAGATACTGGAGGCTGGCTGCAATGGTGGAGGAGGAGTTAGAAGAGGTGGGGGTGGAGAAGAAGAGGTCTGCTGGGGGGCACTTTGTAGAGTTGATAATTTTTTGTTGTTCTAGATCCAAAAGTTCTCTCCGACACCGAATACCTTCTGCTTCTTCTATCATTATTATTATTTTCTGGGGACTGGGAAATAGGCAGTGGAGTATGAACTTCAGGGGTATCGCTCCGCTCTTCAGGAAGTACCTGAATCTCCTCAGAGGCCTGAGAATCTGTGGAGGTATCAACACTGGGGCTACTAGATCGGGAGGAGTCTGAAGACATTTGAGAGGAGTGCTGAGAAGCTGCACTTGATTTTTCAGAAGATCCACAGGATGTGGCACTGAATCTACTATTTGGTGTAGACTCAAGTCGGGCAATTTTAATTGGAGGGTCGTAATCCTCATCCTCTATAAACCGCCGAGGGGTTTTAATGATCCGTGAGGAGATGGCACTAACCACAGGCATAATGAACTGTCGAATATTTTTGACCTGTGTCTTCACCTTTCTTCCTTGCAGCTGAGCTGCTTCTTTTTCAATTTTCTTCTGAGCCCCCTTTTTTGCCCTCTGCAACAGCTGCTTAGCAATTGTTGCATCTGTCCTTTTAGAAGAAGGAATAATCCTAACTGGCTTAATCCTTCGAGGGCTTTGTCTGACTACTGCCTTATCTTCTTTTGTGAGTGGAGGTGTTCCTTCCTTGTCTTTCCGGACCTTGTGGGGCTTTTCCAGTTCTGAGTTAATAAGGAGACCTGAAGGGGTCTTTATCCTTTCTGTTGATGGAGGCCTTCCTCGTCGTCGTACAATCTGTACCCCCTTCCTCCCTATTTGAAGCTTCCCTGTCTTAAACTTAGACTTGAGAGGAGAGAGTTTACCTGCTCTTAATTTTTTAATTTTTGTGGCTTGCTGAAATGTAGCAGAAGGTGTCCGTTTAATTTTTTTCAGGCTATCTTCTTTGTTTCCCTTTGGTAATTCTGAAATGTCCTTTCCATGTGTTATTTTGATTTTTACTCCAGGGAAGGTAGGAGGTCTTCCTCTCTTTTTCTCTAAACTTTTAGAATCTTTCTTCTTGATCTTATCTCCAGATTTGCTCTCTGATTTACTTAGAGGGGAAAATACAGATGGATCTGAGAGGATAGCTGAATTTCGGTCAGAGCCACTTCTAGGTCTCCCACGAGGTTTTCGAGGACTAGTTTTAACTGTGTATAGAAATTAAACAATGAAGAGCATATATTTAGCTTTGTAGTTCAGGTCTTAACTAAGCTGAATATAATTTAGCACAAGCCACTTTGTACTAAACTCTACTAGGTCTAATGAGTCAATAAAACACCTTAATTGTGCTTAGTTTCTCATCCCCAAAAACTTGCCTCAAAGAAATCGACTAAATAACATTTCACCTAAAAGAACAAATATTTAACTATTTTTTTTGATAAAAAAACTAATACAATAAAAGGTTTTTAACTGAGCAGGTAATATACAAACTGATTTTTCTGTAACTTTAGGTGAGCAGGGTTTTTTGATTTCAAAAAAAAAATGTGTTTAAAAAATCTGTACTACCTTTTCCATACCCTAACCACCAAGATGACCATCTGAGAACATAATTATAGCAACTTATCATCCCATCTCCTCAATTCAGAACTTTAGCTTTAATAAATCTGAACAAAGTGCTCTTCAATCATAACATACCAACTTCAATAGGAAAAGGCTCTTGAGCCACTCTGACTCCAATATTTTCAATCTGTTTTGCCAAAGTCAACTAAGAAAGTTTTACTGAATAGAAAAATATTCATTCATGAGACATCAGAATATAATCACTGAACTCCGTAGCATGTAAACTAATCTGTGAAGTGACCTAACAATGCGCCCATTAATCTATGCCCCTACCTACAGGTTCTTGAACCAGTCTCAAATTACAAACAACTTTTAACCGGAATTGATGTTGAGCAAATTATCAATTTATTAAACCAGATTCCTTCTATCCTAAATAAAAGGAACTTGCCAATTTATAAATCAGCTCAATCTGCTACTTATCAAGAGACTTAATAAAACAAGAGACTCCTAAAATTCTTTGTATAAACCTCTATTTTCTAAATATATCAAGAGTTGCCTATCATATCTTCTCTTCCCTCATGACTTTTTAATGTTTTATATGATACAACATTCTTCTGAGACTAAAATCTCCCCTAACAGGCACCAAAAGAGATTTATGCCATTATGATGAACGTTTTAGACTATGGAACCAACTTTCTAACAGAACAGAAATCAACAAAGGTCTTACTGTTGAGCTTTCTAAACAAAAATGTTTTTTCACCAAATAAGTTGAGACTCCCTTAGTAGTTAAAGATTCACAAATCCACCCTCAATATATCCTAACTACAACAAAAGTAATCGACTAGGAGACAGCAGAGAAACTATGTTTCATTTTTTTACAAAATGAAGCATATACAGATGGTTTAAAAAATAAAAATAAAAGAAGACATTAAAGGTAAACTTACAGCCAAGAAAAAAAGACATGAGGAAACCATCAAGAAAGGGGTGTGAATTAACAAAATAAACTTCTACCCAGAAGTGTATCACAAGGTTCCTTATCATAATGGTAGATTTGAACCTGGTCACTCATAGGATTTTGTTAATTCTGAAACCTCTTCTAAAACTTTTAAAAGAAGTTTTTGGAGGAAAAGCAGAAAAAGTTGAACAGAAAAGTTGGCTCTGCTGCCAACTTCTATGATCCACAACACATACAAAGAACTCACAAATCAGTTATAAGTATCATGTATTTTCTGGGCGTCATTTATTCATTTATAAATAGTAAGACCAGATGATCTCTAAAACCATTTTCCGATATGAAGTTTTAAGATTTTTACCTCATATTAAAGAAAACACTGTTACTATCTGAATGGCAGATACTGGGATCCTACAGGCTAACTCCTCCCAGCTAGAATGGCAATGCCACTACCATTTGGGAAAGGAAAAACTGTCAACTTATGTGTTTGAATTAGGTTACTATATAACGTATGATGACTCTTAAATATAACCCAAATGCTAACAGACACCACAAACTAGGTCAAAGAGCAAAGACACAACTAATATCATATTTAACTAGATTTGTCTATCCACATAAAATCAAAGAATATCATGCAAGAAGTCAGAATGGCAGCATGGACAGTGAATGCTTTTTCCATCAAAAGATCTATAGCCCTCTCATTTATAGAAAAGAATTCTGAAAGCCATTAAATGTTATTTCCATTGAAAATTATCTATCGGAAAACTACTATTAGTCTAGAATTTCAAGACATTCTAGATATTTTCTTGGTGAGAATGATAAAAATTTTTGTTTTCTTATTTTAACACAGGCTTTCAAGGATCAAGTAAAATAGTTCATACAGTGCTAATATTTTGTTTATAATGCTTAGACAATAGTAGAACAAATTTCATCTGTAAAAAACAATGGCCAAATTATTCCCAAAGTCATATATAATATCATATAATTCAAAATACATAAATCTGAAGTTGCTCTTAATAGGTTACCTTCAATTTGCCTAGCAGGTTATCCACTCATTCCATGGAAATCTATCTCCCATGCCTCAAGGGGTTCCCACAGAGAAGCATAATAAAGAATAAACCAAAAGTGGCCAGAGAAGAGTTCATAAAGAGATCTATTGCATAAGCCATTTCCTATTTAGTGTAAGGGAAAGGGAAGGATGTACAAAAAAAAATCCAGTATTTAAGATCATCGTCCACATGCAAAGAGGCAAGGGGAAGCTAGTTTCTTTAACAAACAAAACTTAAAGGCACCATGAGCTTAATTGGCCATACCTGAAGGAGACCTTGTGGGACTTCGTACTCTGACTTCTTCATCTGAGCCAAAACCTAAGAACTGCTCATCCTACAACAAAGGAAAATTATTTTAAAATCAGAAACCAAAACATGAATGTGAAAAAAAATCCCAAAGAAATTCCCAGAGGAGATATAAATGAATTTGAAAAATTAGCCTCTACATATTAATCATCAACATTCACATGGATATTTAAAATAACTAATATTGAGACAAATGGACCTAGCCATACAGCTTTATTACAGATATATAGGTGCTGTGTAGTAACTGAACAATGCACTGAAATCTCATCTTTGATGCACAGTACACAGGGGACAGTTGTAAGTTTCAAACCATAGATACAGCCCAAAACAATTAAAGAACAACTTTAATTCAAGTAAGCAAATCAGTACAATGGCAGAAATGTATAGCCCCAATAAAAAAAAAATCTTCTCAACAAGTAGTTAAGTCTACAGACATATAAGGAATAACATAAACGATAACATAATCTCTTATCTACTAAATATTAATAGAGACTGAAATTGCCATATTGTCAGTTCCTTAACTCAGGAATTGACATTTAGATATGATTTCTGTATATTTGAGATCCAAAGATTCTCTCAACATGCATTTTATGGCATCATTTTTTAATGCCCTGTGATAAGAGACTTAATGGTGGGCAGCAGCATCTGTGAAAAAGATCATGAATTGACTACATAAAGGGTGAAATTCACTCAAGAATAATTTAGGGAAGCATCTTATTTTCAGTTATCAAAAAAGGCAAAAACTTTTCCTTACTTCTAACTTTTAACCTGTTCTTTATTTTAAAAAATAGCAAGGATTAAACCTCTTTGGACAAGCGCTCAGAAAAGATGGTCTATTTAAACAAATTAATTAATAGAAATTCACTGATTCAGAGACTGAGTTCTTTCCAGAGAGAGAGATGAGATAGAATTACAGATACCAGAAACAAAATCTACACAAAAGCAGAACAAAATAAGGAACGCAAGATATTTTCTTGAACCTCCAACACATACCGATCAGCCCTAAACTAAGTTCCAACAATTAAAGTCCCAAATTTTCCCCTCCTGAGTGACAATCACTCACATATAAACAACATCTGTGGGTTTTTTAAAGCGTTGTTTCCCTAGTTAGCTTAAAACTCGAATCACGTGCTAATCTGTTTAACCATTTATTAACCAGGAATATGTGAAAAGATACGTGCAATCCTTTTAGACAAATTAGCAGGTCCAGCTCTTAAATTTAAATGCTTTTGAGAAACAAAATGAGGCCAAGACTTTGGATACTATGCAACTAAGAGACAATTATTAGACTCTAAAAACGGTTTTTTCTTAAGTTGCTAAAATTATTAAAGTATTTAACTAAGAAAAAACTGAAATTATCCTCTTCAAAGAAATTTCTTTGTATTGTAATTCTAAGAATTAAACTAAATTTAAGGAATACACGCCAGAGTACTTTTTACACAGTGTCTTCTTTCATTAACAAATAAAATGTAAATTTTTATTGTGAACATTTGTGAATAAAAAAAAATCTCTCTCTTCATTTTAAAATAAGTGAGGACAACATCAGACATGTGAGGCTAACCCCAAATAAATTTCTGGAATGATTTTCAGGGTTTACACTTGTAGGCTACAACATTACAAAAAAAAGAAGCCCAAACTCACAAGACACAATTCAAAAATCTTACCACAATAATGGAAGTTCCATATGGTTAATTGTTCAAATGTACTTTTCAGCAGAAGAAAAAAAAAGACATTTAAGATAGTAACCCTAAAAGGTACTTTGAGAAAAGAGCAGATAAATAAAATAGGCGTTGGTAAATGGGCATAAAAAATAAAAATCAAAAATCAAAATATTACACTGTCTTAGAATTTTAGAAGAGGCAGTCCAATCCTCCCATCTGTTGGCATATGACACCACTGAGAGTAAAGAACAGGTCTGAGGTCTCAGTTCTAGCACATACAGGCTGTGTAATATTAGACAAGTCACGATTTTTATTTATTTACTGGAGTGTTTAATGAGTAAATGAAATAAATTATGTAATTTAGGTAAAATCACTAAGAAAACTGTAAGGCAACATCCATACTACAGTTCTCTTATTGATGTGGTTTTAGAAACCGAAGCTCTGAGGGGACAAATGACTTGCCCAAGCTCATAGAGTTATTTACAAAGACCTTCCTATCATGACAATTATAATTTAAAACCAGAAATAATCAAATCATCTACACTACAAAATCTGCTATTCTTTCAGCTACTATTAAAGTAACAAGATGCCCATTTTTCAGATCCTTAAAATTTCTGACTTAATTCATTCTTTTCCTGCATTATCCTCATGGAACAAGCTGCTAATGTATGCATTTCACGAAGCCATCTGGGGATTTTCCAACATTCACCGGGGGACTCCATTGCTAAATGCATGAATTTTATGCTCTACATGCTGCAATGACAGATAGGTCTAGCAACTTCTAACCAACAGAAGTAACCAACAGGTGAGGTAATGAAAGATTATTAATCTTAAAAAGAAATGTAAGAGATCCATATTGCTATGTTCATTATCAGCAACCTTAGTGAGTCTCTTCTACATTTCAAACTTTCACAAAATGTAACTCTACAATCCTAATTGCAATGTGCTACAGAACAGAGTACTACTGAGCTGTCAAGCAGTAGTTTAACTCTGTCAATGTTTAAAGTTTGCCAGTATTGTACTTTCCAAAATGACAAAAAGTATTAATTCTTTCCTTATGGTCTGAATAGTTGGAATAATAATAGTAGTCAAAAAAGACTATACTACCACCCAAAAACTTTCTTTTCATTTGAAATATAGACTGACTTCTTGAAGCATGCTTTAAATAAAATAAGGACCCATTGTTTAAATAATCCAGTTTAACCAAAAACAAAAGCCATCATTACTATGCTAAAGAGCTCTCTCTAGTTTTCTAACTCTGAACTTCCAATTCCACGTAAGAAGCCTAAGAAAATTTAGGGAAACTCAAGTAAGCACTGGGAAAGAACTACTGCAAGAGGGTGCTGCAACTGAAGTCTTTGTAGCCCCTCATCTCGCTCTCATCACCCCCTTTAAACACATGGGGTTCCTGGAAGATTCAGTAAACAAGGTAACAGTGCGGGATTCGGAAAGATTTAAGAATTGCCTAGAAATCAAAGATTAAGGCAAAATGTCTAAAAAGACAGCAAAAGGAGCCACAACGAAATCCATGTTTGGCACTGTGGCAAACATCATAAGCCTGGACACCCTGAAGAGAGGGTACTGGAGACACCATGCTACACATGACTAAGTCTTCCTAGGAACTGGACCCAAACAGCCATTCATCACATAATTTTTCTTCTAACACCACTTTCTCTGATGAGCACAGCATTCCAATATAGAGTATATACAAACGTATTCCAAACAATGATATCCTTTGGTACTAATCTCCAAGATTTGAACACTTTCTTACCTCCTTGCCAAGTTGAGCACTGTAAAATACTATTAAATATTTAGTTTTCAAGGGTTAAGAATGCAATGAAGCTACCTAGTATCATTTCCAATGTGAAATCTAATTGTAAAAATAATAAATGTATAGAATTTCTTTATCATCCCTACCCCTAACTCAAGGGTAACCAGCTACTTAAGAATTTCCAAGCATATCTTTTACTAGTAAATTCTACTTTACTCATAAATATCTTTAAATTTGAGGATTTTTATTTTATGCAGGATTTTAATTCTTTAGCAGCTAGTCATATTTGTAAATGATGAAGCAATACAAATGTTTTCCGCAAGAAACCTAAGCAAACTCAAAATAAATATTAAAGAACAATAATGTTTACATATAAAATATAATGAAAACATTTTAGAAAAATACATGAAATTCTGTGTTTCAAAAAATTATGTACTACTAGGACAACTTTTCAAACAAAGCACTATTTTTTTTACTTGTTCATTCATTCAAAAACCATTTATAAGTTGGCCAAGTAGAACAGTTATGCTATCTCTTCCAGATGCAAAGATGAGTAAGACAAGATTTCTGCTCCCAAGAAGTATCTAAGGGAAACAGGCAGGTGCACAATTTCAACCTTCCTTTCAAAAACCAGTCACATTAAAATGTTAGTGAAGGATAAAATACTATGTAATTCATATTCTGAAATTTAAAATTTACTTGAATCTCGGAAGATTCATTCATCCTCTTATGTTAGAATATGGTTTATGATGAAACATTCAACAAATTTCAAAATTCTTCCAAAGGATGGCAATGCATGTATCTCAGTATTATAACTAACTATGCACCTCTCCAGCCTTAGAAATCAAAGTTTAGGAAATAGAGACCTAAATCATCTGCAATGATTAGATGTGATACAGTTCCTAATACTAACAGTGATCTGATAAACTTTCAACTGAGAGACCTCAATTCCTTTTCCTCCCTACTCCGAACTAAAATACATAGATTTTAGCTCCTTCCATAAATTCTTCCCAATCTACCACAATCAAATCAAATTTCTTCAGCTACAAAGGTTTATTAATCAATCAATTTTAAGTAACATCAATAACCATACACAGTATCAAAATCACTGATACTAGTTGAAACTATTTTGGAGGCTTCTAATTTCTGGTATCATTATATGGTTCCATCATAAGAGGAGGCCACAGAAAAACTAAAAAATTACTAAGAACAACCAAATAAGATGAAGAAACATCGAAGAGACATATTGTGCATCTCAGCAGCTCTAGCTAAAAAAGAGTAACACTTCTTTGCGAATTTGTTCCAGTTAGCTATCACCTCTGCTGGAGTATTTCCCTTTGGTCTACTGCTACAGGCTCTAAAATACTAAGGTTTTGATGCTGTGTTTTAAAGACATGCATACACAATTACTAGAATTTTATTAGCATAGGGATTTTTAAAAATGTGTTTACATGTTTGCACCCTCTAGAGTGTTCACTCTTTGAGGCAAGGACAGTTTACTTATTCGATTTTGTATTCCTAGTATCTGGCACAAATTTGGCACTCAATAAGTGTTTGTAAGATAAAAATAAAAGAAATGCAATAAATTAACTGTTTAATAAATATTAAGTATCTACTGCAGTAATAGCACTATAGTAGAAAAGACTGGTGGGCTCCAAAGAATTAGACATTACGATTCTTTTAAGAATGCATGGGGAGAATGTCTTCAAGCTGGTAGGACAGACTAAATCCATTCATTCATTCATTCATTCATTCATTCAAAATATATGTGAGCCCATTTTTGGGTTAAGGGATAAAGATGAGGGTAAAAGAGAACTTCTACCTTGAAGGAAGAGATGAATAAATTAACGTGATAAAGTACGTTGCCTGCTATGTTAGAAGGAATGGATATGGAAGCACCGCAAAAAGGCAACTAATCCAGTCAATAAGAAAGGGTCAGGAAAGCCACTGCAGAAAGAATAAAAACTTAATCTAACTTTTGAAGGAAGGTTAATCAGGATGGGAGGAGATATTGCTGGCAGAGAGATAACATATACAAAGGCACAGAGGTACAAAACAGCATGGCGTAGAGTGAAGTCACACAGTTCAGTATGGCTGAGGCCCTAGCTGATGTGGAAAAGGGTCATAAGGTATTGAGGGAGAGAAAAAAAAAGCAGAGTTAGATCATGAAAGGTCTTAAATGCCTTCATGAGTTTGAAGTCTACCTTTAAGGAAGTATGGGCCTCATCCTGAAGGATATAGCTCATCAGTGATACTTTCAGGCAGGAAAGAAACATGATTAGATTTATATTTTCAAAAGATCACTATGACAGCCATTGGTAGGTAGAGACTGCCTTTAAAACCAGAGGCAGGAAGAACAGTTAGTTATAAAACGACTAGTGATACTGGGTATTGAAGGAAAAGGGCAGGTTCCCTAAACAGTTAGGAGGCAAAATGGACAAAGTTTTGATAAAAAGGGTTTAGGGAATGGAAAGAATTAATAAAGACCTGCAGGTATCTGGCTCAGGTTAATTACGTTTATGGTGATATTCCAAGATTAAGAATACAAGAGAGGTTTATAGGAAAAGTGGTCATTTCATCCATTTGAATTTGAAATGCCTATCAGAGTTGTCTATAAGCTATAATGATATAAAACATATCTAACTCAATGAATAAATAAATGCTGAAACTGTACATATGAATGCAATCACTCAGGAAGAGAACAATGAGAAAAGGAGGATCAATAGCAGATCCCTGAGGAAAACCTACACTCAACAATGTCCAGGGGAAAGGGAAACAAAGGAAGGAGACAGAGATGGAACAGCCAAGGAAGATCACACGTGGTTAAGTATAAAATGGTCAAGGGAAGAATACACATCAAGGGATGGTCAAGTTGGGTAAGGACTGAAACTTTTATAGCGAAATATCAAAACTGAGAGGTCACCTGGGGCCTTACCAAGGACAATTTCAATGCCATGTTAGAGGCAGGAGAGGCCAAAGTGCAGTAGGTGAGGTGTCATTAGAAAGTGACAAAATGGAAATAAGTACAGACTACTCTTTTGAAAATACTGTTATATGGGGAAGGAGAGACAGGGCACAAGGTAGGGAAAGACCAGCTTAGGAGGATTATTTTTTTAGTTGAATATGTTTATATGCTGGATACATTTATATGTTTACACAACAGCAGGGAAGAGATTGAAAATCCTCAAAGCAAAGCAGTAATGGAAAAGGGACAGGGAGGAGGGGTCAGCACTAGGAGGTAATATATACAAAGCACAAAGGAGGGGAATTCTCCTTCATTAGGAAAGAGGCTAAGTATGGATTTAGCTGCAGAAAAGTTCATAGGCAGGAATAAGCTTAGAAATTCCTCTGAAATCACAAGCAAACATATGAGCATCTGTCAGGTGAGAAACAAGATACCTTCAGATCCTTGAAGAAGCTCACAACTTATAAAAGTTTTTTAAAACACAGCTCTGAAGGAAATAAATCCTGTACAATGACAGATTAAGAATAAATTTAGGGAGGGGGGAATAATGGGGAGTAAAAAATCAGATGCAAGGATTAGTAAAAACTGATCTGCTAGGAAAGGGGTAGCTACTGCAGGGCCAAGATAAAAGACAAATGAGTTATCAGAGCCTTTTTAATTCTAGGATGGCATGGCCAAAGCTGATATAGTAAGCAGCAGGGAGGTGCCACTGATTCTCAAATCATAGAAAAGGCATAACTGGGTTTGAAGTTTATTCTAGAAATGATACACACACACACAACACACACACACACACACACACACACACACAAGAAATTAGAATAAGAGACTGAATAAAAGATCAGATAGCAGTCTACAGCCTGCTATCTGTAGTGTGATTGGCATTCAATCATTCAGCAAATATTTACTGAGTATAGCCAGGCACTGTTTTAGACTCCAAAGATACACAGGTGAAGAAATGACAAAATCCCTGCCCCATAAAGCAACAATCTAGTAGAAACTGAAAATAAGCATAACAAATAAATAACTAGGGCAATAAGAATTAACGTGGGTTCACTGTAGGGGTGATTTTCACTAAAGTGGTCAGGAAAGCCTTCTCTAAGGTGATGGTTTACTAAGGACTGGTAAACTATGGGCCACAGGCCAAATCTGGCCTGCCACCTATTTTTGTTCAATCCATGAGGTAAGAATGGTTTTTAATATTTTTAAGTGGTTAAAAAAATCAGAAGAATATTTCATTCACATGAAAATTACATAAAAATCATATTTAAGTGTCCATAAAGTTGTATTAAAACAATATAGCCACACTCATTTGTTTGTGTGTTGTCTATGGCTGCTTTTGCACTACAACAGCAGAGTTGGCACTTGTTAAACTGAGACCATGTGGCCCTTTACAAAAAAAACTTGCTGAACCCTGCTTTAGATCTAAATAATAATAAAAGACAGAAATATAAAGATCTAGGTAGAGTAGTATTCTAGTTTGATAGTATATGTCCAGAGACACCAACAAACATGGTATATATAACAAAGAGAAAGACCTGTATGGCTCTGCAGTGGAACAAGTGAGAATGGAAAGAGATGGTGTTGGAGAAGCAGACCTGACAAGAGGCCAGATCATGCACGGCTCTGTTGGCTATAGAAAGGTATTTGGATTTATTTCGGGGTGGGAGGGTACCAGAAGGTTTAAAGAGAGGAAATAAGACTTGGTTTACATTTGGAGTACATAACCGCTGTGTGAAGAACAACTTTTAGTGAAGTAAGAACACAAGCAAGGAGATGACAAAGTAGTCCAGTCGAAAGATTATAAATGGAGATTCGGGGTAGAACTGATGAGAGGAATCTGAATTAAAAGTATTTTGGAGGTAGTGCAGAATTTGCTGATGGGTTATTTGGAATGTAAATAAAAGAAAAACCAAGGATATCTCTTAAAATTTAGGGTCTGAGCAACTGGATAAGTAGCAGAGTCATTCCAACACCAGGAGAAAAAAGAAAATCAAGACTTTTTGGGACATGGTAAGTGTTAAGATATCTACTAGATATCTAAAAACTTCAATGCATATGTGTTTCCTTGCCTGGGAATAATGGCCACCTCAGACGGTGGTCAAAATTAGGTGAGATAACACATCTGAAGTACTCAGAATACTGCCTGGCCCACAAAGACTCAATAAATGCTAACCACTCATTATTTTTATTATCCAAATGGAAATGTCAAATAGGCAGTTGTTTATACAAGTCTGGAACTCCAAGAAGTAGTCAGGGTTAGAGACAAAGATTTAGTAGTCCTCAACATATAGATGAAATCATCCAGGAAGAGTGTGTAATTAGAGAGGTAACCAAAGGTAGTTTCCTAGGTTATTCCAACATTCAAGAAAGCAGAGAAGGGAAGCCATACAGAATACTGAAAATGAATAACCAATGAGTTAAGAAAAAAACTGGTTGAATATAGTGTTACAGAATGCAAAAAGAGTGTTTCAAGAAGGAAGTGGTCAGCTGGGTCAAATGCTGCCAAAGGTTTAACAGGATGACTGAAAATTATCTATTAATCTGGCAAGAGAGAGATCCTTGAGGGCTTTGATATTTCAGTAATCATAGGGATAAAAACTCAATTGCAGTGATTGAGGAAGGGATAAGAGGTGAGGAGAGACAGCACTTTCAAGGAGTTTTGTTGTGAAAGGGAGTAGAGAATTAGTAGCTAAAGAGGAAACGAGGGTCAAGAGTTTTGTAAAGGCTATATTAAGACCATTTTTGTTGTTGTTGAGACCAAGCCAGCCGGTTGGAAACTGCAAAGAGGACAACTGCAGGAACAACCCTGAGTAGAGAAGGATGGAATCCAGAGTACAAGTAGAGAGTGGAACTTCGATTGTAGCAGGCAACAGAAGATATGGTGGTACTTAAGTTCCCCAGTAACAGGAAGAAAAAAGGCTATTAAATACCTTGAAAATGTTTTTTAAAAATCTTATTCATATATTACACTTGGTGTTACCACCTCTGACTGAAGAATCAGTAAATCAGTAAATAAAGAACATTTGAAATGCTCCAAAGAATTGCATTAATATTAGTTTTGAGAGCTTCGGCCTTCAAATTACCAATTTCCAAATAAGTATTGTAATTTTAGTACTACTATTCATGCTATACTTTAATCTGAGCTCAGGAAAGAAAAATTAAATAGTAAATTCCATGAGGGAAAGGACTTGGCCAATGCCAATGCCCCAGCCCTTGGTCATATGCCTGGTACATAAAAGATGTTCTCTGAAAAATGAATTAGATTTTACAATCTCTCTACATTTCTCACTTTGTAGAGTGCTATATTCAGGGGGAAGATGAGCCTCTTTGCAAGCACTTTTTCACTGTAACAGAAGAAAATATAGTGACACATATAAATCATTTACAAAAAGTGGAATGTAACGGTAACACTTGAATCTATAAGAAAAGTATAATACTCTCAAACACAGTCAAATATGCAGACATAAAGAGACAAACTTCTTAAGCCAAGATGGTTTCTGAAACCCAGGAAAGTATGCAGTTATTAAACTAACATCACAGTCTCATACCAACAGATTGGCAGGGGCAGAGTCAACAACAATTCTCTGTTATCGGTGCATCTAAGAGAACAGTGGTTGTTTGAATGCGAAACAGACAGGAAGAGATTTAAATTTTTAAATATAATCTCTGCCTGATATTGAGAAATGTTAGCCCAAAAAGTCGAGGATTAAACAATGCAAAGACAATACACTGTTCTTCAACAACAATAGTTGGTAAAATTTTCACCCATACAAGAATGAAATCAGTTTTCAAATATTTAATTCAATTCTTCCAAGCAACTGTCACCTAAGAAACACAAATGCTACCGACTTTGTAATCAGAGAAAGTAGTACCTCCTCATCCTCAATCTATGTCAACAAGAACAAGAAGCAAAGATGTTCAAAACAGCTAAACTCATGAGACAGGTGAACTCCACCCATCCTGCTTCAGAAAGAGGTAGCCATAAAGTAGTTCACTTGTCTTAAAAAAAAAAAAAAAAAAAAAAAAACTATTTCAGATAGTAGGCTATACAGATTCTTGGCAATGCCCCAAATTACTTTGCAGGATCTTAAAAACAATAAAATATCAAGAAAGGTATAGTTCTAGACTCCTGGATTCCAAGCCTGAACTGTTTTGCCTGCTTGCTGCAGAATAATAGATACACTGTAGAAAATAAGTTAATCATCACAATCACAGGGTTTATTCTTCTCTCTTTAATAGGAAAGTACAAAATGACCAGATCCACCTGAAGAGGCTGGAAAAATTAAACAAACAACAACATTGTTTTCAGAGATGGCGCTTTTTATTTAAGAGATTTTGGTCCTCCAGATGCCAACTTTAAGAAGTTAACTTCAGTTTGCGCTATATGCTCATTCGACTACAAGTTTCTACTATATATTTCAATTTTTTTTCTTCCAGCTTGTTGTTCTTATCTTGGTGCAAAACTCAGGTTGCATCTTACCTTCTGGGAAGATGGGCTGTTGAAAGACCAACAGCAACAAAAATAACACTGAGGAATTCGCAATGTCCTTCTCTCTAAATAGGTAAATAGAGTTATCTCTCCATAGTTATCTGAAGGAGCAATGGTTAAGTTAAATGACAAAGTGAAAGTGAAGATTTTCTTTGGCCAAAAAAGACAAAAAAAAACAAACAAACAAAAAAAAAAAAAACGCTGCCTAGTCAGCCAACACAATTTTGCCCTAGTATTTTTTAGGAATTAATATTCATTATATGAGTTGAAAAGTTTTATGTTAATACCTTGAAAAACCAATAAACTCTCTTCTGATTATCAAATCACATTTGGAAGTTTGCCATCACATTCTGAAAAGCCTACATTATGTTGCATTAACCTATTAAACAAAAAAAGTCCCTGGTATTTTTTTTATTACTCCAACACTAGTTTCACAAGTAAAATAAAGACACATGAGAATTAGTCTTTGCTTCTATAATCTCTTGCTTTCTGAACTTATACCTGTATGACTAGCAATTAAAAGTTACAAGAAAAGTATGACTGTCTTATATTTCCAATTTCCAGAGTTTCTTGAATGACACCCAAGTTTACATACAATTAGGGAATCAAACTACCCATCACTTTGCTACCACTTGCAGAATCCCTGCAACGATCCAGCTTCACTTATGAAATCCTGTCATTTTATGAGATTGGGTAAGAGTAGATAGCATTTACTATATAAAACTTAGAAAATATTCATTATATGTAAATAATCTTAAATAAACCAAGTATCAATTCACCTAAAAGAAGGAATTTATATGCAATTCCAGTACTAAATTCAAGTCCTAAAGCTTCACTAACCCAATCAAGGTTTTAGCATTAAGAGCTAGTAGGAAAACGAGCAGTATTAATATCAATCTGCTCAGACTTTTGGTAATCTATATGAATAATCCCAATTCACAGTTTTCATTCTGACTATACAGGAAATGCTTTCTGCAACCCAACCTATCTAAAAGGTTTCATTCTGAGTAACGGTAAGCCCTCCACACAGCATCAAAAGCCAAGGGTCAGAGGCCTTTGTAATCCCCATTCACATGAAGCCAACTTACTTTAGATTGAAAAGGATTTACAAAGCACTTGTTAATAATACATCCACAAGCAGTGATAACCATAACAAGCAATATTCTGAAGCATATCTCTTTAAACCACAACTAAAAATGAACATAAAAGCTACAAATACCTGTTTCCAATACTGAGACCACACCTACTGTTTTCCCTGGTTTCTCTTAATATTTAGGATTTCTCTCTTAGCTCCATCTACTAAATCTTTATTCTCCTATAAAACAACTATAAAATCATTTCACAAAGACATTTCTCTAGAGTTTACTACTGAAAGTTAATTATTGCCATAAATTGAGAATTCAAATCAAACAGTTCCTAGGGAGCCAATGAGGCCCTAGGATCCCTTGGGGAATATTAAAAAATATAAAACATGATCCATATCCTCTAGGATCTGAGTAAAAATATACTTATTGATTCACAGAATGAGAAGGTAGCTTGAGAGGTCATTTTACACATATATACACAGGACTGCACTTAAAATCCATCTCCAGAGGCGATCTTAATATTATTTTGGTAACCTTTTTACCATCACTATAATGACAACCATCATTAGCAACAAGTTCTTTACATGCCTACCCTTTGCTTCAGTTTAAAACTATTTCTTTTATTCTAGTATCAGTGGAGCTGGAAAACAGCTGGTTACCATTCCTAATAATGGATCCATTCATGTTTTTTGAAGTTATTAAGTTGCCTCTCAACCTTTCATTCTCCCAACCTTTCCTCATAGGACTGACTTCCAATCATATAATCATCTTTTGAGTCTCCTCAGAATCGTCTCCAAGGTCTCCTCATCCCTTTTAAGTTGAGGAACCTAGAAATGGAAACAATACTCAAGTAAGGGGAGAATCACTGTTAATATTACCTACACAAAAGATGACGTCATCCCATCAGGATACATCACTTTTCAAACACCAATCAGTACTTTTACAAAATGTCCTCTTAGACTTTCCTCTGTGATACTTAATTTACTACTTTTTAAAAATTACTCAAAATTATCCTAATAGCCTTGAACGTTAGTAGTTTATGTAATATGTCCTTTCAAGGTATCCCTAAAAGTTATAGAAATACCAAATTTTCAATTCATTATTCACTGATAACCTTCTATATGAAAAGTCACCACTGTAAACAATATAATACATACATGACTTAGAAAGGTACATGTCTTTAGGAAATCACAATCTAACAGGGGAAAGACAGACACAATAAAAAGTATTTACAACACAAGGTATCCTGGAGTAAATTCTTTAAGTGTAGGTATAAAGTACAATAAGATAATAAGAAAGAAGTTGAGTTTCAACTAGTGGTATCTGTAAAAGCTTCACAGAAGAGTGGGAATCTGAGCTGAGCCATGAAAGATGAATAAGCCAGAGGCAGGGCAAGACAGGAAACACTTTAAGGCAAAAAAGAGGCATTAGTAAAGGTATAAAGGCAGGCGCGTACAGACAGTGGAGAACATCTAATAGATTGGTTGTCAATGTGGAAACACATAAGTTGAAATGTATGTTCAAGAAAGAATGTTCAAAATGTAGAAATGTAGGCCAGCGAGATTATAAAGTGCTGAGAATTTGGAGTCCTATAGTCAGAGAGAAGTCAAAGGGTTTTAAGAGTAAAGTGATATAATCAGATGCGTATTTAAGAAAATCACTGGCAACACTATACAGTGAAAAGGCAGAGAGACCAGTTAAGAGATTATGGTAATAATCCATACAAAGATAATGGAAACTTAAAGCAGGCCAATGAAAACAGAAAAGCAGGGACAGATTAAAGAAACACTATAAAAATATCACGGACAAACAAGCTTCAGAAATTGATTGGATGGCATGGGAAGAGAAAGGAGTTGAAGACAGCACAATACAGAGAGGATGAATGCGCTTTTGAATAAACATAAGTTTGGATTTGAACTCTAGCTCAGCCACTTAACTAGCAATACAACAAGAAAAACTAATTAACTTGTCTGTGCCTCAGTTTCTTCATCTGTAAAAGATGGTGTGTTAGGTACTTTAGCAAACCTTATATTTAAGAGAGATAAAGCAGAACTCTATTTTCCTTCTTAAGCATACTACCCTCTACTAGTTATTCTTAAACCTTAATCTGTTTTAAACTATTCTACTTCTGGTTATTTTTATTTCTCAAGTTAAGTTCCAACTCTCAGAAACTGTAACCTACAACTTAGCATTTCTTCTATAATTAAACTGTTAATTGCATTGATCTCTGTAGACCAACACTTAACTTTCCCAAAGCCAAAACTTGAGAACAAAATGTCAATTAGTTACCAAGTATAGACTAATATTATCTGAACCTGGGGGTCAAAAACCCTGAAGAACCTCAGCGTTGTTGTAGGGGATCGCCAAGTATTCATTCACACACGTAAAAAGATAAGGAATACTAGAGACCAAGAGTAGTAACTCCAACATAACTGTCTTAGCCTGACAACTATGCAACTCACAGAAGGACTGTATTTCTTGGTGTCCTGCCTTCCTATTTATTGCATTGTTCCTTCTCCTTCCTTTTTGCCTTATCTCTAATTACATTGTAGCTGGACACTAACGGTACCCACTATTATTACCAAGATGCATGACTGACTTTCAATTTGGTTCTAGCTTACTAATGAACCTGACACCCAGTCTAAAATCAAGAACATTCTAAAGTCAAGATTATAGCACTCAAATAGGTATATATGTATAAACATATACACATATACCTCAAAGTAATGCAAACCTGTTATCTTGGTGAAAAAAAATTATAGCATTATAATTTTAATTATAATTATAATTTTTATCTCTGAATCCTAATAATTAGGGATTCCTAAGTAACAAGCAAAGTGCTAAGTACTTTGCATGCATAATTTCAATTAAGCTTCACAATAACCTTATGCAGCATGATTACTGGTAATTTACAAATGAAGAAACTAAAGCATGGAGAGGTCCAATTTTTCCAAGGTCATTCAGCTAATAAATGGCAGAGTTAAGATTTGAACACAGGCAGTCTAATCCAGAGCCCATGGCCTTAACAGATCTTAATTACTATGCTATACTATCTCATACTATTAGGGATTAGATAATGAGATTCTCCCCCTCCTTTGTATTTATATATGCATAAATAAAAAATCCTAGCTGGAGAGATTACAAAAGGATTTCCTCATTAACTAAGCTTAAAGAGATGTTATCCACATGGTTTCACTGCTTATAACTAAAGGCAATAATTTAAGGGCAGTGTTGTATGTTTGTGTTTGATCTAAAAATTAATTAATGCTCATGGATGGACAGAAGTTGAATATAGGCATTTGTAGACATTTACTCCTCTCAGTGAAGATATTTATTATAGATACTTGATTAACTTCTCCCCAGTTTTCAGAACTGAGTACAAAGGAGAGCTTAAAGAAAATAATTTTCTCCAAAAACCTTGCTCACAAGTAGTATCACTCTCCTAGTTCAAGACAGAAAGCCACAATTACTTTGACACTGTAAAATGAGAAGCAACAATGCTTCAGCAAAGCATGGCTCATAAGGGCTGAATATCTGTAAAACAGTTTGAATAATAGAAATGTTCATAGCTCTTATTATTGAAAGACTTCAAAAAAAATCTACACTCAAATATTCCAACCAAACACAAAATCAGAAATGCAAGAAAACAGACAAAATATATGGAAGAGACTCCAATGTCAGAAATAAATGCCAGTGGAATAGATCCTACCCCTTGGTACCACCACATAAGGCACTGCTGTGGCAATAATTAATTAAAGGTAAGAAATCTGGGGAAATCCCTTCAGTCTACTTGTCAAATAGAGAAACAACTATTCATTTCAAAGAAAGGGGAATTTTCATCCACAGCACAGAAAACTGCCAACTAACTATTGCATTTATATCTTTTAACTGTTAAAACTCATTAGGGTAGTATATTCAGCAACTAAGAAGTTAAGCCAAGTATGGCCTCTAACAAATTTTGGACTAATCCTACAAGGGGATTTATGTCATCCAAAACAACTACAAATCACACAACAAAATTCTTCTTTCAAAATATCTTAGTCTTTAAAAGCAAATGTCTGGCAGAGGCTACAGCCACATGGTTGGCTTTCCCTGATGTGTAACCTGACAAGGTACAAAGCTCATTGAAATATTTAACAGTGGTGGTATGGATTTCCTTGGATCCATCAAGAAAAGCAGCTCATCCTTTTTAAAAACATAAAGAACCATTTTATGAGATGTCATTCCATCAGTCTAAGTGTCAGTGTTTTTCCTTGGGGCTTTCTCAGGGACCTTACTGAGGGGGAAAATGAAAAGACTAACAAAGGACCCCTTTTCTCTCCCTATTCCCAACATAATCCACCTTAGCCACAGGGCCAGTAGTATACATACTGTCATAAATGCCAGCAATTAGAGAATTAGGCCATAAAACCACCCACTCTGGTAAAAGAGTGCAGGCCTCCAGCTTTATTTAATGCATGCCATAAAGATCCTATACTTCCTTCTTTCAGGCCTTCTTCACAACCAATGAAATGACAATAACAAAAAAAAAAGTAGTCCTTTGTCTGCCTGCCTCATATTGATGTGATCAATGAAACCATCTGGGTCCAGGTGAAGAATTTAAGATTCTTTTTCCTTAATAAAGACTGCATTTCCTCTAGCATGCTACATACAGATCCATTAAAGGATATGCTACATTTTGAGCACAAACACAATAGAAACTAAAGTGAAACTACATTTTCCAGAAATAATATTTTACCTTATTCTGAAACTACTCTAGAAGCCTGGCCAATTCCTGAACTTCCCAAGAAATACTGAAGCCTACAAGAGTATTCTTAATTAACTCAATAATTTCTAGAACCTCCTGAACTCCTTTGTACTCAAAAAGTTAATCAAATCTCATAGTTAACTTTCATTCAGTCTGTTTTCAAATCTGATACAATTTAGGAGCAATCAATAATTCCACTGTCTTCATAACCTACCAGTCCACAAAGGTCACAAGTCTATGATTTATTCCATATAAGGTTTTATTTATCAAGCTTTAAGCCAATCTAGATAAGACCCAAAAACTTTTTAACAAAGTACTACTCTTTAGCTTCCTCTTCCCTAGTAGTGCCTATAGGGCTAAGAATCTGATTAAAATGTATATACCTAATGTCAGACTCATTAGTAATTTAATCTTTCTTAATACCTGAGAATAACATGCATCCAAAGGGTACCATCCTAGTAATCCTAGAATAAATTCCTCTTAAAGTAGTGATAGTCGCAAAGCTTCCCCTCCTCTCTCAAAGGTCTTTGCCACTGGTGCTCTCCACCTTAACAGAGGAAGAATGGAAAGAGACAAGATATTCACAAGGCCTGACTGAAGGCCTTAGGTTAAATGACAGAAGGAAGCTGAAGTTCTGTGCCAACACTAGTGGAATGTGAGCAGGCACAAAGAGATCTTAATTAGGAGACCTATCATTGAAATACAGTGAATTCCCAAGAGAGGCGCTGCAGTATGTGATGCCTCAGACTAAGCAAAACACTACTGCCACCACCCCTAGCCACAGGGCAAGGTAAGCAACGGGTCCTGACTCTGCACAGTGGAGGACAGCATCAAGAGATGGAAATTGAGTCAGGATGGGAGCATTTTCTCTTAACTTCCAATCAGAAGATGAATCACTATTTTCTGAATGATTTCCTTACAGGAGCATGTGCCTTAGGATAATTAAATGGAAGGTAAAGAAAGGCACATGTCACGTGGTTTTCAGTGAGACATGAAGTTCTAAAGACTGCATCGCTGATGCTCAGTACAAATCAAAGTACATTTCAGAAGATATTAACAACTACTCCTTGCAACATAGGTACCATCACTTTGGATTTATATATAGTGTACTGAACTTTTCTTTTCATTTAAAAGTTCACACATCAAGAAGAATACACCACCTAGAATGAAAATAACTTCCCTTTCGGACAGTCAGGAATCCACAACACTGAAAACATGAAAACAAAGTCGGCCAAACAAGAGGGACTCTAAACACCAGATAATGAGTTATAATTAAAATTTGATCTTCCTTTTTCTTATAATTGAAACTGGCCAACTTCGGTGAAGAACTTTTTCCATACGGTTAAGTCCTTTTATTTTGTCCATATAACGAAAACTTTCCCACCAAGTTGAAATTTCCCTTCCCAATCACAATGCCAGTTAAATGGGCCAATGTATAATCTGATATTAAAAGTTACCAAAGAGGCTCCATGATTCTCTTTAAATAAACTCAGAATAAGAAGTTCTGACCTGACCAAAAAATTAACATAACAGAAAGGAATCAGAATACTGGAGCAGAAAAGAATTCATAAGCTAATATTTAACGATCTTTTTATTTTACAGATCAGAAATTTAAGGTTAAAAGTGGACTGCCTAAGGTCCCATAACTGATCAGTGAGATGAGTGTGAGGTGAGTCCATGTCCTCGGACTTCCACTCCAAGGCTTCTTCAAGTCCACTGTGTTCTCTGCTTCAGATTCCTTCTGCCAAGCTCAGGATTAGCTCTAAAGGCAAAGAAGGAGCAACTCCCACTCTTGGCACGTATGCCCAGTGAATACACACAAAAAAATTTTTTTTAATCACAGACTCTCCAACTATAGGACCGTCATCCAAGCGCAACCCAAGAGCCTACCTTAGTCCACCTCAACTAAACTGTCATTTCAAATGAAAACAAATACATACCAATGCGGTAATTCAGCTGCAATTTATATCTAATTAAAGTCTGCCATGTTTTATGATCAGAGTGGAAATTTTGCTTTTAACAGTAGAAATTTTTCGAGCTGATAAGGAAGGTAACTGAATTATAAAATTAATAAACAAAGTCTAGTTGCTGATAAACAAACCAGTTATGGGTTTATATTAAAAGGGCCCGAATTCTAGTTGACAGAGAAGATACTATATTATGTTTATTTAGATGGCAAAGTATAGTAGAATTAACACTACCTAAGGCAATCCTCGGAAAAGTGAGGCACTTACACTATGCAGACAGAGAGAAGGCAAAAAAGCAGACCTCTGATTTCTTACAGTGCTCAATAAAATAAAACTTTAATTCCACTTCCTAATTGTCATACAGAAAGCCAAAATAGGAGACCAGCAACGTCTACATTTTTAAAAATAATCCCATTCTGACAGATTTTGGTCATGAAGAACTCTTACATGTTGTTGCTCAGAGAGATACTCAATATGAGGGAAGTCAGGAACATGTGGTGGTGAAGAACAAATCTCCTACAGCTAAAAGGAGTTTAAACAGGGAAGTGATCTGGAAGTTCTGTCATCTTTCAAACACCTTAACTTACTAGGTTCTATTAAGTATTAACTTACTTTTTTTTTTTTTTTTAATGAACAAGTATATAGTGATTATTCATTTAAAGCAAACCAGAATGGAAAAAGGCTAAAAACATTCTGGGTCACAAACCTTTTCTTCACAAATCCAGGCAAGACTTGGTAAGAGCTGTGAGTGAATTCTGAGAAACAATCTTCAGAATTCTGTAAGTCAGTCAGCCCAGAGGAACCCTAAACCCCCCTTATGGAACATTATCATTGACTGTAAGCCCCTTGGCTTTTACACTGAAAACTACCAGGTCAAAGGATATACTATAGTTTAATACTAAACTATACTATGGGTTAGCGCTAACCAATGCATACCACCAACCCCATACTAGACTGTTTCAAGCTACCACATAAAAAGCTTAACAATGGAACAACAGCCCATTCAAGTTCAATTTAGAAAAAATAATTAAGTTTAATGTAAGGAGTCAACCACTCTTCTCATAATGAAGTACCAACTACTGTTCAGGTAAAACTTTTAAAGAAAAAACAAACAAACATTAATATGACCTGATTTGAAATAACTGCAATTCCTTGACAGGCTTCATTACATACTACTGCTAAGCAAAATAATGCCAGTGAATAAGAAAATGTTAGCACCTGATTAAAACTTTAAAGGTGATTTGTCAAAGACCAACAGATAAAATATTCTGGTGCCCAGACATTAGGTCCCTGAATCCAGGTGGCTCTCTTTCTCACCAGTCTCTTAAAAAGCTAGGATTGAAAACTATCAGCATAAAACTTTGCTTTTGAATATGTGATAACAACATTTGAAATGTGAACACTTGGTCCTTCAATACAAAATACATAATAAGCATGCTAAACAAGAAGAAAATGCTTCTCAGGGTCCTCTTAAAATAGACTAACTTCTCCCAATAGAGACTTTCTTATTATACTCAAATATACATGGGGCTACAATTCTACATATAACCAGGCAAGTCTCAATTTTGAAAATAAGCAGGTAAATGAAATTTTTTTTTTTTTGCTGCTGTATCTTTTAAAAAAGCAAAATCAACTCACATTTAAGCACCAACTCCATGCAAGTAACCTGAACGGTTCAGTCTTTTTGTCATGTATGAGGCCTTTGGTTCTCCAACTACATGGGATCTGTGTTGTTAGCTTAAAAAATACAGAATTGGCCTTTCAAAAAAAAATAATAATCTACAGCAACCAATAAATAGTCTCAAGCAACCCTGCTGACTGCAGCTGCCTTCTGAAGGCTGGGAAAAGGAGGTGGAGATAGAGCAGAGAGAGGCAGGGTAAAGGGACGCTGCAGCTAGCTACATAGCAAGGAACACGCCCCCATCATGTCCTCCTTGCTCTGTCAGAAGGCGGGCTGTTGTCAGCCTCCTGATCAAGCTGCCTTAGAAAGGGTTTAAAAAAGGAGGCAGGAAGACTAACAACTAAAAAATGCCAGCTCCTTGAAAGGAGGGGCCAGGGTCCCTGGAATCTCCTCCCTCCCCATCTTCCCAGGATCTGTGAGTATATCTAAAGGGGTGCCGGGCACAATAGGGGACAAGGGGTTTGCCCAGGATATTTTGTGTGCACCAACGGCAAAGCACGCAGGAAATGCCTGGTTATCTTTCCCTTTCTGTTTCAATCAAGAGCACTCCAGAGCAGCAAGCCCCTATCCACCCCCCCCCTTCGCTTCAGCCTCTAGCAGCTGCTCTTCCTCCTCCTAGCATCCCTATCCTCTTCACCCCTCCCCTCACAATTCAAACTCCCCCTTCTGCACCCGATGTAAAACAAATGCGCAACGCGACTGGCTAAACCTGAACTCAACTTCCCTTCCCAGTGCAACTTTCCTTTTTGCTGAAGGGGGCTGAATAATGTTTATCAAAGCACCCCTATTCTGGCCCCTGTACTAATGGGGAAGGGGCAAAGCTCCTGACCCTTCATCCAACTTGGATCCCCTTATGAGAATCAGAGAGATAACCCTAACTCCCCCTTCTAAGGAAGAACTTTGCTCCATAACCGCCCCTTTCTCCCAACCTAAAGCAACCATCACCACACACTAAAGTAAAACTGTCCCTTATCTACCTCCTACCCTAACCCTGCTTCTCCCACCCCTTCCAAGCCCCAGCCAGGATTGGGCTAGGAAAAGGTGGATCAATAATGAAATGACGGAGAAAAGAAGGGCGGGAGGGAGCTAGGGTTGGAGACTGTCCCGCACAGTGGGTGGGGTAGGAGAGCAGCTGCTTCCCCTGGGAGGATGCTGCCCAAGTCCCCCCACAAACACCTCCCCTTACAGGGGCCCCTTCCCCAGAGCTGGAGGGAAAGCCTGCCTCCTCTCCAAGGGGAATGATGGAAAGCTGCTCTTCTCTGAGCCTAGGGAACAGTGGACTATTTTCCCCTTAAAGATGCCACTAATTCTTCATACTAAAGGAGGGAAAGGGTGGAATGAAGGTAGAATTCCCTGCCACCAATAGGCGAGAAACTCTGTAGCTCTGTAAGATGGGGGAAACAGATTGCTGCTGTGTGAGATCACCGTTATTTCAGAGGTAAAAGAAGGCAAGGAAAGTAGATTTTCCTGGTGGGATAGGGCGGGATGAGGGAGTATCTATCGGCTTGGGGTGGGCAGTGGGGTTGGGGGATGGGGAGAGGGGGAGGTGAAGGAAGTGGGAGTGGCTGGTAGTGTAAGGACCTGGCCCGAGGATGGGGCAAGGGTTCATCAGGTCTTCGAAAGCAAGGTGCTGGAAAGGACGGTGGTCCCCAAAGGTAGAAGAACGTGGCCCTGGACGAGGCCGTCACCCTAAAGATGCCCAAGAGGAAAACTGCCCCAAGAGTAAAACATCTGCCCAGAGAGGGAGGCGGGGATGTGGCGGGATCAGGTCTCTAGGAGGGAGGGAGGGAGGGAGGAATCTCGATCGGATGAGGTAATCTGTGAAAGGGAGGAGGGGTTCAGTCCCGGGATGGGAAACCCCGGCAAGGGGTCGGTGCCAAGGGATTTGGGCAAGGGTCGGGGGATGGGGGAGTAAACGCCCTCAGCCAGATGGTCCAAACCCCGGGGTGGGAGCGCCCTGGGGGTCTGAAACCCATGTATGGGGATCCCAAGATGGGAGGGCCATTTGCCCCGGTCAGACACCCTAGGATGGTCCCAGAATTGGGATGTTCCACATTCCCGGATGGGGGAGGGGAGGAGCTCCGCAGAAGGGTCGAGACCCCGGAACCTGGGGGTTCTTCGCCCCCTTACCTCTCCGCTGCCGCCTCCCCCGCCGCTCTCCCAAACACCGCCCGGAACCGGCGCAGGTTGGTGCCGATGGCCCAGACCTGCAGCGCCGCGTCGAAGCCCGGGCCCACCCGGAGCAGGGCCGGCCCAGAGGAGGCTGAGACGATGACGAAGACGAAGACGAAGCGGACGACGAAGAGGCTGCTGAGGCGGCCGCTACCCTGGAACCCAGCCCCGCTGCTTCCGCCGCCGCCGGCCGCCACAGCCGGGGGAGGGGGCGCCCCGGGGCCGCCGCCGCTGACCGGGGGCCCGGGGGGAAGCAGCAGGGCCGGGACGCGTTGCCGCGGGGCGCCCCTAGCCCCGGCGCCCCCCGCCGCCGCCACCCCCGGTGGTCCCGGTCGGGCGGGGAAGCCCACCGACAGCTGTGCGCCATGTTCGCCCCGTGAAGTGAAGCAGCAGAGGGAGAGGCGACAACACAGGGGGGCGGGGAGGCGAAGGGGGGGCGAAGGCCCCGGAACCTGCCTAACCCGCTCGGCACCGCCAGGCCTGCGCCCTGCCCTGCCATGCAGAGCGCCGGGCTGCGCCAGCCAGCCCAGCAATCTGGATAGCACGCTCCGGTCTCCGCTTCTGACGCCTGCCGCGGCTACTCCATTCCGAGGCCCGGCCGCCCCGCAACCTGGATAACTGCATGCCCCGCCCTCCGGGAGCGACAGAGCTCGGGAAAAGGAGGGGGAAGGAAGCCCAGGAGCCGAAGCGGAGCGCGGTTCCGGGAAGGGGAGGGGAGCGCGAACTAGGGGAGGATGGAGGCGGAAACCGGCGCGCCTGCAGCCTCGAGAGTCCAGAGCCGATTACACACGTTCCCGGATGCGCTGGGAATTGAACCGCCCGGGAGAGCAGCTTCCAAGATAACGCGGCTGCCGGGTCGGGATGAGTGAGCCTTCTCAGCCTCGGGGCACGGATCCAAGATGGATAATTAACGCCTTTAGAATTTAAAAAAAAAATAAATAAAGCCCTTTATGTACTACTTGCGAAACGGAAGCGTTGCCCCAGTTTACTATATGCAAAATAGAAAGGCCCTCAATGAACGCGCTTTAAAAAAAAAGAGCCCCTCCCATTTTCCTGCTGGAGCTCTCTCCAAAATGCACACAGCAAGTGGCAGGTCTCCCGCCACCTACTCGCCCCTGCTAAGCACTCGGGGCTGAAGGAGCCCCTGGCTTTCGAGCCCTTCTGCAGAGAGGGGCTGTTTCTCCAGCCCGGGTATGGGGCCGCAGCGTGCTCTGCTAACGAGGCGGTGTTACAACGTAGCTGAAGCTAGGTGGCTAACGGGCCTGGAGGGAAGAGGCGGGCAAAAGCGCCTCCGCCCCTTCTTCCTCAGTTCTCTGCCTGCCGCTGCATGCAAAGCAGACCCTAACATATGCATGCAGAGGGAGGGGGGCTCGCGAACACGTTTCTGATTAAGAGAGGGGGAGGAGAAGAACGCTGGGCATTATGATACAGTGGGTGGAAGGGGCCCGCGGTCGGCGAGCTCTGTGCGCGGGGTTCGTAGGCTGAGGGGGAGGGGGAGGAAAGAGGAGGGTTAGGGCTGGGGATGAATATCCACCGGTTTACTTTATTGCGGGAAAGAAGGGAGGGTACCTCAAGCTAAGCATTAGAAGCCTGCAAGGCTGGGAAAGCAGAGAAGGAGGGAGAGGTTTGTACCGGACAACTTGAGTTGGCTGAGGCTGGGGGATCGATACCAGCCTGCAGCCCCGGGGCAACCTCCATCCCCCCAGCCGAGGTGGAGTTCGCTGGAAGGTCACGCACCCTTCCTGGACTGCGCACCGGTACAGCGCACTGCATGTAATATTACAGCCTGGGGCGGCGATTTGGGAAAAGGGGGAGGGAGGGTCGTGGTGAGCAGGTTGCAATCAGCTCTAGTCCTCTGGAGGGTGCACCGCACGCCTCCAGAGAAGGTCCACAGCCTCCTGGTGCTGAAAACCTACGTCCCATCACGGGCGAAATGTTTGTGCAGAGCGAACGATGGGGTGGGGGCTGGAGGGGAGCAGAGAAAAGGAAGAGACACAGGCAGGATCCAACTCCCCTAACTCGTCCAGGATCGATCGTCGTTCCAACTGCGCAGGATGGAGCCCAGATGGTTTGCAAAGCGCACATTCAAGCGCACACACAAAACCAGATTCCGTTGTTGCATCGCGTGGTTTACTAGGTGCAGAAAGGGTGGGAGTAGCGAAAGAGTCTCTTAAACAGCAGCCCCAGGACTCTGCTAAGGATGTAGATACCCCATTGTGGACGGTTTCTCCATTGCTATATATTTAACGTTAGGTACTGGGGGAGGGGGGGTTGCTTCAGAGTAGCTGCTCTGATCAGTTACAGATTGGCGACCACGTGGATTCCTCAAGCATCCTGATTTGCTCCCTCTCCTACTCTCGCTTATTTTTCTTTTGTGTTTGCCCACCCCCCCCCCACCTTTAATATGAATAACGGTCTGCAGAGGTAATAGGCAGGGGGACTGAATGGCAGGCTTTATATAAATGTTGTCAACAGGATTTCTTCCCGACCTCCAACTCTGAGAAAATATAAACTGGCTAGTTGTGAGTAACCTCCTCACTTCAAGCACACCTCATTTGGCACCGGTGGGAGGTCTGCAGGTTGGTAGAGGTAGCAGGAAGAATGTCTAAGATTGTGTGAAGTCTCCAGACTAAATCCTCTAGGTAGAAAAACTTGAGAAATCATCTAGTTTGTCTCTTTGCCTCCAGACTAGTCCAAAAGGAGTGAGAGCAAATCAGAATTTGGATTATTGTTAGCACTTTAACGCAGAAATAATAACGTATTTGTTGCGTACTTTCTGTGAGCCTAAGTGCTTTATGTGCATTCAATTCTTACCACGCCTCAGATAATTCTGGTTTTATGAGTGGGGAAAATGAGGGTTAGAGTAATGTTCAAAGTCACACAAGTAGCAGCACCAAAATTCATTGGGATCTGATACTACTATCCATTAACCATACTGATGATCCCAAAAAGATGTACTATTCCACCTCACACCAATTAGGATGGCTATTATCAAAAATAAATAAATAACACAAGTGTTGGCGAGGATGTGGTGGAGAAATTGGAATGCTTATGCACTATTGGTGGTACAGCCGCTGTGGAAAATAGTATAGCAGTTCCTCGAAATTTTAAAATAAATTGCCATGTGATCTAGCAATTCTACTTCTGAGTATATACCCAATAGAATTGAAACAGGGTCTCAAAGAGATACTTGTACACTTATGTTTATGGCAGCATTATTCACAATAGCTAAAACACAGTAGCAAATCAAATGTCCATCAACCAATGAATGGATAAGCAAAATGTAGTATATTCATACAATGGAATATTATTCAGCCCTAAAAAGGAGGAAATTCTGCAATATACTACCACATGGATGAAACTTGAGGACATTATGCTGAGTGAAATAAGCCAGTCACAAAAAGGCAAATACTTTGTGATTCCACTTACATTAGGTACTTACAGTAGTCAAAAATTATAAAGACAAATTGTATAACAGTAGTTGTCAGGGCCTAGAGTGAGGGGAGAATGGAGAGTTATTGTTTAATGGGTATTGAGTTTCAGTTTTACAAAATTAAGAGTTATGTGGTGGTGAGAGCTACACAATAATATGAATATATTTTTTACCAAGACATTGTGCCTTATTCATAAGGTAACTTAAACTCTATGTGCTTAATTTTTTAAATTTTAATTCAATTTATTTTTCTGGAATACCTAATATAATCATATATTAAAAATTTAAAAGACTTAAAGTGTTCACTCCACTCTTGTGCTGAACTATTCTCCTCTCCCCAAATCATATCTTACATTTCTTAAAGACAACTAATGTTATCAATTTCTCATACATTCTTCTAGAGATAGTCTGTGCCTACACAAGCAAATACATATAGAAGTTTTCCCCTAAATGAAAGACTGTCAAACCTATTTCCTGGGTCTTGCTTGGAAATCTATATCTCGGAAATCATTTCTTGTCAGTAGCCAGCATTTCTTGGGACTGCATGCAATAAATGTCATATAATTTATTTAAACAGTTCTCTATTGGTGGGTACTTAAGCTGTTTCCAAACTTTGGCTATTTCAGACAATGCTGCAGTGCATAACCTTGAACATATTTAATTTAGCCAATGTGCAAATATATCTGTAGTGTAAATTTTTACAAGTTTAATTGCTGAGTCAAAAAGTATATACATTTATAATGTTGATAAACGTTGCCAAATTGTCCCCCATAAAGATTGCACTAATTCATACTCCCACCAGTAATGTCTGAGTACCTCTTTTCCACACCTTTCCAAAAAAAAAAAAAAAGGATTTAATTTCTTGATTTTTGTCAACCTAGAAGAAATGCACATATTTTAAATTTTTTCCAAATAAAAAAAAGAAACTTAAGAAAGGAACCTCAAATTTTGCTCCTCTCTGGAAACTCATGAATGACTTCTGGTTTGAAGGGACCTCTAGATGTTCATTCCTTTTTCGATGCCCTGGAAAGACTTCTCATTGCAAACCAGTATTGTAAAGGAACTAACTTGGGCTCAGAGTCACAAACCTGGACTTGAATTGCAGGTCCAATAATTGTAGTTATGTAATCTTGAGCCAGGCACCTGGGTTCATTTTGCCTCAATTTCCTAATTTGCAAAAATATGGATATTAATAGCAACTTCATAGGATATTATGATGTTTGAATAACATAATCTGAGTAAGTATCTTCTCTCTCAGACAGAAATGTTTACCCCCCAGGGATTTTCTTAGTCATTGGTGAAGACACCCCCTCTCAAATCAGCAATTTTCATTCTCCAAACTGGCCTCCAATGAAAAACATTGCATTAGTAGTCCCAAAAGTCCTCAGGCTAAGAAAAGAAGGGTGGCCAAGTCATTTAAATTTGCCCATAGGAAGGCTTGCCCATCACTGAACAGAAGACTGTTCCAAATCCTGAGATGCTGCTTTCTTCTAGGGAAGGAAGGGCCAAGTCCATTACTCTCCTACAAAGGCAACCTTCCACTAAGAAAGCGATCGTTGCAATTTGCTACTGCCTTGAATCCATGAGTTTCCATTTCTGAACTCAAAAAGAATTAGGTATAGCTAGCTATACCTATGTCTAAAAGAACTGTAAATACTGACCCCAGCATGGACAGCTGGCTTTCTGTAAAGGATTGTGTACAGTCCTGACCAAAGGCAAAGATTCGATGATTTGGGGATCATTAGCTCCTTTAGAACAAGAACTGTGTATTACTTATATTTTTACCCCCTGTGCCAAGTAGTGTTTGTAGCAGCCCATTAATGTTTGCATAATAAATGATCCTCCCCAGCTGTACCCTTGGACATACCTAAGGAGTCTTGTTTTGTCAGAGGATTTGGCAAAATGTGCTGGCCTGGTTTGTTTGTTTGTTTGTTTGTTTGTTTAACATTTTATTTAAAATCAGTTAAATTGTCTCCAACTGAAATTGTACAGATGAGCAAAGTTCCTATCTCTCAAAGAAAGAAAAATAGTGGGAATAATTACTATTTGATCATTACTGTTTCACCTTGTAGAAGCTTGATGGAGATGTTGCACTGGGGCATTTCTCTTCCCTCTATTTCTACTTACCTCTAAATCATACTCTTACAGTAGTCTTCTGATTGGTATCCCCACCTTCAACCTCTGTGCTTTCTGATTTCCTGTCCTTTTTCAACAAGCATTTATTCAACATCTGCTTCGTACCAGTTATTAAGTTAGATCTGGAGATACAAAGATGCTATATCACAAAACTTTCAAAGAAACATAAAAAGGGGGGACCTTTGAGAAACAAACAGCAATTCAGTGTTGCTTGCACATAAGGTACATGTTGGAAGGTGTCAAAAGATGACTGGCCAGATCGCATTTAGGAATTTGGATTTTATCCTAAAAGCTAGGAAAATATTGAAAGATTTCAAGCAGGGATAGACAATGGAATTTGTGTCACATCATTGTGGCAACTGATCATAAGAAAGTAGACTGATGGTGAGATTAGAGGCAGAAAATGCATTTAGGATATTTCTGACCTCTTCCCAGGGCTTCAGACTCATGTATCCATATGCAGTAGTCCAGATGATGCATGCAGTGTCAGTGAAGATGTAGGAATGAGGACAGCTTCCAGAGATATTTAGCAGATAGAATGACTTTTGGTGTCCGTTCAGATATGACAAATAAAGAGGAGGGGCTTTTCTCAGGTTGCTGGCTGGAGTCATAATGGCAGGAAGAACATAATATAAGAACAGGAAGAAGAACATTTTTTTGCTTGGAGATGATGGGTTTGGTTTTGAAACAGTTGAGCTTGAGAGGCCTCTGAGATCTGCAGGTGGAGCTGTCTAATAGGCAATTGGATATATTGGACAGGAGCTCAGGAGAAAAAGCTAAAAATATAGACCTGGAACTTTGAAGCTTAGAGATAGTAGTTGAAAACATAAGCATACATGAGGCCACACAGAAAAAGTGTGTGTAGCACACAGAGTCAAAAGGGGTCAAGAATAGAACCAGAAGAAATGCAGGACTATCAGGTGAGCTAACAAAAAAAAAAAATAGCCAATGAAAGGAAACTGAGAAAGAATGTTCAGTAAGGTAAAATAAGGAAGAAGGGAGCCAAAGGAGAATGAGTTTCAGACAGAGGAGCTGTTAATAATATCAAATGTAGCTGAGACATCAAGAAGCAAAAGGATTGAAGAGTGTTCCTCATGCTCCTAGGAAGTCACAGGTGTTCTCAGTAAGAGCAGTTGCAGGGCAAAAGATGAAGTCTCAAGTCAGATCGTACTTGGTTGAGGGGGAAATGGAGAGGGCCCGGGTAAGACAGTGGAAGCAACTCTTTGGGGAGGCTCAGCTGTAAAGGGAAAAAGAAGGATTTTAGCTGGAGCACCTGAAAAATGGTTAAGTGCTTATTTATTTATTTTTAAGCTACATTTTGGTTATTATAAAAGTAACATATGCAAGAAAAAATGTCAATATAAAAGAATATAAAATAATAAGTCTAAATATCTCTTCCTTAAAAGGTAATCCCTGGAAAGTTTGTTATTTAATATTTCAGAAGGTAAGCACATATAGATAGATGGATAGATAGATGTATATTTTATGTAGATACATTTCATAGATATATGTTGTATATATCTATAAATATATAGATATATGTTACATATCTATATATACAGATGTATACACATACACACACCTATTTCTTTACTCAAGTGATTATACCATACAAACTACTGTACCTGACCCCTTAATCTTTTTCACTTAATAATATGTTCTGGAAACATGTCCATATCTTTCTGACTTTATCTCTTGCCCCTCTCTCCCTAGTTCATTGTGCTTTTACTGCTCTGACCTCCTTTCAGTTCCTGGAACACACCAGGCACACTCACACCTTAATGCTTTTGCACTTACTGTTCCCTCTGCCTGGAATTTTCTTCCCCTAGATATCCTCTTGGCTCCTCTCTCACTTCCTTCAGATTTCTACTTAAATACCACCTCCTCAGAAAGGCTACCACCTATCACTCATAATATCTTACCCTACTTAATTATTCTTCACGGCACTTACTATCATCCATTTGCTGACTTGAACAGTGTCAGTCTCTCCCACAAGGATATGAGTTCTGTGAAGGGAGGGACTTTTTCTGTTTCACTACTCCACATCCAGAGCCTAGAACAGTACCTGACCCTTAACAGGTACTCAGTAAAATAGGAAAAAGAATATATAGCTAGCATAGTTAGTATAGTATTATGGATAACAACATAGTGATTAAGAATGCAAACTTAAACTGTTGGAGTCTAATCTTTATTTATTTGTAGGTGTGTGTACTTGGGTGTCCTCTCTGTAAAACAGGGTTACACTAGTGCCTAACTCCCTGGGTCATTGTGAGGTTTAATGTGTGAACATACAGAACATGCTTAAAACAGTAACTGACACATAGTAAATTGTAATGAATGTTCATTGCTATATTAGTAGTATTCTGTAAGGCACTGTAGTAGCTCTAACATTCGTGACTTTATTCTTTCAGCTCTTCTTCACTTCTTTGATTATGTCTTCTCAGCTTCCTTTCTCTGACCTTCACCCCTTAAACACTGGCGTCTCCTGAGTGCTTGTCATTTCTCACATTCTCTTAGAGTGAACTCATGGTTCTCACTGCTACCCAGCCTGAAGAGTGCCATAACTGCTGCCCCAGGCAGCCCCATCCACTGGGCCTCAGACACTTGCATCCAACTGCTTTGAGCATTTCCATACTAATTACTTGTTAGGTTATATGACTCACTGAAGTGTGGGTTCCTCAAGGGCAAGAATACTTTCTTGGTTATCTTAATCTCTGTTTCTTTCAGGGGGTAGTGCTCTAGGGGTGGTGTTCTTGGTAGGTACACTTTGTAGGTACTCAAAATATAGTGAAGGGAAATGGATAATAGATTACTATAATAAGTCAGTTGATGACAAGCACTGTGTCAGTAGGATAAAGAGAGTTGGGAAAGGCTGAGGTGCAGTAGTTTACAGGACTGCCAGGGAAAACCTTTGGTTTAAGGGGACATTTAAACAGAGCACTGAAGGAAGTGAGAGAGTAAAGCAAATTATATCTGAGGAAGGAGCATAACTAGCAAATAGAGAAGGCCTGAGGTGGAGTGTGTTTAGGGGACAACAAAGAGGCCACTGTGGCTAGAGTAAAGTGACTGACAGGAATAGTGGCAGGAAATGAGGTGAGTGAAGTAATAGTGGTTGGGGGCATATCAAAACATACCAGGACTTAAAATGAGATGACAAGCCATTAGAGTGTTCTAAATAGAAGACTGACAAAATATGACTTAATATTTCAGAGGATCACTCTGGCTGCTGGTATAAGAAAAGCTAATAGAAAGGCAAAGGTAAAAAGCAGGGGAGGTCTGTTGAAAGGTTATTGCAGTGGTCGAGGTGAGAAATGATGGTCTCTGGCCTTGGGTGGTAGTGTGGAGGTGATGAGAAATGTTCAACTCAGGACATATTTTAAAGATAGAGTAATGATTTGCCGGTGTATTAAATGTAAGCTATGCGAGAAAGAGACAGAGGCAAGGATGAATGGGTGGGTAAGTAAAAAAAAATTTCACTTATTCACTTATTCATATATATCATAGAATGATACATTACAAGGCCTCCCCTAGGTCAGAAAAGAAATAAATGGGAAACTGTAGGAGAATCAGCAAAAGAAAGAAGATTCAAAATACACTCATACAATTCCATTCAGTTGTAAAGAAGAAGAGTAATGAAAGATAGGTCATTAGCTTGAGAATGAAGTAAAGTGTGTTTTTTTTTTATTTAAAGATAGAGATATTTGAGCTTATCTATAACTAGAGGGTAAGTAAAATAAAAAGGGAAAGAAAAAATTGCTTAGTGAAGATGTAGCCAAGTGAAAAGAAATACATCACAGTCTTCACTTCCTTACTATCTTCCATATGCACTTCAAACCATTGCCATCTGCCTGCCACTCCTATTAACAAAACACCAATGACTTTCTAATTGCTAAAACTAATGGAGACTCTTTAGTTCTTGTTGTACTTAGCCTTTACGCAGCAGCACCGTTGAACTTCTGAAGGCTCTCCTTTTTTGATATCTGTGACCCCAACTCTTTGCTTTCTGCTTTTCCTCCTTTCACTGTAACCTTCTATTTCAAACTCCTTCATTGGCTTTTTTTCCTGTGTCCATCCCTTAATGTTGATATTTTTCAGAGTTATGTTCTTAGCTCTTTTTTCTTTTCATTACTTCATTCATTTATTTAAGTACTTTCTGAATGCTCACTATATGCTGGGGATATAGCAATAAACAAAACCTACAAGATGCCTGCCTTCCCTTCATGGAGCTTACTCTGTCTAAGCAATCTCAATTCATACTCAAGGCCAAGGTCATCCTCTATGTGTTTGTGACTTCCAAATTTACATCTCTAGCGCTATTTTTTATTTCAAACGCACATAATCAATACTCTGTATACACTGAAGTTTGCCTCTTTCTGTATCCCCTCTACTAATTATATCACCAAGCACTCCCAACTGTCTGTTTCTTTTCAAGATTACTGTAATTGGTCCCAGTCTAATCATACTTTCATATAAGATTGAATATCCTAAAATGTTAATCCAACCATATTACTATCATTCTTAAAATACTAATAATTCCTTATCATCTTCAAGATCCTTTATTATTTTGTCAAACTCCACTTTACTCCTTGCCTCCAACACACATCTATTCCTTGTGTTCTTGCCATATGGAACTTGAATTCTCTTGTATGGTCATGCTTTGGTGCATGTTTACCTCTGTCTAAAATGTCTTTCTTGCCCTTCTTGTCCTCTTGGCTAACTTCAAGACCCAGATCAGGGTGTCATCCCCTCACCCCAGCCTTCTTCAACCTCTCCTGTGTGTATAACCATAGCATAAGGGGCAGACTATTGTTGATCTTTATATACTGTTTTGTAATTCGGTGATTCGTAATTGTTTATTTTGCTACGTCTTTCACTAGACTGTAATAAATGTCTTTCATTTCAGTATCCCAAGCAATTAATATGACCTATTATAAGAGTGTAATAAATGTTTGTTGAACAAATAAATAAATGAACAAATGACAATGAGGGAATAAAGAGGGAGAGATCACTGAAGAATAGAAAGAGATCAAGGCCAAATGAGAGGGGTCATTTTAGGAAGAATGTCCTAAATGTTTTCCTCTAAGACAGAAGAAAGGAGGGAAGAGTATAATCAGACTGAGATCAGTTTGAGGCAAAGGAAATGAAATTGAAGGAGTCCATGCTGGACAGTTTCTATTTTCTCTTTAATATACTAAGTAAGGCATTCCTCTTTTCTGTAAGATTTGCATGGGAGCGAAGATGCATAACACTTTCTTTAAATCTCAGCTTTTGAACCTGCAAAACAGTTGATTCCATTCTCTGTCCCATTAATCTTATCTCTTGCAAAGTTCTAAGAACCAAGGAGATCTTACGGGATAGGGTTTTGAGCTCCTAGGATAAGTAGCAATGGACATACTGATAGTTACTTAAATATGACTTTAAATCCTATCAGCTGAAAGCTGCTAAATTCCAAAGCCTCTATCTTTTATCACTCCTTTTAGTTCTTTTCATGTATTATCAATGCTGCAGTTCTTAGAATTGGAAACTTTTTTTTTTTTTGCCTCCAAATTACTTTGAAAAAAATTCACTAGATCTAACGTTAGCAAGCAATTTTTTGAATTATTATTACAGGGAGAAAAAGGGTAAAACTGAGCAATATTATCCTCCTACTGAGATGTCTAGCTTCTTTTTTTTTTTTTTTTTTGGTCATGCTTAAAGTCGAATTAAGTGGTCTAAAATTGGTTTAGGATTCCTTTTAGCCACTGATACCAACTTACCTTACACTAACAGGACTAGAGTTCAGTTGATCTAATTTAGAACTATCTATCCATAGATAGAATGAAAAATCTAGAAGAGGATTAAGATCATAGCCAAGGTACAAAAGGAGGAGGAAATCTGAGTTAATTATAACCTAGGTTTTGCAGTCTTAATTCCAGGAAGCTGTCTCCTAGCTAGATGGGCAACTTGGACAACTTGTAGATTGAGGAATATTCTCAGAGGAACTAGAGGCTACCAATTCAGGAATTCTGAGATAAATTTCTACAGATGAAGGTGTTAAGTATTGAAAGACTAGAATGTCTTGTCATTTGAAGAATCCCTCTGAGTAATAAGCATTTGGTTATTTTCTCTCCAGAAATCATGACTGGCCTGGAAGATTTCCCAAAGGTTACCTTTCTCAAGGCTAGTTGGGTAAGGCTGTTTTGACATATTTTTGAATCCATATTACAATGCATGCTTTGTGTTATTAATTCTTAGACTTAAAAAAAAATCACTGTATATCTTTTAGTAGAAAACTAAATTAAAAAAAATGAAAACATGAGAACATGGCCATCATTGCATAAGGCAAAAATCTCATAATCTCTGATACAAAAATGTAAACCTAAATTAAAAGCTACGTTTATTAATGTCTCTCACATGTGAAATTATATGAATTTGTGATATCAATTTTTAAAATTGGGAACTTGAGGAGTGGGAGTGGACTAAGAGGGTAAAAATGGTCAAACATACAGTGATGGAAGGAGACTTTGAATGGTGAGCACACAGATGTTGTATTATAAAGTTGAATACATGAAATTTATATAGTTATTAATCAATAATAACCCAGTAAATTTAATTTTAAAAACTGAGGTCTTATTTTGAAACATTATATGTAGAGACTGGATAGTTAAATGATCACTGATCAATTTAACTTTTAAGATGTTTAGGATTAGGTTTTAGTCTTTCCTCTTTAGCCTTATTCTCTTTTCCGAGCCTTTCTATTAACACCTAACCAATCTCATTGCTTAAGACCCAGGAAATATAATGGTGTCACTTGGTCCTGCTGAAGTTGAAACAGAGTGTCTTATGTGTGGGTCAGAATTCAGGTGTAAGTTTCCAAATAAAAACAAACCATCTCCCTTCCTCCTATCCTTCACAGTGCAATACCGACTTAAATATCTTAGAGTAGAGAAGATGTGTTTAGAGTTAGGAAACCAGGAATCAAGTCCTGCATGCCAATCCTTTATCCCTGACTCACTCACCTCAGGCAAATAATTCCACTTCATTTCATATTGTACTAAGAAGTGAGGAGAGTAACATTTTGTTTCATATCTTCTAAGATGAGTGGCTTCTGCTAACCTGCAAGAGGCCTTTCCTGTAGTTGAGATGGACAAATAAGAAAAACATAAAGTTACACATATCATTTTAAGAGAGAAAAATAATGGGTTTTGTTGTTGATTTGTGTTCTTGAGGCTTTTCTGCTGATAACTTTGAAAGGTTTTTACTACTCAGTCTTCATAAGCAGCTCTCTTCTGGGATGGGTGGATGGGGGTCAGATGGTGATAGCAGAGCAAACAAACTCCGGGATCCCAAACGAAGGGCCATTTGGTGCCAGAGCAGTGGAGATAAAATTTGGAGCCTCCGGTGAAGTGGAAATTAGTTTCCCTAATGGAGTAGTAATGTGGGTATCATATAAAGCATACTTCTACTGGCATATTCAAGGCATTTAAAACCATAACAGGGTTCAAAGTAAAGCAGTGTTGCTCAAAATATCATTCCTGACTTTGTATTAATTTGGTGAGCAATACTTTTTAAATTTTAAACCTATCCTGAGCATAAATGGCTTTCTTTCCAATACTCCCTCTGAAGGTCATTAAAATCAGTAACCATTTTTCTACTTTTACCTTTGAATTCACTGTGTTTGCAGAATTATAGTTATTCACTTGTTCTATCAAGTTCCCTACCCTCTTGAGACCCAAAGTGAGATGACATCAAGGTAAAAATATAGGCTCTCCTTAGGGGAAACAATAGCTATTTTAACAAGCAGGCTATAATTCAAAAATACACAACAGTGTTTTAACTGTTTTTGGATTTGACAATGCTGGAATGTATTTAAAAACAGAGAGTCTCTAAAGACAACCTTTCTTACTTTGTGCAAGAAGTCCGACATGTAATTCTTATAAAAACCCATCCAAAGATTGCATGGGGTAAATCCTATGAGGAAAAGTATGGTACTATAAACCTATATATGATGTGCTTATTTCGGCTTTATTAAGAATATAAATCTTGAAGTCCAGGCTTGGCAAAGAAAGGAGTTAAAATGATCAGTTCCTAAGGAATTTCTCGGATTTTCAGATTTCAGGCTAGGTCTTCTATGAAGGATCTTCTGTTGCCAACCCTCTTGTTTTTCCCTCTTCAGGCCTTGTGTAAAGGCAGCCCTGTACAAGCCTTGCTAGGTAGGGAAGGGCTGCTAATCAGGGATCCAAATCTGTTTCAGAGTTAGAGGTCGAGATGCAGGAGTGGCTCAACGGGCATCAGTTTTGTAAGCAGTCGAAGCCTGTGGGCCTTCTACACTCTGCTGTTTATCAACACAGCACCAAGCACAGTAAGGAGAGTTTGTAGTTTTATTGTTTGAAAATATACTATATACAAGCCAGATTATGTGATAGGCTAGAATTACAAAGGTGATTTAGATACTGTACCTTCCTTAAAAAGCTTACAGTTTAGTAAGGGAAATAAATAAATGTAAATATATCATTAGAGTGCAATTATGTGTGCTGTAACAAGCCCAACAGGAGGGCAAAAGGAAGCAGTTTGGGAAAATCAGAAAAGACTTTTCAAAAGATATCATTAATAGGTTTTGAAAGAGGAACAGAGATGTGCCAGGTAGAAGGGGCGGAGAAGGCAGAGGGAACAGTATTTACAAAGGTATGGATTCATTCATGGATATATTAATTATTCATCACATCTGTATTGAGTAACCTCTATGTGCTTGGAGCTTGGGATTTATCATTGAACAAAATAGATTTTAAAAAATGTCTGCCTTTGTGGGGGCTTGCATTTATTTTAGCAAGGTAAAACAAACAATAAACATAATAAGTCAATAAATAATATAGAATGTGAGTTGACATTTGGGGGAAAAGAAGTAAGGTAAGGAAAAAGAATATGTGGCAAGAGGTTTCTTGGCATTGTAATTCAGGTGACTGGGAAAGCCCACACTGAAAACATTGAGTGAGGTGAAGGAGCCAGTCCTGGGAATACCTTGGAGAAGAGCATTTGAAGCTGAGGAACCAGGAGTTATCTGGTGTTTTGTGGAAGAGCAAGAGGGCCAGTGAAGCAACCTGAGAAAGGGGAACAGTGGCAGGAGATAAGTTCAGAGATGTAATAGAAAGCCAGATCTCATTGGGTCTTGTCCACTGTGAGAATTTTAGCTTTGAGTCACAGTGAGGTGGGAGCCATTGAAGGGCTCTGAGCAGATCTATGTGAAAAATAGTCTGTAGACAGGCATGTGTGAAAGCAGAGGCTGTTTGAGGCCATTTCAGCAATCCTAGTGAGAGATGATAGTGCTTTGGTGTTAGCTGAGATGGTAAAAAATGGTCAGATTCTGGATATATTTTGAAAGTAGAACCAAAGACTTCTTCATGGATTGATATGGAATATGAGAGAGAGAGAAGTCAGGATGACTCCAAAGGTTTTAGCCTGAGCAACTGAAGTTGATGTCAGCTGAGAGGGAGAAAATTGTGAACAAGTTTAAGGTGGGGATGGGGAAGAAAATCAGTTTAATTTTGGGTATGTTAATTTTGAAATGTCTATTAAAAACCCAAGTGGAGGTATCAAATAGGCAGTGGCATATATTTCTAGAGTTCAGAGTAGAGGTATGGACTAGAGATAAAATTAAGTGTCATCTGTGTATAGATGTTAATTAAAACCATGCGACTGGATGAGATCAATGAAATGAGTAGACAGAGGAAATACTGAGCCTTATCTTTGGGATATTCCAAAGACAGAAGTCCAGGGAAAGGAGGAACCAAAAAAGAAAACTGAGATGTGAACAAAAAGTAAGGAAGAAAGGCTAAAGAAAGCTGTGGAAATTAAATATATCGCAAAGTACATCAAGCAGGAGGAAATATGCAGCTGAGTCAAATACTGCTGAAGGGACAATAAAATGAGGACTGAGAAGTGACTTGACAATGTGTAAAAAGGCAGTTTCAGAGGAGTGGTAGGAATGAACGCCTTATGGGAGTGGATTTACAAGAGCAGGAATTGGAGGCAGTGAGTATCGATAACTTTAGAGGTGTTGTGCTGCAAAAGCTGATTTTGCAAAAGATGGGCTAGATAATAATCACGGTTCAAAGAAATAGTGTGTCAGGTAGTATTGTGTTCTTAAGGTTCTGATCATCCATATAGTGAGATTAGCCACCTTGTTTCCTCCAGCTATATTCAGCTGAGTGCAAGTAAGAGCAGAGCAGGGATGTAGTTTTGGCAAATGAGTACAATGGAGTGAGAGGCAGGTTGAGGGTATATTCAAAGAGACTGATCATGATTGATATATAAATAAGTTGAGTAAGGAAGGAAAACGGATTGAGGTGGTAAGGGAGATGGTAATATTTCTAAGTTTCCCAGTGCTGCCGCTGCTGCTGCAGTCCAAGGACTGCATACATTGAAAACTACTGATCTGTGTTTATGCTGAAATTGCCAAGAATTAAGTAGTTTTGTAGAGTGACACTTAGCCCGGAGGAAAAAAAACTTTCAAGAGTAGCCTAGCAATTGGTAGAAAACAATCAGGGGCAGTGGGTATATAACCTGATGATGAGATTTAATTCAGAGTTTTTATGGGGACTGGTTAGAAATTGTGCAGCTGAAACAATGGTTGGTAGCAAAATGAGATTAAGGCAACATTAAAGGCAGATTGTTAACAGCCTTGCAGGTCAGTATTTTATTAGTATCAGGGTCTTTTATTTGGTAAGCAGGTCTAGTATAAATTCCTTGCTAAAGGAACCTCTGGTAGAATCACTACTGTATTCACCTCACGTGATCACAATTGTACCAATTGATGTTCTGGTAGAAATAAAACTGTCCCGACCCGCGGGACCTAGTTATTTGTGGGGACGAGGAGGATCCGACCTGAAAGAAAATGGGGGCGAGAGAAGAGCGAAGGCAAGACAATACTCTGATCAAGCCTTCGAATTTTATTGTGAGACAGGGGTATATATACACTGGTGTTCAGGGGCGGAGTGGGCTATAGGATACATGTAGGCAGGGGATTGGCCGCGTAGCAGGGGTGGCAATAAGCTACATTCTGATTGGTATAGATAATGGGGAAGGAGGAGGAGAGAAAAGTATCTTTTGGCGCGCGCGGGCTTGCAGCTAATCTCCAGGAAGTGAAGCAGGAACCTCATGAACCGTGGCCATCTTTTTTTCTTTGTGTGGCTCCCGACATCTCCCCCTTTTTTATTTATTAAAATGCCAAAGCTTTCCCAGCTATGGCGCAGATAGACTGTGCCTGTCTTAGGCGACCCTCCGCAGGTCTGGGCCTTACCCGTCATTGGCACATGAAAGTCTTGCAATCATGCCCTGTCTTAGGTTGGTCCCAGCCCTGAAGGATTCTTACCCGTCTCTGACTACCAGCCTCTGCAAATGGGAGATGTATATTAGTTGAAACCTGAGCCTGGAGCCTGAGACCATGCATTTGTGGAATAGAACGTAAGCCTTCAATACTATTGATCATGCTTTGTAGCACTGCGATCCCCTGTAATTCAGGAAGCTGTTTTTGAAAAGTGTCAGCAATATGTGTTTCCAAATCTGCAATTAAACCTGAAGCATTACCATACCCCAAAATATGCTGTCTTACTTTATCCCATTCAAACATACTTTCATGATACAATACAGGAGTTATACAAAAAGAAGTAGCAGTCCAATTACATTTAAGTTGCACACATTCCTGCAAACTAACAATTTGATCTCCTAACAATATAACCGTTTGCTGTAAATCTGCTACTTGACTTTGCAATACAGAGTCAATTTGTCTTTGAGAAGTCCATAACTGTTCAGCATCCCGATGCCAGGTTCTAACATGATCAGCGGTCCGTACAGATTGATGCAGAGCCACTCCAGCCGTGGTAGCAGCAGCAGTAACATCGATGATACCCACAACAGCAGCCATCAGCATGCCAAGGAATCTTTTAGCTCTTCTTTTAACATGGCCCATCAGTTGCTGCAAAATCATAGTGGCAGGAGAGTCCTGCCAGGGTCGAGACAATCTAACCGGCATCCACACTTCAGTTCTAGCTCTAAGGATATATAAGCTTTCATATGACTTGTTAAAAGGAATAGAAGAGTTAATAAAAGTGTAAAAAGCACAGTATTTACATGAAACATAACCTAGAGCTTCATTCCACCCCACCTTGCCCTTCATAACGATATAGGAGAGCCGAACACAGACTAGAGCAAAGTGAGTAACATTTTTAAATCCTTCCATACTTAACAAAAACAAGTGACCTACCCCAACAATTTGTTCAGAAGTCTGCAAAATTGTCAACCATGCTTGAGCACCTAGCTGTAAACAGTGTTCTCCAGCTCCCATGCAAATTGGCATCCCTTCCGTTCCCACGGTATAGTTCTTAATCACTCTCCCTGTTAGATCCTTGTAGTATACTGACTGCTGCAAAAGCTCACTGGTCTGTTTCACCCAATGCCGATGAGCTGCTGTGCTACCTTGTTCATCTAGATTTAAAAAATTTAATAAGTATATAAATGCTCTATTAAGCCTTTGTCTCAGGGTATACCATATTCCCCCTTTTTTATTTTATAAGCTTATCCTTCTTAGAAAATGTTGCAGGAGACACCCCAAGGATGTCTTCTGTGAACTCTGGTTTTTTCCCCTCTAACGCTTGCGCAGAAAACACAAAACAGAAAGCACAAAACAGACACTCAGACAAGGACAATTACTGAGGTGTAGGTGGGCCTAGAGAAATTTGCCACCTACCACTTAGACAAGACTAAAGACAATAAACAGACTTTGACAACAGGGCACAGGAGGCGGCGTCCCGCTGCCTGGCCATGGTCTGGGAGATATATGACTGCGTCCAGTCTCTCCACGGACCCCTGGTGACCGGTCAACAGAAACAGGAACATAAAGGTACCTTTAAAAGCACTGAAACTTGTAATTTAGTCATTACTTTTCTCATTTCCAATACAAAATCAAGTTATCTTCACTGTTGATTCCACGCTAAAATGTCCTAAGTTTTAGACTAATTTTAAAGTTTTTAAATTTCAAGTTAGAGAAAGGCCCTTTACCACACAATAATGAAACCTGAGCAATGCAAGTTTGTGACTACAAGAATATCTTTCAACAATACAGTATTTAAAATTCTTTTTCACCAGCGGTGTTAGTTTCCAAGGACTATCCAATGCAGTGGGCCCTTCTAAAATAGAGAACAAATTAGTTAAAGCACATGTGAGGATAAAGGGAAGGACAGAGCCAATTATATCTCTCAATAATTTTTGAAAATTATTAACAGTATTGAGAGCTTCTCGCCTAATTTCTATTTTTTGAGGAGTAATTTTGTTGCAAAATTTTATATCCTAAATATTGAACAGAATCTTGTATATTCTCAGGAGCTATCTCGAGCCTATATTTTTCCAGAGCAGTTTTTTAGGTTTTGCGGTTATAAGCGGTTTTTTAGAGGGACCCTTTTGCGAAGGTTGGGAAACAACCAATTTTTGGAGATGGCGGGTTATTCTTTGTTCTACTATCTGCGCTATGAGGTCTTCAGTACCGGTAGGGGGGCTAACAGGACCGGGAGCCGGAGGGGCAGTGGGGGGGCCGACGGGGCAAAAAGGCCGGGGCGCAAACATTGGGAGGCCGAATAGGGGGAGTGTAAGAAGGGAGATTAAGCGACGGGGCGGCAAGGGGCCAATCTGGGTTGTGATACCTGGCCGCTTCGCCTTCTAGTTCGGCCGCGTCTCCCGGATCCAAAGGCTCGCCATTTTGGCCCTTGGACAGGACCGGAAAAACCTTTTGTGTATCAACAAAGTCCGAATCTCGAGGGAGAGGCGGATAAATGCAACATTTGGGAGGGGCATCAGGGAGGGCATTGAGCAAAGATGGCGTCGGGCTGGGGGAGGGGGACTTAGCTGATTTTGGAGCAGGGGGATCGCCCGAAAGAGACGACCTTGAGGCTGCCCGAGATAGAGGGCGAAGGCAATATTCTGCTACAGACAAGAGTTGGCGTTTATCAGGGTCAGTAGTTTCAACAATATCTCTGATAAGACCCCAGTAAGAAAATACCGAAACAGGAACAGAATCGGGACCGTTTTTGATAAGATAATCATTTAAATCTCTACCTACTTTCTGCCATTTTTTAGGGTGAATTTCGGGGCCATTAACAATAAACCACGGACAGACTTCATCAACAAAAATAAAAAACTTTACCAAGTCTTTCTTTTTAACTCGAACTCCTCTCTCCCTAAGTGAACTTTTTAGGTCTCTTATGAAGACCGCTTCTTTACTTAATCTAGTTCCCATTTTCTTGTAAGGCGGCCGTATACTCACCAGGACGACGACCTCCGTGAGCGGCGAAAGGGTCTTTTTAGGCGTCTCCTATTTGCATCATTCAAAAAAAAGGTCTGGCCAGACGATATCTTACTCGGGGGTCCGCCTGTGAAGGATCCGAGCCTCGAGCCCCACGTTGGGCGCCACTTGTCCCGACCCGCGGGACCTAGTTATTTGTGGGGACGAGGAGGATCCGACCTGAAAGAAAATGGGGGCGAGAGAAGAGCGAAGGCAAGACAATACTCTGATCAAGCCTTCGAATTTTATTGTGAGACAGGGGTATATATACACTGGTGTTCAGGGGCGGAGTGGGCTATAGGATACATGTAGGCAGGGGATTGGCCGCGTAGCAGGGGTGGCAATAAGCTACATTCTGATTGGTATATGATAATGGGGAAGGAGGAGGAGAGAAGAGTATCTTTTGGCGCGCGCGGGCTTGCAGCTAATCTCCAGGAAGTGAAGCAGGAACCTCATGAACCGTGGCCATCTTTTTTTCTTTGTGTGGCTCCCGACATAAAACCATACTAATTAGGAAATATTAAGTCCTACAAAGCTAGATGTCGCTATGTAAGATTGGTGGGCTGACATCTGATGAGATAATAAAGCTGAACAAGCCTGACAGTCCTGAGAATATACAGAAATACAGAATGAAATTGTGACAACATAGTGAAGTCTAAAAGGTGGTCAGGAGTAAAGTCAGGGCATGGGATCATCACCTGGGCCCAATTAGTGGTTTCCATCGCTTATAACTCATGGGATCCCAGCCAAATCATGCAACATTTCTGCTTAGTTCCTGACTTGTTAAATGGGTCTATCACTTATGCCATGTGCCTCAAAAGGAAATTTGAGGGCTAAATGAGGTAGTCAGTGCAAGTGCTTTGAAAAGGTGCAGTTCAATACAAATATGAGGTATTTAAAAAGTGTTGTGCTATCCATAGAAATTTGAGGAGAGATACTTAGGTATATAAGAGGTAAGTGGAGAAGAAACTTACCCCAAAACAATGCCGAAGTACATAGAACAAAGGATCAAATATGTAATGTGGAGTTTCACATTCAACATGGTCTTAAAGCCTCATAGAGGTTTTGCTTTTTGACATCTATGTTGAAGCTTTTTCATATAGTAGTTTCCTTAGGAAGCATGCCTTTGGACCACATGCACTCTCACATGTACCTGGTGCATGTTTCTATCCTAGCTTTTGTTACCTGGAATTGATATTGCTGGCTGATGATAGACTACAAACTGAGGGCAGGGATGGTGCCTTGTCAAAATCTTTTGATGGTTTTACATTCACAGTCCTTAAGATAGTCTCATCCTTAATATGCCATAAAATGTACTTCACAATCTGGTCCCCTTTATTTTTGGTTTTACCTGGTGATTCAGTCATACTTAAATTCTTTCGGAACCTCCAATGTGCCAGACGTTTGCTGACTTAATAGCTTTGCACAGGCTGTTCCACCTGCCCAATGTGCCTTGTTCCATTCTTCTTGGCTAATTCTTAGCTTGTTCTGGTTTACTTTAGATATTAATTCTTCTGACAGCCTCCCTTGAACTCTCTTCTCATGTCTGGGTTAGACTCTTTCAAGCATTACCTTCCACTTCCCTCATTATCACACTGCCCACATTTTGGTAACTGCATGCTTAATTACCTCTCAGCTGACCAAACTCTTGTGAAACAAGTATACATGTTCATGAATGTTTCTACCATTTAGCACAGGGCCGGATTTATAAGGTACACAATAAATATCTGAGGTAAATGAAATTGTTAATAGTAAACACTTGGCACACACAAATTCAGTGAAAGCCTAAACAGTTCTCTATTAGAAGAAATTGGGGTTTAGGAGGGCAAAGAGTAACAGGCCTGTTTATTTCGAGAACTTTCTGGGTGACCATGTGGTTAAAAAGAAATCACATTACAGATCATAAAAATTTTTTGGTTAATTTTAATACACACTGCATGAAATAGAAAAACTCATAAAGATCACCATTGCTGTAGTAATATCTTTTTAGTCTTCAGCTATGCATTTTTTAAGTTACTGAATGCTTTTTGAAAGGAGATAGTTTGTTTTGACCACCTGTATTTATGCAGAGGCAGTATTAGGAATTACTTCATATTTCAGAAGAGTAGCAGTCTCTACAGAGACTTTCTTGTATCTCACTTAGAAAAGCTGTGCCCTTTTTAAAGCTAAAGCAGCAGTGTTCTAAATGCAATAAGTAACTCTGGGATTGATTGTATAAATGTTCAATACTATTAAAGGATTAATATTATTAATACTATATTGTGAGCCATGATGCTTTTCTAATATGCAATAATCTTCTGGTTATTATCAGCTGGTACTGCATGTTTTGCAATGGCTATAAGAGAGTTACAATGGATTCAACAAGTACCAATGAGCCATTCAAAGATGGTAAGATGCCCAGAAAAGCCAATGAATAATTCTCTCCTATTCCTCAATAAAATGGCTCAAGAAAACATACTGATAACCAATCACTTCTATTTATTTCAGGACATAATATACTTTTTAGACCCCTGGATGATACTGAGTTATAACCCTGTTTAAATAGCCACATTTTTGCAAAGACAGGTTATAAAAATCATAAAACCGGATAGACTAATAATACAAATCTAAAAATTAGATTAAAAATGTAGGTCACAGCTCTCATTCACTCTGTCCTGGAATTAACGATGTTACAAAGATACATACTTAGAACACCAACAAGTATCTCAATATTTAGACATAGGTGTTATCATCAAAAAGGTGTTTCTCTAATTTTAGCAAAGAGAAACCATCCAAATTTTATTCTTTATACTACTGACATGATTTGACTTTGGTACATGGTATTACTATTTCTCCTACCAAGTTCTAGTTTTCTCAAGGCCTTTTCCAGAAATAAAATATATTTCCAATCTTCAAATTAAAATGTTATCTTCATAAATATATGTACCAGGTTGGTATAGTCACATGTATTCTTTCCAATTTCTGGCTAAGCAGACATGCATTTAGAGCTACATTAACATTAAAGCAAAAGACACTCTAACTTAATTTCAAGAGAAACTGTGACATTCCATGCAGTGTTTTATATAGAAAACATTGATTTTGACATTTCTTATTTTATTCAAATACCAGTTTGTTCATACATGGTTCAAGAACATGCAAATAATAAACCAAAAAGAAAGAGATGTTAAAGATTGGTCTTCAAACATTATAGCCAATGATGCCACGCTTCCCTATGATCTCGCCAACATAAAACCACATCCACACTTCGGTGGCCACCAAACCATTCAGCAGAGCTTCCTGAAAAAAAGCATAAACTTTAATGTACATTTTTTCCTTATTTAAAAACTGTTCTTTTTCAGGGTTAAGTGACAGAATATGAGGATGCTATTCAAATTAGAGGGCAGTTTAAGTCAAAGTCAAGAATTACTGATGTTAACTTTGTTCAACTACTGAGAACCCCTGAACTTTCGATTATGTAAGGTAAGTAATCCAGAGCTTATAAATTCTTTCAAAGGATTCTTTAAAGATCTGAACTGACTTAACACTTTCAGTATTAGTTTATGAGACATTTTATGAGCCCTCACAACCACCCACATCCTGGAAATAGCTAATACATTTAGAAGGGCATTCATATGAACGAATGGCTATGCTATGGGAAGGCAAGTCTGATAGGTATTTCTGTCTGGCCAAAATAATCAAAAGACAAAGGCTCTAGCTTCTCCTTTAAACATCATTTTTATTAATTTATTATCTGGCTTAATTAACTCTTTCCAAATATTCAGTAATTACTCAGTTTCACAGATCAATGTTTCACTGCCCTGAAGAAAAAAAGTTCACATGTGGTTCCAGAAAAGTTACACGAAAGCACAAATATGGATCTTGAAACTCTGGTAAAAAATTATACCTTTCCACAACAAAATTGAGCCTTTTCCTTTTAGTACCTGGAAGTGAATTTTCCCCTTCAAATTAGACCAAAAATATTGGAAGTTTCCTGAAAAATAACCATACTGTCCAAGATACAGGCACTAACTACCTAAACAATAATTCAGTTATTTAGGGTTTTTTTATTCTATGCTTGGACCACGAAGCAAACATAAATGCAAGTTCCAATTCTTTACTCTTTAAAATTTATCTTCACACAATTCAATATTATATGCTTTGCTAGGTTTTGGTATTTTTATTTTTCATATTAGTATTAGCTGCCTGATTGCGATATATTGTAAGAGATCTTTGGACCAAATTGGGAATAGTTAAACTACAGACGAAAGAAAAAGTGCAGAATCAGCAAGTAAGCCATCCTATTTTAATATACTAACCAAAATAGGAAGGGAAAAAAAGTTGCTCAGTAAAAAGGCTCACTTCTTTGTTATAAGACTAATAGGAAACTAGGATATATAATAGCCCAATCATTACAACCCAGACAACAAAATTAGAGAGGTAAATTTCTTTCTCAAGAAGAGAGATTATTTTATTATGTTGGTTTCAGCCTCACTGGAAAATACATACATTAATCAAAATGATCAGAAAAATCCCAAGGGAAGACATTTTCTGTTATGTACATACGATTTCATTTAGCCCATAGTTACCTTAACTGTGAGCTGTTTGAAGCTACCAGTTTGAGCGCTACTGACTATTTTTCTCAAGCTCTGAATAGCTGTAGGGATCTCAGCAGGGGTTGGAGGAACCAGTTCAACCTTGGCATAGTGCCAAAATGTGGCCAATCGCGGCTTTGAGTAAGTCACAGCAGCTGGAAAATAAAACAAAACAAAACACCAGGATGAACTCACTAGAGACCGAAAGAAGCAGATGTGTGGGCTGGACACAAATATTTATTCATGCATCACATTCATTCACCACTTGTACCAAATGTGCACCCGGTGTGAAAAGTCAAAGCTGCTCCCTGGTAACAAGAGGCTTTTAAAGATGAAGAACACCTGTGTCAAAGGGCAGTTCTATCACCCAGGAAGCTATAAGTACATTAAATTATGCCAGAACTTCACCAGTGAGCAGCTAGCACTGTTACTTCATTTATGACTGGTAAATCTAGTTAACTGTAAAGTTACTTTAAGTTGGGATTCAAAACCAAGAAAACAGTAGCAATGTAACTATATTTTCTTGGTAGAGAGACCAGAAAATTTGGAAGAAGAGGTACAGAAAGGGAGGGAAGGAGCTATGTAGAATGGTATACTTAAGAATAAGATTAAATTTTATCACAATATTGGCCACAAATCCAGATGGAATTATATCAGGTAAGTATCCACGTCTAGGGTCCTCATCAATATGTACTAGAGTCAATATTTCTTTAACAAAAGCACAGTTGATCATCCTTCAAAACACCTCAAATAATAAAAATAAAACCTACATGTATTGTTAAGGGTAGCCAAAACTTGAATCTATTACTAAGCTGAAATTCCTCAAAGTATTTACCATTTCAGGGAGGGAGGGGAAGATTTTTAACAATTACTGTAGATGTGAGACTATGGTCGTGATTTCAGCAAGAGAAAGGCTTTATATAAAAAAAAATTATAAGACAAAAGTAATAAAAACACAAATGCATGAACATTCATACAGTGTTTACTGTTCAAAGATGGATCCAAGGTTCTTGGTACTTTTCCTATTATTAGTTGCCTGTATTTGGGTATTTCACTACTCTTAGAATTATGATCTCCATTACCCTCTGTGCTTAAGGCTATGGGTCAATCTTCAAGCAGGCATAAAGCTCTAAGAAATAGTGCCAAATCGAATTGCAAATGCCTGAAGACTGGGCTATCAAAAGTATCTCTCTAGGACATACAAATGGCCAACAAATATATGACAAGATGCTCAACATCACTAGCTATTAGGGAAATGCAAATCAAAACCACAATGAGATATCATCATCTCATACCTGTTAGAATAGCTATAATCAACAGGACAAGTAATAACAAATGCTGGAGAGGATGTGGTGAAAAAGGAACCCTCATACACTGCTGGTGGGACTGCAAACTGGTGCAGCCACTATGGAAAACAGTATGGAGGTTCCTCAAAAAACTAAGAATTGCTCTACCATATGATCCAGCAATCCCTCTACTGGGTATTTACCCCAAAGACTTGAAAACTCATATCCAAAAAGATATTTGCATGCCGATGTTCATAGCAGCATTATTCACAGTGGCCAGGACATGGAAACAACCAAAATGTCCTATGGTAGATGACTGGCTAAAGAAGCTGTGGTACATATATATAATGGAATATTACTCAGCCATAAGAAGAGATGAAATACTGCCATTTGCAACAACATGAATGGACCTTGAGATAATCATGCTAAGTGAAATAATCCAGACAGAAAAGGTTGAAAATCACATATCACTTATATGTGGGATATAAACCTAAAAGCAACAAATGAACAGGACAAACAAACAGAGACTCAGGGACATGGACTAGTGATTACCAGAGGGAAGAGAGGGAAAAATTTTTTTAAATCAAATGTTAAAATAATAAATTAATCGGTTAAAAAAAAAAAGTAAAGTCTGAGTAACTCTCTTTAAAATTATCTTCAACACACAGGTATTTCATCCTTAAAAAGAAATCAGTGTACTTTAGTTGGTAAATCCATTTTCAGGGCATATTGGTTAAAACGTTTTAAACTGCTTTACATGTACACAAGGGATGAACAAAATATAAGTAAATGAATGAAGTCGGTTTCTCACTATAAGAGAGAAGTTACAGATGGGAAGAAAAAAAAGAATAAATCCCACGGTGCTGGATTAGAGTTGGGGGACATTCATATAAACTCATGTATAGCCTTTTATATATATCTATATAAATAGACACACACATATGTACACACACAGATGTGCACAAACATATATATATATATATATATATAATACAACACACACATATATACATTTATACACATGGGTTAGTGAATACACACACACTCTTGCCCATTAAGAGGGCCAAGAAACAATGATATTATAGTAGTTCAGTGGCAAGAAACTATTCAGTGCTTAGATCTTAATTTTAAAATACCCTTGTCTAATAAAAGGAACTAGGGCTCCTTGGAGAAATGGCTGATTCTAAGGATGGGGCAGGGAAAATAAGTCTTGTAGTGCCAGGAAGTAAGGGGGTATGTCAGAGGGACACAGGTGTAAAACTTAAGAGACTTCTCACCAAGAATGCAACAAATTGAGCAACAAAATAAATAACATACTATTGGAGGTATGGAGGTATGAAATAAATGAACACGAGTCCATACTATAAATGACTGAATAAATTAATCAGGAAGAGGTAAATCTTTTAAATGTATGTAGACACATCTTCCTACAGGAGATGGAATCCCTACTGCTGGCTGCAGCTACCCTTCTCCCCTCACCACCTACTCCATACACTGTGGGTTAGACTTAGTTATTTGCTTCTAAAGAAGAGATAGGAAAGGGAAAAACAGTGAGTGACTCTACAGTTTAGAAATCGAGCAAACGTTATCTTAACCAAGTGATAAAAACTAATTTCACCAGCGACATTATATGGATATCATGTACGACCTGATATGTGTGTGATTGGAGCACTTTACTTCGTGGTATTCTTTCTTAAAACCCATAGTGCCAGACTAATCATGAGACAAACACCACACAAAGCTAGATTGGGAAACATCTTTATAGGACACTAAGGGAACTACATAGATACCTTAAGACTGTCGAGGTCATGAAAGATAAGGTGAGATTGGGAAACTGTTACAGAGACTAAGGAGATTGACAACTCAATGCAATGTGGCACCCTAATTTGATTCCTGGAACAAAAAATAGAAAAACCGGTGAAATCCAAATAAAGTCTCAAGTTTAGAAATAGAAAAAAAAAAATCATACTCTATTAACTTTCTGGAGAAGTTTGATAATAAAACCCTTATCTATAAGATTCTTTGTCCACCAGGGGAATTAAGAGATAGTAAATTTTGTTAGATATTTAACATTCACATTTAATACACTGAGTTATGTTATCAAGCAAAATATAATTCCACTTTAATATTCTGGCCCCAGTTGAGTTCTCCTTTTTGAGTACTTCTGGAAGAGTAATAAAACCATTATTTTTCAATTAGTCTTAATAATAGAGGGAAAAATTTGTCTACTTCATAATAAAGTTACTTTTGTATTACTATTTTTGGATTTCATTATTAAAATTAGTTTACAATTCCCCAACACATGACACCTAAAATATGTGAAAGCTGTGGCAAGAAAAAAAAAACCTACTTGAAACTTAGAATGAAGCCACTAATCCTTCTCTTTTTATTTATGAAAACACATAAATCTTTGTTGCAAACTTAAGTTCTTTGGTAAAATGTCTACACTAGTAGACTGTGGGGTTCTGCAGGAGGAGAAAAAGTATTTATAGGATCTAGCACTGTAAGGCCTTTGATAATTCATTGTTTCACTGCAGCTGGAGAAAATAAATAAGAAAATACCAATACTGCAAAAGTTTCAAAAATATTACAGGTATTGAAAAAGTTCTTTCCATTCGCATTTCACAATCAAATTTGAGCGAAAGCTACTTAGGAATTTTGCACTTCAATCACTTACTCGAATATCGTACATCTAGTGAAGAAGCTTTCATCAATTTAACTTATCTTACCTCTGGAATAAAACGAATAACTTGCTACCCAGCAGACAACTGAAATATTTACTCACAGAGCAGACCACGACGATTCAGGGTTGTTCCTGAAATACAGCGGTCTACCAGTCAAGCTTCAGCTTTTTCAAACGGAAAAACCCCATTAATACTAAGCCGTAATAACAGATTGCTGTTTACACACGTCCCTTTCTGTGTTTACTGGAACAGGGAGGGATACTCTTCCCTGAAGCTCAACTTATCTAAAAATTCCCTCAGAATCTGGCCAAGACAGCAAACTCAATATTCAAAAACTCATCCTACCTTAAAATTTTCTGTAGACTTCCAAATACTCCATTGAGAGCCAGACAACCCGATGAGGCCTAATTTATGTCCTTTCACAAATAGCTGCATTCCCCCCACCCGCTTCCCTGGCTCGGCTCTTCTAGCAGAGCCTTGTGCTCCACATTCCTGTTCCTAGACATCTAAGGGGGGGTGTAATGGCGTCAGCAGCTGGGCTTCCCGCATACTACCTTCCTTCACTGTGGTGGTTAGAATTCAGAACTTCTAGGGTCTATAGAGAACTATAACTGCAGGCCAGGGAAGCAGAAAGCTAGAGAAGCCAAAAACCTGCCTCCTGCTCCCCCCACCTTCAGGTCGTTCCTGCCCCGGCTCCCGCAGACACCGCGGGTTCCCACGGCCCGCGTCTTCCTTACAGGCTCTCGCAGGCATCCCGTCCTACCCTCTACCCTGCTCGGCAGTCTGATGCCGCGAGCTCACCGTTTACCAGCGCCGGGGCCTTCTCCGCGAGGTTACGGACAAACTGGGCCATAGTTATAGGATGGGAAGTCCGTGGCCTCCAACGGCCGATTGAATGTCACCCCCGGAAGGACCCATCGAAGGACCTTGTTCCACTTCCAAGGTCAGGCCTCCTCTTTCCGTGCCGGTCCAAGATATTTAGACTTCCTACTGTCTCTTCCAGAATTTAGCTGGTTAATTTTGCTTCTTTAGTCACAGAGGAAAAAGTGGATACGAAAATATGGAGCAGAATACACGCGGATAACCTTAGGATTGCATAGAGAAACAGGCATTTATTGGGGGCAGTCGCGAATGGAGGCCTCCGAGGGCGGCGAATGGAGGAAAGGCGCATGCGCCCTGAGCTTTCCTAGCTTTCGGTGACGCAACCTGGTTGTTGTTGTTTTAATTTTCTTTGCTTAAGATGCTTTGGCTCTTTCTGAGAACGTGGGGAGTTAGGGCTGGAATGCACCGCTGAGCTTTTACTGGACCAACACGATCATTTTACAAAGGCAGAGAGAGTCCTAGGCCAAACATGTGAAGGTTGGGGGACCCGACTCAGCCTTTTTTTGGCTGATTTTTTGTAGTCCCGGTTTTCCCAGCATCCTGTATCAGGCTTGGAATCTAATTCCCTTAATTCCCTAACCAGCCACAAGGAACTATGCAGATTTGAAGAACAAAATCACATTTACAGAGGGCTTCCAGGATGCCAGACATTTTGGAATTTAAAGAAAACCTGTGTTAGTGTCCCCATTTAACAAGAGTTTTGACAAATGGCCATATAGCTAGCGGCAGAGTTGGGGCATCTGAAGAGGTTGCAACGTAAACAGAAGGGACATCATTCTCAGATTAGACATGGTGCTGATCTGGGAAGATTTCCTAGAGAAGGAGATCCCTGAGTTGATGTAAAACAACAGCTAAATACCTCAGAGTTGAAACTTTATAATTTAGCATGACTGTAAGAAAAGATGTTAGGAAAGTGGCATTTGATGAGAAAAACAATAGTTAATGTACCCTGGAGAAGCCTGAGCAGAAGTATAACTGACTGATGTCATGGTTAGAGGTGGAAAGTAAAACTAGTAGCCAAGAGCAGCATTTTTCTCAAGAGAAGTCAAGTTAAGAATGAGAAAGTCAATTTGGAACTATGGAAGCATTAGCTAGACCAATTTCAAAAAATAGAAGCCTGAGCAAATGAATGAATATGGTTGTAAAGGAAAACAAGTCAGAAAACCAAATAGGAATGTGGAAATCTGGGGAGATTGAAGATAGAGAACTGGATTGACAAAATCCCTGATGAGGCGGGAAAGAGGGCTGGAGGAATTGGAGCAGCCCCGGAATGGTGGAGACTTTTCCACAGATGGGATGAAGAGAGAATTTTGAAAGTGGAAATTCTAAGTCTGTTACCTTTCCAGTGAAGAAGACTAAGGTCATTTGAGTGTAAAGGATAAGTGGGAGAGTGGGAAAGAATTGGAATTTCCTCAAATAGCTGGATTAGCTGTTAGGGTCACACAGAAGGGTTATTGGGCAATGTTAGGAAACCACAAGTTTGTGGTCACATCACTCTAAAGATTGTGTCATTTTTCTTCAATAGTGGTCTGTAGCTTGATTAAAGCAGAGGGGATGGTTCGGTTAATTTAGGCTGAGGTCTTACATGGCAGTGGTACGGAAACAAGGGGCCAGAAAGGGAATGTGACAGTAAATGATTAAAATGAAAGACCTGGGGTTTAGGCCAGATGAAAGTGAAGCCAAAAGTTAACTGATAAAACATGCCCCAAGACTCATCTTCTGAAGATAACTCCAGGGCCTAGAAGTTATCTGATGTGGTAAGGCAGGTTCGGTCAGCCAGGTCACAAATTGAAACTACCTTTAACAAAAGTGAAGGTCTAAGTTTCCAGAGGGATTTCTGAAAATTGCTAGTCGCCTTTAATATTGTAATAAAGTGATAACAAAGGTAAGTCAGGTGTTCATTTATTAAATACAGGCTTTGAACAAATACCCCCAGGCGAGTTTGACAAGAAATTACTTTCCTGGAATGTTTCAAAATACAGTTATGTTGATCAAGTTTTATTTCATTCAAACTTTTTGTTTTGTTCTTCATTTTCTTTGTTTCTAGGGTGTTTTCCTGTTTAGCAGTTAGAGCATGTGCATTATTTCCATCAACAGGGCAGCATCAGCCTCTAGCTGGTAAAGGTACCCAGTAGACTTCTGCTCTGTGCAATGGCTGCTTAGCAACCAGCATCACATAAAGTAATGAAGCTTTTGTAGAGTGTGATACCAAATAGCAACTGGCACCTGCACTTGCACTATTAAAAAACCTTTAAAATTTCAGTTTTTACATATCCATTAAAAAACCATATTAAAAAAAACAAACCCAGATTGCTTGATAAAACCTAATTTTCCAAGTTTAGTATTACCCTCTTAGCAATATTAGAGCTGATTAGAGTCTTCATTTTCCTATCATATTCCAGCAAAGCCAACACATAAAGACTAAATGTCAGAAAGTCTGCCCTAATAGATTTAGGACTGCTTCTGAGTTCAAGATAACAAAATACCTCTTTATAAGTTTCCAAGTGCATATACACACTGTGTTTTATGAAGATGACAAATTTTTAGACTCATTTTTGGGATGTTCTTAAATTACTTCAAAGGAAAAAAAAAAAGGCACAGAGGACACGTGGTTTCCTACCAATAGTGGCCTTAAGACACACTCTTGCCTTCGTGATGAGTTTAAAGATATATTCAGCAGCAATAACGGTGCTATAGTCATTCACAAAAAGTTCCAGGAAAAGGGTTTAAAAGAAAAAAAGCTTACCAGAAAAGGCTTACAATCTGAAGACTAATTACAGAAGTAGAATACAGACACAGATACAAGAGGCAGCATAGAGGTTGTTAACTAGAAAGCTGCTGGGAACAGCTTGCCTTCTGAGGTTTTGTGGCCACTTCTCTAATTTTCTCCTATAAAACTCTGGTCTTTTCCTCACTTCTTTTAAAAATGAAAACATCCTATTAGATTGGGTTTGGAAGATAAATCCAAAAAGAAGTTTATTTTATAAACAGTTCATTCTCAGAGACGTAAAGGAGAATAAAAAATATGACATGAAGCTCATTTTAAGAAAACAAAAAAATCCTCCCAACCTATGCCTTAAAGGCTCAGGGAGCACATTGAATTAATATCTTATACTCTGGCATCTGTAAGATTCACAGACTTTCTTTTTCATTTACATGCACAGCAATAGGCAACATCTACTTTATATCTAGTGTAGGATGCCCTCTAATTTGCGACTTTCCAGCTGATACCATCAAAAACACATCAAGGAATGTTTACAGAACCTTGGAATATCACAAAACTACCATCTTATTTAAAAGATGTCATGGTTAACAATAATGTCCTCTTAACGAAGCAATGACCCCTGTTTCTAGATCATACCACTTTTCTTGTCACATATCCTTGGACTTAGTGGAACAGGATGTTAAGCTGAACAAATGAGTAGGAACACAAGCTCAACTTTTAAAAGTGGGGTCTAGCCACCTACTAACTACATAGGGCTAAGTGGGTATTTAAAATGGTTTGTGGACAAGGTTGTGCTCAAATTCCTACTTTGTTAATTGATGACATAAGGCTGAGTTAGAAGCGGCTCTTAGAATTAAGGTTAAAAGCCCAAACATTAACTATATATATTTTATAGTCTCAGAATTTTGTCTAGAATAAGTGTGTTAGTGGTCACACACTGTATACATCTTACCATGAAAGAGATAAAGTGGCAGTTTATACTAGACCAATATGAAAAAAGCACATGGTGTGTATGTGTATACATACACACATATATACTGTTGATAGAAATGTTTTAAAATAACATTTTTTTTCCTGCTCACAATATTTGTTGCCCAATTTTTCAACTCAAGCAACAGATTTCCATAAGCTAAAAAGGGTCCAACTACTACTTTTATTCTTTCACTTCAGAATTTTTTGAATAAAGTGTTAAAATGCAAGTTGTCTTGTCAATCCCCCTAAAAATTTTGCAGAACTAAGTTTTCTGCAGTAATGACAACCCCATGGGAGTGTCCTCCACGGTATCTTTTGAGTTATGAGATAATACAAAATTAAGAGCTATAAACACAATTGTGTAAGATTCCTTTTTTTCATTTCAACTATCATCATATTCAAAGTCTACTCAAACATCAAGGTATCTGCTTTCACGTAAAAGGTTGTTCTGTAACACTGCAGAACTGTAACAAGGAAAAGAGCTGAAGTCCGGGTCATGCAGACTGATAAATACCTTGATAACACAGGACTTTATGATATCAGCTGTCACTGAAATAGGTGACATCATATACTTACAAGCAGTGCTCACCAAAGATGTCTGAGTGGTTACTGAAGAGAAATAGTAAGGTGGCAGGAAGTTTTTGTATTTGAAGTTAATATAATGTAAGGTAGGAAAAGGGAAAAAAAATAGGAAGAGAGCAAACAAAGGATAAATATTAGTGATTTCTAAACTTTGTGATGCTATAATTGTAAAGTTCTTAGGAAACTTAATTATCATAATTTGAGCAAGAGCAGTTTTCTAATTTAGTAAAGAAAGAAAAAAAAGGAACAAAACCAGAGAGAAATCACAAACAATTGTTTATCTACACTCTGGGGTTAGTTTTTGGTTTGCTTAGGTCACAGTATTTATTCAAGTTGCTCCTTTTGTTGTTTCCTCTCTGCAAGCCACCGTTGGATTTTTTCTTTTAGTTCTGTGTTTGGCCGGATCTGGTCCATGGTGAGGGGACTACGGTTTAAAGGGATCTGTTTGGTCACTAGGACAAAGAGAGAAAGAAAAATGGGTTATTTCCATAAGTTCTAACATCTTAAGCAAAAACAGAACACCTGGGGAATCTCACTTTGAGAGTGAAGCTAGAGTACATTTAACTTTGAATCAAGTGCTGACTTGAGGTTAGAGAGAATGAGATGAGAGAGAATGATTCAGATTTTCTTTTTTGCAGATTATTTAGCTACTTTGTCTTTTGCTTCTTAACAAACTTTATCTCAACACTGTTGTTCAGATGATAAGTGATTCGATTTTCCTCAGGCAGAGACCCTGTACATTCATGTCAGCATGAAGAGCTGTCTGTATTAAAAAAAAAAAAAAAAGAAAAAAAAAAAAGAGCTGCCTGTAGTTTCAGTGACAAACTCTCAAAACAGAAATAAATTAACTGTTAAAGGATAAAGCCTTATAAATTGACACAATTTGGTATGCTGATTACTATACAAGTAAATGAAGATTATGGTTTCCTGACAGCTAAGGTTTACAACATACTTTAAGGGCTGATATATCTCCTTTTTTTTCAATTCTGAGGCCACAATAAAATATAAATTTTCACCGACACTTTGAAAAAGACATACCACCTAAGCATGCATCATGCATACAGTGACATGTTAATCAATCAATATCGCATGAAGTAGAAATCCTTTTTCCTTCCAATATTTAAAACACATATTTCTTTAATTTGGGTCAACTTACAAAACCTTAATTTTAATGGGCAGAGTCTCTTGTACTATTTCTAATTAAGTGCTTTCGAGGCAGGCATTGCTGGGAAAATTTGGACACATGGCGCAATACAACAGCAGGTAGAATGTGGATTAACCCATATGATGAATATAGTGTGAAACCTGAATTTTAAAAAACCTGCCTTTTATATTTTTATAACTAAAATAAAATTAAGACAATTTTCAAGCCAACTGATACTTCAGGTTGACATATTTTATAACATATGTTGACAGAAATTATTTCCTTAAAGGAGGAGATAAAGTTAGAATCAGTGTTTCTCAACAGCGTGTCTTGTTTTGGATGTTTTCAATTCTTAACAACCAAGTGATACAACTCTACCAATGCCACCCCAACACATTAATAAGTCAACAATATGGGGCACATACTGTGTGCTGCACTGTATTAGAAATCTGGGAGAAAAAAATGACAGCAAATGATCATACACCTGTACTCTTCAGGCTGCTTTTTTGGGCTGGCATACCTGAGCAAATGTCTGGCAATGGTGGACCTATCCACAGTGACTCTGGAAGATGGCAGCACCACAGGATCAGACATCAGTGTGCTCATGATGGGATCCAGAAACTCATCACAGGCATCTGCATAGGTCTCCTCTTCCTGTTGTTGGAGGTCTGCTAGAGACTGAGCACAAACACTTGGTAGTTGAGGTGAATTCAGAGAGCAGCTGAATTCAAACTGCTCAACAACTGCATCTTAAAGCAGCAGTCCCCAACCCTTTTGGCACCAAGGACTGGTGTGCCATGAGAATCTAATGCTTGATGATCTGAGGTGGAGCTGAGGTGGTGATGCCAGCGCTGGGGAGCAGCTGCAAACACAGATGAAGCTTCGCTCACTCACCCACTGCTTACTCCTGCTTTGTGGCCCGGTTCCAACAGGCCACGGACCGATACCGGTCTGAGGCCCAGGAGCTGGGGTCCCCTGCCTTTAAGGGTCAGTAGTAACTCTTATAGTGATGGTGACAATTATCAGCTTTATTTTCTAAACAAACCAAGATGGATATTACAGGGGCAAATTTAGCATTCAACCTCCAACTCTGAAACTTTAATTTGGCTCAGTGGCTAGCAGTCATGACTAAAAATGGGTTCAAGTGTTAACAAAAGAAACACATCACATACAGCTTTCTGGCAACAATCCTGTTGTAAATGTCATAATTCAAAAGGGGAGGGGATAAAGGGTTATTATTTGAATAATTACAGAGTCACTCATGCAGTCTGTCTATGAAAAGCAGTTTCTGGTTTTAGGTACAAACAAGTATAGAAATTTAAAAGTGGCTTTAACATTTGATTCCTTCATGACTCTAGTTCCTCAGGGCCCCATCTGGCTAAGCTCTAGGCAAAGATAAATCCCAATAAATAACTCAATGAAGGGAAGACTGATATTAATAAGGAAGGTTTTCCATTAGACTCTGTCCCATGATTTTCCCTTCTTCAAAACTAATGGAGCTCTGTCATATTCCAGCCAAAGGAATTAGCTAAAAATGGAATATTTTAATCTTTATTTTATTTTATTATTATTTATGCCTACAGCATCTGGTCTTCCTAGGTGGTCTTCCATCTAAGTACTAACCAGGCTTGACCTTGCTTAGCTTCTGAGATCAGACATTGGGCTTGTTCAGGGTGGCATGGCCACAGACCATGGATTGTGGCTCCACTGGGGCATGAACCTAGGACCTTCTGCGTGAAAAGCAGGTGTGCTAACCGCTACCCTATGGAACCACGTCCTAATCTTTAAAATATATAGCTATTCCCATATAAACCAACTACTAACTACAGAGAACAGAGAAAAATCAATAAAAAACAATGACTAAAAACCACTCATCTTGAATTTTATTCTAAAAAGTTCTTGTGTATTAACATCATAGATTTTAAAATCCAATGGTAACACTGCAGAAAAGTTTTCATAAAAACAGACAACAAAATCTGCACATTTTTCTCTTCTTAGTAGAAGCTTCTTAAATCAATTTTCTGTTCCTACCCTCATGCTGAAAACAGTAATATTATGAATATGGTAGTTCTAGTTATTGACTGACCAGGAAGAATCATGTTTATATTTTCTCAAGGCAATGCTTCCCCCCCACCCGTGAAATAGGGTAAAAAAGCAGAATAGCTGAATAGACAATGTGATTTTTATTGAACATGTTGATAAACAAATTATCCTCCTTCTCACCTTGATTCTCTCTGCTAAGTTGCTGAAAGCCACAATCATATTCCCAGGCTTATTTATTTTCTTCAGGACTCTGACTGTCTGTGCAAAGAGAGTTGGGGAATAGGAACGCCCATCCTTGGGCACCGTGGCGCAGAAATTCTCCTCATCCCTGGAAGAATCATCATCAGAAATAAACAGAGTATCAGAGGGTAGGTCAATGAGAGAGATAACAAGCCAACTGAGAAACAAGGTTCCCCATCCCTTATATGCCGTGAATATTCCCCTGATATAAAAGATTTTTTCTAACTTTTAGGAAGGAAATCTATCAAGTTTTGTGGCCTTAAAAGAATGTTGATTTTCCAAACAACCAGCGGAATACCTTTGCACAGATCAAGGCAGAAAGTTGGAAATTCTAAACGATGCCCAACAGGTCATACGAAATCTCATTACTTAAAACTACAGAGGATTCTTTCATTGACCAACTAGAAATTAACGATTTCTTTTCTATTTCCACCTAATTACCAACCAGTCATTCCATTATCAAAACTCCAAATTAAAACATTAACATCCCCTCTGGCTTGCCCAATTTAAATCTCAGATACCCAAGATTTAAGTAGATTGTGCATATATCTGATACAAGCTGTTGGGGTTTGAAGTCGAATTCACTGAAGTCCTTGACTTTTAAGGCCCCCATCTTGGGGCCAACTAGATGCTGCAGGAAGTAGTTCAGCATTGAAATGATGCGCTCAGCCAGAAACGGATGCACGAAGAGTGATTTGATCTCTGGAAAAAAAGCCAAAATCAATGAAAACTCAATTTATAAGCAATCATTTACTTGCGTCGTAAAATTTTACTTGGAGACCTCTTGGGACTACTTTTTTAAAACTGATATAAGCAATAAATTTTCATTGCAGTAATATTAGAAAATATAGACTAACAAAAGCAAACAAAACAAAATACAAAAACTACCACCAAGAAATAAACACTGGTAACATTTTGCTAATACACTTGACTCTTGAACACAGGTTTGAACTGTGTGGATCCACTTATATGCAGTTTTTTTTCAATAAATACTGTAAATGTTCTCTTCCTTACAATTTACTTAATAACATTTTCTTTTCTCTAGCTTACTTTATTATAAGGATACAGTATATAACATATATTACATACAAAATATGTTTTAACTGTTTACATCATCAGTAAGGTTTGCAGTCAACAGTGGGCCATTTAGTAGTTAAGTTTTGGGGAGTCAAAAGTTATATGTGGGTTTCTGACTGCTGGGGTGGGTACCCCTAACCCCCATGTTGTTCAAGAGTCAGCTCTATATATTTTAACATAACTTTGTGAGTTTGTTTATTTTCAGAGAACCTATCACTAAATCTTTCTAAACTCTCCACCAAAAAATGTAAAATTCTCAGTAAGATCATTTCTAGCAGTTCTGCATTTTTGGAAACGTTCTTTCTGGAAGCTTCTATCTATCACTCTAATCTGGACTCCTTGGTCTATAGGCCTGTTGTATGGTGGTCACACACAAGCTCCTTCTACCAGAAGTCTGGGAATTTCCTTTGTATCTCTCTCATGGGATTCCACCTTCTTTTTTTGGGTTTATTCCCTCATTTTGATGGAGTGTATCTCTTTGTAGCTGCTCAAGAGAGATTAAACTGGAAATAAATTTGATACCTTCATGTCTGAAAATGTTCTTATATTCTACCCTCTAACAGAATTGATAGTTTGGCTGGCTATAGTATTCTAGGCTAAAAAAAAAATATTTCCCATCAGGAATGTGTTCTAACTTCAAATGTCATTGTAAAATTCAAAGATATTTTGATACTTAAATCACTGTACATGACCTGATTTTTCTCTGGGACCTTTTAGGATCATCTCTTTACCCTGATTTTCCGAAATGTCACAATGATACACCTTAGTGTGGGGTTTAAAAAATTCCCTGTGCTGGACACTTGGTGGCTCTTTCCAATTTAGAGAGTTTTAATCTTTGGTGATTTTTTAGTATTATTTCCTTGATAATTTCCTCCCTTCCAATTTTCTCTTTTGAGACTTCCAAATTGATGTTATTTTCTTATCTTTTCTCTTCTAATTTCTCTCTTTCTGTTCTACTTTGATTGAAGGGTTCCTTGAATTTATCTTCTGACACTTCTCCTGACATGCTGTATCTTCTTATCACTTTGAGATTATAAAGCTTTAATTAAGTTTTCATTTATTATCTTTGTTTCACAGTAGAGGATTTCTCAAATGTGTGGTGATCCGTTATTTCATGTATAATCAACATAAAAATTATTAATGAGAAATATTTCTTTTTAAAATACTAGTCCTGCAGTGTGTACTTACTTATAACACACTTTAATTCAGACTAGCTACATTTTAAATGCTTGATAGCCACATGTAGCAAGTGGCTACTAATTGAACAGTGTTGCCCTAAGGGAATGGAAATAAGTATCTGTGTTTGATCTACTGCATTTAACCAGAGTTAAAAATATTATTCTGCTTAATAATTCTCCCAATCTCCCCAGAAATATTTATATTGCTAACTTGTCCTTAAGAAAAATTATACCAACTTATACTTTCTGGTAGCTATATAAGGTGGCCATTTCCTCATTTCCATGCCAACAATGAGCATCATCATTCTTCTTGAAGCTTCTTTAATGATTCATTTCCCTCTCAGACTGTGAAGGATACTGTCACCAGAATCTGAAGTCTTAGATTCAACTGGGCTGATGCCTCAAATGATGCAGAACTTGACCACTACATGTTTTGGGAAAGCACTGCTTTGTGTCCTTACCTGATGTCAAAAAGGCAAGGGTACCAATTGTTTCATTGGACATGATGTTATGGAAACGTGCTAGCTGTCCAAACATCTGTAGACCTGCTTCCTTCTCTCGGCGGGCTTCTGGAGTCAGACTATCCCATTCACCTCGGTCCTTCTCAATCTGTTGAATCTTTATCTTGCTCAAATACTACAGAAACCAGAAGTGGAATGTATCAAAGAAGAAAGTGTGGTTGAAGAAAAGATGATATTTAAGGAGTCCTATTTAAAATCTAGTCTGCTAAGTTGGGAAAATAAGGGACTATAAAAGAGACATGAGATTTTATTTCTCAGCGCAGGGCTGAAGCTTTAAAAAAATTGTGGGGAAAAAAAGAAAAGGAAAAAAATGTGGCTCTGTATAGATTTGTTTCAGCCTGGGTAGATTTATTGGTAATTCCCCTAAAAATATTGAAGTCTATGAAATAGAAAAGAGGACAAATAGTATAATATATGAAATCCAGGCAAAAACAAAAAGTCTACAGTGACAATAAATATGAATCCTTCCTGAAATTTGGAAACAAAACCACCCCCAAAACAAAGCTTCATCAAATATGCAGGATATCTGGAAGAACCTTATTTAAAACCCTCTCCCTTGCTGTTGTAGCAAATGTGTTAAACTTACAGTCCCCTGAAGGTGCAATGTGGGTCATTCTTTATGTTACATAGCTCTTGCTTCGAAGGGTCTATTTATTAAGGACTTGTTCTTGTTTTCTAGAAAAATCTATCTAAAATCTTAAAGTATAGGATTATGAAAAACAGGAAACTTTTCTCACAAATTAAGTATAAGTTGCTGGGAGATTGTTTATCAATATGAGGAGCCAATGGCTGTCCAAAAGGCCACCCTCATGATATACCCTGCTTCATCTCCCTTTGGATTACCGCCCTATTTTATAGCTTTCGTAGATAAGGGAATTTTTAATAGGAGTAACAGGCAGCTCCATAGGGATGGTTACGGATCTGATATACTAAAGGATCTAAGAGGCACCCAGCTGTATATTTTGTGAAACTCATGTTTCAAATATAGCCAGAGATTTGGGAGTCACTGGATAGAGGAAGAGTATTGACAAGCTGGTCTTTATATGAAAAAATAATCCAAACCAGGGATTATTTTTTATAAAAATCAGAATCTCTTAGGAGAGAGGAATAAGAAATTATTGTCTTAGTGAGCCACTGTTACTGATATGTTGGGATGGAAAAAGTCACTGACCAAACACAGATCCTGATTTCTTCTGCAGTGCTGGCCTAATGAGTTCTGCTAGTATACCTTGTTTTGGCCTTATCACACTTTCTTTTCCATTCTCTGCCAAAGTATCATCCTAGCTCTTGAGTCTTCAATGGACCTTGATCTTGGTCTCTAATAGAATAACTATCAAGCTCTGAAATGGAAAGGTTGACAATACACTACTAGCAAATTTTTGGTGTCTAAGAATGGTACTAGAAGCATAAGAATTGCTCTATTATGATTAAGAGGTAAAAAGTATGCATTGGTCATGATTCGATGGTATAGGAGCAGTTCAATCTTTTTTGTTTGTTTGTTTTGTTTTTACCTGTATGGCTTCATCCAAAAGGAATATGGCATCATTCATTAGCAGGTTAAGAAAGCGGAGAAAAAGTGGGGGATTCATGGCTTCTAAATTCTTAGAGGCATAGTCAGCCAAATCCTGTTAAGTCCCAGCCCAAGAGAAAACCATTTTAGTACTAAACCACAACTTACTGGGGCTCATCTGAAGCAAAATTCAGACAACTCGGTTTTAGTTTTATAAAAACTCTCTTACCTTAATGCTTTCTCGATAGGTATCTGTTCCCCACATATACCTTAGGATAGGATACATGGGACGGCGATAATTAAACTTCTGTTCAAATTGATGGGGGTCTCCTGGAGTAAAGTAAGAGCAAAAAACTGGCAAAGGTGATACTATTAGAGAAAGAGTAAGAGCTTATGTCTATGTGTAGCCATTTTACTTTATTCTGAATGTGTCAAGGCTATTGACAAAATCTGCCTTGGGCATTTATAAAGTCCTAGAGTTGTAGCCAAGTGTTTGCTTTTTCTTTACTGACAGAACATGAGGGAGATAGATGTAAAGAATACCTTACACAGAAAAAGACAAGGACCAAGCTGTACAATAAAAGCCTCTGAGCTGGCCACTGTGGCAGTGACAGCCATATGCAGAATGGGAAACTAAGTAATCCCCACATTCTTCATAGATAATATGCCGCTGGGTCACTAACTGGTTCTTGACTACTCTGAAAAATCAGGTCAGAAGCTAAAACTCTGAGGCTTATACTACCTTTGACATATCAAAGGTACCATTAGAGCACTATAGGAAGAGCATGGGATATGTTGTCAGAAGACCCACATAATGCAAGTCTCTTAACTTTTTGCAATTTCCAATTCCTTAGAAATAAGACAGGAATTACAGTACATCCTCTACTATTACAACCCTTTGGTTGACTTAATAGTCATATAAATGAGATAACTGCAGCATTTTATTGTGCAACCTCTTATACATTATGAAGATTTGCATGTACTATCTCACACATCACTTCAACCCATTTTACAAAAGAGGAAACTAAGGCGCAGAGGGAAGCAACTGGCAAAGCCAAAATCCAAATACGGAAAGGCAGTCAATAAAATGTTAAATGTCTCTTTAAATGTTAGTATTTATCACTGGATAGTAGGACGCAGCCTTTAAAAGGGGTCAAAAGTAACTGCTTAATGTATCCTGTTTATTGGTTGAGATGGGGTACTGTTTACTGAAACAAAGCATCTCAAGGTTAGATCTCAAAAGGCCAAGAGAGAAAGGGAATATTGCCTGCTTTATTCTTAATCTAACAATTAGATTGTTAAGAGTTAGACAGTCTGGATAAAAGACTATCTCAATCACCACCCTGTCCCATTATCCACTATTTAGCAATTTTGAGGCAGAGAAAAATAAAGACCCAGGTTTTAATTGGACAGCCTGATTTGTTTAGTACAATTTAATCAAGCAATATAATAAAGTTGAGAGTACATGGATTTTTTTTTAAAGGCGACCCAGACCTGATTCTACTACTTTCTTATAAGACAGACAAATTATTTAATCTTTTTGAGGATCCATGTTCTCATGTATAAAATAAAGATAGTATGGTAAAACTTTTTTGATTGTGACAAATGAGACAATGTAAAAAAAACATTTAGCATCAAGGCTGGCATTCGATAGGAATTCAATAAATGATGGCTGATAACATTTTTCTGATATTCCAATACTGATCAAGCTATGAAACTCCACAAGTATCAGCTTCTCAGTTCTAGATTGGTTTACCTGTAAATTCAATGTCCACAAAGACCTTGATTAGTGCTTCTGCAAGGTGGGATGCATAGGGAAAGTTGCAGAACACACGTTTCCGATGGAACACACTGGATACCAATGGATTTGGGGTCTGATCGAGGTGGGGCATCACTGCTTCCAACACCTCAGCCAGTTTGGCTCTGAGGTGGGGATTCTTCATCCTGCAAATAGTGCAGAAAACAAGCTGAGCAGGCAGAAATTTAACTACCAAATGTGTATAGCTATTCTCTCTGCAGGAGGAGCCAAACATCCTATACCGCTATTGCAGAAAAGAACAAGATTCTGCAGTTTTAAGTCTTTCAATTCTGGGGGATAAAGCAGAGGATACCGTTCAACTTTTGAGGTCATAGCTTACCAAGTATTACAGTGAATGCATAGGTTTCTATTTAGTGTTTAGCCATTCTGTCTACTGCTCTAGGATAATGCATTATTTACTGCTTACTATTCTGTTTCATCTGGGATAAATGAAATATAATTATTCTACATTTCTTACAAAGCATACTGTGTGTACTTAGTTAAGTATTTGCTGACTTATGATTCTCCTTAGATCTGCTCAGCTCAGTGAAGGACGGGCTTCTACCTACTTCTCACTGACATGGTTCCAGAGATCATGGATTTTTCCCTTCTTTGTGTAGCAAATCTTTACTTATGTACGCAGTTTGTTTCCTTTGGCCTATGCACCAAAAAAATCAAGAGAAGCAACTCTATAGGTCAGTGAGTATCTTCCTTTGGGAAAGTAGAGTAGAAGTTATGAATGAGAAGACTTGAGATCAGAAAGCATTTACATAAGTTTACTGCTTGCTCACCCAACTCAGGATTTCAAGAGCAAACTTTATCATGCAATTATTAGAAGATCATTAGCACCTGGCTGCCACTGGCAAGGTTTCTGGTATTAAGGTAATTATTTTAACCAGAGACTAGCAGTGGGATTCCCACCAGGTACCTTATATATGCAAGTTCAAATTCTCTGTGGGCAAAGTCCTTTACTTATCATGTTTCTCAAGAGTAGGAGTTCTGGCTACCTAATAGGGTGGTCAGGTGATTCATTAATGTTAACACGACTGATGAAGGCAACCCCCTATGACTCAGATTTGTTTATTTCTTGGTTTAGCGGTCTTCTAAATGTTTTGAGCTCCAAACAGTGACAGGGTCAAACTTTTAGCACTTCACCTTTCTATGCTTCCAGTGAAAATGGTGATAAAGTAAAGGACATTTTCCAGGGAATCTGCTGATGTCTCCAAGATGTCATCGGCAAAGCGGCGGAGAAAGATGAGGAAATCACCTAGGTTATCTGCAAAAAATTCTGAAAAAGAAAATATCCAATGGAATTAGCCAAACATCTGATTCTCTGTACATACAAATTCTACACTGTATTTAGTCTCCAGGATGGTCCTCGCCTCCTAATACTCAAGTCCTCTTCCAGGAAAGAAGATACACCCTGAGGCATACAGAAGTGATGGTATGTTATTTCCACAATTAGGTTATAAAAGCCAACAGCCTCCATTTTGGTCACCTGATCTGGGAGAAGCCAGCTGCCATACTGAGTAGTACTAAGGAGAGACCATGTAGCCTGGAAAAGAGGCTGGCAAGCAATTGAGGTCTGGCAATAACCATATGGCTACACTTGTAAGCAGATCCTCCAGCCCTTCTCAGGTCTTTAGATTCCGATGGCCCTGGTTGATAGCTTGGCTGAAAATTCATGAGAGATCCAAAGTCAGAACCATGCAGCTAAGCCACTTCTGGATTCCTGACGCCACAAAAACTGTGAGACAATGTTGGTTATTTTAAAGTTGCTGTGTTTTGGATTAATTTATTACTCTGCAATAGATGACCAATACAGTGATCAAGAACATATAATCTGATTTTGATGGACAATATCTGCCAAACTCTCACCAACATATATACCCATACAATCTCTCTTCTGGGTTAACAGGAGATGATAAAGAATAGCACAGGGAGATTTAGATGTTTCTAACTTGAATAACAAACAATATTAATGATAGAAACTAATATCTGTTAAAATAAAGTTACCATAGTTACTTTGCCAGTTAAAAATAGTTACCTTAATGCCATTTAAAAGCCTGACTTCCCTTAGTCCTTTGAAGACTATTTTTTGATATGCATGCAGTGAGGACATGAGGCTGAGGAAAAAGCTGTCAGTTCCCCAATACTTTCACCAGTAGATATTATCTACAAGTTTGAGTAGCTTCTTTAAAAAATAGTTGAATGATAAGTAAAGAAGAGTATTTTGAGGATTAAACTTCCAAAGTGACCTAGTTAAACTTGGATGGCTATAAATAGGAAGTTCCCAAGGGAGAGCCTCCTTACCTGGTACATAAGCCAAAGAACTGTAGCCATCTGGCAGAGGGAAAGTTAGCTCTATCGGCTGTGAGCCCTCATTGCCTATGGCCAGCTGAACAAGTAGAACGGCCATGGACACCTGCAAATTTAGGCAGTTTTGTAGCATCTGTGGTTCAGTCATGGCAGTCTTGGTAGAAAGATAGATGGTCATCAGTCGTTCAAACTGCTCACGGAGGTTGTCAGCAGCAGGACTAGAACTCTGCTGAGCATCCCGCCAGGCAACCTGTAGCCGATGCAGATTTTGGTTGATTTTTACCATCTGATCATGCAACCTGCCCCCAACAAAACAGAAGACACTGGGTCAGGAGGCTCATATAGGGGCAGTCGAGTATAGACCATTCCAGAAATACAAATCTTCATCTATTTATTTTAGTATTTAGGCTGTAGGGAGCTGCAATTGTGATGACACAGAAGGCACTCACGAAAGTACTGACAAGACAGAGGTAGGGGGCCTAGCGCTGGGAAAATGTTACCAAATATTCAACATAATTGAAGCTGATTACAAACAGATAACAGCCTTTGGATAAAATATACCATCCAAAGAACAGTAACTTGGTTGAGCAGGGTGTCGAATGGGCTATTATTATGTCAAATAAGTAACTAGTAGGTAAAGTACAAGACGCCCAATAGTACAGTTTGACAATACACAAGTGCAATGACTGCACTTAGGTGTGGTTATATGAACAATCTGGTTAGAAAAGAACTAAGAACTAAGATGGTGAAAAAGGACTCTAGATTACTAATGACCACATGTAAATGAGCAGCAGCTTCCAGCTCTGTTGTTTAATATTACATTACTTTTCACAAAGGGTCAGCCAAATGTTCTCTAATGAAAGGAAGACCCATAATTCAATGTTATCTCTATGTATGCAGTCCAAAATCATCTTCTTTGGCCCTGTAGATAATGTCTGGGGTTAACCAGCCTATATTGATATACTAGATCACATTCATTCTTGTGTTTGAATCTAGGCAACTGAACAGGTTAAACACATGCTGAATTGTTATCTATTGTCTTATTTAAAATGTCAATGACAGGGATAGAAAAACTATGTAACAAAGACATAATTTCATTTTCTCAGATACTTGCTAAGTTTTAAAAAGTGCTCTGTGCCAATTTAAGTATTCTGAGAAAGTATTAAAAATTGCTATCCTCCATACCACTTCCTATAGACTATAAATATGAGGGAATAGCTGTTTTCTCCCATTATTTATACTTATAGTCACAATCAGCTAAATCAGAGGGGGTAAAAAAATCATAGAATGACATATAACTAGCTAGAACCACACCATTTTTGGAGGACAGATACTCTAATTCTCAAATTTTCACACTTCTAGAATCCTCTTTATCTTTGAAGTTTTTACTGATCTTATCAGAATCCCTTATAAATATTTCTTTAATTTTGCCAATTTTGTTTCTACACCAGAGTACACCTTGGTCTTTTTGTTTCTTCCAGCTTGGTCTTTTTTTCATCAGGAGTCTTAAGTAATGAAAATTCAAGGGCAGAAAGTGAAATGTTAAATGAAAACAATTCCACTTTCACATGACAAGAGACAGTGATTTACAAATTTGCAAGTGTAGAGAAAAGTACTAGTGTGTCTTTAATTTTAAAAAGTTTAACAGGTCAAAAATTAAAAATAAATTCAAGTTATCTGGACAAAGCCAATTCATGTAAACACAAATGTTTCCTGTTATATCCTAATGGAAGCCTTCAGCAGAAAGAGAGAATATATATAGACTCACTTTGAACTTCCCAGTTATCAACCCAACTAAACAGTTCTTTCCTAGAGACATCAAGAGTTACCTGTGAAATCCCAAGTACAAGGTATACTCTGTCAAAACAAGGTTCTCTGTTACAAGGTTATAGTTCTGGGGAAACTTTGGCTCCTGCACAGCTGGGATCAAACAGGTTTCTTTGTCCAAACCTCAAAGAAATTGAAAGGAACAATAAGTGATTTGCTACAGACATCTATCTTGGTTACCAGTGTCCCGTTACTGTAGTTCAACTTCCATACTGCCATCAGTGATATAGATATTTTTAAAGTAACATCTTCTTAAAAACAAATCTTAGCACATTACTATTCCCTTGTCTAAAATATATATTTTGGCTTCTCACTGTCTATAGAAATGCAGTTAAATTTCTTTAGCAAGATCACGAAATCACCAAAAATTAAAAGGAATGATAGATAACACTGTAGGTTACAATGCATCATTTGTATCTATTTTGTGCTTATGTATTTAAGATTTGCTTTTGAACATGTATTATTTCTATGAGTTATAAAACTGGGAGGAAATATGTACACCAAAATTAAGCATGATTCATTCTTCATAGAATTATGATTTTCTTTTCGCTTCTCTGTATTGTTCAAGTTTTCTCTAATCTGGTCCCAAATCTTCTTCCTCCCCAGACTCATTTTCTGTCATTCATTCCTCTACTCCTCCCCACACCTACCCCTTGCTTTAGCCACACTGAGCTTCTCACTGTTCCTGAGTCAAGCCTTTCTGTAGCTTTGTACCTTTATAATTATTATTCCCTCCTTAAAAAGGGGGGATTATTGTGCTCTTCTGCCTGATAAACCCATCTTTCAAGACTCACCTATGAAAACCTCCAACTTCTGTAGAATTTACTACTCACTCCTTCCTCTGTGCTCCCATACTTTAGCCCTACACCACATTATGATTATCCATTAATATATCTGCCTTCTTCTGGAGTCTTTGAATTAAAAAAAACGGACTGTACTTTATTCATTTTTTAAAGAATGAATGATACCCAAGGCTGGCAAATTTGGAGAGGTCTCACTAAAGCACATCTAAAAGCTACCAGTTTTATTTTTAAAAGTCTGTCCTTTAAACATTTATAATAGCTCTTCTTTCTGCCTCATCTTCTTTGAGAAAGAGGAGCCTTTGTGAGAAAGGATTAAGGAAATGAATGCCTTAGATGTCACACTCACACACACTCTCTCTCTCTCTCTCTCTCTCTGCCCCCCTCCACACACACACATACACACACACAATTCTAGGAAGCCCAGTACTCCCCTACCTCTCATGTGTACATTTTTTATTTTTCGTTCTTCATCATTCAACTCCTTCAGAGCACAATAAGTGGGATTAAAGGTGAGGAGCCGAGAGGATCTGGGTTTGCAAAATGGCTGGCATAGCTTCAGGAGAGCAGCACCCAGATTCAGAAAGAAGGCATCCGAGGCATACATTTGGAAGAAGATTTCTGGCATCTGATTGGCCCAAATCTTGGTGCGGCCTGCATTTGCATGCAAACAGTTTCCAAGCCAGGACAAGATACAGTGTTTGGTTTCTGGAGAAAGCTGGAGTAAGTTCTTCAGCATTTGGTAGATCTTTTCATGGAACTGAGCCATGAACTGTTTAACCAGAAAACATAACCACAGAACATTCCAGTTTCACAATCCTAACATTTGTTACTCCCAAACCACAGCCACTGGCAATTTCCAAAAATGTGCTAATCTTAATCTCCCTCACTCTCCTTTACCTCATCCCCCAAGTTCTGAATTTAAAAAAAATTTCTGGGCTCTTATGATTTCCTGATGAGCTGCCAAACTGCAGATAGCATTTACATAGCTTTAGAGTAGGGATTGGTAAACTTTTTCTGCAAAGAGCCAGATGATGAATACTTTTGGCTTTGCAGGCCTTATGGGTCGTTTCTGGTCCTACTATTCAGCTCTGCCTTTGTGGCATAAAATCAAGTCATAAACAACATATATATGAAAGGACATGCCTGTGTTCAATAAAACTATTTACAAAAACAGGTGGCAGGCAGGATTTAACCACTGCTGTAATTTGCAAACCTCAGCTTTAGATTTTGATGATGGGAGATTTAAGCTACCCCCAATTCAACAACTTACTGCCTTATATTGGCTAGACTTCTATAATTTATGCTAAGAAGCCCAAATAAGAGGACATAGGTGGAAGTGGAGATAGGAAAAAAAAAGTTTTGGTTTATAGACTGGAATTCAGTCAGATTTTAGGAGCTAAAGTTATAAGAAATAGTTTGGTAAGAAAAATAAGAGTTAAGAGCAAGAGGCTATGCTACAGATAGGACAAAGAACGGCAGCAGCTTATTCTTAAACTACACTAAAGTTTACCCTTGGCTCTTCGTGCATGCTAAGAAGAGGGTAATTACTTTACATAATTATGGTAGAAAGCCAACCAGATCAATGTGCTTTCCCAAAGAGGCTCACATAGCCTTATTTGCATCTGGATCCTGAGACAACTCTACTTAATCTAAGATCAGGGGGCTGGGAAACACAGTAAACAGTTCCACCTGATGGATATTGGCCTCTTGTACTTTGATCTCCTGGGGACTGGAACGAGATGGATTCAAGAAGTAGCCATGATTTTCTACTATGCCCGGAGTCTTTAATAAGCAGGAGATATTCAGGATTATTCCCAGCAAGGTCTTCTGGTACATCTGCCCATTGCTAGGGTCCTTGGGCTGAATGTATTCTACAAAAACCTGTAGAAGACAAGTTCTACTTATTCATCTGTAGGATGAAGTAAGTATGATGGGATGAGAGGACCTCAAAGAGTTCAGTTTATACAACAACCACTTCATTTTCCTCTTATTCAATAAGTAATATTATAGTGCCCTCAGGATAGGGAAGCATAAAGTATTAAATATCCAGCTCAACCGTTTATATACCACCTTTCAGACCTACCTTTGCCATATCCTTTTGCCTAGTGAAATAGAGAAGAATATCCAGATATACATACAACAGGATCTGACAGAGTTCTAGATCTTTTATTCGGCCCAATAAAATATCAAACACTGGAATCATGACTTCTGGAAATGTTCGCACTTCTTCGTCCAATATCAAGGCTTCAATGACCTCTTCCAGAAACTCAGTTACATCTTCAAAATCTAACAAAAGGCAAATGAGAGAGAGAAAAGGCCACAGGAATTTTTATATGCCTTTACACACTGGATCTTTACTCTTCTGATACTTTTGATAATTCCACTGATATTCAACCCAAAGGTCTTCTCTAATTTATACCACAGTGGCTCTGAGGCTTTTCAATGCAATTATAGGAATTTTAAATTTGGAAATCAAAATACAGAAGCCCACAGATCTTGCTTATATACTCACGGGCTCCTTGAATAGCTTCCAACATCAAATCTACCAGTTGCTCATGGATGTTTTGGTCAACATAGATTTCTGGAGTGAGGAGAACTGTTCGTGTATTGGACACCGTGAGGTTCCTGCACTGCACCGCAAAAGGTAGCAGGTTCTCTGGAACTTTGGTAATCTAGAAACAGCATAAAGAGGAAAGAGTCTAGTTCTATGACCTGGAACGAGAGTAGGCAATAGCAAAAAGAATGGAACAGACATTGTGTCCCGAAACAATACTGCTCTCCTGTGGATGCTTAAAAATTCATGAGCGTTCATTCTTTCGTTTAAATAATCACCTCCATGTTAGAATTACAATCTTGGAAGTGACCAAGCTAAGTTTACTCTATTATTTACACATCACTGGAAATGAATTCATCAGACCTTGTTTTGTTTTTTTTAAATCGTATTATTAGTTTCAAGTATACAGTACATTGGTTACACATTTATATAGTTTTATGAAATGATCCCCCTGATTACTCTATCTTTCCTCCAGCTCTACACAGAACCCTTACTAATAATTAGATCAGCTACGAATTTGTACTTCTTTAACCCTTTGCCACTTTCTCCCAGCCCCCTGTACCTCTGCTCTGGCCGTCACCAGATTGTCCTCTATATTTGTAAATTTATTTTGATTAGTTTGTTCTTTTTGTTCCTATCAGACCTTTTTTTAAGGTTGTGATTTTTTAAAGAGGTTTGTGGTTTGTGGAGAGAATAAGAGGTACTGGTTCATTAGAGAAAGGGGTGGTCCCTAAGCCACAGAAAAGAGATTAACATTTTAGCAGACAAACTAATAGTGCCTCTGATATCTGGTTCCAGATATACTATAATGTATGTAAATTGATATTAAAGACACTGATCCAACTCTCTGGCTTACATGTTAACATCATCCCCAAGAGGACAATATGGTACTCAATGGGAATTATTATTATTACCTCTTCCTTGGCTCTTTGGAAGCAGGAATAAAGGTAACAAAAAATGTGGCTCTCCCCTGCATCTCGATCAGCAGAGAGATTCAACGTTGTAGAAGAAGTCATGTTAATCAAGTGGTTGCCTGGATCTTGAAGTAATAAGCGAGCGAAGACGGCCTATTAAAAACAAATTTTAGAAAGTGCTAAACCATTGCTAAGTTAACCTTAGAACATTAAGATGTGAAAGGTAATTCTGACTCATGTTACTGCGAGAATCACAGAATATAGAATGAAGGGGAAAATATGACCCAGTATCATATGAAGCTCAAGTGTTTAGTATAGCCCCTTCCACAAAGTAAGCATTAAAAGAATATTTGTTGCTGGTGTGGAGAATCAGCAAGTAAATCTGTATGTGAAATTTACTACTATTTGATTGCTGAGCTCACTCAGACTTATATAAAGATAAATTAAACATACAAAGTTAAACTACAAGTTGTCGTGTCTTCCTTAACAAACTTACTCCTTTAATGTTAATTAGGCACTTATAAGGTAAAATGCCTGTTTAAATTTTGGAAAAGATATAAAGAAGAAAGGGACAGGCCTTGATTTTGAGAACTTAAAAGTCTAATATGTACATAAAAAAGTCACTACATGAGACAGAAAGTGACAATTCCCATAAGAGATGCACAGACAGATTATTCTAGGAATGCAGAGGACAGATAGATAATAACTCCTACTTGAGAAGGCTTTGTAAATGAGATGGCATTTTAACTGGGTCTTAAAGGATGAGTAGATTTGGACATGTGGCCATTGTAGATAGGAAAATTACAAAAGAGGAACACCATGAACAATATGAGATGGAGGTAAGCAAAGTCACAGTTGGAGAAAGGTGAGCAGAGTTCAGCTGCATGGCTAAATTTTGCTGAAGGCATACATAAGGAACATAAGAATGGTACCTGCTCAACATTGTTCATATCAAGCCAGTCTTGATCTTCTAAGTCTACTGCCATTTCTTCCAAATACACACAGCGGCTGGGGATGCCATTCCCACTTTTCAAGCTTGGGTCACCTGGGAAATAGTTTTAATCTGGTAGGTTAAGGAAAACACTTCTGTTTTGTAACAGACAAATGATCTTGACAGCACTTCTCTTGAATTCCAAGTTAGACTCAAGTGATATGAGAATGATCGCGACATTCAAAGCAGTAAGTAAAGAATTATATCTTAAAGAGCATGGGCTTATTATATAAACTTACCATCATGACATTTAAAGAGTAATTCCCAGACATTAGCACTAACTTTGGATTTAACTACAGATATGGCACAGAGGGAAAACACTGATATCACTTGAGGCTTTCACCTAAATGTTTAGGTCACCTCTTGAGAAGAGAATGGATTTGGCTACCACTCCTATTTTCCCTGTAAGGTAGTAAAGGCAAGCAGCTATATGGTCCAGCCAGTATCAAAATGGGAATGATAGTTTTATCTGTATATAAATACTGATTTTAGATCACATCAAAAGCTTCACTGAGAGGAAAGGTAAATAGGGTTAAAAGGGGTCAAATATTTGATTACTGAATGAAATCTAACTTTGGGTGAACACACAATGCAATCTATATACGACATACTGTTGAATTGTACACTTGAAGCCTATTTGATTTTATTAATCAATGTCACCCCCGATAATTTTTAAAATGTTAAAAAAAAGCTTCACTGAAATATAAGCTGTGTTCTAGGGAGTACAGTGGGTTTGTTTAACCATTAGATACAACAGGTTTCTAAGAGCAAGTCCCTAGCCCAAGCAGAAAGGGCAGAGTAATGAATAGACTGACTGCAAGTCTGTAACTCACTGTTGTCCAGAGTAATAAGAAAGATCCTTTGGATCATGTGATTGATGTTGAGTTGCTCACATAATTCCTGCTGCGAACGGAATGAGCGGCTAATCTCAGCCACCGAGTAATCAAATTCATCCAGACTCTCTGACACACTATTATCGGAGTCATCCAGGCTAGCTGGGAGTTCATCTGCCAAAAAAGGTAAGCCATTAACAGTTACACTCCTCTCTTTTAAGAGAGAACCAAGCAATGATAAATGTAATCAAAAGAAGGATAATTTGGATGTGAAACCAGTTAATTAACTGATTAGTGAACATCTCAAGTCAGGTAACATTTTTTTTTAACTGAGGTATATAACATTACTTAGTTTCAGGTATACAATGTAAGATTTGATATTTGTATATATTATGCAGTAATCACCAAAATGCCTAGTTAACATCTGTCATCATACACAGTTATACTTTTTTTCTTGTTATGAGAACTTTTAAGATCTACTCTTCTCAACTTTAAAATACACATTACAGTATTATTAACTATGTAGTCACCATGCTACACATTACATCCTCATGACTTATATTATAACTGAAAATTTGTACCTTTTGATTCCCTTTCATCCATTTTACTCACCCTAACCCCTGCCTGTTCTTTGTATCTATAAACATTTTTTAATTTCACATATAAAGTGAGATAATATGGTATTTATTTTCCTCTTATTTTATCTAGCATAATTCCCTCTAGATCCATCTATGTTGTCACAAATGGCAAGATTTTCTTTTTATGACTGAATAATATTCCAGTGTATGTATATATTACATTTTCTTTATCCATTCGTCTGCTCATGCACATTTAGGTTGTATCCATATCTTTGCATTTGAAAATAACACTACAATGAACATGGCAGGGTGCATGTATCTTTCTGAGTTAGTGTTTTTGTTTTCTTTGGATGAATACCCAGAAGTGAAATTACGGGTCAAATGGTAGTTCTATTTTTAATTTTTTGAAGAATATACTATTTTCCATAGTGGCTGCCCCAATTTACATTCCCACCAACAGTGCACAAGGTTTCCCTTTTCCCTACATCCTTGCCAACGCTTATTATTTCTTACTTTTTTGATAATAGCCATTCTAGCAGGTGCGAGGTGCTATTTCACCATGGTTTTAATTTGCAGTTCTCTGATGATTAATGATAATTAACTGCCTTTTCATACACCTGTTGGCCATTTGTGCATCTTCTCTGGAAAACTGTCTATTCAGATCTTCTGCCCACTTTTTAAGCGGATTATTATTATTGATATTGAGCTGTATGTATCAGGCAACATCTTAAGTACAGGATCCTAAAATCTCTGGCTAACTATCCTACCACATTTTACAAATCGAGAGTTTTATTCTTTCTACTCATAATTAATTATACTCCACATTGCAAAAATAAGCAACATCATATCCCCTATAGAATTGTAGTAACAAAGAATTACCTAATAAATCAATATGACTTCAATTATTTTAAATGTCTTTTTCTTGATTTTAAGAGAATACAATTATTTTAATAATTTCAAACTGTACAGGAAAATATAATGTAAAAAGTCTCCTCTGAATCAGTTCCCTATGGACAACCCCTTAACTTAGCAAAGTGTTTCAGATTTTTTTCCTATCCTGGTGCTAATGTTTATTACCATAATTTTTAGTTTTTTTTAAAAATAGGATCATTCTGTATCTACTTCTTTTCAGCTTGCTTTTCAAATGAAATCAGCACCAACACCTTTCTGTTAGGTCATTTATAAGCCACCTCATTTTTTTCAACAGCTCCACTGTATTGTATTATATGTACACACTGTGATTTACCTAGCTACTTCTCAACTGCTAACATCTGGATTAACAATTTTTCATGATTTCAAACAATAATGCACTGAAAGTAACCTACTCTTTTTGTACACTTACATGAGTATTTCTGTAGGCTAAATTCACAAAAGTCGAACTGCTAGGTTAAGGAGCTTGAATATTTAAAAGTTAATGTATACTAGCAAATTACCTCAGAAATACTTCACTAATTTATATGCCCACCAATAGTATATGAGAAAGTGCCTGTTTAAATCTTCACAAATTTCATAGGTTAAAAACTATCTAATTGTTTTAACGGGCATTTCTCTTACTAGTGAGACCGGATTCTTTAATCATTTAATTATCATATACAAATTGCTTGTTCACATCTTTTGTTACCCTTTTCCTATTGGTCAAATCCCTTTACTTTTTTATAAAGCAACCTGAACGACTGCCTCTCAGAATGGCATTCACACTTTTATGAGTATAAAAGTAGTGCTGTTCACTAAAAGCCTCATCTGAGTTTGTATTGGTTTTTTGCTACAGACAAAATGGTTATTCTGAAAGTCCAGGCAAAACTATTGGAAGAGGAGTTTCACTGTGGTGAATTTAGTAAAAGCGAAGTTCAGTATAAGAGGCCAAAGGTTTTGGCAGAGTATTAACTGCTAGTGGAAAACAGGTTAGACCTGGTGGCACAATACACTCAGTGTAAACAAACTAAGATGGTAAGGCGCCAAAATAGCAACAGAAGGGCATATATCTGATTTGTCCCCACAGCCTGGTGCCTACAATGCTTCCAATTCTAGCCAGCCTTATGTAGGTTGGCAGCCAGAAAGACAAGCATTTTGTCACTCATATACTATTAAGTTCTCCTCTGAACTCTACGAGTGATGGGAGCTAAGAACCTAATTAGCAAAATTTCCCTCAATTGCATACTCATAAATTTTATTTTCCCATTTCCTATTTTTGTTATTCCTCACTCTCCTTTGTCTCCTATAATCTCCTAATCCAAGATTTCTCATTCTGTGCCTATATCTTAGAAATCAGGGGGATATTTTATCAGGGGGATATTTTAGAGACTGAGATCCAGACATGACTCCTTTATCATGTTAAAAAGTTAGCATTAAGATACACTGCCAGTTTCTCTCCCAGTCTCTCTGTAGAGTGATTATAAATACAAAAAAAAAAAAAAAAAAAGTCAGCATAATATCTATTACTCCCTTGTTTCATCCATTGCTCTGTCTACTACTCAATTGTCTTGCCCTTACCTCCTTTTTATTCAATCTTAATCAGAGAGCAAGACCACAACTCAGCTATACATCTGAATACTTTTAAAACTAACAAAATAAAGGGAAAATATAAACATTTCTTCTTTCCTAAAAAGAAAAAAAACACTATTATTCTTTTTGGAAGTAGAAGGGGAGCAATTTCTGCCTTGAAAGATTCTGAAAACACTCAGAAGACTAACAAGTTTAAGAAACATCATCCTAATTCTTCTAGTCTATGTGCCACCTTATAGGCAGAAGCTAAGCTTGATCTCAATTTTGGTCCCAGATGAGGAAAACTATTTTTTTGATCAGTGAGGTATGATTCGGATTTTTTTCACATTAATACTAAGGATCAGGTTTTCTTAGAAGTCTTTTCTAATAGCAGTAAGCTATGATAGTGGCCACTCCATGGGGTGGGAGAAGCATTTCACTTGAGATAGACGGAAGCACAAGGCTTAAGAACAAGTCTCATTTGTCTATAGGCCAAAAAGCTTTTATAATTCTTCCTTTCACATATATGCTTTCTATAGCTGCATGTGACTTGTTTTCCATACCTCTGCCTACAACCTCAGTTTCCTATGTTAAAAAGATTTATTTAAATATCTTTTATTAGGTGATTTTTAAATCAAAACAGTTTGACAGTCTGGGATTACGATTGGCATCTATTATTAAGGAACCACCTGTTATCTGGTCTCTTTTTATGCAAGAGGGAGGACCAGGAGGAGAGGACCCCAAAACAAAACAAACAAAAATGAACAAAAGCCCTTCTCCTGACTTATACCCTAAACAAACAAAAAAATAACTTCTGCCCCAAACTTAAATTCCAATTGCAATTCAGGACTCAAAGAATACCTAATTTGGGAAGACACCATTCTAGGTCATCTCATCTGCCGCTACTGGCTCCTTCACTTACCAGATTGCTGCTTCAGCTGCTCTTTTTGGATTGCAGCAAACTGCTTGGCATCAGCCAGGGAACCAAAAAGAGCAGCAAAGGGGTTACTTGAGATGTTGTTGTTATTCTCCTGGTCTGTCATTTCACTTCAAAGTGTCCTCCATCCAGACCTAGAGGGGAGGGGCTACAGAAAGGACAGGTATTAGAGACAGAAGGTCAGATAACAACATAATTGTAACATACCCATAGTTGTTTCTTTTCACATTTCTCAAACACAACACATTTTAAAAGGCTTTGGGTAAGATTCATAATTCCTGTTCTAAGATTCAAGACACTCTGGAACCAGATTAGCAGTATGTTGTGGGTTTTATATATATATTAAGCAATCTATCTCTACTTCTAGGCTGTAACAATTACTGATATTTCCTCCACTAAAAACAAAATGATCTTTGCATAATTCTGTATTTAACTTTCACTGTTTATCTGATTTTTTACACAAATTCCTAATGTGTAATATGAAACAGATACATATCTCAAAGGTATTAGTGGAGCTAACTGAGCCTGCATTTGCACTCTTCTGGTTATATTTTCTCATTTAAGAGCCAAGGGACTCAGTGGCACAAGATGAACAGAGCTCCCTGAAAGGCTTTCTCCCGTTTGAAATTTTAAGGCCACAGCATAAACACAACCCTGAAAAGCATGTAAAGAGACAAAGGGTATGAATATTCTGCTAACAAGGATGTTGAACTGCTCTAAGAATAGAGGCCTTAGAAGGGATATAAGGGAAGGAGACAAAAGAACATTCAGTCAACTTTTAATCTACTGAGGTAAGACTCCTTACTGAATCATATTAACAAAAGCTAATGCAAGCATAAAAGTTACCCTTATTTTTTTGGAGGAAGAGAGACTGTAACACTTCTTGACAATTCTCAGGCATCTCCACCAGTTTGCTTCAGGTTCCTCTGTTGTGTTTTCTGCTTAAGAGCTAATGGCTAATTAGCTGTAATGACTTAGGCAGACAATCTAATCTCTCAGCATGGTACTGGGCTTTACTGCTTCAAGGAATTGAACTGTTAGATGTGGCTCTATGAATTTTATTTTTTGCTATGTATAGTTTAGTTGAGCTTAATAATGCAAAAAAGATAGCATATTTAGTGTTGAAATTAACATCAATCCTGGAGAGGACTTTCTCCCCATTTAACCACAGCATAAAACTTAATTATTGCCCCTAATTCATATAGAGGTCCCAAGAATTACCTCATTGTTACTTGATCACTGTATCCTAAAGTACTCTGAAGTTCAGAGGAATGCAAAAAAGTATAGTAACTTTTGTCATATTGCCATTGCCATCGAAATATCACCCTTTCTTTCAACATGGCACCCACATTTTTTCCTTGAGGATCCATCTTATTCCCAGTCCATATGTTTAGAAAGAGATGACCTCACCTACAAGCTCCAGGAAAGGGCAAATGAATTGGCCTTGCCTAAAAAATACAGCATTCTACGGCCAAATTGACTGACTCAGGAGTGGGTAAAAGACCCTTGCAAGGCCTATTAGATTTAGTAAACACCAGCTTCAAGGCCTTTTGCTGAATCTACAGAAAAGGGATTCTTTTTTTCCTGCTTAAGTTGCTGGGCTGGTTAAGATATAAATGTGGCGTTGCCATCGTTCCACCATCTAAAAAAGACCCAGCCTAAGTCAACATACAGGAAATAGAAACAAAGGCTGGAACGAGTATTTTCAGTTATAAAAGCCAACAGATTCTCCTATATTGTGTAGCAAATTTAAATGGGTTTAAAAAAACACAACTGAAAAGAATTCAGGTTAGAAAAAAGGAGATGCATCACTTCACCATCTATGCAGACAGGAAGTACAGTAGACCTCTGAAGAACATGGGAGTTAGGGAGCCAACACCCTAACCACTTATAACGTTTGACTCCCCAAAAACTAACAATAGCCTAATGTTGACTGCCTCTTATCAATAACATAAACAGCCAATTAATATATATTTTATGTTATATATATACTGAATTCTCACAATAAAATAAGCTAGAGAAAACAAAATGTTAAAGTCATAAGAAAGAGAAAATACATTTACAGTAGACTGTACATATTTATTGGAAAGAATTCCATGTGTAAGTGGGCTGGCACAATTCAAACCCATGTTGTTCAAGGGTTAACTGTAAGTTGAAAGGAATATAGAACATATGATAGGCTCTTATGACTATCAAGAGAGATAAAGAGGATTTATCATCATAAATGGCATTATTTCCTTTTTCACTGTCACATTATATAAAGAAGCTGACTTCCCACTACACTTTATCTATGTTTTAAATAAGATTTGTAACTTTCTGCATTGTATTCCTAATGCATATTTTCTACCTTGCTGGAGTGTAAGCAATTGGAGTACAGGTTCATATCTGATTTTTTTTTTCTTCTGTGTCTGGCATTATATATCACAATCACAAAATCCCAAATAAATATTTATTGAATGATTCAATCTCACATATAATTACTCCTGACTTTGTAATCAATAGCAGCACCATGAGGCTACTTTAATATAAGGGCTTTACTATGTGTCTTGGATTGAGGTGGAAGGTCAAGCTGTATCAGATGCATGGCTTGATGGTATTTCAGCATGTGTACAATAGAGAGTGGACATAAATCTGTTGTCATCTCTGCTGTCTTTTTGAAGAAAAAAATACAGTTTTTGCGTACCTCACTAACCCCATCTTTTTCATCTGTATTTCAAATCTGTGTTTCATAGAAAAAGGGCTCATACCATGTAACCGCTTATAGAAAAGTTTTACAGGAAAAGGGAGGAGTATATCATTTGATGAGAACCTCTGTGGAGATGTCAGTTTAGATTTGTTCAATGGTCTCACAAATGTAAAAAGATTATCCAGATAACACCCACTCCAAAAAAAGGTCTTATAAAATGGAACCTTGATATTTTGTCACTGGGAATTTATAGTCTGCTTATTTTCAACTGCCATAGGGAGATACAGCATTATCCTGTTGTTAGCCTTTGGGACGGTATGACTACCGATCCTTAAAGCTTTTGAATTGGATTATTTTCTAAAGTCTTCCTTAAAAATGTTTCACTCTGATATACTTGCTGCAAGACTCTACATCTGTGATAGCTGTCTACTTCCAGTCCTACAAAATCCTCTCACCTTCCCCTGATTCAATCTTTTTTATAAACTGTACTGCCAATCCCTTAACCCTTAAGGGTCATTGACAGTTCTTAAAGAAGTGAGCACACAAATGCTTAACTTCAGAGTTGTCATTGCTTTTAAACCGAAATATATGGTGTAATTTGTAAAACTGAGATCGTCAAAATCAGGCTCTATTAAACCATACTCCATAAGGTCTGTCCTAGTAATACATACATCAATCAAACAAACAAAAAGTTTTAAAAATGTTTTCATTGTTGTATGCTCCACCCAATGATCCTCTCAAGCCCTCTAATGTGGCAACAGATTCTTCCAACACAACAGCAAGCTACAGGGATATTAAGTCAAAAGTAGATGGCATTTCTTCCTGGGTCTCATTTTACCTCAGAAGGGCTCCCATGTGAAGAGAAAACAGTCCATGGCAGCGAGACTAAACACATTCTTGCTCTGGGAGTGAACAACTGAAAATACCAATCAAATATAAGCTCCTGCGCTGTGATCACTCAATTTTAGAAGTCTTCCACAACTAATTGCTGAGGGACCATGAAGCTGAAAGCCAGAAGAGTTTTCAGTGGCGAACTGATCACTTTCCTTAAGAAATGTCAACGCTTTGCCATATGTTTAAACACGCCCACGTGCTTAATCTCCTCTGGCATCTGGCTATCTACTGTCTACGCTTTATATTTTCTCTCTCTAGGTTCCCATAAGGGCATCCAGGCAAGGAGAGAGACACACCCTCTCGGCGCAAGTTCCACATCAAGGTAGTCAGAGCTAATGCAAGGACAGTATTTAGGCCTTTTCCCGGAGGGGAATGGCAAGGAGGGGAAAGATGCGGCACGTAAGGTGTTCCCAAATCTGACAGGGTTGAAATTCACGAAGGAGAGAGTGAACAGTCAGGAAAGCACAGGACAAGGAATTTGGAGGAGATTAGAGTATAGAGGCCTGGACCCGCATTCAACCAGGAGAAAAAAAAAAACACTGCAGACTTAATGATCGCCCTCCTCCCTTACCCCGGGGCTATTTCCTTTCTTACCAGAGCCTGAAGGGCTAGCAGCGACGACACACGACAGTCTCAGTGGCCGAAGGGCTCCCACTTCCGACTCAGCCGGGCAACCGGAGCTTACATCATGATTACGCGCCAAGCCTTGTGTAAGCTCATCTGCGCGCCGGAAACAGGGTGTGTCCCGCGTCGCGGAAAACTGGCGCGCAAACACGCCCAGGGCGCAGGCGCTACCTGGCTGGTGGGAGGCGGAAGTGGCCTTGGGATGAGTTGGGAGGGCGGGGCAGAACGGGGGAGGCGGGAAGGGGCCATTTGGGACTTAGTGAAAAATGAGCATGCCTTGGGAACGGTGTATGGCGGGCGAATATGACTTGGTGGTCCCTGGCACTGCCACAACCTCTGTGGGCGTCTTTCTATTTTCCCTACTGGTCTTAAGTCCTTTTGAAGCGATTTCATAGATTATTAGCCATGAAAGAACAGCAATAGCATTAACAGCAATAATTGAAAAATTTGAGCTCTTAGTAGTTGCTAGGCAGTGCGCTAAAATATGCTATTTAAAAATTTAAAAAATGATTTAAAATTTTTTCAATTATAGGTGACATATAATGTTACATTAATTTTAGGTGTACCACACAGCGATAACACTTATGTATCTTATGAAGTGATCACCTTGATAGGTCTAGTACCTCTAGGACATCATGCATAGTTATTACAATGTTATTGACTATATTCCTCGTGTTGTACTTTACAACGCAATGGTTGTATTTATAATCACCAATTTGTAGTTCTTAATCCCTTCACCTTTCTTACTCATCCCCTAAATCCCCTCTCATTAGCAACCTTCAATTTGTTCTGTGTATCTGAGTTTGCTTCTGTTTTGTCTGATCATTTATAGAATACACTATGTTTGATTAGATTTTAGTTTTCTTATCTGTAAAGTGGAGACAATATACATCCTACAAGGTTACATAGAGGTACACAGAGGGATCGACAGTCGCATACTTTTTCAAGAGTTAAAAGTACTATGCAAATGAAAAGATAGTTCTAAGAATGAGAGAAAATATTTGTAAATCATTTACAGCAGTGGTCCCTACCTTTTTGGTACCAGGGACTGGTGTTCTTATGAGCTGAGGTGGAGCTGAGGAGGTGATGCTAGTGCTAGGGAGCGGCTGCAAATACAAATGAAGCTTTGCTCGCTTGTCCACTGCTTACCTCCTGCTGTGTGGCCTGGCTCTGGTACTGGTCCTTGGCCATGAGGTTTGGGACTCCTGATATACAGTATCTCTGCAGAAGATACGTGCCAAGACTCCTAGTGATTACTACCGAACCCTGTATATACCGTTTTTTTTAAAAAAAAATACATACCTATGGTAATATTTAATTTATAAGTTAGGCACAGTAAGAGATTCACAATAATAACTAATAATAAAATTGAATAATTATAATAAATTGTAATTAAAGTTATGTGAATGTGGTTTTCTCTCTCCCAAAATATCTTGTACTGTACTCACCTTTTCACTAAAGGAAGCACTTTATGGCTTCTCTTTGGCATATTCAAATTGCCAGCATCACTACTCTTATGCTTTGAGGACATAATTAAGTAAAATAAGGCTTACTTGAACATAAGCATGGTGATACCAACAATTGATTTGATAACAGATAGCTACTAAGTGACTAATGGGTGGAGTGTTTCTATAGCATGTATTCACTGGACAAGGGGATGATTCACACCTGGGTAGGATGGATCAAGAGGGCACAGAAGAAGGATGGTGTGAGATTTTATAAAGTATTCAGAACAGGTTACAATTTAAAACTTATGAATTGTTGATTTCTTGAAGTTTCCATTTAATATTTTCGAACCATGGTTGACCGCAGTTAACTGAAACTACAGAAAGAAAAACCACAGAAAAGGGGAACTACTGTATCTGATAAAGGATTAATATCCAGACTATACAAAGAAATCCTACAACTCAACAACAAAAAGCCAAACATTATGAAAATTGGAACATAAGTGTTTGTAAGGATTTGGAGAAATAGGAATCCTTGTGCATAAATGATGGATATGTAAAATAGTGTAGAACTTTGGAAAAACTTTGGTGGTTCCACAAAAAGTCAAACATAGAATTAACACATCATGCAGTAATTCTACTTCTGGATATATACTCAAAAGAATTTAAAACAGGACTCAAAAACAGATATTTGTACACCAATGTTCATTGTAACATTATTCATAATAGCTGAAAGGTGGAAACAACCCAAAATGTCTACCGACAGATAAGTGGGTAAGTAATGTGGTATAGACATACAATTGACTATTATTCAGCAATAAAAGTGCTGCAATTCTAATACATATTACAACATAGATGAACCTTGAAAACATGCTAAGTAAAAGATGCCAAGACAAAAAGAACAAATAGTGTATTATTCCACTTATATGTAGCACCTAGCATAAGCAAATCATAGTGACAGAAAAGTAGAATAGAGGTTAACAGGGCCTGGGAGAAGGGAGAAATGGGGAGTTATTGTTTAGGATCATGAAAAAGTACTGGAAATGGGTAGTGGTGATGGTTATACCACATTGTGAATGTACTTAATGCCACTGAAGAGTACACTTAAAAATGGCTGAAATGGTAAATTCCATGTTATCTATATATTTTTAAATAATTTTTATTTTTCAATTATAGTTGGCATATAATACATTAGTTTCAGGTGTACAACATAGTAATTAGACATCTGTGTAACTCACAAAGTGATCATCCCAATAAATCTAGTGCTCCTCTGACACCATACGTGTTATTACAATTATTATTGGCTATATTCCTTGTGTTATGCCTTCTATCTTCATGACTTTTTGTAACTACCCATTTGTACTTCTTAGTCACTTCCCCCTTAACACTTTTTCACCAACTCCCCAACTCCCTCCCATCTGATAACCCTCAAAATGTTCTCTGTATATATGAGTTTGTTTCTATATTTGTTTTTTTAATGCAATCATACGGCATTTGTCTTCTGCTATATGACTTACTCCACTCAGCACAGTATCCTGTAGGTCTACCATGAAATACCTTTTTTCATCCCATTACTCTTAGTCTTTGTATGTCTTTTAATCTGAAGTGAGTCTCTTGTAGTTAGCACATATAGGAGTCTTGTTCTCTTCTCCATTCAGCCACCCTATCTTTTGATTGGAACATTTAATTCTTTTTCATTCAAAGTACTTATTGATTGATAGATATATAGTTATTACCATTCTTTAGATTTTTTGGTACATATTTTTTCTTCTTAAAGAAGTCCTTCCAACATTTCCTGTAATACTGGCTTGGTGGTGATGAACACCTTTAGCTTTTTCTTGTCTGGGAAGATCTATTTGTCCTTAGATTCTAAATGATAGCTTTGCTGATAAAGTAATCTTGTTTGTAGGCCCTGGGTTTTCAACACTTTGAATATTTTGTGCCAAGTCTTACTGGCCTGTAAAGTTTCTTCTGAGAAATCTGTGCCACTCTAATGGGAGCTCCCTTGTAGGTAACTAATTGCTTTTCTCTTGCTGCTTTTAAGATTCTCTCTTTGAATTTAATCTTTGGCATTTAAATTATGATGTGTCTTGGTGTAGGCCTCTTTGGATTCAACTGGTTGGGACTCTCTGAACTTTCTGGGGTTGTATGTCTTTTTATTTCCTTTACCAGGTTAGGGAAGTTTTCCATCATTATTTCTTCAAATAGGTTTTCAATTCCTTGCTCTCTGTCTTCTTCTTGTACCCCTATGATGTGAATATTGTTATTCTTGATGTTGTCCCAGAGGCTTCTTAAACTACTTTCATTATTTTGGATTTATTGTTGTTGCTTTTCTGATTGGGTGTCTTCTGCTACCCCATTATCTAGATTGCTGATTTGATCCTCAGCTTATCCACTCTGTTGATTCCTTCTAATGTACTCTTCATCTCAGATATTGCATTCTTCATTTTTGCCTGGCTTCCTATTATGTTTTCTATTTACATTTTTAATGTTTTATCTCTTTGTTAAAGTTTTCACTGAGTTCATCTATTTTTCCCCTACATTTCTTGAGCATCCTTACAACCAATGTTTTGGACTCTGGATCTGGTATATTGCTTGCCTCCATTTTAGTAATTTTTTTTTCTGAAGCTTTGTTCTGCTCTTTCATGTGGGGGCATGCTTCTTTGTATCCCCAATTTTCCTGCCTCCCTGTATCTGCTTCTATGTATTAGGTAGGGGTCCTAAGTTTCCCAGTCTTAATAGAGTGGCTTTATATGGTAGGTTTGTTGTGGGGCCCAGTGGCACAGTCCTGGGAGAGGTTCAGCTGCAGGTCAAGTTCAGCTGCAGTTGGTACACCTCCTGAACCTCCTGGTAAAAGTTACCAAGCAATCCATATATGGCTGCCACCCATGCTAGGCTTATAGGTGCCTTGAGGGGCCAAGTCTGAAACTAAGGCTGGCTGCCACTGGTGCAGAGTTTGGGGTTGCTCAACAAGAGGTACAAGGCACACTGAGGCCAAAAACTGCTTCTTTGGGTTTTATGAACCTTCAGAGATTTTTTGAAAGTTCATGGCAGGAGCCAAGACAGCCCATTTATATGGAATAAATCACTGGAAGCAACTTAGGTGGGCCCACAAGTTGGGAGAGTTGGAGTCTCAGGGAATCCTCTGGGCAGACTGAACTGTGTTATCCCATTGGAAGGTGACTCTGATACAGTGGTATCTGCATTTACAGGCTGGGATAGGGGAAGACTCAGCAAAGGAACAATGGCTTCTGCCTGTACCTTTATCCAGGAGAAAGCCACCCCCTCCAGCCCTCACCCTGAAGCCTGAGAACTCAACACCTCCTCACCTTCCTGTATGTCCTGGTGCCTCTCGAACAGCTACCCCAGCACTGGAGCTCAGAGTGAGCAAGTCCATCAGTGAGAAAGGCCAGGCATGGGCCCTTTAAGAGGAATGGTCTCCGACTATTGCAGCCCTTCATCTCACTCAGTAACAACCATTGGCTGATTCACAGCCAGAGGTTGTGGGGACTTCTCTTCCAAGCATGGGAAGCCTGGGCTGGGGGTACCCAGTATGCAGCTCCTCAGGTGAGGGAGGTGGCTCCTTAGCCAAGATAACCCTCCTAATTCTTGAGCCTCACACAGTTGTGGGACCAGGCCATTTCACATCTCTGCACCTCCTACCATTTTGAGATGACCTGTTAACAATTTTATATTTCTAGTTGTAGGGTTTCTGTTCAGCCAGACCTCAGGTGACTCTGCATGCCAGTTGCTCGTTATAATTTTGGTGTAGTTGCTATAGGATGCATGCACAGCCTCTACCTTCTACGCCATCTTGGCTCCACCTGTTATCTATATTTTAAAACACACACACACACCACACACACACACACACACACACACACAGTGCTTTGCAATCTTTGAGTGCCTATCTTGTTCAAGCATTCTTCTAGTTCCTGAAAATACAGTAATAAAAAATCACAAGTCTTTTCCTTCCTGGAGTTTATAATCTGGTGAGAGTTGAGTGGTAACATATTTAAAGTCAATGAGCACAATATGGATCATTCAAAAAGTAGTTCTGGAATAACTAGGTAGCTCTGCAGTTTAAAAGTTAGTAAATGTGTTAGTCCTTTACACTAAAATTAATTCAAGATGGATCAAAGATTTAAATGTGCAATACAAAATTATAAAAATAGTAGAGAAATTCATGGAAGAACGTTTTAAAAATAATAATCTTAAAATAGAAGACTTTTCTAAATATGAAATAACCTAGAAGCCATAAAAGACCAGTGAATTCTACTATATGCAAATGTTCATAAAATGTGCATAGACAAACCAACCATAAGTAAAAAAAAAAAAAAAAGGAAAAATGTTTGCAACTAGAATCACAAAGAATCCAGTTTCCCAAATATGTAAAGGGTTTTGCAAGTCAGTAAGAAAAACATCAAAGGATATGATCCTATATTTCATGAGAAGGAAAAAACAAATGATTCAATACCTTTTTAATAAGAAAATGCAAATTAAAACTATGCTAAGTTGCTATTTTTTACAGATTGACAAAGTTCAAAAAGTTTAATAACGTACTGTTGGAATATGTATGGAGTATTGGGCACTTTTATTTTTGTTTGGGGAATATATATTGGTTTTACCTTTATAAAGTACAAATACATTATGACCTGCTGCTCAAAGCAATCTATAGATTCAATACAATCCCTATCAAAATACCAATGGCATTTTTTCAGAGATCTAGAACAAATAATCTTAAAATTTATATGGAGCCAAAAAACCCCCGAACAGCCATGGCAATCTTGAGAAAGAACAAAGTTGGAGGTATCACACTACCTGATATCAAACTATACTACAAGCCTATAGTAATCAAAACAACATGGTACTTGCATAAAAACAGATACATCGATCAGTGGAACAGAATAGAGGGGCCAGAAATAAATCCATACCTATACACTTAATATATGAAAAAGGAGGTAAGAATATACAATGGGTAAAGACAGTCCATCAATAAATGGTGTTGGGAAAATTGGACAGATACATGCAAAAAAAAAAAAAAAGAAGAAGAAGCTGGACCACCTTCTTATACCATATACAATAATAGACGCAAAATGGATTAAAACTTAAATGTAAGACCTGAAACCATAAAACACTTCAGAAGAAAACATAGGCAGTAAACTCTCTGATATTACTAACAGGAATCTCTTTTCAGATATATCTCTTTGGGCAAGGGAAACAAAAAAAAAATGAAGAAATAGGACTACATCAAACTAAAAAGTTTTTGTTCAGCAAAGGAAACCATCAACAAAACAAAAAATGACCGACTATTTGGGAGGAGATATTCGCTAATGATACATCTGATAAGGGGTTAATATCTAAAAAATATAAAGAACTTATACAATTCAACAACAAAAAACAAACAATCCAAAAAAATGGGCAGAAGACCTGAACAGATACTTCTCCAAAGAGGAAATACAGATGGCTAACAAATATATGAAAAGATGCTCAAAGTTGCTGACCATCAGAGAAATGCACATTAAAGCCACAATGATACATCACCTCACACCTGTCAGAATAGCTATCATCAATAAATCGAAAAACAAGTGTTGGTGAGGATGCGGAGAAAAGGGAACCCTCATACGTTGTTGGTGGGATTGCAAATTGGTACAGTGCTATGGAAAACAGTATGGAGGTTCCTCAAAAAATTAAAATGGATATACCTTTTGACCCAGCAATTGTACTTCTGGTATTTATCCAAAGAAAACCAAAACAATAATTTGTAAAGATCTATGCATTCCAATATTCATGGCAGCACAATTTACAATAACCAAAATAAGGAAGTAACCTAAATGCCCATCAACAGATGATTGGATAAAGAAATTATGGTTCATATGTACAATAGAATATTACTCATATGTACAATAGAATTCTACCATTTGCAATGACATGGATGGACCTAGAAGTTATGATGCTAAGTGAAATAAGTCAGACAAAGATAAATACCACATGATTTCACTTATATGTGGAATCTAAGAAACAAAAAGAACAAACTAATTAAAAACAGACTCACAAATATAGTGGACAATTTGATGGTGGACAGAGGGGAGGGGGGCTGGTAGAATAGGGGGAAAGGTTAAAGAAGTAAAAATTAGTAATTGGTAGTTGGTCATGGGGATGGGGAGCATGGCAGAGGGAATGCAGTTAGCATTAATATGATGGCTAGGTGGAGAGCCAGAGGAGAGAAAGAGCAATTAGGGGAATAATTTTATAAACTATATAAATATTTAACCAATATACTGTATACTTGAAACATTTAAATAAATAAATTTTAAAAGTCAATTTAAAAATACATTATGGCCCAGTAATTCCGTTTATTTGTATTTGTTACAAATAGTCTTAAGCATATTCACAATCCCATTTATTGTTAGAACTAAAACTATAAAACTTTTAAAAGTATAAAAAGAAGGCACAGGCAAAATCTTTGTGACTTTGAGTTTGGCATAGATATTTTTAGATATGACACCAAAAGCACAATCCATGAAAGAAAAAATGGATAAAATGAACTTCATCAAAATAAAAAACTTTTACACTTCAAAAGATACCACTAAAAAATGAAAAGACAAGCCACAGATTGGTAGATATATTTGTAAATCATATATTTGCTAGAGGACTTGTATGCAAAATATGTGAGAACATCTACAATTCAACAAACAACAAAAAGTAATAAGACAACCCAATTAAAAGGAGATTTGAATAGACATTTCACTAAAGATATGAAAATGGCTAACAAGCACATGAAAAGATGTTCAACATCATTAGTCAGTAGGGAAATGCAAATGAAAGTCATTATAAGATATCATTTTATATCTACTGGAATGGCTATACTAAAAATAAAATAACAATAGTAACAAATATCAGTGAGAATGTAGAGAAACAGGAAGTCTCACCCATTGCTGATAGGAATATAAAATGGTACAGATGTTTTGAAAAACAGTCAGTTTCTTAAAAAGTTAATTATAAATTTACCATATAACTCAGCAATACTGCCCTCCTAGATATCAACCCTAGAGAAATGACAAAATGTGCACAAAGGAAGACTTGCACGATAATGTCTGGAGCAGCATACTATATGATTCCGTTTACATGACTGTCCAGAAAAGGCAAATCTAAAGAGGCAGAAGAGATTAGTGGTTGTTTGGGGCTGAGGGTGAGAACAGGGAGCTGACGGCATTAGGGATCTTAAGAGAGTTATGGGAATGTTCTAAAAGTGAGTTATGATGATGGTTGTAAAATGGGTAAATTTGCTAAAAATTACCAAGAACAGGTGAATTCACTTAAAATGAATGCATTTTATAGCATATAAATTATACCTCAGTACCATTATTTTTTAAAATGACATTTATACAATGTTAGTCATTGCAGCATTGTTAAGAGCAACAGATTGGAACCAACTTATATGCTGGTATAAAATAATCTCTAGGTTTCACTAGGTGAAAAGTACAAGATGTATAGTACGATACCACTTGTGTGAGAAAGGGGAAGAAAAATGTATACTTGAGAATTTGCTTATATATGCCTGGAATACCTCTGATACATAATACATTATATGTCTTATGAGAATATATAAAAAACAGCATATTGTTTGCCTCTGGAAAGGGCAACTGGGAATGTAGGTGGAGGGAGGCCTTCAGTGCATATTTGACCCATGTGAATTAAGACATGCGAAAAGTAAATAAAAAGTAAAATGTAAAAAAATTATATTCAAATGGGGTTATTGATCTTTTCAGTTTTCTTTTACAGAAATATTACCTCCCAATAGGTGGCACTCCTGAAACACCATACATATTTTTTACTTTACTTTTATTTTTTTTTTTGAGAAAACCCCAAGTTTGCTCTGTTGGACTTTCTTCTCCATTTGTCACCTCTGGGAACTTTGAGTCTAGATTTAGGCCTGAAAGTTTCTCTGCTAGGAGTGCTCCAAAATGTATCACTTTGTTTCTGAAAACTAAGTAGAAAGAACACCTGCATTAAGAAAAGAAAAATTACAATTGTTTCAGAACATCAAATAAGGCCTGGGCCCTGTTTGCCTGACTGAAACTTCAGGTTAATTGAATCAGAACTTCTGATTGATTGATTGCTTGATTGAAAGGTTAATATACTTCAGTGGTTCTTAACTAGGGGAGATTTTACCCCTGAGGGGACACAATATTTGGAGATATTTTTGGTTGTCAAAAACAGGGGTACTGCTGTCATCTGGTGGCTAGAAGCCAGGGAGGCTGCTAAAAACCTTGCAACGTACAGGACAGTCCCCTCACCACAAAGAATTATCTAGTCCAAAATATTAATACTGTGTATAATGAGAAGCCCTTATATAGAATTAAGATTAATTCTGAGTAACTGTTCTGAGAGGATTTAAAGATACACACAGCTTTCATATCTTCTTAGGCCAAGAAAATGATCACTGGCTGTGTTTTTTGAAATGGGTCTCCACAGTCAACCCCTACCCCGCCCCCACATGATCTTTATAGCTGTTTGGAGAAAAGATAGACTTGGCAGCAGTTAGTAGAGCAGGTAATGCAAAAGCTCTGTCTTAGATATGATGTGGAAGGACACACCTACTCTGAGTCCTGAGCTCAGTTCTTCCTCAGTTTGTTTCCTTGAAGGTGGCTGTATTGGTCATCTTCCCGATCCTTGAGGGGCTAAAAAAGACAGCACAGTCATAAACTCATTTTCTCCCATCCTTAATGAATTAATTTGATGCATATTTACTGAGTGCTTTCTATGTGCAAGGCTTTGGAGTGGGTGTTTTGTGCTCCTGGGGGCAGAAAGAGGACAAAAAGATGGAGGCTTTGTGGATAGTTTGTGGGTCTCTCTTGGCGTGTTCTTCAGTTTTTCTCACTAGATCCTGACCTCTTCTCTCTCAACCCTACTCTTTATTTCATTCATTCTGCCCAAAGGGATAACTATGCCATCGTCTGGTATGTCCTAAGCAGTTCCTTATCCATGTAGTATCTTCCAAATAACTTGCTCCACCCTAACTTCAAAATTTTAAATCACTACTAATTGTAGCAATGTCTCTTTTATTCCTCATACCTGATAGAGCTGGTCATTGGACAACAGAGTCTGCTTGTCTGAAGCTGCACAAAAAATAAAACACACACATACATAACATACATAAGGTAGAGGGGACAATAAATTGAGTTATAATCACACAATAGAGTACTAAATCGCAATAAGAATTAGTGAAATACACCTGCATATAACAACATGGATGGATCTTACAAACATATTGTTGAGTAAAGAAGCCACACACAAGAGTACTTACTGTATGAGTCCATTACATAAGGAACAAAAACAGGTATAATTAATCAGTGTTGTTAGAAGTCAGGATAGTGCTCACTTTTGGGATAGATAGAGTCTGGAAGTGACCACAAAGGGAATTTTTAGGTTGTTGGTAATATACTCTTTCTCAAACTGGGTGCTGGATTCACAGGTGTGTTTGCTTTGTTAGTTTTTTTTTTAAGCTGTGTGCTTGTGATCCATGTACTTTTCTGTATGCAGGTTTTACTTTAATAGAGTTTTTTTAAAAACACAGAAGACAAATCAGAGGGACTTGGATCTTGAGACAGGTAAATATTCTGTGAAAACAGAGTATCCTTTTCTCCTGACTACAGAGAGAGCCTCACCCAGCTGTGCACATTAGCAACACATGCCAACTTAGTCTCTTCTGTTGGGTCTATTTTGGTAGGAAGAAACTGAGGGTCTCCGGTGTTCTCATATCTCATCTAGGAACATTCTTTTACCTCTTGATTGGCGAACTCCATCCTGTCCAGCAATGAGACAGACCCCAAAAGCAAGAAGAACAAGGCTGATGATTTCAGCAAAGACAAAGCCAGACACAGTGGCTGCACTCAGCTCAATGCAGCTCTGACACACTGTGGGGAAAGGAAGGAACAAATATTCTTCAGGGTGTGAAAGTTATTCTTCTGGATCTTTTTCTCCTGCCTACCAGCAGAAATACCCTTGTCTACCTAGGGCAGCAGGGTATCCTTCTGCAGGTTGTATGGCAAGGGAATTGCCAGGGATTGGACTAAGAATGCAATACTTCTTGATGTTTCTCTGTTCCCCAGGAATCATGGGGAAGCCCATGTGGTCTTATTACCAGGAACTATGTGAATGAGAAGCAAGATCAGATCCCTTTCTCCATGCTCAGTTACCTTCTACATCTCACAGCTGCTCACCTTGTAAGATCCCTTGTATCCCCTACCCAACCTAACTCAGTTTATATAAATTGCTGACTGCTTTAAACCATAGGGCCCACCCAAAAGTAAACCAGGCTTTCAGGACTGGCTATACTTTTCCAAGAAGCTAGGGGAACTGTCTTGTTATATTCAAAAAGAAGCAAGCTGAGATTAAGAGAACTAGCTCTTAAATTGCTGTTTAGCCTCTATTTTCACACTCACTCTGGACAGGAAATCCCTAGCACCAAGTGCTGCTTAATTTTCACAACAAGCAAACCCAAGGGGCTTACGTACTTCTATAATACACTTGGAGTGGTGTTGAATTGCTCTTTGATGTTGAACACCAATATATCCCTCGAGGGTTCTTCAAATGACTTCCCAGATTGCATGTATTTTTTTTTTTAGATAGTGAAGTTACTTCCTTTCCATCTTCATACCATTTGATATTTTCGTCTTGCAAGTTACAAGTCAGAAGTACTGAACCATCTTCTTGATTGTCATTCACTTTTATTGAAAGTTTTCCTGAAAAAGGAAAATCTATGGTCTGTTAAGGATCTTTCCTCTGAAATTCTCTTTACCCCCGGGCACCAGAAGAAGATGATTACCACAGTGCTTCTCAAACTTTAATATGCACATGAATTGCATGGGAATTCAGTTAGAATATGGTTCTATTTGGTAGATCTGGGAGGGGCTAAAATTCTGCATTTTTAACATGCTTCCAGGTGATGTCAATGCTGTTGGTTCATGTATAACATTTTCAGTAGTGCATAGCTGCTAGGGTCCTGTTTCTTCTCCAAGAACCAGACAATTAATTGCTGGTCATGACTGGCTACTGATTTGGTTGAAAATAGAGACATTCACTATTTATCACTCATTATTCCAGAAATACTATTGTAGGAAGCCATATTTTCATCAACTTCCTCAGAGTTTGAGTATAGGAAGAAACCATTTCCCTACCTTGTTCTGATTGGGCAATAATACCTGTAGAGACAAAAGAGAGAGGGGATCAGCTGGGCATGGAATCATTTCGATACCTTGAGATAACATTTACATGGTCATTTGAGTCCAAGATGGAGAGAGATCCTAATCCACAGGAGTAGCAGTATCTATACCTATGTTCCTGGATTGTAGCCAAAATCACCAGTGAATTCAGCATGTTGTATGATAAATAATTTGTCTAGTCCTTGTCCTGGGTTCCTGGGAGGGAGTTTCTAAACCTTTGGAATTTCATGACACTAGAATTACCTTTGTTATTCTTGAGGGCCTTTAGACCAAATGTGAGTTTATGCTAATGACCTGACTCAGGACAGCACTGGTTAAGATCAACTACGTGATCAGCAAATTGGGACTTAAAGCTCTGGGAGAGGATGGGCACTGGAGATCAAGTTCAGTCACATGGCCATTAATTCAATCAATCATGCTCATATAATGAAACCCCAATCCTAATTCAGTGGAGCTTCCTGCTTGGTGAACACATCAACGTGCCAGGAAGGTGATATATTCTGATTCCACGGGGAAAAGCACAGAAGTTCTGTGTTCAGGAATCTCCCAGACTCCACCCCATCTGTCTCTTCATTGGCTAGACCTGATTTTATTTTTATAACAAAACTGTAATTGTAAGATAGCACTTTCTTGACTTCTGTAAGTTGTTCTAGCAAATTATCAGACCCTGAGGGGGTTGTGAGAACCCTCCAGATTGGTAGCCAGTTTGTCAAAAGTGTGGTTGTTCTAGAGGACCCTGAAGTTGTGCCTGGCATTTAAAGTGAGGGCAGTTTTGTTGGTGACTGTGCCCTTAACCTCTGAGGTCTGATGCTACTAGAGTTAGCATCAGAATTATACTGCAGTACATACATGGGTATTGCCTGGACAGTCTGGAATATTCTGTTCCTTTAACAGCTAAAGGCCTGGCAATGAGAACGTGTGTACTAGCTGAAGCCTTTTAGAGCTGAGTTACTTCTAAAATCTTCAGCCTAGGTGATCCATTTCTCATAGAAATCCTGGATGTTTTATGGGAAGCGGCTATTCAATTGACCTCAAATCTGTCTCAAAACTCAGAGCAGTAGAATTGCATGGTAGATGTACGATAGAGAACTAGCACTGGAATTCAATTCGATTAAATTTAATTCAGACATTTACTGAGAACTATTATGTTCTTGATATGATTACGCAGTGTGAAAGAAAAGGGTGGTGATATGCAGAAGTAGTTGTTGTTTCCAAAGAGTTTACATTGAAGTGGAAAAATAATGTAATTAACATAATAAAACATAAATAATTATTTAGTACTTATATGAATACATGTGAAAGGGGGATAGAAAATATTGATTTGCCCAAGAGTGAGTGACAGGGAAAGCTTTACCAGATAAGGTGACTATTGTCTGGGCTTTGAAGAATGAGTAGGAATTCACCAGACGGAGAAAGAATAACTGAGTGAAGATATAGACTTGGAAAAAGACAAGAGAGGTAGGTAGTGTGGCTGGAGGGAAAAAATGGATCCAAATCAAAGCATAATGAAAATAGTTGGAAGGAATCAACTGTCTTAGAACTTCACACAGGCTGAACTATTTATGAATAGTGCCTAGCACAGTGCCTGGAACATGATTGGAGTTTTATATTTGTTGAATAAATGCATGAACAAATCAATGAATGAATAAAAAAGGCAAGAAAAGCAGTTAAGCAGATTTCAAACTAGCTCTTCTCTTGACTATCTGGTTGCCATGAGAAGGACAAAGAGGACCCTCATTCTAACTCAGATTCCATGGAAAGAGGATCCAACTGATTGCTGACATTTTTTAATTTTGTTTATCTGAGTCTTATTTTGTTTTAGGACTTGAGAGATCATGTAGCCAAATTTCCTAGGCTGACTGCTAAGAGAACTGAGCTCAGAGGAAGCAGACATTGCCTAAGTTCACACAGCTCATTGGTGGCTGAGCTCAAGTTTCCATTGCTCATCTCTGTGCTCTCTGCCCCACACAGGCTTTTAGCGCTGCCCCTTAACCTGGGTTGTCTTCCTCCAGTCCCCTCGGAAATAATTTTTGCTCTCACTGTCCTGTTCAAGTTCCCCACTCAACCATCGCCCAGCTCAGTTTCAGCAGGTGGCATCGTCTCCCTCTTAGTTCATTGAGAATATAGATACTATAATGATCCTTTCTCCTTTGTCTTCCTTTCTATCTACAAGCTTATCTATGGCTGAAGTCATCTGCACATTCTTTTTTCTAGTCCCAGAGGGTAAGGCTGCCTTCCTCTCTGTGCCCTTGACACCACTCTTGACTCAATTCTTTCAGCATCAACTCTAGGACCTCAATTTACTCACCATCTTCTCCTTTAGCCTAGAAATATGCTCAACTTCCTCTCACACTCAAAACAATTTCTTTTTAGACTCTATTTCCCCCTCTACTTACCACTCAAACTCTCTTCCTTTCTCATCCAAACTTTTTTAGAGAATAGTCTACACTTGCATCTCTTTATTGCCTGCCTTCACCTTCTACTCTTTTCCATTTTGCTTCTACTCACACACCCCCAATGAAGTTGTTATAAATGACCCGTGACCTTTATTTTACCAAATCCCACAAACTTAAACTTTTAAATATATTCTTACATTAATGGATTGCTGTTTAATATCTCATACTCTCAGTGAATTTCTCTTTCTGGAAGCTCTCTACTCCCTTGGTTTCCTTGGTATTGGACTTATCTGATTATTCCAGCTTTCTATCATTCCTTTATCTCTTTCTTAAAATAGTTTTTCTCTAATTGCCCCTTAAAAGTTTGTATCCTCATGGTTTTATCCTCAGCTCTCTCTTCCTCATATCTCACATGGTACTTATCGTGATTTCAAATAATTTTCATGGTGTTAGCTTCCCCCATTCTGTGGAGAACAATCTCTAGTCCAGGCTGTAGGCACTGGCCCAGTTCGTCCACTTCCTGTTGGATATTTACAATTGAATATTCATAAAGGCATCTTCTATTGTACCTTACATTCAATCTGGAAACACTGAAACTTATCTCTTCAATTAGTTTATGAGTCCTTTAAGACAGAAGGTTTTTTATTTATCGTTATATATTCCTAACCTATCACATAATAGGATCTCACTATACTTGTTGAGCAGTTCATGAACTGACCAACTGAGTGAGTGAATGCTTCACAGGTCTACACCTAACCCCAGCTCTGAGTTAAAAAAATCACATACTTTTTCTTGTCATGTTCCTGGCCTGTGCCCTTTTTGGCAACATTCAAACCTAAGATGGAGACATCCGGGTCCCCTCTCTAGGCAGTTAATTTCTCTGTTTTGATTCCTCAAGAGGCAATGACCCTAATTATGTCATGGGACACTACTTCTCTCTAGCAGAAAACAGTAAGAGGCTTCATTTTTGCTCTTCCTTCTCTGAACTCTACCGTAACAGCTGAAGTAGGCTAAGGTTAGAGATCCCAATATTTTTGTACCCCTGATGATGGCCTCTTCCCTTGAGTATTTCTTCAGACTGCCAGACCCCTTAGTGGGCTCTTACCTTGAAGAAGAGAGATAGCCAGGATGAGGCTAGCCAGATACTTTCCCTGCTCCATGTCAGTCAGTCTCTGTCCTTTCCTTGCAAAAGCACTAAGTAGTCCCAGCAGCAGCAGCTAGCTTGGCTCCGCCTACCATTATTCAGGCTGGGCCCCCGCGAGAAGACAAGAACCCAGGTCTCCCCTTTGGCTTCAGTGTTGGCAGCTGGGGTCTCAGCAGGGCTGCAGGTGCAGATGTCTCTTGCTTTTCCGTTAGAAAGTGGAGGGTAGAAGGTGGTGGGGAAGGAGAGGGAAAGAGTATTGAATTTGCATCTTAAAGACTCTGGCTTGCACAGAGAACTGCCTTGGGTGCTAAGTAGGAGGAGATAGCCTAGGCCGCTTTCTCAGTGAGGGAGGTAAACATCTTTGCCACCACTTGCTGCTGTTATTTTAGCCAGTTATTTCTTGTTGCTGGTTGTCACTAGAACTAATGAATTCAGGCAGGAACTCTCAGGTTCTCAGGGTGGAGCTCTGACAAGAAAGCCATCTCAATCCAGGTCCTCACTTAGGAATTTTTCATCGTCCTTTTGAGATGAGATAATCAAAGGAGTGTCTGTCTAAAGGATAGGTAGGACAATTCCAACAAGACAGGGCATACATTTCCAAGGCCCAGGGCCTGACCTGAGATTCCAGGATCTTGGTATCCTGTCTCCCTCAGTCAGAGAGTCAGCAAACATGCACAGAGCTGTTGTTATGTGCCAGACACAATCAGGTATTGGAGATACAGAAGTGAGTAAGACATATATGATCTCTGCCCTCAGGTAAATTACAGCTCAACTATGGCAGTATCAAGAGTTTCAATCCCCACAGGCTACAGAGGAAAAAATCCATTTGTCTCTTGAGAGGCTCAATTCTGCCTGCTAGTCAATCATATTGTTATTAATAACTATTTCTTATCGAGCATATATAATATCTTAGGCACCATGTAAACATTTTGTTCAAATCCTTACCATGAATGAAGAATACATGGAATCAACAGTAAATTAGATGAAGCAGAGGATAGAATCAGCAACTCTGAAGAAAAGGTAATAAAAAACACCCAAGTAGAACAGCAAAAAGAAAAAAGAATTTTAAAAAAAGAGTAGTCGAATGGTCCTCTGAGACAACATAAAATGTAACAACATTCACATCATAGGGGCACCAGAAGAAGAGAGAGAGCAGAGAGAAAGAGTAAAGGATTGAAAGCCTGTTTGAAGAGATAATGGTGGAAAACTTCTCTAACCTGATGAAGGAAATAGACATTCAAGTCCAGGAAGCACAGAGGGTCCCAAACTAGAGGAATCCAAAGAGGCCCACAGCAAGACACATCATAGTTAAAATGCCAAAAATTAGAGACAAAGAGAGAATCTTAAAAGCAGGAAGAGAAAAGCAGTTAGTTACCTACAAGGGAGCTACCATAAGACTGTCAGTCGATTTCTCAACAGAAACTTCTCAGGCCAAAGGGACTGGCATCAAATACTCAAAGTGATGAAAAGCAAGGATCTACAATCAAGATTACTCTCCCTAGCAAGGCTATCGCATAGAATTGAAGGAGGGATAGAGAGCCTTCCAGATAAGAAAAAGCTGAAGATGTTCATCACCACTAAACTAGTATTACAAGAAATGTTAAAGGGACTTCTTTAAGAAGAAGAAAAAATATATTAAAAATATGAATAAAAATATTTCAAGAGAAAAAAATCTCACTGACAAAGACAAACACATAGTCAAAACAGTGGATCAACCAATTCTAAAGCTACTACGAAGGTTAAAAGGCAAAATTAGTAAGATCATGTGTGATCACAACAATAAATTAAGAGATACACACAAACACACAACTGAAGAAAAAGATGATGAAAGCATAAATGTGGAGGGGTGAGTAAAAACAGTAGTGATTATAGAATGTGTTCAAACTTAACCCATCAAACTGAAAATAGACTGCTATAAACATAGTTTGGTATATATGAAGCACATGAAAACCATGAACCAAAAATCTAAAAAAGATATGCTAGAAATAAAGAGAGAGAAATCTAAACACAACACTACAGAAAGTCATAAACATACAAGAGAAGAGAGCAAGAGAATAAGAAAGGAACAGAAGAAAAACATTCAGAAAGACTAATAAAATGGCATTAACTACATACCATAAAGAATAATAAAATCTTAAAATTTACAATATGGATGAGCCTAGAGGGTATTGTGCTGGGTGAAATGAGTCAGACAGAAAAGGACAAGTGCTACATGATTTCACTTTAATGTGGAGTCTAAAAAAGCAGAATAAATGAACAAAATAAAACAGAAACAAACTCATAGATATAGAGAACATTTTGATAGTTGTCAGATGGGAGGAGAGTTGAGGGAATTGTTGAAAGAAGTGAAGGGTAGTCACAAATTGGTAGTTACAAAATAGTCATGGGGTGTAAAGTACAGCATAGGGAATATAGTCAACAATATTATAATAGCTATGTATGGTGTCAGGTGGGTGCAAGACTTATCAGAGGGATAACTTTGTAAGTTATGTGACTGTCTAACCACTCCTTTGTACACTTGGAACCAAAATAATGTTAAATGTCAAAAGTAATTGAAAAATTAAAAAAAACAACAATAACAACATCTTATCATGATACTGAGGAAATAAGGCTCTGAAAAATTACGTGAGCGGTGCAGGCCCAGAGGAGCAGTATTGGTGCCAGAATTCAAATCTCTGGCGGTGTTGGGTGAGTGAGGGGGCATTCCAAAGCACAACCTCCTGCTGGTAAGAAACTCCTTAGTTTGTTGTCCCAGGTTCCCCAAAGAAGACCTTGGCCAGGATCCCAAGAAAGATCAGGAGTGGGAGGAACTTAGCTGATATGAGATGAGGCTCACAGTTTCTCTTAAGTTTTGACAGGTGGCGGTTTTTAGGTGGCAAGTAAATGTACTTATGTTGTTCATAGGAACTCTGAAGTTCATATTTTCATCAGTGATTCAGGAAAGGACATCCTAAATCTCCTTGTACTTCTTAGGAGTCCTGGCAACCTTTTCTATAGTCTCTGCTTTCCCTTTCACTCCACCCTTACACTCTCGGCTTGGAGAGAGAAATTTGCACCTGCTTCTTTCATACCCCACCCCAGCTAACACTTACTCTGACAGTCTCCTATCATCAGTAGCAGAGAACAGACAAATAGGCTTATTTTAGTTCCTCCCCAACCCTTTACTTTTTCCGGTATCAGTGAGTCTGCTGGTGGAGGGCAGCTCTCATAGTAGCTGATAGATCTGTGACCTGGGTTTATCTACTGAATGAATTCTGTTGGAAAATGGAACACACCAGGTTTCTGGCTGGCCTGATACTGGCTGCCCTTCTCTCCCAAGGTAAGGCTTCCCCAGGTGGATGGGAACATCTAGGAGAAGGGACCTGAGAGGGATATTACCACCTGCAGAGAGGACCACTTGAAAGTTATTCTCAGTGCTAGCTTTAATTCACTAGGTAGGGTTGTCAAGGAGGGCAGGGTTGGAATGTAGGACAGGGTCTGAGAAACAGGCTCTTGGCTTGACCAGCTCTAGTTAGGGGTGCATCTTGGCCTTGGGTGTCTCGGTGCTTTAAGAGAAGAGCTAACTTTAGGTTGAGCATGAGGAAAGGCAGATTTGGGGTAGGAGAATGACCAACTCATCCCTGTTTTGCCTGGTTTTAAAACTGATAGCTCATGTCCCAGGAACCCCCTTGATCTCAGACAAACTGGAATGAATGGTTATCCTAGGAATCAGCTGTTTTGGGACATCCAGCATTTTCACTGGAAACAGATTTCACGTAAGATAAGAGTGTAGGATGTGAAGTATCTGATGTACGTGTTTCTCCCAGAGTATACACACATACATTTCTGACCTGCTTCAGATGCATTGGGATTTTCTAGAGGATGTTCTTATATCCAAATTGGTAACAGACTATAAAGCTCAGGGAGAATGTAGATTCCACTTTTCCTCTGGGTTCTGGTGATGTTCTCAGTCAAAGCAATTCAGTAGATTTAGAAAGGTGCTGTGCATACTTCCAGCCCTTAAACTCTCCACAAGACTTGACTTGTGTGGATCCCCAAGAATGGATTTGATAAAAAAAAAAATCTGTCCCCCTCCCCTTAAGCAAGTGTAGCACAACTAAAAATCTTTACATTGAATTTTCCCTGGGTCCCCTTCTGGACCAGTGCGCTGGTAAGTCATACTAGCTTTTCTCCTATCCCCAATAGTTATTGGCCCTGGGAAAGGCTTTAGTCAGTGAGAGATCCATTCTCTTGGTAGTTGTTGGAGTGAGGCAAAGGGGAAGGAAAGGAGAAGGAGAGAAGTTGAAGTGAAAGTGTTGTAGGTGGCTGGGAAGTAGAATTAGTTTTCCTGGAGAAAAAAATGTGGATACCTCCAAGTGAGGAACATTTTGCCTTTCCCCTCTCTTGGGTGCTTCAGCAGCCTATGATCCCCTCTTATTCTAATCAGTGGTCTGAACACATTTCCAGGATGGTTCTTAGATCAATCCAACTCTTTTCTCTTTTGCTCTGTATCCATCATGGCCTGCCCTCTGCTTGAACTGCATCCTTGTGCCTTTCCTGGCCCCTGAAGTTCATAGGGAGTATCCCAAAGCCTTTCTCCTGTGACTTCTCTCTCTTTTGCTGTAAACCTTAAACTGTCCTAGACTTGGAAAGGGGTCCTTCTTAAGCATGAGCCTCAGTAGAACTAGGAGTTTAGTTTAGACCAAAGTGCTGACTCTAGTCACAGTATTTTTTTTCCTCAGTGAGTCTCTCCCAGGATCTCGTGGATGAAGTTGAGGACAAAGTGCTTTTGAATTGCAATAGCAGCATCATATGGCTAGAGGGAACGATGGGAAAACTGTACTCAAACAATAAACGTCTGGACCTGGGAAAACGCATCCTGGACCCACGAGGAGTGTATCAGTGCAATCAGACTAGCACCACATCATCTACTTTACAAGTATATTTTAGAAGTATGTGCTGCCTGAACACTTTGGGTTGGAATGGATGGGGCCTCTGGATATGAGAACTTTCTAGCTGGAAGGGGCTATGGTGGACCAATCTGTTCTCTAAACAGACTAAGGTTACTCTTATAATAGTACAAGCCAGAGTTTGGGAGTTTGAGAGAACTTAACTAATGGAGAAAGAGAAGTGACCCAAGCCTTGTGATCTAAGCAGTAGGAGCTAGGTTGGGAGAGTGATTTGGTCTCCTGCCTTATTTACATTCCTATAAAGCTGAGACTACTTCTTGGCTCTCCCTAGGGATTCCTTGGGATGAAAGGAAGAGGTGGCTATAGCAAGGCCAGCAGCAGGCCTCTCTCCAAGGATCTTAAGTTGGGTCTTGGCATGAGAGATCCTGATGCTACCTTAGGAGGTGAGGATGGTTTCCACATCTCTTCTTGCCTCCGTTCCCCACAGTGTGCCAGAACTGTGTGGAGCTGGACTCAGCTACCCTGGCTGGCATCGTTGTCACTGACATCATTGCCACTCTCCTCCTTGCTTTGGGAGTCTACTGCTTTGCTGGACATGAGACTGGAAGGCTCTCTAGGGGTAAGTGGAAGGGACAGAGTGTGTGTGTGTGTGTGTGTGTGTGTGTGTGTGTGTGTGTGCGTGCATGTGTGTTGTGGATGTAGGTGTGGGTGATTGTGTACCTGCTAAGGAATGGGGCTGGCAAGTGGGTTGTGTCTCATTTGGGAATCATTCTTGCAGTCCTCATAAGTGTTTTTACAACTGGTTATTGAAAGAACTTGTGTGCCCATATTACTCATGCAGACTTCTGAGGTGTGACTAGCTTCAGGACCCCTGCAGTGTTTGTGGGGTCTCATTGTCTCATCCTCCTATGCCCTTTATAACTCTCTTTTCCTGGTTCTTCTAGCTGCTGAGACTCAAGCCCTATTGAGGAATGACCAGCTCTATCAGGTGAGTCCAGAGGAGAAAGATAAGAATGGGAGGAGGAGTGAGTGAGGATGGAGAAACTGACACTAGGTGTCATGTGCATGAATGAGGGGTCCTAGTGGGGAATTCGCTGGGGGAGGGTCTGGAAAGGTCATGTATAAACTCTAATCTCTGGGACCCACTGGGGTCCTCCCCAGGAGAGTTCTGACTCTGCCACACTGTTTCCCCTTCTCATCTCTCAGCCCCTTCGTGATCGGAATGATGCTCAGTACAGCCGTCTTGGTGAGAACTGGCCTCGGAACAAGTGAACCTGAGATTGGTGGCTTATAGGAGCAACAGTTATCAACCACATCTTCTCTCTTTGTTCAGTCAATAAATATGTCTTCTTTCACTTAGCAGGTGCCTGGACTTTTCAAGGATCCTGAGCAAGGCATGGTGGTCCACACTCTGGGTTCAGGATTTGCCCCACATACTCCCTCACTATTTGTTGTCTCCGGTTAGCCCCCTATTGTAACCCTCCCTGAGTTCTGGCTTCTTCACCGCAGCTGAGGGTGACTGCTGTGTTCAGGAACTCAGCCACATAGAAGTTTCCATGACATCACAAGCGGAGGTGGTAGAGACATCAAGGGCTTTGAGACTCACTTCTTATCAAGATGCAGAGAATGTGTGTGAGAAAGTCCTACTTCTGCTAAGGGGCTGGCCTTGGATTTTTAACCCCCATTGTGCAATAGCCACTAGCTGTGAGAGGTCTTAGCCTAGACCCCTTTAGTACCATTTATCTTCCTTTCCCCAGAGCCTGCCCTGCCCCTGTCTCCTGCAGGATAAACTGGCAACAGAAACTCTTCATCAATTAAAACACATTTCTCTCCACTCACTTGGAAAGCTGAAGTTTGAGACTGAGTGGGAACTTAGGATATTTTCAACAGATGCCATCTTTGCTTAGTGGGTTAGTGGTGGTTCTGAATCTTTGAGAGCCTGAAGGAACTGTTAAGAATGCAGACACGTGGGCCCCACTCTAGGCATGTAGTCCCCGAGTAATTCTGAAACAGCCCCAATTCAGAGAATCTCTGGTTTAAATGAAGAACTGAGGTTCCTTACTTTGTGTCCTTCATGGCTGTTCCTGTCTACCAAAGGTGGGAACCTCTCCTTTTGTTCTCTGAGTAAGAATAATTTAGTAAACTTCAGGACACTTAAATGAGAGTAAGCATTTTCTAGACCAGGGTTCCCAAAAGAAAAAAGAATTAAAAACTATATAGCCAGAGATCTGGATGATTCTGACCACTATCTCTTCAAGATATATACAGATCCTAATTTTGGTAGAGATGGAATGAACTTCCAATTTACAACACATGCTGCATTCATGGTTATGATTTATTCCTACCCTTCATATCCCTACTACCATAATCCTTCTAACCCTAGATCCTGCTTTCACATTGAATACTTCCACTGAGCAACCCTTCATGACATGTATTGCATCAGTGCTTGTATCCTTTTCACACACTGCACACTTCCTTTCATCTGATTCCTCATATGCCTTTATACCCCACCATACCTCTCACTAGTTCTCCACATTGGCCATATGTTGGAATCTCTGGTTTCTGGGTGATTCAACCCCCAGAAATTCTAATTTCATTGGTCTTGAGCATCAAGACTTAAGTCGATTTTAGTGGGAAGCCAAGGTTGAGAAACACTACCCTCCCTCCATCTGAGCCCTTCTAAAATCTTGTGTCCCTTTTGGCTCTATTTTTTGTGTGTGTGCTTTTAAAAAACAGATTTACTGAGGCAAACTGACATTAATAAACAGCATATGTTTAGTGTAAAATTTGGCAAATTTTGGCATATCTACCCACTTGTGAAACACAACCAAGATAATGAACGTATCCAACACCTCGAACAGTTTCCTTGTGCCCCTTTGCATACAATCCCTCCCTCCTTCCTCTCCTAATCTCCACACCCTTCAGGCAACCACTGATCCACTTTCTGTCATTACAGATTAGTTTTCATTTTTCTACAGTTAATATAAATGAGATGATATATTAGGTACCCCTTTTCTGGTCTGCCTTCTTACATTCAGCATAATTATTTTGATATTCATCCATCTTGTTGCATCTTTCAATAGTTCATTCCTTTTTTTTGTCCAGTAGTGCTCCATTGTATGGATATACCACAGTTGTTTATATATTCATCTGTTGATAGTCTTTTGGGTTGCTTCCTGGTTTTGGCTATTACAAATAAAGCTGCTAAGAACATTACTATATGTCATTGTGTGGACATATGCTTTTATTTCTATTGGATAAATACTCAGAGGTGGAATGACTGGGATACAACTTTTAAAGAAAGTAGTTTTGTTATTCTAGTTCCTTGGCACTCCAATATAAATTGGCTCCTCAAATGCTTACTACAAAATGCCTATTGGCATTTTGACTAAGTTGTACTGAAATTATAGATCAATTTGGGGGAGAACTGATGTGTTAATGATGAGTCTTCCAATCTATGAACATTCTTTTGTCAGATTTATCCCTAAGTATGTATATTTTTTATGTTATATATTGGTACCTAAAAAATTTTAATTTCCAATTGTTCACTGATAGTATATATAGAAAACATAATTGCTTTTTTGTAAATTTTTCCTGAAAACTTCCTAATCTCAATTATTAATTCTAGTAGTTTTTGTTATAGATCCCATTAGATATTCTACATAGATAATCATGTAGTTTGTTGAATAAAGACAGTTAACTTTTTTGTTTTCCAATCTGGATGTGTTCTACTTCAGTTTCTTGGCTTATTGCACTGGTTAGAATCTCCCGTATAATGTTGACAGGAGTGCAGAGAGGATGTTCTTACCTTGTTTGTGGTCTTAGAGGGAAAGCGTTGTCTTTTAGCATTAAGGATGATGTTGGCTGTAGGTTTTTCTTAGATACTCTTTCACAAGTTGAGGACATTCCATTCTCTTTCTAATTTGTTGAGAATTTTTAGCAAAAATAGTTGAGTATTGTCAAGTGCTTCTTCTGCATCAATTAATATGTTTACATGGTTTTACTTTTTCAGTCTGTTAATTTGGTAAATTACTTTGGTGGCATGATCTATTAAACCAATCCTGCATTCCTTGGTCATTATATATTTTTCTTTTTATATATTATCAGATTAGATTTTCTTCAATTCTATGAAGAATTTTTGCATCTATTCATAAGGGATCTTGTTGGCAGTTTTCTTGTAATGTCTTTGGTTTTGATATCAAAGTATATTACATAGGGTTTGCCACAAAATCAGCAAAGTAGATTAGCGGGCTGGAGATGCAGGAAAAGTTGATATTGCATCTTGAATCTAAAAACAGTTTAGAGACAAAGAGAGTTTTCTTTTCCTCAGAGGACCTTAGTCTGTTTTTCATAAGGCCTTCAACTGATTGGACGAGGCTTACCCATGGTAGGGAAAGTATCCTGCTTTACTCAAAGTTTACTGATTTAAATGTTAATCTCAACTCAAAAATACCTTCACAACAACATCCAGAGCATCTAGATGTGTCTGACTAAATATCTGGATACCGTGGCTCAGCCAAAATGACACATAAAATTAACCATTACAGAAGATAAGTTTAGATGAGTTGTAAGTATTCCCTCTTCCATTTTCTGAAAGAGTTTGTACAGAATTGGTTTTATTTCTTCCTATTTAGGTTATCTATTTCATCTTCACTGAGTGGAGAGCCTGGTCTTCAAATTTTATCCAGCCTTCCCTTCAAGGCCCAGATCAAGTCTCTCTTCATCCGTGGAGCTTTCCAGACTGTCTCATTTCTCAGTTCCTCCTCAGAACACCAGCAACACTGTAGCACTAACAAGTGCTTAGTCACATTTGTTCTTCTGCTTTGTTTAACTTTTTGCATGCCTGGGCACTGTTATATGACTGCAAGCTCCTTGAAGACTGGAATTGTTTATTTGTGTCTCCTTAGCATTTAACATAGTACTTGCCTGCCACATGAATGATCAGAAGAACACTCATTTAAAGTATACCTAAATAATCACATACAGAGCTCTTAAGTCAGGAAAATGGAGAGGATTCTTCATGATCACAGTTGGCATTGTAGTTGAACATTTCTGGCTGCTAATTCCAGCTCTGTTCCTCACTAACTGTACACCTTGGGCAAATAAGCCCCCATAGTTTCATGGACATACAAGGACAACATCTACCTTGTCAAGTTGTCATAAGAATTAAATGAGATAATGCATCTAACGTTCTAAGCACAACTCCTAGAACACAGTTAATACTCATGCTGGGCCTCACTTTCCCTTGACTGGGCACCATCAAATATACCAGGGACAAAACTTCCACTCCACCCCTAGGCCAGCCTGCTGATCTAGCTAGTGAAGGTCAACATCGTGGAAACTCCTTGTGAGCATAAGTATTGAGTGTTTAGAGGGAAAGAAGCTGTGTTTCGACAGGGACTATCAAATAGAAACTGTAGCCATAAGCCCAAGGCTGAGTGTGAATAACATATGGGGGGCTGGTAACCACGAATGGCTTTTTCAGTCCTGGTCACATACATGGTGGTGAGCAGGGAGGATTCTGAGTTCAGAGAGGAGAGAAGAAGAGAACCCACTGTCTTGAGCTGGACTAAAGCAGATGTTCAGTGCTCTGGTTTCCTCTCGCTGCAAGCTGTGCATGTATCCTGGGAGACTGAGAAAGAAGCCCTCCCACACCTGCCTCTGCCTGCTGCTGCATCTCTCTCACCCTCACTCTGCACACACCCCACATCCTGGCTGCTAAACCACAGCTGCTTCTGGCTGTAGCCTGCTGCCTCTCAGAGTGGAGGGAGTGGTACCTGCGTGACAGCACCTCCTTGCCCTACTTCTCTCACCCTGACTCTGGGGCTCCTCCTTTTAGAGGCAGCTTGTGGAAATCTGTTCCATCTCTCAACATTTTTCCATTTCCCCTCTTCTTACTGCTGCCTTCATCTGCCTTTTAAAGCCTTTGTTTCTGTCTCACCCATGTTTTTGAACTGACCACTCTGCCAGGGACTCATCACTCTCTGCCACCCTTGATGTTTTTCTCCAAGAGAAGTTAGTCAAATGACTAATTGTTTGCTCTTTATCTCACTCAAGCTTGCAGTTTCTCTCTCTCTCTCTCTCTCTCTCTCTCTCTCTCTCTCTCTCTCTCTCTCTCTCTCCCTCTCTCTCTCAACTATTTCCTGATGCCTTCTCCAAAGAGAGCTTCAAATAATGCTCCACCCACTGTGAAAACATGTAGTACTTGCCTTTGGGATCATGGCTGGGGAATCTAGTCAAAGGTAGAGAGGACCTGAGTTGTTTCAGAAAATGAGGCAGCCTCTGAGGGCCTTTCAGAAAAGAGGAACAACAATTCTTTCAGCCAAACACAATTTATTTCTTTCCTCTCTCAGCTGACAAGGAACCTAACACATTCACGGACATGGAGATGACTGCCCAGGGGCCTACATTGGAGCTAGAAGAGAGGAAACAAAGGCCTGGCTCAGGGCCAAGACCTCTGCCAATATTTATCCAGTCCATTCCCACAGAGGGTTGCCAAAGAGAGAGCTGAAAAAATAGGAAGGTAGATGGAATAACTAGGGATGGGGGCATCTTATACACAGGAAAAGGAGGGAACAGAAGGGAGAAATAACACTCACCAGGGAAGAAAGGAATTGGGGGTGGTGGTGAACAGCAGAAATAAATATTCTGACAAAGGTACAGGCCAGGTGTGAAGGGGTGAGTAGCAATGATATTTCAAAGGACAATAGGGCAGCAATATCCCAGGACTGTGCACCAGCAGAGAAGCCAGGAAAGAGGGAGCTGGGGACAAGGCTGCAGGTGTGAGTTCCACAGGAAGCAGAGGAACAATTCTGTGGAGTCCAAGACTTGCCCAGGGAACAGGTGCCTGGAGAGGAGCCAGGTCTGGGCCAATGCGAGGCAGTGTCCTCGGGAGCTGTCAGATGCCTCTCTGATTCAGGCCAGAATACAGGTCCCTCTGGCCTTTCCGGATAGGCTAGGGGTGGAGTAAAGAGGGATGGTCAGCAGGATAGGAGGAGGCGGTTCCTCAAAAAGACAGGCCTCTGAAGACCTAGCTTTAGTGTAATGGAAAGAACCTTGGACTAGGAGTCAGGAGGCAGGCTCGAACTTTAACTTGGCATTGACTGGTAATAACTTGATTGAGTCACCTCCTTCCATAAATCTCAGCTTTCCAATCTCAAAAATGGGAATCTGAAGACCCACTTCTCAGGGCTTTTGTCAGAATGAAATGAAGTGACTCATGGGAAAATGAATACCACATGCTTGGCTGGTGCTAAATAAATATTTGTTGAAATTGTCCAAGTGTGATATTCAAAATATTTAACAATTGATATTATACACACAGCAACCAATCAGAACAATCCTGATGGTTCTCTGCTATGCCAGACATTAACTCTTTAGTTGTTTAATCAAGAAGCAGTCCAGTGTGTGGGGGCTTTGAAGAATCTGGCGGGCCAGATGGACAGTCCTGCCTGTCCTCTTCTCTCCTATAGAAAGACCCCTTCTCCCCATTCTATCCCTTGTTACCTCATAGTCTGGATTAGGAACAGGTGGTGGCCTCTCCTTGTTTTGTCCTGTGGAGAAGAGACGGGGGAAGGATTTGTTTCCACATAGGAGTGCAATGAGACCCAGATCAAGGATCAAAAGCCCCTTTAATTCTCTCTTCCACTTTTTCCTTTTTCCATTTCAGCCTCCCTTTCTCTTCTCTTTCTTTCAGCCCATTGCTAATGCCCCCCCCCCAAACATATACTGTTCTTATCCTTTTGTGACTTTCTTCAGCTTATGATCCTTCCACTGTTTCCTTGCTCATGGAGGAAGGGAAAGGAAAAGGCAGAACTAATGTCTAAAAGTCTCTCTCCCTACAGATTAGGGGTGAAATTTGATTATTGCAGAACACTGACAGGAATTTGAGGAACCCCATTCTGTTAATAAACTTTTTTGGAACTTCTCTAGAATGGGGAGGAGAGGAGTGATCTGAGATGTGAAACCTTCTGTTGAGATCTTGGCAGTATAGTAAATGTTCTGGAGAAGCTATCTTGCCTAGCCATGGACTTGCTGCCTATCCTAGCCCACATTGGATATCCCCCTAGGTGGGAATCTCCTCTAACCCAACTCAGTGGTCTTACCCCTGGGCTTGCCACCAGTACCCACTCCTCTGGTCACAGGTTTGGCCTTGGCCTTTCTATTCTTGCTCCAGTAATACACCAGCAACAGCAAGCCAAGAGTGAAGCAGATGTCAACAATAATGATTGTGGCCACTGTCATCAGATCCACCTCCATGCAATTCGCACATACTGCAGGGGACAGGGGTGTGGGGAGAAGAGGAAAAATCATCAAAAAAGGAAGGCACAAGGACACTAGGTGTGAGGAAGGAACAAATGAAGGGGATTCTCCCTTCAAAACCCACATGCTGGCCACAACCAGAGCCCTTTGTTTTAATACATTTATAATGATGAACAAAGTGTGGCTGTTATGGGTAGAAGCTCTGGTGTCAATCTGGGTTCAAGTCCCAGCTCCATTACTCACTAGCTGTGAGATTGTGAAATGTGTTTTCAATTCACAAAGATTCTATCCTCCCATCTATAAAATGGGAATAAAGTAGTACTTAACTCATATGGTTGTTAAGAGTATTATATGAAAAAAAAAATCCCTGGCAAGTGTTTGGTGGTACTGCTTAAAACTTAATAAGCACTCAATAAATATTACTATCGTTATTATTTATTATGATGCCTTAGCTTATGGCATTTTATTATGGTAGCTTTGAGTCTCCTTTGCAAATCTGCCTGAAGAATTTATCTCTGGATAAAGCATCAGATGGACACATATCAGTTTGTCATAATTCTGGATGTGCTATAATGCAAATGAATTAATTCTGTCCCTTGAGAATTTGTTGTTTTAGATCAAGTGCTGACTGAGCTTATCCAGATAGCCCCATATTGGTTTTTAATCTGTATTTCGGGGAAAAAAAACTGATGCTATGTGGCCCCAGAGAGTCGCAGTATTGACTATAGGAGAAACACAAAGGTGTCAGGGGACTGTGAGTTGCGTTATGGGAGGTAATTGAGGGTACCCTTTTGAAATGGTCTTCCCTAAAGAATCTAGTAGGGCTTACGCTGGAGACCTATATTACCTCTTGCTTTCAGGTAGAGCAAATTATGATTGTCCTTAGAGGTGCTTGGGTAGCAGGAATATAAACCACTATTCTCCATTTCTGAAAAATTCTCCAGTAATAGTGTGTTGCCATCAAAGTATAGATTTTCATCCTCATGCTTTAGCTTTTTGCCATCTTTTTCCCACTCTATTATTTCAGATCCAACAGGTTCCTCAGGGCATGTCAGCGTTACCTTTGTTCCGGAGATGGAGACTTTATATTCTGGAGAATTGGAAGAAGAAGCCAATAAGATTTCAGAAAAGGCAAATTAGTAACAAAAGAAGCAACCAAATGCAAAAAGTCATGTGTCATCCAGGTCTTAGATTTTCTTGTCAAAAGGGAACACTGCTGGCTATAGGGTATGAAAAAGGAGCTATGTAGGAAAAGGGGGACTAGAGAACCTTTTGAGAGTGACTTCGGAGTATAGGCATGGACATGGGGACTTGGGAGAGGGAAGATAGAAGTAACCCAAAACCCATGAAAGTCCCTATTTGTAATGTTTCTAAAATGGGCGTTGGAAATATAATGTTGGGGGGACCTCAGTTCTTGGGATTAATCTCTCTCAGTCAATTCCTTCTCTTCTGTCCACACTGACCTGCATCTTCAAATAGGGCATTCATAAAAGACTGATAAACTTACTTTTCAGTATAACAGAAGATTTATCTGAAAATGAAAAAAGGGAAGACTGGTAAGAAAATAATCTAGGTTAAAGTTTAAATTGTAGGTAAAAATTTTCAAGGGAACTGTACACAATCCTCCAAGAATTCCCAAAGAGGGCCCATCCTTTAGGAAGTCCCCAGCCTTAAAGATGTGACATGTAGTTAGCCCATGAGGTAAGCTTATGAATGTAACTAAGAAATATCAAATTAATAATATATCAACATGTGTTTCTTGGTCTACATGCACTGAAGCTCAGAAGGTCTTCAAATACTAAAGCTGAACAATTATAGAAGTCTTTAAGCTTATCCTCTTACATTAGCAAAAATCACATTCCATATAGATATTAAAAGGTCTTCTCAGAGATAAAAAACCTTGATATTTTTGAATTGTTGATATTTGGGCTTGCCTATTTTTCATTATTCAGAAGTTCTCATAACTAACAGGATCACTCATAATAGAGATCAAACATCTTTCTTCTTCTTCTTCTTTATTTGAATTTCTATAAGAGTTTATTTGAGCCCAAACTGATGGCAATTGCTAGGAAGAAAGATCTAAAATGCTCTAAACATCTTTCTTTTTATTCTATACCATTTTGCTGTTATTGCCCTTAAATTATGTAATGCACTATACACATTTTAAAGAATGGTATTTCAATAAAAAGTGGCTCTATTTTAAATATCCTTGAGTATAATCAACTCTCAATTATTTTTGTTAGATGGAGGAACTATTGATGTGGACAATTGAAATTCATTAATAGAATTTGGGGACCCAGCAATGTTTCCCACAGCAGGCAATTTTGTCCTGGGAATATGGGGCTGGGGTGCATCCTCATTTCCTGGAAGACTTGTGTCTGGGATACTGGGCAGCAGTAGGCTATGCTTGAGCCTGGATATGACAACTGGAAGAGAGGAGAGGTGGTGGTGCTCAGAGACAGTCTTCTCTCTGAGGTATTCACCTGGAGAATGGAGATAAAACATTTATCGCATAGGGCATTTGTGAAAATTAAATGGATTATGAAAGTGAATATGGAAAGAGCATAGCAGATGCTCAAAAAAATGTTAGTTACTTTTTTCCTTTTCTTCTTAGGGTCCTGTTACAATGGAGAACAGAACTGAGTTCTAACTCAGTTACTCAGGCAGCTCTCTGGCTGAGATCATACAGAATGTAAGTAAACAAGTTATTCTTCAGGTTTATCCATCAGCTAATAATTGAGAGTTAAGTATAATTACAATAGGTAACTGATAGTATTTCGACTTAGAAATAATTTTTCAGTACTGATTTTTTAAGAGATGTTAAATAAACTGGAAATCACAAATAAGATAATTTAAAAGTAAGTAGATATTTCACTCTGCTTGGTGTGTTTGTTTGAAAAAGAAATGTAAAGAAAATTGTACACAACTTTTACTGGCATAAATTTAGTAGCACAGTTCAGACTTACACATACATGCTCATACAAAGGCCTTGATGTTTATGCTTAGAAATAGAGTGTATGCTCACAAAGATTTTATGCACATTCAGAGACAGCATTTCATAATGGTTAAGGAAATGAGCTTCAGTATCAACTACATCTGCATTTATATTTATCTCTGTGATTGGATTATTTATTTATTTTCTAGCCTTGGTTTCCTTACCTGTAGAATATGGATGTTAAAATTAGATGAGAAAATTCAGGTAAATATTTAGGGCAATACCTAGAACATACATGCTCAATAAACTGTAATGCTTATTATCTAGTCTGCATTATTCCCTTATAATAATACCTAAAATTCACCTACTGCCTTCTGTATGTCAGATAATGTTCTAAGTGAATCATTCATCCAATCCCCATAACAATCTTACTGGCTACATATCATTATTATTTGTTTTACACATGATGATGCTATGGTACAGAAAAGTTAAATAAATTATTCAAAGGAACTCAGCAAGTCCAGCCAGATTCAAAAATGGCTGTCTAGTTTCAGAGTTAGACTTTTAAGCTCATACTATACAGCCTACATCTCCTCTGCCTAAAATACTCTTCTTCCCTAGAATATAAGCTCATCCTTAGAATTTAGCTGAAGAATCACCTCCTCTGGGGAACCTTCCCCAACTACTCTATTCTGTAGAGGTGACCACTCTTCTCTTTATATTTTATTTTATTTCATACCTAACTATATCATAGCATGCAACACACTATATCATCAATTATTTATCTCTCACAAAAGACCAGCCTCTTAAGAGGAGGTAATCATTTATTTATTAAAAAAATATACATTTTGCACCTATTCTGTGCCAGGCAGTGGGCCAGGTAAATAGGATAACATCTCTGCATTCAATGATTTACATAAAAACTTGTGGTGACTCCAAACCTCACCCACATGTATCTTCTTCCCTGAATGTATGCATAGGGATATATATCACATTTAGCAATGATCAGATTGACAGTTAGCAACAAACAAGCAAGCACTTCTCATGCACGAGCTATTGAGAGATAGTTGTATTTTTTCTCAAAAAGTTCTGGTTCTTAATGTTTACTATGGTGATTGTCCTCTATGACCATTTTGTCCCACTTTGAAAAGAGGTTGTATAGAGTGAAAATCCTCTTACCGATATCTTCATTCTTTGAAAAGGAAATGATAAAAAAAATCACTAGAAATACTTTTAGCAGCTGTTAAGATTAGTTCCTGCTTTCATGTGTTAGGACTCTTTCTTCAAATTTTAAAAAACAATGAAACTTCATGTAAGCCCTATGTCCTACATTAAACAATTGAAGGCTATTTTAAAAAATGGATTTTAAATAATCATTTCACTACATATACCAAATTATTACATTGTATACATTAAACTATACCATGTTATATGTTAACTATAACTCAGTAAAGCTGGAAAAAAACGGCCTATATTGAGCATCAATCAAATGATAAACAAAAAATCAAATGGCAATAGCATGCAGAAAAGATGAGTTATCCTGAGGCATAGTAGTGCTTTTGATATATCCCATTTGTCAATAATGTAACATTGAAGTATGCTGCATGGTTAAAAAAAAAAAAGGATCTCAAGGACTCTACAAATTAGGCAGTGCAATGGAATATAGACTGGCACAGTGTCTGCCTTTAAACAAAATTGGTTCACTCAGTCTGGAGAAGCTGATTGAAAAGAAAGACTTCTAATATTGGAACATTCTTTACTGCTATGACTGATAAAGTAATTCCAGGCCAGGCACACTCGTATATATGTGCACAAATGATCACACATATATACACATATTCAGAGTATTTGGCATGTGGTTCTGAATGCACACTCAAATGCTGCTCCAGAGGCTCATTTGCTGCATACCCGTGCATGCATTCAAGCCACATATCCTCTACAAAATCTCTCATTAAATATGAAATGCAAGCAAATTAAAACTGTTGGTACTTTTAACTTCATTTAATAGTCTCAATTTTTTTCTTTTGAATAGTTAAGACTCATTATTTCCTGTGATCTCTGTTTGTTTCTTTCTTCTTTGCTAGAGCCAGAAATATATCTAGACTTATGAAGAAAAGGCAAAGGAGAAGATTGTAGAAACCCCTTTTATTGGTCTCTGTGGGAGGTCTAGAGAAAATTCTCCTCATAAATACGAAGAATGCTAGGCTGACAAGGAAATAAAGTATATCTCACCTTCTTGCCCCCAAGCACCAACTAGAAAATAAATAATAGAAAAAAAGAGTTAGTAAATGTTGTAAGTGCTGAAATTTCAAGCAGAAAACATACCATGGTCTTGTCTGAGCATTTCTAAACATCTAAATTCCTTCCCAAACACTACTGGATCACAGTCATTCCTGTTTCCTGGACAAGTTACACATACTGCTGAGTACTGACCAGGGGTTCCTGGTCAGTTTGGGATGAAATAGAGCAAGAAAGCATCTAGCATTAAATATGAACACACAATATTTGACAAACAGAAGTTAGAAAAAGTTGAGCTGCTTTTTGGGTGACTGAAGAAATAGTAAAAATATTTTGCAGCCAAACCTCCATTTTGAAAATTGATCTCTGACTGTGGAAGAAAAACAAACTCTTGGTTACGTAAAAACTCTGAGATTCTTCTTCCATCTCTGATTCTTGTCTGATGTTTCAGTTTTTCCATTTGTTTTGTGCTTGAGATAGATGAAAATACTCGAAACTTTAGTTGCTCATTAACTACATCCTGTGCACTAGAGAGCCTGATCACATTTTCACTGGGCCCTTCATATCCTCTCACTTAGAAATAAGTGGGATTCCTTACAATGACAGTTTCCCTGGGTTTGCCTGAAAGTTTTCTGTATACCTGGACCTCTCTTTTACCAATAGTCTCTACGATGAGTGAAACACCACCTTCCCTTTTCCCCACTCCTATAGCCAGAGCAGACTAGGCACATTCTCATGATGCCAAACCTCTAGGGGAGCTTGGGTCTTTGATAGTCATATTCTCTCTCTCTGAAAAGCATAGTTTATGCTATAGGCCTCTAAGAACATGCCCGACTACACCCTGCAGGAGTCACATCTTGCTCCTTGACACTCATAATGTGTCCCTTGGACCAGTAGCAAACTCATAAACCTGAGAGCTTACTAGAAATGCAGAATCTCAATCCCGAATCCAGAACTACTCTAGCAGAAGCTTAACAAGATCCCCAGGTGATTTGCGTGTGCATACAAGCTCTAGAAACCCAAGATGAAGCAGGAAGTGGAGACATCATGACTGTGGCTCTGAGGTAGGAGCCCCAGCTGTGATATTATTTTGTACGTCTCTGAAATAAAATCATAGTGAGCCATTTTGCCTCCTATAATACAGTCATTGAGAGCACAGGCCTTGTAGACAGACAGCCTTGATTTCCCAGATCAGCTTTGGCACTTACTGTATGGTTTTAAACAAGTTATTCTTTGAGTATTAGCTTCTTCATCTACAAAATAGGGAGTATAATGTTTACCTTCCAGAATGGAGGTAAGGATTAAATTAGTTAACACATATAAAGAATTTTTTTACATAGTATCTAGACCTCAATAAATGGCAACCTTTAAAAAAAATCTTATTTATCTTACATGAGATATGGAAATGCTCTTGGTTATTTATCAATTTATAGTCTACCTTGCTTCACAAAGGACTAAACTCATTGAAAGCTCTTGATTAACTGAAAAGAACTGAAAATTATGAAGTGTTTTATTGTCTCAGACACAAAGCTTACTATATCCTGTGCAGAATTTGGGTTCAACTATTTAGTTTCCTCAGAACAAGGAGTGATGGTTAGGTCTTCTAATCTCTTTTGTATTAATTCTTAAGGGCTGGGTAGTTCACTGACAGAACAAGCTGGTCCTTGAAGGCATAGAGACCACTTTGTCTTCAGTAGATATGATCATCCTTACTGCTTTTTTCAGTTGTTCCCTGAAAATTCTCCCAAGTGCCTGGGGCATGCTCACTATGGGCCTGCGGCCCTAGTTCCTAATGCTAACATTGCACAGTTTCTTACGTCTTCTAGTACATGAGGCCCCTGGGTTTCACTGGGCATCACCAGGTTAGTCTGTGAGCCTTCCCATGGTCTGGAGAAATATCACCCTTTCATTCCATCCTACTCACCTGATAATAGGCAGAGTCCCAGAACTGTCCAGAGATTTCTTGAATGCATCCTTCTCTCACTGGATAATTACTCTACCTAAGATGGCAGAGGCCAGCTGGCTTATTACTTCTGAAAAAAAAAAAAAAAAGGACTCAAAACCCCTGCTGAAGATGAATACCCTGGGGCCATTGCTCCCAATGCTAGGATGAAAAAGGGGCTTTGTAAGAGAGAGACTCACCATTCTCCGAAGCAAGCAACTAAGACCGGGAGGGGAGGCGGGTTTCTGAACCCCACACAGGAAGTGTGGTGGTGGTGTTGGGGCCTCTGGGCCTACAGGGTTCTGAGTCACTTAAAAACATTTGGATTGGCTGGGGAGACTTAGGCCCCATATCTTCCCATAGGACAAGCAAGAAGACTGGGAGAACCTCAAGGTGTGGTGGAAAATACCTGCAATTTAGCTGCCTAGGCCTTGCACAATCCCCACATTGGGGATTCCTTTCTCAGATACCTCTCCCCACCCAAAGAAGATGTGACAGGAAGAGAGAGAGGCACTGAATAGTTGTTTTCTTTATGGCATACCAGGCATGGAGCAACAAGGTGCAGCTATTTTTTTAAGAAGCCGTTGGCTTGAAAATACATGTTGACTTTAAAACCATGAGACACCATTTTTTTGCTCCTAACATTTATAAAAATATTTTAAAATATAATATTTAATGTTGGAAAGGGAAATAACGAGTTACAGCCTCAAAACACTGAGGTAAGTGTAAACTGATACAAGCTTTCTTTATTTTTAAGCATGTTAATCAAATGTTTACTCTATGCCAGGCAATGTGCTAAGGGCTTTACCAACATATCTCATTTAATCCTTAAAATAACCTTCTAAGGTAAGTATTCTTTTTATTCCTATTTTATTCTTGAAAAAACTGAGTCTAAGACAAGTTATCTAACTTGTGACAGAGCTGGAATCCTAGAAAGCATTTTGGGAAAATTCCTTTATTTAGTAAATATTTAATGTCTACTATGCTATAGTCTATGCTGGGTGCTAGTAATACCGCAGTAACACAATCGTCCATGTGGAAGATGAAAAGAAAAAAAAGAGACTATTTCAGGAGATTAATGCTGAGAAAGGGGAAGTACAGGTGCTATGGGAGTGATAAAAGGGGGCCTAAATACAGTCCAAAGGTTAGAGAAGTTCTCCCTGAGAAGGTGACATCTAAATTTTGAAATGAGATAGATGAATAGGAGTGAACCAGGTAGAGAGGAAGACAAGTAAAATATTCCAGACAGAGGGAGCAACATGTTTGAAGCCCAGGGATGAGAAAGCGATTCATTCAAGAAAGTGGAAGTCCAGAACACCATGTAACTGAAGAGTGAGATGGAATGGCAAGAAATGGGACTAAAAAGTCAGCAGGAGCCGTATCAGATGAAATTTACAAGCCTTGTTAAAGATTCTTAAGGATTAATCAAGGGCAATGGGAAACAATTGAAGCGTTTAAAATAGGAGAGCAACAGTATCGAATTGTTTAAAATTTTTTAAATGAAAAAAATTAATCATAGAAGTAATACATGCACATACTAAAAGCAACAAAGAACACAGAAGGGTGTAGAACAACAGTCCCCTGCCCCATATCACCTCAGCCCTATTCCTCTCCCTAGAGAAAACCACTCTTAACTTTGTAAACTGTTTCTTTCTGGTGGTTACTTTCTTATCTCAAAATGTGCATTATCATCAGCTGGGTTCTCTGGGAAATGAACTCTGAAATGAAGATTTGCATGCAGGTGGCTCACTGAGGGAGTGCAGGAATAGCACTTGTAAGGAAGAAAGCAGGACTGGGCAGAGGGAGAAGGTGAACAAGAATGAGATAGCAACAGAGACCTCAGCCAATCCCATGGAGAATCATCAGGATGGGATGACCCTTCAGAATGGTCTTGAATTGACACATCATCCAGTCTTGGATGTGAGCTGTTCCCAGAGATGAGGTGTGAACTTGGGGGAGGCAGCTGCTTTGCTGAGGACAAGTCCTGTGAAAGGGCTCAGCTGTGACCCTTAAAGGCACAATCCCAGCAGCCCTCAAGGTAGGACTAGGCAGCACCACACAGCACATGCAGTTCCCCCGTTGCATTGCTCAGATCCTCTTGCTATCTGATAATTTCACCCTATTCTTAAACAGCATTTTTAGAACTCTGTTTGATCCCTTGTCCTGGAGAAGCTTAGAAAAGGAAAGTTAGTGGGACAAATCACAGCAGCTGTTCTGGGGGCCCCATCTGATAGTCGTCATCTCCTTCCTTTGTTATCCATTTAGATAGCTCCAGCCTCAGCTAGCACTTCTGCTGCTGACCTAAGAGAAGACATAGCTTGAGGAGGCTGGGCCCTGGTTAGCATGGCCTTTTCAGACTGTGCATCCTTGCATTCTAGCATTCTATATGTATTCTCCCTGCTTCCTGACTCCTTCTGATAATAAGGAGAGATTCATTCTGTTGGGAGGGTAACTTTTTTTTTTTTTTGGCCTATTGGTCTCTTGGCAGTGGTAGGTAGCAGGTAGCTTAGTTTATTAGGACTCTTGCTGTGTACCATGGTGGAAGTATTCTACTTCTGGAAACCATGGCCTCCAGAAACTCAAAGACTAGAGTTAATGGGACAGGAAGCACTAATTTCCTAAATGGTTTACTGAGAGTAATGATCAGCATGGATATTTTTACTTCCAACCCTTAGTTCCTGGATGCATGTATTCTACCTCTTGGGGGCACAGTACCATATTACTGTCTTTGATTTAAGATTATTGCCACATCCTAAAGGATAGTGCTCTAGATTGCAGGGTGTCATCTCAAGTTGATACCTTAGCTGTGTCTTCAATCTAGTGATTGATCAGAACGTGCAGTTTCAGGATGGTGTGGTATATGATAGGACTAGTGGATCCCATGGTTATGTGTCTAAATATCTTTGTTATGAAGTGAGTCCCATGGTCTGTTGTGATGCTATGCACGATCCAATGATAATGGATAAGACAGTATGTGAACTCTTGGATAGTAGGGCTAACTGAGGCATTGTAGGCAAGAAAGTCAAACCCAAATCCATATCAATTCCTATTATCGAATTGGGTTCTTTTCAAATTTGTTTTGGAAGGGGTCCACTGTAATTATATGACCAAGAAGTGGCTAGTTGGTTTCCTCCAGGGATGGTCCTAAAACAGAGGCTCAGCATTAGACTCTGTTTTGACAGCAGCAAGAGCTAGATCAGCCTTGGCTGAGTGAGAGCCCATTCTGTTGTACACAGATGTAGCCTCCACTAATGCCACCATAGCTATTATGTTCATAACTCCATTGACCCCATTTTGGTATGACCGAGGACACGGGTTAATTCACGTTAACTAGCCAAGTCATTTTCTGCTATGTTGTGTTGTAGTGCCTTTTCCATGATGGTTGTTCTCTGGTGGGTGTTAACATGTGACAAAAAGATTTTCATACTTTACAATGACTCCTATAGGTCCAAACACATGCCTCTTTTCCATACTTCCTTGCTCCCACTCTTCTAATATTACTCATTTTAGGCCCCTGACCAATAAATTAAGCCATTCACCACTGCCCATGAATCTTTCTATATTCTTACATCAGGTCACTTCTCTTTTCACATAAAGTGGATGACCAGGTACAATGCCTGCAACTCTGCCTTTGGGAGGATTTCCCCTAACTACTGTCTTTCAAGGCTGCTTCTGCATGTGTCTGCAAGTCTGCAGCAATCCATTTTGGCTTGCATCCACATACTGAGCTGACATCTGTCAACAAAGCCCAGGTTTTATTCTCCATTGTCAGCTAGTCTGTGGGGATGGCCCACCATGGAGCCATAGGTTGAGCTGAGGATTACATGTTCATGCAACAGTGGTGGATGATGTGGGAGTATGAGCCAAGTGCTCCTGTAGTTTGTATCTTTTGGTGCTGCTTGTGCTTGCTCCAGATTGTATTCCTTCCATCTTATGATAGATTGTTGTTGTTCCCACTTAACTTTCTGACAAGTTGGACCGGACAGTGCCTACCTTATAACAGGCAGTTTGGGTTTAAGGTCAATTGCTGTTCCACAGACAGTCACTCAATTCTACCAGTATATCTACTCTAGCAGCATACCAGGTGCTGATTTTTGAATGGTATAACATTCTCTGCTGCAGATGGAATGGCCTTGCTCCAGAATCCTGGGTGCCAACAATATGATTCTCCTGCTAGAACTTGCCATAAACTCCAGAAAGCATCTTTTCCCACCACAGATACTATTAATTACCATCACATATGTCAAAATATGGCCCTAGGTGCAGAGGTCCTTGTATTGCAACTTGGACTTGTTGCAGAGATGTTTACTGCTCTGGGCTTCACTCAAAGCTGAAATGGTTCCATGTTACATGGTAAATAAACCAAGTGTGGAATATGCTCCTCCAAAACATAAGAAACATAAGGTATTTTGTTTATTTCTTAATGGTGAGGGCAGTGCAAGTTCTAATAACACATCTTCCACTTTGGAAGACATGGCTGGTCCAAGACCCTGTACTCCTAAAAAGGTCACTTATGTGGTAGGCCCCTGAATCTTCATAGAATTTATCTCCCATTCCCCAAGGCCTCTGAGAGCTTGCCATTTCTGGATTATTTCATGAGCATGATGTCATTGATATAGTAAACCAATGTAATGTTCTGAAGGATTCAGGTCTCTTCAGAGTATGTTATGACAGAGTGGATTAGTTAATATAGCCTTAGACAAGATCAGGAAAGTATATTATCACTTGTCTGTGAATGCTTTAATTAAGGTATTACATTTGGCTTAGCTGCTGCAATGGGGCTACTACTTTGTTAAGCTTGTAGTAGTCCACTCATGCACAATGATACCTCATTTTTGCAAATATCAGATTAATGAATTAAATGAACTATGATAGACCCACCATCCCTGTATCTTTTAAGCCTTTCGAAGTGACACTAATCTCTACCATTCCCTTTAGGATGCAATATTGTTTTTTATTTACAATCTTGACTGGGAGTTATAGAAAGTTTCAAGGGCTTCCACTGGCTTTTCATAATATAATAGCTCTTACTAACAGGTCAAGGAATTGAGGTGAGGTTTCTGCCAACTGCTATGTCCATAAACATCCCTTGGGCCATTTGAAAGTCATGTGGGATGTAGAACAATTCTTTGTTTTCTTGACCTGTTCTGTGACCTGACCTGTGCTAGTATTTAGTTGAGTGTATGCCTCTAGAAGCTCACACAAACATTTCCAAAATACCATCTGGGGAATAGTACCATCTCAGTTGAGAATCACTATTCTAGAGTCTTCTTCCATCTTGGGTTCACAGAACCTAGTCTCTAGTTTCTTCCCAAAATGAACAGAAGGAGGCAGCAATTAACTAGGAAATCAGCATTATGGACACATAAATGCTTGCTGTGAGTTGACTGCTCTGAACTTTGCCCTCACTCAATCTGTACCACCAGCCACTAGACCAATCTGGAAGCTAATCCTATCTCCTGGGAGTCTATGCATATTCTCTGCTCTGGCTTGCCAAATGGTTCCCATCTCCTCTCAGATTCTAATAAACTTGCAGCACCCAAGCTATTTATTATTATTATTTTTTAAATTTATTTTTAAATTTTTTTTAAGTTTATTGTGGTAATATTGGCTAATACAATTACATAATTTTCATATGTACATTATAATTTGACATCTGTATATTCTATTGTGTGTTTACCACCCAAAGGCCAATTTCCTTCAGCTACCATATATTTGATCTCCTTTACCCACTTCACCCTCCCCCTACTGCCTTATATTTGACCCCCTTTACCCTAACTCCCCCCACCTCCCCCACTGCCTAACATCTGGTAACCACTAGTCCATTGTCCATGTCCATGAATCTCTGTTTGTTTGTCCTGTTCATTTGTTGCTTTTAGGTTTATATCCCTCATATAAATGATATGTGATTTTCAACTTTTTCTGTCTGGCTTCTTTCACCTAGCATGATTACTGCAAGGTCCATTCATGTTGTTGCAAATGGCAGTATTTCATCTCTTCTTATGGCTGAGTAATATTCCATTGTATATATGTACCACAGCTTCTTTAGCCAGTCATCAGCCATAGGACACTTCAGTTGCTTCCATGTCCTGGCCACAGCGAATAATGCTGCTATGAACATCAATGTGCAAATATCTTTTGGATGTAAGTTTTCAAATCTTTGGGGTAAAAACCCAGTAGAGGGATTCCTGGATCATATGGTAGATCAATTCTTATTGCTTTCAGGAACCTCCATACTGTTTTCCATAGCGGCTGCACCAATTTGCAGTCCCCACCAGTATGAGGGTTCCTTTTTCTCCACACCTTGCCAACATTTGTTATTACTTGTCCTGTCGATTATAGCTATTCTAACAGATGTGAGATGGTATCTTATTGTGGTTTTGATTTGCATTTCCCTAATAGCTGGCGATGTTGAGCATCTTTTCAAATATTTGTTGGCCATTTGTAGGTCCTCCGGGGAAAAGTGTCTGTTCAGGTCCTCTGCCCATTTTTTTGATTGGATTTATTATTATTTATTATTATTTATTATTATTATATTATTAGTCATGAATTCTTTGTATATTTTGGAATTAAGTCCTTATTGGAGGTGTTGTTTGCAAACATATTTTCCCATTTGGATGGTTGTCTCTTTACCTTGTTGATGATTTCTTTTGCTGAGCAGAAGCTTTTTAGTTTGATGTAGTCCCATTCATTTATTTCAGCTTTTACTTCCCTTGCCTTTAGGTCAAATTCATAAAATCCTCTTTAAGTTCAAGGTCCTTGAGTTTAGTTCTATGTTTTCTTTATGCATTTTATTGTTTCAGGTCTTATATTCAGGTCCTTAATCCATTTTGAGTTAATTTTGGTGTGTGGTGATAGACAAAAGTCTAGTTTCATTCTTTTGCAGGTGGCTTTCCAGTTTTCCCAGCACCATTTATTGAAGAGGCTTTCCTTTCTCCACTGTATGTTTTTGGCTTTTTGTCAAAAATTATTTGCCCATATAAATATGGGTTTACTTCTGGACTCTCGATTCTGTTCCACTGGTCCATGTGTCTGTTTTTCTAATACCATGCTGTTTTGTTACTGTTGCTTTGTAGTATAATTTGAAGTCAGGCAGAGTGATGCCTCCAGCCTCATTCTTTTTTCTCAGGATGGCTTTGGCAATTTGGGGTCTTTTGTGCTTCCATACAAATCTGATGATTTTTGTTTTATTCTTTAAAAAATGCTGATGGGATTTTGATGGGGATTGCATTAAATCTGTATAATGCTTTAGGTTATGGTCATTTAACTATGTTGATTCTTCCAATCCAAGAACACGGAATATCTTTCCATTTCTTTGTATTTTTTTGATTTCTTTTAATAGGTCTTGTAGTTTATTATATAGGTCCTTCATTGTTTCATTAATTTATTCCTAGGTATTTATTCTTTTTGTTGCAATTGCAAAAAGAATTCTTTTTCTACTTCTTCTAACACATCATTATTGAAGTATAGAATGCTTATGGATTTTTGAACATTGATTTTGTATCCAGAAACTTTACTGTATTTGCTTATTTTTCTAGTAGTGTTCTTGTGGAGTCTTTAGGGTTTTCTATATAGAGAATCATGTCATCCACAAAGTGACATTTGACTTCTTCGTTTCCTATTTGGATGCCTTTTATACTTTCTCTTGTCTGATTTCACTCGCTAGGACTCCAATGTTATCTTAAATAACAGTGGTGATAGTGGACAGCCTCACCTTGTTCCTGATCTTAGAGGGAAGGTTTTTAGTTTTTCACCATTAATTTAATGTTGGCTGAGGTTTGTCATAGATAGCCTTTATTATATTAAGGTACTTTCCTTCTATACCAATTTTGTTAAGTGTTTTGATCATAAATGGATGCTGTATCTTGTTGAAGGCTTTTTCTGCATCTGTTGATATGATCATATGATTCTTATTTTTTAATTTGTTTATGTGGTATATCACATTAATCGATTTGTGTATGTTGAACCACCTGTGCCCCTGGATGAAGCCCACTTGATCATGGTGTATAATCTTTTTAATATGTTGCTGTATTCAGTTTGCTAGTGTCTTATTTAGGATTTTTCATATATGTTTCATGAGAGATATTGGTCTGTAGTTTTCTTTTTTGTGTTACTTTACAGGTTTTGGTATCAGGTAATTTGGCCTCATAAATGAGTTGGGAAGTATTGCCTCCTCTTCGATTTTTGGAAGAGTTTGAGGAGAATAGTTATTAAATCTTCTTTGAATGTTTGGTAGAATTCACTGGTGAAAGCATCTGGTCTCAGACTTTTACTTTTGGTAGGTTTTTGATGATTATTTAAATTTCCATACTGCTGATCAGTCTATTTAGATTTTCCAGTTTTCTTGATTCAGTCTAGGAAGGTTGTATTTTTCTAAGTGGACCCTTTCTTCTAGGTTATTAATTTGGTGTTATGTACTTTTTCATAGTATTCTTGTATGACCTTTGTATTTCTGCGATGTAAGTCATAATTTCCCCTCTTTCATCCCTGAATCTCTCTTTTTTTAGTGAGTCTATCCAGAAATTTGTCAATTTTATTAACCTTCTCAAACAACCAGCTCTTTGTTGCATTTTTGGTTTTTGTTTTTAATTTCACTTATTTCTGCTGTAATTTTGATTATTTCTTTCTTCTGCTGATTTTAGGCTTCATTTCTAGTTTTTTAAGATGAAGTGTTATTTGGGCTCTTTTTTTTTTCAGTTTTTTAGATGAGGCAAGCCTTGGTTGACCTCACAGATTGCAAGGACTTTGTCAGCTTACAATCCCTTATTTTTTAATTGTCTATGCCTACAGCACCTGGTCTTCCTATGTGGTCTCTCATTCAAGTACTAACCAGGCCCGACCCTGCTTAGCATCCAAGATCAGATGAGATCGGGCTTCTTCAAGGTTAGCATGGCCATAGACTATTTAGGCTCATTCTCGTTTTTGGAGATAGGCCCTGTAATGATATGAACTTCCTCTTATGACCACTTTTGCCATGTCCCCCAAATTTTGTATGTTGTACTATCATTATTATTTGTTTCTATGTACCTTCTTAATCTTTTATTTCTTCTCTGATCCAGTTATTTTCCAGTAGCATGTGTTTAATCTCCATGTATTTGTTGGTCTTCCTGATTTCTTTTTGCAGTTGATCTCTAGTTTCAAAGCATTGTGATCAGAGGAATATGGTTGGTATGATTTCAACCCTCTTATATTTGTTGAGGCTATATCTGTGTCCTAGTATGTGGTCGATTCTTGAGAATGTTCCATGTGCACTAGAGCAGAATGTTATAAACAGCTGTTTTGGGATGGAAGGCTCTGTAAATGTCAATTTATGTCCAATGGTTCTAATGTTCATTCAAGGATATTATTTCCTTATTGATTTTCAGTTTGGATGATCTATCTATATTCAACAGCAGGGTATTTAGGCCCCACCCGCCTACTATGATAGTGTTTTGGTCTGTTTCTCCCTTTAGTTCTGTTTAGTAATTACATATTTCGGGGCTCCCTGATTGGGAGCATAGATATTCATAAGTGTTATGTCTTCTTGGTGCATTATTCCCTTTAACATTATGAGGAGTCCCTCATTATTTTTCTTTACCTTTTTTATTTTGAATTCTAATTCATCTGATATTAGTACCTCTACTTGTGTTTTTCTCTAAATGCCATTTGCTTGAAATATCATTTTCTACCTTTTGCTTTGAGTTTATATTTGTCTTGGAGCTGAGATATGTCTCCTGGAGGTGCATATGGGTTGGGTTTTGTTTTTTGATCCATTCTGCAACTCTGTGCCTTTTTTACTGGTGAGTTCAGTCCATTTACATTGAGGGTGGTTATTGAAAATATGAGGTCTTTTTATAGCCATTTAATTTTTTTTGCTTTCTGGTAGCTCAGTGTTGCCATCGATTCCTTGTCCTTGCATTTCTTATTTTGGTTGGCTTTTGTGGGTTTTTGCCTCTGGTTCTTCTTGTTTTATCTTACATACTTCAGTTCTGAATTCTTCTGTGTGTTTTACCATTATGAATATGTAAAGGATAGCTACACACACACACACACACACAGTTGTCTATTTTCTTTCTGCTTGTGCCTTATCTCCATTCCCCCTTTGTAAATTTGGATCTTCGAATCCTCCCCTTTTCAGTCATTGTTGTCTCAATTTGTCTCTTGAATGCTGAAAGTTCTTTACTATCTTGCTATAGCAGTTCTCTTCCTATCGTTTAAGCTTATAATACTGAAAGGGGTGAGCTGCCCCTTTCAGTATTTTTTGTAGTGCAGGTGTGTAGTGAATTCCCTCAATTTTTGCAGTTCTGGAAAGGTCTTAATTCTCCTTCATATTTAAAGGAGAGCTTAGCTGGATATGTTATTCTAGGCTGGTAAATTCCTTTCACTTAATAGTTTAAATATTTGATTCCATTCCTTTCTGGCTTGTAAGGTTTGCACTGAGAAGTCCACATGATAATCTATGGTTTTTCTTTTATAAGGTTACTGTTTTCTTTCCCTGGCTTGTCCTGAGAATTGTCTTTGTTGTTGATTTTTGTTAACTTCAATACAATGTGTCTTGGTGACGGCCTTTTTGGGTGAGATAATTAGGCGTTCTGTTGACTTCTTGAATTTCAAGCTCCAGTCATTTGTCACATTTGGGGAATTCTCATCAAACTACTTATCTAAAATGCTTTTTAGTCCCTGCTCCTTTTCCTCACCTTTGATAATATCCATTATTCTCATGTTTCTTCTCCTAATATTATCAGCTAGTTCTTGAATTTTCTCTTTCATTATTTTTCATTCGTCGGTTATCTTCCTTCTTCCTTCTAATTTATTTCTAGTTTTCTGTCTTCAATGTCACCGATCTTTTCCTCCATTTGTCAAACTTCAACTCTATTTCCCAAGCTTGCTATTTCATTTTTCATCTGTTGCAGTGTGTGTGTGTGTGTGTGTGTGTGTGTTGTGTGTGTGTCTGTGTGTGTATGTTTTTATCTCCAGAAGATTTATTCTTGCTTTTTGAACGTTTCAATCTCCTTGCTCTGATTCATCTAGTTGATTTTCAATTCTGAAATTGTTGATATGACTTGTTTCGGTAGTCACTGAGTTTTTTCAGAAGTATTCATCCTGAATTCTCTGTCATTTAAGTTGCATATTTTTGTGTCTGTAAGCTTGTTTTCTGGAGATTTTTTCTCTTTCTTTCTGAGTTGCATTGTCATCTTGGTTGTTCAAGGGTTTAATGGACTAGTTCTCTGCCTGAGCATTAATGGAAGTGTATTCTGCTGTTTTCCCAGAAAGAAGATTTATTATATAAAGATCTCCTTTAGCCTGCTGCAAAAAAGGTGCTTTTCTTTTGTTTTCCAGTAGGTGGTGTCTAAGTCTCTTGGATCGCTGCTTTATATAAAGCGCTTAATATAGATGCCTTTTTCGTTTTCTTGTAGATATTTAATCACACTCGCTACCCTCAGTTTTAGTCCCTGACAATGTCAGCAACAGTCTTGGCAGCGTTTGCTTGGATTCCCTGCCACTGGCTGCGTGGAACTTCAAAACTCCCAGGCAGGGCTGTTCAGGAACTCGCCTTGCACCTCCTCCCTCCACTACTCCTATAGGGATCTTCAGCGGCTAGATAGGCAGCTTCTTTATTTCTTCCAGTCCACCGCCTGACACCCTGGGTTCTGACCTGTGGTAGCTCTTTATGCGCAGATCTTAACTCGGATGTGTTGTTGCAGTTATAGGTGTTTTTTTTTGTTGAGTTTTAGATGTTCAGCTTATTGTTGTTTCAAGGGAAAGATCTGGGACGTCTCTTACTTCTGCCATGTTTCTCCACCCAGCCTGATTCTTCTCTAATCTGTCTATGTGTTGAATTCCATTTATAGATTTTTGATATTAAATCATTGTTATGTAACGGATAAATCTTATTTAGTAGTGGTGATTCATCCTTACTCCCTCCCCTTCCTTCCTTCCTTCCTTCCTTCCTTCCTTCCTTCCTCCCTTTCTCTTTTTTTCTTCTGTTCTTTTTCCCTTCCTTCCTCCATTCCTCCCCCCCCCACCCCCCTCTCTTTTCATGGTTGGATTCAGTTTGGCTAATATTTTGTTAGGATTTTTTGCCTCTATTTTTCATTAGTTAATTAGGCTAAAATTTCTGTGTTATGTGTTTTATCCAATCTTTGTATCAGGGTTATGCTAGCCTCAATGAATGAGTTGAGTAGTATTTTATTTCTTTACTATTTTTAGAATAATTTACTTTTTCTGGTATATTATTTATTTACTACCATTCACTTATTTTCCAGCTTCTAAACTTTTGTCTTCATTTCTTATCTGCTGTTATCTTCATATTTTTCTTGTCTTTATGTGTATATGCCATTTTAATGGAGTTTCAGGAGCTAAAGGAGATATACATGTGTTTTTTCAGTTTTGTTTATGCTTAACCCAAAATCTGGTATCTCTATTCCTTTCTTACTTGTTCATCTATTTTGTAAAGGTTGATTAATGGAGAGTTGATTATATAAAGAGTACGATTCTGGTCTGAGCCTGATATTTAACTTTAAATTATTTCCATTTTTTATGGAAGAACTAAAACTCTTATATAACAAAAAATGATACATTTTCAAAAAAATCATTTACCATCCAGTAGGCAATGAGCACCCCCAATGCCCAGATCGTAGCTTCAAAATACTATTTTTCACTAAAAGTAATCAGGGATCCTTGAAGAATTGTGAATGATTTCAGATCTAGGGTAAGAAGTGTACAAGATGAGCCTGGGACATCTTGTCATATGTGTCAAAAGGACTGTCATGTGAAAAAATAATCTTTGTTGTATACTAAATATATTATATAACAAGCAATCCCAGAGATACAGAATGGAATGGCTGACAAACAAAATTAAGCGCCCTTGGATCATTTGGTTTATTAAAACAACTAAAAATATTTAGTGGGAGTAATGCAAAAGAGATAGGGAAGGTGAAATCTGCTTAGGATAGGGTGCAAAGTGGCGTTAACGATCCACTCAATGTGAATCCTCTGTTATGTAATATTCTTAATTCCTATCTTTCTCTCTGCTGCTTCAGCCTGCTATAAGGACTGAAGCTGTGGTTGGGCAAGGGGGCTCAGCAGATTGATGGTGGCTGGACCCCAAATCTTCTTGCTTTTGATGGGGTTTGGACCTGCTACTGTGCTGCCTGGAAAAACTGCTGTTTGGCTATCACCCATGGGAACATAACACTCTAACAATAAGCTTTCTGTTCTGTACCCCCACTTGCACAACCAACCTGTGGGTTGACAGTAAAAAGAAGAAAACTAAACTTGTGTGTTTCAAACAGGATGAAGAATAGGGGTTTAGGGCTTAAAAACCTTGCACCTCTACATTTTGGGCTGCTTAATTTGGGTCTGCGTACCCCTGGCAGACCCAGCTGGCAGAATAAAGAGTGTGTTTCCTATAACTCACTGATTTCTGGTGGTCTGTGTGTCCTATTCAGGATGGCACTACAACATTTGGAGGCCCAGCGAGATCTCAGGGAGTGGCCCTGAGATCTAAGACCAGACCAGCCTTCGAAGTGGTTGCTGTCCCTATTATGGACTCAAAGGGGTGCCCACCCTGAGACGTTCCAGAGCCCTTGAATGCCATGAAGGGGTCAATGCAATCGTCAAGGACGCAATATTTAGGATGCACTCTTTGTTCCTGATCCCGCCGGGAAGCTCCGAGGCCTCGACATCTGGATAAAAAGGTACCTTTCTTTTCTGTTGACTGGTCGTTGGGGTTCCGTGGAGAGACTGGATGCAGTCATATCTCCTAGACCATGGCCAGGCCACAGGACACTGCCTCCTGTGCCCTGTCATCGAGTTCTGTCTATTGTCTTTGGTCTTGTCTGGGTTGTAGGTGGTGGATCTCTCCTGGTCCACCTGCACCCCAGTAATTGTTCTCATCTGAGTGTCTGTCTTGTGTTTTCCGTGCAAGCGATGGCGGGAGGCCCGAGTTGGGGTGTCTCCTGAGACATTTCAAAGAGGGTTTGTAGAGGGAGCTAACTATGGCATAAAGTTTTCTCCAGGCAGACTAAGAATTGTGTGAAGTTGAGTGGCCATCTTTTGGTGTAAACTGGCCTCTGGAGGGTTCTTTTGACAGGGGTTTAGTGAGGAATGTTTGGAACATTGTCATGGGAGACCCGGGACATCCCGATCAGTTTCTCTACATGAATCAATAGTTAAACCTTGTTCAGAAACTCTCTCCTTGGCTCCGCCAGTATACCCTTTCTCTATGGGCATGAGTCTTAGTTGTGGGCACCAGAAACTTAAGGCAACCAAATCTCCAAGACAGCCCAGTCCCTCAGTCCTCCAATCTCCACTGGAGGAAAGTGACCTTCACCCACCCCATAATCCAGGACAACAGAGGCCAAATAGCATCGTCTTGCCTCCTCCAATGCGGGCAGGTAACCCATATGGGACTCATGCTCCTGCTCCAGGTGGGGCACCAGCCCATACCACTACCCCCACTGTCCTCCCCTTGCGAGAAGCACCCCAGGGACATCACACAGACAGGCCCTTTATGGTTTATGTGCCTTTCTCGACTAGTGACTTGTACAACTAGAAGGCACAGAATCCATCTTTCTCTGAGAAACCCCAGGCATTAATGGGACTCTTAGAAAGTGTCTTTCAGACTCACCGCCCTACCTGGGACGATTGCTGATAGTTTTTAATTTCCCTCTTCACCGCGGAAGAATGCGGATGCATTTGGGCTGAAGCACAAAAGATAGCTGCGGGAGGGAGGACTGCTGAGGAAGCACAGGAACAGACTGAGGAGGAATTTCCCTCCACCCAGACTGGGGACACAATTCTCAGCCAGGAGAACAGCATTAGATCGGTACCACCAGATTCATTAGGATGGCTGCTTATCAGCCAACTAACCTTCCTAAGGTAACTGCAATTAGACAGGGACCTCAGGAATCCCCCGGGGTGTTTTCTGAACGGCTACAGGAGGCGTACCAGGTATATACCCCCATTGATCCTGAGGCCCCTGAGAACCAGTGGGCAATTAATGTAGCCTTTGCTATTCAGGCAGCCCCTGATATCTGGTGTAAATTACAAAAATTAGAAGGTTTTGCAGGGATGAACCTGTCCCAACTTGTAGAGATAGCCCAGAAAGTGTTCAACAACAGAGAGGCACTGGATGACCCCGAACATATGGCTAAAATCCAAAGCTACTGTCATCAACCTAGCCAATCTGTTGCCCGACTCAGACCCCAAAACCCCCGTTCATGACAGCATAGATTTTACTGACGTTGTGTGTTCTCATGGCCAGACCTCAAACTCCCCTCTGCCTGAGGCTGATGAAGTTCTATTCATGGACAGGAGCAGCTTCATACAGGAAGGAAGAAGGTACACTGGGGCAGCGGTCGTAACTCTAACTGGTACCATGTGGTCACAAGCTCTTCCCCATCTGCTCAAAAGGCCAAAGTCATTGCCCTCACTGAAGCACTAAGATGGGGAAAGGTTAAGGCAGTCACAATATACACTGACAGCTGATATGCCTTTGCCACTGCACATGTACACGGAGCCATCTACAAGGAAAGAGGGCTTCTGATTTCAGCTGGGAAGGACATCAAGAACAAGGAGGAGATCTTAGCCTTACTTGAAGCCATATAGATGCCTAAGGCTCTTGCTATTGTTCATGGTGAAGGGCATCAAAAAGGGAATAGTCCTGAGGCTGAAGGAAACTGACGAGCTGATGCAGAGGCAAGAACATTGGCCACAAGTCCAGTGGGGCCCCCACCACATCTACTGACTGTTGCCCCTTACCCAGACTGCCTCCTTCTCTGACCTATACGGCAGAAGAGAGCAAATATTTTCAAGATAAGGGAGCCACTAGGAACCACAGGGGTAGTTGATGACCCCGGATAGAAAAATCGGGCTCTCATGGGCTTTTGGAAGGACTCCCCTCCACAAACTACACCAGCCCACAGACCTAGAGTGAACTAAGATGCTCCAAGCTTCCTACTTTCACTTGTTAGAAGGGAGAAGAACTGCAGAGGAGATTGCCTCATGGTGCCTGGCTTGTACCCAAGAACCTAGGCATAGGGAAAGAGGAACTTATCCAGAGGACCACTGGGAAATAGATTTCACTGAGGTAACCCCAACTGTGGGGGCTACAAATATTTACTTGTTTTTGTAGACACCTTTTCAGGATGGGTAGAGGCCTTCCCAACCAGGAAAGAGACTGCCTTAGTAGTTACTAAGAAACTACTACAAGAAATCCTCCCTCAATTTGGGCTCTCTGGAACTTTAGGGTCGGATAATGGGCTAGCCTTCGTAGCAAAGGTATCACAACAATTGGCTAGCTACCTAAATTTGCAATGGAAACTCCACTGCACCTACCGGCCCCAAAGTTCGGACCATGTAGAGTGAATGAATTGAACCCTTAAAAAGAGACATTAGTCAAGTTAAGATTAGAAACTGGTGGGACCTGAGTAGAACTCCCCTTCACTCTTCTCCAAGCCAGATGTACTTGGTATATTAATGGATTCATCCCTTTTGAAATTTTCTTTGGAAAACCCCCACCTTTAGTACCTAGAATAGAAGATGAGAAAAAGGCAGAACTATGAAACCTTGTCTTAAGTCTTTACAGGCCCTTCAAAGTGTACAAAAGGAGATTTGGTCCTGGGTTCATGCTGCCCACTCAGCTCCAAGGGATGGACTTCCCCATCAGTTTCAGCCTGGGGACTCTGTATGGATCCAGAAGTTCACTTCCAAAGAACTAGAACCCAAATAGAAAGGACCTTTCACTGTCTACCTGATGACGCGAACTGCAGTTAAGTTGGACGGCATCCCATCATGGATTCATTACTTCCACGTAAAGGCAGCACAGGAAGACGGGCTGTTAAGACTAAGACTCAAGTGTACATAAGTCTAACCCTCTGTTTCTTCCTTTTTCCTCTTTAGCCCCGGCATACAGAAACATACACCGGCCTAGAGTATAGGAGCTTATAGTAACTGAGACCGGTGAAATCATTGCTCAGAACATCACTAGCCACAGTACTCCAGTGATCCGAGTAGACTTGTGTTGGCTTGCCAGAGATCCTCTTCCTCCCTTGTTAACTTTTGGCTCATGTTTCCTCAATTTCTTGCTTGCATATATAAGGAAGAGAATTAATTCTATTAAACTTTTAGTAATAAAAATAGAGGCTATGAGCAAATTCTGCATGAAGAATCAAGAATTTTATTTTCCGCTAAGGCCAGTGGGGAATGTGCTGGCTGGAAAATTACTGTTTGGCTATTGCCCATGGGAGCATAATGCTCTAACAATAGGCTTTCTGCTTCTGTATCTCCCTGCTTGTACAACCGACCTGTGGGTTGACAGTTAGTAAAGGGAAGAAAAATAAACTTGTGTGTTCAAACAGGATGAAGAATAGGGGTTTAGGGCTTAAAAACCTTGCACCTCTACATTTTGGGGCTGCTTAATTTGGGGTCTGCGTACCCCTGGCAGACCCAGCTGGCAGAATAAAGAGTGTGTTTCCTATAACTCACTGATTTCTGGTGGTCCATGTGTCTATCAGGGGCTGGTGGCTACAACATTACCCCAATTATGGCACCTTGATATACTGAATGTTTTAAACTGAAAGAATTTGTAAAACAAACAAACAAACAAACAAAATAAAAGCAAGAAGGTTACTCTGATCTTCCTCCACATTTCTCCTATCAAACAGATAATAAAATCCTCATGTGAGAGGAACACTCCCTATGGAGAAAAGAAGCATCATTATCTCAGGACAAAGGGACTACAAAAGAATCTGAACAAAATAGTACTTGCTAAGTTTCTCTAGTTTACTATAGTTACCTCATGCTCTTTGACTTATTATTCTTCCACAATTGTCAACTTTTCATCAAACATAGTGTAAAATACTCAAAGTTAACTGTTTCATGGAGTCTTCATTTCCTTATGAAGGCTCCTGTGTTACATAAACATATATTAAATAAATTTGTAGGCTTTAGGTTACAAATAAACTTTTAGACTTAAATAATTTTGTAGGAGTTAACCTGTCTTTATCAGTTTAATTTTCAGACCGAACCAGGGGCACTGAATGAGTTGGAGAAAACTTTTTTCTCTTCTACACTCTGTTGTAAGAAGCAAAGGCAAGAAATCTAAGCTACAGCTTGCCAATTACCGTGATGGGCAGCTATGGGTTTTATCTGCATATATCAGGCAGAGGACAAAGAGTGCTAGAATAGGTATTATAAAGGGGGTGGCTAATTTAAGACTTTATTAATATCTAGTGCCTTGTGAATGAAAAAAAGAATTCTATGGACAGTAACCTCACAGGGTGATCTGCTCATAAATTCTTAACTGGACAGGTCACAACTATTTAGGGTGTTGGTGATCACACCCTAGGTATATAAATTCTTTAGTAAAAGGTTTATCTTTGCCTTAAATAAGCTCTTTCCATTGTTCTTAGGCATCTAGGTTAACACACCTTTGAAATACCAGAAGTAATACCCTTTGAAGGGGTATTAACCCTCAAGATAGCATGTAATCTTATTAATTATCTTGTAATCTAATCTCTGCCTTGCTTTCTCCCAACTCCAATATTCCTTACATTCCCTCCTTAGTTTCAAATGCATAAAAGGAGCTGCCAAACTGTTATTCTCTAGAGTACTTGAGATCTTGCTCTCCGGCATATGTTGTTAGTTTAGCTCAAACAGGCTCTCCTTAAAATTCTCTACAGGTTTGGATGTTTCTTTCGACAGCCTCATAATTATTTGGTGTTTAATGTGCCTTGTGAATATTTAGTGCCTACTTAGTTTGTCCATCCATTTCTATGTAAGCAGACATCTGCTTTACTCAAGGTCTAACATGTCTCACACACTACTAGCTTTGATACTTAGTTTCTTCTATCTGCCTTGATTATTTCCTTCTCTTATATTTTATATAACAAACTAGAATATTCTAAAATAAAAACAGCAAAAACATCTTACAAGAATTCAGGAGCCAACTTGAAGAGGCTCTCACTGGCCAAAGATGGTATACTCTTGAGAATCAATAAAGATAATATCTGTAATGTCTGAAATGCATCAAATATGTATAATACTATGAGTTTATAATAACACAAACACAAACACAAACAAAAATATCTCTAATCGGTAACCATTGGATGATTGTAGTGCTTAAAACTGGTCTTTCCTATATCTACTATTTAGTAACCATTTAGTAGATGAGAGAGTTCCTCTTCCTAGAAATAGTCTAGCTAGTAAATGAAGCAGGTGTTAAAAAACAAAATTCACCAAGTAAAATTGAAGATCTAATTGGCTTTATTAAGCAAATCATGAATTGAGCAGCATCCCAGTTAGCAACTAGAAGGGCGTTCCAATGAATTATACAAAATGGAAGGGTCTTATAGGCAGAATGAGGGTAGGATTAAGAAATTAAGAGTAGATTATTTCAGGAAAGGACATCTTCCCTTAGGAGAAGGCAGGGGATCTTATAGGCAGATAGTCTTACTAGTGTTGATAGAAAAATTCAGACTGATTGGTTTAAAATTTGACTTCTGGAGTACTTAAGACTGAAATTAGGTTAGTTATTAGTTTTGGTTTGATGATGTGGCTTAGAAAAAGTGATTCCATTTTGGCATTTTTTTTTTAAACACAAGAATGATAGAATTAGAACATCACAATTTTGTAATACCTAATGAATGAATGACTCTAGGCACTGGGCATCAAAGACTGCTAATATCACACATGCAAAAAAACAGCCACACATTATGTACTTCTTAAAGGAAGAACATAATATACCTATGAGGTAGTCTTGTTTATAAAAAACCAACTCCTCATCTGATTGAGAGTTAGTCTAGTCTACATCAATGATCCTTGGGTGTTCTCAATATCACCTGACAATTGGTTAGAAATACAAATTTTTAATAGCTTCTGATCAAGATAGCAGAGTAGGTAAACACTATGCAGGCCTCCTTTTTAATGACCACATCAAAATTAACTAAAAAACAACTAAACAAGGGGACAACCACCATTGAGAATCACCTGATGTCTGGCTGAACGGAAGTCTTATAACTAAGGACAGACAAAAGAGCCATGTTGAGACTGGTAAGAAGGACATAGAATAGGCTGATTCCACACTCATGTGTGAAAATTGGGAGGGCTATCTTGATTGTGGAGGTCTCCCCTTAAGAGTGGGACATCCTAACCTCACAGCAGGCTTCCCAGCCCAGGGTTCCAGTTCCAGGAAGAGAAATCCTCACAACTTCCAGCTGTGAAAATCAGCGGAGATTGTGGTTGACTGAGATGGGGGGCTGCTGGAGTCCCAGGTGTTCCTCTTAAAGGGTCCACAACTGGAATTACTCACTGACACACTTGCTCTGAGCTCCTATTGCTGCAGTAGCTCAAAAGTCACTAGGGAGATGTGGTGAGAAACTGAATTGTCTGGCTTCAGGGTGAGGGCTGGAGGGGCAGCTTTCTCTCTGAGGGAAGTGCTGGCAGAAACCATTGCTTCTTCGTTGAGCCTCCCCCCCCCATGTATAGACTTAGGGTGCCATCAATCTAAATAACACCATTTGCCCCATTCTGGTGATTCCCTGAGGCCCTGCCCATCCAACTTGTGGGCGTAACAAAACCACTTCCAGTGGCTTTCCCATATAAACAACCTGTCTTGGCTCATGCTGTGGACTTTCCTAAAATTTCTCAAAGGGTCACAAGCCCCAAACAAGTAGCATCTGTTTTTAACATGCCCCACACCACTTGCTAAGCCCCAAGCCCAGCACTAGTGCCAGCTAGCCATATGTCACAGGTTAGCCTCTCCCAGGCATCTCCAAGCTCAGCACAAAAGGCAAACATCTGCAGATCACTTTGTAGCTCATACCAAGTAGCCCTGGGCAAGGAATAGGCAGTGGCTGACCTTAAGACTCCAGAAACATCACACCTGGTGACCAGCTTCAGACCACACCAGAGCACTACCCCAAAACCTTCACAAACAATACACCCAAAAGGCAGACTCAGCAGGCACTAGAGCCCTGCTGAAGTGAGTCATGCTCCATAGGGGCAGCCCCTGCACAGCAGCTCCTCCACTGTAATCACAGCCAGTCCTCACAACCAATCAGCCTAAGGGTCAATCCCTCCCACTGATGTGCCAACAGAAATCAAGGCTCAGCTATAACTGAAGGGCACATACAACCCACTCAAGGGAACACCTGCAACACCTGGCTCAGGTGACCAGGGAGATTGTGCACATTGGGCCCCACAGAACACCTACTACATAAAGCTAATCTACCAAGACCAGGAGACAGAGCAGCTTTACCTAATATACAGAACAAACATAGGGAGGCAGCCAAAATGAAGAGAAAAAGAAACATGTCCCAAATAAAAGACCATAATGAAACTCCAGAAAAAGAACTAAACAAAATGGAGATAATCTATTGGATGCAGATTTCAAAACACTAGTTATAAGGATGCTCAATGATCTCAGTGAGAACTTCAACAAAGAGATAAAAACATAAAAATGGAGATAGAAAACATAAAAAGAACCAGTCAGAAATGAAGAATGCAATAACTGAAATGAGGAATACATTAGAGGGAATCAACAGTACATTAGAGGAAGCAGAGGATAGAATCAGTGATTTGGAAGATAAGGTAGCAGAAAACATCCAATCAGAAATGAGAATAGTTTAAGGGGCTTCTTGGACAACATCTAGTGTACCAACATTTACATTATAGAGGTACCAGAAGAGGAAGAGAGAGAGCAAGGAATCAAAAACCTATTTGAAGAAATAATGATGGAAAACTTCCCTAACTTGGTGAGGAAATAGACATACAAGCCCAGAAAGCATAGAGTCCCAAATGAGATGAATCCCAAGAGGCCCACATCAAGACACATCATACTTAAAATGCCAAAGGTTAAATACAAAGAGAAAATCTTAAAAGCAGCAAAAGAAAAACAGCTAGTTAGTTACAAGGGAGCTCCCATAAGACTGACAGCCAATTTCATAACAGAAACTTTGCAGGCCAGAAGAGCTTGGCACAAAATATTCAAATGATGAAAAGCAAGGACCTACAACCAAGATTATTTTACCCAGAAAAACTATCATTTAGAATTGAAGAATAGATAAAGAGCTTCCAGACAAGAAAAAGCTAAAGGAGTTCATCAAATTAGTATTTTAAGAAATGTTAAAGGGACTTCTATAAGAAGAAGGGGAAAAAAGATAAAAATATGAATAATAAAATGAAAATAACTACCTATCTAGCCAAAATTACTTTAAATGTAAATGGATCAAATGTTCTAATCAAGGAATTTAAAGTGGCTAAATGGATAAGAAAACAAGAGTGTTATATATGTCGCCTATGAGAAACTCACTTCAGATGGGATGACGTACACAGACCGACAATAAAAGGATGAAAAAAGATATTTCATGAAAATGGAAATTAAAAAAAAAAAGCTAGTGTAGCATCACTTATATCAGACAAAATAAAGTTTAAAACAAGGGCTAAAACAAGAAACAATGAAGGATCCAGCAATTCTACCTCTAGGTATTTATTCAAAGAAACAAAACCACTAATTTGAAAAGACATATGCATCCATATGTTCCTTGCAGCATTATTTACAATAACCAAGATATGGAAGCAACCTAAATGTCTATCAATAAATGAATGGATAAAGAAGTGGTACATATATACAATGGAATATTATTCAGCCATAAAAAGAATGAAATCTTGCAATCTACAACAACATGGATGGACCTAGAAGGTATTATTCTAAGTGAAATAAATCAGAGAAAGACAAATACCATATGATTTCATTTATATGTGGATTTTAAAAAAAAAAATAAACAAAACAGAAACAAACCCATAGATATAGGGAACATTTTGATGGTTTCCAGATGTGAGGGAGGTTGAGGAGGTGAGTGAAAAAGGGGGAAGGGATTAAGGAGTACAAATTGGTAGTTAAAAAATAATCATGGGGGATATAAAATATAGCATAAGGAATATAGTCAATAATATTGTAATAACTATATATAGTGTCAGGTGGGTACTACATTTATCAGGGAGACTGCTTCATAAGTTATATAAATGTACACCTGAAGTTAATATAATATTGTATGTCATCTGTTGAAAATTTTAAAAATTATTTTAAAAATTGCAAATTTTCAGAACGCACCTCAGACCAGAGTCAGAAACTCTGAAGATGAGTCCCAGCAATCTGTTTTAACAAGTCATTCAGATGATTATGATGCCCACTATGAACTGAACACCACTGCTCTAAATCCAATACCAATTTATAGGAAATACAGAGGAAAATATTACACAATATCATGGTGATTCAGACTGGAAAACTATCAAGTAACCCAAGTTCTTTAAGTGTAAATTGTAAGGAAATAAAAAAGAAACAAAGGAGAACATATAGATTAAAAGGGACTTAGAGAGACTCATGAACATGGACTATAGACAAGTGGTTACCAGAGGGTAGAGGATAGGGGGAGAGGGGAGGTAGGTGGAGTAAAGGGGGTCAAATATGTGGTGACAGAAAGAAATATAACTATGAGAAGTGAATACACAGTGTAAATATATATATATATATGCCTTACTGTTAAAATGTAGAGGTGAAATTTATTGGAATTTGACATTTAACCAATGTCACCATACAAAATAAAAAATTAATTTAAAAAATAAATAAAAGAGACTTAGGAAATTTATGGACCAGTTGCAAATTTTGGACCTTATTGAACCCTTATTCAAATAAATAAACTGTAAAAACATTTTATAACATTTATGAAATAATCGATAATTTTGACAATGGATATTTAATATTTAGGAAATGTTAATTCCTTTTAGGTGAGATAATGGCATTGAAGTTATATTTATAAATGAAATAATATGATGTCTTGAAGTTGTTCAAAATAATACTGAATAGGTAGTTGAAGGTAAAATGGAAAAAGTTGACTATAATTGATGATAATTGGGCTGAGTGATAGGTACCTAGGGTTCATTACACTATTTTGTCTAATTTTCATATGTTTGAAATTTTCCATAGTAAAAGCTAAAACATTCCTTTGACTTTGTGGGGCTTTGTGTGAACCCATGGAAAGAACTTTAGATTAAGATACAGGATCTCCAGAATAAGCTCTGGTCTTACTATTTATTTTGTAGTGGGAGTAAGCTGGGTAGCTGAGTAAATAAGTTCATATCTGTCATCTTTATTTTCTTCAACTGTACAATATAGTAGTGAGAATTAAATGAATACAATGTATTCAAATGTTTTGTGAAGAGCTTTGCATATGGAAGTTTCCAGCATCCACTATGAGCTCCTTGAAGCCAGATATGATATGTACTATTTTTCAGCATAGTGTTGGGCCTATCCCTGGTGCTCCTTAAGTGTTTAACCTCAGTTTTCTTGTTCAAGTAATCATTGTTTATTAAATGAATGGGTACATTCAAAATTCTAGGTTTTGGACCCCTAGATTTCAGGAGTTTTGATCATTCATTCAATAATTAAGACTTATCATGAGTGAATGAAAGTAGGAGACACATTATTATTTAATATGTTACATTATAACTATTCAAATAGAATCTAGTATATGTGCTATATATTTCCTCTCCTCCTTTCATAAAAGGTGGGAAGCTCTGTTCAATGTAGATTTTTTAATCATGGAGATGATCTTTATTTAGATACAAAAATAAAACGAAGTTAAAGTTGGGACTGTTTTAGGCTTTCACCCTTGGCTCTTTCATTGGTTCCACTAGAGAGAGCTCCATACTGCTCAGCTTCAGTAGATGTGCATTCACTCATTTAGCAAATGTGTATTGGGTGACTACAATGTGCCTAGCAGTTTTAAGTTCTGAGAATACAGAGGTGAATAAGAAATGGACCCTGCTCTCAAGGGGCTCAGTCTAGAGTAGAGATAGACATATAGAGAAGTAATGATGGCATAGTGCAGCAGGGGCTATAATAAAGGTGTTACAGGTATAAGGGAACTAGTAACTCTGGCTCCAGGGGTAGGGGAAGATCTCACAGAATGTGAGTTTAATTGTGAAAGACAAATAAGAATTCAAAGTGGACTAAGTAGACAGACTAGTATATCCAGACACATATGTGGAGGTAAGAACAAGCATTGATTAATTTTGCATAGCTAAGAATAAGGTTCAAGGAGCCTGAAAATTGGAGAAGAGGGACTAAATAGTTAGCAGGCATCAGATCAAGAAAGACCTTAATCTATGAAGAGAGGAGCCATTTTATATGTACATTCAACTCAATAACTGTATGAGAAGTTTTAAAGTAAAATCCTTGCCATAGTTATGCACAAAATAGTTTTTCAGTTTTTTTTTTTTTAAAGGATCCTCAGGGACCATTTACACACTTTGCAGGAATATCATTCTTGTGATTTTATAATCATTGCCTAGCTTGGTCACTCACTTTCCCACTTTCTTTGGATTTGATTTGTATGGCTTTAAAATGTGTCAAAAAAAAAAATCAAACACTCCAAAAGCATGAAGATTTGCCATCATTAAGGATCTCAAGAAAAATTGTGGTTTGAACTTCTAAGGTAATTTAAAGGAGTCATTCTAGAAATGTTTGGAATAGTGTCAGTATCATTAGAATAAAAGTGTGCACTTAAGTTGACAGCTTTAAATGATAATTTTTGCTGTCTTTCTTTAAAATAAGATATTTTCTCTGATTCTTGCTCAATGTAGCTCAGCAGACATTGACATTCAGGGGCCATATAATATTGGACCAGACTGGAAGAAAACAGTGATGATGCTGAGACTTTGCTCTTTTTTTCCCCTTTTTGAAGCTGGGGGTGGACCCCTCAATGAGTGGATTAGGAGTGCTTTCTCTTTCTTGTTCTGACTCACCTGACAAGACTCACATCCTGTTTGCCTGGACAAGCAGCTGGCTGTCCTTTCCACCCAGAAATGCTTCTGAGCCGACAAGTCCAACCTGCTTGTTCCCTTGAAGACATGGGGCCTCACTGGGAAATGTAGGGGAGGGCAGAGAGGTTGAAATGCCTTCGTTATTCAAAACCTTTGCTTCTTCTCAGCATCCAATAAATCTATGAAGAAGATAAGTGGTCCTGAGGCCTATGGCAGACTTTTTGTTGAAAAACAATCTGACTTTAGTTTTGTCAAGAAGAAAGAAGTTTTAGTCAAAACTTAGACTTCTACTACTATTCTAAAAATACTCACTTCTGCTAACCCAAGATCAGTTAGTTACTCACTTACCGATGTTTACTGAAAATACCTACTGTTAAGAACTATGTTTGATTAATGAGATAGGACACTCTTTTCAAAAAGATGATAATTTTTTTAATGCCATATCCGTTTCAATGAACTATCACAAATATTATATAAGAATGTCACATCTCCCTTGTGGTTTAGAATTCATTTTGTTCCAGTGGACCTTCATTAAAATGTAAGGTCTTTTATTTACATACCTATAGAAACATGAATAAATCAATAGCGTGCTGCTTGGTGAATTTTCATGAAGTGAACATGCCCATATAACAAGCACTGAGATTGAGAAACAGAGGTTCAAGAACCCCAGAAACCAATCGCATTCCCCTTTCCAGTCACTGTCCTCACCTCAAGGATAACAAACTATCCTACCTTTTACTGCTATAGATTAATTTTGCCAGTTGTTGAGCTCAATATAAATGAAATTATATAGTAAATATTCATAGGGTTTTATGATTTATTTATTTTTTTAAAGAAATTAATTTTTACGGTTGCATTGGTTAACAAAATCCAATAAGTTTCAGTAGTACACTTTAACAATAAGGCATACATATATTTAGACTGTGTGTTCATCATAGGTTTTTAAAAACATGTAAATTCATTGTCAACATTTACAGAGTAGGTTATTTCACCCCAAATACAGATTTTCTGCTTTTTTTTTTAAAGATGTGACAGAATCCTAATGGTGATGAAAATGTGCAGTACTTTGACTGAATTGATAACAATATTCTGGTTATAATATTGCACTAGAGCTTTGTAAGATGTTATCCTTGGGGAAAACCGAGTGAAGGTACAGGCGATCTCTCTGTATTATTATTTCTTCAGCTGCATGTATTCTACAAGTATTTCAAAATAAAAAGTTTAATTAAAAATAAAAAAATATATTAAGAATTTTTAAAAAAGATATGACAATACTCGGCCTGCCTTTCTCATGTAGAAAATTGACTGGAGTTAGGGAGCAGATGAGTCTGTGGATGAGGACACATGTTCTCTCTTGTTTGCATGGTCCCATTCACTTCTTATTGCCTCACATTTGGCCAATTTCACACATTTGTTGCCTGTCTACTTCTGGGTCTGCACCTGCTAGCCTGAGAGAAGAGCTACAAAGTGTTTTCCCACTTTTTTCAGGTATTTACTATATCAAGATAAAATTTCCTTAATCCAGTGGGTCATGGAGATTCTTACTAGAGTTTGGCATCAGCTTTGTTCTATTGACTTAGTTTTCATTTTATATTTTTGTAGGGGAGAGCTGCATGGGGATCTGCTAGCTGGATGCCATTTAAAAACAGAATTACCATCATGTAATCATTATCAGTGACATTCTTCCCTTATTTTTTATTTTTCTAGTTCCTTAAGTGGCTCTTCCTCCATCTGCCCCTACCCTCCACAATTGGCAACCCATAGGGTCCACCTTTTGCTACTGACCTTCCTGACCTCGAAGTCACTTTATCTTTCTGGGTATCAACATGCCCATGTGTACAATATAGATTGGGCCTGTCGGTGTTTATTAAACCAGTGCTAAGCAAATTCTAGTATATTACTAATACGTGATTCTAGTGCATGTGACTAACATAAGGCTCATACCATGTGACTCTTGCCATGCAATTTGCAATGCCCATAGTGTTCTATACCCTATACAATAAGTGTTCTGATCATGGCCTTGGATGTTGTGGCAATGTCAATTACTTATAATAGCTTTAAACACTTAGTCTCAGGTTTTGTATTTATCTCTTTGAAGATTAGTGACAATTTCTAGGTGGTCTGCAGAGCATACTTTGAGAAGCACTATCCCCATTTTTTGGTGAACATAAAGTTCTAGAAAGATTAATAGGTGATGTGTAAACAAAAAACAAAAACAAAAAAAAAATTGTCCCATGTTAACATATTGAAAGCCCTGAGAATACTGTAGCTAAACAAAACAAAAACAAATATCTGTTTTTTTGTTTAACCTAGCATTTCTCCTTTTTTTTTTTTTAGTAGAAAAGAAAAGTTTTATTATAAGAGAAAGTATACCTCCAGATATGGAAGTGGGCCTGAGCAAGAGAAGCGTGGCTCAAAAGGCTGCATTTCCCCTTGAGTACAGAATCTTTTCAATCAACAGCTACTCACACCTTGAGAAGTGATGTTTGTCTAAATGCTATTTAGGGCATGTTAGGGTAACATGTCTTCAAGAATTTTTGTAGTTCTAAGAGTTTGACTATTGATCCTGTGCTCTCTTCCTGTCTACCTTTATCTCTGGGAACAGATAGCTCCTTTCTACTGAGTTATGGATTCCATACTTCCTCCACTTGTGGTGTCATTCCAAACTCAATGTGTCTGCAACCCCTTTTTCTCCCTAAGAGGTTCGATGCAAAACAAAGAATGAGAGGTGAAGTTACAATATATCAAGGACTCTGGACAGAAAACTGCTGAGGCTAAGGGCAGGGGAGAATAGAATTGCTGATTTAAATTTCAAGTCAGATCTTGCCACAAGATTTTTTAGTAAGCTTCTACTTGCTGTCATTCTGTAAGCAAGCTAATTGCAAGTTCAGCTTTCCTCCAAGAAGTTAAGTCTATTTTCAAAGGTAAGTGCACTGTCTCAGTGATGTTTATGGAGCAAAATATTTGAAGGTGTTGGAAAAGTGAAGCTTTTTCCCCACTCTGCCTGGCACAGTGTAGCTCATGTGAAAAGCCATCTTTTAATGAACCAACAGATTATCCTCCATCCCTCTGCTGTTATAATTCAGTGAGTACTTGGTGTTACCACTTTTGATTATTTATGCTTAAACCCTTCAGTATGTGTTAAACCTCTTAATAAAACCTATTACCTTTAGAAAAAAGTAAAGCCTCCTTAGTATTACTGACATACCTCTATTGCTTTTCTCTTTTACTCTCATTTAAAACTTCTATTACTTATTAGAATTTCCCTAATTAGAATATAACTGAAAACCCTTGTAATACAATGGATACAAAAGAATCTTATCTTTAGTAGCTTCTTTCCTGCTGTTCTACCTCTTACATCCTAAGCTTGTTTTGTAGAGGAAGGATCATAGAGTTTGGTATTAAAGCTCAACTATACCATTTCTTACTTATGTGAACTTGAGCAAGTTACTAAGTCTCCCAGCCTCATTTTCCTCACTTGTAAAATGGGGATATTAATAAAGTACTTCTAAGATCAAGTAGCCAATATTTACACCACTAGTTGCTATGCTTTTGGTGTATCTCACAACTTTGGAATGTTATGGAAGCAGTGAGGCTTTTTAACTTCCTCAAGGCAGCCCATAAAGAATGGAAAACAGGTTGCAGAATTATTAGATGCCATATAGCAGCTGAAACAATGGGCAATTATCAAAATTCCAGGCCATTCTAAAGCTGCTACTGTGGAAACAAAAGGAAATCATTTAGCTGATGCTGTAGCTCGACAGGCAGCATTAAACAGCCAAATTATCCAGACTTGAGAATGTTCCTTGCTTCCTATTAAATCAATAAAAGACTCTCTTTTAAGTTCCAATGGACAGCTATCGGAGAAAAAAAGAAGATATGGCAACAAAAAGGGAAAACGTTCAACCCAGGCAAACAGATTTGGCTTGGATCCAATCAGAAACCAATCTTTCCTATGGGGACTCAATTGCCTATACTTTAACATGTACATGATCTAACACATTGGGGTCCTAAAAAGGTGATTTCAGGGAGTAAGCAATATTTCTGGAAACTTCCTATAGTAGCCCATAAAGTGTATAGCAAATGTTTTATCTGTCCAAAATATGACCCTGGAAAGCTACTCCATGGGTCCCAAAGAACATTTCCCACTTCCTTTAGGTCCATTTGAGATATGGCAATTGGATTTTATCCAAATGCCATCATCTCAGGGATACAAATGTATATTAGTTATGGTTTGTGTTTTCTTACTGGGTTAAAGCATCACCTTGCAGGAAAGCAACAGACTTAATGGTAGGTAAATTGTTATTAGAAAAAATAATTCCCAATCAAGGAATTCTCTCTGAGTTACATAGTAACCAAGGGACTCATTTTACTGGGAAAATAATGCAATCCATTTGTAACATTTGACCTATTCTACAGAATTTTTATTGTGCTTATCACCCCCAGTCCTCTGGATTGGTTGAATGTACTGATGGTACAATCAAAACTCAACTAGCCAAAATTTCAGAAGCTTTTAATCTCCCTTGGCCAAAAGCTCTTCCCATAGTGCTCCTCAACCTGAAATATTCTTTTGGTAACATAGCTTTTCTCCTTATAAAACAGTCTCCAGTTACTCCATGCATCTGGATGAAGGGGCATATGAATCAACCTTTCTAAAAGGAGACTTTCTTTGTTATTGTCAAGGACTTATTAATTACCGAAAAGGAACTGATGAATTAGTAACTGATTCATTTTGCAGTGCACTCCTGGAGAGAAAGATTTCAAAGACCATGGCTTGCAACCAGAAAATCTGGTTTACTGAAAAAGACATCAAATAAAAGGTTCTCTCCAACCTTGTTGGAAGGGACCTTATCAGGTATTACTAACCAATCCATGTGCAGCCAAACTGAAAGAAGTTAACTCATGGATCCACATTTCTCATTTTAAAAAGTCACCTAACAGCGAATGCACATCTACTCCTGTTTCTGGCATTTGCCTCCACTAACAGCGGACATCAAAGACTCTTCAAGGACTAGAAGCTGCTGACATCAAAGGCAGACAGCTATCCCAAGACATCAATGAGGCCTTTATGTCCACACAATGATTCTGAACTCAGGAACACTTGTTTAATCATCCCCCCACCCCGCCTTTTTGCCTGCTAATAATGAGTTAAATTTTCTTTGAACTTCTCTCAAGCCTTATTTATATCATCTAACTATTTGTAATTGGTGAAGATACATAAAATGATTCTTATATTGTTATTTCCCTTCTTATGGTTTCCTAAAGGAAACAATATCTGTTTCCCCAGACTCCCTCCCTTATTAGATATGAAAAATTTAACTTGGGTACCTGCTAATCTTACCCACCTACTAGACAATGATATTCTGATTATTGGTTATGATAATGAAGCTAATCAGTTACACATCAGTTCTCTCCTACTGTTAATATAAACTTTGGTACATTTTTCCCCTGGATATATCTATTATAAAGGACCTATCTTAGGAAAATACCTTCAAGAATACCTCTCTGAGAATTCCTCTGGTAGAAATATATATGGATCTAATTTATATGAGCATTGTAGAGCTATAGGAATGGATGATAAAAAAAATCAAGAAAAATACCTAGGTATAATGGAAAATGGCTTGCAGCAGCCTGCTCTGTCATAGTATATGTTCTCCACAGACCCATTGGCCATGCTCTTGTAGCTGGATGCCCATAAAACAGGAAAAAAAATCAATGAGTCCCCATTTCAGAAATTATTGAAATTACTTGGTGAGTAGATATGTCTGTAATTACCTCACTCTCCTTGCATCCTGGATGCTCGTGGGAAGCTCTGTGAAATACTTAAACTCTAGCTCATTTTGGAATTACCTCTATTCATTTAACTATGGCATGACAAACAACATTTTGAGGTTCATTCAGTACACCCCAATTGCTCCCAGGCCATAGCCACCCAATGGCAACAGCAATTCCTGGTAGATTCAACAATATTAGCCTTCTATAAGAAATAATAAAGAAATACTTGGAATATTAGGGGCTGGCCTCCGTATACTCAGATAAGCTGACTTTTCAGGTAATTAAGAACATTGTTAGAAAAACTCTTATCTAAAATAAGTCATAGATGTTATTCCAAGAAGAAGGAAAAAGGTGGGAAACAACTTGGGAAGACAACGAGGCCTTAGCTCAATGGATAGCAAAATTCAACAGACTATAAAAACTTATGTACAAAACCAACAATGGGAAGGTGCCTGTATCCTATCTCAACAGGGCCCATCATCTATGCTGATGAAAATGAAATCTGAAGTAGCTATGATACAATGGCCAACTATAATGGGTACAGAAGCTCAGGCCAGACATTTATGGGATTCCAGTGGTCCCTGTAGATACTGGAAAATTTTAGATGAAAAATATGATCTATGATGTTGTATTTTTAAAAGCCAGATGCCTTGGTTAAATCCTAAGCTAAGATTTTTTTAGTAGTTCAACTAGTTGGTATAGGGACCATTCTTAATAACACTAGAATACTTCCACTGGGAAGTAGATGGGCCATATTTAAAAAATAATAAAAAATGAGAACTCATCTCACTATCAGATTGTTAAAATTGGACAGGTGAATGATTATATCCTAATCTATATGGAATTCTGAATTCACCTATTCCTGACATATCCAATCCAACAAATAACAATATATGGTATATGGGAAAGAGACATTTTTGTTGGGAAGGGTTAGAAGATTCTTCTGTTATACTAAGTGATTTCTATTGTAATGACATCATGTTCATATTAAGTGCTATGGGAGTATGGTGTAATACTGAAATTATGGGCTAAATAACTTTGCCTGAGGTTAATGAAACCCATGATAATATTAATATTGGAAATCCAATGTCTTGGGAAATCGAACTTAACCCACTTCATGAAGTCATTTCTATGGAAACTAATTAGTCAGAAGAAAAATTGGAGCTTCTGGATCATGAAATAGTAGAGCCTTCATTAATCTGGCCAAACTTATCATAAGGTACAAATAGCAGTAGATGAAGGAGGAAAACATATTATTAGCTTAATAAAAAAAATAATGATGAATGTCAGGGGTTCTTTGTTTGACTGGGATATTTTTTCCTCTCAGACCTGTACTTGTCAAGTACTGGACATTTTCTCCTCCTGATTAGGTGTTACTAGTTTTGTTGTAGCTGCCAGCCCCTGATAGACACATGAATCACCAGAAATCAGTGAGTTATAGGAACACACTCTTTATTCAGCCAGCTGGGTCTGCCAGGGGTACACAGACTCCAAATTAAGCAGCCTCGAAATGTAGAGGTACAAGGTTTTTAAGCCGTAAATCCCGTTCTTCATTCTGTCTAAACACAAAGGGCTATCTTTCTCCTATTCACTAGCTGTCAACTCACAGGTCAGGTGCATAAGCAGGGTTACAGAAGCAGAAAGCTTGTTTAGAATGTTATGTTCCTATAATAAAAGGCCTAGGTTCCCATAGCAATAGTGAAACAGTAATTTTCAGTAAGAGTCAATTTTTCAGCCACCACAGTTTAATATTATTGCTCCTGTTAAATGTTATACTAGATGCAGAAAAACAAAACATAAGACAAACAGCAAAAACAAAACAAAACAAAACAAAACTTCAGATCATGATAGCTCAAAGATTAAAAATGATCCAGAATACTTTTAATGAAGATGTATAAGACCTAAATGCCTCCCACTAACCCACTTTTCCTTTTGAAAAAATTCGACCTTGACTGCCATTTAAAGTTATGGCTTTGCCCACCCCCAAGGGTCCACTGTTTAGCAAGACAAATGCTGACACTAGGAATGAGTCTTCCTAGCACTGTGGGACCACATTATCTAAGCAAAAGGCTGGTTATCAATGCATCTTTCAGATTTATTTATGACAAAAAGGGAAACTATAAATGAAAAGGAGGCTACACACTAAATCTGACAAGCTCAGGGAGGCCAGCATTGTGGGTCTTACACACTCAGAGACCCAAAATAACCACACAGATCATCTGAACATAAAAATTTCTAACTAGAAGCAGTCATATAGTATAGTCACATTCTGGGCCTGTAGCTGTCTTCCTTGATAAAGGTCAATCTTTACCTTAAGTGAGCCTATCTATTGTCTTTTTGCATCTAAGATAACACATCCTTTGGATGTCAGAGTAATACCTTTTCCAGGACCCTCAGGGTACAACCTTCCATCCGAGCACTAGACACAGAACCCTTCATTGTTATCTTTTTGCCCACATACTATCTCTATGTGCTGTAAATGTTAATTATCTTGTACCCACCAATGTAAAAGAAGTACATCTCTCTCTCACTTTACTTTTTATCCAGTCTCAGAAATTGCCCAACTTTGCTTTCTCTCACTTCCCTAATCTACCACAGATGGATTTCATATGACCCACCCCCTTGTGTCACCTCCTTTATTTCTAAAACTACAGTTCTCTAGAGCATCTTCTTAACTGAGATTTTGCTTCCTGGCAATTGTCATCAATTTGGCTCAAACTTTTTTCTTAAGCTGGATGTTCTTTTGATGACAAATGTAAACCCACACCTATTATTTGAATGTGGTATATATGGTGAACAGGGAGATAAAAAATGCATCCATTAAGGTCCCTTTACTCTCCTGGAAGAACCTTCAAAATTATCTTAAAAGACACCCCATTGCTCTAGCCCTGTGCAAATCTATCTGGCTTCTCTTTAGAATAAGTGAAGGGTTAAACTTCAGAGTCTCTTCCTCCTGCTGGCTGGTTAATAAGAGCATGATGCTTTTCCCCTATAATTAAGAAAAGAGCCTAAGGCTTTATTGGAGAGGTGTATAAGCACAATGAGCTTGGGGAGATAGGACAGCAGCTTCCCTCCCACAGTTTTTCTAAGTAAGCTCTTAGAGTTCAGTTGCAGGTCCAGACTTCATCTGGAAGTATCTCTAGGAAACTTGAGGCAAGGAGGAGGTACAAAAGGAAAAAACTTCTTCTGGGGCTGAAAGCCACCTCTCGTTTAGGACTCTGACATCCTCACCTCCCTCTCTCATTTTTGGAAAGCTATCTAAACCCGAGGAAGCTGGATAAAGAAAAAAAAAAGGAGCTATTGATTGGAATTATTGGTCAGGGAAGGCTGGGAGTCCTGAGTCTTTTGAGAACTCATATTGTTTATATTTTAATTCAGGCTCCCAGGCCAGGAGCTTTATGAGAAAGCTGGTAGAGTATGGGGTGGTTGACGTCTCAAGGCTTTCCCTCATTATTTTTTTCATGGTTAATGAGAACACAGATATCTGGGCCCTGCCTTTTTCTTCAGCCTCCTAGACTGCCACTCCTGCATTTCTGAGGAATTAATTACCTCAGGTCCCAGTGGATACCAGATCCCCACCCATTTGTCCTAAAAGGAACGCCTATTTTTCTCTTTTCTTTCTAGAATCCCTATTCATCCTTTAAGGACCCAGTTCAAAACTCACAAATATGGCAATTATTTATTTACATATATACTCCACCTCCCAACTCTTTAGATTCTGATTTTTTTTTCTCCAGTCCAAAGTGTCTTATTCTGCTTTATATGCATGAGAAAAACATTTTTGCCTCAGATGTTAAGACAACAATATTTAACAAATATTGATATAGGCCAGTGTCCTTTATGTCTTTTGAGCCCCCAGTGAGTTTCCTACTGGCCAAGGTCTAGGTATCCATTGAAATGTTTTTGGGACACGTGTAGAGGGTTGGGACAGATGAGGTGCTTCCAAAACTATTGATATGAAACAAATTTTGATGACAATCAGGACTTTTCTCTGAAAATTTTTAGCAAAAAAATAATGTCTCTGAAAACTCCACTTTTCCTCTTTTTAATTTCTAAAACTTCTTTCCCTTTCCTTTCATTTGCCTAGACACTAACTTAACTTAGGCTTTACCTAGTTGTCTCCAGCCATGATCAAAGTCCTGCTGACTGGCATCCTGGGGACTTTTAGGGGGCAAATGTCCTTTTTATTTAGTGTTTTCTCTACTTAGTCCAGCTCTTGGCCTCTTCCCTCCTCGCCCAGGGAGGAGAACTGGGTGACTGAAGCCACTCCTGCTAACTGGAAGGAATTGGGCGTTGCTGAGCACAATACCAGGAACTTGAACTCTGCCGAGGAACGGGATCAGGACAGCTGCTGACTCTCAGAGTAGGGCTGGCAGCCAGCTCACAGGGCGTCTGGCTACCTGGGGGAGAGATCCTTCTGCTCCTGACAACGGGCGGTTTGTTCAGCTCTTCTTGCCCTGATTCTTCTGCTGCTTTTCACTGCTTTTCACTGAACTCTGGTAATTCTACCTCTCACCAAATTTTGCAATTTGCTATAGACTTCAAATCTCAGGCTCTACCTCTCCTTCCTTTAGTGTTGCATTTCCCTGAAGTTAAAAGCCAACAAAGAGGATCAGGTTTCCTTAACTCCTTTCAAGCTCCTGGAGCTGAATTCTTCAGACCTACACAGAAAGGCTCTATTTTATCCCACTATCATTTCACAGGTTTCCCCACATTGATTTTAGGTTGATCTCTGAGAAGCTGATAAAGAAGCCAAACACTCTATCTTCAGAAACATATAATAATACAGTCATGCTAGGAAACTTTTGATTCTTCTTTTGGGGTAGCTGATTTACATTTTTTTTTTTTTTTTTTGCTCCCCATGACGTTTTTCTCTCGCTGCTTTTATTTTTCTCTTTTGGTTTTTTCTTCACTTCTGTAATCTGCCTCTCTCTTGATAGAATTCTCTTTTTCTTCCTGATGTTTTCAAGTCAGCCTGTCCCTTTCCCTCCTGGGAAGTTCTCTGTTCTAGGGTTTAAGTTGGAGGTTTTATGAATCACTAAAGAGTTTTCAGATTACTAATCTGGGATAAGGGCAATTCGTTTCTGTTCAGAGTTAGATTCCTGGTCAAGTCTACTTCTTAACTGCATGTATAATCTTCATCTCCTTTCTAATGCCGTTTACATGCTGCTTCATTAATCTGTTACCTACCATTTCTCTGGACAAGGAGGCACCTTTTCCCATTTAAAATTCCTCAACTCTAGATTTCTCAGCCAGATGGCTGCCCTAAAAATGATATTTGAGGCACAAAACAGTTATTACTAAAGCCTTTCCTAGAGATTCCTCTGTCTGATTGTTTATGTTAGATGTTATTTTGTAGAAAGATCACTATATTTAAGAGTCAGAACCTTTACAGTAACCTTGGAAAAATTACTTACCTTCCCTGGCTCTTAGTGTCCTCACTGGTAAAATGGGAACACTCCAATGGAGTATTGTGGAGATGAAATAACAAGGAGGAAGGCACTTTGCAAACTGTATTGAGATGGTAAGGTAAATGAGCAGAGATGATATCCTGATTCTTTTTTAAATCCTTCAAAGGTAAAGGATCATTAATCATTAAGATTTATCTTGGTCAGTTTATTTTGGGTGGGTCTCAGAGAATGCTACAAGCTAGAAAAGGTACAGAAATCTTTGTGTTAAAATTAAGGGTATAAACTGCAGGGCTTTTTGTCCACAGAGGGTGCTAAAGAATTCTGATTGGAGTTGTTGTGAATCCAGTCTTGGGCTAATATAGCCCCAGGGAGATGCTTTGGGAAGTGGAATCACTGCAAGTTAAATATTCACTTCCCAGGCAAGCCTAAAGCCTGTTTTAAAAGAGTGTGTGTGGGCCAAACCCAAAGTTGCCTGGGACATTTCAGACTGGCACCACCTTTTCTGGCTGTTTCTGAGGCAACCTAGGGACCAGAGGTCAGAGTAACTGAAAAGTAAAGAGAGGACTGCAGTTTGCGCAGATATACTCTTAGTGTAGAGGGCGGGCGGGAGGAAACAAAAGGAAGGACGGCACTGGGAGCTGAGGCCCCACCTTTCATTCCAGCAAAGTGCACCAGCAGAGCAAGGATGAGTCACAGGCTCCAGCGCTCAGATTCCCATAGGTGAGGAACTGACTCCTCATACTAAGAAAACGTGGGAGCTCGCTCCTCAGCAGTGGCCTTGGCAGAGTGTTGGAGCCCTCAGTCTGCCCGGTCTGGTCTCTGGGGCCAGGGCTGGGTTTCCCTCATGTATGGCAAGAGCCCTTCGCGTGCCGTGCTTCTCCTTGGCATACAGCTCACAGGTAAGAGCTGGTGTGCTTCACTCAGCATTTTCTCCCTCTTCACCTACCCTGGAAAGCTAGTGAATTGTTTAGCAAGTCGCAAGGGTTTTTTTTTTTTTTTTTGGAGACTGAGCTGCAGTTGCAGTGCGCTATAGTTTTGACTTTACTGAAACCAAAGTTGGTGGGTTGTTTTTGGGGAACTGCTTTTGGACAAACAGGTTTAGGTGTGTTTTGGCTGCCAGTGATTCAGGCACAGAGAGGGCTTTCAAATCTCAGGTTACAAACCATTGTGTGTGTGTGTGTGTGTGTGTGTGTGTGTGTGTGTGTGTGTGTGTGTGTCTACTCTCGATCTCCCACTGCAGGCAGAACATGGCACTTGGATTTCTGTGTGGGTCTTGTTTGGAACTCTTGGCAGAACTGGGAAAACCAAGATTGTTAAGGAGAGAAAACACACTGAATTTTTGAAACTGCCCCAATATGTACATTCTAAATGTGAATAACATGATAAAAAATGCCATGTGATATAAGGTTTCAAGAGTGCAGGTGAACATAAGCTGTCTGGGGTTAATTCAATTTCTGCAGAAGACTAGGACTAGTATAAAACCAACATAACAAGTATCCTTTCCGGAAAACTCACCCGGTAGGTGACCATTACACACAATATATATGCTTAAATTGAATACAAGTCTAATTCATGTTATGATTAGTTTTGAATTTTTGTTTCTGCTTTCAGTTTTATTTGCTGATGTTTGTATTTTCTTATAACAGTTCTGAAGTGGGTACCACAAGGCTAGGGTCATCATGTTGCGGAGAAAGTGAGAGCACTAGGAAGGCTTGCTGTGTGTTATTTTTAGTTGTTATATGGGATGGGAGGGTCAAGGTTGCAAATAGGTAGGCACATGTAGACTCTGGGTGAAGTAAGTTAGAGAGCTGGGACATTTCAGTCCTGTTTTATGCCCTACTCGGACATTTATTTTGGTAGTGTCAGCAGAGGTTCTCTTTTACATACATCCCTAGGGAACTTTTCTTTTTTTTTATTATAGCTCTTTGGCCTATAGCAGCTGTGGAAATTTACACCTCCCGAGTGCTAGAGGCTGTCAACGGAACAGATGTTCGGTTAAAATGCACTTTCTCCAGCTTTGCGCCTGTGGGTGATGCTTTGACAGTGACCTGGAATTTCCGTCCACGAGATGGGGGGCCTGAGCAGTTTGTAAGTAGATTATTGTCATTTTCTAGGGCACCTTGGTTAGGATAATAAGCCAGTCTATTTCTCCTTGCCCTTCCTGTATTTTTTAGTGACAAGCACAGGGTAAAGTTGGGAAACAATTCCTGGGACAATGACAGAACTAAAAAACTGATGAAAGGGAAAACAAGAGACTCTTGTAAGAGAGCTGCAGATGGGACAGTGAGGCTTGCTGGTGTTTCTCTTCTGCTCCCATCTTCTCAGCCACCTTGGCCCAGGCACTGAATAAGGCCTTTTGTCATTTCTCCTCTCTAGGTATTCTACTATCATGTGGATCCCTTCAAGCCTATGAGAGGGCGTTTCAAGGATCGGGTGGTCTGGGATGGGAACCTTCAGCGTTATGACGTCTCCATCATCCTCTGGAAGCTGCAGTTCGATGACAATGGGACGTATACTTGCCAGGTGAAGAACCCACCTGATGTTGATGGGCTGATAGGGGAGATCCGGCTCAGCGTTGTGCAGACTGGTAGGTTATGCAAAGGAAATGGTTTTGGGAAGATTGAGAGTTTGTAAAAAAGAAAGGGGCAATCTTTTGTGATTGCTGAAAGAGTAGAGAGAAGGACCAGCCCTTCAGATATGGAAACTGAAGAGGGAGAGTGAAGAATCCTGGGGTAAAAAGAGAAGGGCTTTGTTTCGCTATGGAAAGAAACAAAAGTAAAGCAACGGGATCCAGGGAATCTGTTACAAAAATGGCATTGAGATTGTAAAAGGGAGAGGAAGCAACTTTCTGATAAAAGGCTAACAATAGTTCTGTTCATTCACTCATTTATTTATAAAATACTTATTGAGTACCTACTCTGTGTCAGGTACTATCTCATTTAATCCTCACAACCACTCTAGGAGGCAGATAACAATAATGGTAGCTTTTGTTTATTGAGTTGTGTTAGGATCTTTGCATGTTTTATTTAATCTTTCTATATTGGATCAGTTTATTGTCCTCTTAGTGCCCTCTCCCATTTTACCAATGAGGAAACTGAAGCTTATAAAGGTCAAGTCACTTGTCCAAAGTCATATTGCTGATGAATGGAGTCACTTGGAACTCACAACCAAGCATCTTTGGCTACAGTACTGTGCTCCAAACTAATGCATTATATTGCCTGCAGTCCTATAAGGGACAACCTGGAAAACTGTGTCAGATAATAAAAAGTAAAGTTCATAAAACTTCGAAGTTGTAAATTTGGGTAAATAAATCTTTTTTCCCCCTCCAGTAATGTGAGAATAATGTAGCGATGACTGAGGATAAAATGAGATAATAAATATAAAAATTTCCCAAACTCTGAATTGTACTTAAAATTATAATAGCTACCATACATTGAGTGTTTATTATGTATAGGCACAGCATACGACAATTTATATGAAAAATTTTATTTTTTATAAGAACTCAAGAAGTGGATATTGTTATCTCTATTTTATACATTGAGGAAACTGTCGCTAAAAGGTTAATTACCCCAAATCTTACAGCTAGTAAATGGTGAAGCTGGTATTTTAACCTAGCTTTCTCTGGTGTGTGCTCTTAACCAACACTCAATATTATTACCCCAAATGGATAAGCCTGTAAAGTGATATGATTTCCTCCTTTCATTCTTAGAACCATCCTTTAAGGTCCTATCAATAGAGAGCTGTGTGATCTTGGAGAAGTAATCTTAGTATGGACCTCAATTTCTTCATCTGCAAAATGAACAGATTAGACAAGAACACATGGTTCTTAAACATACTTGGATCACTGCTTTTTGAGAATCTAATGAAAGCCATGGCCCTGCTTCCCAGAAAAAAATGTACACACACACAATATGACATGAATTTTGTGGGCTTGCGGCCTTCTCTCCCCTGTCCTCCTTCATGGACTCCAGACTGGGAATCCGTGAGCTGGGCATTCTCTGTTTTTTCTATTTCTGAGGGTTTATTGAAGTTTAAATCAGAAATCAAACTAAAAGAAAGGAGACCTGGGCTTCACAGACCTCTGGGTTTCCTCTTGCATCATTTACCCACTAGACTATACAGTCCTGTGCCATCATGACGTTTTGATCAACAATTGACCATATGCAATGGTGGTTTCATAAGATAATGGAGCTGAAAAATTCCTATCACCTAGTGATGTCACATCCATCACCACTTCACAACACAAAGATTGCAAAAAATAAGGCTGTGGTTGAGATGGCAAAAACTAACCTTGGGTGGATGAGGATGACATTGAGGAGCTCCTAGACATGGTTCCTGAGGAACTGACTAATGTTGGAACTGGAACAGGAACACATAGCTGAGGAAGAGGAAAGAGAAAAAACTGCAGGAGAATAAGAAACCCCCAAAAATTCACAGTGAAGGGTTTAGCAGATGCTTTTACAGATCTCAATAAATATCTTAAAAAAGTTTGAAAGCATGAACCCCAACACCAAAAGGTTTTCATTAATAGAGAAGAATGTTCATGGTGCATTATCTGCTTACAAGCAAATCTGTAATGAAAAAAATAAACAAACAAAATAAGCAAAGCAAACCACCACCAATAAATTTCTGAAAAAAGTGACATCTCCTCAGGAAGAGCCTTAGGCAGGTCCTTCAGGGCATATTCCAGAAGAAGGCATCTGTATCGGAGATGACAGCTCCATGTGTGTCATCTCCATGTGTGTTAGCGCCCCTGAAGACCTTCCAGTGTGACAGGATGTGGAGGTGGAAGATGGTGATATTGATAATCCTGATCCCCTGTAGGCCCAGGCTAATATGTGTGCTTGTGTCTTAGTTTTTAACAAAAAGTTTAAAAAGTAAAAAAAAAAAAAAAAAAAAATGAAAAATGAAAAATGAAAAAGCTTACAGAATAAAAATATAAATATTTTTGTACGGCTGTATGATGTGTTTGTGTTTTAAGCTAAGTGTTACTATAAAAGAGTTAAAAGTAAAAAATTTAGAAAGTTTATAAAGTTAAAAAGTTACAGTAAGCTGGTTAATTTATTATTATTGAAGAAAAATATTTTAAATTTATTGTAGCTTAAGTGGACAGTATTTGTAAAGTCTACAGCAGTCATGTCCTAGGCCTTCAGATTAACTCACCACTCACACTCACTGACTCACCCAGGGCAACTTCCAGTCCTGCAAGTTCCATTCTTGGTAAGTGCCCTATAGGTATACCATTTTAAATCTTTTATGTCCTATTTTTATTGTAGTTTTTCTATGTGTAGATATATTTAGACACACAAATACTTACCATTGTGTTATAATTACCTACAGTATTCAGTGTAGTAACATGCTGTATTAGTTTATAGCCTAGGAGTAAAAGGCTATAACTATAAGCATAGGTGTGTAATAGACTATATCATCTAGATTTGTGTAAGTGCACACTTGGGTTTGTGTTTGTACAATGACAAAATCGCCCAATGATGCATGTCTCAGAACATATCCCCATCGTTAATGATGCATGACTGTAGTTACAGATTTACTTCCCAGTGGGCACGTGTTCCTTGAAGGTAATCTTTTTTTTTGGCTTGCTATTTCCACCATTACCTAGAACATAGTAGGTCCTTAATAAACTTGAATACATGCCTGGCTGAATGGCAAAAGGGAGAGGGATTTAGGGAGAAATAGTTTGGATCCTGGATTTGATTAGGTCATCAATAATCTTACTCAAAATGGCCCAGTGGTTCTCACAATTTTAGCATGCATCGGAATTACCTGGTGGACCTGTTAAAACAGATTGCCAGACCTCACCTGTAATTCCGTAAGTCTGGGGTGGGGTCTGATAATTTGCACTTCAAAGGTCTCAATAATACTGCTGCTGCTCTACACTTAGGACCACAGTCTGAGAACCACTAAAGTAGTCTGTGCGACTTTCCTACTGCTACTGGAGTTTACAAGGTAATATGGCAGGAGAAAAAGAGATTCCACTTGATGATGAAAATAATTCCTATTATATGTTTAGATTTCATCATAGTCCTCCTCCTTTATAGAATTTTAACTTGACCTTTTTTCTCCTTACAGTACGCTTCTCTGAGATCTACTTCCTGACTCTGGCCATTGGCTCCGCCTGTACACTGATGGTCATAGTAGTAATTGTGGTGGTACTCTTTCAGCATTTCCGGAAAAAGCAATGGGCTGAAAGAGCACAAAAAGTGGTGGAGCTAAAATCGTAAGGCTGGGCAGTTGTGGGATAATCTTCTAATATTTTTTTATGGTGACACTTGGTATTTTTCAATAGGGCTAAATAACTGTTGAACAGATATTCTCTTTGAGGAAATCATATATAAAAGAATTCAAATTCACAGAATGGATAAATTAGGGTATGAATTAGTAACTTTACAAAAGGTTTCTTGATTTTACAGAAGATTTCATTATAAACTTTATTATGGAGGATTTGATATTGTTAAAATCTGCTATGTAAAGCTTTTTTAGAATACTCCTTATTTTTAATGTAAAGGTATAGATTTCTAAGAATCACTGGGTAGTCAGCAGAGGCACTATAAATCAGTGCCTGGGAATATCAGCCATACACATATATTCTTTTATTGAGATGAAATTTACATACTATAAAATTCATCTTTTTACTAGTTAATATTCACCACTAATTCCAGAGCATTTTCATCACCTCCCAAAGAAACTCTATACCCTTTAGCTATCACTCTCTATTTTCCCCTCTCACCTGCCCCTGACAACTACCAATCTGCTTTTTTTTTTTTCCCCGTATAGATTTGTCTATTCTGGACATTTCATATAAATGGAATCATACAATATATGGCTTTTTTTTGGTCTAGCTGCTTTGGTTTAGTATGTTTTCAAAGTTCATCCATGTTATAGCATGTAGTAGTACTTCATTTCTTTTGACAGCTGCATAATATCTCACTGTGTATATATCACATTTTTTATTATCCATTCAATTGACTGACACCAGTTTTTCCCACTTTTCAGCTATTGTAACTGATAATTTCATTTATAAGTTTTTGTGCAGACATATGATTTCAGTTCTCTTAGGTACATACCTAGGAATGAAATTGCTGGGATATATGGTAACTATGTTTACTTCATTGAGGAATTGCTGGACTATTTTCTGAAACAGGTGCACCACATTATATTCCCACCAGCAATGTATGAGGGCTCCAATTTGTCCACATCATTGACAACACTTGTTATTGTCTGTCCTTTTGATTATAGTCACAGTGGGTGTGAAGTGGCTTCTTATTGATGTTTTAATTTGTATTTTCCTAATGACTAATGATGTTAAGTATCTTTCCATGTGTTTAATGGCCATTTGTACATCATTTTTGGAGATGTAGCTATTCAAATGTTTTGCCTATTTAAAAATTGAGTTGTCTTTTATTGTTGAGTTGTAAGAGTTCCTATATTTATTTTGGAGTATCTCAAATGCATTATTGGATATACGATTTGCAATTACTTTCTTCCATTCTGTGGATTATCTTTTCACTTTCTTGATAGTGTCCTTTGAAGCACAAAAGTTTTAAATTATGGTGAAATCCAATTTATGGTTTTTTGTTGTTGTTGCTTGTGCTATTGGTGACATATCTAAGATATCATTGCCTAATCCAAGGTCATGAAGATTTATGCCTGTTTTCTTCTAAGGGTTTTACAGTTTTAGCTCTTACATTTAGGTCTTTGATTCATTTTGAGTTAATTTTTGCATATGAAGTAGGAGTTCAAATTCATTCCTTTGCAGAAGTTGCAGATTTTTTGGTGCTCACAGTACCATTTCTTTGTCTTGAGAAATTATTTACTGAAGTAAATAGAACTGATTTTAAGGAGCCTAATGAACCCAACTCTGAGGTTCTGGTTTAAATAGAATATAATCAATAAAGATGACTTCTAGGTCAACAAAAAACCTTTTCTTTTCTTTTTTTCTTTTTTCCTTTTGAATGTGAGTAGACTTAGATGCAAGACACTAATGGTAAACTAAGGTGTCTGCTTTAAATCCCTGGAGTTCCCAAATTATACTATTCCCTTCTAATAGTATTCTGAAAAGTTTCTAGGATCATGTGAAGGCATGAGTATTATTAGTTGTATGACACTAGTGATAAAGCTCTCTGTGAGCTTGGATCTACTTCCAGGTATATGTAATTCCTTCCAAAATATGGGGTGGAGGGGAAATACCTCATATTAAGCTTTGTAAAATTTGCCTCCCTTGCTTCTTGTCTTGTTCACCTGACATTGGTTTCTGCTTCTTTGTTACAGAAAAGAAGAGGAAAGGCTCAACCAAGAAAAAAAGGTTGCTATTTATTTAGAAGACACAGACTAACATTCTTAGATGGTGAGATTCACAAATGGGTTAATGTTGTTCCTTTGCTTTTTTTTGTCTCTAATGTGGTTCTCCCATATTATGATTGTTAGGTGTTTCTTATTAGAGGAATTGGTGAAATTAGAGGAGCTTGGTCAGGGAGATAAAAGCCTATTAGCGTTATGGATGGCTTCCCCTTGGAGTATGCTTTGTGCAAAGTATTATTAAGCTAGACCTTACTACCATTAAAGCTTAGAGAATTCTAAGATTATTTGAGGCTTTGTAGTTTTATTTTCCATCCAGAATAAGTTAACTCTCAATATGTACATAAATATTTTTTAAATGAAAGAATTACTATCTGCTTGTTTGTTTTATTGTAAATCAATCATGGCTTTAAGAGAGTGACTCAATAGCTATGCCTGACATTTTAACAGAAGAACTAGTGCACTATTTGGAATTAATCTCAAGTCTTTTCATTTAGTTATTGGGACCACAAATCCAATTTTAAGTGTGTATTTTCTCTTTCCAGTTTTCAGGCTTAAAAAGTAGAATAATTTTTTTATATGATCAGAATTTTTTTAATCTCTAAAATAGATCTACTATTATTATTTGCAAAAAGAGTCATGTTTTTATAGTCTAAAGCTCCAATAAAAGACCTCAAGGATTTATAAAATAGAATATGGAGAGAAATGATTCTACTGTAAACCCCCAAAATAAATTTTGTATCAGAGATTTTTACCAAGGGCTATTTCTTTTTAAAGTCAAGCAGATTCTCCAACATGTGGGTCATGGAAAATAAATATGGGGCTATTTTACATTCAAAAAAATTTCATGAACAAAATCAACTGCAATGTGTGATATCTGACTGGATGGATACGAGTTTGAATAAACTAGTTGTAAAAAGACTTTGGGGGCTAATTTGGAAGTGTTAAATATGAAAAGTTTAAATATGGATAATATTAGAGAATTATTGCTAATTTTTATTAGGAATAATAAGGGTATTGTGGTTATACAGAAAAATATTCATATTTTTAAAATGCACATCAGAGTATTTAGGGAAAATATGTAATTAGTTTTTTAAGTTTGATTTTGCTTATAATAAAAGGAAGGAGGTAGGGAGAGAGAAGAAATGTACGTGTGAGTGAGCTATGCATCATTCAAATGTCCATGCAAGGCAGAGGTTATGAATTAAGGACACTGACTCTGAGAGCTATGTAATAAGCATCAAGGAAACTTCTTTTAAAAGTTAAGGGGGAGAACAAATATGTTTTAGGATATTTTCCTTCACAATGGCTCTAACAATATGTATATAATTCATAATGCCAGGTTTTCCTATTACATTCTTCGCAAATGCATTATCCATTTAAACTTTTGTATTTCAGGAAGCTGAAGATATCCAAGAACAAGAACCCTAGGATAAACTGAAGTTAATGGAACCTTTTTTTCTTTTTTTGGCATTTTCATTTGTGACCTGTCTTCCAACCAGCTCTGCAGTACATAACCACTTAGACAAGCAACATCTCTCTGGAGCCAGCACGGGGACCTTCTTGAGCAGATACCACAAGACTCACACACAGCCACATTACTAAGGTTTTATTTAATTTTAGAGTGCAAATATTTTTCAAATTCTTGTTAGCTTTTGTATACTATGAAGCTACACTTTTGCCCTTAAGTACTCCTTGTAGATTATGACTTGTATACATATATTGGCAGCAAATGGGATAAAAGCCAACTTATCTATCATGACATTTCTTTTAACATTAGTTTTAGAGCAGCACTCTTGCTACTAAAGTTAGTGTTTACTTTTTCCTTCTCACACTCTCAATTAAAGATGAGCTAATTCTTCCAGCTGTTTTTCATTAACATAAAATCCTATTTTTTTTGTAGTTGAACTCCTAAATTTTATTTTTTTAAACTCTTAAATTTTATAAGAAAATCCTAAATTTAAGCTGTTAAAGAACAGTTTGATATTTATGGCTCTCCTTAAGTATAGGACATATCTTGTTCTATTGAATTTGTTTTAATATCTTAGATGATAGTTTTTCTTTTTTAGTCAATTGATCCAAGGATAAGTCTAAATCACTGAGCAACTAGAAAAAATTATGTAAATGCTAATAGACTGAAAAATGCACCTCAGGATGAACTGCTTTTGTCACTTTTTTTGCTGTCTTGTGAAAAACAATCAACAGTGCAGGTCTTTTTTTGAGCAGTAAATGACTGCTTAGCTTACTGTGTTTTTTTCCCCTAATTCAATTACACCTATAAAAACAAAGCAAAGTTTATGCTTATTCGTTTATAGACTGGAATCATTAAATAGAAGAATTCTGAAATAGTATATTAAGACTTTAAAAACTTAGGGTTGGTGAAAACAATCAACCATAAATGATGATAACTTGTACAGTGTTACACAAAGAACTGGAAGAGATTACTTAAATTTCTTTTTTTCTTTTTTTCAAATTTGCTTACATATTTTGGGTAGAGAGAATTTGATATGGGGCAAAGAAATACCCAAACCAACAGAATGAAACCAACTTTATTCTTTTTTCTCTTCTACTAGTTGATAAAGCAAACTTTACAAGTGGGCTATGAAAAGAAGGCAGCTTTTTATAAAGTGTCTGGTTTCCTGAAGTCTTTCCAAACTTAAGCGATAGTAGCATTTATTCAAAAGATAGAAAACATCTAAAAGTTTAGGGCCCCTCAAAATCTTTATAGCATGATATTTTCAGTTTTCACTGAATAGGCTGAAGATGTTATTCCTTTTAACAAACTGGAATTTTCAAATAGGCTATCTGTATTTAAAGATGCTGAACATTGATTTTTTCCTAATAGTTAAAAAAGTTGGTATAATTTACACATGAACTTTGATTCTGAAAAACATTCCATACCTGTCTCATTTTGCCTATTACACTGTCTAAATAGGTAAAATTCAATACCCAGTTTGAAACTAAAAATTAGATTTAAAGTTTATATTACTTTCAGTTCACATTTTCTATTTTTCTCCACAATTTACCCTTTAAAAATATAAAAACTGGATGTTTCTTCCAACAGATGGCCTGATGTTCCATAAGTGTAATGAAGAAGTAGTTAAAAAGTCATGGAAAGTCTTTCCAGCAAAACTTGTAGCAATGTCTTGGCTAAATACTCAAGGGTTAATATGGTCCTGTTGTTCAGTGTCTTCTACTTAAAGAGAACTTTTGTATTGTAATTTATTTTTTATTGTGCCTTAAACATTTATGTAAATAACCTTTAGTAATAAAGAATTCTCAGAATTCTCAATTTACTTATATACAAATCTAGAAATTTTACATAGCAGGTAACAAAACACAGATGGTTATGTATTTTACCTTCACTGAAAATCTTTGAGGCAGCCTGGAAGTCAATAATGGATAGAATTTCTCCTGGATAAATAAACCTATATGGAATTGCACAGAATTTTCACATTGCTTTGGATAACTGGGAGTTGGGCACAACAAACTAGTTTGCGGATTCTTTCAAAGGAACAATATCATCTATTTCACCTGATACTCTTCCATTACCTTTATAATAGCAAATACTACCAGCTTTCAAGTCTAGTAAAGGAATGAGAGTTTAAAATGGAAAGTTATTAAACTTTCCCAAAAGCTTTAGCAGACTTTTGTTCTCCTCTTGCTTTTGTTCAAATATGTAGATTTCAGGAGAACAGGTTAACTAATGATTAAAAAAGAACCATTTTAAGTGTTCCATTTCTTTTTCATAGGAATGCGACACTGTTTTCATTTCAAGCACCGAAAAACATTACTTTCTCACTTTTCCAAGTAAAAGTTATACAAATATCAGTTCCTTTTACCCTCTATTATATGCTGTAATGATTTCATCATTGCCACTGTCAGCAGCAATTTACCAATTCAGGTAGGTGCTGAACTGGATTATGTTAGAGCTATACAAAAAAAGAACATGAACTAAAGAGACTTCAGGCACAAATTCGCCATAAAGGCCTAATTAATATCTATTATCTGATATTGTATGATCTAAGTCCCCCTGAACTCTAAATCTATAGAAAGCTTTTCTGAGGGAGTTCAAATAAAATATCTGTAGAGAGTAAAAAACCCTTCAGGAAAAGGGTTAGAAAATCAAAATCATTTTGTCCTTCAAGAGCCATAAAAATAAATAGTAAAAATTCCAAAGTCTATAGTCTCTCCCATTTTCAAAAGAAAGCGAATAAAAAACAATTTAAGAATTAAAGAATCTCTGGGTAGTGAACAAGACCAGGCGTAGTTCTGGAAAAACAGCCATGTTCCCATGGCAACTTTGAATCGCCATTTTAAGTGTTTCCACTGCCTCCCGCCCTTGCGTCACTTCCGGTGTTACCTCCGTTGTTACCGGGAGCGGTAAACAAGGTGTGCACGCATCTGTAGAGCTGTCGGGATGCAGCAGAGCGGAGCAGCAGGAGCCCGTAGCTACACTCTGTTTTCACTGCTGGGCGTCCTGTTTCAGGGTGAGTGCGCTGGCTGGCTCTGGCCCACATCCGGCTGGGGGCGGTTAGGGAAGATGGTCGCTCTTCCGGTTCCGGGTGAGGGTGGTCTCAGGATAGCCCCCACAAAGCTTCTGGGAAGGAAGGAAGCGGTGTGTGTGGGGAGAGTGTTCTTTTTTTGTAATCACCACTCACTCTGGAGTTGGTAGCTTGTTAGTGCTTTCTTGAGCCCCTGGGAGCTGGACCACCTCGCGTGACTGCATTGTATTCTGGTGATGGCATGACTTGGTAGAACCACGGATGTCTCCGTTTTGTGTGCACCCGACTTTGCCTTGTTATGAGTTTATCAGTGATCGACTCTGCTATGGTTTTGTGGGCTGTATATCATCAGTAGGAAAGGGCAATTCTAGTGTTCCGTAGTATGTCCAAGTACATTTTTGGAAAGAAAAGCATGACTTGGTAATTTTATTTTTTGTAAGTGATTATTAGGGCCATGAAGTAAAAGGTTTATTAGTTACAGGAAGGATGTAGTGTGATTTCGTTATAATAGAGGCGCATTATGTTGAGGAAAAAGCAACTGCTTTAGCTTTTTAATAACACATTTACGGAAAAATTAAAAGGCACATTGTTAAAATTTTAATCTGTAGTATTAACTAATATCAGAAGTACAGTATTCACACTATGGCATGTTCTTAAAATTTGCTTAAGTTTGCTTTCATGCAATTTTCAAGTTGCATGAATTTCAATCCAGCCTAACTACCTTCATTTTAGAGTGCAGTTATTTGCATGTGTGCGTGTGTGTTTCTGGGAAATAATGTTAGCAGAGCTAACATTAGAGTGAATTGTTAACTTCATAAAATTTTCCTATGTGTGGGTAATGGGAATTTCTGAAGGGGACCTTTAACAAAGACTTCAGGTGTTTTAAATCTCAGCAGGTAAGGCTGGCAAGTTTTTTACTTATTTGGTGACTAATATGCTACTAGCATACTCCCTGATCCCTCCCAGCTGACTGTGTCATTACAAGAGTCCAGTTTTTCAGCCAAATTATTTTGCAATATAATATTTAGGTTGACCTACTGTCACTCCAAATAATCCCAATCCCCCCACCCTCCTATATCAATGTTCAAAAATTGCCCTACTGAGGAAAATAAATGTAGAAATGGTAGGTAGTTTCTTAAATGATGTCATTTCACATCTGACACGCATTAAATCAAGCAGACTAATTCAAACTTTAAAAGCTGATTTTATGAGCTTTATGTACTTGTTGAATTGATTTGTCTTTAACAAATGATAGTTTTATTGTGATATAATTTATACGCCATACAATTTACCCATTTAAAGTGTGCAATTCAGTGGTTTTTATATTTGGAGTTGTGCAATCATTATTACAATCAACTTGGGATCATTTTTTCACCCCAAAGAGAAACTTCATACACATTACCCATTAACAATTCCTCCCTATTCCTGTCCCCAGCTCCTGGCATATACCAATCTACTTTCTATTGCTAGATATTTGCCTATTCTAGACATTTCACATAAAGAAATCCTTTTTTTTTTTTTTGTGACTAGCTTTTTTCACTTAGCATGTTTTCAAGATTCATTCATTTTTTTTTTAATCTTACTTTTGAATCTGTTATGCTATACATTGGTTTCATACCAGTGTTTGTCTTTCCTTCTCAGAGATAGGACTCATTCAATTTTAGGCTTGTTTGAATTCTCCCTAAGTTGTAAGTATAGTCTAAGTATGTAGAAACGAGATTAGATGCTTACGGTTCTTACACTGTTTTTTTTTTTTTTTTTAAGAATGCAATTTTATGAATTAGAGGTTGACAGATTTATATTTTGGAAAACCTGGTATACAAAATTGGGAGTTTTGTCATTTTTTTCATGTATAAAATTACTTATGTTTAAATGTGATTTCCTTGTTTTCCTCCTAGATAAAAATTTTGTTAATTATCATGAGTATTTGCACAGTTAGTTGTTTTTACCTGGCAAGAATGCCTTTTTACTCAGGTGGAAAGATAAATATTCATAAGCACATTAGGCCGAGAATAAAAATTTCTGAATGAATGTAACATTGGATTGGTATTTTTTTCTTGTTTTATTTTTTGAATGAAGGAACCAAATGATTTTACATCCATTGATTTAAAAAAACACTTATAATCAGTATACTATATATAGAGAAAAGTGTACATATCAGAAGTGTACGGCTCACTGAATTTTCAGAAACTGAACACACCTGGGTAACCAACACCCCAATCGGGAAATAGAGTATTAAAAGCACTCCAGAAACATTTCTTGTACTCCCTCCAGTCATTATCCCTTCTCCCTCAAGGGGAACCACCATCCTGATGTATAGATTAGTAATGTAGACTTGTTCAGTTCATTCATACTTTCTTGTAACTATACATTTAAGACCTGTTTAACTAGTGTTTAGGTTTCAGTGAAGTGACTACATGTTGATAACTCTGAGGCAAAATTATGCTCTTAAAATTGGAATTCAAACATCAACAAGGAAGATAATAGGTAGCTTTGTTAATGGTGTACTTAGTATAATTCACTAACCAAATTTGCTCACAATTTGTAATTTTTATGTTTATTTTGTAACAGTTTTTGATATAAAAGGAAACTGTTGGTGTGGTTCAGTTAAATAAATGTTACTGAGCATCCATAATGTGATAGGTTCTGTTTTGATGAGCTAAGTATCCATTGCAGAAGACACAGAAGTCAACAGATAATTTTAGAAGATGGTACTAAGAGGGAAATGCACTAGAAACCATAGGAGCACAGAAAAGTTACCCTTAATCTGCCATAAGCATACAAGGAAGACTTTCTGAAGGTGTCATCAAAATTAAATCTTTAAAAATTTTTAAATTTATTTTATTTTTTCCCAGCTCTATTGAAATATACAATTAGTTACTCATATTTACATTGTACAATTCACTGAATTTTTTAAATTATAGTTGGATACAATAATATATTAGTTTCAGTTGTACAGCATAGTGATAAGAGCTCAAGTGATAACCTCACTAAATCTAGTACCCCTTTTCTCTCTTACATATATATTACAACATTGTTGACTGTTTTCCTTATGCTACACTTTATACTCCATGACTGTTTTGTAACTATCCATTTGTATTAATCCCTTCACTCTTTTTCACTATCTCCCTCAACTCCCTTTTATCTAGTTGCCCTCAAAATATTCTCTATTTATGAGTTCGTTTCCATTTTTGTTGTTTATTTCTTTAGATTAAGCATGTATATGAAATCATGTGGTATTTGTCTTTATCTGATGTACTCATTTAGTTCAATACCCTTGAGGACCATCAAGGCAATATCTTTTTTCCACACCTTTCCTTTTAGTCTGTGTGTGTCTTAATCTGAAGTGAATCTCTTGTAGGCAGCATATATAAGGTCTTGTTTTCTTATCCATTTGGCCAGTCTATCCTTTGGTTGGAGCACTTAATTTTTTTCTATTTTAGGTACTCATTGATAGATATGTAGTTATTACCATTTTTATTACAATTTTGATACATGTTTTTTCTTCTAAAAGAAATCCCTCCAACATTTCCTGTAATAGGCTTGGTGTTGATGACTCCCTTTAGCTTATTTTTGTCTTGGAAGCTCTTTATCTGTCCTTTGACTCTACATGATAGCTTTGCTAGATAAAGTATTCTGGTGGTAGATCCTGGATTTTCATCACTTTGAATTTTTTTTGCCAAGCACTTCTGCATAGTTTCTTTTGAGAAATCAGCTGTCAGTCTTATGGGTGCTCCCTTGTAGGTAACTAACCATTTTTCTCTTGCTGCTTTTAAGATTTTTTCTTTGTATTTAAACTTTAGCATTTGAATTATGATGTGTCTTGGTGTGGGCCTCTTTGGGTTCCTCTTTCCTGGGACTCTCTGAGCTTCCTGGGGTTGTATATTCATTTCCTTCACCAGGTTAGGGAAGTTTTCCATCATTATTTCTTCAAATAGCTTTTTAACTTCTTGTTTTCTTTCGCCTCCTTTAGGTACCCCTATTACATGGGTATCTTTACATTTAATTTTGTCCCAAAGACGTCTTAAATTATTACATTCTCAGCTTCTTTTTCCTTTCCTAATTGGGTAACCTTGGTTTTCCCATCCTCTATATCAGTGGTTCGATCCTCTTCTTCATCCACTCTGTTGATTCCCTCTAATATACTCTTCATCTCAGATAACGTATTTTTCATTTCTGACTGGTTCCCTTTCATAATTTCCATTTCCGTTTTTATGTTTTTTATCTCTTTGTTAAAGTTCTCACTGAGTTCATTTACACTTCCTTTAAGTTCATTGAGCATCTTTAGAACCAGTGTTTTGAACTCTGCATCTGTTAGATTGCTTGACTCCATTATTTCTGGATCTCTGTTCTGTTCTCTCCTATGGTTTCTGCTGCTTTGTCTTCCCATTTTGGCTGCCTTTCTGTATCTATTTCTATGTACTAAGCAAAGCTCCTAAGTCTCCCAGTCTTCTTAGCATGGCTTTGTGTAGTAGATGTCCAGAGGTAGAGACCTAAGAGGGTTTCAGCTGTAGGTCAAGTTTAGCCCCAGCCTGTGTCCCTCCAGGGCCACCTATTAACATTTATGAAGCAATCCACAGATGCTGTGCTTATAGTTGCCTCAAGAAGCCACACCAGAAACTGAGGTCAGTTGCTACCAGTGTGGGTCTTGGAGCTTGTTCAGCAAGTTACACAGGACTCACAAGGACAAAACTGCACATGGCTTAGGTAAGGCTGGGAGTTGGGAGAGGCGGGGTTTCAGGAAATATTCTGGGCAGAGCAATCTCTTTTATCCAGTTTGATGATGTCTCAGCTATGGTGGTGCAGTGTCTGCACATGGAGGTGGAATTGCTCAACAGAGGACAATGGAATCCACCAGCACTTTGACCTGGTATAGAACCTTGCCTCTGGCCTTCGCATCAACAACTCAGTGTCCCTTTGTAAGTCCCTGGTACACCTCCTGCCCCAGCAGCCAACCAGGCAATGGTGCTCAGAGTGACCAAGTCCGTCACTGCGAAAGTCGGGCTGTGGACATGGTGTCTTTAAGAGGATTAAGAAGCGTCTGCAGCTGCTGGCTGCCACTGCTGTAGCTGGCCTCTGTCCCACTCAGCCGCTCGGAACTGGGCAGCTTTGCATTCCTGTTCCCTCCTACCTCCTTCCTAGCTGATTGCAGGGTGATTTCTTGTTTCTGTCCCAAGTTTTAGGACTTCTGTTCATCTAGACCCCAGGCGACTCTGTTTGCTGTTTGCTCATGTTTCTGTCACAACTTTGATATGGTCGTGAGAGTAGATGAACAAAGCTACTATCATCTATGCCATTTTGCCCATCTCCCCGAAATTAAATCTTAAAAGAAGAATGAGAGTTATTTATAGATAAGGAGTGGGGAAAATTCCATACATAGAGAAGATCATAAAGAAGGCATGGAGGCATCAAATAACTTGCCAAAAAAAATTTTTGAAACTTACTTTGATTTGGTTAACTTAAAGCACATGTGGTGACCCCAAACATATCTCTCTGATCAGGAGGATGATGTGTGGGGAGTCAGCTCTAAAGAGCCAATTATAAACATCTCTTCCTAACCCAGCATTCAGAGACTTTACCTTTGTAGCTTGCAATTACCCATGGGGGAATATTTTACCACAGAAATTGTCAAATCCTACATATTTGAATTTTTTCTTTTAGTTGTTTATCAGCATACTTCTGTATGTAATGATTGGTTTAGGCCAATCTGGGTCATCCCCTCAGAGCTGGGAGGAGGGTCAATTGCTAGTTACTTTTAGTTTTCTCTTCTTGTATGAGAACCACTCACTTGCCTTCTCTGTTCTCTATTCCCTGGAAAGCTGACCCTTTATACAGCATCATGTGGGCTCCCTTCCTCTGTGTTCCACATAGGTTTGGTCAGTCAGAGGTATTGACAGGAGATTGGAGGACACGGTGTTTTTTTTTCTGCTCGCTCCATGTCTTACTGCCATGGTCTACAGTGGCTGGCCTCTATGTCTACAGTTTTTATCAGGTAGCCTACAGCTCCTGCTCTTACTAAGCTTGGTAACACCATTTCCTCCCTTCATTCCTTAATGCTTGGGGGTGGTAAAAGCCTTGTGCCTTTGTTGGCTTCCTTGACCCTGAGAAAAGTCCCTTTGCAAAGTGGTGTATACACTTTTCAAAATCTCAGATATTGTACCTTCTGTTTCCTGCCTGGGCTCTGTGTGATAGAGGCATCTTCGCCCAGACTCTTGGGCTATATTTGGAAGGTATCCAAAGAAAATTTGTGTGTTGTTAGGAAATGAGATGAGAGGAAAGGATAGAGTTGGCAACAAACAAAACTTCGATACATTCATTTTGAGATGTTAGGGTGGTAAAATTCAAGAGAGTATATCTAGTAATATTTGGACACTCAAAAGCAGGTCATGGCTAGCAATATAGAATGGGGAATCATTAGCCTATTAGCAATTGTTAAATCTATAAAAGTGAATAAGGTTGTCCAAGGAGAACATGTTGAGTGAAGTACAATGGGCTCAGAGTTGATCTCTAAAGAACACCAGTGTTTAGGAATGGGTAGGAAAGGAGGAGGCTTAGAAAGATTTGGTAGAAACTATCAGAGACATGAAAGAGAGAGAGAGAGAGAGAGAGAGAGAGAGAGAGAGAGAGAGAGAGAGAGTGTGTGTGTGTGTGTGTGTGTGTAGCAGCACAGTCAGTGTGGAGAGTTGATTGGAGGAAGACTAATGACATTCTGACTTATAACTGTAACTAGTATTTCTTCTTTACTCTAAACCAAGGTTGGCAAACTTTTGTAAAGGGCCAGAGAATAAATGTTTTAGGCTTTATTGGTCAAATGATCTCTTGCAACTACTCAGCTCTGTTGGAGAGCTCAAAAACATCCCTAGACAATATGTAAATGGGTCATCATGGCTGTGTCCTAAGAAAACTTTTTATAGATGGGCTAGATTTGGCCTGTGATCCATAGTTTGCTGAACCTGCCCTAAATCAATTGCCCCCTTGACATCATCCCTTGCATATGTCACATGCACCTTAAACTTATCAAAAATAAAACTCATGTTCTTTCCTGCCAAAGCCTGGTACTTTTCTAGTCTTCCCTTTGTCAATGAATGATATCACCAAGTCAGAAACCTGGGGGTCATCTTTGACACCTCTCCTCTTAATATTCTTGATGATTTTACCTTGTAAGTATTGTTATCTTTTTAGTTCTCTCCCTGTCCATTGCCACCAACTTAGTTCAAGCTTTCCTTATTTCTCATTTGATTATTATAGTAGCCTCCTAAGTAATCTTCTTATATTTACTCTTGCTCCTAATTGTCCACCTAGAGTAATCTTTTAAAAATGCAGACTTTATCCTGTGTCATCACTCAGTCCCATGTTTAAGCATTTTCCATGGTTTCCCATTACCCTAAGAATAAGGACCCAGATCTCTAAGGTCCTGCATGATCTGGTTCCTGCTTACCTCATAACCACATCTTGTTCTTCTCTCTCATACTCTTTGTATTGCATCCATAATGTCTTCACTTCCATTCCTTGACTTACTATGCTTCTTCCTGGCACAGAATCTTCACATATGCTGTGTCCTCTGCCTGGAATACTCTCCTCTTCTCACCTTGTTACAATTCCTTCAGAACTCAAACCAAAAGTATCTTTTCAGGGATGCTTTCAGTAACCACTCCCTGCTCCCCTACCATAATAGGTGCAGTTCTCATAGCCATTTTCTTTGTCTTTCTTTCATAGTATTTATCAGTTTGTCATTAGACATTATGGTTTGGTTAATGTATTGAACTTCTGTATTTTAAGCTCCAAATCAGGGAGTGTATTTATTTTGCTTGCATTTATTTCCATGCTGAGTGTATGACACAAGACAGATACACAATAAATATATGTTTGAAGAATGAATGAATGAATGGATGAGATCATGAAAGCCTTGGGATATAGAAGGTCAAGGAACAAGTAGTCTCTGCTGCAGAGAGAGAGAGAGTATAAAATCTGGATAGAAAAGTACCTATTGGAGCTTCTAATCTCTTGTATTTTGCAGTTTGAAGACATGATGCTCTTTACCAGAAGTGGTGGCAAGGTCCAGCTTGTGCTGTAGGTGTCCAGAAGTGGATGGGATGGGAGGAAATGGACATGTTGGATGTAGAACTTGGCTTAGAAAGGAAGAGAGGGCAGTAGTGGGTAATGAATAGTATTATAGGGTTAAGGAATAATTGTTATGTTTTATTGTTATTTGTTTTTAAGAATGGGAAAGACTTCTGTGTGTTTAGAGGCTGTGAGGATAGAGAGAGGTTGAAGATGGTAGAGAGGATTTTTCTGCTGGAGCAGGGCTTAGAGGGGAATGATCTAGGGCTGAACAGAGGAGTTGAGCTTGCATAGTAAAAGGGACACCACAGCCTTTGAGATTGGAAAGAAGGATGGGTGCAAGTGCAATAAGGTGTGTGTCTGACCAGTTTGTATGTGCTTGAGTTTGTTGGAGAAGTAAGAAGAGACATTTTCTTCTGAGAATGAGGACTTTGGAGGTACACAGAGGATGAAAGAGAATGACAGAGTTTTAGGAATCAGAAGGAGGAACTGACCAGGGCTGGTTTAAGGGCCATCAGTTTTCATTAAGAGCTCAGCTGTGTGTAGAATTCATGACTTCCTTATGGTAACTATCTGTGCAGTTGTGTGGCTTTTCTTCTTTAGTGTATATCAGCCACAGTCTAGGAGTGGTCATCTAGGGCTGAGCTTTTCCTGAATGGATGCAATGGAAAGGTAGGAGTGTAGGGAACTTAAGAATGTTGAAAATATTGTAAAAAGTGAGCTAGGAAGAGAGTGGGTGACTAATGAGCACACATTGTTCCTATACTAGAATCTTTAGTGACCTGTCCATTTCTTTCCCTTAGGCTCTCTCTGCTTGTTCCCCTCACTCTGAATTTTGCTCTCAAGGTGTTTGCATTTAATGAAGGAAATAGTCTTTCCAAACTGAGTGCAATCAATAGTATATGTGCTTTAGTAGCATTATGTACTAAATGTAATGAGAACATTGAAAAAAGAGCAATGAACTGCATCAAGGAATTTGGGAGGGCATCACAAGGGTGCTGATATTTGAGTTGGGTTTTGAAAGTGTGTGAACACCGAGGGAAGTAGTGTGTGGAAAATAACCCAAGCATTGGTAGGGATGGAGAGATCTTCCAGACAAAGAAAGGCACAGTGGTGTGAAAGGCCATAGTGCATTTGCGAAATGGCAGGACATTCTGGGCATGTGAAGGGAATGGAATGGGGTGGTGGGTGGAGTAGCAGAAGTTTGGGACCAGATTGTCACTATTTGGATTTTATTCTATAGCCTGATAGAGAATTATTGAAGGTTTTTGAATGTTTGTGGTGTTTATTTTAATGATCATGGCTAACATTTATTGAAAGTTGCAATTTCAGGTGCTATACTAAGCATTTTGTGTTATCTTATCTAATCTTATTAGATCCTCACAGTGATCCAAGGAAGTAGGTCTTGTTTTTATTCTCATTTACCAACTGAGGAAATTGAAAGAACAGATTAGATGACTGTGATCAAAATATCACAGCTAGAAAGCAGCTGTGCTAGAAATCAAGTCCAGGTCTGTTTAATTCTGAACCTATACTTTAAAATCTTTTGACTATACTTATGTTTTAGAATAAAGGAGTCAGGTATGGGGAGAGTGTAGTTTATTCATTCATTTCCACCTTCCAGTTTTTAGAAATGGATCTTGAGTGATGAGTAGGGTGAGTCAGGAGTGAGGATTCAAAAGAGAGTAGGTGTTGAGGGATTAAGGCTTTCCATGAAGAAGAATAGTATTTGTAAAGGCATAGAAAGAATGACAAGTTTAGCCTGGCAAAGTGAGAAAGGATGCTATGGATGACCCAGAAGTAATTATCATCTTTGGGAGGGTCAGATTCTTATTAGAGTTGTGAGCTCTGTCTTGGTCTCCTCCTTTAAGACGAATGTGAGCAGACTAGATTGTCTAGAGAGGAGCAAGAAAAACGATTCAAAGCAGCAGAGGTAAAAGCAGTGGAATGGATGACACATAACTGTCTGTGATAGGAAAGGTCGAGAGACTATAGGCAGAACTAAAGAGGTGGCGATAATGATGATGAAGGTATCCAACATTCATTGAGCACTTACTCTTTACATGTTTTAACTTATCCCTCGCAGTGAACTTCTAAGGTAAGTAAACACTATTATTATCATTCCCACTAGGGTAAAAAACTGAAGAAGTAAAGTAACTTGCTAAGACCACAAAGCCAACAAGTGATAAGGATGGGATATGCATCCTGCCTCTACCAGAGGAACTGCTGTTTTTCAGAATGGTGTGTAGGTTTGCTGTCTTCTGAAACCTTGCTTCTCTTTGCCTTTGGCCTGCCAGAAGAATCATGGCTTACTGTGGTAGAGAAGGAAGCAGGAAAAACAAAGTCCTGGTGGCTTACTTTCCTAAAAATGGCTCCCTAGTAGAAGATAAATTTCTACTCACTGTTCTCTGAAAACAGGATTGGTCAGAAGAAAGTATCAACTCTTTTGGGGTAGATGGAGTGTCAATGTTGTCTATATGCAGTGGTTTTGAAAAGAGTAAGTCTCTAGAGAATTTAAAAGTGATATCTTATTTTTACATTTTAGGATACTTTAAGTTCTTCTGTTTTCTTCCTCCTGATTTACCGTTAATGGATGTGTGATTCATTAACCAACTTTAAGAAAGGGGGGAAAAACCCCAAACTATGTAGAACCTTGGGACAGTTTAATAAAATTCTTTGAAAAAAAATGTCCTTTGCTTATTTCTTATTCTCATTTTGCTGGTGGTTGAGGCAGCGGTAGCTTCAGATTACAACCATGCTGCACTTGGGGTATGTTTCTTAGACCACAATAGCTGACAGTTCCTGGGGTGTTTGGGTGTCAGGGGAGTGGGTGGTATTGTCTTTTAGCCTGCTATGGGCTGACCCACTTATTTGTACTTAACCATAAGTCTGTATTTGGAAAAATGCTGGTGTGACCAGATTTAAATTTTTTACCCAAGCATTCCTTCTATGATTTAATATTGTAAAATGACAAAAATACTGCCTTTGATTAATACAGATATCTACTCCTTGTCATTTTGGGCTTGTATGAGAATATATTTATTGCTATGGTTTTTTGATGAGAGTCCTAAAAATAATAAACAGCGTCTATTCCTCCAAATGAAAACATTTTAAGTGTTTGGGCTTGCTTTGTTTAGGTGTCCACATTGTCCTTTCTTTGGAGATTAAAGTAGATGCCCATGTTCGGGGTTATGTTGGAGAACAGGTCAAGTTGAAATGCATTTTCAAGTCGACTTCATCTGTCACGGACAAACTCACCATAGACTGGACATACCGACCTCCCAGCAGCAGTCGCACAGAATCAGTAAGTGTATACCTTTAAAAAAATTTCTTTGAGTCTTCTGTGGTCCACAGCTCTGGAATCCTTTTATTCCAAGTCCCTGGCAGTCCTTCTCATCTTGGAAGATGAACTTCTATTTCAATAGGAGATGACTTGCTACCCTACATGGCATTTATTTGGTAATGTAGGGCTTTTTATTCTTCTGTTTAAGAATTTTACAAATAAGCTATAGGAAAAAATTGTCAGAAAATCAGAGGAAATGTGGTTTAATTTTGTTTCCCTTTATATTTCTTTTTGCGTGGCTTCACAGCTTCATTTTCAGATTCCATGTACTGAAAAATGGTACCTCCAGGACTGATGAATAGAAAAATTTTATAGGTCATAGACATCCTTTCTCTTAAAAGCTGCTTGTTTCCTGTCATATGAAGTTATCTCATTGGGTGTATCTGCCTGTATATATGTACTCTTTAGATTTATCTTGGCATATTCTCCTAGCACGTAAACATCTGCACTGATTTATATAGCTCCCTTTGAAGGAAGTAGTATCACCTTATGTTGATGATGGATGTTGTTAGTAACATATGGTCTTGCAATATTAGAAGCAATATACTTTAGTTACACGTATAAAACACATTTGTAGTTCAAATCCTATTGCAGATGTCTAATTGGAGATTGTAGTGCTGTAAAAAAAAAAAAACACATTTCTTTTTATGCTTCCAACAGTATCTGTACCATAGCTCAGGATAGATGCTATCAACAATGTGAATGTCATAGTTGTATGTAAGATTCTATTTTTGAAAATATCCTTAATTTGTTTTTCATGTTTCTTTAATTGGAAATACTTTCTCTGATTTTAATGTATAGCTTTGAATTTTGTTTTAGGAGCTATTGAATGTCACGTAGCTTGGAACTAGGTAGGTGGCTTGTGAAGGCAGCTAGGCTGTATTTGTGGTCCTTTTTTCTTTAGACTTAAAATAATTCATTTTATTTTGAGCAGAAACTACAGCTGACCTTATTTGGCTCTGCCTCTGTGGCCAAAAGTAGGACAGGGCAAGCAGTGGGGATTTTCTTGGGTCGGAAACCTTAAATGCAGATAACAAGCAGTTTTTGTATGGTGCTATCCTCTGTGAAGCTTGTCAGAAAGTCAGCTCTCCCAAGTTGGAATTAGTGGACCTTTAAAGTCACAACCTGATGCAGCAGTTACGTGGTAGGTCAGGTTCTGTCAGATTAATTAGTTAGCAAAGATTTTACTATCACTAATTTAACTTGGAATTAGAGGTTGGATTAATCTTGAAGACACACAGTAGGCCTTGTTTTGTCAATAAGGAATTTCAAACCCTTTTATGTTGATACTTATAATTAGTAGTAGACAGTCTTTACTTCCTTTGGAACACACATTACACATATTATTCTTAACATGTGTATTTCCCACCAGAGTAAATTCCATGGGAACAGGGACCGTGCTTGTTTGGCTACCGCTATATCCTTTTGCTTAACACAGTGCCTAGCACATAGTAGGTATGCAGTAAATATTTATTGAATGACTACATGAACAAATAAACTAGTAAGTAATTCATCATCTTTTTGGGCAAGTTGCTCTTCAAAATTGAGCAATTGTTCCTAAGTAGGATGGTACCAAGTAAACAAAGAAAGAGGAAAGCCTTGACTCTTGCATAAGAGAGACCTATTGTATTATAGTACTTGCTTGGCTACCAGATATAATTAGATACTTTTGAAGCAGCATCGTTTTGTTTCAGCATACATTCACTGAGTACTGATCATGCATTTGACTTGGGTTTTTTATTAATTGCCGAGATAGATACCTTGAGAAAGTTTTGATTATATTATACCCTCCTGCTGATTTTGAGGATAAATAAAAATCTCCCCTTTTCCACTTAGCAGCCACGTGCCTTTGTGTAACTCACTTAGTTTTTTGTTTTTGGCCTTGTTTCCCTTTCTATGAATTTTGAACAATTATACATGCCCCATATATAGTTCAGTGTTATTATGAGGCTCAAACGAGTAAATGTGTGGAAGCTATTTGCAAACCATACAGTACTATATGAATATTAGATACTAGTTTAGAATAGCATTTTTCAACTTTGGCACTGTTGACATTTTGAGGTGGATAATTCTGGGTTGTGGAGGCTGTCCTATGCAGTGTAGAATTCGCAATATTTCTGGCTTCTACCCACTAGATGCCATTAGCAATTCTTCCTCAGTTGTGACAACCCAAAATGTCTCTAGATATTGCCAAATGTCTTTTGGAAGGTAAAATTGTCCCCAGGTCAAGAACTACTGCTCTGGGACTTTCAAGGAGAATTTAGAAGGGGTTTGAGAGTTAGGATACCAGGATTCTTTTTTCAGGCCTTTTACTTATGTTTCATTAACCTATCTTTTAATGTATAGAATGGAGGTAAACACATTATTTTAAAAAGGCCCAACTGAGAAAACCCGTTATACATTTGTATTTTATTTTAGACCTACTTAGCTTTAAATTTTCATTGCATTTCCCCAAATAATTTTTTTCTCATGGTGTTGCTTTCTTAGATTTTTCATTATCAGTCCTTCCAGTATCCAACCACAGCAGGCACATTTCGAGATCGAATTTCCTGGGTTGGAGATGTATACAAAGGGGATGCATCCATAAGCATAAACAACCCTACAATAAAGGACAATGGGACATTCAGCTGTGCTGTGAAGAATCCCCCAGATGTGCACCATAATATTCCCATGACAGAGCTAATAGTCACAGAAAGGGGTAAGCTACCTGCCACCAACCTTCTTCTGCAGTGCCTGGTAACTACTATGGTGTTTTCTGGAGAGATCAATGATAAGGAAAGCTACCTATCTTTGTAAGCCAGTTGGTCATTGGAGCATTCTGCTATCCTGAATTGTCTATTAGGATGAATTTTTTAATCTTTATTTTGTAAACAAGTTATTCTTCAAGTGTTGTCATAATGACCACGGGTCTTGTGGAATGTATGATGAATCCCTGAATAAATAGAGGGTTGTTATCTGTATGACATAGAAGTCATTCTGGTTTCCCTAGTTTGTTAATGCCCTCAGTTATGAGACAGTATTTTTGCCTGTGTCTTAAATGCGTATGCCCTTTTATGGTGAAGGCAGCACATTTCCCTTATGTTGCAAAGAGCAGCAGTTTCCTTTTAGTGTGAAACAGAACGTAGGGTAGGTTAAGGACTGACTCTTTTTTTTTTTCTATGTTATTCTCTATTGACTATAGAGTGATCATTCTAGTCCTTAGTTGGATTTGAACCAAAGACTTAGAGATATAAGACTGCATTGTGGTTTATTTAAGACAATAACTTCAGAGACATGGGCACATTCATACTGATGTGAGAGTAGAAACTAATATAGTTTTCTGGAAGACAGTGGTAGACTGTATCTGATGCCTTAAAAGTTTATACCCTTTGATCTGGTAATTGCACTTACAAAATTTATCTTAAAGAAATAGAGCTAAACTTGAAGATTTATGTACAAGGATATTATCATACTATAACTAATAAATTCAAAGAATTGGAAGTAACTTGAATGTCCTGCATTAGAGGACTGATTCAATAAACTCTGCAGTATGGTAGAATACTATGCAGCCATTTAAAAGGTCATATCTGGAAGGAACTTGTAATAACATCGAGGGTACTTATCATATATTAAGTAAAAAAGGAGGTTAGAAATTATCCATAAAAATGATTCATACTTTTAAAAATATACACTCTCTTGTTAACTTTTGGTGGTCCCTTTAGGCATGTAAATGTTGAATATGGTGTACACCTGAAACTAATACAATATTATATGTTAGGTATATGTTAATAAAAATCTTTTTTAAAAAGGTGAGAGAAGACTATATTGCTTGTTTTAAAATAAAATATCTCTGAAAGGTTGCAAAAGAAAAGTGATTACATTGATTGTCTCTGAGGAGAAGAAGGTGGGGTGGGGACAAAGGGAAGAAGATTAACATTGCAGACTCAGGATGACAAAGATAAGCCTGGTTTATGACCCAATGTTATATAGAGAGCCCTTTTACTCTCTTAAAAGAGTAAATTGTATGGTTAACATACTTGTGTTTCTTGTATTATGTAAATGTATTACCTCTTTAAAAAAAAATATAAACTATAAAAGATATTTATACTCTCACCCTTATATGCAGACCCATATTCACATATGTTTAGAAAGAAGATGGAATGGGTAGATACTAAGGTGTTAATCCTAAATAGTAGGATTATGGGTAAATTTTTATTCTGTGTGTGTGTGTGTGTGTGTGTGTGTGTGTGTGTGTACTTTCTACATTGAATTTATTCCTTTTATAATGAGAAGAAATACAAGAGCAAAAGTAAAATCTATCTCATGTCAAAGAAAACATTTTTGCGTGTCCCTCTCTTTTACCTTCTCTTTTTTCTCCTCTAGGTTTTGGCACCATGCTCTCATCTGTGGCCCTTCTTTCTATTCTTGTCTTTATTCCCTCAACTGTGGTGGTGGTTTTGCTGCTGGTGAGAATGGCGAGGAAGTCAGTGGGGCTGAAGAAGAGGAGCAAGTCTGGCTATAAGAAGTCGTCTATTGAGGTTTCAGATGAGTAAGTCCAGCTGGAGCCCTGAGCAGTGAACCCATTTCTTCTTCAGAATCCTGCTTTGTGGATAGTACCCAGGCCCCTGCCTTCCTTTCTTCAAGGTCTAGTTTAGTTCTTCTGGTGAAATTTCTTTTAGAAGAGAACAGTTCTGCTGAGCAGATTAGAAGGAAGGTTGTGAGTGAAACCTGTAGATATTAATTTGGAGAGAGATGGAGGGGTTAATAGTATGGTCCTAGTTTCCTGCTTTGGAAATCAGATTGATGCTATGATTCAGAATATAAATTCTGAAGTGGAAATTTCATTTCTTCAAAATTAACAGGAAATTCCAAGAAACCACATTGTTTCTTACCATTTCTTCTCATTTGTTCCACATTCCAGCTACAGTGAGCTTATTTTCTTCTCTAAACATATCATACTTATTCAGGGCTTACTATCCCCAATCCCCTCCACTGTGCCCTTCACCCCCACCCCTGCCTGCTTTTCTCTCACGTGAAATCCTCTTCCTCTCTCCCTTTGTTGCCTGTAATACTCTTCCTTATCCTCCAAGACCCAGTTGAAATGTCCCTTCTTTTGAGTTTCCCTGAGCCATACAGGGAGAACTAATCACCCCCTCTGTGCTGCCACAGCTGTTTGACCTTAACTCCCTTAAAATGTTTATCGTGTTGCATTATATTGTACTTGTTAAGTTTCAATAGGTCTCTCACCCCCATGAGATTGTAAACTCTTCAAGGGACTATGCTTTATTTATGTCCTTATCTGTATCCCAGCACAATGCCTCTGACATGGTTGATGCTTAGTACGTTTTTAAATGAATGATTGTTACTAGCTTCTATTTACTGAGCACTTACTATGTGCCAGGCACTATGGTATGTGTTTTACATGAATTTATTTTTTTATTTACTCCTAACCACTATCTTTAAGTGTAGCTAGTAATGTCTGCATTTTGTAGGTGAGGAAACAGGCTCCTGGAGCTTAAGCGATTTGCCCAGTCACCCTGCTAGTAAGTAGCAGAACTGGAATTTAAAACCAGACCTGTCTGACTTCAATGCCTGTGCTCTTAACTGCTCTATACTGAGATAGTGATTGTTCTGATTTGATTTGTCTTCTGTCTATAGCACTGACCAAGAGGAAGAGGATAATTGCATGGCGAGACTTTGTGTCCGTTGTGCGGAGTGCTTGGTAAGCCCATGCCATTTTTTTCTGCTTTCTGTTCATGTTCCACTTTTTGCTTACTCATCGAGATCCTTTCCCCTCAGAGGCAGCAGAAGGTATGCCAGTAGGTCTAAAGCATGGTGTCAACTAAGGTCTTCTTGCAAAGCATTTTGATCTCAGAAGAATTTACTGATGGGTTGCACGTATATGTAAAAGAATAAGAGTCAAAGTTCTTGACTTGAGCAACTAGAAGAATGAGTTGCCATTTTCTAATATGTATAAGTATGTGGGTGGAACAGGTTTTAGGAAGAAGATCAGGAGCTGAGTTTGAATATATTAAGTTTGAAATACTTATTAAACTTCTAAGTTGAGACGTGGAGTAGGCAATTGGTTATGTGAGTGTGAGGTTCCGAAGAGAGGTCTAGACTGGCAATATACATTAGGAGTCATTAGCAGATAAAGACTGGTAGAGCTATTTCCACCATGGTAATGAGTGTACATAGAGAGGAAGTCAGGACTGAGCCCTTGAACTCTCCAAAGTTGGTAGATTGGGGAGATGAGGAGAAATTAGAAAAGGAAGCTAAGAAGGAATGTCCAATGAGGTAGGAGGAAAACTAGGAGAGTTTGATATCCTGGAGGCAAAATGAAGAAAGTGTTTTTGGGAAAAGAGAATGTGCCAATTGCTGCTGAGTCAGGTTGAGTAAAATAAGAAATGAACATTGATTATTGCATGATCTAAAATGTGGAGGTCACTGGTGACCTTGGCAAAAGGAGCTTCCATGGACTAGGGAATGAAAGCCAGACTGGAGTAAGGCCAAAAAAGGATATGAAGAGATTTATTGGTGACAATGGGTGTAAACACCTCTTTCAAGGAATTTTTTCTGTGGAGGGATGCATAGAAATAGGGCAATAGGTAGAGGTAGGTGTGTGTTGAATTGCTTTTCTTTCTAAGATGGGAGAAATTGTAGCGCATTTGTATGGGACGATAAATGAGCCAGCAGAGAGAGAAAAGTAGATACTGCAAGAGAGAGAGGTAAAGACCACTGGAGTGATTCCAGAATCTAGTGCACAAGTAAAGATGTTGGCCTTAGATAAAGGCAGGGAGAGTGTATCCATAAGAAGAGTAGGGAAGGCCAACTAGATGGGCCCAGATGCAGGTGAGTAGGTAAATATGAAGATGGGAGCTTGTGGAAGTTCCCTGTTGACTGCTCCTGTAGTCCCATGGTGGGAGAAAGAAAGATCATCACCTGAATGAATGAAGTAGTGAGGAGGAGATTTTGGAAGTTTGAGCAAAGAGGGAAAGGTATGAAATAGTCTAGGAGAATGAATGGACTAGAAAAATGCAGTTTGCCAGTTAGTACTATGGCCTATTTGAGGTTCAAAGAAATGAGTACATGTTTGAATAATAAAAAATAAATAAATAAACATAATGGTAGTGGCAGCTAAACTCAATAGTCACCAATTATATTGAGGTCCTGTGATGCTTCATGGGAACTTACGTGTATTGAGTGAGTGCCATCTCACTGTCGATGTCATCCCAAGCTGGGTTCCATTAGGTGGATCCTAATGGGTTGCCTTTGGTTAAATTCTGACTGTGGCATTATACTTCATATACATACCACATGTACTGTTCTTTCCCTTCCAGGATTCAGACTATGAAGAGACATATTGATGAAAGTCTGCATGATATAAGAATGACCCAGAAAATATCCCATTCCATTGGCAGCTAAAGCCTCTTGGAGAAGTAGAGCTGGCCTGAAGAGTAATGATGAAAGTTTCTTAAAGTCATCAGTAAAGACTTTAGGAACCATTTATTTATTGAAGAAATGTTCTTTTTTTATTTATAAGCTGTTCAAAAACTTTTAGAAGAGACTCATAACTACCCTTTTTAATAACTTATACTGTTAGTTGAATGAAGGAATTCTTGTCCTGAATAGAAAGATACTTTTTATTTCATCTTTGCTCTTGAATGTAATACATGTTATCTTCCAGTTATTTGAGGGAGAATCCTAAATTTGGCCACACTGCTGATGCATATATGTGTGTGTGTGTGTGTGTGTGTGTGCATGTGTGTGTGTGTGTGTGTGTGTGTGTGTGTATACACACACATACATATATATATATATTTTTTAATGAAATGGAGCTTGTAGCTTTCCTGATGCGCTACCAGACAAAATGTTTGTTTGGGATAAGTATTGTTTTTTGCTCCATGAACATTTTTAGCTGTGTGTTAGCACACAGTATATACTCATTGGTTTAATTATCCCATTGTCAATTACATTGGGTGACTTGGAATATAGAACACTAATTTCCTTTGAGGTGGTAGGATCAGGAGTGTACTTGGATTGGGTTTTAAAAATCCTAAAGTGTCATCAATTTACAATTAAGAAAGGAATAGTGAAGTAGGGGAGTCCTTTCTTTTGTCTTGTCAGGTGCAATTTGTTACTTTACTTTCTTTCAGCTGACTGATTTGTAGTTTCCTTCTTGACTTTTCAGATCAGAGGCAAGAAAAACTCTTCAAAAGGTTTTGTGGGGATGTATAGAATATTTAACCAGTTATTTGCAATGGAATGCTCTTTTAACCTGTATTATTCTTCAAAACTGTTTTTTATTTCTAAAAAACGCACCAAATATGAGTGAACTGAGGTAATTGCAAACTGTTTTTGTATAATACTTATGATAAGGAAGTGATGTTGTACCTAACCTGTGCTTCTCCCTTCTGGTCATTCAATACCTTATATCGGCTTCTTCCATTTTCCTGTAGCAACCTATTTCAAATTTTAATTTATGTGGGAATTTCTGTTAGCCATTCGGAAATATATATGACATGTCAGGAAAGATTGACAGTGCAGTTTTCTGTAGCAGAGTGATAGAGTTCACTTCTTAGTTGTGAGGGACAAAAATTATCCCTTCCATCTATCTTTGTTTTTTCAACAGGTTGGTCCCTTTCCATGGTTCTTCACTAGGTGGCTTAGGAAGTATCTATATTATAGCATTATACACTGTTTATGTTATTAAAAAATCACTTTTACAGTTTTTGTTAAGATCTATTTTTAAAAATTTGGGTCTTTAGCTCTGTCCCATAGATTTGGCCTGGCCTCTTTTGTTAAAATAGTCCATAGATTAGAGAGTCTGGTTAATTAATAAACATGATTTACCTCTGGTCACTTAAGGAAGTAGAAGAGACAAGACAGAATTAACAGTTTACATTTCCAGTGGTTAAGCCTCACAGTCTTGGGCTACTTGTTATGTATGCGGTTGTCTAGTGCCAATCTAGTGGGCCAATCTGGCGGCTCAACACAGAGAGGAAAATGGTTTGAGTAATAAGAATAAAGAATTTGTGTGCTAGGCGATTTAAAGATAGAGGTAGAATTGTGAGGCAGACTTTTTGTGGTCCCCATTTCTCTGAGAAAGGGATGATGTTATGGGAACCCAGTTAAAACCACATCCATTAAATGAGGAACCAGTTTTAGCTAGGTTTGCTTGTAATTTCCTTTGCAGCATGTTTTGAGGACTAATCCTGTGTGTTATGTTTTTCACTTTAGACAAATGGTGCTGTGTGAATTCTTAGTCATGTTATTTTGTAGCCTTGATTATGATTCAAACTAGTCCTTTTCAAATGACCGAATAATAGAGTCCTTCATGGGAAGAGAGTAAGTTGATAATTTATTGGTTTGTGTTCATATTACAGTCATAAGGCTGCTATCAGTTTCCTTCTTCATCCCTTATATTGATGTCTGGGTTACAGTTTTTCTTCAAGGGAGCGCGAGGCAGTGTTTGGACACCTGCTTTCTTTAAGGATAGAAGGAAGATAAAGTTGTTTTTTTTTTTTTTAAACTCAAAGTTTTAATATCTTCTAAGGTGCTATTTTCTATCTTTTTTTCTTTTGCTGCTCCATAAGTTCTTATTATATCATATGGAGACAAGCCTTGTCTAGAAAGGGAATTTAGTTGAGAAGGGGTTAAAAGCCTTTTAGAATTTTTCTTTGGCTGCTGAACTCTCTACTTGTGGTTACATTACTTCATGAGTTTTTTGCATTGAGCTCTTAATTCTGTTACCAAATATGAACTTACATAATGGTTTATGTTTCCCACATGGCCTGTTACCTCAGGCTTCTTGGGGAATTGCTTAGTTCTCTGTAGCTCCCAAATGGGGCACTGGTGCTTCAAAAGGGAATGTTGCATGTCCCTGCTTTAAAAAAATTCTGGAAGCCAAATCCTGAATCTGAATGTCTTATTGTGTCACTCAGTTATGGTTCCAAAAGGAGCCCTAAAAAGATCTATGAGACTATCGTTTAATTGCATAACTCAAAACTTGCTGTCAAAAGAGGCAGCTCCATTTCTTTGACTCCAGTGTTGTACTGTTGAATTGTTAATTGCTGCATTTTACAGCTTTTTTTGGTTTTTGTTTTTTTTTTGTAGGAGGATATGTACTGTTGGGCCGTTTGCACAGACATTGTAACTCTTGATGTCTTTACTGCATCATAGTTAATAAACTTCTTTGCATTTTATGGTTACTACTTGGTGTATAAATACATATGAAAGGGGAGTAGGTTTGTGGTTTTCAGTTTCAAACGACCATTCATCTCTGAGCTATACCCAGCAAGAACCTGCATAAATTCAGTGTTGTGCTGGAACCAGCTCACACAGCAAGAGCTGATTGTTAAATATTCAGGAATTTTGCAATTCCTGATTCTTAAACTGTTGGTACCTTGAAATAGGCCATGGTGGGAGTATTTAAATGAATTGCTGGCTTACCAGCACACCACTTCTCAAGAACCATGGAGCATAGTACTTGAAAAGAGCAGGCATTCAACAGTTTTTCAAATGATACAGGACAAATTGTAAGAAACAAGTATGTGCCCATGTGGAGGTCAAAGCAATCCAGCCAAAGTTGAAGATGTGTACGTTTAGAACATTTATTTTGAAGGTGTGACTTAAAATCAAAAGATACCTTGAAGTGAAAAAGCCTTAAGTCCTCGTCTAGGATGTCAGAGTCATCCAAGGGATTCTCTGGGGGAATAAAATGCTACCTGTATTCTGGAAATCCTGATATCACACTGTCAGAGGAAATCGACATGTTGAGGTGGTAAGTTGGAGGACTGGGCAGGCATATCTTTGGAAGCAGGGGTTGGGGGACTGACCGCTCTACCTCTGTGTTGAGAGAGAAAATAGGAGAGGTTGCTATATTTTAAACAAAGAGCAAAATGCTTTGTGTTAATCTTAAATTTATTGTATTTTGTTAGCGTGAAGCTGATTTTTTTCTCAGCAAATGTTTGCCTCATGCCTTTGAAGATCCCACTCAGAGAGAGCTTGTAATCTAGCAGAAGAAATAGCAGCTGCAGAGGTCTGGAATATGAGATTCTTCAGTAAGTTGGATTTGTTATCTCTTTTTACAATAAAAGTGTTAATAAAGATTGGGTAATGGACCAGATGACTAAAACAAGAACCTTAATTTGGAGGTTCCTGTTTGTGTCTCTGCAGCCACCTCAGAACACACGCATTTGGTTTGCTCTGAGACTGACCTTCCGTGCTAGCAGAAGTCTCAGTTGGACTTGCGAACTGCAGTAGTGGGAGAGTTCAGTGCTTTGCTTCTCCTTGGCACTCCTCATCTTGGGTAAGTGATTGCTTTGTATTTCTTAAGCAATGTTTTGAACGTTTCTCTCTCAGAAGGCTGGTTCTGAAGGTTTTAATTTAATGGCAATCCTTTTGCATTGTGATGCCACAGTCACAGAACTCTCAATCTCTGTAGGAGGACTATGATAAGTAGTCTCGTGGGTGCAGTTTTTCTTTCTGTAGTGTAAAGTAACTTATGTTAAGATCCTCAGAGAAAAGAGATATGTAATGTTTGCTCTTAATAAAAGAGTAGATGGTGATGAGGATGATGATGATGATGATGATATGGCGTTAGCTTTTAACTTGCCTGTGGCTTTAGGTAGAGCTGTACTGACTAGCTGTCCTTGAACTCATGGCAACACTCTTCACTGTTTCTCTTCTTCCAGTCTCAGGCAGGCTAATATTTAACTTTAAGAAGTCAGGAACTTAAACCTCCCAAGAGAGTTAGGCTATTGTCTATATTCATCACACCGTCTGCATATCCTTGATCTCGGGAAAGGCTGACGTAGATGGTTTAGGTATAACTTGGTTAGAAGGAGTGAGCAGGAGTAATTACTTCCAAGGTCCTCTTCAAGTAGAGGGTTGACTAATGTAACCTAGACTGTGTTACAAGAAGCCATGTAACCTACCAGTCTGTATTTAATGACCTTAGATGGAAAAACAAGGATATATTTTAAGAAGTTCATGCCTCAGAATGGTTATGTGAACTCATATACCCAGAATCATCTGAGACCCCTGGAGGTACACAGGCATGGATAAATTGAGGGAACATAGCATTGCAGGTGGAGTGGGCTGTGTAAGGGAAGTCTGTGTAGTAGTGTTTGCTCAGTGGTTGGTGTCCTGACTAGGGGCAAACACTTTGACAGACAGCATCTCTAATATTGTAATATGTGGGGGTCATTTTCACGTCCTGTGTGGTATTCTCATTGTCATAAGTCTCTTTCCTGAAGATTTTTTTCTGTCATAATTGTGCCAAGGATAACAATTCCTCTACATGATTAATAATAGGAAAGTGGATCCTGATAGTTACAACTCCCCAGGAGTGATAGAAAGTCATTGCCAGGAATTATATTGTGAGAGAGCCATGAGCTCAGGTAAAAATGTTTGGCCAACATATGAGATTACTTACTATGTAGAATTATCTCAAAAACATTAGCTGAGGCGATAAATCAGTATCTGGAGAAAGAAGCAGGGTAGAAGAAGTTGAGAATCTGGAGTCTTTTATTTTCCAGGTACTTAAGGTGCATCTGAATGCTTTGGCTGGATTTTTAAAGGCTGAAATTTATTTTATATACAGTAAGCCTTAACTTAGTGTCATTCATAAATTCTTGGAAACAGTGACTTTAAAGGAAACGATGTATATTGAAACTGATTTTACTACAGACTAATTGATATAAACAAGGGTTAAGTTCTTACAGAATATTTCTAGCACAACAACATCACCAAACTTCTAAAGACCTTAAACACTTCTAATGTTAAACATTGAAATAAAAGCAAGCCGTGTATACATTTTGGAAAGATTAATAAAAACTGGTAAGATAATTATTTTTCAATTTGCTTATTCCAACTGAGGGTCATGGGTAGCCAGAGCCTATACCTTCAGCTTAAGGTGTAAGACAGGAATTCACCCTAGACAGGACGCCCTTCCGTTTCAGGGCCACTCATACCCACACTCACTCGGAGTGGGACAGTCGAGACACAACAGTTAACTTTACATGCAGGTCTTTGGGATGTGGTCGTACTCCCGAGAGAAAACCCACGCAGACATGGGGGAGAACATGCAAACTGCACATGGACAGTGACTCCAGCTGGGATTCAGTTTTTGTTCCCATCAACATTATAATAAAATGATGTTGAATCAAATGAGGTTATTTGAGGATCCGCCGTATATAAATACAGTTGACTCTTGAACAACATGGGTTTGAACTGCACTTATACATGTATAAGGTCCACTTATACACAGAATTTTTTCATGTACAGTACTGTAAATGTATTTTCTCTTTATAATTTTCTTAATAGCATTTTCTTTTCTCTATCTTACTTTATTATAAGAATACTGTATGTAATAGACATAACATACAAAGTATATGTTAATCGATTATGCCATCAGTAAAGCTTTTAGTTAACTGTAGGCTATTAATAGTTAAGTTTTGGGGAGTCACAAGTTATACTTGGATTTTTGACTGCATAGGGACACCCCTAACCCCTGTGTTAAGAGTCAACTATTATATATAAAATTCAGAATATTATTATTCAGATATATAATTTAAAAAATATATGTTTATTCAATATTTCTGTTATATATATGTGTGCTTGACTGTACATAATTTGGTGACTATATATCTATGATAGGAATTTCTGAATATTTGCCAATTACTTAGGAAATTGAAATGTGACTAGAGTGTTTTTGGCCTTGTTAGTGTTATTAACTTATTTGACAGGTAGTTACCGGGCTCTCACCCTGGACCTTGCTCCATGTTGGCACTGGAGATACTGTGGCATGTAGGCATAGTTCTTGGCCTTATGGGGCTTATAGTCTTGGAGGGGTGAAGGAAGAGAGAAAGACTTTAATCAAACAAGCACACAAATAAATAGATAATTAGAAATTGTGATGAATGCCCTAAAGGAAAGATAAATGGTACTATTAACACCTGTGCTTAGGGATCTGACTTAGGAAGGATGGTTCAGGAGAGGTTTCTCTGAGCAAATATTTAACTTGAGCTCTGAAAGATGAACAGGAGTTAACAGGAGTAAAGCGGTCGGGAAAAGCATTTAGGCATTGGGTACAGATTAATTGTGTTTTAACAAATGAAGTTCAGAACAGGGAGGAGAGTACAGTATAATAAGAAGTCAGGCTGTGATCAAACATGCCTGGGTTTGAATCCTGGCTCTGCCACTTGGTATGTGTTATTAGGCAAGTCACTTCACCAATATGTACCTTAGTTTTCTCATCTGTAAAACCGCATAGGGTTGTCATGAGGATTGAAAGACTTAATGTATAAAGCTCTCAGGCAGTACGTGGCATATAACCTTCTCTGGTTTATTGCATATCAACTACTGATTTCTAATGTGATGCTGTATTAACTAGGGGGATTAAAAAGTCCAATCCTTCAATGTTGAGGACAAGGCCCAGGTAAATTGAGTGGTTTCCCAAAGATCAAAGAATTAGTTGATGGAAGGCCTGACCCAGGAAAATAATCTTTTAAAAATTCAATTCAATGCTTTTTTTTCCCCCCTAAATCATTGCTTCTCTATTCATTCACACAGTTCTAAAGGTGCATTTGCATACTTAGAACTGAACATGATTATCTTTTATTCATCACATTGTTGGCACATTTCTTAGAATGTGTTTGAACATGGTTTGGGTGTGGCTCTGGGTGACTTGAATTTGGTGGCTAGATTCAGAGTCTTTTTGGGGTCGCTGGTTTCCTCTTGGAATAGAGTGGTACAGTTGCAGAATAAGTTGATTTTAATTTGATGGTCATATTGGCAGCTATCAGCACTTACTTAGTCAGTGTATGCCAGGCACATTACTGGTACTGTAGCACAGGAATGGACACTCATAAATATATGACACATACGGTCCTACTCTTGAGAATGTGGACTTAATGGGGTTTAGTATTAGATATCTAAATCAATATTACTTCTTGCAAATGGCTCACTGCTTTGAGGAATGTATGAGAGCTGTTTGCTGGGTTGAGGAGGGAGCACAACCAACTCCCTGGAGAAGAATTCATCCAGAACGTGACAGGAATCTCAAAGGCCCCAGATATAATGACCTAAAACACCATAAAGTTGTGACATGCTATAGAGGGAGCCCTTTATCATGCTCACCTGTATATGTGTGGGGTGAGGTGGGCATCATGGAGCAGGAATAGGGCCATGGCTATCTTGAGAGAGATCTGTGTTTTCATTAGATATATTTATGTTTGGGGAAACTTAATGTGACTTTTGGTATATAGTCAGTGTAGTTATTTCTACATTGTTGTGATGGGATTCAAAAATCGAAACTTGAAAGTTTCCAGTTCATTCTGATGAGTCATTTGCCATTCTTATAAAGGTAGATGCTCAGAACTCAATATCTCCCCTGAAAGCTATAGTAAACTCTATTTCCCATCTGACTTTTAGGTTATAAAAAGTAGGGTCTTATGTGGTAATACTTTCTATTTCTCAGAGAACCGTTATCTACATTATCATATTTGATCCTTGCATTATTATCCATGTTATAGGTGAGGAAACTGAGGTTCGACAAGGGCAACTGACTTCTCTGCATAAGTGGGACCTAGGGTAGGACCTTCTTGAACAGTTTGATCCTGATTTTCCAGATGGAGGATTTTATTTATTAGAATACAGGTAAGGAATCTTTTAGGAAATCATTTTTTATAAATTAAAATGGCCACCGTAAGTGCTGGGCTTCCCACTAGAGCTGGGTAGGGTACTGTGATGTTAATGCACAAAAAAAGAACCTAGCAGGTCTGAGGTGGAATTCTTCCAGTGGCAGGATGTTAGGGGTGTAGGAATCATGGCTGACCAGCCGCAGTAGTAGTAGGTAGGAATGCAAGGCTGTTTGAATTGTAACTCCATGGAGTTAGGATTCTTCTGTTTTATGAAGAAAATTATGAAGCACTGTGTGGAACAGTGATTCCTTTCCCAGGAGCTGGTGGATACAGTAAAATTAATACTGCAGAGATAATGTGGATATTTAAAAAATACTCTTGCCCATTTACAGCCCAGTTATGATTCTACTCATGCTGCCCTACCTAAAAAAATTTTAAAAGCAGGGGAGGGGGAGAAGAAAGCTTACTGTGAACCTTTCGTGTGGCTTCTTTGTGTCATAGGGCTTGGCAAATTTCTTAACTGAGTTTAAAATTTTCCCCTTATTTGTTATCTCCTTTCCCACATCTGAATATTCTTTAAATGTTTAAAAGTAATAATTTTAATTTAGTTGGAGACATAGGTAAAATTTTCAGGCTGAGTATCCTGTAATATTTTATTTATATAAAACTCTCAGGTTGTAGAATGTCTAGGGTTGTCATTTCAAGGGTATCTGAAATTATTTGCTTTTTTTTCTGTTGAAAAGCAACTTTCATCTATTCTTCTTGTATAACCAATATAAAGCAGCTCCCAAGTTACTCTCCCAAAACCACTGTTTTGTTTTATCATAGCAGTTATCAGCATCTGTTTTATTTTTCATTCTTTTGCTTCTTTTTTTCTCTATCTCCCCCCCCCCCCCCACAAACTGTACCTTGCCTTTCTTGTTCAGTGCTGCATCCCAGAGCCTCAGACAGAGACTGGCCTATGAAGGAAATCATTGTTGAAGGTCGTTAAATTAATGACCTTCTCTTGAAACTATTTTCTGATTTTTTTTTCTTTTATCTTAAGATTGCAAAATAGAGGGCAGCATGTTTTACCCACTGAAGCTCACCCTGATGACACTGTTACTGGGTAAGTGAAGCCAAGGGACAATGGGGAGGAGTATTTGATTCATCATAAGTCTCATGCATTTCAAAAGCCAATTTTGTGTATTTTCATTTCCCCTTGGTTTGTTGAAAACAGAAACCCTAACACGGAACTTTATAGTTTTGCTAAAACAATTGTTTCGCTAAAACATCTGCTTTTGAAGCCATGTAGCAGACTCTTTCTTGGAAAGCTGAATCTTCCTCTGTTTCCTATAGAAACAGAATGCCTTTGGGTTCTTACTGGGTATTCTGGAGAAAGTCCCAGAATCCCTGTAATTGTTTTTACGCTTTAGCCATACCAGCCTTCTTGCAGTTTCTCCAAAGCACTGAGAGCCCTTTCCCAATTTGGGATAGTTTCTTTTGCTTGGAACATTCTCTCCCCACCTAACCCTTGCAAACCTGCCTAAGGCCTCCTTAGCCTTCAGGTTTCCCTTTAAGCTCCACTTCTTTCTAACAAGCCTTCTCTGGCTGCCTCCTCAGACCAGATTGGAGTCTCCTGTTTATGTAACCCAATTGGTCAGGAAAGCTTCTTACTGCCCATTTCTTATCTTCACTTTTTCTAACTTTTTCATCCATTTCCCCCCTTGTCTTTCTCTCTATCCCAAGGGTATATCTCTGTAGGAAGAATAAATTAATTAGGTACTTCGCTTTCATACCTTTTTTTTCTCTTTTTATTCATTTTTTAAAACTGTGGATGGTGATTTAAACATTGGCTCAGCAAAGTACACCAAAAAATTGCCTTTGCTCTAGTTTCAGGCAACAGAGAGAATGCATAAACATGCACACACACACATGCAGAAATAATATGCATTAGAGAATATTTTTCATGAATTTTTTCATGATTTCAGAGGCTATTTAGACATGTTCTCTCAGAGGTCTATGAAGCAGCCTGCAGGTTTTGCTCTTCTCTCCAGAGAGTTAACAGTCCAAACCTGTGTGTAGAGGCTTGGTGGCCTCAGAGATTTTGTACTTCGTGCAGAGGTTTCCCTCCTTTAGAAAGTCTCATTTTCTTCACCCATTTCTCTGCAAAGGCTACTTGTCATGTATAAGCTTCTCTTCACTTTGGTCATTGCTCTTGCTTTCTCTCAAACCTTCATTTAATTCTACATATAACACACTTAATGTTAAATTAAATTCGCTTCTTATACCTTTAACCACACATAAAGTGGCTCAGTTCTTCCTGACAGGAAAACTCTAGATCATTTTTGGAGCTAATTTTGATTTCTTTCAAAATAATTCCCTCTAAAAGGTGTGGAGTTCATGTTTTCTCTTACATCTTCCCTATGGTGTGTGCCTGCTGTGGGGCATGAAGTTGATTCCTCTCAGGGCAACAGCTTGGATGAAAAGACTGGCACATTTTTTGTTTTTCCCATATGCATTCACTTGGCTCTTCTTTGATACAGACTGGCCAGCATCTAAACATGTCTTTCTTTATGTCGTTGTCTCTTTTCATAGAGCATATCTTGTGAAAACAGAAATGTTCGTGTAAAAAAAAGAAAAAGAAAAAAAGAAATGTTTGTGTAATGGCTTTCTCTTTTAGTGAAAAGAGAAGTTCCTTGAGTAATGTACAGATAGTAGAGTGGTACTGTATGTGCAAACACCTAGAGGCTGACAAGCCAGAGCTGTTGCCAAAGCTGGAAGAGAAGTGGGGGAGAAGGCAAATACAAAGGAAATTCAAGGGAAGAGCAGTGCTCTGTACTGGCCTAATTACAAGGCCCTGTACTAAAGCCAGAATCAGCCAGTAAATTCAGAGAAGATTTTTGCGAAGGAACTAAAGAAAGAGAAAAGAGGAAGGAAGCAAAAATACCTGTGAATTGGCTTTTCAGATAGGGAACTGGTGGGAAACAAAAGAACAAGAGACATCCCAGTTCCTCTTTATGGGTGTCAAAATACATGACCTGAAAGGAGGGACTTCAGAGTTTCTCTTTCTTTAGAAATGAGATTGGAGGGAGAATTCTGGGAAAAGGGAAGGCACTAGCTAGGAGAGTGGAACCAGTTAGCATTTATGTAGTGTGAAGATTGCAGAAACTCCTGATTTGAGCCATGTGGTTAACTAGAGGGTATTTTTCTTACCCTTGGGAATGCCATGCTAGTTTGAGTGAGGGGCCTCTGGGCTGTGTTGGGTCTTCTGGGGAGGGAAGGTGTACAGAACTTGGTGATTAATACTGATTTTTGCTGTTGAGGATATTTGTCTAAATGATGTCTCCTCTTGCCTTTGACTTCTATAGATTATTTCTTGGGCCTGAATGACTTGATTGTTTCCTCCCTTGAGCTAACAGTCCACGTGGGTGATTCAGCGCTAATGGGATGTGTTTTCCAGAGCACGGAAGTGAAGCGTGTGACCAAGGTAGACTGGACGTTCTCATCAGGAGAGCACACAAAGGTAAAAAGGAGGAAACATTACTGTGTAGTACAAGCCTTTGGCCAATGATGTCAGGACAGTGTGGGGTGAGAGAGAATCAGGTCTTCAGGTGCCAGGGGGTGATGTTGCAAGAGCTTGGGTTCTGGAGCTTGTCAGAACTGGGTCTCTTCTCAGCCTGGACTCTTGGCTTTGTAATCAGCTAGACAAGTTATTTAATCTCGATGATCTCCATCTGCAGAGGTGAAGGTGAAGATAATTATAAATGGTAATGCTTAAATTTCAGGTCACTTAGAAGCTAATGGGAGACATATGCATAAAGTTATTTCACTTTCTTTTCTAATTTCTGCCCTTTGGAGAGTAGTATCAGTGCACGGGAGCGGTGAGATGGTGGGAGAGCATTGGTCTAGATAGAAGGGTTATGGCCTAAGCATAAGAATGATGTCACAATAATAGTTTTTTGAGGGGATGGGGAGCTGGGGGGAAACAGATTCTTTCAGCATTCCACTGCCCCATGTATGTGCTTGGAATCTTCTTTTTCTCCTTCACAGCTGCTTGTGGGTTGGGGTTAGCAGATGCAGCATGGCTGAATGAGGATTTCATGGAAGCTCTTTGGAGTAGGAAACAGTGTCTTAAGCCCCATCGGAGATTTAGAGATACTTGTATGTCTGGATCATTTGTGAATCATGTCCTAAGTAATGTGTTAACAATAAGGTCCTAATATTTGCAAATAAAATATTGTTTTCTGTAGCTCAGAACAAGTTACCCCTATATTGCTACTCTCACTCAAATTTTTATTACTATTTATTATTATATGAGGGATATTCACAGTGAAAGTAGAAATAAGAATTCCTAGGAGTCCCCCTCCCAGCCTGCAAACCACTTCCTCTTGATGGCTTGATGACTCTCAAGCCTTATGTGATGCTTCCTTAGAGTAAGACAGACTGGAAAGGAGTGACAGCCAAAATGCCAGGAATTCTCACAACAGCCAGCCTGTAGGATTGCATTACGCTTTTGAATGCCATCTAATCTGGGAGTCATGCCAGAAGATGGGGTGATGATGGGAAGTGGTTTTCAAAAGTTGTGAGTTTGAATCCCCAGAGTAATTTTCAAAATGGATGTTACATTTTACCTTAAACCGTTAGAAATGAAAATGCGTGGACCATATTTCTCCATTTGTCTTTGTATGAATGAGCCACAGAGCCTTGTGCAAGTTAGAGTATTGCCTGGCACATACTATTATTAACTGGGTAACAAGTACTTTTTGGTTATGATGATGACGACTGTGCTGCCTCCACAGAACAGGGTATTTGGAATCTAGACTCCTAGGTCTGGTGCCACTGACTAGATATTCTCCAATGTTGTATTACTCTCCAGGATGATTATGTACTATATTATTATGCCAACCTCAGTGTGCCTGTGGGGCGCTTCAAGAATCGCGCATACTTGGTAGGGGACATCTTACACAATGATGGTTCTCTCCTGCTTCAAAATGTGGAAGAGACTGACCAGGGAAGCTTTACCTGTGAAATTCGCCTTGAAATGGAGAGCCTGGTGTTCAAAAAAGCAGTGGTGCTGCATGTACTGCCAGAGGAGCCCAAAGGTACATGAATGCTTACTTAGAGAAGGAGGAAGGAGCAAGCGGTTTGATGTGCGAAAGGGGAAGGGAACTCATTTTGTGACTAAATGCCAGCCATTGGGCTAGGTACTTACTACAGAGTGAGTCCTCAATAGTGTTCTTTAAGTAAAAATAATGATGATTATTATTTCATTATTACTTTAAACATATTTTATCCTCTTGAAAATGCTGTGAAGGAAATACTGTTGTTTTCGTTTTACAGATGAAATAACTGAGGCTTAGAAAGGTTAAGTGACTATGCCTAAGGACATATATTTATTAAATGTCATATTCAGTACTTGGACATTGTCACCTCTGACAACAAAGTCCATGTTCTTTTTACTATACCCCAATACTTCCCATCAATTATCCACATTGATGACATGTTTGTACTTTATAGGACCTATACTAAGTGTTCTGAAGGATAAAAAAGAAATGAGAAGACTTCTCTAACTTCTTTGGTTCTCATTTTCCCATATAAATGGAGGGACTGGCTTGGTATGTCTGTGGTTTAAAAACTGCTCTGGAACCCTCACAGTCCAAGGAACCTGGTAGGGCACACAGGGCGAGAATAAGGGTTGATAGAGGACCTTGTCCAGTAGGACTTTAGGTTTCCACCTCCACTGCAACCAAAGTCCTTTATCTTTCCCTGTTTAATTCATTGGGCTTCCCAGGTAAGATTTTATTTTAAATGAAGAATTCTGCTTTAAAAAGTTTGAAAATCACAGAATTCAATATATTCTTTAAAAGTGTGATATGGAAGGAACAATCTATGACCTTGGGAAAGCTTGCAGTCTAGTTAGGGACCCAGAATCTGAACCCACCCCTCCTCACCAGCTAGTTAAGGTCCATTCTTATAATGAGTTCCTTTTTGGTGATACTTATCACCCCTGTTCAGTTGTATCTTCCTGTTCACCTGAGTTTGTGTTCTTTGTCCTCTGACCAGCTTTGGGTACAGTGCTTGGCACAGAGTAAGCAATCAATAAACATTTGTTGAATGAATGAATGAGTGTCCCTCACTTGAATTTGATTTCTGGAAAACAGAGTTGTAGGAGAAATGATAGAAGGTAGCTTCTGTCTTCCTAATTTTTTCTGCTTTTTTTCAGTTGGCATTTTTCTGATTCCAAAACTATGGTTATCTAGGAAGAGGAAATGAATCAGCTGCTTTTGTGCCTAAGGGCTATTACCTTTGGGCTATGGCTTTCTGTCTTGTCCTCTGATGCCATGCCTAAACACTTGTCCATGTAAGCATTACCTTACATGGGTGCTTTTTCCTGCTTAGAAGAGACACAGAGGGAATGAGCCAAAGGAGCTGATTTCAAGAGTTGAGTCCATGGGAATAGGCTAGAACAATTTTAGGGGTGACTGTATATTTCCCCATTAGCCAGTGGAGCAACTTGTATTCATTTTTCCCTCTAGCCAGAGTGGGAATAGATCCAACTCCTAACAGTTTGCCTAGTGGCCAGTGCAAAGTTGTCCAACTTGCTTGTTGGAAATTGTCTCCTCCCATGTGAAAACTGCATTTGTGCAGTCATCTGTAATTTTCTCTACAAAGTCTACCCTTCAGTTTATAATTTTTTGATTCTACTACTTTAATTCCTTTTTTCATAGTTCTTATTTAAATACCAACTTCCTATACTTTTGCTCTGGAATGAGCCATCCTTCCACTTATGTGAGGTGGTATGGCATAGTGAGTGAGAAAACTTGGACTTTGTTTTCACTCAGGCCTAGGTTTGAGTTCTGGCTCTATGCTTTACTGGCCACATGGGTTTGGTCTCTTTTACTTTTTTCCTCTGTAAAATGGGAGGGTAATGGTGTATATCTCAAAATATTGTAATGACTAGTTGAAAAACTATGTACAAGGTGTGTAGCACATGCCTGGTGCATTGAAAGGATTCAGAAGATTTAGTCATTATTATACATTTAAAAATAGAGTTCAGTTTTTAATGTGTTGATAGAATTAGAGGGCGTTTCCTTCTCTAATGGTATTCTTTGCAGTGAATTTTTATTACTTTCAAAATAATTCCCTCTATAGAGTTTCAAGTTCATAATATTTTCTTTTGCTTTCCTCCCATTATGCATTTTTCCTCTGGGCAGGAAGTTAATGTTCTCTCAGGGAAACAATTTGAATGAAAAAGTCAGCTTATACACTGTGTTTGTTTCTTCTCGAGCTTGTTTAATGTGCTTTTAAAGGAACTTTGTCCAGTTAAGACTTAGGCTTGTGTCTCTCTAAATACCATCCTGCCTTTCATTTCTTAATTGACTTCATGGTTGATTTGAATAGATCATTAATGAAAAAAATCTGAAATATCTAATTGTTTTTTTTTTCAAGGACTTCTTGAAATGACTTATGCAGTAAACATATCATGGAGTCAGCTGCTTATACAAATAAGTGGAAGGAAGAGCCTAGGACTTGGAAAGCCAGGAGGGGAAGGGGGATTTGGTCAGGGAGTGGGGCAGGGATTGAAACAGAAAAGTCAGGGGAAAGCTGTCTTTTGTTTTGGCCTAATTAGCAAGGAGTTCTGTGACCTGTTATGTAGCCAGAACTGTTCTAAGCAAGTCCTAAGACAACTCGTAAAAGGAAGTTGAGGAAAGTCACCCATGATTCAGTTTTTCAGCTAAGAGAGCCAGTGGGTTATTTACAAGAGTGAGAGGTATGTAACTTTCCACTTCCTGTTTTTGTTAAGCAGATGTGGGTATCTAAGAAGGTGAACAGAAAGTGGTGGGCTTCGAGATTTTTCCGTACTTTCTTTAGTATAAACTTGAAGTGGAGTTGGGGTCATGGGAAAAATTCTGGTAAAGGGGAGGGGCAAGGGAATTAAAGAGGACCAGGATGTATTTATTGTAGTATGAAAACTATAGGACCCCTTAGACTTGATGTATGTGGGTAGCTAGAGGATATTGTGTTACCCACGGAATGTCATGTTGGTTTGAGTGAGAGGCCTCTGTGTACCTTGTCGGTGCCTGATCATCTGGATTATCTGTGGAAAGAATGTGTGTAGTATTTGGTGGTAACATTAATTTTACTGTTGAGGATCTTTGACTAAACGTTATTTCTTTTAGAAGTTCTTTGACTTCTATGGATTATACCTTGGGTTTGACTTGATATATCATTTTATTCCCAGAGCTCACCGTCTATGTGGGTGATTCTACTTATATGGGATGTGTTTTCCAGAGCACAGAAGAGAAACACATGACCAAGGTAGACTGGACGTTCTCATCAGGAGAACACACCAAGGTAATGAGGAGGAACCATTACTGTGTGGTTGAAGCCCCTGGTGATTGGTGTCAGGACAATGGGGGAGAGGGAGAATCCAGGCACAAGGTGCCATGCAGTGGTATTGCAAGGGCTTGGTCTTTAGATCTTGTCAGAACTGGGCCTTCTCCTAGCTTGGCCACTTGGCTGGGCAATGTTAGCTTCCTGGTAGGAAAAATGACTCTAACAAAGATAATTAAGATAAAAAAGATAATGAAGAAGGAGAAGGAGGAGGAGGAGAGGAAAATATTTAACTTTGGGGTAGTGAAGATACATGTATAAGATAGTCCATGTAAAGCATTTGTACATGAACTGGCCACTGCATTTTAGTTTCCTTCATCCTCTCTCTTCTTCTCTTTGCAGAGTTGATGGGAGAATTAAAGGGATGATTTTTGTGACCTATCCAGGAAAGCTATGGGCTAGATATAAGAATGATTATATTCTTATTCTTATTTGGGTTATTTTTGTGAGTTTTCTTCTGTGCTTCATTGCCCTATTTATAGAATAGAGGGAATTTCTGCTGTATTCATGGATACTTTGAATGTTGGGATTAGTAGATCCTGGGGGCCAGGGTGAGGAGTATTTCATGGGAACTCTGAATCAGTAAATAGCAAGACCGCTAGACCTGTAAATAACAACTGTGGCATGGTGATGTACTTATGAGTTAAGCTGTGTTGTGAGGGACATCCCAAGTAACTTATTGTTAATAAAAGTTAAAGTGGAAAGTTTGTAAAAGTTATAGCTTTTCTAAATTAAGACATATGCCGGATCATTCCTATAAAAAAGTCATTTAAACTCACTTGATCCTATATGCTGTCTGAGTGGGTCAGGAAAGGTGGCACCACAGCAGATTATGAGGAATTATATGTAGGCCTAGGTACACCTCATGTTTTTAAATATCATCCGCCAAGTGAGTCACAACAGAAAATAGGATGAGAATGAACATTTTGAATTGTGAATTTGAGTCATAAGAGACAAGAGGTTATGGACCAGGTCTGTATACACATTTCCATTTCCTTTTCTTAAAAGCTTTTAAAAAATAATGTTAACACACCTTAATAAAAAATTCAAACATTTATTTAAGAAGTATTTTTTTAAAAAAACATCTGCTATGCAATGTAAGCCCCTGGCCTGATGGGGTACTTATAATCAAGATGGGGGGAGAAGCATAGTAAAATAATGAAGAAATAAATATTGAATATGTCACAGTAAGTGCTATGGAGAACAAAAAAGCAGTCTTGTGGCTATTTTAAATAGGTGGTCAGGGAAGCCTCACTGAGAATGTGACATTTGAACAGAGGTCTGAAGGAAGTGAGGGAATGAACCATGTGTATGTCTGGGGAGAACAGTGTTCCAGGTACAGGCTCTGAGGCCAGTACTCAAGGAGCAGCAAGAAAGTTACTGTGGCTGGAATGAAGTGACTCCAGTAGGTGAGGGAAGAACAAGTAGAAAATGAAATCAGAGAGGAAAAGGGGATAGGGCAGATTATAAAGGGCCTTGTACTTTTAGTAAAATGAAAGGGGATTTTGAGCAGAGGAGTAATATAATTTAACTTATATCTCTAATGATTCATCTGCTGAGAATATGCTGTATTAAGAGTAAGTAGGGAGATAAGTAAGGAGGCTTCTTGCAGGAATCCAGGTGAGAAATGGTGGCTTGCACCAGAGTGCCACCAGAGTGACATGAGAAGTAGCTGGATTTGGGACATATTTTAAAGCTAGAGATGATAGGATTTATTGAGGGATTTTAGATATGAGTTGTTCAAGAAAGGGAAGAGTTAAGGATGACTCCAAAATTTTTAGCCTGAGCATCCGGAAGAAGGTGTTGCCATTTACCAAGATGGGATGGACTAGAAAGAACTGGTTTGGGGGAGGAAACTTGGAGTTCAGTTTTAGTCATGTTTTAGATTTCCTATCTGAATTCTGAACTGGAAATCCAACTGGATTTCCTGTCATAAAAAGGAAAGGTGTACTTTTACTTTGTTTTACTGGAGAAGTGTAAAAAGTGGAAGTCCCTCATTTCTACTTTCCTCATCCCTCTCTTCAGATGGAACAACTACACATGCCCGCACACATGAGTGTGTTGATACCTTTGTGTTATCTAATACTTTCTGATAATACCAGTACTGCCTACACATTCGAGGTCTCTCAACCTCCCTTCCCCCACTCCCCATACTCCCAGTACTTGCAATTTCATACATGTTGTCTTTTCCTTCTAGGAGGAGATTGTGTTGCACTATTACTCCAAACTTGCTGTACCTGTGGGGTACCTCCAGAATTGGGGCCGTTTCCAGAACCGTGTAACCCTCGTTGGGGACCCCACCCGCAATGATGGCTCCATCATGCTCAATGGAGTGAAGGAGTTTGATGGAGGAAGTTACACCTGCAGTATCCACCTTGGGAACCTGACATTCAAGAAAACTATTGTGTTGCATGTGATTCAGAAAGAGTCCCAAAGTATCTAACATTTGGTTGAGAAGGGATGAGGGACCTCATAGCTGGTAGGCATGGCCAGGACTAGTGTGAGGCCTGAGAGGCTTTTAGGGTGCAAAAGTGAAAGAGGCATTATTTAGATGATGCACGACCCTGAGAGTGATGCTTCCTTAAATTTGGTGCCTTGGGCACCTTGGTTAGCTCACCCTAGTTCTAGCTCTGGTGTTAAGGAAAAAGGAGCCAATATTTAGTGAACACCAGCCCTCTGCTAGACCTCACCCATTGGTAGTGCAATCTACCAATTTAAAGATCCAAGAGCTCAGAGATGAATTGGAGTTATGTTCAAAGTCATTTTTACCTAGCTTCAAAGGAGAGGTTATATGATCTGTGAGGAAGGGAAAATGATTCTGAGCTGGTGAGAGACAGCAGAAAACAGAGAAAATGGGAAGGGACCAGAACCAAAAATAGAGGGGTTTTCTGGTCAAAGGTTCTGTATTCTGGCAAACACTGTGCTTTGAGGCCAGAGTCTAGAATAAAGACTCAATTGTGTTGACTGAGAGAGGTTGATAAGTGAGGGGTTGAAGTTAAAACTATAACCCAGTTAGCAGTCAGGATGTGGCCTGTGGACTTTGTCTTTCACTAAGGCTCTCGAAAGTTGGCTGTGGTTGGTTGGATGTAGGGAAGGGGATGAGGATGGAACACACCTCGGTACCTCTGGCAGAGACTGAAGTCTCTGGAGGCACCTCCTCGTTAATAGCTAAGGGTTCCAGCTGGAGAGGGAAGCAGGACAGATAGATTTCTTCACTCTCAAAAATCTTATTTCCACTTCACAGATAAAATGCAAGCCATTAGTGCAAGCTCATTCAACTTCCAAGGCCTCCCTACCCACAAGCATGTCTGTACTTGCTCCCATCCTTATCTCTGCCTTGCTGTGTTGAGCTCCCTTCTGCCTGGGCTTATCTGGACCCCTGTGCTCAGGTGTATTCGCTCCCCCTTCTCAGAAACCTCACAACATGGCTCTGTAAGCTTTGACTTTCCATTGGCTCCTACCATTCATCATATAAATATGCTCAACTCTTCCTCTTATCTGTGTCTTTGTCTACTTTAGCTCTTATCCTATAAGAGCTTTTTCTTAAAATGGCTTTATTGAGCTACAACTCACATACCATACAATTTACCCATTTAAAGTGTACAACCCAATAGTTTTTAGTATATTGACCTACACAACCTTCACCACAATCAATTACATATTTATTTCTTGATGTAGCCTAATAGCTTACTAAAGGGCTTTATGTGGTCTCTCTTGTCTCTTCTCCCATTTACTCCCAAGTGCACCATATTCTGGTTCCTGCTTTGGTCTCTAGCTTAGATCACCAGTGATACTCTAATTGCACATCAGCCTTCTTTACCTCAGTAACATTGGACACTACATTCTATATGTATTCAATATATTCTGTGTTGGACATTATCTATCTTTATATATCTCTATGAACTCCACCCAAATACTCTGCAGATACTTCAAATACAACATATCCAAACCTCTTCCCACGTACCTCTTCCCAGACCATCTCCTCAACCTCAGTTAGTGTCACCACCATCTACACAGTTACCTAACTAGGTGCTTGGGAGTTGTACTTGATTCTTCCTTTTCCCATGACCCCCAATCTAACAGGTCAACAAGCCCTATCATTTTTACTATTGACTTTGAATCTGCCTTTTTTATAGTACATCACTACCACCTTAGTTCTGGTTGTCTTCATCTCTGTCTTAGACTCTAGGCCTCTAACTAATCTCTACTTTCATTCTCAGCCACTGCTCATTCTTCATGCAGCTGTCAGTGCCACCTTTCTAAATTACACATCTGAACATGTTATTCCATGGCTTGTAATCTTTCAGTGGTTTCTCCATTGCATGCAGGAAAAAAAAAAAAAAAAAAAAAAAGAAAGCCAGACTCCTGGTTGAGCTAATAAAGGTCCTTCATGACTTCGGCCCTTATTTCCTATCCAGCCTCATTCCCCACCATACCCACCAATGCAGCTTTTGAGCCAGATCTATAGAACTATTTTTAGTTTCTAAAAGCACTATCCTGTCAGGCCTCCAGACCTTGTGCATAATGTCCCCTCTGTCCTTCCCCATGTGTCTTTCCCCAAAACTTGATATTTCCTCTAAGATTCCACTTAAACTTTAGAACTTTTGCTGACAAATTCTCATCTTTGGCTCCCCATATAATTGGATACTCTTTTTTCTCTGTGCCCCTCTGCACCCCATGTGGACTTCTATCATAGCACCCATAGCAGTCTGTGATTTTTCTGTTTACATGTTTGCCCCTCTCCTTGGAGGCAGGGACCATGAATTATTCATGTTTGGATCTTCCGTGTCTACTGATATCTGGTGCCCATTAGATCTTTGATGTATGTATTTAGAGTGAATTGAGGAAATGAATGAAGGGTACCATATGGGTAGAAGTGCCTCTTGGTATCATGACCATGGGGCTGAGTGTTGTGGCATAGGTCCTTTTGAAAACAATCACTTTCCCATAGAAAGAGCGGTAGCCTCTAAGATATCTGTTATTTCTACATCATTTGGTAAACCACATTTTAAGATAGAATTGTTAATGCAAAAGGAAACTATACAGGTAACGCACTATCCTCTTCTCCCATCCAACTTAACCTATATTTTAGGGGTAAGCAGGGGTGTCAGACTTAAGTTCTCAATTTAATAGGGACCAGTATAGTCCTAGTGTTTTAACACTGAGTGGAGTCTGGCCTTCTGCCCCTACTTCCTGACCTGTCTGTTGCTACTACTTGACATGGAACCAGTGGGCTCTCAGCTCTTTTCTGGAATATTGAGGCCCTCATTGTTTTTCTCCTTTCCCAAGCACTGGTGACTCCAGCAACTCACAGACCTGAGATCCTGGGTGGTAATCAGCTGGTGATCATCGTGGGGATTGTTTGTGCCACTATCTTGCTGCTTCCTGTTCTGATATTGATTGTGAAGAGGACCAACAGGAATAAGAGGTACAAGGCTGCTCTCACCTCTTAGGTTGGGAGGCTGGAGGTGCAGGACTGCCTCTAATCTGAAGTGAAAGAGGATGATAGGGCCTTAACCGTGCCATTTTCACAGAAAGGGGTATTTCAAAATAGAATCATCCTTACATGGTGTCATATTAGACATCATCTGATAGCGACCCCTGCCCCTTTGCTTGTGAAAGGCCTTGTACATTTTCACCTCATCATCATCATCATCATTCACTTTGGTATTGTACAAAGATTTCCAGCTCTTTTAAAAAGGGTGGTCTAAGTAGAGCATAATTAAGAATATAAATCTTAAGCAAGAACTATAATGGTTCCATTCAATGCCTGAAAGAAAATGATTTTTAAATTATCCACTATATATGCTTCATCTGGCAGCTTAGATCTTGAGGGTTATCAGTGACTTTATTTAAAGGACCAGATTCTAATTATGGCAAGCTATTTTTGAAAGGGTGCCCTCAAGTCCTAAGTTATTTGTTGTTGAAATGTATTTTTAAAAACTTGAATTTAATACATAGTTCTGCCAGTATCTCAAAAATGCCCAGATACCCTGACATGGGCACTCGTGTTTTACTGGCTGTTGGCAGGTACATCCCTCAATTTACTAAGCTTTTGATGAAATATGTTGCTAGGGAAAATAGATGCTTGTTGAGATAGTGTCATTGGAAAAGGGCCCCCATTAAGACTAGGTAATACTGATTTTTGAATTTCCTTTCCCCATGGAACATAGATTCTGCAGAAAGTTGCTTATGCCAGCTACGTTTACACTTCCACTCCCTGGGGCTCTCTGACCTTGTTTTAAATTTGATTGGTTTCTCTGAGAGTCTTTGCTCTGGGCATGCTGATAGCACTGAACTGAGAGTTAGACAATCTGGGTTTCATATCAGCTCACTTCCCCTCTCTGGGTCTCAGTTTTTCTCAAAATGGAGAGTAGCACTTCCATGACTACTAGTATATTCTGAAGAAATAGTCAGAGTTATATGCTGAGATATGTGTATAAATATGGTCACTGTAGCATTTATTATAATTAAAAATTGAAATCATCCTGTGTCTGTCAGAAAGGTGATGATTCAAAGAATCATCCATTCAATGAGATACCTCACAACCCTGAATGTAAAGACAAGGAAAGATGTTCAATTCTATATTACAGAATATATAGTATATTTATAAAAAAGAAAATTATAAAATGCTCATTCAGCAGCATATATACTATATTTTGTGAGAGTGTGCTTGCATTGAGAGAGGTTTGGAAGGATCATTTAAAAATAATATCAGTGGTATTTGGGATAAAGGAGAAGGTGGGTCCTGTGAGTATAGGTGGTTTACTGGAACTTCAGCCTCCCACTGTCTACATTTATGTATTATTTGAATTATTTTACAATGAGAATATACAACTTCATAATCAAAAAATACAATAAAAATATTTCTACTTTGAGACAAAAAAATATGATTTCTAACTTTAACTCTGATTTTCTTTTTTAAAGCTCTACCTTAGGCCAAAATAGAAAAAAAGAAAATAGTGACAGATGCAGAAGGCAAATGGTCAAGATATCAAAGGCCAAAGGCTAGAAGGGGCCAGAGCTCACAGTTTGGGATGTTTGTGGGGATTTATTCCACTTGGCCTCCTGCTTCAGAGAGGCCAGGAGCCCTCTGAACTGATGTCTCACTGAGTTTCTGCTGCCCCCTGCTGGTGGAGCTACACTTTACCATGGTTCCTCTGTTCATTCACAGCATTGTTATAGACAGAAAGTTGTTAGAGTGATAATGGAAAAGTGAAAGCTGTTGTTCAGCCCAAACTATCTCCAGAATGCCTTCCTGCTCTCTGCAAAAGAGATAACACTTCTCAGGCTTGAAGACGAGCTGGGTAGGAGTCTAGAGAGACTAACTCCTGTTCTGGGGTCTCTCACAAAGCTCTGAGGGGTCTCGTGTAGGCACCTCTTGAATATACAGTGCTGGCCAGTTAATGCTACATGCTTTTTATGCCTTGCAGTTCAGTAACTTCCACAGCCCTGGTAAAAAGCCTGGAGGACACAAAGAAAGCTCACCCAGAGGTAAGAGAAAAGCACTGCCATTTTGCTGTTGTACCCTGTGAGGGTGAGGTAGATATCATCCAGTATCAGGCGTTTTGTTATCATTCCTCTGTAACCTGGTCTTAACTCATCACGATATTGCAGCATGCATACTAGTGCCTGGAACAGAGCAGGGGCTCAGGAAATCATCAACACTGGGAACAAATCCCCAGGGAGTGGGGCCAGCCCAACCTGAGCAGCACATCCTGGTTGTATCTGAAGAAAGGGCACTGACTGGACTTGGAGTCAGAAAGCCCCAGTTCAAGTCCAGCTCTGTCACCTCCCCAAGCCTCAGTTTTCTTATTAGTAAAACCAAGATAAGGACAAGCATATTTGCTCTTTCATATGGTTTAAATAATGTGGTGATGTACAGCGCTTCTACGAGGCACTGTGTAAATATAAGGATGAATTGTGATACATTCGGGAGTTAAGTGAAAGAGCTGATGGTTAAGATGAAGTATTTAGGGACTTTTAGAAAGAGAGGCTCATGGAGCACTTTTTCTTTCATGATAGTTTGTAATAGAGCTATAAATGATTGCTATTAGGGACTGAGAAATGGACTAATTTCCTTGAACTCCTTTTTTTTTTTTTCTTTAGCTTTAAAAAAATCCCTTTTGGAATATTTACCTTTCTATCTTTTGGATTGTTTGCGACCCAAACATAGTGCAGGGGCTTCCAGAAGTCCAAGAATTTTTCACTGGATGACATTGCATCCCTAAATAGTGACAGGAATGGGAATCAGAAAGTACCACCAACCTCACAGATGCGAGGTTCAGAGAGGGTTTTCCCTGCCATATAAACCCTTTGAAACAATTGACGACAGTTAGCTACTGACAAATGCCAGCCATCCTGCCAAGAGTCTAATTAGAAGGAAATAACCACAGAGTAGATATAATTTGGCAAGATGAAGATTCCTGCTGCTAGCTAAACACCCATCAAACAAAGACTGTTTGGCTTTTGAAGCAAAGAATTTGGTTCTTAAGATTAGTGCTCTTTGCTGACAAGTTAATTTTCTTAATTTTGGGTTGACTGAGAACTGAATTATCATTATTGCTGATCATTCTCTAGCTCTCTGAACCTGGAGATTTTGGTGGTTGATGTCCTGTGAATAGTAAGTAATAGCTGGCCTTTTCTCTGGCTTATAAGATCTGCTGATTTTTGTACCATCTCCCCTCCCCCTCCAGAAACATGTTTACTCCTCAATAACTACACGGGAGGTGATTGAAGAAGAAAAATCAAGTGAAAAGTCAGAGGCCACCTACATGACCATGGTGAGGATGGTTCTGGGTGCAGTCGAGCCTGGTGTCTGGAGGTGGGAGGGGCTGGGGGGTAGACAAACTGGGGGGTGGTGGGTGGGGCGGGAAGTGTGGCTAGGTCACCTTGCGCAGGGCAGAGATTTTTCTCAGTAGTAGGAAAGTCAGAAGCTGAAGCTCTGCTGGATAGAAGAGTAATATCAAACTTGCCTTCACACCCAGTCTCAAGTATTAAGGGTGTTAGGCTAGAGTTGATTGATTTTAGTTGTGAAAAGCGGCACCTTCACTGGGGGTATGGTAAGGTGTCTCTGCCTCATCAGTACAACCCTGGTTAAATATGACCTAATAAAGAGGGCGCCGTAGACCCATGACAAGCCTTGTGTCACATGGATTATTTTCCTTTTTCTCAAAAGGTCCCTTCCAACTCTCTTAGATTTTTTTTGTTGTTGTTGTTGTTCTGTGACTTATGCCTTGGCATAATAATCTAACTGCCAAGAAGGCTGCATGCTGAATTCCTTATTATAATAAGATTGCTCCTTCCTCTTTGCTCAGTCCCCAGGGAAGTACAGCACGTAGAAAAGGCACCTGGAGTATAGTGAGTAATGTAAGGACAAAAGGAGTGAGCTGGCAAGGGACACGATGCCCTTTGTAGACTAATTATAGGTACTGGACCATGAAGGGTGCAATGTTCTGCTGGGTTCAGGAAGGTTGGCCTCCTCTGTGGGGGTGGATGATGGCTTCTGTTTGTTCCGGTTGCACCAGCACTGAGGACACATGACTCCCTGATGATTGCAGTAGAGAAGGGTTCTGCCAGGGAAATGTGAGATCAGATACCTGGCCTGGTTCCAGCAAGTGAAACAGTAGCTCCACTCTGAAGTTGTAGTTGAATATAGTCACCCCCACTCTACACACACATCCTTCTTCCATTATTGACATGTGATGCTACAGTAACTGCCAGGCCTCATCCTGCCTTTTAGAGACCTGCTGATACAGCTTGTATTTATGGCTACTACGGAGAGTGTCACCCACCTAGGATGATGCTATTTGCAGAAAGTCAGTGAGATAGAGATGGTGTAGGAATGAATCATCTTCAAAGCTACCTTCCCCATGTTCAGTGCTAGGTGCTTATGATTTAAACTCTGCAGAAAACAGCACCTCAGTCCTCTTGAAATGGATCCAATAAAACGAGTGTGATGAGAGGCCAGGGCTACAAACTCAATGGCCTTCAGGGGCTGCTTAAATTATTTTAAAACACTGTGTGCCAAATTAAATAAGCCTGTGGGTGAAGTCTGGCCTGCAGGCCACTTGTTTGAGACTACGGGAATAGAGGTGTTATCTGATAGGGAGCAGGGATAATATAGAACCTTTGATTTTTGTTGTCATTGTTGAATTGATTAAATTTGCTTGAATGAAGAGGCACCACACTGTGTCCCCTTTCTGAGGCTGTACAGCACAGTGATTAAGATCATAAGCTTTGGAGTTGGACACACCTGGGTCTAAATCCTGACTCATATGATTTTGGGCAGTACAGTAACTTAGCCTCTCTGAGCCTCAGTTTCCTTATCCTTAAAATGGGAATAATAATACCTACTTCCCAGATGGTGAGGATCAAAAGAGATAGTACATGTGAAATTCAGAATTAGGCCAGATAGATGGAAAGAGCTCAATAAGTGGTACCTATTATGATTGAAATATTTTTTTTTACAAATATCAAATATGCTTTGTTTGTATTTTTTCTTCCCCTGCAGCACCCAGTTTGGCCATCTCAGGTCAACACCAAATAACCAACTTGAAAAAAAGTCGGCTGGGGGAATGTGAAAAACAGAGCAAGCCTTTTGAGAAGAAAAGCGAGTTCCCTTCATTTTTAGCAGTGGCAGAGACTCTCCTCTGTATGTTCTGAGTCTCCATACCAGTTATTATGCCCCCTCCTCTCCAGTTGTCCTCCTGCCTCACTGGTTGGCCAAAGGGCTGAAGAGAGGGTTCAGAGGCTGGCAGAAAGATGGGGCAGCTCTGGAGGAACAGACCCTGATAAGGAAGAGCTTGGACTTGGTCCCTCTGGAGTGGGACACTGGCCCTGGGGACCCTGGCTTAGCTGCTGCAGTGGCCTCGAGCATCGGATCAGACCCTCTGCTTGGATGGTGTTCTTTATAGATGAGTATTGGGAAGAATGCAGAAATAAAAACCAACGCAAATGATTCCTTTGGCAAATTATCCCTAAATAAATGTGGCTTGTGGAAATCATCCTGGTTTTTATACCCTGGCTGAGAGGCCTGTGGAATGTTGGTGAGGAATTTATAGTCAGAAATTCCTGAAACAACTAAAGTGACAGAAGGAAAGACATACATACTGTGACTTAACATGTTAGGGACTGGTTTTGGTTTGGGGAAAATTTGGGGGTGGTGGTGGTGGAAGTAGGGTATGAATACAGCTCTAGGATTTAACCCAGGGCTTCTTAATTCTGGCTGGGTATCAGATGGCTGGTGGCTCTTTGCCAGGCCTTACCAGAGGTGTCCTGGAATTCCTAGGTGGAGCTTGGGCATTTGTCTTTTTCAAAAGTGACACTCATGAGTTGCCAAAGTGGACAGCCATTGATTTAACTCTTGGTTTGAAGTGGTTTTTCTACTTTTTGATTACTATTAATAAGACTTAATAAGGTTAGTTTTTAAAATCCTTTGGTACTGAGCTCCTATTTCCAGCCTGGGCTCAGCTCAGGTCTTCTCTCCTTGACTGTTGTAGGCCCTTCCTCATTCTCTGCATCCCACCTTTCCCACAGGCTATGATCTCTAATTTTTTATACAATTATAAGTGGAGATATATATTTAAAGATTCCTTTTACTCTCCAAATGGAACCTCTCATAACATACCTGTTATTAACTCTTTCTCTTTTAGCCGTTATTCTTGGGTCTCCACTTGGAAGCCTATAGCCTCTTTTTGTTCTTGTTCAATCACAGCTAAGAGTCATTAAATGTTTCCTCTTACCTATTAGCTCTAAATAAGGAATATGTCAATGATTTACAAAATGTGTATTGAAGATGATATCTTCTCCAAGACATGTCAGAGAGGGGACATGTAATGACATGATAAGTAGAAGGGGGAGGAGTACTCTTTTATATCCTAATAGTTCATGGAGAGGAATTGGTTTCATTTTTAAGCTCTTAGGTAACATGCTGTTCTGGGCTAAGTGCCCCTTTTCTACTTCCTCAAATATTGTTAGCATAGGATGAAGACCTTCAGGATACAGAGCCAGGTGGGTGGATGGTGGTTTCACACTTGTCGTTCTAGGTCAATGAGAATAATTGGGATAAGAGCTGGAGAGTGGACTGAGCAGAGGGTGTTTTGATTGTAGAAATGTGGGTACACCCTCCCGAGTCTGACTTGCCCAAATTTGAATTTAGTTCAAAATTTGGCTTCTATTCTAGATTCAGCAGTTGTAACTTAGGAGGAAGAAAAGGAAGCCCACCTCTCTTCTCCAGTTCTACCTCCCTACAAGCCTTCCTCTTATACGTAGGATAGAGTCAAAATTGAGAGTGGTAGTCCACAGCTATCAAATACTGATTTTGCCTAAAACCAAAACAGCTCTGCAGGGGACCATGAAAGAGACCTGCCTGCTTTCACATGCCCCTCTCTTAGGGATGGTTGTCTATTACATCCAGGAACATAGGGGCATATGGTGCAGGGAATGGGCTGTAAGGCCAAATAGGCCTTGTTCAAATCCAGGCTCTGCCTCTTACTCTCTTTTCAGCATTGCAATTTACTTCAGTTCTTTGAAGTTATTTTCCCTATATATGAAATAGAGACTCATAGGATTTTTTATGAGGACTAAATGAGGTTGTTTAAGGACTAGTGCCTGGTCTGAGCCCTTCATTCCATTCCAATGTGTGTTCCCCAGTTTGATTTGTCTTCTGGGGATTCAGTCCCCATTTCTTGTTAATTTTTTATTTCTATGTGCAGGATACCCTTTAACCCCAAATACTCACTATTTTTCTAATCCAAAAAGAGAGTTAGGAAGATGAGTTTAGGGAAGGGCTTTGCATAGCTCTGAGGGATGACATTCTGAAGGGCAGGAAAACTGCTGGAGATGGCGCAAACTGGATCTCTTTCTAGTAGATCCTTTTGCAAGCACTTTTGTTACTTGAATTTGTGGTATTTTAAGTCCCTAGAACACCAGATGCTCCCATATTCAAAGACTTAGAGAGGCACACAGGCTTTTACCAACAGAAAGCAGCCTAAGGGTAGAGGGGATGGGGTCACTCATGAATTATGGAGAATCTAGTAGCATCAGAGTGGGCTATTGAAATTGAAAACAGTTCAATATGTCCACTGGGGATCTGTAGACAATGTACCTTCTTTAAAAGGCTTCAGCCTTTGGCCAGCCCTTCAGTCTTTTGTTCCTCATCACCATCTCACTCTTTTTCTCCTCTTGGCTGGTCAGTATGCTTACATGTATACATTCGCAATTTTCTTTTATAAAACTCTGTGTGTGTGTGTGTGTGTGTGTGTGTGTGTGTGTGTGTGTGTGGTGGTTGGTAGGCGTCATGCTGCCACTGAATTAGCTGTTAACTGAGAGCCAAAGGACCTTAGATTGCAAGTTTTATCCCAATGCAGACCAGTTATTTTCTTACTAAGAATAAACAAAGTTTCTCAGGAGTACTGACCTTCTGTCCTGGCCAGTTGGTTTGTAAATGTGGTCTGGTCTTCCTCAAGGGAAATCAGGCAATTCACTACCACTTCTGTAAAATCTAACTCTCAAAACATCTTTATCAAAAATAAGGAAACTCAGAGTTTTCTCAGAAAGCTGAGATGCTGAAAGCAATAGTGATTTATGTGTCCCAGAACTTTCAGAGCACCTGTGTGAACTCTACTTTGTATGTTCATGGCCTCCTGAGTTCAGGTGGCATCTTGGCTATGCATCCACACCTCCCATTTTTTTTTTTTCATGACAGGAACTCTGCTCCATATACTCTTGTCTTTCCTGCTTCTAAATCTTTGCTCTTCGTGTTCCCTTGCCTGGAATACCCTTTCTCTTCTTGCCTGCTCAAATCAAGACTCCTTCAACATCCTACTTAGTCTGACTGTGATCTCCTATTTCTCACATCTTCCGAGATGTCTCTACACTTACTAGATTTTATTTTCTGATGTTCTCTAGTTTATTTTATAGGTGTGAGGCTTTAATTTCTCCCAGAGCTCCTAGGCTCTTGGAGATCTTGCTTTAGGTCTTTTCTGTGAGCTTTGAAGCATCTGACTCCATACAGGACAAACCCTCATTGAATGTAGACCTCAGAGAATGGAGAACAGTACATGCAGGGAGCTGCTGGACCTATCGCCCAGCCCCAGTCTGACCACTGTGTAAAGCTGTGCAAAGTCAGGCTGTTGGAGGTCCTGCCCTTTTCTTGGATATAAAAGACATACACTCATTGCATCTGCTCATGGACCAGTAGAGGCCCAGCACAGACTCAGAAGAATAAACACAACCCCTGTTCTTATAGAGCTGTAGTCAGGGAGGTAAGATGTGTGAACAAAAATGATAACACCCTCCAACTCCTGTTAACATGGAGACCCAAGAAATACCAGGTGTACCTTTGTTCTCATCCAATCCCTCAGTAAATGGGATTGTTCTCATTATGCTATATTGGGAGTTTATACATTTCTCTCCCTACCTGGAATGTGAGCTGTCAAAGGGTGAACTGTGTCTCATTTGTTTCTTGGTCTCTAGTTTCTAGCCTAGTGTCGGGCACATATGGGGCGTTAAGTTGATGTTTGAGCTTGTTGAATGAAGGAATTGGTAAACAAATGAGTGAATGTATCCAGTGTCACAGGAGCACAGAGAGAAGTAGTATGTAGAAGATAAGAAGTTGGTGATATTGTAGCAGATTTTGAAGAAAGACTAAGAGCTCACTGAGCAGGCAAGAGGAGAGAGGCATTTCTAGGAGAGGGAAATGCAAAGATGAAGATACCGAGATGTGAAGCTCTATGTGGGGTAAGAGAAACCTCACCAAGTATGGAATGGTTTGAGAAGGGGATGGGGTAGAGAAGAGAGGCAAATGGAATGGATCCCTACCTTGTTATTCCCAAACAGGACTGCCAAGGCCAGCATTTAATCCTAAACTTGCCCCCACTTACCAGTCCCTTCTCCCCAACCCCCAAAACCTGGCTTCACATTGCCCCTTGCTCATGGGGTGCAAACCTTTTAATATTAGTTGAAGGCAATACTTATCAAACTTTAATGTGCTCAGAAGCACCTGGAGATCTTGTTAAAAATGCAGATTCTGACTTCTTTGGAGGTGGGACTTGTGACTCTGCATTTCTAAGGAGCTCCCAAGTGATGCTGATGATGCTGGTCTGGGGACCACACTTTGAGAAATGAGGCTTTAAGGTAAATGTAACTAGGAAGGCTCTCTGTGGCCTCAGCTAGGCATTCTAAAGACTAAGAAACTAACTTCCTTTGGATTATTTGTAATTCTGCTTCTTTTAGCAGGGCAGGTAACTTGAGTGTTATCTAATAAAATGTAGGCACTGGGTAGAAATGCCAAAAATAGGGCTTCACTCCCCATATAGCCTATCTTTGATATTGGTCTCTTCATTCTGCAAAATACTTCTTTGAGTGTCTGCTTCCACGGTTTTTATTGGCTCTTAGGGAAGACTTACTCTTTGGGAGCAAATGGGCATTTGGAGGCCCAAGTAAAAGGTGGGGAGGTCCTGGGGTAGCTCTCCTGCCTCACCTTGAGAGGATACTTCACTCCTGAACTGGCACTGCTAACCCTTGGTTCTGGAAGGCTCAGTTGGACAAAGGCTATTCTGTTATAAGTCATGTATTTAGTTTCTCATAGTCGAATACTGGATAGAAGCAGAGGAACTTCTGTATCCATTTCTTATCCCAGATAGAATAGAAGCTTCTGGACCCAGTGTGAGACCAAGTGAGCTGGATAAGCAACTTCTCTGGGCCTCACAGCCACCTTCAGCTGCATTAAAAAATAAAGAGGAGGCCGGCTACGTCAAACCAAAACTCTGTAGCTGACATGTGTCTGTCGCAGCATGGGTAGCTATGCTGCAGCCTGGGATCTGATTGAAGGGCTATAGTGGAAGCTGAGGCCCCTGCTTGTGCCAGTCCACCCTCCAAACACATTTGCAAGCCTGGCCACTGATGATAGCAAAGGAGGCCTGGGGCCTGAAGAGACTAAGCCTGGCCACTGCAGGACACTTCCCCCAGGCTTCCACTCTTCTCCTTCCCTGGTTTTCATTCCTATGGACTGTGCCCTGTGGATGAGACAGCGGCCACCAGACTCTAGCAAAGTGACAGAGGTACCTTGGGGACAGAGTCTGTGCAAGATCAGGCATGGACAGCCACCTCTGGTGTAGTGGAGAACCACAGAGGTCTCCTCACCACACTTCTGCCATCAGCAACTGCCACCAATATCCTGCCCACTTCACTCCTCCCAGCCTAAAACAGCTTCAGCAGCCTATGCTAGATTTCACTACCTTCGTCACAATGTCTACTTTCCCCCATTCCCTCTCTAATTGTATTAATTCATTTAGGGGTGCCCCTTTGCAGCTAGCATCACCTGTCTATTGAGTGTCTGCTCTGAGCCAAGCACTGTGCTCATCTCTCATTTTATTTCTCCATGCCTTGTCCCTTAGCACCTTCTTTTATAGTGATGCTGGTCTGGGGACCACACTGCAGAGGTCACTTGCTTATCTATTCCAGTTTTCTCTTCTGTGTCTCTAAACGACCTGAGAGACGGTCTCATGTCTTCTCCCCTTTGTGATAGGCAGTGTGGAATACTGGAAATACCCAGTGTTTCACACAGACCTCAGTTTAAATCTTGGCTCTGACCTACTACAACTGTAGGTAAGTTGGTTGTGTTAAGTTCTGTCAACCTGTTTCCTCATTTGCAATTTTTTTTTTTAAAGAAGAAATCACCTATCCCAGGGTTCAAATTAAGTTGAGGTATCATATATAAAATGTTTGGTGCAGAGTTAATGCTCAAAAATATTATATTCTCCCTCTTTGCTGTATCACAAGTGCATGTGATTACTGCATGAGAACCTGTGTTTTACTTAAATCTCTCCCCGGAAGAGTGAGGTGACTTTCTCTGCTTAGGGCCTCCTTGGTACTCTGCCCCATGTTCTCGACATGTAGTTTTAGCCTATTTTCCCTTCCTTTTTCAAAAAGAAAAAAAATTCAAACATACATAACAGAAGAGAGAACTGTGTAATGAAACCTTTGCATTAGTCACCAGTTTCAACAATAAATAACAATGTTCAGTCTAGTGTCACCTACCTCCCCCACCTCTTTTTTTTTATGGACTATATTAGAGTAAATTTCAGTCATCATAATATTTCACCTATAAATGCTCTATTGTGTATAACAGATAAAGATGTTAAAGAATATAGCCACAATATTATTATCACCCAACAAAATTAAGACGTTCTCATCAATATAGTCTAATACTCAGTCCATATTTACTTTTTCCCAATTGTCTTAAAAATGGCTTTTTACTGTTGATTTTATTCATGTTACATTTGATTGTAAGGTCTCTTAGGTGTTTTTATATCAGTTTGCTTTGACATGTTGTTTTCAGCAGAAATGCTAGAAAAATGAGGAAGTCCTTACTTCCTGAAAGTCTCCCAACTCACTTCCCAAAACTCTTTCCAAATAACATAAAAACAAGTGTCTCCTTTTTTGGGTGTTATTAAATGACAAAAGGAGTTCCCTACCTCCCCTTACAGTAGCTTAGAAATAAAGAGCTTCCTCTAACAGCTTTCAAAACCCAACAATTATCCAAGTTAAGAAGAAAAGCGGGATTTGCTTTAGCTCTTGTTTTAGAGGGTAAAAATTTCTGGGAAACTGTGCTTTTCAGAAAGACTTTTTTATACCCTCCCACCTACTTCAAAAAATCCAGCAACCACAAAATTTACTCCATCCCCACTGCCGTCCCCCTCCCCCCTTTTCTCTCTCTCTTACACTCTCCCTCTCTCTTTTTAGCAGGAACACACAGGCCGGCCATATTAGAGAGATGGAAATAAAGCTTCCTTAATGTTGTATGTGTCTTTGAAGTACATCCGTGCATTTTATTTTTATTTTTATTTTTTTTTAGCCTCTAATCATTCCTCCCTTGTAGCCCTTAGCCCCTCAAATCACCCTCTCCCATATCCCAACTAACATCTCAGTGTCTGAAAATGCACAAAGATGCCTGGCTACCTCGCTCTGCCTTCAGTCTCACGGGGCTCAGTCTCTTTTTCTCTTTGGGTAAGTTAGACTGCACATCTGCATGCTCCTGAGGGTCTAGAAGTGTAGCCACAACTGGAAGAGGATAGGGGCAGGGGGCAGGAAAAAAACATTGCTGGAGCTTCTCTTCGGTGTCTTAGTGAAGGGAGGTGCTGGAACTGGGGGAGACATTGCTGAGGACTGCATAACACTGGGTCACAGAAATGCTGAGTGTTGCTTGGGAATGACAAGGGTGGTGATTTTCGTTTGGGTTTTCCTGTAGTGGATCTATGTGCATGTGGGGTGGGATGAGAGGGGGGTTAGATCCATCTGCAGTCTCTTCATGGAGTTTTTTAAAGCTGCTGCAAATGTGGGGTTCTGAGACTTACTGTTCTCTTAAGGGGTTTCTTTTGTGAACCTTGATCTTTGGAATCTGGTGGATTTAGAATGTTAGGAAAGAGTGAGGGGGCAGTTGAGGGCAGAGAGTTGAGTTTGGGTCTGGCTTCCTGGAAATCTGTACCATTGATTTTTTGAAATGTGTGGGGGAGTGAATGGGAAGCAGGCTTGAGGAATGATCTCTGGATTTTGAGACCTGCTGCAGTGTGCACTGATGGAGAAGGCACTTTTGGCTTGGGACAAATGGAGTGGAGGAGGGGTCAAGTGCAGGGATCAGAAAAAAAATAAAGAAAGAAGAAGGAACCCATGGGCCCAGTGATGTTGTGGCCCTTTAAGACCATGTCTCAGAACTGTCCAGCCCAGTCCTTGAAGCTGCCCTGTCAAGTGACCCAAATATTAATTTCAAATTTGACCATTCATGGATTTTCTGGTGGGTAGGTGGGTTAGACAGTTATTTGCAAGATTGCTTTATAGGTAGTTTCATTCTTGCTCTTAAACTTATTGTCAGTGGGAATATTCTCCATCACAGTCTCTCTCTCCTCTTGTCGTGTCGTGTCTTGTCTTGTCTTGTCTTGTCTTCTCTCTCTTTCTGTCTCTCTGGTGTGCTTTGCTATGTTATTTGGCAGGATTGCTAAACGGAGGCAGTGGAGAGCCCTTGGAAGCTTGCATGATAAATCTTATTAGCTTTGCTGAGTTTTTGGGCTTATTAATAACAGAGCGTGAGTGTTTGGCAATACAAAGAACACAGGTTTTAGAATCTTGTCTGGGTTTAAAGCTACCTTTGTCATGTACTTCATACCCATAGTCAAGTTACTCGACCCCTCTGAGCTTTAGTTCTGTCATGGGTAAACTGGAGAATATCTACTGGGTTTTTTGTGAGTCTGGCACATAGCAGGTGCTCAATGATAGCTAACCTTTATAAAAGCATTTCATGTGCCCAGGCACTGTATATCTTATTTTGTCCTCACAGAAGTTGGTATGGTAATCATATGAGGTATGTACTGTTATCATCCTTATTTTACAGATGAAGAAACAGTTACAGAGGATTTAAGTAACTTCCCCAATAAGGTCACATGTCAAGTTTAAGGTGAACTGAGATTGGAACCTCTGTTTGTTTGACTTATGCATGTTATTAAACATTGAATTCAACTGCCCCCAATGTTCAAGTAATCTTCCTGCTATATTAAACTAATTGATCAAAGAATCTCAAGTACAGGCAAAAAGTTGGGTGATTGGCCTGTGTGTAAGGAGCCAGGCATGAAGGACAGGTGACTCCTTTGGGAGTTAGGGAGAGCTTCCTGTGGGAGGGAAGCAGCTTCATGAGAACCTTATCTAAGTGAAGAAAGGAAGGGGGCTTGGTGATCAAGATCAAGGTGTGGCTTTGGGGAAGATGGATCTGGGGTGAAGGGGTCAGGGTGTGGAGGCTGTGAGGTGGTGACAGAAGGAAGTTAAAGCCTCTGCAAACCTGGTAGAGAAGAGAATGAAGTAAAGGAGACCTTGAACTTGACTTGATTGGTGTTATGATGAGGCATGCCCTAGCACTCCAAGGCTGAGGGCTGAGGTGAGACTTTGGGAGTTGTAGTAGCTTCCGTCCTCAGGATAGAGGGCTACTACAAGTGACAAGGGAGGAGACTATGTCGGGGGCTGAGTTTATGAGGATGACAAGCTGGGCAACCTACTGTGACAGGAGCATGTGAGACTTTTTTTTTTTTTCTTTTGCTAGAAACAATCCAAATGACCGGGCTTCCCTAGAGTTTTTCTTAAGGTCATTGGTTCTGCAGTTACCAGCTTGGTTATTAAAGTTTGGGTTGTGGTACGGGAGGCCTAGAAGTGGAATCTGGTCCTCACTCAAGCCCACTGCACTTATCTTCTGGTGGGGGCAGGGACACAGACACAGAGGGGACAATGCCTTCCCTTCCTTCTACAAACTTTCGTTGAGTGCCCACTGTGTGTCACAAACAGTTATGGGTCCAGGGATACCAAGATGAATATAAATCAATTCCCCAGAGCCTCTGGAGGGACACAGGCACATGAATAAATAATAAGAACTCAGTATTGTATGTGCTGTGATGATGATGACGATGATGATAATAATGGCAGTTAACCTTTGTTTTGGGCTATGTGCCAGGCACTGCTGTGAGCTTTATACAATATTAAGTTATTCAATCCTTACAACAGTCCTAAGAGGTAGGTTCTATTATTGTTCCCCATTCTACAGATAAGAAAATGAGATGCTGGAAGGTTAACTATCTTGCCTATGATCAGATCAAAGCACTAGAGCTGTAGTCTTGGCCACTATGCCATTCTGCATTCAAGTCACATGGGAGTGATAGAATAGGGCTGGGGAGGGGGCACAGGCACTGGGGAGGCTGCCACTGAGGCAATGCCTTATTAGCTGGAATCTTCAGGATAAGTGGAAGGGCCCCAGGGGCAGAGGGTGAACTAGTTACCTACCTGAAGTAAAAACATGTGCAAAGGTGTAAAAGAAAGAATAGTGAAAGCTGGTGGCAATTTTAGGAAATGTAAGAACTATGGGGTCACTGGGGTGGAGGAAGTGTGGAGGGTTGGGAGCTGGCAGTGCATCAAGCCAGCAGGTAGGATTGTCCCAGATGGTGAAGGACTTGGAAGCTGTGCCCAGGAACCTGGACTTGATCCTGAAAGCAACAGGGAGCCAGTGGAGATTTGGGGGTGAATTATTCCCCCTGCTGTACAGGAAAGAAGAACCATGGGAGTGAGGAGCCTTTTGTGGCTGGGAGGAGTGGGGCAGAGAGGTGCATTGTGGGGTCCCTTTCCCCTCATCCTGACAGCAGGATGCATAGGGTGGGACTTGGCTGGGAGCGGGGACCCTGCGGGGGTAGGTCTGACAGGTAAGGAAGGCAGGAGATAGGGGCTAGGTGTCACACTTGCCTGAGAGGCAGGGGCTGCCCCAGGAAACAGTATGATCCAGAAGGTCAGGGAAATAATTTCTCTGCTTAGACTCTCTCTCTCTCTCTCTCTCTCAATCTCTCTTTCCCCCAACCCCCCTTCCCCACCCCCCCCTGTCTTTGTCTCTGTCTCTCTCCACTAAGAAGGAAATAAACCTACCTCATAAGAAAAAAGGAGTGAAGAGAATTAGCTTCCATTCTCCGTAGGAGATAGTGTTTGGCAGGAGATGAGCAAATTTTTATGATCTCTGTAAGATGGGCCAGTTAGAACAGTGGATGTCATGGGGTATGAGGGGCCAGATGTGCCTTGGAGAAAATGGCTTAGCAGTGGTATTGTTTTGGAACTAAGATCAAAAGCTGCATCCTTACTGCACCCCTGCTGATCATCATTTCCTTTCTGTTAGTTGGAAGTTAGGAGACCCAGGCTCCAGACCTGGTCATAAACAGAAAACCAGGAAGACTGTGGGCTCCCCTGTATGGAGTTTCCTTTAAATAGAAGGATTCCCTCTGGCCAGCCTGCCAGGAGTGGGGAGGGGTGAGGGAGGGCCTGGACGCTTTGTAGACAGCTGGAGGCCTTGGAAAAACAATCACATCCCTACCCAGCCTCAATCCCTCAACCCTCTGTGTGGAGCCCTGTAGCCTGGGTTCAAATCTAACTTTGTCACTTACTAGCTGTGAACTTGGACTATTCATTTAATTGCTTTGCGCTCAATTTTCTCACCTGCTAAGTGGAGGCGTAATAGTATTGTTGTAAGTATTAAATGAGCTAATATCTATAGAATGCTTAAATGATGCCTAGCACACAGTAAGCACATTGTTGTTATTATGATGTCTTCTTGTGACCCTAGCTGTGGATTTGGCTACTTTCTTGAAGCAGCATAGTTCATCAAGAGACCAGGATTTTGCTCACAGATCTGATCTCTCTGCAATGGTTTCCTTGTCTTTAATGAGAGCCTGGACTGTTGAAAAGCTTGAGGCTCTTGCTTTGAACCTGAGACCCTGGTGAGGACTCAGGCTAAAGTGGGTGTCCTGGACTAGGAGTCAAGAACCATGGTTCTGGTCCCAGCTTGCCCCACCCTTTGTGTCTCTCTTAGGGCCTCACTTTCGCCATTGGTAAGACAATGGGGCTAGATCTATAATTCCTGAGGGTCCCCACTCTGGCTTACTCTGATTGGGTGACTGACTCCCTGTTCCTTTATTCTGCAGTTGGGACTTGGTGGTTGACCTCTCTGACCAGTAGAGGGCACGCGTGTTCCATCTGGTGCTTCCTGCAGGAACCAGCTGTCAGGATGAGGGGGAGGGACTCCGCATTGCACCTCTCTGTCTGACTGCTCCCACCAGCCACAAAAGGCTCCTTGCTCCCCATGACTCTGCCCTCCTACACGGCAGGGTGCTGGCTTCTTAAGTTTGGAGAGTGTTGCCTGGTGGGGTTCAAGTTTTAATTGGAGTGATGTCATGGGCTGTGTTAGGATAGAGGCAAGGGGTGGGTCAGAATCACAGCACCTACTTCCTAGTGTCACTTGGAGGCTCCTTTTGGTTGGGGGCTCTGGGAAGGTAGAAAAGATCCTTTCAAGGGAAGGTGTTAGAGAAGCAGAGAGTTCCTGGAAGATGAGGTTAGCTCAGGTCAAGGCCCTGCCAGGCTCCTTCCCTACAGATTTCTCTGCCTCTGCAGAGTGGGGGCGGTACGGTATTTTCTGTACACCTCTTCCTTGCCTGGAGCTGTGCTAGGTGCTTTCATAATAGCTATGGAAATGGGGAGAGGGGAACTGGGCTGTTTTTCTTGGTGGGCCCACTCGGCCTCCCCAGTTTATACTCCCCTAATGAGCACTGTGGATCTGCTTGCCTATCCCTCTATCTAGGACTCAGTTATGACCTCCAGGGCAGCAGTTCAGAGCACCTTTTCTTCGTAAGTCCTTCCTACCAGTCCTGCCCACTCATCCTAAGAGATGCCCTGAGCATAAGGACTCTATATATTTGCTTCCAGGCTGTAGTGCTGTGGCTTCTGGGATAGGGTCCAGCAGCTTTGCACAATAAAACAGTTTGAAAAATGAGAGCCCTGCAGGGGTCAAGGCCCCTCCAAAGTGCCCTCTGCCAGGACGCTGCCCCAGAAGCCCTTCCTGTCTATGGGGGTGGGAGGGTGGGGGGCAGGCCTTGAGGAAAATTTAGGATAATGAGAGCTGTCATTTGCTGAGCAATTACTTTCAGGCAGATTGCGTGCTGTGCTTTATATATTTAATCTTATTTAATTATCTTAACAACTCTGGGAGGTGGGTGTAATCAGCTGCATTCTGTAGAGAGGGGGCTGAGGCTTAGAGGGTGAAAGAACTTGCTCACAGTCTTGCAGTTAGCTGATTGAAAGCAGAGCTGGGACTGAACCCACATTTAATCAGTTCCCCATATCTATGCTATTCCCACAGCTCTTGCTTGGACAGCCTCCTAACTGCCCCCAGTCCCTAGTGGCTTCCTGTCTCACTCCAAAGAATTAGATTCTAACACCATGTTCTGGCCCATAGACCCTGTGACCTGATCTCTGCCTGATTCTGGGACCTCAGGTGTCACCATTTGCCCCCTTGATCACTCTGCTCCTTGGGCCTCAGACAAATGAAGATTATTCCAGCCACTGGAACTTTGCTCTTGATATTCTGCTGCCTTGGAACTTGATTTCCTCCAAATTTCAGATGGCTAACTCCCTCACTTCAGTCAGGGGCCTCCTACATGTCACCCCTCAGAGCAGTCTTCCCTGACCACCGATAGAGAACAACCCCCCTTACCTTGCTTATTTCTTATAATCCTTGTCATGTATCACCACCTAAAGTCACATCATTATTTTTTGCCTTGTCACTGTCTGTTCCCTCCCTTGAATATGAGTTCCATATTCTGGTGATGCTACCTGTCTTGTGCACGACAGTATTTCCCAGAGCCTAGACTAAGAGCATAGTAGGTGATTTATCAATATTTGGCATATGAGTGAATAAATCATTGATGCTCAACATTACTGTTTGTCTTCAATAAATCAATTAATCTTTTGGGATGAGGTTTTGACCATATCGGCAGAGACTCTTAGAACTAAGGCCAGGACTAGGTGAGGCAAGTGAGGCACCTGGGGTGCAAAATTTAAAGAGGTGTTTTCATGACCCTAAAGATGGATGCCTTCTTAAATTTTGTGCCCCAGGCTTTCTGTCCCATAAGGGGCACTGGAAGGGTTTTGGCTCACTCACGTCACCCTAGACTCTGCCTTGCTTAGAATGTCAGAGTGTGATGGGCCTTTCTCAGCCCTAGGCCCCTATCTGCTATACCAAGTCTGGCGTTTCTTGTAGAATTCCACAGAAACCTATCGTTCCCACACTGCCACCCCTTCAGCCTGGATCAACTCCTTGCTGTGGTGTTTTCAGGCCTGACATCTTCAAAAGGGACTCTTGTCCTTATAGACCCATCAGCTGGTTCCTTGGAATTGTGCCTCTACTTCTGAGGCACCAATTCCCTCCTACTACTCATCTGTCCTCTTTCCTGCCTGCCAGAAGCCTAGGGATGGTAAAGGGGCTGAGCCTGGCTGAGCACAATGCTTTGCTCTGGCCCTGGGGTATGGAATATGAGGCTTTCTTAATCTTTATGTGTCTTTAAGCCTTCCTGCTCCATGGGGGACATTGTAGCTTCAGTTGGAAGGGGTTTGGCTTAGCAGAGATGGTTGGAAGTAGTGAGGGAGAAGGGGGATAGGAGGCCAGCACAGCGAAGTCCTTTGTCCTAGGTCTTCAGCTAGCAGGTGGCATAGGCAGGGCTGGAGCAGGATGGCCAAGTGGAGGGGCTGGCCAACGGTGTTCCTGGAAAAGGCTTGGGGCCATTCGTGTGTCCCTGGCTTGACAGATGATTTGGTCTCTCTCTACCCTAGCCTTGCTCTGCACTGCCCTCACTCCCAGGGCCATATCAGTTACCCATTATGAGCTTTGTCCACCCCACCTAACCAAATGATTAATTTCAGCTGATAGGGACAAAGCCCACTGCCCTAGCTCTGCTCCACTCCCCACCAGGCACAGCAGGCTTGCCCCCTGCATGGCACTATCTGCCAGAATCCTTACCAGCTTTTGGCTTTGTCCACAGTGCCACCAGGGCGGAGCATGGAAGTCACAGTACCTACTACCCTCAATGTGCTCAATGGCTCTGATGCCCGCCTGGCCTGCACATTCAATTCCTGCTACACAGTGAACCACAAACAGTTCTCTCTGAACTGGACTTACCAGGAGTGTAGTAACTGCTCTGAGGAGATGGTGAGTCCTGGGATAGAGGTGGGGCTGGGAGAGGAGTCTGGCCCAGTGGGAGGCCCACAGTGAGAGGCCTACCTTTCCCACACCCTGCCCCATACTGGACCAGGTGCCCATAGTATCTGGGTGGGCTGTCTGATCCAGAGGGCTTTGTCAGAAGGTGTATTGTCAGCCCTGGGGAGGGTGGTGGAGATCTGGAGGTAACTGCCTCTCTTCCAGGTAAAAGGTGCATGGGAGAAGGAGCATCCTGCTCTTCTTGCAGCTCCTTGCTCATCCATCCCCCCATCCTGTCCCTTGTCCACCTCAGTTCCTCCAATTCCGCATGAAGATCATTAACCTGAAGTTGGAGCGGTTCCGAGACCGCGTGGAGTTCTCGGGAAACCCCAGCAAATACGATGTGTCGGTGACGCTGAAAAACGTGCAGCTCGAGGATGAGGGCCTCTACAACTGCTACATCATGAACCCACCTGACCGCCACCGTGGCCATGGCAAGATCTACCTGCAGGTCCTCATGGAAGGTGAGAGGCAGGTGGGCAGAATGGGGAGCAAGGCTGCTGTAGGGACACCTGACCGTTCCCACTGAATTACTCTCCACAACTACTCTCTAGCAGCATTAGCTCAGGGCTCCTTTGGAGAGGCTGTGTCCTCCTGAGGGGTAACACTGACAACTTGTGCTGGCTGCAAGGCATTTGTTTTCTTCCCTCCAGTCCTTGAGGACTTGGGAAAATGTCTCAGAGAGTCCTTGTAATGCTATCGATCATGATCATGATCTTAAGAATCATTATAGCAGCTTTCATTTATTGGGCACTTGCTATGTTTCAGTTAAACTCTATGCATTACCTTATTTCATCCTCATAAAACCAAATGAGAAACTGAGGCTTAGAGAGGATAAGTAAGTTGTCTAAGGTCACGCAATTAATAAATAGTAAAATCAGGACTTACATTTGGGTCTTTTTGATCCCAAAGTCCATGCTGTTAAATATTGCATCACAGTGCCCACTCCTGGGGCTTTTAGGCACCCTGGGATTTGGAGGTGGGGGATAGGGGTCAATGACCTGGGCTGATTTTTGGTTTTGACTAAAGTTCTTTCCACAGAGGAGAATAAAGTCAGGACCGCTCCACACATACTGTGCGAGCAGGGGACAGTGGCCGAGGCTCACTCTTCCAGCCCTAGTGCTCAGTAGGTCTGTTTCTTTTTCTTCTCCAGAGCCCCCTGAGCGGGATTCCACGGTGGCTGTGATTGTGGGTGCCTCCGTGGGAGGTTTCCTGGCTGTGGTCATCTTAGTGCTGATGGTAGTGAAGTGTGTAAGGAGGAAAAAAGAGCAGAAACTGAGCACAGACGACCTGAAGACGGAGGAGGAGGGCAAGACAGATGGAGAGGGTAATGCAGACGATGGCACCAAGTAACAGGCGGCCAGCCCCACAGCCCCTCCCTCATGCCCTATCTCCCTCCCACTCTCTGTCCCGCTCGGCGTGCCCCTGCCTACCCACTCTTGGTGTGCTTCTCTTAAACCAGGACCCCAGGGCTTACCTGGAGCCCCCTGAAACCCTCACTTTTTGTCCCCCACCCTGCACCAAGAGTGACCCACCTCTCTTTCATTTGAGAAAACTGCCATGATGTCTGAGATGTGTGGGCCCTACGGGGAGGAGGTGAGTTCAAAACTGCCAGTCCCTGAGAGGAGGCAGGAGGCATGTGTGAGGGTCCCAAGGAGAAGGGGGAGGGTGGGCAGCAGTGGAGGAGGGGGTCAGCTGTCCATCCTGCCTGGTGCACGAACTCGTCTGGTGGCAGCTTCAGAGAGGACCTGTGGGTGGGGGTGAGGCTTTCCTGTGCTGCCTCAAGAAGGCCTGGAGTAGGACATTGCTCTGCTTCCTGAGCTTCTGCCAGCCCAGGGCAGCCCTGTTGGGCTGAGGTTGGTAATAGGTTCCTATAACTCAGGGGTGGGTATGTTAAAGCGACAACTGTGAGTTTCCTGAGCATTGAAGAAGAGCTGAGACTGGAAGCAAATGGAGACAAGCCTTGGCCCAGGGAGCTCTGCTTTCACCCTCTTCTCCATGAATGGCTGCTACCACAGAGGCTTGTGGTTTTCTGTTGGGTGCTAAACCCTTGGGATCTGAAGAACCCCTGAGCTGGGCCGTGGGTGGATTGTGTTGTTCCAGGTAGTGATCATTTTCCATCATACTTGCCTACAAAAAGGAGACAGATTTTAATCAGCTGAGGGACTGACAGGGTGGGCTCCATTGTAAAGTGGACTTGACTACAGACTGCCTTGTCTAACAGGATGACCACCATCAGCCTGGGCCAGGAGTGGCTAAGGTGCAGAGATGAGGAGGGATGTAAGCCATGGGCAGAGAAGAGAATGTGCAGAGTGTGGAGGGGGGGCAAAACTCGGAGCTTCTGTTCGGACTTTCCCAGTTACCCTCAGCAGGGTTTTCATCTGCCTTTTGGCTAGAGATCAGGGAAGGGAATACCCCAAGGGAAGCATGAGGAGAGAACTTGTGGCCATGTCACATCTAGAGCCATGTTACACCCTCCCCTGCCCCGACAATTCTGTTGTGGGGAAGAAAGTAGCACTTGTGCGTAGCCAACTTTCACTGCCATTTTACTCACATTAAGGGAATTTGAAGAGAGGGAGAGAGACAGAGAGAGAAACTGCTGGCGTGGAGAACACTACCTTGGACCCTCAGAGAATCAACTAGCCATGTCACTTATACTGCAGATGGGGAAACTGAAGTCCAAACTGACAAACTGAGGGGTCCTGCCATCCACTCTGGGCTCCTCAGTCTGCTGTTTGAATTATCACAGCCATAGTTGTCCTGGTGGGAGGGGCCTCTGTGGTAGATGAGGGAGGTGTGCGCATCCAGCCTTGCTCATCTCCCTGGAGTCCAGCCTCTCCAAGCTTTGACTGAGGCAGGGACCGAATGATGGGAATAAGGAGAGAGCTGCTGACAATGCCCCATCCCCTGCCCCAGGCTGAGCCTTTTCTTACCTTTCAGCCTTTCCAGGAGCTCAGGTCCTGCCTAGGGTTATGGAGTCAGAGCCCAGGGCAGGAACAAGTCTGAGAAAAGGAGTTTGAGACAGGACAGTGACAGTCTCAGGGACCATTCTCTGCCTCTGCCCATAAAATGGTCAATTTGGGGGAGTGAACAATAGCATATGGGAAATTGAATTTAATTCACTTCAACGTCCATTTATTAAGCATCTCCTGTGTGCCAGGCATGGTGTTAGACACACATAAAGCCATAACAGTTGGGAACTGCCAGGTCAGCACCGGGGGGACCAAGATTAATTTTTTTTGGTGTATCTAGTTCCACTCGTACAGCCACTGCTTCCAGGGCTGGAGTAGGAGAAGAAGGAAGAGATTCCAGAATCTGAGCCCTGGGAAGGGAAGAAAGGAGGGAGAGAAGGAAGATACCACAGGAAAGAGGGTGAGAAGCCTGGCAAAGTTGGAGATGGGCGCCCAGACAGAGCCTGTGTGGGGTGGGTCCAGCCCACAGTGAAAATCTAACACTTTGGTTTAGTACCTAACTGCCAATCAACACACTGCCAATGAAGGCAGGCTAAGCCACCAGGATGCCTGGGACAGGTGGACATTGCCCATCTTTCAAGCCAACCAGCTGAGAGGGGAAGGTGGGTGGTGGGCACCTACCTCATACCGGGTGAAACCAAGAGCGGTTGTAATATACTTCTGCAGTTTGCAGATTTCACTTTTTGGCAACCTTTCAAATGCTCTCCTCTCCCAGGAAGAGTGAGGATCTGTGCTGATGCTGGGAGCTTTTCTTTTTCCAGGACTCATAATATTTAGGGGAGTTAGTTGTAAGATACCCTAGGTTTATTCCAAGGAATCCTAACTCTCCATAAAGAAGACCAAGACTCTGAGTTTCTTCCCTTCTCTGCCCCGACCCAGTGGGGCCTGGGGAGGGCAAAGCCTCTCCACTGGCCTCAGGGGCCAGAGAAGAGCGGGGTGGGCCAGGAACCACTTTGCCCCAGGTGCTCACCCTCATTTCACTTTCTTCTTAAACTCCCTAGAATCTCCTCCAGAGGTCTTATGGAGCCGCCTCCCCCAGAACAATGAGGTTGGGAACAAAATAGTGCTTCTGTGAATAGAGGTGGGACAGCGTGAGATGTTTCCACAGCAGCCATCTCCCTACCCTGCTTTCTAGTTTATACCAGCAAGCTGTTCCTTTTCTTGCACCGTGGGGTTCAAGTCTCACTCTGGCTGCATGTTCCCATCACTGCACTCTGCTGGGTTCAGTCTGCTGGTTTTCTCAACTTTCCCTGCCTCTCCCACTCTCTTGGAACCCCCTATCTGTATCTTCCTTCTAATTAAGGGCCATTGTAAAGAGAGATGAGCTGGCCAACCCATGGAATTTAGTTTATAAGAACAAAGCACAATTATTCAGGACTGAAATGCCTTGAGGTGCCTTGGAACTGGCTTTGGAAATATGCCCCCCTCCCCAGCTATGGACTAATCACTGTTATTCCCAATTTATAAAAAGGAAAAGCTGATTGGATCCATATATCTCCCTGTGAGTCTCCCTGGGAGGTTGGGCTGGAGAGTATTTACAAAGTCAGGTTAAGCAGATGGACAATTGAAAATACTGGCCAGGGCCAAAAGGATATTTCCACGCCATAGGAATGGCTTGGTGCGATTGGAACAGGTGATGAATCAAGGAATTTTCCTTCCTACTTATTATGTCTTAAGGATAGACAGCCTGTGTCTCTTGCTGTGCCTCTTGCTGATGTCTTCCTTTATTGAAGCTTGCTGATGCATTTGTACATAGTCTATGTATAGGTATAAACATATGATATACATAAATATAAAACATCTCACTAAACCACTTTAAAAGTTACATTGGGGAGAGAAACAATCATTTCTCAGTGTTTTGAGTTGATTTACCAAAGGGAAATTATGGAATGTTCTTATTACTCTTTGTGCACTTGGAGGGAAAAATCCAACTACTTATGCACTTCCAAGGTTTTCTGTGCTATATGGTGGTCGGAAGAGGTGGTGGGAAGAGAAACTCAAGTGATGCTCTGTGACCTGACTGCTGTAACGTGTCTGCTTTTGGAGCAGACTGTTTCTTTTGCAGTTTGTCCTCTTGCTTGGATCTATTGCTACAATAAACAGATTGTCTCCCCTAAACATCCCTCGAATGTGGCTTTTTTCAGGGGTTCAGAGTGGGGTAAGTTGAGGCTTTTCCAGGACCCTGACACTCCTTTCCTGGTAAAACCATTGACATTGTCAGATCCCCACTGAGGATAAGGGTCTAGTCCACTCTTACTGACAAATGTTTCATCTCTTTTCCCCTTTGCCTTCCCAGAATCCTGGGAGACTCTACCCATCTCAGAAACCCCGCAGGGACAGGGGGGCTGAAAACACACTTCTTGGAGGCCTCTTGGTTATTTCTAGGGTGATGACAATCTTTTAAGCCCCCTTCAACTATTATGTTGATGTTGCCTATTCTTTCCATGGACAGGTGGGCCATCCTTCCTACCCCTTATTTCTAAGCCACGTCTGGCTAGGCAGACCTCTCTTTTGCCTGGTTTGGACTTGGGAAAAATAGATGACAGCTGGTTAGAGTCTGTCCTCATATGACTTCACAGGTGAAGAAGAGTCATGTTGCTCATATTCCATCTGTGTACTGGTATATCTCATTTATGTACCCCCAAATCAGCCCTAAGTTCAGGACCAAAGGTAACCTCCTGGCCTAGGGGATCCACTATTGCAGAAACACTTGGCCTTTTTCTCTCTTGGTCCCTGTTTTTATGTCCCTTTGCATTCTTCTCTCTTACACACACACACACACACACACACACACACACACACACACACACACACACACACACCCCTTTGCCTAGGAGGCTTGCCAGATAAGAAAATTCTCAACTTTCTCAATGGCAAGGTAACTGAAGTGGTTGGTTCCTACTTTTCTCCTGGTTTCTTTGTTATTTCTTGTAACCTAGAGACCTTTGCCAGTAATTATAGCCCACATGCATTTTAGAATATTCCAGGAGGATCCTGACACACTGACAGTCCAAATGCCAGCAAGGATTACTGTTGCTACCTGAGAGAGATGCCAGAGAGGAAATGGTAGCAATTAAGAGAGGTGGCTGGGATTTAATGGACCCAAGGAACCTTGGTTTAAAAGGGTGTCTGTTCTCCAGAGCCCCTGTGTCCTTCCAAGGATAGAATGTCAAGAGAGGGTGCTTTTCTGCTTAACAGATAAGGAAACTGAAGTGGAGGACATGGACTGAGCAGCAGAAGGTACTGTGGATTCTGGTTCCTTCTGGGGTGGCGACAACACCTTTCTCATTCTAGGGCTTTTCCCCCAGAACACTTGCGAGGACACTTTGGAGCTGGGCCTGGATTCTGGGAGGGTTGGATTTGGCTCAGGCACCACCCCTAAATTAATTTTCTTTGGTTAAGCCTGCTTTGGGCCTGGTGGGGTAGTTTTGATTGCAAAATGAGCTGCCTTGTGGGGGAAGGGCTAGCTCCCACCCTGAGGCTCAGCACTGGCCACTGGCTTCCTGTCCCCAAGCTGAGATGAAGGTGCCTGTACAAGAACCTCTCAACCTCTCAATTCCCACTGCTCCTTCACTTCTCACCATAGCCCTTTGTTGGGCTCAGGCAGAGCCATTGGCCTGCTCATTGCCTGCTGCCATGGGATAGGAGCCTGTACTCCTAGACTTTCAGAGTCCTTAGGACAGGCCTTGAGGGCCAAAAAGAGTAGGGTAGAAGAGTAGCTCTTTTTAGATAAGAGGGGTCCCAGGGACTACCTGGCCAAACCTCCTGACTTTCCTGAAAGGGAAACTGAGGACTAGAACAGAAAATGACTTGCTTAAGGCCACATGATGGCTCCAGGTCAGCTGTTCTCCCACAGCTCACATCCAGTCTGGGCCTAGCCCTCAGCACAGCTCAGCACATATCAGGGCCTCCTGTCTGCCCCTCCCAAGCTGGGCCTGAGTTTAACTAGAAGAGGCCCCCACACTTCCTGTAAGAGCTCAGTTTTTAAAGCCAAATTTCAGAGAGGGAAAGTGACTCTCCCAAAGTCACACAGTTGGCTAATGACAGAGCCTGGGATGGAACCCAAGTCTCCTCCCCAGGTAAAGATCCTCCCCAAGATAACCTAATGTTCACAGGCAAGAAGATGTATGTCTGTTAGCTCCAATTCCGAGTCCCATTCACACACCCAATAGTGTGACTGGCCTTCTGTTGATTTGCATGTAGGCCCCACTTAGGCCACTTGTCTTCTTCCCATGTAGCAGGAGTGGGGGTAATATCTAAAAATGTTCAGGTGAGAGGAGGCTGGGGTAGTGCCTGGTGGGATGCAGGCTAGGCAGCTGGATGCACAGAAGCAGGAGCCTCCACTAGGTCTCCTGCCTTCCTTCACTGGCACTCTGGGGACTCAGAAAGTCCACACTGGCAGAGCTCTACAGGAAGTCTTCTCAGACAGCCCTGTGGCATTGCCCCCATGGTCCTCTCACCCAGAAGCTCAGCGGGTTCCAGTCATTTCTGGCTGCTGCTACCATGCTGATGTCAGGGTGTTAACCACCTATTGGGACAGGCTCGGCTGCCCAGTGGATGAAAGCTCCAGAAGGCCTTGGGGAAAGAAGCCCAGCTGAGACCTATAACTTGGCATCTTGACATAGCACGTAGATTGGTCCTAAAATAGATTAGTTCAGCCTAGCCTAGCCTAGGACCTCACTCCCTTGAAAGGCTATGTAGGGCTCTGGCTAGAAAAGGGAGAAAGACAGATGAAGATGGTGGAATAGATGGGGTGGGCATGGGAGAGTAGGTATGTTGGCGGGACATAGCTTGGAAAATCAGCTTTTCTGCTTTTCCTTTTCTTTGGCAAGAACAACCTTGAGAGGCCAGAAGAAGGAACAGGGAAGGGTGCTAGTGGGTGCTGGACACTCAGCTTGGTTACTCGGGATTCCATGGGAGGGGCTTTCCCTTACAACAATGGCAAAGTCACCTTTATCCCAACCACAACTGCCTCTGCTTCTCAACTGGGACGAATTCCCTATAAATAGGTGGCATAAAGACTAAGAACTGTTTGCCTCAACATTGACAGTCACTCCTGTGGGCAAATGGGCTGATGAAGAGGGTGTGTTCTGCCAGGAGGGAAAGTGTGCATCACAGCTGTTAGCCAATATAGTGGCCGGGGCTGTGGCCACAGGGGAGAGCGATTAGACATTCTCATTCTGCCTGATGGCAAAACGTTAGGGCTGGCAGGCAGAGACAGATATTAACTGAATGTAAGTCATAGCTGTGCAGAGGGTTGAGTTTCTCTGTGGTAATGAGATCCCCATCCCAGAAGGTATTCAAGCATAGATTGGTGGTGTTGTCAAGAAGATTCATATATCGGGGCATACTTTTTAGATGCCTTCTAAGTTTACTGACAATGGCCCTCTGCAGCTCTCATTTTAGGATTCAAACGATACAAGTGTGAATAACTCTTGCTTGCCTGAGTATAAATACAGCACGCGCATGGGCAAGTTCCTGCCTCTCTGCCTTCTTAGTCACACTCTTCCCCAGGCTGCCTCTGTACACTTGTACTACTTTACCCTATTCATCTTTACCTGATTTATCAATGGTAGGGAGAGGGGTGGTGGCAAGCCCCACACACAGTGAGAAATAGTCTGGGAGGAGATGCAAATTTGGAGCTAGTCGAACTGCTTTCTAAAGATCAGACCAAGTCTAACTTGCATCCTTGGCTCTCCAGCCCAGGCAAAGCTTCCACTGTCCTTCCAGTCAAGACTGGGAGATGAAAAGTGATAGTCCTCTTGGCTTTTTCCATACTTTGCCCTCCCAGCTTTGCTAAAGTCTTTCTTTCTTTCTTTCTTTCTTTCTTTCTTTCTTTCTTTCTTTCTTTCTTTCTTTCTTTCTTTCTTTCTTTCTTTCTTTCTTTCTTTTTTTTAAATGCCTACAGCACCTGGTATTCCAAGGTGTTCTCTCATCCAAGTACTAACCAGGCCCAACCCTGCTTAGCTTCCGAGATCAGAGAAGATCCAGCATGTTCAGGGTGGCATGGCCGTAGACTTCTTTTTTTCCCCTAAAGTCTTCTACCTCCCCATCCCTACCCCATAGCATGAACACACCATGTGGGCCCTCCAATGTAGTTGATGCTGTTGGGAAGAGCTGTGGGATGGGTTTATATCTGGCTTGAAAGGGCTTGGAGGTGTGTCTGGGGTGGGGGCATAAGAGAGAGTTGGCTAGTAAAAAGAATAGACATCATTAATTGAGTATCTCCTGTGTGCCTGGCACTGAGCTAAGTATTCTATTTATATCAACTGACTTAATCCTCAGGACAACGTCCCAAATGTGCGTTCCTTTCTCACTTTCTCATATGAGACCAAGGTTCTGCTATACTAAGTATGTGTACAGACAAGGCGATGTGGCTAGAAAATAGCAGAGAATTCAAACCCAGGGCAGTGTGATGCCAAAGCTATCACATCGCGCTTCATAAAAGGACAGCCCACAGACTCAGGGGTGGGTGGGAGAAAGGTGACTTGGAGCCAACCTCAAAATGATGGTAGACAACATGATAAGGGCGGCAGTGCTTAGAAGCAGAGGCAAAATCTTCTTGGTGGCCCCTAATAACCCACCCTGGCCCTTGACCCCACAGATCTACACAAACACCTCTGACCTCTGTGGCCACCTTCTCCTTTCTTGGCTTCTGAAAACCTGTGAAAACCTCTTTTTTACCTGCTGGCCACTTATCTCCCTGTCCGTACCCTTGCTCCTTGGACAGCATTCACTCCAGAGAGATTTCCCTCTGCTCCCATGCTTCCTCCCTTCCTCTCAGCCTCTTCATCTCTCCCCTATCTATTCCCTCTCCTATTCTACCTCCTCCCTCTTCCCTCACTTTGCAAGATCTTCTGCTCCTGCATTAAAATGTTCATAAGGGATGGGATCAGAACATTCAGGGAATCATACCTGGTACTGCATACCATTTTATGCTTCTGGTTTGGTCACTCTGTCTCAGTGCCCAGTTCAGGGGCAGGACTAGGTCCAGGGTTCCAGGAAGACATCTAGGCATTCAGCTGACAAGAAAGTCCCATGGCAACCAGGCTAAATGACAGTTTCACAATGCCTCCAGTCCCCAGTCCTCCTGAGCCCCCCATCCTCGCTTGATAGGACAGCAAGGGGGGCATGGTAACCCATGAATCAGAGAGCTAAACACAGCTCTGGATAGGATGGCTGAGACCCTGCCTGGACTTCACACCCTGCCCCAACATGGCCCAGAATAAAAAAATGTTTAGGACTCACCCCATCTCTGAGCTGCAGTGAGGAAAGCAGATGCCTGCTTCGTGAGGTGGGCACATGCCCCTCTCTAGCTGGGGACTGTCCGATGAGTATCTCCCTGGTCAGGATATTTCAGCTCCTTCCTCTCTTTGCCCTCCTCCCAATGAGCTCATCTGTCTGGGGCTCCCCCCCCCCGCCCTTTGCCTGAAAGGATGTTTGGACAGAACCTGGCAGAAAAAGAAAAAGAAGAAGGGAGTGATGGAGGAGGCAGCTAGCTGCCTACCTGCCTGTGCCCAAAGCCCTTAGAAAATGCAGATGGGTGAGGAGGGCTCAAGAAGAAGAGTTGATCTTTACTCTAAGTTGCTGGTGCGAGGTGGGCTGGGGAGCAGCAGGCAAGGTGGCCAGCACCGGTTCCTTGCTGGACTGCTAAGCCACGTGCCTGCGGGTTGGTTTGGTGCATGCTGTTCTGTTAACCCCCTCGGCACCTGCCAAACTTCAGTAGATGTGGACACTGTGGCTGGGGCCAAGCAGGCTGGAGGAAAAAATGGTGAGTAGGGACGGACAGGGAACAAGGAAGAGGCTCCCAAAAGTAGTCCAGTACCCTCCACCAACCCCGACCCAAAAGGCAGAAGGATTTGGGGCATTTAATTTTAAGTTAATGCATGCACAGAATCTCAGTGCCTGCAGTACTGCCATCATGAGGTTGGGACCCTGTTCATAACCAGAGGGTAGGTCAGGGAAGGTAGAGAGGGAAAGCAGCTCTAGGTGTTGATCTGAGGCTGGCTGGTGGAAGAAAAGCTGTGAGTTGGGCGTTCAGGGCTCCCTGAAGAGCTGGAGTTCTCTGCTTCTAAGAGCCAAGTCAGCGCTGTTACCTGCAATGCCCCTACAGGAACCGCGAGGGCTTATGGGGGAAGAGGGTGGGGGAGGAAGGCAGCAGGCAAGGGCAATAGGGGAGCCAGAGGAGAGGAGGCTCCCTGCCAGGCTCTTGTTACTTAGGAGGAACTCCTCTTAAAATAGCTCTGGAGACCTCATCAGAGATCTCCCTTTCCCTTCCTCCCCCACTGGGGGCTTGGCTGGCTTTCTGAGAGCTGACAGGGATGGAACCTTCCATCTACCCACCCTGGTAGAAGGTGGGACCACCCCCACAGTTGAATGCCTTCCAGTGAGAGCATCTCCCAGAGGCCAGGAGCTGGAGCTCTGCCCCCATTACTGCTAGTCCCACTTCTTCACAGCAAACCAATTCCCCATACCCACTTTCCCTCAGCTCCCTGGAGGGCACTAACTGAGGGTGGCGGTGGGGCGGGGTGGTCACCTGGTCTCAAAGAGGACTGTTGGACTAACTGCTGCAAAGAATCTACATGACACCCCTCCCCCAAGGAAACATTCTCCTTTCCCTTAAATGTAGGCCCTATCTCCTCCAGTCTGAGTTTCCTGACAGCTCCTTGACTTTGGCTCAATACCTCTCTGCATCCTTGAAAACTTGATCTTCAGGGTATTTCTGAGCTAGTTCCCGGCAAAACCAGAGTATGCGTTATCCCATTGCCAAGAATCAAGCTTGTTGGAGCACAGCTGGGGGCTGTGTCCAAGCCACCATCCCTACCTTCAAGGGACTTCCAGCAGAAGGAGGGAAAGGAGCCAAGGTGCCCACCCATTTCTTCCCATCCCAACTCAGAGACTGGGGGCTTTTGTTGGGGGAGGGATCAGGGAGGGCTCCTCAAAGAGATAGTTTTCAAAAGGCAGGAGAGAAGGAACTCTGATCTTTTGTTGCCCCCTCCCTGGGACCCTCAGGAGGATCCTCCAAGCTCCTTGATCAATGGACTAGTGTTTCGAGAATTTTTGAGCAAAGTGCTCCATAAATGTAAAAGTCCTCTAGCCACTAATGCATTTCTCAAGCACCTTTCCTCCCAGCTGTGGAGCACTCCCAATGTTCTTCATAGGAGAGCTGGGGGTTCAGAGGAGAAAATCAGATAATAGGCCGGTTCTAATCCTAGCTTTAAGAGTCACTTTCTCTGTGACCTTAAGCCACACAATCTCTCTGGGTCTTTTTCTTTATCTGCACAGTGTATGGGTTTCCTAAGGATGATTCTGGCTCTAAGAACTGGTGAACAGTGAGGCAGAAGGGAAGGTGAGGGGCACAGAGGAAACTGGCACCTTTTCCTGTCACCAGGATCTAAAGATACCCAGGGAACTCTGTCCCCTCCTCTCCTCCTTCTCAGGGCAGGGGTCATTCTCCTTCCTTTTGGCTCACCTCCTGTCTCACCTCAGTCTCCTGTTCTGAGAAATATGACCCCTGCTGTAAAAATAAAGTGGATTATTTAGCAGCGTGGATGCCTGGCCCTGTCGATCCAGTGTCCAGGACTGCCCAGGGAAAGAAAGAGTGAGTGTGCAAACCTGGAGGTGGAAAGAGGCTTAGCTTTTTTGGGCCACAGACTTCTCAGAGAATAGTAAGAGCTAAAATGTACTGTGGACTTACTTTATGCCTAGCACTCTGATAAGCACTTTTACATTCAATAATATCTTATTCAGTCTTCACAGCCAGGTCAGTTTCTGATGTTTGTTTGTAAGGCCTGGGACAAATGTACACATGGAAATTACATATGTCTAAATATAAGTTGTAAATCAAGACAACAAAGTGTTAAAATTTACCTATATCCCCTGCCTTTGGTTAATTTTCCTTAGTCTTAATTTTAAGGCCAGTTCCAAATAATATGCCCTGTTCCACTCTTTTCTGGTCCTCAGGGACAGGGCCCTGCATGCATGCCCAGGAATGCTCCACATGCATGTCAAGTTCCATTCACTTTCTACCCTCTGCAAACAGCTGCTCTTTGACCACTCCCCCAGCCAATGGGTGTACATTTTAATGGTCAGCTCCTGAGAGGATACCTGGAGTGTGCTCTAGAAGGGGAGATGCATGGCCCACCCTCCCTCCTGCCCCATAAACCCCCTTTCCAGTGGCCAGAGGAAGGCCAGAATGAGGCCTCTAACCTCAGGAGCCTAGGGCTGAGGCCCCTGCTGCCCAGATCTAAGGGTGACATTGCTCTTAACCATCCCAGGAGGCAAATGCCATTATTTTCATCATTTACAGATGAAGCTTCTGCAGAAGCTGCATAACTTGCTCAAGGTCATATCACAATAAATGCTGAGCTGGTTTTTATTTCCCAGTACCTCACTATACTGTCACAGCTATACTGAAGAAAGGCAGAAAGCCTCTCTCCAGAAAAAAACTTATAGACATTCAGGATTTCCCATATAACCTCAAGGGATCCATGTTCTCTCTGAAGCCCACTGGGGACCTCAGGTTAAGAAAGTGGGTGGTAGTGAGGCTGTAGCAGGGGTCAGGCCATGAAGTGGGAGGACATGGAAAGAATGGAGGGTGGGGAAGGCAGGCAGGATTTGTGGGAGAGGGGGGTAACTTGGATAGTGGGCAGAGGGTGCTGAAGAGGATATGACATTAGCTGCCAAGCCAACCCAAATAGCATTCTTCACTCTTAACTCAAGAATGCCTGAAAAAAGGCTTGCTTGTTGGCAGTCTAATCTCAGCACTCTGACCTGGCTGATCCCCAAGCCGGGAGCCCAAAAGGGAGGTGGAGAGAGTCTTCCCGGGTGCTGAAGGAGAAAGGAAACTCTTGGAGGATGGTGAAAGGGCGGAGTCTGAGGGGGGCATCCCAGGTGGCAAAATGAGAAGAGGTGCCACGGCAGTAAAGCGGGCGCGGATCGGTAGCGCCTGGCCTGATTCCCTAACAAGGAGCACCATGATTTCTGCAGAGACTATGAAGAAATGGGAGAGGTTGGGGAGCGGTTGGGGGAAGTGTGCTATTGGAAGCTCCGTTTTCGGAGCCGGCCACACGCTGGTCCGCGGCCGCAGAGCGCAAGCCTGCGCACTCCCACCCGCGGTGGCAGTGCCAGCTGCGGACATTCAAGCGGTCCCTTCGTGATCCCGGGAGGGGAACCACTACCCTACCCGTGTTCCCCAAAGCACAACAACACAGCCTTCCACACCCGAAAAGCTCCACCTCTGTTTCGCCCCAAACTATCCTCCTGTTTGGCAGCTCAGTGCATGGGACGATGAGGGCGGCTGCACGCAGCTCTGCAGTGACAAGCCGCAGCAGCCCAGCCCCAGATGGAGAGGGAGTGGGGGCCCCGACCTGCTCCCCGGGCTTCGGGACCACGGGGAGGGCGCACCCTGCAGGGTACGCAGGGGGCGGCCTGGGCTCCGTGGTGGCCACCCCCACTCCTGCGGCTGGAGCGCTTCCAGCGCCGAGGCGCAGCGACGCTCTCCTCTGCCCTCGGCTCAGCCATCCTCCCGCTCCTCCTCCTGCTTCTCCTCCTCCAGCTCCTCGTGCTCCTCCTTCTCCTCCTCTCGCCCTCAGCTGCCGCTCCTGCGGCCGGCTCCTCCTCTCCCTCCCTCCCCCTCTCGCTCTCTACCCTCTCTCTCCTTGCTAACTTTCCCGTGCCCTGGCGAGCGGCGCAGAGCTTCCCCTGCAGCTTGGGGCCCACTGCAGACCGCGGGCTGCCAGCGCGGCAGTGCCTGGTATCCCATCTCTGCGCCCTGGCGTGCTCGGGAGAGAACGGAACCATGCCCGGGGATGGGGACCGAGGCGCAGCCCGGGCGAGATGGCTGGGCACTGGGCTTTTGGGTAAGGCAGTCCCAGCTTGGTCTCTTCTCCTGCCTCTCTCCCCCCCGCTACCCTCTTCCCAGAGGAGGGGGCACTTAGAAGAGCAGTACTTGGGACGCGATGGGCTTTGGAGTGCGGCATGGGAAGAGCACGGCTGCCTTCGGCTTCTTGCCGGACGTCGGGCTTGCTCGGCTATGTTCCCCGAGGACCATGCACGTCCTCCCCCCCACCCCAACCCCAGCCCCATCGGCCCACCAGCCTCGCGATTAGTTCGCTGCTGTCTCTGGCGCCTTCAGCTCCACGTTTCCGGAGTCCGCTCTTGGGCTGCAGCGCGCTTCTCCAGAGTTCAGAGGTTTCGGTGTGTTGGGGGAAGGTGACTGTGCCTTGGGTGTAGGGATGCCCGGTGGGTTGCACGTGTGATTGTCGGGACGGTGGTTTCTACCCCAGCCTAGAGCTGTTTGCAACTTGGATGCTTGTTACCCAGGCATCGGACATGCACCAGTGGGGGAGAGGGCACGCTCCTCTTGGATCTTTTCCTGTTTGGCTCCTCTGCCCCGCTACCTTCTCCAGTGCCCACTGCCTTCCCCGCAGCTCCACAGGAAGGCCTGGAAGGGCTTGGAGGGACTTGGAAGATGGGTCAAGCCCCATTTTAGAAAGGATTTTGTCTCTCTTACAAAGGGATTCCTGTTTAATCTGCTTCTGGCTCTTCATTTTGGGGATGAATATGAAAACTAAGAAGACACATCCAGAGGACACAGAAGGAACAGAGTATTAATATCTATGACTATGCACATGGTAGTTTTGAGTGTCAAAGAAGAGATTAGAGAATGGTTTTTATTAGTCCAGAATGTAATCTCATAAATCATAGATGGATTTCAGTGTCAACCAACTCTGTCTCTGGCACCTGCACCTCTTCCTGTCTATATTGGTCAGATTTGGGTTTTGGCAGTTACCCCCATTGGCTTAGGCACACAGTGTAGACAATTATACTGAAAAGAGGAAGACATCAACCTTTAAGGGCAGGTACTGATGTTTCTGCAAATGAAACTATATGCAGACCTGTCATGTTGGCACCTGGCGGTGGATGGGGGATAGTGTATTTCTTTCACTCAGGAGGCACTGATTTGGTTACAACCCTAAAGCTAAATAGGAGACACTGGTGTTTTCTCTGATACTTTTGGCACAACTGGTTTCATGGTGACCCTAGTGATGTGGGCCTCTGAGAGGCCTCAGGCTCTTCCTCATGGGTGGGCACGGTGCCATTCCACACTAGCTCTCCCACATCTCATCTCTGATCAGCCCAGGTTCCCACTGTGACCGTGGCAGGGCTAAGGGTTACTGAGGAATTCAAACTCATGCAATTATTTAACCAGCCCACTTATCAACACCACCTGCTGCCTGGTTGGATGGTGGATGCTAGTGCTTGGGCTGTTAGAATATTCATAAAACCAGTCTTCTGTGGGAAACCACACTGTACACTGTGTGTGTGTGTGTGCGCGTGTCAGGAGAATTGCAGGCAGAGTCTGGGTACTTTTCTCCAGGTGGAAGCTCCCACCACCTCTGAGGACTGCAGCTGGTAGACTAGATAGGGGCAGGGCCCATGGCAACGGGTTTGTATGAAACCCTGAGCTATGTTCTGGGAGCTCAGGAGAAAGCAGAGTGATTTGTAGGGGGGAGACAAGCAGGCTCCAGAACTGGACGCACCCGCTCTGACCCCTGCCTCTCTAGTCTGCAGAAGGAATGTGACCAGGGTCCTTCCTTACCCAGACAGCTGATGCTGAGCCCTCTCGGTGGCATTGTCCCGAGCTTGGGACACAGATGACATCCTTGCTGTCAGTCCAGTAGGGAGAAGTGGGGACAACTGGACAGCCAATTGGAGATATTCCCTGGCAGCATCGGAGCTGGCAGGAACTTTGGAAACCATAGCACAGACCTACCCTGAGGATGAGGAAACCATGGTCCAGAGAGGGAAGGTGACTTGCCCAGCCATGCATGGCCAATTGATAGTCAAGTGGGACACGATTCAGGTCTCTGTCATACTAACTTGCCTCCCAATTAACCAAAGTCTGACGCGGGGAAGGTCAGCAGGTATTGTGCTGATGGGCTAAAGAATGACTGAAGATCTGGGGCATGGGCATGGAGGAATAGAGGCTGGGGGTGGGGGCAGAGCTATTGTTCTTAGAATGGTGGGGACTGGGAATGGAGGGGAAGCTCCCAGGAGCCCTCTGCCCCTCCAATCCCTTTCCATATCAAACTGTCTTACAGACTGAGACTAAAGTGATTATGATAACCCGACAAGATATCCTTTTCTTGATTGGGAAGAAGTTTCCAAGGCTGTAATATTGCAGTTGAGGTTTATGTGGGTGCCAGTCCCTTCCTAAGCATATAACTGGTAATATAGCTGTCCTGCCCACCCCTTCCTTGTTCCCTGATTTGCTTAATTGCTGTGATCTATGTTTAATTATCACTTGTGAGGGTGCTATGTTGCACAACCCTCTTTTCCTTGGTATGTACTTATTAAGGGCTTGTTTAATGAGAAGGCAATTAAAGAGAGGGTATTCAGTCCCACTCAGAAAAAGGAAAAGGAAAGGGTAAGTAAGGAGTTCATAGAGAAAAGGACGGGAAGGCAAGAAGTGGAGGAAGACCCTAGGTTTGAATCTAGAACCAGTGACGAATTATTTTCTGGTAATGCAGGCCTATGGGGCATCCCAAAACCCTTATGACTGGCCACCTCTTGGTGGGATCAGCATGACAGGTAGACCCTGGGCACAGATTCTCCCAATTTTCCCTGTTTCTGAGAGTCCAGAGATCTCTGCATAAGCCATGGGCTGGCCCTGCCAACACACCTATTTTGTGGCCTGCCAGAGGAGGGATGGGCACACTGCTTGGACTTGTTTGCAGAGCTGGTTTTGTTGAGCATCCCATGCTGTCTCAGGGGCATGCTTCTATCCTGGCAAAGCTCCTGGGGGTGGGCAGGAAGCCGGCAGGTTGCCTAGGAAGAGGGAGCTGAAATCTTTCCTTTGTCTCTGGGCCCAGGGGCCTTGCTTGGCCCAGCACTGTCTCCATTAGCCTCTAGGGCCTGTAACCCAAGAGGGTTCTCCTCCTGCTGGCCTCAGCCTACTTTCTGCCTCCTTGCTCTAACTTTGAGCCTATCTGACTCTTCCAGGGTTAGAGTGAATCAGCTTCCCTATTAAAGTCAGTCAAGCCTTTGGAGCTAAACAGAGTAGGCACACCCTGTCCCTCTTTCCTCACTCATGCTGGGTGGTTGTGACTGATGCCTGGGTATAGGAAAATGTGGCAGACCATTTCATGTTTTGGCATTTGCCTCAGAATATATGATGGTAGCTCTTAGATTCCTGTTGGTAAGAATATTTGATAATATTTGCATGTACTGAATATGTTTTTGTTTTAATAAAAGTTGGGAGTACCTATGTGAGGGTGGGAGTGGGCTGAAGATTTCAGAGAATGGCAAATAAAATGGATGTTTTGAAAGTGGCCAAATGGTTAGGGCCTTTTAGTGAGCAAAGGCAAAGCTTCATGGTTCAGGATGGAATCCCACAGGCTCATGAAGACGATGTGTTCAACATTCCCACAATGCCAGAAACAAGACCCCAATCGCAAACACATGCACACCTTGGAATTCTAAAGAGTTTTGTTTGGAAAAAGCAAAGAAAGTCCTTCTTTACTCAGGGAAATAACCAGCCACATGGAAATAATTACCTCCAAGAGGTGGTACAGCGTGGAAGTATAAAACAATGTGTGAATGGCCTGGAGACATCCTTGGCTGACACTGGTCTTCAAGCTAGGAGTACCCTGGTTACATCCAAACCTGCGCTAGGGGCCAGCCCTGTAGCCCTCCCTTCTTTCAATCATTGTCCTCCTCTACCTGCAGGGTGCCTAGGTCAGAAGGATCTACTCACTGAAGCCCTTCTTGCGTTTTATAATCTCATGTTTTGACTTTATACCGAAGTGGGGAGGAAGGAAAGACAGCCATCTGTAGTTTGGGGATGTGCATACTGGATGTGGCATCTCTGACTTTTTCAAGGTTAGCAGGCAGAGACTTCTCCTGGCTTGGTCGTCTCACTGAGGCACCGCTCCAGGGGCCTCTAGTGGATCCACACCTTCCCATGCTCCCTCCTTTTCCCCTAGCACAGCCTCAGAGGTGAGGCAGCAGGAGACAGGCTCCTGTGCTTTCTTGTGCACAGCCTCCCAGACATAGCTGGCAGGGCTTCCCCACTGCTGGGAGGGTGTGCAGTGGAGAGGCCAAGCTTCTTGCCCTCTCTGATGCCTTAACTTGGGCAAGGCTCTTGGAAGTGTCTCTGCCTTTCTTTTGTCCCTTTCAGACTATGGTGGGAATGGCAGTGCTTCACTCGGAGTTGGAGCTGAGCTTAGTAAAGTCATCCACATAGGAACACGCGAATCAGGTAGAAATGTGCACTGTCATTATTAGCCAGACCTTAAGGAAATAGTTTTCTCCTCTGTTCTAGACTCTTATTTTTTTTTCTGCTTCTATTTAAAGCAGTCAAAAATATTTCACTTTTGATGTGTATCTTTGGTGCTCTTGGATATGCCATTCTGGCTGGGGACAGGGTGGAGATTTGGCTCTGACTTGAGTTCCCTTCATCTTCCCCAGGATCCCAGTTCCTAGGCAGGGGTGCCAGTCAGCACCGAAGGCTGGAACTGTGGCACTCCTTAGAGCATGGGCTTGCGCCCTGAGGGAGGCCTGTAGTTATCAGAAAGCTGTCTTCTCCTGAGAGCTTCCCTGTCACAACTCTGTGTATATTTCTGGGTTTGAGGGGCAATGGAGAAGGGGATGAGAAGTAGGGCTGGGATCTCTGACTAGGTCATCTTGTAGGCTGAAGGATGGAATCTTGTGTCTGGCTCCTGTTCCTAGAGCTTTGCTGGGGGGGGGGTGGTGGTGAGTATGGGGTGGGGGAGAGAGGTGAAAGGAAAACCAGGAATGCTAAGGAGACCTAGCCCTGACAGAATTGTTCTCTTGGAGAGTGAACTTCATAGAGTGGTGAAAAGCAGACCTGCATCTGAATACTGCTTATGACACTCACTGGGTATGTGGCCTTGAGCAAGTAATCTCTGAGTCTGTTTCTTCATTTTGTACATTGGGTATAAAAAGAATAACTACCTCATAGAATTAGCATGAAGATTAAATGAGATAGTGTATTATAAAGTGCCTATCCTATCTTATAGTAAATACTCAGATTCACCATTTATTTTGTGGTGCTGGGCAAGTTACTAGCCTCTCTGAGCCTCAATTTTCATCATCTGTAAAATGAAAAAAATTATGCTTACTTTTTGTTGTTCTAATAAAAGTTAGAGTTAATATGTATAAATCCTCTAGCACAGTGGTTCTCAAAGTGTCATGCTGACCACAGCATTCCTGGGAACATTTTAGAAAAGGCAAATTCTCAGGCTTCACTCTAGAGCTCCTGAATCAGAAACTCCAGAGGCAGGGCCAAGCTATCTGTAACGGCCCTTCTGGTGATTTTGATGCTCTCTCAAGTTTGAAAGCCACTGCTCTAGAACAATTCCTGGCACACAGGAGCTGACCTAAGAATAATGGATAATTGAAAAAAAAACCTCCTCAACACTAATTGGAATCCTGGTGGGCAAACCCTGCTATATTAGGATGTCAGGAAGTCTTTTCTTGCTTTGGGGCTTTGGGATGATAGAAATATCTCTTGTTGACTTTAGGCAAAACACTTAACCTCTGTATGTTCAGTTGTCTTATCTATAATATGGAGCTATCATAGTATGGATGTGAGGATTAAATGTGCCTTGCATATAGGAAATGCTCAATAAATACATACATCAGGTTCTTGAACTATGTTATTTCATTCAATGTTGTTTTGTAACAACGTTGATAAACTGCCATAGGAATTTAATCCTTGTTTATATCAATTGGCCTATGGCAGAGTTAGTTTTGTTATACACCGTTTGCTTAAAGTCACAGAACCTATTAACAACATTAAGTGAGGACTTACTGTATCAGCTATTTTCAGTAGTGGCATGGGTCATGATTGGGTTTCTGGACCATAGAGTGTTATTTCTGAGCTTCCAAGTAAGAGCACTCCACTTTGCCTTCAGACGCTAAGGGGACATGAAAAGCTGAGGGGAGCCCTGAGAGCAGAAGACGGGCTGCTTTGAGGCATTGCTCAGGTGCATCATGCACCATTATCTCATGTGAGCAAAACAAGAGGAAACTGGTTTCTGATGCACAATGAGGGAACTAAGTTAGACAAAGGAGGTCCTTCCTTGAAAGGGAGGATTGGGAGAAAGAGCAACGTTGGTGACCTTTAAAAGAAAGGCTAACCCTGGCTATCTTGGGAATGAGAACAGTTCTGGGAATTGCCTGCAGAGCTGGAAGTTGACCAGGGCTGAGAGCGGTTCTCAATCAGCCCAGCCACTGAACCCAGTCAGCTGAGCCAAGTCTCCTCCCATTTGGGGTCTTGGTTGTCCTGTCTCTAAAATAAGACAGTGGGATTAATGGATCAGTCTGGGTCCTTTAGGTCTAACATTCATGGGCATGCCAGGCTGGAGGTCCAAGTAGTTGAGAAAAGCTGCAGTCTAGAAAGAGCTGCCAGGGAAATGTTGGGATAGGAGGTAGTACAGCCAGGTGGCTGCTCTCAGCTGCCCACAAGTCTCTAAGTCAGACCCCATTTCAGATTTCAACTACCCCTAGAAGTTGTAAAGCTTTGGGCAAGGTGCTTTGCTCAATTTTCCCACCTGTAAAATGTGATTAGTAACATCCACCTTGTAGATATGAAGTGAAAATGAAATGAGGTCATCCACCTGCAGCACTTAATAAGGATCCGGGTCCAGGAAATGTGTTATTCTCAGGGGTCACTGGGAACTTGAGTAGGGCCCCCCTCTGAGTCCTCACCTGGGGTGACCCCAAGTACCATTTCATCTAGTTCAAGGAGAGGTGGCATCCAATGCAGACTCCCTCTTCCCCATGACCTTGGGGTACAGTGGGACTTTCTCAAGGACTCTGCAGGACAGGAGGAGGGCCAGGTCCTCTAATAAAGAGTCATGAGGTGGGTCCCAGAGACCATGAGTAGAAAACCATGATTTCCACTTGCCCCAAAGACGGGAATTGTTTGAAGTGTTAGAAAGTGGGTGTGGCCCGTGGGGGAGAGGGGAAGTGGGCACTTTGGGGACTTTTTCACCATGAGGAGTCCGCGTGGGGCTGTGTGGTACGGGGGATGGCCGGCTATTCTGGCCCACGAGGGGACTGTGGGTCCAGCGCCCTCCTGGTGCCATCTCCCACTTGCTTGCATTCGGGTTGTCGGGAATTTACCTCTCCAAAGTGTCTTCGCCCTCTTACTTTCTCTCCTTGATTGCTTTAGTCGCTCCGCCCTCGCTGCTGCTCAGTGCTGAGACCTGCCTCATTTCCACATCCCTCACCGCCTACTCCACTCTGGCCTGTTCCTTCTGTTCTCAGGGTCCCGTTCGGTGGCCACAGGGCATTGGACTCAGATAGCCAAGCAAGGTCCATCCAGAGTATCCCTCTGCCTCTCCGCCCCTCGAGGCCCGAAGGAGCCCCCAGGGCTCAGTGATGACAGCCGCGGAGCAGTGTCCAGGAACTGCGGCTGCAGTTTTCTCTTCTTCACCATATGGAATCCCACTCCGTGGGCACCCCGCCAATCCTTAAAATGTAACAACGGGGCCAAACATTGTCCTAGGGGGAAATTCCCAAGGCAAATTGAAGGAGCCCGTGCTGCACGCGGGGTAGGGTAGGGGTGGCATTTTCATGAGCCGAACCCGCAGGGTACAGGGCGCCGACTCGCGGCACCACGGCAAGGGCGTCGTTTTCTTGGGTTGGGGTGACCCCTGGTGGTCAATCGGAGTGCCACAAGGGCTGCTACCTGGCTCAGAATTCAATCTCGCCTAAGCGAAGGAGAGAGATGCAGAAAATTATGGTGGGTGGTTCAGGTTGTTTCAATTGAAGTAAAGAGAACCATCCTTCCGAAGTTGGCACTGAGGGTGACCTCAGACCTCCCTGTCTGGCCAAGCCTCTCCGCCTGCCTGAGACTCCCTTCTAAAGCTCCAAGCACGGAGGTTCCGGAGGGGTTTTTATTAAGGGAGGTGGTGGCCCCTCACACAGGTCTCTTCCTGCTCCCCGTGTCCCTGTCGCTGGAGGTGTCTGTGGGAAAGGCCACCACCATCTACGCCGTCAACGGCACGGAGATCCTGCTGCCCTGCACCTTCTCCAGCTGCTTTGGCTTCCGTGACCTTGGCTTCTGGTGGTCCTACAACGGTAGTGATACATTCAAGATTGTAAGTAGTGGGGGAAGGGACAGGACAGATTAGATTCTCCTTTCTTTCCTGTCACTTCACCCCTGCCTTCATCCTCGACTCTGGTCCCTTCTGGACTGACCCCACTGTGATGGTCCCCAGAACTCACCTTTTGTCATCCTTTCTCCCAGTATTCTTTGCAGAGCTTATCTAGAAAGATCTAAGTGAAATGGAGGCTTAGATCAAGTTGCCAGAATCTGGGGTCTGTTGGAATTCTTGGCTAGAGTCCTCTGTTTGGTGTGTAGAGATACCTGAAATTTGGATTGCATGTGTAAAAATTAATAATTTAATTTTAAAAACAGGAATGAGAAGGATATTTGGAAGGCTTGGAGAGAGGGAATGAGGAAGGTCCAAATGGGAGAAGGGCTGTGAAACCAGACTTGGAAAGAAAGGAGAGAAAGCTGAGTAGAGAACTAGATCAGCAAGAGCATAGACAGAGCTGTGGTAGGGTGGGTTAATCAACAGGTGTTTATTGAGGAGTCATTCTGCAATCTAGCAGGGGACCTGAGACAAATATAAGGAAGCCACCAACTCTAGGTATAGTTAAAAGCTGAATTCAGAGGGTGCTGACAGATAGTGCTGTAGGATTGATCCAGGTCTTGATTGAGGGATGGAATTCACATGGACAGAGGACATATGTCAGCAAAGTCTGTGGAGTGACAGAGGGAAACAAGTGTGATATTTCCAGGATTCATTATAAAAGGCTTTTATGAAGAAAGCAGTAAGAGCTGTGCTACATCCCAGGGAGACCTCAATAAAAGAACAAAAATTTAGTCTGAAGCAGGCAAAATTCAGGTTAGACAGGCAGAACTATCAATACTGGAAGGAAAGGAAGAGGGAGGGAGTACAAGCTCTTCCTGGCTGGGACAAAACAGGCATTCAGGGAGTGAGATGAAGTGATGTCATGACTCCCGAGAATCCTGATTCATTCTTGTCCACTTTCTCTTCCTCCCTCTATCTCCTAGCTCATAAATGCAACTGTGAAGAATGAGAAGTCTGACCCCAAGGTACATTTGAAAAACGATGACCGCATCACTCTGGAGGGCTCCACTAAGGAGAAGATGAACAACATTTCCATTCTGCTAAAAGATCTGGATTTTAGTGACACAGGCAAATACACCTGTCACGTGAAGAATCCCAAGGAGAAAGATCTTCAGCACCAGGCTACCATCTTCCTTCAAGTGGTTGATAAATGTATGCACTGGGGGCTGAAACAAGGGCAGAGGAGTGGAAAGGACTAGGGGGTACCCAACTCAGTGTTACAATGAAGTGATAAAATGGACCATACTGGTGATTTTTCTTTTCTTTTCCCTTTTCTTTTTTTACACCTACGGCAACCAGTCTCCTACCACCAGTCTCCTAGGTGGTCTCCCATCCAAGTATTAACCATGCCTGACCCTGCTTAGCTTCTGAGATCAGACAGGATTGGGCGTATTCAGGGTGGCATGACTATAGACTGTTTCTTTCACTTTACACTTTCAAGAGTTACTGACATTACATCTGGGCAAGAGTGGTGGTAAGAGGTTGGATTCTGGAATTTTTTGAAGTTAGGGCCATTGGATTCTCAAGTGGATTGGGTATGGTGTTTGAGAAAAAGAGAGGAGTCAAGAATGACTCCAAGGATTTTGGTTAGAGAAACTAGAATAATGGAGTTTTTTGAACAGAGATGGGTGGAGCAGGTTTGCAAAGAAGTCAGTTCAGTTTTTAGATGAGGAAACAGAGGCTACAAAGGTTAAATGACCTGCTCAAGGTTATCAGTTTGTTAGTCACAGCTGAAATCCTATAGTTAAGATCTAGACTATGTTATGTGACTCCAAAGTCTTCCTACCACATGAAAGATATCATAGGGACAGCCCTAATTTTTTCTGTACAGGGAAAGGAAACCTAGAAAGAGGCAATGATATTCTCATGTGGCAATCTGGTGGACCAAGTTATGACTCAAACCTGAGTACTATGGACCTTAAATCTGAATTATTTCAGAACTTCCATGTATGTCTATGGGAAGGTATGTGTGGGGAGGGGGAGGGAAAGAGAGGCCCCTTCGTGTGATGCCTTAGCCTGGTATGTGCCATGTTCCAGCTTTTGCTTCCTGCTGTAAGGCCTGGAGAGGGCTGGGGGCCTGGGATAGACATGTTTCAGACGCTGGGGTTCAAGGCTGTGTAGAACTTGGACTACCATGGTGCTTGCCTCCATATGACTCCTGCTCTTTTTGTCTACCCCCTCCCTCCCTACTCTGGCCATGCAGTGGAAGAAGTGGACAACACAGTGACACTCATCATCCTGGCTGTCGTGGGTGGGGTCATTGGGCTCCTCATCTTCATCTTGTTGGTGAAGAAGCTCATCACCTTCATCCTCAAGAAAACTCAGGAGAAGAAGTGAGTTAACTCCATGGCATGCTCTCTCCTCCCATCAGATCACCACCCACTCTTATCTCGTGGGTGTTCCCAGCATCCTTTTGTTTCACCATCATCTGCCCCCATCAGCCTTCCTCCTTCTATCCATCTCCTCATCTCATCCTATTTTCCTAATCCTACCACTCTCTTTCCTATTCTTACAACCCCCATCCCCTCTACTAATCTCATTCCGTCTTTTTCATTCTCCTAATAGGTATTTATTGAATATGTTGAGTTCATTGAGTACATAAATGCAATCCATTCATTCTTCCTCATCCTACTATCTTCCTGCCCATACCATTAGCCTTTCTCTTTCTACTTGTACCACCCTAAACTAAAGTCCTACTAAAGGATTTAGGAAGGTTTGTTTGTTTGTTTGTTTGTTTGTTTGTTTTTACCAGACAAATATCCTTTTAGGGAGATGAGAGTCTTTTATTGTGAAATTTTGAAAATTCAAATGGGGTAGATAAAACAATTTTTAAAAGGCTGATGCAGTCTCACAGAAAACCATAGGATAAATTCACATATAAAAATAGATTTGGGAAAGGGAAGGGATGATGGGGAGACACAGAGGGTGCAAGCCCCAGGCCCAGAATTGCCAGAACAGGCAGGTTTCAAAGCAGCTGGTGGGACTGTTGCAAAGCCACAGCAGAGAAAATGTGTTGAAAGTTGTGTCCTTAGCAAGAAAGAAGATATGAGGCCTGCCTGACATTGGAATTGAGAGGTAATAGCAATAGGGAAATGCATGAGAGAAGGGAGAATTGCTCTATTTCTGTTTGCTTCACTCTGCTTTGTTGAAAAGAGGGAATTAGGTCGGAGAGGGCAGAAATTACACTGGTAAGAGGGCCGAAAGCAGAGAAGATGTAACGGGTGTTTGAGGTGGGGAGTAAAGAACCACTGGGCACCTTATCCCAGGCACTGGATGAGATGAACTCTTGGGTTGTCTCCCTGCATCTTGGCCAGGAGCTGTGAGGGGGTAAGAGATCTCCTGAGGGCCAGGGACATAGAACGGGCCCAAATTCTGTTTTTAGTAACCAATATTACTGTTGATGGTGAGCAAAATTGGAGAACAAAGTATTCAACATGTGGTTTAAAAGCACCTAGGAAACAAAACAGTGTTTATTGGGTGCCACCATGGGTTCACTGAAAACAAGGCAGGCTAAACTTTTTTTCTTTTTTTTTTTTTGGCAAAGGCACTCGTGAATCAGGAGACTGCTATAGATAATAACAGTTCCTGTAATTCATCAAATACTTAACCATATGTCTTCTGACATTTAAATATAATATTCATAATTTTTATTTTACAATTGAGCAAAACGAGGCTCAGAGTGGTTATGTGACTTGCCCAAGGTCACGCAGCTAGTAAGTGATAGGGCTGAAATTTGAACCCTGGATTGTTTGGCTTCAAAACTTATACCATTGTCACCACACCCTACTGATTCATGGGATATACCTAGAATTCACACATTTATTCTTTCTATGGGTGCCTATTTATGAGGTACTGTGCTTAAGGCACTGTGCTAGGTACTGTAGGAAATTCTGGAAGGAATGGCATTCTGCCCTTAAGGGAAAGATGTGTACACAAATAAATGTAATACAAGGTAGAGAACATCAGTGCCAAAAGAGGTATGATAGAATGCTGCAAGATGGATATAATTTGAGCCCTGGGGAAGGTGAAGAGAAGGGTGTTCCAGATGGGGGAACCACTGAAAGGGGAGGCAGAAAGTCTGGTAAGTGGGTATGTGTCTGGAGAACAAGGCATTTTATTTGTTGAGAGAGTGGGTGGGGGTGTCGTAGGGAGGAAGGGGAGAACAAGTCTGCAAAAGGGGTTGGGGACAGATACTTGGGGACATGGGAGTCCAGGCTGAGATTGACTTTCCTTCTGACTACAGGGGAGCTGGCAAAGGCATGCAGGGCCTGGCACGATCAGAGGCCTTTAGAAGAAAGGGTCTGATTATAGTGAGCAGAGGGACTTCCTCCCTACGACACCCCCACCCACTTTCTCAGCAAACAAAATGCTTTGTTCTCCAGACACATTACCCACTTCCCAGAGGGACTGGGTGGGAGAGGCTGGAAGTGGGAGGCAGGCCCTGGGGAAGCCTGAGAAGGATACTTTGAGTGATGAGGAAAGCCTGTATTAGCAGCAGAGATGGAGTAGCCTCCTGAGAAGTGAGGTATTGGACAATATTTCATCAATTCTGGGCTTTCACATATGGGTGTGGTTCTCTCTGCCTGGAACGTCCCCTCCCTCTTTTTCTGCTCATCTTTCTTGGTCTCGGCTTAGATAACATTTCCAAAGAGTTTTCCTGATCCCTAGAAGGAACTTTCCTAAATTGAGTTCTTCCTTGGTACAGCCTTCCCATCCTATTGTTTACCACATTGTATCATAGTCACTTATTTAATATCACATTCCCTGAAAAACTATAAGTTTTCGGAGAGCAAGCACCATGGTACCCACGAGGTTCTTGATAAAGAAATATGGATGGTTAAGTGAATAGGAATTGGCTGGGTTGACTATACCTTAGGGTATACCTCTCTCTCTATATATAAACCCTAAGGTATACCCTAAGGTATATATATACCTTACGGTATATATATACAGAGAGGTATACGATAGGTCGATAGGTTGATCCATCTGAATAGAGATCTTCAGTGGTATGTCACTTGAATTACACTAGGAATGATGTACTTATCAAATTTCCAGGAACCTAGTGATTGTGTTGGAGAACAAAATTAGGACCTAGAAGGATCTCGATAGACTGGAGTTATGGACTGAATCCCGTAAGACAAAATTGATGAGGACAAAATATCAAGTCCTTCCTGAAGGCCTCAAACCTGGCTACGCAAGCCCAGGGTGAGGCTAAGATGTAGTTTAGCAACAGCTGCCTTGAAAAAACCTTGGAAGCTTTCATGAGCAGAAAGCTGGGAGTGACATAAAAGTCATCTTCCCTGGAGAGCTGGGCACTGCTGTTGAGGTGGGAGATATTTAAAGTTATCATTCCATAGTGCAGGGCAGTCAGGGTGGTGATGCTCCTGGAGGTGGCGTCTTCTCATCTAACCACATCTCCTTCCTGCTGCCGTCTTCCCTGTTCCACTGCTCCCTGCCCATGCTGCCATTCTTGATGCCTGCTGTGCTCCATCCATGCTCCTTCTACCTCTGGTCATGGTGAGCTCAGGGAAGAAGGACCTGAGGGAGGAGCTTTTTGCCTTCAGCATACTGCCCACTGGCCCTTCTCCTGGGTTGACACAGCCTGGGAATTACCCTGGTTTGGCTTCCCCTCATCACTGCCCCCTGAGAACAGTGCCTGGTTCCTTTGCCTCCTGCCATGCTGAGACAACTAGGTGACGATGGCTAGCTTTATTGCATTCTTTTTATGTGCCAGGCACCATTCTAAATGCTCATTGACTCTTCCCAGCAACCCCACAAAGAAGGTGTCATTGTTACATCCATTATATAAGTGAGGAAACTGAGGCAGAGAGGTTAGGCGACTTGGCCTCTGGCTGCCTTAGCTCTACAGAAGGCCAGGACAAGGCCTGGGTGCAGGGGCCATGGCTCTGCCTCCACATTTTATCTGTTACTCTTGCTTCTCTCCTCACCAGTGCCCTTCTCTCCTCTCTCCCTCTACAGGAAGGAGTGCCTTGTGAGTTCCTCTGGGAATGACAATACAGAGAATGGATTGCCGGGCTCCAAGGCAGAAGAGAAACCACCAACAAAAGTGTGAGCTCCTGCTTGGGGCCAAGCAGCCACAGGAAACCTCACTTTCCGATGATGAAACTGATGCTTGAGCCGTGTCTGTGAACCCACGTGCCTGAGACATCTGCTGCTTGGCTCAAACTGTAGTCTTTTTGGGTGGGGAGAAACTGAGGTTCTGTCCAGCCTGCCTCACCCCTTTCCCAACCAGGGCTCCTCAGAGATAAGGGCTGGTCAAGGCAGCAATCTCCTGTGAAAGAAAAGGAGGGGCTCAGGCAGTGTGGAGGGCTGGTCCCCCACCATCTGGGTAGGTGGGTCTTCTCAAGTCTCCCCACCCTGTATAAACAATGTCTGGATTCTCTACCAGATTTCTCTTCAAGAGAGACTTGGAAGAATTAGTGAGGGCTGCCTCAGTAGGTGGACTGAGTGTGTAGAGAATTAACCCTTTTGATGGTAGGAGTGGCCTAGAGGACTCTGTACAGCATCTTGGGGTGAGAGGCTGCTGGAGGGGAGCCAATAGTGAGAAGCTTTGATGGATTCCTGAACTCCTTACCATATCCCTTTCATGAGGCAGTTCCCTCCCTCACCCACCGCATGGTACCTGCCTGCCTGCCTTGGGCCCACTTCCCTTGCTCCCCTCACCCCTGCTGCTCAAAATCTCTGAACCTACCCAACTAGAACTGGCCACCGTGGTCTTGTGGGGTCCTGGCCCACCTAGCATGCTCCTCTGTTCTCTGGGTTCCTGAGGGGCTCATGAAGGGCCCCTTCAAGAATTGCTGGAGCATTGGGGCCCTGCCTACACCTTCTCTAGCATTTCAAGGCTGTAGATATGGGAGAGCCAGTGTCCTGGGCCTCTTGGTCACCGGAATGCCCACCCCAGCCTTGCCAGTGCTGGCCATCCCTTCTTGGCATGGCAGAACCATTGCTATTCTTGGGAATTCCCAAGCCTGGCTCTGCCCTGCTCTTTCTCTGAAGTAACAGGTGGTGTCATCTTGCTTGAGGTGTTGCACCATCAAATCCTTCCCTCCCACTGGCTTGCTCCTCCCAGACCCGTACACTACACCTTCTTCCCTGACAAGGGTTATTCATCTCCAACCCCAGGTCAAGGGCTTGCCTTCACCTCAGGACCTCCTCCTTCGGATGAGAGGGCTCTTGGGTTTTCTGGCTGCTTCCTATTTAGTTGTGCTACCACCTCCCCCACCCCAGGGCTGGAGAGGGGCAGGGAGGGAGCATCCATAGTTTTTCTTCTCTTTTCCAAGAACTGGTTTGCATACTTCTGTGTATGGGGTTAGACTGTGCCTTAGCTCCCAGGTCCTAGCTTATACCCTCCCTCCCATCTCCAGCCCATACACAGCAGCCAACTCTGGTTTGGTACTGGTGAGGGAATGGCTCCCACCAAGGGTCATGCAGGGGACCAGGGAGATGCAGTTGTGTCACCAGAGGCCCCTTGACCAACAACTAAGTCTTGGAGACATCTGCCAAGTGCTCCCATGGGGGTCCCTGACAAAGGGTACAATGGTGTTGGAAGTGGGCCCTCCTGATGGAAGTCCCATTCTGTTGTCCCTGTGGGGTGGGAATGGGGAAGTGAGGGATGGCAATGGAGTTGTGATAATGGAGGTTCTCCACCATCTCCCATTCCATCATTCTCTTATAGAATTTCTGAGACACTGTTCTCTGGCCCCTTTTCCAGAGTGTATAGGGACTGCCTGAGGACTCTCACTGTTAAAAAGCAGCAGCAAGCTTCCTCAAGGGTGGAGAGGAGGAGACACTGAGGAACAGCAGCACCTGCGGGGTGCCATGGCTGTGGCCCGCGACCCCCATCCAACCTGATGTGCTCACAGGGTCCCACTCTGATCTGCCTCCATCCCTCTTGTCCTTTTCCACCCAGAACTCATCCTGGGCTTGGCTTCAGTCTTGGCTTTGGGAGCAGACAGATAAGTGCCACCAGCCATTTGGAAAAATTTTATAGCTGCCATCACGCAAACTGCTTTTTTCTCCTTTCTCAGCTTCAACATTTGGTTGGGCATTGCCTCGGCCTCCTCTTATTGAAGAGAGGCAAAAATGAGATGGGGCCCAGGCATATAGAGTTAGGGGAGGAAGAACATCAATCTATCCACTCCTGGGTCTACTGTTGACTAATAGGCAAGTCATGCATCTTCTCTGGGCTCAGATTCCCGCATCTATAAAATGGGTGTAATAATACTTACCTACCTCACAGGACTGTTGTGAGGCTTGGTGAGTTTTTGTTTTAAAAAAATTTGGGTGCTTGGAAAAGGATGTAGGAAGTCAGGTTTTATAATTGGTGGGATGTTTCAAGTCTGTCCTATCCTCTTCTCTGAGTCCTATCCATGCACCACCTCCATCTCTCCCCCTTGGAATTATTTTAGTCTGTGTAATGTTATAAACCTTGCCTCTGTTCCTTGTTCATGGATTTGGTTGGTGGTTTTGAATATAAGTGATTGGGGCTATAGAGGACACTTCTGATTGCCCCAATGCTTGGGATTATCTACTGGCATTTTGTGAGTGGAGATTAAGTTTAACATTTTTAGTCCCCATCACAAAGAATTGTCCTGCCCCAATTGTATCTGTGAAGAAACACTGACATGGATTTGCAGTAGGGCATATATGGGGAAAGCCATCTTCCTACACAGACCCTCAGTGTGTGCAGTCTCCAAGGTGATCTCCAGGGGCTGGATAGGGTGTTTACATGACTTGTGGGTCAGAGAGAGCCATTTACAAAGTGGATCTTGGTAGCCCTGGATGCATGCAGCTGTGCTGACAATAAAGTCAGTGAGACCAAAGACAGAGTCTTTCTCACCTTCCCATCCTTGACCTCAAAATAGGGCCTCAGCATTTTAGGCCTTGGGTTTCTTCCTGTGTAGCAATTGAGTAGAAGGCAGTCAGAATGAACCTAGAGAGGTCTGGGAGAGGAGCCAGTGGAGCTCAGGCTTTTCACATCTGGCTTGCCAATTAGAACTAGAGGTGAAGAAGTATGCTCCTGAGATGGTGGAAGTTGAGGGTGTACATGTCTGGAGTGGGTGTGGAGTGTGCACATGGAAATGCATGACTGTGGAGTGGGTGAGCTATTCATAAAGAGGGGATGTATGGAGTTGTGTGTAAAGGCTGAGTGTGCCTGAGATGGAGAGACTGTACATTTCAGGAGTTATCTTTCCTGGTCTGAGCTATATCTGTCGGACACTTGGCGGCTGAGAAAGGACGAGACAGAGTAGAAAACCAGCTATGCTCCTGGACTCCGTAACTCCATGACTCCATCTCACTGTCACAGATGACTGCCATAGGAGTGCTGGGGGAAAGGGGTGAAGGAAGAGAGACCTCTTGGGAAAATTCTATAGCTTGCTTCACTTTGTCCCAGGTTGGACTTCCTACTCCCCCACCGCCCATCTGATATGCAGTGCTTTTGACTATCTTGTGCATGGTTCATCCCTCTGGCTTGGATGACAACAATATCCATAGTCAATTTCCTATGTAACTATAGATCAAAATGATGCAGCACAGGGGGCCTTGGGAGGTGTCAGGTTCAAGGTGCCCCCCAGGAGGCACAGCTTTGCACACTCTTAGCAGTCACTGGTGTTCAAGCACAAAATGGATGTGATCAGACAGTCTAGCCTTTACAACATATTTTGCATTGTAGAATTTTATTTAGCTTTGCCTTGGATGAAATAAAAATTATGTTGAATAGACATGGTTTGTGGTCCTCGTTTTTGGCTAATTGGGAGTACAGTTTTGTTACTTGCCAGTTGTAATGGGGGGGAGGGTTCTTTACTTCTTTAAGCCTCAGTCACTTCATGTCAAAAATGTTACTTGCCTAGGTGAGATGCACATGTAAAAGGTCTAAGAATGTCTGACATATTCACAGGCATTCACATCATTTAGTGCTGATACCTTCTGGAGAGGTTGGAAGGTGGGAATTTAATACTGAAATAATTGCCAGGGCTCTCCCTGTACTGATAACCTTAGTAATGATTCTGGTATCATATCCCCTTCCCTAGGTCTCTAACCCCAGATTAACATTTGGACCCCAGTGAAATCTGCTTCAAATGAACCAAGACAACCTTAAAAGGAACAGCATAAAACAGTTTACTGACTGGAGTGTATGGGCATTGGGCTTTGCTTGGCTGGTCCTTTCAGCTTGCTGTTCCAGGAGACGAGCTATCTGGGAATGGGGGAAGGAGGAAGCTTAGGTTTATACCTCAGGCATGACTCTACCCATGCACATTTCATATTGTCTCTCTTCAATTATCTGAACATATCTTACCCAAGCTTTCCTTCATTCAATAGAGTTTCCAGCTACTGGGCATAAGGCCAAACTGGGATGGAATCAGGGATATATATGAGTTGGGTATTCCAGGTGTGTACCTTGTATGGGTTGTGTGTGTCTTCCTGCTGTAGTTGAGCCTTGATTGCTGTTTTCATGTTAGTGGAAGAGAGTCACCCTCAGGCTGATTGGCTGTGAGGAATGACTGTGACTCCAGCAGATGAGCTATTGTACAGGGGCTGACCTCACAGATCAGGATTCACTTTAGCAAGGCTCTACTGCCTGCCCAGTCCACCCTTTGGGTGTGTCATTTGTGGAGATGGTTGAGTTGTGCTCTGGTGGGGTCTGAAGCTGGTCAATAGGTGTGTTGATTCTGTGGCCTCTTGGGAGGGGCTGTGGTGCAGGCCAAAGTCAGATGTTGTCTTTGTCCAGCCCAGGGCCACCTGATATGAGCTACAAAGTGATCTGCAGATGTTTGCTGCTTGTCCTGGACTTGGAGGTGTCTGGGAGAGGCTAAGCTGTAAACTAAGGCTGGATGCTACTAGTGCCAAGCTTGGGGCCACTTAGCAAAAGGTATGGGGCTCACTGAGGCTAGACATTGTTTGGAGTTTGTAAACCTTTGAGAGATTTTAGAAAAGTTCTTCAGTGCAAGCTGAGACAGGTCTTTTGTATTAAAAAAAAAAAACACTGGAAGCTGCTTGGGTGGGCCAGTAAGTTAGGTGGGTGAGTCTGAGGGAATCACCAGGGTGAGGTGAATGGTGTTAGCTAGCTTGATGGAGACTCAGACTTGTCGCCAGCCTGCATCTGCAACAAAGGTGCAGGGGCTTCTTCTAGCACTTCTATCTGGGAGAAAGCTTCCCCTCCAGCCCTCACCCTAAAGCCAGACAATGCAATTCCTCCTCATATGTTCCTGGTCCCATCCCTCTCCTCATCCACTGCTCAACACTAGAGCTCAGAGCAAGTGAGTTTGTCAGCAAATATATCTGACTGTGGGCCCTCCAAGAGGAATGCCTGGGACTCCAACAGCCTATCATCCCACTCAGCCACAGTCCCTTATGATTTTACAGTCAGAAGCTGTGTGTGTGTGGGAGGGGCTCCCCTACTGACACCGAAACTGGGCTGGGGAGCCCAGTGTGGGGCTGGGACTCCTTGCTACTGAGGGGGCTACGTTTGCAGCCTAGACAGCCCTTTCATTTGTTAACCTCCACACTGTGGATGTGGGGCCTGCCTGTTCTGCATTTCCACGCCTCACAGCAGTCTCCACATGGCTTCCTCTTTGAGTCCCTATTCTTAACTAGGTGGTCTGCTGGATACTGGTATCACTAATGTGGGCTAGATATGGATCATGCTGTCATGTCTCTAATGGGCTGAAACAGAAAACTTAACACAATAAGAGTTTGCTTCTCACTTGTGTCATGGATAAATAAGTGTTCTGTTTAGGCCGCCTTCTCCATCTTGCTCAGAGGCCTAGCATTGTACTTTGTGGCTATTACCTCCTCTAGGTCTTTGGATTCCTCTCCATGCAGCTGGTGGATGGGGAAGAAGTAAAGGAAAATGGTGTGTTGGAATTTTTGTGGGCCCGGCCTGCTCATGTGCTCCCCTACAGGAAGACTGGGAAATGTAGTTACTGGGTGTCCAGCAGAAAAGGGAGATGTGTTTTGGTAAACACAGAGCAATTGGTGAGATGACAAGGCAGAAGTTCAGGTAGTTGTAAGAGGTTCAGCTGTGGCTGAAGCACAGATGGTGTAGTGGGGAGAGGAGATGAGCAGGCTGGGCTGTAGGCAGAGTAGGTAGAGCCCAGATCACACAGGGATTGTCGGCAGAAGGCTCACATTTTATTGTGTAGGCAATGGGGAGCCATTGGAAGATTTTAGTGAGACAAGACTGAGTTAGAGGGAGAAGGCCAGGAGACAGTATTGTGGGGCCAATGTGATTGCCCAGGCAAGACATGAAGGCAGAGAGGAGATGAGGAGAAGTGCAAGGGCTGTAACAACTTAGGAAGTAGAATATCCAGAGCTCGATTTTAGGGGACTAGGAGAAGAAGGTGCTAAGGATGACTTCTAAGTTCCTCTTGCAGATGACTGGGTACTTAGAGGCAAATCTGCCCTGAAAGGGAACTGAGGAGAGTAGCATATTGAGGGTAGGGAGCAGAGACTAAGTTCATTTATGAAAATGTTGAGTTTGCCATATATCAGAATAAGCAGTTGCATATAAAAGTCTAGAACTTAGGAGTAAGTGATCTGTTCAGACCATGGACTCATTCAGAGAAACCTGGGCTCTGACATTCAGGGATTGGTTGGAGGAGGGGAGGCCATAAAGGGTGCTTATGAAGATGGGCCCAAGGGCAAGGCAGAGTTATATCTTTGAGGTCAAGGTAGGTAGGAGTGTTAAGAAAAGAATGACTATTGTTAAATTAAGAATCAGCTCTTAGGGAGGTCATTGGTGACCCCAATGAGCCTAGCACAATGGAATGAGATGGCCAGGTGGGGAGGCAGCAGAAGTTTGATTCCAGGGTATAGAAGCGTGGCAGGAGGGGAGAGTGGTACCAGTGCATAAGGTTACAATTTCAAGTAACTTGGTAGTGAAAGATAGAAAGCACATTGGCCTAGGTAGGAAGAAGGCTGGGTGGCTTTCTTTTCAAGATGGAAGAAATAAAAGCAGGGTTAAATGCAGGTGAGGAGGAGACAGTGAAGAGGAAAAAGATGTTGGGGATTGGACACAGAGGTCAGGTGGAATAACTGACTTTAGACAGGTGGGGTTACACCTCTGCCACTGCAATAGGGAAAAGAGGTCAAGGGAAAATGAATGTTGGTAAATTTGCAGGGGGCAGGGTAGGGGCAAGAGATTGAGAGACTGCCTCATGGTCTCTGGTTCCTACTACATTATCAGGCTGTTTGTAGAGCAGACTTAAGATTGAAACTGGAGACAACTCAAGACCTTCCCAACTCAGGGCCCCTTCTTCCTTAGGTGGTTAGCCAGTCTCTTTCCAGCATTCTAATTGTACCAGCATACACTGTGACAGGAACAGCACTCGCAGAGGAAGGGGTTCTCTCACAACTTATCATTTAAACAAAACGACTGACTTGTGCTTACAGCTAAGATGTAAGTTCCCCTTCTACTGCCTGAATGAAGGTATGGAAAAAGAACGATCCTTGAGTTAGAATCCAGGGATCTGGGTTCAAGTTCTTACTCTATCGTTTATCAGTGAAATGGCCTTGGGCATGCCACCACACCTTTCTAAGCCTCAGTTCCTTAACCTGCAAATGGGGATGTTATAACAACTACTGGTACTCTTGTGATGATTAAACAAGATAGTAGGAGTGAAATACTTTAAAAACTCTAAAGTGCTGGCCATAAATGTAAGTGGTTTCTAAGTTAGGAAACAGCTTCTAGAATGCTTCTGTCTTGGAAAGGGCTGCCCAAGGGAGGGCTGCACGGAAGCATTGCCAGTGAGACAGGCAGCAAGCCCAGGTGTGGCCATTGCTGAGTATATACTCTCTTATTCCTGGTCAGGAAAGTCCATCAGCTGAGTGGGACAGACCTGATAGGGGAGTGGTGTGTGTGGAGAAATGACTTCCTGGTAGACATGGTTATGTCAACTGTTCAAAACCAGACTCATGATCTTGCCTCATTCCAACAACAAACCTGCTCCTCCCCAGTCTTTCCTGTCACCCAGTCCTTCAGGCCCAAAATAGCACAGTCTCCCATGACTCCTCATTTTCTCTGAATCCTTTTTATCAGCAAGTCTCATCAACTCTATGTTCAAAATACATCCTGAACTCAATTACCTCTCACCACCCTGCAAACCTGGACAAGGCCCTTCTCTGAGTACTCTGCATATATTAAATAATTTAACCCTCACAGCAACCCTATGAGGGAAGAACCACTATTATCAGTCCCATTTTACAGATGAAAAAATGGAGACACTGAGATGTTAAGTGTTTGTATAGGAAAGAGTCTGAAAAAATACACATCCAACTGAGATAGGTGGTTGCCTCTGAAGAGAGTGATTGCAGATTGGCATCTCTCCTTTCAACTTCCCATTCTGTCCTTCCTCACACTGTTCTCTGAGCACAGGGCTCTTCTTCCTGTACTGTTTCTTTATACTTGCTGTTCCCTGTAGCTAGAATCGCCTCCTGGAATGGGTACACGCCTATTCAGCCTTTGGCTCTATTTCAAACAGTCACTTCCTGATGGCATTTGCACACACCTATATTACAGTACTTCCCATTTTATAAAATTATGCCTTAGCTTCTCCTCTACACTAATGGGATGGGGCTGTGTACTTTTCACCTTCCTCTTGCATGTCTCTCCCATTACCTGGCCTAAGTTTGTACTCAGAGCTCTATCATAGTATTAAGGGCTGGCACTTAGGTGAGGACCTTCTCATGGAGATAGGTCTAGCGTCAGTGCTGGGAGAGCCAGACCCATGCTCTGGCTTCAGACTTATTTTCTGGGATTCAGCTTCCTGTCTTCCTTGTGGAAAAGAGGATCTTTATCCACCAACCTCCTCTGCATACCCTCTCTTTCAGAGATGGTGAAGGTCTGGCTGTAAGAGTCTCTATGTTAGTCACAGTATAACTTTCTGGTTCCCTTTTGGCTTCCCTGGCAGAATCACTTATGCCCTGAGTACAGAATACAAAGGTAGGCCCATCTCAAGTCTAGATCCAGAAAGATCATAAGCACTTCAAGTTTAGCTGCTGAATGTTACTCTAAAGCATTCCTTGGGGATGTTTTAAGGTGACTATCATCTATTATCTATCTATCTATCTATCTATCTATCTATCTATCTATCATCTATCATCTATCTATATTTATATATCATTTAATCTACCATCTATCGTCTTCCATATATATATCTGTCTATATATATAATATCATATGCATTATATATTTTCATTATTATTCTAAGTAAATTTTTCTTCATAATTTCTTTTTTGACCTGTAAATTATTTAGAAATGTTTTTTTAACATCACATATGTGCTCGTATTTTAAAAATTATTTTTTTGTGATTGCTTTATAACTTAATAACATTACAAAGAGCTTAATTGGCTTGATAGTCTTAGTTCAGGTTTCTTAGAAAATTTAAGTCTTCTAAGTTAAACATACATCTTAACACTTTATTAGGAGGTTCAATCTTAGGGAAGCAGTAATGAGGGGGAAAGGGCTGTGAGGCAGGGAAAGGGAGAAGGCAAAGATAAGGTGCTGTGTTACTGAGTTGACCACAAGTCCATAAGCAATGTAGCTGGTTGCTGAATCACAAGGACTGTCTCTGGGGAACTGGGGCCTCTCTGAATGGTTCCATTCCGAAGAAGGATGAGTAATTTATCTGCTGGCTCCTTCCCGTCTCCTGTCTTCCATTATTAAACATTTGTCTCATACACAATAATTTTCATATTTTGTTACTCTCAGCCTTTCCAGGCAGCCCTGGGGAAGCCAGAGCTCTATGAGTACAGTCTTTTGGCTCTAGATGCTAGAGCTACTCTGGCCCCCACTATGCTGAGTGTGATGAAGACCACTGAAGCCAAAGTCCAGCCCTTTTCCAGGGGAAGTGGAGACCAGTGTGGTGTTAGGAGAAGAGGTGATGGCAGTTGCCAGAGCTTTAGAACCAAAGGGGCCAAAGCTGGGTCCCCTCAAGACAGGAAGTCAGGCAAGTGACTACAGCCTAGAGGTAGGAGAATTAAGTATACAGGCAAAGCTAAGTCAAAAGTGATGGGAGCACAAAACTGGGTCCGGAGGGTACACATACTAATTTTGAAATGGGTTGCAACTTACTTTATGGACTAGTACATAGTCAAGCTTTTACAGATATGCTTGAAAAGTATGTTTAATAAGTGTTAAGTGCAAGGTTCTACATATCTGGAGGTTATTTTATTTTGTGTTTATATAAATTTAAAAGAACTATTTGCTGACAAAAATTTCAAATGTATCTAATTGTCTAAAGAAGTTATTGTTCATATATACAATGGAATATTACTCAGCCATTAAAAAAATGAAATCCTATCATTTGCAACAACATGGATGGACCTAGAAGTTATTATGCTGAGTGAAACAAGTCAGACAGAGAAAGATAAATACCATATGATTTCCCTTCTATGTGGGATCTAAGGAACAAAAAGAACAAACTAATCAAAAACAAACTCACAAATATAGAGGACAATTTGGGATTGACCAGAGGGAAGGAGGTTGGGGGTGCTGGGAGAATAGGGTGAAGGGTTAAAGAAGTACAGATTAGTAGTTGATAGATGGTCACAAGAATGGGGAGCACGGCATAGGGAATGCCATTAACATTAATGTAATGGCAAGGTAGAGAGCCAGAGGAGAGAAAGAGCAATTAGGGGGATCATTTTATAAACTATATAAATGTCTAATCAATGTACTGTATACTTAAAATTAAAAAAATAAAATAAAATAATTCAGTGTACAGAAAAGTAGAATAGTAAATATCTACCATCTGGATTTCATACTTGTTGACATTTTTCCATTTTTACTTCAACTGTTTTTCTTCTTGAAGTAAATTACAACTTTGTGTCATTTTACCCCAAATACTTCTTTATGCATCTCTAAACATTAAGGACATTTTTCTTAAGTATAGCATCACTGTCACACATAATGAAGTTAATTCCTTATTATTATTATCCAGTATCCAGATCATATTCACATTTCCCCAATTACCCCATCACCTATATGTTTTTTGCTGCTAATCTGTTCAATTCAGGACCAAATCAAGGTCCCTAACTTGTATTTGGTTGTTATGTCTCTTAAGAGTCTTTCATGACATTGACTTATTGAAGAGATTGGGTCACTTGTGTGGCAGAATGTCCCACCTTTTAGATTTATCTGTTAGCTTCCAAGAGGTATCATTTAACTTGTTTCTCTAATTCTCATATTTCCTATAAACTGGAAATTAGATGTAAAAGTTTAAGTTAAGCATTTCTGATAAGATGCCTTTAAGTGACGCAACATGAGATGTACTTCACATTCACATCAGGAGGCATACAATACCTGATTATTTCCCTGTAAGGGATAGGATGATGCAGTCCAATTCTTGATTTTAAAGTTGGGGTTTCTTCTTGAATTTAGCAAGAAATTTGTGGAGGTGATACTTGAGCATTATGCAAATATCCAGTTCCCCAACAACTTTTTACTTAATGGTTTTAACATCCATTGATGATCTTTGATTAAATCAATTGTATCATTAAAAGTTGCAAACAATAATTTTCTATCATGCATCTATATTGATTAGCTACATTTTTTTTTCTGTAAAGAAGAGCTTTCCCTCACCATCTTGGGTTATCTTGTTACTTGAAAGTAGATTTCTATGGCAAAGCAGAATAATGCTTGATTTTTTTCTTTTAAATTTTCTTTTAAAATTTCCAAGTAAGAGCTTGGTATGACAGCCAACTCCAGTGGTGACAAAGGGGTTGTGTTTTTTTTTCTTCTCTAAGTTTATAAATTTTAACTTACTATATCTTCCTGGTGAAATGAACTTTTTAAAGATTAGGTGGTAAGTCTCTTTATCCTAAAGTCTTTTTGTCCTAAATGCCTATTTAAAAAAATTATTATATAGCTTCTTCAGTTTAAATCAGGTTGAGTGTTTGCTTTCTCTATCTTTTTCAACCTTTTTAGTTTTAATGGCTCTGTAACCTAATGTTTTAGCCATGTCTCTTATAAATAACATGTAACTTGATTTAACCTTTATATCCAATGTGACTCTATGTTTATGAGTTTAATATTTATTATGATTATTGAGACCTTTGTTTTTACTATTCTACTTTATAAATTTTATTTGTTTCCATTTCTATGATTTCTCTTCTCCTTTTCTTCCTCCTCCTTCTTCTTTTGAGTTTGCTTGATTTTTTTTCTTAATCTATTCCTTGTTTTTATTATTTTGGAAGTTAAACACTATTTTCTGTCTAATAAAAGTAAGTACAGTAGTTACACCAACATGTATGCATGACAGTACATTTTATATTACAACTCGTTTCTTGCTTCGGTAGAGTTGGGGATGGTTAGAGAAGGAGAGGGCTGGCTCAGGTCCTTTCCCCCTTTACTCCAGCTCTTGGTGATCTGGGCTCTCATCAGAGAGTCTACTTCCATTCAGTCAAGTGGGAACATTTCTTCATGGCTTTGCCATGCCTTCTGAGACCTTGGCCCAGAGGCTGGCCTGTTCAGTGGGCTGTGTCTCTCTTCTTGGGATGCTAGGGGCACCAGGGACCAGCTGAGCTGGAGCTGCTGACTTCCTTCTGGGTGTCTGGGGTCTCTTACAGGAATGGAGATCCTTTTCTATACCAAGAAATGCTGAGGCTGTGGTCAGAGAGGTGTTTCTAAGGACTCTTGCTCTGTGTCTGGCTTCTGGGGGATTCCCTGGTGGGCATGGCAGGGGATAAGCAGTTTCCAGCACTGCAAAGAGGCAGCAATATCATGGCTCAGACTAGAATAAGAGATGAATAAAAGAGAGTCAGGTGACTTGAAAGTAAACAAAGCAATGATGTGTCCAATACTAGTCTTCCTTTTCTGAAGCTCTTTTTTCCTCTCTCTATCCTCTAGGGAAGTCTCATAAACCTTTCCACCCTCTTTCTAATCAGAATATGTTTTCTGGAAAGTATCTGACAGTCTTATTCTGCCAGAGATTTAACAGTGATAAAGCTGGATGTGCCTCATACTCGAAGGTATTTGCATTTAATGGGATCTCTGATCTAAGAAATTTCAGTTCTTAATGGTGGAATCCAGGCTGAAACTGGCTGGATGTAAAGGGTTGTCTCAAAGCCATTTAAATCAAACCTAAGAATAATTTGGTATCCTAGGAGTAGAGAAAGGGAGGGAGGAACAACAGGCAAATATGCTCACCTTTCGGACATTGTAGATCCAGTTGAGATAGGCTGTGACTTTGGTGTATACTCCTGGGGTACTTGGGTCCCCACAGCCATGGCCCCAGCTCACAATGCCTACCACTTGCCACAGGTCAGAGTGATACATCAGGGGCCCACCACTGTCACCCTGTGAGAAAACATTAGGTTACAGGCTAGGGAGGGCAGGCAGGGTGGGATGGAGGGGTGGGATGCAGGAATTTGTTCTCTTGTGCTCCCCTAGAACTTTTTCCTGGTCTGCCTCACTCCCTCTGTTCATACTGTTCTTGCAGCCTATAATGCCCTTCTCTTTTGGAGCAAAAGGATTCTGTGGGAGGTCAAGTGAATGTGCCCATAGCCGCCCCCCCCCCCCCAGAGATCCACAACTCACACTAGCAGATTGAAGGCTCTAAGGGGTCTTGCAGTAAGAAAGCCTGGTTATCTTTGTTTAACCGCATATTTTCCAAATTTATTTAATCACGCATGTAGTGCCTATTTCATGCTAGGCACTGTTCTGAACAATTAGGATTCAATCAATGCAAAGAACAAAGATCCCTGCCTTTAGGGAGCTTAGAATCAAATGGAGAAGAGAGAGAGAGAGAGAGAGAGAGAGAGAGAGAGAGAGAGAGAGAGAGAGAGAGAGAGAGAGAGAGAAAGACAATAAATGACCAAATAACAAAACAGACAAGAAAATATCAGATAGTAAAAAGTGCACTTATTTGAGTGTCTTACTAGCTCCTACCTATAGCCTTTGAGCTTTCTCCCTAAGAACCCAATAAAACTGTGGCAAAACTGCCTGTTTAAGCATCTTTCCCATCCCTGCTGTGAGCTCCCCGAGGGAAGACACAGTCTCCAAAGCCCAGCACTTACCTGACATTCAAGAGATCACTAAGAGATACCTCTTGAGTAAAATAATTTAATGACTGAGAATAGAGGTGGGAGCAAGATTAGAGATTTTAATGAGAAAGGCTCAGAAGATGCTCTAGGGTGGAGGAAGTGAGAATATATCCAGGAATTGGTCAGTGGGGATGGGGTGAGATGGCATTGTACCAGGACTCAACTAGCATGAGATCAGTTTTCTCCAGTGTATTTGCACAGCTTGAAGACAGTTACAGAGAATATTGACCTGGGGTTCTTGCCCTTGAGGTACTCATACTCCTGGAGATGATGGGTGGGGAAGGTAACATCATCTTTGTGCATGAAATACATATACATTTAAAATCTTTCTGCTTGTCTCCATCCATCCATCCTTTCCTATATCTTTACCTGACTATAAGCCGTCTTTCCTTCTGTCTCTCTCTTCCTCCCTTCATTACACATTGAGTGCCTACAATATGCAAAACTTCATATGGGGCATTCAGACTTTGAACTTTTTCATCTTTCTAGGACCTACATCCCTATCCATAGAATTCCCTCATGATTCTTGGAGGCCTCACCTGGCAGGTGTCCACACCGCCCTCCAGAATGCCTGCACACAGCATCTCCTTGGTGACTTCCCCCTGGTATGCATCCTCTGCATTGCATCGAGTTCTGTCAATGATCCGGACTGATGCCTGAAGCAGTGTGTCAGACAGTTTCCCTGGGAGGTTGAAAACATACTCACATTCCGTTCTTGCCTTCTACCTCAGCCCACAGTAATTCTCTGGGTTGCTGGGCATCCTGGTTCTTGGACCTCTAGGATTTTTTTTCCTTGAAGGATGGCCCTCCTTCCTATCACCTCTGAGAGCTGCTCCCTCTGCCCTGTCATCCTGTACTTACCTCCACCCTGTTCTGTAAAGCCCCATCCAATGACCCATAGTGGGGTGGCTGGAGTGAGCTCCTCATCAGAGAAGGGCAGGCAGATGGGCCTGACTGTGCCTGCCAGGAACAGAAAGGAAGAAGGGACCCAACGTTTAAGAGAGCCTGGCAGCTAGGCCTTCTGACATGATTGACACCAGGATTTCTATAACACACATTCCATGAGATGTTAATAGAAGGGGTATGAGAAAAAGGGTTCTGTGGTCAAAGTAGTTTAGAAAATGTGGATTGAGTTCCAGTCAAGATGGCAGAATAGGTAAATGTGCTCACCTACCCTCATGACCACATCAGAATTACAACTAAATTTTAGGACAATCAACCTGGAGAACCATTTGAAGAGTAGCTAAACAGAAATCCCATAACTAAGGATATAAAGAAGCCACATCAAGTCTAGTAGGAGGGGTGGAGATGTGACATGGGCTAGTCCCACACTTGCATGTGGCAGTTAAGAATTGAGAGTGATAGCTACAGAGGTCCCCTCCTGAGGAGTGAGAGGGTCCTATCCCCACACCAGACTTCCCATCTCAGAGCACCAGTGCTGGGAAGTGGAGCCCCACAACATCTGGATGTGAAAAATCCAGATTCCTTCTGCCTGGGAGAGAAAGAGGACTGCTGGTAATCCAGGGGTCTTCTTAAAGGGCCTGCACATGGAGTCATGTGTTTGTAGGCATTTGCCCTGGGCTCTGGTGGAGGGAAAGTGGCTCAGGAGGTACCAGATATACAGGGAGAAACTGAGTTGTGTGGCTTCGGGATGAGGGCTGGAAGGACAGCTACCATTGTCCCTGTGTTAAGCCCTTAAAAGCTCTTGAAGGACTGTAGGCACTAGGCAGGTGGCAGCTGGTCTCAGGATGCCCTGTGTCTTATGCTGAGTGGCTGCAGGCTCAGCACTGGAGTCAAATCTGAATCTGCATTAACCCGGTGAACACTATTCACTCCACTCTGGTGACTGCCTGAGATACCTCCTCTCCCAACTTTCATATTCCCGAGGCTCTTTCAGCAGCTGAGCCTTACAGGGAAGCTAGCAGTTGGTGGCAGGACTCAATATGCCCTGTGCCTTTTGCTGAATTGCTCCAGTCCTGGTACTGGTGGCAGCAGCCTCAGTTCGTAGTTGTGCCTCTAGGTCCAGCACAGGGAGCTACCAACTGTGGATCTCTTAGCAGCTCCTAACAGGTAGCCCCAGGCCAGTCACAGTCAGTGGCAGACCTTGGCTGGTACTGGAGCCCTTCCCAAGACCCCAAAATCAACACACCCGATGGCTGGCTTAAGATCACAACAGAGTACTGCCTGATTAGCCTGTCAAGCAGCATACCCAAAGGGTGATCTCAGCGGGCACTGGAGACTGCTGGGTCAAATCCCATACTGTGGGATCAGCTCCTATACAGCAGCTCGTACATGGTGGTCATGGCTAATCATCATAGCCAGTCAGCCTTAGGGTCAATCCTACACACTGACATGCTAACAGCAATCAAGGCTCAATGACAACAGGAGGGCACATACAACCCACACAAGGAACAGCCCCAGAACACTTGGCTCAGGTGACCAGGGAGACTGCTGTTAGGCCCCACAGTACACCTACTACATAAGGCAACCCTGCCAAGACTGGGAGATATAGCAGATCTACCTAATATACAGAAACAAACACAGAGAGGCAGCCAAAATGAGGAGATAAAAAAAAATATTTCAAATGAAAGAATAGAAGGAAACTGCAGAAAAATAATGAAGTGAAATGGAAACAAGCAATCTACAAGATAAAGTTTAAAACACTGGTTATAGGATGCCCAAGGAACTTAGTGAGAACAACAAAGAGATAGTAAGAGCAAAAAAGAACTTAGAAACCATAAAAAGAAATAGTCCGAAATGAATAATATAATATAACCGAAATGAAGAATACATTAGAAAAAAATCAACAGCAGATTAGATAAAGTAGAAGATAGAATTAGAGATTTGAAAGACAAGATAGCAGACTACACTCAATCAGAACAGGAAAAAGAAAAAGAATTTTAAAAATGAAGATAGTTTAAGAGACCTCTGGAACAACATCAATCATAAGAACATTTGCATTGTTGGGGTACCAGAATGAGAAGATAGAAAGGGATTGAGAATCTATTTGAAAAAATAATGACTGAAAACTTCCCTTATCTGGTGAAGGAAATAGACATACAAGTCCAGGAAGTGTAGAGAGTCCCAAACAAAATGAACCCAAAGAGGCTCACACCAAGACACATCATAATTCAAATGTCAAAGGTTAAGGCGAAAGGAGAATCTTAAAAAGAGCAAGAGAAAGGCAGTTAGTTGCCTACAAGGGAGCTCCCACAAGACTATCAGCTGATTTCTCAACAGAAACTTTACAGGCTGAAGGGATTGACACAAATTACTCAAAGTGATGAAAAGCAAGAACTTAAAACCAACTATCATTTAAAATTGAAGGAGAGATAAAGAACTTCCCAGGCAAAAAAAAACTAAAGAAGTTCATCACCACCAAACCAGTATTACAAGAAATGTTAAAGGAACTTTCTTAAGAAGAAGAAAAAGGGGAAGTGTCCATAAATATAAGTAATAAAATGACAATAACTACATATGTATAAATAATCATTTTAAGTGTAAGTGGATGAAATGCTCCAACGAAAGGACATAGGGTAGCTTAATGGATAAAAAAAACAAGACCCATACAACTGCTGCCTACAAATGACCCACTATATATTGAAGACACACAGAGACTGAAAGTAAAAGGATGGAAAAAGATATTTTATACAAATAGAAAAGAAAAAATAAGTCGGGAGTACCAATACTTATATCAGACAAAATAGATTAAAACAAAGGCTATAATATTAGATATAGAAGGACATTTTATAATGACAAAGGGATCAATCCAATAAGAGATGAGGGTATAATTCTTGTAAACCTTTATGCGCCCAACATAGGAACACCAAAGTATGTAAAACAAATATTGATGAATATAAAGGGAGAGATCTACAGTAATACAGGTCATAGTAAGGGACTTTAATACCGCATTGACATCAATGGATAGATCAGAAAATAAATAAGGAAACAGTGACTTTAAATGACACCTTAGACCAGATGAATTTAATTGATATTTTTAGAGGATTTTACCCCAAAGCAGCAGAATACACAGCTTTTTCAAGTGCACATGAAACATTTTCCAAGATAGACCACATGTTAGGCCACAAAACAAATCTCAATAAATTTAAGAAGATTGAAATTATATCAAGGGTCTTCTCTGACCACAATGGTATGAAACTAGAAATTAATTACAAGGAAAAAAACTGAGAAACACAGAAACAAATGGAGGCTAAAAAATATGCTACTAAAAAATGAATGGGTAACAATGAGATAAAGGAAGAAATAAAAATATACCTTGAGACACATGAAAATGAAAGTCACAATGGCCCAAAATCTATGGAACACAGTGAAAACAGTCTTAAGAAGGAAATTCACAGCAATACAGCTTAATTCAAGAAACAAGCTTAATTCAAATAAACATTATAACCTTATACTTAATGGAATTAGAAAAAGATACAAGAAAGCCCAAAGTGAGTAGAAGAAAATAATAAAGATCAGAGTAGAAATAGATGAAATAACGTCTAAAAAATACAAAAGATCAATGAAACCAAGAGCTGTTTTTTTTTTTGAAAAGATAAACAAAATTGATAAAGCTTTAACCAGATTCATTAAGAAAAAAAAAAGAGAGGACACAAATAAACAAAATAAAAAATGAAAGAGAAGTGACAACTGACACCACAGAAATACAAAAAATTAAAAGAAAATACTATGAACAATTATATGCCAGAAAATTGGACAATCTGGAAGAAATGAATATATTCCTGGAAACATACAATTTTCCAAGACTGAATCAAGAAGAAACAGAAAACCTGAATAGACTGATCACTACTAATAAAATTGAAGCAATAATAATAATAAAAAAAAAACTCCTAACAAACAAAAGTTCTGGACTGGATGGCTTCACAGGAGAATTTTACCAAACATTCAGAGAATTAACATCTATTCTTCTCAAACCATTCCTAAAAAAATCAAGATGAGGGGAAGCCCCCAAGGTCATTTTATGAGTCCAGCATTACCCCGATTCTAAAACTAAACAAAGATATTACAGAAAAGAAAATTATAGGCCACTAATCCTGGTGAGCATAGATGCAAAATTCCTCAATAAAATATTAACAAAACCAAATTCAGCAATCCGTTAAAAACATCATATACAATGGTCAAGTGGGATTTATTCCCAGAATGCAATTGGTTCAATATCCATAAATCAATTAACATGATATGCTACATAAACAAAATGAAGCATAAAAATCATACGATCATATCAATAGATGCAGAAAAAATCTTTGGCAAAATCCAGCATCCTTTTATGATAAAAACTCTCAGCAAAGTGGGTATAGAGGGAACATACCTCGACATAATAAAGACCGTATATGATGAACCCACAGCTAACATCATACTCAATGGGAGAAAGGCTAAAAGTGTTTTCCTTGAGATCAGGAACAAGATAAAGATATCCACTTTCACGACTTTTATTCAACATAGTACAGAAAATCCTAGCCATAGCAACCTGACAAGAAGAAGAAATAAAATGCATCCAAATTAGAAAGGAAAAAGGGAAACTGTCATTATTTGCAGATGATAAGATACTATTTATAGAGACTCCTAAAGATTACTTTAAAAAAACTATTAGAACTGACAAATGAATTCAGTAAAGTAGCAGGATACAAAACTAACATTCAGAAATCTGTTGCATTTTTATACACCAATGAACTATCAGAGAGAGAAATTAATTTTTTTCATCAAAAAATAATAAAATATATAAGAATAAATTTAATTAAAGAGGTAAAAGACTCATACTCAGAAAATTATAAGACATTGAAGAAAGTGAAGAAGATACAAATATATAGAAACATATACCGTGCCAATGGATAGGAAGAATTAACATCATTAAAATGTCCATAATACCCAAAGCAATCATTACATTCAATGCAAGCTCTATCTAAATACTAATGACATTTTTTCACAGAACTAGAGCAAATAATCCTAAAATTTATGTGGAACCAAAAAAGACCTGAATAGCCAAAGCAATCTTGAGAAAGAAGAACAAAGTTGGCGGTATCACGCGACCTGATACCAAACTATACTACAAGGCTAAAATAATCAAAACAGCATGATAATGGCATGAAAACAGACACATAGGTCAATGGAATAGAATAGAGATCCCAGAAATAAACTCATGTTTATATGGTCAATTAATCTATGACAAAAGAAGCAAGAATATACAATGGTGTAAAAACAGTCTAGTCAATGAATGGTGTTGGGACAGTTGGGCAGATATGTGCAAAACAATGAAACTAGACCACTTTCTTACATTATATGCAAGAATAAACTCAAAATGAAATAAGACTTAACTATAAGATCCAAAACCATGAAACTCCTAGAAGAAAACATTGGCAGTAAACTCTCTGACATTGCTCTTAGTAATATATATTTTTTCTGATATATTTTCTCAAGCAAGGGGAATAAAAGGAAAAAATAAATAAATGGGATTACATCAAACTAAAAAGTTTTGCACAGCAAAGGAAACCATCAACAAAATAAACAACCTACTGAATGGGAGAAGATATTCGCCAATGATACATCTGATAAATTTATAGTCTATGGCCATGCCACCCTGAACATGCCAAATCTCATCTAATCTCAGAAACTAAGCAGGGTCAGGCCTGGTTAGTACTTGGATGGGAGATCACCTAGGAATACCAAGTGCTGAAGGCGTTAAAAAAAATTCAAAATTTATAAAGAACTCTTACAACTTAATGGTAAAAAAAAAAAAAAAAAGAAGCAATCCAATTAAAAAAAAATAGGCAGAGGATGTGGACAGATATTTCTCCAAAGAGGACATATAGACACATGGCCTATCAACATATGAAAAGATGCTCAACTTGACTAATCATCAGAGGAATGTAAATTAAAATCACAATGAAATATGACCTCGCAACTGTCAGAATGATTATCATCAATAAATCAACAAGCAACAAGTATTGGCAAGGATGTGGAGAAAATAGAACTCTTATGCACTTTTGGTGGGATTGCAAATTGGTGCAGCTACAATGGAAAACATTATGGCAATTCTTCGAAAAACCAAAAATAGAATGACCATATGACCCAGGAATTCCACTTCTGGGTGATTATCTGAAGAGATCCAATTTTAAAGATATGTGCACCTTTATGTTCATTGTAGCATTATTTACAATAGCCAAGATATGGAAGCATCCATCAATAGATGAATAGATAAAGAAGTTATGGTATATATATACAACGGAATACTAGTTGGCCATAAAAAAAGAATAAAACGTTACCATTTACAATGACACGGATGGTCCTAGAAGATATTATGCTAAATGAAATAAGTCAGACAAAGAAAGACAAATACCATATGATTTTACTCATCTATGAAATCTAAAGAACAAAATAAAATAAACAAACAAAACAGAAATGAACACAAAGATACAGAGAACATTTTGATGGTTACTAGATGGGAGGGAAGTTGGAGGATGGGTGAAAAAGGGAAACGAATTAAGAAGTACAAAGTAATATTTACAAAATAGTCACAGGGATGTAAAGTACAGCATAGGGAGTACAGTTGATAATATTGTAATAGCTATGTATGGTGTCAGATGGGTACTAGACTTAACAGGAGTGATCACTTTGTAAGTTATATAAATGTCTAACCACTATGCTATATACCTTAAACTAATATAAATAACATATGTATTATTTTTAGGTGAGGCAAACCTTGGTTGACCTCACAGATTGCAAGAACCTTGTCAGCTTACAATCCCTAATCTTTTTTATTTTTTTTATGCCTATAGCACCTGGTCTTCCTAGGTGGTCTCCCACCCAAGTACTAACCAGACCTGACCCTGCTTAGCTTCCAAGATCAGATGGGATTGGGCTTGTTCAGGGTAGCATGGCTGTAGACTAATATAAAATAATATTAAATGTCAGCTATAAACGAAAGTAAAGAAAATGTGGGTTAAACACAATAAAAATTATCTAAAAACTTCTAAAATCTTATATTTTGAATATACTAGTACACTCCAAGAAGAGAGCTAAAGTATATAATGTTTCCCAAACTTATTTGATAATAGAACCCTTTTATCCCCAAAAGATCAATGTCCTATGGAACCAATAGTTGGAAATGCTAATCTAAATACTATCCAATACAAGCATGAGTCATCTAACAGTTGTTCAAAGCTTTTATGGGCTGCCTTAACAGTGGTGAGTTAACTGACCCTGGAGGAGAGCAAATAGGCACAATGACCCCTTGGCAGAGATATTGTATAGGCTCTTAGCATTGGTCAGGGTTGGAGGATTAACTAGATGCTCTCACAGCTTCAAGACAGGATGAATCTCTTATCCTCACTTAAGGTGTTCCACACGGAGAAAAAAGATCTCAGAAGAAGCTCTGGCAGGGGATGGGATGTCAGCTGACAGCTTGAGGAGGCCTTATGGCATCAATGGTGTCAGGCCAATATATTTGTTAGAAACAAATGGACAACTGAGGTCTTGAGAGGAGAAGTGATAACCGGAAGGCTACTTAGTGAGCTAGTGGCAGAGTAGGTATAACCTGACCTAAAGTGGTTCTGTTCACCTGTGCCACTCTCACCTGAGAATGTGAGTGGGTATTGCAGCTTCACAAGGGCAATGTCCTTTTCTTTGAGGTATGTGGTGTTGAACTCAGTGACGAAGATCTTGGCCACAGGCAGAGATGGAAAATTGCCCAATTTGTCTGAGCCGGCCCTCACCCTCCAATTGGACACATCGAGATGCTTCCTGAGGCAGAGACAGTGAGGTTTGAGGCAGAGACAGTGAGGTTCAGGCCTGAGCCAAGCATGATGATGCTTTGCCAAAGGCTGAGTCTCCAGGGCCCTGGGATTTGGGGTGCTGGGTGTCCCTGCCTTAGGACATAATGATGGTGGAGTCAGGGGTATTGGATAAGGGACAGTCTGAGGAATCACCTACCACAGGCCAAATTCTAAAAGGGAATTTGATCCTTTCCCCCCAGTGAAACCTGACTAAGAAAACTAACTAGAGGGCTGGGGAAGGGGCTGTTCCTAATGCCTGAGCTCTGGGGCCCTGGCACTGTCCCCTCCTGTGCTTTTTATTATTGTTGTTACTCATGTGGTACCTGTATTATGGTCAGTTATGTTATGTATTTGTCTTTCTTCCTCCCTACATGAGACACAGCTTAGTGTGCAGGTGTGGTTTTCCAGGAAATGATTTATAGCTTTTGTCAGATTTTCAAAAAAGGTTAAGAATCACTGGCCTAGACTGTGAGTTCCTCTAAGGTAGTAATGGGGCATGTGGACACATAATATAATGCTTGGTATCTAGTAGGTATTCAGCAGATGTTGAATGAACAAAAGTGAAGAAGGCCCAGGAATAGTCCTTGCCTAGAGAGGTGGACAGGCCTCTCTTTGCTGGTCTATAAGAAAAACATATACTTTTTCTTTTTTTACAGTTTCTGGACATGCCAAGGGAATGGCAGGGTCTCTAGACCCTAGAACCATTTCCTAGAAGACTAGCAAAAAGGGAGGGAGTTCTCAGGACTCCAGGAACATGGGTAGAGCTTTCATGGAGTGAACTATATGGAGGTAGACTAAGGACACTGGGTGTCTGATGGCTTCCCATTTGGAAATGGTCAAGCTAGGTGACTACCACCCTTTCCACAGAACCCCAGTGCCTAACAAGGACATCATGTTCAGCATTTCATTGGTGTGGCCACACTCTGAAACATGGTCTTTAAAGGGGAGAGTAGAGGGGAGAGATGGCATCAGAAGACACATCAGGAGACAGGGGACCCAGGAACTCGGACCCCTCCATGGCTTTTACTTCCCCAAAGCCTCCTTGCAGCATGGGCCTTACCTGAAGCAGTGGGCTGCTGTGAGGATCCAATGGTGGTCCAGGATGCTCCCGCCACAGATGTGTTGTTTGTTGTACTGGATGCTGACCTGCCAAGGCCAAGCATCCACAGGGGCCTTCTCCCCGCCCACCACCCGAGGGGCCTTCAGGCTTTCCCCGCAGGCTGGACTCGGTAGTAAGGAGAGACAAAGCAGGAGTCAGGCTTTTGGAGGATGGAGCTACTTCTCTTTAGAGCTCAAGTCTACCCCGAGCAGGCTATTATGCCTGGGACCTGGTGGTGGTGGTGAAGAGGACCAGGCCAATTTTGAATGTTTCATGGGGAGATATTGAGTTTCCGAGGCCACAAACTTTCCCTGGTCTCCCTTTCCTTTTTATTTAATTTTTCTACTTTGGGATATGCTTAGGAGTTTATATTGTGAACATGGGTGTGTCCATTACGCTGGGAATTTATGACCCTTAAATCAAACGATGAGGCAGGATCGGAATTATGAGTCTTACACAAGGACTATCCCAAAGCCACTCCCACTGAGTAACAGTAAACAATGCCCACAAGTTGCTTTGAGAGCTAGGAGTGGGAAGAAAGATTCAGAAACTGGGTCTTCCTGTCCTAAGCTCACCTTTCTCCTAGTCCCTCCCCAACGCTGAGTGAGTCTCCCACTTTGACATCCTATTCTCTCTTTCACATTCCACTGTCCTAGATTTCATATCTGACCCTTGAACTTTTGTAAAAACCTCAAATTCCACTTCTCTGCCCTTTTCGCAGCCTTGCCAGTCCTTCTGGCAGTCACTGCCACAATGGCTTCTAAAGGTGGCTTCTACTGCCACCCTTCCTGGCCTATGCTAGCCAGGGGCTTTCAAAACACCATCTAATTCCAAACAATGCTTTGTACATGTCACCTCATTCACTCATTCAAAGTCCTTTAGCATCTCTTTTTGTAGGGTAGAGTTTAAACTTCTCCTGGCAGCCTCCTGTTATCCTTACATAAAATTTCTGTCTAGCCAAACTGATCTGCTTGTAGCCCCCTAAAAAGTCATTCTGCTTTTGCTCAAGAAAGCCCCTGTTTGTGAGATACTATCTCCTCTTCTGTTTATCTAAATCATTGATTTATTCAGCAAATTTTCACTGAGTGCCTGCTGCGTCTCAGGAATACTAGGAAGAAAGTGGTGGATAAGACAGAAAAGCAGAGGTGATCCTTCCCCTCCTGGAGCCTACAATTCATTTTTCAATGTTTAGATTTGGCACCACCTCCTGGCCACCTTGGGGATTTCTCTCTCTTGGAATCTCCACAGCCTGCACTGGGAGTTGGGCAGCCTTTCATTGTTATCATGCTTCAATCTTATCTTCTCAGTGAGACCTAAGTCTACTCAAGAGAGGGTCTGGGCCTTAAGCCTCTTTGTGACTTCAGTGCTATTAGTGCAGGGCATCAGATGATGTGACTATTCATTTATCCATTTACTAGTCTCTATGTATTAGCCCCTATACTGTAGTCACAATCATGACTAAAAGTCTTAACATTCAACAGGGAAGCATATATACTGTTAAAGTGCAAAGGCAGTGATGATAAACTATTTCTTCTCAGCTGCCCAGTTTCTGGTCACCCTTCCAGGCTCTGTTCAGTTCTTCTCCCATGAGGCTGGTAGAATGAGCTGGGCCATAGTGCTTGTTTTCTCTTCTGATCTCTTCTGTTAGAGTGAGGAGTCTCCTGGAATCCTTTTGAGAAGCCCTTTGGACTAAAGGGCTTCTTGGGAAGATGAACCTCAGAGAAGTCAAGTGACTTACTCAAGGTCATGCTGGAAGCCAGTGGGACTGGTGCCCAGGTCTGCTGATTCCCCATGCAGCTCTCTCTGTAGCATGTCAACTGTGACTGCTACTCAGTTGGCACTTCCTACATGTGGCTTTGCATCTCTGTTTGCTCAATTATAAATTCCTAAGGATAATAGCCAATTGTTTTACCTGTTGAGTATTTCCTGCTTTTCATCAGTACCTCACAGTGCTAGACACATTCTAACGATTCGATGGATCTTTGCTAAACTTAGTGTGAATAATCTGATCTTGGATAATTATGGTGATTGTGACAAAGGAAGTTGTGTGGGCCCTGACCAGGAGTGAGAGGGGTAGAGGCCCTGTCCTGCCTTTTACATTTTTCCTACTCTCTCTCTCTCAGGTCTCTGCTTAGGTTGTGGGAGGTAAGAGGAAGTTCTTAATATCAACCACTTGAAGGAGCATTGACTTATAAGCCTAAGGGCCAAAAAAGTAAGGTTGGGACAAAACAGAGTGAAACTTGGAGTCTGAGAGATTTAAGAATGAGAACGAAAGTCTTCCTCCTTTACCATTGCTGGCCCGGGGCCCAACCCCTTGGAGATGGGACATACTCACCAAGGCAGTACAGGGAAACCAGGGAGCCTGAGAGACAGGGTCTGGAAGAAAGACACGGAGGTCTTGTGGTTTCCATTTCTCTGTTGGCTGGGAGGCAGGGGCTCAGGTCTTCTAGCACTAGTGAGTCAAGTCCCCTCCCAACACCTGGGAAATATGGAAGCTGCATAGTGGGGACTATATAGAAATTACACTGACCCTCAGTTCAGTTCAATTTAATTTGACTGAATTCAACACCCCCACTGATAAGTATCTACAATGCGCTAGGCCCTGACAAGCAGGGCTCTTGGCAACCTGAGATGGAAGAGAGCAGAGTCTGGATCAGTGTCTGTTGCCCTGCAGGTTTTCCAAACAAGAAAATAATGGAATTTCGATGGAATTCCAGGCAAAGGATCATTCTGCTCCCATCCTGTCCTTTCTGAGATTTATTTTTTGATAAATGAACTGCACTCAGCAACATCCCTGAATGCTAAGAAACCAACATCCCCTCTGAACCACTCTACTGCAGGTGACAGTTTTCATTTAGATTTATGCTCTAATGCAGGGTGGTGAGGCATAGGTATAGGTTATTGCAATTACCATGCAGTCTCTACTCTGGAGAGTTGGGAGTATGGAGAAGTCTTACTCTAGCCTGGGTCAGTGACAAGGAAGAACAAGTGACCTTTGAAACATTGCCTGCTGGGCTTAATAGGGAATACAAAGCAGTACAAAAAAAATTGGTTTTACTATTCAACTGATGAAAGCCGCTAAGGTGTTAACAGAACACTTTGCTCAGCTGTCCATTGTATTAAAAAAAAAAGTTAACACAGAACACCTCTCAAATATATAATTCTCTAGCTCTTGGTAGCTAACTCTGGCTGGTCAGGAGTTCTTCCTGTTGTCTGGCTTACAATCCCCTTGCTGTGTCTATTCAGCAAGACTTGACAGCAGCCTCCATGTGTGAACCTTCTGTGGGCCAGAGGGTGTCCTCTCACTTACCCACTTGAGTTTTGCACCTGAAGCTCATGGCTATTTGCTACAATTTCAACAACATCCAGATCTTGATCTGGGCCAATCTTCACGGCTCTGAAGGTGGGTTTGCTGCTCACATTGGGAGGGAAAAAGAGAGATATGTGTTGGGGCAGGAATTTAGAACAAGATGGTGAGAATAGCCCTCATTCCAAGGAGATTGGGTGGCAGAGAATGTCTGGTGAAGCATGGCAGGGGAATGGAGGTGGTCTTGGTCAGTGAAGGTGGTGTCTGCTTTGCTATGTAATAAGGGACGTTCCCTTGGCATCCCAGGACTCAGCTCTAGGTGCATTGCTGACATGGTCTTGCTTTCTTGGGCAGACAAGCCTAGTCCTGAATCCAGAGCTCTGGAGAAATGTTAGAGACTTTTTTTCTTTTTAAACTCCCAGCTCTGTCTCTATTTCAAAAATCCAGTGGTTTCTTTTGTTTCACAGAGAAGAGAAAAAGGAGGCAAAGAATCCCAGGTTAGCCACCCCTTCCCACCTTGGGGAGAACTGGAATCTGGATATTTGGTTCTACTAAACAAGACATCTAATCTTAATTTGGCACTGGAGGTACATTTATAGCCTCTTTACAGATAGGACAGGACAGGATCAGGCTTCACATGAGTCCAAACAAACATATCTCTCACTTAGACCACCCTCTCTTTCTTTTCCTTTTCCTTTTCCTTTTCCTTTTCTCTTTTCTCTCTCTCTCTCTCTCTCTCTCTCTCTCTCTCTCTCTCTCTCTCTTCTTCTTTCTTTCTATTACAGTGTGCCCACTTTGGCAAGTCACACTCCTTCTCTGAGTCTCTCTAAGCCTCATTTTCTCCCTCTATAAAATAATGGATGGACCAGAGTATCTCCTACCTTGAACCACCTATGTTTTTGTGGTGCTGGGACAGGAAGGACCTCCTATCTAGTTGGAAGAAGGAAAGTAGAGAAAACTGAGCCCAAAAGAAGGGACGATGGTGGAAATGGACAGTCCCAGGAAAATTAACCTCTGTTTATTGATTATATCCTGATGAACAACTCTGACCAGCTTTAATTTTGTAGACCTCATGCTTTAGCGAACTCCAGGAGGACAGACTCTCCAGGGGCCTATAACCTTAAGAAACCCTACTTTCGAAATCAAGCTTTAGCCTGCTGCGCTGGGTACAGCTGACTCTGCAGTTGGCTGGCATGTAGTGGGGAGGAGGGGTGGTTGCAGTGAGAAGGCTGGGCTGGGGTGCTGCTGGAGGAGGGGGAAATAGCAGTGGCAGGGCGAGCTTTCCCAGCTGTCCTGGAAAATGAAGGTGATGGAGTATCCTCTCCAGAGGGTGCTGGTTGTTGCACCCCATGAAAGGTAGAAAGCATCAGAAGTCTGACAACCAGAGAGTAGGGGACCAAATAGGTCTCATGGATCAGTAATGGCTGCCTGGAACATTTATTGAAAAAGGACCTTTAGGTTGCCTTAGGGATGGATGGGAGAGAGTTCTGTCATTGATTGATGGTGTCTGCCCAGGACTTATCATTTCTGACTAGTCTCTGGGTGCAGTTTCTTAGAATCCTGAGGTTTGGGGCCTGCATGGGAGAGTTTATTGCACTCTACAACTGAATACATGGGTTCTTTTCCATTCTCTCCAGTTAAGCTCTCTGAGTGATCAATTGTCTCACCTCCCCTCAATTTATAGATGAAACCTTAGAGGAAGAGAGAATGACTCAACCTAGAAACAGAAATGGTTATAGAGCTCCTGATATCCAGGAATTAGAAGATCTTGTGACAAATTCCAGCCCTCTCTCTCCCAGCTACTACCCAAGCAAATTACTTTATCTTCTCAGAACCTATTTCTAAAATAGATATAATAACTACCTTTTTGGACTTTTCCAAGATCAAATAAATATAAATATGTAATGCTAATTATCCTTATTATAATTACATACTTTTCCATCACTGAAGATCTGGAACTGCTTTTAAATATGTTGAGAGAGCTTGGATTATTGATGGAGCTCCAATAAAATCAGGTTTGTTTAAACCAAATTTTGAGGGCCAGCATCATTCAAAAACAAGGAGTGAGGAGTGGGGAGTAAAGGAAAGGAGAGGATTGCAAAGGAGCTGGAACCCTGTGTGTGTTGTGGTGGTGGTGGGGAAATGTATTGTCTCACTGGTACCTCATTATCATCCCACGAAGCTGGCATTACTTTCCCCAGTTAACTCTTGAGCAAACTGAGGCTCAGGAGATTGAAATTCATGTTGCTTGTAAGTGAAAGTGCTGCGATCAAAATAGTTCCGTTTGACACCTATACCTATATTTTCAGGAAGGAAGGGGGAAAAAAAGAAGGAAAGAGGGAAGTAGGGGAAAAGAGGAAGAAAGACAGTGAAAGGAGAGAGGTCACAGTGGTGAGGTTACAGTCTCTGGAGGCTTGGGCTGGGTACCTGTCGAAGCCCATCTGCCTGCAGGCTGTCTGGGCCAGAGCTTCTGTGAAGTTGTTGAAACAGACAGAGGCCCAGTTCCTCGTGGCTGGATCCAGCACCTGAAGGGTGGATCGGTCTCTGGAGAGGCGGACTGGGAGAGGAGGAAGCTGGGTCAGCTACAGGGGCTCATCTGGCCTAGTTTCCACAGAATGTGTCATGAGATCAGCCAAGCCCCACCACCCTGAACTGGGGAACATCATAGAACACCAACCTCAAGGGAAGCTCGTCCATTTGGCTTTGCCTGATTGAGACTCTTGTTTATGGTAGCTAGGGTGACCAAATGTCTTGAGGTCAACCTCCATTTTGACTTGTTGCCTTGACATAATTATTAATAGCTCCCCCTTTTGCTCTTTTAAGTATTAAGTTTTGATGATATATTATATGTCTCCCCTACCCATGTTCCACACAGCTTGCCTAGCCTGGAGAAACTTCTCAGTGAGGGACCTAGCTCCTTTTCAGGTAAGGTCAGAGTGGGGAGGTCGAGTGAGAAGTACTACTGGCAGTAGGGGGGCAGATGCCCATAGGCATTTGACTTCTGATTTAAAAAAAAAGAACAAATATACTCAGCCCTGCCCCTTTGAAGTGCCTGTCACTCATGTTCTGGGCTATTGTTTCTCTTCAGAGCCCAAATAATAAGTGGATCAAATGGGACTTATCCAGTCCAAGAAAGAACATGGGTCCTTATGTTCAAAACATCTCACATTCCTTTGAAGGACCTAGCTCAATCTTGTTACACAGCATGTTACAATAAATACTTATCTAATGAGTAGAAGAGTCAATAGCTGGTTAATGGCCTTACAGTCTCTTTTCTAGTCCCCCTGAAATAACGTATTTCACAGACATGAGGGAACTCCCCCAGGTCATCCAATCTAACTCTCTGCATTACTTTCACACAGGCACAGCAGGAATGGGGCAGGCTCAGTTATAATTTTCTGTCCCCTCTGGTCCATATTTGTTCACCAAATATTTACTGAGTGCTTGTTACATGTTAGGTACTGGGATCTAGTAGATAATCCATGGTCCTATTCTCAAGAACCTTACAATAGGGATGGAAAATAACAAGTCAGGTAGCAGATGCTACACAGTAGACCAAGAGAACCTGAGATAACTTCATTCTGTGCCCACTCTCCTGGTCCCTCAGCCCCTGGACTCACCTGCCATGGGAGGCCCGCCGGGAAAATTCTTGACACAGCGTTGCTCGTCCTCCCCCAAGGCACAATCCTGTTGGCCATCACACACCTGCCTCCTGGGGATGAAGTGGAGTGGCTGCCCACAGAGGAAGTAGTATTTGTCCAGGATCACCATGACTGGAAGCAAAGCAGGGAGGGGCAGAGAAGGCTGAGGATTACGCAGGCAGCCTTGGGGCAGGGAGGCTGTGTTTTAGGTTTAGGGACAGGCTGATGCTGGTTCCAGGCCCAGTTCTGCCACTTAGTGGCTGGTGTGCTTGGTCCTGAGACTCAGTTTTCTTATCTGCAGAATGGAGATAATAACACCTGTCTTATACCAAAGATGACTGAAGAGTCAAGAGAGATAATGTGTGTGGGAGAAATTTAGAAACAGCCCCCCGTAGTCTCTTCCCTCAGGTTCTGGCACAGTGCCTCTGATAATGGAGGAGACATGCTGGACATGGAGTCTGAAGACCTGAGAACTGGCTTTGCCACCTACTGTGTGACTTTAGATGAATCGCTCCCTTTCTGGGGCTCAGTTTCCTCATCAGTGAGGTGAGGATACCACCTCTCAGGGCTGTTGAGAATATTAGGTGAGCTGGTTGTGAAAGTGTCTCACAACTATCAGATGCAGTTCTAGAATTAAGTGTTTTTTATCTGGGATAGAAAAACCCATTAAGAGGTTGATGTTTTGTTTTGTTGTCTTCTGCCCTTGCCTTCAAATTCTGTTGCTCTGTGTCCTCTCGGGTGATGGGAATGAGTTTAGTGTTTTTAACTCCTTAGGGAACAGAAATTTCAATGATTTTCCAAATTCTCTCGGCAGGAAGCAGTCCTCCTGCCTCAACGAACTCTCCCTTGAACAGAAGCTCTCCTCCGCAGTCCAGCATCACTCGCAGCTGGTCCTAAGAGTAGTGGTAATAAGTCTGATGATGCGTCTACTTATCACTGCTAAGAGCTTTTCGTGCATTACCTCTTGTAATCCTGTCAACAACTTTAGGAGGTAGGTGTCATTATTAACTCACATTACAAATCAGGAAACTGAGGTAAGAGAGCTAGGGTTTATTTCCTAAGGACACATAGTACTTATGTGGTAGGGCCCAATTTCAATCAGAGTCTGTTTAGCTCTAAAGTACCTTGCTGTCTCTCAACACCTTCCCTGAGGGGGCTCATGATGTCGCCCTCTGGCTCTGATGCTCCTGGTTTGAGTGAAGCAAGGGAGAAGGAGCAGGTCACTATTTCCAAGACCTTCAGAGTTTGGTTCATGCTCAGGAGTCAGGGCACAAGGTAAGGTCACTCCAGCCTCCTGGGATAAAGCCAGGGCACAGTGTCACCAGTTGAGACCCCAGAAGCCAAAGAGATGAGGGAGCCTACTTCAGGCTAGAGGCTCAGGTTACCTCTTCCAGTTGTCGAACCTTGGGGTCTTAGGGAATGAAAGCCATACAAGGAGGGCCCAACTCTAAATTATGCACTAGTGCCTACCCTGGCCTCCCTGGATGAATTTAGATCTTATTCCCTCACCACTGTGGTAGGGCATATTCTTAGAGAAAGCAAGCTCATCTTAATATTAGGCTGAACAAAACAGGCTTAGGGGGGGCAAATCTACTGATGTCACTGCAAACCCAACACCACTTTGGACAAGCCAAGGTCAAAAATAAATTATTTGGGGTTATTTGCCTCATATCTCTGCAGGGCTCTCAGGGATCTGAGTAGTGTTTATGTTGTGAATCTGCATTTCCACCACTACAGGTGGAAATGAACTTGCTCAATTGGGGACCTGGGGGCCTGTCCCATCCCTCCCCAACTGCCATCCATCCTCTTTGGGCCTAGGTGCTCAAGTGGAGAATGAGGGGTTGCTCTCTGGGTGTCCTCCAATGAGGAGGTGGCTGTTGCTGGTGAAAATACCACCACTGTTACAAGTGCAGACTCTTGAAAGGCCCATCTTGGTGGATTAGCAAATGCGTGGTCTTGGTTACACCTTCTCATGCTTCATGATGGCTCACACTTTTGCACAACCTGGTTTTTATCCAGATACTTTATACACATTATCTCATGGGTTCTCTGATGTCTCTCTGAGGGAAGCAAAGCATTTTATAAGTAATGAGACTGAGGTTAAGAGAGATTGAGGAACTTACTCAAGTCACAGAATGCCCTACTCCCTGTGTGAAAGCTGTTGTCAGTAGCCTGCTGTGACTATGGGGGAGATGAAGGCAAGGACTTGATCACAGAATGTGGGCACTAAAAGGGAAGAACTGTGGGAATGCCTGCTCATTCAGTTTACTCTTTGTCATAGAGTGGCTTGCCCAAGATCACACTAGGTCCCAGGCACTGGCCATGATGAAGGCCTTTAGCTAAAGCTGGGGTGGAGTGCTGTCTACCTGGGTGGTCTTCCTTGATGCCTCCTCTTTTTATCCCCTTCTTATGAGCAGAAATGCTCCCTGTTCTTTCAGCCAGTAGAGCTGCTCAGATCCACTCAGCTTCCAGTCTACAGACATGGGACGAGGAGGCACAGAGTGTTCCTGCCCATGCAAATTGTCTGTGGGGTTTGTAACATGTACAACTGTATTCTCTCTCTCTCTATATATATATAAAATTATCTGGGATAGAAGCCATCTGGTAAATATGGGGGCTGAGTTCCTCTCCCCCTTTCACTCTTAGAGGAAGTTTCCTCTCAAAGTAGGGAGTGGATACATGTGGATACAAAGCATTATGCAGAACACAAGCCTCTGATTCTGATGGGGTAGAAGGGTGGAGGATGAGGGTATGCTCTGAAGGGAGCTGCCATTTACTGTGCAGGTGAGGGTGGGGGTGAAGGCTGCCACTTACCAAGGACAGCCACGATGACAATGGTTGCCAGGCTCAACAGTGCTGCGATGATGGGGACCCCCACCTTTTTGAAGGTCTCTAGGGGAGTTCGGGGCTTGCGCAAGGGCATGACATCTGTGAAGTGGAGGGGAAGAGCTTATGGTCAACACCTGGAGACCTAACCTGCTAAGGCCCACAGTCTCCCCACCCTCTGACTCCCAGAGCTGAGCTGCAGAAATGCTTTGGGGAGAGTTTTGGTTAGCATTTGGGGGTTACTCCTTAGCTTATCTTCATCAGCAATGGTTATCCCACCTCCTGTCACTTACTCAGGTGTATGCATTTCATAAGGGCCCTTCAACTGAGCTTCCAAACCATGCCATCTTCCCCTTATTGTGCCTTAGTCTGTTCCAGGATGTTTCACTCTGTCCAGTCTGACCTGTGTCTGCCCTGGGAGAGGCACGGTAAGTGCTGATATCATTGAATCTGTTGCCAGGAAAAGTGTAGGAAGCTTTGTGTTTCCTCAAAAGGGAGAGTTTAAAACTCAGACACAAAGCTCAGGCCCTGGGGATTTGGGCAGGTACTTCCTCTTATTATTAGGACCTGGCACAAAGCAGGTTATCAATAATGTTAGCAGATATTGTTTTTAAACTTCTAGCAATCAGTGTTCAGAACTGTCCTCTTTCTTGTGGCCATGGACATAGTGACATTTTGTTCATTCACTTATACATGATTTGTTTATTGAGCCCCTACCTCTGAGGACACAAAGTTGGCTCGTTTTCTCAGAGAAGAATAAACTATTGGAATCCTTTGATAAGTTCCAACATCTCTGCCTCTAACATTCTCAGGAAGAATGTCATCATAAAAGGGAGAGTTTTCTTGGTTTATTGTCTCATACTTGGATTAAGTTAATGAGCTCCCTGAGCTATAACTAACCTTTCTGCTTGCCACTGTTTTTACCTCTAGCTGGTCCTGCCCACTGCTGCTGGACAAAGCTTTTATCCTGTCACTTTTCTACCTGAGAACCTTCAGGACTCCCCATGACTTCCATATCTGGACCATACTCTGCTCAGGGCTTTCAAAGCCAGTGTAATTTAGCTCCACTCTCCTCGCTAAGTGGACATCCCACTGCTAGTCCTTGCCAACCCCCATTTCTACATTTGCAGGTAGAGTCCTGGTCTTAGACAGCCCATATTTGTTCTTACTTCTGAATTTTTGCTTCTGCTCTTCCCTTTACCACTGAGGCCCTCATCTCTTCCTTCTGTTAGTGACACTTTAGTCCTATAGGGCTTTTGTCAAAGCTTGCCTGACCCATGACATTGCCCCTGATCACGTGGCACTGATCTCCCCATTCTGAGCACCCTTCACCTCTGGCACTGGTAGTAAACTTAACTTGTTTTTGGTTTGGCAGTTCTCAGGTTTACTCAGGTGGGGCAGCACTTGGACATCTGGTGTGATTTGGGGACAGCATGGTCTACTGATATGTGAAATTCTAAGTATAAATGACATTGTTTCCCTTACTGAAGATTACATTGTTTGTGAACATTATGAATTTGCAAACTTGAAATAAATAAGCTGTTTAAGTAATTGGTCATTTCCTTATTGATCTGTCATATTAGTTTATTCTTTGCTCACTTGTTTTGCTGATCTGGCAGCCTATCAGGGGTGGGTATCAATGGTTTAAGAAAATGATAAAAAAAAAAAAAACCTTATCAACTTATTTTCCTCCTGTAAGTCATGCAAACACTGCCATTTTCTATTCTACCACTAAAAGCACTTTGTCCAGCTTGTTCCTTGACAGCATGGTCAGAATGTAAACTCCAAGAGGGTGGGGGCTTTGCTGTCTTATTTATTGCTGTAGCCCAGCGTCCAGCCTAGAGCCTGGCACGTGGAAAGCACTCACAGTGTTGTTGAGTGAATGAGAGAATGAGTAATCGAGTGAATAAATTGGAGAATCACTGCTTCTGGGCTTTTAGGTTTATTGTTCTTATTTCCCCAGACAGCATGTCTCCTACTTCTAGAATGAATCCTGGATCTTAGAGTTGCTTAATAAGTGTTTGTTGAATGATGGATGGATGGGTGTATGGATGACAACCACAGCATTTAGCACTTGGTGGTGGTAGTGAGGGCCATGCAAGAGGGGTTTAGTATCTACTTGGTAACTGATCTAAACTCAGAGACTGAGGTAGACAAAGGAAAGCCAGACCTGAGCTTACCAAGGCTGTTCAGGGGTTGATCACTATCAGGATCCTGTAATTGAAAGAAAAACAGTTAGTGAGTTGAGGGAGGGAACCTCTCAGGTTGAGGGTAACAGCCCAAGGGAGGCTCTTAGTTCTTGTCTATATTCCCTTCTTCCTGCTGAATCTAAGTAGGAGAGTCTCTGTGATGTCTAAGTAATTGGTTCAAAATGTAAAATTCAGTTACACATCTATGTGACCTGGTACAACTAATTTACTAATTGTAGCAAATAGTTATCAATAGTAGAAATGATTGGTTGCTGAGTTATTGTTTGTGTTGCTGAGTTTCTTGAGATGATTCTGCTCTACTGTCTGTTTTGTCAATCATTTGTCCACTTATACAGATGTTGTAGTTCTGTAAACACTTGAACAGACACTCCACAAAAGGGGATAATCCAGTGGCCAATAAGTGCCAAAAGATGTTCAATACTATTATTCATCAAGCAAATGCAAATTCAAACCACAATGAGCTACTCTTGCATAGAAACCAGAATGGCTACATTAAAAAAGGTTGACAATATTAAGTGTTGAGAATGTGGGGCAACTGAAATTCTCATACATTACTGATAGTAGTCTAAATTGATACAAATAATTTGGAAAATCTTTTGGCTGAATTTACTATAGCTAAACATATGATTATTCTATTATTCCATGGCCCAGCAATTATAGCCAAGAGAAACAACTGCATATGTCTAGCAAAAAACTTGTACATAAAAGTTTGTAGTGCTTTATTTTAATAGCCAAAAATTGGAAAAAAACAAAAGTCAATTGGTGGTGTAGTAGATAAATAACTGTGCTATCTATATTCATAAAATGAAATATAATTCGGCAATGGATAAGAACAAACTAATGCTAAGTGCAATGACACATAGATGAATCTTAGACATAATAATAAAAGAAAGAAACTAGACACAAAAGAGCATTCTCTAAATGATTTCATTTATATGAAGTTTAAAAGGAAAAGTTAATCTATAGTGATAGAAGTCAGAATAGTGGTACCACTGGGGAGGTGAGGGCAGTTATTAGACGAAGCATAATGGAGCTTTCTGGAATGTTGGAAAGCTTCCAGGTCTTGATCTAAGTGTTGACTACACGGGAGTATATAGGTATAAAAATTCATTGAGTAGTATGTTTTAGATTTAGTACTGTACTTAATGTATGTTACACCTAATAAAGCAGACAAACAAAAATACAATACCAGAGCACGATAGTATTTCTGTGAGTGTAGTCTTAAGTCACCATCGACACATATACACAAATACACATAGGCTCTGTTCTTCTGCTTGGTCACAACACTTCCTGTGTGCACTCAGTACACACACAGCCACACAGGGATACACACAAAGGCTTGCACACAGAGTACATGCATCCCCTTTCTGCAAAGGTTAAGGGGAAGGTTAAGCGGAAGGGTGCTGTCAATATTCATGCTCTCTGAGCCCCTCCCTTGCCCTTCTGCCTTCCAGAAACCACTCTTCTTTCTTCCTTTTCCCTGTCTGGCACAGGACCTGGAATCCCTAGGCTGAGGGAGCAGCTCATTTGCCCAAGCTCTAGATCTCCATTCAGGGAGTTGTTGGTCATCATGCTGAGGTTCTGACTGCTCCAGTGATGGGTGAGGAAACAGTGAGGAACCAAGAGACCCTGAACATTTCTGGCTGAGAATTTTTCTCATCCCGTTTGGAAGGGAGAGGGTTTCTTCTAACACCTGGTTGGGCATCCCAGATTAGATATGGGATTAGATATTAGTCCTAGACGTTGCCTTCTCCCATGGCTGAGCACAGGAGACACAGTCATTGGGCAAAGGAGCTCTTTCCTTTCTTCCCAGACTTTGCCTTTTGTTGAGAATAGGCAATGGGTAGCTGGGGGATGTAGCAGAGACAGCCAGGCTCTGGAGTCTGCAGGGGCTGAGTTGTAATTCAGGCTCTGCTTCCTATTAACTGTGAGTCTTTAAGTTAGATACTTAACCTCTCTGTGTTTCAGGTTTACCCTCTGTAAAATGGAGAAAATACACCTACTTCCAAGTGCTTTTGTGAGAATGAAATGAGACATCTTGTGGACAGTACCTGCTCACACATTAGAGCCCCCTTTCCGGTGCCCTTCCATCCTATCTTCTTACAACATTGATACAGGATTTTATTACAGCACTCTTCCATCAGGGGCCCTGTTTCTTATTGCCTTTGTGCCCTCAGTGTTTTGCTTTGGGCTTGTACTTAGTAAAGAGCCAATAAATTACTGTTAAATGAAACTGAACTCTGGAATCTGCACTGTGGTTCATTCCAAGCCATTTCTCCTCCACCATCACCAGGACCTGCATGGGGAATGATTTCCAGGATAAAGATGAGAATGAGTTGGACAACTTTGCCTTGTTATGACTACTGAGTCAGGTGATAAAAATACCAACAGTAACCTACACATGACTGGCACATAACAGTTTACAAAGTCCTTTGTCTAAGTCAAATTAAAGGGCGAATAAGATTGATATCAATTGTCTGATAAGCAGTATGGATAGCATTACATAATTAAGTGCTAAATTCAACAAATATTTGTTGAGAGTCTGCATTGTACCAGGCACTGCTCTAGAAGCCATAGATTCAAAGACAAATAAGACAAATAATTGTAGCAGAAAATGAGATGTGCCCAAACAAGACAGATAAGGCCCTGCCCTCACCTCAAATGAGGCAGGCAGTAGAAGTTGAGGGGACAAGGTGGGGAGGGGATAAGCCCCACAAAGATAAAAAGATCAGAGAGTGGTGGCTGCTATGCTGAGAGTCAGAGGTGGAGGTGAGAAGAAACAGTGGCTGACTAGATATTTAAAATGCGAGGTCTAGGGGAGGGGTCAGGGAGGACTTCTGGGCTGAGACTTGAATAATGGGAAGTAGCCAGGCAGGCAGGCCAGCAAGCAGGCAGGCCAGCAAGCTTACTGTTGGAGGAACAGAATAGAGATCCACATGGCTGGAGTGAGGTGAGGATAAGAGAAGGGAAAAAGAGGCTGGTGGTAGAAAGATTCAATGTGTGGATAGATAAAGGCAATGGGCCTCACCAATGGATTGGATGCTCTTGGGTTTTTAGTGAGCAGGTAAAATGTTTGCCGAGATGTGGAAAACTATAGGAGGGGCAGATTGGAGGGGTATTAATAACATCCATTTAGTGGCCTTTCCCCTGTTAATTCACTCTTTTTCACTGAGTCTACCTGCATATGCATACATGTGTTAGTTGAATTAGGTAGGGCAAGTCTCTTTCATTTATTATTAATGCAACAAAGATTGACTATATGCCTTTGAATGTGCTAGAAAAAGAGACACAGAGGCAACAAAAGAGGCTTAAGGTCTAAACTTTCTGGAGCTTTGAATTCCTCATTGTTGAACTGAAAGTAACCTCAGTATTCTTTTGGCTAATGTGTTTTCAATTGCTCTCCACTGAATAGTGATTATATAGAAAAAATTCTACACCTTTTTGAAAACAAAAGAGAAAGAGAAAAAAATAAACTAAATCAAAACTGCAGGATAGAAACATATGGACTATGGCTATCTTGGTAATTATTGCATCCATGGAGTCTCCTACAGTGTCTGGCACATAGTGTATATTAAAAAAAACATTTGCCAAATGAAAGAGTTAAGGAAAACATCTTAGTTTTAGGGCTCAGGCCTAGGCCAGCCTTGAAGACACAGATTATGGTATATTCACTCAATGAAACATTATGCTGTAGTCAAAACAAATGAAGTATTGTGCCATGAAATATATAGATGGCATTAACAATTCAATATTAAAGGAAAAATTAAGTCCCAAAAGGTTGCAAAGAAGACAGAACCTTTTTTTATAAAAAAGCAAGGAAATAATGAACATGAAATTTGGGATAACGCTGACTCCAGCAGGGGATTTCTAGAATAGTCTCTGGCCTATGAAAGATATACAGTCAAGATTTGTCAAATTATTAAACAAAAGAGACTTGCCCACCTACCTCAGCAGGGGATCTCATGGTTAGATGTAGCTTACTGTTAAGTCCTAGCTTTCATTTTGATTAGTGGGTTTATAGAGGCTTATTACATTGTTAAAACTGTCTAGCTGGTGAGTTACAAGGGGGCCCTGTATGGACCAATAGTGAAGAATGTCATGAATCAAGGGTTATGATTCATTCAGTGCCGTGCACCTGAAGGTCAAAGAGAAAATAAAAAAGCAACTGCCTGGGGTTAGAGATGTCAAACTCTTGTCTTCGCTTTTGCTCCGACTCTCATGCTCTCCACTTTTTCCATTTAGTAGCCCATTCTTTGGCTTTTCTTGAAGCTTTTCTAGCAAACATCTCTGACACAGAGAGATCAGAGATGATGGGTTGCTAAATTTCTGGGAAGGGGAATTGCTGAAGGTTACAGGTATCGGGGATGATGAACAGGGGAGGTGTGGGTACATTTTAGGTCTATGAGCAGGAATTGGGAAACACCAGTGTCAATGACTTTCCTGAGCAGAATAGAGATGGGGACACATAGCAGCTGCATGGCCTGTCAGCCCAGAATCAATCTTGAATTGGGGATAGGAGAGAACTGTGCTGAGAGAGATGAGCATCAGAGAAGACTCAGGGATTTGGTCAGCCTCCATCACTGTGGTGAGTCCTGCCCTGGTCACAGGATACAAAGCTGAAAGGGTCTCTGGACACCATCCCAGGAAACTCCCCTATTTTCCAATGAGAGAACAGGCCAGACAGGGGTAATGTCTTGCCCTGGAGTTGATAGAAGGGGGCTGAGAGGCCACCAAAGACCAACTGTGCTACCTTCTGCTTTGCTGGAGGCATCTCTGTTTATCCCCAGTTTGACTCAGGCCTTGGCCATACCTGCTATGGTGTAGGCCCAGCCCAGCCTATGAAAAGGCATCAGACGTTTCCTTTGCGTTGGGGCCACTGGCTGGGTCAGGTCTGTCTGTTCTGTTGATTCAGTCTGCTGCATAGCCCTGACTCATGAGTCCAGCCCAACCAGTGTCTGACCTATGGCTCATCAGCAGATGAAGTTCCTGCTGCTGTCTGAAGTACAGTAGAAGGCCAGGAATGCCCAAGCCATCAGAGCCAAGAAGAGCCTGAGCTGGAGGAGGTGGACAGTAGGGTGAGGTGGAGTTAGATGGCTGAAAAGCACCTGCCAATTGCCTAATCAGCTCAGAGAATCGGTCTTCTTTGTTTTGGAGTTGATCACTGGTGGCAGAAAGACATTAATCCAAGATCCAAATATGGAGGCAGAACAATTAACTACTGCAGGTGGGTATTGTTATATGGCTCACAGTATCATTCATAAACACTATCTCAATTAATTCTCAGAACAATTCTGAGAAATTACCCCCAACTTACAGAAGAGAAAGCCAAAGCTCATGTAGATTAAGTGGTCACTATAGCCTCAGAGAAAGTAAGTAACAGATCCAGCTCGTGAGACCACGCTTTTGGACTTAGTGAATTGTTGTTTTCTTTTCTCCAGTTTCAGGGCCCTATTTGGGTAAGTCTCACAAGCTGGTGCTGGGCCTTTTGACTCTCTACTCTCCTGCAATGAAGCCTAGTTGCATATAGTTAGCATGCCATCAATGTGCAGAGATGACCCTCAGCTTCTCCCTAGCCCTTCCTCTGTCTGAAGGCAAACCCACCTCTGCTTGGTTCCTGGCTCTGCCAAGTCATCCATGAATAAGGGTAAAAAGACCACCCTCCCAGAGTGTATTGGGAAAGGGCCTACTGCAGTGCTTGGCATTGAGTAAGGGCTTTATTGATATAAGCATCCCTTCTTTTTCCTCTTCCATTAGGTTTGCACCTTTCTCTCATGTTTTTTTCCTTTATTTACCAATTACCCTCAGCCTCTGGTGTTTTAGATCCCTGAGAAACTCCTGGTTGAACTTAACTCAGCTCCAACCTTCCAGCTCAGAAATGAGAAGCCCAGATACACAGTAGTTCTTGTTTTTAAATAGGGGTGAGGATTAAGTGTCTTGCAGAAAAAAACACAAAGATCCATCCTGGGGAGTATGAGTTTTCATCTTGCCTAGTCTTCTGACTTACTGTGTAGCCTCGGGCACACCCCTCAAGCTTTCTGAACCTCAAGGCCACTTAAGGTAATTGGGAACTCTCTTTCAGAGTTGGCAAACAGATAAAAGGGTTAAAAACCACGCAATGAAATGGGTGTGTTCCACCAGGCTAATAATGAGGTGAAGAAGAGGCAGCAGCTCACAGAGTCCAAAGGAACAGAGAGCCTAGCCAGCTCCTTTGTCTGCTGTTCTTGTCGACTAGGCTGCCCCTGGGGCTTTGTTTTCTGTCTTCCTCACTGCAATGCTGATTCTGTGTTTTCTTGTTCTGGAAAGAAGTTGGTAGGGCAGAGCTGAGGTGATTGGGGTATAGGAGAAAGGGAGAAAAGCAGAGGCACATAAAAGGGGTTTTCTGGTCCTGGTTTGGTTTGTGGCAGCTTCAGGTTCCCATGGAGGCTGAAGCTCTGGCTTCCCATGGTCTCCCAGGGAAAACTTGGAGCCAGGGATGCTGCTGTTGCTAGGTGATGAGATAAACAGGTCCTTTGTGGCTCTGGCAGGTGGCAGCTAGGCCAGCAGCGAAAACCCAAGGGAGGGGTGGGGAAAGTCTGGGTGAGCCAGGAGACCTAGAGGCTGCTCACATTCAGCTCACAGAGTGGAGCTCAGCCACTGGCTGGCTCAGGTGCTCAGGGGGCTACTCTGAGGAGGCCTCACACTGCTCTCTGACCCTTGAACCTGCATCCCACCCCTAACCTGGCAGCAGGAGGCTGTGTCCTCTCCACCTGCAGTTGGGATTGGGCAGTTTCATGTCCTTGTCAGGCTGGAACAATATCCTCTCTCTTGGGTGCTTCAGCCATGACAGGTAAGGTGAGGAGAGGGGACATGAGGGCTGGTGATCATGAGTCAGGAGAGGAAGGAGTGGGTTTCCTGTGATGAGCCTGGCTCAGGTGCAGCAGCCCTTTGTGCCTGGAAGGTTCTCCAGAATGACAAATCTTCCTGGCTTTCAAGTAGTTTCTGAACTGTTTCCATCTCTAGACAGATTCTCCCGCCCCCTAACACTTGTGCCAGGCACAGGGGTCATCCAGGCTCTCACATAAAGGACCTCAGAAAACATTCTCACTCTCTCTGCCTGGTGTTTAGGTGTCCTATAGCAGCACATTTTCCTTAAAAACTAAACTCAGCCTTGGTTGCTACATTAGAAACCATTTTGCCTTGTTCTAAGCCACATAGGTGCTGACCTGTTGGCAATTTGATCTGAGTACCTTGGCCCCCTCCCAGCACATAATGGCTCCAGGGCAGAGCCTGGGGCAGACAAGAGGTGTCAAGTAGCCTGCTATTATCTTGCTGCCAGCCTGCTGCCCAGCTGCCTTCATTTAAGAATTAGGCTTTTGTTCCAGCATAGCTCTCAACTCCAGGTAGCGCCAGGGGAGAGGGTAAAGTTGTGACTATCCCGGTTTCACAAATGGGGAAACTGAGGAATAGAGCCATAATGCTATCTGTCACCAGGTCACATGTCAAGACAGCGTGAAGGGCAGGAGTGAGGTACATGCCTGCGGGGTTAGGAAGACCTGGTTCCCCAATGGAGGGCCCTTGTCCAGATGATGTTGTCCCTCTGGGATCCTCCTTCTCTTGGTCCCAGGGAGGCGGCCTTCTGAGATCCCAACAATTTTACTTTGCTCAGCTTTCTTCATTTCCCAGGGTGGTGGGTCAATCTTCCTTCCCTTCCCAGGAAGGTCCAATGGGAAGGAAGGTACCCTATCTTTGCACACCTGAGGGCAATGCCTAGGTGGCGGCTTAAGGGAACATGACACTGAGACTGAATCTTAGGGGTTGACTTAGGAAGGGCTGATGGATCTTAAAGCTTGGAGGGTTCTCTAAACATTGCAATTTACCTGAACTGAGGAACTGCCATCCATGATGCAGTCTAATGTTTGTAAAAGAATCCCACACAATTTATACTACCTTTGAAAGATCATACTTCCTTTTACTTGTTCCGAATTGTCATTTAAACTTTAAGGAAGAAGGGTGTGGTGGGAGGGAAGAGGGATTTGGTGTTATAAAGTCTGACTCTACTATTTACCTGCTGAGCGACCTTGGGCAAATGACTTAATACCTCCTAGACCCAGTTTCTGCCTTTGGAAGTGAGTCTGATAAAACTGTGATGAAACTAGAGAGTGGGAAAGGTTGTCAGGTGCTCCACTTGATATTTACGACATGCCTTTTCAAGCCCACAGGAACGCCACCTGGCCCTCTCATGATTTTACAGACTTGCTCTTGGTCCTCCTAGATTGGTCTTTGGAGTTTAGGGGTCTCTGCTGCTCTGGTTAGAGGTTGTCCTTGTCCGTGCCACTCTTGAGCTCTGAGTCAGGAGCACTGGCCTGAATCCAGCTCTGCCCCTTACTAGCCATGTGCTCCTGGCAAGTTACTTAGTTTTTCTGAGTCTCTGTTTCCTTATCTGTAAAATGGGGAGAATATGATCTCTTTCAAAGGGTTGTTTTAGAGGATTAGCTGAGGTGATGCATGTGGTGTTTCTGGCTCAGTGCGTGACATATAGGAGAGCCTAGTACGTGAAAAATAGTCTCAGTTCCAATTACACTGGAAGCTTGGGAAGCAGAACCCCACACAGTGCTGGAGGGTCTGCACAGCAGTTCTGTGCAAGGGCGGGACTGAGCATTATCACCTGTTCTGGCTTCCAGAGCACCAGCCTCTGGTGGGTCGTTTGGCTGCTGTAGCAGAGCTGCCATCTCCTGGCAAAGGTCTTTAGTGATGCTGGGATCTCTCCTGTGAAATAAACTTTGATCCTGTAAGTAGCGCTTCAGTGGTGTTTCAGTGACTTCCCTGCATCTATTACTTTGCAGTTGCATAACCTGAAGCTTCTTTACCTCTTTCCTGCCCACTCACATACTCTGTGAATGCTTCATGAAGATTTCCTCACTGGGCTGCTATTTGCCAGGGGAGGCTATTTTTTATTTTTCAATTAATTAAATTTTTATGGTGACATTGGTTAATGAAATCCAATAAGTTTCAGCTCTAACAGTAAGGTACTGTGTGTTCACCTCCCACAGTTAGATTTCTTCGGTCACCACATATTTGACCCCCTTTTCCCCCATCTACCTCTCCTCTCACCCCACCCCCGTCCAACCTCTGGTAACCACTAGTCTATAGTCCATGTCCATGAGTCTCTGTTTGTTTGTACTGTTCATTTGTTGCTTTTTGGTTTATATCCCACACAAGTGATATCATGTGATTTTCAACCTTTTCTGTCTGGCTTATTTCGTTTAGCATGAGTATCTCAGGTCCATCCATGTTGTCGCAAATGGCAGTATTTCATCTCTTCTTGTGGCTGAGTAATATTCCATTGTATATATATATACCACAGCTTCTTTAGCCAATCATCTATCTACAGACACTTTCGTTGCTTCCATGTCCTGGCCACTATGAATAATGCTGCTATGAACATCAGTGTGCAAATATCTTTTCAGATATGGGTCTTCAAGTTTATGGGTAAATACCAGTATAGGGATTGCTGGATCATATGGTAGATCAATTCTTAGTGTTTTGAGGAACCTCCATACTGTTTTCCATAGTGGCTGTTCTAATTTGCAGTCCCACCAGCAGTGTATGAGGGTTCCTTTTTCGCCACATCCTCTCCAGCATTTGTTATTACTTGTCCTATTGATTACAGCTATTCTAACAGGTGTGAGATGCATCTCATTGTGGTTTTGATTTGCATTTCCCTACTAGCTAGTGATGTTGAGCATCTTCTCAAATATTTGTTGGCCATTTGTATATCCTCTAGGGAGAAGTGTCTGTTCAGGTCCTCTGCTCATTTTTTGATTGGATTTCTTTTATTGTTATTGAGTCATACGAGTTCTTTGTATATTTTGGATGTTAGGCCCTTATTGGAGGCGTTGCTTGCAAATATATTTTCCCATTCTGATGGTTGTCTCTTTACCTTGTTGATGATTTCTTTTGCTGAGCAGAAGCTTTTTAGTTTGATATAGTCCCAATCATTTATTTTAGCTTTTACTTCCCTTGCTTTTGAGGTCAAATTCAAAAATCCTCTTTAAGTCCAAGGTCCTTGAGTTTAGTTCCTATGTCTTCTTTTTGCATTTTGTTATTTCAGGTCTTTATTCAGGTCCTTAATCCATTTTGAGTTAATTTTGGTGTGTGCTGATAAATAGGCAACCTAGTTTCATTCTTTGCAGGTGGCTTTCCAGTTTTCCAGCAGCACCATTTATTGAAAAGGCTTTCCTTCTCCACTGTATGGTTTGACTTTTTCATCAAAAATTATTTGCCCATATAAATATGGGTTTACTTCTGGACTCTTGATTCTGTTCCACTGGTCTATGTGTCTGTTTTTCTTCCAATACCATGCTGTTTTGATTACTGTTGCTTTGTAGTATAATTTGAGGTCGGGAAGAGTGTTAGGAGGCTGTGTTTTAAAGTGGATAGAGCACAGGCCTCAGGCAATAATTTAATCACTAGGCCTTCAATTGTGTGTGTGTGTGGGGGGGATATGGAGTGGGAGAGGAAGAGAGATGGGGGAGAGAGAAAGAGACAGAGACAGATTGAGAGAGAGAGAGAGAGAAGAGAGAGAGAGAGAGAGAAAAGTCTTCCTTTTAATGAGACCAATGTACTGACTGAGAACACATAGCACATTTTCTGGTGCATAATAAGAATGCAATACATGTTAGCAATAATAATAAAAATTAAAAAGAATAATACTTTATCCATTCATCCATTGTTCAGGGGGCTGAATATATAGCAGTGAACAAAAGCGACAAAATCCTTGTGCCCATGGAGCTTATATTCTATTATTTTTATAAATAATTAATAATTAATAACAATATTAATATAGGACTTAGAAAGCGCTTGACATAGATGCTCAAAAAATTATTATTAATTATAAACATGTATGTAGGAGTTGAACAAGTGGTAGCTATTTTTATGGTTTTGCTATGTCAATGGGCCTGACTTCAGGAGGGGGATTGATGGACTACAGTGCACTGTGGGAAAGTGACCAGGGCAGTTAGGGAACCTGAAGTGATGTCATATGACATATGTGACCTTTTTATGAACAAAGAATGGAGGGTGGAGGCCAGAGAAGTGAAAACCTATAGTAGCACAAATGTGGAGGGCCATCTAAAGGAAGAGACATGCTGGGGATGAGTGGGGAAGTTTCTCTTGACAAAGGGAAGATTATTTTAAACAACAGGTGTGTGAGTAGAAGCTGGAAGGTGAAGGAGATTTCTACAATAGACAAAGGCAAGGCCAGATAAGGGTTCCATGGCATCTGCAGTGGGGCGGGGTGGGAGGAGGGGTTGATGGGGCCCCAGAAGTTGCTGCAAGGGGAGGGAGGCAAAAGAGTAGAGGGAGGGGGCCATAGTCCTTTCTAACACTGCAGCTCTGTTTTGTTTTTTTTTCTGTTTTCTAGATGTTGGTTCTACCTTAGTTGTCAATGGGGCAAAGGGCTTTGAGGCTGAAAACAAATTTAGGGAAAAATTTAGGAAAACCACTTATCTAGAAGATCTGTAAGGTCCTTTCCTTAGGGCCTGGGATTCTGAAGGGCCTGCTCTTAGCCTGGAACTTCTGTTACTTCCTCCCACAGATAAGATGAGTCTTAGGCATGATTTACTTATAATTTTCTTTCTTTAAATCAGTTTTCATCCTTAATGGTCTCATGGTAACTTGGGTTTTTTTTCCTAGTGGGGTTATCCAGTTTCTACTACTTCAAGTTCAAGTTCTAGTTTCAAGTTTAGGCCTAATATGTCCACATTTTGAAAGAGGAGGGGATAATGGAAAAGCTGGGTACTTGATATCAAAGTCCCAGAGCCTGGAGTCTCAGCCCTGACTCTTCTTGGCTGAGTGACCCTTTTCAATTTGCTTAAGCTCTTTGAGCCTCCATTTCCTCATCTGTAGAATGAGGATCGTGATGTCTCAGAGAGTTGGTATAGGACCAGGGAGATTCTGGATGTGAATGTGTTTCTCTAACTGAAAAATGTTGCACTTGCTGCGTTTGGGTGGAGATGAGGATGTTGCTGCTGTTGCCATTCTCTTCAAGACCACCAGTGTCTTCTACTCACTAGGATAGTTCTCCTGACAGCCTGGCAGGACTCTCTTCTCTGGGGAATGGAAATGAAATCATGCATGAAGTCCCCAGGGTCAGGGTGGTATTGAGGTGAAGGTAAGGTGGTGTGGCCTCAGCTACATTGCCCTCTTCTTGTTGACATCTGTGGGTGAACAAGTGCCTGCTTTGCCTGGGGTGGAGGAAGCAGTTTACCCTGGTCCATCTATGGAGTATATGGAACTGAGGGCTTCAATTATGTATATTCTTCCCTGAATCTCTCACAGTGTCTTATTAGCATGTAGCACACAGTATATACTCAGGGAATACATGCTGAATGAATGAATGCATATTATAAAGGAAGAAATTGAGATTGTGAGAACTGCCTAAAGCATTTATTGGCTCAGCTGCACTAGTAGGAGGAACCCAGCCAGACCTAGGTACAGGAAATTTCATGACAAAAGATGTTTTTGCCACCCCTGGATAGGTACCCACCCTGGACAAGTGCTGTCTCTGATTGTATGTGGATTATGCTAGGAGTCGCTCTGGGAGGGAAAGGTAGAGGTGAGGGTTATAGTTTTGAGTTTTTGTTCAGAAATTTCTCTGCTTCAATCATGATAGAGCTCTAGGCTGCAAGGTAGAGTTAAGCACTTCACAGGGGGATTGCCACATTAGCTCTGCTCATACTCTCTTTCCTATTACTGGGGTTTCTTGGCAGTCTCAGGCCTGTCCCTCTCTCACCCCAGTCCTGTCTTTGATGAAAACACCTAGGTTATACCTCTGGTAGAATCTGGCATCTTTTCCTATCAGACTTGGCTAACCTTGTTTTTAGCATCAGATAAATCAGACAGCTGATTATAGGGATTCAGTCTTGGTCATTTGTTTGTCATTCATTCACAAATTTATCAGGTGCCTATTCTGTGCTAGACTCTATGCAAGGTGTGGGGCTAAAAGATGGAAAAGACACAGACCCTAACCTCAAGAAGGTAAGAGTTTGGTAACAATAAGTTTATATAAAATGTGTCAGATGAACACATTTTAGGTTTTGGAAATTCACTATTTCGCGCAATCATTGCTTGGGAATTTGAGTGTTTTATAGAGGTAGATAGTTTCATCTGAGCAAGAAGGAAGGCTGAGTGGGAAAGAGCTGCTTGGATAATTTGAAAAGCCCATGAAGGTTTTCAGTACTGAGAGTGTTTGTCATCCCTTTCCTGGGTTGGCTCTGGAGCTTCAGAGAGTTTGTTGAGTTCCCAAGCCCTGTTTTTGGTCTTTTTTCCCTATTTCCCCACTCTGCCCTGGAATAGTCTCTCCTCATTTCCCACATTCAGCTCCTCAGATTCCCGTGGGCTTTGCCACCGTGACAGGCTAGGGATGAAAAATATTGCGGCAGGTGATGGCTAGGGAGTGAAAAATATTGCGGCAGGTGATGGCTGGCTTCATCAGCTTCCTTCCTCAGAAGGACAGCTGGGAGAAGAAGAGAGGCCTGGAAGCATGGGGACACCTGACTTCTAAACCACTTTTCTGTGTCAGTAGCCAGGCACAGAGCTAACCCCAAGGGGAGGAGGGAAGTGCTGTTCCCTCACATGAAATGGCCCTTTGCCCCACCTTCCCAGCTTCTATGCAGCCTCATACCTCCCCTGACCTCCAGCAAGGCCACGTGCCCTGGCAGAGCTCTCACAGCTCAGGTGTTTCATCACAGCATATATCTCCATTGTTAGTTAAATGAGTATAGGTGATGGTTTGATAACCATCTCTCTCTACCCGCTCCCATCCTCTCTAGACCCTAGAGCTCTATGAGAGCAGGACCCATGTCTGCTTCTCTCACCAGCAAGGCTAGTGCCAACGTACTGACCATTTTATGGAATGAATGAGTGGATCTGGATAACTGCTGCCCTGCCTAGTGAGGGAGGGTGGCCTGGGCCAAGTTCTGGTGGCTCAGCTCAAACATGAGCCCCTGGCAGTGCTGGGCCCTTCCCTAGCCCAGCCCCACTGAGCTCCAGGGCACAGAGGGGACCCTGAACCTGAAATCATTGTAGGGGCCTGCAAGGCTACCCCATGGGCCTAGATCTCAGCTGAGGCCCTCTCTGCTCCCTGGGCCTATTGCTTCAGACATAGCATCCTTCCCTGTGTCCCCCACTGCCACTCTTTCCTGCTGTTCACATACAGTTCCTTCTGCCTGGAATACCCTTCCCACCTTCTCTGTCTGGAGAGAGCCTGCTCATCCTTCAAGGTCTGGCTCAAGTATTTTCTCTTCTAGGACAACTCCCTGACCATCTCAGAGAGAATTTACTGGTTTCCCTGCCCCAGGGGTACCTTGTGTCACCTATGATATTGGACTTGTCACACTCTCTTAGGATCCTTTGTTAAGGAGCTGTCCTTCCTCTGGATTCTGAGTACCCCTAGGCAGAACCCAGGAATCACACCTTTTGCTCCCAACCTCTTCTAGCTGTCTGGAGGCTGGCCAATAGCATGGGCTGATTAAATAGTGGTTGGAAAGATGAAGTTACTTTGGGGGAGGGGGGTCATAGCAGCATCAAGCCACCCTAGGCAGTAAGGAGTCCTAGAGAGCAGGCAGGGCCTAGCCTTTCCTTGCTTATCTTGCCCTCTTGGGTCTTTTTACCATCTAGCTCTTGGGCTGCTGCCTCAGAGCCAAGGATGGGCACCAATAGGCCTGAGTGGGCTCTTGGATTCTGACTCCATCTTAGGTAGCCCCGCTCATGCTCCCAGACACCCACCGCCAGCAGGCTAGCCTGCTGACCTACCACATTCCTGATCCCAGCCAAGCCCAGTAAACCCCTTAGTCTGTACCAGTTAGCAAAGTAGGAAGGAGAGGGTAAGGAGAATGTGCTTCCTCCAGAACAGCCAGAGGGTTGGGACTAGCCTCAGGCATTTAACACTCTACTCAGATGGCTCATGGTGTGTTTGAGGCCTCTTGGGCAATGCTAAGTCAAGACTAGGATGGCTAGTCACAGGGTCTTGGCTTTCCTCCAAGGCTCACCGGCGGCTGAGGTATCAAGGGACACATTCCCCTTGGAGACAGAGACGGGCTCAGACCTCTATCCAGGGCCTTCCCTACCTTCCACTCTTACTGGGCACACCCAGTAAATAGGCTCAAGGAGAGCCATTGTTAAGAAACAGCAATCCTGCAGGACTCTGTTCAGGAGGGGCCTGTGGGTGTGAGAGAAGGCAGGGAGGAGAACTGAGGGCTAGGCCTGGGCATGAGCTGTCCTACCTCTCCCCAGGGCTGGAAGCTATGTTGTCCTCACCTCATTAGAGGAAAATGACAGGGTAATTAGGCATAGGTGGTTTAATGGCTAGCTCAGGAGCCAGAGGCTCCCTGTCCTAACCTGGATCCTGGCCTTGCCTTTGGGGCTCAGGGCCTAGCCCCTCTATCACAGTGTGCCCACCTGTGCTCCTTCACTCATACAGCAACGTCCAGCTCCTTCTCTGAGTGATGAAGAGTCAGGGTTGGCCATGCTGTCAACCTGTCATTTTTTGGAGCAAAGTTCTCTTTAGTAATAAGTCCTTACATTTGCACAGGCCTTCTTGGGTTATAGAGCCTATGCACATACATTGTTAGCCCATTCAATCTTTCTACTAACCCTGTGTGTGTACATGGCATGGTTTGTATATTTCTATTTTATAGAGGGAGATAAATTAATCTCAGAAAGGGTCCACTCTCAAGACTAATAAGCTAATAAGGGATCTGGTCTTTGATCTTTTGATTCAACAGTTAGTGTGCCAGTTATTTTCCCCAGACGCTACCTCCTTTTATGTTGCTCCCCCAGAGGTACCCCTGGTTTCCTTAGTGCCACCAAGAAGCAGCTCACAGCCAGTCAGGCTGGCTCTGCTTCCTCTTCTCTCCTGAGAACCTGAGCAGTATGCAGTTTCTCTGCATGAGGCTGGGCTTTTTAAAGGCTTTCTCGGATGGGACTTGGACAGCTGGAGCTTCAGTAGAGGCAGATAAGCCCCTCCCCTTTTTGACATTCAGCCACCCCAACACTGGAGCTAGAACTTCCTTAGACTTTCAGAGGAGTCCCATGGGAAGTGCTAGGCCAGGAGTCACTTGAGGGGCCCAGCCAGGTCACCTCTTTCCTCTTGGACAGAATACTTCCCCTTTCCTTCCTGTCTCTTCCTTCCCCTCTTATTTTCAATGTTGGTTGTTGGGCAATTGCAGCATCTTGGCCAACTATTGGAGAAAGAAGATTCCCTGAGTCCCCCCTCAGACTCACTATTATATCTCTCCTCCTATCCTCACTTTTCCTTCTTGACACATGGGATTCAGTCTCTGCCTCAAGACAGTGAAGTAGCTCAACTGTTCAGAGGAGGAGGAGAAGAACAGGTCCAAAAAGAAGACTAAAGAGATCTCTACAGACACCTTAGACTGTTTTGAGGCAGCTCTCACTGTTTTCTTTAAAAAAAAAAAAAGAAGAAAGAAGAAGAGAAGAAGAAAAGAAGAAGAAGAAGAAGAAGAAGAAGAAGAAGAAGAAGAAGAAGAAGAAGAAGAAAGAAGAAGAAGAAAGAAGAAGAAGAAGAAGAAGTAGTAAGTTTTTCTAGAGAGGTAGCAGAAGGCCACCATGGTGTCAACCTCAGCCAATGTACAGTAGACACTGGGCAAGAAAGCAAGCAAGATTTAGGAGGGGATAGCCAAAAGGATGGCCTTGGACTCTGAATCTCAGCTTTCTTGGTGCTGGTATATAGGGCTGTGGGTAGGGAGGGAAGAGCAGGGCATGTGGGCACTGAGACAGGTAAGGGACTGGAGTGCAGAGACGATGCAGGTATGACCTCTTTAACCTGGAAGGTGTTATGATATTCTCAGCTGATGACCTCTCAGGCTGCCTGAGTGTCCGTTATGGGAGACCTGCCCTCCCCCAGTCTTTGGAGCAGAGGGTCCCCACACTCACCATGCTGGCTCTGAAATCTTGCAGATTTTTCTAGGCCTAGTGCTGAGGTCGGCAACCAAAGTCAGATGAGGGCCTCCCCGGATAGGGCCCTGGCTGGCCAGAGATCCGAGACCCCCAGGCAGCATGGCTTGAGGTGGCCTAAGTGTAGAGGTCCCTCATGTCCAGCATCCCTCTCCCCTGAGTGAGCTGTCCAACTCTCACCGCTGTCTGTATTCCAGGAGTGATTTGGGGACTGTGGGGCAGGTTGATTAAAGCAACCCTACAGGTGAAGTTGCCAACTGGAATGATTATGTATCTTGTAACCCAACACCTGTCTTAGGGGCTGGAACACCTGAAGTCATTCATGGGCCCTTTGCATCAGAACAGGTGACACACCCAAATGCTGCAAAAGCCTTCCCGCCTGAATGATTTCCACCCATCCGGGTGTTGGCTGATGGTTATGTCAAAAATTCTCCCCCACTACCCCCGGAAGTTTTGTGACTCTCATTTGTCTGGGTGCTTTTTGTTTGGGGTTGTGAGAAGTTGGAGTTTGGGGGTGGGTTGACAAAGTTTACTGCTCAGTAGACCTGAATTGTTCTCATCCCTTAAGCAGACAAAATATAAACCTGACCCCCAGGAGTGAATCTGGTGTGTGGGGCTCACACACAGAGCACCAGCCAGCATCCTACCTGAGAGCTTCTTGTCCCTGCCTCACCAGTTATTTAGCATTTTGAAAAGCACCCTTGCTGCTATGGCTTTGACCCAGGTCTCCCTCTCCAGAGGTCACTTCTGATTCAAATCCTGCTGCATCCTGAGGCCTCAGCTGCCCATGGCCTGGAGTGTGAGAGCAAGACCTAGGAACCACAGAGCCATGGAGCTGGAGGAAACTTGATGAACTGTCTTCTGTTCCTTTTGTGAGTGAGGAAACAAATACCACAGAGGCAAAACCAAGTACCCAAGATCACACAGTAAATTAGTGTCAGATGCTGAACAAATCCAGATCTTTCTCCATTTCTTAGCCTTGACCCTCTGGAGACCAGCCCAGGTTATACTTGCATGTTGGCCCTTCCATTGATATCATGCTTCTACGTGCCATCTCTTTAATTCCCACAACTACCCCATGAGAAATATTTTTGTTACCATTTGACAGTTGAGAAAATCATAGCTCAAGGCTCATGAAGTGACGAGCCCCCAAATCACACCAAGTTTTTGGCAGACTTGGGACTTACACCTGGTTCTCCTATAACTACCAGCCATGTGAAGAGCCTAAATGTGATACAAGTGTCTGAAAGTCTCAGAACACGGTCTGGGGAGATATAGCTCATGGAAGACCCCAGTGACATCTGAGCAGGAGGAATATCAGATGGATTATTGGCCAATCTCAGCTGTTTAGTGCAGTGTAGCCTTGGATTTGTTTCTGAGCAGCAGAGATCTGAGGGTAGAGTCAAGTGCCTGTGATCTCAGAACAGGTGACTTGAGGGGATGGGCTACAAAGACCCAGTTGGGCACTGCTCTTTCAAGGAGGACACAGCAGTGGAGAAGTGAGAGGCTAGTGAGCCACCCTGGACCAGGCTTTCCCTAGCCTTTGGTTTTCCTACGTGCCAGGTTTGCATCTCCTTGCTGGTGCTAAGGTGATGAACCAGGAAAGAGGTAAGGGGCAAGAATGTTGCTGGGTGCGGCTAGTTGAAGGATGATTACTCAGCCCATGGCTCCAGCTCTGGCCAGCTCCAAAGTGGGTTTGGAGTCTGGAAGAGAGGAGAGGCCTGGGAAGGAAGCATGTGGGCAGGATTGGGGTAGGGCTGCATGAGCTGCGGAGGAGGCTGCAGGGTCTATAGGTAGAGGCACAGAGGCCTAGAGAGAGCGGAGGGCCCACTCCTCCCAGGGACCAGGTAGGAACAGCCGGCTGGACCCCCTATTCATCAAGAGGCAGCCTCAGGCTCTCAGCCCATCCCTGTCCAACTCCGAGTGCTCTTTCTCCTTTCCACCCATCCCTTCTTTTTTGTTCTCCCTCCTCTTTTTCCTTTTGCTCTCCTTTGATCTCTTCCACTCTTTCTCCAATAATTTTTCCTGTTCTTTCTTTGCTCTTGTTTCCAGGACGTGGGTTCAGATTAGAGGCAGTTTTGCCACGTAGCTAACAAAGCCAAAACCACAGAATCTCTCCTTTGCATGGCCCCCACGATATTTCCGATGGTCATATGTTTTTGCAAATTTTGCAACAGATATAGGGCTATACTCTTTCCTTTAAGAGGGCCCCTCAGATGTAAAGCTTCAGGCCTGACAAAACTTGGCAGTCTGTTGGTTCAGGAGCAAGCCTGGAGTCTACACTCTGTTTGACTGTGGCTTTTTATTTAATCCTCCTGAACTCACATTTCCTCATCTGTAAAGATGGAGATCATAATCACTGATTTCTATGAGTTATGAGGATTAAATACAATAATCTCTATGAAGTGTCTGGCACCTAAAAGAGACTTCATAGAATAAGCTGTTACTCCTATTCATTTCACAAAATGTGTGTTGGAGCTCCTGCTAGAGCCTGCTCTTGTGCCAGGCACTGGGATTAGGAGATAAAAGACACAAGCCCAGCGCACACACCACAATGTCTGCTGGAGGAATATGACACAACCATAAATCTGACTAAATTAGGAAGGTATCCTAGAAGAGCTGAAAAGAAAACTCTCGTGTGTGTGGGGTGGGGGGGCGGGGCGGGTCAGAGATCCTTTTTCATATTTCACTGACCCCTCTTCTCTCCTTTTCTTCCTTCCTTCTTTCCTCTTTCCTTCGTTTCCCCCAAAGGACATTTTTACATAGGTATGTAATTTACAGGATAGCATATTAACATCTAGTTGTTTCTGATTGTACATTTGATCTTAACATCAAGCAGCTGTCACCTATCCATCCACATGTGTCCACCCATCATTCACCAACAATATTTTCTATTGTGTTTCAGGCCTGTGATTAGACACTGTGGTTTGGAGGAAATAACTCTTGCTTTAGAGAGCTCTAGTCTGCTTGTGTGCTGCACCCTATTAAAGCAGGAGCTTCTAGGGCAGCCAGCCCTCTAGATCTTTTTCTGCTCCAAAACGCAATTTGGTGGAACCAGAGGCATCAGCGTCAACTGCGAAGCTTGTTAAGAAAATCCAGAATTTCAGGTGCCCCACCCCTTGCCCCAGACTATTGATCAGAATCTGCATTATCAGATCCCTAGTGATTTATATGCACGTAGAAGTCTGGGAATTAGTGTTCTAGATCTCTCCATGCTCAGGACGTGGTAGAAGCTATTATTTTTGAAGGGAGCTGAATTCAGACTGGAGCTGATATGGATGAACCCTGGCATTCCTTTCAACCAGCAGAGTCTGTGGTTCTTTCTTCTGAGCCTGAGTAACTTGAGATCAGTAGCAGTGACAGACCTTTTTGTTCAAGCCTCCCCAGGAATTAAGTGGAGAAGGCAGCTGGTGGGCTGTGCTGCCAAGTGGCCTCTGAAATGCAGAGGGTAGGGGAGGCAGCACTTGTCTATGGGATTGCAGGCACCTCGGCTCACTGTGAGCAGTGCAGTATGGCTCTCTGTTGATGCACTAATTACTGGAGGGATTTTCACTGCATGGGAAACCTTCTCCAAGATGTGGTTTAGGCCCCAGGCTGTAGGCAGAGCCTCAAATATCTTACCAAAGAACTAGGGAAAATTGAGAACCCAACACCCTGACTGATTCTGTGTGTGGGAGCTCGACTTCCTCTGTGGCCTTGCCAGGATGAACTTCACAGGTGTGGAAATTAATGCTGGGGTGGCGTGAGGGGAGGAGGTTGTCGACAGAATGGCAGGCACATTTTCTTCAATAAGCCACAAAAGTAAAGAAAGTAGCTAACAGGTAATAGTGGTCCTGTGTTCTATGGCTTTTATGCCGGTGTGGAAGAAAATTACATTTTCTCATTTAGCCTTTGCGGCCTCTCTGGGTACTCCTGATACTTCCATTTTACAAAGGAGGAACTGAGGCTCAGAGAGGTTTGGGATCCAAGTCCGTGTAACCTAGGACGCCCAGGCCTTTCCACTACACTGTACATGGGTAGACCCTGCATAGATTGTGCAGAGAGTCTGTAAAGGTCTCTGCAGTCCTCCAAGGACCTTGAAAAGCACTCAGGCCCCGAAGTACCTCGGTTCTAAGAGGCAGTTTCCACATTGCCCATTTAATTTGCAATGAGTCTCAGAAAAAAACCTTGTCATGCAGCCTCATATCCCAAATTTGGCAAAGTCTAGCCTCTTTCTTTTATTTGTTTCTTGAAGATACACTGAACATCACCCTGGAGCAGCCCAATAGTTTAAAGAAGTAGGGAGGGCCATTGGCTGAGAGATTATATCTATATATCTATATATCTATATCTATATCTATATCTATATCTATATCTATATTAGGATAAAAAGCAATAAAAATATATATTATTGCTTTTTATCCTAACTGCTATCTATCTATCTATATATCTATAGATATATATCTATAGATATATTTTATTGCTTTTTATCCTAACTGTGCTATCTATTTGAGACCATGAATGTATTGGACTTCAATGATTATTTTTTAAAGAGTATGGCTAGAATCAAATAGTATATATGGAAACTTCATTACATTTATTTTCTCAGGATCCAGATAATCAACAGCATATACGTGGAATAACCTTCATTCACAGCTTTAAATCTTAACTATAATGGCTCTCTCACCTACCAGCTGTGTCACCTTGTGCACATTATTTAACTGCTCTGCCTCACTTATTAATAATAAGACCTACCTTCTAGGGCTGTTGTGAGGATTAAGTGACTTAATATTTGTAAAGTACTTACAGTGGTCCCTGGCACAGAGAAAGCGTCTTATAATCATGTCAGTGAAGTGAAAATAATACTTATTTTAGTCATAGGTTAGATGAATCATTACCATCAGAATGTATTTCTTAAGTTTTATTTAAAAAATTTCAATTACAGTTGATGTTCAATGTAATGTTTCAGGTGCACAGCATAGTGGTTGGACATTTATATAACTTATAAAGTGATCACCCCTGATAAGTCTAGTACCCACATGGCACCATACAGTTATTACAATATTACTGATTATATTTCCTATACTACACCTTATGTCTCTGCAACTATTTTGTAACTAGCAATTTGTACTTCTTAATGCCTTCACCTTTTTCACCCAACCCCTCAATCTCTTTCCCATTTGGCAACCATCAAAATGTTCTCTGTATTTATGACTTTGTTTCTATTTTGATTGTTCATTTATTTTGTTTTTTTAGATTCCATACATAAGTAAAATCGCATGGTTTTTGTATTTCTTTGTCTGACTTATTTCACTTAGCATAATACCCTCTAAGACCATCTGTTTTGTTGCAAATGGTAAAATTTCATTTTTATATGGTTTGTATAAAATCATATTTTTTATATTTCCTTATATATGTACCATATCTTCTTTATCTATTGTCTATTGATGGACACTTAGTTTGCTTCTAGATCTTAGCAATTATATGTGAAATGTCCTTCTTTGCCTCTTGTTTTAGCCTTTGTTTTAAAGCCTACTTTGTCTGATATAAGTATTGCTACTCCAGCTTTTTAAAAAATTTCCATTTGCATGATATACATTTTTCCACCCCTTTACTTTTAGTCTATGTGTGTCTTTTTATCTGAAGTAGGTCTCTTGTAGGCAGCATGTGTATGGGTCCTGTTTTCTTATGCATTCAGCCTCTCTTTGTCTTTTGATTGGGGCATTTAAACCATTTAAAGTAGTTATTGATAGGTATGTGGTTTAAAGTAGTTATTGATAGGTATGTGGTTATTGCCATTTTATTATTCATATTTTTGATACATTTCTTCTTCTTAAATAAATCCCTTTAACGTTTCTTGAAATACTGGTTTGACGGTGATGAACTTCTTTAGCTTTTTCTTGTCTGGGAAGCTCTTTATCTGTCCTTCAATTCCGAATGATAGCTTTTCTGAGTAGAGTAATCTTGGTTCTATATCCTTGCTTTTCATCACTTTGACTATTTTGTCCCTTCTGGCCTGCAAAGTTTCTGTTGGGAAATCAGCTGACAGCCTCATGGGAGCTCCCTTGTGGGTAGCTACCTGTTTTTCTCTTGTTGCTTTTAAGGTTCTCTCTTTGTCTTTAACTTTTGGCATTTTAATTATCATGTGCATAGGTGTGAACCTCTTTGGGTTAATCTTGTTAGGACTCTCTGTGCTTCCTGGACTCATATGTCTATTTCCTTTGCTAGGTTAGGGAAATTTTCAGTCATTATTTCTTCAAATAGGTTTTCAATCCCTTGTTCTCTCTCTTCTCGTTCTGGTACCCCTACAATGTGAACATTGGTATGCTTGATGTTGTTCCGGAGGTTCTTTTTCAATGTTCTGATTGGGTGTTTTCTGCTACCTTGCCTTCTAAATCTCTGATTTGATTCTCTGCTTCATCTAATCTACTATTGATTTCCTCTAAAGTAGTCTTCATTTAATGCTTTGTGTCTCCATTTTTACGTTTCCTATCTCTTTGTTAAAATTCTTACTGAGTTCATCTACCGTTCCCCTAAGTTTATTGAGCATCCTTGTAACTAGTGTTTTTAACTCTGTGTCTGGTAGATTGCTTATCTCCATTTTGTTTAGTTCTGTTTCCGGAGCTTCATTCTGTTCTTTCACTTGGGATATGTTTCTTTGTCTCCCATTTTTGGCTGCCTCCCTGTGTTTGTTTCTATGTATTAAGTATATCTGCTAGGTCTCTTTGGTTTGGCAGAGTGGCTATGTAGTAGATGTCCTATGAGGCTGAGTGGTATAATCTCCCTAGTCACCTGAGCCAGGTATGTTGGTTCTGAGGCCAAGAGCATCAGTGTACTATCTAGCATAGTTGAGGAAAAAAGTATATTGACTGGTGTGTCTCTGTACAGAGCTTTACAGTAACAAAGCACTTTTTCTTCATTTGACCTTCAAAACAACCCTGTGCAGGCAACCAGAGAACTGAGGCTCAGAGAAGTTGAGTGACCTGTCCAGGGATACACAGTTACTAATATGTCTACCTGGAACTGACTAGTCCCAAGTCCTATCATGTGTGACTTCATTTTGCCTTTTATTGATAGCTCAGCAGTATATCTTTCTGCTGGATTGTAGATGCCCGTACTGGGTGAATAGTGTCCCTGAAGAATTTGTTGTCCACCTGGGTCCTCAGAATATGACCTTATTTGGAAATAAGGTCCTTCCTTGTAGGTATAATTAGTTAAGATTAGGTGATACTGGAGTAGGATGGACTCTCAATTCAATAGACTGATGGGAAGAGATACAGACAAAACACACAGAGGGAAGGAGGTCTGAAGACACAGAGGAAAGAACCATGTGAAGATGGTGGCAGAGATTAGAGTGATGCTGCTGTAAGCCAAGGAGTGCCTGAGCTGCCAGAAGCTGGAAGACGCAAAGAAGAATCATCCTCTAGAGGCTTCAGAGAAAGCAGGGCCCTTGACAACACCTTGATTTCAGACTTCTGGCCTCCAGAGCTGTGAGACAATAGATTTCAGGTGTTTAAATCACCCAGTTCCTGATACTTTGATACTGTAGCCTCAGGAAACTAAGACAGTGCCAGTATTTGGGGGTTATGTCTTACTCTTCTTTGTGTTTCTTCGTGTTCCCTCTAGAGTTGCATATCTTTCCCCCTCCTTATACATATAGAACAGCTAAATCATAGCCACCTGCACCCTACGTAGACAAGGGTTTCGATCCTTGACCTAGATTATATTTATTGCAGCAAATTTACCTGTCTAATTCTAGTTGGCTCTGGCTATTATTCAGTGTAACTTCTACTATCTCAGCTACACCAAGAGTATGCTTTGTCTGTGTTTGTGCTGTGATTATGTCTGGTAGGGGAGATAGAAGGTGATGTGGCTATCACACCTTGGGAACAGGCTTTTGTCTTGCAGGACTCTTGAAGAATCCCTTGAGTCTATCTGTCTGGGGCTGCTGCTATCAGCTGGGGTCAAGGGGTCATGCTGGATCTTGGTCTTGACCTTCAGGGGCAGGCAGGACCAATGCTGCCAAAGGAAGGTGGATGTAGGTCGGAGGCCATGGGCCTCTTTCTCATGAGGCAGAAGAGCTGGATTTTCTTCTTTTGTGTGAGGAAGCCTTCTTGAATGCTAATCTGATTGTCTTCAGGCTGCCATCTAAAAGAAAATATTGAGGAGGAAATTGACCCCCTCCTTTCCCTGTACATGCAAAAAGGGTATTTCCTCCATCAGAGACATTGAGCTAGGTATTTGTAGATGTTTGAGTCATTAGCTTTGCCTGTTTACTGTTTTTGTCACTGTCCCTGGACAGCCTATTTATGCAAGGACTTTCCACTACCCATCCTTGTTCTAAAAGGGGCTAGAAGGTGTGGAAAGACAGCAGGTGAGGAGTGATCAAAATAAAGTGGTGAATTGGAAAGAACCTGGGTTTAGTTTGAGTTCCAGATTAGTGAGCTTCTAGCTAAAACAGTCTCGAGTACTTATGGATTCCATGATAGGCTCCCAGGGTGAGATCTCATTTATCTTTACATCTGCAACACCCGTGCAGTGCCTGGGCCACCAAAGGTATTTAAACATTGCTTAAGTACATTTAGTTGAGAACACAGTTGCTGCCCAGGAAGGTAATTCTGGTGGCAGTGTAGGGGAAGCTAGGGGCACCTGCAAGGAACAGTTTCAGTAGTTCAGGTGAAAGATGGAGAAGGCTTTGATTAGGGCTTGGTCTGTGGGGGTGGAGATGATGAAGAAAAAGAAGGACATATGACATTCTTCTCTGTGTTATACCCTATGATGCGTGCTACATATAAGACATTAGTGTCCCAATAAGCTTGCGAACTAAATCTTAATGTTCTCATTTTGCAAATGAAGGAACTGAGATAACTGGCCTGGCACCACACAGCTCATGCTTGGCAGGTCAACCCAGAGCACAGGCTCGGTGCTGGGCTGGGCTTCTGGAGTTTAGAGACACTGCTGATGCAGAATCCAAAGCACTGGTTGGAGGAGGAATTGTGGATGACTCTGAGGATGGATGATTAAGTAGCTGGTGGGCTATTAACACATGAGTCCATTGGGTCGACCCCATTGGCAGAGGGAGTGCTTTTAGGTCGCCTCTGTCCAGGCCTTGCTAAATCCCATGGACCACCATTTATTTATAACGCTGGTGACTCTTGCTTGACTGGGTGCTTTTGGCCACCAAACCCTGCCAGGCTGCTATGCCTGCATGAGTTGTGGGGTGCTGACACAGTGCCACCAAGTGGTAGAAAGCTCACTCCTTGCCTGGGTTCTGGCTTTTCCTACAAGACTTTACCTTCTGGCCTGAAAGACCATCAGTGGGCAGGGCTTTGAGAGGTCAACATGAAACATACAGTCTTGGCTGACCCTCACATGATCTCCCTTGGCCCCTAGCCTCTGCCTCCCATTACCCAGAACCAGAGTTCTTGAACCTGAAAGTCTCTAGGCCAGACTGTCCCTTGACTTCTTCCCCAGCTGTGTGAAAGTCTCTCATTCGTCAGACATTTATTGAGCACCTACAATGTGCAGAGCACTAGGGACACACAGATGAATAAGGTGCCTTCCCTGCCTCTGGAGCTCTTTAATGCGGCAGGAGGATGGCCTTGCTCAGATACAGCACTGTTATCGGCTGGTAAATGCTGCAGTGAAAGAGCAGAGCCTGAGGTCAAGGCAGTATCCCCAGAGGAGGGAACATTTGAACCGAACTAATGAGGATAAACAGGACTTGGTCAGGTGGAAAAGTGGGGGCCAAAAGGGGAGAAGAGCATTCGCAGCACAGACAGGAGGCTGTGTGTGTTTAGGGAACTGGCTATTAATTCCACAAATATATGTATTTTTAAAGCACCTCTTTATGCCATTCCTGTGCTGAGGCTGGGAAGATAAAATAATACATGGCCCCGATTATGAGAAACTCACAAGACATCTTCTTTTGAAGGGCCTATAAACAAAATGAGGAATTTAGAGGCAGACTTATGTTCAGACTAGAATTTCCCAAACTTGGGTTCTAGAACCCAGGGATTAGAACCCAGTTGCAATAGCAGAAAACAACAACAAAAAGCCACGAAACTTCTATTTATGTGTACTTTCAAAATAAGAATGGAAAGGTCTCTTTATTGTCTTTCCACCCCTTAGTTAAAAACTGTAGCAATCTAATCATAATTGAAGGGAGCTGGCCAGAAAAATTCAGACTTATCTAGAAAATTGGAAATATAGAGTCAAATCTCCTAATGTTAGTAATTCTCCTAACGGTTTATTATTATCCTTTAGATACTGATTAATGAGGGTTGTACATGTAAACACAATTTATACATAAATAAATATACATATGTTAAAAATGGGTGCTAAATTTTTGTTGTTGTTGTTGTTATTGAGGGATCAAAGAGGTTTGGGGACAACTGCTCCAGGTAATAAGGAGCCAGTAGAAGTTGTTTAAGCAGGAAGATGACTTGTTTGTTTTTTGTTGTTGTTGTTTTGTTAATTTTGGAAAACTCCCCTCCACTGCAGCAGTGTGGTGTGAGAGATGGGTAGGGAAAATAGCAGAAGTCCAGGTGAGAGAGGATGAGGTCTTGGACCCAGGTCAGGGGTACCAGGAGAACAGAGATAATTTTTCCACATGAATTGGACTTGATGACTAATTAGATTTGGGAAATGAGGCAGAGGAAGGTCCAAGGGGAGTCCCAGTTTTCTGAGTGACTGGGAAAATAGGGGCACCATTTATGAAGGTGGCAAACAGAGGTGAGGGGTGGGTTTGGGGAGGAAAATGAAGTGTCTGGATCTGAGAGCAGGTTGAGTTAGAGATGCCAGTGAGCTGTCTCACTCTGTTAGGCTTCTGGAATTCTTGGGGCTGCAGGAACCCCTTCCCTAGGCAGGGCTCGAGTGAGTGATGATAATGGCAGTGTCGAAGGAATGAGTTAATTGGACAGTAATGATGTCTTTTGTCTAGTCTTCCTGATTTTAGCCAGACCACTGGGCACCACATTCCAGGGATCAGACTCAGACCACTTCCCATATTTCACTTCTGGGACCACTTATCTTCTTCCTCTGAGACATCTTGAAAATGATCAGGTTATTTACCCATGGTACTTCAAGCCAAAGTGATTGGGAAAGCCCTATTAGGCTGTGTGTGTCCTAGCTGTCACCTCTGGTGCTAAGATAAGCAAAGGAAAGGGCAGGGGAGGAGTAGGGTGGTGTGGAATGGGGTGTGGGTACTGTGTAGTTGCTGAGGCAGGGACAAGTGTTGGACCACTTAGAAAGGCTCCACTGGGGGTCATGCTTTAGAAGAGAAATATTTCGTCTCTCTTGGTCATTTCTGAGTTGGGATATTTGGGCTGCCTCAGTTCAGGGTGTACTTGACTGAGTCCATTGGGGACTTAACATGGAGAAGGCTAGCCCTTTATCAGTGGTGACTCTGCGGATGGCACTCAGAACCACCAATATGAACACCTGGCAGGATCTGGGGTCTGGCGTAGGGGAGTGGGGTGGGGTGTGTGAAATCAATGGATGGTTGGTGGCTATCTTATCTCTCATTTTAGTATTTTTCTTTGGTAGGGGAAAGAAGAGCAGTGTAGATAGGCAAAAATACTGTGTAATTAAGAGAGTAAAGTAGATTTAGAGATAAAGACAGAAAAATGGAGATGAAAGAAAGGGAAGGAGAGCCAGAAAACAGGAAGGAGAGCAGAATGATACATAGAAATGTTACCCACTGGGAGAAACAGAAAGAGAGTAGAATGAAGAAAGAGGAGACAGAAAGTGAAGGAGGTGGAGATGAAAACAGATGGAGGTTGATGAAGAGGCAGAAACTCAGAGATATGGAGGAGACAGAAGGCAAGGGGGTTAGGCGCAATGGAGGGAGACCTGCTTCCTTGCCTTCCAGCTTTCTGGTTCCCAATCACAAAATGGAAGGAGACTGAGCAACAGCAAACTGCCTGTTTCCATTTCCAACACGCAGCTGGGCTGCAGGAAGAGGTCAGAGGCACTGTCACCTTTGCTTCTACGGGGCAGGGGCAGTCAGCAGGGTCTGGAGTGGAGCCAGGCTGACCTATGGGCCTGGACCTTTTGAATAGAAAGGGTACCCGACTTGATGTAGTAGCTCCGGGTGCTTGTCTTGACCTGCTTTTCTATGTGGTGAAACAGATTGTAAGCCTGTGTGGAGGGTGCTCAAGGACTCTCCAGTTCAGAGGGGGAAATTGAGTTGTAATCACCTGCACCGAGGCAGTGTGTGGGGTGGCAGAGCTTTGTAAACATCATGTCTGTACATGGTGAGTGGCATTGTAACTTGTATACCAACAGCTAGGCCGTGGGCTGCCAAAGCGGGAAGCCCCTGAGCTGTGAGGGTAGGCTTTGTGAAGTCAACTCATAATGAGAAGAGAAACACCCAGGGCACAGAGGTCTGACGCTGGCTTAGCCAGTGACATTCACATATTTAGAGAAACAAAGTGTCATCAAAGGGGGGTGGGAATCCCACATTGGTAGAGAATGGGCTTCAGAGATCCCAATAAGCCCAGGTCAGGAAGACCTGGGAGTGGAGGTACCAACAGGTTCTGCTTACTGACAGGTACCTGTGTGGGCCTAGTGCTGTTTGTGGGGCCTTTTCAGAGTGCAGGTAAAATTTTCCTCACACCCACCCACTTCCTTTGATCTTGATTGTGTATTCATCAGGTATCTAGTTACTGATACAAATTCCCTGGGATGTTGATGTCAGGAAGAAGATAATCTGAGGTGGGACTTGCCACAGCAGTCCCTGAAATAATTTATTAAAAAAAAATCAATACATTGGCATAATGGTAGCAAGATTTGTCACTTAGTAAGTGGGTACTTATCAGGCTCTGCTCAATGCTTTATGTAAATGTGTCATCCAGTGCTGCAACAATCTTATGAGGTGAGCATTATTTCCTCTACCTTATAGATGGACAAACAGGCCCAGATCTGGGTTTGGAAGCCAGTTCCCCAAGGTCACAGCCTGATCTCTTCCACTCTCTTCCTAGAGGAGCCAGGATGAGGCTCAGTAAGTGTCAGAACCCAAGCCCATCTGCAGCTTCTTGGTCACCCCACTGAATGCAGGCAGGTGTCTGTCACTGAGATGGTGGTGAAAGCACTCCCATCTCTGGACAAGCAGGGTGGGGACCAGGTGCTAGAACCAGTGACTCAGCAGAAGTGGTGTCTCTGCTGGCCAGGATGCTCCCCATTGGGGTCCCCTAAACCTGCAACCAGGACCACTGTGATTGGAGGACACAGGGCTGGAGGAGTAACATGGAGGCGCTTTCTCTGTCCCTTACTCTTGGATCAGTCAAGGAAGATTTAAGTGGGGTCAGTGTGGGTGTCTGCCTGGGGATCCAAAGGATGAGGGCAACTAGGTACGAGGGAGGTAATGTGAGGGCTGGTGTCTGTCCTCAGGGCTGGCTGGAGAGTGATTTGGAAGCCAAATTGGAGCTAGCGTTCCTGGGGATCTGGAGCTGGCAGGGAGCTAGAGAAAAAGAGGGAAGAAGAGGATGGCTAGAGATGCAGAGGAGAGGAACCTCTCTAGATTCTAGCTCTGTAGAGAGGGGCTCCAGTCAGCCAATTGCAGCTGCTTTCTCCCCACCTGGGACCCAGAGGCTCACAGGATGCTAAGCTTGGAAGGGAAATGAGGCCAAGGACAATCTCTCAAGGGAACCTGGCAGCCACCTCTGGGTTTCCAGCACTGCTGCTTCCCAGGGCTGCCTGCCTCCTGTAGACCCCTCCAGTTCTAGTGCAGGAAAACCAGCTGGTGATGGCATTAGTTGCAGCAAAATGGAACTGCAACAAAACACTGACTCATGCCTTTTAAAGCCAATAGAAATGACTTTAGTACCACCCCGCTCTTTCATTAGCACCATGTTAATTGCATGAGGGCTGTTGCAGGGGTGGGAGAGGAGTTTCACACTCAGAGCACTGGGAAGGGGGCTGGAACTCCTGTTGGTGGAGGAAGACCTCCACCTCAATCGGCATCCCTGCTCTCCAGGGCAGTTTCCAGATGAGAAGCTCCTGGGCTCTGGGTGGAGTCTCTAGCCTGCCCCCACCCCACCTTGGGGAGAGGCAGGAGAGTGAGTGTGGTTTGAGAGAGCCCCGAGCTCTGGATTTGGGCTGCCTCCTGGTGCCTCAGCCAGCCCCTCCTTCTTGTCCCACACAGGTGGGTCTGCAGGTTTATCTGCCAGGGCAGTGCAGCCTCCACCTCTCTGAACAGGCTCCCAGGTTCAGGGCAAGGAGATCAAAGGCTAATCAAATTCTTCTCAGCCTCTTCTCTGACTGAAGGTTCTTAGCATGCTTCAGCACAGCAAGCATTCTCCTTCCGTTTTCCCTACCATAGAGGGAGTGGGTGGTTGCTGGGCCCTACTGGGTCCTGCTGCCCAGAGTGGGGCCTGTGGTAGCATGTAAGTTTATCCAGCAGGGGTTGAGAACCTCACCATGTGGCCCAGGTCTGGGGGCTCCTGACAGCACTGGCTCCAAGGTTTCACATGGGCCCAGAGTGAGGCGGAGTGTGGGGGAATCCAGCCTGCTTTTCCAGGCGAAGCAATGGAATACAGACAGAGCCACATCTGAAGGGCCAGCAAGACTGAGGGACCCTGACTGGCCTATCATTTGCTTGCCTTGGCAATGAAGCTCCTGTCACACATTTTTGTATTTTCATCAGTGGTGGCAGACATTTGTGTGGTGCTTTGCAGCTGGCAAAGTTCTTTCATAGGTTTTCTCATTTAAGCCTTAAGGTAGTCTGTGTGGTGGGCCTTATGAGGCTGCTCATCTTTCCAGATGAGAGGGATGACCCCTCAATAAGCGCCACAGCCAGGGCTCAAACAGGTCTGAGAATTTCATACCGGCACTTTCCTCTTCCCTCCAAAACATTTGTTAGGAAACATCACTCCCCTTCCCAGACCGAGATCCACCATACAGCCCGGGCTTCACGGGTGACAGGGCTCTTCACATTTGTGACCTCATCTTCTCACTTCTCACATTGATTCTGTGTGTTGGGATGACATTAACTGTGAAGAAGTCCCAGGGTCCTCTCATGTGATAGCAGCTTTATAGGATGGCTGGGATGGCTGTTGTCTCCCAGAGGTTTTTAGTGCCCCACCCTGTCTCCTGTAGATCCTGACGCTGGACCCAATAGGACTCAGAAGTGCGTGGTGAATTGGACTAAGGCTGTGCCCAGAATCTTGGCCTGGGACAAACATGGTGTGGGGGAGTTGGGAGGGCCCTGCCTCTCCAGATGAGGTCCTATCCAGGTGAGAGGAGTCTCACCCCAGCTATGACAGGGGCTCTGATGACATTTCTTTTGGATTTGTAACTTGCCCCTCTTACTCTGCTTTGACGTCTCTCCTGCTTGCCTCTAGTTATCAGCAAAACCTTGGAAGCACAGTGCTTTGCTTAGCAACAGGAAGGTGAAGGATGGAACCCACTGACTCCTCTTCTGCAGGAAGGACTCCTCTACCTGCATTTCTCCCCTAGGTTCCCAAAGCTGAGCTCTTGGTCAAATTCCAGAGCAGTCTGGCCTACAGGCAGGATGTACTCAGTACTCAAGCCCTGGAGTCATGGGCAGACCCAGCCAGGGGACCCGCTGGCTTTTGGCTCCCCCACTTGCACCCACCCCCGAATTTCCTCAAGTTGCGAGTTTTCTCTTAACCTTGCAAGTGACTTTCTGGTTTGGTCCCTATTCCAAGCCCTTGTTCCAGGATTCTGCACTCAGGCCACCCTGATCCCTGCACTTGCCTCTCACCTATTTGTTGGGCATGCCATCCTGGTCATCATTTCTCCTAAGCCCATGCCATGGCTACCTGCTTGACCCCTGCGCACAGCTGCCCCAGCTGCACTCACACTGTCCCCTCCTTGGGTTCATTTCCAGCTTTAGCCCCTTCCCCACAAGCCTGGATCTGGAGTAAATACTGAACCTGGGCTAGGAGGAGAGAAAACTCAATGAAAGGAGAGGCAGACCTGGGAAGGGGGACAGTGGACCACCCTACGGGCTGCAGAGATGTCCCAGAGGGACTTAGCAGTGGAAGTGAACCTAGGAGTGCAACCCCTCCGCTCCAGACACACTGCTTCCCTTGCTTCCACAGTAGCCCCTGTAATAGGCGGGGCAGCTCCTGGGCGTCAGTGCCTGAAATTTTTAAAAAAGCAATTACGAGACTTGTTCTAATTAGAGAGGTTCAACTCCCAGTTGGGTCATAGGATCAATAGAGTCTAATCCCTTGCCTGTGGTTACCCTGCTCTTGTGGGCAGGTATCAAATTATAGGCTTATATCAACTGAAAATGAATGTAATTATTTGTTTCTAAGCCGTTCATGTTTAATTCTACAAAAATTGTACTATGAGGCAGACATTGTGGGGATTACTGAGAACGGGGAAATAAAGGTGACTTTGGGCTTGATTCACATTAGTCTCAAACGTTCAGTAGGTTGACTCGTTCCAGAGGACCACTGGTTTCCGTGCATACAGCTCTCCACCTCGGACTGAAACATTCTCCTCTTTCTCTGGAGAGTCTGACATCTGGACCTTGTCCTCCTCCCCCTCTCCAAACCCAGCCACCCTCCCTGGGTGACTTGAATGGATGCTCCTTGACCAACACCTTAACCCCACAGTTCTTGGACTAACGTCTAGGCCCCTTCATCCAGGCACCACTCCAGCCCCCCATAATTGGTTTCCCATGGCTTTGTGTCCTCTTAGCATTATGAACTCATGTCAAAGTTGTCCATTCTCTAGTCATGTTGTCCCATCCTTTCAGCCTGTCTGCTCCCTAACTCTCATGACATCTTTCTTCAGTCTCATAAGCTTTCCACCTTCTGGTTACTCGATTTCTCTCAATCCATAACCCCTCCCCCACCAAAACCACCTTAGCTTTGCTGTTACCCTCCTCCTGCCCAGGCCTCAAGGCTAATACCCTTAACACACCACTGTCTTGCAAACACCCTCATCTTTGTTCTTCTGTCTCACCTGGCCAGCAAAAATCCAACTCTGGAGCAGGCCACCCACCCACCTCTCTACTCCTGCGTTTGGCAGATGCTGGAAAAATCATTAGCCACAGATGTGACCACAGCAACTGCATTGTCTCTAATACCCTGCTGAACTCTCCCCACTCAATGCAATCTCTTTATATGTCCATGGCCAGCTCTCTCCCACAGTAGCTCTGTCAGATTTTCAAGGCTCTCAAGTTCTCCATAGTGCTTCCCCTCCCCCAATAATCAACACATTTCTTGACCTCCTCTGCAGCACAGAGAAAGCAGAGACCTTCAGATAGGAATACTTTCAATTTCTTGCCTCTCCTTACTCCCTCTCACCATAACCACAGACATCTATATCCAATCCCTCCTCAATTTCCCCTCAGTTTTAATAGAATATTTGTTCTTCATTCCCTCAAAGCCTCTGAACCCCATTCTCTTCTCCATAAGAAAGTGAGCATCAGTTAGCAGCTCCTTCTGTGCGTTCCCCACCCCCCGTCTCTCAAACATGTCTCCTTTACTTTATATCCTACTGATCTAGCTCTGCTGCAGTAGGATGGCTTTCCTTCACTGCTCAGCTTAGGGAGAGAGTGGTCAACCTTGTCATGCCCACTTCTCATGGAAACGTGTGGTCTTTCTGTTATGCTCCATCCTCCATCACCTCTTTACCCATATTCACTCTGCCACCCACAGTAGTGTGGCTCCAGGCCCCTTTATTCTGCCAGAACTGCTTTTGCTGAGGTCCCCGATGACCTGTGTTCTGTGACCTACTGCCCATGGTGTGTGATGATCTGCAGTGTTGGCCTGTTTTCCTGGAACTTTTCTCCTACCACGATTGTCCTCCTTTGGCTGGATCTTCTCTGTCTTCTCTACCTTATGTGTCAGCATTCCTCAGGGTTCCCTCTGTGACGCCCTCCTTTTCTTGCTTATGTTCTTTCCTTGGGAATTTCATTCACTTCCAAGGTTACACCTGTCACCTGGGTGCTGATATTTCCCAAGTTAAATTTTCTAGTCCAGAGAACTTCTGTAAGCAACAAATCTATATCTCCATTGTCCAGAGGACATCTCCTCTTGAGGGTCCAGAGGTACCTCAAATCTAACAGAGCAAAACAGATTGCCTCCTTCTATGTCTCACTGATCAGTGGCACTGATACCCATCCTATTTACTACATCAATATCCTAGGAGTCATGAGGCTCTCTGATCTTCCTAACTCAAGGCATCCAGTTGATCACCAAATTCTGCCGACTCTCCTTCCTCAACGATATGTGCACCTCTCCCCCAGGGTCCCTGACCTAGACTAGGCTTTCATTATCTCTCCAGGGTGACATTTATGGCTGCCTAAAGGGTCTCCTTAGCCCAGTCTTGCTCCTCACTGGGACTGGAATGATCTTACTAAGGAACCAGTATAGTCATGCTTCTCCTCAATAAGGCAGCAAGGCCCCCATGACCTATCTTTGGCCACCACTTGACATTCAAAGCCTCTGACTAGCCATACTAAATCTTCAGTACCACATGATCTCTCCTCCTTCTCATCCTTCAGGTTAGAGCTCCTTCTTCCTTCGCCACCTCCTCTGCTTGGCAACTGACTCGTCATTTTTTTCTTTTAACTTAATGAAATGTCACCTCATCCAGGAATGCTTCCTTGATGCCGCCTTCAAATCTGGGTTCTGTGCTGGCCCTCCTGCTCTTAGAGTCCCCATGCTTACCTCTTAAAGCACTTGTTGCTCTATAATTATCACTGTAATAATATCTCAACTTCTCTGTTTCCCTTGCCAGATATCTGGGGCTGTATCTCTTTTTCTCTTTTGCCTAGCCAATTCATCAGAACAATGGTATGCTATTATTGAATAAATAATCAAGGAAGACTTCCTAAAAGAGGCAATCATTAAGTGGTATTTTGTAGCAGATATGAAATGATGTGAAAAGGAGAATGAGAATGAACTGGATAGAGTGGGAAATCTCTGACAGATTTCTTCAGGAGCCGGAGGGAACAGAAAAATGACTAGATAGATATATTTAACGTGGCACAGGGGGACACCAGAAAAAGGCATACTTCACTGAAAGACATAAAGTATGATGACAGCACTGCACAGGCTGAACAAAAATGGTTTGTGGTCCCTGATTCTAGGTGGCAGGGCTGGGGTTGGTGGTGGCACTGAGTGGTACACAGTGAGCAAGTCTCTTGGAATATAGTAGTTGGTTCCTAAAGAAACCTGGAAGTAGGGCATGACTTTACTGTGCTGACCCCCTCTGGGGTTAGGTCTCCATAGCTCATCCTAGTCTTAGTACCAATCTCAGGGTCTTGGAGGATTTGAGACTGCCTAGGATTTGGAGCTGCCAGACTAGACTTGGAACCCACAGGCAAAAACATCAGACCAGAGACACAGGAAGTAGGGATAGTTTTCTTTTTCTTTCTCTGAAACCTCCTAGACAGACTTGGAGACCACTTCTTTATCAGAGGAACTGGGTCCAGGGTGGGGTTTTTGGGATCATGGATGAGATGAGTTCTCATAGCCCCTTCCAGGCCAAGGAATTATAGAAATTGAATAGACCCTGTAAACCCATGACTCTGGGCGTCAAGCGGCTGTGCAGGATGTCCAAGGATTGGGGGCCTTGCCCTGCTGTCTCTATTTCTTGGGGGAAGGTGCTGGTGGCTATTTCAGCCACAAGGGGGCGTGCAGGCTCCAGGAATGTTTTCTCAGGGGTCCCCTTTGTGGAGGAGTGAAATAAGGTATCCAGGAGGGATGACCAGAGTCTGAAAACAGTGACTGCAGGTAGGTCACCAGGACTGAACTCTCACTTTTCAAAATCTGTCATTGTTCCCAGCTCTAGAGCCATTTATTGTTGCATTTATTCAAGAAACATTTGCCCAGTACGGGGAAGGAGCCAGCTCTGAGCTGCTAGGTTCTGGGGATACAGAATTAGATAAGCCCACCTGGGTCCTGGCAGGGTCCTGGGAGCTCACAGCTGAGAGGCAAACCCTCAAAACTGAAGTTTTCATGTGGAGTCTTTTTCCTGAGTGTGGTGAGGCCACTCGGGAGAGATGGTTGGTTCTGCCTGGGACTTGGGGAAGGCTTTCTACTGTTGGTAGTATTTGCCATGGGTTTTGAAGAATGAAATAGGAGGCTGGAAAAGCAGAGAAAATGCAGTTCCAGAGGCAGGGGATGTCATGAACCCGGGCCTGGAGACAGGAACTTGCTGACTTGTCCAAGTTGGCTAGAAAAGTGAATGTTCAGTGGGTGGAGGCTGGCTATGGAGGATGCTGGCTACTGGGTTAAGGGAGAAATGGAAGCTTATCTCTGAGGAGAGAGGGGTCCTTCTTGAGAGCCAGAGAAGACCCGGGCTTTGTGGGGCCTGAAATTTATATGGTGTTAGAGGCTTTCTTGGAACAAGAACACAAAATTATAAATATAAAATTAGGTAGAGGAGCTTGGAAGGGTCCGCACAAGTCAGGGTCCTAAAGCTTAAGCTTATTAGCTTCATGGAAAATCCTCCTCTGTGTAGAGATCCATTTTCCACATCCTCCTTGCTCCCTTTTAGGTCTCCTGCCCTCACGGGCTCCCACTGGCAAGGAGGCTTCAGCTCCTTCTCTCCCTCCTTCTTTTTCTTTCTTCTCCAGTAGGAGGTGGGACTCCAGAAACCAGAGGCCAGAATCTCTTCTGGAGGGAGTCAGAGCTGCTGTGCTGGGGAGAGTGGGAGGTGGAAGGTGCATATAATATTGAGTCTATGCAAACAGTGCCGCACAGTTGTTCCAAGGGGCACCTTTGAATCTTCCCAGCAACTCCTGTTCACACTTTCAGTAAGGCACGAGTGTGGAGGATTTCTTATTTGCCATGCATTTTCACACCTCTGGTGTCATTCTCATCACATCCCAGAAAGCGGGTGAACTGTTCCATCTGCAGAAGTCTCCTGATTGCCATAAGAATATCTGGTTTGCTGAAACTCACAGGTGGAACTTCACACCTAGCCCTCTCCCTGCTTCACCCAGTTGCCTCTGTTTGCTATCATGGGTAACATGCAAGCTGAGACTGCCCTACTTGTGCACCTGCACAAGGAAGTGATTCACCGTCAAAGCAATACCACAGACGATGTGTCTACTTTAGTATTCTCTCTTGAAGTGTGTTTTGATGATAGGGGCATACACAGTTAGGATGGAGCCTAGAGCCTTTTTAACCCTGTCTGTTTGCATTGTGGTGAGAGAGTTCTCACCTTTACCTCCTTCCCAGGCTGTTGCAAGAGCTCACACCTGGGTCAAATATCATTTCAGTCTGTCACCTGTGCACTGGATCTCTGAGACTCAGCTCTGATTTCCCAGGTCTCCTTGTTGTTGAAAACCAGTGTTTAATTTGGAGGTCTCAGCCAAGGCAGTGGGAGGAGAAAGGTGGCTGCTAATTCTAGCAGCTTTAATCAGGTAAGCAGTACTGAGCATCTGTTGCTAGACACTGTGCCAGCCCCAGGAGGATAGAGCTGAATCAGCCATGGCCTTGTCCTCACAGCTCACTCCAGCATCTATTAATGAATGATCTCCATCTGGGCTGGGAGACATGGAAATAGATGAGCAACCATGTGCCTGTGCATGAGAAGCTCATAATCTGTTTCAGGATGTCAGTAGTGAAGAGCAAAGGTATAACAAAGTCTGTACAAAATTGTGAAGGTTACTCTGCTTCTTGTGCCATCAGCTGGAGTGAAAGGCAATGCCTTTGACTTCCACTGACCCTTTCTTGGCCTTAGACATAGGCAAAGGTGAGCCAGCTTCTACCTCCCCATACATTCCCACAAAGGTGCATAGAAGAACCCTTCTCTCCTGCTTCCCCAAATGCAAGAATCAGAAATGGGAGAGTGGAATGTGTTTAAGTATGACCCTGCTTTTGGAGAAGTTCTTTACAGTGACTTAGAAGAAGTAGATGGGCACACAAAGGTTTGGGAGCCTCTGCTCTGGGGTTCAATACACATCAAAGTGACTGGAGTAACAAGGGGGAAAGAGATACGGAAATGATTCAAGTACGCAAGTGTTTCTAGAGGTTTCAAGGCGAGATCTGAAATATCCAAAGCCTCTGAACCTGCAACAATACCAAGCAGCCCTGGTTTATCCTATTTTCTGCAACATGCATGAGTCAGCCTGTGCTTGTGTTGCCAGAAAGGTTCTTGTCTTATTCCTAGAGAAAGAATTCAAGGGTAAGACAAACAGCTGGAGAATGTGGGGGTCCTGGGACTAGATTCTTGTTTTATTCCACAAGAAAGAATTCAAAAGCAAGATGAACAGCATGCAGGAAAGAGCAAGATTTACTAAAGCAAATGTACACACTTGGGGCAGTGGTGGGGAGGGGGTGAGTGCAGGCTTAAGACAGAGAGAGACAGAGAGACAGAGAGAGATAGTGAGATATTCTGAGAGTTTTCCCCAAGATGGCTTGGTTAAAAACCTTTTGTTCTTCCTGGAAAACGTGGTTCTGACGTAGCCTCGTTGTTTCCTTTCAGTAGGCAGGGAGCTCAGTTTCCTGCTTTTTCTTCCTCATGTGGTGTTTCTGGAACTGTCATGGTGTCAGGTGCATGATGGGAGCTGCAGTATTTGCAATGTGGATGAGATTATAATGATATAATTAGCCAAAGGTCATGCGTTAGCCAAAGATGGCATCTAGTTGGTAAAGACTGGTTTTGCCTCATCTCCTCTGTCAGGGCTAAAATGGGGTGAGGCAGGGCGGTCAGAAGAAAGGAAAAATTTCTAGAGCCATATCCTGGATGAGGAGGGGGTGTTTCTGCACTACCTGTCCTGCCTCATTGTGGCCAGGAAGCAAGAGGCAAAGGCTGGAGGAGACTTGGGTCGAAAGGGGACTGTGAGGCAGGAGGACCCCAGAGTGCTCAGAATAAGTGCCTGCCACTGTGGCATGTCAGCTGTCTCTTCTCCTCCTCCACCACCGCCCCCCCCCACCCCCCACCCCCGGCTCCCATCACACCCAAAGGTCTGGCAGAGATTCTCAAGGAGAGTCTGAGAGTGAAAGCCTCCTTCCCCTCCTTCCTCAGCAGCTGCAGGAGCCAGGAGAGAGCAGGTGCAGCTGGGTGCTAGTGCCCTAACTTATCTGGGCTGGGCATGACTTCTGGCCCACCAGAGCAGAGACCTGGCTATGTCTGGACAGGGGCCACAGCACGGGTTCCCTTGGCTGGCCCTGTAGCACTACCACTTTGTAGGCTTTGGAGCTCTGGAGCCTCCAGCTACCCCATGCCTGGGGTACTGCCTGGGAGAAGGAAGATGCTCTATGATTCCCCAAAGCCTGTTTCCTCTAACTTCACATGAGCCTCCCAACAATGCCATGAGGTTTATATCCATTAACTCTTCATTTGACGGAAGATGAACTGGAAGTTCAATGTGGCTTACCAGAGATTGCATAACTCATATGTGGTAGGACTGGGGCTCACTGCACATCCCTCTGAAGGCAAGCCCTGTGCTACTTCCAGGACTCTAAATAGACTTTACAAAGCCTCCCCATGCCCAGTTCTCCCAAGGAGCCCAGACCCTTCAGCCCCCAGATACCCCAGGGTGGGGCAATTTGAACTGAGTGACACAGCTTCCCCCAACAACTCCCCAACCCTCCTCCCTCAACTTCTAGTGGCAGGAGCACAGTTTGCATAGAGTTGATAACAACCCAGGCAGGTGTAGCTTAGTGAGTAATGTAGACTTAGAGTCACCAAATGTTTTTGATCCTGCCTCCCATCTGTAAACAATTTTGAGTTTGCACTCTGATACTTATGTATTTATAGATTATATTTGTACCTATACTCTAGTATATATGAACATTATAAAACACACAGAAAAAATATAAATTAAAAATAAGAAGGATGGAACAAACATGAAATAATTACAGCTTCCTTTTGAATTACTCCCAGATGGAATCTCAGATTCAGTTTGAACCAGCCCTCTTGGCCAACTGTTGGCAGAGCCATTCTCCTTCTCTGGCTTCCTATGGCATCGTGCCCTGTTGCTGCTGGTGCCAGGGTAGTAGCTACACTGCTGAGCTTGGTGAAGGGCTCTCAAACCTGCAGATGTCTGATGTGCAGGGTCTGCTGTCAGCATCAAGGGGCTGTTGTTTCATGTGGCAGCAATAGCTCATGATTGCCAATGTTCTATTGGAAGTTTAGTGAAATAGCACTTTTTTTTAGGTTAAAATATATATCTTTTTAGTTATTGATAAAATTGTCATGGTTTTTATTTGTTCTTCTCTGTAGCTCTTTAGCCTGAGCTGTAGGCACGAGGTTATGGGTGAAAAGAAATATGAGGGGCAGGTTCTCCTCCCTCCTCCTGGTCCTAGGCCTGTGGCATTTTGTTTCTTTAGGACATCTTCATGCTCAGAAGGCATCTCCATCTCTTCTGGGATGGCCTGAGTATTACTACTCATGTGTTTAATCCAGAGATTTGTTTCCCAACCACTTTACGACCTTTGCCTCATCCCCAAACTACCTGTACCTTTATTTACTTAATATTTTTCTTAAACAACTCACTTTTTAAAATTAAATATCTCTTTTAACCTTGTCCTAACCAATAAAGTACACAAAATCCAGATTTTATATGTTAATTATTCTTTTTAATCACATTAAAATAAATGCATAACTATTAAATAAAAACATGGCACAGGCACTACTATAATCCCCTGTATTATACTCTGGGAATACTGATGTACAGGGATGGAAAGAGTCCTTGGCCAAGTTCCATTTGAGCCCAAAAGGCCACTTCCTAAGAGACCATTGATAAGCAACTTGAAACACTTAGGGCTGCTTTCTGCACCCTACTCTTCCCAAAACAAAGACCCTATCCAACAAACCTTAGGCATCAAAACTGGTGCCCTATGGTGTGGGTGGAGGGCCACAGTGACTTAAGCTCATTTGCTTAAACTGATGTAAAAGAACTTTAGCCTTGACACCCCTAAGGTGTGTGACTATGGCTCATACTTCAAAATGGTGGCAGCTGAACTATTTTATTTGCTTCCCTTGTTAATGGAAGCCAAATTATTCAAGCAGAGGCAGTATCCTCCTCATCTCTCCAACCCTTGGTTTCTGGGTAGGACAGACTAAGATCTAGAGTCTGAAATAGCTAGGGTCTGAAATAGATTTACTATGTGTACTTCCCCCTGGATGATATGTTGGCTCTACTGGGACACCACCATGATTCTAATGTTCAGGAAGAATCAGGGGATGAGTTGAGATTTGGGGTGCCATTTGTCAGGAAGGCCCAGGAATGCCAGCCTCAGCAGCCTGACTTGGGGCCAGGGCTCATTCTCTCTCTCTCTCTCTCTCTCTCTCTCTCTCTCTCTCTCTCTCTCTCTCTCTCTGTTTCTGTCTCTGTCTCTCAGACACATAGGGGTGCTCAGAATGAGTGCCTGACAGTCATTTAATAGCCAGTGATCAATGACCCATTGGATCTTATCTCTCAAGAGTACCACAGTAGAAATGGGGTTAACGTTTAGCAGTTAATTTACTCTTAAGACAAACTTATTAAAAATGGAACTCACTTCTAATTTTATAAATTGACTTTATCTTGCTCAGAGAAGTACCAAAGCTAAGTATTCTTGAGACTGACATCTCCTAAAAAATCTAAAATGTTTATCTTAAACACTCAAAACAATACATTTCAAACAAACAATTTAATGTCTAACCTTATGTATTATTCATTATGACTCTCGCCTTCTTCCTCTCAGTGTGAGATAACCAGAGCTATTTTCTTTGGGAAACTCCCTAAACTGACTCTTATATAGTAGAATTTGGCAGACCCATTCCTCTATCCTTCCGATCCAAATGGTGGCAATGGCCACAAGAGACTCCCCTGGGGAGCTTATTGAAAATTACAGATTCCTGGGCTCCTCCTCGGCAGAGTCTGATTGAGTAGGTCTAGAGTGTGCCCCAGGTAGCTCCATTTTTTTTTAAAGACCCTTAGAGGACTCTGAAGTATTTGGGAATGCCTGCTCTACACTTGCCCTGATTCATCTAAATTGTAGGGAAAACTTGGTTCAGACCCATGCTGGTGTCTGTGAACCATAGGGTTAGATGGAGGCCCTGGGCTGCAGAGAACTACCTAATGTTAAGGTTGCATTTCTGCATAGGCAGGTACCAGGACTTAGAGTTTTTTGAGGCTTCCCCTTGGTTCTTCATAAACCCTATTATCAGCGTAAAGGTTGATGCTTATCTTCCTGTGTGCTTAGAAGGAGACCACATGCCCATCAAATCTAAAAGCGGTATCAGTTCATGTGGCATCACTTAAAGAGAAAGAGGCCCTAAACACAGCTTTCTTTTTTGTTATGGAAGATGGTGATCTGTCAGAAGACCATGTCTGCCCACTCTCATTCTTGCATAAGGGATCAAAGGCAGATTTTTGAACAACATGGTTAGGTGGAGATCTGTGTGGGCTCACGTAGGTTGGTGCCTAGCTGATTTCTGTCCTGGGGAGTCAAAGGCTGCTGCTGATAAGTCAATGTAAAGCTGCCAACACTCTAGCATACTACTTCCCTTTTTGCATATACATCTCACTTGATCTTCACAATAATTGTATGAAGTTTATGTTTTTATCTCCATTTTGATATAGACGAAGATTGAAACTTGATCTTGCCTGAAATAACAATATTTCACTCTCTGGATGGTCCGACTCCAAGTCTCATTCCCTGATCTCATACCTCTAAAGAGAGTTTTCTGGTGGCCAAGAATTAGGACGAGCTGCCTGAAATATTCTGTATGCTCATTCATGATATTGGATTGAAAGAGTAGGAAAAAGTGAGGGTAAAATTTGGGGAGGTGTAAGCAAACCAATGTTTTTAAACTTTTTTATGTGAAGAATTTATTTTTTAAAATCATTAATATTTAGTTTCACAGCAAAATTAAGGGAAAGAGATTTCCCATATACCCCCGACCCCACACACACATGCATAACATCCCTCATTGACAATATCCGCCACCACTAATGAACTTACACTGACACATCATTATCATCTGAAGTCCATAGTTTAACTTAGGGTTCATTCTGAGAGTTGCACAGTCAATGGACTTAGACCAATGTATGACATGTACCCAATAATATGATATCCTATAGAGTATATTCACTGCCCCGAAAGTCCTCTGTGCTTTACCTATTCACTCCTTTCTTTGTGTCTAGTTTTGAGAAGGGAGATGCTTGTTCTTTTATTGTTATTATGTCATTGGTTAGTTTTTCTTCAGTAATATTTTTATTACAGAAATATGGCTGTTACAAAAATTAGAATAACATGAAATTGCTGAAATCTGTTCTTGACTAGAAAAAATGGTAATTATATATGATTCAATATAATATGAAGGCAAAATCGTAAAGTTTCTTTTTATTCCTACCCCTACTCCACTCCCACACAATTTGAGACACACAGTCAATTTTAGAACATTTTCATCGCCACAACAAACAAACAAAAAACAACAACCCATACCTGTTAGCTATAACCTCCCTTAACCTTTCCAGCCCTTCCACCTCCCACCCTTAAGCAACCAATAATCTTTCTATTTCTATAAATTTTCCTATTCGAGACTTTCTTATCGATGGAATCATATGATATGTGAACTTTTATGATTGATCTCTTTCCCTTAGCAGATTATTTTCCAAGGTGGCTGCACCATTTTACATTCCCACCAATATTGTATAAGGGTTCTGATTTTTCCGTGTCCTCAACACCACTTATTAGCTGACATTTTGTTTCATTTATTTTTTTTATGGTGACATTGGTTAACAAAATCCAGTAAGTTTCAGGTGTACAATTAACATTAAGGCATAGATCTTTGGAAATGTGGCAGAGTGAAAGACATCCTCATATCTCTCCCTTGAAATGACAATAAGCTGAACATCTAAAACTCAACAAAAAACACCCAAACTACACACCAGCACATCTGAGCATGGGATCTGCTCATGAGAGCTACCACAGGTCAGAACCCTGGTGTCAGGTGGTGGACTGGAAGAAATAAAGAAGCTGCCTCTTGTAATTGCCAGGAGGAGAAGGAGACGAGAAGGAATGTCAAGTTTCCTAAACAGCCCTTCCTGGGAAAGCTGTGAGCTCCCCACAGCCGGCGCAGAGCCAAGTCATCAGGGGAGGAAGCAGAGAAGAGAGACTGCAGAAAAACAACAGTTGATTTTTACCGGCTGCACTTGCAAAACCGAGGCTGAACCACAGCTCCCAACTCCCAACCCAGAGGTCCCTTACCACATAACCTCAGAGACCAATCACCACAGAGCCCCAGGGGAATCTGAACACACACTACCAAAAACTGTTGCTAACACTGACAGGGACTGAAACTGAGGGTAGTGAGTGTGATTAAGTATCAGAAAAGAAAAAGGCATTTTTAAGGCTGTATATAAAGCAAGGATCCAAGAGACTCAGATGACACCTACAGGAACCAAAAAGAAAAGTGCCTTCTTAGCAGCAAGCTGAAGAGAGACCTTTATATAATAAATCTTCCTTGAAAAAAAGCAGAATACATTTCCATTAATGCCCAGGTGGAGAAATAGTCCATTAAACACCATGAACAACCAAGGTGACAAGGTATCTCAGAAAGAAAGAGAAAAATCTCCAGAAAATAAACTTATAGACACAGAAATATGCAATTTAAATGACAGAAAATTGAGGATGGTACTTCTGAAAAAAACTCAGTGAATTCCAAAACAAGTAATATGAACAACTTCAGGAATTGAAAAAACAACTAGATGAGCAGAGCAAGGAGATTGAAACCCTCAAAAAGAACCAATAGAACTTCTGGAGAAGAACACATGCAAGAGTTGAAAATGAAATAGAAGCTTAGGAAATAGAGTTGACCAAATGGAGGAAAGGATCAGCGATATCAAAGACAGAAATCTAGAAATAAATCAGAGGGAAGATGAGAGAACTGAAGAATGAAAAATAATGAAAGAGAAATTCAAGAACTAGCTGATACCATCAGGAGAGGAAACATAAGAATAATGGGCATTATTGAAGGTGGGGAAAAGGAGCAGGGACTAGAAAGAATTTTCAGACAAATAGTGGATGAGAATTTCCCAAATGTGATGAATGAACTGGAACTTGGAATTCAAGAAGTCAACAGAACACCCAATTATCTCAACCCAAGAAGGCCTTCACCAAGACACATTGTATTAAAATTTTCAAAAATCAATGACAAAGAATTCTCAGGGTAGCCAGGGAGAAGAAAATAGTAACTTGTAAAGGAAAGCCCATTAATTATCCTTGGACTTCTCAGTGCAAAACTTACAAGCAAGAAAGGAATGGAATCAAATATTTAAACTCTTAAGTGAAAGAAGCTACCAGCCTAGAATAATGTATCCAGCTAAGTTCTCCTTTAGATACGAAGGAGAAATTAAGACCTTTCCAGACATACAAAAATTGAGAGAATTCTCCACTACGACACCTGCACTACGGAAATACTGAAAGGGGTCAGCTCATCTAAAGCAAAATGACAAAACAAAAACAAAAACAAACAAAAAAACAAAAACAAAAACAAGCCCAAAAAACAAACAAACACCATAACTAGGAGTAAAATGACTATCCTCTGCTTCTATTTAGAAGCAGAGGAGTGTAATGTTTACTAAGAACAGGGCATTATAAGCTTAAATAATAATAAGAGAATTGCTATAGCAAGATAGTAATGAACGTTCAGTATACATAGGGACAAATTGAGACAATAATGACTGAAAAGGGGAGGATTCAAAGATCCAAATTTGCAAAGGGGAATGGAGATAAGGCATACGCAGAAGAAAAGGGATGACTGTATGTATATAACTACCCTTTACATATTTGTAATGATAACTACACAGAGAAGACACAGAACTGAAGTATGCAACTTAAAACAAGAAGATTCAGAGATAAAACCCAAAAAAGCCAACCAAAATAGAGAAAACAGAAACATAAGGACAAGGAAGCAATGGAAACACCGAGCTACCAGAAAGCAAAAGATAAAATGGCTATAAGAAGACCTCATATTTCGATAATCACCCTCAATGTAAATGGACCAAACTTATAAATAAAAAGACACAGAGTTTCAGAATGGATCGAAAAAACAAATCCAACCATATGCTGCCTCCAAGAGACACATCTCAGCTCCAAAGCAAATATAGACTCAAAGTGAAAGGGTAGAAAATGATTTTTCAAGCAAATGGCATTCAGAGAAAAGTAGGAGTAGTGGTACTAATATCAGATGAAATAGACTTCAAAATAAAAAAGGTAAAGAAAGTACTGAGGGACACTTCATAATGATAAGGGAATCATGCACCAAGAAGACATAACACTTATTAATATCTATGCTCCCAATCAGGGAGCCCCAGAATATGTAAAGCAATTACTAACAGAACTAAAGGGAGAAACAGACCAAAACACTATCATAGTAGGGGACCTAAATACCACACTGTTGAATATGGATGGATTGTCCGAACAGAAAATCAATAAGGAAATAACATCCTTAAGTGACACATTAGACCAACTGGACATAATTGACATTTACAGAGCCTTTCATCCCCAAACAGCTGCTTATATTCTTCTCTAGTGCACATTGGAACATTCTCAAGGATGATCACATACTGGACACAGAGATAGCCTCAACAAATATAAGAGTTGAAATCATACAACCATATTTTCTGATCATAATGCTTTGAATAGAGATTAACTGCAAAAAGAAATCAGGAAGAACACAATACATGGAGATTAAACAACATACTACTGAAGAATAACTGGGTCAGAGAAAAAAAAAAGAGAGATCAAGAGATACATAGAAAAATGATAATGATAGTACAATATATCAAAACTTTTGGCATGGCAAAAGCAGATAAAGAGGAAAGTTCATATCATTACAGGCCTATCTCCAAAAACAAGAATGAAGCCCAAATAAACAACCTAATGCTTCATCTTAAAAAACTAGAAAAGGAAGAACAAATGAAGCCTAAGTCAGCAGAAGGAAAGAGATACAAAATTAGAGCAGAAATAAATGAAAAAAAAACAAAAAATAGAAAAAATAAATGCAACAAAGAGCTGGTTCTTTGAGAAAGTTAATAAAATTGACAAACCCCTAGCTAGACTTAAAGAAAAAAGAGAAATGAAACAAATAACAAATCAGGGATGAAAGAGGGAAATTATGACTGATATCACAAAAATACAAAGATCATACAAGAATACTATGAAAAAGTATATAACACCAAATTTAATAACCTAAAGAAATGGACCAGTACTTAGAAAAATATCTTCCTAGACTGAATCAAGAAAATGGAAAATCTAAATAACCATCAACAGTATGGAAATTGAAACAATCAAAAAACCTACCAAAAAGTAAAAGTGGAATTCTTTCGAACATTCAAAGAAGATTTAATACCTATTCTCCTCAAACTCTTCCAAAAAATCAAAGAGGAGGCAATACTTCCCAACTCATTTTATGAGGCCAATATTACTCTGATACCAAAACCTGGTAAATATAACACAAAAAAGAAAAACAAGACCAATATCTCTCATAAACACAGATGCAAAAATCCTAAATAGATACTAGCAACTGAATACAGCAACATATTAAAAAGATACACACCTTGATCAAGTGGCTTCATCCCAGGGCACAGGGATGATTCAACATATGCAAATCGATTAATGTGTCACACCACAAAAATTAAAAAATAAGAATCATATGATCATATCAATAGATGCAGAAAAAGCCTTCGACAAGATACAGCACCATTTATGATCAAAACACTTAACAAATTGGTATAGAAAAACATACCTTATCATAATAAAGGCCATCTATGACAAAACCCTCAGCCAACATTGTAATTAATGGTGAAAAACTAAAAACTTCCCTTTAAGATCAGGAACAAGGTGGGCTGCCCATCCTTGCCACTCTTATTCAATATAACATTGGGGTCCTAGCGAGTGCAATCAGACAAGAGAAAGATATAAAAGGCATCCAAATAGGAAAACGAAGTCAAACTGTCACTATTTGAGATGACATGATTCTCTATATAGAAAACCTAAAGACTCCACAAGAACACTACTAGAAACAATAAGCAAATACAGTAAAGTTTCTGATACAAAATCAACATTCAAAAATCCATAGCTTTCCTATACTCTAATAATGAAGTGTCAGAAAAAAGAAGTAAAAAAATAATTCCCTTTGCAATTGCAACAAAAAGAATAAAATACCTAGGAATAAATTTAATGAAGCAGTGAAGACCATACAATAAAAACTATAAGACCCTATTAAAAGAAATCGAAGAAGGTACAAAGAAATGGAAATTATTCTGTGATCTTGGAATGGAAAATCAACATAGGTAAAATGACCATAGTGCTTGAAGCATTGTACATATTTAATAATTCCATCAAAATCTCATCAGTATTTTTTAAAGAAATAGGACAAAAAATCATCAGATTTGAATGGAAGCACAAAAGACCTCGAACTGCCAAAGCTATCCTGAGAAAATGATACAAGGCTGGAGCATCACCTGCCAACTTGAAATTATACTACGAAGTAAACAGTAATCAAAACAGCATAATAGGCAGAAAAACAGACACACGGACCAGTGGAACAGAATCAAGAGTCCAGAAAGTAAACCCATATTTATATGGGCAAATAATTTTTGATGAAGTCAAACCATACAGTGGAGAAAGGAAGCCTCTTCAAAGAAACCGTGGTGGGAAAACTGGAACCCACCTGCGAAAGAATGAAACCAGGCTGTTGTTTATCAGCACACACCAAAATTAATTCAAAATAGATTAAGGACCTGAATATAAGACCTGAAATAACAAAATGCAAAGAAGAAGACATAGGAACTAAACTCAAGGACCTTGGACTTAAAGAGATTTTGTGAATTTGACCTCAAAAGCAAGGGAAGTAAAAGCTAAAATAAATGAATGGGACTGAATAAACTAAAAGGCTTCTGCTCAGCAAAAGAAATCATCAACAAGGTAAAAAAGACACATCCGAATGGGAAAATATATTTGCAAGCAACGCCTCCGATAGGGCCTTAATCCAAAATATACAAGAACTCGTATGACTCAATAACATAACAATAAAGAAAATCCAATCAAAAAATGAGCAGAGGACCTGAAACAGACACTTCTCCTAGAGGATATACAAATGGCCAACAAATAATTTGAGAAAGCATGCTCAACATCGCTAGCTAGAGGAATGCAAATCAAAACCACAATGAGATGCCATCTCACTCTGTTAGAATAGCTGTAATCAAACAGGACAAGTAATAACAAATGATGGAGAGGATGTGGCGAAAAGGAACCCTCATACACTGCTGGTGGGACTGCAAATTAGAACAGCCACTATGGAAACAGTATGGAGTTCCGCAAAATACTAAGAATTGATCTACCATATGATCCAGCAATCCCTCTCTGGATATTACCTCAAAGGCTTAAAAACCCATATCTGAAAAGATATTTGCACACTGATGTTCATAGCAGCATTATTCAGTGGCTAGGACATGTAAGCAACCGGTGTCCTATAAAGATACTGGGTAAAGAAGCTGTAGTACATAATATACAATGGAATATTACTCAGCCACAAGAAGAGATGAAATCTGCCATTTATGACAACATGGATGTACCTCAAGATATCATGCTAAACAAAGTAGCCAGAACAGAAAGGTTTGAAAATCACGTGATATCACTGTATGTGAGATATAAACTTAAAAGCAACAAATGAATAGTACAAACAGAGACTCATGACATGGACTATAGACTAGTGGTTACCAGAGGGTAGGGGTGGAGGAGGAGTGGGTAGGTAGATGGTTAAGAGCTCAAATATGGCGGTTAGGGAGAGGGTGAAGTGGGTAAAGGGGATCAAATATACGGTAGCTGAAGGAAAATTGGAGTTTGAATGGCAAAAACATGATATGCAGGTGTCAAATTATAATGTACACCTGAAAATTATATAATTGTATTAACTGTTACCCCAATAAACTTAAATAAAAAAACAGTAAGGCATATATATTGCATTGGTGCTCACCTCCTATAGTTAGATTTCTTTCTGTCACCACATATTTGGACCCCTTTTTACCCCACTATCTTCCTCCTTCCCCTACTTTTTGATCCTAGCCATCCTAGTGAATATGAGGTGGTACTCACTGATTTTTCATTCCCTAATGACTAATGATATTGAGAGTATTTCCATGTACTTATTTGCCATATGTATACTTCCTATAGAAATATTTAATTCAGATCACTTGCTCATTTTAAAATTGAGCATATTTCTTTCTAATATGGATGTTTTTTATTATTGAGTTATAAATGGTTTTTGTATATTTTTATACAAATCTCTTACAGATATATGGCTTGTATTATTTCTCCATTCTATGAGAGAAATTTCACTTATTGATATCTTTAGAAGCACAAAAGTTTTAAATTTTGATGAATTCCAATTTATTCTATTTTTCATTCATTGCTCATGTTTTGGGTGGCTTATCTAAGAATATTTGCCAAATCTAAGGTCAGAAAAATTTACCCCCATACTTTGTTCAAGACTTTTATACTTGTATCTTTTACATTCTTTGTTCTTTGACTCATTTTGAGTTAACTTTTGTATATGGCGTGAGGTAAGGTCCAACCTCATCTTTTGCATGTATCCAGTTGTTTCAGAACATTTGTTAGAAAGACCATTTTTCCTCATTGAATAATAGTCTTGGCATCTTTTTGTGAAATACTTTATTAGATTTGTGGGTTTATATTTTGGGTATCAATTTATTCCATTGATCTATGTTTATTCTCTGTCTTGACTACCACTGCTTGAATTAGGAAGTGTGAGTTCTACTTTTTTCTCTTTTTCAGGACTGTTTTTAACTATTTGGGTCCTTCCAATTTCATGTGAATTTTAGAATCAGCTTGTCAATTTCAACAAAGAGGTCATCTGAAATTCTGAAAAGAATATGTTGAATCTGTAGATCAATTTGGAGAACTATTGCCGTCTTAACAATATTTAAGTCTTCTGATATGTAAACATGGAATGTTTTCCCATTTATTTAGTCTTCTTTTTTTTTTTCCAGTATGACATGTAATTCAGGGTATAAATTTTACACTTATTTTGTAAATTTATTCCTAAGTATTTATCCTTTTTGATGCTAATGGTGAATGAATATTTTCTTAAATTTTTTTTGGATTGTTCTTTGCAAGTGTATAAGAATACAAAACTTTGTATATTGCATTCTTGCAACTTTGCTGAACTTGTTTATTAGGTTTATATTTTTAAGTGGATTTTTAAAGGTATTTTAATACATAAGATAATATCATCTGTGATATAGTTTCAGTTATTTCTTTCTAATATGGATTCCTTTAATTTATTTTTATCGCCTAATTGCTATAAGATAAACTCCAGTAGAATGTTGACTAAAAGTGACAAGAATAGACACTTTGTCTTGTTCCTTATCTTAGGAGAAAGCATCTAGTCTTTTTAGCATTAAAACTGATAATAATATGGTTTCTTATACAGCTCTTTTAAAAAAATTTGAAAAAGTTCCCTTCTATCTTTAGTTTGTTGAGTTATTTTTTAATCATGAGAAGTGTTTAAAAGCATTTGTGTCAAATGCTTTTCCTGTTTCTATTAAAATGATCATGTGTTTTATTCTGTTGATATAGTAATTACATTAATTGATTTTCAGATATTAAAACAATTTTGCATTCCTGGATAAAGCTCACTTGGACATAGTATATAATTCTTTTCATATGTTGCTGGATTGTAATTTGCTAGTATTTTGTACAGGATATTTTTGTATATATTCATAGAGATATTTGTAATTTTTTCTCATGGTGCTTTTGTCTGGTTTGGTGTTTAGGATAAAACGGGCCCTATGAAATGAGTTGGAAAAATGTGCCCTCCTCTTCTATTTTTTGATGAGTTTGGAGGAGAATTTGTATTAATTATTTAAAAATGTTTGTAGAATTTAAGCTACACAGCCTTAGGCTTCTCTTTGTGGATAGGTTTTTGATTACTAATTCAATCTCTTCACTGGTTATATTTACGCATAGTCTATTTTTTTCTCTTTCTCTTCTCCTTTTTTTTTTTTTTTTGAGCACCCTGATTTTTCCAAGAGTTTATTTGGGCAGATTAGGGGACAGACTGTGAATCTCAAAGAGAGGTATTGACACCTCTTGGTGGTGAAACGTGGCTAGTGCTAGCAACAGAGGACCCCATGGGGCAGGAACTTGATCTTAGAGTCCCTGGAAAACTTGACCCCAAGTTGGCCACCCTTGCTGGCTGTGATTTTCTTCTATTTTTATTATTGAATTTGCATGGGTGCAGTGCTGGGCCTCCATGTCTCCATTGGCCTGGGTTACAGCACCATGGTGGTCAGGTGCCGGTACATCTGGTGGCATGCTGTGGTGCTGCTGTGGAATTGTGGCAGAGCCAATTGCCAAAATTCTTCACCCACAGAGGGGATTTCTTGAACACCTGCTCACAGTAGACAATTGTCCCTGAAGACTTTCTTCATCTTCTTCAACTGAGACACAAAGTACCAGAAGGATGACTTGGCTACGACAAGGTTAGGAACAGAGATGCACATGTGGTAGAGGGGCAGCGTGGGGCACTTGGGGATGACAGGCAGCTCCCTATCCACTATAGTCTCATGGTGTGCTGAGGCCTGTTAGAGCTTTCTCCCTGTTCACTGCCACCCACAAAAGACTAGTCTATTTCTTCTTGAGTCAGTTTTAGGAGTTTGTCTTCTAAGAATTTGTCCATTTCATATAAGTTGGAATACAATTATTCATAGTATTCCTTTAGAATCCTTTTTATTTTTGTATTGTTGGTATCAATGTCTTCTCTTTCATTCTGATTCTAATAATTTGAGTCTCTTTTTTTTTCCCCAAAGAACTAACTTCTGGTTTCCCTTATGTTCTCTGTTGTTTATTTCTATTTCATTAATTTCCACTCTAATTTTTACTGTTTCCTTTTTTTCTGATTGCTAGGTTTAGTTTGTCCTTCTTTTCCCAGTGTATTAAGGTGAAAGATTTGCTATTGATTTGAGATCTTTCTTTTTCCTTAAAGTATGCATTTCACCACGATAAATTTCTAATCACTGCTTTAGCTTCATCCCATACTTTTTTGGTATTGTTTTTTATTTATGCATATCTAAGTATTTTCTGATTTTCCTCTTTGATTTCATCTTTGATCCATTGGTTAGGTCATATTTAGGAGTTTGGTTGTTTGATTTCCACATGTTTGTGAGTTTTCTCAATTGTTTTACTGACATTGATTTCTAATTTCATTCCATTGTTGTAAGAGAGGCATACTTTATTATTATATCCTTTAAAATGTATAGAGATTTTGTTTTATGCCTAGCATTTTGTCTATCTTGGATAATGTTCTGTGTGCACTTGAGAAAGAACATATATTTTTTGCTGTTGGGTGGAGTGTTCTATAGAATGTCTGTTAGATCTAGTTGGTTTATAGTGTTGTTGAAGTCTCTATTTCCTTGTTTTTCTTTTGTGTAATTGTTCCATACAATATTGAAAAATGGGATTTTCAAGTATTGTTGAATTGTCTATTTTTCCCCTTCATTTCTGTCAGTTTTTTAAAAGAATGTTTATTCAGCATCACAATCAGACATTACATGTAGCAATCCACAGCTTGGATGCAAAAAAAAAAAAAACTACATTAAAAACCCTTTTGTTGGAATACGTATACTTCCCATGGAACAGAAACTAAAACAACCTTTATACAATTAGTCACAAATACAGTACTTGAGTCTCTTGCCCATACACATGAGTATTATCTAAAAATGTCTTCTTTGTAGCATCTCAGCCCTGCACCACTATAACTTGGCTGAGTTCACAAATCTGTTTAATTGTAGCTTCCCTGTCACTTCTCTGGCTCTCTTTCTAAGCTTTGTTTCCTGCAGTAATTAAAACCTTCTGCCACTGCCATAGCTTCCTGATGGTGCTGGAACCACCATAAGCCACCTTAGTTCGTTGTTTGGCAAAATATGCCTTCACTACCATAGGGACCAGAGCTTCTGCCTTCCAAAGTTTCCTCCTTTCATGGGTCCAAAGTTTGAGGATTGATGTTTGTAATTGCCAAAATCACTGCGGTTTTTCATCACCTACAAATTGCTTCTATTACTACTAAATCCATTATAGCCATCACCACTGTCCACCATATCCTCCACTCGATGGCTGCCTTCAAAGCCACCTCCACCACTGAAGTTCTCCATGATCAAGTTTCATCACCACCAAAACACCTCCACAAACACACTGAAGTTTCAGAACCACCTAGACCCTTTGGCTGAATGAAACACTAGCAATCTCTTGTTTAGATAGGACTTCCCTTGCTTCACAGTCATGGCCATTCACAACATGGTATTTCTGAATGATGACGTTGTCTACAAGAGTCATGATCATCAAAGTTACAAAAGCAAAAGCCTCTCTCTTGCCACTACCTTGGTCAGTCATTTCAATCACTTAATTTTCCCGTATTGTTCAAAATAATCTCTTAGACGTTGTTCTTCAGTAACTTCTTTAATACCACCAAAAAATCTTTTTCACAATTCAGTGCACACCAGGTCTTTGAGAATCTTCTCTTGAGACAACTCTCTTTGGTTCCAACTCTTCCGTTCACCTTGTGTAGCCTTGCATTCATTGGCACACACCTCCCCCCAGTGGCATAGGTGACAAATCCAAAGCCTTGGAGCGCTCATGTTTGGATCTCTCGCCATCATACAGCCGTTAGCAATGCCTCATTGCTCAAAATGGCTCCTCAGACTCAAGTTGTTTCAAAGCTTCACAGCTGTTCAGGCTCTTTGGGAGACTCTGACTTAGATATGAACTACTACAGGAGGGAGACTTTAGCAATGCTTACTTTCCAGTGTCTACCAATAGAAAGAATCTAATAAACACATCCCCTGCCAGGTTTTCCTTTAATGTATTTTGGTGCTTTGTTATTACATACATATATGTTTATAATAATTATACTTCTGATAGATTGGACCCTCTTTTTCTCTAGTAACATTTTAGGGGGTTTTAAAGTCTATTTATCTGATACAAGTATAGCTGCTCCAGCTTTCTTGTGGTTGCTATTTGCATGTTCATTTTAACCTTTTATTCAACTCTCTGCATCTTTCAATCTAATTTTATTCCTGTGGACAGCATAACAGCTGGAACATGTCGTTTTTTTTTTTTTCCACCCAGTCTGACAATCATTGCCTTTTTGGGCGTGTTTAATCCATTTATATTTAATTCCATTTACTTTGTGCTTATTTATATGACCCACGTCTTTTTTGTTGTTCCATAGTCTTCCTTTCTGCTTCTTTTGCATTAAGTAAGATTTTTTTAATGTAGAATTTTAATTCTCTTTTCCTTTTTTAGTGGTTGCTCTAGGATTTAACCATATATATCTTAGCTTATCAGAATCAGCTTCAGATATCTACTAGCATAATTCCAGCAATATATAGAAACATTTACTTCTATATAACTATATTCTATTTCCTCCTTTTGTGTGTTATTGTTATACATACAGAATACAAGAACACATTGTTATACTTATTACTTTACTAACTGCAGTCATTTCCTTAGCCCAAAATAGCTTTTGTCTCTACCTACTTACTTTGTTTTGTTATTGACAAATATATTACATTTCTATTTGTTATAAGCTCAGCATGACATTATATACACAATTGATTTTAAATCAATTATAAGAAAAAAGAAGAGAAATATATAAATGTACTCAAAAGTAATTACATGATTACCTTTCCTGGTATATAATTTCCTGTGTGTGTGTGTATGTGTGTGTGTGTGTGTGTGTACGTGTTGCATGCACGTGTTCAGACTATCATCTGGGATCATTTACTTTTAGCCTGAAGAACATCTTATACTATTTTTTGTAAGGTGGGTTTGCTAGCAACAAATTCTCTTAGCCTTTGTTTATCTGGAAAAGTTTTTATTTCACTTTCATTTTGTAATATAGCTTTGCTGAATACAAGTTTCTTGGTTGACAGTTTGTTTTCTTTGAGCAATTTAATATATTATTTCATTGCCTCTGGCCTACATTGTGTCTGTTGAGAACTAGCCTAATCTTATTGGAGTTCCTTTTGTAAGTAATGAATCCTTTTTCTCTTGATGCTTTCAAGTTTTACTCCTGGCCTTTGATTTTCAGCATTTTTTCTATGATGAGTCTCTTAGTGGATCTCTGTGTTTATCCTATCTGGAGTTCATTAAGCTTCCTGAATATGTAGGTTTTTTCAAAAATTTAGGAAAATTTCTGCCATAAAAATATTTTTATCTGCTCTTTTCTCTTCTCTTTTATTCTGGTATTCTGATTACATCTATTATGATGTAATTTTATGGTGTATTACAATTCTCTGGCTTAGTTCACTTTTCTTCACTAGTTTTTCTCTCTGTTTTTTGGCTTGCATAATCTCTATTGATCTAGGGATTTGAGTTCTTTCATACCTTCTTTAGCTCAAATCCACAGTTGAGCTCTTGTAAAGAACTTTTTATTTCAGTTATTATAATTTTTAACTCCAGAATTTCAATATTGTTTTTTAATAATTTCTACTGCTTTATTTTTATTCTCTATTTGATGTGACATTATTATTATTCTTCCTTTACTTCTTTAACATCCTTTCTTTAGTTCTGTGAACAATACTTATAATGGCTATTTTAAAGTCTTTTTCTGTTAAATCTGACATCTAGTTGCTCTTCCATATGGTTCATCTTGCCTGCTTTTTTTTTCCTGTTGTATGTTTTATTCTTTCTTATAACTTTGCATGCCTCATATATTTATTTTTTGTTGGAAACTGGACATTGTAGAAGATATAATTTAGTAATTCTAGGTCCTGGTCCCTCCCCATCCAGGGTTGTTATTGTTATTTTTCATTATTTTTTAATGATTGGCTGAATTGTTTTAGAAGACTCTTTCTACCACCCATGTCCAGCCTCTGGTGTTGCTCCTCAGGAGATACAGCTTTGAGTATACCCACAGTTACCCTGACAGTGGCTGTTTTTAGGGCTCTCTCCTACTTTCATTGACCACACTCAGCTGTTAAATTTCACCAATTGCTGGTGAATTGCTCTATTGTTTTCAACAATGCTCTGGGGCACAAATTGCTCTACAAATAATTCAACCAAATTTTGGCTCCTTTGAAGGAATAATTCTGACCCATGCAGTTTCTCCCAGCTGTCTTTTGCCTCGATTCTCTCTTATAAATTAGCCAGCTTACAATCTTGACTGTGTCCTCATTAAATCCATGAATTAAAGCAAATCTCTAATTTGCTTTTTGCCCACAGCCTCCACTGTCATGAAGCAAAATGTTAGGTTTGAACTGTTTCATGTTCTATTGCCAAAGAAGTTCAGTTCCTTGGGATGACATGATGAACTATCTGTTTTACAGCCTGCGTTCCCCCCAGGAAAAAGTCTCTGGGCCAGAGTTTTGGAGCTGGGGATGGTGTATTACAATTACAAATTCTCCCTGAGAGATACCCTTCCTCCAAAAGCTGAAAAATCAATAGGTAGGGGCAGCAGCCTGAGGTCCTCTTGGCTTGCTTCTTCTGTTGTGGCACCACTACCTCATGAGCTAAGTCAAAGGCAGTCAGGGCCCCAATAGTCTCATCATTCCAGGTCGAGGTAGAGCCTCCATTCCATGGGAGGGATCTGGGTGAAAGAGAAAGTCCCCACTTCTTGACTGCACTCATGGGGAAACTTAGCCTTAGCAACAGTAAGCTAGGGAACAAGATGAGAAATGCTGAAGTTCTGTTCCTCCTGGGAAAACCCCTCTGACTGAGTGCTGTGGGGAGGAAGTCCAGTGTTCTTGGATACAGTAGTCTGGAGTTGAGCCTCTGCCTTGATGAGCTAGTGAGGGAAGAGGCACAGTGGTCCTGGTTCAAATGCACAAGTTTTTGCTTTTCTTCCAAATTTTTCAGATTTTCTTGATGGTGTTTCTCTCACTTGATATTTGCCCTTAGAACCATTTCCAAAACTTTAAGTTTTTTAAAAAAATAATCTTCACCAGTTTTACTGAAAATGGGTGAGTGGGTCTCCTCATGCTCTCATGCTAGAATCTTATCTTTGTCTCCTTTACTTTTGAGCAACCTTAAAGATGCTGTTATAGAGATCCTAGACCAAGGCAATACAATCCTGTTTTGGCCCAATCTAGTTTCCCAATTAACTGAATAAAAGTCTTCATACAATATCCTTTCCACCAAAGCTGCCTGTTCAGATATCTGGATATTTGGATCACTTATTTTATGTATTCCTTGGCAGAGTGGTTTTTAGGAAAAGCACATTTTGTCATAAGATTACATCACTTAAATGCTTGAATAGTTTCCCACTGTGCTTATAATAAAGTTCAAAATCCTAACATGGATTGCAAGACCCCATTTATCTCTTCCACTTCTCATACCTTTCTCTCTCTGTACCCCACTTCCTGCTCCACGCCTTCCCTCTGCCCCATACTAACATATACCCCCCTAGTCTTTCAGACTTTTATTTTTAATGTCCCATGCTCTCTTGTTTCAGGCCCTTTGCACACATTGTTCTCTTTGCCTTAAATATTCTTCTTAACATCTATTCTGATTCAAGTCTTGCTGAAATATCACCTCCCATGGAAAGCCTTCCCTAACATCCCAGAATAGTTCAAATCTCCCAGCTCCAATGGTACCCTGATACCATATAGTTCTTCATAGAATGTATGTTTGTATATTTGTAATCCCTCCCCATAGAACATGAGCTCATGAAAGCAGGGTTCCTGTCTGCCTTGACTACTCTATGTCCAGTGTCTAATGCAGGAACTGGCACAAAGTAGGGACTCCATATATACTTGCTGAGTGTGGGGGTGAATGCTGTCTGGAGTGCAAGGTTGTGGGGGTGGTCCTGGGCTATACAGAGAACTGATATGAAACCCAAGGAAAACTTGTAAATTTTAGAAGAAAATTCCTTATAATTTATATTCATAACTACAACCTTGTCTTACTAGCTGGCAGCCTAATGAACACATATTCCAAGGGAAGTTTCACTGACAGTTCCATCCTTGGGTTTGTGTTGTGATAGGATGGTTGGCCCCTTTTTCTTCTTAGGATTATTGTGCTGAATATCTTGGTACATATAGGGAATAGCCATTTCCCTCTTACTTTTACCCTTGATATTGCAGTCCATGAGTCTGTTTTAACCCATATTTGAAACTGTGAAATTGGGAATATAGATTGAGACAGAGATGGTTTTTAAAAAATAATCAACAGCAGCAATAACAAAAACTACTATTAATATTTATTAAGTACTTTTTTTGGGGTAGACATATATTATTTCAAATAAATCTACATTAATTCCAGGTGGTAGATACCTTTATTTCTATTTCATAGATAAATAAGCCAAGTTTGAGAAAGATTGAGTATCTTGCTCAAACATATATTGTAAGTAAATGGTAAAGCTGAGATTCAAGCTCATGTCTGTTTGGCACTGACACTCAAACTCTTAACCTCTTTTTATATTGCCAAGAAATTCTAGAATTCCTGCTGTTGACTGTCACCTGAAACTTCACGTAAACCTTCGTCTGAGGTGTCTTTTGAAACTTTCATCTTTAAGTGTCTTGAGAAGAGGGAGGCTTCTCTTTTCATCTCTTATCAAGAGATCATTGAAGACTAAAATCTGCTTTAACCATTCCATGTTTGAGTAAACTGAGTCTTGTTCTAGACTTTCTTGATTTCACAAGAATCTTATCAGGAAGCCAAGACAACAGCAGCAACAACAATGGGAAAAGTCCCTTGACTAGACTAATAAGGCAGCATATCAAGATACACAGAGAAGAAAAAATAAGAGTTTATTAAATCTAAATCCTAGTTACACTTATTACTTCCAAAACCCTTAAGTTTGGAAAGTGCTTGTTAAAGATCTTAAAACAAGAGGGTAGATTTTAAAACATATTCCACAGGGTGAAGTTTTGGTGACAGAAGTAGTGGAAGCAGAGACCTAACTTAATAAATGAGAGGCTTCTTTACTCAGCAATATGGGCCCTGAAATCTGTGTGTTCTAGAATCCTTGCTAATTGGTAGCCAAGAACGATTCCTCATATAGATTTTTAAATTAAAAAGCCTAAATTAAATAAAACACCAGGTAACAATTTTTAGCCACAAAAATTGTTTGAAATTTGACTTAATATCTAATCCTTGTCAACCTTTTGCCCTAATTATAGATAGCAAAATACACGTTTAATGTGTGCACACAAATGTTTAACATTATTTATTAATTATGTTTTCAAGTGCATAAACATATAAAGAAAAACAAAAATGGCATATAATCTCACTTTCCAGAAAACTCCTGTTCTTGTGGTTGTTGTTTTTAATTAGAATAATACATGCATTGGCAATCAAATGTAAACCATGCAGGAAGATTTAAATGAAAACATAAAAGTTCCTTCACACTACTACCCAGTCCCTCTCCCAGAGTATCATATTTTCTTTCTTCTGCATCTGTCCAGAAAAATTATATATCAAATACATATTATTTTGAAAAGTATGCAAAAGACATTATACTACATCTATTTAAACTTTGCCTTTTCATTTATAAACTGTCAGCAATTTCATAAACCAGTAAATAAAGACAAACTTCATTTTTTAATTATTAAATTTTATTTTGAAAAGATTACAAACTTATAGAAAAGATGAAGCTATATTGAAAAAAGTAGCTAAAACCTTTTATCTGAATGACTTGAGAGTAAGTTATTGACCTGATACCCCACCACACCTGAATATCTGAATACTCTAGAGAGTGTTTCCTACAAAAATATTTTTCTACATAATAGTCTCACAATGCAATGATCGAAATCAGAAAATTAATATCCATCCATCCATTGCCCCGGTAGCGGCTTTTATAGCAAAAAGATCCTGTTGAGAATCACAGGCTGCATTTAACTGTCATGTCTTTTTAGTCTGCTTCAGTCCGGAACATTTTCTCAATCATCTCTTAATTTTCATGACCTTTACACTTGAAGATTATAGGCCAGCTGTTTCATAAAATGCCCTCAATTTGGGTTTGCGTGATGTTTTTTTCTTTTAGACTCAGGTTCTGCATCTTTGGCAGGAATGTCGCAGAAATGATGCTGTGTTCTTCTCATTGCTTCTTATCAGGAGGCACAACATTTGTTTTTGTCTCCTTATTGATGTTGTTCACTTTGATCACTTGATTCTGGTTCTGTTTGCTAGGACCTACTCAGAGTGAGTAGTTCTGAAAAGTAACCTTTGTAAGGTTACTTTTATTTTTCTCTTTGTAATTAGTAAGTATTTTGTGGGGAAGAACTTTGAAACTAAATATCTCATTATTCACTAAACTTTAAATTAATTAATTGATATCTGCATATACTTATCGTTTTTATTTTATTCAATGGGTTGTTAGTACTATTATTTATTTTGATACTCATTATCATGATTTGACCAATTGAGACTGGCTTATATGTCTTTTTGATATGTCCTTATTATATTTTAGGTCTTTCTTCTTTTGGGGGGGGGGCACAAGAAGAATTTTCAAGTTCATCTTGTACTTTCCCTGGCAATCCTGAAATCAGTCCTTTATCCAAGGAAGCCCTTGTTTCTTAGACTGAAAAATGATGTTTAGAATCCAACATCTTGGTGATACGTGTGTTCATTAATGTTGGGGGCATTGCTGTTCTTGAGTACTCTTGGACGACAGAGCTACAACATACACATTTACCTTTATGTATGTATTTATTTATATATGTAGAAAACCTAAATTTACATCAATAACTCCAAGCCAATATAGCCCCACAGAATTGATTCCAGGTTTCTCCCTTTTTGTACTTATAACTCCCTTTTTCAATAGTGAGATATCTGGCCTCCATTGTTTACTCAAGCAATTCCTGTCTCTGCTGCCTCTCTCCTCCACCCCTCAGCACTGGTGCCTTTATCACCTTGCTTGAGCTCTGATACCTACTACTAGACTCCTCATCATGGCCTTTCTCCTTATACTGTGTGGGCTCTGACTGTGTGCTAGGCCATGCCTCTAGGGGATCTCCTCCACCTATGGGCCATCTCCCCAAACCTACAAGAGACAGCCACTTCATCCCACTCAGGCTTCAATCCCACATACCAGACCATTTCTCCAGGGATGCCCTCTTCTCTCTACTTATCCCTGACTCCTCATACTAGGTGGCCCAGTTTCATGGACACCCTCCTCACCCTGCTCAGGGAAATTGGGTGCCACACCCCTCATCACCTGCAGTGGGTCTGCAACAGAGGATGCAGATATTATATTCCTTAAGTTCTTTCATATTTGAGAATGTTTTCCTATAATCTTTATATATCAACCTTGGCTGATAAAATAAAGTACTTTAGGGTTTCACATTGTTCCAATGTCCAGCATTACATTTCTGCAAAGAAGTATGAGGTCAGCCTAAATTATGTTGCATTCTCCTGCCTATTCCTCCAAGAAAACTGTCTATTTCTGTCTGGACAATCAGGGTCCAGTAAGGAAACACAAATCACACCAGTTAGTTTAACACAGATAATTTATTATAGAGAATTTTTAGTTATGTAACAGAAAAGGCAGATAAAGAAAGCAGGTACTACCCTTTAGTCTGGGGAACAAAGGGAAGAATTTGGAAGTATAGAGCTTAGGAAAGGAGAAAAAGATGGCATAGACGATAGAGGCTCTGTTCATCCCTCTGGCAACAAAATCAAAGTTGTGAGAGAAACAAGGAGCAAACAGCAAGGAGAATCACCAGGGATCTAGATGAACAAGCCATACAACTAGGGAGAGAACTAAGAAATCACCCTGTAATGGAAGAAGGTAAGATAGGGTGAGGACATGAGGCTGCTGGGTCCAGAGCAGCTGAGTGGGATGGAGGCCCCAGAAGTGGCAGCTGCAGATGTTGCTTAAAGGGGCCATGTTGGCAAGCAGACTTTTGTGGTGTTGGACCTACTCGCTCTGAGTACCAGCAATGGTTCAGCTGCATGGAGGGCACCAGAGACTTACAGGGGGACATTGAGTTGTCAGAGTGAGGGCCAGAGGCTAGGGTCTTTCCCAGACAGAAGTGCCAGTGGCATCCATTGTTCTTCTGTTGAGCCCTCCCCACTCCCAGTGTGCAGATCCAGTGCTGCCATAACTGAGAAGTTATCAAACTGGATAACAGGGGTTACTCCACCCAAAGGATTCTCTGAAACTCTGCCTCCCCCAACTCGTGGCCCCACCCAAGCCACATCCAGTTGTGTCCTCGGGTGAGTCAGATGCTCCTTGCTGAGCAGAGCCAAGACTCACATGAGTGGCAGCTGGCCTTAGTTTCTGGTGTAGTTTCTTGAGGCAACTATAAGCATGACATCTGTGGACTGCTTATTGAATCTTAACAGGTGGCCCTGGAGAGGCACAGACTGGGGCTAAACTTGGCTTGCAGCTGAATCCCTCTCAGAACTATGCCACTGGACACCTACTGAACAAAGTCACACTAATAAGACCAGGAGACTTAGGAGCTTTGCTTAGTACATAGAAACAGACACAGAAAAGCAGCTAAAATGAGAAGACAGAGAAGCAGAAACCATGTGAGAGAACAGGACTGAGATCCAGGAATAATGGAGTCAGGCAATCTAACAAATGCAGAGTTCAAAACACTGATTCTAAAAATGCTCGATGAACTTAGGGGAAGAGTAGATAAACTCAGTGAGAACCTTAACCAAGAGATAAAAAACATAAAAACAGAAATGGAAATTATAAAAGGGAACCAGTCATAAGTGAAGAACACATTATCTGAGGTGAAGAGTATATTAGATGGAAAAAAACAGAGTGGATAAAGAAGAGGATCAAACCACTGATAGAGAGGATGGGGAAGCTGAGGACACTAGATCAGAATGGAATAAAAAATAAAAAAGAAGCCAAGGCTATAATTACAATTTAAGGGGCCTATGGGACACTATTTAAGGTAAAATATTTGTGTCATGGGGGTACCTGAAGGGAAACAGGATGTTGAAGAGCTAGCTATTTGAAGAAATAATGATGAAAACTTCCCTAACCTGGTGAAGGAAATAGACATACAACCCCAGGAAGCCCAGTGAGTCCCAAGAAAAAGGAACCCAAAGAGGCCCACACCAAGATACATCATAATTAAATGCCAAAGTTTAAATACAAAGAGAGAATCTTAAAAGCAAAAAGAGAGAATCAATTAGTTACTTATAAGGGAGCACGCATAAGACTGGCAGCTGATTTCTCAAAAGAAACCATTCAGGACAGAAGGGCTTGGCACAAAATATTCGATGTGATGAAAACCTAGGATCTACAACCAAGAATACTTTATCCAGCAAAGCTATTTTTAGAGTTGAAGAACAGTTAAAGAGCTTCCCAAACAAAAATAAGCTAAAGGGATTTATCATCACCAAGCCGGTATTACTAGAAATGTAATACTTTCTTTAAGAAGAAAGAACATGTATCAAAAACATGAATAAAAAAATAGTAATAACTACATTCTTATCAATAAGTACCTCAAAAAGAAAAGAATTAAGTGCTCCAACCACAAGATAGAGTGGCTGAATGGACAAGAAAACAAGACCCCTACATATGCTGTCTACAAGAGACACATTTCATATTAAAAAACACACAGAAAATAAAAGGAAGGCGATGGAGAAAGATATTGCCTTCATGGACCTAGAGGATATTGTGCTGAATGAAATGGGAAGGATAGAGGAAGAGAAATATTGGATGATTTCATATACATGTGGAATCTAAAGAACAAATGAACAAAAAGCAGTAAAAAAAAAAAGATAGAGCTTAGAGGAGAACCTCAAACCTCTGGGTGGGGTTGAGGGGGCTCTGGCAGTGGGGGTAGGGGGGAATGATATTGAGATTAATTTTATGAATTTGGAAAAAATGCAAGCTATACCCAATTGCTTCTAGAAGAAACTACTGGGGTGGAGAATGAGCAAGGGGTGATGCTAACAGTAATGGGAAATCCACAGAAGACAAGAGGAAGTAGATAGAACTAAGCAAGTCTCTTCTTTATCCTCTAGCCTTGCAGTTTGCCCTATCATCTCCTATTGGCAGAACCTCCCCCAGCTGGCAAATAAAAGCAGGGTTTGCAGAGTCCCACCTGTATTTTCACAAAGCTGAATGTAAAGGAAAAACTTGAAATTGAGAAACAACAGCTTAATAAGTGGAACAACCACTTTAATAGAATATACTTTGGTCTCGAGTATTCTTAATCAAATTTTCCTAGAACCTAATATACTCTTAATCTGCAGATGTAATTTCAGGGAAATTCTCTTGTATTATGTCTTTGAAAACATTTTCTATTTAATTTATTGGATTCTCTACCTCAAGATTACCAATATTTTTTTAGGTTGAATTAACTTTGTCTTCCACAACTATTAGCTTTTTCACTAATTGCTTTAATCTCTGTGTTTTCCTTCCCCATCCTCTTTGCTTATCTCAAGCCTTTTCTCTACGTCAGTACTTAGTTTTTAAATGTATCTGTTTTATTCTTTACTATTTCTAGTGAGTGTATTATCTCCATAATGATATTATGTTGTCCTCAATTTTTTCCTTAATCTTTCTTTTTTTTTCCCTGTAAACTTCCTTTGTTTTAATGCATGTTTTTGATTAGTGGTTCTTGAGGATAAAGCAATTTTGAAGAATTTCTTTCTATTTTTTTTTAGGTAATGTTTTGTTCTAATTTGGGTCTTTGTCCCTCTTTTGCATTTGGTTTTGTTTATTTACTTATGCTACACTTTGTGTGATTGCTATATCTATTTTTTGGTCAGCCAAGTCTGACATATTGACACACTGATTCTATTCTCCTGCATCTTGATTCTGTTTTCAAAAGGGGTAATTATTATTTTCATCAAAACTACATATCTATAAATTTTTTCTTCTCCTCTCATTTCCTTCTTTTTCCCTCTCCTTCCTTAGGCTCCTAACTTATCTCTTCACCGTACTTTGTTCTCAGACTTCTTTTCCTCTTCCACCTTCTCCTTTTCTTCTTTATCATTCTAAGTAAACTTTGCACCTGTTTTCTTCTTTACAAACTAAAAAGCTGAGTTTTCTAGGTGATATATTTTTTCAAAAAGCACAGTAAACAAGATGAATGAGGCTGTTGCTCACGTAATACAGCCTACTACTTTTATTTTATTTTATTATTTTTTTGCAATTACAGTTGACATTCAATATTATTTTATATTAGTTTCATATGTATAACATAGTGGTTAGACATTTATATAATTTATGAAGTGATCTCCGGATAAGTCTAGTACCCACTTGGCACTATACATAGTTATTACAACATTATTGACTACATTCCCATGCTATACTTTACATCCTCATGACTATTTTGTAACTACCAATTTATACATCTTAATTTCTTCACTTTTTCACCCCCCCCCAATCTGTTCCCATCTGGAAACCATTAGAATGTTCCCTATGTCTGTATCTATGAGTCTGTTTCTATTTTGTTTATTTTGTTCTTTAGATTCCATATATAAGTGAAATCGCATGGTATTTGTCTTTCTCTGTCTGACTTATTTCTCTTAGCATAATACTCTCTAGGTCCATCCATGTTATTGTCTAGGTCAATAATTTATGTAAAGACAAACATAGGCTTGCTTATAAAATCAATTTTTATAGGGGTTTAAAAGAAGTTTTGATGGAATGAGGAAGGCATTTTGGCCAGACCCAGGAATACTGACGTCCTACTTTAGACTACACAAAATCTCTGGGGAGATATATGTAAAGAAACGGTAGACAAACAAATGTCAAAGAAAGATAAAATAACATATCATAGTCTTATGTCACAGACCTGTTTTGTAAATTTGGCTGGAGCAATGTCCAAGATCGAAGATTCTTGGGGTATATTTTTCTCCTCCTTAGCACAATCCAAATTTTGAATCTTATCACACTCTGGTCTATAAGAGAAGATGTCAAGAGTGCCTAACCATAAATGATGAGAGGGGCATGATGGCTGGACTGGTTTCCTACTGCCCTAGACATATGGAAAGAGGAAATGGAACAGAAAGATCATGACTATGGCCTTTTAACACACATTGACCCTGACCACTAGCAAACTTGACTCAGGGGAGGTTGTAAAGCAGGGAGGGAAAAGGGATATAAAATGTGATCTGACGTTCCTCTCTTTCCCTATCAGGATTAATAAAGGATTACAGTTATAGTGATTCCTCATTAACCTTTGACTATATGGCTACTGATCCACACACAAAATCTGCACCCTAATGGTAAAAATGGAGGTTGAGAGAAATGGGTCCCCTTAGGTCAAATTACAACTATGAGTAACAAGTAGAACTTTGATTTCTGATAACCTCATTTTAAACAATATCTTACTGATTTGAAACTGCTTTTGGATAATGTGGATGTATGCCTCCCTGGTGTGGATAGTGGAAGTATGAGTTCTTTGAGAGCTGATGGTAGTGAGTGTATTGAATTAGTGGTAGCTCCAGTCACCAGCTAATACTTTTATCTAACTACTGACATAGAGAAGCTTCATATAAACTATTCTCAAAGTGATAGCATAGTTTTGGAGATGTCATCTAAGATTTGATTTCTGTCTATTAACTTTTCAGAGTAAGCCATTTTAAACAATAAAGGATAGTGAAAAGGGCATGGGTTTTGGAACAAGAAAGGTTTGGGTTCCTGCTGTGACTTTGGCATGTAGAACTCTGTGGATTTGGGTGATTATTTAACTTCTCTGAGCTCTATTTACAGTTTCCTTAAACTGTGTAATGGTGACAATAATACTGAAGCCAAAAAAAATAAAAACTAAGTTAAGCAAAAACAAACAAATGAACACAAAAAAAAAACCAGTGAAGATGGACCTTTTTTTGGACTCATGTATCTGACAGCCTATTTGAAAACGTGAGAGAATTTCCACCAATAACTCCGTATCTATTAAGTTTATGAATCTACCATAAATTCATAGTAACTATGACATCTAAAACATGCATTTTAATGTAATGTATCAAAGTTGGTCGAAATATTATTTTTCTATATAAAGTCTCAGGAAAAGATTCTCTGTTCATCTTCAATTATTGCTATAGTAGAGCTATCCTAAAACTATTTCTGAGGATATAGTGCCTGAAGATTGTTCCACCTCAGCACAAGAAAGAAAAAGGGTCATGCTTCTCAATTTCTGCTAAACAAATACACACACACACACACACACACACTTCAATTTATTCATCTGCTTTCTTTGAGTCTAAATATTTGTCTTTGCCCTTTATAAGCAACATAGAAAACATGCACCCCAAACTCTTAGCAGAGACCAGAGACCACAGCTTTGAGTTGCATACTTTCCAATTTACACACATTCCAGTTGAAACAAGTGATTCTTATGGAGAGCTGTTGAAAGGAAATGTATCCTTCCCTTCAAAGGATAGTCTAGTCTTTTCATGACATAATGAAAAAGAAAATAAGTTATGGTATCAACCATTGGTACCAGAATTCTTTGAAGGGAAGTAAATGCGTTGTTTGAATAAATAACTTGATGGGTTCTTCAAGTTTGGAAAATTTTTGGTCATATCTCTTTATATACTTTTACTGTCCTCCTGTTCTTCTTTGAGAATTCTAATTACACATACGGCTAGGTTGCTTAGAGTTGTCCCACACCTCACAGGTGCTCTTTTCATTTGTTTTATTCATTTTTTTCTTCATCTTTAGTTTCTATTCCTATGTCAAGTGCACTACTTTTTTCTTCTGTGATGTCTAATTTGCTGGTAATCCCACCCAATGTATTTTTAATCTCAGACATTTTGGTTTTTATTTCTAGAAATATGATTTCAGTCTTTTTTTACATCTTGAAATGTCTCTACCTAATTTTTGAACATATAGAATACACTTATAACAACTACTTTAATGTTCTTGTTTGCCAATTCTAATATCCTTGTCAGTTCTGGGTTGGTTTCCATGGATTAATTATCCTCATTATGGGTCATGATTCTTCGCTTCTCTGCATGCCTGGTAATCTTTGACTGAATGCCAGACCTTGTGATTTTTACCTTGTTGAGTGCTGGATATTTTTATTTTCCTATTAATGTTCTGGGAAGCAGTTAAATTACTTGGAAGCAGTTTGATCCGTTCTGGTCTTGCTTTTATGATTTGTTAGATGGGCCTAGAGCAGTACTCAGTCTGAGGCTAACTATTCCCCACTGCTGAGGCAAGACCTTCCTGAGTTCTCCATCTAATGCCCTGTAAATTTTGAATCTTTCCAGTCTGGCATATGAAAACAGGCACTGTTCTCAGCCCCTTTTGAATGCTAGATACTGTTCCTACTAATCCTTTCAGATGATTCTCTCTCTGGCTTCAGATAGCTTATTCATTCGCATGCACTGATCTGTGCCTTACTGAATACTTGAGTATTCTACACATCTCTGGGGTTTTCTCTCTGTGCAGCTCTTGCCTCTGTCTTGAGAACTCTCACTGCCTTGGTCTCCCTGGACTGTCTCCTTAATTCATGTTTTTTGATATGTTGTGTTTTCACTGTTATTCAGTTTTAAGTATTTACTAATTTCTCTTATAACAAACATATAAAAAAATGAATTCCCTAACTGTAAAATGTTTTGCCCTAAACTGTAAAAAACAACACTTGACAATTTTAGAGGAAAATAATTAAAGTAAAAGTTGTAGCCAAAAACATCAGGGACCCCTTTGTAGATCCCTGTTTTGTCCCATAAATTTGAGTTGTGTTGGTCTCTCGAATGCCAGATTCTTTCTCCTTAGCTTAGACTGCTGGACTTTCCTTGGGGTTCCAACCTTCCTGTATTGTGAGTTGTAACTCAGCCTGAGTAGTAAGCTGGGCAATCCCAAAGCATACCTCATTTCATTTCCTTCTTTGAGGGGTCATCAACTTGTACTATCTTTCTCCATTATTTTATTATTTTGTCTGGTTTTCTAGTTATTTAAGGTGGGAGAGTAAATCTGGTCTTCATTATTATAAGTGAAAGTAATCCCAATATCATTTACATAAAGTTTGAAAACATAAAACAATGCCAGATATATGTACATACATGTATATGTAGTTTATGGGTATAAAATGAAATAAAGCATAAAAAACATGTATAGGGAAGCTAACAGTTACTTAGGGAGAACAGTTACTTAGAGGGAAAGATAGAAGAGGACTGAGATACTTAGAAGAAAGAATGACAAAATTTTATAATTCTTTGAAGATTAGTGGTAGGCACGTGGTTGTTCATCATGTTATTCTATGTACTTCTTGTGTGCATCAAATATTTTATAATACAAATGGAAGGGTATACAAAAGGGAAAATAAGTAAGGAATATTAGTGAAAGGAGCATCCTAGAAAGATAAAGAGATAAAAATAGAGTAATTAAATATATCTGCAAGCCACCTGCACCAGAAAGCACTGTTGGGGATGAGGACAAAATGGTAGCAAACAGAGATAGTGTATCTCCTTTCTTCACCAGCTGGATCTCCAGAAGGCCTGTGATTTTCCTGCTGATGCTTTCCTGATGATACTTTCTACTCCTGGAGAGATTTTTTGTTTGAAGAAAACTTTCAAAACTCCAGCTTCCGTGAACACCATTAATGCCATGACTACGCCTTGCTGAGTCATCTGTCCACCCACCACGGGGTCACTAACCCCAGTTCCTGAAGACTTGAGTTCTTGGGTCACTCTCACAGTCTCTGTAATCCACATAGATGATCTCTCCATGACTTTAGACTTTCAGTTTCTGGCATTTGTTTTCCTCCAGTGATTATCTCTTGCTTAGATTTTTCAGTAGCCTCCTGCCTGGTCTTTCTGTTTCATCATCACCCCCTAATGGCTATTCTTAACACAGTAGTCAGTCAGAGTGATCCACTTAAAACATTGGGTCATGTTACTACTCTGCTCAAAATCCTCTCATGACTCCCCATCTTGCTCTGAGGAAAAACCAAATGCCCCTTATTGCCTTCCAACCACTACATTATCTGGCTTCTGCTCCCCCATCTCTGGCTGCTTGCCCTCATTCCTTGCCCCTGCTCATCATTCAGGGCTCCTTGATGCTTCTGGAACCTGCTTGGCATGCTCCTTTCTCAGTTGCATCAGCTGCTCCCTCTGCCTAGAACATTTTTACTTTAGCTATCTCCATGGCTTGTTTTTCTCTCATCCTCTTTAGGGCTTTCTCCTCCATTGTCACCTTGTTCAAGAGTCCTCCCCCTAACTACTTTCTTTAAAACTGTACTTTCATCCCCACTGTGCATTCTATCTCTTCCTCTGCTTTATTTCTTTCTCCTTGGCATCTATCGCCTTCCAATATACTATAAAATTTATTTAATTTATTTATTTTTGTCTGTCTTCCTCCACTGGAATATAATCTCCATGAGGACAGAGATTTTGCATTTTATTTATTGCTATAATACAAATGTCTAGAACAGTGCCTGACACAGAGAAGATGCCATTAGTAGCTTTGGGGATTCCTGTTCTCCCTTTTCTTAGAGATTTAAGGAGTGGGGAGAGGTGGCCTAGTCCCTGATGCCATCTTCTTGCGCTGGCTCCCATGGTGCCACTTTGGATTGGGCTTTGAGCATTAGCCATACAGGGTGCTGCAGAGGTGTCCCCAAACCCCAGCTGTGTGACTCCTTTAGGTCTGGAGGTCCTCTCTGTGACTTCCCTGCTTTCTTGGGGACACAGAAATCATTTAGTTGCCCCCATGCCATGAGAGAGCACAGCAACTCTTCAAGGCTGTCTGAGGCTCTAACCTGCCAAAGAGCTCCATGTATCGTTTTTTTTTTAGCACCACATTTAATAGCAAAAAACTAGAAAAATCTTTATTATATAGTTTTCTTTATACCTACACAGAGTATATAAACTATTTAAACATATTCAACATTAAGTTCAATAACAAACAAAAAAGGAAAAGAAGATATTAATATCTAGATTTATTTGGTTCAACAAGAATTTTGTGAGGATGTCTATGAAAGACTATGTGGAAATAAATTGGATTATAAAACCAAGTATCCATTTATTACTTTACAATTGTTTTATAGATTTCACATACTAGTTAAAAACAAAATAATAAAAAAATTCAAGTTCTTTATAACTAGAAGAAAACAGAACAGTATTATATTACATTTTACACTTTACAAATTTCCAACCAACTATTCTTACTGGGCTCTTGCTGTCTTTTGGGCGCTCGGTCCAGCTCTTGGATCCTATAAATCTGTGTGGGAACTCTATGGCTTCCCTGGGGCTCGGCTTTGAATTAGGGAACAAGAACTTTCCCTTTGGGACCCATTGCCATCTTTTCAATGTTTTCCAGTGCTTTTTCTTTATCTCTCTTTCTCCTTTCCCTCCCCCAGGCTGGAGATTTTTTTCCCCCTCAATATAGCTAGGAGGATAAGCTTGCTCTGTTAACCTCTTGTCTATGTTGAGACTCCTTTCCATTTTTAAAGGCTTGGGCTTTTGAAATCTAAAATAAGAGAGACACTTTCCCTCTGAATTTCATTGTCACATTCTCTTTGCTAAGTAGACAATAATCTTGTTGCTTTAATGGGAAGAAAAACCAAGAAACATGGGAGAAGGGAAAGCTTGGGTTGGGGGATTGTAAAATATTTTAAAAACTCAATTGCACTATTGGATAATAATACTGAAAACAATAATGATATAATTAACATCTCTCTAGCACTTAGTGTATCCAGGTCCTCTCCTAAGTGCTCAATACATGGCATCTCCACTAATTATCACAATAACTCTATTTGTATTTATTATTATGTTTATTTTTCATAAGAGAAAATTGAAGTTTAGTGAGGGAAAATTATTTGCTCTGGTCCCACATTTTGCAAATGATGGACCTAGGTTTTGGATGCAAGCCTGATGTGCCAAAGGCTGTGCTTAACCACAGTACCTCCTGGCCTTTTGGCAACGCCCTTAGACCGCTAGGACACAGGACAGAAGCAGGGCTCCTTTCCTTCCACTGGCCAGTTAGATTTGTTTTCCTCCATTTGTGCCCATGTCAGCCTCTTCCTGATAACGTGACTTCCCCCTCTGCTTCTGCTTTGGGCTCATTTCATCTCCCAGCAGGTGTCAAATCTCTCCTTCCCTCCCTCCCTTCCTCTCTCCTTCCCTCCCTCCTTTCATCTCTCCTTCCCTCCCTCCTTCTCCTTTTCCTTCTCTGTTTGGCTTTATAAAAAATATGTATATAATTAGCTAGGAGCTCATACCACAAACAGGGTAGAAACGATGAGTGTAAGTAGCAAAGGGAGCCCAAAGGGTTAATACCCTGCCACTGGGTATGTGGGCTTTGCAAGCATCTTTGCCAAGGATCTCCAGGTCTCTGCTCTTGGGGCCTTCCAGGCTGCGCTTCCTGACCAGCAGACTTGTGCTGTGGGGAACCCCCTGGACTCTTCCTCAAATAGGAGTGTCTTTTTCAATAAGTAGAATGCTTGTTGCTTTGGGAAGGCTTCCCAGATCCAGCCTATTTGTACTATCACAGAAATATTGCTTTGGATAAACAAGCTAACTCTAAAAAATGAGATGTCTTACATTCACATCTTAGTACAGCTTAGCTGGACTAGCTAGCTCAGATCAAAATTCTTAGGGGACAATCATTTTGAAGGCAGTAAGGAGGGAAGAGAGGAAATTTAGAAAATGGTACAGTTGAGTCAGTGTAGCCCTGGGACTGTGAGAGGGCTCTGGGTAGCTGGGTGAAGGATGTTGTGTCTCTCTGCAGGTGAGGACTCCATCAGCACCTTGGGCCTGATCCTCGGTGTGGGGCTATCACTGCTGCTCGTGTCTATCCTGGGCTACAGCCTGGCCAAGTGGTGCCAGCGTGGGTACTGCTGGGAGGGTGAGTGAGCAATGGACCCTGTTACCCTAGTTCTGCCAAGCTCCTCCTCTCCTTTAGCAGTTGGTGATTTGGGTGGGGCTGCAGACTCTTTAGCATAGTGTCATGCAAAAATATTTCCTGTGGTGACTGAAGTGGTTGAAGACTTGAGTAGATAACTGAGCACTTGAGGTGGTGGAAGTGGAGTACCAGGCACTTTATCAAGGGAGTGGACACTCCTTCTACCCCAGCAAGCAGCCAGCTTCCTCTTCTCTCAGAGCTCACAGGAGTCCAACCCCAAGGCCTGTGTGGGCCTTGAGACCAAAAGCAACAAGCTAGACAGGCCAAGTTCCAGGTGTCCCTCACTCTGGCTCCTTGTGCATCTCTTCTCCTACTGTGGGTCTTCCTAAACTTACTGATGCTTCAGCTTCACTAAGAGTCTCCTGGAATTTGCTGTGGTACTCTCAAATCTGATCCATATCTGTACTTCCTTCCCATAAGACCCAGGAGAGCTGGGAGGACATGATGGAATGCTAAGAGGTAGAGTATATTTCCCAGATACACAATTAAATTTAACAACTTCCATGAATGTTTGTTGAACACCTACTATGTGGCAATGAACTTTTTCCTAATACAATTTTCTTTAAAATTCCATGTGAAGGTGAAATTTATAGTTTGTTTTTTATAAATGAGGCTAAAGTCACAAGGTGGAGTCCAGATTCAAGCCCAGGTCTGCTTCTTTGGGAGCACCAAGCTAAGACTGCCCTCTCCTCAGGGTAATTAGTGCTTTTAATGGAGGGATCCCAGTGGCAGGATCTACCCCCAAAAGGCTGGTGATTCAGTCTGGGAAGATGAGGAGTACACATGGGCGTGGGCCAGGAATCGGATACTACAGGAACTTGAGACCCTCTCACAGCATCCTGAGGCCCAGCCCAGCCACCCTACTCCTCCCAGAGAGGGGTGAGGGAGCACTAGATGTTTCCAAAGAGGTGATGAGCAGCTGTCCCTGGAAGTACTAATTCTCTCTTTTTGGATTGTTTTTCTAGGGCCTAATTTTGTCTTCAACTTGTACCAGATCCGGTGAGTAGATTCAGGATAGATCTGGATGGGGTGGAGGTGGGAGATTAGGTATGCCTGAGAAAGATTTGAAGATGGATCCAAACTTACTGCTTCCATTTCTTGTCTCCTCCCCATGCCTTAAGCAAACAAGAGATAAAGAAGGAGCCAGGGTCTCTTTAGAAAGTTCCTGGAATGAAAACTGGAATATGGACAAGATCATGTAAAACCCTGCTGATAGAGATCCTCTTAACAATAACCCTAGGCAGGGACCATCTAACCATTCATTCATTTGCTAATTTTCATTATCCACTCATCATTTATTCAGGAAAGACCTATTATAGCTGGTATTGTGGTATTAGTTTCTAAGGGTACAGAGATAACTAAGCCTTTAGTCTCTGTTTTCAGGCATTTCACTGTCTAGACCTCCTTACAAATAATATAATCTCAGGCATAATATAATGTCAAAGGAGAGAAGCAAATGAAAACTATCAGGGATTCAGGTAGCTGGAGTCAGAAAGTACTCTTGGAGTAAGTCATCTCATCCTCTCTGCTCCTTGTTTATCCCTAGAGATGGCATAGCTCCTATTCTGGAAGGTAAGTCAGTGTGAGTCAGTGAGTCACTGCCAGGAAGTTGGGCTCCCAGGGAGAGGCTGGGTTCTCAGCCTCAATAACATTACTGGATCATCTTTCTCAGGAACTCGAAGGAACTGGAGATAGGTACACCCTTCACCATCAGTGGCCGCATCAGCAGTTCAGATGGCGGCTACATGAAATTTTCCAATAGGCTAGTCTGAAGGGGAAGCATCAGCTTTTTCAAGCCCAGGAGAGGTGAGTGAAAGGTTGGTAAGCTCCTGAATGAGTTTGATGTTCCAGTAAGGTCCTCAGACAGTCCAGGCACCAAGCCTAGCACCAAGGACTGCTTGGAACCTAAAGAGATGATTTGGTTCATCTCCTGCCTTCTGAGGAGTTGTTGCTATAGAAAATGATCTCAGAAATGAAGGCTCAAGGTCATGCTATCCCCACCTCCTGCCAACACTGGGCTGTTTCTTTTGTTCCTGACCACCCAGTCCATGTCCTGTCTGTCTTTCCTAGGGAGGCTCCATTTCTAATTAGATGGAAGCTTCTAGAATAGAACTTTGTGTCTAAACCCTTTGGTTTGAGGTAAAGGTTCCAGATGGCCACCCTCTCCAGGAAGCATTACTCTAGAGCAGGGGTCGCCTACCCCCAAGCCACGGACTGGTACTGTTCCATGGCCTGTTAGGAACTAGGCTGCACAGTAGGAGGTGAGCTGTGGGCAAGCAAGAGAAGCTTCATCTGTATTTTCAGCCACTCTCCAGTACTAGCATCACCACCTCAGCTCTACCTCAGATCAATGGCATTAGATTTTCATAGGAGCCCTGGTCCCTGGTGCTAAAACTGTTGGGGACCTCTGCTCTAGAGCTTTGTTTCTGAACTTTCTAAGCCCAGGAGTTATGGACTGGCTTCATGGCCACCTTTCTCAACAGCTGCTTTTTCCTAATTCAAACATTTTCTCTCTCCAACAGTCTCTCCTGGATGCCCAGATTCTCTCTTATCTCCTTGCCAAAGAACACTGTTAGGTTCACTGAAGGAGGAATGCATAAGGCCAAAGGGGTTAAACAAGATTTATTCTAGCAGAGTGACAGCCCGGCTGAGACAAAGATGGTGTCAGCCCTGAATGCGAGGGGACCTGAAACTTATGTGGCGCTTGAGGTGGGCTTCTTTGGTGGGAATATTTTGGGCGAAAAATTGGTGGGGAAAGGAGAAGAGTCCAGTGAAGTGGGAGGTGAGCATGTAGCATTGCTAACCCAGAGACAAGGTCTGGTTCCCATGCAAAGGTAAAGGAGAAGATAGTGTCCCACACTACGGGGGCGCTGGTAGGATTGGGCCCTCCGGGACCTAACAAAGGCCACACTCAACTTCTTCAGGTATACCTCCTTCATGTTACTTTCCTCTTGCTCAGGAGAAGCCGAGCCAGATGTCATGGTTTAGAGGAATCCTTACCAGGCCTCATCTCTTTGTCACTCTCTCTTTTTTTTTCTGCAGGATAGGGCTTCTGACTCAGCATCTGCTCCCCAGGGCTCCCCCAGGCTGCCCTCATCTCCTTGGTCTTCAAGGCCTGACCTGGCCTGGCTCCTTATTGTGGACAAGAAGAAGTCTTCTTTGGGTGTACTATCGCCAGTAGCACGAGAGTCCCCAGGAGAGTCAGGCCTCTGGGAACGGATTCTGACAGAGTAGCAATGGCTTTCTCACAGAAACAAAAAGAAGCAGCTATTCTCTAGGGAAGAAAGATTGGTTCCTAGGAGGCCCCTGAGCCTGTGGGAGGAGTTCTAGGCATCCTGGAGAGCAAAGTCTTCCCAGCTCAGCTCCATGTGGGCAGGGCCTAAGGACTACAGAAGGGAACTCTACCTGGGGTGTCTCCAGTCACTTTCCTTTGCAGGGGCTGGGAAACCAGTACTATCTTCAAGAGGCAAAGTCATGTGGGAATGTAGGTGATTTCCAACACTGTCCACCACCTGGTCCATTTTCCCTGCTGCTAACCAGCTTCAGGGACAAATAGCCTCCCAAATAATTTAAGGGAAATGCTGAGAACAGTCTAGGACATGTTCTTGTTTTTAGGTTTCTGTGATGGGGTGGGCATGGGAGTGGGGAGAACTCTATCTCCTGGTGTCATGCATTTCCTGGGCAAGGCCTGCCCTGAGATGGGGAAGTTAGACTAGAAATGATGGGAGTGGGGGAGAGGAACCCAGTCTAGGCTTTAAAAAAAGGCACATAATTCACAAAGGAAATCAAGAACCAAGTGTATTTTGGTGGACAGCAGAACAATTTGCCTTGTGAGTCATTACTCCTTCCTCCAGTCTCTGCCCGGCTGGACCTGAGATTGAGACTGCACTGGATGTCATCTTAGTAGATTCTTAATGCAGAGCTGTTCAATGCAGGGAAACTGCATTCCTGGAGTAGCTGTGGATGGAGTAGGCCTGAGAGGGGCCCTGCCACTGCTGAAGCCTGCAGTTAGAACTTCTAGCCACTGGTCTCCCTGCTGATGTCTCAACAAAAAGGCCAACAAGAGGCTGGAGACCAGGAAAGGGTAGGCAAGGAAGAGAGAGAAGCCATATTATTTGTCTTTCTAGCCTCTCTCTCCTGAAGCCTGGTTTCTTTCTTGCTTCAGGTTCTAGTGGATTATAGAGAAGGAAGAGAGGGGACTTACCAGCTACCGCTTCATTTCCCATCAGGGTCTGGAGATTATTTCTCCCAGCATAGCCAGGTTCTGACTTAATAAACCAGTCTCTGGGACTTCAGGTCTTCAACTGGGCTCCAACTATTTTATCCCTGAGTAGGTAGGGTGGGCAAGAGTCCCAATGGCTTCAGATCCCTCCTTTCCTTGAAAGCTCATTGGGAGAAGGGTGAGGGTAGATGAGCTGATTTGGGCATCCTTCCTTGGATTTCAGCTTTGAGGTTTGGGCCCCTTCCTTAACCCATGGGGCATCCAGCTTCAATAAAATCTCAGCTATGCCCTAATCAGTGTGGGTCCTGTGTCTGCAACTCATGCAGGCCTGCCCTAGGGCCCCTGGAAGTGCTCAGGAACTTAGCAACATTGGGGAAACTTGAAAGGAGTAATCCTGGTTGGTCCTTGCCCCAGGGTTGGTGGCTTCAGGTAAGGAGACAGGGACAGCTGCTGAGGGCTGGGAGAATGAAGGGTATTTCCCATCCTTGTGAGCGGAACTGAGACTAGGCTGCTTCCTCTTTTAGGGTTTTCTGACGTGTTCCCTGTCCCTTCTGCCTCCCCCTTGTTTTCCTGACTTCCGCAGTCCTACTGGCTTTCTTTACCCTTGGGCCCCAGGCCCCACCCTGGGATTCTACAGGTTTCTGTTGAGGGACCTAAAATGGCATATTCCAGTTCATTCAGAAATGATTAGGGAGCACATGCCCAGAATCTGGCAATAGGCCTGGTTGGGCTTGGTACTGGCTTGGCACCCAGACCCATGGCCATGCCAGGGCCTCCCTTAGAAACTTACTCTTTGTTCCACTGGCCCCAAGAGCCAGAAGGTAGTCACAAGAGCCAGCAGTGCATGAGCTGGCCTTTTCCAGTCCTTTGCCAGGGCTGTTCTCCTGCCTGAAATACCTCCCCCCACCCCTAGTTACCTCTAGTCTCCATGACTGGCTCAACTTCCATCTTTCCTGTGGCTTCCCTCAGGACTCTGGACTTGACGCCACTAATTTTGATCCTAATTATAGGTGGCCATGTTTCCTTCATTTGTACTGTTCTCCAAATAGGCTGAACCCTTGTAGGCAGGGTTATGTCTTATAGGTCTTTAGTGACTGCTAAAAATGGAGGACATAAGAGGTGCTTAATAAATGCCTGCTGAGTAAAGAAGAAACACCCAGTGTGGCCATGAAAGGTTGCCTTGTCTAAGAGAAAGATGCCCAGGTGAACTGAGAAGGAGCAGAGACACTGCTTGCACAATACACAGTCTATAGAGCACAATGCATTTCCATGTACTTTACTGTACCTTGAGTTTTGTGGCAACGTAGTGACATGGGGATTATTATTGGCCTGTTTTACATATGGAGAGACTGAGGGTCAGAGGGATGGCATGCTTTGCCTAAGGCTGCACAGCTGGCCACTTAATGCACTAGAGCCTGGGTAGAGTCTGAGGCCTCCCAGATGCAGCCTGACATCAGGGCTTAGTGGGATGAGGGTTGAAGACTGTAAAATAGGGTCTTAGTTTTGATCTGTCTCGCCATGTTGTGTGGCTATGAACTAGTCATTTCACCAATGTGGGCATATATTTCTGGAAACTGAGAGACTAGACTCCTTCTCCAGGGTACCTCTCTTACCTGAAAGGGAAAAAAATCTTATCTGTTTTTTTTTTTTAATCTCTATATTCTCAGTGTTTAGCATAGGACCCGACATATAGTAAGTGTTCAATAAACAAAAAATACAAGTACAAAGTGTAGTGGTAACTTTGTAACTTAGAGGTAACAGTTGAAAGTTGACTGACTGCTGCAGTTTCTTTAGATCCCAATGGTCTAGAATTCTAGATATCACTCTGGATTTCTGACCAGCATCTAAGACTGGACTATTCTCAACCAAACCGTTTTTTTTTTTACCAGGAAGGCAAAACACTAACATTTGCTGAGCACATATTTATTTAGTGCAGGGCAGGGCTCCATCTGCACAGCCTCACCTCATTCTCACAGCCTCACAGGTAAGGAATCAGAGGCTCAGAGTCTGATTAAATGATTTGCTCAAGGCCAGGCAAGAATGTATTTTCTTTATAATCCTTTGTCTTCCACATCTAGCTTCTGCCTATATTAGTGGCCTCTTTGAACTTCCAGGTCCCCGTGGAAGCAGACTCCTCCCTCTGTCTCTAATCTCTTTTCTGGATGCCCTGGGCCTCTCAGAATTAGGCTTCCCAGGCCCTGTCTTCAGCTTTGAGCTTCTCACTGACCTATCTTCATTCTTCTATTTTTTATATGTCATTTGGCCTCCAAATCATCAAATTCTGCTCATTCTTCATGCCACCTCAACTTTTACTTCTCCAGGGTACCTTCTTTAAGACCTTTGGGTCTTGTTGTCTTCTGACTTATAAGTACTCTGTGGCTCCCCTAATTTAGTTACTGATGATCCCCTTGTATTCATTCATTCATGCAGCGTCTATGATACACCAGGAACTGTGCTAGGCACCATGGGAGAATCTAATTGCTCTTGAGATTAACCTTGTTCTCTCCTGTTTGAAGGGCACTTCTTGCAGGCAAAAGTCAGGTCCTATACCTTTTCTGAGTCCTCTATGGTACCTTGTATAGCTCTGGCCATAGCCAGAAACTCTTAAGGAAATTATATTGAGGGATTCCTCAGGTCTCTTCAGGGAATCTTGGGCTTTGCTTCATCCCTGGTCCAATTCTGGGTGCTCTGAAAACCAAATCTTCAGTTTTTCTCTCTCCATCCTCAATCATGTTTAACCCTATGCCCATCATGAGACACAGATCTGTAGACAGAGTACACAGTGACTTTTTCTATTTAAGGAATAACTTAAGGGATGGTCAAAAGCATGAAGGGGCTGGGAAGGTGAGGAGGGCTCTGCTCTCTTGTAGATCCCCTATTAGTCATCCTGACCTTGCTCCACACCACTGGCCATGGAGCACCCCATATCTACAATGCCCCTCTCTCTGCCCCAGGGGTCTGAGAACCAAAAAGGAAGCTGATGGGAGTGTCATTGCTATATTTTTAAAACTGCTTAGTGATCAAAACACAGTGATAGTTAAGAGGATCTGGTACAAAACAGGAAGCCAGTGGCGTGGCAAATTCTTACACTTAAGGACCAGAAGTGAAAATGTTTTGTCTGCCCAGAGTAGCAGCAGGCCAACAAACAACAGGCGGGCAGCTCTGGAGGCCAAGGCTGTGGTGGACTCTGTGTCTCCTGCATTTTTACCTGCAGAGCCATGGAGGTTGTCTCCCCTCCCCAAAGCCTAGGATGACTTTATCATATATAAGCAGGGAGCCATTGGGAGGAAGATGTGCAGAAAAATGTCAGAAGCCTCATCTTCCATTTTTGCCCCAGTAGCTGGTAGGCCCCAGGTGCCTTATTTGTATAAAGCTGCCAATGGATGTGGGGACTCTAAAGTCACTTCCAGCTGTGAGGCTATTTCAGAGCATGTGTGACTTCAGTTCCACAGAGCTGGGGTGGGGGGGATGGTGATTGGCAAGAGGTAGTCAGGGACACCTGTGTGTGTAGGTGGGTGAGTGTACACACGTGTGCATGTATGTATACTGCAGAGGCCAGCCAAGGATGAGAGGGATCATATCTTCTTTTTTTTTAATTTTTATTTTTCAAGTAGAGTTTACATTTGATATTATTTTATATTAGTTTCAGGTGTATAGCATAATGATTACACATTTATATAATTTACAAAGTGATAGGATCATTTTCTTGCTCACTGTATTCCCAGAGGGCCTGCCCATGACAGGTGCTGAATAAATGTTTGCTGAAGGAGTGAATGACTACATGTCGAATATTTTCATGGTCCTTTGCCTTACCTCCTGACCACATCCCCTTTATTTAGGCTTCCTGTTTGGTCTGTAGCCTTGAGTTCCTACAACACTCAAGAGCTGTAGGATGACAATAGCATGGAAGGGACTAATCACGGTATTAAGCTAAGAAGATGACAACCCTGAAAATAAAACCTAAAGTCAAATTTATATACAGCTCACTTTCTTTTGGGCTTAGTCTAATCTCTCAAAGCATCCATTCAGCCTCAGGCTACCATTACCACAGTTGTTATCTCATGTTTCCATTATACTCCTTCAATTCTTTCATATGCTTTTCCTTGTGAGGAAATTCATTCATTCATGTATTCATTTATTCATCAAAAATTTATTGAGCAACCTCTAGTGTGTGTTAGGTATTGGTTGGGTGTGAAGGATACAGAGATAAATCAAGAGCAGTTATTATTCTTTAAGAGCTCACAGGGAATTGCATATAGTATATTGAATATAGTATATTCAATGACACCAATATGTCCAGGGCATTAAGAGAGCAGTTAGATTTAAGATTACTCTCTCCATCTGATAGGTGAGAAGACTGAGGCCCAGAGCTGACACACAGCCTTATGTCAAAAGAAGAGATAGTGGCTGAGCTATATGAGCCTAGAACCCAGGTCTCCTGAGGTCCTGTCCAGCCCAGCTTTCTTTCCATGCTCTGGGTCTATTGCCTCTTCTTGCTTGCCATTGGGGCATCTCCAGACCAACAACCTTGCCTTGGAAGTCCATTTAGCCTGAGTGAACTGATAAGACATTCATTCCATGTGAGTGTCCTGCTGTCTTTACTCAATTACATCATGTGACACAGTGCTTGTTCTACTACATGTGTTGTCCCTTTGCCCCAGATTTGGACTGTGTGCCCAAATCATATAATCTTTCAATTTTGGAGAGAGTCTCCCAACCCCACTTAGCATAATTTAATAAATCACATATCTTACTCCTTTCAGTTCAGTCTAACAAATGTGCATTTAACACCTTAGCTTGGCTGAATGGCACTTCTCTGCACCCTCTAGACCTCTGCATATGACTCTATCACAGCACATACAGTAAATGCCCTGCTTCACATCCCTTTGGCCTCACCTCCAATTCTAGCCAATTCCAAGTGGGCTATAATTTGCTCTGTCCTGATAAGTCTTATCTCCAGTGCTCACTACACATCACTTGCTTTCTGCCCTGGCTTCTCTTGTGTACCAGCAGCTTGAGAGTGGAGGTGAGCCAGCACTTCCAGGAGAAGCTTCAACCAGCAGGGTTCAGGAGCTGATGGATCAGAATTTCTCCTGTCAATACTCAGGGGGAAAATTGGAAGAGGCCTCTTTTTGCTCCAAGGAGCATTCTAGTGGGATCAAGGCCCAGTTGCTCCCAGCTTGACCAACTTAATAATACACCCCTTTTTCAGCTTTTCCTTCTCTCCTGGTCCCTCACTCTTACTATTTGTCATCTTTCAAATAAACTACCTGCCTACAGTCTTTGAATCAGGTTCTGCTTTGGGAGGAGCAATCTAGGCTAAGACAGAACTTACCACGTTACATTGTAAGTCTATATTTATTGACTTATCTGCTTGTTTTTTCATTCATTCAACAAATACCAACTAAGTATCTACTATATACCCTAAGTTGTGGGAATCCAAGAGTGAACAAAAAAGATAAAGTCTTTTCCTTCATAGACCTTATTGGGAGGAACAAACTATGAGCAAATAAACACATTAATAGGTTATATAATTTCAGATAAGTGCTCTGAAGGAAAGAAGCTGAGGCTAGAGAGGGCTGGAAGGGAGATTGGAAGGATATTTGAAATAGGGCGGTCAGCAAAGACCTATCTAAAGAAGTTCCATTTAGAAGACATTTAAGTAAAATGAGGAAGGAATTCAGAAAAATACCTGGGAAGAATAAGAGCAAATTCCCTGAGGTGGAAGTGAGCTGAAGCAGAGTGGGCAATGGGGAGAGGGCAGGAGATGTGTTGGGAGAGTTGGCAAATACAAATTCATCTGTATTTTACCTCTCATTTGGATCAAAGGCAAAGGAGGGGGGTTTCAGCAAAGGAATAACATGACTTGAATTCTATTTTATAAAGATTATGCTGGCTTCTGTACCAGATTAGGTATACTGCACAGAACACACTCTGTTAGATTAAGGGTACAGAACTGGAAGCAGAGCGACCGTAAAGGGATATACGGTGGTCCATGTGAGACATAACTAATTGGACCAAAATGATAGTGTGGGGATGATGACAAATGGTTGGGTTCACCATATGTTTAAAAGGTAGAGCTGATAGGACTTACCCGATAGATCAGTGGTAGGACGTGAAGGGATGACTCCTGATGTTTGTTCTGAGCAACTGGGTGAATGGCGACACTATTTACTGAGGAGGGGAAGACTGGCAGACAAATGAGTGTGTGAGACAGCAAGAGTTATGTTGTAGACATTATGATTTTGAGATGCATGCTAGACATCCAAATGGAGCTGCTAAGGAGGAAATGGAGTTCAGGGGAAAAGCTCTGCTGGGATATTTGGAAGTCATCAACACCTAGATGGCATTGAAAGGTATGGACCAGATAGGGACAGTAGGGAGCAAAGGGTCAAGTTTAATAGAATAAGCATCAAATGATCAAGTTCTTCTCTGAAAGACTTACTCTCAAACTTGAAAGTATAGGGAATTCACCTGCAACTTGATCTCCTGTAACTTGTTTACCAAGCGGGTCCCTGGGAACTAGCATTCAGAACTTCTGGGCCTTGAGAAGAAACTTAGGAAAAAAGAACCCACAAGTGATTATGAGGCAGATGATACTTCCAGGGTTGGGGTGAGCAGGTAATAGGATCCTGAAGGATATTTCTGTTCTCTCTAGGACCATTATGAGGCCTTAGCTTGCACTAACCCCACCTCCCTGTACAGGTAGAGGTATACAGGTATGGCACCCTATAAGCAGACCTTTGCTCATTATGTATCAGTCTGCTCCAGGCACCCCTACCCATGCTCACTCCAGAGTTTACCACATCTACAGATAGATTAACTAAAAACTCTCAGATGCACTCTTGTGATAGGCTGCAATTGGCTCCAATGAGGCTCCTGGCTAGGGTCTGTAAGATAGGTTCCAAAAACAAGCATGGCTGCAATTGGCACCAATGAGGCTCCTGGCTAGGGTCTGTAAGATAGGTTCCAAACACTAGCGTGGCTGCTATCACTCAAAGAGCAAAAGAAGGGTAGCTTGATTTCCTTCAAGACAAAGGTAATCAGGTGAGTATTCTAACTGCATTTTGGCTGCAGGGTGTGGAGGGTTTGCTGTTCTTCTCCACACTGTTTTCTTATCTACACACCAGAGTGTGGGCTCACCCATCAAATGAGTCATAGTGAGCACAAAGGCTTTCTCATCTGAATCCCCATCCCTGAGCCCTCACCCAGTGCAAGGTCTGCCTTGCCAACTGCTGAAGGACCTTTCCCTTAGCTGACTTGTCATGTCAAAGCCAGAACTCACCATCTTCTCTTCCCCCAAAACTTGCCTCCCTTCCATGTTCATATGTCACTATTTTCATAATCCATGTTTGAGTGAGATTAGTACCTCTGATTCCTGCTCTTTCACTCTAGCCTGTCATTGAGTTTTGCCAATTCTCCCTTCATATGTTTGTCAATTTCTCTCCATTCCCACGGTCCCTGCTCAATTTTGTCATTTAATTGGATTATTGTTTAAGCTTCTGTTATGAACTGAATGTGTGTGCTGTCCACCAAATTCATAAATTGAAGCCCTAATCCCCATTGTGATGGTATTAGGAAATGGGGCCTTTGGGAAGTGATTAGGGTTAGATGAGGTCATAAGGTTAGGACCCCATTATGGGATTAGTGTCCCTATAAGAAGAGAGAGACCAGAGTACCCTATTCCCCTCTTGCATGCTCATGCATGTGCTCTGTTTATCCCTCCCCTTCTCCCCCTCTCCCCTACTGTCTCTATCTCTCCCTCTACCCCCCTTTCTTAACTCTCTCCCTCTGCCACGTGAGGACAAAGGGAGAAGGGGGCATCTGTAAGCTAGAAAGAGAGCCCGCACCAAGAACTATATCATCTAGCACCTTGATCTTGCACTGCCCAGCCTCCAGAACTGTGAGAAAATGCCTGTTGTATAAGCCTGTTGTTATGGCAGCCAGTGCTCATTAAGAAACTCTTCCACTCAGTTTCTCTGCTGTTAAAAAACAAAATCCACCTGAGTAAATTTGAAGATGTAATTGGCTTTATTAAGCGATTCATGAATTGAGCAGTGTCCTATCTAGCAACTAAAAGGGTAGTCTGAGGAGTTGTAGAAAATGAAAGGTTTTTATAGAAAAATGTGTGGCAAGGAAGCTATTAACAAAAGGAAAGAAGGGATTATATTATAGACCAGAACATATTTGGGGGGAAGGGAATGGCAAGGGTTTTAATCATGCAGATTGCTTCTTCCTTGGGGGGTGGGTGGGGTAGGGGGATAGGGAGTGGGGGTGGGGGTTGGAGAGGGTCCAGGTGATAGATTACCTTACTGGTGCTTGACCAGAAAATCCCCAGACTGGTTAAGATTATGTTTTGGGAGAGGTTGAAACAGCAGTTAAGTCAAGTATTACTCTTGGCTTGGTATCATGGGCTTTAGCACAAGTGTACTATTTGGGGCCTATGATTTTCTTTTTAACACTGCTTCCTGCCTCCATTCCTTATGTGAAATATTAGTTTCTTTCATGGCACTTATCACTGATTGTAATAATATCTTTGTTAGTCTGTTTATTAGTTTGATGTTTATCTTCATAACAAGGTGGTGACCTCCATTAATCTGTGTCTCTCTTGTTTACCACTCTGGACCCAGAGCTATGTACCATGTCTGGCACATAGTAGGTGCTTAATAATATGTTTCTGGAAGAAATGAAATGCTGACTACAAAAAAGGCCTTCAACTAGGTCTCTGCAGTCCTGTCCCTTTTGACTCATGCCAAAGTTCTTTTTTAAAAACACTAATTTCAGCTGACTTACCCCTTCCTTGTCAGAGTGTTTATTGGGTCCCCCCACTCCTTTTGAATGTTTATTGGAGCTAGGTAAAGTTAAGATCAAGCTTTTAGTGAGGTGCTGTATGTCATTAAGAGAAATGCATTTAATTTTAAATTGTGGATTTGCTTTAAAAGAAACCCCCAAACTCATGAGCATGACAGGAAATAGATGAGTCATGCCTCCCACTACTTAGTGCCTTCTAGGTTGGGGCTTGATACAATCAGCACTAACTGCTTGAACCTGTCTCACACAGTTACCAGGGTATTACTCCAGGTGGGCACAGCCTTTCTCTGCCATTCACATGCAGGGCTCAGAGAACTTCCACCAATAGTGCAATGTGGACTCTGTGGTGTGACCAACCATTCCTAAAGATTGTGTGTATTCTGTGACAATGTGTGCTCCAGGACTGAGTGAGCAGGGATGGAGGAAGGCAGGGCAGGCTCTTTGACTACAACTATTTACAAAGTTGGGAAAACACGGTTTAATAGAATTTCATCATCCGTCAATGTTGGTCTATTTCCCTCTTTCCTTACTAAGAGGAAGTTCCATTAGCTCATAGAAGTACAGAATCACACATTCCTCAGCCTGGAAAAGCCCTTGAAGGAGGTTACTCAGTTTAAGAACAAATGGGGGCCTGCTGCTGGGGACTTTAATCCAAATTCTGGAGAAGCCTGGAAGTGTCTTACCACCCGCTGTTTGGAAGAACTCTCTCAATGTCTCCCACAGCCCTGGCTGTGCTGGGCAGTCTGAGGGCAGCTTAAAAGCTGAGAAGACCCAGCCAGAGCTCTGACTCCCTTCCCTTCTTTCAGCTGCCCTGCCATTTCCTCTTCCAACCACACTGGCCTGGTTTCCTGAATTTGATGCCTCTTATTTATTGAGTCTTTATATTCACCTCTTGTCAGCCTTCATCCAACCTGCCTCAGGGGCTTTTTCATTAGAGTAGAAGCCATCTCCAACACTCATTTCCAGGACAAAGTGACCAACCCCACATCTTACCAACCTGACAAGGAGGCCTCCAGGGCAAAAGTCTGAGTAGGTCCCAAATGGTGTGATATTAGTCAAGTTCTCTGAAGATGATAGGATCAGTGCTTCCCCAGAACCAATTATTATCTGAGTGAAAGGCAAGAGGCATCCTCCCAGGATCCAGGCTGGGACAAAGAACAAAGTGCACCAGAGACTCGGGCCATGAGCGCTGGGTTTGCTCCACCCCATGGGCTGAGCTTGGGAGAGACTCAAACCCACGCACGTGTGGCTTTTCGTGGAAGGAGCAGACTGCTTTTAGAAGAGAATGATCGCTTCCGTACTTATGAGAAGTACCCCTAGAGGCACCTCCAGTCCAGGGGAGCAGCTGGCTCCAAGAAGGTCTTGTTTGCTGTCTTCCTGGAGGGGAGGGGCTTCCGGGATCTCCTTTCCAAGTTATCAGAATTTACACCCAAAACATTGTGTTATACTTTTCACCCTTTTCTTTTCAGACTTCTGAAAGAACCCCCTGTATACTCTTTCATTTATGTGCATTTTCATGATCTCTCTCATTACATTACAAACTCTTTACATGTCTTTACATTATGTTCCATTAATTACATGTACTTTCACTACATACATTTTCATTATCTTTTATTTTCACCTGTTTCCAAGAAAAATCGTCCATTTCCCTTATAGCCAATGACAGCTATTTATGCATAGACCACCATGTGTCTGTCAATTATTATTCCCAGTTTATAGATGAGGAAACTGGAACTTAGAAAGGATCAGAAATTTGCCCGAGGTCATAGACAATAAATGTTAGCCTGAGGACTTGTACCTGAGTCTGTACGATTTGAGCCTGAGTCTTTAGTCCTTAAAGTAACATCACACATCTTATTATCATTCCTCAATTACCCACAGCTTGAGTCCTCCACCAGCCACTGTGTCATCAGAAATCTGACTGGTTTCACACAATTCCCGTAGCCTTGACAATTTATTGAAATAAAAAAATATATCACAGTATTCAAGTCACATTCACATCCACTTTGTCAGTGGAACTTCACATCCCTGAAACAAGTCAGGCATTGTTTTCTAGTTTTACAGATGAGGAAACAAAGGAGGACAAGTGACTTTCCCAAGGTCGCATGGCTAGAAACAACGGAGTCTGAACTAGAACTTCTAGGCTCTTGAAACATGCATAATTCTTCACTGCACTATTTTGCTTCAATAAATAAAAGAATAAATAAATAAACCTTCCAAGGGAACCTTGAGGAATCATTCTTCAAGCCTAAGTTTCCAGAGGGAGTTGTTACCATGCTGTCACCTAGAGATTCTTGGCAGAGTGAAAAGGTTCTGGCTGGATTCCTTAGGCCAGAATGTCTAGTCTCAGAATGCCACAGAGAAATGCAGGGCCATGGGATGACTTAGGGGGGCATACCCTAGGCCAGCTTTGAATTTAGATTCCAAACTGACTTGGGGAAGCTGGGCCCAAAGCTGCCCCCTTTCAGTGACCAGCATCTGTAGTTCTCTTAGCATGATGCCATGGACTTCTGCTGGATCTGTTAGCCCTCAGTCTGAGAAAGAAGCAGGCTCTATGTAGACAAGGGTTCCGCAGTCCACTTCCTCCCAGCCCAAGATCAGATGCAATTAGAGATATCCCAGAGGCTAGCTTGGCTAGCATCCAGCCTGGAGGGCCCCTTATTTCACATATGGGGTAACAGGCCCTCTGAGAAGTGGCTGGTCCAAGGTCATGCAGCTGAACACTGAGAGAGCAGACATCACAGTCCAGTACCCTGTCCTGTGGGTCTGTAGCTGGATGTCAGCTGCAAACACAAGTATAGGTCCCAACCCTGACTCTCTGGGGCAGACAAGCTAATGCCTAAACCCAGAGGCTGCCTGAGGGGCTGAGTTTTGACCAATATAAACAATCATTGTTTCTCTAGAACTGTTGGCAAATGCAGGGGCCAAAGGGTAGGGACAGTGAGTGGCTTGGCCACTGCAAGTACTTGAGGGGGATGCTGCTCTATTTGCTGGAAAGAGGAAGATGTCTGCATATGAACACGAGACATCCCCAGAGGGATGGGTTCTGAGCCAAAATACTCTGCTGGGTCTCAGTTCCTTTCATCTCCCTGTGGCTCTATAACAATGGTTGATGGATTGATTGGCTGACCAGGGCAGCCACACCTTAAGATCTTCCATGACAAGCTCCCTACCTGGGAGGCCTTCCAGTGGAGTTTCTCTAAGTGACCATCCCAGCCTCATGGTCAGCTAATTATTCACTCAAGAGATAACACTCAGTCTTTGCTCCTTCTTTTTCCCCCTAGAAATGACTCCTGCTGTGAGGCCCTGAAGCCTGTATCCTCCCAGCCTCCATCTTGCTAGAGGCCCTGACACATGGCTGGCTTAGTCGGGGAGGCCTGGATCTGAGATGACTTCAGCTTGGCAGGCTCACCACAACTCCAAAAAACCTCATGATTCCAAGAGCAAACAATCTTTATCATAGAGAAAGAGTTTTGAGGAGGGGAGGAGGTCTCTGCCTCACACTTCTGAGCTCTACCAGAGTCCACAGGGCCCTGCCTATAGAAAAGGCCACCCACACACTCTGCACCAGTGTAGTGAGATGGTTTCCTTCTGCCTGGGCACCTAGGCCAGCCCTGCTGAGCCTGGCTAGGGCTGGCCGAACTGGGCTTGCAGAAAAGTGTCTAGACTGGCATCATGTTTGACTTCTGACTTCTGGGGCCTCTCCAACTAGTCCAAGCAGGACAAGGCTGAAATCAAAAGCACCATCTTAGCCTGAGTCAGTCATTTGAGTGCAGGCTGGAGTTCAGTGGCAGGGTGACCAGGTCTGAGTCAAAGCTGCCCAGGAGACCATGTGGGGCTGCCACACAGTCCAGAGGGACAAGATCATGGGCAAAGTTCCAGTCGAATGTTCCTAGGTCACCACAGCTGGTCAAGCCCAGAAGTGACCATTTTTCAGTTGGTTGATTCCACTGTCCAGTTGGGGCCTTTGAGGGAGCAAGAGTCATTTCTGGGTGACTCTGTTTCAAATAGCCCTTGGCCAGGGCTTGTGGAGGCCAGCTGTTCTTGACATCCAGGCACATTCTGTATTTGAGGCCAAGGTCACTTGTTGAGGAGGACTCTTCCTCCAGGCAGTCTGCCTTGGCTGCCCTCTCCTCTGTGCCTCTCGTTTGTTTTAGGTAGCCCTGAAATGCCACCGTGGCTGAGTCTTTTTCCTCAGTCACTTCAGGCTCCAAGGGACTGACATGGCCCAAGGATGAGCCATCCTGTACATCTCCGGGCTGCGCCTCAGAGTTCTTGACTAGGCCAATGCCACTGTCATCCTGGCCCTGGCTATTGCTCTCCACCTGCTGCTCCCAGTTGGGCCCTGTGCCAAGACTCAGGCTGGGCTCCTGCATGCAGATCCCACTGTCTGTGCTGTTGCTGCTGCCACTACTGCAGCTGTTCTCCAGCTCCAGTAGTGCCCTTTTCCCAGAGTCCCCCAGTTTGGACGTGGGGAGCAGGGAGGAGGAACTGAGGCTCTTCAGTTTGTAGTGATGGCTTGGCACTGCCAAAGCCACTGTCTGTGCTGCCGTGTAGCTCCGAGTTCCTAAGCTCTGGGGACACCTTGGGGAAGGCCTCTTCATCAAGGGGATGAATGGTGTCTTGGGTGTCTGGGCCAGGAAGCTGTTTGATGAGACTGAAGGGACTAGACTTCTTGAAGACCTGGAGAGGAAAGAAAGGATTGGGTGAGGCTGAGGGTCACCTAGAGGAACCTACTCCAGTGTTGCTGTGGGAGGCCAAGTACTACAACAAAAGAGGACTACAGAGCTTGGAGTACACAGCCATTTGTTCTTTTTGTTTTGTTTCAGAATCAAGTTTTCCTCCTAATGCAATTCTCAGTTTGGCTCAGGCCAGATACATAAGAAGCCAGTATTCTCAGAGCCCAAATGAAATGACAAGCAGAAGGGGACCTGCAGGGAATGGTGAATAATCTCAATTGCTGTGCTTTGCAAACCTGAGAGCAGGCTGGACTCATCTAGATCTAGAAGTGTCTTTCAAACACTTTTGACTATGACTTCAAAATAGCAATGTGTTACTTAATAACCTGCATGTAAGTAGCCCATAAATATATGACTCATATACAAATAACTGAAACTAGTTTGACAAAATAATACTTATTACTACCAGTGATCTGTTTATTCAATTCTATTCAATTCAATTCTATCTCATCCTATCCATTTCATTTTTTAAAATGCTGGATGTGAGACATCAAATTAATTTTTCGACTCCCTGAGTTGCACAAATGCAGGGTGGCTGCAATGTGGGGCAGTGGAACAAGCACAGAACTAGTAGCCGCAGAGGACATTAACTGCCGAGGTCCTCAGGGAAATCACTTAACTCTGGCTCTTCTGTCCCAGCCATACTAGTGTTCTTTCTGCTCTGGAACACATCAGCACAATGCTGTCTCAAGGCCTTTGCACGTGCTACTCTTTATAGTTGGAATACCCTTTTCTCAGTGCTTTGCATGTCTGTGTCCTCCTCACCGTTCAGCTTTCAGCTTTCAACTCGGATGCCGCCTCCTCAGAGAGGCATTCCTGGTCACCCTTGCTACAGTAGTGCTTCAGACACTCTCTCCACATTAACTTAGTTTACCTCTTCCCAGCACTTAATTACTGGAATTATTTTTTAACTTGTTTTCATCTGTCCTCTTCTGTCCCCAACCCCAACATGCACATACACGCACAATCACTCCCCACCTCCAAACTCCTTAAGAGCAGTTGCTATCTAGACTTGTCAGCCACTCTGTTCCCAAAGCTTAAACTGAGCTGGCACATAGTAGGCATTCAGAAGGTTTGTTGACTGATTTACTGACTCACTGTTGCACATCTGCCCTCATTCTCTTTGTATGTAATGACTCTAATACAACTCTTATTGCTTGAGTTTCTATTAATATAACATGCCTTGGTGATTAAAGAACCAAACTTCATGAATTCAAATCCCACCTCTACTTCTTTTCAGCTGTGTCACTTTGGCTAAATTAATTATCCTTTCTGTGCTTTAGTTCCTCACCCATAAAATGGAAATAATGACAGTATCTGTCTCCTCATGTTGCAATTAATGCATGTAAAGTGCTTAGAACAGAGCCTAGTATATAGGAAGCACTAGAAAAATATTTGGTGAATTGAATTTTACTCTCCAGTATTACTGTTTCTATTTCCTAGAGGAGAAAATTAAACCTCAGAGAAGGTAAGTGATTTTCCCAAAGTAACACAGCACCAAAGAAAAAACCTGTAATTTGTATGCAACTGTCCTGATTTGAAATCCCCACTTGTCCAATATTACTTACCTTGATATATTGTTGAAGAATCAAATCAAAGCAGCTAATGAATGTGAAAAAGCTAAGGAATGTGAAGGTGGTCTGTGCACTATAAGTTGTTCATAAAGCTAGTGATGACCATGATCATTAGATAAATGAATTGGGCTGTATTTGTCTTGAGGGCGAAAAACTCAAGAGCAACTCAATTCTGTAATCCAAATGTATAGAAGGAACAAGAAACCTGAGGTTGCCTGTAATCTCCTTCGGCATTTTTACCTATGTCTATTTCAATGGTCTGTAAGAAAGTTAATAGTTTATAGGACCACCTCACCTGGCTGTAACCAAGCTCCCCTGGGACCAGGGGCCACATTAATCAGCATGTCCTAGGTGCTCAGTAGCTGTAGCTCAACTGCTACCACATTTACTCTTTTCCTATATACTTTTCCTGATGCCTGACTAAGAACCTCCTGTCCAGTATACCAGGACCACCCTTCTCCACTTCTCTGCTTTATAGTTATCCATCCTGAGGGCAGGCCCCATGATGCACTCCTCTCTATATCACTTCATCCAGCTCCAGACCCTGCACACAGAATATACTCAAAGTTCTCATCAAACAGGCCAATGCATATGTTTGTAGACCTGAATCTCCTCACAGCACAGAGAAAGAACAATGAGCTACATACTTCAGCTAGACACAGGAAGTACTTTATAAGCACCTAAGGCTGGAAGGGGCTGCCTGTTCCCAGTTTCCTTGTCATACCTCCTTACCAGAGCCCTGCAGCTAGGAACACAGTTCATTTTTGCCTGGACAAAGATCCTAATTAGGCCAGGCAGTCCCACCCCTCTTCTTTCCCTGCCTCCCCACTTCCTGGAGTTCTTACTCAAAATAATTTCAGAGGGTCTTTGTCTCTCTCCTTATTTTTCCTAGAGACCCTGGGATTGCTCTGCTGGGTCTCCTTCTGGATGTGAGCCAGTAGTGGGGGCGGGGGGGGGGGCAACCTTTGAAACAGCCTGAATCCCAGGCCAGAGAGAGGCTGAGGTTTGGAAATGCCACTCAGTGCTGCAGGTTAAGTTTTGGAGTCTTGCTTACCATGATTGAAGCATTTTTCAAAACTGTGTAGCAAAAGGAGATACTCAGGGAGGGGTTGGAGACTCTGACTTCTTCCAAAATCCCCTCTTCTCCAGCATCACCTTTCCCTCTGCTCTCCCACTCTGAGGGCAGCCCAAGGGCCAGCACCTCCAGCCCTGTGTTCTTTCCCTTCCAGAGTACCTATCACCAACCACTGTGGGTGGGAAAGACTGGGTTCCATCTCGGCTCTTCTTGGCTGTGTAACCCTGCGTCTGTAACAATCTCTCTATGCCTCAGTTTTGTCACTTGTCAAATGAGGACAGTAAATATACCTGAATCAGAAGTACTAATGCACAGGGGCTGGTCCATGGCCAATTACTAGTATTTGGTAACCAACTGATACGTGGGGGGTTGGGACTACTCAGTACATATCTTATCTGGGTCATTAGAAGGAAACCTTCTCAGCACTAGGTTTATGGTCAAGTTTTCCCTCTGCCCCAGGTGCTTAATGAAGGTGCTTTCTGATAATGTCAAGGCTAAGGGAAGGGACTACCTATGAGGGAGCATCTGTCTCCTGGAGTCCTGGTGTGGCTGGGAAGGATGGGGTAGTGACCTCCCTGTGAGACTTACCAGGACAGCAGGCAGCTTTCTCCGGCGCCGCACGTACAGCTGGAGGGCCAAGAGGTAGGTCAGGGCTCCACAGAGCAGCGGGACGAAGGTGAAGAAGATGCTGAGGTTAGTCACGGTGAAATCTGCAGGCCAAGAGAGATGCATTTGAGGCCAGGCCCTGTGGGACAGTCAGTCCTCAGGGATCTCATGGCTATTCTCTGGAGCCACTCAGTGAGTGACCCAGGTGACCCCCACTGACCCAGGCTACCTCTAGACCACAACTCTAGATGTATCTGGGTTCTTTGGAATCGCTGCCTGGTCTCTGAACCTTGGCCCTGAAGGATTTCCTCACTATACACATTGACTGCTGCCAGCTCTCTGCACTCATACTATAGCAGGCAAAACAGTGAGTCAGGATGGTACAGCAGGTAAGTACAGAGACTTTGGCAGCCAGATCTGGGTTCAAATCCCAGTCCCACCACTTACTAGCTATGAGGCTATGAAAATTCCTCAGCTTCTCTGAGCCTTAGTTTTCCCATCTGTAAAATGGGGGAAATAATGGTACTTACTACACAGGATGGTTGCAAAGTACACAGCACTTACCATCTACCAAATCCTTTACTTATGTTATTTGATCCATATAACAAACTTAGGAGGAAAATACTATTATCATCCCTATTTTTATAGATTAGAATCCTGAGTCCCAGAGAGGTCAAGTAACTTGCCCAATGTCATCTACCTCATAAGTGGTAAAGCAGGGATTTGACCCAGATCTCTACACAAAGTTATTTCTTCTATCAGTGAATAAAAGCAGAAAAGGGTCTTAAGGCTGCCTGACACCCAGATGATGCTTTACTCTGCTTAAATGAGAGGAAGGCTTAAGTGACAATGAGCTTTCGAGTACTTTGGAAATGTAAGGACTCACTTTGGTCTTTGCAAGACCCTGCCCACACTGGACTGGGAGCTCCCAGTGCACTGACTGTTGGCATGATTCTTTGGGCACTGGTCATATGCTGTCCTGAGATTTAAGTTACAGCTTTCTCTAGGCACATCCTGTCCAGTCTGAAAGATCCTTGGGGCAGGACCATGGCCTTCACATCCCAAATCCCCTTCCCCTTCCAAGTGCCTGGCTGAGAAGCTGGCAAAGTATTTGTTGACTTTAGCAGCTGTGGTGAGGAGTCAGCTAAGTTCTGCTTCCTCTAAGGGGGAGGTAAGGAGAAGGCCCTTTGTGCCCTCAACTCTAACAGAAGACAGCAGAGGACTGTAACAAACAGGAACTACCACAGCTGACTGAGGGTGGCCTGGGGGGTTCCTAGGAAGCATAGCTGTGCTCAAGTGGAAGTATCTGCAGAATCAGACACTTGGCTCTGCCACCGTGCCCTAAGAAGTAGCTTAAATACGCTGAACCTCAGTTCCCTCATCTCTAAAATGGAGACAGTAGGAGCTCTCTCACAGGGCTGTGTGAGGGTGGAGAGCTTTGTGGGGAGTGCCTAGCACAGTGCCTGGCATCAGCAGTTTTTTGGATTTTGTAAGACACTTCCTGTGAGACCCTCCCTGCCTGTCACCCCTTAAAACAGCAGCCCTGACCAACTCACACTGACGAGACAGCACGATGCACTCCTCCTCGGACCATATCCCTTTGTTCACTCGGGAGCCCACAGAAGGTTTCACCTTGACACAGAACTCTCCCACCTCTCCGGGGACAGAGAAGTTGAAGTTTTCATGTTTAACCTTCTTGTTTGTGAACTGAAATGAAAACAGTGACAGCAATGAACAAAATATCCTTGTTTCCTGAAGCATGAAAGCTGGGAGCTGGAGGGGCCTTTAGATGTAATCTAGGCCAATCCCTGTCAGTGTTCTAGTATAACAAACCCTGATTTATCAATGTAGCCAATATCCCTGTGATTACCATGATTTATTTTGTATTACAAAAGAAAAGGAGGTGTTTTAAAGATGCTGAGGACCTTCCTAGAGGGCGCTGGAATCTACTGTGGTAGAAGGCAAAGAGGTTGGATTTTGCAGATTCCAGATCTCCCACTTACAGGGGTGTCCTTGGGCCATTACATAGCCTCTTGGAGCCTCAATTTCCCATCTATAACAATGGAATAAATATCCACCTTCAAGAGGAGAAGAAACAATAGTTACAAAATGTCTCATGTGTTTTGTGACACCTAGTAGGCAGTATCTTCCCTGTCACCTGGCAGGAGCACCAGTTTTAGGGCTGAGGTCATCTCAATTCCCTTCCCACCCCTAAAGCCTCCCTATACTCTACTGGCAATTTCCCCAGCAATGCACAAAAGGCACTCCCCCCCCCACCCCCCAAGGCCCTGTGGCCTTGGAAAATCCCATACCTCATAGTGTCCTGGTACTTTTCGAATTGCAATCTCATACTCGCGGAAGTATGGGAAGATGTTTTCATATGTGTCATTTTTAGGAGCCATCTTGGGCCTGGGGGGCTGGATCTTTCCAAGATGATGCCACTGTGCATCTCTAGCTTGACGCTGCCAACTGTCAGATTCACTGTATGGGGAGGCAAAAACATGAGGCCTGCAGGCTGGGAAGGGCCTGGGTCCCCCACCCATGCCTGGCCTCCAGGGTTGAGTTTTACCCACCCTAAAACCTGGGCCACCTAGCAGAACATTAAGACTTCCTGGAGAGCACATTAAAAATACAGATGCCCTGGGCCCACTCAAGAAACAGCGAATATGAATTTTTGAAGCTGGATCCCAGAAACGTCCAGTATTTTAAACTCACTCCTCAGGTAATATTTTTGCAGCCAGGTGAGCACTGGCCCGCAGGCAGACATTTGGAAACCAATGACCTAGAACATCCTAGACCATCGGTTCTGACTGAATTCTGAAGAGCAGGCTCATCACACAGCACGGTGGGTCCCAGCCTGCAGAATGGGAGAACCCCGTTGTGTTTGGTGCTTGTTCTTTCCTCCTATCCCAGAGAGACTTCCAACTTCTCCTCAGTAGCACTTCCTTACTTCAAAGCCTCATATCCGAAGCCCTGGGAGTTCATCCCTAAAGTGTGTGTGTAGGGAGCTGATCCAATTCTGCCTGCCCTGGGAGTTCATCCCTAAAGTGTGTGTGTAGGGAGCTGATCCAATTCTGCCTGCTGCTTGCCACCCTATGCTGAGTACTTATAGATTTGATTCCTCTCCCAGAAACCTCCAAGTCACAGGCCTGGCCCTCATGACTCAGCTGCCCGAACTCACCCCCAAACTTCTCTTCTGTAGGAAAAACAACTCCAGTTCCCTTTTAAATCTTGAACAACTTGACTGTTTTCATCTAAACCTTCTCCAAAGTCCTGACTCAGGTTTGTTTGAGCAACTAGGTCCCCAGCTAGGAAGCTCGGATAACATGGCGAGCTATGGGAACAGAGAGAAAAGTTCTAGACTAGAGCTTCTGGTTGGAAGGGACCCAAAGCCATGTTCTAGGCCCAGGAAAGGAAAAGCACCATCATCCTTGGAGAAGCGGATTCTCGTGATAGTCCAGTTAGAATGCTGGCTTCCGTCCACTGCCCGGACTTTGGCTCGGTAACCATTGCTATGGTATAGGTCCAGGGTGGCCATGGTGAGATCACAGGACAGCAGCAGGGTCTGGTTACAGCTGGGGATAGACTCCCAGGATGCCGTGCCATACCTGGAGACATATCAAGGTAGGCACTGTCAGAGAAACTTGTGTTCAAACCTATCTCTTTTAAGAGGGAAGAAGTAAGAGGCCAGGGAGGGTGCTCCATGATGGTTTAGCCCTCAGGGTATTTCCTCTAGTGTAGGACATAATTGCAAAGGGTCTACCTTGGTTTGGACCTGTACCAATTTCTCTGTGGTCTTAGGGATTCTTAAATTGGAATAGTTGCTTCCAATTTGTCACTTAAATCCTAACCCCTCCAGGAAGCCTTGCTATCCCCTGAAACACAGCCTAATTTCTCCCTTCCCAACTATTTGCAGTCGTTAGGGTTTCCTTCTTTTTCAACTGTACTATGGGTTATTTTCCTGTTTTTCCAGTAAGATGGAAAACCTAGAGGGTAAAGGCAATACTGTGGCTTTCTCATCCCAGAGCTCCCAGCACACGCTCAGCATATGAGACCTAATCAGTACTTGTCAACTGATGGACATATGCCAGGGTCCTTCTAGTGTCACTTCAAACAAGCAGGTATCTTCCTATATTAAGGCAGTAGAAGGTGATGGATTCATCCACTCCCTCTTTCATCTCTCTCTTTCTCTCATCCCTCTTCCTTACCTCCGGAGCTTCACTTCATAGTAGGTCCTTTCAGACTGATTTGGGATGGGTGTCCAGTGGAGGATGTGGTGGAAAAATTCTGCTTCAAACCACACAGATGGAGGGCTGAGCAGTTCTGTTGCTGGAGAGAAAAGTATTGGTATCAGAGCTGGCAGAACCCACCTCCTGCTGCATGCTGCCCTATGCTGAGTGCTTACAGATTCGATTCCTCTCCAGAACTCTCCAAGTACACAGACCTGACCTTGTGACTCAGTCTCCAAACTTCTCTTCTGTACGATAAACAACTCCAGTTCCTTTTAAATTTTGAACAATTTGACTTATTTTCAAGTAAAGATGGTGGCAAGCATTCTAACAGCTCCCATTTATTGAATACTTTACTATGAGCTGAGTGCTCTGCTATGTATTTTACATATATTATCTCATGTAATTATCACAACAGCTCTGCAAGGTAGGCATTTATTACCCCAATTTTACTGGAGAAATGAAGGTTCAGAGAGGTTAAATGACTCGCCCAAGGCTACAGGGCTAGTAAGGGAAGAGTGGGCTTTGAATCCAAATGCCTAATTCCAGTATTGTGTCCTTAAATCACTGTCCTGTGCAGTCTGTGATCAGAAGCAGAAGTGATGGCTGAAAAGAGCCAAGCTGAGTTTGATGCATCCTAGGCAAGGAGGCAGGAGCTGAGGGCTAAGATATGTCCACAATGAGCTTTGGGATGATCTAGTCCCTGGCTCTGCCCAATCCCTGTCTCTGCTCCAGCCTCATCCCTAGGCCTGTCCCCAATCCCACACCTGGTCCTTACCCTGGCCCCAGCCCTGGCTCTGCCAAGGGCTCCTCTCTGGAGTTCTTTGAGTACCCATATACCCTTCTTGTTGGCATCTGCCTGTTTCTCCTGGGCAACCCCAAGCTGAAGCCTTGCCCGATTCTCCAGCTTCTAGAAGAGCATTATCTATAGCCAGATGCCAATTCAGGCTGGGTGAGAACAGACAGAATGAAGTAGCTCTCGTTGTAGGCTAGGCTGAGGACATTTCCATAAAGATGGGCACTGGTAGTTAGTATTTCTCCTTGGCTCAAGGTGAGGTACTAAATACCAGTGTCCATCTCCATCTCTTGTCTCCCCCTCCCTCCCAACATACACTTTTCACATGGGAAACCAATTTTAGGAGCCTCAAACTAGCACTGGAAATTATTTGCACCTTACCGAACCTGTTCTCTTATTTGTAAGGGTGCAAATACACCTATGTTAAGAGTCTTGCCTATCAAGTGCAATGAAATAGGTCAAGGCCAATACCACACTCAGTTCCTCTTCTCTTCTTCTTGATCTCTTAATGTCTCTAGTCAGCGACTCTCTCAGGCTTCCCTTGTTCTCTAACTTATCATCCCTCTAATAATGCTTCTTTTTTCTGGTAGTGATTCTCTCTTAGAAAGTACACCTGTCCCTGTCCCTTGCTTTTTCCTTATACCGTCTTTGATCTTCAAGTCTGTCTTAATTTCAAAGAGTTAGATGAAAAGTGAAAAAAAAAATGCAGCGGGACTTTGTGGTATTTGGGCTGCACATCCCCAACTCAGCTCTTGGTCATGTGAATGGCTGACTGCATGTTTTACTTTGTATTTTGATGTGTGGATGCAGTTTCAGTCTCTGCTCACCCTGCCTCTGCTCTTGGTCCTTCCATCTCCCAGACCCTTTCATTCTCTCTCTCTAGGGTTTATTTACTCTTCTCAGTTGCCGAGACCTTCCAAGGTAACAGGCTAGGTTAGGAAGCTGAACTAAGGGGTAGCAGCAGGGATGAGAGAGGCAGGAGGCAATGGGAATGAATTAGGGGCTAAAGGAGCAGGGATGATCAGATGCGGGTGACAGATGTAGTGAAGAAAAGAGCTGGGTTGGGGCTGAGATGCACAGGGCAGAAATAGGTTGGTTAATTGAAAGGCTAAGGGAAGGTTGCGTCAGATGGGAGAATCAAAGTAATTCCCCAGAGGGACAAGGAGTCCCATCATTTGAACAAGAACAACAAAAAAGCCACCGATAAATTCATGATGCGTCAGGAGATGGATGGACGATAGTTAGAGAAGAGGGTCATTTAACTACTCTATTCCCCTCCACGCACCCCACACACCCCTCCAAGAAATCTCAGCTACTTCCACAACTGTGTGCCTGAGACCTGGGTTGGCCAGAATGAGGAAGATTCAGGGAGAGAGGAGATAATGGGTGCCTCTCTTCCCAGAGGGCCGGCCAGACGGGGTTTTCTGTGGGACGCAAAACTTTAAGGTACGGGTGACAACTGTGGGAGTCGGGTCCAGGTACCCACACTGCTCAGACCGAAGAGCGCTGAGAGGGCAAGGCAGAGCGGATCCCGATCCTTACCGTGAGCGCGGGAGCCGAGGCGCAGGCTGAGGAGCGCCGCCAGCGGCATTACCAGGCTCGGCAGCATTCTAGGCGCGCCGCATCCTCCGCGGCCGAAGCCGAGGCCAGGCTGTGCGCCTTCAGCCTAACTCCGCAGTGCTGCGACTGAAAACTCCGGCCGTCTGCCCCACCCGCAGCCCGCGAGGCTGATGTAAGCAAGGCGGGGCCTCGAGACGTCCCGCCCCCGAGGCCTCTCCGTCTGGGGAACTGTGCAGGGCGGTGTACCCACAGCTGAGCGTCGACAACCGGGGCTGGTGGGGAGGATGCAGGGACAGGGCGGATGCGCAACTGTCCGGGGGCGGGTACACGGCTCCGGCCAAGGTTCTCCTCCCCCATCCTAGGCCCCTCAGTGCGATAGGGTGAAAGCGGTCTGGGTAGCCGGGAGGTGTGTGTGAGTGTGTGTGTGTGTGTGTGTGTGTGTGAGTGTGTGTGTGTGTGTGTGTGTGTGTTGCGCGCGCGTGCGCGTGTGTGTGGTGTTGGGTGGGGCTCAGATGGCTAGGGATAGCCTCGGTACTTTGGGTGCGGAAGATGGGGTGAGGTGGTCAGAGCTGATTTTACCAGACAAGTAGGGTGGGGGTTGGAGCTGTGGCGGTGTGCGCTCAGAGTGGGGGAAGGAGATTGTTCCAGGCGATCAGGGGTCCTGTGCGAGGAAACGTGTGTGAGTCTTGGTGTCAGTCATCCTAGTACCTCGGTATAGGGCTCTGAGCTAAACCAACTGTAAAGGAGGCACTTTTCTACCTGACTTAATATTTTTGGAGGGGTGCCCATGACATCTTTGGCTTCTTTCGCGTGCCTGAAATCTTAGTTTAGATCTTTTTTTTTTTTTTCTTTCCCTTCTGGGTAATAGCACTTCTGGAGAACTGGGTAACACAACATCAGTCACTCATACCTCTGTGTCACTTGATTCATCTGGGACTTGACTCCAGATGCCAAAGGTATAAGGGAATAGACTTTTGTTGGGTGGTGAAATGTGCTTCAGAGTAAGTGCGTGTATGGGGAAGGAGGATGGGGAGGGCGTCCCACCCTGTATATGAGAGTCTACTTTGGAACTATAAAGACCTCACTTTTCAATAATGATCATGAGGGTCAGGGATGCCCTAGAATAGTAGAGAGTGTTATATGCAAGCTGGACAGCCGAGGCTATCCTAGATGGACAGGTCTTGTTGCCAGGCAGTCAGATCAGCTGGGAGGAAGAGCCCCAAGGTTTTTAATGTGCGATGATGTTTTTTGCACCCTCTATTACCCAACTGAGAGATGAAGAGTGGCCAATTGCTCAGAAGTACCCAGGCATGACCCAAGGGGTGTGGCCCCTTCCTAAAATGACTTTTTAGTTCTCACTGACCTTTTAGAGGAGTTTACTGTGCTGTTTCTTTCTGAACCTGTCTTTGCTTTTTTGTTGAGTTATAAGAGTTTAAAAGTCTTACTCCATTATTGTTTGAAAAATGATCAGGATTCTTAATTCATTCACATGACAAATATTATGGCACACTCATTATGAGCTGGACAATTTATTGAGGTTGGTGATGAAAAAAGCTCGCTTTCCCAAGAAATTTACAGTCTAGCCAGAGACAGAAGATGAATGAAGATTTTAATGTGTTGTTTTAAGTGCTTTGGAAAGAAAAGTGCAGGCTATCATGAGGACATAGGAAACAGGCACTTGACCACAATTGGGGTAGAGGATAAGGAAGGCTTGTTGGAGAAGGTGACATCCCAGCAGAGACTTGAAGGGTGAGTAGGAAGTGAAGAACAGATAGAGAGGTCATTCCAGACAAAGGGAATTACATACTTAGAGATGAGAGTATACAGCATTCTCAATGCTGTAAAGTGGGTAAGTTAGTATTTTTGCTTTAAGATGAGAAAAAACCCTATGGCAGACACAGGTTAATGTTTCACTCAGGGAAGGGCCAGCATTCAAATGTAGGCTATTCCAATGTATCCTGCTGTCTCATAGAAAGAACCCAGAACAAGAGTTGTTGGATATATGATTACCATGTCTTTTTTTTTCAATTAATGTTTGATTTGTTTTATATTCAGTTATTCATTCTCAGTGTTTGTGACTTCTAGTATTTAACTTTGTATCAGGAAAGATAACGGAAACAATTATAATAGTATCGTTTACGTTTCTGAGCTCTTACTATGTATCAGGCACTATGCTAAATACTTAACATTGTAGCAGAGATTGGCTAGATGCTTAGCAACCCCATTGCCTCTTCCTGAGCACACAGAACAACTATATTTCCTAGCTTCCCTTGCAGTTATGTGGAATACATGACTGAGTTTTAACCAACGTAAAGTCAAATGGTGGGGGCCACTTCCTTGCCTGGCCTCTCTGTCATTACTATTCTGTCAGCCAGGTGGAGGGGTCCCGGTGGGTGACTTTAAGGGGATGGAAAGAATTTGGGTCCCTGAATCACCACTTGGATGGGGAGCTATGCAGGAAAGACGCCCAATCTATGTTAGACTGTGACTTGAGTAAAGAATGAACTCTTGTATCTAGCCACTGACATTCTGGAATTTTTGTTATAGCAGCTAATATTAACTATCCTGATCAATGTGCAAACACCGTTTCATTTAATCCTTATTACCACCCTGTGAGATTGACATCATCACCAGTATTTTACAGATGGGAAGTCAGAGATTATGTCACTTGTCTGCGTTACTCAGCCAGTGAGTGGCAGAGCTGAGAGAACAAACAGCCCAAGTCTGTTTGACTCCAGAGCACATGCTTTTACCACCATATTAACAATGCCCTTCCCAATCTTGGAAGAATTCTTGGAAAAGACAAAAGTCTAGTGAGTTGAGAGAAAGAGAGTGAGGGTGGGGGAGGAAGAACAGCACAGAACTGAGTGTTGTGGGTAACGGGAATGTAGTGAGCCCCTGGGAATATGTGGGCAGAGCTGGGTAGACATCTTGCCCACATGGCCACACTGGGAAATTTTTAGAGCAAGTTTTCAGTTCTAGATGGTTCCATTGTTGCATCTTCCTTTTACTTTATCTTGGTCTTCAGGATGATGGTGGAGTAGGATGGGCATCTGAGTGGGTAGGAAGTCCATTTTCAAATGTGGTAATAGGCACAACTTGCAGTTTCTGTCCCTGAACTGGTGATTAGGGAAGTTCCAGACCTTGTGATCACTGTGTCAGAGCACATAACAAGGAGTGAAACCTAGACAGAACTGACCCTGAGAAGAAAGAGAAAAGGAGATGCCTGGGAACACTTGGCATTATTGGGTCAAGGAGAATCACAGATGTAAGACAAAGGGGTCGCCAAAGGCCAGCTTCCACCTGTCTGCATATAAAGAGTTCAGAAGGGACAGAACCCCTTTCAAATGTCCCTTTCTACTCAGAGGGTAACTCAGACTTGAATAGGGAGTTGTTTGAATTTTAACTGGGTAAGTGACAGGCATCCAAACCTGAAGGATTTGGAGCAGGAGAGGGACAGGGCAGATCTGCATTTTAAATAAAAGAGGAAACCTAGAGCATGGAGGTGACTAACCAGAGTGAGTTGGCTAGTTAGTGGCGGAATCGAAACCCTGTACTCCTGATTGATGTTAACTCTCTTTGCCTTGTACTCCACAGCAGCCAAGCTTTTGGAACTATTAAGACTATGTGACAATGCTATGGCCATCAGCCTAGAGGAAAAGGGAAGAAATACTGATCTTTTAGGTGAGGGACCTCCCCTGCTAATTCCCTTGAATCAGCAGGGTTGAGACTAAGAGACTTCTCACGTCTTAAGTCTACCTAGGATTTTGTTCCTGAGCAGTGCCAAGGTTCACAACGCTGCTGGGAGGAGCCTGTGGGCCTTGGAAACAGGAGACCTAGTTCTAGCCTCAGCTTGGCCACTGCTAGCTGTGTGCTCTTGGGCCAATCCCTGTACCTCTATGAGCCATTGACAAGATAGGAATAATTGTAACCTTTGTGGGCTGTTGTAAGGCCAGATACAAAAGTGTTCTAACAACTGGTAAAACTTCCCAGATGAGAGTGGGTGTGGTTAGTATAAATATTCAGCAGGAAGACCTCATACTGACTAGGGGAAGCTTGTCTCCTTCTCCCACTCTCTGCTTGTTTATGTTTACTTGGCCTCGCTCCAGGCTCTATGCTGTGCTCAGCCCTACCCCACTCCAGGATGACTGGGATCTACGACTGTACTTGGGACCCCTCCCCACTGCCAAAGTGAGTTTAAAGAAAATCGCCTTGTCCAAAAGGGTGAAGACCTAGTTCCTTGCCATTGCTTTGTGAACTTGAGATGCAAGAAGTTAAGAACAGGACATTGACAAAAATATCCTATGTCATTTCAAGAAACTACTGTGTCTTCCTTCTCTAGTCTAGATGGCATTGACTTCTCCAGTTTTTAGGTGTGTCATTTCCATTTAATTCTAAACTTAACAGTGGTCTAAACCTCCTTCCCACAAATGCAGGAAATTCATCTGCTCTTGGGTTTCCATTCTGGAAGAACTTGTAAGGTTGTACAGGGAAGCCTCAGATGTCCAGAGCCATCGTGGCATCTGAGGCTCACCTCTTAATGTCTCATGATGGTGGCCTCTAGGCTGCAGTTGCTAGCTTCAAGTGTGGACACAGAGCTCATAACATTTTTAAATGCTGTTTGAGGCTTGTGAATAACAAAGTACTAAAGTAATAGTTTCCAACTACTTCAACAAGTAGCCACCTGGGGCTCCCACCAGCTCAATACGATTCTGAAAATTTTCCTTAAACTTCTGGTAGTCATTGTGGCAGGGAGACACCAGCTAACTTTTCACCTTTGGAAATCTCTAGGCTTCTCTGAACACCTTTCTTGTCCCCAGGGAGAGGAGGGTCTCTTCTTCCCTTGTTTAAAGTCCACTTTTTTTTTTCCTTTAAGATACTTCACATCAGGAACATTAATATCCTTCAAGGGAAAATCCTAGCCCTACCCCAAAGGTATAGTCTGGCTCCAATAGCTCACATAGGACTAGCTGCTGGATATTTTTTGTTAGTCTGCCTTAGTCCTAAATAATAGTGCAGGTAGGGCAGCCTCATCATAGTTGTTCCTCCATGGAGGTGTTCCTGATCCTCCTGCCCTTGTCTGGGCTCCTGGTCTTCTGTGAGCAATACCTGGACAAAGAACAACAATTTTCAGGTGTGAGATGGGACAGCCTAAACGCAGACTTCGGGAAAACTGTTTCTCTAACTTATCTGAGCTATGATCCTGCTAAGGAGATACTTAGCTGACATGGCCAAATGAAACCTCTAACACCTTAGTCTAGAGCACCTGCCTTGGATGCACTGCTAATGCCCAGGGTTTTGCCCCAAATGATGGGCATGTACTTACTTTATACTGATATGACTGAGAAGGTTCACAAGGACAGAAAGACATCCTAATTATTACTCTGCGACACAGAAATTGCTTATAACCCTTTGAATGATAGTTTTTTAGCTTTAAAAATTTAAAGATCTATTTTCCACCATACTCCTGAAAGCAGCAAGAGTAGTAGATGAGAAGACCTAAGACTGGAGACCAAGCCCCAGGTTGTCAGTCATCATTTGTCACTTTGAGCAATTTACAAATTTCCTAGGTCTCAGATCTCTTAGATGCAAAATTAGGATGACACCTTTTCTTCCAACATTTTGGGGTTGTTGAAGATGAATGGAAGTAAATGTTTGTTAAGTTCCCATGAGTAGGCACTTATAAAAATTAGTCAGACATTGGCCTTATCAGGTACATGTACTTTCAGAGGATTTAGACCTGTAATAAATAACTTTGATTTGATATCAAAAGGATAAACTTAGATATAAACTGTTTTATAAATGCTAAGGTGTAATCTACATGTAGGATATTAGTATAATTATTATTTTTCTTATTGATTGGGTCTCCTTTCTACTCACTGCCAGGCCAAGCATATTTTGGCCAGCTCACAACCCGAAAACTCTTCTCCGTGTTTCTCACGGCTCTAGGAGATAGCAATGTCTCCACTGAATCTTGGAGTCCTTGTGTAGAGGTCAATTCTTTTGTCCCCCAGATCCTGCTCCAGCACTTTTCCCAGAACATGCTGGAAATACAGCTTTTTCTTTTTCACAGAATTAGTGACAAGTGCAAGAAATGGTAACTGCAGGTCAGCTGGGGATGGTGAATAATTAGTGTGCACATGTGCCCAACAGATGGGTATGTGAGAGGGGGCATGGAAGAGGGAAGCTCTATAGTCCTAGGGTGGAGTTGAAGTTCTTATAATTTATAAGAAAACGAAAGTCAGAGAGGAAGAGCTCTTTAGATAATGGCAGGTTCACACCTCACCCTCATATTCATTCTGTGGCCATCTGACCTTTTCGGACTTAAGAACAAGTTGGCTGATGCTCTTCTCACCTTCTTCCAAACTCTTTTTCATAAGCCAACATTCGGGTGACTGATGCAGGGAGGTCCTGCTGGTCTCACTAGCAACCAGTAACCTCTGTTCTGATCTCACTAACCTGCCCTTCTCTCCTACCCATCCCCTTTTTCAGGACACCGAGGAAACCAAGTGGAAAATTCTCAGGACCTATGAAAGTAAAATTAGCATTTTCTTGCAGCTTTTTAAAATTCTTGTGTATGGTGAGGTTATGTTTACACTTCTTAAAACTATGGTTTGATTTTTTAACGCGTAAAAATTCTTTGGTTACGTAATAAATGTTCAGAAATATATACAATTTTTATTAACACTTTGGTGCACAGTTTGAAGTTCCAAATAGGTAACTCATGTTTAGTATTATATTATAGAAATTCTAAACCTAATTTCAGAAAGCTGAAGTAAGCAAATGCTCTGAGGATCATGAAATTCTTATAAGTGGTCACTACTTGTGTCCACATTTGTAAATTAACAGAGTGGTTTCCATGTGAGTATTAAATGTTTGCCCGTTCATTGGTCCCAGAATATCCTCTCCAACCTCATAATGAGATACTTCTTCTGGCTCCTGGTTTCAAAGCCTCTTTGTTGCACCATGTTCTTGAGCTCAGGACTCCATTTTTTCTCCCTCTCCATTTAGTTTTCCTCCAAGGCCAACTCTGGTCACTACATACTAAAGCACAAGTCAGTTCCTCTGAGGTCCCACTTTGATGACAAAGTCCATAATTGCTACATCTTTTTCATGGCCCTTCTCCCTCTTAGGTCAACAGCTCAAACCTACTAACATTCATTTGAGTACTTGCCATGTGTCAGCCACTATGCTAAGCACCAGGGTACATAAATGGAAAAGATACCGTGTTTGCCTTGGAAGACATTTAGTTTAAAAGGGGAAATGGAAACGCAGCATTTATTATTGTGCTGGATAATGTGCTCATTATTTCATCTGATTCTATATGAAGTATTCTTTTTCTATTACAGAGGAGGAAATTGATTCTCAGAGAAGTTATATGATTTTCCCCAGGTTACTCGGCAAATGGTATAGTCCAGGTCTGTCTGACTCTGCCACACTCGGTTCTTCCTTCTCTTCCCTGCCTACTCACACCAACCTCAGACAAAAAGAAGCAGATGGGATGATTTCACCTGTGGGCCAGTTGGCAAACTGCCAAGCAAAAAGCTAGGTTAGGGCATGCTGGCAGGTGTTTGGGTGCAACTGTGTCCCTCTGTGTGAGACACAGAACGCAAGGCAGCCAGGGCGGGGTTTGTGATGATCCTGTGGTGCCTCTTGGATACCACAGGTTTGAGAATGATTACAAACTCTAAAAAATGCCCTGACAGAGTTTGTGTTTGGCACTGAGCCATGTGGGAGAGATGGCTGATAGCTTTGAAAGCAAAGCCTTTTTCATCCTGCTCTCTGAGGTTCCCAGCTGATGCTTCTCATACCAACTACTCTATTTTCCCCAGAGAAAGGCCCTCTGAGAATGTTTATTCATTCAGCAGATAGTTATCAATTGCCTACCATGTACCAGTCTTCCTTCTAGCAGCGCAAGCCCCTACCACATGGAGTGTCATTCTGGTGGGAAGAGACAGATGTAAATAATCAGTAAATTTGCTAAATATGTAGTATGTGAGATGCTGATAAGTGCTACAGGGAACAATACAGTAAGGAAGGGGTAGAAGGGATGGGGGCGAGGTGTTACAATTTAAATAGGGTGGTAAGGGAAGGCCTTACCCAGTAGGTGACATCGAACATAGACCTGAGGAGGTGGACAATGAGCCATGTGGATATGTAGATGAAGGACACTTCAGGCAGAAGGAACAGCAAGTGCAAAGGCACTGAACTGAGAGTGTATGTGGTATGTTTGGGAATGGTGAGGCTAGTGTTAAGCTGGAGGCTAGTAAATGAGACTCACTTGTCTATCGTTGGCTCGTCCATGGGGAGCCTGGGCAGTGGCTGACAGAAAGAGGACAGTTTCTCTCTCACTTCCCCTTGAGAATATTCTTTGGGGGAGGGGGGGCTCTTTTTCTTATGGCTTTGCCCCCACCTCTAGCATCTGAGTAAAATACACTTCCCCTGCATACTCATGCTCTAGCCTTTTACCCTTACCTTCTCCTCTTTTCTTGATTCCCTCCTTTCTTTGTTCCGTTTTTGATTCTGTCCACCCCTCAAGTTTTTAAGTGTCTCCTCCTAGAGGAAGTTGATGGTGGGAGGGGAGGGTTAGCGTTAAAGAGGAAAGTCAAGCCTGGGAGGTATAATTAGTTTCTTGGGGCTGCTGTAACAAACAACCACAAGTTGACTGGTTTTAAACAAAGGAAATTTATTCTCTCACAGTTCTAGAGGCCAGAAGCCTGAAATCAGTTTCCTTAGGCTGAAATCAAGGATCTGGCAGGACCATGCTCCCTGTGGAGGCTGTGAGGGAGAATTCATCCTTGTCTCTTCCAGCTTCAGGTGGCTGCAGGATTCCGGTGGCAGCATTACTCCAGTCTGTCTCTATCTTCATGTTGTTTTTTCCTCTGTGTGTGTCATTTTCCCTCTGTCTCCTCTTTATAACAAACATTTCCTAAGTGCCTAAATGTGATTGCATTTAGAACTCACTCTGACAATCAGCATAATCTCCTACCTCAAGATCCTTAATTTAATCACGTCTGCAAAAATTCTGTTTCCATTTATGGTAACACCTACAGGTTCCAGAGATAAGGACAGATGCATCTTTTGGGGAGTTATATTTAACCCTGCCAAGAGGGTGATCATTTTCAACATTCATTTTTATATTTAGTCAACCAGTCCTTTACTCAATGTATGTTTATTGAGTATTTACTCAATACCAGACACAGTGGAACACTGGGAATACACTGTGAGCAAATCAGAGCCTTCCTGGAGCTTATAGTTTAGAAGGGGAGATAGATGTTAATGAAATAATCACCCAAAGAAAATAAAAAATTGCAACTAAGTGCTATGAGAGTCTGTAATTGAGACTTGACTGGTAAGAAAGGCCCAAGAAAGTTTCTATGAAGAGGTACTGCTTGAAATGAAATCTGAGGGGCAAATGGAAATAACCAGGTACAGAGGGGGAGAAAGTATTCCAGGCAGAAGGAACAGACAGCAGAATTGGGATATGACCAGCACAAGGCAGGATGTGCGGGGCTTGGTGTGGGGGCCATGGGGAGAAGGGTCTGAGTTTTAAAAACTGTGTGAGGGTCAATATGGTGTGCCTGCCCTCCACCCTTACAATAGTCCTAGCCTGTCACCACCGTTTGGTTTCCAGGGATCTTCTTCCCTGTTCCTCCCTCAGGCCCCATCCTTCAACTTCCTGTCCTGGATGGCATGCGGTTTAACAAAGCCCCTGAGCTCAGTGCTAGGGGAAGACCTCTAAGCTTTGCCCAACAAAAATTTTATAAGAGCCTATTGTATGGGAGTTATAAGGAATAGGATGAGAAATAACATTACTCTGGTCCTTGAGTCAAGAGACTAGAGGGTGGAGGGGAAAGCACTAGGTTTTAAGTGCTGAATTATCTGTTGGCCTGGGTTGACTTTTACTTCGGCTACTTACTGGCTATGTGATCTTGGGAGAATGAGTTCACCTCTCTGTGCCTCAGTCCCTTTCAGGAGCACCTAATTTAAATCAACAAACATTTCATGTGGCCCCACCATGTGTTAGACAGTAGGCCAGGTGCTGAAAATCCTCAGAGAATTGTCTGACTCAGAGCAGGGCACAAGTTGGTTGTTTCTTCTATTGGGAATCCAGCTTCAGTTCTGCTGCCTGTAGTGTTTGACCCAAATGGGTTTCTGGAGAACATGCCACCAAGTGGTTCCTGCACAGGGGCCCCACACCACGACAGAGCTCCAGGAGATAGCAGTCAGAGAGAGGAAATGTGTGTCCTGAGAGTATGGACCCATCTGGACTTCTTTCTGCCCCTTCTTTCCCTCTGCAGAATATATAAGACTATCTAAAAAGAACCTTTCTTGATGAACATTAGCCATTTTAGTCTTCCTGAATGACCTCCAATTTTACAGAGTGCTATTTTGACCAACAATTTTTATCTACCATTTTGTTTAACAGCCACTATTATCAAACATCTCTACTTGATATTTTTTTTTGTACTGGCAGTATTGCCCTCGTCTTTTCTAACAAACCATCCATGTGAAAAGCCCAAGGGGGAGTCAGACAACTTGCCAGTTCACTGTACTGTATTTGGCAAATCATTAACATCTTAAGCCTAATTTTTATGGTAAAGTGAGGATATAAATCCCTGACTTGTTATCCAGGGCTTTTGTAAAAATCAGATGAGATTTTGCTCCCAGTCCTGTTTTTACCCGCTAAAGTACCCAATAAGAGGCCTAGGGGTAGGGGTGAGGAAGCAAAATTTTGAGTATTGAGTAGTTGAACTCTATAGTTGCCTGAACCTTACCATTCATTGGTACCCATGAGTCCTCATCCAGGGGCCGTTATGGGAGCAGGTGGGCTAACTGCCCACAAATTGCCTTGTTTGGTTTCTTTTCCAACCATAGCGGCTTTTGAGTCTCTCCCTCCCTGCTCTCGCACCTTTTAACATCTGGGTGGGGGATTTTGTTCAGAGTGTGAAACAGACTTCTAGATCTCTCAGGTCTTCAGATGTGTGAGGTGTTGTTTTGTCCTTTGGTGGGGAGGGCATTTTGTGTGTGAGCAGAGGCATTGGATTATGACCCTCATGCCCTGGGGCTGCTCTAATGGATAGAGTTTTGTCATCTGTAGCTGAGAGTTCAGGCATCCATGGAAAATCAAGGAACTGGATTCTGGACTGGGCTCTGGGGCAAGCTGAGGTGAGTGCCCAGTTACTACACAACCAGGCCCGGTAGAGAAGGGAGGCATGAAACTCCAGAGATAGCCTGAGAAATGTATGAAGGAAAGGATTCAGATAAGTGCTCACCTAGAAACACAAACCTGGGTGAACAAAGAATGTATGGAAATTCATTCCAATTTTTAGACTATGGTGTGCAAGGCATACACAGGAATATAATGCAGTTCACAAGTAGAGTAACTCTTAGTCTCATTTTTTTTAATCCATGAAATAGGTATAATAATATTGCACAATGTTATTGCAAGGATTAACTGAATAATATACACAAAAGATGTTTAGTATAGTGCATGGTATAGTTATATAATAATTGTCCAACAAATAGAAGATCCAGTTCAGGTAATCATGGAATAGTTTGTATTGGAATAACCCTCTGGCTGATAACAGTGATAAGTGAATAAAATATAAAAAAATTCCAATAAGACAAGAGATAAATCTCCCATGTAGAAGAATTTATGGAAATATTCCACCCTTAATGAGAAGTAAACATCACTCCTCACTCCTTAAACGTGGACTGTGCATAATGACTTCTTTCCAAAGAAGACAAGGAGGAAAAAGTAACTTTATAGTAGAGAAATCTGATAAACATGAACTCAGCCAGGCAATCAAGGCCAACATCAACAGTGATTAGTAATATTAGTAGTACTTACCTTAATATGGTGTGACAAGAATAGCACTTAACTTCTGTGATATTCCTCCCAAAAATAATCCTAGTAGAGCCATGAAGAAAACATTAAACAAATTTCAGTACAGGGGAATTCTACAAAAATACCAGACCAAAACTGTTAAAACTGTCAAGGGCATAAAAAAAAAAAAAAAAGGGAGTCTGAGAAACTGTCACAATCAAGAGAGACTTAAAGAGACATAATGACTATATATAATGTGACATGATGACCAATGTAGTACCGTGGTTGAGATTCTGGCACAGATAAAGAGCATTAAGTAAAAGCTACGGAAATGTGAAAAGTATAGACTTTAGTTAATGAAAATGTGTCAACAATTATCATTAATTGTAACCAAATGTTCTCATATTAATAATAGGAGAAACTGGCAGTGGGGTATATGGGAACTCTCTGTACTATGTTCTTATTATTTTTTTGTAAATCTTAAACTGTCCTAAAAATATAATCTATTAAAACTAAACATCCATATCTAGATATACACATAATGTATATATACCTATATTATCTATTATCTACCTATCTATGAAAATATTCACGGAAATTTATTAATAATCCAAGAATGTGTATAAAATATATAGTTCTTTGTATTATTTTTGCAACTCTTCTGGAAGTTTGAAATCATTTTTTAAAGTTACATAATCAGCAAAAACAAACAAATAAACAAACAAACAAAAACCCAACTATTTTGAAGGTACTAGAGAGCAAGTAAAGCAGGCAGAATCCGAGGGTCATGTGACTTGAAAGGAGGAAAGCAAACTTTAAGGTCACTGAGAGCTCATCCCCATTCATGGTGGAACATGTGGGACTAGAGTTCTATATAAGGGTTAGTCTTGATTGGGAGTTGCCCAAGGTCTGACTGGACAAAAATCCTGCAACTGGGAACATACATACAAGGCCACCTCAAGATTGGTAGAAGGGGTCGAGATGTAAAACAGGCTGGTACCACAACTACATGTAGCAGTTGAGAATTGAGAGGGATATCTGGGCAGTGGAGGTTCCCCTAGAGGAGTAAGGGAGCCTGGCCACACTCTGGGCTCCTAAGACCAGGGTTTCTGTGTCAGGAAGATAAGTCCCCACATCCTCTGGCTATGAAAACCAGTAGTGATTATAGCTGAGACAAAGGGCTGAGGGAGTTGCAGATGTTTCTATGGAAAGGCACACATGTGCATGCAGCAGACTTAGTCAATGAAGGACTCACTTGCTCTGAGTTCCAGTGCTGGAGCAGCTGCTTTAAAAATACCAGGGACATATGGGTAGGAACTGAATTGTATGGCTTCAGGGTGAGGGATGGAGGGGCAGCTTTCTCCCAGACAGAAGTGCTGACAGAATTCATTGTTTTTTTGTTGAGCTCTCCTCACTGCTGGCATGCAGACATAGGCAGCCACCATATCTGAGGCTCCATCAACCTGGCTAACACTGGTTGCCCTTTCCAGGCAATTCCCTGAGACCCCACCCCACCCAACTTGTGGGCCTAATGTAAGCAGCCTCTATGTCTTTTCTATGGAAATGGCCTAGCTTGGCTCACGCTGTGTTCTTTCATAAATTTTCTCAAAGGTTCATAAAACTCAAAAGAGTAGCCTGTGACCTCAGCATGCCCTGTACTTCTTGCTGAGCAGCCCCAAGCCCGGCACTAGTGGCAGCCAGCCTTGGTTCCCTGCTTGGCCTCTCAAGGTCTCTCTAAGACTAGCATGGGTGGCAGCCATCTTTGGATTGTTTGGTGGCTCTTGCCAAGTGGCCCCAGGAATTGCACAGACTGCAACTGAATTCGGCCCACAGTGGGCCCCCTCCAGGAGGTTCTGGGGCCCACATGCCCAGTGCTGGGCTTTGACTGGAGCTAGAATACTAGCCAGGGCTACATACAAAAACAACATACCCAAAGAGCAGATTGGGCAGGCACCAGAGCCCTATTAAAGTGCATCCTGCTCTATCAGGTCAGCCCCTCACTAGCTAGTCCTTACAGTCAATTGGCCCAAGGGTCATTCCCTGTCACCGATATGCAAATAGCAACTGAGGCTCAACTACAACAGGAGAGCACTCATGATCCATAATGGAACACACCTGGAGTATCTGCCTTAGATAACCAGAGAGACTGTGCCACTAGGTCCTACAGGACACCTACTATATAAGATCACTCTATTAGGACTGGGTGACTTAACACAGGGAATCAGCCAAAACAGGGAGACAAGGAAACATGTCCCAAATGAAAGAACAGAACAAAGCTCCAGAAAAGAACTAAACAAAATGGAGGCAATCTACCAGTTGCAGAGTTTAAAACACTTGTTATAAATATGCTCAATGAACTTAAAGTAACAATAGATTAACTCAGTGGGAACTTCAACAAAGAGATAGAAAACGTAAGAATGAACCAGTCAGAAATGAATAATACAATAACTATTGTATATATTAGAGGGAATCAACAGACAGATGAAGCTGAGGATGGAATCAGCAATTTAGAAGGTAAGGTAGCAGAAAACAATCAGAATAGCAACAAGAAAAAAGAATCCAAAATATGAGGATAGTTTAAGGGATCTCTGGGACAACATTGAGTGTACTGACATTCACATCACATGGGGTACCAGAAAGAGGAGAGAGCGAGGAATTGAGAAACTATTTGAAGAAATAATGATGAAAAAGTTCCTAACCTGGCTAAGGAAATAGACAGACAACCCCAGGAAGCTCAGAGAGTCCTAAAGAAGATGAACCTAAAAGGCTCACACCAAGACACATCATAACTAAAATGCCAGCGGTTAAGACAAAGAAGGACTCTAAAAAACAGCAAGAGAAGAGCAATCAGTTACCTACAAGGGAGCTCCCGTAGGACTGTCAGCTGATTTCCCAACAGAAACTTTGCAGGCCAGAAAGGATTGGCACAAAATATTCAGTGATGAAAAGCAAGGACCTGCAACCAAGATTACTCCACCCAGTAAAGCTATCATTTATAGAATTGAAGGACAGGTAAAGAGCTTCACAGACAAGAAAAAGCTAAAGGAGTTCATCAACACCAAATTAGCATTACAAGAAATGTCAGAGTAATTTCAAGAAGGATGAGAAGAGGAGGAAGAAGAAAAAGGACAAAAATATAATAATAAAATGGCAATAACTACATATATATCAACAATTCCTTTAGAAGTAAATGAATTAAATGCTCCAATCAAAAGATACAGTGGCTGAATGGATAAGACAACAAAACCCTTACATATGCTTCCTAGTCGAAAAACACACACAGACTGAAAGTAAAGGGATAGGAAAAGATATTTTGTGAAAATGGAAATGAAAAAAAGATCTGGGGTAGCAATACTTATACAAGACAAAATAGATTTTAAAATAAAGGCTATAATAAGAGATGAAGAAAGACCCAGTAATTCCATTTCTGGGTACTTATCTGAAAAAAGAATCAAAATACTACTTTGAAGGAACCTGCTGGTCACTGCAGCATCATTTACAATAGCCAAAATGGGGAGGTAACCTGGGCATTCATCAATGGATTAATGGATAAAGAAGAGGTGGTACTTATGTCCAATGGAATATTACTCAGCCATAAAAAAATATTTTTAAAAGAATGAAATCTTGCTATCTGCAATAACATGGATGGACCTAGGGGATATTCTGCTGACTGGAGAATGTCAGACAGAGAAACACAAATGCCATATGGTTTCACTTACACGTGGAATCTACAGAACAAAACAAATAAACAAATAAAGCACAAATTCATAGATACAGAGAACATATTGAGGGTTTCCAGATGGGAGAGGGGTTAAAGGTTGGTGGGAAAGTGGAATGGATTAATAAGTACAAATTGGTTGTAATAAAATAGTCATGGAGATGTGAAGTATAACATAAGGAATATTGTCAGTAATATTGTAATACCTAAGTATGGTGTCAGATGTGATCACTTTGTAAATTATATAAATATATAATCATTATGTTGTACATCTGAAACTAATGTAATATTTTGTGCCAACTATAATTGAAAAATTTTTTAAAATTTAAAAATAATGTCTTATCTTACTGAGTTGAGAATTGAGTTAGTGATCAAGGTTCAGAGATGCCAAAGCAGCTGGAAAATGAGACAAAAAAATTGGGGGAAGAAGGTAGCCACAGATTCGAGAGACCCAAATCTAGCTATAAATTCCTCTTAAACCTTTATCTGATTCTTATACTGAACATATACAGAGTGAGACTCCACGGATCCAGCAGAGAGCTGGAAGCTGAGATTAAATTTCCTTATATTCCTAAGCATTCCAATTTTCTATTTATTCTTCTCTTAGTTTTGCTAAAACTTAAGGGGTTTTTTTTAGCAATATATTCATTTCATCCAAATTATCCAAGTTATTAGAATAAAGTTCAAAATTAGCATCATTATGCATGTATTGTCTCTAGAATCTATAGTAATGTCACCTTTTACATTCATTTCTGAAATTAATAATCCATGTTTTTTTAAAAATCAGTCTTGCTAGATGTTTATCAAATGTATTAATTTTTCAAAGAATCAATTTTTGGCTATAATTATATATATCATTTTTAAAGATTGGGGTATAATTAACATAACATTATATTAATTTTAGAAGTACAACATAATAATTCAATATTTGTATGTACTAAAAAATGATTGCTACACTAAGTGTAGTCCACATTTGTCACCAAACATAGTTACAGAATTTTTTTCTTGTGATGAGAACTTTTAAGACTTTTTAAAATTCTGTTTTCTATTCATAAACATCTCTTATCTTTATTATATCTTCCTACTTTAAGTTTGATTTGCTTTTTAAAAAAAATCATCTGGAGATGGCAGCTTAAATCATTGATTTTCAGTGTTTCCTCATTTTTCATTTATGTGTTTAAGGTTTTAAATTTCCATTTAGGCACTGTTTTAGTCACATCCCACAAGTTTAGTTATGTAAACCACTTAATGAAAAATATTATTTTAATTTTTATTATGATTTCATTTGGCCTTGGATTATTGATAAGTACATTATTTGCTTCTCTGGCAGTTGAGGATTTTCCAGTTACCTCTTTATTACTGCTTTGTGGGATATACTCTGAATTATTTCAATTTTAAAAATTGAGGTATAATTGACATACAGCATTATGTAAGTTTGAGGTGTTCAATGTATACCAAAGAATATAAATACCAACAAATGCCAAAGAATCTCTATTATATTGATCATAGTCTCTGACCAAGTGCAATGATTATAGAACTAAGAAAAAATATTTGGACATGTCAAGCCATAAAACCATATTTGGTAAATGGCTCAAAGGATGAATCAGAATGGAAGTGTAGATTTGATACATTTATATATTGCAATATGATTCTACCTTAGCATTAGCTAACACCTCTATCATGTCACATACTTATCATTTTGTGAGTGTGTGTGTGGTGAAACAATTAAGATTTTGTCTCTTAGCAACTTTCAAGTTTATAATACAGTATTGTTGATTATAACCACTATGCTATGCATTAGATCTCCAGAACTTATCTACTAGTTGCAAGTTTGTACCCTTAAATAACATTGCCCCATAAATGACTTCAATTTTTTCAAGTCATTGAGGCTTGACTTATGGCCCAGTATATGGTTAATTATGGTTTTTGATATTTTTGATTCAATTGAAAATGGTATGTTTTATAAATTTCAATTTCTGATTATTTGTTGCTAGCATATAAAAATACATTTAAAATTTGTATTTATATCTGGAACCTGTTACCTTGCTAAGCTCACTTATTAGTTCTAGTAGCTTTTTTTGTAGATTCTATTAGGTTTTCTACATAGATAATCATGTTGCCTGAGAAGTTGGTTTTATTTTTTCCCATCCAAGTTGGATGCTTTTTATGTCTTTTTTCTTCCCTGCTAGAACCTCTAGGAAAATGTTGAATTGAAGTGGTGAAAGGACATCCTTGTTATGGTTCCAATCTTATGGGAAAACATTCAGTCTTTTGCCATTAAGTATGATGATAACTGTAGGATTTTTTTGCGGATGCTTTTTAACAGGTTGAAGAAGTTCCCTTCTATTTCTAGTTTTTTAGCTGGAATAAATATTAAATTATGTTGAGTGCTGCATATGTCTGCAACTATTGAGATGTTCATATGATTTTCCTTTTTTAGTTTGTTAGTGTGGTGAATTACATTGAGGGATTTTCAAACATTAATTCAATATTGAAGCCCCGAGATAAACCTCACATGACCACGACGTATTAATCTATTTAATATATTGTTGAATTCAATTTGCTAAAATTTTGTTTAAAAATTTTGCCTTTATGTTCAGGAGGGTTTTGACCATTCGTTTTCCTTTCTTATAAGTGTCATGTCTGGTCTTAGTATTAGAGAAATACTGGCTCATAAAATTACTTGGGAAGTATTCCCTTCTCTTTAGTTATTTTGGAAGAGTTTATGTAGAATTGGCATTATTTTTCCTTAAATATTTGGTAAAATTCACCAGTGAAGCTATCTGGGCCTGAGTTTTATCTGTTGGAAGGTTTTAAACTATAATTTCAAATTATTTAATAGATATAGGGCTATTCGGGTTATCTATTTATTTTTGAGTTAGCCATAGTAATTAGTGTTTTTCAAAGAGAATTTCATCCAAGTTTTCAATTTCTTTGACACAAAGTTGTTTATAATATTGTCTTATTATCCTTTTAATATTTATAGAACCACTTGAATGATGTCAGTTAGTTCATCCCGATACTAGTAATAAGGACACTAGTTATATTGGATTAGGGCCTATCCTAATAATTTCATTTTAACTTAATTAACTATTTAAAGACAATTATATTCTGAGGTACTGGGAGTTCAAACTTTAACATATGAAAGGGGGGTATAATTCCATCTCTAGCAAAGAGTCAGCCATTAGTCTTCTTTTTCTTTTTGAGATTATGTATCTTTTTCCCCTGGCTTCTTTCCACATTTTCTATTTGTGTTTGTCTTCAACAGTTTTAATATGATATATCCAGGTATGCTATTCCTGGCATATATCCATCCAGCTTAGAGTTTGTTGAGCTTCTTAAGAGTTCTGCTCATTTTCTCAGGCACTCCTCAGTTATTGACAGTTCTCATGTGCAGTGTGAGCTTCATTTGTGTGTCCCATTCTCTGGCATTTGTATGCCTTCGTTCCCTACAGCTGGCTCCTTGACTCTATCATGTTGAATGTTCACCTTTTCTCAGCTACCCTACTGTGATGGCAGTACTAACAAACCTTAGCATTTGGAAGCACTTTTGTCTCTCAAACAATAGAATTTTGCAATTATCTGATATTTTAAAATAAAAATGTTTCCTTCATTAATAAATTATATGATAATAAATAAATACACCATTCTTGCATTCCTGAGATAAATCCCACTTGATCCTTTAAAGTGCTGCTGATTCAGGGCGGTTTTTATTAACCTGTCCTTAAAATCAATTTCCAATTGATGTTCTTCAAAATAAATTAACTTTTATTCTGACTTTCATAGTTTAACAATCCATTATAAGATTATGTTTGTTTATCACAAAGTTGTTTAATTAAGGCGACTTTTCAGGAACACTTCATGGAAAATTATAAGTTTAATCTCTATTTTTCCAAACTAATCATGGACTCAAATATGCAATTTTCTTATGTCCACTCTTAAACATATATGCCCAATAGTGTGCTAGTATTTTACTGAGAATTTTTACCTCTACATTCATCAGGGATATTAGTCTGTAGTTTTATTTTCTCATAGTGTCTTTGTTTGGTTTTTGTATCAGGGCCAAGCTGGCCTCATCAAATAAATTTAGGACTGTTCCCTTCTTTTTAATATTTTGGAAGAGTTGAGAAGGATTGAAAATTATTATTTTTTCAATTTTTGGTAAAATTTACCAATGAAGTCATCTGATCCTCAGCTTTTCTCTGTTAGGAGATTTTTTATTATGACTCAATCTCCTTACTAGTAATTGGACTATTCAGATTTTTTGTTTCTTCCTGATTCTGTCTTGGTAGGTTGTATGCTTCTAAGAATTTTTCCATTTCTTATAGGTTGTCCAGTTTGTTGGTGTATAATTGTTAATAGTATCCTCTTATGATAATTTGTGCTTCTGTGGTATCAATTGTAATGTCTCCCCTTTCATTTATAATTTTGTTGATTTTGATACTCTTTTTTTTCCCTTGGTAACAATTTGTCAATTTGTTTATCTTTTCAAAGAAACAACTCATAGTTTTGTTCATCTTTTCTACTATTTTTCTACCCTTTATTCATTTATTCTGCTCTAATGTTTATTATTTCCTTTCTTCTAATTTTGTGCTTATTTTGTTCTCTTTTTTCTAGTTTTTTTTTTTTGACATGTGAAATTAGGTTGTTTATTTGAGCTCTTTCCATTTTCTTGATATAAGCATTTATAGCTATAAATTTCCCTTTTGGAACTGCTTTTGCTGCATCCCATAAGTTTTGGTGTGTCGTGTTTCCATTTTTGTTTGTCTCAAGATACTTTTTCACCTCCCCTTTAATTTCTTCTTTAATTCAATGGTTATCCAGCAGAGTATTGTTCCATTTTCATGTATCCATGTGTTTTTTCCTGTTATTGATTTTTAGTTTCATACTATTTTGTCAGAGAAGATACTTGGTATATTTCAATCTTACTGAATTTGCTAAGACTTGTTTTGTGGCCTAACATTTGATCTATACTAGCAAATGTTCCATGTGTGCTTAAAAAGAATATGTATTCTGTTGCCAAAAAGAATATCCTATATATGGCTTCTAGGTCCAGCGTTGTTCAAATCCACTATTTCCTTAATAATTCTCTTTCTGGATGATCTATCCATTGTTGAAAGTGAGATATTAAAGTCCTCAGATATTATTGTATTGTTCTTTTTTCTCTCCTTTAGTTCTCTTAGTATCTGCTTTATATATTTAGGCACTCTGATGATGGGTGCAAAAATATTTATAGTCATTATAACTCTTCTTGATAGATTGACCACCTTACTCTTATATAATGAACCACCTTGTCTCTTTTTTTCCATTTTTTGTTTAAATTCTATTTTGTCTAAATATAGCCGCCCCTGATTTTTTTTTTACTACCATTTGCTTGAAATTCTTTTTTCCCCTTTCAAACTCAGTCTGTGTGTATCTTTAAAGCTAAAGTCTCTTGTAGGCAGCATATCATTGGATCATTTTTTTTTTAATTCAGAGATTCTATATTTTTGACTGGAGAATTTAATCCATGTACACTTAAAGCAATATTGATAAGGGAGGACTTACTATTGCCATTTTGTTAACTATTTTCTAACTTTTAAATAAATTCATTGTTTTTTGCTTCTTATCCTATTGTCTTCTTTTGTGATTTGATGACTTTTATTATCAATATGCTTTGACTTCTTTATCATGTTCTTCTGTGTAACTACTACATGTTTTTCCCTTGTGGTTACCATGAGGATTGTATAAAATATCTTAAAATTACAACACCATATCTTAAATTGATAACAACTTGACTTTGATAGCATTCCAACACTTTACATTTTTACTTCTTCTCCCCCTCACATTTAGATTATTGATGTTACAGTTTATATATTTTTATATTGTGTATCCAATAACAGATTATTATAGTTATGCTTATTTTTTACAATTTAAAAATTTTCAGTTAGGTATTGTTATTTTTCATATGTTTGCTTTTTAACTTCTAAACTGAAGTTGAAAGTGAATTATGCACCATATCGCCATATTAGAAAACTGATGTTGACTATATGTTTACCATTACCAGTGAGTTTCACACTACCTTCATATGTTTGTATGATGTTAATTAGCATCCTTTTACTCCCATTTGAAGAACTTCCTTTAGCATTTCTTGTAAGGAAGTCTAGTGGTAATGAACTCTCCCAGGTTTTATTTGTTTGTGAAAGACTTTATCACTCCTTCATCTCTCAACTTTGATGGGTATATTATTTGTGGTTGGTAGTTTTTCCTTTTAAAAAATATTTTGAATATATCATCTCATTTTCTCCTGGCCTGAAAAGTTTTTTTGTTGAGAAGGCCACATTAGTCTTATGGTGGTTCTTTTGTATGTGATTTATTGCTTGTCTCTTGCTGCCTTCAAAATTTTTTGTTTTTGACAATTTGACAATTTTGTCTTTGGCAATTTAATTATGTGTCTTAATTAAGTAGCCCTATTTGAGTTTCACCTATCTGGGGTTTTTTGGGCATCAAAGATCTTGATGTCTATTTTTCTCCCCAGGTTTTGGAAGTTTTCATTCATGATTACTTTAAACATACTTTCTGTACCTTTGTCTTCTGGGGTTTCCATAATGCAGATATTGTTTCTTTTGATGATGTTCCATAAGTCCCATAGGCTTTATTCACTATTTTTATCATCTTTTCTCCTTCAGTTTTATTGAAATATGATGGACAATTAGTTGCTCATATTTACATTGTACAGTTCAATGAGTTTTTTCAGTTATAGTTGGCATACAATAATATAGTTTCAGTTGTACAGCATAGTGATTAGATCTCAAGTGATCACCTCACTAAATATAGTACCCCTGTTCCTCCTTATATATTTATGACAACATTATTGACTATTTTCCTTATGTTACACTTTATAGCTCCATGACTATTTTTGTAACTATCTGTTTGTATTTCTTAATCCCTTTGCCCATTTTCACCATCTTCCCAAACCCCCTCCTGTCTAGTAGCCTTCAGAATATTCTCTGCATCTATGGGTTTGTTTTCATTTTGTTGTTATTGTTGTTTATTTTGTTCTCTAGATTCCACAAATGAGATAACATGGTATTTGTCTTTCTCTATCTGAATTACTTCACTTAGTGCAATACCCTCTAGATCCATCAAGGCAATATCATTTTCCATACCTTCTTTTTAGTTTGTGTGTATCTTGTAATCTGAAGTGAGTCTCTTTTAGGCAGCATATGTAGGGATATTGTTTTCTTATCCATCCCTCCACCCTATCCTTTGGTTGGAGCACTTAATGCTTTTCCATTTGAGTTACTTGTTGATAGATATGTAGGTATTACTATTTTTTATTCATGATTTTAATATATGTTTTTTCTTCTTAAAGAATTCCCAACAATGTTTTCTGTAATAGTGACTTGGTATTGATGAATTCCTTAGCTTACTTTTGCCTGAGAAGCTCTTTACTGTCCTTCAACTCTAAATGATAGCTTTATTAGATAAAGAATCTTGGTTGTAGATCCTGGATTTTCATCACTTCAAATATGTTGTGCCAAGCTCTTGTGTCCTGCAAAGTTTCCTTTCAGAAATCAGCTGCCAGTCTTACGAGAGTTCCCTTGTAGGTAACTAACTGCTTTTCTCTTGCTGCTTTTAAGATTCTCTCTTTGTATTTAACCTTTGGCATTTTAATTGTGGTGTGTCTTGTTGTGGGCCTCTTTGAGTTCCTCTTTCTTGGGACTCTCTGAGCTTCCTGAGGTTATATGTCTATTTCCTTCACCAAGTTAGGGAAGTTTTCCATCATTATTTCTTCAAATTGCTTTTCAACTTCTTGTTCTTCCTCCCCTCCTTCAGGTACCCTTCTTACATGGATGCTTTTACACTTAATTTCATCCCAAAGACTTCTTAAATTATTATTATATTCTTGGCTTCTTTTTTCTTGTTGCTCTGATTGGGTGACCTTGACTTCCACATCCTCCAATCCTCTTCTTCACCCACTCCTTTAATTCCCTCTAATATACTCTTCATCTCAGATGGTATATTCTTCATTTCTGACTGGTTCCCTTTTATAATTTCCATTTCCATTTTTATGTTTTTATCTCTTTGTGAAAATTCTCACTGAGTCTTTCTACTCTTCCCTACATTCATTGAGCATCTTTATAACCAGTGTTTTGAACTTTGTGTCTGTTAGGTTACTTGACTCCATTGTTCCAGTATCTCTGTTCTGTTCTCTCATATGGTTTTGCCTCTTTGTCTTCCCATTTTGGCTGCTTTTCTGTGTCTGTTTCTATGTACTAAGCAAAGCTCCTAAGTCACCCAGTCTTATTAGTGTGGCTTTGTGTATTAGGTGTCCAGAGGCACAGTCCTGAGAGAATTTCAGCTGTAGACCAAGTTTAGCTCCAGCCTGTGTTTCTCCAGGGCCACTTGATTCAGCAAGCAATCCAAAGATACTATGCTTATGATTGCCTCGAAGAGCCATGCCAGAAACTGAGATCAGTTGCTACCAGTGTGGGTCTTGGAGCTTGTTTAGCAAGTTGCACAGGACTCACCAAGGACATGACTGCATGTCGCTTGGGTAGGGCTAGGAGTTGGGGGAGGCAGAGTTTCAGGGAATTCCTCTAGTCAGAGCAACCTCTGTTATCCAGTTTGATGATGTCTAAACTATGGCAGTCCTGTGTTCACACACTAGGAGTAGGAAGGCTCATCAGAGGAACAATAGACTCCACCAGCACTTCTACCTGGGAGAGAGCCTTGCCTCTGGCCCTCTCCTCAACAACTCAGTGTTCCCCTGTAAGTGTCTGGTGTCCCCTCCCCAGCAGCCGACTGGAGTTTGTGCTCAGAATGACCAAGTCTGTCACTGTGAAAGTAGAGTCGTGGACATTGCCTCTTTAAGGTGTCTGCAGCTGCTGGTCGTCACTGCCATAGCTAGTCTCTGTCTCACTCAGCTACTCAGGACTGGCCAGCTTTGTGTCTTCATTTCCTCCTACCCTCTTTCTAGCTGATTGCAGGGTGATTTCTTGCTTCTCTCCCAAGTTGTAGGGCTTCTGTTCATCTAGATCCCCGGTGACTCTTCTTGCTGTTGCTCCATGTTTCTGTTACAACTTTGATGTGGTCATGAAAGCAGATGAACAAAGCCTCTATCATATACACCATTTTTTTTCTATTCACTATTTTTCATTTCATTTTTTTCTCCTCTGTGTATTTCAAATGTCCTTCCTTCAAGGTCACTGATTCTTTATTCTGTATGGTCAAATTGCTATTGAGCTTCTCTATTTAATTCTTCAGTGCAATTATTGCATTCTTCAGCTCTATGATTTCTGCTTTTTTTTTTTACAGTTTTTATTTATTTGTTGAACTTCTCATTTTGTTCATGCATTATTTTCTTAATTCTGTTTAGTTGCCTGTCTGTGTGTTACTGTGGTTCACTAACCTTCTTTAAGATTGTTCTAAGTTCTTTGTCTGACAATTCATACATCTCCATTTTCTTAGGGTCAGTTGTTGGAGCTTTATTGGTTTCTTTAAATGGTGTTATGTTTACCTAATTTTTCATGATATTCGATTTCTTACATTAGTATTTGCATTTGAGTAAGCAGATATATATAGACTACTTTGACAGAGACAATTCTTCACCAGTTTGCTTAGATTGGGGTTCTTGATGTGTCAGTTGGTAATGTCTTTGGGCTGGTGGTGCTTGCTATCTGGGCCTATTTTTGGGCAAGGCCACTGCTTGAGTTCTAAGGTTGGGGGTGTGGCGCCACTGTCCAAGAACAGTTGGATATGACTAGTACATTGGTTCCCTGCCAATGTGAGACTGTAGAATAGGTTCTGTGGGTTCTAGATGGTTGGTACTTGATATTATACTCAGCAATAGGTGTAGCTATGAATTATCTTCCTTGCATTGGCAGGACAGGAAAACAGACCCAAGTTCTGCACAAATTATTGTTTGTTTGACCCAAATCAAGTACAACTGTGCACTGAATGCTCTGGCCAGTTGTGGTAACTTGTTTTATTCTGCAGACAGGGAAATTCATGATCTGTGTCCTCTATTCAAGTGCCACTATAAACAGGGTTGTAGAATGGGCTATGCATCTTCCATGTGCATCTTGTTAGGTTTCTTGATTAAGCAGGCAAAAGGCTGTACTCAATAGGGGGCAGGGCTGTGAATTAGTTTCTCTGTTTGGTTGGGGTCCCCTTACAAGCCCAAAGACTGGCAAGGCTCATATTTGGGGATCAAATTAGGTAGAACTATGCATCAAGTTTTCTGGCCTGATGGGTCACCATCCTAGCTTTTCTGGTAAGTATGGCCACTGGCCAGGTTCTCTGCTCTAGTATCACTATAACTAAAGTTGTAGGATGGACAATATAGATTCTTGAAAACTCTGATTCAATTTCCTGTTCAGATCTGGCTGGAGGCTATATTTAGCTTTGGACAGGGCTATAAATTACTTGCCCTGTTGGCTGGCGTTGAAAAACAGGCTCCAGGGCCAGCAAGGGTCTTTGCTTGACATCCCAAATCAGACAGACCTGCACCCTGCTAAGTTTCCTAGTCAGAGTGTACCACCGTCTTGGCTCTGCAGATGAGTAAAGCTGCTGGTTCTGAATATTACTTGGGTGCTGCCAGTAGGAATTTGTCCTCCAGAATCTGAGTGCTGGTTGTTGCAAGCCCCTCCCTCTTTCTCTATCACAATCTGATTCCTAATGATCAAACTCCGTAGAGTCAGCCCCTCACTGGCCAGTCCTTACCACCAGTTGGCCCAAGGGTCAATCCCTCCCACTGATGTGTAAACAGCAACTAAGCCTCAACTACAACAGGAGGGCACACATGATCCATACAAAGGACATACCTGGAGCACCTGGCTCAGGTGACCAAGGAAGACTGTGCTACTGGGTCCCACAAGACACCTACTACATAAAATCACTCTACCAGGACTGGGAGATTTAAGTCCCTACCTAATACATAGAAACAAACACAGAGAATCAGCCAAAATGGGGAAAAAAAGATACATGTCCCAAATGAAAGAACAGAACAAAGCTTCAGAAAAAGAACTAAGCAAAACAGAGACAAGCAATCTACCAGATGCAGAGTTCAAAACACTGGTTATAAATGTGCTCAATGAACTTAGAGTAACAACAGAACTCAGTGAGAACTTCAACAAAGAGATAGAACACATAAGAAAGAACTGCAATTCCCCTGAGGCAAGACCAGATTGGGACTCTCAGCAAGTGACCCACAGTTCTGGTGGAGTTGAATGTCCACCCTGGGCTCTCTTTTCCCACTGGAGGAACTGTAGGCTCAGGGGAGACCTCTCAATGTTGAGCTTCGCTGGCCTGGTGGAGGGGCAATGCAATCAGTGTGTAGCTACTCTTTGTACTTTCTAATATGTCTCAGTCTTTTGGTGCAGGGGAGGGGGTGCTTCAGCCTCACTCCCGTGTCCTAAGATTCTCTCAGTGGTGACTTGTCCATGAATAGTTGTTAGTTGTTCTTGCTAAGGGGAATGAAGTCAGGAATGTTCTGTGTCACCATCTTGGTGACATGACTCCATCCCTATCTTTGTTTTATGAATAGGTAAAGGTTTTTTTAAAAAAATCTGTTTTTAATCATACTGCAGACATAATTTTGCATTTGGTTTTTATAATTTACATCATATATATGTATATACATATATGTATATACATATGACATATATATCATTTGTGATATGATATATATATATAGCATATAGTATTTTTCTATATTATCGAATGATGGCTAACATTCATTAAATACTTACTAAGTGTTAAGCATTGTATTAGTATTCTTTTTATTAATTATCTTGCTTAATCTCGTAATAGTATGATGTGAAAACTATCATTATCCTTACTTTACAGAGAGGAATCTGAGCCTTAGAAATGTCAGACAACTTGTCTGGAAAGTGGTGGAGCTCGTATTTCCAGCACAGATCCATTTGAGTTCAGAATACAGGCTTTTAACGGCTACTCTATACCACAATAATTTTAAAAATTGTGATATAATTACATACAATAAAACCAAAGACCTTAAGTATATAATTTGGTGAGTCTTGACATATGTACATTTAACCACAATAATTTTTAGTGACTGCATAATTCTTCTCTGAGTCCTACATGAATTTTTAGCTTAGTAGGTAAGTGCATACCCATTGGTATGATCGCCAATCTGTCTTCCACTCCAGGTTGCCTTGGACACCCCTCCCAAACCTTTTCACAATCTGGCAACTAAAGGGTTAACACCTGGCATAGCAAGGCTTTTGGGACCCTTATTTGTACTGGTTGTTCAATGTTTTGAATATTATTTCTGGAAATACCATACTCTACCTAGCCAAATCATCTCTTGCTTGACATTAGCCTAAAAATTCTTGCTTGAAATATTGTAATGAACATCCTTGTACAATACAAACTTTGTGTGGCTCTATGATTATTCTCTTAGGATAGATTTCTAGAAGTGAAATTACTGGGTTAAAGAGCATGCAATTTTCTAAACAGCTTTTGATATATCATTTTTGTGTGTAAAGTTTTTCTCTTTTTAGGATCATTCCCTTAGAGGAAATTTCAAGAATTGGTAGTATTGGAGCATAAACATACTAAAGATCTTTGACACGCATTAAGGCTGAGATTTTATATCCTGACCAGGCCCTCACTCTCTAGTTCACTTAGTGGATTTCAGTTTTGCTGAAGACTTGCTTTACTCGAAATGGCCAGCTGTAGATTATGATCATGTCCTTTTCATGACCAACCCCAGTGAGGGGACAACTGGGTCTCAGTGGTCACTCCCCAATTTCTGGATCGATAACAAATTATCATCTGTGGAAAAGAAAGATACTCATATTTCTGGGACGCCTCTGGTTTTTCTTCACTCTCAGTAGAGACATCGCCTGCCTCCTCCAGTACTTATAGGACACCTTTCAGAAACGCAGCTCTTCCAATTTGTCTTTGTGCCCCCAGAAGCTAGCACAGAGCTTAGCACATATCAGTACCCAATAAAGAGTTGTTGAATAAACAAAATGACCATCTTTTATGCAGGAGGAGCTGCTCTAAGTTTGTTCACATATATTATCTAATTTAACAGCTCTAACAATTCTGAAAGATTGGCTTTATTAACTCTATTTTGCAGATAAATAAGTTGAGACTCAAAGAAGGAAGAAATTTACCTGAAGTCAAAAGCTAATAAAGTTGCAAAGTTAAGACTTGACCCCAGAGTGGGCCATCTAGGAGGGTGCACTACAAACCTCCAGATACTGGTCTGCAGGATTCAGCAGAGGGTGTTGAGTCTCTGTCCTTTCATCAATAAGCCATCTTCCAATTGTTCTCCTACCATCCACCATCCTCAGGTCTACCTTACTCCTCATTAGAAGGGAATGCCAAACACCAAAAGTTTGTCAAAAAGTGGAAGCTTTTGGAACAGAGATGTTCTTTGAATAAGAAGAACCAGCCCCCTGCAAGGTGCCTAAGCTTCACGCAGACCCTCCAAAGAAAGGGGACACACCTCAGGTGGATGGCACTTGAAAGGTTTCTTTCTTTCCAAAAAAGAACACTGCTGCCTCCAGCAGTGGGTCAGAGCAGTCCCTGGACAAGAAAACTGTCATGCCTTGGCTGACCCCCCCCATCACAGAAGGCTGGTTCTGCTTTAGCTACAGTAGATTTGCTGGGAGAGTTCCAAAGTCCCCTTCCAAAGATTAAAAGCCACCCAATTCACCACCAGAAGAAGGGACCCCAAAAGAACACCCCATGGAAAACCACCCAGGCTCATTCAGAGAATAAATGCTCTGAAGCATCTCAGAAGGTGCCAAGAAAGATGGTGACTATTGACTGTAACATGGAGGACACAAGACCCAAGGGACATGTCAGTTATTTGGCTCAATGTAGCATTGTCAACTACAATGGAGATTTGCTATGTGATGAGTACATCTTCCCTTCCTGCCACATTGTGGACTACGACACCAGATGGAGTGGTACCTGGAAGCAGCACCTAGTGAATGCTACACCCTTCAAGATTGCTCAGAGCCAGATCTTGAAGGTGCTCACAGGGAAGACTGTGGTGGGACATGCTATCCACAACGACTTCAGAGCCTTTCAGTACTTCCACCCCAAGGTCCTCACCCATAGCACCTCCCATATCCCCCTCCCCAACTGGAAGGCCGACTGCCATGTCTCTGAAGCATCTCACCAAGAAGCTGTTGAGCCAAGGCATCCAGGTTGGGAAGAGTGGACCTTCCTCTGTGGAGGATGCCCAGGCCACCACGGAGCTATGGGAGTTGGTTGAAGTCTAGTGGGAGTACAGCTGGCCCAGAACCCCCAAAAGATTAGCAGCAGTGGGGACACTCATGATATGAGGCAGAGGTGACACTGCACCCAGGAGAGACAAGGCAGGGGCCGGATGGATAGATCTACCAGCTCTACACCTTTGGGAGCTAGTTAGGGAGAAGAAGGATCCACCCCAGACTTAATATCCACTGAACTTTTACCTTCGGTATTGTGTTCTGCATCTGGTCAAGCATCCATGGAAGGAGGAAGCCTCCACGTCAGCACCCAGCCCTATACTGTTTATTTCTTAAATGGTGCTAACTACAGGGCCCAGGGTGCTTCGTCCTAGTCAAGCTTTTTGTCTTTCAAAGGGCAGAGCATATTGGGAAATGTAGTTTCCAAAACTTCCTCATCTCTAGGGTGGCCATATGTGTCATTGTATGCCTTTTGTTCTCAAGTCATTAACAGTACCCTCTTTCACTCTCAAAATCATCCTGGTTGAATGATAAAATGTATCATCACATTACATATCTCAGAGTCCACTTCTAGTCTGTGGCACGATGTCACCTATTCTTCCCACCCTGACTTCCAGAGGAGCCATCCCTGTTGAGGTTTATTTCTTAGGGTTATGAGGCAGTAGCGGTAAGAGTAGGACCTGGAAAGCAACTTTTCTGCTTTAGGAAAGCAGTCTCTTTCCTAAAGCAGTCTCTTTCCTAAGTCTCTTTCCTATATTCCACTAGGTAGGTTACAAAATAAAGTGTTTTCATAATTTCCAGTCTTTTACTTTGATCAATCATTCCTCTAAAAACTCAAATTATTCCTTTGATAAACTTTTGTGATGTAAAAAATTTGACTCCAGACATATTTCATTCCGTTCTCATTTGAATGTGATATGTCATCATGCTATTTTTTTTTTAAGAAGTGAATGGTGCTGTCTGTGCTAGGGTTGAAGGCAGATATTGAGCTTCAAAGGAGAAGACTGTGGGTTAAACACTCAGGAAGAGAGACAGAGCTGTTCCTCCTTTCACTCTCACTATCGCTATCACTATCACTGTCACTATCACTATCTCTAGCTTGGTCTTTGTGTCTGTAGATGTCAGTGAGCTGCCAAGAGAGTTATTACCCTTACATTACAAGATTTTTTAAAGAGACAGATTAGGGGTAGGGTTAAGTTTGCAGACCATCAGCATCAGAATCCCCTGCAGCATGCATACAAATGCAGATTTCCGAGTATCCCCAGAGCTATTAAATCAGAATTTCAGAAAGTCAAAGCTAGTCAAATCTGCATTTTTAATAACTTCACCAATTCTCATAAGCATACCCCCAAGTTTGAGAACTATTGCCTTGGAAGGGAGGGTCTATGGTCAGAGCTGCAGGCCCAGCAGGAGGTGTTCTCTGTTCATATTTGGGTCACCAAGGTGCCCTGGGACTGCCCGGCAAGACTAAGGGAGAGCCCTGGGACTATCACATGCAGTGGTGTCACATCTCTGACATACAGAGCCACTCTGTTCTGTGATATGATCAAATCCATCTCAATTGACATTTTGTGGAAGCAAGACGTCACGCCAGTTACCAGACAACAGACCAGAGAAGTGGTGTCTTAAAGCACAAGTCTATTTCTTTGCTTTTTCTTCATATTCATTTGAATGTTCTTTGATCTTCACTTGGCTTCTGGAGACAGAGATTTCAAGGGCAGAAAAGGGGGATGGAGTGGGAAAGATGGGAGAGTTACTTTATAACTTATCAAGAGAGATACTAGATGGGGCCCCATGTTATATCAAGAAGCCACTGAAGGAAAATGTCAATTGTAGTTGTTTTGTGTGAAAAAGACTCTAGAGATTAATTGATTAATTTTGTCTCCACTTTTCTGTATTTTCAGATTTTCTTTAACAAGCATGGAATAACAATATACCTACTATTATATTACCCTGTGGAAGACACTGTTCTTAAGCATTTACATGAATTAACTCATTTCATCCTCATAACCACCCTATAATGGAGGTACTTTCCTACCCCCTTTTACAGTTGAGTAAATTGAGGCACAGATATGTTAAGTAATTTGTCCAAGGCTATGCAGCTAGTAAGTGGCAAGGGCAGAATCCAACCCAAGCATTTTGCCTTCAAAGGTTATGTGCTTAGCCTCTATATTATGTTGCATACTATGTTCGCAATATAAAAAGATACGTGTTAAAAATACTTTGACACATAATTATTCAGAATGCCACTGTGTGTGGTCCATTTTAAGTGGTGAAGTAACATCAGCATTTACCATGCACTTGCTTGGGACCACCTAATTTACCTCCATTAACTCATTTAATTTTTACAACATCCTAGAGCTGCACTCTCCAGTGTGGCAGTTACTCCCCACATGTGGCTACTGAATGAGCACTTGAAATCTGGTTAGCCCGAATTGAGATATGCTGTATATACAAAATGCATGCTGGATTTCACAGACTTTGTATTTAAAAAAAAAGAATATAAAATGTCCCTTTAATTTTTTTCACTGATTACATGTTGAAACAATAACATTTTGGATATCTTTAGTTAAATAAAGGATATTATTAAAATCAATTTCACCTGTTTTTTTTTCTTACTCTTTATAATATGGGTACTAAATTTTTTAAAAATTACATGTACATAGCTTACATTTGTGGCTCATGTTATATTTCTGTTGGACAGCACTGGTTTATAAGGTAGGTGTTACCATTGCCTCACTTTTTAGATGAAGAAATTAATCGGTTAAGTAACTTGCCAGAGTCCTATAGCTACTAATTGGAGGAGGCAAGATCACTATCTAAGCCTCGGCTTCCCCTCCCCACATTACTTGCTTTCCTTTGTTTTCCCAGGGTCTCGATCCTGCACTGGTCAGACAAGTATGCATGCAAGCATGAAACAAGTGGTGAACAAGAGGGTCTGCACTGATTCCCTGAGCCACAATCATGTGCTGGGCACATATTATGTAGGAAGCATGGTATAATGTACCAATTCCCCATTCAGGGCCTGCACCAAGTGACAACAATGATGATAGCTAGCATTGACTGAATGCTCACCATTTGCCAGACAACATGGCAAGAACTTTATATGCATTACCTCATTTAATCCTCACACTAACCCCATTAGATTGTCCTTAGTAGCCCTGATTTATGGATGAGGGAACTGAGACATGGAGAGGTTAAATCCATTGCCCAGGGTTACATAGCCAGTGTACGGTACAGCTGGGACTCAGTCTCGTCTTTGCCCATATTGAAAGTTTGTCCTGTTAAACCTGCCTTGACAAACCTAAGCTTAGTGGAAAAGGTAATGGATATACTTAGGGAACTATTACAGTGTAGAAAATGACAAGTGATTTAGCACAGAGCCAGGCAAAGTAAAGGGACAGGAACAATGGTAAACAAAAGAGACTTTTGAGAGCTGAACTAGAAAATCAACACATCCCAAGTCAAATCAAGAGACCTGCTGGCTTTAGGCTACAGAAGCATTCATCCACAACTTGGTCAATGGGCCAAAAATAGTAAGAACATGCCAGTAAGGAAGGAGGTGGCAGTGTGGAATCGGGTCTCCTTGGGACTGAGAAGTAGAACTTGAAAGTCATGAGTATTCAGTACTAGAATCTTTCTGGAAGAGTCTGACTTGGTCAGCCTTGAGGTGAGGAAGGCAATTTTAAAGGCTGGAGAGCCTATTAAGTTCATTCCTTGGTGTGGATTCCCTCCAAATTGAATGAGCACTTAGTTCTCTGAGGGTTTGCTACAAGGGGAAGAATTCATTTCTAGACTGTGTGATAAATTAGTGCGCAAAACTTTGGACAATTCACTGGTCTCACCTGGGTGGTGTTTGGCCTTGTTTCGGGTTCTTTCCCTTTGGTTTTGTCCCTGTGGATCTTGGACTATTTCCAGGTCTGAATATCCAGGTCTGAATCTTTCTAAATCTTCTGGTATTTGTTCCCAGGTGTCACAGTAGCCCTGGACAAGAGGTGCTGAGCCAAGGGTAACTGCCCAACACTCTTCCTGCCCACCTGCAGGGGGAAGGAGGCCAGAAGCACCAGGACCATGAATGGATTCATGGTTTATTTTCATTTTCTTTCTATTACTTTTCAAGGATGCTGTGTTGATATAGCATCTATGAACAATGGGAAAGTTCTGGCTTGTTTTGTTTTGAGGGTCCATCTGCTTAAACTATTTTAAAAATTGGTTTTTCTGCTTTTTCTGCTTGATGCGAATCATTTCTTTAGAACCCTATCATTTCAGAGAATTCACAAAATCAAGGTTCTGGGTTCTACAAGCTGAGAAACAGACCACTGACTGAAGTTAAATCATCAATATGTCATGCTGGCCAGCTAGTCGCTTTCCTTGGTGACATCTACATTAGAGTTTCTGAACCTCGGCACTAGTGACATTTTGGTCTGAATAATTCTCTGTTGTGGGCCTTGTCCCATCCATTGTTGGATGTCTGGCGGCATCCTAGCCTCTACCCACTAGCTGCCAGCAGCTCTCCACTGCCACTATCATGAATGTCTCTAGACACGGCCAAGTGTTCCCTGGGTGAGGACTACTGCTCTCTGTATGACAGTCGAGCTTTCTTTTAAATGTCAACAGACTAACTACTGTGAAGGATTCAAAGGAGGGAGGAATTGCTTGTGTCTGAATATTAGGCAAGCGAGCAGCAGACACATCCGTTTTTGAATTCATTCAACTATGTTATGTATAGAATGTGGTTCCAGGCATGGGGTTAGAGTCAGACCTGAATTTAAATCCTGCCCCTCTCACTTATCAGTTATGTTAGCAAGTTACTCAACTTCTCTTAGCTTTAGTTTCCTCATCTATAATGTGGAAATAACAATGGTACCCAGGTGCAAAGATGAAATGAGATATTGGAAATAAAATGCTTATAAATGCACAATAAACATCAGGAATTATATCCTAAAAATCAGCCATGGCCTCTCTGCTTTTTGGGAATCTAGCTAAGATGAGCTTGAACCCAGGTCCCAGGCCTGGTGTGGTCTGTACCCCCAAATGAGAGGAATTCCCAGGGAAGCTGTGAGCTCACGCTTGCCTTTACCTCTGGGTTTCTGTTTCCAGACTTGTGTTTTCTGTTCGGTTGTATGGGTGGCAATCTCAGTTCTTCCCTTGCCTTCCACAAAAACCAAAACAGAAACAAAGTAAAAAATCCCTTGTGAAAAACAACTGTATGATCAATTTACTGGAAATGAGAGGCCACACTACCTCTCATTGTGCAATTGAACTTATATATTCGTGTTCCTTTGAAATCACATTGGCTACCTTGCTTTCAGGGTCTCTTTATAAGGCTTTACCCCAAAGGCGAAGGGCCATTTCTCTGACTCCTTTACTGCTCTCTACCTCACTGTTCATGCCTCTCCTCCCTCTCTCTCTCTCCTTTTTACCATTTAGGTCTTGACTCCCATGGCACCTTCTTGGAGAATTCACCTCTGACATCATTTTATACGGGTACATCTCTTCTTTCCCATTAGCCACTCCCTATCCTGTTATTTCATGTTTTCTTTCTAAAGCTTATTACTACAGAAGTCATCTACTTATTTACTAGTCCAGTTGTTTACTGAAGTACTCTTGTCCAGAACTGACTTGAACTGTCTTGGAACTTGTCTTCCTTTGGTAAGGTTAGGTCTGTAAATGGCATCAATTTGACCTCCCTGTCCCGCCCCACAGATCTCTTGCTCAGTATTATTTGCCAATGTAATTCCCTACTTGATTCTTATTTTCTGACTTTATACCTTCTGTAAAGTCTTTATATCTTCTATAAAGAGACTAGGGTGTTATCTGGTGGGGTACATGGTGCAGAAAAGGAGCAACATGAATAAAATGTAAATCCCAGAGCAACCTACAAGAGTTCCAACGCTAGAAGAAGAAAGAATGCAGACTTAGAGGTAACACTGGAAAACATAAGCCCTGGTTCCCACAATCCACAGGCTAGGAAGCACAGCATAACCCCAGATAGCTGGATGCTTTAGGGACATCTAAGAAGCTGACATACAGGGTGACATTTCCCCTTAAGAGGATTCTCAGGGCCAAACCACACAGGAAGAATACAGGGAAGGGACTTGGAAGAGGTTGATTCTGTTATTTTGGGAAACTGGGACCATGGGGTCCTGGCTTCTCTTGGTTCTCAGCCTGGGAGATTCTGAGGCTGGCCAGCACGAGGAAGCGGGTGAAATGATATCTTTCCTAAAGATGTCACCAGATGGCGTCCTAAGCCAAGTACTGGAAGGCTAAGTGAGCAAAGTAAGAGGTTGTCCTCCAGGCCACTTCCCAGGAAGTGACTCACAAAATGGCTTCATCAGCTGGGTGTTCTTCACTAGGACCAGTGTGATGAGATGCAGGAGGACTATATCATCTTATTATTTCGGAGGTGATCGGTGCAGTTAGCTGCGGCCTTCTTGAGTCATTCATTCATTCTACATTTATCAACATTCTAATGGTGCCTACAAGTCAAAAAGTATTTGCACCTGGTTCAGAGGGATATTGCAAGCATTTCCTCTGTCTTATCCCTTTTTGTGTTTGGGCAGTGAAGCAGAGGATGGGAGTAAAGGCCAACGGCTGGTGTCTGAGAATGGAAAATGAGGGGTGTGGATGACACAATGGTGAACATCCAGCCCAGCCCAGCCCAGCCTAACCCACAGTTCTATCTTATACTCTTTCCTCTGAAATTGAGTACCATTTATCGACTATACCACATTTCTGACATTTATTACAAAGTGCCCTACAGTCTGATAAGCTTTATCTAAGTACATATCTTATCTCTCCAAGCAGCTGAATGGTAAAACATGCTAGATCAGGAATTATGTCTTATTTATTACTATTATCTCACCAATTCCCACTCCAGCCACTGCTTCCCCAGCATTCAGCACAGTGACTAGAACATAGGATGCTCAATGGAGATTTGATGCTGATGATGAATCTGTGCACTATCTGCAATGAGATACTAGGAATGTGGCAGGAGCCCTGCCTGGCAAGCCCTGAATGTCACAAATCTTAATAAAGATGTCAAAGGTCACTGAGTAAAGGAGGTGCATGGGCTGGTCATGAGGATTATCAGCAGCTCTACCCTCAGAAGCACCATGTCTCAGGAAGCAGGTAGCAAAAAGAGGGCTCTAAATGAGAATGTCACTGCCCTAGTTATCATTCTAGTGCCTCTACAGTTGACCCTTTGAACAACTTGGTTTAAACTTTGAGGGTCTACTAATATTCAGATTTTTCTCAATTAATACCTGTTCTGTTTTCAATCTACAATTAAGAGTCCTCAGGTGTGGAGGGCAACAGTTTGCATTGATCTATGCCATTTTATATAAGGGACTTGAGTATCTGTGGGTTTGGGCATCCACGAGGGTCCTGGAGCCAGTCTCCTGAAGATTCTGAAGGACAACTAAGTTTTAGCAGATCCGAAAGTTATACATGGATTTTTTGATTCCTAACCCCAATGTTGTTCAAGGTTCAACTGTGTATTTCAAATGAAAATGGACTACATTTATCATAACAGTGTGAGCCCCTGATCAGCTTTAACCAATTTGAAATCTTCTGGAGATATGAGGATATAAGTCAATGTTATTCCCTGGGCACAATAATAGTTAATAATATTAATTACCCACTCATTCATTCATTCATTCATTCATTTGTTGAGCATCTACTATGTGACAGATACTGTGGTAGAGACTAAGATGTAATAATAAGCTGAAACGCATTGAGTTTAAAATCTTGACAAACATCAAACAAGTTATCACACAAACATAAAATTCCTATTGTGATAAGTGCTACAGAGGGACGGGTACCTGGTGACATGAAAACTTATTGTTGGGGAATTTAGCCAGGAAAGAAGCCCCTTCTTTACCTCGCAGAGGCAGGAAGCCAACATGGAAACATGTCTGAGTAAAGCTAGATGTGGCCTCTACTAAGACAACCTGCTTCCCCATGACTTGGGTCCCCTCATCTGATAGACTGAGTGCTTTGTATGTAAATAAATCTAGGAAATGTCATGTCCTGAGGGATGCTAGGAACAAAAGCCTTACCACATTATGGGTTTGATGAAATAGCAAGGTACCTAGTCGGTTGTCCAGAATTCAGTAATCATCTGTTCTATCATTTTAAGTGGAAAGAACTACTGAAGATAAGGAGATAAAGGTTTTAGTAGGATGACCAACTCATTCTGGTTTACCCAGGACTTTCCCAATTTTGGCACTGAAAGTCCCATGTTCTGGGACTGCACTGATTTTTGTACTGAAGTCCCGCATCCTGGGAACTCCCAGAGTCCCGGGCAAAGCAGGACAGTCATTCATCCTAGTTCTAGCCTCTGCCCACCTCTGCTTCTCAGCTTCCTCCTCTGTAAGATGGAGAAGTCGTATTAAAACAGTAGCACTCAGTCTTGGCTGCTAATTAGAATTACCAAGGAAGCTCTTTACTAGGCTTCATTTCTAGAGATTTGATTGGGATATCAAATATCAGATATCAGAGATGCTGGTATGAGGCCAGGATTGAGAACCATTGCTCTAAATAATCTAAAGTCCCTTCTGGTGTTCTGATTCTCATTGATGGAGTGTTAGTTACACTTGGACCCATTACTTAATTAATCACCACGCTCCACATGCTGGCCTGTGTTGCCATTGCTATTCTTATTGATGACAGCAGGGCACCTTCCTCTTCTTTTTCCCTCTTCCTCTCTTTTGCTGCTCTCTGGGTCTTTCTACCCCAACTGCTAGGGCTCCTAATGCTGATTCCGTTCAGCAATGCCCACTAGTCCTGGATCAATCCATGATATTCCTTCCTCTGTCTCACCTCTGAGAAGCAAAAAGATCTCTAGGTTTAGATATTCCTTATGCGGTGGCCAGAGCCAGGTGATATGCCCCAGGAGTCTCTCCTTCTCCTTTTTCTCAGTGGAGATTATTTCCAGTGTATGCCTCCTCCCAGCTGAGTTCTAGGCACAGCCCAGCCCAGAAGCCATGTGGCTACCTAGAGACACAATTTCACTCTTATTTGGGGGTCAGAGGTTGGTGCATAGCTCCTTGCTTCAGAAACTAATGTGCTCTGTGAGCACAGAAATTTATATATGTATGTGTGTGTGTGTGTGTATATAAATACATATATATAATATATATATATATAAATATAAACATATATAAATATATATATAATATAAACAAAGGTTCTAAGGTAATTTAGTGGAAAAGATAGTTTTTTCAACAAGTACTGCTGGGACAGTTGGATATCGACAATGAAAAAAAAAAAAAGACCTTGACCCTTAACCTCAGAGAAGATACAAACATTAGCTTGAAGTGGATTGTAGGTCTAAATGTAAATAAGTTAAAACTCTAAAAATTCTAGTGGAAAATAAAAAGGAAATCTCTTGGTTTAGACAAAGATTTTTAGATAAGTCCATGAATAACACAAACTGTAAAGGAAAAAGTTTGGATTTTATCAAAAATAAAAACTGCTTTTGAAAAGACAATAATAAGAAAATGAAAGATAATCCACAGATTGGAGAAAATATTTCAAAACATGTATCCAGAATGTGCAAAATGTATTCAGAATATATAGAGAACCCTAATAGTTTAATAATAAAGAGAAAAACAACTTAACAAAAATGTGGGAGACACAAAAAATTTGAACTAACACTCTATCAAAGAAGATATGGAAGTGGCCAATAAGCACATGAAGAGATGTTCAACATCAGTAGATACCAGAAATGTAACTTGAAACCACATCTGCTAGAATAGCTAAAATTTAAAGAAGACTAATAATAGCAAGTGTTGGTGAAGAGGTGGAGCTCTCACACACTGGAACTCATACACTGCTGGTGGGTCTGTTAAATGATACAGCCACTTTGGAAAACAGTTTAGTGTTTCTTATAAAGTTAGACATAAACTTACCACATAATCTAGCAATTCCACTCCCAGATATTTACTAAAGAGAAATTAAAACATAGAAATTTTTTATTCATAATAGACTAAAACTGAAAACAATTCAAATGTCAATAAACTGGGTAAATAAGCAAATTGTGGTATATCTGTATAATGGAACACCACCTGCAATAAAAAAGGAACAAACTACTGCTGTTTGCCAACATGGATTAATCTCAAAACATTACACTGAGTAAAAGAAGCCACACACCAAGAAATAAATATCTATGATTACATTTATATGACATTCTAAAAAGGCACAAAAAGTGAATCTGAAGTTGTCAGGGGCTCAGGGCTTGCATAAAGGATTGACTGAGAAAAGGCATAAGAGAAACTTTCGGGGAAATGAAAATATTGTATACTTTTATTACAGTAGTGGCTACACAATTATATTTGTCAAAGCTCATCAAACTTCATACTTACGAAAGATGAAGTTTATTATGTACAAATTGTACTTCGCTAAATCTGATTTTTAAAAAAAAATCAGATTGTGCCGCTACCCCTAGCACTTATTGAAAAGGACGCAACGGCTTTTCAGTGCACTTAGAATAAAATTCAGTCCCATGCTTGTGGTCTACGGGGCCCTTGGGCCACTCTTTTCCTTGCTCATTCCACTCCTAAGATGCTGCTGTGGTTTCTGTCCCTCAAACTCACTGAGCTCCTCCTTCTACCTAGAACACTGCCTCTGATTCTTTTCCTGATTGCCTCTTTCTCATTATCCGTGCTGTCCCTAACTGCCCACCCCAAAGTTACCCCTCATTCTGCCTTTATTTTATCAATGTTCTTTCATCACTATGTGAAACCACTTCACTTATTTACTTTTATTTGCTTATTGCCTGTCTTCTTTATCAGAAGCTCCAAGAGGACAGGAACCTCATCTATTTTGTTCACTAAAATTTATTCGGATTTTTTCACCAGGTTTGTCCAGAACCCCCAGCACGCAGCCAAGGCCTGGCACATAAGAAATTATCTGTAGAAAATTATCTGTAAAAGATTAAATGGAACTCAGCAATTCCATTCCTAGGCATATACACAAAAGAATTGAAAATATATATGCACATAAAAACTTGTATATAAATATTCATAGTCACATTATTTATAGTAGCCAAAAAGTGGAAACAACCCAAATGCCCATCAACTGATGAATGGATAAATTAAATATAATGTAACCATGCAATGGAATATCATTTCACAGTAAAAAGGAATGAAGTATTGCTACAAGCTATAACATGAATAACCCTTGAAAATACTATGAGTAAAAGAAGGAAGCCAGTTACAAAAGACTACATACCGTATGATCCATTTATATGAAATGTTCAGAATAGACAAATCTATCCAGACAGAAAGTAGAGTAGTGGTTGCTTATGGCTGGGGAGGGAAGTTGGAGAGAAATGTAGAGTGCTGCTAATGAGTAGGGTGTTTTCTTTTGGGGTGACGACAATGTTCTAAATTTGATTGTGGTGATGGTGGTATAATTGTGAATATACTAAAAATCATTTAATTGCAAACTTTAAGTGGGTGAATTATATTGGATGCGAATTCTACCTTAATAAAGCTATTAAAATTTTTTTGTGTGGAATGAATGAATGAATCCGCTCCTTCTGATCACCTCCTGGCTCTTAGGGGAGACAAATCAGGTAAGATGTGCTCTAAGAGATGGTCACTGGACCTATGTGTCTGGACTGGACGCTACTCTATTCTGGAGATGCACAATTGATGCAAGCAGCTCATACCATCTGTGCACAGGCCCCATCCCCCAGTGGGATTCCATCCCCATGGAGCCCCCAAGGGTGTTGTAAGAGACCATGAGAAGAGTGTCCTGGAAGGTCAGATAGGTTGTAGGCCTAGAAAGGCCTCCTGGTAATTTTCTTTCTAGCTCTCTTTGCAGCTAGAGCAAAGCATTCTCTTAGTTAGCTTGGCTCTGTCACCCCACCTGGAGTAATTACCCCTCCTTAGCCCCTCTGTATGTGTCATCTGCACATGAAAATAATTAAACTGAACTTGAGGCTGAGTACTTGGGCTTCATTGCATCACACCAGCCTTGGCCGCAGCGCAGACTCGGGAAACTGGCTCTTCCAGACTCTCTGGGTGAGTGGAAAGCCAGGGCACTCAGTACTCAGTGGAGGTGGGTGGTGTTGGCACAGGAGGGTTCTCTGGTCTTCCTCACTCCTCACACCAAAACTGAAACCCAGAGCAGGTGGGGTCATGGTGTTCCAGCTAGGGCTGGCTGATTAACCTTGTGGTTAACCTTGAAGTTTTGAGCTTGGTATGCCAGGGCCTATGATTTGTTGTTTAAACTTTGGACTCAGGCATGGGCTGAGGCCTGAAAGGAAAGGCCAAGTGCAGGAAACAGATCTTCAGAATCCCGGCCTCTTAAAGTTTCTGCCACAAGACATCAAAGTGTTACCCTGGAATCAGAATTTAAGTGAATGATTCAAAAAAGGGAATTTCTGTGGTTACTTCCAGATCTGACATTCTGTGAGTCTTTCTGGAAACACTGACTGAGTACTTAGTCTGTGCGATGGCTCTATATGCATCGGCTCAGTTCATACTCACAGAACCCTATGAGGTGGATCCTAGTCACAATGATTTGTCTTTGTGATGGGGAGATCAGTGGATGTAATGTAATTAATTATTCAGTGAATCCTGATTGGCACATAGTAGAGATTCAATAAAGATTTATTGACTGACTAAGTGATTGCTTAGATTTGTGCTAGATATTATGAGGGGATACAAAAGAATTATATCCATTAATTAATGAGTACTTATTGAGTGCATATTATGGGCAAAATATTGGCCAATCTTGGAAGGGAGACCAAACTTCCTTGGATTTTAAAATGTTGGCAATTAAGTCAGCTAAAAATAATATTGTCTAATTTGAATAAAATATATTGTGAAATATATTGCCTTATAGATAAGGAGCTAGCTTAGAACACAAAACCAACCTCAGGGAAATTAGAAACTTTTCTACACCAAGAATTGTCCAGTAATGCTCTTCAAGAATCTCTGAGTGGACAAACCTTATTTAAAACTTCTTGAATTCTTGGGAAGATAGAAAGACCACCAACATGTCCCTGACTTAAGTTGACATTGAATTGGGAGTCTGTATAGAGGGGCGTTAAAAGCAGTTTCGGAAGTCAAACAATTTTGGACTCACACCATTTCCAGCACTTACTAGATATGTGGTCTTGAACAAATTTCTTATCTATTCATAAGGTTCATGTGGTGATTAATTAACACACTGCACATAAAGAGAGTTCAATACACATTAGCTGTTCTTTTCTGGTAACAAAGTCCTAAGGTGAAGAGAATGAGGACAGAGGGGAATGAGGCTCCTCATAGAAGGATAAAATCCATGAGAACAAGCACAACACTGAACTATCCTGCTCTATTTTAGTGGCCTGAGCAGTATCTGGAACACAATAGGTGCATAGTAAATAATTGTTTACAGATGTATAAAAATTAGACAATCAGGGGCTGCGTGAGTGGGCTTTGATTTGGTAAATGGAAGGGGACACAGCAAAATTATCCATGCACTAGCCTTAGAGTTGTAGGCCCTGAGCCTTCTGTTTGGACTCAAGAAAGGAATCTAGTGAGTGGTCCAAAGGGTGGTCACAGCCCAAAAGGCCAATGCAATCTGGATGTTTTCAGGAAGAATTTTGAAAATCAGCGGGAAACCTTGTCCTGCCCTTGTGTAATGCCCTTCCCTCAATGCTCTGTGACTAGGGGTGCTCCATCAGGGTCTACTAGAAACATTAGGACCCCTCCCTATGAGAAAGCTAAGGCTGAGAAGTAAACAATAAGAACCTATAAAACCTGGAAGGCTGAACTAAATTCTGATGTGTTACTTAAAAGACACATCTTAGAGCTCAAAATAATTGAATGAGGACAAATTGTAGGAAGACCTATTTACACAGTTTTAAGCTTATAGTAATAATGTCCAATGTCTTTAAAGTACTTCAGAGTTTCCTAATAGTCATGTTATGATATTTGATTCCTAAGGGCAGGCAGAAGAGACCTTATCTTATCTTTACTGGTAGCCAAGCCAGGGCTGGATTTGGGTCAAGATACATTGTCCCTAAGAAGTGCTGTAGGTTGGAAATGGAGACAGGTTCATGAGAAGTGTTCATGTCTTCATGAATTTCACGTTGATCATAGTTATTAAGGTCCCTCGAGGCTGTTTGGGATGTGCCACTAACAATGTGAAGTGCACAGTCTTGTAGGCACTCCGGCTGCAGCCAGGCTCAGCCAAACTACCAGCCGTGGGTCGTGGAGATTCACTGAGCTTTCCAAAGCTGGTTACCTGTCTTATCTACCTTGGAGGGCTGTCCTAAGGGCTAGATGAGATAAACAAAGAGAAAGTGCTTTGTGAATGTAATTATTTGAAGTCTTAATATCCATGTGCATAGAAAAAAATCTTATTCCTTTAGATTAATTTGTTCTTAACTGAGTCTTTTGAGAATTGAAAAAGCAGACAGGTTCATGTTTTCTTTCCAAATCCTGAATAACCCACAAGAGAATGGAAATGTAGTTGCATGCTCAAATATCTAAAGTTTCTCATGTTAACCAGATTTAAGTTTGGATAACCTTGTATCTTTTTTAATGATTCCTAATCAAAAAGCAAAAATTAAAAATGTATAACATTTCCCTTTCACTGAGTGAACAGTATAAACATCTATCTTTTGGTGACTATTGGTAAAACACAACATAAATTTATCTGGTGGCCTGTAGGGGTTCACTTTCAGTGACTTCACACTTATCCTCTCTGATGAAAACACATCTGAAGCAGCTGAAAAAATAAAATAGAATATTTTATATAAACCTAAAGGCAACAAACGAACAGGACAAATAGAGACTCAGGGACATGGACAATGGACTAGTGGTTACCAGAGGTTAAGGGGTAGGGGAGGAGGGAAGAAGTAGACAGGTAAAGGGGGTCAAATATAGGGGGGTTAAGGAGGGTGAAGTGGGTAAAGGGGATCAAATATATGGTAGCTGAAGGAAACTGGACTCTGGGAGGTAATCACACAATAGAATATATAGATGTCAAATTATAATGTATACTCAAAAACTGTATAATTGTATTAACCAATGTTATCCAAATAAACTTAAAAAATAAAAAAAAAATAGAATATTTCTTTTAAAATACCCTGAGTTGTAAAAAATAAGGATAAAGGTTCTAACAAGAATGTACAAATTTAACATTTTAAACTTTAGTATGAAAAAAGCATATTGATATTAAAGAAAACTTAAAAATATAATGACCCATTATATCTCTCTATTATAACTGAGACTATAATGATAAGAACACAAATGTGGAGGCAGAAAATGTGGATTTGAGCACCCTTTATAAGCTGTTGACACTGGGAAGTTTTCCTTGTTGCAAAGCTGGAGAATGACAATAACCGTGTACAATTGTGTTCTGAAGAAAAAGTGAAATATATACAAGTGCTTTGCAAATGTGAGTTATTATTTCTTAGTGTTCTTTTTTATTTTAAAACACACACACATATATCGTTTCTCTTCATAATTTTTATTTATAGAACATTGCACCTGTTTTTGCTCTCTGGTTTCTGACCATCCTTCTGTTCCTGTCTTTTTGGTCTACATTTGGGGGCACTGTTTTCTTTCACAAACTGGAACTCTGCTTCCCTCTGTCAGATTCCCTGTTTCCCAGATCTTTGATGAGGAGCTCCAAACCACTTGATCACCTGTGTTTACTTTCTTCTCTTGGGCCATATCTCTCTACTTAGAGACCTCTAGGTTCTCCAGAGTTTAAAGGGACCTCACATTTTAGAGATGAGAAAGCAGAGCTCCAGTGCCCCTGGGATGAAGGTGCATAGCTCAGAAGTAACAGAGCACCAACAAAAGCCCAATTCACCTCTCAGCCCATGGTTTTCTCTACTGAACTGCCAGCAAAGAAACCTCTTCTTCGGAATTTGGATCTAAACACATATCTTAATACACTCCACACCCACTCAAGCACTATTTGTTATTTGTTCAAATAAATTTTAGGAATTATAATCATATCATGATGGCTACTATTTATTGATGGGCACATTAGACCAGTTCTATGCCAAAGGTTTTATACTAATGATTTCACTGAATGGATATAAATACTATATTTGAGAGGAACCATTATCTCCATTTTATGAATGAGGAAACTGAGATTCTGAGATGGTAAGTAATTTGCCCAAGGACACAGAGGTAATACCTGGAAAAGCTGTGATTCCATCACTGTCTTATCTCAAAATCCATTCTACAAACCACTTAACACTCATAGCTCTGGCTATTCCTGCCAGGTCTGTTGGGCTCCCCCTGACAGCCTCAGAGTGTCAAGATGTCTTGCTGCCTGGCTTTCTAGTACCTTCTGAAATCACCTCCTTCTCCAGGAAGCCTTCTCGGGTGGATCAGAGGGAGTAAAGATGTTCCTTTCAGAATGTAGGAGTCTTGTGGTCACAGTAGTGAGTTTCTCATTCATCCTCACTTAGTCTGGGAATATTTGACTCTAGCTGTGTGCAGGTGGACTCATGTTTGCCTCTGTTGGGCTTAAGCCCCAACTGTCTGCCAGTATTGCTGGTCTGTCTGCAATTGCTTCTATTCTATGCAAAACTTAGCAGCAGCCCAATGGGTAGTTCCAGCGAACATCTGGTCAGTTTTATCTGAAGGAAAGGATGTGTAAATATGGCTGTGGGGCCCTGGAGGGCCATGGGGCCTTGGGCCTTGTTTTGGAGAGATCCACAGAGGTGATAGGACTTGAAATTGTCTTACGCCAGGGGCAAATGAAAAAACTAGTTGTCTTCAAATGGGAAAAACACAGACTCTCAGGGTCACCATGCTGTTTCCTCAGTGTGAGAAGGGCTGTCAACCATAAGTGGGTTTTAACTTCCTCATTGTGTCCCCTGGAGGGGAACTAGGAACTACAGGGAAATAGATGTGGGTGAATCACGAAGAAGAGCAGCTGTGTCAAATCCTTCTTTGCAAACACAGTTGGCATCTAAGAACTGTGCCCAGATAGTGGTATTTCCTACTCCCTGGAGCCATCTGGGCGCAACTGGGCAACTACCATGTAGGAATGTTTCAGAGAGACTTGGCTGCTCTGGCCTGAGAGGTCCTGGAGGGGAGGGACAGACTTCCTCATTGCTCACTGCCCACTGTTCAATGGGGTGGAAGCCAGCATGTGTTGAGGGTGCCAAGGGTTCTGCCAGAGGCTTCTTACCTAGTTTATACCACCCAATCATGGATTTTTTGATGAGACAAGAGAACAATGACAATTACAGGGAAAAGAGCAGGGCTTTGTCCCTCTTTGCCCCTATTGGTCCTGAACAAGATAAAAAGGGTCGTTAACTCCATGACAGGGAAAACTGGTTCCTAGGTTTAGAGTCCTGGGGACATCAGGTAGTTCTTTAGCCAAACTCAAGTTCCCTGCCAACATTTATTCTCTGGTTTCCCTCCTATGTATTCCTTGTCCTTCCCCTCATCCCCCATCTCCATTACTCAGCCAAGCAGCCCAATATTTGCTTGAAATGGAGTGTCAGATTTGTCCCCTACTGAAAGGCCAGCTGGGGACCAGGGACTCTGTTTAAGTTCATGGGCTGTTTTTTCTTGGCTTAAAAAAATACCTCCACTCTACCAGGCCTCCCGTTAGGATATCCAGGAGCATCCTTGATGGAGGGCCTGGTTTGGACATTGGCCCTGCTTGTCAGGGAGGAGAGCTGGGTTTAGGGCAGGTTAAAGGAGTAGGGCTCTGGCCCAAGGAGTCTCTCCCGGTGACTATTACCTTGGGGGTGAATTCAGTGTCTCCCCTTTTCTCTGCCTGGCCTCTAGGTATGTGATCTGTGTCCTGGCCCCCACAGGTCTGAAAGGGTGCCCCTCTCTTGTGCTCTGAGTGATGGAGATACTCAGAAGTGGGATGCAAAGGGGGATAGAAACTCAGGGGTTCCACAGAGTTAACTGAGGAGGTAATTCAGGATTGAGGCTTATGAAGGAGGGCTCAGGAATGAGGAGCACCAATAACAAGGTGGGAAGAGAATTGCCAAGATTCCTGTGTCCCAGTCTGTAGTCCCAGGAAGGAGCCCCCAGGGCAGTGGGTGATAAAAGCTAGAGCAGCCATAAAAACAGAGAGCTGAGAGTTTAGTCTTAACATAGTGAGATTTCTGTCACTCCTCACTCTTCATCTGGCTGCCTTGAGGCATGTGTTCTTTTAAAGGGCTGGTGTAAAACTCCTGCCACCTAGATGAAACTGACTTAGAAGTGGAAAATGAGCAGTGTACGAATAGGCTTGGTGGCCAGTTTGATTTTCTTAATAATATTTTCTTTCCTCTAGCTTACTTTGTTGTAAGAATACAGTATATAATACATATAGCACATGAAATATGTGTTAATTGATTGTGTAAAGCTTCCAGTCAACAATAGGCTATTAGCAGTTAAGATTTGGGGGAGTCAAAGTTTTATGAGGATTTTTGACTGTGCGGGGGTTTGGCAACCCTCACCTCTGTGTGAGTCAACTGTGTAGTGTGTTCTCCCAGGGCGGGGTCCCTGCCCTGCTGTTCCTTGCCATCCCTCACCCCCTGCAGCTGCTGTGGGGCCTGATCTGAGCAGTCGTTGCGTATTGAGCTGAACCAAGGGCAGATGGAAATTTTGCTTTGGTTAGTGGCTTGGTCAGCAAGGATTCTGGGATGGACCAACTTACATTTCTGATGGAAGCCAAGGAAAAGAGCAAGAAATAAAACTGGCATTTCTTCAGAGCCTACCCAGTGCCAGACACATTCTCTGGATTGATGTGTCATCACCATTTTCTGGATGGTGAATCTGAAGATGTCCAAGTTAGCTGGCCTTTACCTCTGAGTCAGGGTTTTCATCCCCCCTGACTGGCCTAGAACTTTTAGGTGGGACCCTCAGAGGATGAAGCTAAGGGTGACTCTGAAAGGCTAGGGGCTTTCCTAGGGAAGGAGTGGGGCTCCTCAGTCTGGCCTGTGGATGCCAAGACTTAGCAACAGTCTGGTAGCTCCCTGCTGGCCAGAGTGGGAGGCTGGGAGGCTCCCTAGGAGAGAGGGAAGAGGAGGAGCAGAGCACAATTCCAGCATCTTCTCAGGACCAGATGAGAAGGAGGGTTCCCTTTGCTGTCGATGGAGCAGGAAGGGGATATGACCTGCAGCTGGGCTCTGTTCTCTTGGAGAGCCAGGGAAGTGACACCCAAAATTAACCCAAGATTGGAGAACCCTGGGACCCCCACCTGGGCCCTCAAGAAGTTTTCTCCTCTATCCTTCTGCCTCTGCATTAGATTTCCCTCAAGACACCCGAAGCTGGAGCAGATAGCTTTCATTCTGAGCTAAATATTTCCATTTTCCCAGATGTAAATGGAGAAAATAGTAGTCACTGCCTTTAAGTCTGAGCTCAAATGTTACCTCAGTGAAGCCCTCACACCTCCCTGTTTCAAACTGTAACTCTCTCCTCCCCCAACAGCCCTCTTGATCACCTTCTTTGCTTTGTTTTTCTCTGTAGCACCTTTCACTTTCTAATAGACTGTATTATCTCTCTGTGTACCTATCTATCATGTATCTATCTATCGATCTATCTATCTATCCATCGATTATCTATTTATCATCATCTGTTTATTTATTTCTGTCGGCCCCAACCCTACCCTTAATGCTAGTGACATAGGACATTTTGTTCACTGTATCCCCAGCACCTAGAGTAGTGACAGGCACATCAGAAGCACTCCAAAGATAGTTGTCGAATGAGAGAGTGAAGGATGGATAGGTGGGATTTTTGTAAGGATTAAATGCATTGCTGTATGTAAAGCATTCAGTAGGACACACACATCTTATTATTGTGGCTGCTGCTGCTGTTTGTTAGATGTGACTGGTGCAGATTGCTTCTCCATCTGTAAAATGAGGGGACAGTATCACTAGATGGTCTCTGAGCTTCCTTCAATCTCTAAAAAAGTGTACTGGCTTTTGAGGTGTGGAGTGCCCCTCTACTGGCAACTCTTCTATTTCTTGTGACTCTGAGCATCAGAATGGGGTACAGGTGTGGGACCATGAGTCAGCCCATTATTTCTTGGAATGGTTTCTATTCAGATATTTATATATTTTATTTTAATTGGATTTCAAGTATTGTTTCATAGCATTTTATTGTTTTCAATAGAGGCAATTCATTATGTGCATAATTACAGGTCATTTGATTTAAATTTCTTTGTTAAGTGTTTTGTGGAAATAAAGTTTAGAAAAAAATTGCCCGTCCATGTGCCCTGATGTGGGATTTGACATGTGATCCTTGGAGATAAAGGATCACACTGTCCTGTCTTAGGAGGGGATCTGGTTCCTAGACTTGGAATCCCCTATGGAGACAAGGTAATATCTTAGGAGGCTCAGGCATACCTGTTTCAGGGGCTCAGGTTGACTGGGCTTAAACTGTCTTCACAGGACCTGAGCCCTTTTTCTCAGAGTCCTCTGAAAGAGGCATTTTAGAACCTTGGTTCCCCCATAGCTAACTCTGTGGGGGCAGTTTCAGGAGTAAAGGTAGCTTCACACTCATTTGGTATTCGCTGAGTAACTGGGATGGCCTCAGAGGAGTGGTGAAGGACAGGTCTGGCTAGTTCTGCAGTGTTGTTTATACTTGAGATTACCTCACAATCCCAACAGGCTTCCCCGCCCCATCTGGTGGGGGCTGGCCCTCAGCCCTTCAGCCCCCTTTTCCCCACATGCCCTGGAAGCTAGGGGCCAACATGGATCTTCCTGTCGATATCAGCTGAGCCTGGAAACTTCACCCTTGGGAGACCATGGAAGGGAACGGCAGCCCGGTAAGTGTCTGTGGGCCTCAGGCCAGAACCTCTGGCACCGAGGAAGCAGGGATCGGGCTGGGAGATAGGTGGGGTACTGCCACTTGTGTGTCTCAGGTTTGCGGGGAAAATGAATGTGCTTTTTCTAGTTTGAAGCTACCTGGAATCAAGGTTGTTTGGCCTCCTTTTATCATGGTTCCTAGGAGAGACTTCTAGGAAGAAGAGAGAAGCTGATGGGATTTGGGTCTGGTCAGAAAACACCCCAGGGCTGTATGGCTGAATCTTGGGCTTCCTCTCTGTGGCCTGTGAGCACTCCAGCCAGGACATCTGTGCTGTTAGATCATCACCTTTGCTGGTTTTAAAATCTTTGCATTCTAGCTGAGCTTCAAGGTTGCTTTCCCCTCACTAGACTCATAAACCATCCTAGAAAATGTCACTATGTGCATTTAAGATCTTCAAGGGGATTTTTTAACCCTTCTCTGTCACTTATTTGTGGACTTTCATACTTTGAAAGTGCTTTCTTATGTCTATCCATAATTCTTCTGCTACAGTTTAGGTTCCCTTCCTCCTCTGCTGCTCTTGGTGGTGGTAGAGAGCAGCTAAAGATCCTCTGGGAAAAAGCCAGTCATATACACGTGAAGGCTTCCAAAGATCTTGTTCAACTATGCCTCAGCTTTCTTTTCTTGAGGGACATTCCTTTTGGGCTCTAACTTCTCTTTAGGTCTTATTTTCTACCCCTTTTCACCTTCTTTTGTTCTTTACTGATGTGGTAGAATCTGGGACTCTGGGAAGAGCGGGCAATGCTGGGGTTCAGAAGGATCATCTCAGCCTATATTTTGGCTTATAGTTGGCTTGTAGTCCATTCTGAACCCCAGATCTGTTTCTGCAACCTTTACCATCATCTTCCCCATTTTTCTTCCAACTTCATCTTGACTTTTTCTCCAAGGCTTTTTCCCTGCCCTCTATTCTGGTCTCCTTGGTTCATGTCTCTACCCCACCAAGGTCATTTGGCCCTAGGTCTCTGGGACTCATTGGAGCCTCTCGTAAGTAATAAGGGTGATGCACAGAGAGAATGGAGTTTTGTCTGGGGCATAGAGGAACTGAACCCACAGTCACAATCACATTCCTTGGTAACTTGCTGGGAGTTTAAACATGATGGTCCCTAAATACCAAGGATGAGAAGGGCTGGACTATCTGAAAGGTGATAAAGCTAGGTCCTGGGGCAGGGGGGTAGGGGATATCTGCCTGAGAAGCACATCTATCCAGAGTTGGGGTGAATGCTAAAGTTCCTTCCAGTTTACGATGCCTCCATATACATGAAAAAGACTTGGGGTCTCCATTAGACCAGAATCAAAAACAACTTCATTCATTCATTCATTCATTCATTCATCAGTTTAAAGAACATTGAATGGCCACAGTCACCAAGAAAATAACATTCGATTGCCCACGAATTTGCTGCCTCAGTTTCTCTCCAAGTTCCCTCTCTACCAGTGCTGGTTGGTGACAGAGTTCAGGGCTGGTACATAATAGGGGCTCCCTAGACACTCCTGGTATGGCTTTCTTATCAGAGGAGCCAGCCTCCACCTGGTGCTGCCAAGACCTCTGCTTGGCTGACAAAGCTCTGGGCTGGCTTCCCTTATGCCTCCACCCCACCATCTGCCACCTAGATGGGCACAGTCCACCTCCATTGTTGCTATACCAAGAGGAAGCTGTTATGCCAAAACAAGACACTTAAACTAAGTGGCTATTGTTGTATCAGTCAGCCTTCTGGCCCAGCATCCCAGTCTAGGGCCCCACACATACACCCCCACACATTCGCACTCACGTTTGCCAAGTCACAGGGACAACACAGGGAGCAGCAGGATGGGATGGCCCAGGTGGAAGTCTGTTCAGCACCAATAACAACACGAAACACAGAGGTCTCAAGTGAGAGCTGCATGCCTACAGGGGCAAAGGGAAGATGCTAGCAGACCTGGAGGTGCTTGCACTATGGAGTCTGGGGGATGGCAGATTGACCTGAGCCTATCGGTCTTCCATCTTGGGAATCTGCCCAGCCCCCTCTGGAGAGGGTGCTTCATCTGGACTAGCCCTGAGAACTCCAGCCACTTTCAAGTTCACAGCACCTGTGGTTTTGGGCTGATTGAGAACCTGTTTCACTTTCAATTTTATACAATATAATAAAACCCAGTATAAGAAAATCCACTCTTCAAAGGATTGTTGCATTGTCGGTGGGTCTACATCAGTCTTTCTTTAGTAAACATTGCACTTCTTTAATCATGTAGAATGTGACTCATTTGAAAAAACACAAAATATACACTATTTTTCAAGAACAAATGTACATATCCAAAGTGGTACACCTATAATCCTATTCTATATAATTTCAGAGACTGTCATGGAACCACAAAGGAGCCAACAGTAGCAATTTGTCTAACCGTCTGCTTTAGTAGGTGGAAAAACAGGCACAGAGAAAGATATTTATTCCAATTTTTAGAGGACTCAGAACTAGACCTTAGATGATGATGATGACAATAAGTCTTAATCCTCTATAACTATATCTCTATCTCTGCCAGAGGCTATTCTAAAAGAGCCTTACATCCCAGGCACCTCTACAGAACAAACATAGAATGCCCTGTGGAGCCCTCTGGAAAACAGATGATTGTTCAATCCTCTCATTTTATAGATTAAGGAGCAGAGATCTAGAGAGGGATGTGACTATTCTTTAGGCCACACAAGTAGATAGGAGCAGAACCACATGCCCTTGTGTCTCCTATACCTGGTGCATGAGAGGCCTCATGGCTCTAGCTTCTTAGTCTAGAGCCCAATTTGATTCCAGGCTTACTAGGGTCCCTAAGGTGAAGATTGCATGTGCTAGTGGTAGGTGGGAGGAGGTGCTGTGTTCTGAGGGGAGCCTGTATCTGTGGGGTTCCTCTGGATTGAGGGAGGGGAGAGCAGGAGAAAGCTCTGTGTACGTGGAGGCACAATGAAGCCTGGGTTGATCAATGAGAATGGGAAAGAAGCATGGTCTACTCCAACATAGTGCAGGCCAGTTCTGTGGAGGCTGGGCCAGTTCAATCAAGGTTGGTCCACACTGGAATGGGTTCAGGTCTCCCTGCCATGGCCCAGGGGCTCCCCAGTCTCCCAACAGGCAAGGTGGACTGTTAGGTCCTATCAAAGAGAGCTCCTGTGCTTTCCTGGTACCCCTGAGTGCTTCCACTTGAGATTGGGGGCACCTCTCCTGCACAGCCTAGAGTGCTGGGGTGTTGGCTCAGGGTCCTGCCTATGCCCACTCCTTTGAATATCCTTAGTATTCAAGGTCACTGGGAGAGAGAAGCTGCCACAGGGGCCTAGGCCCAGTGAGGGATTGTTTCTGGCAGAGCCTGGTACACTTGCCCTGGCAGCGGCAGAGTACAGTGATGTCCAGCAGCCTGCGTATGGGTTCCAGAAGATCAGGGTTCCAGTGCCAGCACTGCCCCCAGATGGCCATGTGATCTTAGACAGATCATGTTGCCTCATCAGTGGGATAAGAGTTGGACTAGGGGGTTTTCAAGATCTTTCCAACTCTGAGAGCCTGTGATATGCCCAGCCTGCCCCCAGATGGGGCTTCATGAAAGGAGGTCCAGGGCTGAGAAGGGAGGCCCAAGTAGCTTGGGCTAGACTTGAAGGGGCCTTGATGGACCTGCCCTTGGGCCATGAAAATGTATTGAAGTTGCTGCTGCTGCTGCAGGTGGTCACTCTTTAGGTGTTGCACCAAACTTTTTACAGGATACTTTTTCCTGTCCCAGAGTTTAGGCTTCCACCTATGGTTGAAGAACAGTCTCTATGCAAAGCCAGGAGTCGATCCATGCCAATAGCCACGTAACCGCTATGATGAAGCAATCCATGAGGTGGCTGTGACATCACTCAGCACAGTCTCCCCTCTGTGTCATCACTGGCTGGGACTGAGGAGACCCAGAGAGGCCAAGGGCAGGACACACTTGGGTGCTTGTTAACTTACTCCCATCCCCTACCAGATAAGGGCTCACAGGGCAAAGTCTGCTGCAGAAAATCATAAAAATACCCCATTCACTTTGGGGTTGGAGATCTACCCCTGGAATCTGTGGCAGTGAGCTAGGTACAAGGGGCCTTGGGTTTGTGTCCCTAGTACTCTAAGACATACCTGAGCGACTTTGGGCAAAGCACACAAATGTTTTGGGTCTCTACTCCTTGTATGTAAAATGGGAATGATAATCCTTATCAACTCCTGTCCAGGACAGCGTTTGGAAAGAGCCCAAGTACTAGAGACTGCTCTTTTTAGTATTCTCCCTGCCTTCCTGTGGACCCCTGGCCCACCTGTCTTCCATCCATGCCTCTTCCTGCCCTGGATCATCTTGAGGGGTTGGATGAGTTTTATGAGGGAACCCCTGGGAGCTGCAGAGGCACAGGCAGATTTTAGCAGTGACAGCCTGGGATGTAAGCCTGGTCCATGACATGATGAGGGCTCAGGTCTATATTACCCCAGGGGGTAACCCAAAGGTGAGTAGAGAGGAGAGATGGGACCAGGAAAGAATGACTGACAACGTCAGGCCAGGGAAATGGCCCATAGTCACCTATGTTATGGCTCTGCCCTGTCTACCTACCCCTTCCTTGTTCATTCATTCATTCATCAAATAGTTTGGTGCTATACCTAAAGAGTGGACAGGCTGAGGAACCTTTGGTCTGCAGGCAGGTTGTGGAGAGTCTGAGGTCTCGGCCCAGGAATTAGTCATCTGAGTTCCATTCCTAGGTCTTCTGATTATTGGCAAAGGCTAGGAGTTGGACCTGTTCTGGTCTGGGCTCTGCCCCTTGTATCTCTGGACCTTGAGCAAGAAGTCTCCTCCCTTCCTTCTTCACCATGCACTCAAAGTATCTGCTCTGAGGGTGAGGTCAGGACTCTGGAAGGGAGGTGGAATCTCAGTATTTCTCTCAAAGAATTGAAGAAAGGAAATGAGTTACTACTGTGCTGGGTTAGACATTAGGAAGAACTTTTGGCAGGGTGAGGTGGCAGGCTGTGAAATGGGTAAAGAAGGATGGCTACGGAATATCCTATTCTGTAGTCCCAGGAAATGAGAGCTCTTTCTAGCTCCTATCTTGGTTTGGGTTGAGGTTCAGAGTAGGGGCACGGATGGAGCAGACAGCTGCACTGTGGAGGCTGTGTTCCTCTGGTGTTGGGGCAGTCTTTCCATCCTGCTATCCCTGTTGGAGTTTGATTTTTCCCAATATGGGCAGTGCTTGTTTGTGACTTGGGGTCCAAGATTATCTTCTTGCCCTAGTCTGTGGGGGCCAGAAACTCTCCACCTGGGGATGACTACTGAGACTCAGAGTCAACAATTTTAAAGAACCTGGCTAGGGAATACATACCCCTCCTTCTGGACCCCTAGTTTCTGAGCTCAAGTTTAGCTGCCCATTTTACATGTCCCACCTGCCTCCAGACTCAGAGAAGAGGGACCCAGATAGGTGTCCTTCCTGTACCCCAGGGTTCACCTCTTCCCTGCTTCCTGCCTGCTGAGGCCATGGGTGGGCCCATTAAGACCTGCCTGTGGGTGGAGCAAGCATTGGAGAGAGGGACAAACAAGGCACAGGAGGTCTCTTCTCTGTTGTTTTTTTTTCTGGCTGCCTTCCCGCTGTGCCCACCCACTACCAGTTCTCTCACTGATCTAACTCCCTCCCACTACCCCAGCATCTCCAAGTCTTCCCATCTACCACCTTCCCCTGGGCCAATTTCTGCCTCTCAAGCCCGCTCTCCTTCAGGCTGGCCCCTTTGTTCCTGCCCATCATGATGGGGTAACAGGATCAGGGTCACAAGGTCCTGCTCAGGTGGAGTCAGCCTGAACTCTTGACTAGATATCATAAGACCATCAGTCAGTTGAGGGGTTCTAGGCATGCTCTTTAGTCCCCTCTGAACCCCAGTTCCCTCACCTCATGTATACTGGAGATAATATCTGTCCAGATTGCTAACTAGGAGCCTGGTGAGAATCGAATGAAACAGTGGATATGAAAGCTCTTGGCAAATTGCAAGCCCCGAAGAGATGAAGGGTAACTGTTGGTGTTCAGGTACTATGGTCCAGACTCTACTTGATCCTAATAGGCCTGTTTAGAATCCAAGCTTTGTTACTTACCTAAGATGTGAATTTGGGCATGTTCTTAACCACCCTGGATTTCAGTTTCAAAATCTATATAATGAGGCTAAAATTACCAACCATAAAGAGCTATTTTGAGGTTGAAATGGGATTAAGTAAAGTGCCTAGTGGGCTGTTATCTTTACCATAGTGATACACATTTATAGCTCTTTCATGTTTATTCCATGTTATCTGGGGAAAAGAGGCAGGATTAGTTCCATTTTAGTTCCATTAGTTCCATTTTACATGTATGGAGACCCTGAAATATGTGCTTTCCCAAGGCAACCCAGTTAGGAATGGAAGAAGTCATATCTGAACACAGATTTCTCCATTTCTAGCCCAGCATCTTTAACAAACAGACAAACATACACCCACCACCACCACAGCTAATAGTCACCAAGTCCTTACTTTACATGTATCATGTATCACTGCATTGCTATGAAGCAGGGTGATTGGCTCACTATACAGATAAGAAAGCTGAGGTGTAAAGAGGTAAGTCACTTGCCCAGAGTCACTAGCTGGCCTAGAGAGTGTTTGATGACTGTGACACTGCTGTTCTCATCCACCATGCTCTGCCCAGTCCTGGCAGATCACAGGGTTAATAGGGCCCTATCCTGGCTCCCACTGGAAAGTTCCATAAGCCCGGGATCCCTTTAGGAACCCCCATCCCCACCACCAGGCTCTTCATGGTGCTTGAAGCCCTGCAAGGACCTTTTTCATTTCTCAGGCCATGGCACAAATGCAGAACAAGCACCTGCACACAGATGTCAGGGAGAAAACTGCCAGGAGGCCCTTGCTGTTGGCTGGAGAAGGCAGGGGACACAGATGTGCCTAGGCTTGGGCCAAATACCTGACTGTGATTCTGAGCAATCTAAGCTCTGAGTTGGGTTTACTCATCTGTAAAATGGGCTTCTAAAAATACCAACCTCTCGAGGATGGTGTGAAGATCTCATGAGGCCAGAGACATTGCAGTTTATTATAAACTCTGAAGTGCTACACATATGTGAGCTATTGTCATATGAGCTATTGGATGATGAGGACTCCCCTCAAGATTGGGGAAGACTTATAATGAAAATGTAAAAAGGGTGGAGATCTGCCAGGCCAGTCAAGTGCCATAATGCCAGGGTCCCAGGCAGTGTCAAGGCTTAGGACACCACTGGTAGAAAGTGTAGGGCCCTACACAGCCAGGGTTCATTACTCTCATTGAAAGACCTTAGCCTGGTCTTTATCCAGCACTCTCTTTTCTCCCCAAGATGAGCTCACATCACCCATCAGCCCTTTGGTTATGCCCCGTCGCTGTTAAATCTCAGGACAGCCAATGCAGAGGAGGACAGGGATGACCATTTCCTGCCCAGCTGTTGTGTGCCAGGCACAGGCACAGGCAAGAACCTTCCTATTTATCTCATTGAATCCTCAGAATTATTAATCCTATTCTACAGATTAAGAGAAGGAAAAAGGAAAGTTAAGTGGCTTGCCCAAGGTCACACTGATAGGTCTAGGATTGGGACCTAGGTCTGCTTGACTCCAAAACTAGTGTTATCAATAGGTACAGTCCATATACTTCATCATATGCTCACTTCCTCTCCCTGCCCCACCCAGTCCTGTTCCCCTTGAGGCTCCCAGAGGCTAAATGATTTTCATTTTATGAAAATCTAGTCTCTAGACAATGGGGATGAGAGGGAAATTCGAGCTCTGGTTCACTTGGTTCAGCAGTGGCAAGCAGATGCCCTTCAGATCCTTAAATACACATGAGTGTCCCTGCTCAACTGGCTAGGGCATCAGGTCTTATCTGTATTTACCACATCCACTTATTGATCCCAGACCTTCTGGGAGAGTGGCTCTTTGTCCCTGCCTCTGGCAAGCCAAATGTGGTCCAGGACTCTAGATTCCACCTTGAATTCATCCTATAGCCCTCAGAAAAATAAAGAAGTGATCAAATTAATAATGTCTGACTCTTAGAAGAGGGAATTTTTAAAAAATGAATAAACAAAAAACAAAAATGCCTACCTGATAGGAATGATGGTGTTGACTTGAACTGGATATTCTAATGAGGAGGACTTTTTATTAACTTTTCTGCTTAGTAATAATGTTAAATACTTTTAAGCACAGTGGAAGATGAGGGAGAGAAATAGAGGGGTCAGAGGTCTAGATCCCATCTCCTCCATGCAGCCCTGTCAACTGTGACCCCAACACAAGGTCTCTGAGCACAGGTGTGTTTCTCTTACCTCTTCTCCTGCTCCCAGGAGACTTGCCTTTCTCAGCAGCCAGTCAATATTCAGCAGAAGTTATAACGAGGGTCAGATGTGGTCCCTGGGCCAGGTCAGTTCCCAACTCCTGCCGCTGCTCTAGAGGGAGCTAAGAAGCAGAGATGGTGGGAGGGAGTGAAGAGATCTCTATAAGGGGTGAGGGGGAGGTGAAAAGATGCCTAAACTGGTGACAGGGACTGGGGTCTTGCAGACCAGAGCAGAGGTACTCAAGCCCTTCCCAACAGCCCTGACTGCCCATCAGCTTCCTCTTCCAGATTTAGGCTTAGGATCTCCAGGAGGCAACAGGACTGACATTCACCAATTGCCTACTATGGCCAGCTGCTGCATTATCTCATGCATCCCTCCCCTGAGAGGCAGCAAAGCCTAGAGGTTAGAGCATGGCCTCCAGAGCCTGACTTTCTGGGCATACAACTTGGCTGTTTGCTTGATCAAGTTGCTTAATCTTTCTGCTTCTGTCTCCCCCTATGCAAAATGGGGATAATGAGAGCTCCTACCTCATAGTGTTATTCTGAGGATTCAACGAGTAAATACATGTAAAGCACTTAGAACATGTCTAGTCCTTTATAATTATACATTAAAGTACTAAATATAAATTAATAAATCTTACAGCTGAGTAAGGTTAAGGATCTCCTCCAAGGGTAGAAGAATCATATCCCAGCCTATACCTTTTTCTCTTCCTACATCCTGCCTCTCCAGTTTCCCTGCTGTATTGGTTGGTATGTGCTTCCATGTGAGTACGGTTGTATGTGTGTGTGAATTCTGGATTACCAAGAATGGTAGGGTACAAGGCAAGTCAGGGCTTTTCTTATGTAGTGCTTTTCATACTTTTTGATGATAGCTCATAATAAGACCAAAATTTTATAATCTAACACACATAAGACAGGATGTAGGAGAATGCAAGTGAATAGGGAAGTGAAGAGGCTGGTTACTTCCTTAACAGGGGACTTCATCTCCTTGAGTGACTGTCAAAATGAGAGGCCAGTCCAGCAGCCTCTTCCTTGAGGGTCCCTAGACACATATACCCAAGCTCCAAGCAGATGGCCCCTTGCCCTCTGCTCACCTCTGCAGGTCGCTGTGATGGGGAGAAAATGTAGAGAGAATGTAGAGAATGTAGGGGGACATCAGGCTTTTGAACTCCATTTCATCCATAGACATCTTTGTCTTCTCAAATGCTTCCTTGTCCAGTGGCTCTGCTCACCCTCTAGCTTCTTACCCCAGAGAGTTTGTCTCCTAGCTCAGCAGGGCTGGCAGTTGGCTGGGTTGGCAGGGGAACAACCTGAGGGATGCCTTCGTTCTGCTTTCAGAATGCTTCACCAGCAAGGATGTCTCCAGCCCGGACAGCTCCAGCCCGGGCATCACCTCCCAGGTCATCGTCTGCAAGATCATCGTCTGCAAGGTCATCGTCTGCAAGGTCCTCGTCTGCAAGGTCCTCGTCTGCCAGGTCGGCCTCCACAACATCCTCTCCAACAAGAGTGTATCTTGTTAGAGCAACACCAGTGGGGGCCATACCTGTCCGGGCATCTCCTGCCATGTCAGCACCAGCCACCAGGGCTACCAATGAGAGCTCAGGTAAGGGAAGTCCCGTAGGGAAAGCAAGAGGGACAGGGAAGGAGTCCATGGGCCGAAAGGAAATCATTGAGTTGGCACTCACTGCTCCTCTTCTATCCTCTGGATAATGATGTGTGGGAAGGAGGGAGAATGGTCACAGGTGGCAGTAGGGGACCTGGGTTGGTGAGGGCAGGAAGGAACCATTGCATGCAAACCCAAGACAGTGGAACACTGGGGCAAACAGAGGAGGGGCTAAAAAAACAGACCAACAAAGCAAGTGTCACTTTGGAGGCTGCATAATCTGGGTGAGAGTGCAGATTTCGAGGGCATGGGTTTCTGGTTAGGCTTCACTGGTCTGTACTCCTCTCCTACAACCTCACGTTCCCCTGCTGTTGCCCCACTTCTAGATTTCAGCTTGCCCAAGTTCACCTGGCAGGAGGGACAGAAGCGGCTGCCTCTCATTGGATGTATTCTCCTCCTCATCGCCCTCGTGGTGTCGCTCATCGTTCTCTGTGAGTTTAATGAAGGGAGAGGGGCAGCTCTCACGGTCATGTGGAGTGATGTCCGGGAATGGGGACACACAGCAGGGAGGCAGGAGTAGGGAGCATCCACTTAGCTGGCTACTCTGTCCACAGAGGGGCACTCCTGCAAGTGACCTTGGACCATGGTGTCCCCAGGCCCCTCTAAACTACCAGATTGAGTATGAGAAGTCAGAGGAACCTGGGCTTGGGTCCCATCAGTGCCGCTTGTTGTGCAGCTTATCTGGCCAGGTTAGTTTACAACTCAAAGTTCAGTTTCTGCAACTTCAAATGGGATTTGAGTCTATCCATCCATCCATCCATCCATCCATCCATCCATCCATCCATCCATCCATTTATCCAACTTTCTACGTGCCCAGTGAAGTCTCATAAAGACTTCACTGTGTTGTGAGGAATAAAAGAGATAATGGCACAATGCCTGGCACAAAATTCCACTCTAAAAACTCCAGTCATTAAAAACAAACATAAAAAATCCTGATTAGGAAAAGTCTTTCAGGTATTTTCCATCAATGGGATAAAGTGTTCAGCAGTTTAGACACCCACAATTTCTTCCCTCTTTTTGGAAAAGATACTTCGGACATGTCCCCAGGTTTGCTGCCAGAATGCCCACTATGAATCCAGCACAGTGGAGACTGCTAGAGGGAGGGAGCAAAAGGGGAGCACGCATCCGACCACCCTGTCCTCGGGGAGATCAAGGACTCCTGGGGGACATAGCTGGACAGAATGAAGGCCGAACACATTTGAGTGTGACTGTCAGAGAGTGGTGACAGCTGTATGATCTGTGGAAGCAGGGGCCAGTTCATGAAGGCGGTGGGGCCAAATGAGGACCTGAAAGATGGAAGAGCACTGGGGACAGGGCATCTAGTGGAAATGGCAGCTGCAGAAAAAATGTGAGGCAGATGGGCAAGGTCAGCACGGGGAGTGGGAAAGGGACCCACTAACCAGAGAGGAGAATATATGTTTGGTGACCTGGGGGCTGTCTGTTTGCTTGGGTATGGCATGGCCCTGTTGAGAGAGCTATAAATGCTGGACTGAGGGGTAAGGATTTGATTAAAGAGGCAGCAGCGTGGTGAGGAGTGGGGTGGGCAATGATATAGAAACACTTGGCTGCAAGGCTGTTTGAGGAAGGTTGTTGTGCTAGGGGAGGTTGCGTGTTGGTTAAGAATACAGTTATAGGGGCTGGCTCCATAGCGTAGTGGTTAGCATGGCACTTCTGCTTTACACACAGAAGGTCCTGGGTTAATGCCCCTGGTGGAACCATGGACCATACCCCAGGTGTGCCAGGCCCCCCTCAAGTGTGCCAGGCTCCCTAGTGCACTGGGTATGAGTGCACCAGGTATGCCAGGTCCCGGGTGCACACCACGAGAGTGTGGGAGGAGACGCCCGCCTTCAGAGATCAGTTCTTAAGGGGAAACAGCAACATCCATAGGTCAGGTGGAAATGGGGAGGCAATTAAAGAGGGAGGAGGGGAAGAATACAGCTTTAGTACCAGACAGACTCGGCTCTGCCACATAGCAGCTGTGTGACCTCAGCAAGTTAATTGATTTCCCGAGCCTCAGTTTCTTCACCTGTCTGACAAGGTGGAGGCATCACCATCACAATGCCTTGGTGTGGTGCCTGCCACATGGTATCCATGAGAACCACCTCCAGCACTCGCTGCCCTGCTCTCCCTCCCTTCCTCACACAGGGCACAGCTCCAGGGAAACGCCCTGCAATCCACAGAGAGCAGTAGGAAATAACTGGTGGAGGGGTGAGATGGCGTGTGAGGGCAGGCTTCCTGACTAGATATAGCCTTCAGCACGGTCAACAACATTTCCTGAAGTCCTCTCACCTCTAGACCTACTGACGTCAGGGAAGTGGTCACTGAGCAGCTATGCCTAGGCTCAAAACTAGAGCCCCAGCCCCGAACCCCCATCCAGAGCTGCCCTCACTGCACATCAAGGTGACCCTGGCAGGTTCAGTGTGCAGGTCTTGAGAGGAGGGAAGACCAGGGCACAGAGAAGAGGGGCGCATCCGAGAGATTAGGGGGGATTGGTGTCTGGACCTGGAAGAAGCCAGTCATACAAGGGTGACCTTCATCTCGGGTGACCAAGAGCATGGTGGGAGCAGGGGGACGAAGTGTGTGGTCAGGGCCAGGAGTTGGGTGAAGATAAGAGGCAGGGTGAGGAGTCAGCCCTCAGGTTTTTTTTTTGGCATCGAAGGGGAAGTGTCTTTAGGTGGGAGGGATGACAGATCCTAGTTTGGAAAGAGATAGGTGTTAAAGACAGAGGGAGTTATGAGGCTGATTTTCACAGATGGTTTATAAAGCTTGTACATTTGGGAATCAGCCATCTAGTGTTGCTTGTTGAGTGGGAAGACATTTAAAGGCATAAAGACAAGTAATGGGGCAAAAACTGAGCATAGGAGACAGTCCTTGTTTGGGGGAGAGGAGGAGGAAGAAAATCCAGGAGCTTCTGAGGCTGGAAGGACCACCTTTGAGAAAACAGGACAGGTAGTGGTCGCATATGTGTGACTGTGGATTTAAAAATTTCTCGGTTGTGACCCCCACGGAGCACAAAGACAAAGGGAGCCCAGAAAGGTTTCGAGGAGGGGCTCTGGGATACTGGAGGAGGTGGTTTCTTTGGCTACCACTCTAGCCAGCATGTAGGGTGGGGGAACTCCCAAAGTAGCACCCACCTCCACACCTCCTTCCCTCTCTCTCTTCTTTCTTTGGGTGGCTGCTCAAGTCTGCTTGGTGCAGCCCTGCTTGCAGGAGCATTCTGGAGCATTCCTGAGCAGCCTTTCTCTCCATACAGATGGGGGACGAGAGCCCCAGAGTCCAAGAGGGATTGCAGGTCGGTGTCTCAGAACCCCCAGGGCCTTGGGCTGCTCAGTGTCCTGTTTCTCTGGGGCTGACAGTGACCCAGCTGCCTGCTTTATTTTTTCCAGTCCACTTCTGGCGGGGCCACACACGGATCAAGTACAAGGAGCCTGTAGAGAGCTGCCCCATGCACTCCGTGCGCTGCGATGGGGTGGCGGACTGCAAGCTGAAGAGTGACGAGCTGGGCTGTGGTAAGCAGACTGGGCATAAGTGTGTGTGTGTGTGTGTGTGTGTGTGTGTGTGTGTGTGTGCACGCACACTACAGTGACTGCAAACTCAAATGGGAAGCAATGGACAGAGAAATGGAGGATTTGGGTTTTAGTCACAGAAAGATTGTGTTTAAAATCTGGTTTAGAGTGTTGTGAGATGGGCAAATCACTTACTTTCTCTGGGCTTCAGTTTCCTAATTTGTAAAATGAATGGGTTGGACAAACTTCGTGGTTCTTGAATAAAATCAAACAACTCCCAACTATCAGACTGAGCAAAGCAAAGCTTCTCTGGCTGGAGATAGGTGTGAGATCCAGAGTGCTGTCTATGTACTCCTCTTTGTCCAGCAAATGACCTCTGACTTCCACCCCTACGTTTCATGAAGGTCAGCTTGTGAATGGCTGGCCTCAGTGAGCTCAAAGATGTCATTGAGACTGGTCCTCAATGGCTTTCACATGTGTTATCTATGTATAGCCCTGATGTCAGTGTCTATGGGTGCATGTCCCATTCTTTCTACCTGCACGTTTACATGTGTCCTTGCCCACGACTGGCCATCTGTGCCTGAGCCTGTCCAGATCTCTCAGTCAGATCACAGTCCTTATTCTTCTTGTCATTCTCTCATTTGTACATGTCACTGCCCTCTATGGGTGACGGCCCTTGGCCATGCCTGCCCCTTCTTGTAGAATGGCTCCCTGGAGTCTGTCAGATAAAGAGCTTTCCTCACTGTCCCAGCCCCTTGCCTTGGCTCTGCCCTTACTGAGTGTCTTGGGCTTCTGAACACTGCCTATGATCATCATGTCCCAGCGAGGAGCCTCAGGACAGCCTTACTCAGTTCATTCCCAAGAACTGGAGCTTCCTGGCTGCTGAGGACCTGCTTTACCCTTTTCTTTCCCTGCAGTGAGGTTTGACTGGGACAAGTCTCTGCTTAAAGTCTACTCTGGATCGTCCCATCAGTGGAATCCTGTCTGCAGTGACAGCTGGAACAACTCCTACTCAGTGAAGACCTGCCAGCAGCTGGGTTTTGAGAGGTATAACTTCCCCAAGGTCCTGGCTTCAGGGATGTCTTGGGCTCTTCGTAAGGGTGTCTCAGGCTCATTGCAGGAACCTCATGTTAAAAAAAATCTTGGAGACCAGGGTTGAGGTAACTAGCTCAGAGACCAGGGTTGAGATAACTAGCTCAAGACACCTTGAGTTATTCAAAAGGACAGTAACCCTGGGATCTTACGAGTCTGGAACAGGTTATTTCCATGAGGCCAAAGTAATTCTTTGTAGATTTAAAATAGATCACACTCCTGTAAAGAAGATCACACTCCTGCATCCAAGCACCCTCATGCCCATCATTATATATAATGATCATGGTAGCCCTGTGAGATGGGTTAGGCATTTGGGCAGGTTTTGTCATCTTCTCACTTTTGAGAACAAGAAGCTCAGGCTGTGCAAACCATTCAGTGGACTTTGAGCTGCAACAGCTGTGGCTTGGGTTAGACTTCATCAAACAGGAATGGAATGGTCGGGTGTGGCCAGGTAAAGTCATAAGAATCTTTGGCTCTAAAAACTTTAAACAGAGAAGCTGATGCTGCTGGGTAGAAGAGGAATAGGGTGAACAATGACCTTCTGCTTTAATGGAGTTCCAATTTGCAGGCCACATGGTCATCTTCATCCTCCCTCTTGGTCTGAGTTTTCAAGCCAAGTAGTTTTGTTTTTCACCCATGAGTGCGAGGTTGTGGGAAGAAGAGTTGAGGACGTCATTGTGGACTCTCTGTAGAAGCACCTAGAAAACCAGACTTGGAGGCTAGGACTTAGAACCAGTTCTCCATTCCCACCTCAGTCTCAGAGTTTCCATCTGTGAAAGGGAGAGCTGGAGGATCTAATCAGAAGAGCATGAACATCTTTTATCATTGAGTTACATGCCTTTATGCAAGTCTGAATCTCCCTTGAGTTTCAGTCATTTATTCAAAGAATATTCATTGACCTTTTAATACGTGGCACCAAGACACAAAGGAGCAAGACAAGATCCCTGCCACTGGAGAACCTTTAGTATGGTGTGGGTGAGAGAGGCTTACACCAATGTGATATGCAATGATAGGATGTGTGTGAAGCTCTATGGGTGCACAACAGTGAGGGTGCCTAACTGTGCTTAGGGGAGCAGAGGCTGAAAGAACCCAAGATGGAGGAACAGCACACATAAGGTCACGCTCTCTTGCAAGGATGTACCGTGTTCTAGAAAGGCACACAAGTGCCGCACGGACAGCAGGGAGAGTGATCCATGGATTACCCATATCACAATGACCTGAGGTGCTTGTTAAAATACACCCAGAATCAGAATCTCTGGGATTAAGATTTAGAATCTGTTTAGCAAACACCCAAGGTGATTCTTGTGCACATTATGGTCTGAAATCCAGTAAGTGAATGAAAGGTCCTCAAAGAGGACTTTAAAGTGCAAGCCTCATGTTAATGAGGATCTTTAAAATGCAGGGTCTGGCTCAGGAGGTCCAGGTGATCCTGCTGCTGGTGGTCCATGAATCACAGTTTGGATGGAAAAGGGCTAGATCAGTGTTTCTCAAACTCAAGCAGCGCATCATCTGGAGAACCTATTAAAACACAGAACCAGAGTTCCTGATACAGTAGTAGATCTTGGGTAGGGCCCAAGAATTTGTATTTCTAACAAATTCTCAGGTGATGCTAATGCTGTCTATCTGGGCAGGGACCGTACTTTGAGAAATACAGGGCTAGTGGGGAGCAGAGGGAGGTGATATGTGGATGAGGTCAAACCATGTTGGGCCTTGTCAGCCTCTAGCCTCTGTTAGCAGGGCTGGCTGGGACTCTGATGCCAGCTAGGGGCCTGGGGGTGGGCTATGTCTCAAGCAGGATCATTTTTCTTCCCCTCTCTTCTCTTGCAGTGCTTACCGAACAACTGAGGTGACCCATACAGATTTTGCCAGCAGTTTCTCAATCTCTGAATACAACTCCACCATCCAGAAAAGTCTCTACAGGTATGGCTGGGCTGACTGTCTGTAAGCACAGGAGCGTCTCACAAACAGAAGTCACTCACCATCTGCCTCCTGACTTCTAACTGTAGCTTGATACAGAAAACACTTAGAGGTCAGAGGTGTCCCAAGAGTTTACCTGGTTGCCAGAGACAATAATAAACTTTAGGGTCACCAGTCAGCCAGGTGTTTGAACACTAGTGCAGAGAGTGGGCTTGGGGTGGGGAGGAGCTATAGCAGCAGGGCAGTGCCGGGTTCCTGTGTTTGCGGGCTGGAGGCCCATTTGGAAGGCCCATTTGAAAGCCTTCTTCTCTTTTGCTTCCCCATCACTTGTCATCTTTGTATTGCAGCCTTGCCCTTGTCTGGACCCCACTGAGGGGGGAAGCTGATGGGGGGAAGGGGGAGGTTCCACTAGCTAGCAGTATTTATCTTGGGAGAGGAGAAAAGGAAAGTGAATTAGCTGTATCCTGGGTGCCTGCTTTGTGCTAGGTGCTTTGCATGCAGTGTGGCTAGCTAGCATTGAGGAATTCTGTCAGAGGAGCGTTAGGCTACCTGTTTAATGGAAAGATGCTGGAACAATGCAGTCATGAGTTCAAAGGATGTGGGTTTGGACAATGTATACAATTTGCCACTAGAAAGTGGCAGGGAGGGTGAAGAGAAGTGTGGGGATGATTTGCACTAAGCCATCTCTATTTCTGGAGAAAGAGCTGGAAGAGTCTGGGATAGGAACTGAGCAGGATTCAATAAGGGAAAGCTACCTAGAGGAGGTGGCCAATGTACCCTCTTCCCATTTTCTCTTTCTTCCTGCAGGTCAGAATGCCCTTCCCAGCAGTATGTCACTCTCCAATGTTCCCGTAAGAAGATGTTCTTCCTCCTGAATTGTGGACTGTGTGGGGTGGGAGTCAGGGGGCAGAGCAGAGCAGAGGGGTGGGACCTCTCTGGGGGAGATGGCCGGTGCTGGGGTTCCACCAGGAAGAGATGCTTAGCCGTCAGGCCTGCTTCAGGGCCAGGATTCCAACATGGCATCTCCCTTTCTCTTGGCTGCTCAGCCCAGCACCCTCACACAAGGAAGCTATTCAAGTCTCCTGGATTCTGGGCAGGGGACAAAGGACCCGGAGAGCAGGACTGGGCTGGCTTAAAGCTTATATACCAATAGATAGAGAGCTAGATTGAGATCTAGACATAGAATCAATCTTTACTGAGCGCATTCTATGTTCTAAGCACTGTGTCTATCTCTTCACAAACATGATAGCATTTAATTCTCATAAGGCTGGTGCCATTTTATGCACTTATTGAAAAGAGACTGAAATGTTTACTTTGCTTTAAATAAGTCCATAAGCAGGGGAATGAGGGAGTATAGGGGACTTTGAGCCAGGGATTCCCTCTCTGAACTTTCTGGAAACCAGCCCCCAGGACTCCATCGTGAATGTTCTGGTAGGTGAGGAGCTTGTATTTGACTTCAAGTCTGACCCCCAAAGCCAAGGCTGTTAATCGTTCCATGAGTGCTCTGCTCTCAGTAATGACCAGGTCAGGATGCCTCTTTGAAAAGGCCAGGCACATGGAGCTATAGATGGAGTGCCCACACCCTCAGACCACTTCTAGTTCCTCAGTCTCTCCCCCTTCAAAGAGAAAAGAATGCGTGTATGAACAAACTACAAGAACTGCCCTCCTCCATGATTTCGGAGAGAGAACTCACCCCAGAACAGGCTCGGAAGTGTTTTCTTGGGACGAAGTGTCCTCAACAGCACTAAATGACCCATTGGGGAACCATGTGGGCACAAACCCACCTGCGCATTGTGAGAAGTTTATTTCTCTTTTGTTTTGAGATGATAATGATTCTCCTTATAGTGCCTATCAACTCAGGGTCATGGTAGACTTGATCTGTTTTCCTGAACTCCTGACGGCAGTCCTAAGATTTGCCACTGTAACCCTGATGCTATGCCCAGTGCACCGGGCATTTGGTAAACATTTGTCAAATGAATGAACGGAAAGAAAGAGGAACCTGCCTAGGGTCAAACTTCCCACTGGATGATACCAGAGAGCTAGCCATCATGTGGGAGCTCTGCTTTGGCAGGAAGCAGTTATGCTGTATCAAATTAAGTGAGCAAAGCGGTGGGTGGATGCCCTCAGGACCGGGCCACCTGAACCTGCCCTGGGCCCAGGGAGTATGGCACGGCTCTGAGAGGAGCTGAGTTCACAGTTCGTCTCTTCTGCTTTTCTCCAGACTGTGGACTGAGGGCCATGACAGGGCGGATCGTGGGAGGGGCACTGGCCCCAGAGAGCAAGTGGCCTTGGCAAGTCAGTCTGCACTACGGCACCACCCACATTTGTGGGGGCACGCTGATCGACGCCCAGTGGGTGCTCACTGCTGCCCATTGCTTCTTTGTGTAAGTGCCTGAGGGAAGTGGGTGATGCAATGCTGCTGGGGTTCAAGGGCTGATGGCAGGTTGACTTGTCACTCTTTGGAAGTGGGCTTTGTGCTAGCCAGGAGGCACTAGTGTGGCTAAGGCCACCATTTGCAGTCAGTAGTTGGCCTTGGGAATGTGAGTTATGGGTATTTGTTCTGAGCTAGGCCCAGAATGAGAATCAGAATGAGAAAATGCCTTTGTTTGATGGCCCCTGTGATGACTGAGGCAGGCAGGAAGAAGGACTTGAGAGACTGTCCCTAAAGAACAGGCTGAAATAAAGAGGCTTTGAGTTTGTTGCTGCTTCCTGTAACTGGAACTTACAGGAGAGGAGCCTGAGAAATCAGGACCACTGTCTCAGAAACTGAGGAATGAGGATTGCAGGGGACGGAGGTGCTGCAATTCAGCCAGCTTCTGACAGTCACCAGCCAGGCTTGTCCCTTTGAGCTAGTGGGGAGGAAAGACTTTGGAGAGCAGGCTTATCCAGTAATGAGTCTTCAGAGGGTCGCTTTATCCTGTCTAAAGCTCTGTTTTTGCTGAGGATATTACTATTGAAATGTGTCCACTTACCTTATTTGATCCTTGGTGGTGTGCAGAGGAGACAGTGGGGGTGACTGCTCACAGAGGTCCTACTCATTTCCTCACCCTTTCTGTTGTAAGGTGATGAGTGATCAGTTAGGAATGGCTTTTTGGACTCCAGGGCTAAGATAGAGGGCTCCCTCTGGAGGTCATTTCATCCATCTTCCTGCCTCCAAGCTGGTACTTGAGGTGCAGCTTCCTGCGTTTAGCAGTAGATGCTTCCAGGGGGCTCTGCCAAGTGAATAACTGGACCATCCTCTCCTGTGGCTCTTGTAGGACCCGGGAGAAGATCCTGGAGGGCTGGAAGGTGTATGCAGGCACTAACAACCTGCACCAGCTGCCTGAGGCAGCCTCTATTTCCCAGATCATCATCAATGGCAACTACACTGATGAGCAAGATGACTATGACATTGCCCTCATACGGCTCTCCAAGCCCCTGACCCTGTCTGGTGAGTGAATCAGTGCCTGTTAGACCCCAACCTGGCTTATCACAGCAGTCCTTGGAGCCCAGCCCTTGCACTTGGCAGTGTCTATGGGGGTCCTAGAGCTTCAGCATTGTAGAAGTCAGACTCAGAGTTCACTTAATGGAACATCTCTATTTTTCAGTTGGGGAAACTGAGGCCCAGAGGTCCCAAATGACACATTTTATATTGCAAATTGGTGACAGAGCCAGGGCTTGGATACAATATTATCAATATAAATAGATCAAATTGTTTCACTGGTATTTACTTGAGCACTTAACAGGGGCCAGACACTGCAGTAGGCATATCACATCTGATTTCATTTACTCTTCACAACCAATCCTGTGGAGCAGGTACTATTATTAACTTCAGTTTATATATAAGGAACTTTAGAGAGAGAGAATTACCAGAGGCCACAGAGTAATAAATGGCAGCTGCAGGACTGGATCCAGGTTGGTCTAACTCCCAAACAATGCTCTTCCCACTCAGCTCTCAGCTTGGCAAGTTGCTAACACTGCAGTTGCAAACACAAGATGCGTACACATTAAAACACCAATTGCCATGAGGTTGGAGGACCAAATGAGGCTACATGAAGGAAATATGCTCGGGAGAAGACCAAACAAGCCTTTACTCATTAATTTATTCACTCGTTTGTTAACTTATCAAATACTAAGTGTTCACTTTTTAGTGGGCTCTGTAGTTGCATTGCAAGTAGAATATAATGGGTGACACACACTAAGGCAGTAAATAGAGGCCAACGATATCATGTTGAGGGGAGCAGTGATACCAGTGCTTAAAGCTCAATCTATAGAAGGCACAGATGGGGACATGTAATCAGTCTTTGCAGGCTGGGAGGCTTCTCTGGGGAAACACAGCTAAGGTATACTGGGATTTCTGGAAGCCTTAGAAGGCTCTCTGGTTAGTCCAGCCTTTCTTGTGCTCTGAACCTATGAGCTGGTCTTTCCTGGCACATTAGTTATGGAGGTGGTGTCAGTGAGTCAGTAGTTAGCTCTCAGAGTGGTGTGAGGGGGAGGAAACCTTGGCAGAGCTTGGTTGGGCAGGGCTGTCCCAGGACCACGCCTACCAATGAGCAAGATCTCTGTCCTCCTCCTGCTCCCTCCAGCCTTGTCTGTGGAACCTCAGAGTATAAGGTGAGGGATGCCCTGCTGGTCCTGCCTTGCCCCTTATATACACATGAAAGGTGGTAGTCAGTCTGTAGGACCAGAACAGGCCTTCCCAACCTTATAAAATCCAGACTCCGTTTGGCTAACTAGCCTGATGTCACCTCCTATCATCCCTACCCCTTTAATATTATTTGGGTTTCCAAATCAAATAAAATAGTTTTAATAACCAAGTGAAAAAGCCACATGAAAGCTATTATGATATTGCATATGCTCTTCAGACTATGGCAGTCCCTCTCTAGATTCTGACAGGCCCTCAGGCAGGAAGCAGACCTCTAGTCTAAGAATCAAAGCTCAGATTTATGTAGTCCTGTGCTCAGACTATGTGCCTTGATTTTGGGTTTAGAAATTAGGGCAGATTTTCTTACACTCATATGGCAGGTTGAGCACTTGAAAGTCACAGTACTATCTGACAAAACTTGTGAAAACTCACTGATAAATTTAATTCCCCATAAAAGTGAGTGGGATGTATAACAGTTACATTACTTTCAAGACTATGTCTCAAAAATGAGCATAGAATATTTTAAGGAATCATATTTTTCAATTTTTGTTAATAATTGATGCTATCCCTTCATTTATTTTTTGTTTATTTACTTGCTAGCAGACAAGGGTGTTAGATACCAGCACTTAAAGCCCAATTTATAGGAGAATTTACCATTCGTTCTCCCTCCCTCCTCCTTTCTCCTTTCTTTCAATGTTTGCTGAATACTTTCTATGTATCAGGTACTATTCTAAGTGTAGGAAGCTGCAATGAACAAAATAGAATTGAGAACATTGCAAATATTCTATCAATAAATATTTTCTTAATGTAAATCTGACTTTGGTGATAGAGGCCCCAGGCCAGGGTCATCTACGGATGCCAGCCCTCAGGGAAACTTATGATGTGATACACAGCAGCACCTTCTAATTGTTTCTGAATGTGGGAGCAAGTACGTAGCAGTTTTGTGGTCTGTGCCTCTAAGGGTGTGCTTTTCCTGCTGGGAGAGGTTGTCTCACCCTGGAGGGAGAGCCTCAGGCCTTGGCCAACCAGCAGGTGCCCTCCCCACACCATGCTGGACACCCCATAATACCTGGGACTTAGCCTGATGCTGCTCCTTGTGCTGATGAATAGGCAGGGAAGAGGCTTTGCCAAGATAGCTATTCTCAGTGGGAAGAGACCCTCAGTCCCACAGTAACAATTGGTACAGGGGAGCTTCTACCCTTGTACATCCTCCCACATGGCACCCACTGAAATCAAAATATTTGGGGGACTCTGACAGTCCCCTGAAGGCTGAAGGGTCAAGATAAAGAGATTGGTCAGTACAAGGCCCTGGGAAATTATTCAGAACTACTCTGGAGCAAGGAGGGTCTCCTAGGACACTTGTGCTCCTATCCCTCCACCACCACCACCAAAATCTTTAATCTTGTCCCTTCACTAATGTCTTGAGGTCTTGTTGCAGCTCACATCCACCCTGCCTGCCTCCCTATGCATGGACAGGCCTTTGGCCTCAATGAGACCTGCTGGATCACAGGCTTTGGCAAGACAAGAGAAACAGATGGTGAGAGGAAGAGATGTTCGCCTGTGTGTACACACAAGCATGTGCCTGTATTCTTGTGTGTTTGTGCGAGTGTGCAGGGGAAATATGTCTGGGCAGATAGGTGAGGGCCTATCTAGATGAGGGCTTGGGTATATAGATTCACGGCTTGGGTGTGAATGTGTGTATATACACATTTGCATATATGTCAAAGCAGTTGCTGTGACAATGCCTTTCTTCCAAGACCACCAGGAAAACCCCTATAGTTGAGCAAGTTGGGTTCATTGCTCATTGTGCTGAGGGGGAACACATACCTTGGAGAACTATGGCACATTTCAAAAACGGTCGTTAGAGAGGAACCTGCATAGGATGTAGATGGTTTGGAAGGTTCAAAGTGGAACCTGTCTTTAGATTGGATGCTTTCAGGAAGAAGGAAAATGCTATGATTGGGTCTCTAAATAATCTGATCTAGAAGTTATGAATAGACTGGGTCTAAAGCTGTACATGATAAAGAAGCAGATATAGACTGGGTCTAAAGCTGTACATGATAAAGAAGCAATGTTCCTATTGGCTAGGAGGGATTTTTTGGCATTGTGATTTGCACAGTGACCTACCTTGTTTTCATCTATGCCTAACTGTATTATGAACTGGTTTTGTTTTACCTCAATTCATCATGGTCACAGAGTGGCCTTGTCCGATGTTAGTTCTAAAAGATTGTATGTGGCAGGAGAGTGCCACAGCCCAGCTGGACTGGTTGTGAGACTCAGGCCATGTTCTCCTGGTCAGTGTGATGAAGCGCTGACTGGCCAACGAGCAGCTTTTTCTGTTCTTGGCTCCATAACTGGCTAGCCGTGTGACTGTGAGCAAGTCACTTCTGCAGCCTTGAACTTCATCTGTAAATGGATTCATTATAACTCTTTAGGGCACCTAGTTACTAAAAACAAATTAAGTGATATATATTGGATGATTCTTGGAATACAGAAAAGCATTGTGCAACATGCAAGATAGCATGATAGGCTGAGTTTGTCCATGTATACATATGTCTTTATTATATGTAATGAGTTGTGTCTAGTGCAAGGGTGTGTGTGTCCATACGTCCTGGGTGGCCAACCGTGGGAATGGTGACCTCCACTCCCAGGAGGCCGTGAGTCTGGGCGGGCAGCTAGAAGGCCACAAAGTTATCCAGAGTCTTAATCCCTTCCCATCCTCTCTCTCCTCCCCCACCTCAATGAAGAGAAGACATCCCCCTTCCTCCGGGAGGTGCAGGTCAACCTCATCGACTTCAGGAAGTGCAATGGCTACCTGGTCTATGACAGTTACCTTACCCCAAGGATGATGTGTGCTGGGGACCTCCACGGAGGCAGAGACTCCTGCCAGGTGGGGCTGCTTCTGAGTGGGGCTTAGGCTTGGGAACACTGTGGGGTGGGGAAAGCCAAGGTTTTGGGGCTGGAGTGGGAATCATGTGCCCACAATTTCCTGCTCAAGGACCACCTCTCCCACCCTGCTGATGTGCATGTTTTCTCCCATAGGGAGACAGTGGGGGCCCCCTGGTCTGCGAGCAGAATAAGCGCTGGTATCTGGCAGGAGTCACCAGCTGGGGCACAGGCTGTGGCCAGAGAAATAAACCCGGCGTGTACACCAAAGTGACAGAACTCCTGCCCTGGATATACAGCAAGATGGAGGTGAGAGCCTATGCGGGACACTGACTGAGCAAGTGGGGAGCTCCGAAGGTGGGGTGCCTGGAAGAGGGCCCCGGCTTTCCCTGGTGTCTTGGCAAAGGTTCCCTCATATTCTTGTGTTCAGAGATGTTCGCAAAGTGCAAAAGACTGGGACAGGACAGGAGTCGAATATCAGGCTTCCAGCTTCCTGTGTTTATATCCTTCTTCTTCCTTCTGCAGAACAGAGCTCAAAGGGTTGAAAAGGGATGGGCCTAGGCTGAGTGCTGGCACCAATATCACTCTCCAGTGATGGCCAAGTGGTGTGTTCACATAGGCCACTGACAATTCCCCTCTTTGGCTGTAATTTGGGGAACTAGGTGTTAGGATATATGGATTTGCCCCCACCTCTGCTGACCCAGTTCAACCCCTGGCTTCCCTGGGGCTGCTGTTTTAGCTGTAAAGCAGGAATGCTATGCCCTTCCGTTCTCCATCTGGACAAGAGCAGAACAGTGGAGAGCTCAGACAGGACAGAGGCTGCTTTGGAAATCCAGTGTACCAGGTTTCTTAGAACCTGCTTCCATTTTTTCCTTTTGCTGCTCCTCTTCTCTGAAGGGAGGTGCCAGGTGACAGGGGGGTTGAATCTTAGCCTCTGAACCCCACCTTTGCATCTATTCTGGGCCCACCCGGCCCGCCCTCACCCTGTTCTCCTGTTTCTTCCTCAGAATGAGGTGCGCTTCCGGAAATCTTAAGCAGCTGTCCTGCTCCACCTCACAGCACTGACTGCTGCAAAAAGTGGCCAAAGTGACTGGGCCATTTGCAACATCATCTGGGCTAAAGGCCACCAGATACCTTTGTTACTGCCACCTCCACTGTCTGTGACGTCACTTGCTGTCCAGGGATGGTAACAGGTTTTGTTGGAGTGCCTAGGCTGTCCCTAGCAGGAGGGTGCTCCTGTTGGCGTTACAAGAATCCTGTTCTCTCAGACCTCCTGCCGGTGCCGTGGACGTGGAGAGGTGGCTGCCCTGTGGCCGTCCACACTGACAACTGTGAACAGGGCTCACTGTTCTTGTTTGGTCACAGGCTTCTGGGGGTGGATTTCATTTCATTTCATTTTTATATTAAAGAAATAGAAGTAGATGTATTTTTAAAGATTCTTTAAAAAGTTCTGGAGGTGAGGAGCTAGCATCAGTCACCCCCAGAATTCTGAGGGACTCGTGGGAACTGTGCCACTCTGGCATCCTGTGGTAAGTTCCTGGCCTCAAAGGACCAGATGAATTGACCCCTTTAAGATACTCAGGGACATGAATCTTCATTTGGACTAGCGGGCAAATCAAAGACAAGGAGAGCAACAGCTATTGCTGCATTCGAGTGCTATAACCAGGGATGAAGAAATGGATATTGCTTCTTCTTGGACCCCCCTGGGGCGGGGAAAACCCAGGTAGACAGTAATTTCTCATTCCCAGCACTGTCCTAGGACTTTGGAGTTTCTTCTCAGCTTTCTCTACCCTTCAATTTCTCAGTTTTTCCAGAAACATAGCACCAATAGGAAAACTTCCATAGAGAGAAAGCTGACACTGTCCCCAGGCCCTCCAAACAGCATTTCTGAAGGATCCCAGTAGCCCTGTCCCTGCAAGCCATCAATGTGCCTGGCCTTCACTCTGACTAAAGGCCTGGACCTTCCCCAGTCTTTTCTCTGGGACACCTGTTCCTTCCCCAGTCCTATTTTCCTCACGTCGCTTGGGCCTGTCTGGTTGTGTCTTGACTATCAGGGGCAGGGTCCAAGCTGATCAACCCAGCCCAGTCCAGGCAGGCAGCCACTCAGGAGAAAGGCTGCCCTTAAAGAGCAGACTGGAGTAGTATGGTGTGGCTGGGCAGAATCTGAGGGGCTGGTTACATGTTATCAAGGCTGGAGGTGTGAGGGAGAAGGCACTTCCACAGCAGCCCCCAGCAATGGTTCTGTGACCTGAAAAATTTGTCATTGCATGTTCTACTGGTACCCTAGGTAGAAAATTAAAATTGTCCACCCAGATACCCAAACATCCTCAGTTTGGATTCTGAGTTTTGGTTCCTCAGCTTTGAGATCTGCTCACTTAATCATACATTTATTTATGTATTTATTCACCAACCATATCAGAATGTAGTCTGTGTCAGGTACTCCTGCCAGGCCCACTGATATAAAGACCAAGACGATGTCCTCAAGAGCTCATGGCTGTGACCAGTTCAATGGCAACTATGATCAGGTTTGAGCACTGTGCTTGGAATGTGAATGGAAGAAGCCACCTAGAGAGGTCAGGGCAGGCTCTCACAGAGGAGGTAATGTTTGAAATAAGTTTCAAAGAGTAGGTGAACCTTCGTAAAGCAGATGGAGATGAGGAAAGGACACTCCAGTGTCGGTCCTTTTTCATTTTTCCTTTTCCTCTCCTTTCTTTTTCTGTATCTCTGTCTGCCAGCTCAGCAAGAGACATATTTACAAAGAAACCCCAGTGTTTACTCAACTATTTCCAAGAGAACTGGATGGCTCCTTCCATTGGCTTCTTCGGAAAGATTTATTCCTTCTTTCTATGCACTTACTTTCCCTGCATATAATATATTGACCTCAACCATTATGATTGCACTGTTAAGTGTCCAGCACCTCTAATGACCCCAACACACACATTCATGCCTTTAGTCACCAGCACAGAGTTCTCCAGGCTGGCCCCATGGGCCTGGCGTTTGAGCACCTCAAGATTTTTGCTTTAGTTTCTCATATCAATATCAGGGGAAGTCTTTCCTCCAATTCTTTTCTTGCTCCATCTGGACAAGACAGTATGGGGAGGGGGCAGATGCCAGGCTTACTATATTAGCAGTAGTTGTAGCACAATAATGTTATATTATAGATCCCACAATTTCCCACAATCTCAGTGGTTTAACCCAATCAAAGTTTGTTTCTCATCCACCTACTCTTCCAATCAGGGTGTCTGATCAGAGATCCTCTTCTACACGATTGTCAGGGACTCAGGTTCTTTCCCCCTGGGGACTGTCATCTGTGTCTAGCCAGTGGAAAGGAAAAAGAAAACACAAAGAAAGTACATGCACTTCTTAAATGTTCTGGCCCAGAAATGATATGTGTCATTCTCACTCACATTTTGTGGATTCAACATGTCATATGGCACCACCTAGATGAAGGGGGACTGGAAAATGCAGTCTTTAGCCAGTTCCATGCAAGAGCAAGCACTCATTGTAGAGGACAACTAGCCTTCTCTGCCTAACAGCAGAAGCTGGTCATCCTAGAAAGTAGGCCTTGGGGAGGAGAGTCAGGGCTTAGGCCACCTCTGTTCCTTTCTCCTTAGATACCAGACCCTTTCTCTCCTCTCTCTGACTTTTTGGGACATAGATTGATTTGTAGGGGTGCAGAGGTTTGTGTGTTGGGGGAGAGGTAAGGTAGAGAAGAACTGTTTCTGTCTAGGAAAAGAAAAAATTCTTTGGGCCCAGGACATCTATAGAGGCTACAAAAATCATGGAAGTTGGGTTATGGGACTTTCCAAATTGGTCCAGAATCTCCAGGGACATGTGTATTGGTCGGGGAAGGTGTTGCTTATGGCTCCTTTGAGGATTCACTCAGGGAGATGAATCCTCATTTGGGCTAGCAGGCAAATCAAAGACACCTCAGAACCAGTCAAACTCTCTGGCTTTGTCAACTTATTGACTGCTGAGTTTCCCTGGGGAGGGAGTGGAGGCCCAAGTGAGTGTGTTCAGAGTGGGGCAGATGATGGTTCTTTGGAGAAGGAGCCAGTTACAGTCTAGCTGCCATCCAGCTGCCTCAAATTTGGTTAGATTCCCAAGGCTATTGTTTTCCATAATTGTTTAGGCAATGTCCTGATGAAATTGGGAGGACTTTGGGAGATGTACAAGGATAGCTCCTTGTAATGATAATGATGGGGCAATGATAATAATAGCTAGCATTTACTGAATGCTTGCTATGTGCCAGATCCTGTGCTAAACACCTGATGTGTATTATCTCCTGTAAGCATGAAGTAGACATTGTTATTATCCCTATATTATGAATTAAGAAACAAAGGCCAAAGGAAGTGAAATAAGCTTCCTAAAACTACACAACCACTAAATGGTAGAGTTGGACTTTGAATTCATGCTGTTTGATTTTAAAAGCTGCTTTTTAAAATCAGGGAATCCTCCTAGCTGTGACCTCATAGGGTCTGCCTACTGGGTCTGTCACCTGGGTCTGTGGATCTTTCTATTCTCCACTGGACCTCTAATGTTGGAGGGGCAGGGTAGGACAACTCCCTGGAGAAGGCTGGGCACATCCCTCAGATAGTCGCATGACCAGAGGCTTAGACCATGCAGTTTCCAGAACCTTTGATAAGTGCATCATGAGTGGGAGGAGGCCACTGCTCCCACCCTTGTCCCATGTAGATTGTTTTGTGGGAGGCCCTCCCATGCCATGAAAGCTGTCACCCCAGAACACCCCCATGTCTCATCAATGTGGGTGGGTGGCCCTGAGAGGCACATGCCACTCATTCCCTACCTCCTCTGCACTGGCTTCCTGTTCCTTGGAAATCTTGTGCCCAGCAGGCAGCAAGCTCCATACTTGTCTTAAAATAGGCCCACCCAGAGAACATGGAGGACAGTGCTCTGGAGATAAGCATCCCAGGCTGTTCAGGCAGGAGGTTTTATTATTTATTAGATGAGTCCTCTGAGAAGGGGAGGGCATAAACTGGTCTTTGGTCCTTCACATCTTAGCTCTTGCCAGCTGGACAGGTGGACATAACAGAATATCTCCTTTGCCTAAGCCTTGAGTCCCAAAAGTTCTTCACTCTTCATACAAGGAGGGAGCTAAGAATCTTCTTCAAATAATTTCTTCTAATTATACCATGTAGTAGTGGAGAGACCACTGAAGTTAGAATCAAAGTACCTGGAGGGACAGATTCCAGCTTCACCACTTACATAGCTATGTGATCTTGGGCAAGCCAATCTGTTTCCTCATATGTGAATGGGTATATCTGTCTCACATGTTGTTGCAAATTTAATGGGACAATTTAGGTAAACACACTGGAAAAAGTGTTTGGCATATTGTGATGTCTCAATAATCATTGCATTTGCAGCAAGGGGGCCAGATCCTTTACCTCCATATCAACTTTACCAGAAAAAATGAGCTAAGAGAGGGAAATTTGGATAAATCCTCAGTTCTTAGGAAATCTGATATTTCTCTGCATAAACTTCTCTCTTAGTCTTACAGCAATGGACTGATCTTCCATGGAGGTGATACTGCCACCGGGGCAGACGGACATCCCTTATTGGTGGTTTCTCTAAGTCATGGAACTTCACTGAGCTGAGTTCGCCCTGCTTTCTCTTGTCATTGATGGGACCAGGATGGCTACCTGTCCCTGGCCCTGCTCTGGTGGTCTGACAGCTCAGTCAATGGAGCTAACATTCGGGGCTGTGAGGGAGTACACATTCTTGTACTCATAGAGTCCTCAGTCCGTCTATAGCCATATGCCTCCTGCCCTGTCTCATCAATGAAATGCCATGTTGCCAAATCTGGTGAACATGTTTTAGTCCCCATTTTACTAGAACTCTCTGTAGAGTTTAACTGTTGATTATTCCCTACTTTGTGAAATTGCCATGGCTTCTGTGGCACCAAACTCTTCCAGTTCCCCTTCTGGTACTCTGGTTGGTCCTTTTGTCTTCCACAAGCTCTATACGTGGTATTCCCCAGGAGATTACCCTCAGCTCTCCTCTTATGGTAAATGCTAACCCTGGCCATTTCATCCATTCATGACATTCACAACTAACATCTGTGAAGCCAGCAGGAATTTGCTTCACGTCACTAAGGTACAAGAAATGTCAGCTTTCTTTTTTAAAAGCAGATTAAGTCTGACTTTGAATTGCAGCTACCTGGCTAGAAAACATCCCTCATCATGTTCTCCCCCAGGAAGTGCAGCCTTGGGAGTGCTTGCCCACTGCTCTCCAGACTGGATATACAGGCTTCATAGGCCCCATCAGAGGATTTTATAGGCAAAGGAAGTAGCTCACAAACCTGCTGCTCTGGGTGCCCTGCCTCAGGAACCCCACTCTCCTGGGCCAGGCTCAGGATTCTCCTCTTTCCTCAATCCCCTAAGCCCTTCTCCTTGCAGAGAGCTCAGGCCCATCTCTCTATGAACATGGCACAAAGGCCTATAAATGTTCTTTTGGGTTTAAGCCATTCCTTTCTGATGAGATCATGGCAGAAATCGAGATGAACCTAGATCTCAATAATTGTGTACATATTTTCATGTAACCTAAGTTTTTATTCCTCTAGGATAAAGTACTATAGGTGGAATTGTTTCGTCATACGGTAATCATATGTTTAACTTTATAGGAAACTGGCAGGGTGTTTTCAGAGTGGTTATGCCATTTTGCATTCACACCAGTAATATAAGAGTTCCAATTACTCCACATTCTCATCACTAATTGGTATTGACAGTATTTTTTATTGTAGCCATTCTAATAGATGTGTAGGGTATCTCACTGTGGTATTCATTTGCATTTTTCTAATGACGTGATGTTGAGCATCTTTGTATGTGTTTATCGGCCATCTGTATAACTTCTTCAGTGAAGTGTCTGTTCAAATATTTTGTTTTGTTGGGTTGCTTGTTTCTTATTAGTGAGTTTTGAGAGTTCTTTATATATTCTAGATACTAGTCTTTGTTAGATATGTGATATGTAAGTATTTTCTTCCTGTGTGTCTTGTCTTTTCATTCACTTAATTGTGTCCTTACAGAGCAAAATTTTTATCAATTTTTTTCTTTTAAAATTGTGCTAAGAACTTTTTGCCAAATATACGTTCTCGAAGGTTTTCTCTTATGTTTTCTCTTAAGGATTTTATTGTTTTATGTTTTACATTTGGACCTATGATCCATTTTGAGTTAATTTATGGATACTATTGAGGTAGAGATTGAGGTTTATTTTTTGTTTTTTTTTTTTTCAAATGGATGCCCAATTGTTCCAGAACCATTCGTTGACACTTTATGCTGTTCCATTCATCTATGTGTCCATCATTTCATCAATGCTACCCTGTCTTAATTACTGTAGATTTATAGTAAGTCTTAAAGTTTGGTAGGGTGAGTCCTTCAAATTTGTTCTTTCTCAAACTTATTTTGGCTATTCTAGTTCCTTACATTTCCATATAAGTTTTAGAACCAGCACGTCTATATCTACAAAGAATCTGGTTGGAATTTCAATTGAGATTGCATTGAGTTTATAATCAATTTGGAGAGAGTTAACATGTTAACTATTGAGTCTTCCATACCACGAACATGGTATGTTTCTCCATTTTTTGAGATCTTTGATTTTTTTCAGTCTAGGTTTTACAGTTTTCAGCATACAAAATTTGTGTGTATTTTATTACAATTATAACTAAGTATTTAATTAGATGTTAACATAAATAAGATTTTTATTCAAATAACTATATTTTTCAAAATAAAAAATAAAGAGAAAAGTCACATTGTTTTACATTTTTGTGAATCTCTTTAATGTTTGGCTTGATAAAATAGTTGGATTCTCATACTTAATTCATTATTCAATCTGTTGTGATACATTGTTTTGGCTGAAATGTGTGAAGAAAATCTAATCTCACACAGATATAAAGTTGGAAAGTAAAAGAGCATTGTAATAGTCTTATCAGATAATTGTGGAAACTTTTCTTTGATACAGTACTCAAACTTGACAAGTAATTGTTTCTCAAAAGTTAGTTTCAATGTGGAATCTGAAATCTGTGAGTGAACTTTTTGTACTTGGTAACATTAAAATCTCAGTCTTCCTTGCATTTAGAATGTGTCTTTTGCTCATGTCTAATTTTGTAACATCATGCATTTGGAAATATTGGTCTGAGTGATGAACAACTTTCAAATGTTGACAATTTTATTATGTTAGATAAAAAATAATATATATTAATATAACCACCGACCTCATCAAAAAAGTCTTTAAGGATTGGGAAGCCATCAAACTCATGGTGAAGGATGCAAATTTTCCAAAATTCTAATTTTTAGCTGAAAGTTTAAATTTTATTATTAGCAACAAATAGATGTTTTACTGGAAGTGACAAGCTTATTTTGTTGATTTTTTGAGAAAATGATTGCCAACTATCAAGTCTGGATAATCATAGTTTGTCAATCTTCATTCAAGTAAAAATGGTATCTCATGAAAAAAGTGTCAAGTTCAGCTTGCAGCTAAAAAATAACAAGTGTTTTTCTTCGAGAAAACAGTATTTTGGTATGCAACAGAAGTGCAATATGCATACTTCTCATTTTTCAAACTTAAAATTAAAAAGACGTATTCAGATTGAGATAGTTAATAATTTGTAATAATTAATAATTTCTACTGCTTCACGAGTGTGTCATGGTGAAGGACACCACAACTACAATTCAGCTTGGTGCTATTGCCTTGATTCATATTAAGGAACAAGCAATTTCGCCCACCTTTGTTTTTATATCGACAATGTTAATGCAGTGAAAAAGACAAATGACATCATAGTGTTATTATGAAAATAGTTTTGACCCAGCTGATCCCTTGAAAATGTCTCAGGCACCCTCACAAGGTCCTCAGACCACATTTTGAGGTCTGCTGCATTAGACTACACAAAACAAAAGGAAAAACAAAAAAAGAATCTGTAAGTGTTGACATGGGATAGATACTACCTGGAAATTCTACTGGAACCCTATCTATTTCACTCTCAGGAAAAAGTGACCGATCTCTCACCTGAAGAGGTATAAGTCTAGCCAGCTTTATGTGGTAATGTTGGGTTTATTGAAGAAGGGAGGTGCTAATATAATTGCAGTTTAATGAAGAGCTCAGTGGTAGGAGAAACAAGAATGATTGGAACTTTGTATTCTCTTAATTTCCTGGTCTTGATACATCCTAGGTAGATACACTAATTCTAGTTAGTAAAACTTTAATTATTCTGCCCAAATTAGGAGCATAGCTAATGCCCTCAACAGCCCAAATGAGGTCTGGGTAGGGTCTGGGAATAGAGATAAGAACCCCATCAGGCTCTTCTCGATAATCCCACTAACTGGACTAACAGATGGCTCAAATTCAATTGGATTCAACAAACTTCCACAAGCACTTACTGGTACTGGGGACGATATTAAGTGCTGGAGTGGGGTGGAGGTTGGAGTGGAGGACTCATACCTATGGATAATTTATTACAGTGTCCCCTCCTTGGCCCTTTCTACCCTGATCTCTTTTTTTAAGCTTCACTATTTTTAAAATTTTGTGATTTAACTCTCACTGTTACTGGAGAGTGGGGATCCTCTCCCGGCACGACGTCCAGGTTCTTGATGTCTCGAACAAAGAATTGAGTAAGACACCGAAATACAGCAGAAAATGAAAGCTTTATTAGAAGGGAAAGCACACTTCCAGATGTGGACGTAGGCCTGAGCAAGAGAAGCGTGGCTTAAAAGGCCTGGTAATAAAGCCTTTGGGGTTTTTATCCCTATTTGCTGTGGGTGGTTACTTTTCTTACAGGAGTGAGCTTCCTTGATTGACGATTAAGATTGACAGGACTCAGTGATTCATCATTTGCTTTCTGTGTGTGTTCGTTCCCAAATTCAGTCTGTTATAATGATATTAATGAATTCTGGGTATATGCATCATATTACAATGATGGTATAATTAGGCTCAGGTGAGTTGAAGGTTGTTAGGGTCTTCATTGCACAGGTGTGAATGACAAGCTTAAACTGGTACCTAATTCTCTGCTTACTTGTTTCTTTGTGGAAGTTATTTTTAGCCTAAAAATGCCCTCTTACTACTTAATTGTGGGTGGATTAGGGCAGATCCCTTCTACAATAGGGATTACCTATTTATGTCTTTGCTGGCAGATCTAAAAGCCCCTAACTAACTTTCCTGCCTAACTCTTTTCTAAGAGCCATGAACCTACTTATTATTAGTATGGATATTGAGGGAGAGAGGTTCTTCTTCTGTATCTGCTTCCTGCTGAGAATGGTCGGTTGTAGTCCCTGCCTACAGGGGTTTCATGGAGCTCTTTCCCTTTCTGCCTTAATCAGGGTGGGGTCTTGGGTTTCTTGCTGAAGTACCCTCAGTCCCTAGACAAGGAAAAGAAGATATAAACTTGTTATTTAAATCATATATCTATTAACTTCTATTATTGATTTGCCTATTAAGCAAGTAAAGGAAACAGGCTTGGTTAATATATTTCTTAAAGAGAAAAAAAAGACCTTTGGCCTAAAGTCCCTTCCCTCTCAGACTCTAAGGGCCCTGTCTGGCCTAACACTATTTCTGCTAACAATGGGCCAATGACTCTTATCAATAGCCAGAGGATCTGAGGAGTCACCAGTTTCAAGACAATTATCAGAATTTGAGGGAGAGGGCCTTTTTCCCAAAGAAAGGAGAGAAGAAAACTTAACAAGGTTTACTAAAAAGATTAAAAACTCTGCAAGAGATGTCTCATATCATTTCCTGCTAAAAGATTAAGAATTTTAATTCTTAATCTCTTTTTCACTGAATTATAATTTTTATAGAAAATTTTATTCAACATACAACATTTTCCAGCAAAAAGGCAATATATAGGAAGAGTTGGCATACACTGCTGCAACAGAAACAAAAAATACTGGAAAAGGATGAAGAATAAGTGTGATTCGCTGATTCTATTTTACCGCACTCAAAACTAGACACGCGGCTGGCATTAGCTCCAAAATAAAGATTAATCCAAGTGATATCCCCTATCATCACTACAGGAGAATTAAAACAAACAAACAAACAAACAAACAACAACAACAAAACAATCCTCAGAACTATAAAAATAATATAAAGAGTGCCATGTATTTGTGGCAAGCATTGTGCTATAAACTCTTCACATTATCACATACTTTATCTTATTTAATCTCTTAAGAAAATTTTGAAGTAGTTACTCTTGCTAAGAAAAAAATAAGAATTACTATCAATCCCACCACCCAGAGATAAATATTATTAGCATTTAGGTAAATCTAGCACTCTCTTTATGCATCCATAGAAAGTTCTATAATTTTTTACAAGTAGGATCCTATGATACAAATTATTTTTGTTACTCGATTTCTTTTCTCAATGACATGTGGTAAACATTTTCTCCCAGGGGATGGAGATTATCACCTTTAACAGTTGTAGAATATTTCATTGTATAATTGTATTGATTTACTTAATCTGTCAGTGACATCTAAACTAGGACAGTTAGTTTCCAGATTTTGATGATATAAACACTGTTCCATGAAGTTCTTTGTGCTTGCTTCCTTCTGAAGCAATGATCTCCTAAGGGTAAATTCCTAGAAGTAGGATTGTTTATGTTTTTATCCAAAATGCCAAACTATTTTCAAAAGAGTTGAATTAATGTCTACTCCTCCAACAGTGTCTAAGTCTGCTACACTTCACTTCAAAGAATGCTAAAAGGTAGACATAAAAGCACATGTGAATGTGTTTTTGCATGAATACCTATTGGATATGTGAGCTGTCTGCATGTGTGAGGACTTACTTATTCATTTAACAAATATTTTTTAGCCTCTACCATGAGGCAGGCAGGCACTCAGCTAGGGCTGTAACTCTGAGAAACTCAACATGGTCCCAGCTCTCATGAAGTCTAACATACACTTAAAAAACAAACAAACAATAAAACAAACAAACAAAAAAACACCTGCCATAAGTGCTTGAAGACAAGTTATACCAAGATATGACTACCCATAACTAGGCCCTATCCTGGTCTGGTGATGGTGGCTGGAAATGGTAGAGGAATTAGTGAAAATTCCTTGAAAAAGAGATGTTAGAACTAAAATCTGAAGGGCGAAGGGGCATTAACTAGATGAAGAATAGGAGGAACTGCATTCCAGGCAGAGAGAATCTGTATCTCTTGTTCCACCCTCAGTGTGAACCATCTTGCTGGGAGACTCTACTCCCATTTTCCACACATGAACATTCCAGCCTGTCTACCTCAATTTACCATTCTTCCACCTCTTTTTCCTCCTGGGACAGAAGGAGCATAGCTTGAAGAACGCAAAGATAGAGAGGATAGAGCCTGTCCAAGTCACTCTCTTTCTTGGACTTATGCACAGGTGGCTTCGCTTGTTCCTTAAGGCCCTCAAGCCAGTTCGAACCCATGATAGTGTAATTGCTGAAAAATGACTGCTAGAAATTTATTATTTGCAGGAAAATTACTGCTTGGCTGTGTCCATGAGAACATGGCTATGTCCATGGGAACATAGGCTGTTACCCATAGGAACATAACATTCTAAACAAGCTTTCTGCTTCTGTAACCCCGCTTACGCACCTGACCTGTGAGTTGACAGGTAGTGAATAGAGGAAAGATATAACCCTTTGTGTTTAGACAGAATGAAGAATGGGATTTTGGGTTTAAAAACCCTGTGCCTCTACATTTCGGGGTGCTTAATTTGGGGTCTGCATACCCCTGGCAGACCCAGCTGGCTGAGTAAAGAGTGTTTCCTATAACTCACTCACTGAGTTCTGCTGGTCTGTGTGTCTTTTGGGGGCTGGTGGCCACAACAATAGCACTTTGCTTGTTGTACTTAAATATGAAGAGCCCAGTGAGACAACAACTAAGTAAGGATGAAGACACAGAAACAAATAAGATTGCAAGCATGCTAGGGTTTATTCATTCCAGATCCTGATGGCTTTCAGTCCTAGCAGACCACCCGGCAATGCTGGCTGAGACAGACACACGATGAGCAGGAACGGCGTGCCAATTTGGCGCTGAGCTAGTTGCTGGTCAATCATCGTTGGTCAGCAAAGAGGCCTCTCGTTCGGATGGACAGAGTGTTGGGCCAAGAAGGAAATCAAGGGACAGAGAGACACGCTCTTGTGAGACAGAGAGAGTGCTCTGATTTAGGCACGGGGTCCTGGAGATTTTATGTGTAGTGGTGATGTCTTCAGTGTCTTATCAGCCAGGTGCGCGGGGGTCCAGTTATCATTCTTGGTCAAAACAATTTCACTCTTGGGGTAAACAATTTCAGTTTGGTAAAACAGGTCATTTTTTGTTCTGAAGTTTAATATTAGTGGAGCCATTTTACACACATGTAGTATAATTCAAATCTAGTTCACACAAGGGCAAATAAACTCACAATCCACATGTAACAAATTACTGTAACAGAGCCCAAAGAGTAGAGGAGATAGTGGGGCCAGAGGATGCTAAAGAGGTGGCAGAACCTTGTGTCTGATTAGGTTTGTCTGAGCATGTACCTGCATTTGAGCACATGCATGAATATCTAAGTGCTGTTAGTAGGTGTGTTAGTGCACTGCTTCTCAAAGTGTGGTCCCCCTGCCCCTTCCCCACCCCACCCCCCCACACACACCAGAAGTATCAATATCCCCTCAGGGTGGAGCCCAGCAATCTGTTTTAACAACCCTCCAGTGGTTGAATACCTGTGTGCTCCTGGCTTTGGGGTATTTGACTTGCAGGTGGAGATTTGCATCTAAGCATCCTTTAGTCAGGAAGCACTACATGGTTCTTGACTTTGTTCTCTCAGAGCACTGCCAAGTCTAGAGCAGACCCTCTGTGACCCTTAGCAGATATTAAATGATGACTGTTAGGTGGGCAGGGGCCTGCCTGGAGGCTTCCCAGCTTGACATCAGAATCAGGACAAGGGCCCACTCTAAAGCCCTAGGGCCACCACCCTGATCTGGATGCTCAACTGACATTCCCCATTTTATACCCTACCCCTACATGACCCTATAAAAACTACACCCCAGGGCGCGACCTCTCTGGCCCCTCTCCTCTCTGGACTAGTGAACCTCGCCTGGACGGGAGCGCTCTCCCAATAAAGACTTGCTTTTAAAACTTCTCTCGGCCTGTCATGTGTTTACCTTACAATGACGATAATGATAGCCAGATATGTTTCCAGCTGAGTCCCTATTTCTTACCAGTCCCTCAGTAGAGCAGCCACAAGGCACCCTTCTTTTATCACAGACAGAAATCTAATCTCACCAGTGCACAAAGCAGGGAGCTCACAATGGAAGAGGCAAGAGAAATGACCTATTTGGAGTGGAAAAATACTTCTCTGCACTTCCCCTAAACAGATTGCCTGGTCAAAGAAAACAATTTCCTGCCTATCTTGGCTAATGATACTGAGTGTACAGAGAAAGGCAGAGAGGGCAGGGGTGGGTGCCAAGGCTGCAACCCTACACTGGGTGGGAGTCGAAGTGACTGGTGTCCAGGGAAGGTGTCCTTGTATCACAGGATCATGCATAGTAGGAGCCCCCAAAGCAGGATCTCCTCATGGGAAAAGGCGCCAGGAGCCTAAAAGCCATGAGCCAAGGTTGCATCATCACCAAACAAAACCCCAAATAAGTGCCTGCTTTGCATCCACATTCAAGTCCTGGCTCTGCCACTTACCAAATGAGAGATTTTGAAAAAGTTATTTCAATTCCTTCAGGCTCAATTGCCTTGTCTCTGAAATGGGAGCAATAATAAGATACGCAGCGCAAGGCCATTGTGTAGAGTAATAGAGGCGACCCATGTGAATTCATGAGCACTGCACCAGGCAAATGGTAAATGCTCAGTTGTCTGTTGCATTTGTAGTACTTCCCTGAAGTGTCTTCCCATCAGAGAATTGCATCGAGTTCTGTTGCTCTACCACCTCAGCCTGCTCAATGAGTTAAATTGGATCGATCAGGTCCCCCAGACATGCGATGTGGTCAATGATGCTTTCATCTCTGCTGGAGCATCCAGTATCCTGGCAGTGCCACAAAGGCAAGTAGGTCAGAAGCAGTGGACATATTCCTCTGGCCCAAGGTTGCTGCTGTCTTGTTTCTCTGCATCTGCTATAAGTTTTGTCACAATGGTCTGTGATAGGGTGAGGTTCACCATAAGGAGAGTCTCAGGAAAATGGGGATAAATAATACCTAGCGCTCAAGGTTGTTGTATGGGAAGGTGTGCTATATGCCTAGTTCTGTAGCTGGCACATGAAAGGTGCATAATAAATCGCTGGTAAAAATGAAGTTCTATATTGGGGCTGGTCAGAGTGGGACTAGTTAGTTAAGAAGGAAAGTTAAGGAAGGTTAAGAAGCGAATATTTATCGAGCATTTGCCATTTTCAGGCACTGTTGCAGGTATTTTCCATGTGTTATCTCAATCCTCACAACAACCCTGTGGAACAGAGAATGTCATTAATAACACCTTCATAGATGAAGAATCTGATGCTCAGAGAAGTTAAGTGACTTGGCCAAGACCAACAGTACTGGGTTATAATTAGTGATTATCTATGCTCATTTCTATTCCCCGCTTTCCGCCTTCCTAAAGAACCTGTTCTTTGACGTGGAAACTGTAGACAGCATTAATCATCTCTCCACTGAGCAAGACTTATTTGCGAAGGAAATAAATTTACCAGCTTTGTTCATTTTGCCCACTCTGACTGCAGGGGAGTTCTTGGCCTTGACTCTCTTACTTTCTTCTACTACAAGCAAAATCCCTTCTCTCTTGTTCAGTCCTCAGCAAAGGGCAGCTGGGAACATTTAAATTGTGTGCTCCATGCACAAGGGTCCTTAAGAAAGAATGGAAAACTAAAAAAGAGACTCAGTTGGGTGGAGTTTCTGATGCTTCCTCTAATAATAAATTGGTGCTGGACTTTGAGGGGAGACAGGTCAGAGAGTGGAATCCTGACACCAGGTTCAGAAGCTCTTGGCCTGATTTAATTCCTGGGGCCAGCCTTCTCCCAGGCCCAGTCAGCTTCCTAATCAGCACAACAGGGCAGGGGATGGGGCCTTAAGAAGGCTGTGTCACAGGCCCTCCCACTTGGGCACCAGCCTGTCCTCTTTCCCCTCTGCTGGTGGAAGAACCAGATAAGAAAAACAGACCCTAAATGGAAACTTATAAACCCCTGTTTCTTCCCAGCAGGACTTTCTGATCCTGCCAACTAGATTAGCGTCTACCTCTGCATATTTCATTCCAACCTCTGTGCCTCAGCCTGCTTTTCTCCCACCCCAGACTCTCATCCTCCACCTTTAAAGGTCAGCTCTTCCAGGAAGATGTCTCTGATTAATCCTAACTCTTGCTATGATCCTTCTCTTGGATGCTTTTGGTATTTTTACCTTACTTGGGATGTTAATGATTAGCACTCACAAATGCACAGCTTAGCTAATATTTTAAAATATTTCCTGTGCATTTAGGAAAGTGTGTGTTCTCTCACTCCTAGTTGGGACACAGAAATCCTGAAAGATGGATGGAGCAAGGGAAAGAAGACTAGATCAGTACTCAGGAGACCTCTCTCTGGTGATAACTGGGCTACTAACTGACTTTGAGCCAGTAAGTTTTCCCTCTCTGGGCCTCTGGCTACCAATTTGAAAAATGTTCTCTAAGGTCTCGTCCAGCTTAAATAATCTGTGGCTCTGTTTCTTTTGACTCTCCTCATTGTGTCTGGTTCAGGGCTCTGCACACAGAATCTCTCATACCCTCTTTCTTCCTAGACTGCCTTTCTGAGGCTGTCTGATCTTTTACCATGTGTGTTTCTGCAGCTCAGACTCACTTTATGATCCAAGACCTTAGACCCTTAGTTTGAGTCACAAATGAAGCAGCCCATGGGAGAAGTCTGTGGGAGACTCAACTCTTCCTCTCAGTTGCAGGAGGACCTGTTAAAATATTGATGCCCAGGTTCCACCTCTGGAGAATCTGGTTCATGGGTCTGGGGTGGGACCCAATCACCTTGTTTTAGTTATCTATTACTACAAAACAAAATACTCACAAACTTTATGTTCAAAACAACTATTTTATTTACTCATGATCTGAGGAGTAGGAATTTGGGCAGGGCCCAGCAGTTTGTGGTCAGGGGCACTCGTGGAACTGCCTTCAGCTGGGAGCTCAGCGGGAATCCCAATGTCTCAGGGGGCTTCGGGATTCCCTCCACATGGTCTGACTTCTTGCAAGGTAGCTGGCTTCAAAGAGTTGGCACCCCAGATATCTAAGACAAAAGCTGCAGATCTCTTAAGACCCAGTCTAGAAAGTTTTTCAGTGATAGTTCACCTCCTCTTATTGCTCAAAAACAGAGCCAGCCCAGACTGAAGGCAGAAGAAACAGACTCCACCTCTCAGTGGGAGCAGTGGCAAAGTGTCACTGCAGGAGAGTCCATGGCATGGAAGATATTACTGAGGCCATCTTTGGAAGTACAATTTACTATAATTTAAAAAACAGACTCCGGATGAGTATGCTGGATCCAAGGTCTCAAGGAACCTGCTTTCTACATCTCCCTTTCTCTTTCCTGTCAGACATGGCACAGCATCAGGCTACCACACAGCACTGATATGAGGACTAATTATTGATATGTATTGGTTTTCTCTCTCAATGTTATTCCTATCTTCACATTTAGCAAATACTGATTGTATACCAATTATATTGGTAAGTGAGGGAAAGGGGAGAAGAGAGTTAAACATGTAAACCAGACACCCTTTCTGTCTTCAGTTAGTCACTAAGAGAAAACAACTTAGTTGATTCCCTGGGCTAAATCGTTGCATCCTTTCTCCTGATTCTGAAGGAGAAAGTTGTGAATTAAACTTAGGAGGACAGTTGTGAATTCTCTTTTTAACGATGTGTCTGGAAGGAGTTATGTTCCAAGGACTATATAAATGTTTACTGTTAGAGTGAATGGCCAGAATGGTAAGTGCTTTACATCCATCAACTCCCACCAGCCTCATCTTAGTTTTGATACAAGTTCAGAGGAATGAAAATCAATAGAGATAATGCTTTAAATGGTGGACATCAAATATGCCTCTGGTCTGAGACAATTACATGATCAGTATCAGCAAAGAAAATTGAGTTACAGGAGCTTTGAGAGGGAAGGAGAAGCCAATAGACTCAACTGTCCTTTATAAACAGGTAAGAGAGGCAGTGCCTCTATGGCCACAAATGTTCAGCATCCTTCTTGGATGCCAATTGTCATCAGAGTTGAACCCTTTTCCCAAGACAGGCCAGGCACAGCCCCGGGATGCCAGACCTCTGGTTGAGGCTATGCCCTCCTTGAGAGAAATACTGGTTTGTTTATAGGTACTGAGTTTGCCCCTTAGGGAAGTTCCTCTCTTCTCATGACAGTTAGTCTGTAGGGTTCACATGACATCCTTATTAAAGTAGTTCAACAATCAACCAGCCCCAAATCATTTTTATTGTTTTCCTTAACTCCAGCTCAGGCTTTGGGGTGGAGGTGGGAGTTGAGGATACGAAAGAGAGTAAGTCTTACTTGCCCAACAAACATGACTTGGTTAGTAGGTTATTGTCTACTTGCAAAGCTGGTTTATAGACTAAATGGAGATGTCTGCTGGGTCCCTACAATTTTTCCTGGCTCAAAAACTCAGCTACAGCTTCTGTTCTGAGCCTGGATCCAGTGGGTTGGAAGAAAGTATTTTGTGATAAGCAGGTGCCTCTCTCCATGAACTCTGGCTCCAGGCACTCAGGGAGGAATGGGGAATTTAGACGCCTGCTTATGCTAACAGGCTGTCAGCTTCTCTGTATACTGGGAAAGCATAAATGCAAATCTATTCTGGTCTTGTCTAGGGAGTCATTATGTATTGAATTTCCAACATCATTATCTCCAAAGGGCAACATAGCTTGGTTTTCTCCTGTATGTATTCATTGGGGAAAAACAAATGGGTGAACATTTGCAGTGGAAAGGCTAGGGAGAGGATGTGTCATGTGCTCCAATTTGGATAACCAGCAGCTCTGGAAGATGCGTGCTCATAATTAGAGATTTGCACCTTAAGGTAATAGTTCAGTTACAAGCCAAGTTTAAGTTATTCAAGATAAGACTGGTTTTCCAGACTAGTGGGATTGGCATGGATTTTTCCACTTAGAAACAAATCTTGTCCATGCTTACTCATGCCTTGTTTTCTGACATATGTTATAGTTTTCCTGTGGGAAGACAGGGCAAGATTTTATTTCAGACTTCCCCCACTCCCACTTCCTTTGCTTTCTTCCCTTCCCCCAAATCAAAACCATGATAAAAGTGGCTAAGGAAAAGAACCACGCAGGACACACTCCAAGAAGAGAGATGGTGGTGTTTTTATTCTCAATACACTGACATGTGTCAGGTGTGTGCTAATGAGGCTGTGGGTGGCAAGTAGTGGTCTTCTAGGGGAGGAAGGCTGGTGCTGAATTTCTGCTTACTCAAGAGAAAGGCTATCCTCTCAGCCATTCCACCCCACTTGTATCAGTTAGGATTGTGTTTTCCTGCATGGAACAGATACCTACTATAGTAAATTTATGTGATAGGAGCTGAATTTTCTCATGAAACAAGAACTCTGGAATGAAGTTATTCAGATGTTGTTGATGGCTCTTTCTGGCTTCCTGTCCTGCCATCCTTAGTAGGAGACTTCTTTCTTCATAGTTGCAAGATGACCGCTTCACCTCCATGCATCACATTTATGTTTCTGAGAAAAAAGGATGAGCATAAAGATGGGTGGAGGTGGAAGAAGATAAAGGTGGAAGAGGGAAAGGAGGAGGAGAAGAAAGAGGAAGGGAAGAAAAGAAAAAAGAGGGAAAGGAAGAGGAAGAAGAAAGAAGAAGGGAAGAAAAGGAAGAAAAGGGAAAGGGAGAGGAAAAAGGAGAAGAAAAGGGCAAAGGGCACATACTACTTTGTCTTTCTTAGAATTCTTACTCAATATAATTCTGTCTCCATCTCCTTGGCCAGAAATGGTTCATATGGACAATCTAGTTGCAAAGAAGTACGGAAAATCAGTAGTTTAAACTCAGCACATTGCAGCTCAGTTAGAAAAAAGTTCTGATAGAAAGCAAAAAGAAGAGAATAGATCTAGTCTAGGGAACCGGCAGTGTCTGCCATTCTACATATAGTCAGAGAAGTCCTGCTTTTCAACCCCCAATGTCAATGTCTCGGTTGCCTGTTCTTCCTCTTAGGTAGTCTGGCCTAGGAACCCTGTGAGGCTCACAACCCATTGCTCCTCTGTCTAGAGCCTCAGTAGCACTAGCTACTTCATCCCTTCATTTTGGGAAGAGAGAATAAAGCAAATGCATTTCACAAGCATGATCTGGGCCCAGGGTACCAGTGCTCATGGAACCAGTTTTGAAGACACCTTGGCTAAGCTGAGAGGTTGCCAACTGGAGGAAGAACAAATAAGAAAGTGTTCAAAATGAATGTGGACAGGTTGATGGGTCAATGCCATGTAGGGTCTTCTGAGCTTCAATTCACTCCAATTCAACCAGTTGTAAGTGGGTTACCAAGCAAGACACTAGGGTCTATAAACTGAACAAGATGCCCAGCTGACCCCAAGGAGTTCTTGTTTTATTAGGGCGGCACACATGACAGCATGGGCAAGATAGCTTTAATTTCAACAGGTGATATTTGTATTTAGCTTTGCACAGTAGGTATAATTCTTAGAAGTAAAGAAGGGAGAGGATGTAGGATGTTTTAAGCAGAGAAAATTAGATGAGCAAAAGTTTGGGGGCAGGAAAGCAGGCAGTATACTTGGATAATTGTAAGTGGCCTTTTTGGGCTGGGGACAGTATTTGTGAGGATTTGGGGTGACCAGAGTGATAGGATAAAGAAGGCAGGGCAGAGACTAGGTCAAGAAATGAAGCAGAAAAGGATGTTGGGTTGTAAAGACTGAATTTTATGTTAAGAAGTTGAATTTTATGTCCATACTACCCAAAGCAATATATAGATTCAATGCAATCCCTACCAAAATACCAATGACATTTTTCGCAGAGCTAGAACCAATAATCCTAAAATTTATATGGACCCACAAAAGACCCCAAATAGCCAAAACAATCTGAATAAAGAAGAACAAAGTTGGCAGTATCACACTATCTGATATCAAACTATACTATAAGTCCATAGTAATCAAAACAACAAGGCACCGGCATAAAAACAGACACATGGATCAATGGAACAGAATAGAGAGGCCAGAAATAAATCCATACCTACATGATCAATTACTCTGTAACACAGGAGGCAAGAATATACAATGGGGTAAAGACAGTCTCTTCAATAAATGGTGTTGGGAAAACTGGACAGTGACGTGCAAAAAGTGAAACTAGACCACTTTTTTACACCATGCAGAAGAATAAATTCTAAATTGATTAAAGACTTAAATGCAAGACCTGAAACCATAAAACTTCTAGAAGAAAACATAGGTACTAAGCTCTCTGACATTGCTCTTGATAATATTTCTTGGATGTGTCTCCTAAGGTCAGGGGAACAAACAAACAAAAATAACAAATGGATGGAACTACATCAAACTAAAAATTTTTTGCACAGCAAAGGAAATGACCAGCAAAACCAAAAGACAATCTACTGAATAGGAGAAGATATTTGCCAGTGATACATCTGATAAGGGGTTAATATTCAAAATTTATAAAGAACTCATACAACTTAATACCAGAAAAACCAAAACAAAACAATCTGACTAAAAAATGAGTTAGGGGGTCTAAATAGATAGTTCTCCAAAGAGAACATACTGGTAACCAATCAACATGTGAAAAGACTCTCAATGTCACTAATCATTAGAGAGAAATGCAAATTAAAACCACAATGAGATAACATCTCACACCTGTCAGGATGGCTGTAATTAATAAATTAACAAACAACAAGTGTTGGGGAAAATGTGGAGAAAAGAGAACCCTTGTGCACTGGGGGTGGGACTGCAAATTGGTGCAGTCACCATGGAAAATAGTATGGAGGTTTAGCAAAAAATTAAAAATAGAACTACTATATGACCCAGTAATCCCTTTTCTGTATATTTAGCCAAAAAAATCCAAACCACTAATTTGAAAAAATATATGTAATAAACACAGGGCATTATTTCAGCAGAATTATGTATAATATCATGTATAGCTTGCAGCATTATTTACAGTAGCCAAGATATTGGAGCAACCTAAGTGCCCATCAATAGACAAGTGAATAAAGAAGTGATACATACATACAATGGAATATTACTTGGCTTTAAGAAAAGAATGAAATTTTACCATTTGCGACAGCATGTACATATCTAGAAGGTATTATGCATAGCGAAGTAAGAGAGAGAAAAACAAATACATGATTTCACTTACATGTGGAGTCTAAAAAACAAAATAAATGTACAAACAAAACAGAAACAAATACATAAATACAGAGAACATTTTGATGGTGGCCAAGTGTGAGGGGGGTGGGGGCTGGGTAAAAACGATAAAGGAATTAAGAAGTACAAATTGGTAGTTACAAAATAGTCATGAGCGTTTAAAGTACAACATAGAGAATAAAGTCAATAATATTGTAATAACTATGTATGGTGTCAGGTGGCTACTAGACTTATCGAGAGAATCACCTTGGACACCTAAAGTTAATATAACATTGAATGTCAACAGTAATTGAAAAAATTAAAAAAGGAAAACAAGCTTTTACATCTCTGCTAATTCTGAGTCCTCACATAGACAAAAATTATAAAGCATGACTCAATGCAACCTATAATATTGGAAGAGCAATTTATACTTGAAGAGTTTATGATACAAACAATTTTGTATTTTGATGAGCTGAAGAAGTGTTATTTATAAAAACATTTTTTTCATAAAAATTTTTTTTTCTTTAAAAAAAAGTTGGATTAAAACTTGTAGAAGCTGGGAGCCACCGAAGGTTCGAACAAGAGTTGATAGCCTGGGGATGAGGAGACGGAGTCAGAGTTACCAGCAGAGGCTGGTGCCAGGGAGGCCTGACCTGGAACAGAAGCAGCAGGGAAGAGGAGTGAGGGCGAGCAAGTGGGTCGGGGCAGTGCCATTTAGGAATCAAGGAAGACATGAGGGGAAGCAACTTTGGTTGGGTCAAATGATGCAGGCAGTGTGAGCAGCACTGAGTCCCCGGGGAGTATTCTGGGGGTTTTCTGGGGTGAGGACCAGGCTGGAGATTGTGAGGTCATCAGCCCTTAAGTGGGTGGTAAAATCGTGGTTGTGAATTGGATTGTCCAGGAACCACATAGAGCAGAGTGACAAACTGCCAGGCCTGGCCCTGGCCCACACAGCTGCTTAAGGGAGAAGCCAAAGGAATTTTTGAGAAAGAACAGTCAGGGAGGGAGGAAGGGATCAGGATCAAGGAGTAATTTGGAAGTGATTAGAGCTCCTCCAGCCAAGAAGTTAGGAACAGTTCTGTCCTAGAGGTTGAGGGCTTAGCATGTGCCTGTGTGGGGTGGGGAGAATCCCACTTCCCTTCTTTAGTTTTTATGGTTAGACTAGTAATAAAACAAAAAAATTGATACAAGACTAGAATAACATAGGAAAACCAATTTAATATGTGCGTACCGGAGAATCACAATATGATGTTCAGACCATAAAATGAGGCTCAAAGAAGTGACTGAAACAGGAACCTTTTTATACTTTTAGACAAACAATAAATTTGTGATAAATTGATAGGACAAAGAAAGTTAGTGCTCATTGGAAAGGAATCTAAGCGAGCTTTGATTATGTGTTAGTGAGGAATCTGAAGGAAGTTTGGGCTTGTGTAGTAAACTAGTAAAGACATCACTAGGCTTGTTTATACAAGCTTTCCACTCGGGATTCTTCTGACTTTTGTAATAATGTTGTCTCTCAGCCCTCAGGAACAGGGAGGGCACTTATCACATGGGAGATTTATCTCCTGCTTTTATAGAGACAGAGAGGTCAAGGTTTTCTCCTTGCATGGGCAGTTTCTTAACTTTAATTTCAAATAATATGCCACTGTGGGATATCTTGGGGTGGCCTGCCCTGGGCCCTGAGAAGGCAGAATCTGCTCTGGTTTTGTACTGTGCGCCCTAGGATGAAACAGCACCCCAGAATCTTCCTGTGTTCACCTTGGAGGATTACCTGCTGGGAAGGGCAGTGGTCTCCCTTCCAAGATTCCTGGTCTTGCTCCTTTAATTTTCCCTGCAGGCCTTTAGCTTCCTATCTATGGCTGTGTGACCCAGGCACCGACATAACAAAGACCTATTCTGCTACAGCATAAGGGAACTGGGGCAAGTGCTATCCAGATGGGGTTTTAGCTGTACAGTTGTAAGTCACTTAGTTAGCTAAGCACACACTTTAAAGCATGTAGCACTCTTACACTCCCAACAGTTATGCTGTCCTCTCAAGTCCTAGGTCTCCCATGGCTCCAATGCTGGAGACGGGTGGTTCGGAAATGGTTTCTTCCCTACTTTCACTATGGCTATGCAGTCCTGCCCCACCTTGCGTGTTCTCTCTACTCTCTCTCTCTCTCTCTCTCTCTCTCTCTCTCTCTCTCTCTCTCTCTGCTTCTCTGGGGGTCTAAGGAAGTAGGGTTCTCTTCATTTGGGATTCAGGCCCATTTTTTACTTCACATTAGCATTTCTCTCCTCATAGCCCCTGAGCCATGGCTGAGAGTTCTCTGGTGACAGCCAGCTACTCCCCAATTTTTGCTTGCAACAGTTTTCTTGATGCTCTTCAGTGGCTTTCCATTGTCCTGAGGATTAAGGTTGGAATCACCCAAGAACTATCAGGCCTGCCTGGTCTGGCATCTGCTTCCTTTTCCAGCCTGTCTCCTCTGTTTGGGATCCTTCCATGACATGCTCCTTCTGCCTCAGGGCCTTTGCACATGTTCCTTCTATTTCTGTGTCAGAATCATTTCCCAAGCCCATCTGTCATTCTAATTCCTGGCTCCTTCATCTCATTTCCTTAACATCTCTTGACCCTTCAGATCACTTCTCCAATGCTACCTCCTCGGAGTTCTGAACCATGTTTCAATTACATGCTTATTTATGAGACTATTTAATAAATGGCTATCTCACCTATTAGTGTGTCTTTCCTTTTAGCGTTGTACCCTGGAGCTTGGCCCAGGGCTAGTAGCTCCTCACATGAATACATGTGTTGAAAGAATGAAGCAGCTGGTGACTGTTTTTTTAAACCCATGCCCACATGTTTCATAGGGTAGGGACTAGCTGTGTTTCTTCTCCCCCTAGAAAAGAGAGAGGGCTCCCTCTAGAACAAGCGTGTATGTGACTTCACAGCAGTGTCACCTCAAATTCCTTCAGCAGTGTCCCTGGTGGACTGAGAAGAAACAACATTTGAGAGGCAAGCCATGGCCCTTTCTCATGTGAATGTACCTCCTGGTATCCCTCTGCTACCTTTCAGTGTCAGCAGTGTTAGGCAGAGGTACCTCTCAGTAATTTGGCCAAACACTTTAAAATTCTCTGGCAAGAAAGGGACTTTCTGGTATGAGCAGGTGGTTTAGCTTTGGAGTTCTGACCCCTAGCCTCTCCTTTCCTTATCAGGCTTGCAAAGCCTGGGTTTGACCTGTCCTTGCCAGTAGGAACTCCAAAACAGCAACACAGAGAGGTCTCCAACAGGCAGAAGTCAAGGGCATCTGGGAGGGATTAATCTACTTGCCCAAGGGCAGAGGCCTAGTAAGTAGCATGGGCCGATTTCTTACCTAGAGCTAAAGAAGAGGGAGGAGGACATTGTAACCAAGTTCTCAGCTTCTAAAAGAAAAGACAGGTACAGAAAGCTTACTCACTCTGTGTAAAGTCACACAGATCAGAGCTGTCTTCTTGAGTGTCTCTCTGATGAGGCTACCTCACTCTCTCAGTAGCCATTTATGGCTTCCAAATCTGTGCAAAGCCTTCTTGAATGTATATTTCCTGTCTTGGGGTTTTGAGACATGACCATTTATGAAGATAATTAAATCATCTAAGGTTCAAGCTGGGAGGGGCCTGAAGATTATCTAGCCATTTTCTTCATTCCACGAATGAGAAAATGGAGGCCCAGGGTTGGGGTGTTAGATGTAGGGCTGGTCTCTTCCTAGCAGTATCCATTGTCCCTATTAGGAAGTCCCAGGGGGCCCTGCCCAGGCCTCTCTCAACATCTACTCCTCATCCTGTTTGCCCCCATCTTGGCTCAAGTTGGGCAGTCTCACTGCAGGCAGCATGGCTTCCTGGCTACCAACTGAGTGGTCAGCTCTTGCTGTGCTTCTGTTTTCTGCCAGTGTCTGGACTCTTCCCTTCCTACAAACCTGCTCCTGGTGAGCACAGCTGGTTTATTCTAAGTGCTAGGCTAAGCCTCCCAGGAGGTCAGGGTTCTCAGAGCCATGGGAGGAAACTGAGGCTCAAGAGCTTCCTTCAGTGATTTGCTCTACATCACGTCACAGGCTGAACTGCAGAACTAAGATCTAAATCTTCAAATTCGGTTTGCCATTTTGAATTTGGACCCTGAGGAGGGAGCTGGGGAGAGGGTAGTGCTGTGATTTGGCAGGGCCAGGATGGGGGACCTTGAAAAGGGGGTTCTAGGCAGCAAATCTGTGGTCGGGGCGAGTGTCCCACTCCCAGAACCCCACCTGCTCTAGCTTAGATGACAATCACAACCAGAGCCCGCGTGAGCGCCTATGACACAGCCATTCATGCTTTTGGTGCACATTCCCCTTAATTGCCAAGGCTTCAATTAACGTGGGTTGCTGTGTCTGGTGCTGGGTTATTTTCTCTGATTTTCCCGTTCCCCTCAGTTTACTATTTCAGAGTGACACTAGCTCTGTCATTGTGTTTGTCTCGCTCCCTTCCCACCCTCACCAGAGAAAACCAAAAGGCAGCAGCAGTTGGCAAATCCGCGCTGATACTGGCCCGCCCCCTCGGCGGCAGGCTCCTGTTGCTTCTCGGAGGTGGCCGCCCTTTGGAAGAATCCCTCCCTCACCCGCGGCAGAGGCGGCGAGCCCGGAGCAGGAGGCGAGTGGAGAGGGGTCTGCGCGGAGGTTATCCAGAAGCCAGCCGGACCGCGACTCGGCTGCAGCGGTCCCCGGGGCAGGCCGGCCCCGCCCCGCCCACCGCTCCCACACCCCGCTGCACGCGCCTCTCCCGGAGCCCAGCCCTTAGCCCGAGGGGAGGCGGGAAAACAGAGAAAGCCTCTCCCACCGCCCTGCCTCTGCCACCCCACTCCCAGCTCCCCCGGACTCGGCGCGTCCTCCAGGGATCGTCTCTGAGGGGAGTAAGCTGTGCAGGTAAGCGGCTGCGGACGTGGCAAAGTTGGGTTCTTCTACCGGGAGGGGAAGCTCGGGTGCGGACCCATCGCGGGCACCCCGGAGCTGCGGGGTTTGTTTGTTTCAGTGGGTGTGAGCCGTCCTCCCGGGCAGCTGCCGCTTGGGCTGCGGAAACTGGGTTAGGATGTAAAGGCGGATGTGGGCGTCGGAAGGGGAGAGGGGTCTCTGAGGGGAGGCAGGCCATGGCAGTGGGGGTGAAACTGCAGGCTGGAAACTCACTTGCTTCTGCCTGGAGCTTGGGGCTCTGGTTTTTAGGAGAAGGGCAAAGGGCTGCACCCTCTCCCCCTGTATCTATGGGGAGTCTTCCCTTTGTTACTTGGAGGCTGTGGACACCGGAGTAGAGCGTAGGGAGATGGCTGGGTATTGAGTGTGGACACATGAGCAATACAAAATGGGACTTGCCGATTTCGGGCTTGGGGTGCTGGCTGGGCAGTGGGGAGAAGGCAAAGACGGGCGGGGATTCCAGAGCATGGGGATTCATGAGAACATCTGCATCAATTTTTTCTCCTTCTTGTTTATCCAGTCTCAATTTCTTCTAGGAGACTTGAACACCCCCTCCCATTTCCCCCCTTTTTTTCATGCCCAGCTCCTTTCCCCAGCAGGGCTGGTCCTAGCAGAACCTCTCCCATTGTGTCTTGCTGGGCTTCCATGGAGAGTTGGAAGAGCAGCCGGTGGCTTCTGGTGCTTGCTTCTGGCTCTTACAAGTGGTGGCTGATAGGGAAAGCACCGAAGGGTTGGAGCAGGGAGCAGTTGTGCTGGAAAAATGGGCCTGTCCAGGCCCCTGATGCCAATTTCCAGATGTGGAGGGCTGAGGCAGCTGAGGCTTCTCCCCAGCAATGTGGCCTCGATCTCTACTTCCTTTGTCTCCTTGGTGGTGGTACTCCCTGGCTGGGCCCAGATTTCCAGATTTGGAGATGGATCAGTGGGCAGCCCATGTCCCCTGTAAAATGACCCCCACTCTGGGGACCTAGTGCCCTCATATTATGTATGTGTGGATATGTATGTCTGCTTCCACAACTTAGCCTTTTGCACGTGACCTGCCTGTTAGTTGCCATGGTAACTCCTCTTCAGTTCTCAGTCTCCCTCCTTTTCCTGCCCATTCCTCACCTCCATATCTCCTCCCCTCCCCCCAGCATGGTTGCCTAGATACTGATTAACCCTGGCTTCTCTGGGTAGGGGACCCTGGGTAGCTAGCTTTCACCCAAGCTGACATGGTCCCTTACCCACTCCACTCACCCCCACACTACACATCACAAACACACCCCAAACATCCAAACACATATACATACCACACTACACACACCACACACCCTACTCACTACACACACTCTGTAAACATACCACTTATACACATACATCACAATGCACACCAGATACACCATATGTATGTATACCTCACCGCAATACACCACCCACAATGCTACCCACACACCCTGCCATTATACTGTGTATATTCACACACCAACAATAACACATCCCATCCCTTCCTCAACACACACGCGCGTGCACACACGCACAACACATGTGCACACACTCACTATTCTTCTAAATAGGTCTCAGCTTGGAAGAGAGGACGTTGTTTCCTGTCTCATCTGGCTCTGTGCCAGGGTGTGTAGGGGAAGGCTCAGGAGGCCCAGAGGGAAAATTTAAATCTCTCCCATTGTTGCTTTCTAAACCCTGCCTTGCCCCTGAGAAAGCCTGGACCCTAAGTAGAGCCTCCACTCAGCCCCTAGTCTTTCTGCCTAACAGGATCAGGCAGGCACTCTAGGACCAGCAGAAGGTTCTGAGCCTCCACAGAGGAGGCAGGAAAGGTGACTGTGCACAAAGAGCAAAAGGAGATGGGAGGGCAGAGAGAGGAGACAAAGAGGAAAAGAGGACCAAGATGGAGAGGGAAGCCAGAAAAAGCAGGAAGAAGAGGAGCCAGCTGAGTTCAGAAAGTACGTGTAGGGTGAGCTACTCCTGTCTGGGATCTAGGCCTTCCTCTCTCTCCCAGGCACATTTTCTTGCTTCCTGCTTGGCTCCTCCGACCACATCTGTGTATAGAGGGGAGGAAGCAGTTTGCAAAGGACTCCAGGCTTGCCAGGGCTTTTCCAAGACCTGTGGATTCTGTGGTTATCAGGTGGTAGACTGGAGGGAAGAATTTCTGTCCTGGCCTTTATGCAAGTTTTGGACTGACCGAGGACCCATTTTATCTGATCCTTCAGTGAACTGGTTTAAGTACCTACTATGTGTTAGGTGCTGGAGACATGAAGGTGAGGAGGAAGACACAGTTCCTTACCTCAGAATCCTAGATTTCTCAGAGCCAGAAGGGGCCTTGAGGGAACATCCAACGTGGACATTATTAAAGAGAGAAACTGAGGCTCAGATGGGGAAGCCGAGGCTCACACACCCAGTAGTGGCTGCGGCCTTCTGACTTTTCAGCCAGGGTTTGTGACCTCATACAACTTTCCCCACATTTCTTGCCTTCCTTTTTCACAGACAGCAACCCTGTGGGGACTAGTATGTCCCTTCCAAAGTGTGGGTTCCCTAGTGCAGTGGTCTACAACACATTTTTGGCACCAGGTACCAGTGCCCCTATGAGAATCTAATGCCGGATGATCTGAGGTGAAACGCAGGCAGTGATGTTAGCGCTGGGGAGTGGCTACAAATACAGATGAAGCTTCACTCTCTGGCCTGCCACCCACTTCTTGTTGTGTGGCCAGGTTCCTAACAGGCCATGTATTTGTGCCGACCCGGGGCTTGGGGACCCCTCCCTAGTGGATAGTGAGCTTACTCCATTATATTTTCTTGGAGAGTGTGGCAAGAAAAGGGGGTGGGGAGAAGGAGCAGTTTCCTAGACCCTGGAAACGCCCCATAGCCGGAGGCAAGCCAGCCCACCTAGTCTCCCATAAGTCAGAGCGCACATTGCCTGCCCACCCCGCCTCCCGCCCTGTTGGATTTAGGTGGCTGCCATCTGGATGGCAGACTGTGCCAGGTGGCCCCCAGGACTCGCTGTCTAACAAATCACCCACCAGCTTCTGCCCTAGTGGCCTGGAGGAAATAAAACAGTTATGACAGGCACAGCCCCAGGAGGCAGAGAGCCTGAGCATAGAGGCTATGAGCCTGGAGGCACAGACCCAGGTTCTAGTCCAGGCTCTGCCCCAAAGGCAGGTGCATTTATTCCACAGATATCCTTTTGGTTGCGAACTGGGTTTCTGGTGAAAACAAAGAATGGCTTAGACTGATGTTAAGCAACTGAAAGCCTCCAAGATTTTAGGCCTCTATTTCTATATCTATTTTCACGTCTGTCAATATTGCCTTATTTTTAGGGGGTTTAGATTCCATGATTTTCAAGGCATTTCATCCTCTAAATTTTTGTAGCTTATTCAGTCTGAGAGAGATTCCTTTTCTCTCTAGGTGCCAAATCGTACTCATTATTTCATCAAATGGTTGCAGCCAAGCTGAGCAGGGAAGGAGCTGGTCTTTCGTTACTCTGGAGAAATCCTCCCCTTTTACACAATGGGATAGGAGGTACCCAAGAAACTGAAACCAAGTTTTCTTATCTCAGGTTGTGGGATCCTGCCCCTCCTGGACACTGTGGTCTACCTACTCTGTTTTGCTGGGATGAAAATGGGGGCTGGGCACAGTCTTGAAAAGGGGTCTTCTGGAGAGGATGAGATCCAGGACCATCCTTTGGTGGGCCTATGAAATCCTCCAGAGGGAAAGTCTTTGGCCAGCTGGAGAGTGCGACAGGAGGTGCTGGTCAGTTCTCTCCCCCCCTAATAAGAAGCAGGATTTCTCCAGTCCAGACAAAAGCTTGTAACCAATTTGGCAGCATCTTCTCTGCTCTGGAATAGGAGGGAGGAGGGGAGACCCTGACTTGGGAAAGTGTGAAATCAGCTTGGAGTCCTCACAGGAACATGTTTGTTAGGAAGATATGCGGGGGAGCACGAGGCCCAGGAAGGGGGCTGAGGCCCTGGGACTGTGGCTGCTCCAGCTCAGAATATCTGATCTGGGTTGGAGGAGGCCAGGGATGAGGGAAGATGTAGTTGGATTGACAGGGACCCCTACCCAGATGGAGTGCAAAGCTAGGCTTCCAAAGACTTGAAGCTGAGATCTTAAATTAATTTATACATCATTTTAACAAATGTTAATCGAGTCCCTCTACTATGCCAGGTTCTGTGGGCTTCTCAGGGGCCACAGAGCTGTGAAATGGTTTCTAATTCACCAGAGCCCTCCTGCTCAGATAGACCAATTGATTTGTCCTGTCCCTTCCTCTCTCCCTGCTTACCTCATCCCACCTCCCACCGTGAAGGCTCTGCAACCTTCTTCAGCAGGAAGGCCCCCCGCGTTCACTCACATGCTCACTCACACTTGCACACTTTCCCTTTCTCACACATACATAATCTCGCAGACCTAACACGTAGACATGTGCTCACAGGTTCCCACACACTCTCACCTTGCCCAGCTGCAGTCTCTCACCCGGACCATTGCGATGGCCTCTTCACTTCCATCCTCTCAACCCGATCCATTTTTTCCACTGATCCTGTAGATCCAGTTATGTCAGACCTTTTGCGGTTTCCCATTGCTTATTAATACAGAGATGCCTGCACTGGCACTCAGAGTTCTTCATGACCTGGCTGCAGCTTCTATCCAGGCACCTTCTCCAGGTGGTAGTCATCCCAAGCCTATAGTTCCTCCTTTCTGCCTCTGCTTGGCCCTATCTGGAATGAGCTCTCTCACCCCAGCCTGCTGACTAGGGCGTGGTGGCCTTTGGAGATGTACACACTTGGACTCTAATCTGGGTTCTGATGCTTAACTAGTTTTCTTAACTTTTCTAAGCCTGAGTTTTCTTATCTGTCAAATGTGCATGAGAACTGAGCTGGGTAAGCTCCGTAGAGTGCTTCATGTGGTACCTAGTACATAGTAAACAGTCAGTAGATGTTAGCTGCTATAATAATAATGATAGCAATGACATATTATTGTTATTAGAATGACATTTTGTTGTTATGTCATCCTTTGAGGTGTCTCTCAAGCACTCATTCTTTCAAATAGCTTTTCCTAATTCCCAGTAAACAGACATGCTTTCTTCTTCCCTTTACCTCTGAATGTTCCATGGCCCACTATGCTTGCATTTTAGCTTATATCCACACCTTGTCCTTGCTACCCCCACCTACCTCTTCAAAGACAAAGTCTGCATGTCCCCTGGACAGTGCCTAGCTTGGCATCAGACACAGGGAGAAAGCCCAGTGAGTGTGTATGAGCTGAACGTAGGTGGGAAAAAGTCCTCACCCATCAGGAGGTGTCGAAAGCCCATTTGTCCTTTTAGGCTGTCTTCTGCCTGTCACTCATATCCAGGTGCATACCACACATTTCTAACATGTACATTTCTTCATTCCCATGCCCAGTTCCTTTGGTAGAGTCTAAAACTAAGAATTTGACTCTATTTAGGTCTGGGATGCTTAAGGGCTAAAGTCGATGGAGGGAGCTGATTCATCATAGCATTTTGGTGATTGGGATTTGACAGAGACCTAGAGAGCAGAAGTGAGGAAGTGGGGGAGTGGGGGCACTGTGAAAGTTTTAAAAGTCTTCAGAAATTCGATACAGATCCTTAGGCCAGGCCGTTCTGAGCTTAGACCGAATACTGACTTAAAGGGATAATGATGCTGAAATACCCATTCATTCCGTCATCCGCATTTATTGAGCAGCTACTATGCTAAATTCTGGGGATCCAGAGATGCCTAGCATGTGCCTCTGCCCTTAAGAAGCTCATAGTCTGATGCGGGAGACACACTAGCGATGGCAGTACGTGGAAAGAAGTGTGGGCCTTAGCTCTGTTGGAATAGGAGAAATGAGGGCTCATGGCAGGAGGGAGGGCAAAATGTGTTTCCTGAAGCAGGGATGAACAAATAAGCAAATCCTTCGTACGTGCACATGTACCTACCCTCACCACCCAGAGGTAGGCATGTGGGCCCCATGGTCAGGGTTCCTCCCCATGATACACTAACCCCCAATCAAGATAGTGTGAATATATACAGAGTACTCTGCAGGGTCAAACATGCAGGCCAGAGTTGTGCTTTCAAGGAGGTGGGCAGAGGTTATGTAAGCGGATCAGCCAAGCTTCCTGGTTACTGTGGTGGTGTTGTGAGCAGGGCCTGGGCCTCTGGCCCTAAGTGCTGTTCTGAGTTTCTGTTCCTGCTGCTGGGTGGGACTGCTTGTCTGGCCCCTCTTGAATGGGTCTTTGTCAGCAGGCGTGTGGAGGAGGTGATCCCATTGCTGGCCTGACTCACTCATGCCCGCCCAGCTTGCTGGGGCCCGGCCTAGGGCTTCTGTGCAATGTTGCCTGCCAACCAGACTCCCTGTAACTGGACTGAGATCCTCTCGGGCAGGGGCCTAGGCCCCAGTGCTGACAGGTAGCAGGCCCATGTCCTGCTCCCCGATTACTGGGCAACTCGTGTCATTAGCCTGTGCTGGACTTGGCTGCACGATACTGCTCTGTGTGCCTGCCTCCAAGGGCTGTTATGCGGAGCCCACGGGATAATGCTGAGATGTTGGCAGTGGCAATGGGGTGGCAGCAAGGCACGGTGCCCACTCTAGCGGGCCAGCTTGGTGTTTCTAGGGAGACTTCTAGAAACCAGACCTGTGTTTGTGATTTGCGAATTCTGTTTTCCTTTCTAAGGAAGGGGCCTTATTTCTTTTCATGGTCAGTTATTTTCTTCTTCTGACACAGTTTCTCTTCCCCAGAAGTCACTCTATATTAAAGGTAAAGGTGCCTCCTCGTTAAAATAATAAGTCTTCTGCTGTATAATAAAGGAGTTTTGTGCCTACCACTCCCCCTGTGCAGCCAGGCTGGGTGGGCTCTGGGCTCTAAAGAAACAGCTTTGAGTCATGGGGAACTGTGGTCTCAGGGCATCCCCCTTGATGAAGGAAGGATAGTGAGGCATATCCAGTGATGGGGTTACTCAGGGAGGCCCTGCCAGGCCTGAGGGTCTCATGACAAGAGAAGACCCATTGGGAAGGGACCGCCCTGGGAGGTGTCAGCAAGAAGGGAAGATCTGGGCCAGAGGCGCTCTGCCCTGCTCCAGTTCTTTTTAGCAGCCTTTGAGGTAGAGCAGTGGTTCAGTAGTGTCCAGCCACTGTGAGTCCCTTAGCCTACTAGAATGTCACCACTCTCTGCTTTCTCCTCTGTTCCAGGCTTTGAGTCCTGCTGGCTCAACCACCCCTCTCTGGAACTTCATAAAGGGACTATCATTTTAAGTTAGGCTATTAAACAGAATAATTGAGGTTTAATTGTTTATTTGATAGGCATAAAATGCGAATCTAGGGAAGAAATTGCATTTTCTCTGGAGGCCAAAGATCCATCAGTGACCTCTGGTTGGACTCAAAGCACTTGGTTTTAAATGGCAGCTTTAAAAGCTTTTGCTGGATTTGGCTCTGGGCTTTTATGGTTCAGAAGCACCAGATAGAAAGCATCAGACACTGAACAGGGCACAGGGCTCCCTACAGCGTGCCAGGAAGGTCATGAGATGGGGTTGGGGACTGTTTTTGTTTTCAACTGAATTTTAAATTTTTAATTATTTTTAATAGACCTTTTAAAAACAATTTTAGATTTATTAAAAAATTTGAGCAGATAGTACAGAGTTCCAGTCTACACCCTCCGCAACACACACACACAGTTTCCCCTATTATTATTAGTATCTTACATAAGTGTGGTACATTTGTTATAAATGTTGACATAAAAATAAAAGGCCAAAGTAAAAGGCAACCAACAGTTCATTTGAGATACAAATAACTTTTGGGAAGCAACAATTCAGGCAGAAACCCAAAGTGTTCAATTAGCGGGTGAAGGCAAGGGTTTTTTTTATGAGGAAGGAAAGGGAATAGCTGCATTAATAGAAGGAAGGAATTTCTATTGGTGTTAACAGATCAAGGAAGGAATTTCTGTCGGTGCAGATAAGCTAAGTTATTCTTTAGCTATACTTGGTGGTGCTAATCCTAAAGAATGTCTTAATTTTCAGTCTGGTAGTCAGAATGTCTGCTTTCCATTAGCTTTGCACATAGTTGTTTGGAATACAATGTGCGTTGGCCCAGTTCAAGAGTTATTTTGCCCAGTTCAGACATTCTAAAGGCATATATGAGGAGTAAGATGTGCAAGGCAGTTCCTCTGGGGTGGCGACTCCAACTCCCTTTGGAATGACTCTGTTTACGTTATTTTTCACACAAATAATGAACCAATATTGACATTATTATTAACTAAAGTCCAGAGTTTATTCTGATTTACTTAGTTTTTACCTAATGTCCCTTTTCTGTTCCAGGATCTCATCCAAAATACCACTTTACATATAGTCATCATGTTTCCTTAGGCTCCTCTTGGCTGTGACACTTTCTCAAGTTTTTGATGACCTTGACAGTTTTGAGGAGGACTGGTCAGGTGTACTATAAGATAGCCCGCAATTGGGATTTGTCTGATGCGTTTTTCATGATTAGATTCAGCTTATGGATTTGGGGGATAAAGATTGCAGAGGTAAATTCCCTGCTATTTTCATCACATCACATCAAAGGTACTATTAGCATGATTCATCACTGTTGCTATTGACAGGTCTGGGTTTTCAGCCCTTTCACTGCCCACCTCCAGTACAATTCTAGGGCCTGGTGATTGGAGCTGTGCTCTTTCCACTCTTTGAGATAAACATATCAATCTGTTAACTAGTGCTCACTGGCTATCTGCACTACCCCACCTTTTCCAAGTCATGGGACCGCACAGAGACTTGTCAGCTAGAAGAACCTTGTAAAAGAGAGAATAAAACAGAATGTGAGAGGTGCACAATCAGTGCTAATGATAGGCAATAAGTACTTTTCGAATCTGGAGAAAGAAGTTCAGACTGTAGGCTGGAGTAGTAGTTGGGCAAAAATAGCATTTCTCAACCTTGAGTGCACATTAGAATTAGCGAGGAGATTCTACAAATTACTGATGCCTTGGCCATACCCCTGAGTTTTTGGTGGGGCCTAGTTAATTCCCAGGCATCATTATTATTTCGATTATTTTATTATTCAAAGGCTCTCTAAGTGCAGCCAGGGTTGAGAACTGGAATAAACAGAAGGGAAGGGCATTCTAAGTGAAAGGAAGGGAATATATAAAGGCACGGATATCAATACATGCATGACAGGAAATATCTTAGCTGGAAGTAATGGGAAATATCCTGGAAGGGTAAAAAGGGATAAACTTAGAGGTATTTATATACCAAAATTAAAAGTTTCAATTAAAAAAAATTGCATAGGATACTGAAGCATTGTGATTGCATTTGCGTTTAGTAGGGAAGTGATCAGAATACACGTTAAGTAGATTAGTCATTCAGTTATCAATGTCTGGGACAGATTGGAGGGAGAAGGTTAAAGATGGGTACAATTACTCCAATATTAGGCAAGCTACTGAAACAGCCCAGGAAAGCAATAATGAGGCTCTGAACTAGAGTGATCAATGGAAAAGAAAGACCAGATTGTTGAGATATTGCAGGAATAAGCATGGCTAGGACTAGGAGGGAGGGAGGAAGCCCTGGGAACTCTGTCAGACTGTCAGCTCCACGAGGCAGGGACAGTGCTGTTGGAGTTCCATCAGTGAGGGCGCAAGTTCCTGGACAACTGTAGGCCATCAATAAATGTTCGTTAATTAGTTACTGGAAGCATAATGGTGCCATTCTTTCCCAAATTACACCTTGTTCCAAAATTACCCTCCTTTTCTCCACCAATTTCTCCACCTAAATGCAGGTAAATCTCAGCAGTTTGGAAAGCAATCTGATTAAAATAACTCAGGAAAAGGTATGAAATGACTGTTAGAATTGGAAGTATTTACCTTGTAAAAGAAGTGTTTAGTGAAATTTCAGAATCTCTTCTTGGGAGAACGTTGTGGGTGTGGATGTTTTTTTGAGTAGAGAGTGGTCTTTATTTCAGTTCTACACCCGAATCTAATTCTGAACCATGCCAGAAAAAAAGGGGGTTCTGCATCAAAGGCTGGCAGTTGCCAGATTAGTGGTTCTATTGCATCCCCTCTAAGCTGAACTCCAATGGCAGGATCATCTACCACTGGTCTGGGACACTGTCCAGCTCCCAGCGTAAATGCACTGATATTCTGCTAGGCAGAGAGCAGTGGGCTGCCCAGAAGCTGCTGTGAGCTGGGTGGGGGCTAAGGATAGAGACAAGAGTGCCTGTTGATGCCGAGGCTCAGCTAGGACTGATGGGGCAGAATTGTGAACAGCTGGGGTCTAGCAATGGCTGGCATATAGGCCAGGCCTCCTCGCTCCCCGTGAGGGACTCTAGTGTCCAGCTTAGCCTAACATCAGTCATCGTGACAGAGCAGAGTTGGGCAAGAAACTGGGAAAGGAAAAAATGACATGATGCATGCTGAAGTTTAATAAAGCTACTTAACTTTATTTGGGTTAGTCTAACCCTAATTTCTCTTCTTTGGCCTGGGTAAGAACACTCCCACCCAACGAGGCCAACTTGGTCTTGCGTCAGGTCAGCATTCTCATTTTCCTTAGTTCCCATGCATTTCTACACTTGCCAGGGAGGCAGCAAGAAAGAATAGAAATAGCATAGCATTTGGTAATCACAAAATTAAGAGCCGATGCCGGCCATGCCATTGTTAGCTGTGGGACCCTGGGCAAGTAACATAACTCTGAGCCTCCCCTTTTCTATCTGTAAAATGGCAGTGATACCCAGCATCACCTGTACTGGTGATGTTTCTTTGATCTAGCTTGTGAAGTTGTCTGGTAAGTAAGGTGTTTTTCAGATGTTTGGTAGATATCATCATCACCACCATCATCATCCCCTTCAGCAACCATGGGCAGGGAACAGGAAGCAGGGTGGACTGTGGAACACAGAAAACCCAGTTGCTTCTCCTTTTTCTTATGACAGTCACTGGCACACTCGAGGGTCCAGGGCTGAAAGACAAGTCCCTGGCCTGATATATCTTGCCCTGACCTCTCCTAAACTCAAGGAGGCAGGAGGGCCTTTAGCAGTTTTGCAGAAGTCCAGTCGGCCCTGCTTATGTCTCTGGGCCTAGCATTATTTCCAGAGAGATACACCCAACGGGCCTTGTGGGAGTCTGTGGCTTCTAGAAGGACTTTGGGTTAAGAGGAAGACTGCGCATGCTAGCTAGAGAGGTGGGGTGCCTGGGACCCTCCAGAGCTAGGCCTCGGCTCTTGGACCCTGTCCAGCAGGCTGACCTGACAGCAGAGACCTGTGTCTTCCACTGGGCAGCTGCCCTGAAGCTAGGGAGGGGCAGGAGATATTGTTCCTAGGAACAGCAGCTGTCCGTTGACTGTCTTCCCTATGCTCCACCCTGGTGCATTTCCCCTTCTTTGCTCTTTGGAGCATCAGTGTGATGAGGGCATGCAGGGGTATGGTGGAGGCAACTGAGGAAGCCAAGTGTGTAGGCTCAGCTAGGGTCTTGTGGGGAGGCGACCGCATAGAGGCTGTTTGATGTCTCTCCAAAGCACATTTTCTCTTCTCTCAGCAGTCTCCATCTCTCTTTGCGTTGCCACCTGTGTTCCTCCTTTTCCACTTTTCTCACTCAGTTTCTGCCGAGAACTGCCCTGAGAGAGCCTCTGTTCTACTTTGCAGCCTTTCTTTTTCCTTTGCCTGCCTTTCACACTTCTCTTTGAGCACCTCCCTATTTAGTGTCTCTTCCTCCGGGATTTCTTTTTCTCTCCTGACTCCTGCCCTCTCTGTTTATCTTGCTTCAGTGTCTGGAGGCTGCCTTCAGTGTTGGCTGAGGGGTTGTGTCACCAGTCTCTGACTCAGCTGGACGTGCTCTCCTTCGCCATCTGTCTGTGGCCCTGGGTGATGCAGGCTGTTTTTCTTGAGTTAGGAGAAGGCAGTGGCTGGGGAGCCTTTTGAGTCAAGCTCTCTGGCTCCGTTGGCTGCGGGGGCCAAGCCCCTCCCTGCCGAGTGTCAGGAGAACTTGAGGTTAGAGAACAAAGAAAGAAGGAAGGGAAGTGAGAGGAAGGTACTGGGGCTCTTTCCCCTGCTCGGTTCTGTTTCTCTTCTCCATCTCCCAAGAGAAGGTAAAAAATGAAGGAGGAATCTGAGGAAAAAGTTGGAGAATGATAGCAGTAACCATATTAACAGTTGATGCTTAAATAGCAATTGCCCTTTGCCAGGCACAGTGCACAGCTCTGACACGGTATCTGTTTTCGCTGCAAATGACAGAAACTGAACTCCATCTAGTCTAGGCAAGGCAGGGATTCTCAGTTCACAGAGCCAAACTTCGGGATGGACAGGGCAGTGCTGGTTTAGGAACAGGTAGGCCTGGAGGACACCCAGTCAGGACCCTGTCCCTGTCGCTTCCCCCAGCTCCTCGCTCCCACCAGCTCTTCACCTGACTGCTGCTGGCTGACTTCTGCCCACATTTCACAGCTGGGCTGCTTTCACCCTTCCTCCTTTGGTTCCAACTTGACAGCCTCTGGCAGGACACAGGATCTCATACCCCTTCCTTTTTAGCAACGGGGAGGGGCTGCAGTTGGCACCACTAGTAGACTACATGGTTGGAGTTGGGGGCGGAGCTAGCTCCCCTCCAAAAGGAGATGCCCTTCTCAGAAGGGATGGGTGTGGGCAAACAATAATTGCCCATGCACAAAGGCTGTGTCATCTAATCCTCCTAAGGTGCATGTTATTATTTCCATCTTACCATTTCAGAAGGAAGGCCTCCAAGAGGTAGAGTAACTTAGCTCAGGTCCACAAAGGCAGTGACGGGCACAGAGGCAAGATAGCGGAGTTTTCACAGGAAAGACTCTGGAACTAGATTGCTTGGGTACTAATTCTGGCTCTTCAACCGTAGGGAAGTAACTTAACCTTTCTAGCCTCAGTTTCTCCATCTGCATAATGGAAATGATCATAATCGTAGCCACTTCTGGAACTGCTATAAGGATTAAATGTATTCGGCATGACATAAATGCCTAATAAATGTCAGGGGCTGTTATCACAGTGCTTTATAGTTTATAAAAAACCTTCCCCTGTGTTATCTCATTTAATCTTTATAATAGCCTTGGGAAGTGGACAGGGGAATGGACTGGCCGATCCTCCACCACCCCTCCCCACGTTCTCGCCCCAACCTAATCAGCTGCACAATTCGTCATCAGTTAAACAAACAAACAAAAAAGCAGCTTCCTGAATAAACAGCTCTCTAGCCAATAAGGGAGTATAAATTCTCGGGGTGAGTTGGCAGGCACTGTGCATGCTGCTGTCTGTTCCTCTCACAAGTATGTATGGAGCCAGAGATGGTGGGGAGCTTGGTTGATAAAGGTTCAGCCAGAGGCTTTATCATGGCCCTCTTTGGAGAGCTCCCCTGACTACCCCAGGAGGCTGAGCAGCCTCAGCCCACTGGACTGGGACAGGAGCAAGAAACAGGGTGGCAGTTGCGTAGGAGGGGAGCCTCTTGGAGAGGCCCAAGGGCTGGAGTTCAGAGCTCACAGTAGGAAGATTACCCTTCTTCCACCAGCAGACAGAGCTGGGTCGAAGTCTGGAATCTAGCTATTGCCAGAGGATCTTTCTCTGCCTCAGTTTCTTTCCCTGTAAAATGGTTTGATGGTAATGCTTCATAGGCTTTTTAAAAAAAGTATTAAATGAGAATAAATATTTAAAATACTAAGAAGAGTACCTGATCTGTACTGTTTGTCATGATGATGATTACCACCTCTTTTATCCAATCCAGACTCCCACATTGGGCCCCATATTTGGGCTTTCCATCTCAGAATTTTCAGTTCCTCTCATTTCTTTCTGTGATGTCCATAGAAGGACTACTATGCTTCAGACAGACCTATGTCCCCCATCCCGCCCCCAAACTCCCCATCTCCAACAACTTGCTCATTCCTACTGCCAAGCTCACCACTCTGTACCACCTAGAAGACTCACCTGTCTTTCTTGTACCTTCTCTTTCACTCTCTGGTCAGGGCTGCTGCCCCAGGAAGTGTGCAGTGTGAGTGAGGCTGGGCTTTGTGTAGCTGCAAGGAGCTCCAGCCCTGACCATTGCTCTTCAGGAGCTTGATGTTCTCTAGCCATTGGCCCCAGAGTGCTCTGCCTCATGTGGGTGGATCTGGGGTAGGGGGCACACTGGCCTGGAGGAATAGCATTACACAGAGGCTTTTACAGCCATATTTTGCAGCTCTTTGAGGAAAGGGAGTTCTCAGCAGCCTCCCAGAAGGAGCCAAAGATGAAGAAGAATCCACCCTCCATTTTACAAAAACAGATGATGAAACTTGATCATGGCTCTGAGTCACTGTTGCTGGGGAACTTTGAGGTCAGAGTGTTTAGGGCACAAAGTTTGAGGCCACAGTGTGGTCCTTACCTCTGTTTCCAGACCACTGGTCACAGGACACAAGGTGAGGGTAGAATAGATCCCATCCTTGAAAGCAGCCCTGATAGAGAGAAGTGCTGGGCTCATCCAGGAAGGATCCTGGAAAGCCACCTCTGGAGCTCTTCTAGACACAGAGCTGTCAAGTGGATGATGACTGCCCTTTCCTTCTTTGCTTTCTTTTTACTCTGGAACATAAAACCCCAGGGGAACTTTGGGCCAAAGCATCTAAAATGGGAAACAGATAACAAGAGGTTTAGAGAAGAAAGGTGAGAGCTGTGTGAGTGTCAGGTATGCTGGATGCCCTAGGGTGGATGGGGAAGGAAGACATTGGGGAGGGGGGATGGGCACCAACCAAGATCATGAACATGTCAGCCATTCCAGCTCTCAGGCATTATGATGCCTAAATTCTAATGAAAGTAAAACGCCTTCCAAAGTCATGGGGTTTGACATTATCTGCTGATTTGTGCTGACCACTTCCCCAAGCCCCATTCATTAGTAAGTGAGAACTGATGGTATCACTCATTGCACAGAGGGCCTTCAATGAATCTGAGGTTAAGGGGCTAAGGGGCCTTAGAAGGCACAGGAGGCCAGTCTCTGTCTCTAAACATATCTTGCTTAACATAAATAGGTCAGACTACCCTTCTCCTCCCAAACAGTAAGACTTACTGTAGTCTTAGGAATATAAAGAATCCACCTCTCTACCAGTAAATCAGACCAATTTGTCCATGATAATTTTGAGTCCCAGGCCTTCTCTGTTTCTAATCCTTAGAATGGCCTTAGACTGTTCAGATCTGTGCTAGAGTAATAGTCACCTGCACCACACTCAGCTACACAGTGCAGCCAGGATAATTGGAGAGGACTTTCTATCATCCCATTGCCCTCTATTGAGAGAGTGAGGAGATGGGCTCCATGTCTTCTGAAGGTCCTTTATACACATAACCATTACTCACCTCAGAAGCCAGCACTGTACCCTGACTTCTCCAAGCAAAGGTGGTCTTCTAATGGAGAGCCGAGGTGCCTGTCAAGTGCTTCCCTCCTACCAGTCTCATTGCCCTGGTCACCTTCATTCCTGTAGGTGCCTGGCCTTCTTCCCTGGCTCCGGCTAGGCTGCCTTAGTACTCTCGGGCATGGCTCAGCCTTTCCCACTGCCCCTCCAGGGGGAGGGGTTTGCCGCTCCTCCCCTCCAACCCTTTCATACTCACCACCCCATCCAGCACACTGGCGCAGCAGATGGGAGGGAGGTCGAGGCATGGGTTCTGAGCCCCGCTCTGGGCCTGACTAGCTGGATGAACTGGCTACATCATTCCTCTGTTTGGAGCCTTGGTCTCCTTAAGTAAAAAGTAAGCCTTCATCACAATTATTCTAACTCACTCAGGCACTCTGAAATTCTAACTCCATCTGTAAAACCTTACATCTTGGTTTATATCCTATTTATACACAATGGAATCTTCTTCTCACTGGCTTCTTTTTTCTTTTCTTTTCTTTTTTCTTCTTCTTCTTTTTTTTTTTTTAGTAAAGATTTGGATACATAGGCTAAGTAAGTCAGGTCCTCTGTCATAGGGTAACCAGTTAGCCTAAACAGTGGGACCCAGGCATTCTGTGACCCCATAAAAGGGTCCCTTCTGACATGTCCTATCTGGAGTAGGGAGCTTCATCTTTCTTTGGGGATCCTGCCAGGACCCGGGTCTTGGTGAGCCCTCTGGGTGTGTATTTGATGGGCTTGGCCCTAAGGAAAGCAAGCAGGTTGATGCAGTGAAAAACATGCGGGGCTTTGGGGGCTGTTGGAGGGAGGGAGGAGAGTGAGTTCCACTGTAATTTGGAGCCTTTGCATTTTAAAGAGAGGTTGTTTCTGAGTTATTTTCATAATAGAACTGGGTATTCTGATCTACCTCAGTGCTGCATGGAATCAAAAATAATATAGTGTGTTGCTATATCATCAACTAGTGGCTCCTCTTTCCAAGCAGCTGTTACCCGGCAATTATGTGAAATTATGTGACTCAGTATGGAAAGATAATTGTCGGAGAAACTCTTCTGATTGCTTTCTCCCGCACATGCGGAAAGCAACTGTGCATGAGGCAGGACGATCAGGGAGGAAAATTAACATGGAAGTGCTGCCGCCACCGAAACGTCAGCAGTTTACCGATGTAGAAATAAAGGAGAACAGAGAGAGGAGAAGAAAAGTGAGTGGAAATTGAATTCTTTCTCAAAGATGCTATACAGGAAGCGAAAATATTGCTGGTCCTACTTTCCAGATGAGGAGGGTGGTCTCAATGATCTAGAGTTCAAGAGTTGGGGTGCGGCAGAGTTAGGAGGCCCTGGAGGCCCCCATCTGACAGTGCCAACTTCTCCAGAGCCCTCTCCCAGGGAGCCAGGTCCTCAGGTGTCCCAGTCAGGGGGTCCTGGGCCTCAAATGAGGACCCAGCCATAACATGTACATTGGGACAAATGTAATGTTCCTGAATCCCCTCTCCCTGCCCCACTCAAACCTACTTTGTTTTTCCCTCTCCCCAAGATCCCGTCCTCTTCTCTTCCTTCTATTTCTCAGACTTGGTGGCTTGGAATGAGATTTATTATTTTAATCACCTTTTAATCCCTCTCTCTGTCTCCCAGTTAAGCCCTAGGCAGCCCAGCTTCCTTTCTGGGAAAAAGGAATATGTGATAAATGGAAGGGTTGGGTGGGAGGGAGGGTAGGGCCAGACAGAGTTTCTTGAAGAGGGAGTAGAGGCTCAGACAGAGTTTCTTGGTACAGCAGTGAGAGAAAGACATTTTGTGTCTTTTCAGAGGCTCTGTATGTATACTTGGCCACTTGACTCAGGGGCAATGCCAGCGGTACCAACGAGATTTTAAGAAATGGGTGTTGGGGCGAAGAAGCACCCTGAAGAGGTCTGCTGTGTGGCTGATGTAGCCCAGGCCTGGCAGTCGCTTGAGGGAGTTAGGAAGCTGGTCACTTTCCAAATCTATAACAGTATTTCTTTCAGTACACTGTAACATGATCAAAAATGTTGTTTCTTCAGAATACAAAGACAGGACTTTACTCTGAAGCATGGCATTCAAGATCCTCCATAATCTGACGCCAACTGTCTTATCAGAATTCTTACCACCCACTTTACATGCTTTACTCAACTGGATTATTCACTGTTTAGTAGGTATCTTACTCTAGAAATGGCAAATACTTTTTATATTACTGTCACAGCCCCTCTTGTGTTATGCAGACATTACTAATGGATGAAGGCCTTTTCTCCTGCTGGACTTTATTCAGAATCCTTCTGAGGAAACCGCTTTAGGCACCCACTCTTGAAAGACGTGCCCTGAGGTTCAACTTGAACTGAACTTGACCTTGAACTGAACTCTTGTTATCCTGCTTCCCATTTTCCTTTCTCATTGTCTTTGCTCATGCTGTTTTCTCTGCCAGAATGCCCTTCCTTTTCTCTCTTCTTGCCCAGTCCCTCAAAATCCCATCCCGTTTTCAAGGTGTAGCTGAAATATCAGCTCCTCCATGGAACCATCCCAGATTCCCTGTTATATTCCCTGCTTCTCTTTTCCTTGCCTTGATGGACTCTCCTTGCATATAATTTCTCCCATTTGTGAAGCTCCCTTCACATTTGCTGATATATCAGACCCCTTTGCTTCCTAACCTTGTCTTTCCTTGGAAGCCTAGGCTGTATCTTGTTTATCTCTTGATCCTTTGTAGAACCCAGAATGGTATGGCACTATTTTCACCTCAGATCCAATTTCTAGAAATTCAGCATGTGTTGAGGGATTGTCTTGGACTTGAGCATCTATAGAGGTAACTCTGAGGAAGCTGAGGGGAAGGTACAGTAGGGAATAGTGGCCAGGAACTCTTGATGTGTGTCTTTTCCCAGGAGGGTCCCTACTTGCCTAATTACTCCTTTCCTAGCTAGAGCTGTCAAATGGCCACTGTGGGAAATCTTGCCCCTTTGTCTTTCCCTCTTTCACCTCAGATCCAATATTCACACCAAAGCCTCTAGGATTCTAAGGCTTTTAATGTCCAGTTTCATCCTCCTTCCAGGTCTGGAGCCACATCTCCCCACTGGCTGAGCAAGGAACAGATGTAACTTAAATATGTAATTTGTAGATTGTACTTGGTCTGAGAAATAGCAGTAAACCCAGCACTATCTCCCCCATCCCCAGAATTAAAGGTTTTACAAATAGCAGGTGCTTAAAACTTATTTATTTCATATTTTGAAAAATGTATTTAGGACACTATAATTGGATAATACATTGATGAAACTTTCCGCTAAAAAAGAAGTGATCTCAGATAAACCAAATTTGTTATTGTAGATTGGCTCATAGAAGGAAGGGAAGTAAGTCATCCAGTCACCAGTTATCACTCCTTTCTCCAAAACAAAAACTACCTTAAAACTAAAAAACCTAAAACCCATGAGCTAAAACTAGCACTGGTAAATGTGAAATGTAACTGTAACTTAAGCCAGAGCTGTTCATAGAATGAATGCTAGTTGACATCACTGCATTCCAGAGACTAATAAGCTTTGGTCCCAACAAGTTCAGGAAGCCAAACTGGCGACTCCTACATTAAACCCAGGACCCCTGAGAGGAGCTAAAGTGATCTGAGGTTGGTATCTGCCACCTTCAGTCTTCATGAAAAAAGCAAAACAAACTCTCTTTGGAGGAAAGCTTCCTATTTTAAAACTGTTAATTTCCCACAGAATACAATCTAGCAAATATGAGCTCACAATCAAAGGTTACCAAACAGAAGAAAAACTGAGTCACTTTGATCGAGAGGCACAGAAACAACAAATAGGTTTAGATGCCAAAGGATTTAAGATTTTGGAATGATAAGATACAGAATATAAAATAACTATGTAAGAGATGTTGAAAAAAATAAAAAAATGATGACAGAAATGTGCAGGCAACAAAGACTTAACAAAAATGACCAGGCAATTTGAAAAAAGAACCAAATAGATCATTTAGAAATATATAATAATAGAAATAGAAAATTAAGTGGGTGGATTAAACACAATTAAAAAGAGAATTAGTACATGGAAAATAAATCTGAAATAATTACCCAGAATGTACCACAGAGAAACGAGGAAGTATAAAACATGGAAAAGCAGCAAAGTGATAGGGAAAATGGAATAAGACTATCTAACATAAACATACTCTCAGAGAAGAAAATAGAATGGAGGAGAGGCAATATTTTAAGAGATAATGGTTGAGAGTTTTTCATGGTTATTGAAAAGGATGAATCCACAGGTAAAGGAAACAACAATACTTAAAAATAAATTAGTATTTAGACTCTGGTCTAGTGAAACTCAAGACACCAGAAGAGAAAGAAAATAAAAGGAGGCTGAGAGAAAAGATAGAACATCTGTAAAGGAATGACAGTCAGCAACAGATTTCTCAACAGCAATAATGGAAATCAGAAGGCAGTGGAATAACATCTTCAAAGTGCAGAGCCAAAATAATTATCAATGTAGAATTGTGTATATAGCCAAACTAACTTTCAGGGATAGGATTGTATCAGTTTTCTATTGGTACATAACAAATTACCACAAACTTAGAAGCTTAAAACAATACATATTTATTATCTTATGCTTTTTGTAGGACAGAAGTCCAGCACAGTTTACCTGGGTTCTTTGCTTTAGTGTCTCACCAAGCTATAATCTGCGTGTTGACTAGTGTTGTGGCCTAATCAGAGGATCAACTGGGGAAAGATTCACTTCCAGACTCCCTCAGGTTGTTGGCAGAATTTATCTGCGTGTGGCAGAAGGACTAAGATCCCCTTTTCCTTGCTGGCTTTGGCCAGGGGCTGCTATGAACTAATGGAGGCTTCCCACAATTCTTTACCATGTGCTCCTCTCCATAGGTCCTCTTATAATGTAGCAGCTTACTTTGTCAAGCCAGCAAGGGAGAAAATCCTCTAGCTTCTGTCTGCCAATATGTAAGTCTTATATAACATAATACCATCATGTGAGTGACAGCTCATCACCTTGTTAGAAACAGGTCCCTGCTCCTGCCCCCATCAGGGGGAGGGGATTACAACATAAGGCTTGAATACTAGAAGGTTGGAATTATTGGGGATCACCTCATGGTATGTCCATCACAAGGGTGAAATGAAAACATTTTCAGATAAACAAAAACTGAGTTTGTAACTAATAGATCTATTAAAGAAAATTCTAAAAGATGTTCCTCATGAATACAGAACATGGCTTGAAGGATGACAGATTCAAAAAGGATTGTGGACAAATCAGTTCATAGATAACGTTGTGTTAATTATCTTTTGCTGCATAACAAATTACCCCCAAACTCAATAACTTAAAACAGCAAACATTTAATACTTCATATAGTTTCTGAGGGTCAGGAATCAGGGAGCAATTTGACTACGTGGCCCTGCTCAGAGTCCTTAATGAGATTACAGTCAAGCTGTCAGCCAGGGTGGCAATCATGAAAGCTTGGAGGATCTGCCTCCAAGCTCACTTACATGTTTGTGGCAGTTCTTATTTCCTAGCAGGCTTTGAACAGAGGCTCTCAGTTCTTTGCCACATGGTTCTCTCCACAGAGATGTCTGAATAGCCTTAAAGACATGACAAGTAACTTTCCCCAGAGCAAGCAATGAGAGAGAGAGAGAGAGAGAGAGAGAGAGAGAGAGAGAGAGAGAGAGAGAGAGAGAAATAACAGGAAAGGAAAGCTGTGGTGTCTTTTATAATCTAATAATGGAAATGGAAGTGATATATCAGTTCTGACATATTTTATTGGTTATACAGACTAACCCTGGTACAATGGGGAAGGGACTGCACAAGGTACCTGGTATGTAAATACCAGGAAATACTGAAGGCTATCTTATAGGCTGGCTACGACACACATGGGTACATCGAAACAGACGTAGTTTCCATGAAATACAAACACTAATGTCTGTTTTATAGGATTAAAAAAAAATTGAAATTTTGTACAATAGTAGCATACATATCAGGAAGGGGGTGGATTTGTATTTTTGTATTTTTCAGGAAGAGTGATATCCAATATTGATTATCTTGTAACTATAGATTTTTTTAGTCTTTGGTAACTTGAATACTGTTTTAGTCTGTTCAAGCTGCTATAACAGAATACCATAGAATAAGTGGCTTATAAACAACAGAAATTTATTTCTCATAGTTCTTGAGACTGGAAGTCCAAGGTCAGGGTGCCAGCAGATTCAGTGTCCCATGAGGGTCACTTTGCTGGTCCGGAGACTGCTGTTTTCTTGCTGAGCCCTCACATGGCAGGAGGGGTGACAGAGCTCTCTGAGGTCTCTTTTATAAGGTACTAAACCCATTCCTGAGGGATCTACCCTCCTGACACAGTCGCTTCCCAGAGCCCTCACCGTCCCCCACCAATACCATCACATGAGGATTATTAGGTTTCAACATATGACTTTTGGAGGACATAAACCTTTAGTCCAGAGCAAATATGGGGTAGCATTCCAAAGGCAACCACTAAAAGACTAGAAGCAGCTTGTGTAATTCCTCAACCAGTAGAGGGAGAAAGTGAATAAGAAAAAAAATAGTTAATCAAAAAAAAAAAAGTTAAAAGAGAAAGATATTCAAAAAAAGTAAGAGAAAACAGATGGTAGAAATCAGATCAAATATATTTTCATAATGAAGTTAAATGGAATAAACTTGAAGGTTAGTAGAGGTTATCAGGTTAAATTTTTTAAAAATCCAGCTCTTTGCTGTTTATGAGATGCATACATAAAATGCATAAGAACACAGAAATGTAAAAAATAAAATAAAGTTTAGGATAGAGATGCTCACTATACAATCCTGGGATACCCAGCTCACAGGATTGTATAACAATTTTAAACTCTTAGAATATCGTAAAAAACACAAAAATAAATTTATAATTCCTTCCTCATAGTGGTAGATTTTAAAGCACCTGTCTTAGTTTTTGATAGGTCAAAAATATATACACAGAAATTTAACACTTAATAATTATAATTTAATGGCATATAGAACTTTCTTTCCAACAATGAGGGAATTCACAGTCTTCTAATACTTGGAGTATGAATTTAAAAATGAGTAACCATGTACTAAATCATAAAGCCAGTCTCAGTAAATTTCAGGGTATCTGTATCCTACAGACCATGTTCTCTGTAGGACGTCAATAACAAAAGTCAAAATCACTATACATTTGGACATTTTAAAAACACGCTTCTTAATGCATGGGTCAAATGAAAGATTATAATGCAAGTTTAAAGTGCTAAGAACTAAATAGTGATTTAAAAAAACACATTTCAAAGCTTACGTGTTAGAGAGTTATAGTCTTAAATGCCTATATTAGCAAATAAGAAAGGTTATATATTAATGAACTAGTATCCAACATAAGAAGATAAATATAAGAACAAGAGAATTAACCCAAGAATGTATAAGGGGAGAATTAAGAAAAATCTAAAACACACAATATAGAGAAGTAACAAAACCAAGAGTTGGTTTTTTGAAAAGCTTAATAAAAAGTTAAACCTCTGGTGAGATTAGATTGATCAAGAAAAAAGGGAATTATCACAAATAGACAATATTAGCAATGTAAAAAACTAACATAACTACAGCTCCAACAGAAATTAAAACAACAAAATACTATGAAAACTTTATGTAAATAATTCGAAAGTAGAAAAGGGCAAATTTCTGTAAAAATTGTAACTCACTTAATATAATTGAGATGAAATAGAGATCTTGAGACTGCCATAGCCATTAATTAATTGAATAGGCAATTTAAAATCCTCCCACAAAAAAAATACTAAGCTAGATGATTTTAAAGTTAGTTTTACCAAATTCAAAGAGCAGTACCTCAGTCTTCTGCAAACTCTTTCAGGGGAATAGCAAGAAAAGAAATACTTGTTCTGTGAGATCAGTACTACCATGATACCAAAACCAGGCAAAATGAATACAGTAAAATAAAACTTGCAGCCTAATCTTACTCTTGCACATAGATGCAAAAATCCTAAACAAAGTATCAGCGAACCAAATCCATTACTTTATTAAAAAGATAATATATTGGTTGTATCCCAGAAATGCCAGGGCGATTTAACATTAGATAATCCACATGTGTAATTTACTTCATTGACAGATTAAAGGAGAAAAACCTTTATATCAATATAGATGTAGACTATTTGTTTATAATTAATATAAAACAGAAACATCTTGGAAAACTGGGAGTAGAGGGGAACTAAAATATTAGTAGAATGCTATTTAAAATCAGTAATTTCCTTTTTTGTGGTTGAATAATATTCCATTATGTATGTGGAACATTTTCTTTATTCATTCTTACCACACACAGGAGATGATGGAGATGTTAACTAACCTTATTGTAGTAGTCATTTCACAATATATACATGTATTAAATCATGTTATATGCCTTAAACTTTCACAGTGTTTTATGTCATATCTCAATGAAGCTGAGAAAAAAAAATACACACAGAAATCAGTAATAAAATCATGTGTGTGTGTGTGTGTGTGTGTGTGTGTGTGTGTGTGTGTCCATTATCACTGATTCTGTGCTACATTTCACTGGAAGTCCTAGCAATGACTAAGAATAAGATAAATAGAAATAAACTGTAAGGACTAGAAAAGAAGAAACAATATTGTATCATTTACAGATTTATGTCTGTAGAGGACATCCAAAGAAATCTAAAGGTAAATTGTTAGAAATAATAAGAGAATTTAACAAGATTATTGGATTTAAGATCAATATATACAAATCAGTTGCTTTTCTCTATACCAGTAAAAATTGGAAAACGCACAAGACATAACATTTAAAATAGCAATAAAAATTATGAGAGGTCTAGGAATAAATAATAGTAGATGTACAAGACTTATATGAAAGTATTTATAAAATTTTATTAAAGGACATTGAAATGGATCTAAACAAGTGAAAAGATTTATTTATAGATAGGAGATTAAAGGTCAGAAAAAATGCCACTTCTCCCCAACTTGTTCTATAGATCGAGTCATTGGAATTCCAATGAAACTCCCAACAGCTTTAGATGAATTTGACAAGCTCATTCTAAAATTTATATACAAGAGCAAAAGACCAAGAATAATGAAGACATTCCTGAAGGAAGAGGTGGAAGAGGAAGAGAAGAGGAAAAAGAGGAGAGAAGCTCATCTACGGCATGGGAAGATTTCTGTGAAACTGTAGTAACTGAGACACTGATTTTGATGCGGGTGTCGACAAATTGACCAGGGGATCCGAAGAGAAGCCCAGGAACAGACCCACTGCTAAATAGAAACAGATTTATGACACAAGGGGAATTGTGCATCATGAGGAAAGGGGAAGAAGGGTCCACAAATGATGCTAGAATAACTGGTTATCAGAATGGAAAAAAGTAAAAATTGGATCCCTACCTCATGCCTTACACAGACATCATTTCTGGATGGAATAAAGATTTAAATGTAAAAGACAAAGCTTTACAATTTTTAGAAGAAAATTCTTTCCGGACTCAGGGTGACAAGGACTATCTTAAACAAGACACAAAAATCATTGCACTAAATTCTGTGCATTGAAAGACCATTTTAAAAGGTGAAAAGACAAGCAATTAATTGAGATGAGAGATTTGCAATACTTAATGACAAAGATTTAGTATTCAGAATAAGCAATGAATAATAATGTCATCCCGTTTGAAAAACCAGCAAAAGACATGAAAGACACATCACTGATGAAGAAACAGGAATGGCAAACAATCAAAAGCTTAACTCCATTAACTAAGATCAAATAAGATCATATTTTATACCTCTAGATTGGCAGAAGTTAAGCAGTCTGACAATATCAAGTAGTGATGAATATGTAGAGTGATAGAAACAATCATATGCAGCTGGTGGGATGTTGAAAGGGGATGACCACTTTGGAAAACAATTTGAAATTATTTTGTAAAGTTGGCAATTTGCATACTATACAACCCAACGACTTCACTCCGAGGTCTATCTCTAGAACATATTTTTCCCAACTGCTGAGTGTGAACCATTAATGGACCTAGCCATATTTTTTTAAAAAAGGAAACAAGTAGAATAGAAAATATCAGAGGGCATCATTTACTTTAAGGTTAAATATAGTTTTGGTAGTATTGTTTCTGGTATGTATGAATATAATTTGTACTGGGTTCCAATGGAAAAAAGTTTTTCTTACGAAAGTAGTGGTCAAAAGATTTGAAAAATAGTACCTTTGGAACTCTTCCATATGTACTCTGGGCAACATGCACAAAAATGTTCACAGCTGCATTAATTAGAATAACACAAAATTGGAAAAAAATAAGATACCCACTAACAAGAGGAGAGACAATACATGATAATTTCCTAGCATAATGGAATATTGCACGACATTGAAAATGAATGAACTATGCTTACAGGTAATAATATCGATAAATCTTAGAAACACAATATTAAATTTAAAAAGCCAGTCCCAGAAGACTAAAAAACATGATGTAATTATAAAGCTCAAAAAAGTTCCACTAAACAATATCATATTTAGATATATTTTTTAAAAAAAGAGCAGGATAGACATATATACCATGGAATCTTAGCCATACAAAGAAAGGAAGCACTGACACATGCTACAACATGGAAGAACCTTGGAAACATAATGCTAAGTGAAAGAATCAGATGCAGAAGGCCACATAGTTTATGATTTTTTAAAATATAAAATGTCCAGAATAGGCAAATCCTTAGAGACAGAAAGTAAATTAGTGGTTGTCAGAGATTGTGGAGAAGTGACAGTGGGAGTGACTGATAATGGGTGCAGGCTTTCTTTTGGGGATGGTGAAAATGTTCTGGAATTGATGATGGCTGCGTGATTTTGTGAATATACTAAAAGCCATTGAATTGAATACTTTTAAATGGTGAATTTCATGGTATGTTAATTATTTCTTAATTTAAAACTTCTTTTGAAGATGAGCAAAGCAATGATTAAAAACATATGTTCAGGATACTGTGTACCCTGGGAGTGAAGAGGGGCATGGGTTGGAGGAAGAGAGGTAAGTGCAGCAGTATTTGTAAAATTCGAGTTCTTAAGTTACTTGTTTATGGCTGTTTATCTTATTATTACGCATTATTACATGTGCGTTATATATTTTCATACATATAAAATGTAATGTAAGATTAAAAATACAATTATTAAATGAGGTAGCATTAAATTAGCGTCTTTAGATAATGCTTTTTGACTCACCTCCAAGTCTGAGGTCTGTGCCAAGCATGATGCTGGATGCAGCTGTTCTGACCTCTGGTGGCTAAAAGGGGAAGAGTAGCTGGAGGCTGCTGGGTCTGCTGAAGTGACAGGGCGTGATCTGCCAGAGCGAGCATGGCCCCCACACTAGACAGATGTCCAGGGGTCAGGCCACTGCCAGTCTCACCTCACAGAGAAAAGAGCAAACAGCCTTGGGCTTTCCTGGTTTTCCTGGTTCGGGGTTCTTTCCGCTTTTCGTCTCTGGCGAATGGGGTGTTTGTAACTCCACTGAAATCTACCCCTGGGAGGCACCGATTGGCCCTGCCTTCTGCTTTCATCCAGATGGCCTCTCCTGGGGTGCCTGACCTGAGACCAGGGGCTTGATGAGCTCATGAGCAAAAGTCTCGGGCATCTGGGGAAGAAGGGAGGGCATTGATGCTCAGAGAACTGGTCTTCACACTCCCTTTGTTCAATGAAACCACCCTTCTGGAGGATTATGAGCTAATGCCTATGGGAAGAGTTGGCTTGGGCACGTTAGAGGTGAGAGCGTGAGAGGTAACTTAGGGAGAGCTGTCAGCATTTCAAGGTTTGCTGCACAGTCCAGAAAACAGCAGGTCTCCCACCCCACTTGGCTGGCTGGATGAGAGGGGCATTGGTGTACTTGGCCCATGTAACCTGATAGGAGGAAGAAATTCCAGCAGTGGGTCTTGACAGTAGGGAACCAGGCCAGGAAGTCCCAGACATCTTAATGAACTGGACATAGCCCCAGAAGGGTGGCCTGAAGGGGAGGTCGCAGAAAGATCATCTCCAAAGCCATTCGGGCTTTATGGCTTTGGTAGCAGAGAGGCAGGTGGCAGAGGAGTTACTGAGCTGGTTTAAGATCTAGGCTGTGTTGCTCACTGCTATGAGTGTCATTTAACCTCTTTAAGCTCAGGTCCTTCACCTGCAGCAGGGGTTAGTCACAGTGCCTACTAATTGTATCAGTTCCATTGTAGTAACTGAATTAATGCAAGCAGAACACTCCATCAGAGTCCAATAAATGTAAGCTGCTTCTGCTTTGTTGCTTAAACTCTTGCTGTGTGGAGAGTGCTCAGAGTAAAGCAAGGAATTCGACTGGGTCCTAATCAGGCTGAGGGCTGAAGTGGGGATTCTCCTATCCAGAAAATCATTTTCCTCCCTCTGTCCCCAGACGCCATGGAGATGGTGCTGATCTTTCTATGCAGCCTGCTGGCCCCTGCTGTCCTGGCCAGTGGTGAGTATGCCATAGGACCCAGATCTGACAAGATGGCAGCTGGGGCTCTGAGCTGTACCTGCCCTCAGCTCTCAGGCAAGCGCTAGCAGGCAGGCTTGTCCTTCATGCTTCTCCAGGCACCTCTGCTAAATGGATTTTGCTTCCCAGGAAGCCCTTTGTTGGGAGGGAGACCTTTGAGGCAACATTTGGGAACCAGGATATATAGCTGTCCTCCTCTTGACCAAACTTGTTTCTTTTTGCAGCACCTGAGCAGGAGAAAGAAAAAGACCCTTTTCATTATGGTGAGCCATATCAGCAGCCCTGGTGGGAAGGGGGAGGCACAGCTTGTCCGGGGGAGGGACGGGCACTCTCCCTGGCCCATCCCCTTCTCCCAGCTCTCACCCTGTTCCTTTGGCAGACTACCAGACCCTGAGGATTGGGGGATTGGTGTTTGCTGTGGTCCTCTTCTCCGTCGGGATCCTCCTCATCCTGAGTAAGTTTCTTTTTTCCTTTGTTCACCCTATAAGAGCAGTGTCCGCACTGCTAAGCAGGATGAGAATGATGCAAGAGCCTGGCTGTTCCTTTTTCTGGAGACGGAAGGAGTCTGTCAGTTTTCCCTGTTATTTCAGGACCTAATATAGTGCTGGACACATAATAGATACTCAGTAAAACAGTGAAGAATGAACAAAAATAAGTGCTTGATGAAATAAGCACAGATAAGAAGGGTCGGGGTGGCCCTCCAGTTGCTGTATCCAGCAGGACATGGGTTGGGGAGTCACAGAGATAGAGACAGGGGCTTCCCTTAGCATGTTCCAAGAGATGTGCCCCTGTATTTGTTTTCCCTGCATAACCCTGATCTGAATGGAGCCCTCTGTACTTGCATGATCAGGCAGACTGTGGTGGTATAGCCATCCAAGCTGTTGTTGAACTTTGGTCTCAGAAGAACCCTCCTTCAACCTAGGATTGCTGCATATAGCTATAGCTGTACACTGCTCAGGTATAGATGGTGCTATTTACCTAGTCTCACAGCCTGCACTGACTCACAGGGCAGCCCTGCTGTGGCCAAGCCAGGAGCATGACCTTGAGCTCAAGCCAGGAGGATGACCTTGGGTTGTTTCTTTGCCTTTCAGGTCGCAGATGCAAGTGCAGTTTCAATCAGAAGCCCCGGTAAGGATGCCATGGCTGTGGACATCTGGGTTGACACAAAGAAGGGACAGGGAGGAGCCTCCTGGTGTGTGATCCCAATGAGTGTTATTTTAGATTCTTGTCTCAGAAACAGGCTGTGTGCTTTGTGGTTAGGGCAGAAGTTTTGAGGATTGCCAGGCAGACTTTGAGGGTTAGCTTTTTTTCCTCTTATGAATATGGATGGAGGGAGATGGGCAAAAGGTGCTGGATTCTTGTCTAGAGGTCCTTGAGACAGTTTGGGCTTGGGAGAAGGGAGGCAGAGGGCCTCGGGGCCTCTCTTAACATCCATCTCCTCTCTGCAGGACCTGTGACACTGTCCCTGCTTGTTTCCATTCATGAGGTTCTTTGAGCTGGGTAGAAACTTGGGCTCCCTTTCATTTGCCTTTCTACTCCAACATCAAGAGCACCTTATTAGTCCACTGCAGTAACCAAGGGTAGCTCTGGACCTCAGAAGTCCAAAGTCTGAGGCAAGACTCAACCCAAATCCCCATGAGACCCTAGATCACTTTCCAGCAGTTCTTTTGGGGCTGTCATTGTAGGGTGTCTGTAAATTCCCTGTACCTGACCACCTCTTCGGTCCCAACTTCTCCTCTGTCCTGTGACCCCAAGGAGCATGCTGAAGCTTTCAGATGACTTAAGGCACTCCTGCACCCACAAGGAGAGTGGTAATGCTCTCTGGATTTGCCTTGGAGACCTCTGACTGAAGGGCTTGTGTCTGGTCCTCTTTCAGGGCTCCAGGGGACGAGGAAGCCCAGGTGGAGAACCTCATCACTGCAAATGGTAACTGTCATGGCCACCTGCCCAGGTAGAATGGAAGGAGTGGGGGAAGGTCTTTGTATGGCTCAGGGAGTGTCACTTGCCAGGTTCTATGGCCTCCCTAAATATGGCCAGACATGCTCCCATAAGTACTAGGAGAGGAGTCTTTAGGGCCTCTGCTCCTCATTGTCCCCTCACATCCACCAAACAGGCTGCTACTCCTGACAGCTGCTGTTTACAGGGGGGCATCTACTTAGTGTCAGACATGATACAAAGTGCATCACGGACCCCATCTCATTTAATGTTCATACAGCCTCATGAGGCAAGCATTACTATCCAGTTGTACAACTGAGGGACTCAGAAGTTGAGGGATGTATCAAGTTCCTGTGACCAGCAAGAAGTAGGGCAGCAAGTTGCACACGGGTCTGTCTGACCGAAAATCCCACACAAGTCACCTCTTTGCTATATGAGAGTGGTTCCTCTAGAGTCAGGCACAGGCACGGCTCTTGCAGGGGGTAGCCCTTTGGGGTGAGAGGAACCATTTGCTACAATCTCTTCTGGTTTTCTCCCAGCAACGGAACCCCAGAAAGCAGAGAACTGAAGTACAGCCCTCAGGTGGGAAGGTAAGATGCTGTCTGCCTATATCTTCCTCTGTCACTTCTTTCACTGGAGAAGAATTGGGCTAGCTTTTGCAATGGCACAACTTTCAGTATGAGCTGTGCTCTGAGGAGTCGTGGGTCTGATAGGGATGATAAAACAGACGGGCTGAAATATTTGAGGTGCATGCACTGCATATGCACACAGTAAACAGTCAGGAAATAGAGCTTTTACACAACCCAGTGGTCAAGTTAACAGGGTATCATCCTAGCTGCCATGTTGACATGACTTGGGATAGAATTATAGTTAGTGAAATACTTCTAATATCAAAGTAGCGTACAGATAATGGCTTTTAGTGATGATTCATCAAGTTCCTTAGGACCACTTTTTAAAATTAACATTTAATTATGAAACATTCCAACGCTACACAAAAGTAGGTGGATAGTATATGACATCCCCTCTCCCCAGCATTCCAGTGTTGAGTTCTCAGTATGTACGGGCACGGTTATTAGTGTCCATTGCCATTGTTCATTCGAGGTATAAGGGAAAGTGATAACTGTTTATAGTTTTCAAAATGCTGCCACATACATGAACTTACTGGAGCCTGCCAAAAGAAGTAAGTCGGACAGATGGGGTTTAACACCATTTTGTAGATGAAGAAACTGAGGTCAGAGAAATAAGCCATACAGATAATACGTGACAGGCTGGACCCAAATTCAGGTCTTTGTGGCTTAGTGCCATTTCCACCACACCCTTCTGCCACTGCCTATCTTACTTTGTGACATACCCTGGGACATGCTGGGTGGGGCATCAGTCTTCTATTAGCTCACTTTGGTTTTTGTTTTATTTTCATACATAATAAGGCCTAATGGGCAGGTATCTACTTTTTTTTTCAATTACAGTTGACACTCAGTATTATTTTATATTAGTTTCAGGTGTAGAGCATCATCGTGATTAGACATTTATTTAATTTACAAAGTGATTCCCTCAATAAGTCTACTACCCACCTGGCACCATACATAATTATTACAATATTATTGACTGTATTCCCTACGCTATACTCTATATCTGTGACTACTTTGTAACTGCCAATTTGTACTTCTATTCCCTTCACCTTTTTCACCCAGCCCTGCAAGTCCCCTCCCATCTGGCAATCATTAGATTGTTCTTTATATCTATAAGTTTGTTTCTGTTTTGTGTGTTCCTTTATTTTGTTCCTTAGATTCCACATGTAAGTGAGATCATATAGTGTTTGTCTTTCTCTGTCTGATTTACTTCACTTAAGCATAATACCCTCTAGGTCCATTCAAGACAGTTATATACCTTTACCTTAAATTATAAATTAAAAGAGTTTTCTGGATGTAAAATGTGTGAGACGCCAGCTTGTACTGTGATCATAATAACACAGTGTGCTTGTGTAGCATTTAAATTCTTTCCTAAATATTTTTATGTCCTCTTAACAGCCCCGTGGGTGGCGGGGGCCGGAACAGGGCTCATGACCTTCGTCTTCTAGATGGGACTTGGGAGGGTCAGTGGTTCCTAAGCTTGAGATGGCATGGAAATCAGTGTTGGAGGCAGGTGTCCCCGCTGTAGCTTGGTGTTCTGTTTGTTTCTTGGCAGCCCGCAGGTCAGAATCTGGGCGTGGTGTGGGAAGGCTCAAGGGAAGGAGCCTGGAGCCAGCTAGTAGTTGTCTCCTCTTGTCTGTTTTTTTCTTTTTCTTTTTAACTGGGACTTCCTTAGAAATCCTGTTCTCAGGTCTTAGGACTATGAGCAACTATTGAAAATGTCCCGGGAAAACATTCCTGGGTTTAATAATTTTCTTTCCATATCTACCAGGTTCCAGCCCTCTCGAGGGAACCCTTCCCCTGAGGTCCACCCCCTCCTATGCCTTCATCTCCTTTCTCTGCATCTCAGGCTCATCTTCCTTGATTCACTGGGAACATGGCACTTAGAATGGACCCCATCCTGCTAGTTTTGTGGGAAGAGGGGCTGCTAAAGACAGGGAGACAAGCAGATCAAGATTTCTGAAAGGAGCCAAAAGTTTTATTTTAATTTCAATTCTCTCTCTCTTCAGCCTCCAGAACCTGAAAGCAGCTGCTTTAGATACAAATGTTGATGCTTAAGAAAACTGGCTACTTCAGCAACAGACCTTTCCCCAGGAGAAGCCAAGAACTTGTGTGTCCCCCGACCCTTCCCTGTCCCCTTGAACACCAGTCCTCAACTTAGTGATGCAGCTAATACCCACCTTCCCATCTACAGCCTGTGGACTCATCCATCTCCTGTGGCATGTCTGTGTGTGTGTGATGACTGTGGTCTTTGTGGCTGCTTGTCTGTGGATGGTGTTGTATCAGTGAACCTAGACTTACTTTCCCGGGCTGGAGCTGAGCCATGTCACCTTCGGCTCCTCCCTGCTTCCCTGTAGCCTCCCATCCCCTCCTGCTCCCAGAAGTCTGCTTTTTCCCTGAGAGACCAGTCCTTTCTCTTGATAGAGGGGTTGGGGCATGGGTGGGAGTCTCCAGTTGTCTTGGGACCTGAGAAGGTATACATCACCTTCATGGTCATTCTTTATGGCCTCTCTTCACTCCTATTGCAAGAACCTTGCTTCCATATTCCACCCTGACCCGTCTGTTCTGAGGGTCTCTTAGCAATTAGAGGTTCATAGCAAGGAGCTGGTGAGCCCAGCTATGCCTTCAGGCAGGTGACACCCCTTCCCTGGTCATTTTCCTCCTGGAACTTCTACCATGGAGCCCCCATCTCTCCTGCCCCATTGCAGAGTGTCCAGGAGTCCAGGTCCAGGGCTTGTATTCTGCCCACGGGGAATGTGCCCCATGCATATCTTCTCAGCAATAACCCCATGGGCTCTGGTTCCCTACCCCTTCTCTCCTACCTTCACAGCTTCCAAGACTGGTCTACTGGTCTACTCCTGTCCCTGAACCGGGTCTCTGGGAGGCAGTCCATTCTTTTGGGGCCAGCACTCTGTGGATAGGCAGCAGGGAAAGCAGGGGTCCTTTGCTTCTCTATCCACGGCCCATTGGTCAGGCAGCCAGCGAAGGCTCCTGCACCCTTGGCTCTGCATGTCACTGGTCAGAGTGGTGGGTGGATTGGCTATGCTACAGGTTAGAGACCAGGCAGGACTCCCTGCAGCCTTGCTGCAGAGGGAACAGCAAGAGGTCAAAGGTCATAGAGTGGAAGTCAAACCAGACCCCGTTCCTCCCGTCCGTCATGTTCTGTGGAAATTAACCAAATGTGTGACAGGACTGCTATCTGTGCTATGATCTACCCTCTCAACAACAACAAAAAATAAAATACCATTTGTTTCCTAGTGGCTCAGAGGTGCTTTCCTTTCTGTGAAAGAAACTCTCATAATTGAAGGGCCAAAGGGACTCTGTCCTCGGTCAGAGGGAGGAGGTGAGGGCCGAAGAGGCAGCCAAGTGGTGCTTGTTTATTCCAACTGCTTTAATGCTCAGTCCTGTCCCCTGTTGCTTCTCTTCCCTTCCCTTCCTCTCCCCACTTTCTCCTGGTTCCCTCTTCTTACCCTTTCCTCCTCCAGCTCCCCTCACACCGCCTCCCCTGGTTAATGGGGCCAGGCTCTGCCCCATAACAGGACCTGTACCTAATGCCTGTCCCAGAAAGAAGGGAGTCACAGTGGCCTGAGGGCTTGCTGGCCTGGAATGAAAGGTTCTAACCTCTTCCTTTGGTCAATTCTGGGGTCACTACTTAAGGACTCGAGGAAGAGGGGTATAGGTAGGTCACTTGGGTTATGATTTAAGTCCTTAGCCTTTTATCTTTCTCCCAACACAAATACCCCTCTGTGAAGCCTTCCTGGACTTCAGGTAGAATGAGTCTCTTCCTTTCTGTGCTCCAGTCCCACTGGCTCCTGCCTTTATCTTCACACTTAATATTGCATACCTCAGATCCAAACTGTAGAGGCCAGGCAGATACTGTCCATTTGTGAATCAGCTGTCGTGACACAATAGATGGGGCATAGGGCCCCAGGGCCACCTAGACTGTCTTTCCAAAGACATTCCGATTCAGCTTTATAAAAAGTACTGTTTGCCAAATAAACACAGCTGCGGGACATTGCCCTTGGAGGTCTTCAGTGCCCCCACCTCTACATGTTTTGTGTGTTTTCATTGTGAGACACAATTCCTAGAGGACAAGGACTGTGTCTTGTTCTAATGTAAGAATGCCTGGACCATCTTAGAGTCCCAAAGAAATCTTCATTGAGCCTGTCTAGAGTCTGCGAGTTGTTTAGAGTTGCAATATTGCAAGTCACAAGTCCTGAGAGACTCGGGGGCTAGCCATTCCCTGCCCACCTGTTCTATATCCTCACTGCCTATCCTACTTCTAGAAGCACCTGCTTCTACATTTAGTCTCAACCCCCTGATCTTAGAGAAGACTGAGGTTTATAGTTGAGATCAAGCTCAAAGTTGTCAACCCGGTGATCGTTGTGGTTAAAAAAACCTGGCCACACTTCAACTTTGTAAGTAAGCTAATGACCACCATCCATGAACATGGGTCGTGGGATTTCCAGGCATGCAGATACTTCACACTACAGCCAGAGAAAATCCTTAGAGACCCCAGGGTCACAAAAGATGGCATCTCCCCACATTCATTTTTAAAAATAAGACATTCAACTATAAAAACAAGCATAAAGAAGGAAGTCCAATGGAGAGGTTATAATGCTTTTCACAATAATAGTTGTGTTAAGAGAGAATGATAGTTTTCTCTATATGTGTATAAAATGGTTATCGCTACTTTCCCATACTCTAAGCTCCCACTTATTTCTTCTTGTAATCCAGCATTATCTCCAAGGTAGGCAGGATATTCACATTTAACAGGTTCTTTCCGATAAATTTGTGGCTGGCTTAGGGCCACATACCTCGCTGGTGGAGGAGCCCAAGCCGTCTGTCTCCAAAGTTCTGTGTAGCACACGACGTGGCCTGGCGTCCTCCAGGGGAAGGCTGATGTCCAGATGAGGGGGAGGATCATCTGGGCTGCTGAGACCACATCTGGAGCCTGGCAGTCCCTTCCAGGCATAAACCAGCTAGACTGCCCTGGGGAGGTCTCATGGGAGGTGAGAGGTCTGGAAAGAATACACATGAACAGTCAAAGAGACTGATCATCAAAATAATAATGATAAAAGCAATGAACATTTATCAAGCACTTGCTGTGTGCCAATCACTGGGCTGAGGACCTCACATGTATGAACTTATTTAGAACTCAGAACCCTATATGATGGTATCCCTGTTTTACAGGTGAGGAAATAGGTTTAGTGAGACGCATGAGTGTGCACTCCTGATAGCAAAGCCAAGGTCCAGCTCTCTTTTGGCCAGTGTCATTCTGCGCTACAGAAGAAAGAACATAGGCCCATCAGGTAGATGTGAGAGGGCAGCAGATCTTGGCTTCATGTGGGGGGTCCTTAGTTCCCACAGCTGTGATGACCCCAAACTGAAGTGAGTCCCCATCACAGGAAGTGTTCGAGCTGAGGGAAAATGATCAGCTGGTGGAATCCTCTAGGCAAAACGGACTCTGAGAAACTTTCCAGGGTGATCTAAGTGTCCAGGCCCAAACTGGGACAAACCCCCTACCCCTGCCTCACCACCAGTGGGTGAGCCTCTGCTCCCTCTGGTCTAGCACTGCAGAGCCAGGGAAGAAGACTCTAGAATCCAGGCAAGGATTGCTGCTTAACTTGCATCCTCCTTCTGGACCAGCTCTTTATGTAGATGGGACTGTGTCTGTCCATTCAGCCTCCAGGCATGTGACTTATATTTGTGACTTGATCAGATATAGTGAATGGGGACTTGGTTGAATAGGAAAGCTGCCTTGCCATGCCATTCCCCAGAAGGGAAAGCTAAGTCTCCTGGTCTCAAACAGTGACCTCAGATGTCTAGCACATTTCACATTTCACGTCCCCACGTCTCCCCAACCCCTCCATGAATCCCACTTCCCAGATTTTGAAGTCTATTTACATGAAGTTGTGTTACTTAATACCACAAAAAATAGGTCAATCTGTCTTCTGAGCCCTGGAGCTGTGGCCTCCCCACTACTCTGTTTTTTGCAGGTTGTAGGTTGGAACTTGCCAAATTGTTCATGGAAGAGAGTCAAAGGCATAGTGCAAGCAGCAGGGAAGGTGAGGTGGGTGAGGGGGATGCTAGGCTGAAGCACATCCCAAGGTCAACAGGCTCCTCCCCTTCCTCTGTGGGCAAGGCCTGCCCTCCCTGGGATCACAGGTTGGCACGGGTGACCAGGCAGGGCTGGGGTGGGAGGCTGTCCAGCTCTGTCTGGTTCACCCCACCTTGTCCCTGGCTACTCTGCCTCACCCTGGAAAGAAAACAAGGGGGGTTGTGGGTGGAGAAGGTAGGTTAAGTGTGTTTGCCTGAGCCAGGGGAGGAACTTTGAAAATATGTGTCTCCAGGCCAAAAGAGGAAGAATGGTCACCTCTCATCATTAGTATGATTCATTGCTGTCACAGCTGAACTCCAGGGGGGCAGAATCAGCCAGCTAAAGCCAACTGGCTGTTGACTTTATGGAGCCAACCCCGGCCCCGTGCCTGGTTGCACAATAGTGGGGCGACTGCCAAGGCAGTAATGGCAAAGCAGGTGATGCTGAGATCGGATGTCCTGAAGGTCTTGGGGTAGTAGGGACTGCTGGGGGATGGGCCCCTTGCACCATGCATTAGAGTGGGTTTCTACCTCCGAGCCAGCCTTAGAGGCACCTGATGGAACAGAACATTACATTACCTTGTGGTTCAGGACATTACCTTGTGTTCCCATCTTATCTCTTGCTGTGTGAGCTTGGGGAGACCCCAGCATCTCTGACAGTTTGTTTCTCTGTAAAATGAAGTCCTTCCAATCCATAGGGTAAGCTGGGACACTTAAGCCTCCGTTTCCTCAACTGTTCAATGGGACCATCAATATCTTTCCTGTTACAGGGTCAAAGTGATACAATGAACATAATTCTACATGTAGATATTATGTTATTAATATTTATATTATCTTGTTTTCTTTTTTTGACAGCAGGGTTCCCCTTCTGTCTGCTAGACCAGAGGTCAAGTTTTGACTTGCCCACGTACCACTGCAGTTTCCTCCTCTGTAAGATGGGTGTCACAAACCTGCTTGGCTGAGTTGCTGGGAGGAAAGAAGATCAAGGAGTCATGGGCTCTTTGGAACTACTGAGAATCATGAAATGGGTGGAATTGTTACTAAGGAGAGCTGGGCAGTGCAGAGTAACATTTAATAGACACCGTAATCTGAGTCTTTCAGAGGCCAGGAAAGGTTTGGCAATGTGTGAAATAAACGACAAAGATAGCTACAGAGTCAGATGCAAGCTTTTCAGGGCATGTCAGTGGAATCCAGGAGATCATGAGGAAAGGAAGAAGCAGCAAGGGGTGGGCTTGCTCCTGGTAGTTTTTCTAGAGGTGGTGGGCAAGCCTGCAGGTGATTTTCAGAGATAAGGAAGAATGTGGTTATTGGAGGAGGACTGCAGTTGGTGAGAAACAGCCTCTGCTCTAGTTTAAGCCCAGATGTGAGTTCTGAGAAAAGTCAAGAATGTATTTCTCTCCAGGGTATTCACTGTGGGAGAGGTGGGTCAAACAGGTTTGCCCTTGTCACCAGCCGAAGAAACAGAAGAAAACGTCCCCATCCCCTGCTTGTTCAGGGAGCAGAAAGGTCTAAGTGACCTTGACTCTTAGAGTACATTGCCCTTTGGCAGCTTCCAGCACCTGTGTGCCCCATGGCTCAGCTATCTTGAAGCCAACATTTAAGGAATGGACCCTCCAGGGTCCACCTCCTCCTGGGCCCGCCTTATAAGACCCCAGTGACCCTGGCATCTGTGGCCACAGCGGGAGACAGGAGCCAGCATTTCCTGAGGTTTAGGATCTCTGGGCAGCACAGATGAGGCCTGGGAACCGCCACCTTCCCTGCCAAGTGGCCACGCGTGCCATGCAGTAGAGGACCGACCTGAGCTAGGAATCAGGGCTTTCTAGGGGCTTCTGGCTTCTTTCTAGCTGCAAGCCAAAAGCAGGAAGATTTACAAGGAACTTGGAGTCCAAAGCCATGCACTCTGCTGTGCAGCCCCTGGACATGAAGGCTGGCGGTGCTGGAAAGTCCCATCTTGGGAGGCTGGTGGCGAGGGCCTTTGCTTCATTGCTGGTTTTTGAGTACAGGCAGACAGAGCTCAGCTAAAATGTTCTGGCACGTTACCTCCCTACCTCACCAACCCAACGATGAGCACCCAGACTGCTGCCCTGAGACTGAAGAGCCGGGAGACAAATGGAGGACTGCTTGGAGAAGACAGGTGGACTGAGGCATGGCAACTGAGGACACGTCCCATGGGGCATGACAGTGCTGAAAGAGGGATCCGGGAGTTGGGGAGTATGGCTGGATGGCCCCCTTTGGCTGTAGCCTGGAACAATCAAAGAAGGGGTTTGGGGAGACTCTTGCCTGCCATGTAGCCTCTTTTGGATGGCAGAGCAGCACTCCCATCCCATTTGGCCCCATATCCTGGGAAAGCCTGGAAGAACAAGAAGTGAGGCCAGACACCAGCAGGGAAGAGCTCTGCAGAGATGGTTTCCGGAAGGTTGGGGGTGCCAAGTGGGTGGCAGGCTGGTACAGATCATGCCAAGGGTCAGGGAGCGGCAGGTGCTCTAGGAGCTTTCTTTAGAGGTCATTCCAGCAGGGGACTGAGCCCAGGGAAGGGAGGGATTACAGTGAGTGTCCTTGTCTCCTGGAAGGCCAGCACCAGGTGAGAGTAACAAGATTGGCACTTATTAGGACCTTGTTTGGTCAGGCCATTATTACCTACATCATCTCAATTCCTATAACTCTGCAAGGTAGGTGCTCTCATTCATCCCATTTTACAGGTGAGAGGAGGAGGCCCAGAGGGGTGACCTTCTCAGGATCATGTAGTCCGAGGTGCGGGTCAGGATGCAAAGGGATTTGTGCATGGGTGTGTCTGGCTTCTGCATGCAGAAGCTCGTGGAAGGAGAGATTCTCCTGGGGAATCACGGCCATGAGTTAAAGGAGTCAGCCTCCCTAAAGGAGAGTAAGGTCTCTCTGTAAGAGAGTTTTTCTGTCCCCAGTGGTATCAGCCAGAACCTGATTACCTCAGTCAGCTAGGGTGTGGGGGACCAGGAAGAAGTCTGAGGAAGGACTTGGGTGTGAGTAAGGTGAACTCCTGGACTCTTAATGCCCAGGGTTCCTCAGAAAGAACAAATGAACACTTTTATGAAAATTACCACAGGGATCCTGGTGAAGCCCTGAAGAGAGGAGGCATGAGGAGAAGGACAGGAATGGAGAACTCCCCAAGAAAGGCTGGGGGAGCTGTCAGCAGGTGCTGACTATCTGCTGTCTCACTGTCAGGACAAACTAGATCTTGCTACCTGTCATGGAGCAGATGATTTCATGGGAAGAGATTTATTAAGCAAGTTCTGGGCCTTCCTGTACCACTGATGGAATTATAGCACCTCTGACTTACTCATTTAACAAAATGGGAAGTCCACCCAGCACCTGACCTCATTCTAGGCACCGAGAATCTAGGATAAGTCCAACAATCAAAAATCCTTGTTCTCCTAGAGCTTAAAGTTTAGTGGAAAGAGAGACAAGAAATAAGATAAAAAACATATAACTTATCAGATATAATAAAAGCTACTGAAAAAAAAATAAAGGCAAGGAGCGATTTGAAACATTGCATAGAGTGGGTGTGACTATTACAGACTGGGAAGCCAGGAGGGCCTTCTGCATCGGTATATGAGAAAGACCTGAACAAGACAGTCAGGAAGCTCTCCGAAGGAAGAGTATTAGGGAAGAAGGAACAGCCAATGTGGAGGGTCTGGGGCAGAGTGTGCCTTCGGGGTTAGAGAACCACCAAAGAGACCAGCATGGCTAGGATGCATAGAAAGGGCAGGGAAGTTGGAGACAATGTCAGAGAGGTCCTTGGGGCCAGATTAAGAAGGGTCTTTATAGGACACAAAAAGGACTTTGGTTTATACTCTGAGCTCTCAGAGGGTTTGAGCAGGAAAGTAAACCCTTTGTAAAGTGAGGGGTTGGGTGGGATGACCTTGGAGGCCCTTTCCAGTTAGTCAGACTATGACAAAGATATCCACTAGGGACTGAGCCTCCTTCCTTCCCAGTGTTAAGGTCTGGCAGGGAACATAAAGAGTGTGTGTGTGTGTGAGAGAGAGTGTGTGTGTGTGTGTTGTGTGTGTGTGTGTGTGTGTGTGTGTGTGTGTGTGTCTGTGTGTATGGCAGCAGGGACTGGGTTCTGGCTGAGATATCCACTTTTCTGGACCACCGATGAGTTTGGACCAGGTAACCTCTAAAGTCTCATCTAACTCCAAGATTTGTGAACCGATCAAAGTGCCCAGCTTGGGGAATTTCTCCTCAGCAGCTTTGGGCTGTAGGAGTGTGCAGGTTGGGGACATGTCACAAGGTCTTGCTGCAAAAGCCGCTTGGCCCCTGGACAGGTTTGCCCCTATCTTGCAGGGGGCGGGGAGGGGGAAGCCCCAAGGGGCCTGGAGTCAGGGCTGCCCAATCTGAGCCCCCAGGACAGATCTCAGTCCTGCCAGATAAAGCCCCTCCAGGCCCAGTCGTTCTCTAGTTCCACAGCAATTTCCAGCCCAGAGGCTGCTCTCTGTGGCACCAATAGTCATCCCCTCAGGACAGGAAGTGTAGCTGAGGAGGGACAGAGAGATGAGATGTCACCATGGTCAGCGTCAGTGGTCAGAACCAGCAGCTTCCAGACCCTGCTTTTCAGTTTCCGTGCTGGGGTGGCCAAGCAGGGAGGCCCACAAGAACCGGGGGAGATCCTGTGGTCCCAAGTGAGCCACACGGAGATGCTTGTCACAGCCTTGCTCTAGTCTGTTAGAGGCTTTAGTGGCCAGGGAACATGGACAAGGCTGAGTCAGTGTAGGGGCTGTTCTGTCACTCCAGCTGGGAGACAGGCCTTCTACGCCTGCCCTGTGCCCGGAAGTGCTGTCTTCCGGCCATTCCCCTCTGGCACCAACCAATAGTCCTCAGAGGCCTCATTAGGTTGCTGGCGTCTCCTGTTGGGCTGCCGCGGTGTGGCTGGCAGGTCTAATATCACAACATGTGGCAAGTCACTGGGGGCTAAGTGAGGGAGCCCCAGCTGAGGAAAGGCAGGCTACCATGAGAGCAGCCCCATGCCAGTTCTCAGCTGCTCCCCATCTCTGCCCTATATGAGAATGAGGCTGCAGCTGGTGCCTTAGGCTCCAGGGCCATGACCTAAAATCATTCCTGCCCTGCCTAAGGCAGCTTCCAAGGGGCTGCTGCTATTTTATCTAGTCTGAGGGGGCTCCTAGCTACAGAACAGGGTTCTGCGACAGGATATAGCAGGGCAAAGGCCCAACTAGGCTGGAAGAATGAGATGCAGTAAAGACTCAGGGGGACCCATAAATACCCCTGAGGGTCTCCCTCAGCTGCCATCAGACTGGGGGCCAGGAAGAGAGCAGGGGCTATAATTCTGCTGGCTCCAACCTCAGCCAGTGCCTTTCTGAGTCCGGGAGGACCTTTGCAGGCACACTGGGCTGCCTGGAAGGCACTGGATTGGCACCTCTCCCCTGGGGGTACAGGGACCAGTGTGGGCGCTGCCATTTGCTTTGCAATGGTTCACATACTCTCCTTTCCTCAGGTGCCCACCCCCATGATCCCTGGCCTCAGCCTGCCAAGGCAAGCAGGCACAAGGTGAAGGTTTGCCAGCCCCTCCTCCCTGCCTTTGTCTCTTCCAGCCCATGAACTTGGCTGAGGTGTGGAGGGAGGAAGTGCCACTGTTTCCATTCAGGCCATCAGCAATCGGCACTTCACCGCTCTCTTCCACTGAAGGCACCACCAGCAACTCCTGCCATGGATAGGTGGTACTTGGGTGAGTCCCCTGAGCCCCATCTTCCTACCTTCTTAGACTCTAACACAGGTGTGCCCCATCACTTTCAAAGTGTATTTATCAGCTCTCAGGTGTACAAGAAAATTAGAAAGGAGGAGAAGCAGGATTTCTAAACAAGGACATCTCAATACAGAGTCCTGGGAACTCTGTGATCCATGCTCCAAGAATCTCTTGAGCTGCAAGAGCTAGCAAGACAACTTTCCCAATTGCTTTCCATTTTGTCTATCAGTCTGTCCATCTGCAGGAACTCTGAAGCCAGACTGCTGGTTTCAAATATTGGTTTCTCTACTTCCTAGCTGCCTGACTACTGGCAAGTTATTTAAATTCTCTGTGCTTCTTCATCTATATAATAGATGATAATAATGCCTTGCTTACCTCATAAAGTTGTGAGGATTAAACAAGTTAATTTTTGTAAAGTGCTTAGAACAGTGCCTTGCACATAGACCTCCAAAATGCAGCTATCAACTTGCTTTCCTTGTTCCTCTTTTTGTCTATCATCTATCATCTATATCTATCTATCTATCTATCTATCTATCTATCTATCTATCTATCCATCTATCATCCATCTATCATCTGTCCATCTACCTTTCCACCTATTTTTATATCCCTTATGATTCCAGAAAGAATCCAGGATGGCCTAAAAAGATAGACAAAATACACTGAGATGCCAAAAGAATGTATATTAAGGGGTACCAGTGCCTTATGTAGAAAGTGGAAGTAGCTTTGGGAGCACAGCTTTGGGGGACTGGATTTCTATCTCTGGTTTTTTCACTAACTGAGTGTTTCAGACAAGTTCCTCAACCTCCCTGCCTTCAGTCTTCCTGGTGTCCATAGTGGGGATCATGGCACTGCCCTGACTATACTCAAGGGGTCATTTTGGGGAGCAAAGGATCAGCCTCAGTTTCTTTATCTATAAAATGTAGCAAACCTGAATTCAGTGGGACAGTACATGGAGAGTGTGACATGTGGTCATGCCCTATATGTTAGCTCTGTTGTAATATTTTCATGAATATTCATCACTTGGCCCTGAAAGCAGAAGAGAGGTGAATGGGTGTCACGGCTCCTGGCCTTCAGGGTTGTGACATTCTCTCTTTCCATCTTACCTTAAGGCTCATTTTCAATGGAGGGTGGTTGGTGTTTCTGTGCCCAATAGCTAACATTCAACAAAAGGTTAATAATGGCTATTATTTCTCCAGTTAACATAAATATCACAGTAACAATGTGACACTGTGTACCAGGCCCCATGCCATACTCTCCATGTGCCTTATTTCACTTTCTCCTCACTACCACCTATGAGGTAGGGAGTCGTCCCACTTTATAGATGAAGAGACTAAGGCACAGAATGTTTATGTCACTTGGCAGAAGCCATATCCTTAGTGAGTGGAGGAGCCAGGAAGCAAACTCAAACTTTGGCCCCTGCCATTGCCACAGCTCAAGGAGGACTTAAAGGAGGATAAACAGATGGATTCGTACCCTTTGTGATGACTAACCCACCCTCAGTGGACACAGACCACTGTCTACTATTAAGCACCAGCTTCTTTTGGAGGCTGATTCAATTGACCAGAACTCAGCCAGAAATCTGAGCACCCATGGAGTTCCCAGCACTGGGGTCCCTGAAGTGAAGGAGAAGGTCACAGTGGAACAGAAAGGTGGCCTCAAAGGTGTGGGAAAGCACCTGACTCCTATAGCCAAAGGCCTGGCTGTCATTCTCCACTTCACCCTTCACTGGCTGTGTGACCTTGGTTAGATCGGAGTTCTGCCCTCTCTGTGCTGAGGTTGCCTCATCTGTAAAATGGGGAAATAAGACAAAGTGCAAGAAAATAACAGTCAAGAAAGTGCTTTGTAAATTATAAAAGCAGGGCATTCTCCCTTTGGTAAGGTTTGGCCCCTTCTCAAAGGAACTTTCAGTATAACATGGGAACCCAGCATGCAAACAACTAGAGAGAGCCATGATGAATGGAGCGAGCCCTTCCCATTTGTAGAATGGGTGGAAAGTGCCTAGAGCGGCAGAGAAAGAGAAAATCGTTAGGGATGCCTTTCTGACTGAGGTGTGAGCTGTTAGATGCATCTCATGGATGAAGAAGAGGAGAGGGCACCCCAGGGCAGCAGAGGCCTGAGGTGTGACTGTGTTTGGTGGGCTCAGGGTGGACTGTGAGGTGGGAAGTGGCCCACTCCACAGTGGTTGGTGAGATGGACAGCTGCTAGGGTTGAGACCTCTGAGGACCCTGGTGGAAGAACACCGTGGCCGACTGTCGCGGCCCTCCTCTTTGTAAATTTCTTTGGGGAGGGTTCGGAAAACCCAGCTAGCTCCTGCCTGCACTGTCTGCTCATGTACCTCCTCACCCTCAGCGGGCGCCCCTCTGTCCACACCAGGGCTTTTCTTGTGACTGGGTAAAACATTACCTGACGCTGTTAATGTTTAATGCCCCCACCTCATCCCTGCCACCGCAAGACCAGGCGATCTCCCCCAGGCAGAGGTGGTGGAGGAAGGCAGCAAGAGGAACCCGTCTGCTAGGGAGATGGCAGGGTCGTCGTCAGATGACGGTGAGTGTGTGTGAAAGTGTGTAGAACAGGAGGTGGTCTCTGGTTGGACCGCTTTAGAGGGGCGAGCTGAACCCCATTCTTCTGTCTCCTGGCATCCTGCCTTCTAGAGCACCCAGCACCCCTCCCTCATCCTGGGCCAGCCTCCTAAAAATTTTTGCTTTTAAAAGAGGATCCTGCCTTAATTCCAAATAAATATAGCTCGAATGACAGAACCTTGAGCCAGTTTGTGATTGCAATTGAGGGGTGAGCTTCTATCTTGACATCCTGGCATGCTCCTGTCCTGGTTCAATGTACCTTTCTGGACTATCTAAGCTCGGAGCAGCAGGCAGACAGGGTCAGTCTGGGGAAGGAGCAGGCCACTCTGGTCAGCCTTCTTAGGCTGCTTTAGGGTGAGAGTCCCCAAGAAAAGGGCACATTCCCAGAAAATTTTCTGTATGGGGGTGGAGGGGAGGACAAGTAACTCAGGTCTGGAGGCCAATAGGGGCCTAAGTTGACTGCAGTGGGCTTTGAGCCAGATCTAGAAAAGATGAGAGCTTTGTGTGGGGGCAGGCTTATCAAATGGCTCAATACGAGGTGGTCAGGGAAGAGACAGTTTCCTGGTGTGGGAAGAGAATGGTGGGTTTAGTCATGGCTCTGATACTAACTTTCCATGATACTATCTCACCAGACCTGAACTGATATGGTGGGATAACCCGGAAGGCCTTCTGTGTGGGCCCCCACAGCCTCCCCTTGGCCTCTGGCCCTTCAGGCCCAGGCACTGATGCCTCCTAGCCTAGGGAGGTTGTTGCTGGAACAGTTGGGCTCACCAGGCACTGTAGCCTCCCACTGCCCAGGGCACAGTTCATCACAGCCTGGGAGGTGCTGACTTGCACATTCCTTTGACTTTGGGCACTGAAGGAGGCAAGAAAGAGGTCCTAATCTCAGCTGTGGCAGAAAAGCTCTGGCCAGGCTGCCCTCCAGCTGCACAGGGGCAAGTGCGCCCAGTTTACAGCGCTGAAGGGCAGGGCTATGGCATCTGCTGGCAGCTGAGCATCTCCACATGAGAGTGGGAAAAGCCACAGGGAGGGAACTGGACCAGATGACTTGGCCTTGAAACACCTCCTTCCTTCTGACCCATTGAGGGGTAACCTAGCAAAGGGGCTAAGTGCCTAGATTCCTAGCGACCCCTTGCCTGGATTCAAATTCCAGCTCTACCCTTTACTGGTTGTATAGACATGGATGAGTTACTTAACCTCTCCTTGTCTCCATCTTCTCATGGGTTGTAGTGGAATACTATTAGTGCCTCATAGGGTTGTTATGAGGGTTCAATAAACTAATGCTTCGTTAGCCTCAGTCTGGCATGTGGTAAGCACTATATATTAATGTTTCTTAAATAAATCTGCTTCTCCCAGAGGATAGCAACATAGGAGAGAAGAATCTAGAAACTGGTTCAAGACCTAGTTCTGCCTCCCACTTTCCTTGGGACTTTGGACAAATCTCCAAAGTGGGCCTCAGTTTCCTCCTTCTGGTCATCCATTCATTCATCTCACAAATATTTGCTAAGCCACTTGTAGTTGATAAGTCATATGGGGAGAGGCTGCTGGTAAGTCTAATGGGAGATGTCTTCTTTTTTTTCTCTCTTACTTTTGTATAAAGCAAAGAGAGGGAAGAACCAACCCCGGGAGGCTCCGGAGGCCTCATAAGCAGCATGACTTCCTGCTTTGGATTAGTGGTTGGTCTCAACTTGGCTGTGTCTGGAGTAGCCGAGGGCAGATGCTCCCAAAGGCAGTGGCATTTGCAGACCCACCAGCCTCCTCTTTCAGGGGTCTCTCCTCACTAGCCTCCCCTTGCCCACTTGGACCCCGGCAGATGCTAGGGCAAGAACAGTTCCACTGTTTCTGTGGCTGGGACATCTTACTATCTGTGATTTTCCCCTCACCTCATCTCTGCCTTTCTCTTCAGGTGGCAGCCCCAAGGGGGATGTGGACCCATTCTCCTATGGTAAGGCTGGTGATTCCTTCCTCCCACCTTTCCTGAGCCTCCTCCCTTGTGCCCCCCCAATTAGTTTTCAGCCTCTTCCAGCCTGGGTTATGTGCTTGCATCTTCCCCAGTCACCGTGGGGCCACCGTCAGTGTGGGCTCCAGGGAGGAGTGCCCGGATTACCTGTCCCACCTCCTTACCCTTTCCTTCCTCAGACTATGAGACTGTACGCAATGGGGGACTGATCTTCGCTGCCCTGGCCTTCGTTGTGGGGCTCATCATAATCCTCAGTAAGTAGGGCCGGCCTCATGTTGGAAGGAGGTGCTGGATGGGTGCACATATCTTCTCAAAACCATTGAGCACACCTAGCTTCCCAGGTGGGCACGGGGGAGAGCCCTCTCGCCCCCTCCAGATCCTGTAAGGGAGGAGTGAGTCTCTCTGCTCCCCTCTCCTCCCCCATGCTGGATATGGGAACTGAGAGACACCTTGATGGAGAGAGATGCCTTGGGGTGCCTACCGACTTGGTCCTTGGTCCGCACAGAGGAAGTCACCTCTTTCTCACATGTGCCCTACACTGGGTCCTGGCAGAGCTGCCAAGATGGGGGTGGAGGGTGGTTGGCGAGCTGGCTGCCTCTGACCCTGGAAAGCTCCAGAGTAAATGGGGGAGGTATCAGGTAAGGGGAGGAAACTAACCTTTACTGGACACCTCACCTCCTCAGATCTGAACACTTTTTTTTTGCCTTGAGCTTACATCTCAGTCCATTTAATCCTCTCAGTAACACTGAGGGTTCGCCATGACTGTCACCATTTTTCAGATGAAAAATCAGACCCACCCTGAGAGGTACAGCAATTTGCCCAAGGTTCCACGGCCAGTCAGAAGCAGAGTCAGTTCAGCCGAACCCAGCGAGGCCCACCCTACACCCCGCTACCTGTAGGCTGCTGGAAAGCAAATATGGCTGAGAGCCAGAGGTCATAGGCCCTGCTGCTAGTTTAGTGTGGATGCCCAATGACCTGGGCCTTGGTTTGCTCAACTGTTAAACAGGAATGATTCCACTTGCCTCATAAGATTAAGACTAGCATCCAAAGAGATAGATAGCAGCCAAGAAAGCACTTATAAGGATCCAACATATGCACAGTGTGTTCTGGAGAACAAAAGGGTCCTTGTATATCCCCAGCAGCAGGCATACAACTGAAGCTTAATAAATACTTATTGACTAGTCTTGGTGCAACCAGAAGAAGAAGAAAAAACCAGAAATACAATGAGTGAAAAGAGGACATGAAATGAAGCAAATACACTTCTGTGTCCTGAGATTCTAACACATCCATGGTCAGTGTCATTCCATCTGAAAGTTCTGTCTGTAGACATGGCTGGTCCAACCCCCCCACCCCCAATTCTCCTGGAAGCTCCTTGAGGGCAGCACCGTGGAGTGGTTGAGCACACAGGTTTGGAGGCGGGCGGGCCTGAGCAGGGATCTTGGCTCTGGAATGACTGACATCCTTCTCCAAGAGCTTATTGAGTAGCTACTACGTGCCCAGCACTGTTCTGGGTGCATCACGATGGCCCGGGCTTGGCCACCACTCTCAATGTGCTCACAGTCCACTGAGGACCTGCTGCAGTAAGTGTTTATTGACCAACTGACTGATGGCCTTGGGCTCCTGAATGCTTATGGTTCAACCTTATATAAAGAAAAACTCAGTCAACCGTGGCCTCCAAGCCACACTCTGGGACCTCTGTGTGGTGCTGGCAGGAGGGAGGGAGGAGAGACTACAGGGCTGAGTCCTCCAGGGCAGAGAGGGTCTCCTTGGAAGTGAGAGGCCAAAGAAAACTAAACTCCTTTCTCTCTTCAAGGCAAAAGACTCCGCTGCGGGGGCAAGAAGAAGCATCGGTAAGTGCCTGTCTAGGGTAACTGATTGGGGTGTGGGGACAGAGGAACAGAGGGGCAGGCCTAGGGTTTTGGTCACTGGGGCCTGCGAGGAGGGGTTCCCAACTTCAGGGACCCAAGATATACCACCTCTCCTCCTGACTTCTTACCTGTCTCTTTTTTCTTCCCCCATCCCAGGCAAGTCAGTGAAGATGGGCTGTAATAACAGGTACATCTGGGAGGGGTGGGCAAGGGCTGTGGCCAGGGATGGTTATGCAGAAACAAGGAAGAACTTGAGATTGGGTGGGGAAGAGTTTTGGGGTCTTCCATTCATCAGCCAAGGAGTTTGTCACCCATCCTGTGTTTTTAAATGATGGTCAAGTTGCCTGGAGAGGCACGTGTGGCCAAAGAGAGGCTGCAGAGATATTCCAGAGAAAGGTAGGATGAATCAAGAATGACACCAAAACCCCACCTCTGTCCCTATCACAGCCCAAATCCTGCCTTTGTCTTTTCAGAGTCAGCTGTGCCCACCACTGCCCTGGGACCGGTTGAGAAGCCTTCCCTGAGCTGCAGACCTTTGCCTCCAGCACTACCAGGCCCTCAGGCTGCAGGAAGTGCCAGGCTTCATGTGACGTTTGGGTGGGCATCGCCTCCTCCCACCCCATGCCTCCTCTTTCTAATAATAAAGCCAGTCTCAGAGATGGCTCCTTCCCTGGCCTGCCTCCACTGCCCTCAGCTCCTATAATCGCCATGACCCAGTGCTCCAAGTTGGAGTACAACACAGTCTGATCTCTTTTGCTTTTCGATTAATGGCTCAAGTGCCCATGCCTATTAAAGCAAGTTAGGGATCATCATCCATAGGCCTCTCCTCTCCTCTCCTCCCACCCCTGAATTGCCAAGATCACCTGGATGGAAGACTCAGCCTGTCTTCCAAGTGCCAGAAAGAGAGGAAACCAGGAATCTAAAGATCACAGGTTCAAAGCCATTGGGTCTGTTGGGTGCTGCTTGGGCATCTGCCCAGGCCCTGGATGCTGCTGTTGGAGCAGTCCTCCCAGAGCTGCTGTGGACAGACCTATAGCAGTTGGTGGCCACATTATGTGCGCTGCCATCTCTCCAAGTGTACCAGCATGCCAGGATGGGTGGTCTGGGTGCAGGCCTCAGCACACACTCTCTCCTGACCAAGCTCCTGCCCCTGGTGCTAAGCTCAGGCCACCCCCTTCTACCTCTGGGGCCAGGGGACCTCAGCTAAACCTACTCTCATCCATGTATGTCGGTGCTGGCTTGGTTAATCCGAGGGCCAGGGGCAGGGAGTGGACACTGAGGGTGGGCCCTTGTGACCATTTCCTCTAGCCCCTTGTCCATTCCTCCTGGCCTCCACCAAGGACAACTTCAGGCTGAGATGATGCCAGGCTGGCCCTCCCACCAGTGCCTGACTCCTCAATGCCTGTGGCCACCGTGAAGCACAGCACTCTCCCCTGGGCTCAGTTCTCCCTTCCCAACGAAGGCCTCCTGGAGGCTGGATGGGATGGTGTGGTCATGGCACCATCTAGTGTCCAGTTTCCTCATCTGGGTCTGCAGGCCTCTGAGAGGGTGGGGTGGGGAGCAGGGCCGGAGAACTGGCAGAAGAACCCAAGACGGCAGCAAGTTACCTGAGTTTAAAATAAATGGCGTGTGTACGGGGAACAAAAGCAGGGTAAGCCACCATTTCATTGAAAATTGAGCTCTCTGTCTTAATTCACTGCCTTTTTCCCTTCTCTTATCCCAGGCCAGTCAGTGAAGATGGGCTGTAATGACAGGTACTTTCAGGAGGGGCGGGCAAGGCCCTGAAGACCACCTACCCTTACAGAATGCAGAAGGCTTGAGCACAGAAAGTCCTTAGAGAGCAAAATAGACAATCCTCACTTTTCAGAATGTGCTCTGAATGTGGGCTCACTGATGACAAATAAAATGTGACAGGCCAAATCCCTAAATAGATTTCAGTATTTCCACACAGGAGATGGGACCCACACCTGGGCTGTTCATGATGTGGGAGGCGTGAACAGGAGTGGGGCAGGTCCAGCCAGGAAGCTTCCGGGAACTCCAGAAGCTTTTTGGATATTGCGTCAATGCAAAAAGAAAGAGGGTATACTCCAGGCCTGTGGCCCACCTGGGAAAGATAAGAGCAGTGGAGAGGAGAACACGTCTAGAATATTCTACATACAGGCCCTGACCCTGCTTACTCAGAGGGGGAATTCCAGCTGATCTGGAGGGGAAATGGTCCTGAGTGAGTCACTTCCCTCTCTGCCCCTGCTGCAAGCCCTCACTTCCATGAAATGAGACTCCATTGGGTCCCAGATTCTCTACCAAGAGAACCTGGGGTGCTATTCAAAACGTCGGAAACCTAGCATCCTCTCCAGACCTAATAGACGTCAATCTTGGGGTGGCCTGTGCAAGCTGATGCTTAACAAGCTCCCAGGAGACTCTGGAGAGCAGCCAGTGCTGAGAACCAGAGATGCTGGTTGCATTCTGAGGTCTGTGACCTGTTCCTGGTCCCTTCTGATCACTTTCCCTTCCCTTTCCATGAAGGTCACATGGACTGGGTGCTATTTCATTTCACTCTAGGATTTTCCACAATTCATACACAAATTGAGTCACAAAGAACAATCAAGCCTGAGAAGTGATTGGATGAATTACTCTTAATCTCACAACAGCAACCAAAATAGCCTTAGTCTGAGGGCATGCAATTCTCATTATTACCACCAGAGTGAGCATGTGTCTTACGACGAATCTTTTCCAAACCTGTTTTCGTCTCAATCTTGCTAAGGGCTGGGGGCCCTATGCAGCAAGGAGGGGTCTCTTGAATGATCTGCCAGGTACCCTGGTTTCCTGGGAAAGCCCTGAGCTCTTCTCATTTTGCTTGCATACCCTCAAGTGTATCGCCCTACTCTGGGGTAATTCGTGGCTGTGCAGTTATTGAGCCCTGACTCCTGGAATGCAGAGACCATATGAGATCGGCACACCTTCCCCAGTGCTCAGAGAACCATGAAGCCTCTAACCCCATGGTCTGAGTTAATCAACATCGTGAACAAGATCCTGAGAGGGGCGGAGACGTTAGGCAAGGACGTCTGTGCGTCCGTGCGTAGTTGCAAGGGAAAGAGGCTGGCCGCCTGACCCCAACCTCTAACCGCAGCCACAGAGATTCTGACTTAATCAGAACCTTGATGAGGGATTGGTGTTTTTTAAGCCTCCCCAGGTGAATTTAATGTAGAGCCAAAGTGGAAAGCCATTGGCCTTGTAAGTGAGCATGGCTGGGGGTGGAGGGCAAAAAGCATGGCAGGCAGGGGGCACAAATGTGAGGTGGACACTCAGAGGGCCCCTGGAAACTTGATCAGTCTGGGGAAAAGGACGGACAGCCCCCCTAGCCACCCCCTCCCGCCCCAGTAGCGTCCTAACCCCAGCTCCCTCTCCCTCCAGAGAGTGTTTTCTAAACATTGAAGGCACATGCTGGCTTTAAACACTAGGGCCACAGGGTTTTCTCTGAGCCTGCTGTGCCCTGGCCTTTCCTCACAGCATCCACGTGCAGGAGGAGCAGGCTCAAGGTCCAGGGTAGGGTAGGAGTATTAGCTAGTGAGCCCACCAGCTAGGCTCAACCCCTGTCCACTGCCCAATCTCACTGAGTCTCGGCATCCTCTATGGATGGGGAGCTCATATACATAGGGTGGTGAAGTCAGAGAATGCCCAGTGTGGTGTGACGGTGGGGGACAGCTGGCCCCCTCTCAGTTCTGACTGGCATTCCCCTGCTGAGTGGTCTGGGGCAGGGCCCTCTCTCCTCTGAGCTTGGTTTCCCCATCAGAGGAACAAGAGGCCTGGACTGGACGGACCCTAGCTTCTGCAGGCCCTGATCTCCTTTCCAGAGGGAGGGTACTCTTGTCAGGGGCCTCCAATTTTTGTAAACTTTGGGACCTTGGGGGAGACTCTCCAACAATCCCAAACTCTCCCTGGCTGAGCATCTGGGAGGCACCCAAAAAAATCCACCCTAAACATCTCTACTGGTCCCACCCCTGTCAAAGTGAGTGGGCTCCCTGGGCAGACAGTGGGTGGAAGTGGGAGGTGGGGAGCTGTGCTAAAGAGAGGCCCAGGGCAGAGAGTGGTGCTGCGTCTCCCCCAGGTCCTCTTCCTGCCCCTCCTCTCTCCAGGATAGGGGGCTGCAAGTGGAGAAATCAATCCCCTCCCTGTTGATCCCCGGCCCCAGGCAGCTGAGCTCTGAACTGCAATTCAGCAGGGCCTCTAGGGCAGTGGTGACCTGCTCCTCACCATGCACCCATTCTTATTGTCCACCTGAGAAATGCCTGGCCAGGGGGAGATCAGAGGCAAATGCCGTGGCCACCCAGGCCTGTCCCATCATTGCAGTGAGTCCCTGGCTGGTCAGATGGATCAGACCAGAGCCTCGGAGCCAGTGCCATGGCAGCTTCTGTCTAGGGCCTTGAGAAGGCAGTGCTGAGCCAGGGGCTGGACTAGGAGAGCCATAGGCGCAGAGTGACCCAGCCTTGGAAGAAATCCCTGCTCAGCCTCAGTGTCGCCTCCTAGGCTGTGGTGGCAGAAAGAGCCTCCCAGACTGGGAACACTTTACCTTGTGTGCAGGTGAGTGAATGAGGGCGTGGGAAGAAATCTTATTTAGAATTGGGAAACTTGGTGCCCAGAGCTTCAGCCCGACAGACACTAGGGCTAAGGAGGTGACAAGAGGAGATCAGGGTAAGGGGTTTTCCCCAGGTGGGGATGGGCCTCATGCTCAGAAGGCTCTGGAACAACAAACTGCATCAGGTGGCAGCTCCCCACGATCAAATCTGACAGTTATTTCTGTCCTGTTGGGCTACCTGCTCTGACCTGGGTGACCTCCCACAGTCCTCCCCGCAACCTGAAAGGCCCTCAGACACTCCTGGCTGCTGTTGAACTCTAGGGCTCTAAACTTGGTTCCCTTTTCAAGAAACTCTCTTGAAAAGGCCTGTCACTTCCCTGAAGGGCTTCCTTATCACCAAGAGGAATTCCCCAGGTGAGCACAGCTGGAGAAACAGCAGAAGAAGGGAAGTTCCAAGCTGGGCAGCAATTCATGACCCCGGAATGTCACCTGCAGCTCACCACAACTGGTGGGAGAAGGTGGAAAACTGGCCTCAATGCCAGCTTTGCCCTTAGGTTGCTGTGTGACCTTGAGAAAGCCATAATCTGTCTCTGTCTGGACTTGGCTTTGGGAAAAGCATACACAAGGTAAAAATTCTAGGCATCGGCTTCAAAGTCAAGGGGCTCAGGAAAAGGGGTAGTAAATAGGGAGTTATAGCTGATCCCCTTGTTCCCTCCTACCCCCAAGAAAGCTGGACTCAGGGAAAGCTGGGTGCATGTGCATGTGCATGTGACACACATGCATGTGTGCACTTGCACCCCCCCAAAATACACATTTGTTTTCCCCCAGTAGTTAAAACAGAGGCGCTCAGCAAGTGATGAAGGCAGACAAAAAGACACTTGACAAAGCAAAGGAGATGAGGCTGGCTTGGCCCAGAGCCAGGAGCATGCTGAATTCTCTCGTCTTTGTTTCCTGAAAGGCCTATCAATCAGTAACAGAGTTGTGCCAAACCCAGCCTGCATGGGCGGGAGCCCAGTGTCCTCTGTTCTGAGGTAAATAACATTTCAGGTCTCACATGCAGGGACCACTGGCTCCCCACACGGTTAATATCATCAGGGAGCAGTCTCAGCCACCGGTGCATGAGCGAGAAGGGCCCGGTTGGGACTCCGCTGGCTACTCCCAGACCCCTCCTGACCCACATTTTCCTGATTCTGACCGTCCCTTTCTGTCTGTCTGCCCCAGCGCTTGCCAGCTATGTAAAGGTAGGGGGTGCATCTGACGGTTTCCTCCCAATCCTGGGTGCCAAGCCCTGGCACATAGTACTTGCTCAATAAGTGCTTGTTGAATGAGCACACAACTGGCCGACCAGAGGAATGAATGAGTGATGAGTGATTACCCACGGCTGCACCCACTGCCTCCTGCCCCCTGAGGGGCAAGGATGGCTGTTGGATACTAGCTTGGATGGGTGACTGGGGTGGTGAGGTGTGTGCTCATGTCGGGTGCGGCCCCGGGGGCCAGTCTTGTAACAGCCGGCACGTCTTCCTCGGCATTAGGTCATGGGCATGGAACCAGCCAGCCTGGATTTGAGCCTTGGCTTGGACCATGATTAACAATGTGACTGTGGACAGGTCTCCCCTGAGCCTCAATTTCCCCAAATGGAGAAACAGGTTCTAACTTGTGGAGGTTCCTTGCTTGGGCCCAGCTCCTGATGACCAGTGCCTATTGTGGTTATTGCCTCTAAGGCTCTTTCAGTGCTAACACTTGCTGCCCCATTTACTGAAACCCCTTCAGCCACCCCAGCCCTTTCTCCTAATGCTTTAATGTTTACAAAATTCTGTATAGTGCCATCTTCTCAGGACACTGTTCAAGGAGGCCCAAGAGGCAGAGGCCCACTGAGTCCACCCTCAGACTGACCAGGTCCCAAGGAGAGGCTGGTGCAACCACAGGACCCAGCCCCAGATGCTCCTTAGCACCATTTGAGCCCTGATGTGGATTTGGCTTGGCCCATCCTTGGGGTGGTCTCACCCCTGTGCCCTCTGCCAGCTCCACTGTGAGCTCCCCAGTTCCCATGAGACCAGCAGAGAATGGTCTATGGCTACTGTGCTGAGGCCAGGGAGGGTATGTGATTAAAAATGTCTTGATTATAGGGTTCCTCTTTGTGTGTGCTCTGTGTGAGAGTGTATATGTATGTGAGAATGTGTACACATGTATATATATATATGTGTGGTGTGTGTACATGTGAGTTTGTGTGTGTTGCTAGTGATGTTGGAACTGGGGAAGAGCAGAGCAGACCAGGAAGCAGAAAGGGACGGAGAGAAAGGTGCAAGAGGGTGGCCCCAGCATCTGGAGACCTGAGTAATGGTCTGGCTCAACTCCGCCTCCTTGCTGGCTCTTCTCTGGACCTTGGGCCCCTCAGCTGAGACTGAGGGCCTTGTTCGTCATTTCTGGTAGTTTTTAGAGGCGGACATGGACACAGCTGGGTTAGGGCGTGACATGGCTTGGGTGAAAGGTGGGGCCACTGTAGTGGGGAATCTGAGCTGTGTTGTGTAGTTACAGCAGCCCATGGCCCTAGGGGAGGCAGGTAACCAGATTCCCTGTGTAGACACCTGGGAAAGGAGGTGTGGCAGGATATGGGGGAAACTACTGGCAGTGGGAAGGCAGCGGGATGGCCCCGAAGAGAGCGGAGCCACATCCCAGGGGCCAAGCAGAGTGAGGGGGAGGCGCTTCCCAAAGTGCTGGCTCCAGGGAGAGTAGCTGCTGATATTCTGCCCCAGGGATGGGACCCGCCCACCAACCTTGCAGCTCTGCACTGAGCCCCTTCTCCAACCGAGGCAGGATTGCTCTTCATCCTGAGGTCTCCGGGCAAACTCTTGTTACCCCTCCCCGATTGAAGGCGATCCCTGCCAGTTTGGGAAGACTCACTCTCTTCTAGACCTGATATGTTTCCTCTTCTCAAACCAGGCAGTGAAAATGAAGTGAAGCAGGAAAGCGCAGCGGAGGAAGCACTGCTGGAGGGCTGCGGGGTGTCAAACAGACTTGGGTTTGAAGCTTGGCTCTGCCACTGACTAGCTGGGCAGCAATGGGCAAGTCCCTAGTGTCTCTGAACCTGCTTCCTCATCTAAAATGGGGATTAAAAAGATTAAATGAGATCATGTGTGTAAATAAGATATGTAAGCCATAAAGTGCTACAAAAATACAAAGTGGGTTTTAATTGAGGAATGAAGCAATATGAACAAGGTTTCCACTGAGTTGGGTGATTACATGCATTTTCAGTCATTTGTTCAGCAAAATATCAAATTAATATTTGATATTTAATATCAAATTAATAGATCTTCCAGTCTAATGTTTCTCAAATGCCAGTCCCAAGACCCATGCTAAGCTGCTTACAACCAAACTACTAGGGAAATGTAGAATACAGATTTTTGATTGTGTAGCCTAGAATCTCTCTCTGTTTGTTTTCTCTGTCTTCCTATCCCCATGAACATGTGTGTGCATGCACAGTTCTATAGTTGGGTTTGGAAGCCATTGATCTAGTTTGAACCCTTGCTGAAGAGTGGAATCTGAGCCCTGGACAGCGGAGATGCTCTCAGAGGACAGCCTATCACATGCCAGGGGCTTTGGGAACACCTGGACCATTTACACTTTTCCACTGGGTAGAGGACAGCCAATCACAGGTCTCCTCTCAAAGGTTTGGCCTCTGAGGCTGTGTCTCACCAGAATATGGAAGCAGAAAACTTGAGGTGGTCTATCATTTAGTGGCTGCATAACCTTTAGCAAGTCACTTGTTTTTTGAAGCCTCAATTTCTGCACTTGTAAAATGGGGACATTGATGATTCCCTCGCTGTGGAGTCTTTATTTGAGCATCTATGAAAGCTGCACAACTCCACTTTTTAACTCTGGGTAGAGCCAGACCCTGCTGACTTTTCTAAAAAGAAATCCCACAGGCTGAACTTTCTTCTACTTCCCCCAAGTCCAGCTGGATCCAATATGGAAGATAATCCTCTTAATGAACAAGCTCCTCCCTAAGGAGTAGTTTGGGTTCCAAGGTTTCCAGGGCTAGTCTTTGGACGACACCTGCTGGCCACGGCTGGTACTGCATCCTCCTCCCGTCAACGCAGAGTGAACTTGCCATCTCGTTGGACATTCACAGCCACATTGCTAGTAGGTGTTATGCTCCCATTTTACAGATGAAGAAAGTGAGACACAATCTGTCCAGTTCATGAGCAGTACAGTGAATCTCTGCCTCCAGGTGCTTTGACTCCACCTCCTACATATCTCTTGCTCTTAGACTGGTGGGGTGGAGAGTCATTCTCTCCTAGGCAGAGGAGAATACCCTAAATCAATCTGAAATAGGAACTGGAGTTAGGGGTATGGCCAGAATTGGAGTCCAGGTCCAGGCTGGTCGAGAAAGGCCTGTTATCTTTGCGGCAACAACCCTACCAGGCAGAAGACACCACATCCAGTTGTTCCTGGTCTCCAGAGGAGCCAGACTGAGGGCAGGGGCTTTAGCTGAAGCAAGACACACTGAGGAGGCCCAGAGAGGCCTTTTGCCCAAGCTGTGAGGTGAGAGCTTCAGAAAGTGAGCTGATTGTGTCTGTGCCCCATGGAGCATAGGCTCAGCTCTTTTGGGTGGTGGCTAGCCTGAAGTCCGGTGTATATAGAGGGGGTGGTGTACCTGGCCTAAGCTACTTCTCAGTCAGGACAGTAAAAAGGGTAGTGATTGAGAATGAGAATTCAGCCTTATCTTTTAGAGATGCACACTAAAAAACTACAGATAAAATTATATAATGCATGAGATTTGCTTTAAAAAAAAAAACCGTGGTGATGCAGAGTGGAAGAAGTACAAGAATGGAGATGAAACAAGATTGGCCTCAAGTCAACAGTTGTTGCAGCTGGAAAATGGGTGTGTGGCAATCCTTTATACTCTTTTCTCTACTTTTGATATGTCTGAAATTTTCCATATTAAAGCCTTTCGAAAACTGTGACAGCAGAAACACTACCATCACCACCAATCACAATAAAAAATGAAGACTCTGAAAGTCAGACTGCGCAGCTCAAAGCTTGATCATCTGATGCTTACTAGCTGTGTGAACTGGACAAGTTATTTAATTTCTCTATGCCTCAGTTTCATTATCTGTAAAGTGGCAATAATTATACTGGTCTTGAGGGCTGAGATTCTGCAACTAAAGTTTATAGCATAGTGCTGGGCCCATAGCAAGTGCTCAGTTATAATCACTATTATTAGGAGTTCATGGCTCAGTTACAATTTTCCAAAAACAAACAAACAAACAAACAAACAAACAACAACAACAACAAAAAGCAGCTACTTGGGCTGATTCAGACAAACAAGTGGGCAATGCAGTTCAGCTGCAAGGTTCTAACAGCTAGATGAGACTTAGAAGACACAGTGTTGAGCAGCTTCCATGCGCATGGATGTCTCAGATGGGTAGATGTTCACCATGGAGCCAGGCTTTCCTAAAACCCAGAAGGAGGGCCCTTCTCTTGATACCTGGAATGTCCTTTTCCCTCTTGCTCTGCCAATGCAGGGTCTGCCTGTCACATAAGCCCAGGTACACCCTGCCTTGGGTTTTTCTGACCACACTTTTCTTTGAGCTTAAGCAGCTCTCTCCAAAGGCTCATGAAATCTCAGCCCTAGGTGAAACCTTAAAAGTCATTTAACCCCACCATCATTGTAGCTTCATTTGACAGATACTTACTGAGGGCTTACCTTTGGCCTGGCACCTTCCTGGCTTCCGAGGATGGAATGGTGAGCAGGGCATACCCAGCCGGTAGGCCAGAGACACAGGACAACACAACGTGTGCCATGAATGCCACAGAGGATGGAGCGCAGGCATGGGCAGCCAAGAGCCCTGAATCTAAGCCATGCTGTTGACCCTTGGGCCTTGCGACCTGGGACGTTCTTTGCCTGGCCACTGTTCCTCCTCTGTGACACATGGTACTTATGGTTGATGCCCGCCAGGTTTCTTCCCACTCTGGCCTTTTGACTCAGCAGAAGGACCTCCCTCTCTTGTTCTTTGTCTGTCTCTTTCACCACTGAGAGCAAGACCTTCAGGGCAGGTACACTATGGTAGATTTTCTGGGAACATGGGAACGCTGGTCACAAATTTGCTGAAAGAATGCAAAAAACCAACATGTGCTTTCTTGGAGTGGAGTGTGGCTAGTGGCTAGTGAAAGGACCAAGTTTAAGCCCTGGGGAAGTAGGACATGGATCCCCAGATGCCTCACACTGTATCTACCACTTGGAGGTTCCAGGTGCCCATTAGAATTTTAAAGGCTCTGGAAAGTCCTGCAGGAAAAGAAACTTATTACCTTTGGTTATTCCAGTGTTTTCCAGATCTATTTGAGCATGCATCAGTTTTTGCCTATCACTTAGTTCCTCCTTCTCATGAAACACTTGGGAAATGCAGTATTTTTTTATTATTATTATTTTTTGCCTTTTTAGCTGGGTTTGTTTAAAATAAGATCATGTTTGGTAAAGTACTAAGCTTTCAGTGCCGTTGTGGACTAAAATTGGGAACTCTGCTCCTCACTCCTGCATTCTCAGCTGAGGACTTCGGAGGTCATACAGTCTTCCCTGGAGTGTGTAAGTGGCACCATTTTGAACCCAGGAAAAAAGTATTTCATCTCCCAGCCTTCAGTAAACAATGTGTTGAATCACGCTCCCTTCCCCAATAATCCACCTCGGGATCAAGGGCTGAGGAGGCCAGCTCTGCAGTCAATCGCAGGAAGAAGGCCCATCTTTTTGGAATGTCAGCCCCAAAAGCCAATAAAGTCTTGGGCAACAGTAAGAGAAGGTCAGATACCTATGAAGGGGTGATAGTTTCTGTCCTTGGGGCTGCTCAGACCTCATCTGGAGTGTTGGGTCCATTCTGTTTCTAAGAAAGATGTTGTTAAAGTTGAGAATGTGTGAAAAGGAAACCAGCAGAGTGAAGGGTCTGGAAACTATGTCAGAAAAGATGTTGAAGGAACTGGGATATTTAGCCTGGCAAATGGATGGCCTGGGGCCTGTGTTGGCTGTTCTCAAATACTGGGAAAGCTGTCATCTGGCAGAGATTGGGCACATCCTATGAACTCCAAAGGGCTAAGGCAGATGGGGTTCAATAAAGGAAAGAGTGTACATGATCATAGACAATAAAATTAGTATGAACTTCTGAGTGGGTAGGGAGCCCTTGTCCTTGAAAGCACTTTAACCAGAGATTGTATTAGCACCTGTCTGATGGTGTAGGCAGAGCCTGTGGGTGCAAGATTAGTTGGTGACGTGGGCTCTGGGTACCGCTGGCCCCCTGGCCAAGTGGAGCTGCTAATATCCCCCTCTGTCCCCACACCTTCTTGTTTACCTTCACTGTCCCAAACAGCATTCCACCTATTGCTGTGACACTCTGGCTCTGTGAATTTGAGCTTCAGCAGGCATGCTCACTGCTCAGAGTGACTAGAGAGCTTACTGGTGTCTTCCATGACTCCTGGACTTTGGGGAGCATCTAGTCCTCCATGCTAGTGGCCCCCATCATGGTGACGGGAGGGATGTTGTCACACAGAGAGGGTATAGAGGGGATTAGGGCCACATTAGCTGTCTTCTATCCCTGAGATCTTTGAGTTGGTGGACTGATAGATTGGGCCCATGGTGAAAAGGCCAGATTTCCTAGGAAGAGGACTTTTATCATCCATGTCAAGGCCACTACTGCAGGCCCAGGCTTTGACTTCCACTTCATGGTGCAGGGCTCTCTTTAGGGAGCTATGACATTTTAAAATAACTTCTGTGTGCTTAGCACTGTACAGGCATATAAGTTATACATTGACTTACATTTCTGAGGCAAAGGACTGTGGTGGGAAATGGCCAGGGCTCGAATCCAGAAAACCTGGTTCTGGGCCCACCTTGGCCACCACGTGTGACTCGAGGCAAGTTCATGGGTGGATTCAGCTTTTGTAGGACTCGAAGCTTAGACCATTTGGAGGGAACTCTTTAAGGAAAACAGTATAAAATTATGAGTTAAAATTAGGTACAAATGTGATTATTTGTTTAGGATGAAAAGAAGAAATTGCAACAAATTCTAAATCTTGAAAAAACTCACAAATACCACAAATGTCACAAATGCTGGACAGGTAACATATTTGTGTTAACTAACTTCTGACACACCTCTGTAATTTTTTTTTTACATTACTTCTGCTCACAATTTTACACAGACTAGCTTTTGGCTCCATACATTTTGAAGCTGGGTTTTCCTCCGCTATACACACACCTCTGGTGTAGGCACCTCAGGCCATGATCACATTGTGTAATACAACTTCTGGTCCTGCAACATGTGTCACAAAGCCAAGTGAGTCAGCCCAGTGGGAGCTAGTATTCATGCATGCCAACCCTACACTGAGACAGCTACATAATAGTGCCTGTGAATTACATACATCGATCTCCCTGCTCCCAGGTCAAATGGAGCCATCACTCACTTTGCGGGGGTCTTGAGTCAGACCCCCAAATGCACAGCAGACACACGGGAGTAAGAAGGAGGAGCAGTTTTAATCAACTGCAGTTAAACCATAGCATTCTACCAGATTACCAATAATACCTGACCATGTGAACACACTGCTGGGCTCCACAGTCCCTGAAGCTTAAGCTGTATTAACTAACTTCATGTAGATCCGCCCTGCGCACATCGCATACTTCTCAGCTTCAGTTTCTTCATCTGTATAACAAAACAATTCCAGCCTGATCTATTTTTGGTGAGGATCAGAAATTAAAGAAAATATGAAGCCTTTGGATCCCAAAAGCTCTGTGTGACGATGACAACAATGAAGATGATGGCACCAACTGAGCAGGTATCTGCCAAGACTTCAGCTTTAGGGTCACCATTCCTGCAGGCTCCGATGTCCTCCAAGTACTCACACTTCCAGGCCAGAAACTCTAATGTGAGAACTGCAAAGCTTAAGGCTTTGATTACAGTTAAATGACATACCTCTGGAAAGCATGACCTGTAAAGTTGTAATCAGGTATTTGCATCCCTGTAAGAATGAGCCCGTCCAGTCATTAAATCAACATTTAATGAATGCCCTTAGTGCAAGGACGACCATGCTAGGCTCCACAGGTACAAACAGAAAGAGTTAGGAACCTAGTGCCTAGAAAAGGAGATGAGTAGATGTGTATGTAAATAAATAGCCACAGTGCAAAACAAAGGGATGAGAGCCAAAGGCCAAGTTGATGTCCAGGGCAGGCAGATCCCCTTGGAGGGCTGGTCAGGGATGGTTCGGGAAAGCTGTAGGTGCCTGACTAGCCCTGCTGCATGGAAAGGCTTACACAGGTAGAGAAGGGTACTGTGCACTTGAAAAAGGAGTGACAACCAGCATGGAATCTTTCCAGATAGAAGATACTTCACTGCAATTTGAAGAACACATTTGCGAGTGTCTCATGAGTCAGAAAAACTGCAGGATAACTTGAGAAGCCAGCAAAGTTAGCTCCCACTCAAGGAATTTTTTCTCTCTCTTTGTTTCGATTCCCCCCACCTGCCCCGGCCCAGGGAGCTTCAGCTCCACAGAATTCAGACTTCACAGAACCTCTCTGGGTTGGCTTTTCAGCCAATTTCAGAGTTATGTGCTGAGAGAGAACAGTAGGAGAGAGGCCATGTTATTGAGAGGACTTCAGCCTCCCTAGGTGCTTTCCCAGCCGCAGCTCAACCCTGCTGAGATGGTGGCCTGAGACCTCATCTGTGGGGGAGGAGCCTCAGGGCTTCGAGTCCTTTGTGCCAGTGAACTTAGAACCATGATGTAACAATCCAAAATTTTGAGAGGATAAGCAATGAAACATGCCTAGCTACCCTCTGGGCTAAGCGTGTAGAATTTTGGTTTAAGGAGCGCTTGGGTAATTTAATGGCACATACTATTCTTTTAGATAGGCACCATAGTCTGTGAATTGCAATGATTCATCCTATCTCAAGAAGATGGAAGTATTTTAGATATATGTGCATGTATCTGATTCAAAATCTGTTTTATTTTGTGTGAGTTTTTTGTGTCTGCTTCTGGGTATCTGTGCATGAAAATTTGTATTCTATTTCTTTGTCTGCATTACAGAACATGCATAGGTTTGTGGGGATGCACACACACACACAAACACGCCCTACATGAGGTAAGACATGAACATATTTGTGCTCACTTCATCTCCAGGAAGGGGCTTTGATCATTCTAGCTCGCTCTCTCATTTTACTGGCGAGGAAACTGAGGCCCTGAAAGGTAAAGTGACTTGTCCAAGATCACACAGTTGGTTAAGGTGGCAAAGGTGAGACTGGAATCCAGGGTATCTGCTTTGTAGTCCAGGACTCTTTCTATAACATTAAAATAAATTACAAATTGATTAAAAAAAAAAAAAGACAGGGAAATCTTTTTTTTCTCCCCCAATCAATGAATAAGTACTAAGAAGGTCAATCCCGAATTAGCTATATAACCCCAAATGTTAAGTTTTCAACACTGACCTGGTTCAGTATTGATTTCTTTTATGAAAACCATATTTATATTGAAGTTGTTAAAAGAATTTCAGAGCACGTGTGAAGGCTTTGCTAAAATAATCTCATGCCTTTGTTTTTGAAGAAAAGTATCTAAAATATAGAAGCTGTTGTTTGAGTTAAACAATAAAAAACATCTGTTGTTTCTCATGATGGCTCTAGTCCTAATATAACATGGCAAAATAATACCCCCAAATATCCATGATTAACCTGAATTGGAGAGGGTTCACTCCCAGGGCCTTCATAGTGCCGCTTCAACTGACATTAGTAACACACACACACCAGCTACATCATCATCCAGCTTTCTGATGCAATAAAATATTGAAATTAATCAGTTTTTAAATGGATGGTGTGTCCTTCCTAGAAATGAATCCCACAAATTTGAGGCTTTTTAAAAACAGTGTTAGGACGTGTACGTAGGTGCCAATGCAGAATTTTTGGATTGTATTCAAATTGCATTCGAGTGCAGGTGTGCCTGTCATTAAGTGTTTATGTTTACCTGTACACATGACTGTTTGCCTGGCAACTGTGTTTGTTCTCACTTTGGTGTGCATATATTTGTGAGTGGGTGTGAGGGCTTCCATCCAATTTGGGACTGTGAAGAAATTGTCCCTTTTATCAAAATAAAAATGATACCCCCTCCCAAATGTCAGCTGTGGGAGGAGAGTGGCAGGGTTCAGGGTGGGCATGGGTGAAATGAGCCCACTCTCTTCCTCCAAGGTCCACTTTCCTTCCAGGTTCCCACGCTAGGATTCTTGCTGACTCTGCCAAGTTAGTTTTCCTTGTAAACGCCAGTTAAAAGAGAACTTCTGAACAGCCAGACTGTCATTTTCAAAGAAATTTTTCTACACACTAAGGAGGGACAAAATCTAGAAAATGGAAAATACAAAATATGTAAGGACTGTCTGTTTTAGGTCCTTCCCTTGCTGGTGATCTCCCTATGCTCTCTCAGCTTCAAGCATGCCTTCCTTCCCTGTTTCTATGGCTTCTTGCCTGAACTGCCAACTCTTTAGCTCTGGCCTTGCTACAGCATGGAGTGTGGGCTGTCATCCCAACATCCTCTCAGTAGAGACATTTCTACCCTCTTCCCTACAGGTCAAGTCCTTTGAGCAAAGCCAGGAACACTAGTGGTACATTCACCTGTGCTTACAATGTACCAGCTTTTGGTCTTGTCTTATTTAATCCTCACAACAGCTCTCAGGGTAGATGCTGGGGCTGTCCTCACTTTACAAGTGAGGGAACCAGGGCTTGGCACTCATAAATGCCCTGAGAGTACATAGCTAGTAAGTGGCAGTTTGACTGAGATCTCTGCTCTGTCTGACTCCAAATCCATGCCATTATAAAGGCTCCCTGTGCTAGAGAGAGTCCCTGAGTCTGCCTTTCGCACATGCCCATGCCCTGTTCCCACACACACACACCTCTTCAGGGAATAGCCAGTCCGCAGTCACTGACATCATGAATGACTTGACCCTTCAGGTAACACTTAGCCCATATACTCAGTGTTGTGGTCCTTAAAGGCTCGCAGGTGTAACCAGCATAAGAGGGACACTGAGGTTGTAGAATGTACTTCAGGGAATAAAGAAGGGTCCTCCTCTACTTCCAGTATGTGGGGCACAAGCAGCTGGGCTGATACCCCTAGGCCTGCTCAAGACCGTCCCGAGCAGACAGTAGCCCCTTTCATCCTGTCTGACTTAGCAGTTTATTTTAGGCATGGCCTCACCAGGTGCTCTGTGTCAGTAGGCTTAGTTTTAAATAACTGGCTTCCTCTCAGTGACAGTCTTCTCCTTTAGAAGGGAAGGGACATGAGGGAAGAGTGAGCCCAGGACACTGGGGATGGTGAGGGAAGGGAGCTAAGCCAAAAGACTGCCAACTTCTGGGCTCTGTCACTGCCTGCATGGCCCAGGGCAGGTACATCACTTCCTCACTCTGGGCCTCAGTTTCCTCAACTGTAAAGCAGAGTGTTAGGCTGGGTCATCTCAAATACCTGTTGCCCTCTGCCCCATATCTCTGTTCTATGCCTGGGTTTACAGAGGACAAAACAGCTAGTGAAAAAGCATCCTCTTCAAAGTGGTGACTTAGCATCACGAAACAGAGCAAGCAGCTAGCTCAACCCCGGAGCCAAAACACCTAGGTCCTAGTCCTGCTTGTGATACAAACTGGGTGACCTTGTACAAGCTAAACCACAATTTTCTCATCTGTTTTAAAAAGGGGTGATGAAGCTTCAAAATATATTGTGAGGATTACAGGAAGCGACTGCAGGTGGGTGCCCTTTTAAACTCTTAAAGCACTATGCAAAAGGAGCAAATGAGCTGGAAGTTCCTCAAAAGTTAAAAATATACACCATATGATCCAGCAATTCCATCTCTTGGTATATACCCCAAAGCATTGAAGGCAGGGTCTCGAAGGAAGAGATATTTGTACATCCATGTTCATAGCAACATTATTTACAACAACCAAAAAGTCGAAATAAGTGTCCATTCACAAATGAATAAAGAAAATGTGGCCCATATATACAATGGAATATTATCAGCTATGAAAAGGAATGAAATTCTGACACATGTTACAACATGGTTGAACCCTGAAGGCATTATGCTAACTGAAATAAACCAGACACAAAGGGACAAATATTGTATGATTCCACTTATATGGGGTACCTAGAATAGACAAATTAATAGAGACAGAAAAGTAGATTAAAGGTTAACAGAGGTTGGCAGGGAGTGGGGAATGGGGGGGGGGGTTCCAGTTCAATGGGTACAGAGTTTCTGTTTGGATGATGAAAAAGTTCTGGAAAGGGATAGTTGTGATGGTTCCACAACATTATAAATGTACTAAATGCTGCTGAGAAGTATACTTGAAAACAGTTAAAATGGTAAATTTTATGTTACGTTTTAATATATTTAAAAAAGTAAAAGCACGCTTTAAAATTTTTAATTAAAATTTCTAGGGATATCTTGGCAAAACCTGGGAATGAGGAGTCTAGTTCTCCCATCTGATCTTGAGCAAGACATTTTGGGGAAGTAAATTTTTTTCTTCTGTTTAACGGAGCTAAACAGAGCCCTCTCAGCCTTCCTTCCTCCTTCAAGCTCCCTTCTCCCTGCATACCTCAGAGAACCAGGTCAAAGTGTGCCCAGCCAAACAGCCAGGGCACATCAATGTGGCCTCCAACACTCTTTATGAGAGGAGGTCCAGTCCTGGCTGATTCCATTCTCAGGGCTGCTGTGGACCCCTTCCCTGGATCCCGCATGGGCCCTTACTTTGGAATTATGGCATAAGGGCTTTTGAACCATATCAACTTTTTCGCAGCTCACCTGACACGGTCAGCTTTTGTCTCAGTGCCTAACTTGGTGTCTGGCACACAGCAGTTGCTCAACATTCATTTTACCACTGAGAAGGTACCCTAGCTCAAGCCCTGTTCAATTCCATGATAACTTTATGCAGGTTTGTATAAGGAAGAAGCCAATTTTTCCTGGATGAGAAAGCTGGGGGAGGAGGGAAGGATAGGTGAAGATACAGGAGGAAGATACACCAGGTACAGCAGACATTGATTTATTTATTGCAGATCATGTCTAAATTATCCCAGTGTGCCAAGCGCTGAGGAAAATTCCGACAGTATTGGGGCAGGATGGATTCAGCTGGGGCTCCCTAGGAGGCTGACTTGCAGAAGTAATTAGGGGTTGGAAGGGCATGCAGCTTTGAGCTTTGAGGTGGGGATAGCATGAAGAGGCACTAAAGAATCTTAGTCTGGATTTTATTCAGAGCATCCACGCTCCCTCACCCAAGGGGGTAAACTGAGCCCGAAAAGGGCAGGAAGCATTCTCCTTGGGTGGCTGAGCCAGGAGACACTGGGTGTCCTTGGCCTGAGCATGGCGGGCTCTTGGCACACATATGACACGTGTCTGTATGCGACCAAAGGCTCGGAGCCAGTGGGTGGCAGGGACCCCTGGCCTCCCAGACGGCGAACCCCAGTCAGGGTCATATGGTACCGACCCCCGTCCCTGTGCCTGAGCTTGTGGGGCTGGGGGCTGTCTGGGCTCGGGGCTTGCGCGGCGCTCGCCTCCCGGGGTGCCGCGGGGGGGCGGGGAGAGCGGCCGCCTAGCCCAGCCCTGCCGATGACAGGAGCTAGGGAGCGGAGGAGGGAGGAGCCGCTGCCGCCGAGCGCTCGGCTGAGGAGCAGAGAGAGCGGGCGCGGAGTGCGGGCGGCTGCGAGCGCGCTGAGCGGGGGAGAGGCGCTGCCGCACGGCCGGCCACAGGACCACCTCCCCGGAGAATAGGGCCTCTTTATGGCATGTGGCTGGTAACTTTCCTCCTGCTCCTGGACTCTTTACACAAAGGTGAGACCCTCGCGGGCGGCAGGGTGGAGGAGGCGGCCTGCGGGGGAGCGCGCGGCTGGCGCCCAGGCGGGGTGCCAGGCTGGCTCCAGGTGTCCGGGGGACCAGCCCCGGTGCCTGGCCCCGGGTGGGGCACAGCAGGGACCGGGCAAGCACCCGGAGAGAGGCCAGGTGAGAGTCCGCCCTGGCCCGCTCCGCCAGCCACCCGTGCCTACCGTTTTGGGGCAAGCGGATGTCGGGGTGATGGTGCACGAGCCCCTCATCTCCCAGCTTCTTGTCGGGCCGCAGTTCTGCCCCCGGACCCATCCTCCAGCCCTTGCCCGCCTCCTGCGCTTGGTGGCACTGGGACCCCGGGGTGCCCTCCGAGTCGAGGGGTCCTCAGGCCATGAGTGTTCACCTGGGAGTCCTCGCTTAACCGGGCCTCCGACTCGGCGGTTTACGCCTTCTCAGCCACTGTGCGCCCCTCCGCCGCCCCAGACCCCAACGCCGCACCGCATGGAGCTCATTCACGCCTTGGCTAGAGCAGGGCGGGAAAAGGTGGGGGTCCCGAGAGCTGGGATCCCTCGGATAGCAAGTTTGTTCTCCAAACCCAGAGGTCGCCTTCCGTTAACCTCACCTCACCCCACCCCCTGCCCCCGGCACTAGCCCCGGCTTCGCTGTGCCGCCTTGGCCACCTCCGGCTGTGCGCCGCAAGGTGCGAGATTCTCCGCTTTGGCGCCTCGTCATGGGGACAGGTCTTCGGTCGCGGGTGGGGGCGTGTCGCTTTCCCCAGAAAGAAGGCGTTGCTAGGGGTGGGTCCAGGTGTCCGGCATGTCCAGACCTGCTGCTGGGGCGCTGCGTACCTGATCCTCGAAGTAGCCGAGACTGGGAGTTGGAAGGGGGCAGATATTTCCGACCACAGTCACCCAGACACCAAGTCAAAGTCAGGCAGTCCCTGGCGGTCGGGCTTTCAGGCTATCGCCGAGGACGTGCTCGGCGAGCGCAGATGGCGGGAGATGAGGCGGCCGAACTCCGCGCCCTTGCGCGGCGGAGCACACACGCTCGTACAAGCTCAGCTTTACCAGTTCAGCCCTCTAACTTTTCTCCTTCGCTCCCAGGGGTTGGCTTCTGCCCCTTTGCCCAGGTGGTGGCCGGGTTGGAGCTGCAACTCTTGACCCCAGGCGGTGGGGGAAGGGCAATCCAGCAGAGGGTTGGCGCTTCCGGAGGGGTCCTGTCCTTCAGTGCCTACGCCCCAGGGGTCTGGAATCTGCAACCTGCCGGAGCCGACTGCAGTATCTCGTGGCTTTGGGGGAGGAGGGTGCCCCTTATTTTATTTGTAAATACCTCCCAGTCAAAGCCAGACTGAAGGCCAAGATTTTGCTGGGGCTTGCCTAGAGATCGGGTAGGAGGCGGAGGGTGGGGAGTGGGGGGTGGGGGGTGGGAGGATGGCTTCTGAATAGCAGACAAAGTAGGTGAGTTTCTCAGACCCGGTGGGGCCACTGGGTGACACACCAAATCTGGTGTAGGTTGAATAACCCTCGCCCCACCCCCTCACACAGCACCCTCTCATCCCACTTTAGCGGAGCAAGAAACCTGCCTGGCTTCAACAACCGGCCCACCCCCCCTCCAGCACACACAAACCAAGTCTCCCTCTCCCCAGGCTCTTCCTGCCTCCCTCTGCCCCGCAGGCTGGCTCGGCTTGCAGCTTTAATTACATTAATATTAAAAATACATAAGGTGAGGAGCGGCAGCTTTCTCACTAGTTCTCTTTCCACCCTCCCCACCCCAAGTCTTTTCCATTTTTGTCCGGAGAGAAAGCACAGGCAAGAGCTGCGGCCACACTCTTGCACAGCTTTGTCCTCAACCTCCACCCACACCCCCTTTCTGGAGAACCTCTTTCAGATAAGCCCATTCCTCAGGAGTGGAGGTCCCCTAGCAAATATACCTGAAGGACTCTCCCCTCCTCTTTCCAGAAGCTGGGCATTAATAAATGAAGCTCAAGCTATTTGATAGGGAGGGAGCAGATGGAGGTGGGGGTGGAGAAAGGCCCAAAAAGCGACAGGAGAGCTTGAGGGGCAAAATCTTTTCCAACTTGAGAAGGAAGTTGCCACTGACCTTGGGCCTGCAGGTGCCAGGTGAGGCAGCACCTAAGTGGCCTTTTGGTCTGCAGAGCCCTGGCGCCTCTGCCATTCAGCGGCTCCAGCATCTGTGCTGGGCGCCAAGGCGACTCGCCAGACAGGCCTTTCTTTTCCTTCGTGTTTTAATTGGGTCTTAGGTGCCAGGCTGGTCCCTGGGGCCTGTTCTGCTTGGGGTGGCATGGAGGTGGTGGGGTGGGGGCAGTGACGGAGGCTGCTGGGGGAAGATGTGATGTGGTGAGATCAGGGAAGATGAGGTCTGGTGTATTTTTCTCTCCCGTTGCCAGTCACCCCCGCGGCACCAAGGAAAATGTAAATGTGAATGTTCAAGCCTGTTACAGAAAACAATATCCTCCTGCAATAATTTGTACGTCCATCTGTGAGGAGCGGGAGGAGGCAGAGAGAGAGGAGGAGAAAACAAGATGAGATGGCTCGTCCTCTGGATGGAATTAAGCAGTTATTGAATGTGTTTTAAGCTGCTGTTATCTCCATTCCTCTCAAAATACCTTTTTTTTGATGAAGCCTAAGCTCAGACTGATTCCCCAGAACTGAACTGGGAAGGTGTTTTAATAATCGGTTATCAAGTCTCCAATAACTGCCTTATTATTGCCAAAACAAATCCAGATTTGGGCAGCCAGATGAACCCCAGTGAGGCTCTCTCTGTTGTTACATCCAGCGTGCCAGCATCTGTGTTGCCTGCATTTGCATTTTTACTGTGTAAAAGAACAAGCTTCCCCGGCACTAAAATTCCTGTTTTCTAAAAGCCAAAATAATGGGTTGCATTGATTTTTTTCATTTCCCACCCCAACCTCTCGGATGGGGACTCATGGTTCTTCTCTCTTGAGAAGACCAAATTAAAAGCCTTCGTCAAGCCATTAAGAAAATCTCTAACACTCTGTTCAGTGTCTAATTAAAAGGGGGAGGGAGTGCTGGGGGAATATGTTCTAAAATCCTGAGATGGCAAACACACAACTTAGGGGAAGCAGGTGAAGGGCCAGTAAGCATCGGAGAGGGGCAGGTGGGCAGAGAGGCTCTCGCTACTAGAATTACATGGGAGAGAATGGAACTGCCATGATGCCCAGTGAACCTTTCAGATGCTTCATATTTTGGGGCCTCAAAGTCAGCTACCTTAATATTTTTCTGCAGCAGAATAGGGGAGCTCAATTAGAAACAAAAAGCAAGTAAGCAGTTGACCCAAAGGCAGCACTTAAGTTGAACAGATAGGTCCCAGGAGACTGGCTGGAAGGGCTTATTTTTCTTAGATTGAGGGATGGGAGGAGGTGGGCAGGCAATGGGGGTTTGGCCCAGTGATGTTTTGCTAAAGAAGCAAGACGCCAAACAAACAGGCTGGGAGCCTCCAGAAAGGGTGGGAGTCTGCCCAGATCATCTCATGGGCTTTTGGCGCTTGACAGACGGGTGCAGACCTCAGGTCCCCCTTACCTTCTCTATGTCTTCAGGAATTCCATCGGTGTGACTTGCTTGGTCCCCTGCTGAGCCTGATGAAGGATGATATTATTTGTGGATGAGTTAAAGAGAGTGTGGATATTGAAAGCTTTTTTGGGGGGTGGGGGTACAGATGCCAGGCTGGGATATTCTTCCCTCTAAGGTGTTTCTTGAGGACATTTGAAGCAGTCAAGAGGAAGAGCTCCTGAAGTGCTTTCTTAGCTCCTAGCCCAGTACAGTCTGGCCAGCACCCAGTTGCCTAATAGGGTGAGCCACAGGCAGCAGAGATGGCAGGGTGCTGGGAACCCAAGGACAGGCCCTGGATTTGCATGTAATTTGCATTCAGATTTGCATCCTCACCTAGCCAGGTCAAGAGCCTCACCCTCTGTGAGCAGCATCTTGATCTCAGCCTCAGTAGCAGCCAAACAGGGGCTTTTTCCTTGCATGGAATGGGGGTAGGGCAGGAGCTGAGAGAAGGACTGGTGGGTGTTTTTGGTAAGGTGTCTCTCTTGCCTCTGAGTTTTAAGCCTGCAGGGGCTCAGCACTGCATTTTTCATCTGGCAAGGCAGCCCTGGAGCTTTCTATTGGGGTAGGATGGGTGGCAATGGGCAGAGACACCCTAAGGCAGACCAAACATGGGGTATGGGTTGGCCCTTTTGTGCTGTAAGAAGAAGAGGTTGAAGAGAGGAGCACATCAGCTGTGGAGATAGGGCCAACACAGACCTTCTGGTGAGTGCACCCCTACAATAGCAGAAGCTGGGCGTTTAGGGCTGTGGTCAGTAGATGGAGAAGCAGCTGCTGGTGAGAAGGGGGTATGATGTGAGGCGAAATGCTTTTTTACCCTCCTGGTTTGTCAACGTTCAGCTTTAGAGGGGTTATGGCCTCTGAGAGATTAGGGAAAGAGCCCTAGCCTTCTTATTCCACACTGTTGAGGCTGCTTCCATCATATGTGGTGTTCAGTAAGGGTTGTAGGAAGGCGGCACTGTGGTCTTAGAGAGAAGAGTGTGTAAAGGGCTGGGAGCAGCTCTTGAGGAGCAAACACTTCAGGGCAGCTGGAGTGCTCCTTCCCAGGGAGCCAACTGGGATGCACACAGTGGGAATGTGGCCTCAGGAATGGTTTTGTCTGCATTACCAGAGTCCTGAGCAAATCCTTCCCTGCAGGTACAACTCCAAGGCCCCCCAGGGTGTTTTTCTGCACATCTAATGATCTGGGAGGGCCCTGGTCCACCTGGAGCCCATAGAGGTTTCCAGGGATGTGGGGTGGAGCCTCAGGGAATTGGAGATAGAGAGCGGGAGGGCCAATGGGCAGATGTCAACTCTCCCCCAGCCCCGGCCCCAATTCTTTCAACCAGAGCATTTTATATACTGGAATTTTGCAGGAAAATAAAAAGGACTGTAACTCACTGGTGTGGTAGAAATTTCACATTTCATTCATATCCTGGCTCTGCACTTGCTTGACATGTATATAACTTTGGGCCTCTCTGAGCTTCACTTTCTCTAGCTGTAAAATGAGCTTAAAGAAGATAATGCATGTAAAGTAGCCAGAGCATAGTTGGTGCTCAATAAACATTAGACTTCTTCTTTTTTTCTGCATTGCTCTCACTTTCCTTCCTCTGCCCCGACCCCAAAACAGACCATTAGGTCTTGGACCGAACAGTTGTGTTAATGAGCTGCAGTTCTGGCCAAGCCAACTGGCTTAGACTCTGTACCAATAAGGAAGACTGAAAGATGGCCAGGTCAGGGGACACTGTTGCTCCCTTCTGTTTCTTGGCTGGGTAGCCTGCAGGACTCATCCTCAGCAAGATAGCTGAGGACATACAAGCATCTGGGTGTCCCTGGGGAGCCCTGCATACTCCCTTTCCTGGCCATGGCTAGTGGCAGCAGTGGAAAAGGCGAGGGCAGAGGTTGGCTCCAGACTTGGATTTGCGGGTGAGGCAAAGGCCAGACTCCTACCTACCAAAGGAAGGCTGGGGTTGATTGTTAAATCTCTACCATGGATGGACAGAGTAAGAACTATTTGGAGTTAGTGCCATAAAGCCTACGTAAATTGCCACAAAGGGTGAGCCCCATACATTGTAAATGGATGGCTTCCTATGTCTCTCCCTATTGGGATGAATCGTGCTGTTTTTCAGGTAGTTTTGTGTAGAGAGAATATCCCTGATAGCCCATGACCTTAGGGGTCCCTGGATCACTCCTCCCTCATGACCTAGTCAGCCACAGAGAAGCAGTACATGACCTAGAGGTCAAGTGCTGCCTACGGCAGGTTGTGACCTGTGGGTTTCATGAGTGTGGGGTAGGCTATGGGCCAATAGCCTGTGTACCCTGTTTAACAGATGTTTGTCCAGTGCTGGTTTAGCGTGAACAGAAGTAGCCTTGGGTACCATGCCTGCCATCCAGCTGCTATTCCCCTCATCCATTCAGTCACCCCTGGCCCCACCTCCCTGTACCCTTGCTCTCAATGATGCTTGCACCGACAGTTTCCAAGGTCACTATCTTCGTTAAGAACAGAGTTATTCAAATGCTAGTTGCCTATCCATTAAATTGTGTGTGCGAGCGCACATGCGCGCGCGTGCATGTGTGTGCAAGCACATGCGTTGGAAAGAGCATTGTCCATGGACCTAGATAACAAAGCTCAGCTGTCTAATTTAGGCACATTACCTAAGAGTTCATGTGCCTCTATTTCCTAATCTGTAAAATGGGCAAAATTACCCATCCTGACTGTCCCACAGGGCGCTTATTAATGTTTGTGTGCAAGAAAGATGAGGGGCATACAATCGTATATCATGTGACGACACTTTGTAAACTGAAAAAGGCAACATGTAAACACACACATGTAAAAACCACGCAAAGACCAGTTTCAGCTGTATAAATGCTCTGCTGAAATCTGAGGCATAATTACTGTCATTTCATCATACAGGAACAGCGAAGGTCTCACAGCTGTGTGTAGCTGTCTTCCCCTCCCTGGGCCCCCCACATACGAAGAATTTTCCTACCCTTTCTTTTCATGAGCATGGGAACAGCTGATAAGGCACAGCCAGGCTGGCAACAGTCTTCTTGGAGCAGACTTGGCAGATTCCCCTGTGGCCCCAGTGTCCAGTGAGGTTGGAAAAGCCTCTCCTGGCTCCCTACCCTGGTCCTCAGATGCATGCTTCTTTATAGTCTTCTGGACACCCTTCTCTGAGGGTGATACTCCCTGCAGAGAATCCACAGTCTTGAGGGAAGAGCAATAGGCTCTGTGTCCTACCTTGTGTGACCTCATTTAAGGTGATAGCAATTACTGGAATCAAGGCCTTGAGAACACTACTGAGTCAAGGTCATGGACACCCTGCTTCTGGAGTGGCCTTCCAGAGCCACAGGGTCTGGGAAAGGTAGAGGATCGACTCTGGGGGTGTGAGAGGTAGAGGACTTGGTTGGGGATGGCTGCCATGGGCAAAAGGCTTCCAGGGTGATAGTCACCTTTATGGACTTGGAGTCCTTCCCCTCATCAGATGCTTGATCCTCTCTGCAGCTTTCCCACAAGCACTGGTTCTCGCTCTGCTTTAGCACTTCCAGCCACAGGTAACTCTTTCCTTTCAAGGCAGCTCACTCCTGGTCACACAGTTCTGAATATTACAGAGCTCATCCTTAGAATCAGCTGAACCCTGTCTTGGTCTTGTTCCTTCTGCTCACTGGCTCTGGTTCCAACTTTTAGGCCACATGGATCCAGGTGAAGCTCTCTTGACAACTATTTGACGACTTGTAGATAAATGTGCTGCCCATCTGAGGCCTCTCCTCTAGGCATCCAGCATCCCTGGTCCCTCTCTTGTGCCTTCAGAGATGTTGTTTCATTTCTCCATGCTGCTCCTCCATTCCTGGGTTGCTGGTTCTGAAAGTGGAGTGGCCAGAATTCAAAAAGTGGTGGAGACAGGGCTCTAGTCTGGCCAGCTGTGTACCTGGGGTCAATTACTCTACTTCTCTAGGTCTCACTCTCCCCATCTGTAAATGGAAGAGATTGGATAAAATAATCTCTTAAATCCCTCAAGCACTAACAATCTAAATCTAGGAATCTCTGGGGACAACTGTGCTGTCTGAGCCAACTCCCTAGAAAGACCTTTCTGGGCATACAGGGCCTTCCTTTGACAGGCCCTGTCTAGAAGAGTATACAAGATTAAAGAGTCTGTTTGACTGTCAGCTGTTGCTCATAATTTCTCCTGGAGCTGATGGTGAGGGCCTTGTAGGTTGAAGGATGACTGATCTTTAATGGGCCTCATAGGTTTCTGGTTGCTGGTTTTAGGAACTATGGTTGTGCTAAGAATTTTTTTTAAAAAAAAGGAAAATATTTTTAAAAAACAAACACGTTTCTGATGGACAGAGGTAGAGCACTTGGACACTGAAGCAGTGCTTTTCATTGGGGTAGAACCATTTCCCTAGGGACATTTGGAAATTGGGGGTGGGGTGGTATTTTTTGGTATCTCAATAACTAGAGTAAGGAGTTGCTGGCATTTAGTTGATGGGGAGATGTCCTAGAGATGAAATGTTTGCTGTCTGGGACAGTCCTAAATAAATCAGAATTTTCATATCTCACATGGTTTTCCTTCATTGGAAAATCCCCTTGTGGTATGTTCGCATCCTGGAGATAATCTGAGTCTAGAACGTAGTGTGCCCATTGAGAAATGCAGCCCGAGGTAAGGGAGGCCTGGGTTTGAAATGTAGCTCTGTCACCACTTAGCTGTGCAACCCTAGGAAATTACTTGACCCTTGAAGATCCCATTTTCTTATCTGTAAAATGTGATCTTGTACAGTAGATACATTAAGGGGTTGTTGTAAGGATTAAAAACCCTATAATGTAGGTGAAGGGCTCCTCACAGTGCCAGGCACAAAACAAATGCTAAAAAGAAATGGTGGCCACAGTCATAGTACAGATACTAGTAAAGCAGGTTGCTAGGTCTGGGGGAAACCTGCAGACAGAAGGCACGGGACTCAGTCCTGGCAGCTCTTTCTTGTCCCAGGGGAAGTACCAGTTCTGCCTGTAAATGCTCTGACGCGGTCTGGGGAGAGTCATCATACCCCTCCCCAGGCTGTAGATTCAGACGGTCTCTAAGGTGCCAATGCACAATAGGGAGGTTTTCTGATGACGGAGCCAGACCTGTCTCGGTACTGGTTTGGGTTTTGGATACACACGAGGTTGAGCTGAGGTCCCTCAGGCTGATCCTCTCCAGACCCAGTTTTTCCAACTGTGTGATGAGAACAATCAGAGTTAAGACAAGTAATATATCTGGTATGAAAGTCTCTGTATAGAAATGCATTGGAGTAATCAACCTTGTAAATTAACCTAGGAAAGCTTGCCAGGCCACATCTGCATAAAAAACTCTGTGTGAGGCATGGGTGTGGCAATGCTTTGTTGTTGATTACACCGCTATTATTTTATTAACTCCATCACCAAATTAAGTTAATATGGTGTAAAGGTCCTATCAGCCAAGGCCATGAGAACTGTCTATTGTTGGGAAAGGTGATTTTGAAGTCCAGTATGGCAAATCTGCTTTTTTTCTGAGGAATGTTACTCAGTGTAGACAGAGGACCACCTGCATCAGCAATAGTTTCCTGACCCCATGGAAGACTTGGTGAATCTGTTTTCTGGTGGGTCTGCACTTTAAGCAAACCCTCCAGGTGATTCTTATACATATGTTTGAGAACTACTGTCTTAAGTTGTTGTTAATATTATTATCATTATTACAGGTGAGAGGTAAATATTTGTCACAGGATTTCTTTCACAAATATTAACTGCTTGCTTGCTATAATGGCAACACTTATAACAACAGCAGAAAGTACTTAAGGAGTGCCAGGTACTTACACCAGAAACCATCATGTATAATAATTCATACAAACTAATGACCCTTGAGGTAGATACAGTCACCCTCATTTTATAAATGGGGAAACTAAGGTACAGAGAAGTGGGAGTAATCTTACCCAAGGTTACACTACTTATAAGTGGCAGAGCAGGGATTCAAACCTGGGGAGCCTGGTGCCAGAGTTTGAGTGGTTAACCACTGTACTAAGTGTCTGAAGCTGTGCAAGCTCCAAGGGGATAGAGTGGTGACCAAGACAGGAAGCTCACAGCCCTACAGGGGAGCCCTGCTCACTCCTCCTGCCCCCTGCTCCCCTAAAGACTCACTACTTCCTCCTGTCCACACTAGCTGTGCCGAGGCATGGATACCCCTTTCAAGCTCTTGCTTATCTGGGGTCAGGTATATTGTAGGGGCCCCAGCACTGTCAGATATTCCTAGATGAAAAGTCCAGGGAATGGGACAAGTAAATATTATATAGGAAGAGAACAAAATGACTCACTTTGCCCTGTGGAAGTGGCGAGGTGTTAGTTAATATTTCAGTCTTCTCGGGTTGTCATTTACAATGATTGGAGATGATGACATGAGGATAATGCACTATGCACCTAGGAGGAAGCCTCCGTTGGTTAGACACCCACATTTCAACCAATGGGGATCCATGGGTGTTAAATACAGAGGTGTCCAGTTTCCTTTGACAAACTAATCCCGATGGCCAGATGCAGAGGGAGAGCGAGTAAGTTGATGCAATGGATACTTAGGTTTCAGTGGTGACCCTGGGGGCAGCCCAAATGCCTGGGGGTGATTTCTGGTTTAAAAATATTGCTGTGCTATTTCTACACTTCTAATCTCCTAGCGATTTGGAGCCTGTTTTATGAAACACGACATCGGGGTGGTGCTCAATGTTAAACGGAGGAGAAGATTAAATGGGTTTAAGTCTGGGCGTCTGTCACATCACAACCAAGCCCATAACTTCCATTTCCTATTAAAAATCCATTTCCCTTTTGACCAGAAGAAGCTTTGCTGTTGATCCGAATGTCTCTCTCTTTATTTGTGAAGTGTTTCCCCTTCCTCTTCTTCTTTCTGTAAATATGCCTCGTTCTGTCTGCAGAGGGAAGAAAAAGCGGGGGATGGCTGGAATTTAAGGGGAACGTAGGAGTTTCTTGTTCAAAGATTTGTTTTCCAAATTAGGACTGGCTTCCAGAGAAGAAGTGAAGGAGAACCCTCATCAGGCCCTGAACTTTGAACCCTTCAGTGTTGTGACGGAAAATACTTGGGCTTGAGAGCCAGACAGACCTTGATTGAATGTTGGCTCCGTCTCTGTCTAGCTGTACGATCTCAGAGAATTTCTCCCCATGAGCCTCTTTTTCCTCACCTGTAATGAAACTAACAGGACCCATCTTGTACCTTTGTGTAAGGATTAAATGAGAAAATGCCCTTGAAACATACAAACCAGTGCCTGGCACACAGTAAGCGCTCAATCGATGTTAGCCTCCTTTCTTCTGAGAACTCTGTGCTATTAGCCAGGCCAGTAAGCCTTCAGGGAAATGGGTGTATGACCAAAATGAAGTTAGGAATAGGCCTACAAGAACATGAATAATTGCAGTCACCTCTGTCATGGGATAATTCAGTGTGCACCTAGGAAGAAGCCTGCGGACTTCCCCAAAGCCTTTCGCCACTGAGGGCCAAACATGTCAATCCAGCTGTTTTTGTCTCTTCCCCCCAGTCCTACCCAGTGCTCCTACTTCGAAGCCTTCTGTAGAGTCCCCCAAAGATGCCACCATCTTACCTGCCCTCTAGGGGGGGAGTGGCTATCCTTTTTCTAGGAGTGCCTTCATTCAGATCTTCCTTCGAAGCTCAGCTCAAGCCCCCCCCCCCCCCATTCCGAAGCTTTTTCTGTGGCTGCTGAACAACTTACCTTCCCCTCCTAGTGGCTCACATCTGAATCAGTACTCAGCCCTTGCTGCACACTGCCCTGGGCTATGGGTTAACCCTTTTCTGTTCTCTGTCTCCATTGTAAGCTCCTGGCAGGTGGGGCCATTCTCCTTTGTCTTTGATGTCTTCCACCACACCTGGGGTCTGCTGATCACATGGAACGAGAAAGTCTTTCCTGGTCCCTGAGTCGGAAAGGAGCAGGGGGAGGAGAGCATTGAACTGTGCAGGAATAAGCTGAGAGGAAATAGGGATGGAGGGGTTGGAATTCTGTAGGGCTGCAGAGGGGAGCTGTGCCTTCAGTCACCTTTTGTGAGTAAACTTAGGCACCCTGGACCCCTAAGGGGAATTGCTGGGACAGGAATAGCAAGCCCTTCTCTCATATTCTCATATCCTCATTATGGGGAACCAAGTACTTTCACATTCTGTTTTACCTTCTGGGCAGCCCTAGGGGCAGGTAAGATGGTGCAAACTTCCCCCTTCTGACATTGAAGCTCAGGCAGGAAAATGGGCTTGCCTTAGGTCACACAGCAGGTCAGGGGTGAGCCCCAGGAGGGACGATAGCTGTCAGACTCTTTCCAGGGCTCTGTCTATTATATCAGCTTCCGTGCTCCTCTTAAAGCTTGCTAAGCTTTTGTCACTGCTCCAAAGACTCCAACAGGAGCCTGAGAAGGAGGGAAAGCCCCACCACAGAGGCCACACCAGACTCCATAAGATTGGAGTGGGGCCCTTGGGTCATTGCTCCTTCCCTTCTGTGTTGGGGTGACTGCACATACCCACTGCTGCTGCAGCCGCTCACTCACTGGTGCCCTTGTGCCAGCCTTCTTAGAACGTAGCAGAGAATTGAGGTGGTCTGTATCTCAGTTTCCCCTTTATGGATTTGCTCATTCCTGTCTGTTGGCAGGTAGGGTGAGGCTAAATTAATGTTTATTGAAGGGCTTCTGAATTTTGGGCCGACAGGTGCCTTGTGATGGTAAAATATGAGCCCAACGTAAGTGCAAAATGCTATTGTTTTACAGCTGAAGGTGATTTTCATGATGGCAATGCACTGTCAGAGCCGTAAGCAGAAATGAATGGTTTGTCTAATCCTCCCCAGCTCCCCCAGACTCAGAAGACAGCAGCTCACATCCCAGGGTGAGAGAAATATGAGGCTACTCTCCTTTTGCTATAAATCTGCTGTTTCATCAGCCCTGACAGGTGGCTGGACAATCCCAGTCAATTCATCAATTAAATCTACCCATTTGTAGTTGCTGAGAACCCCGTGTCCTTGGCTCTGGCAGGATCTGAGCCCCTGCCCCCCGCCCCACAACCTCCAAGTGTGGGAAGGCTGCTGTCATTGTGGCTGGTGCTCCTGGTGGGAGGAGATGGAGGCCTGGGAAAGGGGCTGCCTGGGCAGGTGGGAACCTGGGACAGATCACCAGCCAGGAGAGGAGACTAAGAATGTGTGTTTGGGGTGAGGCTGGGCTGAAAGAAGTGATGGGGAGGGGAACCCAGCCAGGAAAACCAGATTTGGTGGTTTTATTTGTTTTCAGTGTGGTTCATACAATATAGCAGTTCCATCCCCAGGCTCTGAAAGTGAGGCAGAGTTGGGTTCTGGTCCCAGCACTGGCACTTATACTCTGTGTTACTTCGGGTAAGTTAGTTAGTTAACTTTTGAGTCTTAATTTCCTTGTCTGTAAAATCGAAATATAATAACAACATCCTTAGGGAGTCATGAAGATTGAGATATCATCCATAATGGGTCTTGGAAGGAGCCTGGCCTGTAGTTAACAGTGAAATCCATGGTAGTTATTATTATTTCTGGTGGTATTATCATTACTGGGATGACATCATACTTATCCTTAAATATTTTCTTACTCTGTCCCTTGAATCAGATAATTTCTGAGTTCCTCTTCATAAAGAATCTTTCTGAGCTTCCTAAGTCCATTTGTCAGGTACAGTGTAGATCTCTTTCTTGATGGAGTTTTGTTCCCAACATCCACAAAACTGCCATAGTAAGGGTATCTGATTAACTGAGTTGTCTCAGGAAGCACCCAGAACCCCAGAGTGATGACCCCTGCTCCCACAGGCTAAGTGTTGCCTGGAGCGTCAAGTCCAACAAGGGGCCCCTCTCAGGAGGAATGTATGTGTGTGTGCACGTGTGTGTGCGCGTGCGTGTGTGCATGCATGTGTGCACAGGTATGCAGGTGTATTGATCCTGTTTTTGGCCAGTTGAATATGGAAGTTGGTGGCCAGGTGAAAAGTCCCCCTTCATTAGTGCAGTGGTTACAATCACCTAACAGTTGAGAAATTAGACCCTGGGCTTAGATTGCCTGTGTCTGCATCCCAGAGCCCTCGCTCTCTGGTTTTGGGGTCTTGGGTGAGTTGCTTTGATCTCTCAGTGCCTTAGTTTCCTCATTTGTAAACTGGGATAATAATAGTGCCTACCGCATAAGGTTGTTGGAGGATTAAAAGAGGTCATCTATGTTAAGTGCTTACAAAAGTGCGCCTGGCACGTAGAAGATGCTTAACAAATATTTGTTGAGTGAATCTCCATAAGGAAGTCTTTCAAAAGGTGAGCAGTTTCATGGAACGGGAATCTGGTAAGCATGGATCTTAAGAGAAGCCTTCCAAAGCCTCAGTTTGCTTACCTGTGAAATGGTGTGTTCTCATGACTTGGAGATCACTGCAGCCACTGAGGGTTGGGCATGCTCTGAGCTTCTGAGGGTCCCTGGGTGGGCCACTTTCCTCTTCCACAGAGAAGACTTGCTCCACCATCAATGATGGAATTGTCACAAGGGGAGGCAGTGTGGAGAGGGAGGATGGAAAGGCAATGCTGCTCCTCCTGTCCAAGAGCCTTTTAGCCACTAAGGATGCAGTGCCTGGTGGGGACAGCAAATGCATTTGCTGCTAAGAGAACGCCCATGACACTGCAGCAGCAAGGAGCCCATGAATGTGTTTTCCAGCACTGTTGCTAATGGCTTCATCGCGGTTTTTATGAGATGATGTGAATTGCTCTGACCAATAAGACTTAATGGCCTCCTTCAATGAGCTGCCTGGTATATTCCCCCTGGAGGCTCTGCTCAGAGTTAAGCCAAGAATATTAATACAGTCCAGATGCAGGCCCTCCCTCTTTCCATAAAGTTGTGGAAATTGAGGTCAAGTTGGGTCCCCTGCAATGTTCTTTAAACAAGCGGCAGAGTGGTTTGTTTGCTCCTTGATCTTCCTGGTGGAGAGGGAGTGCCTTACAGCTGGAGACCTGGGACAAGGCTCTCTTCCTCTGGGTTTGCCTCCACTTGTTCAGAGGTGGCCTTTCTTATAGTGTCAGGTAGGCTCCTTAGCAGGGAGGGAGGACCCTGATTCCACCACTCAGGGCTGCTTTCCATAAGGGCAGGAAAGACAAGCTGGGATGAGAATTGCAGATGTCCCTGTCAGGTGTCCCTGCCATTGTCTGGTAGCTGCAATTGTGAGCATGTTCTCCCATGTGATTGCGAGTTGCAATGGCAACATGTCAGAAATCATGGGGTCTTCCAGCCTTGTCCATCCTCCCCTCATTTTACAAGATAAGGAGCAGATGATCAGAGAGGGGAAGGAAATTCCACAGTCAGTCATGTCAAGGCCAGATTTAGAACCTGGATGGGACTTTTGCTCCCCAAGCTCAAATTTATCCACCTGCAATACTGTCAGTCCTCATTCAGCCCTCTGGGGCTATGCATTTTCCAAACTGACCTACAGAAGTAGAGGACAGATCTCAAGGTCTCCTGCAGTCTTCTATCTTCCAGGTAAGCATCCCTGCTTCCTGCAGCCATTCCTCCGAGAACATGCTCTCACATCTACTGCCTTTCAGCTGTGGTGTGGTGGAAAGTGCACTAAATCTCTTTAGGAACAATGGGCTCACATTTTGATTCTGTAGCTTGTTGAATGTGTCATCTTAGGCAAATCAACTAACTATTTTCAGGCTATAAAAGGGAATGACAAAAAGGAGGTGATACCATCTTCTCTCAGGTTTGAGCAGACGAGCTCAGGTATTGGGTGTGAACCTGCCTGCGTATAGTATCTGCTCAATAAATATTTATTATCTAAGTAATTTCAGTGTCTCCAGCTGTAAGGTGTGAGTGCCAATAGTGGACCATGGCTTCAGACTCTCCAACGCCTCTCTCCGTGGACTTGGCCTAGCATGGAAGATGAGACATTTCAACTGGTGCCATTCCTGTGCTAGGCTGGAAGCTTCTGTAGGGCAGGAACTGTCTCTTATTCACCTCTGCCAGTGCCTGGTGTGTAGTCAGCACTCATAAGCGCTTACTGAATGACTAGTGCTCCACTGTTACCTGGGTGTGGGCTTTGCATGCCTGCTGGCCTGTGAAGGTATTATTAGAGTGCTAACAGAGCCTCTCCCCTCTCCTCCCCTGCAGCCCGCCCTGAAGATGTCGGCACCAGCCTCTACTTTGTAAATGACTCCTTGCAGCAGGTGACCTTTTCCAGCTCCGTGGGGGTGGTGGTGCCCTGCCCGGCTGCAGGCTCCCCCAGCGCGGCCCTTCGATGGTACCTGGCCACAGGGGACGACATCTACGACGTGCCGCACATCCGGCACGTCCACGCCAACGGGACACTGCAGCTCTACCCTTTCTCCCCTCCGCCTTCAATAGCTTTATCCACGACAATGACTACTTCTGCACCGCGGAGAATGCTGCCGGCAAGATCCGGAGCCCCAACATCCGCGTCAAAGCAGGTGAGGGACCAGACACTAACTCCCCTGCCATGCAGCTCAGTTTGAAGGGCAGAAATGGAGAGTGTGCAGCACCTGTCATTCTGAAGATGTGTGTCATGTGCTGGGGGCAGCGCTGGGGGGAGGGTTTGGAAAAAGTCAGCCCCTCAAGGAAAGTTTTGTTCTTTGGAATCTTAGCTCTGCCACTTACTGCACATTCTTAGCAGAGAACCTTTTTGAGCTTCAGTTTCCTCATCTGCAAAGCTGATACCAGTACCTACCCTGTCCATCACTACATGTGATGATATGAGATAACACTTATTTAACTAAGTGCTTATTTCAGTGCTCGACTCATGGAAGACATCCAATGAGTTTCTTGCGGGGGGGGGGGAACCCTTTTTATTGAAATAGAATATATAAAGAGAAATGCACTTATATGTATGCAGCTTGATGAATTTCTACATTTTAACTAATATCCAGATCAAGATAGACAATATCAGTAGTTCAGAAGTCCCTCTCATGTCTTTTTCTGCCACCACAACCCTAGAGTCACAGTCCCAAATCCTAACACTATTGATGCCTGCTGATTTTTGTACTTTATATAAACTGAGTCCTACAATATGTATTCTCTTGAATCTTTGGCTCCCTATGCTGTGCATAGGTATGGGATTGCTGTATAGTATTCTGTTGTTCGACTGTTCTATACTTTATCCTTCTGTGGTCGATGGACATTCAAGTGTAATATATCTCATGAGAACAGGCATTTAGGTAAAATTCATGATGGGAAACATAGCAACAAAGTATTTTGGTCTTTGGAAGAATTGATAGTGTCAAGGAAGTGAGGGTTTCTCAGATGATCTCTTTAAAGAAAATAGAAAGTCACATGTGTCTGGGTTAGGTCTGCAGGCCTGGAATGGCTTAGATCAGCTACTCTAATCTAGGATGTCATGATACACTACCCTGTCGTCATCAGTTTTAAGATGTGTCTCAAATTGTAAAAAAGGCACTAAGGTTGGGGGAATAATTTTCTTAGAAGAGCCTTTTGGGTAGGAGAGGACAGGTAGCATTCTTGCTAGCCCACTGCCACCATCTTTCCTGGCAGGGGAGAGTGGGTTCTAGGGAAGGTCTCCCAGCCTGCATGCCTAGTGACAGACTCTGCAAGATCTCAGATTGCTGGGTCCTTCTGACTCAGGAGTGCCTGTCACAAGCACAAGGTTCCAAGTAGCTGGGAATGGGTGTGTGTTGGGGATGTTTTGTGGTAAGAGTTCTTGATTAAAGAGTTGGTCTTCATATTGTTGGGAGAGAGTGTGGACCCAGAGCCATGCCCAGAGTATCGCCCCTGGGGCTTCCCATGCAATTGCTTTTTGGGAATAGGTCCTTAGCACTGTTTTCCTAATATGATACCAGGTGCTAGGCTGGGAGCCCTGAGGCCAGGATTTGGAGCCTGGAAGATTAGGCTAAGAGAAAGTGATGTCACATTTCCTGTTACATACCCTTTACTGGGTTAGGATTAAATTTTCACAATAATCCTGTAAAGTGTTTCTTACAAATGAGGGGACTAAGACAAAGAGGAGTTAAGTCACTTCCCAAGAGCATGTAGCCAGTTAATCACAGAGATGTAGCTATAATGACACACAACATTGTCGCAGTGCTTTCCATAGGCCAGGCTTTCTACATGCTGCATTGTTGTTGTTGTTATTAATTTTTTTTTAAAGATGAGGAAGCTGAGGCACATTTGTTCAGGGGAGAAGGCAGGGCCTGCTTGTTTGACACTCTTAACTACTGGCCTTTGCCAGCTCCTGGGACTATCCTGGTGGGGTGGTATGCCCTAATCCCGACCCTTTTCCCCACTTCCCCTCTGCCTCCCTCCAGGGTCAGCTTCTCTTAGTTGCCTCTCTGTGATCCCCACAACGAAAGGCAATGCCTTTCTCCATTCCTTTCTGTTTACCTCAACTGTACCTCTTCCTGTCACAGCCACAAAACAGAGATGGGAAAGAATAAAGACCTGGGGAGGGCCAGGAAGGGCTGACAAACTGGAAACACAGCCAATTAACAGGCTCTTGATGAAGCCAGAGGGGCTGCAGGTGCACAGCCGGAGGGGCTGCTGGGTCCTAAGTGTCGCCCTGGCAACCATGGCAGGGAGAGCAGGAGGGCACGCTGCCCAGGTGCCTGCTGCAGGACAAGGTCGGTAGGCAGTGGGGCTCCGGATGCTCCAGCTCTGCTTGGCAGAAAAGGGGTGGAAGGATGAAGTGAGCCCCCTGAAAGAGGCCAAGCAGAGGAGGACAAGGAGAGGCTGAGGCAGGCCCTTTGGCCCTACCCCTAAGGCTGGGCCAGGCTCACCCAGGGGACCTGACACTGGTGAGCGGCCACAGGTGACAGCACAGCAGAAACCAGGAATGGGACCGCGGCAGGAGGCCTCCATTACACTGTGGGTGAAGGGATAGTTCTGAAGGCAGGGGCAAGGCTGGAGGACTGTTCATCTCTGGCATTCTTCATTTTCAGAGATGAAGATAGTTTCAAATATTGTCTCCCACGAAATCACCAAGCCCTCCAGAAAGTTCTGTTTATATACTCCATTTTCCCCAAACTGCTTTTCACAATGGAGTAGCACAAACATCTGTTGTTAGATTGTGTGTCAGTTTTTATTTTGGCAATTTATGGTCACAACTATTGCCGCCCCCAGGAATAATGTAGGAAATCAAGTTTGGTTTCCTTAGAGGAATTCTAGCTTATTACCCACACATACCCTTGTTGAATATGCTCACATTGCAGGGCTTAGGTACTTCCCTCAAGTCCTTACAATCTAATACAGCTTGTTAATATTCTCTAAAATTGGAAAGGTTAGAAACCGGATTATGGTCTGGCAGGGGAAGGCTGGATATTTCAGAGGGAGAATGGGCCGCCCAATGGAACAGGGAGGAGGTTGCTAGAGAAGGAGCTGCACAGGCAGGGATAAGATCATGAAAGGGACTTCTGGGCTGGGTAAGTGGGAGGTAGGAGGAAGAGATGATGGAGGCTGAGGCTTGGAGGTGTTGAGGGAGTCACATTGACTTTCTCAGTGCCCGCCCCCACCATGTCCCAATTGAGCCTTATGACCATGTCATCTTCCCCACTCCCCATCTCTCTGCAGTTTTCAGGGAACCCTACACCGTCCGGGTGGAGGATCAAAGGTCAATGCGTGGAAACGTGGCCGTCTTCAAGTGCCTCATCCCCTCTTCAGTGCAGGAATATGTTAGCGTTGTGTCCTGGGAGAAGGACACAGTCTCCATCATCCCAGGTAAGAAAAAACCATGGGGCCACGGCAGCTGAGGGGGCTGGAGTGGGGGAGAGAGAAAGCAGAGGTGCTGAGTTGGTTGTTGAGCTCACCAAGATCTTGAGGTTGGTTCTGGCGAGCAATTTGTTATTGTTTGGAATGCTTTGGCCAAAAAGTGTCTTTCATCTTGGCTGGGTACATCTCTGTGTGGGGTGGTGAAAACCCATGTGCCAGTGGCCCCATTGGGTATGTGAAGTTCCCACCAGACATTCCCCAAAGGAGTGGAGTCCCCTTCCTTCCTGACCCCTGGGTCTTTGTTTGTTCTTGCCCTTTAGGATAGAAGGCAAGGCTGGAAGCACCTTATTTGTGAAAGGTTGTAGGGAGAGGCGGATCAGAGGCTGGTTTGTGGTCCGTGTTCCTCACTGAACGACTAGAGCAATGAGCACTGGATTCTCACAGGAGTGTATATAGGACGTTTTTTCCCTTTGGTTGGCTAAACACCCTGTCAGGATTCAAGCCGGCGTCACTCCCTGCCTGGCAATGGGAGCAGAAGTTAATAACATGTCTCTGGTTCACCTTGTTAGAGCTGTTGTGATTGCGAGCCTTTCGTTATCGGTTTCTTTCTCCTATTCAGGCTTGTCCTTTCAACAGGAAAACAGATCTAGACACCCTAAGAGAGGATCCTCAAGTCCCGCAAATGCCTCTAGGCTTCCAGTTACAAAACCATGGTCCCCCCGCCGCCCCGCCCCTGCCCACCTTGTTCCAGCATCCCTGCCCTTTATCCTGGCATACTGCAGAGGCTCTGCTGCCCTTTCTTTCTCTACCAACGACCCTGGTTTTCCTTCCTGTAAAATGGAGGAACTTGACCCAGTGCTCTCTGAGTGCCCCTCCAGCATTGATGTCCCATCACTGGTCATACAAAATGATTCTTTTGTTCAAGGTTTTCAGGTTAGTTGGGGAAGACAGACTTCTGTGCATGAAACCTGTAAAGCAGGGGCTCTCAATCCTGTGACACATTTGAAACTTTGATAAGCTTTTTAAAATACACCAGTGCTTGGGCCCAGCCCCTTGTCAGTACCTCTAGGGGTAGAAAATGGGAGCCAGCAGTTGTAAAGCTCCTTAGTTGGTTCCAGTGTCTAGCTAGGAGAAGAATCAACACTTAGGTGTATTTATAGCTAATGTGGCAGGCTACTTTTTTTGAGACATTAATTTGTATTTTGCTCTTGGTGCTTCTTTTTTCTCTTAGTTCCAAGCAGTTGGCCAGGCCATTATATCTTCTGGCCTCAGAACTTATAGTGTGACAGGAATCCAAAGTTACAGGAAGACAGCTGCTCCTCCTGCCTTTTGTAAAACCATAAGTGAACAGGAAGGGTTAGGATGGGTGCTCTGGCTGGGGAGGAGAGCCTCTGAGGGCAACGAACAAACAAGAGACAAATGAATGCCAGAGACAGGGATGGTACTGTAAGGAGGGGTTGGACCCCACAGGGGTGGCTTTGTGAGGCTCCATGGGATCTGGGACTGAGAGGCTGGGTTCTTGTGTCCCAATGAGGCATGAGACACACAGCCTTAGACCCAAAGGGACCATACAGGCAGGGATAATGGGCTGCTGAGGGCCAGAGAGAACCTGGACCCTGGCATATCTCTGGGGGAAGCCCCAATAATAGGGAGACTAAATGTCCTGTCTATTTAACAGAGTCAGATTGAAGGTGATTTAAAGAACATAAAAAGAACTGTGGTACCTCTTTTACACTTGAGTTTATGGACTAAAAGCTATATTCATTAAAATAACAACAACAACAACAATAATAATAATCACAAATTTTGAGTGCTTACTATATGCACTAGGCTAAGAAACTTTAATGTATGGTCTCACTTTTATCCTCCACAAAAATGTCCATAAGTGTATTTTTTACCTTCTACTTTACAGAGAGGAAACAGGCTCAAAGAAGTAAAATAACTTCTGGGTTGCATGTCTAGTAAGCAGAGCGGCAGGCAGGGCTTGAACCCAGGTCTGTTTTCTCAGCCTGTGCACTTAACCCCACACCTGTGCCAAATGTATGCAATAAAGTGTTAACAAAAGCGTCTTGTGTGCAGCAGGCAATGAGGGCCTTAGCATCCAGAAGGGGAAAAAAATAAATGTTGATTTTTAGGGGAGACTTTATGGAACCGAGTTGGGTGCAGTGATTAAGAGCCTAGAATCTAGGACCAGGCTGCCTGGGCTTGAAACTCATTCCATTCATTGAGTTTCCCCTCGTTCCCCACGAGTCATTTATCCCCTCGTTCCCTCAGTTTCCCCAACCATAATAATGAGGATGATGGTTAACTACTTCATAGCGTCCAAGTACGAGTGAAATGGATTCATATATGTAAAATGTTTTGAACATTGCCTGACACACTGCGGGGGCTATAGCTATGATGATTATTAGTAGATGGAAGAGAGCATTCTCCTCTGTCCTGCTGCTTCCTGTTATGGTGTATTGATTTTTATGTAACAGGGTCTGTGTTCCTCTTAGACTGAGCTTCACAAGGATAGGAACTGGGTTGTTTTCATCCTGGCTCCTAACCTTTCACACACAGGGCAAATTCTTACCAAATGTTCAGTGGGTTCATGAATGGATGGTCAGGAGAGTTCCAAAGGAATGTGGGAATAGCACAGACAGTGGCAGTGAAATAAAGGTAGTGGCAATGTTGTGGCATGTGGTAGTGAGTAGCCCAACTTTGGAGAGGAGAGAAACAGAAGGTTAACTTAGCTCCTGAACATAGGAGCTAGAGGCAGTGAGCTTCCCCCTGTGGCCCTTGTAGTTGGTTGCTTCAGGGCTGTCTTTCATGTCAAGCCTGGGCTGGTGGCCCCAAAGGGCATAATTATCAGGGAAGTGGGCTTGATACTAATCTGCAGGGCTCTGTTAAACCTTGGTTCTGCAGAAGCCCTTTCTTTCCTTTAGCCTTGGAGAATTTTTCTACTCTGCCCAGCTCTCCGGCCCCATCCGTAATCATTCTAGATTCTTCTACAGCTATATTTTAGATCCAGGGATACAAACTCAACTGACATGCTCCCAGAGGAATCCATGAGAACCAAAGAGAGTGGAGTTTCGCTTCCTCCAGGCTCTGTAGCTGAGTGGGGACCAGAACTTGGGCCCACATGCTGCATGCTTCAATTTTGGAAAATTCAAATTTTTTATTGATTCTTTTTTTTTCATAAAAATAGGATCCTCTGCCATTCATACACTGTACCATGTGTTGGCTGGGAGGTTGGATGACAGCACAGTGAGCGGAGATTTAATAATTAGGTTGCTTTGAGGTTAAGGAAGCACTGAGGAGCCTGAATTACATCTTGTTCCAGGGGCTTCTAGAGCAGGAAGGAATGGTATTGACTTTGATCTCTGGATCTGCAGGGCTGGGCTCAGGTCCTTCACAAAGCATGGCACTAGCAGGAGCAGGTGCTAAAGATCAGGAGAAGGGGTGGAGGCTGATGTGGGCCAGTCAGTCCCCTGGAGACATCTCCTTTAGAAGAACAGGTGCCCTGGGAGAAAGAGGCCGACGGGGAGCGTATATATATGCCCCTGTGAATGAGGAGCCTGCCCTTCAGTGCCTTTCTCTGAGGGGCTTTGGAAGGCATTAGAGGCTAAACAAGCTCTGCGAGTTGGGTATTTGCTCACAGGTTAGCCTTCCCAGCTGTCCACAGTTGGGAGGGGCAGGTAAGCCTCCTAGAGCTAGCTGCTGAAACTCTAAGCAGCTTTTTGGTTGTGCTTTCCTCAGGGTTGATAGAGGCTAGAGAGACAGTCCAAAGTGCTACCTTTCCCCAGAGCGACTTATAATACACCTGGCCCTTTCTGCCCCGCCTCTGTCCCCTCGCTGGTCATTTTCCTTCCACTGGGCTATTTAAAGATATGTGTGCAGAGCCTCTTACCTGTGTTCAGACAGACTCCTACCCCTTACTTCTCTCCCAGGGGCTTGCTCTTGAGGTGAACTGGCTCTCCTGAGCGGGCAGCATGGGAGTAATAGGGCAAAGGGATGTACATGAACATAAATTAAAATTAAGGCCTCCAAAGAAGCTGAGATGTGGTTTAATTTCCCATCTGCATGATCACCATTACAATGCATGTTATTGGATATAAAGATAAATCCGGCCCTGTTCCTAATAGCTTTTAATTTCCACCAGACCTGATTATATCGATGCGGGCTCCTATGGGAGTTTCCCAGCATGCTTTTCACCAACATCCCAGTGGGGAGTTTTGGACACAGCTCAGATGCGGGCCAGATGTATCCACCAGTGCTCTGGAAAACAAGCCTGGATCAGCTCCCTTGTCTATGCGAACAGGGCTCTTGAATGCTGGGTTAAGATCATGCCTTGGCCAGGCCGGGAGTGCACTGGGGGCACAGCTTGCTCGGAAATGGGAGAAGCGGGGGCAAAGAGGAATCTAGGGATCTTTTCTGGAAAATAGGCAGTGCTCCCTGACCACAGCTCACCTGGCCCCAAGGAAAGAGTCAATGAGACCACCATCCTTCTTCTACCTCTCAAATTGTCCACAGTTGTCCAATTTTTTCATGGATATTTGTACTTCTTCATTTGGTCTTGCTGTCTACTCTGCTTGTTCTGCACCAATTCCTTCCTCATGTCATTTAAACTTGATTCACACATGTCCCCTTCCATGAGGCCTTACATAACCCATCTGTAGAACTTCTCACTCCTCTGGTTCCACTCCTGGAGTACTTACTTCATTCTGTCTTACGTTATAGGCAATGCTTCTGTCTGTCTGCTGCAGGAGGGTGTACAGTTCTATCCTTTTCATCTCTTTATCCCCAGGGCCTTTATAGTACCTGTTATGGCATAATAAAATAACAATAAGATTAATGATAATATCTATCAGGTATTGAGACCTCTTTTGTGTTAGGCATTTTATGTATATTATCTCTGATCCCCACAATAATCCTTTAAGAGAGATAACACTTTGTTTTGTTAAGTTCATCACTACCCTCCTCCCCCCACCCCAATTTTATAAATGAGGACAATGAGGCCCAGGCAAGTTAAGCAACTTACCCAAGGCCACACAGCTAATAAGCAGCCTGGGTTTGAGCTGGGGTTCTCTGGGTTCCTCTACTTCCTGCTGCCTCTCCAGAACAGGCTCCTCAGTAAGAATGGACTATCCTCAGGTTCCAATATAAGAGGAGGGCTTGCCCCTGTCTCCTGCACTTGCCTGGAAATAGAAACGTGTCACCAGCCCTTGCAGTTACCACTGGCTGTGCATGCAGTGACCAGAGGCTTTGGCTTTTCTGAAGGGCAGCAGATCTCCAGCTGAAAGATCAGTGGACAAAACAACCATTCTAACAAGAAAGCTTTATTGGGCACTGGCTCTGTTTTTGGCTCAGTGGGAGACACAAAGATGGTCCTGATCTGGGAATTTAGGATTCAGTTCATGTTGTCAGCTCTGATGGCCAAGGATGGATGATCTCAACACAATAAACAATCAAATGTGATCTGGTTTTGCTTTGGAATGCAGCTTCAACTTGTTAATTGCATTTTGCTCAGGCTGCTCCTAAGGCTACTTTGGATCCCAGGAGTCTACACCAACATGGACAGGGGATGGCAGATGGGGGATGGCAGATGAGAGAGAACCAAGGTGGGGCCTAGAATCCAGTTTGAACATATGTGGACTACAAACAGATGGATTCACAGACTTTCAGACCTGGAAGGACCTGGAGGTCATTAGTCCAGTCTCCTCATTTTCTGAAGAAACCCATGCCCTGACCAGCATTCTCCTGCACCTCCTTCACCCCTTCTCTCCTGCTTATTCTCAGGGCACATTATTTTAACTATTTGTGGGGTGCTTCTCTTTTATTACCAGACTTCATTCCTTCTTTGCCTGTTTAAAACCTACCTATCTTTCAAAGTTTGGTTCAAATACTACTTTTTATGATGTCTTCCCTAATTTCTGTTCGGAGTGATTTAAAAATCACCCAGATTAACCTCCTAAAGGATCCTTTTCTGAACTCCCTCAGAACTTTATCAGATCCCTGCTCAAGACAGTTTTGTATTTTGTCCTGTAATATTTTAAAATCTGTGTTATCCCCATGACCAGAATGTATCATCATCAAGAGCAGGATCTATATTTTATTCAGACCCCTTTCTCTTCCAGTGCTCATGAAGATGATTAATGATGATGAAATGCCAGTCTCTCCCCTACTGACTGTCATGTGGCAAGAAGGACAGAGGGAGGCTTGCCTAAGATCACAGAGAAAACTGATGGCATTACATGATTTAGGCTTGGTGGTTTCCCAGTCTCCATTATGCTGAGCTGCTCCAGAGCTGCCCAGAGAGAGACCACTTCTGTGGGTTCCTCCTGTGACACTCTCTTGGTTAGATGCAAAATTGGGGATCTCAGCTCTCAATTATTTTAGGATATGGAGAAGGTGGGCTGGAATGGTCAGCCTGTACTAATATGAAATAGACGATGTGCTCAAGGTAATTTAACAAATGGGATTTGAGCCTCTACTGGGTGCTAGGCACAGTGTCAGGCCTTACAGAGGAATCAAACTTGACCATGACCTGTTTCTTTTCTTTAGCAGTGCCTATCTAGGGGATATAGTATCTTCTTGTAAAAAGGATAATATGACAGAGGCTGGAATTCTTCCTAATGGTGGCAGCCCAGTAAGGCTCATGAAGGCAGAGGAAGGCCTGTAGTTAGGCCTTGGAATGCATTCCCAGGCCAAGGATGCAGAAAGGGTAGTTAGGTGGAGGTGAAAGCTTGGGCAAAGGCAAGCAGGCAAGGAGAGAGTGGTGATCTGGGGACATGGCTGGAAGGTAAGTATAAGTGGTGGGAGAAATTTGAAAAGGATGCTGGGTCATTTATCATGAAGGACCAATCTAGTTTTAGAGAAAAGTAATACAATATAATAATAATGACTGATATTTACTGGACACTTACTAAGTTGCCAGGCTCTGTTCTAAGCATTATATATGTTTAGCTGATTTAATCTTCACAGCAATCTTAAGGTCAGGGGACTAGTATCCCCATTTTACAGATGAACAAACAGAGGCACAAAGAAGCTAAGCAAATTGTCCAAAGTTAGAAAGTGGTAGAGCCACAATTTAAACTGTTGCATTCAGACTCTACTACCTCTGCTCCAAGCATTACACTACATTGTCTCTCAAAAATTAACACACAAAATATTTATGTTAAAAATTGCTACAAATCAACAAGAAAGAGAAAACACAATACAAAACTGGGTGACAGGCATGAGCAGACAATTTACAGAAGACGTAGTGGGTTGTGGCAGAAAGAAGACAGGTGGTAGAGTCTGCTAGTCCTAATTGGTTACCCTGAGCAAGTTACTCTCAAAGCCTCAGTTTTTTACCTATGAAATGGGGACAATGAAATCTACTACACATGGAATCCTTTAGGTGAAAATTAGGCCTCTGAGGAGACTTGAATTCTCAGATGAAGGAGAGACCTAAACTCAGCAGGGAAATTGCCCCCACCTTGGTCCATGCTATGCTTTCTGGGTACTAGCCTGGAGGCAGCACACAGGTTAGCCAGGGATGCAGTGGCACTGTGCTCATAGATTAGAGAATGGCTCCCCATAAATGTGATCTTGAGAAAGCCATAAACAACGGGGATTAGACTGGCAACCACTATGGTGTTTTTAACTCAAAAAAGTCATGAAAATATCTGGACAGAACGAGGGAAACAAAATGACTGAGATGTAGTATTATTAATCTCTGTATTCATTCATGCCTTGTGTGATACATGATCAAAATTATGTTTGGGATGGAATGAAGGTGTGAGGTTTGGTACTAATACAGCAAAGATGAACTCTACAAACTACCTGGCTCTAACCTGCTTAAAGTGCTCAAACCCTGGTTCATCAATAACTATTATCTCCATAACACTATACAGGTTATAAAGTGCTTAAACGTAATCTCATTTGCTCCTTGCAGTGACCCCCACTGCCTTCCCCATTTTACAGACAAAGAGACAGGTACAGTGAGGTTCGGTAACTTGCACAGTTAGAAGAGAAGTGGAAGAGAAAGAAATAAACATGTATTAAGACATACGTGTAAGCAGGGCCCTGTGGAAATAACCTGGATGCCATCTCTTTTAATCAGCCTCTTAACCATGTGAGGGAGGCAGGCTACCTCCATTCTTAGGTATAAAGGAAATGAGATTCAGAGAGGCCAAGCAATCTGCTCCCGGTCTCACAGCTTCTCAGTGGGCTTGGACCCAAATCTTTTGTCCCCAAAGCCTAAGCTATTTCCTTGTAACATTTTTTAGTGACTCCAGCCTAAAGGCTGTCCTAGAAACTCAGGAAAATTATTATTTCCTTCACTAAGCAGTCACAGGGGAAAGGCAACTGGCCCTTAATTTTTGTTGTTGTTTGTTTAATTTTTGCTTTGTTGGGGAAGGTGGTATCAGATTCAGACCCTTGTTTTCTTCCTTGGAGTGCAGAGAGGAAGTCCTACCTTCTAATACTTTAAACAGACTTTGCAGGTTAGAGATTATAAGGAAGCGCTGGGAAGCAGCATAGGAATTCTCTACCTAGTCAGATGGCCTAAATTGAAATAATAAGCATAGTGATGATAATGGTTAGTAAGAAAATAAGTGGTCAGTTACTGAGCTTTTATGAAATAAATGCTTTTCACAAGTCATTTCATTTAATCTTCACAACTGTCTTATTAGTAGGTGGTATTATTATCTCCATTTTGCAGATGAGGAGCCTGAGGCATGGAGAAGTCCCATCACCTGCCCAAGGCTATAGAGTGAGGATGTGGTGGAACAGGACCTGAGCCCAGAGCAGTTTGATCTCAGCTCTTAGAGATAACTTGAGCCACCTCTCAAACTGTGCCCTGCTGCCTATGTGACGTTTCTTTTGTATAGTGCTCTGGTTTATAAAGCCAGTTCATAAATATCATCTCATTGAATCCTTCCAACCCCATCTGAGAGAGACATGTTCTTAACCTCGCTTGACAGATGGGGAAACCAAGGCTTGGGGGATTGAGGGGCCAAGGTTACACAGTCAAGCAGAGGTATACCAGAATTCTGGTTTGATTCCTGAGCCCTAGGAGCTCTTGAGGCCTCACCTGGAACATATGCCCACAGCTCCCCAGGACCCTTTCCAATCTCATAGCAGGCAGGCTGCTCTGCATTTGCATGCCAGTTGGTTGGTTTCAGAACCATCAGCCACAGCTCCTCAGTCAAGCAGAAATGTCTGTGTTCACAGGTGCCTCTGGCGGTGTGTGCATGTGTCATATTTTGCTTTTCCATTTAGTTCATGGCAGGCACTGCATTTCCAGAGCACCCACTGGGTGAATTTTAGCAGATTTAAGACAATTGCAAGCAAATGCTCTGCCCCGGGATCATGCTGTGGCAGTGGACACGGAGCAAGTGGCATTGTTTGGTTAAGTTGGCACTTCTGTAAGTTACCCTGAAATCAGAGTGGAATTCTTTATAGAAGGTTATCCTACACATAAATCATCATTAGACTACCTCATTTTTGTTTAATGCCTACCTAACTGTGCTGTAGTCTAAAAATGTGTGTTTAGTGAAGTCAAGGGTTGCAGGGAAATTATAGGGTTTTCAAAAACCCATTTGCTTTGCTGGTGTTCACATCGGAATCAATCTTGCCTTTAGTTCTCAATCTCATTGCAAACATGCAGTATTGCTTGCCGAATTCTGGCATTTAATGTAGGGTAGCGTTTATTCAGAAGAAGCCAACGGTGCTTGCAGAATGGTAGAGCTATGTATAGATGGCACTTCCTGCCAAGCCTGTGAGTTTGAACTCTGTTGCGTATCAATGAGACTTCGCCACCAGAGCCGGAGTCACGTGGGAACAGCAGAGGCCTGGGTGGCAGCAGGAAGGGAGCCTGAATCCATAATGACTCAAGCAAGCCTCACTGCACCAGCACATAGTAGGCACTCAGACAGTGGTTGTTGAATGCCTGGAGGAACATTTAAATGGGAGGTGACTAATTTTGGATTAAGATATAAAAGGGATGGATAAAAGGAAGAGAGGGGTATAGTTCTGTAGCTGCTAGAATAATGCCCCAAATTAGTAGGGCTTGCTTGGAGCCTCTTTGTGATGGGAAAGCTAAAAGGCGTGAGCTCTGGCCTCAGAGAGATTTGGGTTCAAATCTTGGTCCTGCTCCTTCCTTGCCATATGACCCTAGGTAGGTCCTTTAACCTCTCTGAGCTTCAATTTCTTCAGATGAGAGGATTCGAAAATATATGCTTTTTCTATATAGGGAAAACATTTTCCATGTTATTTTATATTTTTCTATATAGGTCTTTTTTTCTACAAATAGATTCTCTATATGTAGGTTTCAATTTTTCTTAGTACTGAGCAGATACATGATACACTGTTCCAGGATTAGTAATCTTCTCCTTGAGACCTGGAAGGTCTCCATGAGGAATGAATTTCTAGGAGTGATTACCCATGAATGAGCATCCAGGGGTATGTATCCAGCAGTGAACCTCATGATGTAAGCATCCAGGAGTGAGCATTTAGGTTTGAGTATCTAGGTATGAGCATGAAAGGTGAGCATGTAGGAGTGTGAACTTGGCTGTCATTACACTGGGGGGTGAGACAGGGTAAGGCCTTGCTGTTATCCCACAAGGCTGAAGCCTACTCCCTAACATTATGACCTTGGCCTTTGTGTTTTACCAAGTGTCTTGCTGCGTGTGGAATCCTCAGGAGGGTAGGCACCTGTCTTGTCAGCTATTGCGGAGTCCACCTGTGCAGTACCATGCTAAGCCAGCTGGAACCAGGAACAGCCCTCTGCTTTCTAGTACAGTGGGCCCAGAGGCTTGCACAATGGCCTCAAAATTGGAAGTGTTTTCCACTCATACCTAGAGATTCCTTCCCTCCACTTCAGGGTTAGAGCAGATGTGAATACTCATATCTTTAGGACATAGAATCTGCTAGAATCCTGGAGAGTCAGCTGAAAAGCAGACAACAGTGTGGGAGACAGAAACCTGTGATGGTGAGTGGCAGTGGGACTGGGAGTTGGGGCCCTGGTGGAGTCTAAGCTCTGAGTTCAGCTTCTGCTTGTGCCAGGTAGCAGATGACCTTTGTCAACTGTGTAATTGTCTGGTGGGCTCTCAGACCACGTGAAGCAGAGGAGAAGGAAAGGGCTTGTATATAGATTATTCCAGAGCCTGCTGTTACTGACATAGGCTTAGGGAAGTAGTTGTGCAAAGCCTGATGAGATGCAGTTGTACCTCCTTAGGGCCTGCGACAAGGAAGGGTTACAAAATCCAGCAGGATAGAGCTGGCAATGCCATATCTTGTGTCAGCCTCATCCCCTGAATCCATCTAAATGGCTATGTTGGCATAAGCAACAACCAGTTGATTGGATTTTTAGTTCATTATTTAATTTAGCAAATGTTTTTTGAGCACTACCTATGCATAAAATGCTGTGTAATGTAGATAGTGATTCCCAAGGGTCTTTGTTTAAGGATCTCAAGAGATTTGGAGAAATTCCTCTTTCTACACACCAGAGAAACTCATCTTAATGAAAATATACATGTATGTATGTGTGTGAATAAAATGCATAGTACAATTTGTACATATTGAATATGTACATATATGTATTCACACATACTCTTACAGTTTTTGCCTGTGGAAAGAGGAGAGAGATTCTCCTGTGTAGACCCCCAGAAACACCCACAGCAGAGCCCTGCAGCAGATGCCTTGGCCCACTGTATGGGCAGTGCCACGGGAGCATCTAGCTTAGGAGTGTGTCCGGGTGAGTGTCCAGGCCTTGGCCTTTCCTCCTAAACGGAGAGGACAGTTTCCTATTTTCTTCATCTTCTGGGTTGGAATGAGGGTTCCATAGGTGTTCTGAATTTTATGAACAGCCTTGGATCAGTCATTATTTAATGAGGCCTGTTTGGTGTAGGAAGGGTGGGCAGAGGCATAGAAGATGTGGGGAACACTATGCCTGTCTTTCAGGGGCTTGCTGTCTAACAAGTAAAATGAGCTTTGGATGCAGATGACCCCAACACAAGGCAGAGGTGATGAGGACACATGAGAGACACAGTCTCTGGGGGCTTGGAAGCGGGGAGCCCTGTCTTCTGTACTTAGAGCAGGCTCTGTGTAAGTGGCATTTCCTGTGTGTCCTGGAGAATGGGTGTTTTGGTAGGCTGAGCTTCTGCAGACAAGAGCGTTCTAGACCTGCCAGCTTTCAACTCTAGAATCACCTGGAGAGCTTTTAAAAAACACCACTGTCCAGGACCTACTACGAACAATTAAATCAAGATCCCTGGGGGCAAGACCCAGGCACCTGTACTTGTGAAAGCCCCTTAGGTGATTTCTGGTGAGCCTCTGGTTTGCAAATCCCTGTTCTGCATACAGGAAGCCACTGGGAAGGTTGGATGGAGTGTAAAATCCTGGAGCTCTGAGAATAAAGACTGCACTCTTGCGGAAAACAGCCTGATTTGACTGAAGCTCAGGATATATGTCAGGGTGAAGAGTGATTGATGCTCCACTGAGCTATATGTAATTGAAGGGCAATGGGGAGCCATTGAAGATTTTGACTGAGGAATAGTCTGGAAGGACTTTTGGGAATGGGTCTTCGATGATTAAGGATATTCTCAGAAACCTGGAGATCATCCTTGCTCAGACTCCTGGGATCCAAGTCTGTCCTTGAATTCTCAAGAATGATAACTGGGCATCCTTTGGACAGGTGGGCTGCAGGCATCCTCTGTCCTAAACCTCATACTACCATCTTTTTTTGGTCTCCTTCCCCAGGCTGCTGTCCATAACCCAGGGCACCAGTAAGGCAAACATGGGAGCTTGTCAGAAAGACCTGGAAGGAAGGGCCCCATAATGCCACACCCAGAGTTTAAGCGGTATGGTCTAAAGCAAGCTAAACAGTCTTTTTCTTTTTATAATACTAGTGAGTTAAATTTGTACTGTACTCTTACTATTTACAGCACACTTTATATATATTACACTTGGGTTCCCATAATGATTCTGTGTGGCATGGAACAGTTATCCCCATTTACAGATGAGCAAATAGAGGCTCAGAGAAGTTCAGTGACTTCACTAACTCCTCCTATATTGGGAGAAGAAAAGCTTCGTGACAGCAGAGAGGACGCACTGTGGGCCACCATTTATTCTGTTACTGGACTGTGGGCCAATACTATGCCAGGCACAGTCACAGATGTGACCTCCATTTTACAGACAGATTATCTTTTGTTTCCTCATGGTATAATAAATGGGAAAATATTTGGCCCCTCCAGCAGTTACACAACGAGATAGATAAAACAATCAGAGCACTTCTCTGGGTGTGTTTCATGAGTTTACCTCACCAAGGCCCTTTCATGTTGTTCGATTTCATTTTATTCTCGCAACTGGTGGTATCACCCCCCATTTTCAAAAGAGGAAAGCGAGGTGAAGAGAAATGCCTTGCCCAAGACCAGGTAGTAGATTCAGAGGGGACGATGAGGCCACACTGTGTGGAGGGCACTGACGCTGCACCTGCTGTTGTGTGAGATCTGGGGGTGGAGGGGGTGGTGGGTACGAATAAAACATACAGCACTTGCCACGCACCAGCACTATACGAATTGCTTTATACAAACTAACTCATTAGTCCTCCCAATATCGTGAAAAGTAGGTAGATAGAAATATCATCTCCATTTTAGAGATGAAGAAAATGAAGCACAGAGAGGTGAAGGAACTCACCCAAGACCATGCAGCTAGTAGAAGTGGAGTGGGTCTCACAGCTATCGCCAGAGCCCTCTCTTCTCCTCTAGGGCCACGAGATGTAGTCGCTCTTGGTTTGCCACGGTCCAAAGGTCTTCCTGGACTGGGCTAGGAGGAGGACAGGGAAGACCACAAAAGTCAGGCCTCCATTTGGGTGTTGGTGTGTGGTCTGGATGCGTCGTGCAGGCGTAGCATCTACCACTCTGCATGTGGCCAGCTGTGAGGCGACGCCCGCTCTGGAGGCTGGGTATTCAGGTGTGAGGGCCTGTACTTTGGAGGTAGGTGCCCAGGTATGACCTCTTTAAGCACCTATGTGCTCTCTGCTCTTCCCTCTCTGCCTTTTGAACATATGGTCTAATGGTCGCCAGCTCCCCATGAGTGTGGTAAGGATCAGGCTGGAAAGGTGCGGAGGGAGCCTGGGGTTTCCAGTTCCATTTTCTCAACTAAATGATTTTATGCTGTCTCTCTGGATGTCCAGTTTCCTCTTCTGTAAGTGAAGGGCCTGGAACAGATGACCCCATAGCATCCCTTCCAGCCGGTTCAGTTTAACACTACTCCACTGAGGCCCATGTGCCCCTCTGTCATGCTAGGCACTGGGGACACAGTGACAAGTATGTGTCCTGCTGGGGACACAGACATGTTAAGAAAAGAGCTTTAACATGTGTATTCCTTAAAGACACTCTTGCACATGTAGCAAGACAGAAATCATCACAGCAGCCATGTTTGTGATAATAAAAAATTGGAAACCAATATGGATAAATTAAATATTATATTCCTACAATGAAATATTATACTGCGGGGGAAATGCATGAATCAGAGCTTTACAAATCAGCCTGGACACGTCATGAATAATGTTGAATGGAAAAAAAGCAAATTGCAGAAGGATGCATACTTTATGGTACCATTTGTATAAAGTTTGGAAACATGCAAAACAGTCCCCTGTATTGTTTCTGAATACATACATATGTAGCAAAAGTATAAAAACATGCGTGAGAACGATAAACACCATATTTAGGATAGTGCTTACCTCTGAGAAAGGAGGCAATGGGCTCATGCAGGGAAATACAACTGTTTTCAGAATGTCTTATGTCTTAAAATGTTTCTTCTAAAGAAGCTCTGAAGAAAACATAGCTAAAATATGCATGGATATTTGAATATTATTTTTATTCTTTTCTATATGCATGATATGTTTCATTAGAAAAGCATCCGTTTCAATGCCATATGCAAAATGCTAGGAGAGAAGTAAGGTTACAGTTTGGGTCCATATGTGACAGTCTAAGGTTGGGGGACTCAGAGTGCAGAGAGAGGGGGTTGTTGGAGAAAGTGAAATTTGGGGGCTGAAATTTGGAGGGTGGAGTTGGGCACGTACCAGCGCACATACCACATCTCAGCTATGCCCTCCATGACCAATTTCCTGCTCCCTCTGGCCTGGCCCCCTTGGACAGGGTTGGCACTCAAAGCTGTTAAATAACAATCGAAAGTGGTATAACTCTAAGAGGAGAGGTGTATCCACCTCAGGATCCCATTGTGATCCGTTTCCCATTTATGAGAGTCAGGAGACTCAGCATGAGGCCACTGAAAATGAAGAATACCAGAGTATTCATGGGGCTGTGAGGGCCCCTTGCTCTGTGAAGAACTGGAGACCGAAGAATGTCCTGGCAACCCTCCATCTTTCTGTCCTCGGGGGCAGTCAGTCAATGTCAGAGGCCAGCTGGGTAGGGCCAAGTGACTCGGGGATGGGAGAAAGGCCCAGATAATTATTAACCCCATTGAGAGGTTTACTCCCAATTCCAGCTCAAATTACAAGAGAAAGCTGGGAGTCCAGGTCATAATCAACAGAGAAACATGAGAGAGAAAGGTGATCTCCTGGTGTTCCTGGGGCAGGAGCCTGTCTGGGGACCTAGAAAACAGAGGGTGTTCTGGGCAGAGGGCAGGCAGGGATCACCAGCTGCTGCCTGCTTACTTGGCTTTTAGAATGCCTAGGTTTATTACAATTTATCATGCCACAATGATGTCCCCTGTCATGCCCTTCCTCTATTTGCCTTACCCTCTTACATACCCAGGTTCCCAGGTGGCACATGCCAGTGATAGAATTCATATGTCAGGGCTGGAAGAGGCCTTGGAAATCATGGTACTCAATCCCCCTCTCACTTTATAGATGCCTTGCCTGGGCCTGGGATCCTGGCCTCTAGAAGCATCCTACCACAGGATGAGGGAGGCTGTCTCATTCTCAACAGGGTGGGTACATGTTGAGATCCTCTCAGGACTGGCAGTATCGTCAGAGTTTACAAAGAACACAGAGTTAGCTAATGTGCTTATTATTGTGTGTGTGTGTGTGTGTGTGTGTGTGCGCGCGCACAGGATAGTTTATATCTTGTTCAGCATAAGTAGACATATAACAGACATGTTCCTGGAAAGTGAGGTATCAAATCTCATCTTAATTGGAAGAGTACTCTTTTTAGGAAAACCTTGAGGTGATGTTGGCAAGCTTGTGGGTCGTTGGGCATGCTCACACACTGCCAATGCAAGTAGCTGGTGGTACAACCTTTCTGGGAAGCAATTTGGCAATACATATCTGAAGCCATAAATGTCCATATTCTTTGGGCTCTAGTCTTAAGAAGTAAACCAAGATGGCAATAAAGATTTCTGTTAACTGCAATGTTATTTACAGCAGTGAAAAAATTTTTAAAAATTCTAAATTTCTAATGATAGGGAATGATTAAATATTTTATGGTATAATACAATGAGATAGTCCAATACATTTTTAACTATATGAGAAAAATATCATATGTTAAGTGGAAAATACATTTTATATATAATAGGATCCCAATTGATTAAAAATACATATATATGATATATGTATTATAGATGAACATCTTGAAAGAACTATGTAAAGGCTGTTAGTGACTGCTATGGCTATCTCTGGGTAGTGAGATTAGGAATGTTTCTTCTTTTTTTTTTTTTTAGTTTTCTACATTTTGTGCGTATGTGTTGAAGAGATTAAATATGAAGTGGTTTTGAAACGGAAAAGCCATGTTTAAGTGCAGATACTTTGCGAGGTAGCTGCTGCTCCTGCTTTTTTAGGAAGTTCCTCTTTTATGAAGTTCCTTCTTATATTGGACTGAAATCTGCTTTCATGAAATTCGTCCCTTAGGTCCTTCTCCTGCCCCCTGCCCACCCTCGAACTTCCACAGAATAAGTTTCCTTCTTTCCCCATGGCACCTTTCAGTTATTTGTGGACAGCCCTCACCCTCTCCTGTCCCTCTCCAACCCCAGTGTCCCATCCTCCTGGCTGAAGCAATCCATTTCTGCAGCAGTCCCTTCTATGATCTGATCTGGTCTCACTGTGGGTGCCACCTTTGGTCATTCTCGTTTGTCGACGTCTTTCTCAAATTTCAGGCACAGAGTGAGTTCCTGCACCACAGACGTAAGAACAGAGGATTCAATGAGACTCTCGCCCCCTCCTTGGTTGGAACATGCTGTTTCTACCAGTACATCCTGGGATCAGCTTTTTCATCAGACACCTCATGGTGTCTGCTCCTTCTGAGCTTACTGGCTCTCAGTAGCTCTGGACCCTTTACCTGAATTTGTAAATTCCTCATTTGTAAAATAAGATTAATAATATCTTCCTATAACCCAGATATCAGTAGGATGGCCCTGCCTCTTAAATAAAATTATAAAAATTGCCTCTGGTCTTAATTCTACATCCCTGGACACGTCCTGTGCCCCTCTCAAGATGTCTGCAAGTTCCTGGGGAGGTTTCTGGTCTCATAGCTGTAACTGGATCCGTCTTCTCAGCTCTGCTGAATTCTCCTTCTTTGCTCTGTTTTAGGGATTCTTCTTTACTTCTGTCCCAATGCCAACCAAATGTGGCCTCAGCCTCCTTTTTGATTTTGACAAAAATCTCACTCTCACATAGGCCTTGCAGACCTTCCCGAAGGCATTTCGGAGACAGATAACATGGACCAAGGAAATGCTTCTCTATCCCGTAGGAGTCCGTTAGGCACCTACCATATTGAGTGGCCTTCCTCCCTGTCCCCCACCCGATCTCTGAGCTGGGGCTGCCAGTCCAATCTCTGAGAGGAGCCCACTTTTCTCCTTTCCACTTCCCAAATTAACCTTCCAGACAGGGAAAATTCAGAGGGTCGCTTGAATCTTTCACACAGTTTCAGGGACTATGTTGTGTTGCTGTGTGTTAATACATTTGATAGTGAGAAAACTTGTGCTTTCATCTCCTCTGCTCCTCTGCACCTTACCAAAGGGCAGGGCTTTCCTGCTCCCAGAACAAAGGACCTTCCCTCAGGGTGTCAGACACACTGGTGGCTGTGGTTTTAGCAGGATGGGCGCAGGTGCAATGTCTCGTCTCAACTATGGGCAGGGACAGGCTGTCAGGCTGCCCTACTCACTCTGTGGCCAGGTGCTCCTTTGTTTTAATGGTGTCAGCCCCAACACTCAGAGCCCTTCTACTCCTGTGGGTGGGGAAAATTTATAATCTAATTTTGTGACTCAATGAAAAGAAAATGTCAGAATTTCTTAAAAGGTTAAAAAACAAAACCAAGAACCCTTTAAAATGGCTTGTTTGGCATTTGACTTGACTCTGCAATTTGCTTATAGTCTAGAGGAGATGTCTTGACATTCCTGAGAGAGTGGGAATTTTCCAAAGGCAGGACCTCTGGTAGGGGAGAGAGAGCAAGCGAGAAGGAGCAGGAGGTAAGGGACAGGGACTCAACTCTGCTGCACCTTGCCTTGGGCAATTACTTACCTGTCAGAACATCCCCATCTATAAAATGGAGATGCTGATGGAAGTTATTCTTTCACTAGTGCTCTCTCAGCCAGACCAACTAGCTGCTAATGTTTCGTTGGGGGCTCTGCCTCCTTCCTTTAGGGAAGTTCTTCCTTAAATCCTCTCTTCTATCATAAATTAGCATCCACGTAATCCACCTTTCCTATCTCTGGTCTTATGAGTGATATATATTTCCTTACAAGCCCTGGAAACATCTTTTGGGGTTCTCCAGAGAAAGAGAAATTAAACTCAAGTGCTGCCCAGTGACATAAGATAACTCACTGAAGGCTTTCGAAGCATTGTTCCCTTGGACAACAGATCTCAGAGTCTGCTGCCCTAAGGCAGTGCTTCCCAACTGTTTTCACTTCTCAGCCCAGGCAGAACAAAGGTAATATTGATTTGGCATATTGGGGCAAAAGGCGGAAGTTGCCTACAATGGGGCGACCTGCTCCCTGCTCCCACAGAGGCTGGGGGATCTGCCTGGCCCAGGTCCTGTCCTGACTTGGGTTGAGGGATCTCTGTGCATGGGTTGCCCATTTGTGGAGTCAGGAGGGGACTGTGGGGAACACAGTAGGTAGGTAGGAAGGTACCTGTAGGTAGATGAGGGGTGGGTTTGGAAGTCGTGATTTTCCATGGGTGAGAAAGTACCATGACAGTGCAGAGTGGCCCAGGTAGTTTCCTGCAAGCCCTTATCTTTTTCTCCCTCCTCTGTCTCCGCATGTCTCCTCCCAAAAGGATTTTAATTATAAAGTTACTGTTTTAAGAATAGCTAAAAGGGGGTGAGCCAGTGAGCTGTCACCATCAGCTTACAGATAAATCCTTCCTTCCTCTGCTGCCAGTGGAGAAGGATCCATCATGGCCCGTGGTCCTTCCTTCACCTTCTCTCTATGAAAGTGTGTGTGTGTTGCACCACCACTCACCCTCCCACTCACCCACCCATCCCTGCTGTACCCTCCTGATTAAACCCTGGTTCCTGGCCTAGAATATAGTCATAGCTCAGGTGACAGTTAAGAGAAGCCTCCTTCCTCAAGAAGAACTTTCGACACGAAGGTGGGGAAGATCAAGGAGCAATGGCTGTTGAGTGGAAAGGGTGACAGAGACAGAGTGACTGCCGTGAGTTGAATTAATTCCCTGGTGTCGGATTTAATGAAGGGCTGCCTCTGTGCTGCCTCAGAAAGGCACATCACGGAGTGATCGGTGCTAGATGCACGCACAGCTCCAATTAAGTTTCTGCATCTCATGGGGGCAGGGCACCTTTGAATCTTTAGACTCAGGTTTTTTTTTGCCCCCTCCTCATTCCAGGCTTGCACAGCCCTAATTCAAAAGTCAGGGATCTTTGCCTCTCTTAAAGGGAAAGGACTGCAGGATCTTTTTTAGCTACCTACATATGTCCCTGGTGGCCCTATCTTCTCTCGTCTTCCTTAGTCACTTTTGGTAAGGCCCACGCATCTTCTTTGCAAACAATACCTATTTCACCTGGTCCGCAGTGAATAAATCCTACAATCACAGAGGCTTAGCACCAGGAGGGGACTGGGGACCTTGGAGATAGTCTAGTCTAGAGTCATATAATTAGTAACAGAGCTGGTACTAGAACCAGGCTCTCTAGAACAATCTCCCTGGCCTCCTGTCTCTGCCTGGCAGCATGCAGGGTGAATGACAGCTGCATCAAAACCCCACTAAGTCACAGGTCTCAGCTGCCAATTCACGGTGATTCTCACAACCATTGCCGAATCATGGCACCTGAGCCAAGTACACACTTGACAACTGAGCCAAGTACACACTTGACAATCAACAAAAGTGTGCATGCAACATCTCATGTTATACTTGTTGTGTTGAAGGCCAGAGGGATACTCTTACCCTTGGGTATGAATCCTAGCTCAGCCACTAACTAATATGTGACCTTGTACAACTTATAGTGCTTAACTTCTCAAAGCCTTCTGTTCTCATTCAAAAATTGAGAAGAATAACACTTATCACACAAGTTTTTAAGAGTAGACTCTCATTTTATAAATTAAAAATAAGGTTCTGAGATTAAGTGATATGCTCTAAAACACAGTGGTGACAAATGGCAAAAGGGTAATCGAATGGGACACAGGTCTTACTCCCAGGCCTGTGCTGTTTTTATATCACTGTTGCTGAAATGATGTTGCCCTTACTCTTCTCCTTCATCATCATCACCACCATCATCACTGTCATCATCATCATCATTATCTTAGCTACCATTGATTGACCCATTACTTTGTGCCAAGCACTATGCTAAGCGCTTTATAGATTTCCTACCATTTAAACCTGACACCAACCCTATGATATAGGTTTTAAAATGATTCCCATTTTATATTCTAGGAAACAGAGACTTAGAGAGGTTGAGGTGCCCAAGACGAAGAGCTAATAAATGGCTTCCGCAGGATTCACATCTAGGTCTGCCTGACTCCCATGGCCACACAGTCACTCACTGTGTTTCCACCATTTCTGCCACTATCCCAAGAAGTTGTGGGCTAAGTGACAAGAGAGGCTTTGACGCTCTTTCTCATTAGCTCAGCTTCTGAGAACCCCCGTGTCCTAGGCTCTGTGCTGAGCCAGGGGTCCTACTCAGCCCTCCGGGCATCCTTGCTTCACCACTGGGCCTTTGTGCTAACTCTACCTCAGAAATTAAAATTTGCAGTGTTTCCCAATAGTGACCCCAGGCTTTTTCTCCCTCATTCTCAGAATGGGAAATTGAAGTCCAGAGAAGAGATGGTACCTAACAGGTCCACATAGAACCTCTAACAACCATACATTCTGGTCCCAGGCCTTATCATTTCCCCAGGCCACTCTGCTGAATGTGCCCTGGTCCCTGAGAGCAACCAAAAAGAGACCTTCTTTGGCTAATATGCTAAGAAGTCTTCTTTGTTCAAGGGACCTGGTAGGTGCGCTGGCCTAGAGGGGTCTGGATGTGTTGCTGGAGATCCGGCATCCATTCCTGTCCTCCAGGGCTCTCTCCTACTCACCTTGAGGTAAAACACTGCCTTAAGATACACTTCAATTCTTACATGCCCCAACTGCCTTCCTCTTTTTTGGTGGGACTACTAAGTGAGAACCTAATGTGAGCCACTGGAGTAAATAAACACAAATTATTGCCCCACCCTACAGGTTTAAGCTGGCAAAGCTTTTTCCTTCTTGCTGTGGCTTTAATAATGAGCCACTCTCAGTTTTTATAGGCGAGAGTTCGGTTCCCTGAGGCTTAAGTAAAGGAGGCTTCCTGGAGTCAGAGCTCAGAGTTCCTATCTCCCCGACCCCGGAATTGGGGCTTTTGATAGAAATGAGAAGGCTCAAGCTAGAGGGAGAGACTTTGCTTCCTCTAATATACTCTGGATCCTTTAAGCGACACACACACACACATGCAGCAGAGGTTTGTGAACTGGTGGTGTTAAGTAACAATTAGGTCAATAATGCCCTTTATGAAAAACCTTTTGGTAAATTACATCCATTGATAATTAGCTCCTTTGAGATTCTCAGTCTGGGAAGAAGCTCTGATGGAAAGTGAATGTAGACAGACCCAGCGCTGAGAGTCGAGTCTATCCTTTTCGAGAAAAACCTCTTTCCTTGCTCAGTTCCACTTGGGAAGGTCAGAGCCATGACTCTGGGTCAATCTCTGCAACTCTGGTTGCCTTGACCTTGGACAAGGACATTGTTGTTTTCCCCCTGCTCCTCCATTTACCTCCCTAAGTGGCTTCAGAGGTTGCTCAGGAAGCTGTGAGTTGAAGATATGTTGCTGGCTTTGTGGCTTAGGGCACAGCTTGGCACCAAAAACATCTCTGAAAGACTAGAGCTTTCTGCTTGTTCAAGGCTTCCCAAAGAGGTGGTGCCTTCTCCTCTTGCCTGTCTTCCTGCCCAAGCCCAGAGATAGTGCCCAGGCATGTTCCAGAGAGAAGTAGCTTGAGAGGGGTTAGAAACTGTCTGAAATAATTCCATCCTTCCCTGGAGACTTGGCGTGAATTTTATCTAATCACCATGGCAACAGATTAAAAAAAAGAAAAAAAGGTGTGAGCGTATCGCCTTTGCTGTGATAATTCAGATTTATATATTCAGATCAGATTGGAGTTGGAGATATTTTTTAAGGGAGCAGATGCAGCAGAAGGTGTAACTGCAAATAATGTAGCACAAATGTTTGATGATCCTGCCCTTTAAGAAGTAGAACGCAGTTTCCTGCAGTTTTTCCAGAATATAATTATTCCATCAAACCCATTGCAATGAGGACTCATTACGGACCTGGATAATGCAGAGTCACATCGTGCCAACAACACGCCTGCGCACACACAAACACACACAAACATGCATGCATGGGCAGCCCCAGGCCAAGCTCTCAGTCTCTGGCCTTCCCCAAATGGAAACCTCAGAAAACCCCCAAAAGCATGAGGCTTAGGCAAGGGCCTGAGGAGAATGTGATGGAAGGGCACAGCGGGGACAGCTCAGACGCCGCGCTGGAAGGGAACATATTCCCAGCTGATGCAGAGTGGTGGGACTCCCCTGCCACCCTGCCCACGTGAGTCCACCGCCCTTCTGTAGGGTACAGACCTGGGAGGGCTGAGGCTAGGCTAGGAGGTCCTGTTGTATAACCTGCATGATTAATTCAAACATTTTCATAAATTACACGATTCTGCTCATTTGCTCAAGGCACCGTCTGATTCGACTCAGTCTCCTGACTCCCAGGCCAGGGATTTTTCCACCAGCGGCTTCACTTTGGGATTACAATTAGCACAGAGACCTACACTTTGTTTTCTTTGATCCCTACCTCACTCACCCCAGGGAAGGCCGGCATGCATGCAATGAGTAGGCACACCAGGAGACACTTTATTAGTGTTTATTGGGCATTATCTACCCTTCTCTGCTCAATGCACGTACTTGCAGGTAGTACTTTTCAGCATCTGACAGTTTCTTGAGATCTTGGTCTCAAGCCATTGGAAGGCCCCCCTGCTATAGTCACCTCCATAATCCACTCTCCCCGGTAGAGACTGAGGGCCCATAAGCTGCCCCTGCCCTGGGCTCTGAAAGACACAGTGTCTTTACCTGCCCCAAACTGCCCTTTCTAGCTCCCCCAGTGCAGAGTAAGGGCAGTGCCAAGGTATGTGGCACGAGATCAGGTGGGATGGGTTGGTAAACAAAGCCCCTAAGGGCATAGGGGAGTCGCTGAGTATAGGGTCTTCTTAGTGCTGCCCCCGCTTCTTGCTGAAAGGTGAGGCTTCTGTTCAACCACAGATGCCTCTGAATCAACATTTCCCAAATGAGAAACTCAGGACCAGAAGGGCCTCCTGGCTTGTTGGGGGCAAAGCAAGAATAAGAATGCAAGTCCTCCAGCTTCTAAACTATCACTAATCAGTCTCTCTTGTCAAATAGTGGCCACGCAGCCTTGTTACCCTATGTGTCCATGTTCTTCGTTTAGAGTGCCCACCGATCTGGCTGATTGCTATAGCAGAGTCCAAGTTGGCACAGACCTGGGTTGTCTGTTCAGACACCTTCCATTTGTCAGTCTTTTCTCCCTGCCTCAGGAAGTTCCTTCCATCCTCTGCTTTGGGTGCGTGCACTTCATGCCCAGGCAGAGTTCCCAGCAGACTTGCACCTCCCCGTGATTCAGCTTAGCCTGAGTTCTGGCACGTTAGGCACCCCCATCAGCAGGCTGGGGTAATTCGTGTCTGGGCCTCAGCATCTTGCCAAGAAGGGTCCAGGTCACTGTATCCTCTTCTCCCGATGGTTCCGAAGGCTTGTTCCGAAGGCTAGGGTCTGATTGTCTCACGGTAATATTCTCTGCTGCCCTCTCAGCAGTGCTTATAAAGTTCTTTTTCCAATAATTTACCTGGGCCAGGCTAAAAGGTATGGAGTCCTAGAGATGTATGGTGAGTCTCTACCCCCTACCATACTCTGGTCCCCACCGCCATGAGGAAATGAAGCTGCTTCTGAGGACAGCTCATTCCCTGTGTGCATACTGCCCTCTGAATGGGGAGAGGCAGACAGGAGATTGTTTGTGTTTCATGTGTAATTTATTTACCTGGAAAGGCAGAGCTCCATGGCAGCATCTGGTTTTCAGCATGTTTCCAGGCCCTCGTCCCGACTCATGCCTCATCTGGCCCCTCTGAGACCAGGAAACCAGGCTGTGGGGGGCTAGAGGAGGAGCCTGTGGTTCTGGGCCTAATCCTTTCCTCTTCTGCATCCCCGGGCTGTGGGTCCTCTCCCACAGTGGGGATGTTCCATCTGCACAGGAGAAGGCTGAGGAAGACCACAGAACCCCTCCCTCAGATCCTAGTGGGGCCACACGAGACATGTATAAGGGTGGGTCCTGGGCTGTCAGAACCCAGAACAGACTGGAGCCTCATCTGACAAGCTCTGCTCTGCCGGCAGCTAGGCCTAGGAAGTGGGGCCCTAAGAAGTTGCTGTCCGTAGCACCTCCTGCCTCTCTATCACCCCAGTAGTCAGCCTATCCTAATTAAGGGGGGCAAAGAAGGGATAGATGTTGCAGGCCCTCCTCTGCCTCCCTAAATAGTTGGATCTCCCCAAGTGGGAGAGTCAGCAGGGCATCCATGCCCCAGGTGCCTGCACACAGTAGCTGGCCTGGGCTACAAGCAACACAACCAGCCCTGGCATCCAGCCCTTCTCTCCTCAAGTCCACACCTCCAAAGTGGACTGCAGGCAGGAGAGGGCTGGGGCCCTGTATTAGCTGGAACCTGTGCTCCATCCCAAGTCCCTCCCTGGAGCATGTTGGTGGTTGGTGACCAGGGAGAGTCAGGTCTTATGAAAAAGCTGATAGAATTGGGCTGTGTGGCTGTGTGGCTGGAGATAAGAAGATGTGGTGGAGACATGATTCCGACCTTCCTTCCAGTGTCTGAGGCGCTATAGCAGGCTCCAAGAGGCAGAACCAGGGACAGTGGGCAGAAATTATAGGGAGAGTAGAGGCAGCTCAATATTGGTGTGACTTTTCTAACAATTAAAGTCGTCAAGCAGTGACTTGGGTTCCCTCTCAAAGTAGTGAACTCGCCATTACTGTGTGTCTAAAGCAGAGGCAGATGATAATAATATTAGTTACAATTTATGAAGTGCTTACTGCATGCCAGGTGTTCTTGCTTTGTGTTCACTTTTTCACAACCTGTAATTTAGGTATTATTGTTTTCATATTACACAGGAGATAGTAAAGTCAGAGAGGTTAGGTAATTTGCCCAACATCACACAGCTTGTAAATAACAGAGTCTGTGCTCTTCCTATCATTATATGGGATCTGTGGAAGGGTAAACCTACTGTGTGAGGGAAAGAGTCACTCTGATGACCTCTAAGCCTCCTTCTCCTTACTAAAGATTTGAGGGCTTACTCTGAGGAAGATATAGGTGGTTGGTCAGGTGTGCTTTCCAGAAAGATGCCTCTGATGGCGATGGGGCAGGTAGCTTGGATCTGAGTAGACTGGCCCCTCTCCCAAGGGCTCCCAGCACTTCCATAGGTACCACTGAGCTTCCCTTGGCCTCTCTGTGACAGGTCCAGAGGCGCGCGCGGCGGCGCGCACACACACACACACACACACACACACACACACACACACACACACAGATACAGAGCCTCTCCCAAGGCACTTCCCTTTGGCCACATAGTTAGCTAGGGACAGCCCAGGCACTGGGCCTTAGGTTCCAGCTGCCTTACCTCTGGTCTGCTTTCAATGCTCATGTCTGAGGTGCCTAACACCTTTGCAAAATGATGGATTATAATAATAAAAATTCACTTATGTAGCCCTTACCGTGGGCCAGGCACTCTCCTAAGCACTTTACATATATTAATGCCTTTAATGTTCAGAATAACCTTATGAGGAAAGTTCTATTGTTATCCCTATTTATAGATGAAGACACTGAGGTACAGAGAAGTAAGAGACCTGCCTAAAGTCACACACTACTAAGTGATACAACTGGGATTTTAACCTAAGCAGTTGAGCTCAGACTCTGCATACTTAGCCAATATAGCAAAATAAAGCAGAAGATAACCAGTTTAAAAACTAGCACATCTGAAGGGGAAAGGGATGCTGGGTGACTGGGTGACATGAGTCTCTCTGTGTGCAGATGTCCCACTGCCCTCAGTCCTTTGAACAAGGCATACTCTGGCTCAATGGGAGTGAAAGGGATACAGAAGCAGGGAAGGCTCCCTCCAGTCAGTGCTGATCCAGCTCCATGTGAAGGACAGGCTGACAGGGTCACTGCTACTCTGTCCCTGTCCCCAGCCCCACTTGCATTGGCGTTAATGGCAGGAAAGCTCCTTAGGGAAGGAGCAGCCTAGACTCCCTTGACAGCCTGCCTTGGTTTTGTTTTCTTTTGCTTTTGTTTTGCAGTCAGGTTGTTTTTTTTTTTTTTTTTTTTTTTAATTGACTTTTTAATGAAGTGTAACATACACACAGAAAAATACCAGACCTTAAGTGTATGTTTCAATGAATTTGTACAAAATGAGCACACTCTTACAGCTACCTCTAGATTACCTCACCGGCACCCCCAGAAGTCTCCCTTGTGTTCCTCTAGCTTCCCTCCACCCAAAGGTGACCACCTTCCTGATGCCTGTTACCTGGTCTTGAATTTCATACATATAAAAGCATGTGGCATGTTCTCTAATGCCTGGCCGCTCCTACTCAACGTATTTGTGTGAGGTTCATCCAGAGGCTGCAGTTGTCCTGGTCAGACTCCCCTTCCTGGCCAACCTGGCACCTCCTCTGGTTTAGTGGGCCTCTGAGGTGGTCTGAGGCTGGTGCAGGACCTGTCGATCTCAGTGCTGACCCTCTTTCTTTCTGTGACTTCCTTCACTTTCACCTATCAATTTGAAGACTTTATCTTACCCTGAGTGCTTTCCTCTTCATCTCCTGTCCAGAATCAAAGCCAGGCCTTGAGGGCAGTGGCCCCCTTTCTCTGCCTCTGGCTCAGGCCTGCCTGGATGGGAGGCACTGGACAGGCAGAGGGGGGGTGGGTCAATGTGGACTTTGCCCCCTGGGGCTCTGGTTACCAGGGTGACCAGTGGCTGGAGTGAGTTGGAGGGCAGAGGGAATACCCACCAGTCACAGACCTGGCAGGGTGCCAAGGATGACTAAGGGATTAAAGGTCCCTTCAGGCTCAGGAATCCCAGGAATCCAGGTTTCTTTGTAAAGACTATTATTCTGCTAAAAATCAAAGAGAGAGATGCTAATGTACATCCTTGAGGCCTCACCTGGCATCCCTGGGACTTGTCAGAAATGTACTCTCAGGCTCCACCCAGCCCTGCAAGATCAGAATCTGCAATTAGCAAAATGTATTACTTCAGCACATTAAGGTTTGAGAGGCCCTGCTTTAGACAGTACACTGAGGTGGTCAAGAACTTGGACTCTGGAGCTAGACTGTCTGGGTTTGGATCCTGGTTTGTGACCTTAGGCAAGTTACTTAACCTCTCTGAGCTTCATCAAGAAAATAAGAATAATAATAGTACTTAGCTCACAGGATTGTTGTGAGATTTCAGCGAGATGACCTATGTGAAATACTTTGAACTGAGCGAGCACACGGTAAGCAATAAACGGTGCCAGGCCCTGGGTGATACGTCATCTCATCTGCCTCTCACAACAGTCCTGAGAGTGAGTAAGTAGTAAGTAAGATTATGTCTGTTTTACAGATCAAGGAACTCATTTTTCAGATGAAGAAACTGAGGCTGATAAACTAGCTTGTTCCAGGAAACAGAAGGAACCAGTTTGAAAGAAGAGTTCTCTTCTGGTGTGGGGTAGAGTGGGAGGCTGGTAGGCTACCTTCTCCCCACTTAGGCCATAAACAGGCTGCTGGAGTGTTTATGGATATTAAATTCTGCCAGTTAATCACTAAGGATTAATTGTTAAGGATAAACCCAAGGTGTTTCTCTCCCAGCAAGCTCTAAATTAACTGAGAAAGGGGGAGGCAGAGGCCTGTTGGAGAGTAAGTGTAAGAAGGTTCGGAAGGATCTAGGCTTTGCTGCCCAGGAAACTGGGCCAGGGGCCAAGCAGGTGGTTATGCCAGAGGGCAGAAGACGAGGTGGCCCAGAGGTACTTGACTCCACTCAACATCCTGTATCTCAGGGAACTGGCTGGCAGATGAGATGATGAGCTACTGGCTCCCTGGGGAGCTTGAGAGGACAGAGGGACCTGGCTACACAGAGGTGTCCAGGACTGAGGGATATCTGTGATGTTTGGGGTGTAGTTGAGCATAACTTGACTCTATGTCTCCTCTCACTCATGTGTGTGCAGCCAAGTTATTTTTCTGACCCAGGCCCACGAGCCTGGTCGCCTGCCAGGGCACCCTGGTTCTCCTCCTCAGCTTTCACCTCTGTGCCTGGCTGTCTCCTGCTGGTCTCTTACAACTGCCCTTTCTCATCACCTTCTCCCAGGTCTGCTCCTCAGCTATGCTGCATAAAGCCACGTTGTAATTGCCCACTTACTTGTCTGTCTCCCCTACTGACTGTGCGTAACCTTCAGTACAAGAAATCATATCTTATTTTTCTCTGTATTTCCTTATCATAGCACAGGGCTTGGCACAAAGATTCTTGACAAGTGTTGGATGAGTGTGTGGGTGGATGGATAGATGGAAGAAAGAGTGAAGTGAGCATTTCCATAGATGTACGTCCAGAAGAGGCACTCTGGAGATAGGGAGAGGCCATTTGAGGCCATATCCTTATAAGTAATCCAGCTTCCCTAGTGTTTATCACTGTTTTTGACATGGTCCCTTGGTGTGCCAAGGCTGGTTTCTAGACAGACCACTCTCCCATGGCCTTCTAGATATTTTTCTCTGATTCAAATATATTGAATCTTTGCAGATAGGATTGGAGCTGAGGGGTAAACCGGCCCAAATGCTGCAAGTGTTTGTTGGTAAATCAAGGGAACTCGTTGTATGCTCGGAGCAGGGGCACTCACTGGAGGCAACTACCTCTAGGTCCCCACTTTGGCTCCCTGTAGGAAGCCATCTACTTGGTCTCCAGCCCAGCCACCTCTACTCCCTCCAAGCCCAAGGTGTCACCAGATGGAGTCGATCCTGTTATTTTGCAGAACATTTGAGATTCTGGTATTAGTGAACAACCAGGCTTCAGGTGGGACCTCAGGACATCCCCAGTGCTCCCACCTTCCCAAAATGGGCTCCTGGCATAACCTAAGTACTTAGCTCTGCTGGTGAATGGGCTCCTGTCTGACCTGTCATCACTGGATTGGGAATCAGGAGCTTGGGTTTGAATGTGGGGTTTCCCACAAATGTAACGTACGAGCTTAGGCTAAGTCATTTTGTTGGGCTTTACATTTCTTCATCCATGTGTCCCTGAGACTCTCCCAGTATGGAAGAGAGTCCAGTATGAAAGGGTGTGTTGTCATGTAATGGGGCCCAGGTTGCCCCTCAAAGACTCAAGTTTAGGGAGCTGGAGCCTAGGAGAGATGGCGCCTCCGTTTGTTTCCTCTAGGTAACCCATCAGCAGCATGGAAGCAGGATCATGACCACCAGTGAGGACAGAACCTGTGGATATCAGGGCATACTTTGCCTTTTCTCTTTTCTTTCTTTCCCATCAAAAAAGTGATACGAAAGCCAGCCTGGGTGTTGACTGGGATACAAAGCTAGTATGGAGTGACATCCAGCATCCCTGGCTTCCAGGCCTTCTGGTGGTACTAAGGGGTCCAGGACCAGAGTCCAGAGGCCTGAAGCCTCAGGGAGGAGGGAGGCTGGACATCCTTGAATGCAAAGAACAGTGTGCTATGTGGAGGAGCTTGGGGAAATGGAAGGAACAGAAGGTTGGGGTTCTATTTCCCCTAGAACTGTGTGTTCTTAAGAAAGGCCATCTTCAAGCCTCAGTTTTCTCAACTACAATGGAAATAGCACCATATTCATTAAAGTGATACAATGTGTTGTGTTAGAAAACCTCCAAATCTCAACAGCTTAACACAATAAAATTTATTTCTCACTCATGAAGAATTCGATAGGTACGGGGCCTGCTCTGCACGGTCATCCAACGTCAAGGTTGCATTAATATCACCATCCAGAGGTAGATGGCAAGAGAGAGAGAACTTGGAGGGCAAAGTGGGAAGTATTGGTAGGTTAGGGCCAGGCTTAGCATTCCTCATTTCCACACACACCTCGTAGGCCAGGACTCAGCCACCAGCTGCTTTCCAGCAACAACTCCACACCACGGGAGGGGAAGTGTGGACCTTTTGTTGGACAGCACGCTCTTTCTGCCAAAATCATGAACCTCCAGGATCGTTACAAATGTTATAAATAAGAGCACAAAGACACTGGTGCAAAGTAAGCATAGGGTAATTATTCTTCCTTCTTTTCTTCTCAAACAAGGAATGTTTCCTTCCACTTGCCTGATATCTCCATTTGGATCAGAAGGCCCACTGGGGGAGCCTGAAGTTGCCCAGGCAGTTTTCACAGGGGACACCCTTGGCCTTGGGTGGGCTGAGACAGACCCCGCTGGGCATTTTCTACCGATCGAGCCCAGATGTGGCTCCTCATAGCCACACGCTTTGGGAGGTGAGAAGTGTGACAGCGCAAATCCATGGCCACACGTATAGGTAGGTCTTGGAGTCAGGGAGGCCCAGGATAAGGTGGCCATGGAGAGGGCTTGTGGCTTTCTAAGACTAGGCTTGTTCACTCTCAACATGTGCAAAGCTGCTGGAATCAAGGGAAGACAAGAGGCAAGGTCAGGGAGAAAGTGTGTCAGGAGTGAGCTTTTCCCAGGGTAGCCAGACAAGGAACAGTTGGACAGAGGTTTTTAGCATCAGTAATGAGGTCCACTGAGGCTGCAGTTAGAGAATGGGGTGGGACTGGAAAGGGAGTCCTGCCAGCCCCCAGTGTTAGAGAGGGTGACACTCATTCTGGTTTGCCCAGAACTTTCCCTATTTTAGCACTCAATGTCCCAGGTGTCACTCTCATCACCCTAAGTGTTAGATATAGAAAGAGTATGAAATTTGGCATCAGACTGGCCCAAGTCTAAATTCTGATGCTGGCATTTACTAGCAGCACAACCTAGAGCAAGTTTTATATGCTGTCTAAGCCTCAGCTTCCTCATCAATAAAATGTGTAATAGTGCCCAGAGCCATTTTCATGATGAGATATATAAGGAACCTGGTCCTCCCCTGCTATAGGTCATTGTCCAGCCTCTGCCTGGCTCTTCCCTGTGACCAGGCAGCCCTTCTCTTCTGAGGCAGTCTGTTCTCCCTTTGCCTGGCTTTGGTTGTTAAAAACATCCCTTTCAGGGATCTCTACCCACCAGTTCTTCTTCTTCTGAACTGGTCCACATCACAGCCCCTCAGACCCTAAAATTGATGGTCATGTGCCCAACAGTTTCAGCAGATGGACGGGTATGGAGGTTGAGATGTGTCACCTGAAAGGGACCTGGAGCTGGGTCTGTGGCAAAGAGCCCAGGGCCTCTAGAATTAGAACCAGTTGGCTCTGGGTATGTGATGATGCTGGGTTCTCTGACCTCATCCTGTTTCAGGTCAGTTTCAGTTTTTTGCCCATTGCCACCATCATGTGAGAACATCAGCATGACCCACATGAATGGCTGTGCAGCTTATCTCCAGGGGCACTGTTTCTTCTGAGTAGTGCAGTGCACAACCTGAATAACCATGCACAGAGTGCGATACACACTGGCAGTTTTAGTGGCTAACTAAGGTTGACTTTAGTGAGAGGGCTCACACTGTGTACACTTGAAGCAAACAGCCACCACCTGCTCCCAGGCATGCCCTGTCAATATATAGGCTTTGTGGGATTAAAGTCATTTTTATCTGTTTCATCTGCCTCTTTGTCCTAGGTCAGTGTTCTCAAACTTTCATGCACATCCAAGTCAGCTGGAGGGCTTGTTAAAACTCAGATTGCTAGATCTCACACCGAGAGTTTCTGATTCAGTTGGGCTGGGATGAGGCCCAAGAATTTGCATTTCTAGCAATATCTCAGGTAATGCTAGTGCCATTGGTCCAGGACCACCTTTGAGAACCACTGCGCTAGGTTAATCTTTCATGGTAACCTGTGCAATGGGAGACAGGAGACCAGGGGCTGGGTTCCTTCTCTGCCTCTTGTTAGTGGCACCAGTTTAGGCATGTTACCTCACCTCTCTGAGGCTTAGTTTTCTTTATCAGTTAGGAGTAGAGACATCTGCTATTAGTATCATGGGGACATTGTTTGGAGGATCAGATTAGACAAGTTCAAGTGCTGTAAGTTTTCTGATAACTATATAGTGTTGGTTTTAGCTGGTCATTTCTTTTCTGGGCTGCAGTATATTTTCCTTCTTTCTTCTAATAGACTCTTCTCCTAGCCTCCCCTTTTTAGGATGTAACAACATACCTTTTCATCTCTTATCATAAAAAGTACCAAGATGTGGGGAAAGAGACTATTGCAGAGCAACTTCTGGCAGGATACCTGGTAGCCATCAAAGTCAGCCCTTCAAAAATAGAGATTCAGTTATACTGGTGCAAACCTCACTGTGGCTCCAAACAGCATAGCTGTGGGGCTCCTGGCAGTTCATGAAAGTTAGTCTAGGAGAGGCCTGTGCCAAACTCTTTCCCTGGGGATCATGGAAATCCTCTCAGATCCAGGAAGAAATGCCCAAGCGACCCAAGGCTTTGGCCCTGGAAGCCCAATGGAAGGTGTGGAAGGCTAACAGTTTTATAGATATTTTAAAATGTGGAAATTTTAATCCATATTTTTATTAATATATCTGTAGGCACTTTATACTCTGAGCAGTGTACATGGGATTCAATGTGCATTGAAACTTGCGTGCGCAGACACATGATAGCAGGAGAGGATGAAGCGTGGTTGACACTGACGTCGTATGACTAATGCTGAAGTCAGCTGGAGGGGTCTGGCTGATGTCAGCATCTAAAGGAAGACTTGAGGAATCGTGAGCTAATTACTGCTAGGCCCACAAAATTCTTTGTAGGGAGGGAATGACCTAAATGCAAAATAGGTTTCATTTTGCTCAGAAAACTGGGAGGACTCTAGCATAAAAAGTACCGAGAAGGTAGGAATCACTGGGGTGCTGTAAGAAGGTGAGACGGGAGTTCAGACTGTGTGGGTGGGGAAGAAATGAAGAGATGCCATTCGAAATGGTCCTATTCTAGAATGGTCCTATTCTATAAAGCATCTGTACATAGATGTATACACACACATGATCATTCAACAGTAAATGTCTATTGAGTAACCTACATTCCCCAAATTTCAGGCAGCCACCATCTTTCACCCATGCAACCTGCTATTGCTTCCTAACAGATCTCAGTGCCACCAATTTCTTTCCACCTCTATCTGAAATGGAGATCTGATCAAATTGCTGTCTGACTTTACCCCTGTCATGGCTCCCCATTCTCTATGTAATAAATATCTACATTCACTGGACTTCGCTCAGTCCCTTGAGCCTACCACCGCATCTCCTGCCTCTCTGGCTTTCCTCTGCCCGTTCCCATTGCCTGAATCTTCCTTCTCCACATGGGAGGCCCAAATAATCCTTCATAAACCACTCTTTGCTTGTATCTCTTGCTGAAACCTTCTCAGGGTCCAGCAAATGAACCCATCAGATTGCTGGATGGTAGGATGACATTGATTCTGAGCTAGACTACCATTTTTTTTAGTAATAATTAACACCACCTTAAATGTACCATGTACCCCAGATTCAGAAACTTCCACATGTGTAACAGCGTGCCCCCTAGAATGATAGTTGTTCTCTGCTGTCAGGCCCACAGCCCACTGTTTCAGTCATATAGAACATTAGCCTGTGGTCCACTTTGGGTGTGGCTGACTCACATAACACTTGGCACATAGTGAGCGCTCAGTGTGCACTTGCTGACCCAGTGACTGACCAAACTCTATAGGGACATAAATTGAAGCAGGTGCAGAACTTGGCCCTTGTTTGCTACATTCAAACTTTAAATCCCGAAAGGCCTCATACATCTGTTCTTTCTTTTTCATGATAACATTACTAGAAAGAATAAAAATACTTGAAAATGATTTTTTCTAACTTATAAATAGGGAGTTGAGGCCCAAAAAAGTTTAAAGCAATTCACCCAAAGCCAAGAACAGAGTTCTAGCTTCCCAATTCACAAGATAGTGAATGTCCTTTCAGCTAGACAGCGTTGTCCCCTTAAACAGCGGGTATTAAAGAACCAGCAAATCTCTGAGGAGCCTAATGACCATGCCATGTAGAGTGGTTTGTTGAACTCCTACTATGTGCCAGGGGCTTGACATGCATGATCTCATTTACCCATCACAACAGCTCTGCAAGTTTGGTCTTATTGCACCCATTTCCCAGGTCCAGAACTTGATGTGGAAAGATGAGATATAACTTGCCCATGCTTATAACAGCTCGTAAGAGGGAGGCTGTGAATCCAGGCCTGAGTGACCACATTCTTCATGGTTGTTCTATCGGGTTACAGATGTCTTCTGCATTATTCCCAAAGCCCTCTCTCCTCAGTAAAATGAGAACATAGAGCCAATGGTCTTATGGTAAGAAATAGTCCTGAAAAGTTTTTGGAAGTGTGTGGAATAGAGGGAGAGTAAGGGAGCAGGGAGAGGGGAATGAGAGGGTTTCTTAGCTGTAGAATGACTGGAGGAGATACTGGCATTTAAAGGGCAGGCCCTGGGATGCCAAGCACAGTGAAGGACCGAATCAGCCAAAATACTACAGCACCTCTGTGGGAGCCAGCCTCCAGGATGGCCCCTAACCATCTCCTTGTATCCACACTCTCGTGTCGTGCCCTCTCACACTATACCTGGTTAGTCTGTGAGACCAATAGTGTATGATGAAAGTGATGAGGTCACTTCTGAGACGAGGTTATAAAAGATTGTGGCTTCTGTCGTGGCCTTGCCGGCTCTGGGGAGAGCCAGCCATGAGATTATGAGCAGCCGTAAGGAGATGTCCACATGGCAAGGGACTGAAGCCTCTAGCCAACAGCCAGAAGAAATCAAGGTCTGATACAAACACCTGAGTAAGCTGGAGACAAATTCTCCAGCCCCAGTTGAGCCTGGAGGTACTGCGGCCATGGCCAACAGCTGTACAAGATCACAAGGGACCCTGAGCCAGAACCACCTGAGTTCCTGATCCTCAGAAGCCATTTGAGCTTCTAGATGATAGTGATTTTAAGCTGTTCAATCTGGGGGTAATTTGTTTGCAACAGTAGATGACGAATACAACCCCATTAAGAGACACTGCCGGTATATAATTTCTGGGAGAGCTCTGAGGAGCTCTATAGATAGGGTTGGGTTTCTGAGAAGCAATAATGATATTACTGTAGGAGTGTCAGTCCCTGTTTGTTCATGGCAGGAGCTATGGCGCTGAGTATTTGCCTTGGGTAGCTGGGCTCTGGGCCTCCTGGCTCCTCCTACAGCTTGGTGAGAATGTGTCCATCTGTCTGTACCTCTCCTGGAGCCCAGAGTTGGGGGCAAGCCTGGGAGCAGGAACAGCCTGGCCACTGTGTCCTCAGTGGTGACAGTGACGGGACACGCTGGGCACAGCTCCGCACCCAGCACAGTCTATGCTTTATTACATCCCCTCTTGTTTTTCAAAACCTCTTTCATTTGGTACGAGGAGACAGATGTGGGGGCCTTGCAGGCTCACACAGCCTGTTGTTCTGGGAAAAGAAAAAGATATTTTGTGTTCCCCTCTCTTTCTATGGAGGTCCGGCCTTCTTCTTCCTTTTTTTTAATGTGCTTTTTAAAGGGGTGATTGTTCTCTTCCTAGAGACATGCGCGCATACACACACACATACACATACACACAGTGTTGTAGCCTCTACTCTCTCCAGGGACAGGTGTCTTGGATCTGCCCTTTTTGACCTTTCTGACCTTGAGCAAATGTTGCATCTTCTCTGAGCGTCAGTTTTTCTTGTCTATAAAATGAAGATAGTAATACATGCCCTGTGTGATTTGGAATAAGCTAATGAATGTGAAAATCCTCTGTAAACTCACATCTTGGCTCTGCCTCTGGTGTTCTTGTGACCAGGGATATAGCGCTGTGAGTCTCTGGGCAGAGTTCTTCTGTCTGCTTTCCTTCCTCTTGATCTCCTGGTGGGGGAGATGACTGTGAGCTTCTGGGAAGGGAGAAGCTGTGGGACCTAGACAGTCTGTCTCCCAACCCTCTGCTTCCCTAGGTATGCTGTGAGGCCAAGTGATGTGATTCTGGTTCCTTGGAGGAGGCCTGCTGTGTGGAGTAAGCGGGGCAGCGAGTGATTTCCACAGCGTGACCCAGATCCCCATTTAAAAGCCCCAGGCCAAGGGTTTTCTCATGGACAGGTGACAGCCACCCAGAGTGGCAAAGCAGCAGCTCCACCTCTGGAGTTCCTGGCTCCTGCCTTTGCTGAGTATCATATATCTGAGTCCTTATCCTCCAAAGCTCAGGCTCAGTCTCACATCCTAAACTACTCCCCCACTGCCTTCACTTCCACCCCTATCTTTTCAACAAGTCATTTACTCAAGAAATATTTACAGAGCAAAGCTTTCATGTCCCCTGCCCCCATGGAGCTTACAGAGAGAACAGGAAGCAGATGTTAACCAAACATAAGTGCTGTGGAAGAAGAGGTCAGGGGAGAGAATAAGGGTGGAAGGTGGGGTCCTAGAAGACTTCTCTGAGGAACCGCCAGTGAAGCAGAGGCTTTAAACAGAGTAGAGGCTGATCAGGCAGAGTCGGGGAGAAGAGCCAGAGGCAGCCCAAGTCCACTCAAGCTTGGTGCTGGCTAGGAATGGGCAAACCTGTGTTTGGGAGGAGAGTTCAAGGGGTGAGAGTGACTAGGGTAAGATGTAGAAGCAAGCAGGGGTTTCCTGGGGTCCTCCCAAGTGTTTCAGAGACTGAGGGTGGCTCCATATGGCCTTTCTCTCTCCCTACCCTTCCCTCAACTGGGCTCCTCGTCCCTTCAGAGATATTGCTTGCTAGGGAAAGACTCCCTACTTCCAGGGACAGCCTGTGCCTTTTGTCCCAACAACTGCAGTGACTTACTTAGTGGGCAGTGACTTAAGGAGGTGAGAAAAGAGGAGTGATCAAAGAGGTGGTTTTTCCAGATGATGCCCCAAGAGACAAGGCTCCTGCAACACAAGGCCTGGAAGGGCTCTCTTCCAACATCTCCTCAATCCCGGCTCCACCTGATGCTTCCCCCTGTGGCTCATAGAAAGTCTGCGTGCCAGACTGCTTTCTCCTGAGGGCGGCATGACTGTGGGGTTAAGGCAACAGTCACTGGCAGGTTTCATTTATAATCCTTTATTAGCTAAACAGCCTGCCACCACTCTGAGTCTACTACCCCCATGTTGATAGGGATGAAGTGACTTGTTCACAGGGAACAAAGACCCATGAAGACTGAGCTCTCTCACTCAGCCTGTACTTGCTGAGCCCTGCCTGGTGTCAGGGTTTCTAAGTGAGGACGTGCAGGACCAGATCTCTGCTTCCTTTACCATCATTTGAGATTTGTTGAGAGCCTGCTCTGTGCTACGCACTGCACAGGGCCTAAATGCGGAGAGCATTTCTAAGCACTTCCAACAAGAGTTTCACAGCACAGAACCAGATAAGGGCTAGCTGCTCTGGTTTCCTGGGCTTTGCAGGGCCATGGAACCACCTCCCAACTACCCACCTACCCATGTTGAGTTTCCCAGGGGCCTAAGACAGCCTCCTGCAAGTCAGCTGCTCCCACCCCACCCAGCCTAGCCATGGCTGCTGCTGTGCAGGAGTGGGCTGTCTGTGTATCTCCTGCTCCTCCTTCCTGCCTCCACCTCATGCCGTAGGCCCTTTCTGTCTTCCTCTTTTGCCAGTTCACCCCCATGATGATATTTCTATTTAAAAATAAATCACTGCTATCTTTAATTGCAGACTAAATAATTGCTTCATTTTATTTAAATGTGACTCTTGAAGACTCTGGGAACAATTAGAAGAAAACATAGGGCAGTGGTGGGTGCATGTTTTCAAGCATATAATTTTTTTTATTATTATCGTACTGATGTTTGCAAGATCTGGGAAAAGAAAGTGTACCCCTCCACCGGAGTTAGTCATGCATAATTTACATGCAATAATAACAATGATAATGATAATAATAATAATTCTGGCTTTTTCCGGATTTCACGTGTGGCTCCCGAGGAGGCTGTGCAGTCTCCGTGTACTTCCCAGAAGGAGAGAGGTAAGAGCAGCTCCAGCTGCCACCTGCAGACCTTGAGAAATGACCGATGCCCTGGCCCTTCCAGGCTGGATGCTGGGTTTGATGTGGGCCCAGAGCTGAACTTCTACATGTATGGTCTGAGAAGTACTGAGCAGGGTCAGTCGTATACCCTTAGTACACTTCACTTTGCCTAAAATTCCACCCTTCATTCAAGAGTCAGTGTGAGAGCTCGATGGGGTTTCAGAGGTCATTCAAACTTCTTTTTTTTTTTTTTTTTTTTTTTTATAATGGAGAAAACTGAGGTCAGAGAAATGATCTTTCTCCTCAGGTCACAAAGCTTGTTAATAACAAAATAAAAAAGGGGACTTCATGTGGGAGACAGGAGAGCAGGGCCTGAGCACCAGGAAGACTTAGATTTGAATCCATGTCCTGCACATCACTATCAGTGCGATCCTGGGGACATTTCTTTATCTGGAAAAATTAGAAGTGATGATACGTGCTTATTTTGAGAAATAATATATGTGAAATGCCAAGCACAGTGCCTACACATAGCAGATGCTCAATCAATGTTAGTTTTCTTTTTTCCCCCAAAACTCTTAGTCTTCATAAGTCTGCTGCTTATATACAAATATTGCTGGGAAGGGTATAGTGCCTTTGACATTGAGGTTCGGTGACAGCTGGAGGAGAAAAAATTTGTTTTAAATGGAGGGTACCTGCTAAGAGAAAGGTGAAGAAAGAGACAGAAGATGACCCACAAGACCCACTGGGCCTTGTGTGGATCCTACTGAGACACTGTGTTCTCCCCACCAACCCAACTGTGATGTGTTTCCTTCCTCACTGCTGTGTGTTCCTGCTGGGTTTGGGGCATTCAGACTGGAAAATGTCCTGTTGGGCTATTAAATCCACACTACTGAGCACCCACTGTGTGTCAGGCACTCTAGATACTGAAGCTACAAAGACAAAGAAGAGGTGGCTTCTGCCTGCAAGGAACCTAAATGCTGTGATGAAAGAGATATTGAATGCTTGCATTTATCACAGTGTTAAATGATAGGCAGAGCTAGAGAGCCTAAGGAAACATGAAGTAGCAAATTGCCCAGCCTTTGGGGGTTCAGGGAGGCCACTTGGGGAAGCCACACCTGAGTGGGGTCTTGAAGGGTGTGTAAAAGTTGGGATAAGGAGGTTTACGGAGAGAAGGGGCAATCTGGATGTGTGGACAATCTTGGTGGTTCAGAATTATGGCCTTGTGCGCTGTGAGGCTGGACCAGTAGGAGATGAGGTTGGAGAGGTCAACAGAGTTTTCCAATGACCATGTTGGGGACTTTGAGCCGTGAGATGGCAACACCTACCCTGCGCTAGAATCACAACTCAGATAAACCAGAGGGCTATAGCTCTTTCTATTGGTTTGCTAAGATGGATCTAAGGCAGCGGTCCCCAACCTTTTTGGCCCTAGGGACCAGTGCTCTGATGAGAATCTAATGCCTGATGATCTGAGGTGGAGCTGAAGCAGTGATGCTAGCGCTGGGGAGTGGCTGCAAATACAGATGAAGCTTCACTCCTCACAGCTGCTCACTTCCTGCTGTGCAGCCCAGTTCCTAATGGGCTGAGAACCAGTATTGGTTCACGGCCCAGGGATTGGGGACCCCTCATTTAAGGGACCTTTCCATGACTAACTAACCCTCTAAAAGCAGGACATGGTAAACAATCTTTTTTTTTTTAATGAGAATTTTATTTAGATGAAATTCACACACCGTACAATTCACCATTTAAATTTGCAGAAGTATGAATTAGTTTTTAGTATATTCACAGAGTTGAGCAACAGTCACCACAACCAATTTTAGAACATTTTCATCACCCTAAAAAGAAACCCTACACCCATTAGCAGTCATTTTCCCTCCCTCCTCCCACCCACACCCCAACCTAGGCAAACACTAATCTGTGCCTGTGTAGATTTGTCTATTCTGGGTATTTCACGTAAACAGAATCATGGTATGTAGCCTTTTGTGCCCAGCTTTTTTCACTGAGCATAGCGTTTTCAAAGTTTATCTATGTTGTAGCATGAATCCACATTTCATTTATCCATCCATCCATTGATGGACATTTGATTTGTTTCCACTTTTTAGTTATTATGGAAAATGCTGCTATGAAAGTTTGTATACAACCTTTCATGAACATATGTTTTCATTTCTCTTGGTAGATACCCAGGAGTGATTCCACTGTTGGATCCTACAGTAATTCTATGTTTAACCTCTTGAGGAACTTCTTTTCTTTTCAAAAGTGCCCCCACCATTTCACATTCCCAGCAGCATTATATGAAGTTTCCAATTTCTCAATATCCTTGCCAACTCTTGTTATGATCTGTCTTTTTTATTACAGCTGTGTTGGTATTCTCTTGCTTCTGTAACAAATTGCCACAAACTTAGTGACTTAAACAACACAAATTTATTATATTACAGTTCTGGAAGTCAGAATCTGTTTCCTTGCCTTTTCCAGCTTCTAGAGACTTGAAGTTTCTTGGTTCATGGCATCCTCTGGCTTCGAAGCCAGCAATCGAATCACGTTCACTTCTCCTTCTGTTGCCACATCTCATTCTCTGACTCTGACCCTCTTTCACTTAAAATGACTTTTGTGATTACATTGGGCTCACCTAGATAATCTAGTATCCTCTCTACATCTCAAGATTCTTGAGTTAATTGCATCTGCAGTGTTCCTTTTGCCATGTAAGGTGACATATCCACAAGGTCCCAGGGGACTGTGAAGATAGACTCTTTGGAGGGCCATTATTTTGTGTACCACAGCAGCTACCCTGTGGATATGAAGTGAGTTTTGATTTGTATTTTCCTCATGGCTAATGATGATGGACATTTTTTCATGGGCTTATTGGCCATTTGTATATCTTCTTTGGAGAAGTGTCTATTCAGTTCCTTTGCTCATATTTTAACTGGGTTATTTGTCTTTTTCTTATTAAGTTATAAGAATTCTTTGTATATTCTAAGTACAGGTCACTTATGAGTATATGACTTGCAAATATTTTCTCCCATCCTATTTGTTGTCTTTTCTCTTTATTAATGGTGTCCTTTGAAATGCAAAACATTTTAATGTTTATGAAATTTGACTTACTATTTTTTTCTTTTGTTGCTTGTGCTTTTGGTGTCATAGCTAAGAAACCACTGCCTAATCTGGAGATTTACCCATATGTTTTCTTCTAAAAGTTTTATATTTTTAACTCTTATATGTAGATTTTTGATACATCTTGAGTTAATTTTCATATATGGTATGAGGTGGGGGTCCCACTTTTTTTTTTTTGCATGTGGATATCCAGTTGTCCCAACACCATTTGTTGAAAAGACTATTTTTTCTCCCATTGAATGATGTTCAAATGATGATGGCACTCTTGTCAAAAATCAATTGACCCTAATTATGAGAATTTATTTCTGGAATGGCATTTTTTTTCATCAACCTAAATGTCTATTATTATGCTGGTACCACACTATATTCATTGCCATAGCTTTGTTATAAGGTTCAAAATTGAGAGATGTGAATCCTCCAGCTTTGTTCTTTTTCAAGATTGTTTTGGCTATTTTAGGTCCCTTGCAATTCCTTATTAACTTTAGGATCAGCTTGTTAATTTCTACAACAAAACCAGTTGGAATTCTGATGGAGATAGTGTTGAAACTGTGGGCCAATTTGGAGACTATCAACATCTTAACAATATTAAGTCTTTCATTCTATGAACATGGATGTCTTTCTAGTTATTTAAATCTTTTTACATTTCTTTCAGTAGTATTATATGATTTTCAGAGTATAAGTTTGACACTTATTTTTTAAAATTTATTTAAAAATATTTTATTCTTTTTGATGTTATTGTAAATTAAATTATTTCTTAATTTCATTTTTGGATTGTTCATTGCTGGTGTATAGAAATACAATTGATTTTCATGCATTGATATTATAGCCTGCAACTTTGCTGAACTCATTTATTAGTTCTAATAATTTTTAGTGAATTCCTTAGGATTTCCTATATACAGGATCATGTCATCCGCAAATAAAGAAAAAATAGTTTTACTTCTTCCTTTCCAATCTGGAGTTTCTCTCCACCCACCCAGCATTACTAACAGCTCCTTCACCTCGCCTGCGCTCCTACCCTTCTTCATTCATTGCACCTAACTTGTTGTAGCAATAGCCACTTTGTCCTATGGTTGGCTATTTAACTGTTCATTTCCCCTGCTAGAATGCCAGCTCCTCAGAGACTGGGGTCATTATCCTATTTGCCTGGAAAATTCTCAATAAGTGTTTGTTAAATGACCTGTGTCCCAAGAAACTTTCTAGAAAGACAAGGGATCGGAAACCCTTAGAGATAACTCAGTATCTTGATATAGTGTAAGTGGGTTTTAAACGTTTTTTAAAGCAGCAAAATGCTTATATCAGGTGGAATCTTACATAGAACCCTGACATTTAAAACACATTAAAAGAGGCAGCTGCTTGAGTTGAAGGAAGGGTAGAATGCCCACTAGGTATTACCCTTGCCTCCTTTACCTGCTCCATGGCAGATCTTTAGGGAGCTCCTTAAAAACCCTGACTTCACAAGACAGAGTTTTCAAACAAGGATGGAGTGAAAAGAGCCCTGGACTGTCTCCATTTTGACCTGGGGCACTTGGCCTCCTCTCCTTAGACCTGGTTCCCTCATTCTTAAAAGAAAGAGCTGTACTCAAATAGAACTGGCCAAATTTGACGGCAATGGTGACCCTTCTGCCTCCCACCAACCCAGATGATCTTGGAGCTCATTCTCACTGAATCCAGGATCTTCCATACATAGCTCCAAGGAGCCTGAGTAGATCATGTACCATCTCAGGATGATTTGACCATCCAGACCTGTCCCAGTCCTAACATTCTGTAGTACAGTTTGTATTGAAAGAGTCTTATTCCCTTGCTCAGAAAAGGCAAATGGGTTGCAGGTACAGTTAGCTCCAGGATTTATCTTGGTTCTGGAATTCTTCCTAGGATCCAGAACTGAGTGGTTAAAGGCCAGCCTTGTTCCCTGATAACCAGTGCTGAGGGTGTGCAAGGGGACCAAGCCCCTCCTAGGTAATGCAGGGCAGGAGGGGAATGAAGGCTGTGTGAAGACTCCATCACATACAAATAAACATGTTAGCAATAATACCAACATTAGCATAAATTACAAAACCCTCTCATATATATGTATAATCCCCTTCCGATTTTAAGTTGCCCAACCGCCACACAAGGCAGGCAGACCAAGTTTTGAACCTCCATGTTACATCTAAGAAAGTTAAGACTCAGAACACTGAGTGACTTAGCCAAGGTTGCACAGCTTGTTGGGACTAAACCAGAGCTTCTTCCTGGCTCTCTCAACTCTTACTTTTGCTGACCTGTCCCCACTTTACCCAGGCTCCCAACTTGAACTCAGGAGCTGGTTACACCCTAGTACTAGGACACCTAGCAGACTTCAGAAGGCAACTGGCCAGCAAGGGTCTCCATCCACTATCCAGTAGCAACAGCTCAGGCTGGAAGGGTGCAATGAGAACAGAACATGACTCAGAAGTCAGCGAAATAATAATGAACCAAAGACACTAGCATTGGGAGGCCAGGAAAGTAGGAGATCGCCATATCTGGAGACCGCTGAGCCCATGGTGGTCCCAAATTTCTGGCGCCAAATTTTCTTAAGACCTCCAGGAAGTATCTGACCCCCAGTCCTTCACCTGAGCATGGGCATGAGGGTTGCCTTCTGTGATTCTGATCTCCTTTTCTGGAAGCACTTCAACTTTTGTTGGGTGCCTTTGTGTTGTTCAGAGATGACTTCCTTCCAAATCAGCACCTTTGCAGAGTCAGAGATAAAATACAGGCTGTGAAATGCATCCTGTGTGATGGGAGGAGGCTGGAATGAGCTTCTCCAAGCAGACCAGGTACTGCATCTAACATGGACTGTGTCCAGACATGCTTGAAGGGACTCTTGAGTCCTGCTGATTTCACCTGGCTATAGTCCCTTCACTTCACTGGGCTCTGATATTCTATAATTAGAGGTTCATTCCCTTCCCTTAAGAATGGGTCCCAAGTTAAAAGGCAAATACATCAGAAGTAATGTGCTAAGCTCTGCAGTCAAACCCAACTTAGAGTGAGTGAGTAAATCCACCCTTTCTGAGGAGAGATTTTTACTTAGGGAAAGTGGAGAGTATAGCTGTCGGCAGATGAAGAAAGAAGGTGCTAAGATCAATGTTGACCCACTGTTTTCCTGAGACTTGTCTCTGTCTATAGATTCTCTTAACCTCGCAATGTTTCCAAAGGTTAACATGATCTTGATGGTTGGAATAGTAGAAAATATAGAATTTTTATCATCAACAATGATGATAAAAACAACAGTTTAAAATTGGATTCACGTCCCAGCTCATTTTCAGCTGTATGACTTTGGGTAATTATTTAACCTCTCCGTGCCCCTATCCTTAATTTATAAAGTTTTGGGGGTAAGAATTAGTACTAATGTAATATTTTTGTTAAAATTAAATGAGTCAATGAATTTAAAAGGTATGGAACTATCTAGCATGTAGTGCACACTCAAAGAATGTCAACTATCATCATTATGCATAGGAGCCAACATGTTGTGCTATCATGCTATGTGCCTGATATCAAGCTCATTGCCACCTGGGGTACAATATGCTGTGCTATTGCTTTGGATGCTACCTCAAGGACTTCTGTTCCTATAGGTTGCTTTTGCAGGTCCAACTCCCTTACAAGGCTAGAGGTTCCCACACCTTGGATCCAAGGCATGGTTCCATTATTATTCCCCCAAAGCCTCCTGATCCTGGTGGTCGAGCAGGTCACCAGCCCTGCTGCATTTCCCTCATTGCAAGTCTTCCTTTATGGCCTTTGGGGTCCTGTCCTGATCAGACCTTCTGTAGTACCACCCTAGCTTACTCAATGGTTAGGTTTACCTTCACACCTTGCAGAAAAATTGCTGAAGTCTTGATCTTCTCCCTTCCAGAAGGCCCTTGAGTTTCTTCTATATATGGCCCTGACTCCCTATGGTCTGTACACCTAGAGGCAGGGGGTCTTTCTAAAACAGAGAAAATATTCTAATGTACCCTTTGCTTGGGTCCAGAGCTTCCCAGGGGCCTTATATTTACATTAATAAATATAAACATATAGTATGAAATAAATATAAATAAGTCAACTCAAATGATTGTTCCTATACTGATAAGAACAGCAAAAAATTGCCCCAAGGTAATGTCCCTCTACTCTTTTCCGCACACAGAAGAATCTGGCTTAATGGTTTAAATGCTACCTCCTAAAGCATCTACCTACACACATGGCCTCATTTAATATTTACAACTGTGGGTATTATTACCCTCCTAACAGATAAGGAAACTGAGGCTCGAAGAAGCCAAGCAGTTTGCCCAGGCTTTTGGCCACAGAGCCCATGTTCTTGACCTCCAGAATATCATACGCCTCACAGGTTGGTGCCTTGTAGGCTGCCACACCCTCTAGGGATAGCACATTCGGAGAGGGTGGCCAGCCTGGCTCCATAAACCCGGGCTGAGGACATTAGGCATAGGTAGATTTCTTTTGTCCCTTCAACATGGGTCCAGGGAGCAGGACAGGGAAGGTGTGGGGGCTGGTCAGGCTGGTTCAGCCAGAGCAGCTGCAGTGGCATGAGGCATAACTGGAACAAGTGAGGGAGAACAGTGAGTGAGGCCTGGACTGTATGAAGCTTTGGGGGCTGTGACTGCCCTGTGCCGAGGCCTGCTATCTGCCATCTGCTCCCAGCTACTCCCCTCTCCCGCTTTATTACCATAACCCTGTCCTGTTTCCTCTGCAGTGGCTCCCAAAGCCTCCGAAATTTCACCTCCTGAAACTGGGGTCTACGACCAGCCCAGTCTCTAGGAGAGTCTCACCTACTTCTGCAGACCTCTCTGCCACAAGGCAGCAGGAGGTGGGGGGGGGGGTTGTGCTTTTCAGCTCAGCTGCAGCTGATCGGAACGGATGATATGTTTTCACTCTGGTGTGTTCAATAGTGCAGATCGGACAGGGAGCGGAAACGGGAAAGATAAGTGGGAAATAAATCACCCAACTTGATTTAGTCATAATAGTAAGGAGAGGGTGATTGCTGAGCCACGATCAGCAGTGCTTCGGAGGCAGGAGGTGGGGCTCCCTCAACTCCACACCACCTTTCGGAAGCTCCCTGCAAAAGGAGGTGCTGCTGGGTCAGAAAGGCGCTGTCCGGCTGTCCTGGGCATACCCTGAGTTTGCTGGGAGCCCCGAGGCACAGTGGCCCACTAAGTCTTTGCCTTCTGAGGGCAGACAAAGGCAATAAAGCAGTGTGGAGGGCCCAGACTCAGCCCACCTTCTACCCCTGGAGACCACTGGGGAAGGCACTCTGCCTACTGAATTTCTCAGTGGGAGTCAGTCAGGATTGTTGGGAAGACAGGGGAAGTGTTGGTGGAATCTAATTCCTCTTATTTTAAATGTTCTCCAGAAAGCATCTTAGCTATCCCTCCTCCAGATAAGACTGGCCTTTGAGGATGTCCAGAGAAGATGTCACATGGTTTCTCTGCCTCTCTACACACCCCCCCAGGTCCCATTCCAGTGTCTTGCTCCTTAGAATGATCCCAAGTCTAACCTGAAGCCTTCCCACTGCATTTCTAGGCCATTTCCCCTCTGTCTGTGTGGGGTGGTATGTGGTAACTGCCACTTTCCAGTAAGACAGGCTCCATGTTCCTCCACATTCCTCTGAGCAGGGTTCCCAGGCACAGGCCCTGGAGAACTGCAGTGACAGGGGGCTGCAGGGAAGAACACTGATTCTCGGAGGCCTGGATGTTAGGGAGAAGACAGCTTAGGTGACGTAAGAATATCCCAATTCACTAAGGGATATCTGCTCTGGCAAGTTATAAAATACCATTTCCACTGAGGCTATAGAATTACTTACAGGAGCCACAATGAAACCAGACAACCTTTCAATCAAGCTGCCTGTTGTTCCTGCTTCAAGGCTGGTGAAATAAATACTGAGCAAATAAAGTTAGTCGGCATCTGAGCATTTTAATGAATAAAGAGCAGCAGGAGCACCTGGGGAGTGGGGAGCTATGCACATTCCCACTGGGCAGACTGTATCAGTCCTGCATGACAGCTCTAGGCTTGTCCCTCATCCCTCCCACCCTCACCTTCCAGAGCCCCAGCTCCCTCTTCTTGGAGGGGCTTCCTCATTTCCTTTCCCACTCTGTTCCTATCTTCTGTGATGCCCAGCAATTAATGCCTGACATCACTAGGGATCCAAGCAACCTGCCCCATGGCCTCAGCAGGGTATGTCCAGCTCTAGACAGATTCTCATCCTCAGCAGATTGGAAGGAGCCTTGAGGGACAGCTTATTGCTCTCCATAAGGCCAGGGTCAGGAAGGCTGGACCTGAGATGAGGTGAGACCTGAGGAAAAAGAATGATGTTTAGGCCTTGAGGAGGGACTTTTAAAGTTACTTTTTTAGCAGGAACAAGAAGGTGCAGGTTTACTGATGGGTGCAGATGATGTAATGTTCGTTGAGTTTAAGGGCAGGCAGCAGAGCCAAACTCTGTCTGGGAGGAGTGGTTGGGCCGGGACAGGAGAACCTGTCTGCAGGACACAAGCCCAAGGTGGCACAGAGATCTGAGGAGGTCACCTGGAAGGTGCTGAGAGGAGATGCTGCAGAGAGGTTGCTAAGTCACCATAGGTCTCTGGGGAACTGGGAAGAACTGGTGGGAGGGCTGGCTGTAAGGGGAGAAAGCAAATGTTTCACTTTTCAAGTGGGAAAGCCGGGGAATGCTGCACATACCCCATGGATAAGCTTGACACCAGCCCCAAGAGGCTCGTAGCACAGCCATGGAGAGGATGACTGTGGACACAAAGGGAAGGAGGGTGAGCATCAAGACTCAGGATGGTGTTCCTAAACACTGGTCATCCCTGACCAACAAACCGCTTTTTCTTTTGTGAAGTTCTGGTAGGTCATAGGAATATTCTGGACATAGGATGAGGATTTCAGAATGGCATTTGTAATAATCTTTCATGACATCCCTGCGGACAAGCAGGAGATTTGTAACCTGGATAGTATCTAATGATGAGCATTTATAACAGGTCGAAGAGCAAGTGGGGATGAATGCCTCATGGACTGAGATCGGTCTGGAGGAAGAGTTCTCAGGACAAGATGTGACTTTGGTGAAGATGTGGAGGACACAGTAGTAAGATTGTGAATGACTAAAGCAACAGGGGATAATAAATACCTTATATAATAGTAATCAGAAAAAGTAATAGCTAACACTCTGTAGCACTTACTACATGCCAGGCTCTGTTCTTAACACATGTGTTAACGTTTCATTTTTTCAGCACCCCAATGAAATAGGTAATATCATTATTTCCATCTTACAGATAAGTAAACTGAGGACAAAGAGCTTAAGGTAACCAGTTATAGAACGAGGATTCAGTCCCAGGACATCTGATCCCAGAGCCTGTACTCTTTAACTCCTTGCTATGAAACATGATACAAAGCAATTTCAAAGGACTAGAATTATGGGCAGGACATGAGATAAAATCTAATAGGAATACATGGGAATTACTGTTTGTAGAATCAAAGGGCATTGAGACAAGATGGGGGGGTGGGTATAAGACTCTTCAGCAGCATACCTGAAAAACTCTTAGGGGTTTGGCCTGAATCAACAGGATAATGATGCTTCCAAGAGAGCTCCAGGGTACTGACAGTCTGTTTATTCCATAACCGTGGACTCCAGGTTCCATGTTTTTAAAGTGGCATTGACAAAATGAAGCAGGCCCTGGCCGAAGGAGGACAGTGGTTAGTAGAGTGGAGTCAAGAACCTCTGGCTGTAATAAGTAACTAACTAAATAATATGTCAACCATTGAGGAACAGTTGAGATATTTGGAGACAAGTTGGGGTAGGGGTGGTTATTATCTTCGGGCCCCTGGAGGGCTGGCATATCAACAGGGGCTGGATTGACTGTTATCTCCAAAGGGAAGCCTCAGGGGGCAGACACACAGGGAGGCACATTTCCCCTCAGTACAAAGAAGCACTTTTTAGCTCTTCAGGCTGTTTCACTTTGGACCTGTGGCCAGAGCATCGTTTGGGGTAATAACACCTAACTCTTTAGCACTGCGCTTGGTGCATTATAAGTATGCAAAAAAATGGTGGCAATGGTGATTATGATGATTAAGTTTAGCATGCAAATCTAGAATCTATCATTTCTCAGGTCATTCCACCTCTCTGAGTCTGTTTCCTCATCTGTGAAATGGAGATTATAAGGCCTACCTTGGACAATTGTAGAGGATGAAAATTAAATGAGATTGCCTATGTGAGGGGCCTAATGTAATGCCTAATGTATGCAATAGGTGCCAATAAGTGTTTCCTCAGGACTTTCCTTAGAGGACAAAGGCTGTGCCCTGCCCCTGATGCAGGTTTAGCTCAGCCTCAGGGGCTCGCTGCTAACAGTAACCATAGTAGCTGCCATTTATTTCTTAAGTGCTTACTGTGTGTGGGGCACTATGTGGAGCACTTGGAGGCATTCATTCTCTCCTTTAATGATCCCAACACCCACTGGAGGTAATTGAGAAAACTGGAATTGGATGGCAGGAGAGCCCAAGTTTTAATCTAGGTCGGGCAGATTCAAGTCCAAGACTTAAACACCACTCCGCTGCCTCTCTGGGACTCTGCAAATTATTTGGCAGAGAGAAGGAGGAGACAAAGTGGAGTTCAAAGAAGCCAGAGATCTGGTCCTATCGCTTCCTCTTCGCAAAAGCATTTTCTGGAGCCCTGGAGAGGGGAGCTGGGTTCCCCTGCCTCCCTCCCCTTCCAGCCCCACAGCAGGCTTTCCTCTTTCAGCCTGTCTGATTCCATCTCTGCACTTTGTCCTGCTAATTCGGAGGCTGGAGGGCGTGTGCACTCTTTATACCGTTCAGCCCTAATTAGAAGTTCCTGACAGCTTGTTTGGGGCCCTGTCAGGTTCTCTGGCTCGCCTTGCACCAATAAGTAAAAAGGAAAATTGCTATCTGCTCTGTACCTGGATGCCTGGGTGTCATTATGAGCGGCATGTGCAGGCTGCAGGCGCTCGCTGGCTGCACCTATTCTGGGCATGCCCGTGCTGACTCTGCACCAGCAGGTGGGTGGCCAGGGACTCTGTCCCTCCGGAGTCCACTGAGGGCTCCAGCGCCTGGACTGGGAGGGACTAAGTGATTGAGACTTGACTGAGCCTGGGAGGGGCGTGGGACAGACCCTTGGGGCTTTTATATCTAGTGGAAAGTCCTTTCCGCCTCCACCAAAATGCCGTAGAGCACAGTCAACTCCTTTTCTGGTTACTCATTGCAGGGACAGGTAGGCATATTGGAAGGCGGGGTTGGATCTTGTTATTTTTTTCAGCGACAGGGGAATGATATAATTGAGACCTAAGCTCCTGGACCTTCTGCACACTGACCTACCTCAAAAAAGGCCTTGAGAGTTAAGCAGTTAAGACACAAGTTTATGGAACTAGATCCACCTGTGTTCAAATCTCTGCTCTGCCATTGATAAGCAGTGTGCTCCTGGGCAAGTCATTTCACCCTTCTGGATCCCAAGCTGTCTGAATTACGGGGCAAAGGCCACTGCAGCTGTGCTCAGAGCTGAGTTTGGTCCCCCCACACACTTACATCCTCCCAAAGCGGGGGCTCGTGAAGGGTCCTGGGAGCCGCTTTGGGGTCATTCAGGCCAGGAGAACCCTGCCCATTCACACCAACTCCACAGGCAACCCTACAGTCTCCAGGCTGTCCTGGAGGGGTGAATGGAGGGGAGGCCACGTAGGGGGTGTGTGGCTGGGGAGAGGCTGGAGCTAGCGTTGGTGAGGTCCCACTGACCTCACATACAGCCAGGCTATTATTACTCAAATTTTATGCTGTGTTCTGGACTCTGCTCCACCTGTCAGGGATGTGCAGCCATCAAAATATTAATGTCTGGCATGTGGCAAACATTTCAAATATACTGAGACATGGGAGCAGTTGAGCTGGGCCTTGTTGACTCGCCTCACCTGGGTATTGTTTGCTATGTAAATGCCAAGGATTCCTCCCTAAAGTTGGCCCGGGACTTCTCTCCTTGCCTCTTGCTTCCTTTTGTGAACCATGGTGAAGTCAGTTTGATACCTACCCCAGCAGTGCCTCCCTGGAATGTTCTTTGAGAACAAGCCAAATAGGTATGTTACAGCACCAGTTGCCAGGAGGCATTTGAAAGGGCTTGTTTCAGGGTATTGTCAATAACAGCTATGGGGGGTGTGCCCTGAGATCAGGTCTGGGTCAGGTGTAGGGGTGGGTCTGACACAGCCACTGCTCACCTGCCAGGAGCTTACAGTTCACAAGGGGGTTGATACTGTGCGCCAATGCCTAGCACACGGCTTAGAGCAGGGGAGGCAAGATGCACAGATGGTCCTACCCCCCTCCCTTGTCCATAGCAGCCGTCGCTGGTTGAACAGAACAGTTTTTTCTTGCTGAGCTCTCAAGCAGCCTCACACTCGTTATCCACGCAGGAAGCCACCTCCAGTCACTTGGAACCAGCCTGAGATGAAACCAATTTGTTGTCCTTGGTGGAGGAAATGATGAGTGATACCAGGGAAGTTCTGATGAAGAGCTTAGGGGACCCCGAGGCGGATTAGAGCCCTTCCAGATAAGGGGAAGCCTTCACGCAGTAGATAACCTTTGAGGGGTGGGTGGGATGGAACATGGGGAAGAACAGTGCAGGTGGAGGGCACATTTTGGGCAAAGGCTCAGAGGCAGGAATATACAGGGCAAGTGCAGGAATGACAAGCAGAATCCTTGGCTTGTCTCATTCTACCGCATGGCAGGAGCTGGCCTGATCAGTCATCCCAGGTGGCGCTCAAGCCTGCCTCATCTCTGGCTTCCCCAGGAGGGTTTCTTTAACTGATAGAAACCTCAGGATTCCTTTCCTTCCTCTAGGAATGGGTCACCATCCCAAACTAAACATTTAGAGAGCAAACCTGGTCTCAGGCATGTCTAGAATGGGGGTATCTGTCATCGCCAATTGTCTAGCCAGGGTTGGCACACTTTTTCTGTAAAGGACCAGAGAGTAAATATTTTAGTCTTTGAGAGCTATTAGGTCTCTTATAACCAACAACTCTGCCTTGTACAGCAAAAGCAGCTGTAGATGACATGTGAATGAGTGGACATGGCTGTGTTCCAAAAACCTTTATCTATGGACACTGAAATTTGAATTTCATGTAATATTTATGTGTCATAAAATATTATTCTTTTGATTTTTTCCTTAGCATTTCAACCATGTAAAAACCATTCTTCGCTCTCAGGTTGCACAAAACAGGTAGTAAGGCTGGGTTTGGACTTCTGATCTAGTCAAGTCATCACATCTCGAACTTGACTAGTGCTTCTGTTTTGCAGAGCTCATGGCCCTAATGTGGCCACAGGTCTGTCTCAGGGAGAATGGAGAGGTGGGTGTAGAGTTAGCCAGATCGAGGTCTTAAAAAGCAGAACTCAAAGCTTTTGTTTGAGAATAGTTCTCCAAGGTGCCTCTGCTCTTTCCTGAGACCCTAGTGGTCAGAGAGGGTTACAGATGAGGAGACTGATGCTCAGAGAGGGGCACTTATTTGCCTAAGGTTGCTCAGCTGGTGAATAGAACAGTTGGGACAAGGACCCCTGCCTTCCAGGTCTGGATTCCTTTCACACTGCATGAGGTAAAAGGGCCTCCAGGTTATGTGTCAGGACATTCCCTTGGCCTTTGCTGCCAGTGTTGTTTAAACCCATTGCTGTTGCATCTCTCAGAGAAGAGGTGGAAACCGATGGGCCCTGCGTGGGGAGCAGAGGGAGAATAAAACATGATAAATTGCTGCTAATGCTGCTGGTTGACTGAGATAAAGGCTTGATTGTTTGGGCAGCATAAATCAACACCCGGAGCTGGATGGGAAATAAAGCAATAATTTAAATCTATTTTCAGGGTCTTGTAGGCTGAGTGACCAACCAGGAATTGATATCCTAGGATGGAATAATGGATGGGGGCGGGTTATATCTAGTTAAGCCACACCAAATGGATGTCTCTGTATTCCCCCAGGCTTGTCACCAGCCCAGTGGGTGGGCTCCAGGCAATACTGTAGCTCCTGTCCCCACTGTGAAAAGAGATCCCCATAATCCACCTATTCAAATTGTAATAACAATCAGGGCAAAATAAATACAGGTAACTGTGTGTGCCATGCGCCAGGTAGTAGTCTAAGAACTGGATGTATTAACTCAGTTCATCTCAACAATACCCCCAGGTCGGTGCTGTTCTCCCCATTTCACCACTGCCGAAATGGGACACAGAGAGAGAGACTAATTTGCCCAGTGCATCAGTTAGTAAGTGGTAAAGCCAGGATTTGGACCTGGCAGTCAGGCCTAAGAGACTGAGTGGCTAACCATGATGCTGTGACCGTCGTGCTAACCTGCACACTGCTGCTCCGTGGGCTGCAGGAGAGCTGAGGTACAAAAATGAGCGGCTTGGGAGGTGTGTTTTCAGGTCTGAGTGTAGGGTGATTCCACCACACAGCCGTAGGCCATTGGTCCTACAAAGCATCAAGATGAACGGGCTCTGCAGAACCTGTCAAGGCCAGACAAGGGGACATATCTGAACCTGTGATGAAGGTTGTAAATTTTTATGTTCATTATGTTTGTTTTGTTTGGTGTAATTAATGGATCTATTAAGCTTAATCAAGCTCTGACCTCTTTTATAACTATTGTAAATCAGCTCAAATAGCTCTGGGAAGAGAGGTGGTATCATTTTGCAGGCCTCCCTGGGAAAGAGTGGCCATTCCATGGAGTGAGGTCTCGGAAATGGGGTACGGGACAGGGGAGGGATGAGGCAAACACGGGTCCCATGGGGACTGATTAGAAATAGAATCGGGAGCTATCCACAGGGCATTGGGAATGGAGGGGAAGGAGCCATGGGGGAACTGAGTTTGGGAGCCTTATTGTGAGAGCTCCACTCTAGTGACACTTAATCATTCATATTTCTATGAGCCCTGGTGGTTTTGGATGGGGGTTGCTTTAGTAAAGGAAATTGGGAGGGAGAAAACAATAGAATCTCACATACCTTCACCTCTTCACCTTAAAAATGGCTCCCTGAGGCATGAACACACTCCACATAGCCTCAGAAAGAAGACTGGGCATGAGGAGGGGGAAAGGGGAAGAAAAGACACAAGGTACCAGCTGAGGAATTGGAGTCAGGGATATGCCAGCCCAGAGCGTGGAGCCACGATGCAGGGTCGTCCCTTTTCCATCTCTGCTCTCTTTGGTTTGGTGAGCAGAATGATTGAGTGTGATTGAGAAGGGCTACAGACACGATCTCAGGAGTGGATCCCCAGGATACGGGGATACCAGCGAGGATGCTGTCAGCCTGCGTGCACTTTAATAATAATAATAAAAGAAACTAACAAAATACCATTCCCCGTTATTAAAATGCAGAAGCAGATAAAGAGCAGCTCCTCTGTAATTACCAAAAATTCTTATTTCCATAAGAAATCAGCACTTCATAAATGTTCCAACCTGAGCCATTCTCTCCAGGGAAACAGGATTTCTATGAATATAGAAATTTGGTAATTGCCCCTGAAACCGTGCTTTTCTGTGTTAATGAATAGCAAGAGCTTGCTTTTGCTTACAGCCCCACACACAGTTTCTTTCCTCATCACTGGGTCAGTGAGCACCCATCCACCCCACCATCCACCTGCGTTAGATCCATTAGGGCCTCAGGGTTTGGATTTCAGGAGGAGCGATTTCTTCTCCAGGGGAAGAAGGGAGTGGGAGAGGGCCTGCCAGTCAGGAGCCCAGTTTTGCATTTTCCCAGTTGCATTTGTATTCTTCCTTACCACAGGCATGCATTTTTATTTCAGTGCAATGGCGCTTTAAAAAAAAAATAAAATAAATGCACTATTAGATTAAAAAAATGTACAGCATTATATAGCCCATAATGCCATAGTAGACTTTAAACCTCTAAAAGCATATGCATTAAAGCAATTTTCTAAACTAATATAGCAAGAGGTCCACAAAGGCGCTGCAACATTTGATAATAGTTGCCATCTTCAGTGAGGATAATGATGTTAACAAATGTAATGGGAGTAATGAGTGGAGATTCAAAAAGCTGCTTTTGTTTTTTTTTTGTAATGCAAATTCTGTTTGGGAATAAAAGAGGAGGGAGTTGGGGGGGGGAACTCCTCTTATTTGAAATGAATCTTAATCTTAGCTGATGATAGGCCAGTTGTAAACCCAAGTGGCTTCATTGTGAAATTAAACAATCCGGAGACACAATTATTAAGGTGATGGGGAGGAAACTGAAAAAAAATAAATAAAAAGGAGCTGCAGAATGTCTTCGTTCTTGAGCCTAGAGTTGCAGATGTTTGAGTAAAGAAGCTTTGACATGCTGTGGGTGTTGTCCTTTGTTATCTGTGCTGGGAAGCAGAGGTCTGTCCATGGTGGGCAGAGGGGATTAGGACTCCTAAACCTGGTTTTAGGAGCAGCTAGTGCTGGGAGAAAGGGGTGGGGAGGAAGGGAACTGCTCTGGACCTTCACCCAGGTGGCTTGCTCTATGGGACCCGGAGTTATTTTACAAGCCACTGGTTCCATTCAGGAACTTAAGTTAGCCATTCTGCTCTTCAGTTCTTCTCTTCCATAGAATGGGAGCAGTGAGTTCTCATAGCGTATTTTGAGGTTTGGTGGGGTTCATATCTTAATTCCTCCAGAGAAAGGAGAGTGGCACAAAACGGAGCAGCCATAACTTCTCCCAACCTCATCTTTTTTTTGCCCTTGACTGGACTCAGCTTGTCCCGCAAAGCAGAAATCATAACCATGATTTTGATCACAAAGAAAAAGCCCATTCAAGAATGCCATTCCGGAAGACGCCTCTGGGGTCACTGGGGAGTGCGGTGGGTTTTTTTTTGTTTTTCTCTGGAGAAGGCAGGAACAGCGGAAGCGTGAATCACTGAGTGTGCTTCGCCAGGACTCTGACCATCTTGGGACCGGGGTGGAGGTGGATGGAGGACAGTCTTCACTGGGTATAGCTATGTGACCTTGAAGTGATCCAACTGCACTTGTATTGATGACAGGTACTATGCAGCTTAGGGCTCGGTGAGCTCTCTCTTTTCAGTATGTTTCATCTCCTCAATTAGATTGTCGACTCGCAGAGGACAGGGACAGTACTGTATCTATGATATGTCCACAGGGGCCCGTCCAGATGCCGGGCTCAGCAGACACTACCTAACAGTTATGTGCAGGCATTTTTTAGTGCTTTACTTAGCGCATTTCATTTAACACTAACAACAGCCTACCAGGTGGGCACCATAATCACTCGCATTTCACAGGAGGAAACTGAGAGAGGCTAAGTCACATGCTCACACAGGTTGTAGGTGGCAGTGCTGCGTTCGAAACTGAGAGTCTCCTTCCTGGGTTCTAGGCCCTAAGGATCATGTTGGATACATTTGGGAGTTGCTAAAGGTGGTGGTGGGCGGGGGGCAGTTCTTTGTCTTGGATGTGTCAGATCCCACTGCCCCTAGCCGAGAAACCATGACTGGAGGACAGCCCAGCCAGAGAATGGCTGCCTGCTGACTAAGGAAGGTTTTGAGGGGTAAAATTATTTTTAGGAAGAGTATCGTAAAATGATATGCTTTTGAGAGGGTGCAGAGAAGTGGAGAATACGACTTACAGTCACTAGCTTCCCAGTTTACAGCTTTAATTAATCTGAAATTGCAATATAGATTTTTATGATTAGCAGGGACATCTCAGTGAGCAGAGAAGGAACCTCTAAACGATGATCCCAAGATGGATCTGGGAGATGAAATATCCATGCAATAAACAAGGCAGTGTTAGAGGAAGCAAAGTAAAATGCAAATCCCAGGCTATCAGAACAGTAATCTGTCCGTAGGACAAGGTCTTCCTGGACCTGTCCCTTGCAGAGGGGACAGCCATCATTGCAGGGCAGGACTGTGCTGCGTGCGGCTGGGTCAGATCCAGTGGTTTATTCTTTGCATGTGTTACCAGGGAAGCCCAGCCTGGGATCAGAGATGGCGAACTGGCTTCCTGCTCCTTGCTCTGTTGGACTGGGTCTGTCCCATTGTCATGTCACCCTCAGGTGTTGGCACCTCAGGGACCTGGGCCTGGACCAACTCCTTGGAGTTTTATTTTTCTCACAGCTGCTGCTGAGGCTAATGGATCAGGAAACTTGCTTGTTGCCCTGGCGATGCTGATCTATTTGCTTCTCTCTTATGAAGCCTTACCCCAAAGCAGTGAGCAGGGAAGGAAGAGGCTGTGGTTATGTAAACATCTCCCTCTCCATGACATTTACTAGAATAAATAGCCACTTAAAACCCCTTTTGGCACCTTTTATAGACTGAGTTTTTGTGTCTCCCCTCCACTAAATACATATGTTGATGCCCTAACCCCTGCTACCATGTGACTATATTTGGAGATAGGACCTCTTAGGAAGTAATTAAGGTTAAATAAGGTCAGAGAGTGGGGTCCTCAACAAATAAGATTACTGCCCTTCTAAGAGAGACACCAGGGAATTTGCTCCTTTTGCTCTCTGCCATGTGAAGACATAGCAAGACAGTAGCCATCTGCAACCCAAAGAGAGTGTCCTCACCAGACACTGAGCCTACTGGCACCTCGATATTGGACTGCCAGTCTCTAGAACTGTGAGAAAATAATTTCTGAGATTTAAGCCACCTACCCTTTGGTATTTCGTTATGGCAGCCTGAGTAGACTAAGACATGTACCATCTTGTCAAATGAGGGCTAATGGCTGACCAGACCCCAACTTGATATTAGCCTGTATTTGAAGTCCTTTAATGTTATACCAAGGTTGGCATAAGTCAAGCACCTCATTCCAGTTTATCCAAGAATTAAAAGTCCATGAGGTAGATATTATCAATATCCCCATTTTAACAGGTGAGGAAACTGAAGCTCAGAGAGTTTAAATTTCTTACCCAAGTCAAAGAGCTAGTGAGTGCAGTTAAAGGAGGTTCTTCAAGTCTGACGGGCCATGATTCAGGGATAGGATGCTGCCTTGGATGAAATCAGAATGATTTACTAGGTGGTATGTAATAGGAACCCACACCCCTACCCATTCCTACCCTCAGTCTCTCATTCTGGTTCCATGGAGTAGGAAGGAAGAGAAAACCTGGGGATGAAAGCCCGGGGAAGAGAAAGCCTGGGTGTGCTCCTAGGAAGGTGCCTCCCACCCTCCCTCCCAACCTCCAGCAGGACCCAGGAAGCCCTGGGCCCTGATGCAACAGTATTGTTCCACTAATGTGCAATGTGCCGGCTCTGACATGTATCCCCACCCATGTCTCCAGAATGCCTGAGAACACCCACTCTCAGGACTGTGTATCCGTTCTGAAAATGAAAACATCACGAATGAAAGCCTTAGGTGCAAGGGACTGTATCAGCTCCTCAAAAGCAAAATATTAGCCACAAACATTTCTTATGGGCTTTTTTTTGTGTGCCAACCTCTGTGTATTTACTCTTTCATGTGACTTGCACAATAGTCCTTTGAGTTAAGTATTACAATTATCCCCACTTTATGAGAAAGGAAACTGAGGCTTAGAGACATTAAGAAACTTGCCCAAAGTCAAATGAAATAGTTGGTTTGGGAAGAGCAGGAGGACCTTAGGTAACTAAGATAGTTTGAGATTTGATTTCAAGCCCACTTTACAGCAGGGCCATCAAAGATATTTGGCACCTTTGTAGGTAGTGAGTTTCTTGTCACTACAAGTGTCCAACAGAAGGGAGACACTCCCATAATGCAGATGCAAGTGATGTGACAGAGCTGATGCTTTGGATGTTGGGGTTAAACTAGACAGGTTTGACATCCCTTCCAACCCCGGGTCTCCTCACCTCGACATAATTAGTGTGGAAGAACTAAGTGTCACACTGTCCTATGGCGCAGGAAGTATAGAGCACACACAGAGAGGCAGGATACATTTGAAATGTGATTTGCGCTGTGCAGCTAACAATAGTCCAACTCACCATTGCCCTAATTTAGTCTGTGTCTTCACCCCTTGATGAATCTACAGTGGGACTTCAGCCTCTGCTTGAACCTTTCATGGATGGAGAGAGTGCTTACCCCAGTACCCCAAGACTGGAAAGACGTCCTCATGCTATTGCTTTAGAAACATCTGGTCTGCCTGCCTTTAGGCAGCTCAGATGCCTACTTCCACCAACATTTTGACATGCCTAGAATTGGGCTAAGGGTGCTGGCTTGGGGAGACATGTACAAGACTGGCTTGGAAACCAGGCCCTTTGGGAGGAGGGTGGAGGAACACAGAGGAGAGAATAACGTCAAGATCATTCACTCTTCTCTTTCCTTTTTCTCTGGTGGCCAGAAGACTGATTGTACTAGCCTTCAAGAGATGGCATTTATTTAATCACCTGCAATTTAAACTGACTGGGCAGGGAAATGACCGTCCCTGACCAGTGTGCTCTGTCACAGGTGTCCACTTGACCACTACTACCCACCTGCTGGGCTGAGGGGCAATCATGTCAAGGACTTGGAGCACTGGCTCCCACAAAGTACACACTTTACAGATAACTTAAAACCTCCTCAGTCACCACTGGAAGCCTAGCCAAAGTTAAACAAGACATTGGGCTGGAGCAAGAAGAGAATGAAATTGTTTGTACCTATGCGTGTGTGTGAATCTGTGCCCACATGTGAATCTGGGCCCACTTGCAATGTCATGTTTTCACATGTAAGTTAGTCACAGAGGCATGCGACTTTAGAACTGGAGCACTAGCCTCACAATTTCACTTTAGAAGGCCTTTGCTTTACCCCCTTCTTTTTGCAAAAGAGAGAGCAAAAGTCTAATGGTAAGAGTGTGGCTCTATGGTTCATGACCTCCTCGATATTATATGTGATTTGATTCTAGATCAGTACTATGAAGACTTCAAGAATCTGTACTTTAAATAAGGGCCCCAGGTAGTATTTATAATTGAGCAAGTTTGGGAAAACTGAATTAAGGGACTTACCCAAGATATTAGTGGCAGAAGTGGAGCTAGACACAGGCCTCCTGCTTCCCCTCATGCTACACAGGTGTGTGCAGAGGGGGGTGTTTGTTTGGACACATGAGTGTTTGCACAGATGCATCTGCCTTTGTGGATGGCTGCCACCCTCCAGGCTTGCAGTTCACCAGGAAAAATCAATCTGGCCCAGAACATGTGTGATGAAGGGATTCAACAGAGGGTCTTCCCATTTATACTTCTGCCTTCCAGCCCTAATCCTGCTGGACTGTCTAGACTAAACACTGAGCTCTGATTGCATTCTTCCCTGGGAATAGGCCAGCACTGAGTCATGGGGAAGTTAGAAGCGATACAAACTCTGATCTCTATCTTCCTATAAGCCTCAGTTTCCCCCAGTCTAAAATAAGAAAGGCCAATTGGAAACCAATCAACCAACTAAATCAAAACCTAGTCAAGACCCACTAGGAAAGCCTGCTCATATAATTTGGAAGGAAAAGATGAGCCTACTGGACAGGGCCACGGTTAGGAATGATTTTCATGTCAGTAGCTAGCACGAAGAAGTTTGGATGGGTATGACAGGATACTCAGTGGTTCATTGAGGGCCTCTCATTCCCATGGTCTCTCAAAATGTGGGTCATTGGGCCAGACACCCTCACCTTTTCAACTGTTTCAAAGAGGACTGAGTCAGACAGGACTGGGCATGCATCTGAAGTTGCTCTGCCTATCCAAGTTCACTAACAAAGGTTGAGAGAGAGCCTCACTTACAAGCACAACTCTTCTGTGCCAGACAGGATGCTAGGCATGTCACCCTGCAAGGTATCTCTCCTCATTGTACACATGAGAAAATTGAGGTTCAGAGAGGCTAAGCACTGGCCTAAGGTCCCACTTCCCATCCTAGTCTGCGTCCCATCTTCCCCACTGTTGCCCACATGGGAATTTAGAATTTCAAACCTCACTACTAAAAAGAGGAAACATTTTGAGTCTTGGGTGGTAGGTGGGAGTAATAAGAAGACATTTACTTGTTTGAGATTATTTAGTAATAGTTCTGCTTAGAGGCAAGCAAATGGATAAGAGATGTGGGTGATGAGATTTGAACCCTTATCAGGCTCCCTCTGAGCTTCTATTTTTTTTACTCCTCACTGGAGATCATTCCAGGTCACTCCTCTGGTGGTTTTGAGCCTTGAAGAAGTCCTTTGTTTATCACAGAGAGGATCTACTGTACAGAACATGTTAATCATGGTGGATGGCGGGGGTGAGAAAAAGGATTTTTCGCAGGGAAAGAAAATCTTTCTCCGCCACATCTCTGGATGGTGGAAGTGTCTTGTTTCTAACAAAAGAAAAAAAATTAATATTATCTTAAAAGAAAAACAATATTCATACTTAGAGTTAATTGGCTTTGGATTAGGATTGTCCAAGACAAATTTAGACCCTCAGGTTCATTTACCTGCCCCTCCCCACCGGCCCCCAGCACTAATCTGACTACTGTAGCCATCGAATGTTCTCTGAGAGTGCAAACTCATTTTAGTAACAGCCTATGGAAAAAAAAAAAATAGAAAGGTGATTCTGCTGGGGGGAAAATCATATATTGCCTGCCAAGGGCAAACCCACATTATTTTTAGATAATGCATCGTAGGGAGTTATCTTATTCTCCACCCCTGCCCAGCTCCTAGACTTCCCTCCCCTGGCGTGGGCATATCCGGGCGCCCAGGCAAACCTCGACAGCGCTGCTTAGCTCACTGCCTTCACCACCCACCCAATGTGTACCCAAGAAATGGATACGTTTTTGCAGTGTTCCTCTGAATGAAGAGTTCTGTTTTAGTCACCACCAGCCTGGCTGGGACCCTAGTGAATAGATAGTACCTTCCCCCCTCTGAGGTACCAAAATAAATGGCTTTTGAGGCACCATGGGGAAATATGCTAAACCTCACGTACAATTAAAACAGTTATTAATACTTGCATTGTTCCTGAGATGTGGGTGTGTGTGACATCTTCTTTTTCCCTTTGGCTGAAGCAAAACAAGAGAACATAGGTCTCCTCACTGGGGCTCTTAGCCCAGTCACCAGAGGAAGTTGAAGTGTAAGGAGGGAGCTCAGCCCCTCCGCCCTCTAGCTCCTGGCCTCCCCCACCCCCACATCTGCCTGGTTGGGCCCATGACACCTGGGCTGGGGAACTAGAAGGTTTCAACCATAAGATTTTTCCAGATTTCAGTTTTGCCATCTGTCAAAAAACATTTTGAAGTGTGTGTGTGGTATGGGCAAGGGTGAAGGTGGGGATGCGAGCTGGGGAAGATTAAAAGAACAGACTAGCAGATACTCTGGCCCACATTGTCGGATTGTAGGAAGAAAAGAAGCAGATGTGAGGGCACTTTGAGCTTTTCAGAGATTGAGTCTGAAGAATGATAATTAATTCTTTATCTTTTTTTTTTTCCAATTTTTTATATTTTTAATTTTTTTTTTAATTTTATCATTATCATGTCTGGTTTGCTTCAGGCCAGTCTGTTTATCCTCCCTCCCTCCCTTCATTCCTTTCTTCCTTTTCTCACACTTCTTTTCTTTCTCCCCCTTCTTCTCATTTTCTCCTTTCTTTATAGGGTTAGGGCAGGAACTTTGGAGTCTACTATGTGATGCTAGACAAATTATTTAACTCCCTAAAATCTCAGTTCCCTCATCTGTGAAACAGGCATAAAAATACTTGTGAGAATTAACCTAGATAATAATATAAAGGAAGAGTTTAGCACAGGGCCCAGCACATGGTATGTGCTCTATAACGGCGAAGGGGGTGATAGTTGTTATTACGATCATGATTGTCCTTGTCATTTTTCCTTCCTCCCAGCATTGATTGGGCTGCCCCTGGGTATGAGGTAGATAGACATTCCAGTGTCTGTCCTTAGGGCACCCACAGTTATATGGGGTGACATGCTTGCTTCCAGTCCCACTCAGCTGCTTTTAGAGAGGTAAGATTTTGAGTGAGTAAGGCTGACAACTGAACAAGAAACCCTGATTTCCAGGTATCAGAAAAGGTCAGGAGTGGAACCAAGGTTTCTATTTTGTGTTTTGGTAATAGCATAGCTAATGGGCCTAAAATCCATTTGTCACTTGGGAACCGAGGTTTCCTGGGACCAGGAAACTAGCAACTGCAGAAGCAGAGTTGTTTTCAGTGTCAATATTTGTCACACATGGTGGGTAAAACAGTCTCCCAGGTCAGAATCCAGCATCTGGGAAGGGAGGATGATGGCGGGCAGGGGCTATAGTATAGAACAGGCAGCTCTCTGAATAGCAGACAAAAGGATTTTGATGGGACTAAGAACAGGAAATAGCTTTCCAGTTTCCGCTTAGAGCTTAGGTGGGTGGTGCAGGCAACCTGGAAGATGACAAGATGAAATAGCCCTGGGGTAATTGAGAGTGGGAGGCCTGAGTGATCAGCTTTATTCCTTCTAAATCACTGGTTTGCATAATGGAGTTGCCATGCGCAGCCTGACATCCTCTTCAGGCTCCCATCTCCTTTCCCCACTGCTCACACTTCACTGCTGGCAGCTGCACCCCATGCAAGCCCGTTTATCTGCATCTTTTTGGGGTGAGCCACACTCACTCACGTTTTCAAAGAAACTGCAAATTTACTCTGCTAGTTTAAAGAAACCTCCAAATTTAAATTTACCAGGTAGAGAAATTTAATTGCATTCTAGTAAGTCTTCCATTCTACAATGAGTTTAACCATAAGAATCCTTTAACTAGCAGCTTCTACTAGATCATTTAGGACAGAGTTATAACTGAAATGAAGATAAAGCACCTCTGATATTATAACGACACTCAATGGGAAATACTGTTTGATTCATATAAAAATTGATAATTACACAATTTTATAAAGCTATATTAAATATTCACTCATCCATTCATGCAATGAACATACATTGAATGCCTACTAAGTGTCAGGAAATGTGAGGTGAATAAGACATCGTTTTTGTTTTTAAGGACATTTCAAGGAACACCACCAAATCAACACTGATAGTGTGGAATGGGAATTGCTGTGAGGAGGGAAAGCAGCAAACACTGTGAACTCACAGAAGAAGATCCTAATCAAACTAGAGGGGGAACAGTCAGGGAAGGCTTCCTGGAGCAGGCGAAGCTTAAACTGTGGAGAGTCAGTGTTTACTAATCAAAGAAGAGGGGAAAGGGCTACCCTGGAAATATCTCACAAGAAAACTGCATGTTCTAGAGGTCTCTAGTGGGCAGTGCATGAAGGGTGTGGGCATGTCAGGGAGATAAGGTGAAGATGGAGGGCAGAGGCCAGCCAAGGTCACAAAGAGTTTTTTGTGCCTGACCAATAAGTCCAAACTTTTCCTAAAGCAGTGGGGGACATTAAATTATTTCAGATGAGAGGACTGAGATGAGCCTATTTGCATTTTGGAAAGATCATTCTGGCAGCAAGGAGGGTTGATTGGGAAACAGGCAAGAAAGAGGCAAGGGGCCTGACCGAGGTATCAGAAGGACTAGAGAAGCAGATTCCAGTACCAGATAAGGTGTTTGACTCCATATCATGTATAACTGAGGAGTCTGGATGGGGGAGAAAGAAACATCCAAAGGACAACAGAGCAATTATCATGGCTGCCATCAATTGCTTGTTTCTCCTGCACACGCCCTGCTGTTTTTCCTCCACACGTTTGGTGTGGGGCGGATGGCCTGGGAGTGATGAGGCTGGGTGCTAGGGGTGACAGCCACAGGACATCCAGGCCACCAGGCCTGAGGGTAGTACCATGAAAACGGTGAGCCCAGAACTGAAGCAGCACAACCAGGAGTCAGTAGGTAACAGAGCAGGACAGGTAGAGGGACTGTGCCCAAAAAGTGGGGTTAGGCTCTTATTGTGGCATTTTTGTTAGAAGACTATTTGGAAGTGGAATGGGGATAGAGAAGCAGGCCTCCTCTGCCCCACCCCTCCCCACTGGTTATGCCAAGGGGGATCTTTTCCACAGCCTCCCTGGAGAGCATCCAGCTCTTCCTCCTCTGAAGGAGGCGGCTTCATTTCCCACCTGCTGCCAGATGCATCTCATTCTGAGTTTAGTGACAAATATTGAATTCCGTTTCAGAAGTGTTAATTGGGATTTTTTAATTGACCATAAGCAGGTCATCAAAGACTGTCTGTATTTGGCAGTTGTTTGTTCTCCAGGGGACAGTCTCCCTCCCAGAGCGGTGTCATCAGTCAGCAAGCGGGGTTCCCCGGCCACCCAGTTGCTTCTCTTGTTTTAGTTTCAACTCATTTAGAAATAAAAGAAAATAAAGCAAACTCTGTTCTGTCTTAGAAGGCAGGACCTGAAGCTGTTTAAGTACTGGCAGTGAACACTGAATGGCTCCATCCCTAGTGGTAATCTGGTACTGCTACTGCACAGGGTTAGTACATACTAGAAAGGGCTGCTCTTCTCCTGGCCAGTTGGAGGGGAGCTTCTGGCCCACATTGGGGTCTCTGTTCCCGGCACCCCACATGGCATTGCCCACACGGCAGCAAGTCTGGCTTAGATCCACCTCTGTCGCATAGTTGCTGCTCCAGCTAGGAGGTCTGTGCTCCTTGCTTCTCCACCCTGATCAATGGCGTTTAGATATATCCTGGGAATCTGGTTTGTCATGATTTAGGTATTAGTAATTGATTGTGCAAAGTAGGTCAGTCAATTGCTAGTTGGCCTCGCACATCCGATATCAGACCTAATTCTTGCCTTGTGCTCTGAGATGCTATTTCTCTGAGCTTGGGCTGGAATTGGCCTGGGTACCCTAAAGCTCACAAGGGAGCCGGGGAGAAAGGGCAGTGCATTGTTATCCAGGGGGCTTCAGATGAAAACGTTTTATTGGCATAAAGAAAGTTGCAGCTGACTTCCACAAATATGTCTGGGCCTCAGTTTAGTAGCTTTGAGAGAGTCTCTGCCCAGCAGAGAAAATGAACTGAGAGGCTAGGCTTGAAAGATTTTGAGAAATTTTAGAGCACTATTGTGATGGATAAACTCATTCATTCTTCAAATATTTATTGAGCAGATGCCAGGCACTATTCAAAGTCCCATGGATTCAGTTAAATATGGCCTAGCTTCTAAACCACTCTCCACCCAACTCATGAGCTCCGAGAGGGATGCCCTCAAGCGTGAGGTCTCACTATTAAGTGCCCTCCTTCCTACCAAATAATGAATACAGTGGTCCTTGTATACCTTGGTGCCTTCCTTTTTGTTACTAACTCTGCACTGTCTATAAACTTAGGCCTCCCTTGTTTTGGTTACCACTCAGCCTCTAGAAGCAAGGTCAAGTAGGAAGTGAGCTTTATTCGAAAGCTGAGTGGGGTATACATGTGTGTGTGGAGTGGGCTGGGGGTCATGTTTAGATACCATCTGTGTCATTCTGCGTCCTCCAAGAAGCAGATGTCAGAGACAATTAGATGAGCAGCTGACTTATTGGAAGAAAGTTCTGTGAAGTATAAAGAGGACAGGGAACAGAAGTAAGTGGGAAGAACCCTCAGTCCTGATGCAGGTGTGAAAACTGAGAGGAGCGAGGGAAAGAAGGAAAGGCTTAGGCAGGAAGGACTGAGACTGACGAGCAGCTTAGAGAAAATCTCGGCAGGCTGCCAGTGAGGGGTCCTGTGCTGGGTGGGGATGGCCCAACTCTGGAGCCTGTGCTGTGCTCTAAAACTGGCTGGGAGCAAACTGGTATTGATGTGAAAGCTGTGCTGGGTGTCAAAGGTGCAGCTGGTGGAGGCTTGTAGCCAAAAACATTCCTCAAAGTGCTTCTCTCACAAAGGAAGCTCTAAGCAGCAGCAAGCTCGTGTGACTGCCACATCCTGTTTCCCCCACTGGATCCCTTCTGGCTTCCGGCACCTCTCCTATTGCTGTAACTCGCTCTGGGGTGGCCTCATGGAACCCAACGTTCCCAAGCTCCCATCTACTCTCCTGGACCTGTGGTCTCTTCCCCTAAGCTCATCCTTACCTTTCTCTTCCCATTTGAAACAGAGCCTGTGTTCCTAGCCTCTCCCTGTATAATAACCCCTCCAGGTACTGGTCACCAAGATGAGGGCTGTCCCCACAGGTCTCCTTCATGGCCACCTTGGTTAGCGCCTGCCCTTGTTTGCTCAGACGCTCACTGCCTGGTCCCTTCTTCTCATCACCGCTAGGTTCCTGCCTTCTCCCATCAGGAGCTGCCTATCCTCAATGGCCTTTTCCTCAATGGATGTCCAGGTCGCTATACAGGTTAAGGAATCCAAGCTAGAGTGTTAATGAGTCATAGTGACTTGAATTACCTCTTCTGAGTAACATTTACACATTGACAGAGATTTTCAGTGCTTTATCCCAAAGAATGTAGTGTTGTGCATAAATGTACTGTGCTTGGCATACCTAGTAGGATGGAGTTGGGCAGAATTCCCTTTGCTCTCTCAAAGCCCCACCAGTGAGCTGTCCTGGGGATAAGGGGTTGGGGTATAGAGGGTAGAGGGTCAAGGTTTTTAAAAGATTATGTCTACGGCCATGCCACCCTGAATGTACTCGATCTCATCTGATCTCAGAAGCTAAGCAGTGTTTGGGCCTGGTTAGTACTTGGATGGGAGACCACCTAGGAATACCAGGTGCTGTAGGTGTTAAAAAAAAAAATTCAAAAATGAGCTGAATAAATATTTCTACAAAGGAGATATAAAAATGGCCAAAAAACACATGAAATAGTGATCAACATCACTAATCATTAGGGAAACGCAAGTCAAAACCACGATGAGATACCACCTCATTTGATGACAACCACCAAAAAAAATCAGATAATAACAAGTATTGACAAGCATATGGAGAAATTGGGACCCTTGCACACTGTTGGAGAGGATGTATAATGTGAAGCCTCTATGAAAAACAGTATGTGGTGTCTCAAAAAATTAAAAATAGAATTACCGTATGATCCAGCAATTCCACTTTTGGGTATTTACCCAAAAGCATTGAAAGCTAGGTCCCAACGATGTATTTGTTCATAGCAACGCTATTCACAACAGCCAAAAGGTGAAAGCTGCCCATGTGTCCCTTGACAGGTGAATGGATAAACAGAAGGTAACCTATACACACAATGGAATGTTATCCAGCCTTACAGTGAAGGAAATTCTGATATGTGCTTCAACATGGGTGAAGCTTGAGGACATTATGCTGAAATAAGCCAGTCACAAAAGGACAAGTTTTGTAAATACCTAGAGTATTTAAATTGATAGAGACAGAAAGTAGAATGGGGGTTTCTAGGAGTAAAGAGAAGATGAGAAATGGGGAGTTTTTGTTTAATGGATATGGTTTCAGTTTTGGAAGATGGAAAAGTTAGAGAGGTGGATGTGATGATGCTTGCTGAAGAATTTGAATGTACTTGATAACACTAAACTATACACTTAAAATGGTTAAGATGGTAAATTTTATGTTATGTGTATTTTACCACAGTAAAAATAAAATTGGGAGAAAAATTATGATTTAATCTAAGAGAAGAAAGGGACAAGTAGATTGACCCCAGGTTTGCCTGAGAATCTCTACTTTGCATTTTCCAATCAGGGTATATGACCAGACAGTACCAAAGTCCTGAGCATGGGTTAGAAACCAGAAGGGGCTCCAAAGGGTCCCTTCAGAAAAGTAGCTATGCGAGGGTAGACAGCAAGATGAAGGGGGTCTGAGCACAGCAATGGGAGTCATCCAAACCACGGTTTGACCTCAGTGCTGCCAACTCAGTGCTATGTGACTTGGGACAAGTGATTTACCCTCTTTGAGCCTTTGTTTCCTTATCGATAAAATGGGGGTGACAATGCTTATAACACCGGAGCTGCTTTGAAGTTAAACACAACCTGTCTGTGATGCACATAAGGAGGTTTCTAGCATATAGAAGGCCCTTATTAAATGTTAGCTCCTGTGTTCGTCCCTGAAGTTTCTGGGAGGAGGTGGGTTTCCAGGCTGTATAAATGCCAGCAGCTGCCTTGGATGACAAGGAAGGTTGTACTATTAATGGGTGAACATGCAAGATGTCCTTTTCCATCTGATGTTGAGCAAGAATTTAACATGTTGGAAGAGAGCTGAATAGTGACTATTAAGCTCTTGGTGATAATGATGGTAGATTAGCATTTCTAGCCCCCGTGTGAGTCCAGGTAACTTTGAAAGGAAAGTAATAAGTGTTTGGGAGCCTCTGCTTTGGGCTTCACACTGTGCTAAATGCTGGGGTAGCACAGACTGGAGGAGATGGTGCCGCCCAGCTGCTGTTCCCAGGCCAGGTGGTGAGACGAGTGTGAGATGGAGTAGCCAACAGCTCGGCCTGGGGGGCTTCTGGGAACATAGAAGCAGCCTGTCCTGGAAGATGGTGTACTGTTGATGGGTGACCAAAACCAAAAGGGCAGAACTCCCTAACTTCCATTTTTCTTTAGTAAATAATCTTCAAATAACACATTATAAATGTATGGTTTCCAGCCTGAGCTGTGCCCTTGGAAATGCTTTTCTTCAATCCCTACTTTATTTTTCTCAACCCCATTCCAAGCCTTTCCTTCTCTCAATACTCCAAGCCATCTGTGCCCCTCTCAGCAAAAACACTAAAAAACAATACTTTAAGAAAACTGAAAAGAGAAAGCCCACCAGGTGTGGACCAGCTCAGCTCTCCTGTCCGTCATCTCCAACGTAGCCTGTCTGTCTGAAAATTAGATGTAGTCAGGCCCGGGGGTAACTTTCTTGCCTCCATCTCTCCATTTCATCTAGGACTTTATTGTTAAAGATCACTCTTTCGCCTTTCCATCCTCACTTTCCTTTTCCTTCAGCTTTCAACCATGTTTGAAGTTTCATCAAAAAAAATAAAAAAAATAAATTTAGTCTTGTTTTGCAAGCTATTCTCCCGTTACCCTTTTCACTAAACCTCCAAATTTCCAGTGGTTTCGCTAACTTTTATTGAGCATCTACTATATGATCTAAGTGCTATATTTATATTATCACTTAATCCTAACAACAACCTACAAGGTAGGTCTTGTTACTATCCCCACTGTATAGTTGCAGAAACTGAGGCTCAGTGAATTAATCATTTACCCAGTATGCCATGGTTGGTAAGTGGTGGAGCCAGGCTTTAAACCCAGGTTCATTACGACTACCAGTCCTCCAACCATGAAAAACTTCTCCAGTCACCCCCAACATCTCTTCAAATGCCCCACTTCTTATGATCCTCATCTTCCAGATCTCTCTGTACCCCATCAACACTGTAGCATTTGACACTTGCTCCTTTGGGTTCCAGGACACCGCTCTCTCCTGGTTCCCCTCTGCACAAATGACTGGGTGGTCTTTAGTAAGTCTTCTTTTCTGTCTACCCTCTACACGTTGGTTTCTCCCCAGGCTCTGTCCTTAGCCCTCTCATCTTATCTGTGTGTGCTCTCTGAGTGAGTTTATGCGTTCCTGAGTTCAATCATCCCCTGGACACTGATGACTCCCAAAACATATTTTTGAAGTCCCTACCATGCTCAACATGGCTCAGAATTAACTCCTGATTTTCTTCACTTCCAATCTGACCATGCTCCTTTATGCTTGAGATCAGTTAGCAAAACCATTGCCTGCCTAGTCATTTAAGCTAGAAACCATGGAAAACATCATCTATGATGTCTTTCTCTCATCCTGAAACCTAACGGATAACCAAATCCTCTTGAGTCTACCTTTAAAACAGCTATGGACTCTATTTCCTTTTATTCCTGCTGTCACTGCTCTGGTTTAGGACCTTGTAATATTTCCCCTGACCTTTTTATTGTTTTGCTTCTGGTATCTTCCCCTCTAATCTATCCTCAACACAGCTGTCAGGTATCTTTTTAGAGCCCAGGCTGTCATTGTGCTATAAACATTCCCTGTCTTCCAATTATCTAGAGGCCAAAGTTCAAGTCCTACAGGCATTCAAGGCCACCCACGACCTGGCTGCAGTGCACCTCTGGCCTCATCTTCCACGACACACCCCACCTACCACCTACCTGTACCAGGCCTCATTCATACTAGCTACTCACAAGTCCCTGGAAGTAAACCATACATCCGTGCCTGCATCACAGAGCAGGCAGTTTGTGCTCTCTCTGTTCTATGATGCTTTTCTCATCCAGAATGGATGGCTCTCTCCTCATCAAACTTAGTTCAAATCACCAACATGGCACTTCCCATACCATATTATGGTAAGTTGTTCGAGTGCATGCATCCTGGCCAGATGGGGCAAGGGACCTTGCTTTTATCCACTGTGGTTCTCCAGGGCCCAGCACTGCTGTGAAAGTAGATGGCACTCTATAGGTACTCTATAAATGTTAGTTTCCCTTTGTTTTGAGACATAAACAAAAGAGGTGCCTGGAGACTATAGATGGGAAATATATCATAATTTTCAAAAATGTGGGAAAATATAGAGACTAAAAATGACAGAGGGAGGGAAGCCCCTACTTCCACACTAAGCCACACTGAATTTCAAAAAGTACACATAGTTGTTAGGAACCAGTTTGTGTTCACTCAAAACAAGTCACATCAAAAACTCATCTCCTGTTTGCATAAGGACATTGGACTGGTAGGAGAAGAGAACATTATAGCCATAGGATATCTCGATTTGAATAAGGCTTTTGACAAAGTCTCTCACTGTGCTCTTGTCAGCAAAGCTGAAAAACATGGTTGCAGGGTAATCGTTGATCCAGATGAGAATGTTGAGCCAGAAGAGAATTTGGGGCCGGCCATCCAAGTTCACCCTCTCACATTACAGGTAAAGAAACTGAGACTCCGAAGGCTAGTTTTTCTAAAGAAACACAGCTTATTAGTAACGCAGCAGGGCCCAGGGTCTACTTCTCCCGGCCTGTGCCGACATAAGGCTTTTCCTAGAGTCCATTGGTCTGTAGCCCACTGAGCAATCGTGCCCAAAGAAAGCTTTCTAACAAGCTGACGTCTACCTGACGGGAGATGTCAGTTGGTGTGCTGCAGGGCTTAAGCCTTGACCTTGCCCATTAAGTAAGTTATCAAGCTTCAAGTAAAATCTAGAAGGTGTGTTTTTTAAATAAGTGAATGAGGCAGATGCAAAAGGGGCGGCCGATATGTGGGACTCTGGAATCAGGATCCAAAACACCTTTTAGGCTGGAATCATGGGCTGAAAGTAAAGAGAAGAAGCTTAACAGGAATAAATGGAAAGTCTTGCACTGAGGTTTCCAAAAAATCAATTCCATAAGTACAGGCTGGGGAAAACTTGACTTGATGTAGGTTCAGGTAGTAAAGGCCTATGTGTTTGAGTTACTAATAGAGGATCCTAGGGCTCTTTGGCTATTAAAATAGCCACAGCAAGGTGCTGAAGGATGTTCTTGTTCTGAATTAATAAAAGCCAGATGCCAAAGCAGAGGCTGTAATGCCTCTGCTGGACTCTATGCTGGTCAGACCACATCAGAGCCGGGCCTCCAGTTCCAAGCATCACACTTTTGGAGGGACTTTGACAAACTGAGCATGTTGGAGGCAGACCCTCAGGATAGTGATGAGTCTGGAGATCCTGTCCTATGAGGAACACTTGGGAAAATGAGAGCCCTTAGTCTAAAGAGAATACTGAAGATAGTTGCGATGTAGCAGGGGAAGCAGACTGGCTCCATGAGCTCCTGAGGGCAGAACTTGGGAGCTATAGGTCAGCTGATTCTGGCTCCATGCAAGGAAGCCATTTCAGTTGGGTCTCCCCATCCAGCAGTAGAGTCATGCAGATCTTGAGCTCCATGTCAGTGAAGGTGTGTAAACAGGACCTACATATCTTTGTTTTTTAGCTGAACAAAACTAGTTTATTAGATGACTTAGAAATGAGGGCAGGAAACAATGTTTATTGTAGACATAGAGTGTAATTCATGTTCTAGGCACACTGCACAATTTATACCTATGGTGTTTTCCTTATGTTGACCCTTAAAAAAAAACCACTTTATTAAGGTATGATTGAGATATAAGAAGCTGTACATATTTAATGTATACAACTTAGTGAATTTGGAAATAAGTATATACACGTGAAACCGTCATCACAGTGCCATGAATATATCCATCACCTCTGAAAGTTTGCTTCCTCAGTGTCTTTTAGGGGGCGAGAAACACAAAAGAAGAGGCTTATATCCTTCTGCATCTCAGAACAACGCCAAGTGAGATGGTGGGGGCAGGGGATGTGACAGAGCAGAGTGTCACTTCTACTCTCAGTCACAGTAAGCGAGAATTAGACAACAAGGGCTGATTTAGCAAAGTGAAAAGAAGGCTGAGAAAGGGGAGCAGGAGGTGCCACAAGCAGAGGTAAGACCAGGAGACAAGGCCAGGGTGTGGAGGGCGGACAGAACCTGGCTAAGTGAGCTGTGCCCAAGGACTAGATCATTTGGAACCATGCCTTAGGAAAACGAAGCAGCACAAGTCCCTCTGTAACACAGCGAAAAGACTTCACACTCCCTTAGGCCCAGCTCTCCAGCCAAAATGGACTTATTTATCTTTAATAGAGCCTATTTAAGGTAGTTGTGTTTTCAAAGGCCGATGTACTCATAAGTACTTTCATCCTCATGGGTTAAAAAAATTCTTTCATAGCACAAATGCTAAATTGGAGAGATGGGGTGGGAGTGGCAGTAGAGAGAGGGCCATGGCAGCCCCGCGGGCCGCAGCCTCACTCCCGCGTGGGTGGGATCTCACTCCCACCTCTGGAAGCCAGACTGAAGCATCGGGGAATGGAGGTAGGGAGGAATAGAAGAGGACAGGCCTTTTCCCAGCCCTCCCCCTTTCCTTTTCCTGAACATACAGTGTCGTTGTAGTCATGGCTTTTAAACAACATTACACACACTTGTCGTCCAAGATAAAATGTTATTAAGATTAAATGCCGAGCAGGGAACGGAATCCGACTTCCCACTGTCATATTTCAGCTCTGGTGAGTGATTGCCTTTCGGTAGCCCCAGCTCCTAAGCAGGGAAACGGCATTATTATCATTAATAAGCCCATAATGGGGAAGAGAAATTATAAACATTTCTGCAACAAGCGGCCCTCCAATGTTAATATTTTATGAGCACACAGAGAAGCCAGCAACTGAATGTAAATGGCAGAATTATACGTCACTGTAATGTAAACACGCGTAATTGGGTCGAGTTGGTGGGAGGAGTGGGAAGCTCGTAGCAATGGGCAAAGGGTGGCACTTAGGGTACTGAGTGAGTTCCCAAAGGCAGAAAGTCAATAGCCCAGGAGCCCTGTCACATCTCTTCTGGCCAGTGTGTTTTCAGGGAGGCCTATCTCCCCCACATCCTACCCATCATCCTCTGGCACCGGGTCACTTTAGACTTCACTTAGGGGCAGACAGGGGACTGATACAGCTTCCTGGGGCTTTCAAGTCTGTCCATGCGTGTGTTTCCTCCCTCCTCGTGTGGGGTACATGTCTGGAGGACGGAGATCCTATCTTCTATTCCTTGTGTCATTGCCAAGCGCACAATACCTGTATTGCAGGAAACCTAGAGAGATTTTTTTTTTTTTTTTTTGGTTAGCTGTTTCGGTTTGGGTTTTTAGCTGCAGAACCCTTAATTCAAACTGACCATTTCATGGGAGTCCCATGGACAAGAGAGCTGCTCTGAGCGAAGCAGAGGTGGGGTCCCCCAAGGCACCTCTGTGGAGCACAATGTGAGAACTACTGAAAACTTCCTTCCTATCTGTTTCCAGATGACAAAACTGAGATCCAGATAGGTGTGACCTGCCTGTCCCAGGTTCGCTGCCTTCCAGGAAGGTATGCAACATGGCCAAGGAAGAAGAGCTAGGTTCTCCCTCCATTCCTGCCATTAACAGGCTGGTGGCCTTGGGCAAAGCTCACTGCCTCTCTAAACCTCACTTCCTGTTTGTAAAATGAATGAGATGACTAGATGATCTATAACAATCCTTCCAGGTCTGAAATCTAAGCCATGTACAGTTTTCAAGGAAATTACATCATTCAATGCAGTGTACCATACGACAGATGTTGAAAGGCCTGAAAAGGGCTACCTGGAGACCCTTAGATGCCGCCACACCTGGAGAGAACTTTAGTCGCTTTTCAAGCTGCCTGGGTTCTGCCCTTGGGTTTTAAACTTCCTGAGGCGAGGCCACGACAGGGATTCCCCCATTGCTGTGTTTGCCCACAGCGAGCTCAGCCCAGGGCTTGAACTGACCATAAGGGCAGGGACCACAGTGCCCACCCAGCACAATACCTGACTCAGTAGGTTTGCAATAAAATCTGTTGAACAAATTAACAGTTGGATTAATGAATTGCTCAATAGATTAGTTAGTTAATGAACTGAGCAGCTCTCTCTTCAGCTTTACTTCATTGTTTTTGTCAATATCATCTGTAGCTTTCAAAAATTACCTATTGAGTGCGTAGTGCTGGCCCAATGCTTGTGGCATGAAGAAAAGACAAGAACACCTCTGGCTGGAAGCCTGTCTCTTCCTTCCCCTTTCCCCATCCTCCCCGCCCCCTTCCACCTCCTTGATTTTCCCTTTCCCTCTGCTCCTATTCATTATTTCTCTCTGCAGTTATGTTATTGTTGGCCTTGGCAAAGAGTTTCAGGGGTGTCGTTTGTCTGAGCAACATTATGCAGAATTAAGTTCCAGGGTAATTTCTGATGCAAATACCTATCCTCCAGGAGAATGTGTATTAAGCCTGTTGGTCTCAGCTCGGCAGAGGCAGCTGCATTTGAATCCAAGTCTCTAGCAGTCAGGGAAGCTCCAGGGGTGTGTGGGACCCCCTCCAGCTACTCCTCTGGAGGCCCAGAGTGGCACAGGACAGGCTCCCAGGGCAGCAGAAAGCCTTCAGCAGTCATCTTGTTCACCCTCTCCCCCATATCTCATCTGAGCATCCCAGAAAGCTAAGGATCTGTGCCCTGTCCTCCTCCCTGCCCTCCATAGCATATTTTTAACTAGCTGGCAGGAAGTTTTTCTTTATTGCTAACCCGATCTTTCTTGCTATGTGCATCGTTTAGATGCATACTTTCAAATTTCAGTGTGCCTGCAAATTCCCTAAGGATCTTATTTAAAAAAACAGATTCTGGGGCTTGGCCTGAGACTTTGCATTTCTAATAAGACCCCATCCATGCGATGCCGTTATATGGAGCACACTTCAGGTAGCTAGCCAACCTTCAGAAAAGAGCTGGGCAAAAAATACAGAGAATTTAAAACAGACATAAAGACAAAAAGCAAAGAGCTGTGCTTAACTGATTTTGTTTGTATGATCTCTTAAACATTTCTACCTCTGCAGAAACTACTCTTTGTCTTCAAATTCCGTAGTCTTAGTCTCTGTGGGTCCTGGCTTCCTCATCAGTGAAACAGTAAAACAACGCTCCCCTGAGTTGCAGTCCAAATTAAAGCATGGTGGCTGCTGCACACAGGAGGCTCAGTGCCTGCCTGCGATAGAGGCTTCCCTGCTGAAACAGAGGCCTCATAGGTAGGAGGAGGGTGGTGGCTATGCCACTTTCTGGGCAATTAGGTAGGGAACGGATCCATGCCCCTCTGGAGTCTGATCCTTCAAGAGGGCCAGTTACCTCATTGTGCCTGGTGACCAACTTGCTGAAAAGGTTGTTCAGCTTCCGTGGGGAGTTTGGAGGTTGCCAGCGGGGAGTCGACAACCAGCCTAGTTAAGTCGAACTTGGTTTAAAAGGAAAAAAAGACTCTCTGTAACTTAGGGTATCATTCAGCACTTAATAAATTTGAAGATGTTGTTAATTAGATTGTACATTAATTTAGGGCTTTTATTCTTTTCAAAGTGTTTTCCCACAGCTTTTCTTCACAGCCTATTAAGGCAGGTAAGACAGGGCTTATTGTCTCCGTGCTACAGATACAAGGGACAGAGGAGTTCTGGGACTTGCCCAAGGTCACCTGGGTTGTCTGTGGCCTGCATCCTGGTCCTATGCTCTTCCCTTTGCCCTTAAAGGTGCCGTAGGTATATGAGGGGAGGAGTCGGGTGGGAAGCTCTGTGTTATGCTTTGCTGATGTTGGACTGAAGAGGTGGGAGAACAGCTGCTCCCCTCCGCGACTCTTCCCATTATTGTCCTGCCAGGACTCAGAACTCTTGTAAGGAATAGGGCCCAACTTAGAGATCAGAACTTCCACACTCTCCCTGCAGATTGTGGGACACTGGAACCCCCTTCCCAGGTGCCACCCTCAGTGGTTCATGGGCACAGCCAGCTGTGTTCCTCCTGCTCCGCCCCTTGGGGTTGGCACCTCAGCAGCAGTTTTATGCCCTGAACTCTCTGAGTCTTTATCTTTCCAGACACCACTCTTTTTTGCTGCGGAGAAGTCCATTTCTCCCAGCACTGGCCTTCTCTCCTTGACAGGCAGGCTCGAGTGAGCTTCCCCTTCCCTCCATGGCTGTCAAGAAGGGGAACAGGTCGGCCATGCTTGTCCTGGACCTGCGGAGGAGCCACCTGGGTTCCATCTCAGTGTTGCCCTAGACCCCCTGTGACTTGGACTGTGTGGCCTGTCCAGCCACAAGGACAACTGTAGTCAGATCCAAGGGCCGGATCATCCAGCCTTCTTTCTCCTGAGTCACTGGGGGCTTTTGTGTGGGAACATGGGACACTTATCATCTATAATCTTCCCTTAACAGTTTTGTTCATTTTTCATTCTTGATTTCTTTCCTTACAGCGTATAGAGACCACTCATCTAAGCTTTGATATCCTCATTTTTCAAACTAAATGGTGATGTTAACCTGCCAGGGCTTGGGGTAGTGTTCTGTGTACCATATCCTGCTGGGGATAGAGTAGATGCTCAGTAAATGATTATTGGAACAAAGAACTGCAGAAGAATCAAGGATTTGAATGGGGATTGACCCACAAATCCAAATAGCCCTTGACTTCTCCCTCCTCTTGAATGTCCTTAACTGCAAACTCTGGTTTTCCTCCTCCAGCTCTGTCTTCTTCTCTCTGCCTCCTCTCCACCTCCTGCACATCTTCCCGCACATCCAGTCCTTTATCTTCTAATTGGTCCACATTCTGCATGGCTCCTGCATCCACTGCCTGCAGCCTCTGGAGAGAATCTACTCAAAGCCAGCAAACACCTCACACTGTCACCAACTCTTAAATAGTAGAAGACATATTTGGTGTGTCACAATTCACTCTGTTCTGGATTCACTCATTCTTGCAGCCACAGTGTAAAGGCTCTTTAAAAAGAATGAGCTAAATCAATGTGGGTTATCATCATCAGCATAAGCATATTTTTGTCAGCAGGCCTGTAGAGGGTATTATCCATGACCTTCACCCATTGGCAGGGTGGTCTTTGCCCCTGTGGTTAGATTTAAGAGGCCCTGGGGGTCCTGGTGACCACTCTTTCTTTCTCCCACCCCTAGGTATATGTCTCCCTCTTCCTTAAAGTTCTGGATTACCTTTATACTCAAGTGCCCCAGGAAAGGATACTTGAGGGTTTGACAGTCATTTACACCTGAGTATGACTGAATTGGCACAACCAGTGGGAAGAGAACTTGGCTCAGGAAAGAGTCACCAGGTTTCAGTGGAGTTCAAAATGGGGACTCCACAGAGTGGTGCAAGGGCTCAGGGTGGCGGAGCTGAAGGAACAACAGCTCTAGACTGGGTTCTGATCTTGTCTCTGCTGGTGGCATGATCAGACCCAGTTACCACTTGTGCAAAAGGAAGGTTCCGACACAGTCATGCTGTGTGATCCACTCAGACCTAATAGTCACTGAGGGCAATGAAAGTACTTTTACTGCACCTCTGCCAGCATGCAGGGACAGAACAGTATTGGGGATTCCTTTCAGTTCCTGAACTCTAAGCCAAGGGATGACAAGTTGAATCCAGCACCTCCTGCCATCGCCCTCCTTCAGACTGTTGTTCAAAGTCAGGCTCAGCTCTGTCTGTCTTGCAGGTCTTTGGCCAGGAGCTAGGGTCCCTGGGGTGGGGAGGTAGCCTGGGACCTTGATTTTGAGCTTCGACTTATCTCCCCTACAGCCCCGTCCCAACAAACTATTGCCGTGGGTTTAGCCTGGGACTGTACGTAGACCAGTAGGACAGGCATAGCTGCAGATAGAGAATCTATCAGCAGAAAACTCCCTCCCAGCCTCAAAGTAGGAGGTGGTGGCACATCTTCGGGGCCCAGGCTCTGCTTTCAAAAAGTAAATTTGAATTGAGATATCCACTCTCTCTGCCCATAGGGTGGTCATCATACCACCATTAGCAATCGTCATCTTCCCTCACCATGACGGGACTATACTCACAAGTTACCTCGCTACACCCTTGGGAGCCAGGTTAGGCAAGTTTACATATAAAGAAAGTCTCAGAGAGGTGAGTTTGCTGCCCAAAGTCTCCCAGAAGTCAGAATGCTTTCTACCTCTTTTTGGGGAGCTTTGAGGTTTTCCAGAACATCTGTAGATATCCATTCAGAGGCCTCCTCCCCTCAGCCAGCAGGCCTTACCTCCTACCGCAGGCCCTGTTAGCTGGAGGTGATGGGGCCTCATGCTGCTCCTGGGGTCATGCCTGCCCCATTGCTCTGCATGGGCCCTACCCATGACCCTGGTGTCCACACCCATGCTGACCTGGCCAGAAAAGGTAGGGAAGGGGGTGGTATTGAGGGGGAGGTGGGATGATCAGAATGGCACCTGCCTGGGAACCAGAAGGCCTAGATTCTAGCTCTGGCCATTAATTTTCTGTGTGACCTTGGATAAGTCACCCATCCTCTCTGAGCTTCACTTTCCTCATCTATAAAAGGAAAGGGCCTGACTGGATGATCTCTGAAATTCCTTCCAGCTCTGAAACCCTGACTCCTACAATTTCCCCCACAATTATATTGCCTACATATGATCCAATGCCAGCTCATGTTGAGAGGTGAAGGAAGCTATCTGGCGATCCCTACATGCCTCTCGTTTGACTTTCTCTACTGCCAAGTTTCCCAGGATGGGCTCAGGATGCTGGCCAGGCTGGCCTGACCCCACTACAGTCCACTGTGGCTTCTTTAAAAGGGGACTTGGAAGCCTTTTTCTCCATGAAGAATTGCAGTTAGGCAAGCAAATTTCTATCCTGCCCTTTAGCTAAAATCCTAAGTGCTCAGCAAGCCCTGGCAACATATGAAGAGAGGGGTTAGAATCCACTCAACACCAGTTTTCTATTTGTTCTCAAGTGCTACACAAATACCTTCAATTTTACATTACTGATTAAAAGTGTTTAACATTTAGCAATACATTTTAAATTACACAGATACATCTTAGCAGCACTGAGAAACTAGCGCAAAGACAGAAAGGGTCACCTCCTTCCAAATCCATCCCAACCCCCCACCTGCTCCTTGTTAACTCTGAGACTCTGTATATAATTTAGTTAAGTGGTTTTGACATGCTGGCATCTTCACCCGACACACCCCCTTTCTTTCTTTCTTCTTTTTTTGGGGGGTGGGGGGTGGTTAATGAAATGTGTGAACAGTTTGTTCCCAGCTAAAAACCAGCACTGATGGTTTTCATACCTTTACGTAGGTTCTGAAGGACACACTGGCTGGCAGTAGGGGAGGCCACAGGTGCGAGGGGAGGTAGGGAGGAGGAAGGAAAATGGCAATACCAGCACTATTTCGTGTGGGATCTGTTCTTCTTTTATTCTCCCATGTGCAAACCCAATCACGGTCCTTTTGCTAGAGGCATAGGCACAAGGACTTGAGGAGGCCCCGCCCCTTTCCTGAGTGAATCAGCACACCCATGGGTGAGGAGAAAAGGACTGATGCTTGGGATGGCCTTAATAGGAGGAAAAATCTCATAAGAGTTTATTCTTGGGTCTCCATGCCCAGGGAAAGAAGGTGAGGCATGGATAAGGAATTACTGTTGTCTGGCTTGTGGATGTCAGCAGCACGTATATATCTGTGTGTATTTGTGTTCACCCTCTTGTGCCCTCCTTTAAAGCCAGTATTGGGACTTTGATGGGGATAATAGACAGAAGATAGCCAACTGTGTAGTGAAATAATAGTAACTAGCATGTATGTATTCAATACCTCATATAAGCCAGGAGTTTTAAGTGTGGTGCTCACTTATGAGACATGTACTGTATTGCTCCCATTTTATACATGGGGAAACGCCACTTAGAGAGGTTGAATAACTTTAAGTGGTAGATCCAGGATATGAACCCAGGCAGTTTGGCCTGGAGTCTACATGCGTAACTGCTACACCATACAGGAAAGGGCCCGGAGGAAGAAAGTCTATCATACCTGTTATCTGTGCAGCCATAGGCTGGTCACTCACCGTTCTGAGTTTACATTTTCTTATTTGGTTACTAGGATGCTCAAAGGTAAAAATGCCTGTCAAGATACTTTGTAAACTTTGAAGTGATACTGATAAATGCCTGGATAACTGAGCTCAGGTGTTCATCTCCATGCCCCAAAGGAACCAGCATACTTGATGCATGCTTTACGCACAGTAGGTCTGCACTCTTAGCCTTTCCCACTTAGAAGCATGCAGTCCAGTTTACCACTGACCTTCTGTAGTAATACAGGACTGTGTGTCCTGGCTTCTATGCAATTTTCTTGGCCTTTCAAATGTTGGCATTCTCTCATTTCATAGCTCACATCACTTTGCATCATATTTCATGATATTGCAGGTGTCGTTGTAAGCTGCCTCTAATTCCTATTGGAGCAGGATAAGATACAAGTTAGTCAAACACATAAACATGGTGAGTGTCCAATAAATACTTCTTAACTGATGGAATGAAGGAATAACTAAGGGAGAATGATGAATGGATCAATGAGTGGACCAATCAGGAGAGGGCACAGCACACCCTCTGCAGATGAATGGAGGGATGTTGTGTATGGTGGGGGTGGGGCGGATCGGGGTCTGATTTCTGTCTTAGCCATTTGATAGCAATGGGATCGTAAACAAGTCACCTATTCTCTTTGGGCCTCAGTTTCCTTATATGTAGAATGAAGGGGGGCAGCAGTTGGTGGAAGAAGTCTGCTCAGGGCAGCTTTCTCCCCTCCCTTTTCCCTCAGGGCAGCTTCAGCCAGCCTCTGGGCTTCATAATCTTCCCTGGGAGGGTCACATACCTGTCACATGCCTGTCTTTGTCACTCCTAGTCTCAGGAACATGGGTCAAATTACTCCCAGACATTCTGCTGTACGTGGTGGCTCTAGGTCCCAAGAGCTGCAGAGTTCCCATATAGGGAGGGAAGATACTAGAGTACTCTCTACCGGACATCACTCTCTTGGAAGAAACCCTTTCCAGCCTTGTTGTAGGGGCTGGGGTGGGTCTCAGGTCAGGGTTGCTGTAGGTCCTGCAGAGGAGGGTCTGTTGCCTCTCATTAGAATGTGGGAGTTCTATTTACCTGTTGTGCTCAGGGCTTGGCTTCAACTGAAATTCAAAAACGCATTGAAAAGTCTCACTTAACCTCCATGATGAATGGGGCACGAGAGAGGTGGCATCTGTATTGCATCTTAAAGAAGCATGAACAGGAAGTCATCAAAGTGAGGCGGGGAGGGAGCATGGAGGCACTGTCAGGTAATGCAGCGGTGGTTCATGTGAGGGAATCTTCAGGTTCAGGTTCCTAGCTAGAGCAGGTAGGAAAAGGAAAGGCAGTGGCAGTAGGAGGATGGCATACGAAAAAAGTCACAGAGAGACAGGAGCGGAAAGTTCGAGAAGGGCAGACAAAGCGACCTTTCTCTCGCATGTTTCTCAACAGGGCGCTGCCAGCATTTGAGGGTGGCCAATTCTTTAGTGCCCAGGTACTAACCTTTGTGACAACCAAAAAACACCTCCAGTGTCCAAACACCACCTAGGGGAGGAGGGTCTCATCCTCTTTGAGAACTACTCTGTAGGTGATGAGAGGCCACTGGAAGAAGCAGGAGTGACAGATGTGCTTCAGGAAGTTCTCTGTGGGGCTCAGGCAGGGATGGTGGAAAGACTGGATGCAGAGCAGCCAGTTAGGAGCTTAAAAAATCATACTAATTTGTTGTGATATTAATAGAAGAGGCTCCTGTGAGTCAGAGGGTTTTGTATGGGTGTTTGCAATTCTGCCCCATGCCTTAGGAGGCAGTGAAGAAGAAGTCCAAGGAGTACTTTATTAAATTAATTAAAGAAACTATCCACTAATGACATCCTCACATGGGTTTTGTTTTCTTTTTAAATGGAGAGAGGGGAGGATGCTGGTGCTAGGAAAGGCAGGGTGGGCTGGGGGGTGGCAATGGAGGAGAAGGCAGTCTCCAATCAGCCATCACAACTCCGCAAATTAAAAATGGAAATTCAATAAAGGCCCAGCACATTGAGAGACCTTTCTTTTTTCCAGCTTGAAATCCTGCCGCTCGTCCAGAGGAGACTGTCTTGCAATAGCCTGCAGAGGGGAAGGGCTATTTGCTTTCCTGGATTCTGTGGGACCTAACTTCCCTGGTCAAGCCAGGGGGCCTTCAGACTGAAGGCAGCCTATATGCCCAAAGCAATGCTTCCCAAACTTCAGTGCACATAGGAGTCACCCAGGGTGTTTGTTAAAAATGCTGGTTCAGACAGATTCCAGGGGCCTAGGTCGGGCCAAGTGATGCTGATGCTGCTGGTCCAGGGGCCATGGTTTCTGAGTGGCAGAAACCAAAAGCCTTGATGACCCTAGGCCATCCCTTTGCAGTGGGGTTTGCTGGGAGTTAGTAAAGTTTGGAGGGCATGGGGGTGTGGAGTGAGAAGGGTGGGTCTGAATCTCTGTGGTTCTTTTGTCAAGGTAAGAAACTGAGGGCAAATGAAGGATGGAAGAGAGGGCACAGAGAACAGAGGCTCCTCCATAGCACTCGGCTCTGGGTAGCCCCCCTCCCCACACTTTCTGGATAACTTGCTACCCTTGCGGTTTCATTATCCTCCCAAGGCGCTCCCAGACCTGGCCAATCCCTGGAAAGGAGTAAAGTGTCGTGGCCAATCTTCCTGTGTCCGTTTTCACCGAAGTCGCAGTGCTACCAGCCTCATCCATAATCTAGGGAGGGGTAAGGGCCACAGCAGACCCTACCTGGTGCCCTGTGTGATCTTTCCCTGGCAAAGCAGGATGATTTGGGAAGCACAGCCTAGGAAGGTGTGGAGGACAGCCCTGGTGATCCCCCAAGGTGTATTACCATAGAGGGTAGCCCCTCCAGCAAGGTGGGGTCAAAAGATAGAAGGCAGTGTCAATAACCTTATTACAGACTCTGGCCTGAGTCAAACTCACAAAGGTGACTTCAAGCAGTAACCAGAAAGTCCCTCCCAGGCCTGGACCTCCACTCCCCTGCCTTGGTGGGGAGAGTTTTCTAGATCCCTGGGAAGGCTTCTGCAGCTCTTTAGGCCCCCTCTGAGGGCTCCTGCCTTTGTTCTCTGGCCTGGCTGGGATCTGAGGTGACCTTGTGTAGATGAGTGGGATTCCCTGTGTGGGTCCCTCAGTCTGTGGGGTTCTGGGCCCACCAGAGGGGTTGGGAGATCTCGTTCTGGTTCTTGCTGATAATGTGGTCTGGGACAAGTCACTTGGGTTTTCTGGGTTTTGGAATGCCATTTGCATAATAGAAAAAAACATCCTTGTCCTATTTTAGCTCAGGAAGATGGTAGGAGAAAGAAAGCTGGTTGGCAGAGCTGGGCTAGAGCTCCAGAACCCACGTGGTCTGGTTTTGTCCTCAGCTTCAAGAAGTGTCTCCTTCACACGAAGGATGAGCAACTGAGGGAGGCCCAGGCTGGTCACTTAAAGTTCTGAGAGTGCAGGAGTGGGAATCTAAACAGCACAAGTTCTTGCCGGTAAGGACCTGTTCAGTTCCAGGCCCTAGAGATAACTCGTGAGACTCACTGTTCCCCACATGGCTATCTCAAGCAGAGGAGGGTCTTATATCCAACTCGGAAATTCCTGATGTCTGTTGCTGGGGAGCTGGTCTTCATGGCGGGCACACAGTATCCATTCTCACAGGGAAAGTTTGTTGTACTTAGTTTGCCCGTCTGAAGAAGGAAATCTGCCTGGTCAGACTGTAGGCCTCTGCTCTTGTTATGGAAACCAGAACTCGGTCAGGGAAGGTGCAGGTGTCAGGCACAGAGGCTCAGGGCCTCCACAATGAGAGCCAGAAACAGTCCTAGGCAGGCAGGCATGCTGGCCGAAGATGGGAGCCTGGGCCGGTTATGCCCTGGAGAGGGGCTGCTGACATCAGCAGGGGGGCTGCTCCTAAGAGCTGGAAAATGCACCCATCCCCCGAGAAAGCAGCCAGGTTTCAAAATAGCCTCTGGGCAGGGTTAGTTACCTTTCAGTGTGACAATCTCAAGGCCTTCTCAAGTGCCCCTCTGGGAATTTTCCCTGGTCCTCTCTGGGAAGGAAGAATGGCTGCCTTCTTTCAGCTCCTCATCCTGATCCCACTCAGGCAGCTCTGACTCCCACCCCTAGGACTTGGTTCGTGAATCTTGGGGTTGGCTAGGGCCCTGCTGCCTGCTGGTCTCAGGGTCTAACACTGCTTGAAGCTCTCCCTCTGCTCCCACCTTGCACTGATGCCAAATGGTAGCCTCTGGGGTGGCAGCAAGCCTGTCCCTGCTTTCATGCCCGGCCTGGCCCAGGCCTACCAAAAGCGGCCTTTTCATCCAGCAGAAGGCCATGCAGCTGCTGAGGCTGGGAGCTCCTTCCAGTGTGCGCCTGTGCATCGCAGTTTTGGCTGCAGGTGACCTTGGCTTGAACTCTTCACTTCGCTTCTCTGAGTCTCACTCAGCTCATCTGTAAAATGGGGGAAGTGTCCTCCACTTCATAGCGTTATGAGGGCTAAATGAAACAGCCAGTGTAAATACTTAATACGATGCCTGATACATGATGTGTTCTGTAAAGATTTGCCAAAAAGTCTTCATGGAGACAGATAAATCAAAAAAGTAGACATTACTACTTTTTTGAATGGGCTGGACTCATAGAGTCAATCAGGAAATGGCTAATTTTTTTTCTCAACTCTCCCCTTCCAACCTGCTCTGTTGTGCTTTCCTTTTCTGCTCTGTACAAGATCTCAAGTAATCCTGTAGCATTTCTTCTCTCTGATTTTCTGGTGTTAAAAACTAGTTACTCCTGCACTCAAAACCCTCTAATGGCTGCCATCTCACTCAAAGTCGAAGCCTAGGTCTTTGCGGGCCCCTAGCCCTGCTGCCTCTCTGACCTCACTTATGTCCTACCACGCCTCACCCCCCGCCCCAGGCACAGCGGCCTCTTGCGGTGCCCCAGACCTGTGGCTCATGCTGTCCCCTGGCCTTTCCATTTGCTGCTCCTCCTTCCTGGACCACTCTTCACCAGACCACAGGACCCGCTTCTCACAGCCTTCAGGACTATCTGAGATATCAGAAATCACCAGAAATGTCTTCCCTGATCCCGCCGTAAAATGACAACCCCTCCCCCAAACAGGCTTTCCCTACTTAGCGCTTACCCACAGTCCTCAACACCATCTGACATACAGAGTATTCACTCATCCATTCACTGCGTGAAGACTGCTTTGTCTGTTTTCTTTATTACTATATCCTCAGGGCCTAAAACAGTCCCTGCATGTAGTAGATGCTCAATAAATATGTGCTCATGAATCTCGATCAAAGCTTCAGTCTCTCTCCTGTCAAGGCTTCTCCTCTCTTTCTCCCCACAAGCCTGGGCCTATCCTAGGCAAGGTGACCTGCAAGGAGAAAGGAGATGTGATCTATATTTGCATGCTCCTGGCTTCACCGAGGACGGATGAGAAGAAAAGTCCTTTGCTGCTGCTGCAGCTCACTCTGGGTGGGCAGCTTGCTCTCTCCCTCATGGATGGCTTGGTGAGGTCTTAGAGGCAGCTCTCTGGGACCATTAGCACTGCACCATTCCTGATGCAGGCCATGACTTTTTGTTTGATGTCTCCTGAGCCCCTGCTAGCACCTGCTCTAGGACACACCACAAGCCCACCACAGGCAGTTCTCAGGAGCAGTTTCCTGTAAGACAGCTCCCTCCGACGGGCAGGGGAAGGCAGGGCAGCTTAGGTTCTCATATCAGCTCTGACGCTCAGTGGCTCAGTGACCTTGGCGAGTCCCTTCACCTCTCGAGCCCCAGTTACCTTATCTATAAAACAGGGTTAGTAACAGTATTGTGTTAGTATGATATTTAAATGAGATGACATGTGTAAGGTCCTGAAAACAGAACCTGGCTCAGAAAGTGCTCAGTGAAGGTTCGCCGTGGTTATCGTCCCTTCTGCCCTCTGTGCTGTCTACTTGCCCCTTCGTAGGCAGAAGCTACCCATACACACTCCCACTGCAGCCCTCCAGAACCCACTGCTGCCTCTGCCCCCAGGCCAGGGTCATTACCAGCTTCTACTTACAGCCCCAGAAGCCATGCTTAGCTCTCCTTAGATTTCCTTGAACACCCCCAAGTTCCCAGAACTTCCCTGGGTTCACAAAAGCCTCTCACTTAGACCATGGGTAGGATTCACTCTTCAGACACACACAGGGCAACCACAGCATGCCTAACTCTCTTCAAAGAGGTCCTCACTCTATCATCTGTGCTTCCTCTGCCCAGACTAGAGCTGATGGTGGGCTCAGGACCTCGGGGCCAGCTCCCCCACCCCTTAGCCAGCCCCTCACTGAGAGTGCCTCTTCTTAGAATGTGAAGGTCCTTGTCCCAATGAGTTGCAGCTTTGGGCCTCACAAGAAATTCTGAGACCATGGGAAACATCCTGTTTTGCATGCATTAAAGTAAGGATGTTAGAGCAGAAAGGAGACTTTTGTGTAGATGTGAAGAAATTTGGATTCAGAAATTTGTGTAGATGTGAAGAAATTTGGATTCAGAAAGATGAAATTATTGATCCAAGAGTCCCCCACGAGGCAGGGGTCCCCACGAAGGCTTTCCACCGTGCTTCTCAAAGAGAATGGTGCAGTCATGACCCGAGGAATGACCCTCCTTTTTAGCTGAGTCTCAGGGCTGGCTCACGCCCCTCAGAAATGAACACCTGGTTGGGGGACTAACTGTAGGTTGGGCAGTGCTCACAGCCCATCCACGTGCCTCTATCTCCCAGTGACTTTGGCCCTGGACCCACTTGAGCCTCTGGCTCTAGGTGCTGCCCCATGGGGAGCTGAGTGAAATGAAGCTCTGACCCACGCTTGTTTGGAAGATGTCTGCAGAACAGCCACTGGTCCTTCCATACAGCTCCAGGCTGTCTGTGATGGAGGCTGATAGGGGAAGCAGCTGCCCAAAGGGGCAGAGCAGAAGGGCTGGTCTTGGGAGTGCCTCCTGTTGGCACAATTGTGGAAATGAAAACCCTTGGACCCTTTTGGGGAAGGGGGTCATAGGCTGCGAGAGGCAGGTTTTTGGCCTCCTCTGGTGACAGAAGGACAGGGGACTGGAAGGAGAGACCGAGGTGCCTAACAGCTGTCTGGAGGTGCTTATGTTTGAAATGCAGTCAAGATATTGACTGACAGATTTTTCCTAACCCTAGTAAAAGCTTTTCCTGGCCCCTTTTATGAAGAGAAAGGAGCTTGTCAGAATCACGTCCACTGTTTCTCATCCAAAGGGATGTTTGCCTCCTTCCCTGCCTTTGATTTACAAAAGCTATACCATTCAGTGTTGTTGCTTTCTTCTCCCTTTCTCCCTTATGATCGCTTATTTTGGTAATCAAAACTAGCAATGATTTTTTTTCTGCCAATCTGTGATACTATTGCCAGTCCTTTAATTGACTCTCTGCTCTATTTTATCGTTTCAATCATAATGAACTTTTTATGAGAGAATCTGGTGGGTTTGGAACCCATTAACAGAATTGTAGCTTGAAAGCCCTGTTTCCCCCTCTGCTTCCCGGTCTCCCCTCACACCCCAACCCCCCCTCATAAAAAGCTGTTCCTGGAGTGGAGATAACTCAGAATGGAGACAGAATCATAATCAGGAGAGTGAACTGTTCGATGTGGTTTGCATTTTATAGGAGGAAATATTGATAAAAGTCTGAAGTGGCCAGCAGAGAGTCTGCAGGTTACTTTTGGGGTTTCTGGTGGATGAGGCATGGGAACAGATGTCAACAGCTAACCTTTACACCAAACAAGAAGCAATGCCCAAGGTACTCCAGTGTTGGCCTCTGCTGGGGAGTGAGGGGGGACTGGTACTTACAAAACCAGTCCCACGTCCAAGCCCATCCTTGTAGTGATTACACAGTGGGTAGGTTTCTTCCCACAAGCCCCACTGCAGACTGAGACCCAGGCTGAAAGAAGTAGACTCCTGCCTGGCCTTGGGTGAAAAGTTTAACCCTGATATCTGTGGTTTATTTAAAAGTGTTTGGAGCCGTGGTGGTGGTGGTGGTAGTGTGTTAGGGGTGTGTGTGTGCGTGCATGTGTGTGTGTGTGTGTGTGTTTTGAGAGCAGCATAGTAAGGAGATAGACTGTCCATGTGTATAATTATAAAAGCTAACACTTATACAGACACTGTTGTAAGTCCTTCATGTATGTTAACTGATTGAATCTGTATGACAAGCTTGTGACGTAGTGGCTGTTACTACTGTCATTTTATAAGTGGGAACCCGAAGCACAGAGTGGGCAATAACTTACCCAAAATCACACATCTAGGCAACATCACAGCCAGGATTTGAGCCTAGGCAACTGGCTCTGACATCTGTTCTCTTAATTACTCCACTAGCTGCCTAAATCTATATACACATCATCTCCCACGGTCCTTAGTATCCCTATAAGGCAAGCAGCCAGGGCAGATGTACCCCATTTTACAAATGCAGAAAAAGAGGCTCAGAGAAGTCACCTGATTTGCCCAAAGTCACACATTAGGTAGCAGCAGAGAGACTCAGAGCACACAGTCAAGGGATATTTAAAGTACCGTCTCTTAGTTAATAAAGGCTTATGAGGATACTTTCCCTTCTACTATTCATTTAGCCTCTGTAGGTATAATTCCCTGTGTTCAGTCCATGTAGAAGAAAGGGGGACTTGGCTGGACACCTCGTGAAGCACTGGAACCCTTGAATCTGCAGCAGGATATCTGGGGTGGTGTATCCTGCAGAGGGTACTACCTTGGTGACTATCTCATTAATATATAACAGAGGGCTTAGCACATGCAATGCATGGCACAAAGCACATGGACACGGGAGTGCAGGCCATTTGAGGCTCCCCTTCTGTTGAAAGGACCATGACTGGTCCATCTGCTCCATCAGAAATGCATCTACCTAGAATGTCCTTACCTTGTCATAGAATGGAGGTATTGCCTCAGTTTTCCTTCCACCAAAACCCAAAATATCCTGCATCTAGGAGTGACTGCACTCCAGTGTCAACTTAGGAGCCCTTGCCGCTGGAGATAGGCCTGGCTAGGAAGCCTTGGAAAGGAGCCCCAACCCTGTGCCAGGTACTTTCCACACAGCACATGCCAAGCACTCACATGGGTGTGGGTCAGGAGTGAATGAAATTGGCATCCACACTAACATATGTTAAGTACAACACAGGGACCCAGATGAGTATTGACAAAATAAATTGCTTTGGATATAAATGCTGCTCTCGCTTCCTCCTGTGGAGACTCTTCCTATAAGGTGGCAGGATTGAGGGAAATCCGCCACGTGGGTGAGACTCAAGGAAAGGTGAGAGTTTGAGGGAAGAAAGTGGAGTATATGCTTCTAATTGAATGCATTTCTTGGCATTGTCCTCACAGTCCAGATCTAGCCTGCACGTGTGCACAGAAATAAGGAGATAAATAAATGGAAATGCCAAGTTCCAGGGCAGCCTAAAAGCTCAGGGAATGAATCGATGTTCTCCCTAGGCAGCTGTCCGGAATGAAGTGTAATAGTTAATAAAGGCTGATTGTGCACACACAGCTGGGGCCAGCAAACAGAGCAAGCCCAGGCCCAGGCAGCTCACCCTTTCCAGACCACCCCCTCCCCCAGCAGTGATCACAGGCTGATTAAATCAGACTTCTCAGCAGTGGATCCAATTAGCGGGGTGCAGGGGCTTGGACATTACCAATGACTGCACAGAGCATGTCAAGTAATCCTTAATCTCCCTGATTTGCTTCCTTGGGCATGGCGTGGGGGTGGGAGGATGAGGGTAGGGGAGGGGACAGACTCCAGAGAAAGTAGAGCATCTGACCATCAGCACTTGGGATAAGCCCCCATGGAAAGCATTCTCTCAAGCATTATAGCAAGAAAGGGAAAGGAGGAGGCAGGATGCCCACCCTTGGAGACCTGACCAGCTACTGATTGGAGAAGCCCACACACAGGCTGGCTCAGGAAGGTGCTTAACATAAACAGAAACACCAGCTGAGATCTTACAAAAGCAAGGATAATTCAAAAATCATTGATATTGGGCTTTAGAACGTATTGATTTTCCTCCCAGAAGATTTACCTACCTAATTCCACTTGGCTTAAGCAAGTAATAAAAATGTGTTTGCCTTTCTTGAGAACATTTAGACTGGCAGCAAGGGCAAGGGGACTCTGAATCTGCTGACTGGCTGGAGGAAGGTACTTTGGATCTACAGCTTGTCCGCAGAGAGCTGTAAAAACAGGCAATGAAAACTGCCCAGGGAGATGGGCAAACAATGGTCCAGAGACTAGACCCAGGCAGGCGGCGTGGGAGTCTTGTGGGAAGAGTTTCCTCCTAACTTTGAGAACAAGTACAGAAACTTACAGCCCGCCACCATATTTTCTCCTTCCACTTCCTACCTCCAGATGTAGGTAAATGAACAGTATTTGTCTCTTTACCTGGCAGGAAGGGCTACCCATCCTGCACGAATGATTGCCTTAAGGTTGTTGTATCACACCTCAGGTCTTTGAATCAGTTCAGCAAGTATGCCAGTCCCACAGTGATGCTCAATTTAAGGGATATAGATGCAGCATCAGACAGAACCCTGAATGATAAAGATGTGTCAGAAGAGACCCTTTGACAGCCAGAGCAGATCATGTGTGTCCATGTCAGTTGTCTGCTCATGGGATCGTCCTGGATGCTGTGGGCTTGTTCTGAAGTTGCTGCAGTTGTTCCACTAGGAACTGTTTCATGCACATGTATATGTGTGGAATTTCCTGAGTGATGGCAAATCCACATCTTCAGAGCGTTTTTCCTTCCAACTCTGCCAGAAGAAAGGCATTGATACGTAAGGCATCTCCATGAACCTCTGTGATCATGGACAAACCATGTGTTTGGGGTGAGGGGAAAACGACCACTTGGAAATCTAGTGAGTGCCCCTAAGGGAAAAGCTACTGGCAAAGTATCAATAATGTTGCTACCATACCCCAAACTGTACAACAGGGACTGCTTGCCCCTTCTCTTAAAGGGCACTGGGCCAGGAGCCCTGACACTAACTCACTGAATTCCTTAGTCAGTCCCTCACCTCCAGGAGCCCTGGTTTCCCCATCTACAAAATGAGAGAGTCAGACTGGATGATCCTTAAAGACCTGTAAGATGCCCCACTCCTTTGTCCCCCACCCCCAAGCACATGTGTATCTGTCTGCTGTCTCTCTCTCTCTCTCTCTAATACTGTGGCCACAGGGCTTCTATTTTTATTTCCTTTCATGTTCCAGGATCTGAGCATCTCTTTTGACTTACTGTAGATGTAATAGAATTTGTACTTTCTCAAAATTTAATTACTAGTGGTAAACGATCAATCCATCCATTGATTGACTACTTATTGATTCCCCCTGACATGGCTTTGAGACAGTTAGGCCGCATTTGGAACACAATCCTTTGGTAATTGGCTTATCCTGCCAGGAGCACAGCCTCTGTTAAAAAGCATTTGGGTCTTGGTAAATGGCTTTTTATCTAAGTATTTATTTTTTGAATCCCAGGGCTGCTGTTGGGAGACATTTAATGTGTGCACTGGGTTTAGCAGGTAAGCCCTGAGAGGCGAACAGAGACTCCTAATGGCCACCTGACATCCAGTGCAAGACATTTAGGCCCTTTAACTGATGGTCCCAGGATAAGTCATTTCACCTCAGTGAGCCTCCGGTAACCTCTCTGTAAAACTAGGGTGTGGACCTCCATGATCTCTAAGGAATCAAATTCCTTAACTCTGATTCTGTTTCACAAACAGTCTAGCTTAAAGAGATGGGAAATTTGCATATCAAACACTGCTGCAGGCTCAGGTTGCCCAGGCTGCTTCCCTCTCAGGGAAGATGTGGATGGGTTGGTGCTTTGAAGTGTGAGCATTAAGTGCATTCCTTATGCCAGGCACAGGCCACAGGGAATTGTCCTTGAGGTTTCCAACTGCGCACCACTTCCAAGGTGCAGCCAGCTCTCAGTTATCCACGTGGATATGAGCACGGAGAAAGGAATACCAGTCTGACTTCCTCTGCCACTCAGGCCTCTTGGCTCCTTCCCTTCTGTCTAGTTGTTGGGTGCCTAGGGAGGCAAATTCATTTCACTGTCAACATCAGCAAAACCATACTAGGGCACAGGTCTGTTCCTTACTTTCCTGTGCCTCTGCCCAAACCTTTAATGGATTCTAAAGTCGAGAAGAAAGGGCCCTTAAAATTTCTGTTGGTTTGAAATATCAGAATAGGGTACACAAGTAACTGGAATATACTAGAAGTAAGATCAAAATGTCACCCAAGCACAAAGGTATGAAGCTTTTGTTCTGTCCTGGGGAGTGGGCGCATGCCTCAAGGAGAAGTTGCCACCTCTCACTGGACAATCGCAGTGGCCTCTGACTATCACCCCAGTGGGTCCCTCTTGTCCCCTCCACACTGCAGCCAGAACCTCCTTGTGCAGTTCAAATCTGAGCCTGTCACTCCCTTGTTTCAAGACCTGTGTTCAAAGGGCCTCCAGGCTCCAGAATCAAGTCCAAGCTCCCTGCCATGATAGACAAGGCCTGTCCTCATCCAGCCAAACTTGCCACTTGCCTCCTGCCCACCTGCCTTTCTGCCCTGCACTTATTAGGTATTCAGTATTTACTGGAGTGAATAAATTAATAAATGAGTTGGTATGGTCTTGAACAATAAAAAGTTGAAGCACATAGAGCATAGTTAAAATTATAAGGAGGTGACAAGCATCAGAACGGCTATCTTAATTTTTTTCCCTTTCCTTCCCGAAAGGCAGGCAAAGATTCCTGAAGAGGTAAGGAGCCAGAAAGGTTCTCTTGTTTAAATAGGGTCTAGCATCACAGGCTTGGCCGGGCCATCAGCCTGAGCTTAACATTTCCATTGTTAAATCCATATGTCATACTGGGGCTGTACTCTGACCCCAGCTCATGCCACAGTCCCCTTATTCATTGAGCTAAAGCCACACTGATCTCTCAGTTTTGCAGGCAAGTCAGGGTTTTTCACCCACCCACCTGCCCCCTGCCCCCAGAGCCTTGGCATGTGCTGTTCTTCTGCCTAGAAAGCCATTCCCCTGACACATGTCACATTCGGCTCCATCTCATCCCGTTGGCTCAGTGTAAATGTCATCTATCTCAGAAAATGTCCTTTTCTGACCCATCTAAAGTAGCCCCTGTCCATTATTGTCCATCTCCCTCCCTCCCTGGTTTCTACCCTAACTCTCCCACCTTTGCTGCCTCAGGTTTTATCTGATGTCCCTGACTACTAGGCTCCAAGCCCCCTTAGTACTAGGACCATGTCTGTTTGTCTTATCTTGAGCACTGGTGTTTCCCCAGGGCCTAGCACAGTGCTTGACACTAAGAATGTCCTTTAAATAGTTGAAGGAATAAATGAGTCAACATAGAAGGCTTGGACTAGGAGAACCTACATCAGCTCAGGCCTGCCTGCATCTCTCACACTCACCCATCTCAAGCAGATGGGGGCCTTAAAAGTCTCCCAGGGCAAGATGCTACAGCTGGCCACGTGAGACAGAGCTTTCTCAGAGCCAGCCTGAGGGCCTGGCCCTGCCATCTACCCACCCGGTGCCCGCTTGGGCCAGTGTTGCCAAAGCCATTGAAGTTGCCCTTCAGTGGAGGGCTGGTCTTTGAGGGCCTCACTCCCTAGCAGGGAGCCCTTTGGCTTCCTCCTTTTATGGGGAATTTTTGCTGCTGGATTGACTGTAATTGTCGGATTTGCATTTGTTACACCTGCAGCAAGAGGCCCTGGGGGCACCTAGGCCTTTGGAAATCTATCAGAATAAACAAATATATTCATGAGATGGGGACCTAGAGAGGAGGGGTGGCTGGAAAGGAAGGGAAAAAAACAAATCAAAGTGCCAGACTTACCTGTTGTATTGGTTCCCTCCCCCCTCCCTCACCTCCCACCAGACTGACACCAAGCTCTGTGCCAAAGTACCCGCCTTCTATCACCACAATGAAATTGAGATTGTAATTTCAGTGCTAGTCTGAATGGGTTCATTTCTTTTTATTAACTCCAGCATTGGGGTTTTAGGCAAGTCAGCTACTGTGTGAGCCACACTCCTCTCCTCTCTACTCTCCATGCTTGGAAGCAGCCAGAAGAGCAGGAAGGAGATGGCATTGAGTGGTAGGAGAAGCTGGTGTGAGACCAGGTTGCTCTGCAGTCAAATGGAAGCCAGGGCCTGAGTGATGAAGGGAGGACCAAGGAGGGCAAGCTCTCTCTGCCTGGAATTCATTGCTATTCAGAGATTGATCCAAGTCTTTCTTGGGTGCACCTGCTGGGGCCCTGCAACTAGAAGGGGGCCTGGCCAGCCTCCCAGGTACCCTCTGGGCTCTAGCATCATGAAGCAGAAAACAACCGCTGGCACACTGTGCTCTACAGTTTACAAGGTGCCTTTACACAGCTCGTGTGTAAGCCAGTTCCTGCTCAGAACTTGCACCAGACCCCTGAGATGTCCAGCTGCTGGGGGGCAGGGGGCGGGGGCTGCTCTGGCATGAAATGGTCCCCTGGGATCTACAGACTGTAAAGCTCCCTGCAGAGAGGTATGAGGCTTGAAATGACTACTGAGAGCAGATATCATGTCCTTAGCCAACCTCTCTGGGCCTTAGTTTCTTCATCTGGATCATGATCTCCTTGAGGACAGATGTCTTATTCATAGTGCATTCCTTATGCCATACCTTGCATGTATAGACTTTTAAAAATATTTTTAAAGGAATGAATAAATGGAAAAAGAAAGAAAGAAAATAAGGAAAATAATAGCTACCTCGTAGGGTTGCTGGCAGAATAAGTGAGGCAAGATTAACACATAATAAAAACTAGCAGTATTTGGTTATCTTGTTCTCACAGTGGTTAACTTACTTGTTCCGATGTCAGACAGTGAGTAGAAGATCTTATGGCACTAGATCCCAGTATCCCTTCTTCTCCAGTAAGAGAATTATAAAAACAAATATGACTTTAATGTGCTTGGATACAGGGTCATGCCTGGACAGGAAGAAGAGCTGGAAACCAAATGGGTAGAAAGCAACATCTCCTCCTGCAACGAGAGGGGTGATAGCAAAGGGAGAAAAGAATGTGGGCCTGGGGGTCCCCAGGTCACTCGGCAATCTGCACCAGCTGTTGACAGACATGGCTCTGAATGCACAGCCAGAGCCAGGAAGGGATGTATTAGTTTCTGGCTCAGCTAAGGCAAGGCCAGGATGAATGGAGATGCAGAACTCCACTGTCATGGGTCCATGGGCTTTCTTTCAAAAAGAGCTGGAGGCCTTCGAGTATGTCAAGTCTCCCTTACTGCACTATGTATCTCATTAGTATGTAGACTAGGCCAGTGGGAAATGGATCTACAAAACCTCTGAGTACTCATAATGCTTGTCAACCAAATATGTACCAAGCTATCTTTATGAAATATCCATTAGGGGAGGGGTCCCCAACACCCGGGCTGTGGACCATTACTGGTCCGCAGCCCATTAGAAACTGGACCACACAGCAGAAGATGAGCAGTGAGCTAATGAAGCTTCATCTGTATTTGCAGCCACTCCCCGGCACCAGCATCACTGCTTCAGCTCCACCTCAGATCATCAGGCATTAGAGTCTCATAGGAGCACTGGTCCCTGGTGCCAAAAAGGTTGAGGACCGCTGCATTAGGGGCTAGGCAGTGGCGAGGGACTTTTTTTAAATTGAAGTGAAATTTCCTTACAGTGCTAGGTACTTTTTATACATGACCTTAAGTCTACAAAATATCAATTCAAGGCGGTTGTGTGTATATCTCTTTCTGCTGCAAGGGAAACTGAGCCTCAGAGAGATTATGTCTCTTGCCCCAAGTCCCACAGCAGGGAGATGTCATAAGGGACACTGGAACATAGATTTGTCTCAATTTAAAATTCATACCCTTTCTATCAACCACAAGTTATAGATATGTATATAAATTGTAAAATAAATTAAAATATCTGCTCATAAAGCCATTCACCAGTCAGTGTTTCCTTGAGTATCAGAGCTATAGAGTTGGCTACTGTCCTACCACAGCGCCTCATGGGCCTAGGCCTCTGGATCTCTGCAGGCCTTAGCTTGTAGCCCCGCTTAGCTGTTTGCCTAGAGAACCCACCATGCTTCTCCATAGCCCGGGTCTCTGTCCCTTCCCTCCATCCTCTCTCCCTGCATCCTGGAGCTACACCCTCTCTCTTTCCAGGCCTTGCCCCTCTGTCCTGCAGTCTCCTCCTGGCTGCCGTGAGCCACAGCATTTTCTGGGGTGCACTGTTGTGTATCACATGTTTGGTGTTCACCGCCTCACTGTACTTTTTACAGCTCAGTGGAAACACCCGTGATCTTTGGAAGAGCAGAGGAGGAATAAATGTTTCAGTCACACTATAAATAATGTAGCGGGGAAAGATGTTGTGAAAGTGGTGCTCTGGGTTTTGCCAGGAGGTATGTTTTCCTTCTTTCTTTTTTTTTCTTTTACCTTCCTCCCAAGCCCCCCTTTATGCAGTCCAATACAGAACGCCTCCCACTAGGGATCAGAGGAAAACAGCTCTGCTCCAAGGGAAGGAGAAGATTAAACTGTTGAAACTAAACAAATCAGAAAGGGCAGAGGGGAGGGGAGAGTCTGGCCCGGCCAGCCCTTGGCAGTGATTTGGGGACTGAAAGAGAGAACCTTCAAGAAGAAACTGGGTTTTCTTCATTCTGAAAAGGGACAGAAGAGGAAGCACCATGGACAGAGACCTGCCTGGAAAAGGAGGGTTGGGCTGAGAGTCTAACCCCTTATCTTTCTTTCTCAGTCAAGCCAGTGGGGGAATTTCTAGAGGAGGCTGGCTAGGTTCTACTTGCAGAATTGGAACAAGAAGGCAAAGGAACTAATGGCAGACAGGGTTCTGGTAGCTATGCTGGGTGGCCTGAAGCAGAGCCCCGATCATAGTAAAGGTGGGAGCCAAAGACTGAACCCTGATAGGAGGGCCAGTTGGAGCCACTAATGGGAAGATAAGCAGCAAGACCAGGAGCATCAAGGAGCTGGGCAAACTCTCAGGACTGAGTCTGCGATGTTATAAGGGTATTGGAGGCCAGCTTTTTAGTGGCATCACCTATATTGTTTGGTAATGGGTCTTATGCTGTAAGATGCCTTCATCTTCTTCCGGCTGCTTTGGACCTCAGAGTTTCCTGGGGTTCAGCCAGATGAGATGGAGGCCTCTTCCATCTCACAGGGGACAGATAGATGTGGAAGGTCAAAGGCAATGGCACCTCTGACAGGGCTGATATCAGGGAACTAAGAGAATCCACGGCTTTTCGTTGTAGGTCTACATTTCTTAACGTGTGGTCTGGCAAGCCCGGGCATAGGAATCATCTGGAGCTGATTTTAAAATAAAGATTTCTTGTCCCCATTCCAGACTTTCTGAATCTGAATTTTGGGTGTGGCCCAAGAATTTGCACTTTAAATAAGCACTCTGGGTGACTTCTATTTACATGAATTTTGATAACCCACGTGAGGAGCTACATTCATTACCTGTGGTTGGAAAGAGGTCTCCTGGAGAAGATTTATCTCTACCACCTACTGAAAGCTAATTTCTCTGTGTAACTTAATTTTATCCATTTGACAATCTGAAAACACTGATTGAGCACCTGCTGTGTGCAAGGTGCTGTGCCCAGTGTTCACTGTTGCCTACAGTCACAGACACAGAGAGTCTTAGGGTGGAAGGGACCTCAGAGCCCATCTGCCACCCAGAGAGAGGGCCTCTTCTACCGCTTCCTTGATGCGCGGTCATCCATGAACTCACTACTTCATGAGGCGGCCAAGTCTGTGGCTGGCTAGCCCACAGGTCCCCATTCTGTATCCAGGCACATAGGCCAAGTCTCAGATTTTGAAACTGACTATTATTTCCCTTGAAGTCTCTTCCAGACTAGAAACACCAGTTTCATGAAAGGAAGAGTTTGTCCAGACTGTTCACATTTCTGCTTTCCCTTCTATGAGTACTTGGGTTTGTGACTCTCCTCCTTAAAGAGTGTCACCTTACTGCTAGCATGTTGACCAGCAGAAGGGATGGACGGAGACAAACCATCTTCCCTTTCCTGGATACAGACCAGTCTTTGTCCTGCAAAGTCGCTTTTAGAAGAGAAAGACTGATTGCCCCTAGAATGGATTTCAGGGGTAGAAGGACTTCTGAGAAAGGCAAGAAACAAGTGTTTCCAGGCTGCTCAAAGCCTTCCCTGCTTCCACTGCTGAGGTCTCACTGGCCAGAGTTTGTATACCAGTATCTGGCTTTCCAGGATGCCATTTCCCTGGCTTCAGCCAGCAGCCGAGCCACAACCCTAGTCCCTGCTGGAAGGCACTAACTCTCTAGTTCACACCCTACCCCTCTTCTTCATAGGCCTGGTCTCCAAGACTCCATTAGTCACCATTTGACATTCTCAGCTCTTTCTGTCCACCAAGCAGCATCAGGAGAAAGGTGCTCAATATCGGGGAACAAAGAAGGGAGAAAAGTACTGTTCAATGGAGTTAAGCCACAGAGAGGACCATGCCCTGCATTGTCCTCTGCCACCTTGGCCTTGAGGAGGGGATACAAGAAGGAGACTTAAGAGGACCAGGTGGCAGGCAAAGGAAATGATTTGAGCAGTGACATTTGGGACTGATTGGAGGGGAGAGAGTCTGGGGCTGGGGAGGCTTCATTATAATAATTGTATCCTTCCCCTGTAGTTACGACCTTGCAAAATGTAACTTGATGTTTGTAATGAGCCATAATTAGACAATCACCAAAAGTTGCAGTGAGTAGAATGAATGCAAACCCCAGCCAGCAATGGTATGCACTGTTGGTGTGCACCTGCTGTGTTCTCGTTTCCTCCTCCTTTTCCTCCTTGGACATGTCCACCTCTGCAGCTGCTCTGTGGTTATGTGGCCAGGGCCTGTGGTCTTGTGAGGTGCCCTTCTCTGGTTCCCAGCCCTGGGATTTCCTCTCACCATTTGGGTCAAGTTCCAGGATCATTAGCCCTGAGAAGGAGGAGTTCAACTCTAGGGGTCTGGGTCCAAAGGTAGAGAGTCCAGGGGCCAGGCCTCTGTAGTACCCCACAACCCTGGAAAACTGGCGTAGGCATTTTTGTCACCATTTCTAAGAAAGAACAGGACTGCTGCCCAAGATTGCACAGCTAGGAAGTGACTGATAACGTCACATATTAAAGGGAATGCCTAGCGATAGGATTTTATATAAAACGTATATATTAAATACGTATATATAAATATGTATATAACGAGATGGAAAGATATTTGGGGACAAGGGATCTTTCTCAAAATCAAGCCACAGAATGCCTCTACAGCTGGCTACAGGACCCCCATCTCCTCCTGTGTGGGTGTTCTCTGTGCATGAGACCCCCCAACGAATTCTGCATCGACTACATACACAGGACACCTGTTAATGCTAATGATGGTGAATGGTGCCCTGACCCCTCTCTGAAGCTGGACCCCAGCTCCCAGGGTGGAGCAACTTTGAATGTTTACAACATTTACATTTTAATCAAAATCCTTTTCGGACTCTTCAGAGTTTCCTGGACTGTATCAATCCCACTATAGCTTCCCCTTTATGGCAAAGTCATTTCAGAGGTTTGCCTTTGCTCCTGCTGTTTATCAAATGAGTCCTCAGAGAGTCAAAGAGCAAGGGAGGAATTCAAAGATTACAGAAGCCAACCTGTCAGGTGAGGAAAGAGGCCCAGATGGGCAGAGTCATTTGCCTGACACATGGACTATGGCAGACCTGGGCCTTCCGTTCTGGTCTGGCTCCTCGGCATTGCTTTAACACTTGACTTTGATACCCTCTCCTTCCAAAGTGGAGGAACTGAGGAGGGTCAGCCTCTTGGTGATTTCAGTCTCCCCTTCCTGGAGCTTGGAATTCTGAGCTACTTCTATGGGCCCGGGGCCCGGGGAGGACTTGGAGACCCTGCTTAGGTAGTTGAACTGTTTCTGCAGCCTGTGTCAGGGAGGAGAAATAGAGAGAGAGAAGCAGGGAAGCATGAGAGGAAAAGAGGGAGATGGTCCTAGGTGCGGTGAGGACAGGATGTGGGGCAGAAGATGGAGAGCTGAGCCAGCCAGGGAACTCAGGAGCTGAGGTGCTGTGCCCAGAGAAGTCCTAAATCACCCCGCAGAGCCAAGCCTCTTCTGCCTCCTCAGGTGGTGCTTAGGGAAGCTAAGGGGCTCCACAGAAGGGTGCCTTTGGACCTCAGAAAGGCCTGTGCTTAACCATAAAAATGTCTTGCCCAGGGACCAGATCAGCCAAGGTGTTTTGGAAGAAGTGTCCTTTTACTAAGGAGGCATAAAACCAGATTTCTGGTCTCAACTTCTCCATTAACTAGGTAGTCTCAATCAAGGCCCCTAACCTCTGTGGCCTTGGTTTTCTATTGCTAAATGAGAGTATTATCGTGGGCTTTATCTGTGGTCAGGCTTATATTAGATATATATGAAAATACCCCATAAGCTAGAAAGCACTAAAACAATATCCAAGTGCTGGCTTCGATGGTCACTGCCAGGGAGCCTTTCCTGTCACACTTACCTCTGGTGCCAGGGGACATCATCCAGGCACAGAGGAAAAACAGTCTTTCAAATACTGCAGGACGCACTGGACTACGCTCACCTTGACTCTCACCCCTGCAGACACTCTGAAATAGCATCAGTGATTAACTGGACTGAGAGGTGTGGGGTGCCTGTCACCTGAGTAGGCTGCCTGGGAGTCAGAAAGGAATTGTGGGTCAATGGAGGGGGCGGTAACATTCCAATGATAGGCTAGTGCATCTGCAAGTCAAAGGACACCCAGACCCGAGGTAGAGACAGATGGACTGACCAGATGCCCACTTAGCCAATTTTTGCTTAAACAACATAAGTAAGAAGTATTTGAACAATGGGATCCTGAGGGAAAGGTGCAGGTTTCATGAACACTTTCATGAACACTTTTGTTTATGGAGTTAGTTCGTGGCTAAGCAAACCTGTTTACCTAATGAGAGTTTTCCGTACTTGAAAACGTATTTATCTTAATCTTGACCAGTTAACTGCCTCTTCCTCTGGCTGGAATGAATTGTCCCAGCCAGCTCCAGCTTATGTCACTCTCTTCTGAGATGTTAACCCTTTGTTGATCCCGGTCATGGTTGTGGATGGGCCCCTGGATGGGATACAGCCTTCCATGAACCCTGCCATAAAGAGTATGTCCTTCATAAAGATAACACTGTGCCACTGCCCATTGTAAGACTTCAGCCAATCTCAGATCTCTCTGAGAATACAGGTTTTAATTCTTGCTCTATCTGTAAACTGGCAATATGACCTTGGGAAAGTCATAACTTTTCTGGGCTTCAGTTGGCCAATCTGTAAAATGAGAGAGTTGAATTTCATCACCCTGGAGAAGTGGATCCAGAAAGTCTCTGACATCAGAACATGAGATGGAGGTGGCATCCCATGACCTGGCACGGTACTGGCAAACCACTCAAGCTAAGATCATCTGATGCTATGTCTTAGATAAACACGTAGCATAAGCTCCAAAGACCTTAGGGCTGCAGAAGAGATGCCATAGTATATCCTGTTTATGCTTCAACTTGGGTCCTAAAAGAGGCTTGCATTCTATTTTGTACTTGTTGTAAAGACAGCCTCCTGACTTCACAGTCCCTGCTAAGCCTTTGTTGTCAGTTAGCAGGCAGTTGCATTGTGGAAAGTCCATTGTTCTCTAGTCTGGGCTCATTGTGCCTCTCTGCCAGCTGGCATCCTGTGACCAAGCCCAGCTCTAGCACTGCAAGGTGACACCGGCAAAGAGCAGGTCTGGCTCATTATGCAGTGCTAGCACATGTCCTAAAGTCAATCACTCCTTGACATTCCAGCAGAACACCCTTGTCCAGGAGGCAGTGAACAGGCCCTGCTCTTTCTGTGGAAGAACATGCAGACTATTTATTGATCGCAGTCCCAGAATCTCAGGGTTAAAAAGGGGTCTTAGAGAGTAACTAAATCAACTCTCTTTTAATGCTAAAATATCCCTCTGTAATCCAGCGGCCATCTATAATGTGCATCCCACAAGCTTCCAAAAAAGAGACTTGGGACTGTTGAGGTTACAAGTAAAGTCAGAAAAAGCGATCTGATATAGATGAAAGGATGGGATGAGGAGGAGGCTGTTTTGCCAGGGACCTAGGATTAGATGGTTACTGACGTTGAGCGTTAAATTCAACTCTGAGATTTTTTGGCAGCAAAGGCAAAAATGGAAATATGATTGCTTATGTGTGTCTGACCAAAGGACTCATGGCAGAAGAGATACTCTTTTCCCTGGTACTACATTTTAAAGCAAGCCACAATTCTTTACTGGCCAGGGAAGGTGACCCTGGAAGTTGAAAGTTTCTGTTTCCTTTTTCTTACTCTGAGGGCTTTCTGTTCTGAGATGCTATACGGCTTCCCAGGCTTTCTCTGATTGGTTCACTTTTCTCTGTTTCTTCTTTCGGGAGCTGACTGAGTTGTGTATATGCATGAGTTTTAGGCAACAAGATCCCATTGGGAAATTACAAGGGCTTTTGAGACTCTGGAAGGAGGATGCTAGACTTCGGATGTGGATGTTGATGCACAGGCAGGGCGGGGTCCCCGCCTGTGAAGACCGGCTGCTGCAAAGCCCCAGAGCTCTGGGAGGCCGGAGTGGTGTTTCTGTCACTGCACACCCTGCAGCCTATAGACCCACCTTTTTTCTGGTAGGTTCTACCAGCCTCCTGTCACTGGTGTGAAGTCCCCTTATATGATATAACAGTTAAGCTCTTTTAATTTTTTTTCTCTTAGAGCAATAGGAAATTTCTAGTTCTCTTGTTTAATGAGTCAGTGGCTAGATCCAGATGGCATAACACTAGCATCTTCTAGTAAGCTTCCAGTCCCTCAGGGCAGCCTGGGGCATTTGAGGACCATGTATGTGTTCCCACCACCCTACCACCACACACCACGTTTGTGTCCCTACCATAGTGTGGCATTGTCCTGGACACAGTCTGAGCACCATTGCTAGACCCTTCACATGTGTTCTTCAGAGGCTGTATAATGTAGTGATTATGACCACAGACTCTAGAGTCAGACTACATAGGGTTGAGATCCCAGCATCCCTACTAACTTGGTTCTGTGTCCTGGGGCACATTTCTTAACCCTTCTGAGCCTCAAGTTTTTCATCTATAAGAGGGCAATAATAGTAATATCTATCTTACTGTGTAATTGAAAATGATAGCTGCAACAGAGAGAGAGAGAGAGAGAGAGAGAGAGAGAGAGAGATTGATAGTCAGATGGGCATAGTGGTATTTAGATAGATATTTAAGACAGTCATCTTTGCCACATAGTGAATGTTACATAAGCCTTTACTATTATCCTCATCCTCAGAGCATTCAATGGTATAGACATTACATTCCATTTTACAGGTAAAGTCAAGGCTCAGAAGAGCTAAAGTCCTTGTCAAAGGCAAAAACACTGTTAAGTGGTAGAGCCAGGATTGGGATCTGGTTCTGTTCTGAACTCTAGTTCTGGAGGGCGTGAGCAGTCACCCCTCTTGCCTTACCTTCTGAGAAGGCAGGCAGATGCTTCCCTGTATCAGTCATGCTGCACACTGCCAACTCTGCACCAGTGCACTGACCAGGAGCCCCTTCTGCGGGGCGAGGGAGAGGACAAGTCAATCTCAGCAGCTGTGACACAGGGAACTGAGGGGCAGTGCTGTGGCCGGAGTCCTCCTGTATCCAGGTTTGCCTTTCAGCCTAAACCCTCCTCTCCCCAACATCTTCATTTTGAGATTAAACAAAATCCCTTCATGGCACCTGACAAATGTGGTTTGAGACTAGACCCACTCTCATAGGAGCCGGGGCAGTTGCTGAGGTTGCCTTCCACAGACAGAGCAATGGTTTTCAGGATACCTAGGTACCTAGGTGGCCCTGGGCTTTCTGGCCCCTAGCAGAAGGCCTGAAGGGGATAGAGTATGGAGGAGAGTTTTCCACTGATTTTGCTTCAAACCCTGGATGCCTGGCATTGGGTCTGGGAGGCAAATCCTACCCCTACTGTTTTCTGGCTGTGTGACTTTGGTCAAGATACTTAACCTCTCTGGGCATCACTTATCTCATCTATAAAATGAAGATGATAATACAAACTTCATAATGTTGTTGTAAGTACTAAATCATAATACATTTAAAGTCTATGCTTATAATAAAGGAGAAGCAATTTATTATTGCTATTAGTAGTAGTAGTAGTAGTAGTAGTAGTAGTAGTAGTAGGATGATGATGATGATGATGATGATGATGATGATGATGATGATGATATCCTCTACTCCCAGAATTCAAAGCCCTGAAATAGCCAGCCCTCTTCTGCCTGCACATCGAACCTACCCACATCCTGAATGTGGGCACATCCAGATCCCTGTGACACACAGGCCCCAGCCTGATGCCTACAGGTGTGGGGCCCCCTGCAGATGGACCTCAATATCAGGATATCGAGATGGCAGCTGGGATTGCAGGCCTGAGTGTGCACTGGAGCCATGCCCAGTGGATGCAAGGCTCGCAGCCATGCTTACCTTTGAGCTGTGCACTTACGGTTTGGAAAGGGGAATGTGCTGGCAGCTGTTGCAACATCTGGACGCCTGGCATTGGGGCTGGGAGGCAAATGTGGGAAGAGGGTTTTCTCTTTGGGCAAGGTTGTTGCATCTGATTCTATATTTTACGTCCTGGGGTAGAGATGAGGAGAAATGCCATTCCAGGTAGGCCCAACAGGGTATCTTAAGTAAACCATTGCTAATCTTTCCTGCTGTTTCTCCATCAGCTCAGTGCCCTCTATGCCACAGATAAATGTTTGCGGATGATGGGAGAGGGGAGGCAAATGTACCTGGGCAAGAACAGGACCATCCTAGCTGTGTTCCTGATTGATATCTAAGGTCCCCTGCAACTTAACATTCTGCGAGATTTGGAGCCCATAACTCAAGGACACCACAGCTTCCCAGAACAGTGAAGTGACATCTTGACAATAAATCTTGCCCATGTAAATAATGCCTCTGCTGCTATTCCACTTACCTTCCATCCCTGATTCCTCCCAATGCTCCTCAGAGGCAGGTGTTAGTCTCTCCCTATCTCATGTATGGACCAACAGGACTCAGAAAATAAGCGGCTTTCCCAGTGTCTCCGAGCAAACTGAGGGTGTATCCAGAATGTTGCCCACATCTCCCAATTCCAGTTCAATGTTCTCTCTCTTTTTTAATTTTTTATAATAGCTTTATTGAGATATAGTTCACATATCCCATAATTCACCCATTTAAAATGTACAATTCAATGATTTTTAGTACATTCACAGATATGTGCAACCATCACTGCAATTTTAGAATATCTTCGTCACCTCGGGAAGAAACACCCTACTCTTTAGATGGCACCCCCATAGTCACCCCCATTCTCCCCCAGACTCTAAGCAACCAACAATCTACTTCCTGTCCCATAGGTTTGCCTATTCTGGATATTTCTTTGACATGGAATGCTGTAATACGTGGCATTTTCTGTCTGGCTCCATTCTCTGAGCTTATGTTTTCAAGTTTCATCCATGTTGTCACATGTATCAGTATTTCATTCTTTTTTATCACTGAATTATATTCCCTTATATGGTAGCACCACATTTTATTTACCCATTCATCAGTTATTGAATTTTGAGGTTGTTTCCATCTTTCGGCTACTAGGAGTAATGCTGCTATAAACATTCATGCACAAGTTTTTATGTGGACATATGTTTTTACTTCTCTTGGATATATGCCTAGGAGTGGAATTGCTGGGTTGTATGGTAATTCCATGTTTGACCATTTGAAGAACATCCAGACAGTTTCCCAAAACCTCTGCACTATTTTACATTCTGACCAGCAGTGTATGAGAGGTCTGATTTCTCCACATCCTCACCAACATCGATGCTCTCTTGAACCCTCAACTAGCTTATGAACAAGCTAGTGCATCTATGAGGAGGTGAGGTTGAAATGAGCCAGGGCTTCTTTAAATCAAATGATGGTTGAGTGAGTTGGGGTGGAGGAGGTAGGAATCCCTTTTAGAGTGAGTGTATAGTGCTCAGCCTTTCAGAAGTCATCCTGACATCAGGCTTGACTAAAGACCAGTGCTGGTCTCCACTGGAGATTGCCTGAAGTGTTGAAGCCAGAACATCGGATCCACTTAGTGGCTAGAGAAAAATCACAAGAAAGGTGACTGTAGCTTTGCGTGTGGCTGATGGTGACTTGGGGTTCTATATTTTGTATGCATGCCAGTCACCTTTCCCAAACAGGCTTGGCTAGGGACCCTGAGTGCCTAAATGAGTAGGGAAAGCCCTTCTTATAGTTCAGGTAACTCAAACTCCTCAGGAAGGCCAGGGAGCTTGCTGGTTGTCCCAAGTCATGTCGGGGGTGGGGGAGGGCTGCACAGATTTATTCACATCTTCTCTCATGATCATTTGGCTGCCAGGGTCATAGCTCATTTCCTCAAAGATAAGTAGAGCTGGATATTGAACTCTGAAGAACCCAGGAATAGGCTAGCACTGGAGAGAGAAAGATAAACCATACTGTACCACCCTGTACCTGTGAAAAGACCATGCGAGCCAGTTAATGAACTTCAGTGGTGGCTGAACTACAGTGGTGGATAGTAATGGGAGAGTAATCTGCCTCCCCAGCACTCCTCACACATGATTATAAACATGACATAGTATTTTTCACTAGTCCTAGTCCTTCATCGCCAATCCAGATGCTTCTGGAGGGACAAGCAAGATTCTTGCAGCTTTTTGAAGCAGAACATGTAGAATTTAGACTTCCATGGGTCACCATCTCTCCAGCACCCCTTCTACCCACCCTGGATCAGACTAGAGCTATGGCTGCCTTGAGTGTGAGTATCTTACCTTTAAATGGAAGTATATTGGAGTTGGCAGGGACCTTGCAGGCTTCTTCACCCCCAACCCCCATCCCCAGTCACAGGTGGGGAAGGGAGGGCCCAGCAGCAGGAACTCTGGAGGAGTGGGCAAGTGTCACCTGCTACATCTCCTGGTTCTTCTGGTACAAGAGGATAAAGCACAGCTGCCTTTCCTGGCTTCGGGGTAGCAACATCTTGACAGCCTCTTTCCTGGCAACACCTTTCCACAGCCCAGGTGACCTCTGATAATTAAGAAGAAGACCTGGAAACTAGAACAGCCCACACACTTGGGAATAATTTTACTACTGCTCTGTCTTCAAAAAGTAGAAGACACTGCAGAGGCCGAGTAGTAGTTTTGAATTTGAGGGCCTCCTCTACTAGGAGGCTTCTCAAGGCTACTGGATCAGTACAGCATTACCCAAGGGTTTTTTTTTTTCAGCCTGTAGTCTGAGAACTCTGATGAGGAAGGTGGTGCAAGGAGGAGCCATGGCTGAAAGCATCAGGTCTTGCTGAAAGCATCAGGTCTTGCTGATGTAGAGGAAGCACCTGGGCCAGCCTAAGAGCCTGGGAGCCTGGATTCGTGGACATAAGATGACAGTAACCACAACTACATTGCAGTGTGGGCAGTGGCACTCTGATCCTTCTCTGGACTGCGTAAGGGAATGGCAACATTTGCCTTGAATTGATACTATGATTATAAAACCAGATGATGTTGAGAAAATACTATGAATCTCTGAAGTACAACAAATTTTTAAGGGTCTAATTATCCATACTTTTCTAGAGATGCAGTGAGCTCAGAAGGCTGAACCAAGCATCAGCGCGTGTTGGAGTGGGGAGGACAAGGGCCACGGGACAGAGTGTTGCTGCTGCAGCCTCCACCGGGGTGGCTTCTATGGTCTTCTTATCCATTTCCCTTTCCTATTGCACCCCCAGGCCAAAGCCAGGGCAATGAGACAGCAGCTGTGGACAAAGGCAGCAGCTGTGACAAACTGTAAGAGCAAAGCAGTCTGGACTGAAGCTTCAGTCAAAATGTAGCCTTAGTCGGTGCCCTATGCTTGTTAGAAATAGCTCGCAAACCAGGACATTTTTCATATACCCATGATTACAGGGCCGATCTCCAGGGTCCTTCACTATCACCCACCCACCAGAGACATTCTTGCTTTCTCTCTGGTGTCTCTGGGGAATCCTTACTGCTCAGACTTTTCTGAGGCCCATCTGGCCTGTCCTGAAAACCTTCTCAGACCCTGGCATTACATGTTCCCTTTGGGCTTGAGCTGTAGGCCACAGCCATAGTGGGAAGCTGGACAATTAGCTGTGAGTCCAGAACAGTCCTCAGCCATTCCCGATAATCTTGTTATTCCTAGCAAGCCACCCACCTGGAACCCCAAGCCCCAACACACAACACACACACACACACACACACACACACACACACACACACACACACACACACACACACTAAACAGGATGGTTCAGACCAGCTCTGAGGACAGGTTCTGATTCATGGCTCAGTGCCATGACCTTCCTTTAGGTGTGTGTTCAGACCGTCAGAGGCTCTGGCAGCCCCTCTGCATGAGGCTGTGTGTGACCTTTTTGGGTTTTTTACCTATTAATCCTGAAAAAGATGGAGAGAAGACTTTGTCGAAGAGCGACAGCTGCTGCTCTCTAGGGCATTCATTCATTCATTCAATTAGCATTATTGAGCATCTTCTGGATTCCACAACCAGGCCCGTGAGCCTGCAAAAGGCACAGTTCCGTCTTTTTGAAATGTGTAGTCTGCCAAAGCCATCCACACTACAGACCAATCTGTATTTACAGGTTCTCTAGTCTAGGGACTCCCAAACCTGGCAGTGGCTCAGAATCACCCGGGGAGTGTTTGAAAGGGGATTCTGGGGCCCCACCCTGGAGATGCAGGCTCAGAAGCCCCAGGGTAGGGCCTGGGAATCTGGGCATCCTGAAACTCCCAGAGGGTGCCAATGAGGAGCCATATCTGGGGAGCACTGATGCAGTCCATTCCCTGATTTCACGAACAAGGAAACTGAGGCCCAGAGAGGATCTGTTAACTTGCCTGGTTAGTGACATGGTGCCAACCCCAAGTCAGTGCCCTTTCCAGGATGCCCTGCCAACTGAAGGAGGGCAGGATGGACCAAACAAAGGACTCTGATAAGGAACCATCTAGAAAGACTTCCTAAGAGGCAGCACCTGGGAGGCTGTGTTTCAGATAGGCAGAGAAAAGAGAGAGGACTCTGCGGGCTCAAGGAGCATGGAGGAAGCAAAAGTCTTGAGTAAAGCACTAGGCACAGTTCCTAGCCAGAGCAAATACTCAGGGATTTGTTGTTACCTGTTGTTCTACATGTAGACGGGTTAAGTCTGAGCCTGTGGGAACCTCACATTCCCTACCTTGGTGTGATTCTTGATGGCAGACGCTGCCTTCCCGGCACCACCAAGCATTTGGCTTTGCAGACATTTCACCTCCTGTCCCTGGAGAAGGCCATCTAAGAGTCTGGGCCATCTGGGTTGCCTGAGCCTGGAAGGAACAGGATAGGAAGGAGAGACATTTATTGAGCACCTACCAGGAGTGAGTCTGCACCAGGCCTTTGGCTGTGTGTTATTTCTCTCTCACTCCACACAGCTATGGGGTGAGAGGTGCCACCGCTGTCCCCATTTTACAGAGAAGTGAGACACCTGAGTCACTTTGTGACCTGGGATTAAGAGCTGATCCAGCTACAAACTCATTGTCTGCCTGACCCCAAAGCCTCGCCACTTCTCTCTCTAGGTCCACCACACTCACCTTCGAAGAGCCCTTTTTTCTCTTCTTTGCTCACATTTGATTTCTTCCAATGCACAAGGAATTGAACTCAGCCCCTGAGTGACTCAAGGCAGGTGAACTGCACAGAAGCAAGGCCCGCTTTGCTTTCAGTTCTCTTCAGAAAGGGAAATGGCTGCCCTCTTAACCTTGAGCCTGTCCCTCCAGGAAGCCAGGAGCACCCCTACCATCTCCACCCCTACCCATCCCCTGGGTTTCCAGAGTGGAAGTAATTCACCCCAGGGACAAACAGCTGGCTGAAAAACCAGTCCTCCTGCTTTCCAGGTCATTGCTTCCCACCTAACCCTCTCCCCCTCCACCAGAGGGTGAGTGTGTAAAGATGGACACTGGTGGTGCTGGGGGAGGACGGGGATGGGGCTGTGGCTGGTCACTTGTGGCTGTGGGGTAGACAGGGCCCTCCAAGCAAGGCTGGCCACCCAGTGGGCAGCGTCTGGGCCACAGAGCCTGTGTGAGGGTATTTCTCTGCACTTGCGCATGTACTCCTGGATGGAAGCCCCAGCTGGCAAGCCACGGGGGTCGGGGAGCACAGGGTCCCCATGCTGCCGTGAGAAGGGGAGGAGGTCTGAGCAGAAGTCTGATCAAAAAAGGCTCCTTGAGGACAAGTATCCTTTGCTCCCCCACTTCCTCTCCTCTGGGCTCTCTCAGTCTTTTCACTTCAGCCCTTCCACTTTATCTTCTCTTTGCGCTGATCGCAGACTCCTGCTTCCTCTTTACTTTCTACTAACCAGAGTAACTCTTCTCTCTCTCACCTCCTTTCCATTTTCCATGTGTCCTTCTCCCTCCTCTTTTCTTCATTCCCATGTTTCCTCTCTCTCACTTTCCCCTTCACTCCTCAAGTTTACCTAAGCTTCCACATCTCTCAGTCGTCAACACTGTGCGCATGCTCCAGTGACCCAAAAGCCTGGCGGGGCACCAGTTTGCTTGTTTCCAGATTCTTTCTTTCTCTCTTCCTTGTGGCTCACACCTACGTCTCTGGAGCCTTTAGCTGCCTTCTGACCCTGAGAGACCCCTCTCCTAGGAAGACCAGAGCAAGCAGTGGCTCCTGAGCAGTTAGCTTTCCCTGTGGCCTAGCCCTTAAATTCTGGTTGCCGCAGAAGAGCCGAGTGAGCTCTCCACACCTCATGCCAGCTGGGGAGTAGGCCTTGCCTGATTACCTTGACACTGCCCACTTGGCTCATTAGCCTGAGTTCATTCAAGTGTTTGCTAAGCACCTACTAGACACGCAGCCCTTTCCTGAGAAAACAGGGGAAGGGCAGAGGGATAGGAAGTACTCAATGCACCGTCACTCTCATCTCTGTGCCTTTGCTGAGGTCATTTGGGCTCTCCCTCAGGTGACCTCTCCATCCCTAGCTTCAGCTGAGCAGCAGCCTCAGGAGGAAGCACAGGATTATGATACGGCATAAAAAGTGCTAAGAAAGGGAACTGTGAATTGTAAATGCACCTGTGTCATTAGCAAGTCGCATGATCTTGGGCAAGCCACGTCACCTCTCTGGGTTTTGTTTTACTTTCTAATACGGGAAGGTTGGACAAGATAACTTTGAGGGACCTGAATACGAAATGGTGGCTGCTTTGCTGAGGTGAAGCTCATCTCACTATCAGTCTCATATTGGAAATTTGGCCATTTCTGATTCATTCCTTTGGCTTTTAAGTGTTTTCTTCTCTAGGAGACCTCTTGACTACAAATATTCTTGTAACAGCTAATATCAGCGGTATGCTGGCAAATGGTTAACAACCAGCTGTCAGAGAGAGGGGAAGCTCTGATTTGTGGTGTTTGCAGATTGATTTTCATGGCACAAATACTTCTACCACAGCCAGTTGCAAGCTACCAACATGATGTTACTGAACATGTAGTTGGGAAGAAGGAACAGTTAGCTCTCGGAGCTGGCATTAGTGGCTCCAACACACTCAGTCAGTGATCTGTTAACATCCTTGACAGGTGTACATAGTAGATGTTAGATAAGAGCTATAAATTAATAGCTGGAAGCGCAGGAGGGGACAGAGGGGAAGTGCAAGGAGGGGACAGAGGAATGCACTGGAGTGGGGGTGGGGAGGGAAGGGAAGACAGGAACTCGGGCAGGATGGGGACCCAGCAAAGCCCACCCAATTTGGACTACCTACCCCTGCCTCCTTTCTTAGGCTCCTCTTTCCTTCTCATACATTCTGGGTGGGGGGTCCATCTAGAAAGCATTTCTCTGGGATTCCGCCTCTCCAGAGAGTCTGGGGAATCTGCACAACTTCCCTACCCTGCAGTCAGGCCAGGCCACCACCACCCAGATTTTTTCCAACAAAAACTCAGGATTCATGGTCTGACAGATGGCTTTTTCCCTCTGATTTTGAATGTATTTAAATGAAGTCTTGCAGGGTCTAAAAATTAAACACTGGTTATATATTTAATGAAGTGCCTCTATCGAAAAGAATAAAATTATTTTACATTTGCAAAGAACTATAAAAATTCGGCTAACTATATAGCAGCTAATACCATATTTGAAAACAGAAAACATTCAAGTGATTAAGATTTGTTAATACTGGGTAGTGGGTGCAGATATTGGTTATATAATTTTTTCTGCTCTTCTGTACATTCTAATATTTCATAACAGAAAAGAAAAAGATGGCTCAAGAGATCACGAAGCATGCCTCTCCTATTTTCAGTCTCAATCCTCCCTGGAATTTCTGCCCCCCACCCCTACCCTTTAATTCCAGGAAAGAGAGAAAGTCAGCCTCAGTTGTCTTGGGTCCTCAGATCAAGGAACACTGAGAGGACACTGGGGTGGGGGTGGGGTGGCAGGTTGGGAGGCCCCAAGCAAACCCCTTTCTTCCTCTAAGGCTTATTGTCCTCACCCGTCAAAAGAGGGAAGGGAATCTGTGGGCTCTCCTGCCCTCCACGGTCCTTCAGGCCTGCAGCCGGCCCTTCCACACCTCCGCTGGGCCTCTGTGGGAAATGTTTCCCTTCCACACTCCAACACGGACCTCCACGTGGAAGGCTCTCTCTCGCTGCACCCCATCTGCGAGTCCAAGGCCTGACTGAGGTGGGACAGCCTATGTTGGGGGGCATGTGGTCCCCACACTCAAGGCTCGTAGGCCCCATCTGTGACTCCAAGGCTGCACCGTGGGGTCTGGGACAGAGCAAGAGTGTCTTTGCTCTTGGCTGCACTGTTTGAGGAGGGGTCCGATGCATGGGAGTATGTGGCCCGCTAGGTAGGATCAGTCCTTGGCCAGCCAGCACCAGCTGAGATCCTGTGGCCACCCCACGGTGGTCCCCCACTGGCTTTTTGAAGGGCGCAGCTCACCGCATTGGAGCTGTGGTGCTGCTTCAGCTCTGCCTGTTACAGAGAAACATTTGTAGAAGGGGCCCCCAACCCAGAGGCTGAGATGCAGGCTGCACAGCTGAGAGGGCTCCCCGCCTCCCCCTCAGCTTCTCTGTGACAGCTACAAATAGGCTCTTGAACATACTTAATAAACCCCGGGAAGGAGTTGTGGCTGCCTCGCCTCTGCTGGGAAAAGTGATGGATGTCTTCAGTGGGAGAGAGGAAAGAAAACTTTCTAAATGGACTCAATTTAGGAAGGGAAAGCAGTCTGCAGCGAGTTTTTTGGGTGCCAGAACGTAGGCGTGAATGTACATGGGAGCACAGGCTTGTTGTGGCCCCACCTGGAGCTGGAGGCACCTGGAACACACCGCCCTGATCTTGGCTCTCAGGTCAAGTGAGCATTGTCTTAAAAACTAGGCAGGCCCTGAACAATCTCTTCTCCACTCGGCCGTTGGCTCCTGGGCTTTCCAGTGGGGGTTGGAATGATTGACCTCTGGCACTTTGAGATTCTAAAGCACCTTTTGTTTCCTGAGAGAGGGCTCTGCATCCTGTACCTGGGATCTTGCAAGACTTGGAAGGTGCCGTCACCAAGTGTCTGTCTTGGTAGAGGAAGAAGATGCAGAGGGTCGGACAGACCTGGGAGACCATGGGCTCCACCCAGGGCCCATCTTTGCAGGCTTTTTGTGAGGACCTGTGACCTATAGAGGAGGAAAGCTCTTGGGGTAGGGATTGGGGGAACCAGGCCAGTGTCCAGCCAGCCTCTACCCCAACATTAGTTTAATAGCCCAAGGGAGCCTCTCTAGGCTCCCCATCTGGACAGGCTTGTCCACAACACTTTCACTCCGCTACCTCCCTGCCTTCTCTGCCTGAGGATAGGTCTTACTACTTTTCAAACCTCTTTCCTCACCTGTGGAATGCAAATAATGCTTGCCCAGCCACCCCATAGGATGATGGTATATGAAGGCACTAAGAGCCTGGTGGCAGGACATAAATGTAAGGCTGACAGGGCGTAGGAATGACCACTCAGGTCTTGTTTCCATGGAGCGGACACACCATCAAAGCCCTCCCCTGCAGCACATGAGCGTCTGCGTCAGTGTCTAAGGCTTCCACTGGGCTGCCCAGCTCCCCTAAAATTCCACAGGCTAGACTAAGTAGAATCAGTCTTTATGTGACTCCACAGCTCTCCTTGGATGAGTGAAAGGCATACAGAGAGGAATCCTCCACCCCCTGGAAAATTGAAATAAAATGTAAATTTGCAGAAGTGTTCAAAGGATCAGCATCATGGGAAGGGTTGCATTTTCCTCCCCAACACCAATCTCAAAATGTAGGAACACAGACCAAAAGACATAGGAATATTTATTGGGGGTGGGGTGGGGTGGGGTGGGGATGGGCTGTGCTCCTTACCACATGCATGCACAAACACACAATCAGATACACATACAGACACTTTAGTTTTTTTCAATTATCCATCATAGTCTGACATTCATGAATTGAGCCAAATCTCTCAGAAGCTATTTATATTTTCAGCTGGCCCCACCTCCTGGGGTTAGATGTTCCATAAGTTTACAAGCATCCGTTTGAAGTCGTACTTCTTTCTCTCAGTCTTAAACTAGTTCCATAAAAGCTTCAAAGGGAACTACATGGAAATGAGCAGATATAAAGAGAATACAGGGTGGATAAATTCAGACTATAAGCCAGGTACCAAGTATACCAGAGGCAAAGTCTGAGATCCCTGCAGGTTGAGGGCTAAAGGCTTCAGTGGAGAGCTCAGTATGGGCAAATCAAAGGAGTTCTGTTTCTAAAGAGGAAGCTTGGGGAAACTGTTCTAGCTTCTCCCTGTTATTACACTAGGGAGTCCTGGGGCAGCAACATTTCTTAAGCTGCATGAGTACAGGATGACTTTGGGAACTGGGCCAGGAAGGGTGTTCTGGGGAAAGGGTCGGAGGATAGAAGGAGGGTGATGGAGCCCATGAGCAGGGCGGCCATTGTCAAGGGCTGTTTCTTAGCCCCTACCCTCCATTCTGACATCTTCAACTTAGTAGCAGCAAGAGCTGGGATCATGTCAATCCATTGGCCTGGGAAGGAAGCAGGATCCATAGAACCCACTCTGGGCTACTACAGCCATGGTCCCCAGGCACTCCTGCCCATCTGCCCAGACAGGACCCTCCTATGTCTCAGAGTCACTCCTTTCCAAACCGCCATCTAGGGTCCTGGTGCCCTGCTCTCCTGCAGCCTTCTTTGTGGCTCTGCCAACCTGGGGTTCCCCTCAGAATCTTTGCAGTGGGGCCTAATTGTTTCCGTTCTTGTCCCCAGACTATGCTCAGGTGGGCTGTAAGGACAAAGTTTATGCTCACACCTTCATGGAATTGAACCAGAGCCCAAGCAAGACAAAAGAGGGCAAGTATGGGACCAGGAGGAAGAGAGTAGCTCAGAGCTGACAGATTAAGATAATAATACTGCTCACCTCACAGGGTGTGGAGATTAAAGAGAATGAACAAAGTACTTAGCATGGTAGCCAGCTTATAGTAAGTGCTTAATGAATGACAGCCAGTAGCATCCAGCCCTGAAGGAGTCTCCTGGCCTCCGTCATGAGACCAGCTTCAGTGGGGTTTCTGTGCTTGACAGAGCTTGAGGACTTCCTGTTTGTCTTCTGCCATTCGGGGCTATAAGATGTGAGCTTTCTATTAAGGAAAGGGAATTCAGTGTATCTGGCGAGAGTGGAAAAGAAGAAATACAAGACTGAAAATAATTTAGTGAGCACCTCACTTATGTGCCAGGGATGCTAAATGCTTTTTGTATATCCTTTTATCCTGTTTATTTTATTTTATTTTATTTTATTTTATTTTATTTTATTTTATTTTATTTTATTTTATTTTATTTTATTTTATTTTTGGTGAGTTACTTTAAAGCAGTCCCCAGACATTTTATCATTTTACCCTTATATGTCATTATATTAAAATATGGACATTTTCTTACCTAACCATAATGTCATTATCACACCTAACATAATTAACAGAAATGGCTCGGTATCATCTAATCGATATTCAAATTCCCTCCATTTTAAGCACATTTCATCTTTATAACCTCCCTGTTGAGTCAGGATGCTCACTCCCATTTAACCACACAGTCCAGAGAGGTGAAGTAGCATGCTCGGGCCCCAGCCGCCAAGAGTGGACAAGCCTTGCTCAGGGTGGCCCATACCCATGTGCTTTCCCAGAAGCCAGGCAGGGTGGCCTGGGAAGTCTAGAGGGCCAAGGGAGCAAGGGCAAAAATTGATTGACACCTCCAACTTGCACATGCTTGTGCTGGCCCTGGCTCACTCTGGCCGGCACCACTGGGCCCTACATGGTAGCTGTTTTTTAAGTTATTGATTCTGCTTAGTGGACAGCACTATGGTGCCTAAAATCGTGCTAGAGACTCTGAGATACAACAGGATCCCAGTCATGATTTCTGCCTTTAGGATCTTATAATCCAGGGGGTGTTGGGGGTGTGGGTTACAAACCAGGAATAGTTAAAGAGCAATGGTTAGAGTTCAGTGGCAAACTGAGATCCAGAGGAGGGGCTGGTGGAGTGGGAGAAGGTGCTGGCAGGGGCAGGGTGGTGCAGCAGAAGAGCGCTGGTATGGTGGCTAAAGACATGGCTAATACCTCCTTGCAGCACAGGAAGAGGTTAGCTATGAGGGACATGTAGTAGATATTCCATAGATGTTCGTGTCCTGCTCCCATAGTTCCATGGGGGGCAGCAGAACCTGCACTGAGCGTAGGGCTGGCTGCAGGGTAAGTTCGTGCCAACAGCCTCATCGCCCTGAGTTCTAGGGCAGGAATCGGTAATCAGTGATGCTGCTGATATTGCCCCAGCTTCAGCCTCTTCCATCGCTTCAGAGTCTGTCTTCCTCTTTTGAGTCAGAGCTCTCTTGGCTAGGAGTTTAAGGAGTTTCTGATCTGTCACTCCAGAGCTGTTGCTGCCCCCATCCTCTCCGATGCCCTTCCTAGGTGATTTAAAAGTCCCTAAAGCAATACCCACTGCCAGGTCTCGTGGGCCAGCTGCTAGTCACGTGCAGCTCTGAGGGGAGGCAGAGTGTATGTCTGCTTGGGGGCCGAGTGTGTGTGTGCATGAGACACTAGGGAGGTCATTATATCCTCATCTTGGATACAGACAACTAAGCATAAGAGGCATTCTCACACTAATGTGATCGCAAAGGATGCTGAAATCAGACTTGAAAGATAAAGCACTAAGACTGGGATTACCCACTCCCCAGCAGCCTTCAGAGTGATCGGGCTCCATTGTTAGGGGTGGAGAGAAGGTGGCACTTAGCCATCTGTGTCACAAGTGATCTGTATGGGACCCTTGCATCAGCTAGTTCCCAGTCCTGGCACCTGATCAGTCCTGGATTACTTGGCAGGATGGCAGAGGAATTGAGATGTGACCTTGCCCCTATTAGAAACCCGCAATGTCATCTTGCCAGTTGGAGTGCTTCTAACCTAATTTGCTACAAAATGCAATGTGTGTGTTCCATTCTCTCTATATTATTTTAAAGTAGGGGTAAAATAAATAAGTGTTTGGCAAGAGTTATGGCTGTGTGCCTGGTTTTTGTATTATTTTGGTTGAAACCAGAGCAAATATGTATGTACGTGTGGTCACACGTGTGCATGTACACACACAGACAGCAGGAAACTGATCTCGTCTCAATTCTCTTACACAACACATCTCAGTGGGTTGCAGCTCTGTGTCCTGCATTGTATCAGGGGAAATTGAGGGTGGATAAAAAAACCTAAAGCACGGACCCTGCAAAGGAAAAAGCAGGAGTGTGCCTGGACTGTTTGCAGAAGCGAGTGAGGGGTTGCAGATAGACACAGGGAGAGGAATTTGCAATTACTCATGTGAGAGAAAATGATGGTTTGGGCTGTGGTGTGGGGATGAGAATGACATATTTTGAAGACAGAATTGGCAGGATTTTCTGATGGATTAGATGGGGCTGTGAGAGAAGAGTCAAGGATGACACTGAAGGTTTTGGCCTGAACACCTGCAAAGTGTGTGAATGGATCAGACCCAAGAGGCTGGCTTTGAGTCCTGACTGTGGCACTTGCCCCTGTGTGATTTAGAGCAAGCCATTCAAATAAATGTAAGCCCATCTGTAAAATAAGAGCAACAGCCTTTCCCCTCCCTCCTTCTGCGATTTTCCTAAGGACTAAACAAGATCACCAAAGTCAGGCATCTCTACCGACATGTCAGTTAGGATAACAATAGCAGCCAGTTGCTCAACAATCAAACTGGCTGTCTTGGCTGGGAAGGAGCTCTTTGTCCATCGTAGGCCATGATGTGGGTTTTACATGTGTGAGTGGGAAGTGGGGTGAGGAAGAAATTAGGACGGAGAGAGCCACTTCCACGGCCCAAGCACTGAGAACTGAGCTATGGCTCTGTTGCTTCTCTGAGAACCGTGGCAGCAGAATGAGATGTAGCCACTGTCTCAGGCTTCCTGGGCAGCCCCAGCACCAGAGTACCATTGCACATCCCACCACCCAACTCAGAGCATCCTGCCTAGTCTGCTCACTTCTCCACAAGAGAACATTCCTGGGTAGCTGAAAAGACCTTCTGTGGTGACAAGACACAAACAGAAAATGCCTGGTGTCAAAGGGAGGAAGAGCAGATGGGCATCAGAGGCCCAGGAAAAGAGGGTGGGAAGTGTCGGGGAGGCGGCAAGGGCAGGGTGGTGGCTGCAGTTTCTGGGGTCTCTGCGGCCACTGCCAATTCTCCCACACTGGGCAGCAGCCTGGGCCCAGCCTGCAACACCTGAGCCAGTTCAGCCTCCTGCACCAAGCCCTCACTGATTCAGGATGGAGTGAGCCCTTTGCATTTCTTCACCATCTATCCCCCTTCCTGAGCCTTCCTCCAGGGTATGTTTTATCTGGAGCTTCTGGAAGTAGTTCCTCCCTCTTGTCTACAAAGAAAATAATAACAATTAATAGTAATAGCTTCTATTTAGTTACTAGCAACTATATAGGCACTGTACCAAGTTTCTTTCCATATCTAAGTTTTAATCCTTCCACCAACTGCACAAAGTAGATGTAAAATTCACACTTTACAAATTAGGAAATTGAAGCTCAGAGAAATCAAGGAATTGCCTAGAGTCACACAGCTGGTAAGTGGGGGAAACTGAGTTTTAAACCTGAGTTCTAAAACCAGGTTTCCAGCCTGCAGTGCTTTGAGTAGGAGCATATAGCTTCCTACTCTCTCCCTCAGGGGAGTGAAGATAACGTGGGGTTCCCGTTGTGGCCTGCCTAGGATGGAGCCCGCAGGAAGCCATTTACTTAACCGGAGGGGAAGGGCAGGTGTAGCAGCCATTTCTGGGGAAAATAAGTCTGGTTCATGTGTTCATACATGCTGAGTTACTGGGTCTCAGGTGCTGGGTTTTGCTAATCCCAAATACATTGGGAATTGTTTAATAGGATTTTTTCCTTTTAATTAAAATATGATAATGAAACTTGCTGCTTCACTCTTAGAAAGGAATGCTTGAAAATACTCACCTATTCCCTAAATGTCTGGTTAGGAGAAACACCGGTATAATTTGTGTAGCGATAATTCCAATGAAGGTCTCAGCTTTTCCTCGATCTGACATAGTGCCCCATCGTGATCATATTAACCCTCACCATTGCTAACCCCCTCTCACCTGCCAGGGCAAGACTCCTGGCTTCAGAGAGGCAGGGTGGAGTGGTGGGGGACTGGCTGTGATTTGGGCATTTACAGAAGAGAAACTACCAAACCCTCCGAGTCTGAGTACAGATTGGTTGGCTACTATTTGGAAGGGGTAGGGAGGAAAGGAATAAAGGACCTGAGGCTGTGGGAATGAGGTTCAACCCTTCGACAAGTCATTTTTTCATAATCTGGGCATCCATTACCTCTCTTGTTCCCCATTCGTAGATTTCCATGATTTTCACCCCATTCTGGCGAAAGCACCCTTCCCCAGCTAGTATGCTGCTTTGCTCCATATAACCTCTTCTTTTGCATGTCATAAGGATGGATTCCTCTTTTCCCATTTCTCCTCTTTTCTCCTCTTTTCATAGACTGTGCTCTTTTCCCCTTCCCACTTCGATCCACCTCCTTTGCTCTCTCTCTTTTCCTTTCCATCTCTTCTTATGCTGGTTCCTTTCCTTATTCTGAGCTCCTGGGGCACCTTGGGAAAGGAGCATTGACAAGTAAGTCACAGAATTTAAAATAAATAAAAAACATTGGGAAGTTCTGCATTTAAAGCCATAAAACCCAACCACTGGCACCACTTCCTGGGGATACCCGTGATTCTGGCTCTGTGGAAAGACAACCCACAGCTTTCTGAATTCCTGACCAGCCAGGGATGAAATGGTAAAACTGAATTTGCCCGGAAATAATGGGCAGACAGAGCGATGCTGTCCCTCCGCCTCCCTGCGCCCTCCTCCTCTCTTGTGCACCAAACCGAATGTGATTGTGTGTGTGCCGTTGCAGAACATCAAAGAGCAGAAGAATTGCTTAAGAAGAAAATATTGGGGTTATGCATTCAAGAGCAGTCTAAGCTTCAAGTAACCTCAGGGGCTGCACATCCATCTTTAATCAGCCCCCATGAGGGCGATTTGCTCACTGTTGAGCAGCCTGTCAGGGCTTGGTGGGCGGCAGGCATGGCGGTGCCAGCAGAGGGAGGAGATGGTTTATGGCTTGGCCACACTGCTCCTTGTGCCTAGCCACAGCACAGCGTCAGAAACCAAATCTGATTTCAAGGCCCATTTGTTGCCAGAGTCCTTGGCTCTTGAGAGATGCCCAACTTCAGCTCACTCTGGGACCAGGAAAGGAAAGCCTAGCTCTGTGACTAGTGAGATTCTGACCCACCGATCCCAAATCCGTGACCCATCACATCAAGGCAGCCTGGTAGGATCAGGGCCACCTTGCAGCGGGGGTGGGGGTGAGGGGTGGGGGTGATCAGCGTCTGGATTCATGAGTGTATTGGTAGAAGGGAGGCAGGAGGAAGATTGGCAGGAGGAAGGAGGATTCTCAGATGGATGTGGCCTTGGGGCCCTGCTGGTCAGTTACTGCCACCAGAGCATTAGGGGAAATCACTAATGCAAATTCCAGATAGCATGGAGCTAGGCTTGCTTCAGGGCCTGGGCAACTTGGATTAAGCCCACAGGCCCCAGCATCCTGCACCATTTGTTACCTTCTAAAGCCTCACATAGCACCTGGATGGGGCCCCAAAGATGGCCTGTTCTCCGAAGGCAGACAGAAAGGCAGCACCACTACAGTTTAATGCCACAGGATGACGTGGAGGCTGAGAAGGGCACAGTGACACACCAGAAGCCACATGACAGTGACAGTTCAGCTCAGAGCCCATCTGTCTGATTCCCGTTGGCCTTCTCTCTGCTCAGTAAGGGACAACCTTTAGAGGCATCCAAGGTTCCAGCACATAAGAAGCACAACTGCCATTCGTTTTCCCCATGTCTCCAGGAAGCCTTGTATGAGAGTTGGGGACTCTCCCCTGTCACTTGCTGCTCCATGACAGCCCCGGTCTCAACCTGCCCTGTTCTATAGTTCTCTGGGAAGGTAGCTGCCTTCCTTGGTGGCTTGTGATTTCCTCAAGGAGAGGGTGAAACTATTCACTACTGTGTCCCTCACAACGCCCAGCATGTTGTATGCCACATGATCAATACACATTTGTCAAAATCGAATTTGAATCTGCCCCATTGTTTCTCTGCCTCACTCACGGTACCACTCAGAGAAGAAGGTCATGGTCAACACCAACCAAAGCCAAAGCATCTGATCCTTCTTCCTGCCACAGAGCCCCACTTAGCAAGTGTCTGAATCTGGAGGACATGAGGGCCGGTGCCGTCAGTCAGCCAGGGACTCAGCACCTTCCCTTGCCCCAGGAAGACCAGCTTCCGTTTGTCATGCTGAACGCTGAAGAGTGTCTTCCCCCACCCTTCAATACCGAGGAGGGATTTGCACTTTGATTTTTTTGAAAACAGGTTTGTGTAAAATGTGATTTGAGAAAACATTCTTCTCCCACATGCTGAAGGATTGAGGGTCTGTAATCCCTCTCAAATCGCCTAGACGAGGCTGGTATTGCAATGTCAGTATCAGAGCTAACAAAGGGGGATTAGCAAGGAAAATTCTGCGTGAAAACCTGCCACGCGCTGAAGGCTTTCAGTGTAAAGCAGATAAGATAGGTACAGCCGAGCCATTTTTAACCCAGTTTTCAGAGCTCTCAGAGCCCTCCTTCTGCGCTGACAGAGAGCGAGGGCTGGATTTAGTGGTGTCTGTCTCCTCCCCATCCCTCCAGCCCTCAGCTGGGTGATGTGTTTGCAGCAGGAAGAGAAGAATCTCCTTCACTACAGGGAAGGCAGAGCCTGGCTGGTCAAGGTGTGGCCCGCTGGGAGACATGCTGTCTCAGCCAATGGACGCCTGGGTTCCCACAGGCCACAGAGAGACGTGAGCTATTCTCAGCTGCTCACCGTTCTCAGGACAGTTGTCACCTAAATCTCAGATAATAAGAAGACCTTGCTTTGTATTGTCTTTCCTGATCAGAAGGCTGAAGGGCAAGGTAGTATTGTCCTAGGGTTTGAAAGACACTTAGAGACCACCTGAACCAGCCCTCTCCTAAGAGGCCTTATAGCCTAATGGTTAGGAACCCTGGGTTTGAAGCTGCCATTCACCATATAAATGTAGGCAAGTTAATTCCTATAAGCCTTGGTTTCCTTTGCTTTAATAAACAGTGTCTACCTCCTCTCTTTGTTGGGAGAATTAAATGAGATAATACATGCAGAGTCCTTTTCATAGTGTCTGGCATATAAGATTTAATAAATGGTAGTTTTGATTTTATAAGTGGATTAGAATGACTATTACACTTGGAGAAACTGAGGGAAAGAGACCTACATGAACCTAAATTTCTTGAATAGGGAAAATTCTCAGGCTCACTCTCCTAAAAAAAATTCATTCCAGATCTGACCAACTGTTAGGGAAATACCACAAAACTTAACACAAATCTTGGCCACACTCAGAGCGACTTCATAAGCACTTGTGTTTTGACCACATTGGCTGGTGGCATCTGAGTTCCCATAACCAGCCCCTTCGATGGCTTGCTCTGCCCCAGGTTTGACGGGCTTCAGAAACTCATCATATGAGCAAAATTTACAAAAGAAGACTTTGAGAAAACACAGACCCCCCTTCAGCTGCCTAGAGGCCTAGGACAAAGCAGAGCCAGTGCCAAGGAGTGGGGATTGGAGAGGCCCGATTCTTGTCAACTTTAAACTGACACCTAAAGCAGCCTGAAAGTGCAGTGGCCCCTCTGGAGAGGTGGTGAGTTTTCCATCCTTGGAAGCATCTGATAAAGAGGCTCTAGAAGACATTCCTTCCAGACGTGGAGGCTACGACTTGTTTACTGCTAATGCGTCTCCAAATTCTAACAGTCCATGCTGCCCTGAGGCCAGTCACTTCCCCTTTCTGGTTGTACTGTCCTCATCGACAGATGAAAGGCTTTGCCATTCCATTAAAGCCCCGGCTGCTCTGACCTGCTGGTGTAAGGTCTGCCTTCTACCCAGTGTGTAACCTTGGGCAGTTTGTTTCGCTACTCTATGTCTCGCTTTCTGTATATATACAATGTGGGAGCAGCACCAGTTCTTACTCCTCAGGGCAGCTGTGAGCCTCCTTGCACAGGATCCAAAAAGCTCCTGCCAGACCTGCTGAGTATGTGGTCAGCAGTCAGCTCCAGTTAGTGGTGGCAGAGACACAGGCCTGCCAGGGCTTTCTTTCTGCTCCCAGGGGAGGCTACTTGGCAGAGTAGGTTGTCTGCCATCTCCTCTCCCCACTAATCCCCCCCGCCCCTCCCCACCACAACCCATATCCCAAAGCATTCTGGGAGCCCTGGCAGCTGGAGCCTTTCCCTGCAATGGCAGAAGTCGCTGCTGGGTTTTGGAGTAAAGATCTGCGTGTCTCCAAGGCCACTGAGCTGAGCAGATGTGGGTTTTGTTTGTTAGGCCAATTAGCAGCAAGCCGGCATATTAAGTGCATTCAATGACCCATTCAGGCAGCGTAGCCAGCCCCCATTTGCCTGTCTTTCTGTCTCTTCCTCTCTTCCCCGCTCTTCTTTCAACAGTTTAGGGGACTGTGAGAAGAGGAGGGGCTCTCCAGCAGGAGATGTCATCCCTGTGCCCTACAGGAGGATCCTGGGGGCTTGGATGACGTAGTGACCATTTCCCCACCAGGGCTCTGAGTGGCCGCCTCCAGTCGGCTGTTCCTCTGCGTCAGTTTGCTGTCTGTCATGTCTTGTGAGACTTCATTGGGCTCTCCTCCCTTTTCAAAGTCTCTCTCTCTCTCTTTACCCCACTCCTTCCCCATTTTCTGAGCCTTCTCTGAGACTTACTATTTCTCCCATTGTCTATGATTGTCACTTGTAGTTCCTATTGCTGTCTCTGCCTGTCTTACTAGTAGCTTCTCATTCCCCTGGCCCAGCCTGGCCAGGCCCCTCTGGTTGCTGCCACTGGGGGTAGAAGAGCCCTGTCCCTGTCCCCAGGAAAGTCTCAGATCCCAGGTCAAGCTACTGCATGTGGCCTTCAGGCCACCTCACCCTGCATTCCCTACCCACCTAGGGCTCAGCACAGGCAGCCATCATGTCATGGTCTCGTGGCTCAGGAAGAAACAAGCCTGGAGCTTTTTAGTCCCTGTCAGCCCAGTATCCATGCACACCCTAGAGAAGGTTGTGGTGGGAGGGGGCAGTAACTGGGAGCACTGGGGTCTCGGCACCAGGGATGCTACCTTACCAAAGGCACTTACTTGCCTATCAGCACCACTAAATCTCCAAAACCTCACACCTCCAGGTACCCTGCACATGCATACCTCATAGCACCCCCAGATGATGACACATACTAGTAAAAATTGCCAGACCTCCTCTGTCGAGCAGATCTATACTTGAAGTAGAGCTGATTCTTCTTCACTTTTGTTTTAATCCCTAGATTCGCTTTTTGTTTTTGTTTGTTTGTTTTTCAGGTCTCCTTAACACTGATCAATTGCATTTCCAATTTACATTTACATTTGAGTTTGGGAAGTACATGTTCCACTTGGGTTGGCCATGCTCAGGGCCAGGCTGGGGCCACATGGTGGAGGGACTTGGAGGGACTTTGGCAGATGGAGGGAGGAGGAAGACTGATGTGATACCCACCTGGGTAAAGACTATATGGAAAGCCGGGGTTGATGGTGATCTGGGTGTGGAGAAGATGGGCCTGAACTAGGGAGGTGGAGGAGAAAAAGTAAGGAGGGTAGACAGGCCAGGCTCTGGGAAGGCGTGGCCCCTGGAGAGGCTGGGATGCACAGGCTGGGAGGACCCCCGCCAGGAGGTGGGTTAGGACCTCTCTGCACTGCCAAAGAGGCTAGGAGATACCAGGGCGAGCAAAAGAAGCTCAAGACCCATCTGGGAGCAGCAGCAGGCATCAGATTAAGGAGGAAAGGCATGCCTAGAGCCCAAGAAAGTGGACTAAATGGCCAAGGGGAGGAAGAAGGGGGTGAAAGAGGGTCAGTGCAGGGCTGGGTAGGGTCTTATTCTCAGGAACCTAGCTATTCTTCAAGGAATGTGTCCCAGGTGCTGGAGGTACAGGGCCAGGTGAGGAACCACCCTGGGCCCACTGAGGTGGACTTAATAGGACTTGGCTGTTGAGTGCAAGAGAGAGGGAAAAAAATCAAAGCCAAAATAATAAAAGCTGACCCTGACTGAATGCTCACTACATGAAGGAGGCAATATTAGTATCATCCCCATTTTACAGATGAGGAAAATAAGGTCTGAGCTGGTCGGTATCTTGTTCAAGGCTTTGCTTCTGGGAAGTGGGGGCTGGACTATAAGCCCAGGCTGTCTGGCTTCATAGACCAACTCTTAATCATGGCAACAAAGTTAGTTTAAGGTCTGAAATCCAATTGACAGGAAAAGTGGTGGTTCCATGAAACACAATGGAGTTCATGCTAATGAAATCTAAAGTCCAGCCTATGAGCCCCCCCTCTCACCCTGATCACTCTGCTCCAGTTGCATTGGCCCCTTGCCTCAGGAACCTTGCACTTGCCAGTTTCTATCAGGAACACCTTTCTCTCAGCCATCCATGTGGCTCACTCCATCCTGTCCTCAGATGCATCACCTTATGATAGAGGCCTTCCCTGATCCCTATATGAAATAGCAACCCCCATATCATTCTTCTTACCCCTTTACCCTGCTTTATTTCTCTTCATAGCACTTATCAACCACTCAACCTACAATGTCTATGTCCTTATTTGTTTTTCCTATTTGTTCCCCAAGTAGAATGTAACCTTCATGAGGGCAGGTAATTTTTTCTCTTTCGTTCACTGTTGTGTCTCTACAACCTAGAATACTGCCTGGCACATAATGGGCACAAAAGGATTTTTTTTTTAATTATGGTAAAATATATATAACGTAAAGTTTACCATTTTAACTATTTTTAAGTTCAGTTTAGTGGCATTAACTACTTTCATTTGTTATACCACCATCATCTCACCATTATCCATCTCCAGAACTTTCTCATCTTCCCAAACTGAAACTGTGTACCCATTAAACAGCAACTCCCCCTTCCTGTCTCCCCACAGATCCTGGCAACCACCATTCTACTTTTTGTCTCTATGAATTTGACTGCTTTAAGTACTTCATATAAGTGGAATCATAGAATATTTGTCCTTTTGTGTCTGGTTTATTTCACTTAGCATAATATCTTAAAGGTCCATCCATGTTGTAGTGTGTGTCATAATTTTCTTCATTTTTAAGGACAAATAATATTCCATTTATATACCACATTCTGTTTATACAAGTGTTGATGGACACTTGGTTTGTTCCCACCTTTTGGTTATTGTGAATAATGATGCTGTAAACATGGGTGTACATATCTGTTCAAGTCAATAATATTTTTTGAATGAATGAAGTCTGGAAGAAGAGCTATATGAGGCGAGGGGCGAGATGGCAGGTTCCTATTTAGACTTGGTATGTTCGAGGGGCAGGCTGAAGCTCGGGAGAGACTGGACCGGACTGATAGACTGAGGAGCCAACAGTGCAGTAGTGATAACAGAAGCCCTGAAAAAGGCAAGCTCCAGGGAGAGAGTGTGTGGTGAGATAGGAAGGTTTGTCCTGCTCTAAAACCAGTGGTTCTTACTGTACCAGGAGGCTGGGCAGAAAAGGCAGAGCCCCCAGGGACTCAAACCTCTGCTTATCCCTCTTCAACCTACAGGACACAGGGAACAGCAGCTCTCCCATGCCACGAAAGGCCATGAACAGGGGCTGCCCTGTGGGTTTGAAGGGAGTAAGTTAAACTATTCCTGTTATTCTTTACTCAATTCCATAAGCCCATGGGAAACCCCTGGACTAGGGGCTAGAGGTCTGATTCTACTTCTGTCAAATTGTATCATGCTGGGCACTTCAGTCTCTCCTCTTTGCAACTGGAAAGATATACCAATGTCTCCTTCACAGAATATTGTAAGATTCAAATGGAATGTGTAATGAAAGAGCTTTATAAAACCTACCTTTAAACTATCAGGGTAATGATTGAGAAATCCCAGTTCCTAGGTCCATGATGGTCTCTGTGTGAGATAGGGCCAGGGAGGGTGCAGAGACGTCTGTGGTCCCCCTGGGGAGTAAGAGTATTTTTGATTGGAGCTGTGAAATGGAACTTTCATGAGATCTGGAGGGGCCATGAGGAGCCTGATGGCTGATAAAGAGAAGATTGTGGACAGTGGGGTCAGGGGGCAGGAGGAAATACATGGACTGTGGGCCAGATGCCCATCCCGATTTGGCCACATTCCCTGATGTGTGATTTTGGACAAGGCACTTAATTTCCTTGAGACTCAGTTTCCTCAGCTCCAAAATAAGGGTATTAAAAATTAAATGAGATAATATGCAAAGTGCCTGGCATAGGAGTTCCCAAAGTTCCCTGCTGGATACTGTAAAGATAAACTCATGAAAAGAGTTACGGTGACTGAGTTGAAAGCAAGCCAAGACATAGTTGATGGACAGAGTTTACATGGAAGGGGGCTTGCCTGGGTGTCCAAGTGGTAGGGAACACGAAAGCAGTGGCTCAGAGGCGGGAGCAAATGTATTGACATGGCATTGTGAGTGGCTGGCCAGCTTTACCAGGTGCTGCACCATGAAGGGTGAGGCAGGCCCTCAGTCCAAGCCTTGAAAATAAGCACCAGCCCATGTGCCCAAGGCAGAAGGGGAACTGGGCAGATCTAATAAAAACCGCCCTCGGAAGGTGGTGAGGAAAGAGTTTTTGAATGAGAACATCGTGTAAGGGGCAGGGGAACACTAGAGAGTTCTTTGTAAGCTCTAGGAGTATCTTGGTGGACCAGGGACTGGAGAGGAACACTTTCCCTGCTGACTCAGATGGGATGAGCCCTATCATATCTGCCTGGAAAGAAAATGAATAAATTATGTTTCTCTTGTAATATGTGACCACCTAAAAAAAAAGAATTAGAAAATCAATTATCTGCTGTAATTAGTATAATGACCTATACAACTAGAGATTATTTACCACCAAAATAAAACTTCCCACTATAAATGTCAACTTGTCTTCCTGAATGTAAAGTCTGGCAGAAACCATTGCCAACAGGTATGGCTGATTTCTTTTATAGGTTCCCTCCTCTCCATCCTTCTTTCTTCCTAGATAGCTAGGGTACTGGTCATGGGCAGGTAATGGGCATGGTAGAGTATATTATGAGATTTTCCCTACTGTGAAGCCCACCCCAGGTGGTCAAGATGTAGGGGACCGTCCTAGGGGACAATAGGCCAGGGAAGCTAGGCCTTGCCAGGCAAATGGTGTACAGGTGTGGGACCTGGAGAGAGAGGGGCTTTGTGCCTGTGAAGGTGATGAGACCATAATGCCCCCCTGCCCTGCCCCGCCATCGTAGAGAGGCCTTATTGGCATAGATCTTTAGAGGCTGCCATACACTTTTACATACTTGCCTCAGTTGATCCTCACTGCAATAAGGCAAGCTTCATTAGCACCCCCTTTATGGATGAGGAAACTGAGGCTCAAGCACACACATGACTGGCCCAGGGGATAAGATAGCCCTGAACCTTTTCCCTACATGATAATGGCCCATCAGTCTAACCTTGCCCTACTATTAAATCAAGAAAGTGTAACTATCCTTGGATTAAGAGAGGAGTACCCCCTGAAAGCCTTCAGGTAACAGTGTGAATGCCCACATTCACTACTCGGGGCCCTGTCAACACGGGGGATGTTCTGTCTGTTCAAAAAAGGGCAGCCGTCCCTGCAAACCCTTTGCTTTGTGTAGCATCCACAGGGGACCAGGGCTGCCTGGGCTGAGCAGAGGACAGATGGTCATTTGGTCTGACTCTTTGTCCAGGTCTCATGACATAAGAGGGAGGGTCCCAGCAGGAATGGGCTATGCTGAATGCCACCCAAAGGACATTTTTACCCTCTGACCTGAAGCTGGTGTCGGGGTCCCGAGCCTCCCTTGTACCCTCCTTTTATCTAGCTTCAGATAATAGGACAATGTGGCAGAAGCTTGTGGGGAACCATGCTATCTGTGCACTGGCCTCATAGTGCCTGTAGAGCCTACCTGGGGGCAGGTGCTTCCTCTGCCAATGTCATTGTTGAGTCAGCAAACAGGAGACTAGTGTTTCTATAATGGGCTTAGGGAAAGGAAGGCCTCATAAGCTACTGTAGCCCAGGGACTAACAGTGTTTTTCATAGGGGACACCAAATGACAATGTCATTTGGGCTGACAGTTCTTCCTTGGGCACCACTGCCCACATTGCAGGATATTTAGTGTTCCTAGACCCTGCTCACTCAATGCCAACAGCACCCACAGGCATTGTTAACAATTAAAAAATGCCCTGACATAGTTCCCAGTGCCGCTTGGAGGCAGTACACCGTCTGACACAGAGATCTGCCACCACACCTATGGACACACCTTCACTCTGTGCCAAGGGTAAAAGGCACCCTCTCTGCCCCCAGGCTCCACAGCCGGCCTGCTGAACTGATGGCCTTGGCCAGGTTGCATCACACCTCTGAGACTCCTATTTCCTCACTACAAAATGAGGAGACCCCTCTGGCTTTACTGTTTTCACAGGCCAGCAGCATGGTGAAGCCTTGCCTCTTTTTCCTCATCAGGCATTAATAGCTTCGCATGAATTTGAGTCACTCTCTCTTTCTTTTCCCAAGGGTGTTGCTGTTTTAAACCTTATCTCTCTCTGTGAAATAAAGAGCTTTGTCCCAGTGAAATAAACTGCAGGTGCTAGGGAGTAGGTGGGAGAACTGTACTGGAAGCCAGAGGGCACTTTCCCAGGGCCCTGAAATCCCTGTTTTTCAGACAACTTTGAGTTCAGTTGATTGTGCTACACTGGATTCCCCCACCCAGCATCTGGGAGGCCCCCGCAGAGATGACCTGTATGTTTGGGGTGGGAGAAGTGGATGCCAGGTGGGAAGCAGAGCTCCTTCACTGAGGGGTCTCAGACCAGCAATCCCCAAACTTGACTGCACATTAGAATCACCTGGGGGACTTTTAAGCCAGCCAAAGACCAGGACACACCTGAAACCTATGACACTACAATATGTGGGGTGAGACCAGGCACTGGTGGGTTTGGAAGGTCTTTGGGTGAGGCCAATGTGCAGACAAGTGTGGGAACCACTGGCCCAGACCCAAAAGCCAAGCCAGCCTCCCAAACTCTGATTCTCTCTGCTCTCCTAGGCCACAAATTAATTTGTGCCCTGGCAGAGAAATCCTTGCTAGAAGCCTCCTCCACCCCATAGGCTGCTCCTGAAGTTATGGTTTTAACAATGGGTTGCTCTGGAACCCAGGCTTATGAAGTCACTCCACAAGGCATGGATGGGGAGTGCCCCCAAACCTGGCTTGGGTGTCAATGAGTTAAAGGGCCAAGAGTACACATGCAAATGTCTGTCACCAGAAAGGATTATCTCCCCTGACATGAGCAAACCACAAGTAAAAAGGCCAAAATATGGAACAAAAAGGGCAAAATCCAAGTGCACCTGATGCATTCTCTTTAACTTGTAATGGACTTCCTTTCCATCCCTCTCTCCCTCACAGACTACTTACAGATGGGTTTGCAACCTCCAAATCCCCTCTATTTGCAGGTTAAGCATGCCTTGCCATCCCTCTCCCTGTCAAGAGCCACCAGGTCAAGAATGGCTCCTGTAATTCTTTGGGGGCTAAAGAAAAGGTACCGCCTGTCTTCAGGCCTCACTGAAGGGCCCTTCTCTGGTTCTCATACTAAGCCTCTGCTCCTGACCCTTCTCACCCTGCTGTCACTCCAATTCAGCTTATCTCAATCAAACTGAAGCGGGCGGGTGGCTTTATGGGTTGGCTAGACTTTAATTTGGAACCAACAAATGGTAAAAAGAAAGTTAATCACCTAATAAGGGTAAGCTGTTTTATTTCTACACTGTGCCTCCTGTATGGAGAGCTCTCTCTCACTTGTCTGTGGTACCTGAATGCCCACCATTATTCTCTTTGGCGTGAAGCCTTCATAGTGCCTGTGAAAACTGCAGCTTTGCTTTCATGCCAGGGAACAGCAAGCCATCGTCCTCCAATACTGACACCAATGGTTTTGGTCTCAGAGACCTGGGTTCAAATCCCAGGTATATAACCTTGGAAAGTTGTTTGACTCTTGAGCCTCTGCTTTTTTGTTGGTTGGGTGGTTTAGTTAACAAAAAGAACCAAGGTTTATTGAACATTTACTACATACCAGGTGCTGGACTAAGTGTTTGAGGGACATCGTCTTATTTAATCTTCACAACAATATAATGAAATAGGTATTGATATTATCCCCATTTTAAAGGTGAGGAAACTGACTCTTGGATTCTTTAATTTCCCCAATCTTCCACAACTGGTGAACAATGGAGCCAGACTAACTTATCCCAGATCTCCTGCCAAAGGTACCTTCCACTGGAAGAGTTTAGCATTTTAGACAAGAAGATGCCCTTTAACATCTTAGGGGTTTTCAATTGATATTAGTTGTTGAAAATCTCATGTCTCAAGAGTACAGAAGAGTGGAGATACGGTTTCAAAATAGTAAATAACATGCCTAAAGCCACACAGATAATAAGGATTTGAGCTCAGACTAGCTTACTATAAAGTCAACAGTCATGATGGCTACACTATTCTGCCCAGAACAGAGCTTATGCATGTACACATGTGTGTATGTGTGTGTGTTCACCTTGCAGTGTCTGATACATATGGATTCAGTGAACTGAATCTGTTACTCATAGAATCCTGTAGGAATTCAGCATAGGAAAAGTCCTGCAATGCTAAGTGTCTTGGGAGAGTGGAGCACTCTTGAACTGCTTCACAGTTTTGCTAAAGGTCCGGGTCCTGGGTTCCCCTCTCTCAAGTGAATTAGAGTTCTGATCATTCTGAACCAAACAGAGTAGGAGAAACCCTCATGAATAGGAGCCATAATCTCCTTCATCCAGGACCTTGCAGTGGAGTGGGAGCTCTAGAATATTCATGTGAAAATCTTCACGTGAGAATGGAGGGAACAGGCAGCTAGATTGGATAGCACAGCATTTGCAGAGACCCAGGCTGTGTGTATATCTGACCACATATGGGCTGTTAGCTTTATAGGCTCACCGCCATGGCCAGCCAGCCCCGCCCCCCCCCCTGCACACATTCCATCACAGGGGGAAATAGGGAGGGCAACTTCATACAACTTTTCCCTGCTCCTGGAAGACAAATCAAAATTAACATCTTACAGAAGGTGGCTTCTCAGCTTCATCGTCTGTACCAAAGAGGGTGTGTATCTCCACGGTGAAGCAAGGTACTAGTCAAAGCTGCATCATTTGTGTCCACAGAGCTTCCTTGCTGCTGGCCTTTTGATATGGGCAAAGCTACATACAGATCTGGTGGGGGGAAAAAATCAGTCTAATACTAATCTAGTCAAACCTGTTCTCCTTTCCAGGGTATCCTCATTTTGACAAATATCTGAACCTGAACTAGGCAAATGGTCTCGTATTCCGCCATTTATTCATTCAGCAAACATGGAATGAGGGTCATCTAGGTTTCATTCCTTGTAGTATGCTTGCTATAGTAATAACTAAACAGCATTTTAATTTATAGAACACTTTTATGAAACACACTCTTTCATTTTATCTTCATGGTAACCTCACGATGACCCACTTTTCAAGTCAGAAAAGTGAGGCTCGGGGAAGATATATACCTTACCTATGTATACATAGCTAATAATCGGCAGGTACTTTCATACATTATCTCATTTGATCTTTAAACTAATCCTGCGAGGTAAATATCATCTCTAGTGTATAGATAGGAAATGAAGCTTAATGATGTCGAGTAACTTACCCAAAACCACACAGCCAACAAGTGGCAGAGCCAAGCTTTTAATTCCATATCTATGTTCTCTTTCTCAAAGAAAGAGATATTGCTCTAACTTTTGGGATCCTAGAGTCCAGGTGGGCAACGAGATGCAAATCCATTAACATTTGTAAAGAAAATGCACCTGCTAATATATAAATAGATTCTTTTCCTGAGTTTCAGAATCCTCTGACTTCACTCTTAAAGCACTGTTCTCCCCGCCTTCTTCCAAGGTTAAAATACTTGTGTCTAATAGAACTGGTCTGCAGCACCAGACTTCACAAACAGGTGTCACCACTGAGCTCCCTGAACATTACTTATCCTTAGTGTTTCAGACATCAGCAAATAAATTTGTTCCTGACAGTTTATGAATTAAGCATCCACTATCATGATTACTTATAATTGAGTTTTCTCTATATCTCAAATGTATCTACAGGTGCTAAAGGGCAGCCAATAAAAAGAACAATAAGATCATTGGTTTGATCAAAGAAGGTTTCTTAATGGAGGGAAGTTTTGCGTTGGGCTTTGAAAGGAACACAAGTATTTTCCATTTTCGCCTTAATTGTCCTAGATGCTATGTCAGTAAACTGTTTAGCAGGAATGAAGAAACTCTTACAACCTGGTAGACTTCTATGTCTGCCTCAAAGCTAAAATTTAGGCTTGGGCTATCACCACCTATGTATACCTGGTACTATCTGAAACATTTCACATGCATTATTTTCCTTAATTCTCACAATCACCTTACAGAATAGTTATTATTGGATTCATTTTGCAGGTAAGGAAACAGACCCAGAGAGGTTTAATGACTTGCCCAAGGTCACACAGTTAATAAGTGATAGAGGTGGAATTGGAACTTATCTGTCTGACTTTAAGTCCATCTTTCTAGCTTTCTGCAGTGACTCTTAATTCCATGCATTTGGTCTTCACTTGTCTCTGTGGATGGGCATTCATCCTACCTGACTGGGCCTATGGTGGGCTTACCGAGGGCAAGGGCATTTCTTCTGTGACATAGGGAAGGAGAGAAAGGCCTAGAGAGGGAGTGTGGCAAAGTGGGAGGAGGGGGCCTAGTCCAAACTGGTGGTGAGCAGACAAGCCTGTCTGAGCAATGGATTGAAAATCTCCCCCTCCAGAGTTAATTTCAGTCACAGTGTCTTTCCTATTAAACAGAGCAGTTGGTTGGCTGTAAGTGTCAGAATGGCCTTATAAAACTGGAATCCAATCTAATCTTGGAGGTGTGTGTGCGTGTTTGTGTGTGTGTGTGCGCACGCGAGCACATGCGTGCGGGAGTGTGTGAGAGAGAGAGAGGAGAGGGGGAAAGGAGAAAGGAGGGAGGAGAGGAGCTGGCAGTGTTTACAGGTACTGGTGAGGTAAAGAGAGCGATTTGTTAGCTCTCCGCTGTTGGTGGCTAATGAAATTCAGAAGCAGTTATGGTTTGTGCAGAGAAGCTGGATCATGAGCTGTTTCCTCACCTACTTTAAGAGCTTTAGCCAAGACTTTTATCTGCTGTTTGGAGAAGCTGGGACACTGTTTTGGGACTGTTTGCATTTGGGACCTCGAAGTCACAAAGCTGTAATTCACCAGGCTGGTCTTTGTTCAGCAATGATTCGTTGTTTCCAATGTATTGAGCTCTGTGCTAAATGTTTTACCATTCTTTAAAACTAATTTTCTCACCAAATTATTATTCCTGCTATATAGACGGGAAACTGAGGGTCAGAGAAGTTGTCCAAGGTCACAAAGCTAATAAATACAAGAGTTAGAATTTGAACTCAAGTTTTTTACGTTATTTCCCCCTACATCATGCCTTTCAGTGCCTGGCAAAAGAATTTGCTGAGAAAAGGGTTAGGGTGACCTGCTGTATGTATGCATGAAAGCATATATGTGTGAAAGCATATAAAGATGTATCTATAAACTATTTCACCACTAATGAAAAACTAAGATAAAATGAGGGAAATTTTGCATTTCCCCAAATGCAACCAAGTTTTTCAAATCTTCATTTATACCCCTTTAAGTATATCAACATGAACATTTTGGAATCAAAATATGTTACCTATAATCCACTTTTAAATTCATTAACTAAAAAGTAACTACAGGTCTGCACAGAAAAAGGCACAGAAAAAGATTAAACATCTTTTCCATTGTCCTCCAAATCTTAATTTTTCTGAACTGTATCTCTACCCCATGGATAAGAGATTCATAGTGAGTGGGGCCCTCCAGCCTGGGCAGGTTTTGCTCATCAGCACTTTTCCAAGGATCTGGGCCCTGACCAAGGGCAGTCCCCACAGGAGACTGGCCTGGGGGCCCAGTAGGTGCAGCCACTGGCCTGCAGCACAACCACCATCACGTGGAGCCCTGGCCCTATGGCGGCATCCAGGCCGTTTCCTAGCGACCAGGTTGGGCAGAGAAGACCTGAGACCAGCTGCCAGGGCTGGAGTAGAGTTGCTGAGCACCGGGCCGACTTGGCAGTCCTTGCGGGAAGCATATGGGACTGAACAGTTGGGCTGGCGTGGGGGCCCAAGCTAGAACCATAAAGGCAAGAAGTGGCACTGGGGAGGGGCCAGAGAGAAAGGCAGAAAAGATGGGTTGGGCCATCTGAGCCATCCCAGGGCAAGGCGCTTTGGGCAGCTTGGTGCTTGGATGGTGCATTATTCAGCAGCCCTATGTGGAGGGTCTCACTCTCCCAGAGACACCTTCCCCAGTGAGTGGGGTGACACCTAAGGCTATCCTAGTGGGGGCTGAAGGATGTGCCTGTGGGCTCGGACTTGGGCTGCCTAAGACAGCCTGGGTAGCAAGAGCTTCTATTTCTCAGTCCTGTGCTCTCCCCTTCGCTGCTCCTCATTTTCCATAGCTCAAATACAAGCATATATTTGCCTGTGAAGACTGAATTTTTTTTTTTTATTTTGAGCAAACCAAACTTAAAGGCACTATAAAGAGATGACATCACATGAACACTTTAGACTAGGGACCAATTTTATTTTAGGGCAAGAATTTGTTTGCTATTCAGATGGATGGGTTTCTGAAGCTGGCATGGAACAGTGGAACAGGTTACAAGAACCAGAGATGAACAGCCTGCAGAAGAGACCTTGTGGGGTGCTGGGGAGAGAAACATGCATGACTCAGAGTCAGGTGATGAAAAATCGAAGAGACACAACATGAAAGAGGGAGTTCACTTACTCTCCAAAGAGTAGAGCAGCAGGTGGGAAGTTCAAGGAGATAAATTTAAGCTCCATTATATGGAAATTTTTTATCACAGTTAAAGCTATCTTAAAATGGAATAGATGACTTTATAAGATAGGGAGCTCCCTATCAGTGGAGGTAACCAGCAAAGACTGAACAACTAGCTGATAGAATGTTGGAGAAGTCACCCAACCACTGAATGAGATTAAGGTCCTTCCAACCCTGCATGAGAAGCTGTGTTGAATAACTAAAAAATGTGATTCCGGTAATAGTGAATTCCATGTTCCTTTGCAATTATCCTTTTGAATAAGAAGTCATCCTGACAAAGATATTGTTGAGATTAAAGAGGGGTAAGGAGAAAGAGAGAGACGGAGGGAGGGAGAGGGAGAGGGAGAAGGAGAGAGAGAGAGGGAGGGAGAAAAGAAGGCAGAGGCTATTATAGACCTAGTTTTTTAAGAGTCTGTGCCAACCGCTCAGGGGCCATTGTCCTGCATGGTCACCTGAGCATGGACAGACAGTGTGTCCTTCAACAAGTGCCAGCAGGCCCTAGCCCTGCCAACCGCTCTTCCCGTCTAGATGGGGTGAATGGAGGGAGGTGCAGGGGTGTACTCAAGTGTGACGTGAGCCATTTTCTTCTAGTATCTCAGAGAAGCCCCGCCATCCTGTAGCCTGAAAATGAAACTGGTTCTAGGTCATAGGACTGCAGGGAGTGAGTGTGTGCCTGTGTGTTGTCCTGTGACGGTGTGTTATAGGTTGTTTTTTTCCTAAATGGCTTAATACACCAATGTTTGTGAGCAGCCTTGGAATCAAAGTGTCTTTGGCGTAATTATTGTTAATTGCTCAGACTATTCTATAAACTCATCCAATTAAGAGAAAGTTATTAACTTTATAAAATATCGCAGGCATCCCACAGTGCCATGTGTAGATGGAATAACAGTTTGAGAGGCAGAGTCAGCGTGAAATATCATGCAAATGGAAAGGCTTATTTACTTCTTTTCAAAAATATGACAACATCCACACTATGGGGGTGGGTTTCCTTTCAATTGGCCAGAAACAGTCAGGCCAGTGACTGAGCCTGAGGACTTTCCAGCCCAGCCCAGCTTCCAGAAAGCTGCTTGGGGTGCCTTTAGTTGGGGCATCCCAAGAGCTCAGGTGTCCCCAGCTCCTTGGGCCTGCGATAGCAGACTCCTGAATGGCAGCTCCACCACTTACCAGCTGTGTGGCCTTCAGTGCCTGCTTAACCTCTCTGGGCCTCCGTTTCCTTCTCTGTGAAGTGGAACTACTGTTGTTGTGAGGACTCAATAAATTAGTACACAGAAAACCTTTGGGACTAACATGTAGTAGTGAACAAATTTCAGTGAATAATATCTTTATTATTGCTAGACTTTTCACTGTAACTCTGAAAGGGTCGGCATTTCCCTTAAAGTCTCCTCTTATCTGTTGCACCTCAGGAAGTGTATTATTATTAGTAGTATTAGTATTTCAAAACCAATCATGGTTGGGCTGTAGTGTTTTAAATAAACATTTTAATAAAGTATAACATACAAGTGTCAAAGGACATAGATTATAGATGTGTGGCCTGATGATTTTTCATGAATAAATTTTTTGAATTATCATCATTTGACTCAAGAACTAGAACATCACCAGCACCCCAGAACCCCCTCGTGTACCGCTTCCAGTCATTAACTTCCCCCTCCCCGAGAAAAGCACAAAATCGAATTATGCAAAGTGTACTCTTTTGAGGATCAGGCTTCTTCTGCTCAACCTTATGTTTGTGAGATATAGTCATGTGAGATTCATTCATTAAAGACTGGAACAAACTCAAAGATCCATCAGCAATAGAGTAGATAAATGGTACAATATTTATACAATGAAATACTGTACAGCGATGGAAAGCAACAAACTACGTACATAGGAATCCCATTGAGGACCTGAGGACTATTTGTCAGGACTGCGTCTGACCAGAGATTACTGAAATTCTTAGACTGCCCACTGTGGCCACCCTCCTGAGCCCCTGTGTCAGCCCAAGCAGCAGGATCCATTTTCCAGCTCTGTCTGGACAGTGGGCCTGAGGACTTTCCAGACTTGCTGAGAGTGCCACGCCATGCCCAAATCCAATAAACAATGGGTAGTGAATTTAGGTGGAAACCTTTGGAGGTAGTGAGCACCCCGTTACTAGAGGCATGTAAGTAGACACTAGACATCTGCTTGCAAAGTAGACTCAACATTCAATAGCCAGTGGGACTGATGATGACCCCAAGCTCCCATCCTTCTTTGTGATGCTGTTAATTACAGCAGCAGTCCCCATCCTTTGTGGCACCAAGGACCGGTGCTCCTATGAGAATCGAAGTAATGCCTGATGATCTGAAGTGGAGCTGAGGCGGTGACACTAGCACTGGGGAGCAGCTGCAAACACAGATGAAGCTTCGCTCCCTCACCTCCTGCTGTGTGGCCCCGTTCCTAACAGGCCACAGACCAATATCGGTCCATGGCTCAGGAATTGGGGACCCCTGAAATATAGGATTGCCATATTTGACACCCTGAACAGGCTGCAGCCACAAAGCCTAGCAGTTGGACAATCTCAAGGCTACCTGGATTAGGTAAAAGTGGTGATTGTGAGCTGGCTCCTGATCCTACCTCTGTCTAAGTGAATAAAAGCTTTCCAGTAACAAGCTGCATTTCCCTGCTATGCTGGGACTCTCCACACTGCTCCCACCCTTGGCCATGAAAGTAACATTCGGTACATGAACACTCATTGATGATCCAAGTGTTGTTAATGAGGATGCTTTAACCTACAGCTACTTGTCCACCCGGCCCAATCAGGTGTGAGAAGTTGCATTTGTAATGATTTCCTTCCCAGGAGAGGGATGTTGCCATTTCACCTCCCAAAGCACCTGCTTGGGCCTTAAAGAGACCCACTACCCAGACATATTTCATTCTCTACAATCCAGCCTGCCATATTGCTTCAACAAGAATGGAAACCATCTAGGAACAGCCACACCTGAAGGGTGAGAGACCTGCCCCCACCTCTCCCTAAAACTGGTCTTGATGACTAACAGGTTCAAGTCATTAGAGTTCCCTTCACCTGCTCCTCTGTATACATCAGTTTCCATGAAACTTTCCCCAACTTCAAAAAAAGCAAACTCATTCTGGTTCAGAGTTCATCCAGTGAGGGTTGCAAGTAGGATTAGCTAGCTTCCCAAGCAGGCCCAGCATCCCAGACTTCAGGGTGTGATGAGGGTTCGGGAGTGCAAGGAAAGGAAACAGGCCAACAGCTCTTCCCCAGGATGAAGGACACAGGGCAGTGTTTTCTTTCCATTTCAACAGCATCACCTTCATTTTCTCATCATTGTGGCAGCCCATGATGAGGGTCTACTGCCCCCATCCCAGAGAGGGAAACAGAGCCACCAGGGACCTAAGTCACCCTCCCTGGATCAATAGATCTTTAGTTCCATGTGAACTAGAGACAACCTGAGATGCAGTATTACCCTGTGGATTCTTTACCAATTTTCTTCTGAGCACAGTTCTCTGTGCTCTCTGTTAGTGGCATCAGAGCCACCATCTCATCCCTCCCTTCCACCTCCAGCGAGCTTCTAGCCTGACTCTGGCCAGCCAGGCTTCCTGCAGAGGGAGGCAGTGCCTGCAAGGCTGTGAAGGGACAGGTCCTAGGTCTTGCACGGTCACCATGGGTTCGTCACCTAAGATTCCCCTACCCCTACTCCAAGAAATAAACCGCCATTACAGGTTAACTTCCTTGGATGTCAAGGTCCCTCCCATGGTTTCTATTGGAACCAGGGAGATCAGGTCACAAGAGAGCCAGGGCACCTTGAGGACCCAGGCTTCTGTCCCACCTCCATTGCTCATTAACCTGTGTGACCTTGAGTGAGTCACTCAACCGCTTTGAGCCTGGGCTTCTTAAGTCCCGCAGGAATAATGATCCCTGTCCGGCCTACCTCAGGAGAGAGTTTTAAGAACCAACAACAGGGTATTCAAGGAGGAGGAGAAGTAGGAAACAAGAACCGACTGAGACAACAGAAACCTTTTTCATGAGGTAACATGGCTGCACATTAGACTCGGTGGGGAGCTTTTAAAACTCCAACACCCAACACACCCCAGACCAATTCACTCAGAATCCAGGCTTGCAGGCGATTGCATTGAGCCGTGAGTTGAGAAGCAGTGGTGTTAAGTGTTCTCCCCACCAGAGAGGTATTGGCAGAAAAGTAAGCAGCCACACAGCCCTGTTCAAAGAGCTTACAATCCCCAGCAAAGTCAGCTCAGACGAAGAACCATCCATGTGAGTGCAGAACTGCAAACTGAGAGCATGCTCTGAACTGAGGAAATGCAGATATGGATATGTAGATCTGCAGGCAGTGTAGGGGGCTTTTCCTCCCTATGACTCTTTTCCTCTCCCCATTCCAGGGAAGCATGCAAGAAGCGTCATCATAAATATCCAGAGTTACTCCTCCTTCACCCAGACAGCCCCTAAGATTCCCCAAACCCTCACCCCACCCCACAGCCAGATCAGAGTGTAGCCAACAAACCTCAGTGCCCCGCCCCCAGACTTCTCTCATTTGGGGAAGGGGAAGTAGGGGTGGCTAGGGTCTACTTGCAGCCCAAACCTCCGCACTGGGCAGGGTCTGCTCCCATCATTCCCTGGTACCCTCTCCTAGTTCTGGCAGGAGGCAGCTGGGAAGAGCAGCCTTTGTCCCAGACCCCCTGGGGCGGGTTATATTTGGATGTTAAAAGTAATGACACATCTCCACTCAGTCCTCCCTCCTTCCTGCTTAACTCGGTGAAGTCTCCTGGCACGGAGGGGGCTGGCTTATATTTAGGTCTGGCATTCCCGGGTAGGCATCCCGTTCTGAAATGGAAATTCTTTTAATAGCTAGCCAGCCCTGAGCATTTAATGAGCTGGTGTTTGACTTTTTGATTTCTTGTTCTTGGTGGAGGACTGTGAGCAGCCTCAGCTAATTAGAGGTACTCCCATCACAAAACAGCCCATTTTTTGAGCATGGGGATGAGGAGAGAAGACCCTACTATTTGTCAATGCCACTTTCACCTTTACCTTTCAAGCTTCTTCCTTACCTAAAAACTCTGCTTTGTTGTTGAATTTCACCTCTTCCAGGAAGTCTTCCCAGATTTATTTACCTATCTCTTTACTATTACTTGCAAAAGTGTGCCTGAATTTTTTTCTAGGTTGCCTTCTCTAAGCATCACCAACAGCATCAGTTGCATTGCAAGAATGCCTCCTGTTTGGAGTCAAAGAATGCTAAGGCTGGAATGACCATCTCAGGTCAAGGATCCCTTCAGGAATCTGAGTTTAAGGGGTATGGGAAAAACACACAGACCCTCCACCTAGGAAAAAAATGCATATATGCACAAAATTTGAAGACAGTTTCAGGGGTACAGAAGCCCTCAGAAGCCCATCCATGGACCTTAGGGTATCTAGTCTAACTTTCTTGATTCAGAGTAGCTATGGCCAAATCAGAAATGGAAAATGACTTGCCCCAGATCACACAGCTAGTTAGTGACAGAACTAAGACTTAAACCCTGGCCTGCTTTCCCCCTCACCCCATCTAGGCTTCTTCTATCAGCACTGCCCTTCACTGCCTCTTTATAGGCTCCTCACCAGGCCCCAGGCCCACTGGGCCCACAGTGAGGGGCTCTGCAACCAAAGGATGCTCACCTCTTGATGGGAGACCAATGACTTCTCTACAAAGGGAGAGGCTGGCTTAGTCTTGGGCACGGCAGATGCAGGTGAAGGTGCCAGGGTGTGGAAGGAGGAAGGTGGGGCAGTGGGGAACAGGGAGGGCTGCATGATGTGGTCCTGGAAATGGACAGTGGCAGGAATGCCACTGATCCCCTTGCTCCTGAACATTCCAGTGTAACTAGTATCGATCTCTTTATTACCTCCTGGAAGGGCAGCTTCATTTGTCAAACAAAACTATCTTTGTATCTGCAGCACAGGAATTGATCCACAGCAGGGCTAGGTATTTTAGGGGTGGGGGCAGGGAGGCAGGAAAAGGAAGCAGGCTGGAGAAGAGATTGATATAGCATGATGCTGATGTGGAAAGTGAAAATAGAAACCTTCTAGACTGATGGGAAACATCTGCCTTGTCTGATGATATTGCCTGAGTTCTGAGATGGGAATAATGCAGTTTGAAAGTTGGCAAGCCATGGGGTTTGGCACGCCTGTGCTGGGGAGAAGGGGGAGGAGGGAAGAGGTTCTCTCAGCCTTGCCTGGGAGCTCTGTCTAGAATGCCTCTCCAAAAGTCCAGAAGCCAATGTGGGCCATTTTTTGCTTGAGCATCATTTGGTTCAATTCTATCCAGTTTATTGAACACCTACTGTGTACAGAGTGCTGAGTGCTGTGCTTGGGGCTGAAGAGCATTCGAAAATGAACAAGGTTGGCTCTCCAAAACTTCAGTTCCAGTGGAGGGACAGGAAAATCTATAGACAACTCCAAAATTCAGCCAAGGAAAAGGCCTTCTGGAGATAGTGTTGTGGAGCTCCGGGCGAGGGTAAACTCCACTGAGAAACCTGGCAAGTGTCTTAGAAAAGATGCAATATGTCTTAAAGAATGAATAAGACTCCACCAGGCAAAAGGAGGAGAGGGCACTGCAGAGAAGGAAATGACTTAAACAAAGGCTTAGAGAGTGAAGAGGAGTTTCTACTGTAGTTCAGAGATTTGACGACTGCTGGATATGAAGGGAGGAGAGAAAGGAGTTAAAGAGAACCACAGGATTTCTCGCCAAAGCACTAGAAGGGTACTGATCTTTCACCAAGAAAATGAGCACAGAACAAGAAGTGTAAAGGAAGGAAATGATGAGTTAGTTTGATTTTTGTTCAGTCATTCAATAAATATGCAGAGTGCCTTCTGTGAGCCAGATACTGCATCCTCGTGTCAGAAAATTACCTGGTGATCAGAAACAGACATGGTGCTGGCCCTCACAGAGCTTAGAGTGCAAAGAGATAGACATTTATCAAATAATCCAAAACCTCTACAAAGAGGTTCTGTGACAAGAATGGGGAAGGGCATCATACTCCAAGAGTTCTGCCAAGTGGCTGAACCCTAGCCCTGGTGTTTGGAGGCTATGTTCCTAAAGAAGGGGTGCATGGCTGAGATCTGATAGGTAAGGTGGGGAGAAGGCAGAAAGGAACACTCCAGGCAAGGGAATAGCATCTTCCAGCACTGTAGACAGCAAGGAAGGAGAAAGGAGAGAATGGTCGTCCCAGGAAGGCTGAGAAGAGGCAGGCTGGAGCCAGACAAAGAGGGCTTAGCTGGCCTTGTTGGGAGTTTTGTCTTTTTCCTATTGTGCTGGCCACAATGTGGGCAGAAGCGTTCTCCAGTGCTGCTGTGCTGCTGGGGACAGGAGCTGGGTGCAAGGCAAGAGAGCTGGTATAATTTGGCAAGAAATAGAAACATTGGGAATAATCTTCATGCCCTTTGACTCCCATTCTACTTCTAGGAATTCACCTACAGAGATATAAGTATCTATTAGCACATGTGCAAAGACACCTATGTACAAGTATTTTTTTCTTTTCAGTGTTACTTATAATAGTAGAAACCTAGAAGCAACTTCAATGCTTAGGAATAGAGAACCGGTTAAATAAATGGATATAGATGCATGTAATTGAATGCTGAGCAACTATTACAGAGAATGGGGCAGCTTTGGAATAACCTCCAAGATGTTTTACATAGAAAAAGATCAGCAGAAAAGAAGGGGCAACATTTTCAGTAGACTCTTATGGGAGGTCTGTGCTGAAAGGCCTAACTCCTCCACTACCCTTTCACCCCAAATCTGTCCTCACCATCTGGCACAGGAGCCTTGGCTCCTACTAACTGATGCATTGTCACTATATTTGGGGTGAATAGGATGAGAAGTCATCCCTAGAAACTAACTAGAGACAGGTGTTGACAAGGTCTCTGTTGACACAGCAACCCCTTAGTCAAAGGATACGATAACAAAATCCAACATCCACCCAATGGCTAGGGGACTAGGAGGTGTGACTGTAATGTGTTGCTGGGAGGGGATAGTTTGGGAAGAATGTATGACCAGAAAATATAGTTGTAGCAATAAATGGGGGCAGGGAAAACTGGTCTCTGGAATTCCCTGTTCACTCTGCGGGCAAGGAGCAGAGCGGTCAAGAGTGTCTTGTTGGCATGAAAAATGTGCACAAACAATCCATTGGAACCAGCCACAGTTTCTCTCCCCAAGCCCTTGGCTGGAAAAGCTTGAAAGCGCAGAAGTAAACAGTGTTGTCCCCTCCTTGAGTGGGCAGATTGCTCTGTTTGGCGTGTTTGTTGTGGCTTTTTCCTCTTTGCGGGGAGGTGAGGATGGGATGAGTGATACCCAAGGTATCCTCATGAGTTCTTGTCCAGCATCAGTGCAGGTTCTGAGGAGCAGAGGAAAATCAGGTGAGTGTCATAACCTTCTCTGTTTGACCTGTTATGACCATGAAGAGTGCAAAGCCAGTCTTCCAGACTGTTAAACTTTATACCCCCCACTTCATTTCATCCAAAAAATACTCTATATAAAGTTAAAAGGCAAACTGCAAACCAACAAAAAAAATATTTGAAACAAATATAGCAATGGGTAAAAATAAAAATCCTTAAAATATAGTACTCTTCTAGATCGCTGATAAAATACTAACATCCACACAGAGAAATGGGCAAAGAACATGACAGAATTTGCAAAAAATAAAAATAAAAATAGTTGAAAAGAATAGTTTAAAAAAATCAACCTTACTAGAACCAAAATGCAAATTAGAGCAAACTGTCATTTTTAAAATATGTAATGATCAGTGTTGGCAAAGGTGAGGACACTTCAGCCAACTGCTTATGATGCTGAAAATTGATAGAATATTTACAGTGATATGTGTCAACACTATGGCAATATCTGTCAGAGACTTAAAAATATTCTATTATTTTCTGTAGACCTAATAACGTCATTTCTAGCAATTTATCCTAAGAAAAGAATCAGAAATATGAAAAAATATTTATAATAGTGAAAAATCAGAAATGATCTAAAGATTAACAGGGAATTGTTTGAATGCATTATGGCACATGCTCAGTGGACTGTCACGTGGGCATCATACATGCTGGTTTATGAAGACTGTCCAAAGACATACAAATGTTCTCAGTTGAAGTAAGCAGGAAATATAACATATGTACGATATGATCTCAACTATACAGAAATGTATGTGAGTTTGTGTGTGTGTGTTGTGTATGTGTGTGTTTATATATACAGATATAAAAGTAAAAAATGATATTAAGGAAATACACCAAAATGTTAATAAAGTTGGATTGTGGGTTTCACTTCTTTTTTTATATATTTTTCAATGTGTTTCAATCTCTTGTAATAAGTATACTTTATTTTTATGGTCAGAAAAAATTGTTCAATAAAAGTTACATCTATTTGCAAGGCTGTGTTAACCATGCCAGATCATTAGGCACTGATGTCATCTCTCCATTGTGGAACTGCTATATTCCACAATTGTGTTGCTGCTAAACTTTCCATTTGTTCCTGCATATCTCCCACTTAGATTTCCCCCTGAGGTCTCATTGTCCTGAATGAAGAGGCTTGGTCTGATGAACACATTTAAAGATAACCGGACATCAAAATCACAATCCAAATTTCCCTCCTTAGGCTGCACGATGGGCTAGCTTTTGCAAGATGAAAAGTCACAGAGATAAATAAGATCCTTAAAATCTCCTGTACACGCAGAGAAAGGGGAGTCTGTCATATTAATTATCCATAGAATCAGGGCAGGGTCGGGGTGAGTGGGGTGGATGGAATCTGTATCAAATTTAAAATGACTTTTTTTCTTAATGAGTATATTATATGTCAGAGAAAAGAGACTGTTCCAGAGAGTTTTATAGGTGTCTTGAATATCTGAAGGGGCATCATCTGGAAAATAGATCACATTTACCTAAAGGTACAACTGCAATTAGTGGGTGAAGTGGGTTTATTCATAAAGGGTGTTTTGGACCAGGCAGTGTGTACAGTGGAGTCCCCCCACTACAGGCAGGGTGCGAATGAAGGCTGAGCAACCTTGTCCAGGAGGCCACAGAAGCCATAGAAGAAAGAAAGGTATTCCTAGCCCCTGGTTTTCTCTCTGCTCTTCAGAATTTACTCACAGGGAAATCTCAGAAGGAAAGGAGAGAACCCTCAAAGTGGGAACCCCAGCCCCCAGCAAACCTGAGAGCTCAGTGGGCAATCATCACAGCAACACTGTGAGCACTTCAAGAATAACTTCCCATGCCCCCAGCAGAAGAGTTCAGCTTTGCCCTCCCCATGACACAGGACAGAAAACTGAGACTAGAGAAAGGAAACGATAGTAATAACTTGCGATGTTCTAAGCACTTATCAGGCCCTGGGCTAGGTGTGTGCACACATAATCTCTGACTCTCACAGCAGCCCACAGGGAGGTTGGGGTTGATCCCAGTTGACAGATAAGGCTCAAGGAGATTGCGTGATTGCCTTCCCCTCTGATGGCACAACTGGAAAGAACCCAAACCAGGGTTCAAATCCATGTCTACCTGGCTCCAATACCTTACAGTGTTCCCTGGAGTAGGAGGTGCCCACTCAGACAGCTTGAACTAAAAGCCAGAACCCCCTGCCCCAACCCTCTCATCTCACCCATCACTCCAAACATTACTTGTCCAACCACCCCCTCCTTAAACACCTTCCTCCTCCCATTGCAGGCTACCCTAACCTAAGAGAGAATCTAGTCCAACAGATATAGGCTCAGCATGCCCAGGACTAAAAGAAGCCAGGTGGCAGAGTAAATGACAGTTGGTCAAAGGCCTCCCCTTAAGTGGTTTCCCATTCTACCTGGTCTTCGCATTCTGGGCTGTGCTGGGTTTCATGTGACTATGCAGAATGAAAGGGATCTGTGCTTGCTGTAGAGGGAAGGAAGTTCTCCGAGCCAGTGATGGACGATTGTTGCAAGGATGTGAGAGGCCTGAGCTGAGTTCCGGGATATGAGGGCATGGTGAGCCCCATATTTTCCAGCCTAATTAGTGGCCCTGGGAAATGTTTGTCAGGCCAGCCTGGCTGTGGGGTGGGGGGAAGGAGTACAGGTAAGGACAAAGGTCATGCAGATCTAAAACCTGGGAGGACAAGGGTGGCAGAGCAGAAGGAAAAGGATGCTTTTCACCTGTTGTGGGCTCCATCAATAAGAGCCCCTCCCATCATGTCCCCCCACAAGCCTACAGCCAACAGATAGCCTGTGCCACAGACCAGGCAATGGCAGGCCCCAGAACACCTGCCTCTCATCTCCATGGTGGGGAGGCCTGGATTCCAAACAGGCCTTGCTGCCAAGGGGCATGGGCAGAAGGCCTGGCATGGAAGAGATCTATTTCCATCTCCGGCTCCTCTATCCTGAGCTACTGGGACAATCAAGCTTCTTGGCTTCCCACCTCATCTTCCACAGGAGCCCTCGGAGAGAAGCTAGAACTAGAAGGAAGAGGGAGTGGAAAGCAGGATTCAATGAGGAAAAAGATGTCTGTAAATGGGCTTGGCCCACCCCGTTTGAGCATGAATAAATAAACAACTGCAATAATGAGCCAGCGCCTTGCCACACAGCTTCACCAGCCAAGAGAGAATCGCTTCAAAAGAACGAGCCTGGTGTGGGTTCATTATTCATGAGCAGTGCCCTCCAAGGTGGGGGCCTCTATTGTTTGTTGCAATGTAACGCAGGCCTTGGTGGAGAGGGAGGGAAGGGATGTGGGGAGGGAGGTGTGGATCTCAGCAGCAGTCAAACACAGTAGGAGGCCAAGTTCACAGCAATCATCTCAGATACAGTTTGTCCTCCTCTTACAGTGACAATAGTCTGGGTGCTTCAGCTATGTTGGGCCACTTAGCGTACACAGCACCTCTCCACCCCCTGGTATGTAAAATAGATTTATGCTACCAAATGTTCAGTGTTTTCCATTCTGCCTCATCTTTGCATTCTGGGCTGTGCTGGGTTTCACGTGACTGTGCAGAATGAGAGCACTCTGCGCCTCATTGTCATAGACCCAACATGCACCACAGGTCCAGACATCATGCAAGTGCGGCTAAGTCTCCTTAAAAAAGAATGAGATGCTCACATTACCTGCAAGGAGCTTGTGCTCTAGTAATTATAAGGCATAGAAGGCAGTCTGCTTAGAGAGAAGCCTGAGCTTTGAGTCAGACAGGCTTAGGTGGGAATACCAGTTCTACCAGTTCCCAGCCCTGTGGCCCTGGCCCAGGTACCTGCCCATCTGAGCTTCCTTGTCAATTAAATGAGGATAATAGTGCCTTCCTTGAAGTGTTATTTTAAGGATTATAAATAAGGTATTTGGCACAATTCCTGGCACCTGGTAGATGCTCAGTAAATTAGAGCTGCTGGTGGTAGGAGTAGCATTTGACTTCCTAACAAATATCTTGATCTTCTGGATCATTCAGTAAATGGCCTAAGTTTTTCTGTTTCTATCCAAGGTTTTACATTCTGAGAATTACCCTTAAAGTAACTCTCCTTACCCCAAATGATTCCACTATTGCACCTTGCTGGGAGAGAGGAGTTTGTCTTCCATGTTCAAATTTAAAAATCTTCCTTTAGAATGAATTCTTCTGCATTATCTTTATGACATTAGCCTTATGCTTTAGAAACTAATATAATTAAATAGTAAACTTTTATTTACTGAGTGCTTACTATGTGTCAGGCAATATACTAAGTGCCTTATATCCATTCTCGTTTAATCTTCACAGCAAGCTTTGACATGGGTCGTTCTCTATCACCATTTTATAGATTAAGAAACTGAGGCTTAGAGTGGTTAACTTCCCTTAGTCGCACAGCAAGTAACAGAGCGAAGATTAAAAAATGCCTGACCCCAGAGATCTTAGCCACTGTGCTATTGACATATGGATTTCCTTCAGCTTGGAAGCCATGTGCAGTGGCATTTGATTCAAGATAGAGGCAAAATTAGGGCAAGTTTAGCAGCAGTTCTAGGGTGAAGGTTGCAGCCCATTGGGAAATTCTAGGATAGGAGCTGGATTATTCTGACTCCCCTCTATAGCTGGGTTGGTAGACTGTCAGCTTCTCACACGGAACCTTGCTGTGCTCTCTGAGTGATAGCTGTGTGTGAAGTCTCGCCTTCCCTTCTAGACTTCCCACTCAAGAGTAGGAACTGGCAACCAATCGACAACTAGTACTCATTGAGCACCAGCCATGTTCTTAGGCTGAGCACCTGTCCAGAAGAGAGGGGCCCTGCCTTTAAGGAATCTACAGGCAAGGGGAGAACAGAGATGCACACACGTGGCCAGACAACCAGCCGCACAGGCTACCCGTACCCAAGACTCAACATAGAGTGGAGAGAACACTCTTGCCTGCCACCAAATTGACCATCTCGTATATGGAGGTACAAAGGAAGTGCTCATACCTACCTGAAAAGTTGAAATTCCTATTTGGGGAGGTCACCAAAAGGCAGCACCTGTGGGCATGCACAGCTGAAGCTGCTGATTTTGAAGTAGGAACAGAGGCATTAAATGTGGTTATCCTGTTGATAAATCCCTGCCTTTAAAAGGGAAGTGAGCTCGGGCTTTGCAGCTGTGTGGCCTCATCACAGCAGCAGGGATGCAGTGAGACAAAAAGGTAACCCTTCCAGCTCCCATTCAGGACTGAACACATAGCATCGCTGTCCCAGGAGACTCAGTGTAGATCACACTCCACTGGGTTGGCTTGGACCCCAGTGTGCCCAGGTCTCTCTATCCCAGGAACCAATGAATCAGAACTAGCCCTGGGAAGAAATATGAGGAGAGCCAAGCTTCCCAGCCCAGATTTTTCTCTCCACATTTTCCCTCCTGCTGGTGAAATCTGCTCCCACCCATTCTGGGGTGTAATATTCTCATGTCTCTCTTCCTTTATAATCAGTGCTTATTCTTAGAAAAGGCTGGAGAAACTTATTCTTACTAAAGAGTAAATAACACATTTTATAATGTTGCCTCTTTCAGGGGTATTTGCATTTAAACCAGGATCAAAGGTTTAACCGAAAGGAATAAAGCATGAATAGTGGAATCTCATGTCATAGGCGATACTGAATAGCATTTTAGATGGTATAATACTTCTGGATCTATCATAATGGTACCACCAACTGTTAAGTGCAAACTAGTCCTGATCTTGGGAGTCTCAGCTGGGCTCTCTTAGTCTCAGAAGATAAAAGTAGGTCTCCTTGCTCCTACCTCCTCCCCATCTCCCACCAGCTCTGGGCATAAGGGCTTTGAAACTTGGTTTCATAATAGACTGTGAGGGGTTTATGATCCAGGGTTGGGGAATTTATGTGAGATTTTGTGCCTTTGGGTCTTTTTGTCTCTCTCTGTTTCTGAGACCAGAAATGCTGGGCCAGCACAACTAGGCATCATAGCATTTGGATCTTAACTGTGGTTTATTTAGAGCTGGAGTGGGGGAGGGACAGAGGGAAAAAGTAGTGGGTGCAGGGAACAGCTGGAGTGCCTTTGAGGGAGCAGCTGCTACAGAGCCTCTCTGGTGGCTTTTAATACTTTTCAAGGGATAATCTCTTACAATAAATTGCAGCTGAGGAGGTGGGAACTACCCTCTGATGATCCATGTCCTTCCTGCCATCCTCCTGCAATGTCCTTCAGAGACCCCCTCCAGGGCCCAAGCACAGTTTTAGGTCCATGGGGTCCTATTGCTGTCCTTACTCTATCTCCTCCTCCAGCTCTGGCCTCCTGTAGAGGCCATCCAGGGCAAGAGAAAAGGTTCTGGGCCCTTCATCAATCACCTCCCTGCCTGGCAGCACCCAGGGAAAAGAAGCTGCCATCTCCACAGCCGTGTGGCACAGTCACCATCAATGCCAGGAGATAATGACAGGTTGAGTGTTCTCTGCCTGGTGAGGAGTTGCATGCAAATGACTTGGCTCTGAATGGGTTTAATTGTCACTGCCTGATGTGGTGGCTCAGACCACCCCTCCTCCCTCCTCTGGTGGGGAGAAAAGAGAGCAGAGAGCACAGGGGATCCTGTGGCATAGGGAGGGGTGGACTCAGAATGACCAGTGGGTCCCAGAGCTGGAGGGAGAGGAAGCTGGCATTTCCCCTCTGTGGGGCCCAGCCTGCTAGTGCACAGCTGTGAGCAGAGCATGGGGATTCACTTTCCGACATGATCCAGAGTGAGATGTGATTCTACAACTGTAAATCCCTTTACTCATCGCAGCTCAGCCCTAGAGGCTGTCACGTGCCTGCAAGATGTTCCAGCTTGGCCAGCCAGGCCCTGAAAGAGAAAGGAGGGGCTGCAAAAAACAAGGCAATAAATGCCCTCCCTCTGTGCTACATGAAGCCCTACCCCAGCCTGCCCTCTAGGAACCCCAGCCGAGCACTAGCAGAGCTGGGCACAGAGACTAGGCAAGGAAATGGGAGGGTAGTCAGTAGTAGAGATGCCAACTCTTATTGAATGATTTCTTCATTTCAGGCATTTCCCTAAACCAATGCTTATTCTTAGAATAAATTCATCCACTTCTCACCATCTCTTTATAATTCAGACTTTATTAGTATTACCCACCATGTTTGCAGATAAGAAAAATGAGGCATAAAGAAGTTAAGTAATTTGCTCCATTTCACACACTTTGGCAGAGCCAGGATACAAATGCAGAACCTGGCCTTGCACTTTGCACTCTGCCATTCCCCTCCATGTAGTAGCGCACCACTTACCCTGTACTCTCCTACAGTCATTCATCTGTCCTAGAAGCTAAACTTGGATTTAGAGTCTGTCCCTGGGCATACATTGCTGTTGGTTTGATATTTGTGTATCTGTGTGTGTTGTGTGTTTATCTTCTGACGAAACCAGAGCCAGGGTCCTGTAGCCCTTATTGGGTTAAATCCAGGAGTAAAGCCCATTTTGATGAAGAAAGCACAAGGTGGTGATAGATATCTTGTGTTGAGGGGAGAAGGCTGTGGAAGAGCTCATACCATGCTCACATGGTATGAAGAGGGGCTTGGGGATGCTGGTGAGCAGAAGGCTCTGTACCCTTCATGGGGGCTTTATCCAGAGAATCACCTTTTTCACACATTTTATACCTACCTAGGGGTTTCATGTGGGGTTTTCTTTGGAGAAAGGCATCCATACTCCAACAAAAATTATCTAACACTAGAAGATTTCTAAGGGCCCATTCTATAGTTTTATGAGGCTAGGTAATAAGGAGCTACTGAAAACTTATGGGGGAAACCATTTGGAAATCCCCTCTCACTCACTAGTATCCCACGGGTAAGACAGAGTATGGACCAGAACTAAACTTGACCATCCAGTGGTCAAAGCCTGGACAATGAAGGGGTGATAGGTGCACATTCCCAGGAGCAGCCAAAATGTAGGGCTAGATCCAAAGTCAGCAACTCAGTCATCCTAGGAAATAGAGCAAGAAGAGGGGGAATTCTGTGAAGTAGTAGGAAAAGATTTCTGATTTTATAGTAACCACCCAGAAATCTACCCCAAGCTGCAACAAAATGGCTCATGTTAATTGGTCAGAAATTCTCTAATCACTGAAAGGAAACTGGTACTGAGATCCGACTAAGCTCTGGTGATATTACTGTAATTCTGCCCTGTTAGTGTTATTGAATGCTGTTTTCCAAATGTCTACATCCCTAATGTATTTATCCTTTCAAATCTTTGGGCACCAAAGTTAAAACAAACAAGCAAACAACAAAAAAAACCACCACCAGAAACCCTATTCCAAAATGAGATAGTAACAAGGCTTCCTTAGATCCCTCAGAACTCTTAATCAGTTTAAACCAAAGGAATTCATCCCTGATTTTAAAAAAAATGAGAAATGGGATTTTTGGGGTCCTGTTGTCAACAGTATCCCCAGGATGCTGTAAAGGACGTTGGCACTGCTCGCCCTTGCCACACAAACTGCCTCCCTTCTCATTGCCACTTCTTCATCCCTTTACCCCACCCTCATCCCAACCCTGAAATTACATAGCAAGGGCAAACAAAGTTTGGAGTTTATGTTTGGGAATAGCGATGAGATTGGTTTGTTTTTAGGCCTGAATGTAGAGATAAAATATCAACTTCTGCATCAAGTCAAGAAACTCTCAAGGCGGGGGGAAAGCGTAATGGAGTTCAGACCTATTTCATCCTAGTTTCCAGTGCTGCATTTTGGACAGCCGGCACCCCTAAATCACCCTGGACACCATGATATAGCAGGTTGTATCTGGGATTGATATACTAGGAAACCTCAGTTCTACTCCTTTCTTTGCTGATCAACCTTGGGCAAGCCTCTGAACTAATTCCTACTCTAGCTAAATGGGGTAATAAGTTCTACTCAAAGGATATGGAAACATTAAGGTTCTATGAAAACTTTTTTTTACTATAAAATGCATTACACCAAAAGGTTATCAGAACCTTGGAACAGCTCAGGAAATGACCAAAATAGATCTGTTAGTCTGGCTTTTCAGATTTCTTAAGTTTAAACAGTGGGAGAGTGGAGAGAATTATTCAAAGTGTTATAGTCTGCTTTTGTTCATAAGTAGTGACCATCCACCCTGTTGGAGGAAAATGTTAAACAATCAAACAACAATAAACATTTAATTATTCACTATATATTTTTAATATCCCCCTAGAGGGCCCAGCCTAATTTTATAAATAGGACTAGACACAACATGTTTTTATGCTCAGTATGCTTGGTCAATGTGTCTTCGGATGAATTTTTTTCTCTCTTTTTTAAATCATGACAATATTGCCACAGATGCAAAAGAGAAAGTGAGTTTATGGATGATGATTCTGGAATTGACAATTTTCTTTTCAAGTTAGAGAAGGAGTATTTAAGCTGCAAAAAGAGGTCAGGAGAAGATAGCACCCAAGTGAAAAATCGAAAGTAATCCATAGCAGCTCCTTCTCTCAGGCTTATAAAAGCCCTAGACTTGAACTCGGCTTGGGTCTGTGCTCTCGCCCCTGCTCCCACAGACCTTCCTCTCAGTCCCCTTCTTGTAGAGGTCCTTCTGGCGAGTAAGATGACGGAGGCCCTTCTGGCGCTGTCCCAGGTCCTGAAATGCCCACGGGGTTTCAGTCTTAGTGATTAAAGTGTCTCTGGAGCTCTCCCCTCTAGTCAGCTGTTGTGTGGAAACTAATTTCCATATAATAACATTTTGTTATTTGTAATAAATCATACCCGCAGTAAGGTGAATGGGTTATGTCATTATTTGCAAACCTACAGAATGTAATTATAATATTCTGAAAACCTCCATGCAGAACAGTGCAGTTCCAGCCGCAGCACCATCCAATAATAATAAAAATTTATACTCTGCTTTATGTGACCGCTCATCACAGTAACCATTATATGCCAAGGGAAAAGAAAGCCCACAGCAGTGACAAATTCACAGACATGGAAACCTTATAAATGCCAAACCGGTTGATCCAAAAGCTAGCAACTAGGTTCCTCCTCTTTTTACCTATGAACATTTATAGTAACCGACCAGCTGTCCAGATTTGCCTCTGCATTCAAAACAATGATCTCTTTTTTGAGTTTCCTTTTTATGCATTAAATAGACATGCATCAGCCTTCACCGATACTGGTTCATAAGGATTAACTTTTTGAATGGTATACCTATGTTGCTCCCTTTCTCTTCTTTCTCTGTGTCCCTGTCTCTCGCCTCCCATGTCTCATTATTTTTCTAGAATGCTTGGCTCCATTGCGTTCTGTGAGCATAGTGAAGCAGGTTCCACTGACACTAACTGAGACTTATTCTGGTTATTCATCTTGAATCTATTTCCAAAATTTTCTCTCTTGTTGAATTTCACCCAAGCATAGAAATAATATTAGTGCAATTAGAAGTGGTCCCTCTGATGCCACTAACTCTCCTCCCCAACCTGCTAATTCTCGATGCCTTTGGCATGCCCTGCTGAGATTTTTTTTTTCTCAGAGGAACGGCAAATTCTGACTGATCAGAAGATACTCTGCACATCCAGAGAGCTTGTGTTTCCTGGTAGGAATCCCATTAAAAGCAGAGCTTGTAGTTTCAAAAGATCTGGACTGAAGTGTAGATTTCTTCACCATCCAGTGCCTTGGGGTCTTTTATAACTCTGGGGAAACATTTCCTACTTCAGCCACAATGGTCTTACTTTTATTGCATGTGTGCTGGTGGTAGCTCTCTACAATAATTTTGCTTAGTTAGGGCTGTGAAATTTGCCTTCAGACCCCAAATTGAATTCAATCCACTACTTTTAGCAGGAGCAATGGGCTTTTGTGTATATCCCTTCCCAAGTATATCTGAAGTTACTGATGCTGAGTGTGACCATTTATCACAAAAAAATACAGAACAAAAAAAATTTATTAATAAGTTTCCTGCTCCCACATGATTGCATCTGGAGCTTAAGACATGATATTTTATCCCATAGACACTTTTATCTGCATATTCCCACACTTGCCTCCTTCACCTTGGAAGCTTTGTTGAGGAAAAGTGGTCTTATGTAGGTTGTAATAGAATTAGAGATTAAAAGGTAGCTTTCATTACCATATGAGGTTGGCAAAAATCCATCTCTAGGTGGCCCACAGGAGGGTGGAGATGGGGATAGGGACTAGCACTGATGAGCAATTCTTTACTGTGAGGTAAGGTAGAGAAATGCATCACCAGAGAGAAGGGGTCATCCTCTGTCTCAAGAGATTTTTGTAGAAACAAGCAGGGCCAGCCCTAGAAATTTCAGATTCTGGGATTCCTAGGAGATTGCAGGCTCTCCTCAGAAGGGACTATAATATAGTTTTTTAAGTGGTGCTTTTGAATATGATTTAATGATACAGAATAAAAGCTCTTGCTGTAATATAAAGAGGGGGAGCATCATATAAAACTGCATGTGCAGCCTGATCTTGGCCCACCCTCTTTTCTTCCAAGAAAATTTGAAAGGAAATGCACCAAAATGTTAACTTTCTACCTCTTGTTGATGGAATTATATATTTTTCAGTTTTCATTTCTGCTATCCTAAATTCTCCAAACTTCTTACAATGAATATGTATTATATTTTAATCAGAAAGTAGATATTTTTAAAAGCCCTTCAGAAACAGCGGCTCCACTGACTTCCTTGATCCCTATTCTAATGACTCTCTCACAACCCTCCCCCATCCCAACTATGAAGAAAGCCTTTCTCATTAAAGCTCCCCATAGCCTTCCCTCACCCTCATATCTCTTCAGAGTAGTGTCTCAAGGAAATATCAAAGGGTGTGTGTGTGTGTCTGATTGTGTATGTGAAAGAGAAAGACAAAGTAATCATTATATCAGGAAGGAGGAAACCCACCATAGAAATGCAAAACAGAACAATTGAAGAGAAGGGCAAGGGTGAACTACAAAGGAGCTCCATCTTGACAAAGGTAACAATGAGGAATTAAAATCCCACCATAGAAACTGTCAGAGGGCAGGGATGACAGGAGAACTGAGTAATAGGAAGGGTTAATGAGTGGGGAGGGCATGACCTTCACCCTTCCATGGCTTCCTTTCTTTCTCCAACCACAGAGGACTAATAGACCTCATGGGAGAGGATGCCACAAACCAGAAAGGGGCCTGGGGAGTACAGCCCGGAAGAGAGGACCACATAACTGATTCAGAGGAGGAGCTGGAGCTGCTGCAGGAAATTATATGAAGGGGACAACCTACTGGGAACACCTAGAGCATAGGTGTCAAGCCAGAGCACAGCCCCTTGTTTTGCAGAAGCTGTGTCCAAAGGGAAGACATGACTTTCTGGAATCTTAGGACAAGACACCCAAGCGGGTGTGCATGCCTTGCGGTGTTTGAACATGGCAGGGGACATACTTGGTTGCCACAAGTGCCCATGGGGTGCTACTCGCATTTAGTTCATGGAGACTAGGGATACTAAATGCCCTTTGTCTGCCCCAAATGCCAATATTGTCCCTCATTGAGAAATAGCAGGAAATTTACTCTATGGTTGAAATAGAGCAGCAAACAGGAGTTCAATATCTGTGCGTGTCTTTTGGAGTGCCTTAGAGTTTCCCTTTAGTGCCCTTTGCTCCCTTTTCTTTCCTTTAACCAAGCTGAGAAAGACCATATTTCACTTCCTTAGATAACTGTGCCAGGCAAGACATGGCTCCCTTTTAAAAAGGGTACTTAGAAATGCAGCTGGTTCAACTTAGGGGTTTGAGGAAAATGAGAACCCCACATTCTATGATGGGCAAAAATAGGAGGCTCCCCACTAACAAATGAGGCTGTAGTATTCCTCAGCCAGCTTGGTGGCAATCTGCTTGTCTTCTCTTTTTTCTAGCCTGATGCTCCCAACTGCAGGTAGCATGGGAACGGCTTTCATTGTCACATGTCAGACTCTTGAGGGGCCTAACAGCAGTCCTGAGGTGCCACCTGAGTGACCTGGACCACAGTCCCCAGTGAGACACACAAAGAGGCAGCTTCGTTGTCACCTGGGAGAATCTGCCTTTTTCTGTCTCCTCAGTACTGAGGCGGGGGTTGCTGACCACCAAGCATTTCTCTGCATAGAGCAATATCACAAGACACTGCCGAGGGTGGGACAGGCAAACGCTTGGACTTTGGACCCCTCATCAGTAGATTGAAAATCTGGCCATTCCCCTCAGTGTCCCCTTTCTCCAGGGAGAGGGACAAGGATACCCTCTTGTTAAGTGCCTCATAATTGCCAGGTACTATGCTGAACACCTTGGATGCCTTATTTCATCTAATCGTCGCAGTCTCCCTCAGAGGTGGGTGTTATTAGCCCATTTGTCAGGGAGAATACTGGCCTGGAGGAAGTGGCTACACATGGTAACAGGGTCTGTGTTCACACCCAGAGCTGCCTGGTGTCAAAGCCCTTCTAGCCCTGGAGGGGCAGCAATTCAGTTTGGTGGCTAGGAGCTTGGGCTCTAGAACCAGACTGGGTTCAAAGCCTGCTTCTACCATTTATTAGCTGTGTGACCTTGAGGCATGGAATCAACCTCTCTATGCCTCAGTTTTTCCATCTGAAAAATGAGGCTAATAATGATACCTACCTTATAGGGTTACTGAATGGACTATATTATTGAATACTATAAAGCACTTTAGAACACTGCCTACCATGGAATGTGCGTTCCCCAACTATTAGCTATTAATACATTAGTGTACTTAGACCATTCAGTCTTAGATAGTGAGAGGCTTTCCAAGTTCAACGTCAGGGGTAGAGAGGTCTTTATAGCCCTATGCCAGACCCTATGGGAGATCTCAAAGAAGAAAAAGACACAGACCCAGCCTTCAGGGTCTTCTGAGGAAATGGAAGACACTGTGCATGCATGTGCATGCACGCGTGTGTGTGTGTGTGCGTGCGCACACACCTATAAACACACACACACACACACACACACACACACACACAAACTCAGAACGCTTCCCGTACTGAGTGAGGACAGCATGAACTCTGCATGTGAGTTCTGAGAGCTGCATTGCAATGTCTCCATCCAAGCCGTGAGGTATTTCTAGCTGAGACAACTTCCAGAGAAGAAGGTGCACTGTGAGTTATGGAGCAGAGGTACGACAGGTTAGGGCCTCACAGAGAGAGTAAAGAGGCAAAACCAGTAGCTCAGAGCTGTAGAGAACCTGGTCTGTGAAACTGGAGTCCTGATAGCTGGTGTTCAAGGGCCCTTGCCCTTTCTGATAAGCACAGCTTCAACCCTAGCCTGAGGATCCTTCACCTGTCTCTCCAATGGAGATGACAAGCTCAGGTCAGGGGCCTGTGTCCCAACCCAGCTCAAGGCATTCATGCCAAGGCCTGTGGCTTAACCCCCAGGCTTTAGCCTTTTCTGCCAGGTCCTTTTGGGTTACCCTCTTTACCCAGCCCTGCCTCCCCTTATCCAGACCTGCAAGAAATCCACTTGGAGCCAAAGACAAAGACCTAACAGACTGTAGTCTCTGATGAGGAGCCTTCGATTTGGAGGTAGACCCCTGGATGCACCAGGAGGCAGAGTCCTAGAGAAAGAAGGAATTCCTGGGAGCCACCACACTGGGAAATGCTCCTCCCTCTTTCCAGAATGTGCAGTGAACAGGGCTCTTGAGGCTTCTATGACACAAGCATCATAGAAGGAGAGAAGTTAGATGCCGCACCTGAGCCTGCTAAAAGCCCGTCAGAGAGCAGAGGTAAATTATGAAGAGGACGCTAAAACAATGCAGGCAGAGCAAGGGAGGCAGCGGGAGTGCAGCCCAGACACATAAATATCAAAAACAGAAGCGTGGGTTCCTACCCCTCCAAGTCTCAAGACATATACTATTACAGACCGTAGCTTGCATGGTGCATACATATTCCTGCAGCTCTGATACAATACAGTAAATGCATTGTGACAGTAGCTGAGTGGATTCTATGTGCTGAACAGATGTCTTCTAGCAGACGAGGTTTCTGTGACTGTATCACATTGTGCTTTCATCAATTATACATCACTCCTCATTACAGAGGCAGGCGCTCATGACGGCATGCAGCAGCTAAGTGAGAAACCCAGCCAGATTAAGAAGCAGAAGGCAAACTTTGGGAGAGCCAGGATGCCTATTGGGTGATGAGGGTGCTTGAATCACCTCCTCTCCCCAAAAACCCCACATCATCCTCCTCACCCTCCTACCTCCTTATGTGTCTTATTATCCCCTTTCCTATACTAATTGCGCTAGGGTCATTTTTTTGCCATTTTAAAAATAATTATTGTAAAATATTTCAAATTATGTAAAATAATGAACCTCGTATACCCATCACCCTATAACTTAGATTCAACGACTATCAAAATTTGTTCACACTGGCTTCCTGTCTCCCCTCTACTCTGTGCTGAAGTGTTTTAAAGGAAATTCCAGGTCCCTCCTAATTTCACCTCTACATAACTCAGTATGAGTCTTTCAAAGAAACAGGGCAATTTCTTATAAAACCAAATGATCATTATCACTGCCGATAAAATTAGCAATACTTCTTTGTCCTCATCCAGCACTCAGTCTGCATTTGAGGGTCTTGGTGATTTAGATCTCCTCCTAGCCATTGCTCTGGGACATCCATCCAACCACCCACTGAGCTATCCTATTAGAGCTTGAGCAGCAGTTATTTCTGCAGGGCTCTTAAATCCCGCATCTCCAGATCCCAATCAGAACTCAGGGAATAGTCTATTCTCAGCCTCATGCTCCTTCTCGAGGCTAGACAGGATCATAGGTCTGCAGAGGACACACTGCAGACCCCTGGCAGGACCTATATGGGAGGAATAGGTAGCCCGGTCATGTAATGGGTGTGGGGCAGTCAGTAATGTCAAGAACAACTTAGATGTGTCAGGTTGGTGCTTTAAGGTGTAAGTCAGTTCTTCCCAAAATGTAGTGTGTATGCCCTGATGATGTAGCAGACAATTCTAGGTGATGCATACACAAGCTTGAAAAAAAATGTGTATTTATTCTAATCTTCACTTAAAGAAAAAAAAAAAATTAGAACCAGCACATCACACCCATGGTTTCATGAATATCACTACTGTCAATGAGGCCAGCCAAAAAAGCTTGGTGATTTAAAATTGATTTTGAGTACTATATTAAATAATTAATAATGCAGAAGTATTTGAATAAGACAAAAAAAAACTTCTAGTGGGACTGAAACCCTTGAAATTTGGGAGTCTTGGTGTGGTGGAAGGGGTAGATTCGAAGCAAGGTAATTTGAATTTCAGTCCAAGCTCTGTTAATTAACAGCAGGTAATCATGACCAAATCACTCCACCTCTCAGGGCTTCACTCTTTCACATGTACAATGAAGCTATGCCTGTCTGCCTCGTTGATGTCAAGCTCAATGTATTTTTAAACAGGGAAGCCATCTACAGAGGCAAGCTTTACGATAAGCTGGGAACTCCCCAGATTCAAAGCTTTCTGTACCTCATATCACTTGCCCACTCCCAGGGGTTCTATGTAACTCAAAACCTGGATCCAGCCACCCTGATCAGCTCTAAGTGCTGCGGGTCATTAAACCTGGCCATTATAAGCATCGATTATCATTATCAACATTATTATATTTACCTACGATCCCTGGTGCATACAAAAACGCAGAGGGCTCTTGTGCATCTTTCGCTTTACAAGAATGATCTGCCGTGTCTAAAAACCATTTCTAGAATTAATTTGCCTACTGCAAACAATTTATATTAATGAAAACACTTTGAGTGGGGAGGGGAGTATTCTGCCTGCAGAATGTGTTTGCTTTGTTCGCCTAGGATAAAAAGAGTTTGAGTGCGTGTTTGTTTTGAATAAATGAATAGCTGGGTGACAGGAGGAAGGGCTGCCCAGTGCATCTGATCCAACTTGGTCTAGAAGTCCTCTCCAAGGCAGATTGTGGTGTTGGAAGGAGGCAGGCTCTGGTCGCTTGCATTTTAATACACAGTGTTGCCTGTCATCTGCTTCTCTATATTTACAGGCCCCATCTTGGGCTTGTATTTGATTGTGATGGAGGAAGAGGTCACTACCCCCTACCCAGTCTCACCCAAGGCTTAGACTACACCAAAGTGGGGGCTTCTGAGCCCCCACCCCAACTCTCCCTGCAAGAACCTCCAAAAACCATGCCTTGCTTTTTGCAGCAGCTGCTCTCCCCACTCCCCACCCCACCACTTGTGCTTATTTTATTTATTTGGGTCGATGAAGCTCATTTTCCTCTCTACAGATGGCAGCAGGGTCCCCGATCCTGCACTGATGTTCCCTGCTTATCAGAGAGAGAGGGAGAGGGAGAGAAGGAGGAGGAGGAAGAAAGCGGGTAAGGAGGGATCCAGAGAGTAGGGGTGGCCAGGAGGATGGGGATAGGAACTCCAAGCCAACCTCGCCTGCCTGCTTCCATCCTGGGTGTTGGTATCCATGTTTGGAACTCAGCCTGCCCCACCCGCCCCACTGGGTTCTTCTGTTTGGATACAAGCATCTCAAATGTTTAGTGCTTGACAGTCCCTTGATGATAATATACTTCGGAGCTCTCTCCAGCAGCCCGGCCGAGGCTGTGGGGTGTGAAGGCTCCAGCTCTGCCTCGCTGGCATCCAGGGCGCATGTGTGTTTCCATAATAACCTACAAAATGCTTCATGCCCCTCAATGCACCCGCTCAGGGGCCTCAGGCGGAGGAGGGCTTTGTCAACACAATGGCTTTGTTTGGGAGCTGCAGCCCGTATTATGCCAGATTAATTTGCCCCTGCAGTTTGCAAGGCTACCTAAAGCTAGATGGGAAATCGGAAGGGACTGGAATAGGTCCTCCAGTTACCAGGGTGGCACTTGGTCCTCAGTGAGCAGACCCTTCTGTCCCAGAGAAAAAGAAAAGGCTGCAGCACCTGCACATCACACTCTCTGAGAAGGGTGACTGACAGCAGAGAGACAGTCCCAGGGGACAGTTAAAAACACTAATGCTAGTGGCAGACTACCCGGGTCCTCTCCCGGCTCTGCCACCTACCAGCTATGTGACTTTACTGCCTCAAATTTCCCAACCCTGAAATGGGGGTGACAATGGAACCTAGTCCAGAGGATTGTCATAGAATTAAATGAATTCATATCACCAGCATGCTTGGAACGGAGCCTGCCACATTGAAGTGCCATGTCATTGTTTGTGAAATAAATACAAAGTACTTATTCCCCCAGGAATCATTGTCCTTGGGGTATGGAATGATAGTGTCACCCGGTCCCAGGATGTCAGACCTAGAGATCCTAATCCTGTGTAAAGAAGGGCAGTAATTCCTTTAAGACCGTAGGGCTCTTGAGGGCACAGGAAGATTCAGTTCTCTCCACTCTCCTGATCCCAGAAGAGTGTCCTCTGGAAGGAGCCCTATCAGTATGGGCTTGCTCTGCATCTGACTCTCCATCAGGGTGGGGGTGACGGAAAAAGAGGAGGTGTGAAGAGAGAACGCTCTAATCCTGAAAACCAAGGAAGACTTTTAATTTTTAAAGTTACATTTTCCCTCCCTTCCGTTTTCCATCCCCGAAGAATAACCACTCAGAGTTGCTCCCTGTTCTGTTAGTATATCATCTGAGTTGGCTCTGTAAGGCATGGGGGGCTCCAGGCTGCAGAGAGACATAGAGGACATTGGCCTGACTCAGTTCTGATGCCAGCTCCTCCATATTGGGTCCTTGGAGGAGGCTCCCTGGAGGAGGCAGGGGTGAAGGTGGGGGAAGACATCATCAGCACTTTCAGCCTGGACCAGGATGACAGCTTGCACTGGTGTTCCCCCAGACCTGCAGTGGGGCTAGGGAATGGAGCAGGTGGCTGGAGGAGAGCATAATGGGGTGGTTGGAAGGAGTGCAGAGGAGGGAAGTTTTGGGAGCTCGTCTTCTGGAGCCCTGGCTCTGCCACCCCTTAACTAGTTGACCTTGGGCATGTTACTAACCTTCTCTCACCCTCAGTTTCTTCAGCTACTTAACAGAGATAATAATATCCACGTCTTGGGGTTTTTGAGAGAATTAAATGATATAATGCTTGTGACATCCTTAGTCATTGCCTGGCATGTTAGCCATTTCAGTTTTCAAGAGGACGACAGGTCTTGACCTAAGAGGGCATCCCCAGGATGGGATAGCAGCAATAAGAGTGACCCCTGGCAAAAGGTGAGAGATTCCTTCCTATGGCCACCACAACATGTGGCCACCTACCTGCAGAACTTGTCCAGAATAGAACCAATAGAAGACAGGATCAGGTGGGGCTGTAGGAGGCTGTGGGGTGGCATCCCCACCTTGTGATCATTACTATACTCTTAAAAGATCAGCTTGAGCTTGGCACTGGGAAAACTTTATCCCTAAAAGCTAAGGTGCCAGACATAGCAAATCACTGAAACACTGGGAGTTGTCGACTTAGGCAGGGGAAATCATTCCTCCTGCAGGAATCTGCCTCAAGCGGTGTTTCCCAGAACATAAGAAATCACTGAAGGAAGGACTAGGTCGCAAAGTCTCCTCCCTGCTCTTAGAAACCCGCCAGGGAAACAGGCGTTAATTTCTCTGACCTGCCTTTTGCTCCCCCAGCTCCTTGGCTCTGGATTCGCTATAGTTCTCCTGCCTTCTGCTCCCTTCTGCCTTCAATCTAGATCTGATCCTGCCCCTGGGATCTAGTAGAAGGGAAATGAGCAACCTGAGCTGAGAACAGAAAGAGCTGGGTCAAAGGCTCAGCTCTGTAGCCTTGGTCAGGTTGCTTCCCCTCTCTGGACCTATGTTCCTCCACTCTGAAATTAGCTGGGAAGGAGGTGACTAACTTCTATTGCTAAGATCCCTTTCAGCTCAAACCTCCTATTATTCAAAGTTTAGCTTTAGCTGTTTGACAGATCCCCTGCCAGGTTCTCCAAACCCTAGGAAGAAATGCCGTGCAGAAGGCAGAATTCCACAGTGGTCCCACACGGCAACCGACAACCTTTAAAGGAGTCAGTACCTCTGAGATTTTGCTCTTCCTACCTGAGATAGACTCTGCCAGGAAAACATCTTTGTCATTTTTGGCGCTGCAGCCACTATTAAAATGAAGTGTTCTCAGACTCTTGTCATGTGACCTCAGATAAGGTCCTTCGCCTGCTTCTCAGTGCTGTCTGAAAGTCAGAAGGAAAAGTGGAGACACGTGTACCACACTGCCAACGGCTGCGAGGGAGGGGGCTGAAGACGAGCTGTGACCAAGGGATGATCTGTGTTTCGTCACTTTGGCACGGCATTTGGAATGGGGCTTGACTGGGCCTGAAAATGGGGAAAGACAAGGAAGAAGTGAGAGAACTGTGGGATGCTACATGGCAGGAGATAAATTCCAGCCCTGCTCAGCCTTTTTGCCAAGGCACATGGTTTATAATCACTGTTTTAAGCTCTTGAGCACTTGCTATGGGAGAGCTCCTCCCCACAGCATTTAAGTGCTTTCGTCAGAGAAATGGGAACTGGAGAGAGTGGGGTTAAATCCAGCACTGATGTGGACTCCCTGATCTCCCCCAAAGGTCCCAGATTGGACTTTCATGTCTCATGGCAAGCTTGGGTCTACCCTTAGGACCAGCAAAATGTTTATTTGGAGCATGGCAATAAAATGTCTGGGAAGAGAAAACTGGTAAAAGGTGTCCTTTTCAGAACTGACTTGGGAGGAGAAGGAGCAAGAGGCCCTGTTAACTCAAGGTGAGCCTACCAGAAACAATACCACACTTCTTGGGGTCAAAGGGCAGGCTGCCATAAACCTAGGTAGGAAGTTAAGGAGGCAAATTGGTCCCTCTGCTGACATGTTGCAAAGGGGCAGGGGTCCTACCCAACCCAGGTGGCTACCTTGTGGGTTTACAATGGAAGGTTCTGAAGGATTGGCTGTTTCCTGCGCCTTGGAGGTGAGGACCCCAGGCTCCTCAACCATTCTCCCACAGAGCATAGTCCATGCCATAATGTCCACAGGTGGAAGAAAGAGGTAAGATGGGACTCGGGCAGCAAGCATCTGTGAGATGTAGAGAACAGAGCCCTGGGCCCAAAGTCAAGAGACTTGCATTCTAGTCTGAGCTCTGCCACCCACTGTGTGATCCTGAGGATGTCACTTTTCCTTCCCAGTTTTCTGGGTCTGTGAAAGGAAGAGGTTGATCCTGTTGGTTCTCAGGTCCCTCTTCTAGAGTTCATCCAAGGGCATTCAGGCCTTTATCTGTAAGTATTTAATGACAGCCTTCCCTGCTCCAGGACATTCAGAGGAATCAGGGACCATTCTGTCCTCAAGGTGCTGAGCAGAGTGCTGAGGGGTGCTGGGGCAGCATGGGGGAAGGTCAGTGAAGACTCGTGGTATAAACACAAATGCTCTGAGAGTATGGAAAGGTGTGATTCATGCTGACAGGAAACTGGCCATGAAGGTTTCACAGAGGAAATGACATTTCAGCTGAGCCTCCAGGAATGAGTGGGGTCCCCTGCCCTGGCAACTCACACTCCCTGAGCTCTCTGACAAAGGCACCAGTTCTGCCACTTCATACAAGTTACAGCTCAGTGAAGATCAACAGGAGGTGCTGTTGAAGTCAACTCTGTGACCCCCCAGGCCTGGTGACACCCCTTAAATGCCAGTGATGTTCTTATTTATATACACGTACAGCTGTATTTATGGAAGCTATGAAACTGCTTGTTTAAAACAGCAGAAGACTATCCCCAAAACATCTCCATCTGATTTGAAATGGACTTTTGGGGGTAACAAATATGAAAATTCCTAATTCCATTCTGTCAAGCATTAAAATGAGATGAGTCAGTCACATTAAAGCACTGAATGACTATGAGGAGAGGAAGCCGTGAATAATCCTGAGAGAGAATATTGGCAAGGATAATCTGGACAGAAATCATTGAAATGAGACTGTGACAAATAGTCAGGCCATCCATTACTACTAACTAGTAATATTTCTCTGGCTCTAAGTCATAATAACAAGGACCAATATTTACTGAAGTCTTACCATGTGCCAGGCACTGCTCCCTTGACCTCTCAACAACTCTAAGATGTGGATACTGCTGTCATACCATCTTGTAGATGAGGAGACTAAGCACCTCGCCCTGGTCTCAAGCTCTTTGCCACTGTGTTGCACTTGGATATGTCACATCATCTCTGTTCAAAACTATTCAAAACCAACTTTAGCAGCTGCACACTGGGAATGATGCACATGTCTGATTTTTCCTGACTCAGAACACAGAGCAAATAGTGGAACTGTCAGAAGCCGTCCGTGCCCTGAGAACTTTGCTCTAAGGACTCTGAGTGGTCCAGAGAAAAGGTGTCTAGTCTTGCATTGAGCAAGTCTCATTAACTCTGTCAAGCACCCATAGGCACTTTCTGGGGCTCAGCAAACCTGGTCTCATGCGATTCCTTGATAAAGGCCTGATTGCAGCCAAATGCCTTGCTTTCCAGCTGAGATTTGGAATTGGTTATTCTTCCTAAACATCCCCATCTCAGGTAGGACCTGACTCCTGAGAGCTGGTAGGATTATTCCAGTGGGGGTAGTGATGAATCAGACCAAGTGCCCCAGCATCTGACTTTCAGAAGCGAAAATAGAGCTAGAACAAAGACATAATTCCTGCCCCTGGGGGTTAGAGCCCAAGTTAGAGACAAGGGAGATGAGGCCCTCATGAGTCAGTCATCCGAATGCAAGAGGACAGAAGTGGAAAAAATTTAAATGTGTTTCTATTTTCCTAGTTCCCTGAGGATCCCTTAATGTTGCATAGGGAGGTAGAGGAGCAGGGAGTGGGGAGTAAGAAAGTCCCCATGATGCAAGCTTGGCCCTTGACCAGGAAAAGATGGCCCCCTGCAAGGTATCAGGAGGCTCCCCCAACCCCACAATGTCAGAGTTTTTTTCCTTTGGCTGAAAGCATTGTGCCCGTTAAAATGCAAATTCCTGGAGAAGAGAGGTGGTTTAGACCATCTTAGTCTTCATACCACTTCATAATCGTGGGAAATGCAGAGTTGGAAAAGACCTCTGAGATCTCTGGGCTCAACCCCCTTCCACTTAGTGGATGGCGATGTGGAAAGGGCACACTGCAATTCAGGTCACGAGTGCGGTGGGGTGGAGGGGTCTGGGCCCATGACATCAGATGTTCCCCAAAGGGCTCACAGGCCAGTGGGGTGAAGGTAGACACATACATGGAAAGGGGTGACTTGAGATACAAGAGTGTAATGGCACTTGTGACAGGGGTTGAAGGGAGAGAGCAGCACGGGCTGGAATAATCAGGGAAGTCACCTAGAGGAGGTGTGTCTGCAGCTTGCACTTTGGGATACTATCACCCCTTTGGTAAAGGGGAGCCTAGGCATCTTGACCAGAGGGTTGCTCAATGGGGAGCAGTGTTTATGAGGATTTGCCGAGCAATCGTAAGGGGCAAGACCAGCAGCAAGAACACTCAGATGTGAGGATGTGAGGGGTCCGGTGATGGAAGAGGCACTGTAAATTGACTGGAAGGAGGATCCCAAGACTACCCAGGCCCTCCAAAGCAATGTGCAGAGAGGAAAGGCCATGATTTTATGAATTAGAAAACCACCTGATCCCTGCGTGACCCTTAGTAACTCACTTTATCTCTCTGGGCCTCAGTGATCCCATCTGTTAAAAGGGAACAACAGTGCTGACCATATCACTGACTCCTGTGCAGAGTTGTGAAAATGAAATGAGATATGATATGAGAGCACTTGTTAGCCCACTTTGCCCCTTGGAAATAAATATTGAAAAGTTACATATTTCTCCCACCCAGGTTCCCTCACCTTCAACCTTATTTACTTCAAAGCACGAATAGAAAATAGTTCTTTTTAACGCACTGAGTTAAACTGACCAGGCTGTTGGCAGCCAGAAGTCACCAATCAGGGCTTTCCAAGGCCACCCCTACCCACCTGTCCTGGGCTGAGAGGATTACTATCTCAGCACAGATACAACCCAGTGGCCAGGGCAGCAAGCTCAGCCAGTCCTGGAGATGGAGGGTTCTGGTATCGAGGCCACTCTACAGTCTTGTATTCTCCGGTCTCTGCTTTTTGCTTGGCAGGCCTGGGGATCCTTCTCGATCTCCACCCAACCATGAGCAACTCTCTCTCCCTTCCTCCCCACATGCTTGCCCAGGCATCCTTAGGCATTACCATTTAATTTATTTATATTTATGAAAACTCCAACTAGGTCAATGCACTTTCACGATCATCTTAGTTATTGTTGATACAGTGGGAGAAGATGAGGGTCACGTGGGCTGTAGGAACCGGCTCATCTCCCTCTCCACCAGCGAGGTCATCGGGGACCTAGTGCAAGGAAAATGCCTTTGTTGGTGCACTAATTGCTGAGTCTGTATCAACGCTGACTTCTACAGCCCCAGTCAGCACTTCTCTGAAGAAATAGAGAATGGTTTTGTGGTTTCAAACCACATTGCACCCCCAAATCCCACTGGACTTGTAAATGGATACAGAGCCCCAAATCAACAAAGCAGCAGCTGAAATGAAACTAGACACTGAGTCCAGAAACCAGGCTGTGTTTCTCACAATAAGTGGAGCTTTACCTTTCTCTTCTGCAAGTCCCGCATGTCCTTCTTGTCCCTTGAACTCCTCCCTATCTTCTCAAAATGCACTTGCTCTTATTTGATTGAGACCCACATTCACTGGTCATAGGGGTTTCTGCCTTCATGAGATCTGTGTGTGTTTTTTATAGGAGCTGAACCCTAGGGGTCAGGAATAGGTCTCTAAGTCACATAGTAAAAGAAGTAAATTTTAAGGAGATAGAAATGAGCTTAAGGGACAAGAAGGGCCTCTGGGAAAGAGTCCAATCAATGCAAACTATTAATCAAACTTACTGCATTGGTTGCTAGAAAGGCCGTGACCTGATATGTCTGTGGAGTACCACAGTGATTAAATCCATGGGCTTTGAGATCAGAAATTCTGAGTTTAAATCCTTGCTCCATGGTTTTTTTAGTGTGACTTTAATTAAGGTAACTAGCCTATGCCTCAATTGCCTCATCTATAAAATGGGGATAATAATAGTACCTAAATCAGAATGATCTTGAAGATGAAAAAGAATTAATGGATGGATTTTACATGCATTAATCTCAATGCATTGTGTTCAAATGTGTTGTACTAGGTGAAAGAAGCCAGTCTCGAAAGGCTTCCTGCTGTATAATTTCATTTATATGACATTCCAGAAAGGGCAAAACTGTAAGGATAGAAAACAGATCAGTGGTTTCCAGGAGCTGAAGTTGGTAAGAGGAGTTGACAACTAAGAGAATGAAGGAATTTTGCAGGTAATGGAACCGTTCCGTACCTTGATCATGGTGCAATACTACATGTGTATGTCAAGACTTTTAGAACTGTGCAGTGAAAGTGCGTATTTTACTGAATGCAAATTGTACCTCAGTAAATCTGACCTCTCCAAGAAAGAAAGAATACATTCATGTAAAATCCTTAATGCCTGATGTTTGCTTGAGAACTACACTGTCATGGTGAGCAGGCAACATATGGTAACTCATATCATTACTCTCTAGTGGGGAGTCCCTTCCTGCCTTAAAGTGCAAGGGCACAGCACATTTTTCAAAGGGGCAAAAGGGATGAGTTGGCTGCAATTCTCCTCAAAGGAGTCCGCTTTGGCTCAATGACCTGAGGTGGGCCTTTCCAGCCTATGACATTCTTTGAAGATATTCCACCTCTTTGGCTCACCAAGTAATTTTGCATAAGAATGACTGAGTTTTTTGTTCTGGTTTGAGCACGTTGGCAGGCTGGCAGACCTGGGGCCTCAGCCTCAGAGCTTAATAGCCACTTTCTCAAATCCCCTCATTGTTCTGTAATCTGTGTAATTTTAGGACCCTGTTCGACACCTTCTCCATGCTCGTGGTTCCCATTAATAATCATGATCAGCACTTACCTTGGAGCTTTTCATTTTCAAAGCCTATTAATTAACACTAATTAATCCACACAGCAGTGCTGGAAGGAAGGGGCGCTATCATTATCCCCGTTGCAAAAAAAAAAAAAAAAAAAAAAACAGAGATGAGAGAGGCTTCAGGTGACTTGCCTGTGGCTGCAAAGTGTAGGGAGAGAGGAGCAAATCCTAGTCAGAGAACCCTGGTACCACAGATCACAGCTCGAGGCTACAACTATCAATGATAATTAAAATGGCCAACATTTATTGAGCAAATACTATGCACAAGTCACCACACAAAGAACTTTCCATGCATTTTCCTATGAGCACTGACAGCTATGATTCATTCTTTTTTTTTTTTTTATGAAGAAAGAATAGAGACACAGAGATGAAGTAACCACCCAAGGTCACACAGCCAATGCACAGTCCAGAGTTAGCCTGGCACAGACTTCACTTTACCACCTCTACCAGATTGCTTGTATCAAGTTCCTTGAGACGGCCCCCAGGTTCCTGAAGGAATGAAAGGGCTTTGGAGGCAGCCAGCCCAAAAAGTAGAGAACAGAGCTAAGCCACACAACCAACTAAGACATAGCCAAAGACATAATGACAACCTGAGCACATTTCGTCCCTATTCTTCACCTCTATTTCCTTCCTTAGAGAATGAGAGGGCCATCCTTTCATTCTCTTAACAAACATTTATGGAGCTCAGCACAACTTCAAGCTCTGGGAACACTTAAATATGAGTAAGGCATGGTCCCTGTCATTGTGGAATTCATTGTCTCCAAGAAGCAAAGCTTTGATGCCTGAAACATTGAGGCAGCTAAGTGGCTCAAAGAAACAGTGAGACTCTTTCTAATGCCTCTACATTCAAAACCAAATTCCTGGGCTCCACAAAATTTTATATGGAATAACAATTAATTATTAAAAATTTTAAATATAATCTGTTCCTCTAGGATTGAATGGGAATATACATTTATTCACTTATTTAGTAAATATCTATTGAGTACCTACAGTATGCAAGCTGTGTTCTAGGCACTAGGAATACAGTGCTAAACAAAACAAATGATATCTTTGACCTCATGGGTTTTACATTCTAGGGGAGAAAGACAGGCAACAAACAAACAAGAAAGAGTCAGCATGGACTATTAAATATCAGACAGTAATACACGTTGTGCAGAGAATGGAAATAAAATAAAACAAAAGGAAGTGCTTGATATCTACTGCAAACTGGGTGGTCAGTGAAAGCCTGTCTGGGGAGGTGACATCCAGCTGTGTGAAGATCAGTGGCAGAACTTCCAAGCAGACGGATTGCCAGCACAAAGGCCCAAGGTAGAAATGTTCTTGTACTCGAGAGAGCCAGAGTGGCTGGAGTGGTGTGAACAAGGATGATGGCATAGATGGGTTCCAAGAGGTAGGCAGGGGCCAGATAACGAAAGGCTTTAAGATCCTGATAAGAAGTTTGGATTTCATTTTAAGTATTATGGCAAGCTATAGCAGGAGATTGCATGTTTTTAAAAAGAGTGCTTAGGCTGCTGAGTAGAAAATGGATTATAAGAAGAAAAGAGTGGAAACAGAGAGCACAGTCAAGCTGCAGAGCCTAGGTGGGAAATGAAGGGGGCTTAGACCAGGTCATGGCAATGTACTTGGAGAGAAGTAGAAGGATCTGGGGTCTATCTGGAGATCAAGCCAAAAAAAACCTTTCTGATGATTAGATGCGGGCAAAAGGAAAAAGGAGGAATCAAGGATAATGTCCATATTTTGGGTTTAGTATCCAGATGGGTTGAATCCCCTTTATGGAGAATAGGAAGACTGGGGAGAAACAGGCTGGAGTGCTAGAGTAGAACTAAATGTTCTGTTTTGGACACATTCGCTTTGAAATGACTATTAGACATCCAGGGAGAGGTGAAAAGTAGTTCTAGGAAAAGATCAGGGATATAAATGCAGACTTGGGAAGCCATTGACACATGGGTGGGATTTAAAGCCATGGGAGTAGATGCAAAAAAACAAGAGTGAGAGTCTAGATAGAGAAGGAGGTTCAGGATTAGGGCACACTAACATTTAGATGTGGAACAAAGAAAGGAAGCAGGAAAAGAGATTGAGATGGTGTGGCAATGAGGGAGAAGGGGAGCCAGGATAAAGTGATGTCATGGAAGCCAAGAGAAGTTAAGGGTTTCAGTAAGGAGGAGGTGGTCAGCTAGGTAAATGCCTCTGATGGGACAAGCAGGATAAGAAAACAGTCTTGGCCACATGCTTTACAAAACCGGCTATGCATCGAAATAACTGTGGGTTTTTAGAAAGTATAGATGCTCAGGCTATATCCCAGAGTGATCGAATTGGACACTCTGAGGGTAAGACCAGGACATTAGTACTTTGTGAAACGTGATCCAGGTGATCCTAGTGCAGCCAGGCCATGGATCTGTATAAAAGAACCGCTTCTGTAGTCCAGCTCCTGGGCCAGGGTCCAGAGAGACTCAGTTATCTGGATTGATATCAGTACCAAGGGACTCTAGGATTAGACCACAGGCTCTGTTACCTAGTGTGGTGTCTATTGCACCACATTGCCACTCTGGTTTGGGAAAACATGATTTGCCATATAGAAATAAATTGTAGAAGAACTTTAATGCTAAAACAGGGACCAGGTTTTAAATCTAAGCCCAAGCCATGTGGAAAGTATGATGCCTCTGAGTAAAGTGCCTAGAATATTCAAGTCAATGGTAATTGGCCTTTGAAGGCCACCATTTCTGTGACTCCAGCCCAGTTCTCAAGTATAAAAGTGTTAAGTCTGCAGCCAGTTGTTTCTTGACACTCAGGACACAGCTGGATCCCTTCTCTCCAGCAGCTCCTGCAAGCTCAGGAGCTAAAAGGGTTTGGGTACAGAGGAAAAAGAAAAAACGTGTTGAGAGGGTTTCACTTATGTTGGATGAGGCTTTGGGAAGGGGTAGGGAGGATTTTTGTTCCTTGAGCATGACTCAAGTGCCAGGCACTACATTAAGAGCTTCACGAAAAAGCTCTCCCTTAATAAGCACAATATCTTGCCTCTCTTACTCATTCTGTTGACTACAATAGACACTGGAAGCTGAGAGTGATGAAAATGTTGACACTAAAATGAGGGGAGCTGGAGTAGAAAGCAATCAAATAAATATGGGGAGGGTCCACTGCTGGGAAAGTCACCTGCTTGCCCATGGAATGGCGAGGACCAAGGCTGGCTCCTCTGAATGAGCCAGGTAGTCCCCATGCTCTGTGGCGACAGCTCCTCACATCTTGGCATGGTGGTTGGCCCCTCTCCACTGGATGGGAACCCTCTCGTCGATCCCTCTGGAGTAATAAAGCCAAGAATGAAGCCCCACCACCAAGCAGGCCAGTGCCCTCCCAAGGCAACTTCCTCTTGGGCCCTTGTTGTAAGTGGGAGCAGGTGGTCCTGCAGGGTTTGGGTAAGGGCACAGCGGCCTCAGCTCAGAGCCTGGGCTCTGCTGATGGAGGGCAGGAGAGTCATCTTTATTTAGGCCGTGATGGGGCATTCAGGCCTCTGAGTACCCAGAGCCCAGACAAGAACCAAGGGATCAGCACCCTTTCTCCGTTTTGCAGTGCAGCACTACAGTGATGTGGGCATGAGTCTTTCCTTTCTGATTGCCACCCTACAGCACACACCCCTGTGTGAGGAGAACAGTGCTTCCTCTTTTAGAGGACCCGATTCACAGCATCTTAGTTGGGGGCAAGCTTAAGATTCTTCTTGTGCCTTACTTCTCAACCCTGTCCATGCAGCATGATCACCAGCAGAAGTTTGTAAAATCAGATGCCAGGACCTCATCCCAGCCTACAAAGTTAGAAGCCCAGGCTTCTGAACTTTGAAAAGTGATTGTAACATGCATCAAAGATTGTGAACCACTGATTTAAACTCAGTTATCGGGTCCCCTGCAAGCCTTTCCCCTTTCAGGCAACTGTTCACGACTGAGCTTTTCTCTTAACTGCACCAGCTCACGTGGACCCAGATGCTGGGTTTCAGTAAATGGCCAGGTCTGCTAGGCGATTTGCCATAGACTCACAGCAGGTGAGGGGCAGAGCCCAGAGGACCTGATGTCCTAGTCCTTGCCTATCCAGGGCCTGGACCTCTGCCTTGGGAGGTGGGGGAGTGCCAGTCCCAGGGGCCAACATGCTTAGAAACAGCCTCAGAGAAGAGGTGATGATAGAGGCACTGCGGAGATAATCTAGTTTTACCTAGTTCATGCCTCCTGGCCAGTGCTAAAGAGTCCATGGGTCTAGAGGACAGACCAGTCAGCAAATCTCTGGCAGAGGCCTAAAAGAAGAGGACAGGTAATTTGCACAAAAAAAAAAAAAAAAAAAAAAAAAAAAAAAAAAAAAGTAGGGGCTTCAGGGACATCCAGACCATGATGGCTCAGTTCCCAATAATAACAGCAGGCAACCTCCTTCTGAGCCCACCACCAAAACTCCCTCCACCTCATCGTAGAGAGACTAGGGGGTCTTTTGAGAGCAGGCAGACATCCCTGGTACCAGGTCTCTGTGGGACCTTCAGAAAATCAGAATTAACTGTTCCTTTCCCTGCCCCTAAATGGGTGAGTTTCCTCCAAGGATACAGTACCCATTCATCCTACAGAGTTAGATCCCACAGAAGATAAAACTGAGACCCAAGAGCCAGATAGTGGCCCTTCCAGAGTGTCCTAAGAATCAAAGTCAGAGGGTGAGTGGGCAATCTGAACCTCCCTCCCATCCCATCTGACTCCTGGAATAAGGGGTTTGGCACTCCCTCATTCCCAGCTCCAGAAAGCCATGGGGTTTTAGAGCTGGAAGGAACCCAGAAGGCAGAAGAAAACTAACACTGTCCACTTTAGAGTTGCTTTAAACCCAGCTCTTCATTTCAAGGAAAGAAGGCATCTCCCCAGAGCAGGGATCACATAAAGCCAGAGCTTACAGGAGCTCCTGGAATGCAGCTCGTCTCCTCACAGTTCTCATGCCACTGCTGCCCTGGGGAGACCCAAGGATAATAGCTGTCCTGCTCACCCCAGGGTCATTTTCCACCTGAGGTGAGATAGGAGAGCTTACAATATAGCGAGGCCTGAGGAGGAGGCTCAGCTGACACAGAGACCTCTGGAATGCTTGTGCCTGCAGACAAGCCTGGACTCACGGTGTCCCTCCTTCAGGGAGAGCCCCGCCCCTCTACTAACCAAATCCCACCCTCCTTAATCCCACCAATGCTTACCCGAATATGAGCTTCCCTGCCTGCCCCCACACCACCCCCAGCACTCTCCCTCCTCTGACCCCAGGTACGAAACTCACTTTTTTTCTTTCCAGCTTTATTGAAATATAATAGACAATTAGTTGCTCATATTTACATTTTACAATTCAATTGAGGTTTTTTCCCAGTTATAGTTGGCATACAATAATATATTAGTTTCAGTTGTACAGCATAGTGATTAGAGAGCTATAGAACTCACAAAGTGATCACCCCACTGAATCTAGTACCCTTCTTCCCCCTTACATATTTATTACAACATTAATAACTATTTTCCTTATGCTACACTTTATATTTCCATGTCTATTTTGTAACCATCCATTTGTACTTAATCTCTTAATAACTCACTGTTTTCATCATGTTCCGTGAAGTCTAGCTGAACACCTGTGTCTGCCTCATCCCTCCCACTAGACTACGTGCTCCTTGGGGGCAGGGACTATACAATACACTTCTCTGCATCATTTTCTCCTTCTTGCCCAGCATGCATAGAACACAGCTAAATATATCGTGTGTGTGTGTGTGTGTATGTGTGTGTGTACGTGTGTGTGTTTAAAAGTTAGAGTGGGCCAGGCTGTGGTAACATATAGTTTTCAAAGTGTAATGGCTTGAACACAGTAGAAGTCATCTCCAAGGCGATGGTACTGTCAGTGGGTTACACTTTAGGCACCTGGCCTCTCCCATCTTATGGCTCTTCCACCCCCAGGACCTCATGTTGGCTGCACCAAGCCATGCAGGGGAAATCTACAGCTTCAGAAAAGCCCTGCCCCCAAAATCCTGCCCTGAGGGTGCTGGGAAGTGAAGTCTAGCCTCGTGCCCAGGAAGGGAGATGTGAATGCTGCTGAATAATTGTCATGCCCGCCATAGCCTAGACAGGATGCTCAGCCTGGCTGATCAGTTAAGGTTTGGGGCTTAAGAAACACAGCAGGGCTTTCTCCTTTTTGGGGTGGTGGGGACCTTCAGTTTTGTTTTGTTTTGTTTTGTTTTTTGATAAATGGGCATTAAGCACCTAGCTTTCCCACCATCAAAGTGGCAATGAGAGCCCAATGATGTAGCAGCTCCTACAAGGATTTGTTCTGGCTCTAGGATATGCTCCAGGATGTGCCTGAGCATTGAGTGCTGCCTGATGCCACTTAGAAGCAGCAGAGTGAACTTGAGCAGATCCCTTAACCTCCCTTTCCCCATTTGGGGAAGGGGGTGCTAAAACAGTGGCTCCTTCACAGGGCTGAAGAACAAATTATGAAAAATAAGTTATGAAGAACAAGTAAGATAGCATCTGTAAGTGCTGGGCTTCCCACACTGTTAGCTGGAGTCAACATGGTCACCATTGTGACCAAGAAGACTGAAAAGGATCAATATGTGGAGGTCACTTTTTCCCTCCCTCTGTTCAGGGCAAAACCTAACTAACCCAACACTCTGAGACAGCAGGGTCTCCCAAACCCTCTCGCAGAGTCTGGTTATATGTGCAGTTGAACTAGCAGAGGGAAACTGGGTTAACAATCTTATCTAATGAAGGGGAACACAGCAGATAACCCATCTTTATTTTTCCTTCATTTGACAAGAATGGCTTGTTTGCCTTCACTCCGAATTTTGAAGACCAGCTCTTTCCAAGGCACATTCCCCCAGATATTGACTTTCCTAATAATTCACCTGCAGTTTCTTATTGAGCACCTTCTAAGTGACCATCTTTGGCATTAGATCATAAACAGAGATACAATTAATTGAGCACATACCCCATGCCAAAATGGGGGATGGGGCAAGAAGGCCCTGGCAGAGAACAGGAGTGGAGGACGGAGGCTGAGGCCTTGCCAAGGACCATATTCCACAGTAGCGACCCCCATTAATAATAATGACAATGAGATGCCAGATCTGAAGCCTCCCCACCACTGCCTGGGTGGCCTGGGGCAAGTCATAGCTCCCTTCTCAGCCTCACTTACCTACCTCATCTCCCAGGACTATGCTGTAAATCCAGAGAAGCAACAGCTGAGTGAGCTGTTGTGAAAACTACAGAGCTTTTGTGAGAATTTTTTATTATTTGAAGAGGAAGTCAAGAACACACAGCTGGGGGAGCACAGGGTGAGGTGGGTGTTGGACCATGTCCATGTCCATACTTTTTCTTCGTTTTGTCTCAAATAGCTTGTCTATGCAGGTAAGCAGAGAACTTACTGGGCCCCAGAGCCTTCACCTAGGAATGCCTGGATCACAGCAACACAGAATGGCAGAGGTTAGGCCTCTAGGAAGCCACAGAGAGTGGAGGAAGGAGTACTGGGCAGGGAGTCCAAAGGATGGGCCCCTCCTCCCAGCCTAGCCACTCACTCACTTCAGAATCTTGAGAAAATCTCTTTTTCCTTCTCTCTCTCTCTCTCTCTCTCTCTCTCTCTCTCTCTCTCTCTCTCTCTCTCTCAGCTTCAGTGTCCTCATATATAAAATATGAACAATAATACACACCTCTAGGATTGTTGTGAGGATTCTGTCACTGGTACATAGTAGCTGCTTAATAAACGACAGCAATGCCTGTGAAGATGAGGATGATCTCCAAAGCCCTTTCTTGCTCTCAAGTCCTCTGCTCCCAACACAGCAATACCTCTCAGGCCCCCATAGCTATCTGTGCTAGAGCAAAGAGAGCTGGGCCCTGCAGAGCACTTGTCTCCCCCATATTTCCCACCAGGTCTCCACTCTCTGGGCCCTGCTGCTTACCCGTAATGAGACTTAGATTTCATTATCTCATTTGTCTGGGCCTCCTGGTGCCCAGCAGAAGTTCATTTGACATGAGATCTGGGTTCTACACAGGCCAGTATTAATCCTTAAAGCTTAGCATCTACCCTCAGCTGCCATGTGTAGAAAGCTGGCCTTGCAGCTGGCGTGGAGCCAGGCTGGCGGGGAGCAGGAGACCTAATCCTGCTTTGAGGTCTCCAGGGAGCAAGGCTCCAGCCTCAGCACCAGATTCCAGCTGCTGTGGCCAGTAGCTTCCTGTGTTTTAGCTGAACCTCTCACCCTTAACGCCATGAAGGGTCATGGCCCTCAGTGGCCCTTAGAGTCAGTAGGCACAGTCAGCAAAGAGCTACACCATCTGCCACTGGCCACTAGAGCAGCATTTACAAAGTGCGATAGTCATGGGAAATATTAATAAGTCTTAAATACACAATTCCAATTGTGTAAACCAATTCCTTTACTGCAGAATTTCTTAGAGCCTTTAATTGCTCAGTCACTAAAAATGTATTGGGCACCTGTTAGGTGCCAGGTACTCACCTGTCTGCTGGGAATAGGTGGTGAATAAGACAGACAAGTTTTATGCTCTTGTGGGCATATTCTATTGTAGGAAGAGAGAGAAATAATTTGTAAGTAAATAAGAGAGCTTCAAATAGTGGCGAGCACTATGAAGAAGGTAAACCAGTAAAGGCATAGAGAGGGATTGATGTGTTAATGTGCATTGTGAATCTCTAAGGGGAAGCAGAACTGCATTTTCTATGAACAGCTCTGAGAATTAGAATTCTTTGGAAAGGTCTTGTGGAAACACAGCACTAGAATGATCCTTCTGAAACTCAGATTAAATGTGTCAGTCTTCGGCATAAAACCTGTAAGGGCCCCCCAACATCTCCAGGTCTGCATTCAAGGCCTTCTCTCAGCTGGCTCCAGCCATTCTAACTCGTCTCCAACCAGCACTCTATAAAGACGGCCAACTTAAAATTCCCCTACCATATTCCACAAATTTTCCCAAGGTGTTCTGACTTATCAGAAAGTCCTTCCCTGCTTTCTGTTATTGTTTTTTAATTTTTACTATTCAATTACATTTGACATCCAATAGTATATTAGTCTCAGGTGTACAACACAGTGATTAGACATTTATATAGCTTACTAAGTGATCACCCCAATAAATCCAGTACCCACCTGACACCATACATAGTTATTACAATGCATTGACTATATTCCCTATGCTATGCTTTACATCCCCTTGAATATGTAACTACCAATTTATACCTCTTAATCTGCTCCCCTTTCACTCATTCCCCAGCTACACTCCTAATCGGCAAAATCTTCTCTGTATCTATGTCTGTTTCTGTTTATTGTTTATATAAGCAATCCTGTTGTCTAGATTTCATGTAAAAGTGAAATCATATGGCATTTGTTTATCTCTGTCTGACTTATTCCACTCAGCACAATGCCCTCTAGGTCCGCCCATGTTGCAAATGGCAAAATTCCATTTTTTTTTATAGCTAAGTAATAATATTCCATTGTATATATGTAATACCTCTTCTTTATTCATCCATTCATTGATGGACACCCAGGCTGCTTCCATATCTCTGCTATTGTAATAATGCTACAATGAACATATGGAAGCACATGTCCTTTTGAAGCAGTGTTTTGGGTTTCTTCAAGTAAATACCCAGAAGTGGGATTACTGGGTTCTTCTTTGTCTCTTGTTATAGCCTTTGTTTTAGTCTATTTTGTCTGATATAATCATTGCTACTGCAGCTTTTGTTTGTTTGTTTGTTTGTTTCCATTTTCATGAAATACCTTTTTCCATCCCTTTGCTTTCAGTCTGTGTGTCTTTATATCTGAAGTGTGTCTGTTGTAGGTAACATATATAAAGGTTTTGTTTTCTTATCCATTCAGCCTTCAGCCACCCTATGTCTTTTGATTGGAGCATTTAATACATTTACATTTAAAGTAACTGTTGGTAGATATGTAGTTATTGCCATTTTGTTATTAATATTTTTTCTTTTTTTCTTCCTCTTAAAGAAGTTTCTTTAATATTTTTCATTATACTGGTTTGGTGGTGATGAGCTCCTTTAGCTTATTCTTATCTGGAAAGCTTTTTATCTGTCCTTCAATTCTAAATGATAGCTTTGCTGGATAGAATGATCTTGGTTGTAGGTCCTTGCTTTTCATCACTTTGAATGTTTCCTGTCAATTCCTTCTGCCCTGCAAAGTTTCTGTCGAGAAATCAGCTGACAGTCTTAGGGGAGCTCACTTGTAGGTAACTAACTGCTTTTCTCTTGCTGCTTTTAAGATTCTTTCTTTATCTTTAACCTATGGCATTTTAATTATGATGTATCTTGGTATAGGCCTCTTAGGGGCTCTCTGAGCTTCTTGCACTTATATGTATCTTTCTTTCACTAGGTTAGGGATGTTTTCAATCACTATTTCTTCAAATAGGTTTTCAATTCCTTGCTCACTCTCTCTCCTCCCTCTGGTACTCCTATGATGTAAATGTTGGTATGCTTGATGTTGTCCCAGAGGCCCATTCAACTATCCTCATTTTGGGGGGATTCTTTTTTCTTGTTGCTGTTCTGATTGGGTGTTTGCCATACCTTGTCTCTCATACCACTGATTGGATCCTCTGCTTCATCTATCAACTGTTGATTCCCTCTAATATATTCTTCATTTCAGTTATTTCTTCATTTCTGACTGGTTTTTTATTACGTTTTCTATCTCTCCTTTTATGTTTCATATTTCTTCATTAAAGTTCTCACTGAGTTCATCTAGAGTTTATTAAACATTCTTATAGTCAGTGTTTTGAACTCGGCATCTGGTAGGTTGCTTGTCTCCATTTAGCTTAGTTCTTTTCTGGAGCTTTGTTCTGGCCTTTCATTTGGGACATATTTCTTTGTCTCCCCATTTTGGTTGTCTCCCCATGTTTGTTTCTATGTATTAGGTAGAGTTGCTATATCTCCTTGTCTTATATAATAAAGTGGCCTTATATAGCAGGTGTCCTGGGGACCCAGCGACACAGTCTTGGTCACCTGAGCCGGGTGCTCCAAGTATGTTCCTTTTGTGGAGTGCATGTTCCCTCCTGTTGTAGTTGAGCCTTGGCTGCTGTTGCATGTCAGTGGAGGGATTGACCCTCAGGCTGATTGTTTGTGAGGACTGGCCATGACTCTAAGAGAGGAGCTGTTTTGCAAAGGCTGACCCTCTAGAGCAGGATTTGCTTTAGTGCGGATCTGGTGCTTGACCAATCTGCCCTTTAGGTTTGTCTTTTATGGAGGTGGTTGGGTGGTGGTCTTTTGTGCTCTGGAGCCAGCCACTGGGTGTGTTGGTTTCGGGGCCTCTTGAGAGGGACTCTGTTGCAGGCTAAGGTCAGCTGCTGCCTGTGTCCTGCCCAGGGCCACTTGTTATGAGCTACAAAGTGATCTACAGGTGGTTGCCACTTGTGCTGAGCTTAGAGGTGCCTGGGAGATGCTGAGTTGCAAACAGAGGCTGGCTGCCACTAGTGCCAAGCTTGGGGCTGCTTAGCAAGAGGTATGTGGCATGCTGAGGCCAGGTGCTGCTTGTTTGGGGTTTGTGAACTTTTGAGAGATTTTAGGAAAGTCTGCAGCATGAGCCAAAAGGGACATGTAAGTTAGGAGGGGTCAGATCTCAGGGAATTACCAGGGAAGAGCCAATAATATTAGCTAGGATAATGGAAGCTCAGATATGATGCTTGCCTGCATGTGCATGATAGGTTAGGGGAGGGCTCAACAAAGGAACAATGGGTTCTTCTACCACTTCTTTCTGGGATAAAGCTGTCCCTCCAGCCCCCTGAAGCCAGACCATTCAGTTCCTTCCCCATATGTCTCTGACACCTTTTGAGCTACTGTCCCAGCTCTGGAGCTCTGAACAAGTGAGCCTATCAGTGAGTAAGTGTGTATGAGGGCCATTTAAGAGGAATTCCTGGATCCCTCTGCCTCTCTCAGCTACATATCTGCTGAAATTGTGGGGACTTGTCTTCCCAGCACTAGAACCCCTGGCCGGGGTGCCTGGTGTGGGGCTGGGACCTCTCGCTCACCCAGGGGGATCTCCGCAGCCAAGATATCTCTCCTGATTTTTAACCACCACATGTGGGTGTGTGACTGGCCCATTCCATGTCTCTGCTCCTCTTACCAGTCTTAAGTTGGCTTCTTCTGTATGTCCTTAGTTGTACGATTTCTGTTCAGCTAGACTTCAGGTAATTCTCGGTAATGATTGTTATATAGTTTAGTTATAATTTTGATGTAGTCATGAGAGTAGGCAAGCACAGAGTTTATCTACTCTGCCATCCTGAGTCTCCTCCCCACTTTCTTTACCTTGTAAACATATCCTCATTGTTCGAGGTTGTGTTAGCCAGGGTGGGAAATCTGCCATATTAGACAAATCCAGAATCTCAATGACTTAATACCTTGCAAGTGTATATCTATATCACATCCCAGTGAGTCAGTTGAGGACAGAGCTCTCCTTCTCCTGGCATCTCAGAGCCCTACATTGGATTCCATGTATGTGGCCAGTGAGCAGAGAAGAGGAAATGAGTGTGGAGGAACATGCAGGAGGACTTAGGGGCCAGGCCTGGAGTGGGTGCATCCAAACCACATCCAATTGGTCAGAATTCAGTCTTACAGGCCCACCTGGCTGCAGGGAACTCTAGGAAATGTAGTTTTACTCTTAGAAAAAAATTTAGCCAATAGTATTATCTTGGGACACAACGACTCAGTTCAAATATCACCACCTCTGGGAAGCCTTCTTGAATTTCCCTTTAGAAATATTAGAACAGAATAAACTAAGGGCAATAGCTTGGTGTGAGAGAAAGGATATAGGATGGGAGTCAACAGACATGGGCTCAGTTTCTGTCTCTGCAATTTGTTAGTGAGGTGGAGGTAACCTGACTCTGACTTCTTCACTTTACCAGCTTCCTAACTTTGCGCAAATTCCTCTATAGGTCTCAATTCCTTCATCTATAACAAATTCCTTCCTCTAGTGGTGGTGGTGATGATGATGACTATAATGATGATGAGGAGGAGGAGGAGGATGGTGATGATGATGATGATGGTGATGATGAAAATGATACAAATTAGCTGTGAGGATAAAATGAGGTAATCCACATGAAGTTCCTGACCCACAATGAGTAGTCAAAAATATTATCTATTTTAGTAGCATAAGGTCTAAGAACCTAAGGCCATCAGTGCTTAAGGCCCAATCTGTTATGAAGATGAAAGTGAGGAGCTAGGGGAGAACTTCTTCCAGAGACATCTGCCCATCCCAAAGAGTGATCCTGCTCTTCTGCAGCTTTGAACATTGGCACTCAGAGGACAGAGTCTGCACTATACCTGATCTAGTATACCCCCATCTCCGTCTTCCAGCTGCCAAGCTCTGAGAGTGCCTGGTCATGTATCTGTCACACACAGAGGGCGGGCATGCCTGGACCCAGAGACAGAACAGCCCACAGCCACTGGTGCTGGGGTGAGGGGAGAAACACCTGAGGGCCACCAAAAAGGTGAAACAATAGGCCTAATCACAGAGGATGGGGGCGTGGTGGAGGTGTGTTGTTTTGTACATACTGAGCCCTTTCTATGTGGTGGATATTCATTCAGGATCTTAAAATAGATCAGTGAATATAATGGAGATTCCTAGCCTCATGGGGTGTATGTTCTAGTGGGACGAGACAGACATTAAATGTAATAGGTAAGTGAATTATATAGTCTGCATATAAGTGCTACGGAAAACGTAGACTAGGGAAAAGGGGGTGAGGAAAACAGGGTAGGAGGTAGGACACAGCGTTGAACAGAGTGGTCAGGGTAGTCTCACTGAGAAAGTAGGATCTGAACAAAGACTTGGAGTTGAAGAGTGAGCAACATAGATCTGGGAAGAGCTTCCTGAGCAGCTGGGACAGCAAGGCAAAGGCCTGAGGCCAGAGTGTATTTGGAACAGCAAGGAGGCTATGCAACAGGAGTGGGAATACCATCCAGGCCTGCGGCCCTATTGTCTGAGAGATGATTCTGGAGCAAAGAAACATCTCATTGGCCTTGCAACGTGTATATTCTCAATTAGAACTAGCCACTGCCTTTCCTAAGTGTTCAAAGAACAAAGTATTTCTGCTCAAAGTAGAGAAGCTTCCACTGGTGAAGGCTATGAGCTGGCCCATTTTTTTCATAAGTCCAAAATGACTGGTAGAGCCTAAGTTGTCATCCCAGACAAATTTCTATGAAACAGGAGTGTGAGTCAGTCCTTCGAAGCTCTAAAACCAGGCTGACTCTTCCTCCTTGCACATGTGATGTTTAGCAGGCATCTTTGCCCAAAATAGATTTATTTGGTTGACACTGACAGACACTGAGGCAGGTGACCCACCACCTTGCTGGCCTCTACCAGAGCCCCTGGGAACTGCTAGACAGCTGCAGCATCAGCCCCTGCAGCCTCATCTCGGTTTGATGTTGCACGGATTCTGATGGGCCTTGAAACTGAAACCATCCCTGACTTGTTGCAAAAGTTCCATCAGCACCGCTTCACTTTGCTCAGCCTTTGAACTCCCAATAAAACCAGCACCTGGCACAAATGCCCAGCAGCACACAGGGCACATTTGCCATTTTTTCAATCATTTCTCCTTGTCATACTCACTTGTATTGCCAGGTTGCACAGGCCTTACCCGGCCCTTGTCACATGTCGTAGAGGTAACTCTCTGCCCTCAGAATAGTGCCCATTTTCACACAGTTCATCTTGTAGGGAAGCAGTGCAATGTTGTCACTTCTCTCCACTTCTCATTTTAAAAATTATCTTCACTTTGGCGTCCATCGTAATAGTTTCCCTCTTCTCCCTAGCACATACAGCGTTTACTGCTTTCATATTTTTCAAACATGAAAGAGTTAATGTCATGGTCACAAAATTCCTCAGAACTAAACAGGAACTCAGCAAACGTGAGACCCAAACTCCACAGTGGAGGAGGCCTCAATGACACAGGAGAGAATTAAGCACCTTGTGCAGCTGATGAGCCTCCATGTCCCTGTCACGTAGCTTTGTCCACATGTGTGAAAGTTTGGGATTAGAAAGTTCACTGTAGAGAATCTTTTATTAGTTGTTTTTTGAAATGCTACTGGCCCCTGAGCCCTCGTCCCAGCCCTTCCTAGCTTCCATGGCAGCTCAGGGTTTGGTATTTCAAGCTTCTGGAGCTTGGAGAGGGCCAGCCGAGCTGCCTCAGCACCATGGTTACTGCCGTGCCATCTATCTCCTGTGGTGCTGGTTTGTTTTTCCTCTTTTCTTTATCCCTCTTTTCCTGAATCTCTTTACTTTCCTCCGATATGCAAGAAATATGCACACTAAAATGAAGTGGCGAACTGCCTCTAAGTTAGCCACAAGCTGCCTCTACTCAAGACTGGCGTTGCGGCGGGTGACATCACTAGAAAGTGAGCTCAGTGTTTCAGTGACTGCTCTTGACATTCACTTCACCTTACACACAGTGAGCTAGGGGGAGGCATTGGTGGGGCGCATTGATGAGTACCCAAAACAATAACCTTTTATTTTCTGTGTCAGACTTCCACAGAGTATCTGCCAGCCTTAAATATCCCTATGATATAGATACGATGATTCTCCCTTTTAGAAAGGAGCATGAGTCTAGAAAAGAGAAGTGCCTTCATTCATTTATTTATTCATTCCTTCACAAAGTACCTACTCTTTGTTAGCTACTAACTAAAAACTAACATTCAAGCCCAAGACTACTGGGTTTCCACTAACTCATGCTTCCTTGACCTTGGGTCTCAGAAAACGTGCTTTCCAGCCATGGATTCCGCCATGTCACCTTTTCAGTGCAACTCACAAAAATGGTGTTAAAAACGTGCTACATGCTATGGGAGCTCGGAGCAAGAAATGAATCCAGGAGGATCTGAGAGGTACACAGAGGTGGCATTTGCATGGGGGTTGGTACACACACCTGGTGAGGAGACCTGGAGTCCGTGCACAAGAAGGTGGGGAGTTGTGATGTGTTCAGGGAGTAGAGTATCCTGGGTGGTGAGCATATGTGGGGCTCAGGGGGCTGCCTTGCGACCCATGTGTTATTAATGGGAGGTTGGTTTCTTCAGGCCCTGGAGGGCAGAACGGCCTCCTAGAGGGCCACTGGTAGCTTGTCCTTGCTGTAGGTCAGACCCAGAGTCCAGAAAGCCTGGCCTCTGAACCAAGGCTGCAGGTGAAGGGACTCCCATCACCACTGGTCTGTGATACTGTGTCTCTCGCCAGCACTATCTCTCCAGTAGAGGCTGTGAGGCTGCTCTGGCCAGTCTTCCCACCCCCAGCTCCCCTCCCTGCAGCATGTTCCTCCAGGGACTCTATGTTCATGGAAGCATTGCATGCAATCATTTATCCATTTCATATCTACCAAGCGACACTGCAAGGCACTGGGGATACAGCTGGGATCAAAACAGATGAAGCCCTTTTCTCAGAGAGCATATCCTTTAACGGGAAAATGTATACAGAAAAGGCAATTGCCTTGCTCTGGCATGCAGTCAGCCCAGGTGCTCTGGGGGAATGTGCAAGAGCGTCCAGCCTTCCTGAGTGGTCCCCAGAGCTTTTCAGTGAAAGTGAAATCTGAGCTACAATCTGAAGATAGGATGTTAATGTAGAAGGTGGATGGGGCAAGAAGCAGAGACCCAGACCGCCTCAGGCAGAGGGAACCACAAGTACAAGGCCCAGAGGAGGGAAAAGCAAGCTGGGGCAACTACAGGTGTTTCTGAGCGATGGTAAGAGGAGGGCCGGGGACTGGGAGATGTGGCTGGAAGAAGTGGACAGGAGCCTCATCATGGAAAGCCCCACAAAGCTATACAACAGTTCAAATTTCACCCTATAGCAGTCCAGAGCCACTGCAAGGTCTTAGGAGAAGGATGGTGGAATCACAGAGCACTCTGCCTGGGTGAGATATGAAAAGGTACCTGGCACAATCCTCATTTTTCACAAAGAAACCAAAGCTCAGAGAAGGGAAGCAACAGGTCCAGGATCCCTGGGCCAAATTGGTTAAAACCCAGGTGCTAACTCATAACGCCGTACTTACTGCCCTGGGCCATGTCTGACTTCCCATTAGGAAGGAATCTAAAGGTGCATGAGGGAAAGGACCCGCCCACCCGCAGTGCCCTGCTGAGAGGAGAGTGGCACTGTGCCTCACTCCTGGTGGCCGCAGTCCTGCGCGGTGCAGCTCTCCCTGGCTGCACCATGCTCACCAGTTGGCCCTCTGTTCCATCACATGGCAGGTCTGCTCCTACAGCCCAAGCTTTCCTGCTCACCTGCTGGCCAGTGGCTATACCCAGGGGCCCCAGCCCCTACCCTCCATGTCTGTCCCTGAGCAGCTCTGGGGCTCAGCCTTCAGGACAGCTCCTGGTCCAAGCCAGCCAGGACTGGGAGTTAAGCTTCATTAAGCATTTCCTGTCACTGCCTCATGAATTATTTAGCAAATGAAGATTAATTTTAAAATAATAAGGCTCGGAGGGATGGGCAGCAGGGGAGAGAGTGCCATGTGCCCAGTGTGAAAGCCTTTGCCCCTGCAGCAGGAATGGTGAGACAAGATTTTATATCAATTTGCTCTGACTCTCTGAGTGCACAGGGCCTCTCACAGGTGTGGTACGGGAAGCTGGTGAATGGCTCGGGCAAGTTGTGTAGGGGCTAGATTCCATACCACCACATGAAGAGGCAGAAGCAGAAACAGAAGCAGGGCAGAAAGTGTTGTCCTCTTCAAGTTCTAGAGGGTTCGAGAAAGAGCCTTGGCTAGGCGCCAAAAGGCTGGGTTCTGGTTCTGGCTTTCCCACTAATGAACTGGGTGTCCTCAGTTTTCTTATATGTAAAATAACATTTTACTACTTGCCCAGTCAAGTTCATGGGACACTTTCTAATCAAATGAGAAGGTGGGTTTGAAAGCACCTAAATAAGGTATAATGAGGATATGACAGTAGAGAAAAGGACTATGGTAGTGACAGGGCGGTTTCAGACAGCTTGGAACATCAAACCTCTGGGCTTACTTATGCACCATAAGGAGCTGCTGTGATGATTAAATGAGATAGTATATTAAATGCCTAGCACTGTGCCTGATACAAAGAAGGTGCTCAACAGACAGCTATATCTGAACTATTATTATTTCTATCATCACCATCATCATTATCATCATCACTAATAAAAAGCAGTCCTTTTCAGCCTGGAATCCTTCAATATGTCCCTGGTCAGTGATCCCTCCTTTCCAACAGAGAGGCCTCCGTCAGCCCCTCACCCCCATACCTCCAGCAGCCTAACGTGTGAGTTCTGAGTTCACTTGAGTAATTCACCAAGGAGCTCTGGCCAGGGCTGGAGCTTTCTGGTCTTGGGCTGACCTCTTCCCGTGGCATTCACCCGCCCCCAAACCCATCTCCCTCCTAAGCTGGCCCGTAATCTCCAGCCAACCTGAACATCTCTGCTCGTCATGATTAGCCCTTGCCCTTACCTTGTGTTCCCTCTCTCCTCTTTCGCCCACACGGAGCTCTCTGCTCCCTCCTCAGCAGTGCCACTTGCCATCTAAAGAGAGTCTCCTCCTTACTCCGCCTTTCCCCAAGGTTCCCAGACCATTGTGCCCGTGGGTCCTGACTGCAGCTCCTCAGCTTGCCACATCTAAGCTCCTTTTGTCAACCACAGCTCCCAGCACTGCCCTGCACCTGGGAGACTCTTGTTAGATCTGATGCCCATCCCCTCTTTTCTGCTTTTTCTCCTCTCCCCATTTCCTCCACCGGGGTTTCTAAATCTGGACCTGATAATCCTTTGTTGTGGGGCTGTTCTGTGCTTGTAGGATGTTTAGCAGCATCCCTGGCCTGTCCACTAGATGCCAGTAGCAACTCCCCCCACCCCCACCCAGTTGTGACAACCAAAAATATCTCCAGACACTGCTAAATGTCTGCTGAGGAGTAAAATCGGCCCCTACTTGAGAACAATTATCCTGGGCCTGTACTTCTTTGGCCTCTAACACTGGTCGCCCAGCCCCTCTCCCTCTCACTGTTCCTCTCCTCAGCTCAGAGCAATGCCCTCCTACTAGCACCACCAACAATTTATAGACCAAACTGGACTAAGAGCCTTCTCTAGCTTGAGCCACTGCTCTTCCTTCTGACTTCCCAAATCCAGGGCTGCTCAAGAAGGAGACAGAAGAAGCAAATTGCACATGGTGAAATGCTTTGTTAGTGCCAGGGCCCTCTCCCTTGTTTTCTGCTTAGATGAAAGGCAGGAAAAGGGGCTGGAGCTGAATGAGGCAGCCTGGGTCTCCCAGGAAGCTGCATCTCTGCTCCCTTCCCACCCCCACTGCACCTAACCCAGGCTGTTGATATCACGTACCTCCAGGGTGGGAAGGGCAAGAGTGGGTATGGGACTGGGGCTGCAGGCCCAGCGCTGGCCTGGTTCCCTTCTGGACAGTAAATTCCAGGCTCTGTCAAGGTATGGAAGATAGATGGGAGCAGAGTGGAGCGTCTTCCTTAAAAGTCAGGAGTTCCAAGGCTCATATCTGTTCCAGGGAAGCAGCCCAGACTGATGTTAAGCACTTTCAGACTAATCCCTGGAGGTCACCTTCTGTCTCATGTCAGAGCCTCTCCTGCCAAACTCTGTCTCTGCACCTGCTTCTGAAGTCTCAATACACTTGACCTCCTATCAGTGACACTTAATTCTCACTATACTATCTAAGGAACATTTTCAACTTCTTCAGCATCTCCATAAAGGGTTCAGAAGAAATCCTCATGCCCATTTTAAAGATCCCTCATCCAAGGTCTAATTCCACTTCTAGCCTGCCTAGTCCTGTCTAGAGTGGCCTTTTCTTTCTTATGTCCATCTCCAGGAAAAGCATTTCCCACAAGACCAATTTAATCTGAGAAAAATGGATTAGCACTACATCTAAACTGTAGGCATATGGGCTGTTAAGCTTTAGATGAATAGCTACAAAAGGATGCCAACCCTACCCCAATGCATATAAAGTCCCCCTGGACACACTGACTTCTCAAGTTCTTGACCTTCACTTGAAGGTCGAGGACATGGCCACACCCATCTCTTTGGCTCTAGGCATTCATGCAGGCCTGGGCGGTGTGGCTGCTGCACCAGGTACCGGGCAGAGTCCCATCTTAGGGTCCTGGAGTCAGGCAGGATCTCAAGTAGCATGTGCCGATCGGCTATATCTTAGTCTCAAGCTATCCCCCATGTCTCTTCCACTTTCTTCCTCTTGGACCCACTAGTAGAGACGAGTTGGAGGGTGAGGAAAGCTGGGCAGGGCTTAGATTGAAAACTATAAGCCTGAAAGGGAAAAAATATGGTCCTCTCCCCCTCACCTTCCAGTCTCAGTTGTGCTCGCTCGCTCTCTCTCTCTCCCCCTCCCCACCTCTGCCTCTTCCTCCTCCCTCTTTCTGCCCTACAAAACAGCCTAGTTCATTTTTCTAAAGCACTCCACTCATACTGCAAGCCATCAAGAAAACTTCAGTGGCCCTCCATGGCTCTTCAGATAAGATCAAACTCCTCATTCTAGCATTCAAAACCTCCACTATCCAGCTCTCCTTTCTCAACCACCTGGACCTTCTATGGTCCCGACTTACACCCCAGCTCCAGTGACAGGTTTCTCTATCCCTAAACTTCCCACAGAGACTGAGGAGCTGCCCTCTCTCCCATCTTCCTTTAAGGCCACTGAGCACTTACTGTGTGCCAGGCCTCTTGCTTATCACTTTATAATGGTTTGTATCACATAATTCTCATACACATCTCTGAGACTGGTACTATGATAAACCTCCCTTTATGAATGTGGAAACTGGGTAATAGGATTTCGGAACTGGCCCTACGTGACATCAATCGGTGAAAGAGCCAGGTCTTGCTCTACAGCCTGACTACCGAGTGTCCTCCCTCTCCTGCACACCACACCCTCCTCCTCCTCCATCGTGCACTGGGACTCCTACAGAAGACTTCTACTGGCTTCCTGCTGCTACACTCCCAGTGCCAGCCTTCTAACAGAGAACTTTTGTGACTCAAAGTTGATCGAAGTAGTTAGGCTGATAGCTGTGCAGAGCTGGCGTCAGGACCCAAGCCCCCAACCATTGACACTCCTCTTCTTTGCCCAAAGCCCCAGGCAGCTACCTCCCATGCACAGGCTAAAAGGCAAGCTCTTCACTCTGGCCCCATGATCTCTGGACTCCTGGTCTCCTAAAGCCCTGCTCTCCCTCACCCATGTATCCTCTGCTTCCAGAGGCTCCCTGCCCTGTTACGCCCTGTATCTTTGCATGTGGTATCTCTTTCCCTTCAAATACTTCACCTCTCCTCCCAAACCCAGAGGCAGACACACAGGTGTCCTTCAGGCCCCAGCTCAACTGTGACTTCCTCTGTGAGGGGGTAGTCATTTGGTCCTCTGGGCTTCCTGAGCACCTTGGGCTGCTCCTCTCTTGGAATCATTTCTGGGCCTGAATTATCCTCCTCAGACTGTGAGACCCTGGAGGCCAGAGAAGCTCTGGTCAATGCACCATTACTGAGCACCTGTGTCATGCCCGACACCCACACACACAGGTAACGGGTCCGGGCCTGAACAAGATCTCAGCCTTCAAGGAGCTTATTGTCTAGAGGGGAGAGATCATGAAAATAGCTAATCTTGAGAAAAGCGATAAATACTATGAGAAAGGTGGGCATGGCATGCTAGGAGAGGCTGGACAAGGGGTAACTCGCCCATCCAGGGCAATGCCCAACCTGGAGGCAGAAGGCCATAGGAGAAGCTGTTAGGACTAAAATGGAGGTCTCTCAGAGGAGCAGCCCTGCAGAGGGCACAGTGTGTTGCTTCCCGCAAATATCAAAGTTCCATCACTGTCAGAGAAGTTTGACCAAGAAGATGGTAGTAGAGAGGCAGGAGGGGTGGAAGCAACCAAAGATGATAAGCTTTACATGCTCTCTCCACTAGGATCGCATTTGGCGGCATGTAACACAAAAATCATCAGCAAAGGCATAGGTAAATTGAAGAGTTGTTTCTCTCGCATAACAGAGAGTCTGGGAGCAGGCAGTTCCGGCTGGCCCAGTTGCTAAGAAACCAGACTCCTTTTCCTTTCCTGCTCTGCCATCCTCATGACTGCAAGACAGCTGCTGCACTTCTGAGTTTCACATCCATCTTTGCAGAAAGAAAAAAATGAAAAAGGCAAAAGTTAAAAGATTTGTGCCAGTAGAATCTGCCATTTTGTTATGTTTTTAATTATGCTAGCATACACATAATATAAAATTTACCATCTTAATAATTTTTAAATGTACAGTGCAGTGGCATTGAAGTACATTCACTTTTTTGTGCAACCAGCACCACCATTTATCTCTGCACAGTAATGTTTAAGTTCAGTTTCATCTTGCAGAACTAAAACTCTATACCCGTTAAACAACTCCCCATTTTCCCCTTCCCCCACCAAAGTCCTGGCAACCATCATTCTAATTTCTCTCTCTACAAAGTTAACTACTATAGGTACCTCATGTAAGTGGAATCATATAATATCTGTCCTTTTTTGGTGACTGGCTTATTTCACTTAACACAGTTCAACCATGCTATATTATTTTACTCCTTCCTTTTTAAAGCTGAATAATGTTCCATTTTACATATATATGTATATATATACACATATACATATGTGTGTGTGTGTATAGTGTATCCATTCATCTATTGATGGACACTTGGATTGCTTTCAGTTTTTGATAGTTGTGAATAATCCTACTATGAACATGGGTGTACAAATATCTTTTAGAGTCTCTACTTCCAATTCTATCAATGTACCCAGAAGTAGAATGTCTGGATCATATGTTTTTTATTTTGGGGGGAACCACCATATTGTTTTCCATAGTGCTACACCATTTTACCTTCCTTTCAACAGGACGCAGTGTTTCAATATTTCCACATCCTCACTGACACTTGCTGAGGGCTCAACTTGATCTTAGACTTGACCACTAAAAGATTTTAAGCCTCTTTCCATCTGTCACTAATTTAGCACAGTACCAGGTACATAATAAGTGCTCCATAAATGTTTGTTGAATGTTCATCAGATTTCTTTATCTATAAACCATTATATTATATATTATATATATATATATATATATCCTTTAAGAACCACCTCGAGTCCTGACTTCTCTGTGGATCCTTCGATTATGATGCTGAGCCAGTGGTCTTTGCCTTTGTTGAGCATCCACAAGACCTTTTGTCTGGCCCTTAGTCCTATGCTCTTGAGTGTTTGTGGGGGCAAGGGAGGCACCCTGACTTTAAAGATCTGACTCTTCCCCAGCTGGGTGCCAAGCTTCTTGAAGATCAGGACTTTTCCCTTGACCTAGCTCCCCCAAGCCAACCTAGGAGAACTCTGAGTGCATTGTGGGCCCTTAATAAACAGATACTCAGGTTCATGCCAATTGAATTCCCTTCTGATTGCCCAGTCAAAGACAGGGCAATGGAGTGATCTCATAGCAGCAGAAATGACCCTGGATTTGAAACTAAAGGTTCAAGCCCTGGTTTTCCACTTCCACTTCATTGCCTCCAGCAAGACACTTCACCTGTTGCCTCAATTTCCAAATAGCTATAACAACCTCTTCCCTCTATGTAAATCTTTCACAGGTTTCATACCTTATCCTTTTTAATACTCGCAAGGACCCTGTGAAGCAGGCAAGGCAGGATTATATAATCTCTATTTTTAAGATGAAAAAATGATCACTCAGAGAGGTTAAGTAATTTGCCCCAAATGCTCAGCTGTCAAGTGTCAGGATGGGCCCTCTCTCACAGGAAAGGGAGCCTGTGAGATTAAGTGAGAGCCTGGGCAGGAAAGTGCCTTGCAGATAAATAGGTATTCTTTGCTTTTTTAGCATCTATGCAAATTGCAGATGGTCCTCTTTGATCCATAGGAGATGGATCAAGAGGGAGGTTTGGTCAGAGAAGGAGGATGGAAGGTCCTACTTATCTCCCGGGCACCTGTGTGTTTAGACAACTGACAGGACAGGGAAGGTGTTCCTAGCAGCCCAGTAGGGAGTTGGATCCCAGGAGCGTTTTCACCACTGGCCTCCATTCTAATTCTAGGAGAGCAGAGGCAGACAGGCACAAGTCCTGTTCCTTTGTTTGTGCATGCCTGAGTCCCTGGAACCTGCAGGCTGTGATAGCACTGCTCCTACCCCATCTCCTTCCTTCTCCAGGGCTAACCCCTCCATGGCGCTCTCCCCACCTCCTCTCCCCCATCCTCCTTCCTTTCAAAGGCATAATGAGTTTGATAAGAAATTGTCTCCCTAACAGGATTAGCCATGGAAATCTCTTGTCCCCTCCCATTCATTCTATAAGCTCCAGTCTCATGTCCTATAATTTTCTGCTGATATCAGAGGCACTGGACCACCTCAGGGATATTAATTTCTACTTGTTCTTTGATCCTGTGACTGTTGATATGCCAGGACACACCCCATAGCCACTGCCCCTCCGGGCCCTCACTGGCTTCTTTCTCCAGAGTTGGTTGTTCCTAATTTTCTGCTGCTGTTACTCCCCGCTGCCAGCCCCAGCCCCTCTCAGCTTCCAGTTCTGGGGAAGCAACTACTAACTTATGGCCCCAGGAGTCAGGCAGATCTAAAGCTGGAGCCTAGGTGGCAGGAGAAGTATAAATGAATTCCCCCAAGCTGCTCCTTTTTTACACACACACACACACACACACACACACACACACACCCCTCAGAAGACTCTAGAAAGGGGAACGCAGAGGTAGTTTGCCATGGTGGATGAGAGGGCCAAGCTTTGAACCTGGGCTCACCTCCCGGGTCTGTGTCATAGACAACAACTTGGCCAATCTCTCTGAGCCTCAATTTCCTCATCTGTACATTGGGAATGATAATACCCTTCTGGCAAAGTTGTGGTAACGCACAAAGTGTGATGCTGGACACGCATGTACCTATGAACAGCAGAGCTGTTTTCCCTCTCTGCTCATTTGAGACAGAAATTTAGTGGGAATAAGGACACAGCTCCTAGAACTTACCAAGTTCTTATTTCCATCCTGTGTTCCATTCTCAAACTCTTTCCTCACACAGATTTCCTCTGGCCGTTTTCCTCCCCAATTTCTTTCTCTTTACATATTTTTATGGGCTTATGCAGAAAAAGCATTATGGTCCCTTGAAACCAAAACATTAATTAAAAGAAAGCCACAGTATAGGGTGAGTCCCAAGAAGAGGCAGCAGGAAAAGCAAGGAGCTAATTGCCTGATCTGTGTCCTAAACCATGGCTGAGGGCAGAGCAAAAAGGAGTCCTGATGAAGAGACCAAGTCCAGAATTTTCCCTGACCGAGGGCAAGAGGGTTACGTTAGGCAGCAACCCAGACTCTGGGTCATCAGGCATTTTTAGGGAGAAACGAAGATACAGCGTACCTAGAGGAGTTAACTTCCCTAGGAGGTAGGTAGGAAATTGCTGGAGTCAGAAGAAGGGAGACCAGAGCTAAATCTAGGTTAATTTGGAAACAGTTTTGTGATCGATTGTGCGGAAAGTGTCAGAGAGTGAGAGGTGGGAAATTGCACCTGTCTAGTGAATGAGCTCAGAATTCCAAGTGCTCTGGGGAGGCTGGAGAGCTGGTGCCACTCTAGGCAGGGTGGAGTGGCAGCATGTGTCCAGGGAGCTGGTGGGGCCAGTAACATGCTGGGAGGACATGGCTGCAGACGGACCAGTGTCACCACTTAGAATACAAACACACAAATGCCATAGTGTGAATCATTGATTAAGATCTCTGTGTGCCTAGCCAAGGGAGAAACCTTTACCCACATTTTTCACTTAATGTTTATATTGCCCTGAAAGATTATCATTGTCAACAGTTAATGTCAATAAACAGACCTTGAGCTTCCAGGCCAGGCACGTGCGATCCTGTGAGGGAATTTGAGGGTTCTGTCCTCAAAATGCTGCAGAGTCAGACTATCTGCATTCAAGTCCCAATTATGTCGTTTCCTAACTCTGCAACCTTGGACAATTCTCTGAATCTCCATGAGCCCGTTTTCCTTATCTGAAAGCTGGGATAATGTTGTCACCATGGAAGACAAACCACCGATGCAATTTTTAAATCAACCATAAAGACAAGTGCAAAGTAAGGTAAGGGTACAGATAGCACAAGTTAGGGAAGGGAGAGATGATGGAGGGGGAGGTGGGGGTGAGGGGAGCCTCCTGGAGAAGTTGGATGTAATTTAGAGTTACAGGGTGCTGATGGCAGTGTGGGGAGGAACGTGAACGGGCCAGTGTAGGTGGGGCAGAGCGCTCGTGTCCCCACGTCACCTCAATAAGGCAGACTCACTTCGAGAGCTGAGAACACAAATGGCGATGAGACTGTGAACATTTCTACCTTTCCTGATAAGCTCCCTGGCTAGCATTGCCGATGTGCCACCCGGTCATGTTGATTAGCCTATAAATAAAAATGGTCAATGTTCAAAAAGCAGAATTGCCTCTGCTTTTTGAGCAGCTTCAGAATATTTTCAAGGGTTCTGAGAAGAGGGAAATGGGACTTGAACAATCTAGAACCACAACCTGAGTGGTCACTACAAGCTCCTGAGTGGGTTGAAGTAGACATTAGATGGGCTCGCTCATCCCTGGAAACTGTGGAAATGACAATGGAGCTTTCATTTATGGAACAACCACTGGGCAGACACCGGGCCAGGCACTTTAACTCCTGTGACACCTCAAGCTCTGTGTGATTTGTATATTATTAGCACAATTTTATAGATGGAGAAACTGAGGTAGAGAGATTTGGTAACCTTAGCAAGATCACACTGATGGAGCCAAACTTTTTCTGACTTTAGAGGCCAAGTTCTCAGCCATGAGGTAAAAAGGCTGAGGTTCAAGCACTGCTTCATTCATGTACTCCATTCATTCATTCAACAAATACTTATTGAGCACCACCACATGCAGGCATTATACCCAAAACAGCCCAGAGCAATGGACAGGCGGGCAGCCCCTGCCCTCATGGAGGTCAGAGTCTCATTCACCAACATGCACTGGGCCTTTAGCAAGTGCCAGACTTGGGTAATGCTAGGAAGTGGGAGGCAGAGGTACATGGGCCTGCCAGCTGTTCGTGGCCTTTGGGGGCTCTGACCACTCATTCTGGGAGCAGCATGTGGACACTGGAGGCCTCCGAACCAGAGAGGGCTCTCAGTGGGAAGGTGACAAATCGGGAGACAAACAAGAAGGACAGAAGGATGCTCTCCGCTGTCATCCCAGTGCCCTTGGAGCCACATCAGATGGTTTCAAAAGGTTGCAGTGCCTTCTGGGACACTGTAAGACCAACTTTGTCATTCCCTGTCTGTCCTCACCCCAGTGTTACCAAACAGAGAGATCAAGGAAGGAATAGGACAAGAGAAAGTAATGAGCATCTGTGAGGCAGCACTTCTGCAGCAGCGCATCGAACCCTCACAGGAACTCTGGAAGGCAGGTGCCATTGTTACCACTCTATAGATGAAGAAGCTGAGGCTCAGAGGGTTTCCTCCCCAGGACTTGCCTCCAAGTCATCCTGACTGCAGATCCAGAGCTCTATTCCTGTGTATTCCTGGCCCTGACCCTGGCCCAGGGGTACTAGGGGTTCAGAAGAATGATATGTGGTATCTTTAAGGAACCTGCTTTCTTTTGGGGAATATAGGAGTGACTCAGGGAATAGGTAGGATCAATCCAAACGTGAAACTTAAGGACCTTCCAGGTCCCAGAGTGTAGCCCCACAGTAGGAGCTATGAACTGCCTGTAAAGAGAGAGGGAGTTTGCATTAGCTGGACCCTCACAGAGGCCTTCCGGAAGAAGCAGAGATTGAGAAGGGCCTTGCTGGGGCACAGGGGAGGTGGGTGGCACCCACTACAGGAAGGAACCTGTGGGAACGCCCATGGCAAGCAGTGTAACATAGCAAAAGCATGGCTTTAGATTCAGACAGCTGTGGCTTTGTGGTTTGCGGCAAATTGCTTTGAGCTCTCTGGTTTGCAGTTTCCTCACCTTTTAGAGGGGAAGAATACACCCTACACCTAGACGAGGCTGTAGCAAGGATTAAACTCACACATTAGGGGTGAGTGCTGGGCTGACCATCACCATCTGCCTCCCCGAGGCCCAAAGACACAGGGTCTCTCCCCCTGCTGGTTACTGGGGTTCTGTCAAAGCAAAGCCGCTTTCCTAAATTGTAATAGCAGTTATTTCTATTGCACCGTGAGCATCTGACACATGAGCGAAGAGCTATGAAGCTCCCCAACGGGCAACATAAAGGGGGATGGGGGCTCCAGGGGAGGGTTGGAGGCTGCTGCTCCTGGCTGGGCTCTGCCATGTGCAGCAGGAGGAGGACTGGGAAGAAAGAGGCTTATTTCAGTACCCTGTTATTACGGCATCTTGTTTTCATAGTTTGTTCAACAAACCTCTCTCCCTCTCCCTCTCCCCCACCTCGCCTCCTTTTTTTTCATCTTCCTCTCTCAGCAAATCCATTTAAATGCAATTCTATTCTTAAAGCGCCCCTCTCATGCATGTCTAATGAATGTCAGGGAAATGCTATTACAATGGGGCTGAGGAGGATCCGATCGGCAGTGTGTGTACAAGTCATTTGAAAGGAAGCCTGGGAGCGCTCCAGTTTTATTACAGCATAATTAGAAATAAAATCTTGTTGCAATAGGAGAATGAGAGATGTGTGCTAATCCCGTGGTAGAGAAACGTAGAGCTATATTTAAAGAAAAGGACTCAGGAAGACAGAGAAAACTAGCCACTTTTTTCTGTCCCCTCCACCAAGACTTTCCTGCTGGTTCTCCTCCCTGAGATGCTCCATCCTCGAATCCCCTGTGCCCCAACCCCCCAGCTCCCTGGGGACCACTCCAGAGACAGTGCTGACACCCTTCTAGATCTCAGCTGCCCAAAGTGGTCAATCTGCCAGAGACGCAGGGTAGCAGAGCATGGTCCCTCCCTGGAAATCCACACCCTCCCGCCTACTTAAAAGGCCAGTTTGTGGGCAGTTGGGAGGTGATGGGAAGGGTCAGCAGAGCCCTGCACTTGGAGGCTGAAGCCCAGGTCAAGTTCTAAGCCCCTCACTTACCAGAGTCATACATTCACATAATCACAAATTCATTCATTCACAAATTCATTCAGTCGTTTAGCAACTGTTTACTGACTGCCTCTTATGTGCCAGGCATCGTGTTGGGTATATTCACTAACTCATTTAATTTCCACAAGGAACAGATTCAGAGAGGTTCAATGGCTTGCCCAGCATCATCTGGCTAGAGAAGGAACACAGTTTGAACCCAAGCCCTTCTGATACCAGAGCCAGGTTTTTTCTGCTCCACCATGCTGTCAACTTTTTGGGTCTTCTCGATCCCCATCTCTCTAGTAACTCCATCTCTTGTAGAGCCCAAGATGCAGAGATAAAGATGGAGGGACCTGGCTAATCGTCCTTTCAGGGCAGAAATGGGCATCGCTCCATAGTTCCACGTCTTCTTCTTTGACTGCTCGCCCTCTCCCCTATGGAGGTGGCAGTGGAGGCTGCTTCCCCAAGGCCTCCCGGGAACGTGCGGGGTATGTTGTGCCCATAAGGAGCCTGGCACACCAAGCCGCAGCCCAGCCTGGCTTCAGACTTGGAAGATGAACATAATGCAGGCAGGCTGACTTGTCACCCGCCACTTCGAGGTTATTACACTGTGTCACCCTCTTCTAGCTCTGCTCCCCACTTGAGCTCCAGCTTCAGCATCACCCTCGCTCTTCCAGCCAGTCAGGGGCAGGGCGAAGTTTCTGGCTCTGCATACCCCCAATAAGCTTCGTAGCAGAGGCCCTACTTCCCATTCATCCAGTCTCCTCATGACCCAGATATGTCCTCTCCGCCTGATTTCAGTTCCATGGGGAAAGAGCAGTGGGCCCAGAGACAGTGGGCCCTGTCGACATCTACACTGTGACCCAGACTAGCTGTGTGGCCCTCGGTGCCTCAGTGTCTTCAAGTGTCACATGTGGTGGTGGATCAGATTTGAGTGTTTGATGGTGAGTGCAGTGAGGCCATACCTGGGATCAAAGGCCATTCCCAGGGCTGGTTTTCTGCCCATCTTATCTCTTCCTCTCCTGGCACCTAATGTCCACTGAGGGCTCTTGGTTCAGTCTCTCCCCACCTCATACACTCTCACTCTGTGAACGAATCCTGTCTGGTACACCCAGTGACCTTCAGTACCAGCTCACCTCTGTCCTCCTCAGTCCTACATTAAGGTCCTCACCCCAGTGTCTCCACAGAGCAGGGCCCAACTCCAGAATCTTAGCACTGGAAGTGTCCTCAGGGAATAGCACGTCCAAGTGACGAGTATATTTGTTTTCTAGGGCTTCCATGACAAAATACCAGACTGGGTGTCTTAAACAATAAAAATTTATTTCTCATAGTTCTAGAGTCTGGAAGTCCAAGATCGAAGTGTTGGCACGTGTGGTTTTTCCTGATGCTACACTCCCTGCTTTGCAGACGGCCACCCTCCTACATGGTCTTCCCTCTGTGCCCACACATATCTGGTGTCTCTTTCTTTTCTTTAAGGACGCCATTCCTATTGGATTAGGGCCCCACCCTTATAGTCTTATTTAACCTTAATTAGCTCTTAAAAGGCCCTGTCTTTCAATACAATCACATTGGGAGTTAACGTTTTAACATGTCATTTTGAAAGGGACACAATTCAGTCCATAGCAGGGAGGATCTAGGTTTTAGAGCCAGCCAGCACCAGAGCTGGGACTTGAATCCAAGTTTCCCACTCACATGCCATGTGCCTTCCACTATGCTGCAAATGTCTCTCCAGGGTTTAGGATGGAGGGCTCATAATTCTGGGATCCAGAGTCTAAGGAGAGAAGAGGAGGCCTTGGCTTCCCTTGGTATTTTCAAACCCAGGTTGCCAGGTACCCCCAGGGCCTTCACCATCGGTAAGAGTACCAGGAGGGAATGCAAGGTGCTCTGCAGAGTTAAGCCCTCAATAGCTTTTTACTAACTGCCCTGGTTCTGGAACCCCAAACAGGGCTAATTTCTACCAGCCCAGAGGTACTGATCACCTCCACCTGCCCTGCCCCACAGGCATAAGGGCCTGAGAAGAGTGGGTAGCCTGCTGGTGGGGGGAGTTTGCTCATTAGTCTTATCCATAGTCTCTGAGCTGTAGACTGACCACATTGTTTTTGTAAATCTATATTGGATGGAACAGTAACTGGCAACCTTTATTAATTGGAATTTTTCTTGTGGAATTGGGAGTTTCCTGGAAACCAATCAAGGCACTTGGAGGCCCTGGCATTTTGAGGCTGCCCCCAGGGAAACAGACTTGGACTATGGACTATAACAGGCTAAGTATCTCTACCCTTCCAAGAGAGAGTCAATGATTTTTCTGACCCTGGCCAAAGACTGATCTTGGTGGAAAGCTCCATCCATTCCTCCCCTCTCACCCCTCCCTACTTCTTACCTCCTGTTGCCAACTGAGGCCTTCTTAGTGGCATGGGGGGGGGTGGCAGAGCAAGAGACACTTTGCTCAGCTTTTGGTTTTCCTGCTTCAGGAAGACATCTAGCTCCAGGAACCGAAAAGCCTCTTCCAAGAAATATCCCTAGCCAGGACCTGTGCATTCAATATAGTACCTACTCCCTGTGCATGTGTTGTGTATTCATATGCTTTGTGCTTTTACACACTTCATATTATTGTTATGACCTCTCTTTACACCTGAACAGTCCAGTGAATGTCACAATACTCCTTCAAAAGCATTGTCATATGGACACTGCAGGAAATCCCCATGAGCTGAGCAACCTAATAGTTAATATCCCCAGTTTGGGGATGAAAGGACAAAGCCCAGAAAAGTTAAGGGATTTTCCTAAAGCTACACAGTTAGCAGGTGGCGGGTCTCAAGTCTCCCATTTCTGACTCCAAATACAGTGCTCCATACACTAACCATTGGAGTATACACCTTCCTAAGCTGCCAACCCCTCTCTGTCCCCTGTGATGTTCCATAGGCCCATGCAAATGTACCCAACAGTAGACATGCCAGCACATGCACCTTGTTCCCTCCCAGACACATACAGCCACTTGCCCGTAATCACACCTTCCTGCTACAGAGCACCTGGTCATGGCAGAGTTTCTTTTCTCCCTAAATCTGTGTCCTTCCAAGACAGGTGACAACCTAATACCCCTAACCTCTTACTTCACAGCACACCAGCCTCCTAAGGAACATCATTCATCCATTCTTTCATTGAATAACTATAATGCTTCTTGAAGCAGTCTGTCTCACCCTTCACATCTTTCTGTTCATTCATCACTCTAGCCCTGGCTAGTAAGAAGGAAGCCTCCTCCAGAAGAAACAAGGGGCCAGGGGCCTGGCCACTGCCCAGAAGGGGTGCAAAAGTCCTCCTCACAGGAAGGGATTGCCAAAGCCCCTTCCAAAATGCACCACACACTCTCCCGGCATCTGGGTTTAAGGAAAACAGCTGTAGATTTGTGTTCAGGAGACCCAGGCAGGAATCCCAGCTCTTCCACTCACTAGTTGTGTGACTTGGATAAGTCTCTGCCTGAGCCACAGTTTTCTCAACTATAAAGCAAGAGGAGCAGCATGTGCTTCCTGGGCTGGCAATGGCACTTAAGAGAGGGAGCATGTGTGAAAGTGCCCAACACAGTGCCTGGCCCATGGTGCTCACAAATTCATGCACCTTGGGGCATCTTTCTTGTTGAGTTTATAAAATGATTTAAGACACCAATTAGGCCTGGATCCCTCTCCCAACCCAAATCACACTGTACCCATGAGGTACAGGGCTGCAGAGGGAAAGTTTATAGCTGGACACAGGTCTTCCTCCTCAAAGGCCCCAGCTATGGAAATCTCTGACAGCTAAGGGATTGAGCTTGCTTAAGGCAGACAGTGATGGAACCACCCAAGGCAGCTTAGTTTTGGACTTCACTGTCCATAATAGGGCTCAGTGCCACTCTGCCTCCACCACTGTACTATACCCCTCGGGTCTGAATCTCGGCCTCTGGGATTCTCAGGTGATTTCATACTGGAACCAGTGATCTGTGTTGTTAGTGGTCTCTCCTGCTGAGCAAGGGTAGCATTCTGCTCCAGTCACCTGAGGAAGAGGCAGATCTTTGGTCAGGGAAGGACAATGGGAGGCCAGTCTCAGACAAGCTGGAGAGGCAGTATCTGTGTCCCTCCTTCTCCCTGAGCCTGGCTGCCCTGGGTCTCCAGGTGTTTGAGGGGTGCCTGGGATCACTCCCTGCTGGGGGCCTCCTTCTAGAGATGACTCAGCCATAGTTTATGCTCCAGGTTGCCAGACTCATGTCTTTGTTTCCTTTCTTTTTGTCAACTCCCAACCATCAGTTTTGCTTTAATGTCCCAGCCTGGACTTAGCTGAGCTGGGGAGCCAAGACAAGGATCAAGGCTGCCTAAAGGGGGAGCAGTGGCCCAAACCATTAACATGTGACAGTGGTATTTAGTGGAGAAGAGACCCCCACTGGGGGTCAGGGGGGACCACAAAACAGGACTCTAAGCTGGAGGTCCAGCTGTCTTACCCTATTGGAAGTGCCTCCTCTATAGCCAGGATTCACTGATTAACACATGTTCACTGAGCATCTGTTATGTGCCAGCCATGCGCTGGAGGTGGGATACTAAAATAAACCCCTGCTCTCAGTGAGAAACACAACTCGTTCTGAAAACAAAAAGTCAGGGTAAGGAATTGGGCAGGGACATGGAACATAGTCTAATTTTAATAGAGGGGTTAGGCAAGACCTCTCCAAGGAGCTGGCATTTGAGCAGAGACCTGAACGAGGAAAGAGAAATTTCAGGCACAGAAGGAATAGTCAGAAGCAAAGCCCTTGGGGTGAAAATGAGCACATGCATGCCGATTTTAAAGCCTCTTTAATAGATGATTTCCAAGGAGTCCTGCACCTCTGTCACTCTTAAAGCTCGGAATTTATAAATTGCTGAGAGAGAAGAACCTTATAGATGATCCAATTTATTTCTCTCGCTCAATACTTAAATCCTCTATGCCAAGTGTTTCTTCAGCCTCTACTTAAATACTCTTGATGACAGGAAACTCACTACCTAACAGACACGTATTCCAATTCTTTATAATCTTGACTTTTAAATGTTTTTATTTTAATTGTGGTAAAATATACGTAACATAAATTTTACTATCTTAAACATTTTTAAGTGTTACGTTTTAAGTTGAGTAGTGTTTCAGCTCTGTTTTAAGGTCAGTAATGTTTAAGTTCTGTTTCACTTTGGAAATATGAAACTCCTTACCCATTAAACAACTCCCCATTTCCTCTGCCCCCACACCCTGGCAACCACCATTCCACTTTCTGTCTCTCTGAATTCGACTACTTTAAGTACCTCATGTAAGTGGAATCATACAGTATTTGTCTTTTTGTGACTGACTTATTTCACTTAGCAGAATGTTAAATGTTGTTACGGTTTATCCACGTTGTACATGTGTCAAAATTTTCTTCCTTTTTAAGGCTGAGTACTATTACATCGTATGTATATACATTTCCTTATCATCCATCAACGGACACTTGAGTTGCTTCCATCTCTTGGCTATTGTAAATAACACTTCTATGAACATGGGTGAGCAAATATCTTTTCAAGACCCTGCTTTCAATTCTTCTAGGTATATACCCAGAAGTGAAATTGCTGGATCATATGGTAATTCTATTTTTAACTTTTCAAGGGACTGCCATACTATTTAATCTTGACTTTGAATGCTCAAAAATAATTATTTTTACAGATCTAATTGAATGTCGTAGAAACAATGATTAGCAATGGCAAAAGGTTTTGCCAGATGTAGAAACACTCAGAAATGAGAGTGGTTTACTCTGGGAAGGCTTCCTGGAGCAGGTAAATTTAGAGCAGGGATCTGACTTTTCTGAGTTGCTATTTCCACATGATTGAAATAGAGATAAAACTATCTTAGAGCTTTGGGAAATTTCATTCATTCATTCATTCTAGAAATATTTATCTAGTACCTATTTAGTGACCTCCACTGCTTTCACAGTGAATGAAGTGGGGAACCATTGGAGGGTTTTGGGCAAAAGAGCCACATGATCTGACCTAGGTTTTAAAGCATCGCTCCGGCGGTATGCTTCATTCTGTAACTTCTCTTTCCTTTCTCTAGATGCTGAATTGGGATCTGTCCAGTCCATACCTTCCCACAAACCCTCAACTCCCCCTCCTCTGCCCAGCACCCTCTCCCCTCCTAACTGGTCCTCATACCTCCTTCAGAGCAGGGAGGGAGCTGCACCCTTACAGAGGGCAGCTTCTCTCTTTATAACCCTTTGGGGTCACCAGAAACCCCAATATTTCTGTCATTATCTCTCCATGGCTCCTGAAGCTCTGGTGGTTCTCCAAAGCCCAGCCCTCTGAACTTTTTACTAGAAGAAAAAGACAAAAAGATACTGTGGGCTCACTGAGCACCTGTGTGCAGGGCCTCCAAATCACCAAGGAAGGCCTCCTTTATTTCCAAGCCCCTGAGGAGGAAGAGGGAGAATTGACAGGAAGTCTGACCGCACAGAATGCCTGAGAACCCCAGCAGCCCCCAGCCCTTCATCTCCCTACGATGGAGCAACTGTATTCAAATTTAATCAGCGCCATCCACGTGCTAGGGACTTCTACAGGCAGCACTTCATCTAATTCTCCCAAAAACTCTATGACGTGAAGTCCTACTTATTATCTCCTAAAGGAGAAATGGGACTCAGCAAAGTTCTGTGCCATTATAGAGACATTAGTTGTCAGTGAAGGGACCTTACAAGTGTATGTAACCCAGTGGATCTCTACCCTGGCTACTCATTGCATCATCCAAAAAGCTTTTCAAAAATGCTAATTTCCAGACCATAACCCCCAAAATTCTGAGTTTCATTTTAAAAGCTCCTTAAACCATTCTAATGCACAAACAGGTAAAAAACACACGCCTAATTCAACTCCTCCCTCTTTTTACAAATGGGAAAGCCAAGGACCTGAGAGAAGACTGGACTTCCCTAAGGTTACCTTGTATTAGTTTCCACAGGCTGCTATAGCAATTATCATGAACTCGGTGGCTTAAAGCAACAGAGATGTGTTGTGTCACAGTTCTGGAGGCCAGAGGTCCAAAATCAAGGTGAGAGCAGGGTGTGGTCCCTCTGGGGACTCTAGAAAAAGACTCTTCCTCACCTCTTCTAGTTGCCAGCAATCCTTGGCATTTCTTTGTAGATGCATCACTCCAGTCTCTGCCTCTGTCTGCACATGGCCTTCTGTGTGTGTGTTGCTGTTCCAAAATTTCCCTCTTTTCATTCATGAGGATACCAGTTATGTTGCACTTAGGGCCCACCCTAATCCAGTATGAACTCATATTAACTTGATTACATTTGCAAAGATCTTATTTCCAATAAGGTCACATTCACGAGATCCAGGTAGAAATTAATTTGAGGGGACAGTATTCAAGCTAGTATATGCCCCATCATTAGCGGCAGAGTCAGGACTGCAATCCAGTTTCCTAAGTCCCATCCTGGGCTTGGCCCCTCTTTATCCTCCTCTCACTAATGGCTTCCATTCGAGCCCCCTGGAACTGATGGCCCCACCTTTCCTGGTGGAAGGACATTGTCTTCTAAATGTGGAATCCCAGAGGAAAGAGACCAGGTCCAAGACTTCTCCATGGAGCCCAGTCCAGAACATAGGGTGCTTCATAAAGATTTGATAAACTGAGCCGAACTAAATTGAATGGATGAGTGCTCCTTCCTGAGGTAGTGAGATCTACTGACAGAAGCAACACAAGCAGGAAGCTGGTTGACCGTATGTCCTTATGAGAAGTGCTGTTATTCTAGGAGAGTTGGTCTAGCACAGAGCTTTAGAAGAACATAGGAAGTGGTCTAATGGTCTGGGTTCTACCACTTACTAGCTGGGTGGGTATTTAACCTCTCTTTGCTTTGGTTAGTTATAATAATAGTATCCATTTCAAAAGGTTGTTGGGATTAAATGAGATAATATTTATAAAGCCTTTAGCCTAATGTGTAATAGGTGTTCAATAAATATCTATCTTTTAAAAAAGGCAGGCCTGCTCTAGATCACCAGGAAAACAGAGATGGTGAAATAGTCTGGAATATTCATAGCAATAATGAAAAATAAAAAGCAGCAGCTCCCTGGGCATGGGCGTGTTTACAAATGAAACCTCAGTTTTTGATATGTCATGGTCAAGCATTGTCAATGGCAGAGTCCTAGTCTAGAAACCTAAGGGAAGCGGACCCTCCAGTGTCCCCACGGGGACACTATTGGCATCCAGCACCTCAGCCCCAGACCCCTAATGATATTAGCACCCCCAGTTATGGTGTCCACCAAAAATGACCCCAGACACACATTTCCAAATGGTTGCAGGATGGGGGCTGGATGTGGCGGTCCCGGCTGCCACTCTGTCCTTCCTCCAGCTGGACCCAGCCTGCTCCAGGGAAGAGGAGCCAAGATATGAAATAGGGGTTCCTCTAACGATTCCAGGGATGGCAGCTCTTGTTGGGATGTGGAGTATGGGCTGCCAGACGGCCAGGACACCCTGCTGGAGCCAGCCTTGGAGACCAGCCATGTTGTGGAGCCCTGGCCCCTCTGAACCCCTACCAGCTGGCTGTGCCTCCCCCCACAACACCGTATGGCATTCACTCCACAGGCCTCTTGCTCCTTCCTTCCCCAGCAGGCCCCATCATCTGATTCTCATCAAACATGCAGAACTGATGTTGCACAAGGCCCCCCCAGAGGGGATTAACATAATACCCCTGATTTCTCTTTCCCCTCGCTCACTCTGCATCCCCCTGGCTGCAGCCTGCCTTTGTTTCAAGAGGAGCAATACACTGTGTCTGGAAATGTTACTGCAATTAAATATGCACAAGAAGGGGGGAAGGGAGGGGGAAAATGAGGACAATGAAGGATGTGAAACATCAGATGCAGCAGCTGCTTGTTGCTATAGAAACCCCAGTTCCCCACCACCATCACCACAGCACCCCTTCCCAGCTTCAAATTCCATTGGGGGCAAGTGCTTCATGGTCCTGGGGTGCTGGAAGCTGCTCGATCACAGGGTCCTAGCTGTCCAGGCTGTGGGCTGCTGGGGTTGGTTTGGGGTCTTTCCTGTGTTTCCTCACCCGCCACAACCAACTCATACCCTGGTCCCTCTGATTGTCAGCAACACCCTCCACTAGTTCTGTGTTCTAGTCCCAGTTACATAATAAATGACGGGAAAGCTTCCTCATCTGCCTTGGGGATGTCATAACATGGAGACGTTATGGCACATTTGGAGTCTGGTGGGGGAACCAGGCTTTCTCTGTGCTTCCTCCAGGCCCCCTCTGACTTCCCACAGCAGGGTTTCACTCCTTCTCGCTTCCTTTTCATCTTTTACCCATAGCACTGAGTGAGGTCTGCATGGTGTGGTCTGTGTATTGAAGAGGGCGGGGTGGGGTGCACCAGCTCCCAGCTCCAGAAGACGGGCAGGCTGCTAGACAACTGGGGGCATCTAGGGGAACCCAGCAAGATGGCGCTCAGCAGGGATCCACGTGAACTCCCAGGACTGGACCCACAGGGCCAGGTGTCCAAGGGTGCAGAGAGAGAAGGTGGCCTAGCAGCAGCGCGCTGACCCAAGACCAGAGCCTCTAGGTGACTACAAGGAGGATGTTAAGCAGTAGTATAATGGGGCTGCCTTCCCACGCCCACCACCACCCCCACCCCCACCCCTAGCAAGTGGATACAGTCTTAGGTTGGGGGTTGGTAGCCCTACTCTATTTTTCCCTGGTTAGATGAGGTTGACTATCAAATCCCCACCACTTGGCAAAGTGCTGGGCATAATAAGTCTAGTCTTATACAAAGATGAGTGGGAAGGAAGACAGGAAGAATGGGAAGGAATGTGGGAAGGAGGGAGAATTAGAAGATGTGTCAATACCAAAATTTATTAAGAAGCAAGAGACCAATCAGAATAATGAAGTTATTTGGAACCATATTAAATGAATAACTATTAAAAAATAAAATTTTAAGACTGCTTAATCTGAAGAAAAATCAAAGGGCATGATAGCTGGCTTCCAATGTGTGAGGGAGTATGCCAGTAACACAGGTTTAGGCTGGTTCTGTAGGGCTTCAGTGAGTGGAACCGGGACCCATGGAGGCAACTACCAGGAGACCAATTGTGACCACGAAAGATCTTTCTAAAAGTCAGAGCTATCGACTTTGGAATGGGCGACTGAGTTAGATAGTGAGTTCCCCAGCCCAGGAGATACTCAAATAATGGCTGGAGAACCTTTGTCAAAGATGTAGTTAAACACTTTCAGCTTTTTAACCTTGAAAATCTAAGCCTCCTCTGTTGGAAAGTGTCCTTTGGTGATGTTTCCTTCTCCAGATGCTGAGATCTTGAACTTGTGCTTCGAGGAGTGGGACTCCACAGAATATTACTAATAGGAGGCGAGCCAGTGTCAGAGCTCTTGTTATCGGGTGAGGAGGTCACTCAGCCCCCAAGTGGGAGGAAGCTGATCTCTAAATAATAGGATTGGAAGGGCATGGAGCCACCCAAAATGTTTCCCTATGAAAGCCTGACATTCCTATGTCGGCATTCCTGTGGGACCAGCATTACCCTTTTTCTCCCAGCTTTCTTTTAAGTCATTATTACTGACCTGATTCCAATGCCCCCTCCTGGTGGAAGTGGCATCCTAGGGTCTCCCATGCCTGCCTGAGGAAGAGGCTAAGCAGGTGCAGAGCAAAAGTTAGGTTCTCAGTCTCAGCCTGGGTCTTGGGTCGGGGGACACTGCTCGGAGCTTAGGGAGTCCAGAAGCTAAATACAAGCCCCTCCCCAACTCTGATTTTCACAGTCTCTCCTTTTAAAGTTACACTGACTAGCTGGAGTTCAAGTTTTGCCTTAGGATCTTGGACAAGAGAATACACTCCATTTCTGAGCAGAGTCTTATGTGAAAATCAGCAAAATGGGTGTACTACTGCCTTTCCTTCCAACTTCCCTGCCAAGTCCTGACAGTAAAAGACTGTGGAGGGGTGGGAAAAGTCAAGTATCATGCCTGTGCCTTTGGCACAGAATGGGTGTTCAAAAACTGTTGAATGATTATTATGTGTCTGTATCTCCATGTCCCTGTTCTTAGTGCAGCTTAGCCTGAATAATTGTTTGTTGAGTGAATAAATTATTAAAATTGAGAGAAAAGGATTGAGATTTATGTTTGACTCAGTGCAGAGGAAGAGCTGGAAGCTAGAAGGCCTGAGTTCCAGTCCACTTACTGGCTATGTGACCTGAAAATGGAGATGACACCTCACACAATTGTAAGAACGAATAAGGAATAAATATGAAAGATCTTTGCAAACTCTTATAAAGAGGTATGGCAGATGTGAAGTGGACTATAACACTAAGTGAACACTTATTGTGTGCCAAACATTATTATTTTTTAACCCTTATATCCACTCTATGAAGTATTAGTTCCACCTCATTGTACAGATGAGGCTCAGAGAGGTTAAGTAACTTTCCCAAGGTCACACAGCTAATAAGATAAAGAATCAGATTGGAACTCAAATCAAGGTCTGAATGTAAAAAGCCCAATATCTCTCTGTAAAACTCTGAAGCATTTACACTTAAAGGAATAATAACTGTAATTTCCATTTATTTGCATATAGAAAATCCCCATCTACCCTGCCTTCGAGGCTGCACCAACTTTGCTCCTTGTTTTCTCAAAGCCTTCTCTCCCTGAGCAAAAGTCCTAGCCTAGGAGCAGGCCAGCTGCCAGCCCAAGTTGCTTCTGGTGGTATGCCCGGCCAGGGAAGTAATAGACTATGTCCTGATTGTGTCTCCAGAAAACAGGTTTTTTATTACTTACCACGGCGGGCTGTACATCTCTGACGTGCAGAAGGAGGACGCCCTCTCCACCTACCGCTGCATCACCAAGCACAAGTATAGCGGGGAGACCCGGCAGAGCAATGGGGCCCGCCTCTCTGTGACAGGTAGGCGAGAGGGTTTGGTGGGGAGGGCACCAACCCCTCCTTGGGACGGGGCCTTGTCCACACCATGGACTAAGGAGTCTGCTGTGTACTCAGGGCACTCAGAGAAGTCGATTAAAGGACACAGGTACAGGAACTACTGGGGCAAACCTAGTCTATTTGGTTTGGCAATGCCCTTCATGCGAAAAAGCTTAACTTTCCTGAAGAACAAACCTGTTGCCATTTATCAAACCATGAGAGTCAAGGAACGCTAACTCTCCTGAAGAATTAACATGTTATTTATCAAATAATGGGAGTTAAGGAACCCATCTTCTCTTTCCTTTTTTTGCCTTTGCTGCCAGGAAGTTCAATAAAATCTGATGCTCAAACTTAATAATGATTAGATTAGATTGGATTAGATTAGATTGGATTAGGGAGGTTTTTTAAAATTTCCTTATGTCTCTAAGTATTTTCAAAGATTCTATTTTATCTGTTTATGTGTATATTTATATATTTTGTTATAGTCCACCTCACAACATTTGAAAATAGGCAGAATATAATTTTAAACAAAAATATTTTTTAATTAAATAAAGAATTCTTATTCTGGAGTGATTGATCATAGCTTCTTAAGGAGGGTTGGAAGCTAACATTTATTGAATCCCACTGTGCGCCAGAAATTTCATTCATGTGTTTTCGGTTAAATACCTTAATAGAAAGTGTGCCGCTCCTTCTATTTCTACAGGTGAGAAAAACCAGATCTTAGGGAAGCCAAGCAACTTGCCCCAACCGTTTAATCAGTGGGAGGCATAGCCAGAATTCACGCTCTCACCCCAGCTTCCAACCAGTTGCTGACCCCCCATGGAAGGGGCCAAGTGAACACCACACACATGTCCCAGTCATAAAGAAGAGCACACGGTGCTCCTCAAAGAATGCTTTCTGAAAACATGCCTTTCAAATTCTTTCAATAGCAATCCACAGACAGACATTTTGTCATAACCTCTGCAATGCACACTGGCATGTCCTACCGATATGCATTGCAATGCGCTCTGATATTTTCTACTCTACTCTATCCCATTTGAATTTACCTAAATGCTGGTTGCAACTTCAGCAAATGGATTTTACAACTTTCTAACAGTTTGTGACCTACAATCTGAAAATCTCTGCTCTTGGAGAGTTGAGATTAGAGTAGCTTTTGGAAGGAGGATGAACTGACAGAACTCCTGGGTTTGGAGACTAGACCCATCAAATCATGCAAACTCTCTGGGCCTCTGGAAAAGAAGCCCTAGTAGGTGACTGTTCTGATTCTGCATGCCTTTGACATCGTATGGTTTGGTGAGGACTACCCTGACCAGCAGATGACTCTTCACAGGATCCCCTCTCATTTGCCTAATTCATTTGTAAGCAAAACCAGGTGAGCAGGAGCCAGGGGGCAAGGATCAGGGTCTCTAATTCCTCCTTGTGTCTCAGTGCCTGGCTCCACGCCTGGCACATAGTAGGTGCTAAGAAAATATTTGTGCTAAGAAAATATTAACCAGTGCCAACGGAAACTGTATTATCATTGGGGAGGAGATGAGGCTGCATGATTTGGTCCCATCTTTGTGGCTAGACTTTGGAATCTGGCACCCAATGCTCAAATGTATCAGAGTGGTCCCATTCCAAATTATAGGGACTTATTTACATGGTGCTTTGCAATTCATTTGCCTGCTACTCATACAATGTGGGAAAGGCACAGAAAGCCCCACTCCTGTGGCCCTGCTCCTTTCCCCTGTACAAATATTTAGCCCCTTCATTCTATTAATCTCACCCCCACTTTAGTGAGGAATACACTAGAGTCCCTCCAAAAAAGACACTCTTTCAACCGAAGGATATGCCACCCCTTCTCCTTAGTGCCTACCAGCTGTGAGAAGAAGAGGTGGGTGAGCGGAGAATAAGAGGTGGCACCAGGAGCCTCATATATAAAACCCAAATAGAGAAACATAGAAGGATAGGAAGGTACCCAGACTGATAAAAAGGGAGAGGCACAGTCATAGAGAGAGAAAGACAGAGATGACAGAGTCAAAGGGATCTAAAAGAAAAAGAAAAAAGCCGAAGGAAAGGGAGAGAGGAGCCAAGGGGAGGGGCCTGTTGAGTGACATGGGCCCTGATATGACGAGATGTGATGTGATGTGACAAGGTGATCTGCAAGCTGCTTGTCTCGGCAAAAATGCAACTGATACTGGCTGGAGCAAGGCAGTGCTGAGGGGACTTGGCAGGGTGGAGAATGCAGGTCAGGGGAGTTCAGGCCTCATCCTCCAGCCCCAAAGGCCCCTCCACTCCCAGAGTCTATGGTGGGGGTCGGTCCCAGGGAGCATAGGATTCTGGTGAGATGTTTCACTCTTTAGTGTCCAGAGGCCAATGCGCTCCTGGGGCTGGCGGCCAAAAGGTGTGATTCCTCCCTGGCCAAAAGCTCTGGAACCCAGGGATGGGGAGAGGTAGCTGGGGTGTCCTGGCAGAGGTACCTGGTGGCTGAGGGAGTCTGAGCCAGGCACACCTCCAAAGGATGACTGCCCCTTCCTCTCCCCAGGCCCAAAGGCAAGAGGAATGGGTGAGAATACACGTGGCAGTGTGCTGTGGGTGGTCATTGGATGAGGGCCACAGCCATATCTGAAGTTTCTTCAGTCCTCAGGATGTGTTCTATAAAGTAAGGCGGAGGGAAGGAGGAGGGAGATAGTGAATCAGGCCATACTTTCTGTCTCAGACTCACCACTCGGGAGCTGAGCCACCTGGCATAAACTAAACAATATCTCCAAACCTCAGCTTCCTTCTCCATAAAATGGGAGTGACAAAAAGTACACCTCATGGGGTTGTTTTGAGAACTAAATAGGGTACTGGATGTAAAAGCTTGCAGGAGTGCCTGACACAGGGAACACTCAGTAGAGAATAGCTGCTGCTTTGTTGTAGTTGCTATTGTTGTTCTGTTGTTTCTGCATTATGATTTCAACTACGTTTGCAAAGGGTTAGGGGTGAGGCAACTTTCGTTTTCCTATATTTTCCAAGGTAGAAGAGGCAGTTTCAAGAACAGTCTGAGTTCCCTAAAATACAACCTGATAACAGGTATTCGTGCATCTAGGTGCTTTTTTGAGTATACCAAGTGCTTTCAGGTGCATTAACTCTGTGGAATAGGCATTATCATCCACATGTACCAGAGAGCCTGAGACCAGACCAGGGTTCCTGCGTTCATGGAGTCCAGAGCCAGGTGCAGAAGCCGTGTCCAGGGGTGCCCTTTCCAGGCAGCACTGTTCAGCCAACTGAGGGAGGTCCCAGCAGCTGCCCAGGAGTGCCCCGATCCCCCGCAGCCCAGCCCCAGGGCCTCTAGGGATTTCTCAAGGCTGCCCATCTGTCTCCCCAGCCCTGCACTGGCCCTGGCAGCGCCCGATCTCCCCCGGGCTGTCGCGGTACACGCCGCAGCATTTTACTTCTGCTCCGGAGTAATGAAAGAGGTTTCTTTCCCTCAGAATTTAATTTCACGCCTGAGACTCGGTGATTAATTCCCTCCCCCACCCCCCGCCCCTTCCCCCACCACCCTGTCAGCCCCTCTCCTTGTAAATTCTGCGATGTGCCATGGAATTTGTGTGTTTTGCATCAATTAAGTGTCACATTGAGTAATTTTTCCCTTGCACCGGGTTTGTTTATCCCAGCCATTCCCACAGGGTTGTGGTGGGAAGAGGCCAAAGAAGCTGGCAGGGAGGAGGGAGGGCCTGAATAGTAATTGCCCGGCACATCTGCACAGTGATTTAATGTCCGTCAAACTCTGACATACATTTTGCCATTGCTACCTACAACTACCTTGTGAGATCTGGAGGCAACCTTATCGCCCCCACCTCATGTGCAGATGAGGAAACTCAGGCTCTGAGAGATCATAAGACTCACTCAAGGTCATACAGCCAACTGAGACCCCTGGGTCTTCTGTGTCCACCCGGGGTTCATTCTGAAGAGCAATGGGATGTGGGAAGGGAACTGAGTCTCCTGGAAAGTCTTTCTTCCAGGGAGAAGAATCCAAGAGAGATAAGCCAAGGACAGAGGGAATTTCCCATCAGACAAAGAAGATCCAGGGGATCCGCGATTTCAAGATGATTCCATCTCATATTCCATTCACTGAACAAGAGTGGAGAGAGACTTGGTTTTTGATCTTGGCTTTGCAGTGTGATCCTAGGCAGGTCGCTGCACCTTTCCAGTCTCAGGGTCATCTGCATGTACCCTCCAAGGTCCCTAAGCCAGCTCTATAGTCTATGAGCCTATAACGTTCTGCAGTGTGGGAAAAGCAGACCACTGGCCCACCCCACACCCAAGCGCCCCCGTTCACCCTCCCTCAGATAGTAATGGTTCCACAGCTGAGGGCCCTGCTCTGTGCCAGGCACAAGAGATACAGCCATGGAGGAACACTGCCCCGAGATGCTCACAGTCTTCCGGAGAAGCAGATACAGGGCCTGGTGCTAACTGCTGTTGGCGATGGCCATGGGGGAAGGTGGTGACAGTGATTGCTTCTAGCGAGGAGAAGGTGGTGGCCGGAGCCTCCCTTCCCACTGTATACTCTTCTATACTTTCTGAAGTTTTGCCATGTGTATATATTACACTTTTTAATTTCTTATTTAAAAAGAAAAGGTTTTCTGAAAATAAAATGAAAGAAAAAGTAAACTATGGGAGTCCAGTGAGAGTGGTCTAGGGGAGACTCCAGAGGGGTGACGTTTAAGCTGGTTTGTGAAAGATGAACAGGAGTCGACCAAGCCGAGTGGGCCGGCTGGGCATCCAGGGGGAGGACAGTACGATGACACACATGCCACAAGTGGAAACTGCTGAGATGAGGGGTGCAGAGAGGCAGGCGGTGTACACGGGCTGGGCCAAGGGCTAGCCCAGGTTGAAATTCAAAAGAAGAAGTGTGGATTATGTCATGTAGGTAAGGGGACCCATGGAGGTTTTACAGCAGGGGAGTCCCCGGTGGGCAAGAAGCTCGGGGAGGCACCTTAGGGCAAGAACCAGACTGAGATAGCAGCCCCCCGAGTACCACTCAGGCTCGGCGGCACGGCCATTGCACACAGAATCCTACATACACAGGGCCTTGGTCTTCTGAAGTTTAGGGCCACAGATGCTACAGTCACTGGTTTTTCTTGGTCTGGGAATACAAAATAGAGGAGAATTGTTGGGGGAGTGGGAGGCGTTGCAGAAGACTTAACTTCCGAATCCTCTGGGCTCTGACAGAAATGCACTGGCCTTCTCCCAGTCTGGGAAGAGACAGGACAGGGCAGGCAGATTGTTCCCCCATCCTTGAGAGGCACTCAAGGGCCAGGTTGAGGCCCAGACCAAGACTTACCAAGAATTACAAATCCAAGATGTCATGATTCTCATGTCACAGGGACTCACTGTTTCTTGGTCTGGGCCAAACTACCAGGACTGTTTGTGTGAAGGCAATCACACATACTCTTGCCCTCTGTGCCTCGTGCCCTCTTTCCCTTTTTCTGTTTGTTCATTTGTCATTCTAGCCTAGACTGCCTGCATACCTTCTACTCCATCAGCCCCTGCTCCCCATCATGATTCTCAGGGCCTCTGTCTGGCCCAAGTAGGAGAGCTTGGGCCAGAGCCTGGGCTCAGCACCATGAGCCCTCCCACACTGGGTGTTCCTCACTCTGGGTACCAGGTTCCTGCTCTGGGTGTTTGCCTTCCCTCCCCAACCCCAAATTCACCTCACCCAGGGCTTCCCAGGACTGCTGACACTCTCTGCCTTCCAGACCCTGCTGAGTCAATCCCCACCATCCTTGACGGCTTCCACTCCCAGGAAGTATGGGCCGGCCACACCTTGGAACTGCCCTGCGCTGCCTCTGGCTACCCTATCCCTGCCATACGCTGGCTCAAGGATGGCCGGCCCCTCCCAGCTGACAGCCGCTGGACCAAGCGCATCACAGGGCTGACCATCAGTGATCTGCGGACTGAGGACAGCGGCACCTACATCTGCGAGGTCACCAACACCTTCGGCTCAGCAGAGGCCACAGGCACCCTCACGGTCATTGGTGAGCAGGAAAAGCCCCCTTCCAGCCCCATCCTTGAGAATAACCTTTGAAAGCACTGCAGTATGATAGAGAAGGGTTTGGGAACAGCTCCCCCTCCATCTGGCCAGCCCCAGGGGATCATCCCCTGGTTGGGGAAGGCAGTTTTGTGTCCTGGGAAAAGCCCTGGGTTTAAAATCAAACCTGCCTTTGGTTCTGGCATCATCAGATAGTAAATGACTTTGGGCAAGTCACATAACCGTGGTCATCACCTCCAGGCCCTTTTCTGTAAAATGGGATAATGATCCCAGCCTTCCTACTTCCCACAGGTCACAGGGTCAGATGAGACCATGGAGGTGACAGTGACACACTCACGGGGCTCCTTGGTTTGTTAGAAAGAGGCGACGTCTATACTGAAGGAAACAATGCTGATGTTAATCCATTAGAGAGGACATATGTATCTCCTCAGAGGCAACATTCAGAATATTTTGTAATAATTGATAAGGGCCCTTATCAATCAGATCAGACACTGGGTGTAAACAACCAACTCAGCCTTTCCAGGATGTGCCAGCAAGTATTAATGCTGGTTGTTCCTGTTCTCCCCATCTCAGAGCCCCAGGGGTCCAGGGAGGCCATGTGGAGAGCAGGAGGCCTTAGCAGCAAGCCTGTGCTGCTGCTGAGCCCCGGGTAAGAGGGGACCAAAGACAGAGGGGGAAGAATACTGGAGGAGGATCATGAAATCCAGGGGCACCTTTTGCCCCCACCCCACTCCTACCCCTCCCTCAGGTGACCAGGCCTCAGGTTCCCCATCTGTAAAATAAAGAGGCCCTTCCAGTTCTGGCATCCAGAATCTGAGTCTGAGTTCCCTACCCTCTGGGGTGCAGGAAAGGTGTTGGCAGTAGTGGGTCTGGGGTTTAGAGACTTTTGAGGGATCTCACTCCCAGGGGGCAACAATAAATAGCCTGAGTCCCTGAACATTGTACCTGATGGCTTCATGAGGGTCATTCAACCTGGGCAGTGGAAAGAGGCCATCCAAAGGTGATCCCACCACCACCCTGCAGAAGGGTTCCCTCTGCCACCTCACCACCCATCTCACCACCCATCTCATGGGCAAAGAGCTACGGGTCTGTAGACCCTCAGGTGGACCAGAGAACCATAGCAGAGCCCAACCTGTCCTGGGCTGGCCTTTTGGGCCTGGTACCGTGTTGTCCTCAGCCCAGATGTGGGCCCAGTGTCCTCCCCACAGTTGAGGGGTCCTGACAGTTGAGTGAGTTTATCTGCAGTGCCAGGAAGAGCACCAACCCCCCACCCAATGCAAATTTACTGTGAAGCTGGAAGAGCAGAAAGAGCCTCAAGTAATGCACTGGGAGTGACAGTACATGATACAGACGGTTAGGTTAAAATGATGAAAGCTTTAGGTGGCTGGGGGTTTCCTCTCGTACAAACAAGGCCTAGATAGCAGGGCAGGCAGATAGAAGGACCAAGATTGGGACCCCACATCTTGCATTAATCACTGTCCAAAATTTTGATCTGATATTACCTTCACCCCCTTCCCCACCCTTCTGCTACACACACACATACACACAAACACACACATACTCTCGCACTTACACTCACACTCGCATACACACACATACACTGTCTCAGGGAACAGCTCAGAAACATACCTCAATATCCTTGGAAAATTAGCAAACCTGACTCTGAGTAATTTGATATTCATAGTACATACAGGCAAGCAGGTACTTACACATACACACACTTGTTGAAAGTTCACATGTACACTTCCCTATGCACACATGCACATGTATATGGTGTCCATATGCAGACACACACATTCTTCCATTATAACATGCTCGCTTCCTAGCACACGCAACAGATACACAATAAATAATTGCTTATGTCCACTGCCCCTGAACATCTAGGTACATCTGATTCTCCTCTGACCCTCAGCTCCTACCCTCTCCCACAGTGTGCATGGCTATACAACCAGACTCGAAGGGAAGTGACATGGCTTTTTTAATGTCTTCTGTCCTCTCTGAAAGCCCCTCTCTACCAGGTTCATGGAGAGGAAAGCAATGTTTTTCATGCCCCACTTCCTAATTCTGCAACCAGGCCTCCCACCCATCATGCCACCACATCTGAGCAGGAACAGTGAAAATAGAGCAACTGGCTGGCAGAGCCCTGGAAGCCCTAGCTAGTGATTAGGACAAGCAGGATGCCGCCTGCCTCATTGTGCACTGACATTTCCTGGACAGCAGACAGAGACTCTGGGATGAGAAGGGAATGCTGAGCATGAGCAGACTCATGTATGCTTTGACTGTTTCCACCCAAATGGGCCTTCAGTCCCCCATCTCCTATAGGCTACTTCATTGGGGGTCCCAGACTCCTTCAGTCCTCAGCCTCCTTTCTAGAACCCCAAGTCCATGGAGATCAGGGGAAAGAGGCCAAATTGGAGCTGGTAATAAGGCAGCTGGTGAAACAATCAATAAACATGACTTAGGCAGTGGTAGGGATATAAAAATAAAGATAGCACCTTGTTCTCAAGTAGCTCACAGTCTAAAGGGAGAGACAGGTTTATAGCCATGCCACCTAGAACAAGCCCAATCCCGTCTGATCTCGGAAGCTAAGCAGGGTTGGGCTAGGTTAGTGCTTGGATGGGAGACCACCTAGGAAGACCTGGTGCTGTAGGCATAAAAAATAAAATAAAATATATATATATATATATATATATATAAGGGATTGTAAGCTAACAAGGTCCTTGCAATCTGTGAGGTCAACCAAGGGTTGCTTCACCTAAAAAATTATTACTTAAATGAATGAATGAATGAATGAATGAATGAATGAATAAATAAATAAATAAATAAATAAATAAATAAATAAATAAATAAAGAGAGAGCCAGGCACAAAGAGGTTATTAAAGATTGTGTACTTAGCATGGCGTTAGTTACACACAAGGATCCCAGAAGAGGGATCCTTAACCCAGCCTGGGAGAGGAGTGGTGTTCAGGAAGGCTTCCTTGAAGAGATAACACCTGAGCTCAGTGTGGAGGATGAGTAGGGATTAGATCAAGGGAGCAAAGAGCGCTCTAGGCTGAGCCCTTAGGGTAAGAAGTAGCGCAGGGTGTGTGGAAACTATGAGCAGGCTGCTACTCTACAGACTGTGTACCTGTGGAGGGGCTAGGTCCCCCATGGCCTTGATGACCTTTAATGTCACCCTGAGTTGTTGGGTGCCATGGAAGTTCTGAGCAGGACAGTGGCCAGTGTAGTATGGAGGACAGATGGAGGGACGCAGAGAAAAGGGTGGTAGGGAGGAGGGTACTGCCTGGGTCTAGGCTAGAGCTACGGGCCTGCAAGAGGGCAGTGGCAGTAGGGGTGAATTGCAGAGACTGAACAGACTCACAGATACAGTGGACAGTTTGCTGACGGACAGAGGGGAGAGAGCTTGGGGGGCTGGGAGAATGGGTTGAAGGATCAAAGAAGTACAAATTAGTAGTTGATAGTTGGGCACAAGAATGGGGAGCACGGCACAGGGAATGCAGTTAGCATTAATATGTTGGCTAAGTGGAGGGCCAGGGGAGGGAGGGAGCAATTGGGAGGATCGTTTTATGAACAATATAGATGTCTAACCAATGTACTATATGCTTGAAACTAATTTAAATAAATAATTTTTTTAAAGCACTGATTAAAAAAAAAACATGGAGATTGACTGATGCATATAAAGAAAATCAGACCAGAAGAGGCAGCTGGTTATCTGTATAGGTATAGAAGACAAGTGGCTGGGCCAAGGGAACCTCCCTGGTGTCTGGGGTGGATGACAGAAAGACGATAAGCCAGGCAAGCTCCCGTCCAACTTAGGAGCTGGCTGAAGGGAGCGCCACAGCCCCACCCAAGCAGAGGGGCACTCATCAAGAAAGCTCAGACCATCAGAAAGAGAGGTACTGAGAGGTCTCCTGACCTGACCCTGGCATTTAACACATGAGTAAACTGAGGCTTAGAGAGGGGAATTCGCTTGTCCCTGTCCCCCACCCCAGGATTCTGGAGACAGAAGTAGGGCCTCCTGATTCCTAGGGCCTTTGTGCCCACAGCCTACCTCCAGCCATGCTCTACCCACACTAAGACCTTCTTCTCTTCTTTTTCTCCCCTGTTTTCCCTTTCGTCTCCCTGGCCCGGCCCAGACCCCCTTCATGTGACCCTAACACCAAAGAAGCTGAAGACCGGCATTGGCAGCACGGTCATCCTTTCCTGTGCCCTGATGGGCTCCCCTGAGTTCACCATCCGCTGGTACCGCAACACTGAGCTGGTGCTGCCCGATGAGGCCATCTCCATCCGCGGGCTCAGCAACGAGACCCTGCTCATCACCTCAGCCCAGAAGAGCCACTCCGGGGCCTACCAGTGCTTCGCCACCCGCAAGGCCCAGACCGCCCAGGACTTTGCCATCATTGTGCTTGAGGGTGAGCCGGGGCAGCCAGGATAGAGGGGAGGGTTCGGGACTCCCAAAGCCTGCGCAAGAAGTGCTCTACCCCAGGAACCCTCCCTTACCTCCTGATAAGAGACATTTATCCAGCACTTTCTACACGCCAGGCAGATATCTGTATTATTCAAGCCTCCCAAGGGCCCTAAGTGAAGACAGATTTTTTTAATGTTACCTTTTTTGCAGTTGAGGAAATTGAGGTTTCCATCACTTGTCCAAGGTCAAGTGATGGCCAGTTTGGAGCAGGGATGTGCAAAATGAGGCTGATGAGAGGGGCAGAGAGTAGAGCAGGAGGGACAGCCAGATATGAGGGGCACAGGGAAAGAGGCCAAGGAGGTGCCAAGGCAGTGACAAGGTGGGCAGTCCCAGGCTCTGCCTGGCACCAGGCTCTCCCTGGGTTTTAGTTAAGGGTCTCCCCAGAAATGCACCGGGGCTGGAGACTGGCTGAGTGTTGGATTAACATCAGCATTTTGCTGTGAAAGGTAGGAAGGGTGTAGAGGGCCTCTATTAGACTGGCCTTGCTTTTTTTTTTTTTATGTATTTTTTTTTAAGTACTTAACACCTATTTTAATCCTTTATAACAATCTTGTGTAGAAGGATGGCCAAAGTCAACAATTACATCCCTCATGTTCCATGGAGGAAGCTGGGGCACCGGGGTTGATCGTCCTGTCCAAGGTTGCTTGGTAGCCCAAACTAAGACCCAGCCACAGATCCCCACCACCATTGACCTCTGGGCAGCTTGCATCTTAAGCCTCAAACTTCAGGTTTTGTGCTTTAGGCTGGTTGCTATAGCACCACTACCGCCACCGCCTCCTGCTGGAATGAGAATTTGAATCAGATTCCATAGGTCCCACGTGGTCAGTTCCAGGTCCCACACACAGTTAACCTCTGAGCCTCTCTATCTTTATTAATAAAGGGAGGAGAAAGATGTGGAAGAGGAAAAGTTAAGAGGAGTAATATTTATTAAGCACTTACAAAGTGTTGTGCTAAGCATCTTGAATGCATTAATTCATTTAATCCTCACTGCATCAGTATGAAGAATTTATACTCATTATCCCCATTTTGGATAAGAGATGCCAGGACTCAGAGAGGTCAAGTAACTTGCCCAAACACGCAGAGCTAAAGTGGTTGAGGGTGGATTCAAACCAAGGAGTCTCAATTCAAATACAATAGTAATTGGCCCCTCACGAGGTTTTGCAGATAGTGCATAAATTTATGTACATGAAAGTTCTCTACATCATTATGGCCACTGCTTTCCCTCCTCTCTCTGCGGGGTGGGGTGGCCTGTTGGGATGGTCACTCAGTGGCTCAGTGACTCTGAAGGGGGCTCTTCACTCCCTGCAGACGGCACGCCCCGCATCGTCTCCTCCTTCAGCGAGAAAGTGGTCAACCCCGGGGAGCAGTTCTCACTGATGTGTGCCGCCAAGGGTGCCCCACCCCCCACTGTCACCTGGGCCCTGGACGATGAACCCATCGTGCGGGATGGAAGTCACCGCACCAACCAGTACACCATGTCCGACGGCACCACCATCAGCCACATGAACGTCACGGGCCCCCAGATTCGCGACGGGGGCGTGTACCGGTGCACGGCGCAGAACTCGGTGGGCAGTGCTGAATATCAGGCGCGAATAAACGTAAGAGGTGCCTGTCTACATTTAAATATCAGAATAGGCTTTTGAGTTCCTTTGCCATCTCTGTGGTTACCATTATTCTTGTGGTGATTAGTATTTATTATTGTCATTTTGATTTTAGTAGAGGTCTCTCTCCTCTTTCTCCCTCTTTTCCTCCACAGTCCCATCATCCGTGTGTGTGTGTGTGTGTGTGTGTGTGTGTGTGTGTGTGTGTGTCTGGTACAGCTCACTAGTGGCCTCGGCATTCCCACCCCATCCTCCTCCCCCTTCTCCTCTTCTACAGTCTAGCTTTCCCCCCTCCCCATTCCTCTCATCAAATCTCTCTGGCCCCAGGTACACTAAGTATCCTGCTAGCACCCACCATCTTGACCAGGGCCTTTCAAGGACAAAGACAGGGAAGGGGCAATGGGGTCAGGCTTGACCTCTGATAAGGATGTCCACCAAGCTGTGCTGCCATTGCCCTCCCACTGAGCATCCCCGGGATGATCCAGGAGGTGTAAGCAACAGGAGCCAGAGCATCATCTTCTCCTAATCCTCTGTCCTCCTCTTCTCCCCACCCCAAGGCTCAACTATCAAGACTAGGAGGCCCAGGCTGAGTTGGGGTGCCCCAAGGCAGGCAGCTACATGGGAAGGAGCCCAAAGTGATCGTCCCCATGTTTCAGTTCTCTAAGTTACTGTGGTGATAATGGAGTCTCCTCTGAAGCTCTTTGCAACCCTGTGGGGTCAGATTGGTCTTCATCTGACCCTACCAGTGACCCCTGATGCAAGGAAAGAGAGGAGGGCACTGGTCCAGGGGTGTCTGGTGGTTGCCATGGAGCAAGGAAGGGGAGCAGAGGGTTCATGCTAACTTCATCTGTGCTGGATGTCCAACTCCACAGGAGAAATGTGCCCTCCCTTAGGCCCTCTCCTCTGAAATTGGAAGGGGACAGAGTTATAGGGTCCCAGGAGAATCCCTGGCCCAGCCCCTCATCTACTAGATGGGGAACCTGAAGCCTGGAGTTCCTTGCACCCTCTGCAACACTGCCCTGCACAGTGGCCTATGAGCCCCTTTACAACAATCTGCCTGGCTGACCCAACTGATGACAATCCCCCTCCCAGTCAGTGTGACCAGAGCCCCCCTTTTATAGCCTCTTCTCAGGAACCCACAAAACACATTTACCTGTGAAAATCATTAATTAGTTCAATGAAGACCTTCCTATTGTCCTTTGAATATTTAATGTACATAAGATCTTTTTTGGTACAAGTACATTATTAGCAAGTTGAATGAAAATAAAATCTCTACGTTTCTTAATCTCCTCATAAATGAGGACTCACCCTCCCAAATTCCAGTCACTTCTTGGTGAGGCTTCCGTTTGCTCACATACCCCCTTCCCTTTAGGGGAATGGATTCTTGCCCCAGGCATGAATGGAACATGTCTGTTTGCAACTGTTTGAAGCTAGTAACAGAGAGTCCTGGAGAGGCCGCAGTTGCCCCCAGTTCCAGCCTCTGCCTTTAGCCTTGTAACAACCGTCTGCTTTTTTCCCACCACCACCACCGCCACTGAATTTCAATCCCCTGACAGTTTCAGAGGGCCAAGCAACTAAGAGCAACACAGGGCAGGGCCTGGCTGTCCCTGGCTAACCACACTGCCTGCCCCTTCTTTCCTCCTCCTCTCTCCTGACTCCTGCCCAGGCCCCCCCAGCATCCGTGCAATGAGGAACATCACGGCTGTCGCGCGGGCGGGACACCCTTATTAACTGCAGGGTCATCGGCTACCCCTACTATTCCATCAAGTGGTACAAGGATGCGCTGCTGCTGCCCGACAACCACCGCCAGGTGGTATTTGAGAACGGAACCCTCAAGCTGACCGACGTGCAGAAGGGCATGGATGAGGGGGAGTACCTGTGCAGTGTCCTCATCCAGCCCCAGCTCTCCATCAGCCAGAGTGTCCACGTGGCCGTCAAAGGTAGGCCTCCCCCAGAACAGTGCCTGCCTGGTCACCCAGGATTGTGGGTCTTCCTCCAGCCAGCTGCTCAGGTGGCAGCAGGCTATCCTGAGTGAGAAGGAGGCCAAAGAAGAGAGAGTCTCAGTGTGGTGTTTGAGAGAAAGAAGGCAGAGTGGGAGACCCTGGGGGACATAAGGAGGCCACAAGTGCCTCTACATCCAGGTTTACTCCATGAGCTGCACTGATCCCAGGGGCATGAGGGGCCAGTCACACACAAGGAGGAGCCAGGTCACCTTCTGGGCAAGAGGCTTAGGATAGAGATGGCAGGCCATGTAGGTCCCCTGGTGTCAGTATGGAGCCACCAAGAACTCAGCAGGGGCCCACCAGAGACAAACAAGAAGAGGTAAGGGGCAGGAGCCGGGAGAGCAGAAACAGCAGGAGGCTGAGTGGATGGAACATTCGCTGGGCACCCTGGCTCACTTCTGGGGTACAGGTTGGCTGGGTCAGGATGCTTTTACAGGACTGGCAAGAACCTCCAACTGCTGATGCTGCTTGAGGCCTGGAAAGCACCTCCTGCTTAAAAACCTCCTTCCTCCCAGACCCTTCATGCTTACCTGGATGCATGGCACTAAGCACCTTGCCTGGTACATGGGAGCCATTCAGGAAATGTCTGTGGATTGAATGAATGAATGAATGAATATAAATGAGTAAATAAAAGAATGTATGAGTAAATGATGGGTGTCCCCTTGGTTCAGGGGCTTTGCATGACACTTCCTCCAAATACACTGTCTGGGCAGTGAGTGAGTGAAGGGTGGCCTGGTTACTCTGGGAGTATGACTTGCCAGACCGGGCTCAGGAGAGGTAAAAAGAAAGCCAGGCAGCTTCTGTCTAACTCAGAGGTACACAGGCGAGGAAAGGTAGGTTGAAAGAAGGAACGCTCCACCTCGAGTAAGGAAAGAGCTTTTGGGGCCACCTGAGAGGGAGTCAGAAAGAGAGACAGGATCCATGAGAACTGTGTGAGCCTTTGTTACCTGGATGTCTGCGTCACCCAAGGGAGATGAGGAGGGGAGGCTGGGGAGGCCCCCTCCATGTCCCCAAGGGACAACATAAACCAGGAGAAGAAAGTTAGCCTGGGCCCTGGGGCCCATGGGAACAAAGAAAAAGCAGAGGTGTCTGGCCCTGGAGGGCAGGCCCCGGTAGGTCCCAAACTCCTGAAGCAAGATTGAATGGAGCCCTTGTGGACTGAAAGAAAGAAGTCTGAGAAAAGGATGAGTAGGAAGACACGTGCTACATTTGGTTTTGACCCCTTCGAGTATGTGGTGATGATGGCACCTCCAGGTGGAAATGTCAGGACAGCAGGCAAAACTGAAGAGTAGCAGTGAAAGGCAGGATCGGTACTTCTCTCTTGTGCTCCTTGTCACCCAGCTCACCCTCATTGGCACACAGGAGCCTTGTCACATGCATCCTTGTGCACCCACCACCTGTCACGGTGCTAGACAGTGAGTGTTCTTGAACTAAACTGAGACAGTAGTCTGGGTTGGAGTGACTTACTGAGAAGCCTCTACTTCAGCCCTGGGAACTGGGAGGCAGCTCTGCGGCCATCTCAGGCCTGGGGAAGAAAGAGAAGTCCCATACAGCATCTGCTCCTCTGCTTCCCAGTCAGGCTGAAGGCCATCCTGGCCACCTTCACAGCCTAATGTCCCTTCCCAACCCAGGGGCCTTGTCTTAGCAAGAACCTCCAACTGCCAGGCCATATCCTCATTTTGGTAGTCCTGGAACACTGTGCAGGCTGCCTCCCCACTCCAGGCATCACGGGCCTGTATCCATTTCCGTTACAAGCAGTGGACCAAGAGTTTACGTGTAAACATCACATATTAAAACATCTAACCTTTGCTCTACTCCCTCAGACCGCCCGCACCAGTGAGCATTTGGCCGGATTTGTCGGCTAAAAATAAATAAATAAATAACAGGGCTCCGGCGAGCCTCAGAGCTTCAGAGTATGCACAACATCCTGAAAGCTGCTTCTGCTCATCAATTATTCAACCCTATTCAGGGAGCGATCAGTCCTAATGAATTGAATCTGATGCATTCCGTCTCAGCGACTCGCTGGGCCTGTTGTGATTGTGCTGTGCTGAGCAACAGTGTCTCTCCAGCCCCAGGAAGGGGGAGTGTGTATGTGTGTGTGCGCGCAAGTACATCTGTGGTTGTGTGTGTGTGTGATCCCACAGGGTGAAGCCCATGCACAAGCACGTAACACAAGCTTGGCATTCATAAAGCAGAGGGGAGTGTGTGTACAGTATACGGGTGTGTGTGCACACATTCCCTTTCCCACCTCAGGGTCTGAAAATCTAGCCCTAGCAGGGCTATGGTCACCTGTTTCCTCTCCAGACCAAAAAGCAGCATTTGTATGGGGGCTCTGAGACCCCGTGCCCCTGCCACTCCAAAAGCTCAAGTCTCTCATTCTCCCCTCTTTCACCTACTCCCTCTCCCCACCTCATTAGAATGCACTTTTAGGAGAACGCATCAGAGCTGATTATGAGCATGCTGCCTGATTAAGCCGATGTGCTGTTCCAGGAGCTCCTCAAGGAGGAGGGTAAAGGAGGTGGCCCTGGGTGTGGAAAGGGGCCCTGACTCCGGGGTGGGAAGGAATGGGCCCAAGGACAGCGCTCTAGACCCCATTCCTCCTGCCTGGCCAGGACATGCTCCCCACCCAAAGGATGAGAGCAGAGACCTGGAGTGTAGAAAGGGTGAGGTGGGGGCCGGGCAGGGCACTAGAAGCTTCAGACCAAGTGGAAGCCCTCCCTGCCCCACCATCTCTCTGTGGAGCCAAGGGCTGTGGGCAGGGTGGGGCAAAAACCCATTCTGCTCCATAAACTGGAACAACTGCTGACTCCATCCCTTCTGGGACTGCTTGTCTCCTGATGAAGTTTTCACGGAGCTAAGAGCAGAGCACACCAGATATGCATGCACATGCATGCACACGCATGTGCAGAGACTGGTGTGCATGAGTACCCATGCATGCACACTTTGGCATACACTATATACATGTACATGAAACAAATACACACATTAACCTATCCATACTTGACACACACACACATGCTAGCAGTTACACATGCACAAATGTTTCTTCTGTCCATATCCTCCTATAAAGCAACATTCCTGGGACACAAAAAGTGACTATAGGTGATGCCATATGAAATATCACCCAGGTCAGCCAGCTGTGGTCCAGCAAGATGGAAAGAGTTGAGGGGAGGGAAGCCAAGGATGCTTTAAGGGCTGCCTGGGGTTTGGTGCATGTGGCACTGACTGGCAGGGGAGAACCAGGCTGAGGGAAGGCAAGTGCTTGTCTCTGGGAATCCTGAGAAATCTTTGGCAGGATGCTAAGAGAAGGGCACTTGGATTTAACCTAGATTTGATGTCTTTAGGACCCCCTGTAGCTGAAAAACAATGTAGCATAAAAGTATCCCTGGGCACACAGGCTGAATATTTAATTAACTAAGGAGCAGGGCAGCAAGTAGGGTTCCTTGGCCTTGGCTCAGTGAGGGAACATCTCCATTGCCTCATCTGAGCCTCTTGGGGGCTCTAGAGCCAAAGCAAGGGCATGAGGTACTTTCTGCTTATATCCAGCAAAACCAGGACCAGGAGAGAGTGCTAGGTCCCTGTGGAGAACAAACGGAAGAGGGCACACACACACACATACTCACATTCACACACACCCTCACATACTCACATTCACACACACCCTCACACACACTCACACATCCTCACTGCCAGCGCTCATACTCCCTACCCACACGCATTCTTTCCTCACTACTCAGTCCTTGCCATATGCCTGGAATCTTTGGAGGAGGTCTCCTTCCGCCCGGGTGAATGGGTTTCTGTGATCATAGCACTTAAGAGAGGTTCAGCCACCTGGCCAAATGTTTGCTATTGGCCGAGATAGAGGTTTGGAAGGGATCCACCAGAATCCACAGGAAGGGGGCACAACAGGTTCCACAGGGGCAGATTGCCCAATTGTACTCGGAGGAGGCGGCACCAAAGAGTCTGCTGCCAACAGCACTACTCCTCAGCAGAGGGAGCCAGGAATGCAGGAGCACACATCCTCCTTATCGGACAGGCAGGGCTCAAGATGATGACGGTGGTCATGATGATGGTAAGGCAGCAGCACCCATGTATTCATTCAGGGACAATGACTGTGCACCCACTATATTCTAGGCACTTCCAGGCCCTATGCTGTGAACACAGCTGTACTCAAGACAAACAAAAATCCCTGCTATCAGGGAGCTCCCATTCTGGCAGGGAAATGGAGAGTACCCAAAATACCAAAAAAGTATCTCATGTCAAGTAGGAAGTAGGGATGTGAGTGCCAAGGGGAAGGGAGAGTGGTTGCACCTTTAAATAAGGTGGTCAGGGAAGGCCCTTCTACAGAGAGGGTGATGTAAAAAAACTGAAGTAAATTGTTATTATTCCTAAACTACTAGACTTGTTACAAGTGGAAAATCGGCGTCCGCACTTTAGAGGTTCCTTGGTCCAACTCCTTCATTTGGCAGATGAGAAGCTGAGGCTCAGGGGTGGAGGCAGGGTGGTGGTAGGGAGATGAGTTGCTCTCAGTCTCTTGTATGGATAGCAGGGTCTGGAACCCAGGTGTGCTGGTTCCCAGGCATGGTTCTTTCCCTGGCTCCAAGCTGCACAAGCAGAGAAGCTCCAGCTTCTTATAGTGCCCATTACTGCCAAACACACGCAGTTAATACAAAGGCTCAGTCTCAGAGAGATAATGACAGACACCATAGAGTGTTTATGGGCTGGGCTGGTGGTCAGCACACCCTCCTCTGCACAGCACTCCCAAACAAGTGGCCATAAAGGTTTTATGGTGGCCACACACCTTGTAGACTGCCTCAGCCACTGGCTCGGCCACTTTTCAGCCTCTTCACCATTCCATCACCTTGCTCCAACGCTGCGTTGCTCAAAGCTGACTGAGTTGGCCTCTTGCCAAGATGACTGCAGCCTGAGCAGGGCTTTAGGAAAGAAGTCCCTGGGTGACACAGCATTCATGCCCCCCGCTACATTCAGGCTGCATACTAGGGAAATGCTGGGACTCAAGGGGTAGATGTGGGGGGCCCTTGTAGCTGAAATCAGCACTAAAGCATTGACACCAAGACAAAGGTGGTCAGATCCTTCAGCTGCTGACGATGCTTTTTTTCCCCAGGGGTGGAAATAGTCACACACATTCAACTAGCCCATGTCTACCTTGTTTGGAAAGGTGCTGCTGACTCTCAGGTCAGAAAGTGGCCCCACATCCAGGCAGCTGCCCATAGACACATTTCAGAGACCCACAGCATGCTTCTTGGTCCCTTCACTCACAGCACTCCTCCTAGTATTCAGCAAGCCAGCAAAGGACCCAGGATCCCTATGCTTTCTTCTCCCCGCAGGCTGTCCTCGTGTGCCCATAGTTATAGGGTTGTCAGAATGCTATTCCAGAGCCAAAGAATTCTGTGAGCAGGTCTGGCCCCTAGCATTTCCACCAAAGAGTTCCTAAAGGGATACTGATCAGCCACATGATCATATCTGCCCATCAAACCACAGCAGGGACAGAGGGTAGAGGATGGAGGGGAGCCAGGAGCCTGCCTTGGATCTCAGGGAAGTCATCTGGTCATCTGCCCCGCACAGGTAGGTAGTGCTCTAGAGGGCTCTGGCCAGTCCAGGTGAATGTCTAAGCCCCCAGGACAGATGTTGACAACTCTCTTCTTCAGTAGTTTCTCAACAGCCATCAATGTTATGTTTGAAAACCAGAGAGAATGACAGTCCCTTGTTGGCCTCTGCCTCTTCACTCAAATTTTTCATATATATATATATGTGATGTGTGTGTGTTTTAACCTCAATCCAAATGCCAGCTCCTTCGGGAAACACCTCTCTCTGCTCAGAGTTCAGTGTCTGTATATTCAGGTGGTAATTGTCCGATAATCACTGAGGTTAATACGTTCTCTTCCCTAGCAAATAAGCTCCTTGGGGTTCTATCTGTATTTTAAGCATGTTCCCACTTTTTCGAGCCCACACAGAGCATAATGCCTTCACAGAGCAGGCATTTCATAAATATTAGATGAATTAGTTAATTAATGAATTAACCTGCCTTAGTAACTTGTTCCATTACCTAAATCTCTTCTTACTGCAAGAGTCTTCCCCTTGCCTGAGCTAAATCTTCCTGCCTAATTTCAATGTATTGCTGTCCGCTTGCTCTACCCTCAGTGGAAACATCCTTGTGGCCATCCATCCCTGGGGCACAGCCCTGCAGATGGCAGCCCCTCGGGCCCCCCTCCCTAGTCAGAACCTCTCAGCTCCTTGCTTTGCCCACATGTCCCCCATCTGCAGCCCCTCATCATTACTGTGACTCTCCCCTTATCCATAGAGCTCTTAAATCAAAGGATCTGACTCTACTGCTAGGACAGCAAGGGCCTAACCCCAAGGAAGGACCAAAGGAGAAGCTCTCAGCATTAAAATTTCAGCATAAATACAGCATGTTGAGGAACAGCATAGAACCCTCCCCCATTTTTCTGGATGAACCCACATCCTGTGCTCTCCCCAATCCTTGCCCACATCACAGGTAGACTTCTAAGATCAATCCAGGAAATTAAATCCAGATATATATTATTTTCATTTACTCTACTTACCTGACAAGCATTTATTGGGCTCCTCCAGTTTGCCAGGTTAATATGTCCTAGTTACCACACTAAAGTTGTACCCAGACTCCCAGGGAAGGTAGTAATGCAAAAGCTGCCCCACTGCCACATGATCAGCACCTCCAAAGCATAGACCAGGGGCTGCAGGACTGTGCAAGGCCAGGGACAGGGGAAAGGCTTCACAGAAGAGGTAGCCTCAGAACGTGGTCTGAGAGGGCTTCCCAGAAGCCTGTGGGCTCTAGCTTTAGACTTTTGTGGGGAGGCCTGGACCAGAGTTGGCTCTGCTTAGCCTCAGGAAACAAACTTGGAGGTGGATCTGGGTCTCTGCAACAATTCCACCAAAAAGTCCAAGGAGGCCAAAGGCCTAGATATGATCTAGGCACCAAAACAAGTTGGGGTGGGTTGGTTCATCAGAGCCCAACAGAGGAATCAACAATGGGCATTTAGCCATTACTAGAGTCAGGGTTCCAGAAAATTCTGTCTGGATATCCAAAATCCAGCAAAGCACTCAGAACACTGGGGAGGCCCAACCCAGGAGGCAGAGGCAGCCAGAGATTAGGATGGAGGGATCCAGAAATTAACAGAGCTCCAGGAAACTTGATTGGACTTAGGACCTGGATTTGGGCTCAGGTAGATCTGGAATGAGATAGGTCAAAAGCCAGCCATTGGGCCAGGAGCACATGTGGGAGAGATAAGGAGGACAAATGCCCAGCTGTGTTTGCCCAGGCACAGGCTGAGGCTTGGAGCCATGGGCACTGATGGAGCCCTTGTGGCTGGAGTGAAGGGTAAGGTGGGGGACAACATTGGAAAGGTCAGTTAAGGGCCCTGCTGAGGGGTGTGGCTCTCATCCCATAGGTCATGGAGGCAAACATTGCTCCTAAATGTCACTTCCTCTGGACCTAGAGCTCTTGATCAAGACTTTTTCCAGGCACCCAAAGGGCTTCCAAAGGTTTTTCCATCTCCACACCTGGCCACTCCTCAGGGGCAGCTCCCTACTGAGCCCTGAAAATCCATGGGGTGCAGGGAGGACCTTGGACATGCATAGGAAGCCACTCATCCTTTTCTCCTCAGGGCTTGTCCACCACTGTGGCCACTCTAGGTAGGCCTAGCATAGAGAGTAACAGGCTTCACAGGAGGGGTGGGGCTGGTGCCTGGGAGAAGGCTCCAGGACTTTGGACAGCCTTGTAATTTAATTATTTGACTGCAGAAAGGAGATCTCATCTACTGGGTGCTCATCCTTGTTAAGCTAATTGTCTCTCTCCTTCTCTCTCTACCCCCCACCCTTGCCCCCACTTGCTGGGGAAGTCACTGTGGCCTAATTGAGTCATCATAAAGATAATGGCTGATGCTCTATCCAGCGCTGAAAAAGGAGGATCCCTCCCACAGCAGCTCAGTCTTCAGATAGCCCCTCCCTCCCCACAGGGGCTGAGATGTGGGCAGCAGGGGAAGGGTAGAGTAAGCTGGATCTCTGTGGGGAAGGAGGCTGTATGGATGTTTAGCCAAATGAGTCTAACCAGCTGGTTGTTTTGCAGATGACAGGGCACCCTCTCTGCTCTTTCCTGCCACCCAAAGGGTGCTCACTTATGAAACAAAAGGATCTCTGCTTTGGGAATGTTTGGGACTCTCTCAGAGCAGCAACAAGGCAGCATGAAAGAAAGAACTTGGACTTGGGGAATAGACAGATTAGGTCTCAAATCCCACTGTCACCTTTTATGAGGTGGGTGACCTAGAGCAGGAGTCCCCAACCCCCAGGCCACAGACCAGTACCTGTCTGTGGCCTGTTAGGAACTGGGCCACACAACAGGAGGTGAGCGGCGGGTTGAGTGAGCAAAGCTTCATCTGTACTCACAGCCACTCCCCAGCGCTAGCATCACTATGTCAGCTCCACTTCATATCATGAGGCATTAATTAGATTCTCACAGGAGCACTGGTCCCTGGTGCCAAAAAGGTTGGGGACCACTGACCTAGGGTGAATTACTTCTCTGCTCTGAACCTCAGTTTTCTCATCTATACAATTGAGACGTTAAGCTCACACCACATCATTGTTGGGAGGATTCACTGAGATGGTCTGTGAGATACAGCAACTGACATAACCAGTGCTGGAAATTTATACTCACCTGTCCTAACACCTGATGACAATGCGAAGGGCTGGTGGGTGGTGGACCTCTGCAGGAGGAGACCAGAGTACAGCACCCTCGTTTTAGACGAGCAGCTGTGGGGCGTGCGCAGGGGAGAGTCTCTGCACCAGACTTCTCCCCTGTCATCTGGGGTACACCATCCCTATCGACCTCAGTCCCCCCAGAGAGCTGTGAGACGTATCTCTGGGTTGAGACAGTGGGCATAGGGGTGCTGAAGAACAGCAGGGAAATTGGAGTGAAACTGAGGAGCCAAATGAGAGTCAAGAAGTGCATGAAGCATCACCATTCGAGTTCTAGGACAAGTCTGAATGAAGATCAGGATTAATGCAGGCCAGCCAAGACCCCGGACAGAGACAACGGGTACAAGCATGGGTGGGAAGGGGGATGTCAGGCAACAATGGCAGAGCACCTCAAGAGATTCTGTACATACAAGAGAACAAGGGGACCACTATTCACAGCCCACCCCGGGTCGGGAGAAGCCCAAGGGTAAGGGGGGGTGAGGTAGTGCCGCTGGCCAGGCTGGGAGAGTAGAGGGGTTGACAGCAGCATTCCCTTTGCCTTCCCAGTGCCCCCTCTGATCCAGCCCTTTGAGTTCCCACCCGCCTCCATTGGCCAGCTGCTCTACATTCCCTGCGTGGTGTCCTCGGGGGACATGCCCATCCGCATCACCTGGAGGAAGGACGGACAGGTGATCATCTCAGGCTCAGGCGTGACCATTGAGAGCAAGGAGTTCATGAGCTCCCTGCAGATCTCCAGCGTCTCTCTCAAACACAATGGCAACTATACGTGCATCGCCAGCAACGCAGCAGCCACTGTGAGCCGGGAGCGCCAGCTCATCGTGCGTGGTGAGCAGGGGAGGGAGAGTCCAGCTCTGTCTGCTGCTAAAAGTCTCTCTAGATTTCAGGTTTGAATCACAGGCTTACGGAATGTTGGCTCTGACAGGTGCCTTAAAGATTAAGAGATTCAAACCCCTTACTTTCCAGACCAGGATACTGAGGCCCTGAGAGGGGAAGACACTTGCTCAGTCACTGGCAAAATCAGAATTGGAACTCGGAACTCCCAAATCCCAACTCCCAACCCAGTATTCAGCAAAAGCTCTCAGCATCTCTGGTTTTGGAGCTGCCTGTTCCCAATTTAGAATACTCCAGGAGTGGCTAACATTGAATGGAAAGTGCCCAAAGTCCCAGAAGACCTATCAGAGACTGATATAATCTGTTTCTCCCACCTTCCCTCTTTCTGCAGTGCCCCCTCGATTTGTGGTGCAGCCCAACAACCAGGATGGCATCTATGGCAAAGCTGGTGTGCTCAACTGCTCGGTGGATGGCTACCCCCACCCAAGGTCATGTGGAAGCATGCCAAAGGTAAGCCCCTCACCAGCCAGCAACTCTCAGTGGCCAGGGAGGGGGGGTGAAGAATGCCAATAAGACTTTGGTTTGGTTTCTATACACAACTCCTAGCTCCGCGTGGGAACCCTAGGTTCCAAGCTTTAAGAAGACCCCAAGTTATACTTGATCCGGAGGTCATCCTTAGCCACCACTGGGGTCCATGGACAAGGGATAGTTGTCATAGTGACTCTAAATTTCCTCTCCTCCCCACAGATCAACCTCTCCCCTCCCCGCTCCAACCCTAGAACTCAGTGTACTCTGCTTTCCCCACCCCACCCTACCCCACCCCCGCTCTGAGGTCCTTGAGTATCACCTGCCCCTGCTTCTCACCAGTTATTCTGGGATCTTGGTCCTTCTTGGAGCCCAACTTCATCTCAAGGATGCATTTGGTGTCTGACTAAGCCCCAACCTCATGCCTGGACCATGTCCAGGGATGACACTAGGGGAATGGGAGGGTGTGCCCAAAGCCCTCTCTTGAACGGTGGCTGGCCTTCCCAGGCCTGGTCACCTAAGACCAGGCAACTGCCATCTGAGGGCTCAGTCTTCCCTTTGCCTGTTGCCAAGTGTCCTGAACAAAACTCTTTCATCCTTTTTGAGGATTCACCCAAAGAAGCTCAATGCCAAGGTGAGCATTGAGCTGTGTGGCCTCCAACTCTGTCTCCTTACTCAGAGCTGGGGCAAGGCCAGCCCTCTATGCCGGTCTTTCCAGGAAATAGGAGCTGTGTGAGCTCTCGTTACTTTGGGAATGCTACAAAATGGTCCTAGATCAGCAAGTGAAAGCTATCGGGACCATTCTTTGGGGGCGTTCCAATCCACCACTCACTCCCTAGCCTAGACAGCAGCCTTGCTAACCATTGCCTCCTTCTAGGAAGTGGGAACCCTCAGCAGTACCACCCGGTGCCCCTCACTGGCCGCATCCAGATCCTGCCTAACAGTTCACTGCTGATCCGCCACGTCCTAGAAGAGGACATCGGCTACTACCTCTGCCAGGCCAGCAACGGCGTGGGCACTGACATCAGCAAGTCCATGTTCCTCACTGTCAAGAGTGAGTCCTGCCCCTGTGTGGTCCTCCCAGCACCCCCTTGGTCATAGGTCAAGGCCCATCTGTGTACTCACACTGCCTCCCCTCTTGGTTTTCATCATTCCAACTATGAAAGGGAAGCAGGAAGGATTTCTAGTCAGAGATGCATAGGGAACCTTGGATGAGGAATTCAAAAACACTGTTATCTAAATAATGGCCTCGCCCTGAATGGCCCCAGGTCACCCCACTCTAGTTATGATTTGCTCATGGATCATGTGACTTCCCATTTACTTTGATCGTATGTTGGCAATTCTATCTGAATAGTCACATTGAACAATTTATTTCTGTTACTCAATTTACAATTTTTTGTGTATAACCTGTTTGTGACTTGACAAGGAAGATATTACATACATAATGTAGGAGAAAGGCCTGTGGTCAGAAAACCAACGGGTCTAGTTCCAGATCTACCTCGGGGCTATGTGACTCTACAAGTCACTTTACCTCTCTGGGCTTTGGTTTCCTCACCTGAGCTAGAGGTTCATTTCCAGCCCACCTGTCCCGCCACATTGGTGTGAATAACACAAAAAATGATCATGGAAAGAGAAAGATGCATCAGGAAAGCTGAAACAGCAATACAATTCATGGTAACTTGGTGCTATATCAACAGCTTATAAATCCCCAGGCATAGAGCTGGACTCAATGACCTTGGAAGCCCAGACTTATGCTGAGTTCTGTTAAGTCACACACAGACATTCCTGCTGGATGAGTCAGTCTACTCCTTTACACTTTTAGGGGTCTGTATAATAGGCCCCAGGAATCGCATCAGAAGGGCAGTGTTCAGCTGGCCCTAAGTCATGGAGGATGGTGGGAAAAGCCTGAGTTTTAGCATCTGACCAACCCCAGTATGAATCTGGGCTCCATATAGTAATTACTGTAGACTTGATGAGATTATTTGGCCTACCTGTACTTCATTTTCCTGATATACAAAATGAGAGTCATAACTGCCTTACCTGTTATGTTTTGTGTCAAGAGAAAGTCAGATGATATGTATAAAGCAACTAGTATGGTAACTGGCACCCAGTAGGCCTGCAAAGATTTAGCCACCAGTTTTGTTATTCTTAATTTAGGCCTTTCAGGGCATGTAGAGGAAAGGCTGCTGAGAGCAGTGCCTGGTATTGGTCTGCCCAGCACCTCCCTGGAGTTCTTTCCTTTAAGAATCATAGTTTCTTTATCACTTGCCAAAGCCCATGTTCAGCTCAGCACCAGACAGGGAAACCCCGGCGATCGATGCTCAGGGAGCTCAGTGCCGGAATCCCCGCCCTGGGGAGCCACTTCCCTCACACTATCAAAAAGCACTTTGTCCTTAATAAAACCAGGCAATCAATCTACATCCCTCAGCCAGGGAGAACTTCGCTAATTCTGCCTGTGTGTGGCAAGAGGAATAGTAGACACTTCTGGAACCATCCTTGGTATTTGATCTTTATCTCCCCATTGTCAGCAGGAAAGATGAGCCCAAACTCTCGGAATTTTTTATTTTGGAGGTGGGGGAAGGGTGGTGCGGTTGCTGTTTTTCTCTAGGTCAGGGGATTCCACTAAGCAAGCATGGCCATGGCTTTGTGGTACATGGTTTCTCTGTGAAGAGAGGCCTTGGGTGACAGGTGGTGCGGTGGTCAGGAGGTAAGCTGTGTGTGAAAAGACCCAGTTCATATCAAGCTGTCCCTGATGTCATGGGGACCCTCTCTGGGCCTGCGTTTTTCTGTTCTGTCCTCACTTTCCAACCCAGGCAGAAGCTATGAAACACTCAGGTTTTCAGAGAAAGCACATTTTGTAAATCTAGGACAGCCTCATGAGCATATACAATCACACACACACACACACACACACACACACACACACCACATAGATTTAACCTCTGTCTCCCCTCTTTCCAAGAGAATTTCATACCACTCTGATCACTTATGGATAGGACCTTCTTCTTCCTTTTCCTCCCCTTGTCCTAATTTCAGCTGCCTTGTCATTTTCTTTTGCTTATAAGGCACATGCATACTTCTTTCCTACATCTGCTCCGTCTCACAAACACCTCCAGGTCACATTTTCCCACTCACCGCACCTCCCTCACACACTGTCTACACAGTGTCTCTCAGCACTTCCTCACACAGCCTCTGCACTGCCAGCTCCTGCTCCCTGCCCCCTCCTTCATAGAACCGTCTGTGCTCTCTCACACACTCAGGGTCTCCAAACTCTCACACATATGTGCTCCCTCAGATGGCCTTTTCCTCACAGCCTTTCTCTATCACAAACACCCCCTTTCCATTCCAGCCACACTCTCCCCAGTGACCTGCCCAGTCATGCTAGAGGCCCCTATGCTCTCCTGAATCCCAGCAGGAGCAGAGGAGTAGGGCCAAGTGCATTTGAGAACTGAGAGTAGTCAATGTGGATGGCCGAGCATGGCCATGGCCCCTGTCTTAGGTTGGAGGGTCTGACTGCCCTTCAATAGCAGTCTGAATAATGCTACACAGTACCGGCTGCTGAGAGATGCTCCTGTGACAATGTGACAATGTTGAAGAGATGGAGCGTGGATGCTCTGGATCGTCTCTGGGAACTTCCATTTGCCTCTTGCTGCTTTTACACAGACATATTGCTCCAGGGGACCTACCCTCAGCTCTTCCATCCTTCTCCGCCTTCTCTGTCCCTTTACCCCTTCATTCTCCCTCAACTTCCTCCCATCTCCCCACCTCTGACTTAAATTGAAAGGGCACAGGTAGGTAGGGAAAAACCCCTGGACATGTGGGTCACCAATGGGATTGGCAAGGGAAAGCCATTCCTAGTCATCTCTTAGTCCATCTCAAACACCCCCACACCACCAATGCTCCTCTCACCTACTTGCAGAGCTGGCCGCAGAAAGACCTACCACTTATAAAGCCAATTTTCAGACTTGCTTCAATGCCTCTAACACACTCAGGAAAATGTTGACCCAATTTGGCTCTACCTCATCAAACCTCACACTTGTGTGAACTCTCAAAGTAATCCTTAATCCTTAATCCCCACTTTGGCCAAGTTGAAGTAAGAAAGTAAGTACTATGTCAAAGAGACATACATCATGAAAAGTATTCAAGTGTCAAGTTGGACATTCATGGTTGGCCTCTATTGGGGAGTATCCAAACATTGACCCCCACAGTTTCCAATGATAACTCAACAGATTCTCACTGAGCACTCACTAAATGGGTCAGTAAAACCCTGTGACTAAGGAGCATGGACTTTAGAGCCAAATGGAGGGTTCAAATCCCAACCCTGCTTTTATTAGCATTTGTTACCTGTGGAATCTTAGACAATGATCTCTGTAAGCCCTGATTTCCTCCTCTGTAACTTTGCAACTATAATGCTTTCTACTCATTGGTAAGGTTTAAGTGACACATGCACTTACAGAAATCAATGCAGTACTTGGCACAAAATGTGCATTTAATAATCAGCAGTCACTAGTTTTAGCTGCTGCAAATCTAGTGATGAGTAAAACAGTTGCTCTTCTCCAGGAATTTAGAATCTTGAAGAGGAGATATACACCTAAAACAACTCTAATATACAAAGTGATAAATGTCTTAAAAGCTATACATAGGTGATACAAAGAGAATCAGGGATAAAATAATCAATTTTAACTTTGGGGGCCAATTAGGGAATGTCGAGAGAAGCTCCACAAATGCAGTAGCCACTAAGTAGGACTCAAAGAATGAGAAGGATTTTTACAAGAACCAATAGGGACAAAGATCATTCCATTCCAGAATGAGGAAGAAGCATGACAAGGGCACAGAGTCAGGAAAGTCCATGAACTTGGCCTGGTGAGGTGGTATCTGGAAGAGAGTGAAGGGAAGAGAGACAAGGAGAATGAATGTCAGGTGCTTATGGGCTTTGGAAGCTATATGTTGTCTTTCTGTGGAGAGTTGACTCTTGATATCAGACATCAAACCAGAGTTCCAGGGCCCCAAGGCCTGATGGGAGTTGGCATTCCAGAGCTGCTTCTTAGAGAACTGTGATGTAGAACCTTTGTTTGGGGCCCCAGATTGCTAAGGGGATATTAGAGGGGCAAGTAGTTTTCTAAGTCCCTAGACATCCTTGCTGGTAACCAACTGGGTACCGCTGTCTCCCAGTCCTCCCTGCCCCCACCCAGCATGTTGGTGTTGGCAGGGCCTACCTATGAGTGCCTAAGCATTTAACCCAGCCTTGCCACCATCACAAGTATAGCACTTGACAGTTTTTAAAGCTCTTCGCATTCCTTGCCTGTGAGGTTGGCAGGCAATAGTTCCTTCTCAGTAAAAGGTAAGGTACTGGGTCAAGATCATTGGGTGATATAGTCCTAGCTGAGACCTGAACCTGCCTCTATGGACTCATGGTTTGATAGAAAGAGCACAGAGCAAGAGACAGAAGACTAGATGCTGGTGCCAGGTCAGTAATTCATTGTCTATCCCTTCCCTCTTCTGGGCCTCAGTTTTCTTATCTGTACATTAAGAGGCTTGGACTAGAATCTAGTCAACTAGCTGATCCCAAGGTATCTTTCAGCTCAAACAATCTATGATTTCTAGAAGTGTGTGATGTGTGTGGTCCATTCAGGGCACCAGACCACTTCCCAGAACTTGGTTCAAATATAAATTATAATTAACAGAAGAAAATGCCATGTCCACAAGGCTATCTTTTTGCTTTTTAAAAAATGTGTGTGTGTGTGTGTGTGTGTGAGAGAGAGAGAGGAGAGAGAGAGAGAGAGAGAGAGAGATTGAGAATATGACCAAAAGGAGGAGACAACTCCTCCTCCAAGGGACACATGGGGAAAAAAATAAAACATCTTCCAAAAGAATACTTCACCGAGAGGCAGGTACAAAGCCAGGCTGCTTAGTCTGGGGTACAAGGGGCTGGCTATATTTTGATGCTGCCCCTGCATGGCAGTGCCTCTCAGAACTGGTAACCCCCTTGTGCAACAGATTAGACAGGTCCTACTACACCCTAAGACTCCCCTCCACTTTGCGAAGCCTTCAGTGATTAGGCCAAGGCAAAGCTAACAGTTAATTAAAGCCATAAGTGTTCATCGTATGGTCTGAGTTTTGATTTGTTTGTTTAACAAAATGTCAGACCATAAAGCCAGATCCAAGAACCTCTGCAAGCATACACCCAGCTGTAGAGTCACAGGAAAGCAGGAGGTGTAAAACAGAGCCAAGTGGGGACTGGGAATAGAGGGCCCCACTCAAGCAGAAGGAAGCCTGGCTTGGATAGACCAGATCACCTGCCAGCATTTGTCCATAGTGCAGAGGTCAGAATGCAAAACCTTGGATAGAGAACTGTACATCCACGCCGACATGAGATGGTCCCAATTCAAGTTTGCCCAAAGGAAATTCCTCCCTGTCAGGCAGAAATAGCACCCCCCTTAGACCTAGATACTGGGGCTCCTCTTCTAGAGGGCCTCTCCTGCCCACTTCTCACCCCTGCCCCCCTACCACTAGGGCAAGGAGTCTATGGCCAAAGGAAATGAGTGCCCAGAGCCTGCAGCTCCCTTTCTAGACCATTCTCTGGGTACTCAGGGAATTCCCTGCCCAAATGCCCTGAATGAGGTTCTAGGACCTTTCAAGTCCTCTTCCCAAGTCTATCTTCCCAAGGATGGACTCTGCCACCAGTGTGCCCCTAGATGGCTGAGAGATGGCTGTTTGCAGAGAATGCAGATGGAGCCTGAACATGTGGATCAAGATGTTCACACAGATATTTATTTAAAAGGCTCCTTTCAGCACACAGATGAAACTGAGGTACAGAGAGTCCCAACAACTGGCCTGAGGTTTTCTTGTGTGTTCTCTGGTGTTAGGTCCCGCTCTTCAGCAGACCGAAGCTCCTTGCAGGCTTCCCTTTCCTCTGTGGGAATTTCCACCTCTGGCACTCAGCTGAGCACAGGCCTCTGCCTACTTTGGCCTGCCTTGCTGGGAACTGACAGGCTGACTGACGCCTCCAGCCCACAGGTTTGGTCCAATCTCACGTAGGGTCACAGATCACCCACCTGGCACTCCCATCTATCTGCCTTTATGAGGCCCCTGATTGGGTGAAGGGTGGGTGGGACAGACCCTATGCTGGATCTGCAAACAGTGGGAAGAGGTGATAGGAAAGCAGAATGGCAGGCAGCAGAGCAGGGCTGAGGCATGAGCTTTGAGTCACTTGGCCTAGGGCTAACATTGATCTTGCCACAGCTGTGGAACTTATAGCAAATCACTTCCTCTCTCCACTCAAGTGGTGGTCATCAATCAGCCTTACCTGCCCAGCCTCAAGGGGGCTGTGCCAAGCTGGGGGTCTCCTCTGCAAGCCTGGGGCCTGGCCTCACATGCTCTTATAAAGGAGGGTTGGGGAGAGGAGGAAGAAAAGAGCCATTGCCATAATTTCCGTGAAGGCGATTATCCATCTGGCTCTTTGGCCTTATTGATTTTCAGACTTCATAGAGTAAGGAGCAACACTTGGTGTCCTGCTTCATCAAACGGAGATGAGCAGAGGCTGGACACATCCTGTCACCAAGCCAGGCTCCCTCCTGCGGCCCCTACTGAACTTCGTCAGGAGGTCTGCAGCCACGGGCCAGCCCAGGCTCTACCCACCCTAAGCAGGACCAGGGAGGCCAAATGAGTAGGTAGCTTAAGAGACAGGAAGGTCCTGACCAGTGAAATGGGAGTCCTGATTTCTTGTCCCAGTGTCCCCTACCACATCTAGGTAAACTGGGGTCAGTCATTCCCTCTCCCTGGAATTTAGTTTGCTCCTCTGTTCAGAGAAGTCACAACCCTCTCTCCCTTTCCTTCAGCCCCCGAGGCATTAACAGAGCTCAATAAGTAGGTCACATTCTACTGTGCCAGTAGAGACCTGGCAGGGCATCTGTTGCCAGTTCCAGGACCTACATTTCAGAAGCTGGAGCCTTTGATGTTTCAGGGTTTTCTAGAAAAAGACAAATCTAAACCAAAGAAATGTGGGATATCCTACAGATCTCAAGAGGTCAACAGTATCCATGCATCTCCGTTACCAATTTAAAAGCGCCTGTCCCAAAAGTCTCATCTTGGCCCTTATCTCCTTCTTAGAGGCTGTAAGCAGTGGTGGCATAAAGCACATACCACCACTTGACCTCACCCCTGCAGTCAGTTCCTGTAACCATGAGCTCAGAAGAGCTTCCAGATGGATCTGGGTTTTGAGGTGTCATTCAAGGCTTTCCCTATAGTCAGCTTCAGCAGATCTGATGAATAACAAAACTATATGCATCATACATGCCAACCAAGGAAAAGGTGGCAGTAAACATTTTAAGTCACAAGAAGTCAGGGTTATCACTGGGTGCCTAGGTATACAGGCAGGCAAAGGGCTAAAACAGTACCTTCAGACCCTGCCCTAAGTGGGGAGCCCAGAACTGCCCCCCAGTTGTAATCAAAACCCCTGTGAACTATAGCGGTATTGTTGGATCAGTCAAGCAATATAAATGTACTTCCTGGGTAGCCCCAACGTGTCCCGCATCGTACCAAGTTCTTAGAGAGAGAAGGGCAAGATTAAATCACCATCCCTGCCCTTAAGGGATTTACAGACTAGTTAGAAAGCTGAAACTAAACTTCAGGAAACAAGGAAAGATTACATGCTAACAGGTCTGGCACTTATATGTGCATTGTTGGGTTAGAGAAGGGAAGCCCCAGTGTTGACAGATGCGATCAGACAGAGCTTTCTAGGGGAGTGGGACTTGGGCTGAGTCTTAAAGAACAGGTAGTGTCTGCATAGGCAAAGAGAAGAAAGGAGGGCATGCAGGTGGAAGGAACAGCATGAGCAAACACACTAGGGTAGGAAGCCTGTGTGGGAGGCAGTGAGGAGAACATCTGTTGGAAGAGTAGCAGCCTGGAATTAGGGGGTGAGGTTGGATAGAAATAGTGGCACTGAAGTCTAGATATGATACTAGGATCTTGAGCAGGGAATGGAGAGAAAGGGGGAATCTGAGTCTTTGTGCAGAAATGAGTACCTTTCACAGGCACTGGGGTTACAACTTGACATATCTTCAGGGGAGATACAATTCGATTCACAACAATCCCCATGTCCAGTGATTTATTACCCATAAGTCCATCCTTTCCAGAATTCTGGAAGCTGAAATATTCTCCTTTCCAACATCCTACAACTGCCTTTGTCTGGATTTACCAGTCTCCTAACCAAAACCTCTTTCTTGGTCAATAGTCGAAAAGCCCAACCTGTGTGCTGAACTCTATCTAGGGTGGGAGTCAGCACAATGGGCCTTGGGCCAAATCTAGCCAGCCATTTGTTTGGCTGGAACCAGCCATGCCCATTCTTCATATCCTATTGTCCAAGACTGTTTTGGAGCTACAGAGACAGAGTTGAGTTGTTGCAATAAAGGCCTATGGCCTGTAAAGCCTAAAATATTTACTATCCAGCCCTTCGCAGAAAAAGTTCACCAATCCCAGCTCTAGAGTATTCACAGCAATGACCTGAAAGTACCTTCTAAGTAAATAAAGATGGCATTGTCTCCTTTTGTTTCTGAAAGGATTCTGGTGTTCAGGGTCATTCCAGAGTTGAGTGTTCTCTCATCTCTAAAACAGGAATAAAAATACTACCCCACTCCCTGGGATTGGGAGAGGCGGTGAACTTAATAAGATAATTCATGTGAAGTACTAACTGGGGTGCATAGCACATGATAAGCATTCAATAAGTGTTAGCTATTTTAATTACAACTATCATTTCCCCTACATTCTGGGGAGAGCAGAAGACCAAAGACAGGGGGAGAACTAGTTCCCCACCCTCACTTAAAAATACTCCCCACAACCAAGAGAAGGACTGACTGATCCCACTTTATAGCTGGAGAAAACAAGGCCTGGTAAGTTTGAGGGTCTCAAACAGGACCACCAAGCAGCAGAAACAAGCTGCAGTCCAGTTCTCAAAGGTCCCACCATCCTCAGAACTTGTACCTCAACCCCCCTCGCACACACACTTCTTGCCAGTTCCATCCCCCATGTACATGGGAGGTGGATAGCTAGGGTCCCATGAACCCCCAGCTCCCTAGCCACCTCCCGACCTCTCAGAGCTGAGACTGATTGCTTCCATGCAATTTAAATTAATCTCATGCTTCAGGTGGAGCTTGGCTAATCAGGGGAGACAAGAAGCTGAAGAGGATGCAATCAAATTAACAACGCTATGGCCCTGGCTCTTTAAGAAGGGAAAAACAAAGCAGGCACCAGAAGGCGTCCCTACCACCAGCCCTTACCCAGGGGAAGCCTGAAGCTGCTGCCAGGACTGAGCACAAAGAGCATCTCCCCATCTCCCACCCGCCCTGCCCCTCCACCCAGGCCAGCCACCCCACTGTGCTAACAATGCCCCTTTGCAGTGAATTATCTCACACCACCGAACAAGGCTACAGTTCTTGTCAGGGTCTTGTTAACAGGGAGCCGAGACATAAGACTTGGGGGGACGGAGGGGAGTGGGCTGGGTTAAAGGAAGGAGAGGACCTCTCACCTGGAATGGGCACATGTAATCCTTTCAGAAACAAAAGGAGATGAGGGCGTCTGAGCTGGGAGGTTCCTTTCTTCCCTGACAGGAGGAGTTTGTAGAGCTCTTGGGAGCCTTCGGGGCATCTGCAGTCCCTGGAAAAGCCTCTCCCAGAAGGCAAGGAAAAGGACATCCAGAAAAGCAGTTTACCCTGCTCAGAAACAGCATCCTTTTTAATTAAAAAAAAAAAAAAAAAAAAAAAAAAAAAAAAAAAAAAAAGCTCTATGAGACTCCTAGAGAAATTTCAGTTAGACTGAAAGACTTTCCAAAAACGAAAAGTCCCTTGGGGATGGTGAAGAATACCAGAGCTTTGCTGCCCTTCTTCCATTCTTATCGGCTTTGAGGCCAGTCCCACCTGAGGCAGAGGAAGGACCAGAGGATATCTACTAAAATGGGAGGAGAAAAAGGAGGGTCATCCACCCCGTGTGAGAATCACCTAGGCTAGGGGCGGCTCTTCAGGAATACTGAGGCTCAGACCCTACTCTGGGCCAATTAAATCAGAGCCTCTGGTAGTGAGGTCTGTGCAATAAGATTTGTAAAAGCTTCCCAGGTAATTCTTATCTGTCGCCAAGCCTGAGAATGTTCTCAGGCCACCCACCTGAAAGAGCAGAAAAGCTTCATCTCCTAGTCTCCTGGTTTCCCAAATCTATCTTCCCCCCAAACTTGGCTGCACTTCTCTTCAGGAAAGCTGGGCTCTGTGCACTTCCAATTCCCAGGTACCTGCTCCTGTCTCTGCTTCCCTTTTCTAACCAGGGTCACTTCAGTGGGTAAAACCACAGGCTCCCTAGATGTGTCCTGGCTCTGCCACTTACTGGCTGTGTGACCTTGGGCAATTTACTTCTCTATCAGTTTCCTCATTTGTAAATTGGGAATAAAAATAAGATTGCTTTAAGGATTAAGCGCGTTGATGCATGTAAAAGAATGCAGAACAGTATCTAGCACATAGTAAGTTCCCAATAACATAAAGCACTACGATTATTATATACTCAGGCCCATGAGTGGGGTAAAGGTGTGCCCCACGCTTCCTTTTGGAATGCAACATTCCACTCCTCTTTTGCATTTTATCATACCTCTTCCAATAGCCGGTAACATTCCCATTTTATTTCTTCAATATTCTCCTTTCCATACTCACTGCTACTCTCCTTTGGGTATTCATAACTGAATCTTCCCTCCCTCATAACTTGGGGACTTGTCAGAAACACCAGCTGAGCTCCAATCACCAGACAGAAGAGAGGAAGAGAGACTGAGACAGCGAAAGCCTGACTCACCATCCCTTTAACACCTGCCCCCAGCCATGGCCTGCCCTGCACCCCCTCCCCAGCCATACTCCAGTTTTCAGCCTCCTTCTGCACTCCCTCTAGGATTCATTCACATATGTCATTCCCACACAGCTTCCCACTCCAGGGACAAAGCCCAAGATAGGAGAAAAATCAACCAGGCAGAAAGAGAAGGCTAGACTAAAACAAGAGGAAAGGGTACCGGTGAATTGTCAGAGGACTTGGGGCCTCATCTCCTCCCTGGCACTCACCAGCTGTGTGACTTTAGATAAACCACTTAGCCTATCTGAGCCTCCACTTCCTCATTGGCTTAGTAGGGGCTAATAGCACCCCCCCACACACACACACACACCTTCTTAACAAGAAAGCTGCTCCTCGCGGAAAGTGTTCCAATACTCTGTAAATTATAAGGAGCAGCTCAGCCCACCCTCTGAGGGGGGACCCCAAAGAAGGGGGAAGCTGGAAGGACAAAGGAGGGGCCAAGTAGATGCAGAGTCAAGGAGCCCTAGGACTCCATCTCCAAGCCTGAGGAGTTGGAGGGGGGAGGAGGGTAAGCCAGGAAGCAGAGCTGTCTTGTGGCGTTTTAAAAATCTATCAGCCTCTCACATCAAATTAAAATGTAAATAGCAGCTGGTCCAGGCAGGACCTCAGGGGTGACAAGGGCCGGCCTACGAGTAATTTCACAGACGGAAACCAGTTACATCAGATTCTGACAACTGTCTTGTTTCTGAAATTGATTTCCTCTCCCATCGGCTTGCTGCCCCAGGAGGGCCCTGAAGCAGAGGAGGGGTGTCTCTGCTGCAGCCAGTGTCTTGCTCTTCTCCCTGGTGCCTGCCAATAGTCCCCATTGGAACCAGCAGGAGGAAATCTGGGATTTCTCCAGGTCTGTAAGACAGTGGCCTTAAGGAGAGCCAAAAGCCCAATAAGGCTCTTCCCTGCCCTATAGTAAATCTAATTGTGGACAAGGGCAGATGGACCCAGGACCCTAGGGGCACCCAGCACTTATGAGCCTTTCTTCTGTCCACAAGTATATGCTGAGTCCTGGATAGAGATACTTGTACCCTGGAGAGTCAGAGACAAGGAGACGAGGACACTGCAGTATGGCATACGCTGTGCCAGGGAAGCTCAATGCCCAGATAAGGGGTGTCCAGGTCACACCAGGACCTCCCACAGACCTCAGGGAAAAGCCCCACCTTCCCCAACTAAGGGGCCCTGTTGGAAGGAGCTATGTAATAAGAGGCAGCTTGCCCACATGGGTCTCCCTGATACCCTTAGGCCCAGTCCCTCCCTGTTCTCAAGTCCTCAGAGAATCTCCCCCTGAACCCTTCTTTGTACAAAGAAATTAGGTTTCTCTGTTAATTGAATTACACTGCAGGAAAGCAAGAAGTGTATCTCACTAAAGCCTCCTGTGTCCTATTGGAGCAATGTGTTGCCTTTGTGGCTACTATTAGCATTTGTCATTCAGGACTCCGCCCTGTACATACAATCCCCTTCTCCTCCCTGGTTTCCCCACTGTACCCATAGAGCTGCAGTGCCTGTGCCTGCCCTGGAAGTGGCCTGCCGCAGCTGCCCACCACAAAGAAGCCACAGCTTTTTGGTGACAGCCAAACTCCATTTCCTAAAGCCAGATTCTGTGTGCCTACATGGCAGACAGACAGACGGCAAGAGGTGGCCAGCCCCCGCAACCACAGTAATACAGGCTTAAAAAGGGAAGAATTGCCTTCCGGAAGCCTTGGTTTCCTCGTTTGAAAAAAATGGGGTTAATGAGACTTACCTCTCGTGGATGTTATGAGGATCACTGAGCAACGGCCAAGAGGCAAAAGCATCCAGCATGTTACCTACTGCATTATGGCATCATGGGCATAGACCATGGAGCTTAGTCAAGAAATACATCAGGACCCAGGCTTGGGAGGAGAGGAATAATAATTGTATTTACCTCACATGAGTTAATTCATGTGGAGTACTAAAATACTGCTAGTACCTGGTACATGGGAAGTTCCCAATAAAAAGTAATTATAAAAGTGTGTGTGTGTGTGTGTGTGTGTGTGTGTGTGTGCGTGTGTGTGTGTGTGCGTGTGTGTGTGTTTCTCCTTCAGATGACTGCATATATCTCTAGAGAATTCTTGGGGTCTGCCTTCAAACCAGAAAGTGCTTTGGGGCACAGCCAGGTCTCGGCACAGTGAGGGTTCAATCGTGTTTATTGCTACGATTCAGTGGAGCAGAGAGACCTTGTGGTCCAGGGGGAGGTGGAGGGAAGAAGAGAGCAGATGGGGTAGGGAAGTTTCTATTAGGGGACTGCCTCATTAAGCCCATCTGAACAGCAACCGGAGGGAGGCCTCCAGTTTGTGGGCACAGGAGGGCACCATGGCTGTTGGAGGTCGTGGCACAGTGGCAGAGTTCTCTGTTCCGGTGTTGGCAGGAAGCCTATAGGGCAGAGAGAAGAGAGGAGGCAGGTTCTCTGCTTCTTGCTCAAGATAGGAAGCTAAGACCTCTGTATGCAAGGGAAAAACATATCCTGAATCATATAATTGCCTCCCAAAACAGGGAGCTGGATTCCCAGACCATTTTTACCTCACTTTAGAGACCCAGCCACCTCCAGTGGCCCAAAGATAAGGGACTTCAATCCCTTTGTATTTTTTTTTCCTACTTGAATCTTCTTGATGCCCCTGTTTGTCCACCTCTAGTGCACAGAGCTCACTGCTCCTGCTGCTGCCCTTTCTCCAAACAGTGAAAATTACTGGAAAATTCCTTAAGGCCAAATACAAATACAAGGTCTGTCCTTCCCACTCCATGCAAGTCACACATTCCTAGTGTTCAATCTCTCTTCAAATGGCATGGTTTGAAGTCTACCCGTCTTCCTGGTCACACTCTAGCTTGTTAACGTCCTCTGTTGAGTAGAGTGCCCAGAACAAGAATAAATGTTTTGTGAGTATCTGGAGCTTGTAACTGTAAGTCGTAAAGCAGCGGTCTCCAACTTTTTTGGCACCAGGGACCAGTGCTCCTATGAGATTCTAATGCCTGATGATCTGAGGTGGAGCTGAGGTGGTGTGCTACTGCTGGGGAGTGGCTGCAAATACAGGTGAAGCTTCACTGCTTGCCTGCCACTCACCTCCTGCTCTGTGGCCTTACTCCTAACAGGCCACGGACTTGTGCCGGTCCACAGCCCAAGGGTTGGGGACCTCTGTCCTAAAGAACTCAGAAATAGTTCTCATGCTGCCGCACCTCCCACCACAGACATCATAGCTTTGTGTGCTAAGTGCTGCCCTCTCCCATTTGTCTACCTTTAAGATGCATTGCTGTTAACTAGCCGTGTGACCATGGATAAATTGCTTCCCTGAGTGGCCTCAGTTTCTTTGTTTGTAAAAGGAAGTGTCCGTGTAGACGATCTACACCAGTGCCATTCGATGGAAACAAATTTCGAGTTATATATGTAATTTAAAGTCTTCTAGTTGTCACATGTTCAAAAAAGTAAAAAGAAACAGGTGAGATTCATTTGTAATATTATATTTTATTTAACTCAATATACCTAAAATATTAACATGTAATCAATGTAAAAATTATTAATGAATATTTTATATTCTTCTTTTTTTCCTATGTTTTTGAAGCCTAGTATGTTTGACACTTACAGCACATCTCAATTTGGGCTGGCCACATTTCAAGTACCCAATAGCCACATGTGGTTAGTGCTACTATATTGAACATTGTCTGGGCTCTGAATTCTAGAGTTCTGTGATTCTGTGGAGTAGCCTGGCTAGTAATATCTTAAGGTATGCATGTATTTACCTGATGCTTTTCTTGGAAAGGAGAGGGGCATGAGAGCCTCAGGGTGGGAATAGGTTTCTTCGACAGCTGCTACGTGGCAGGCGCTTCCCATCTGTGGACCCTGTTTTCCACCATCGCAACTCTTCAGGGTAGACATATCACAGGAGATGAACTTGAGGCTCAAGGAAGCTAAATAAGCTGTGTTGAAGACAACATAGCTAGTAGAGACATGAGTAGAACCCAGGCCTGCCTGGCCCCCAAGCCCTTCTAGTTGATGGTGGGGTGAGGCACAGAAGCAGTCTCCTCTTCTTCATCGATGGGATCCTCTGAACCCATCCTGAATTGTAGGGCTGTGAGGAGAGCATCGGGCTGTCCTGTCTGGTGCTCACCCCCTCACGAGCAGCCCTGGCAAGAAGGTAAAGGGAACCCACCCTAGACCCCAGGTATGGTTTTTACTCGGGGCTGAAGGACAAGTGGGCTCTGAGGCCTGTCCAGGATGTCTGGAGCGCCTGTTGTCTCTGGTTGCCCCGTGCCAGCTCTTCAAACAAACCCGATTGGGAAGACAAACTCCCTGAGGTGGGACTGAAATATATGGATGTGCAGGTTTAACACTATTCAAAGGTACATAACCTAAGACAGAGGTCCCTACCCCCTGAGCCTCTGACTGGTCCCAGTCTGTGGCCTGTTAGGAACCTGGCCACACAGCAGGAGGTGAGCGGTGGGTGAGCAAGTGAAGCTTCATCTGCATCACCGCCTCAGCCCCATCTCAGATCACCAGGCATTAGATTCTCATAGGAGCAACAGTCCCTGGTGCCGAAAATGTCCAGGACCACTGGCCTAGGGGTAAAATGGAGTCTATAACTCTGAACTAGCAGTGTGTGGGGTGGGGGCAGCGGGAGAGGGAATAACTCACGTGCCTCTCCTCCCCGCATTTCAATCCTCCAGGAAAAATGGAGGCATCTGCAATGCAAGGCCCGACTTGTTGATGTAAAATCTTACTCTATATTCCACCCAGGTTTATACGAGTGAATTATGCAAATCTTTGATGGAAAAATATTCCTCCGCACATCCTTGAGAGTGTAAAACCGTACTCAATAATTCATACTCGGATGTCTCTGACTGCAGGCTTTTTCTTCATTATAACTTGCACCTCGTTATTTGTCTTTCACATTTTATTGTATATCCTGGCGTAATGCCGTGCATTATAAAATTTATCTGCTTCATTATTTGATGAGTTGGGGCTGGGGTTGTGCTGGGATACTGGTGCAGGGGCTGGGGGCCTGGGCTGCCCTCAGTTCCAAGTCCTGCATGACAGAAGGCAGAGGAGGTGGCTGGTTGTATGATGTGACTTTAGGGACATCAGAAATCACCCTTCACCTCCCCCACACCCATTCCAAATGTCTCCTCACCCACTGACTGGCATCTCAGGTCATACCATTACAGCTCCATGGCTTCTTTCCTTTCTCCAAAGGCTTATTTGTCCTTAGAAGTCAGATGACCCTGGAGAGTTTGCTGGTAAGAACATTTTCTGATTAGGTCTTTAAAGCTGGAGGAGAAAGAAATCCTGAGGACACTGGAAAGGAAAGAAAGGGCCAGCCACTGGAGTGGGTCAGGGACACGGTGCTATCAACCACAACTCCTCCCAACCTGTGTCCTCCAGCATGGCTAATGGGCACTCCTATCAAGACAAGAGCCACTGGGGACCTGTACTCTGAGAGGCAAGTTTTCCCAGGAAGGCGGTGAGAAGAAGGCAAGGACAAGGACAGTCCTCTAGATGCATCAGACCAATTAATTACCTTTCTAGGACCTGCATATTGCTGCCTCCGAGCCTTTGCCCCAGCAGGTTCCACTGCCCATGGTGCCTATGTTCTCCCCATTTAAGCCCTGCCTGTCAGCTATTGTGCATTTCTGCTAGCATAGTACTTTCCATTCTTTACTGGAATTGCTCGTTTTGTCATCTGTTCTCACCACTAGAGTGAAACTCCCTAAGGTCAGGTTTGTTCTGTTCACTGTTAACTCCAGAAGCCAGTGCAAGGCCTGGCACCTAGTAGATGCTAAATAAATATTTATTGAATAGATGCATGGTGACTTCCCAGTACCCCTCAGTCAAAATTAATTTCTCCTAATACCTTCAAATTTTCCTCATTCTCAGGTTGCTCATGCTGGTCTCTATCTCTCCCCCCCCTCTTTCCCCAGAAAGCAAGGATGCATCTCGGGTCATGTGTGTCCCCCAAGCCCGGCATGGTGCCATATAATGGCATAGGTGATCTGTGTGTATTTACTGAACGGGATGGAAGAGAGAGAGGACAGGAGACCATCTTTCCCTCTGCCCCTACCTCTCTACCCACTCCGCCGCGGCACTCATACCTGGAGGAAGGTCCAGACTGAGCTGCCTCTTGTCAGGGCAGTAGGAGGGGTCTCCTGATGGCCAGCCAGGGCCTTGGTTGTTTCATGATGGTTTTCTCAGGCCAGCTGTGGGGGTGAGGAGGGGTGGGGTGGGCGCCTGTTATCCCTGCTTAAGGGGCTCTAATTACAGCGGTGCTACTCAGGGCTTTCTGATGCATTTGGTTGGGAAGAGCAGGGGTTTCTCAGCTCTTTGGGAAAGTGAACCGACTGACTGATGTAGACAGAGCTTGAGCCACAGACCCAAAGCAGAAGCCTCGGTGCTTCAGGGCAGGGTTCATGGCTTGGGGTTCAGAGACCACTGCCCTAGGAAGTGCACTGGTCCAATTCAAGGGGTCCAAAATTGGGGGTGGGGAAATCACATTTTTTTTATTAACTTCTAACCGAAATTTGGTATTTCCTTCCATTTTGAACATAAGCGGCCAACCACAGCAGTAGCAGTACCGGTGACTATCACCAATAGAAATCCACCGATACCTTCATCACACTTGTTGCAGATACTTCCAAATATTATAATCATCATTATTAAAAAGTCGTGCTAACACTACCCAACACTAGATCTTATCTAATAAAAACATATATTGATATATGATGTACTATAGCAAAAGTTTGCTTTTGAAGGTTTTCAATATTTGTATAACCATACTTTAATATGTCTGGTTTCTTCTGTAATTCTATGCATAGTATGCATTTAAAAATATTCTAACAAGGAGTCCACAGACTATAAGAATCCCTGGTAATGAGAAGCTGTCCCAGTCATGGATGGGGAGGGGAGAAAAGGGACAAGCAAGTGAGGTTTCCTATAGACCCCTCAACCTTTATTAGACCCTCTGCCTGGGGCAGAGGTGTTTTGCAAGGAAGGGCAGTGGGCAGTTGAGGCATCTGCGTGGGCACTTGCCCCTCCCCCAGCCCGCCTCCCTCCTTCACTGGGGCCTCCTGCGCCTTCTCTCCTCTCCAGTACCAGCCATGATCACCTCTCACCCCAACACCACCATCGCCATCAAAGGCCACCCGAAGGAGCTCAACTGTACGGCGCGGGTGAGCGACCCATCATTATCCGCTGGGAGAAGGGGCACGGTCATCGACCCAGACCGCGTGATGCGGTATGCCATCGCCACCAAGGACAATGGCGACGAGGTTGTCTCCACACTGAAGGTGAGTGCCCATACCCCTGTCTCAAGGAACCCCAACTCTCAGAAAGTGGGGAGCCCGCAGCTATCACATCTGTGCCCAACTGAGGTAAATGGGAAGGCTGGGAGCCCCTCCACATACCATAAAAATACCTCTCCTTTCCTAACTATTTCCTTCTCCACCCAGTAACCTCTGCCTTAGAACCTCACTATATCTGCTTTCTGACAACCCCACCACCATGAAATGTGTGGACCTCTCAGCCCTCCCTCTTCTTTGGAACCCCTGGGCTCCATTCTCCCTCCTGGACCCTCAGCCCCTCCTTCCCTCCTTGACCCCTCAGTCCCTCCCTGCATGGCCTCTTCCACACTTTCGTCCTTGGAACTTTCTGGGAAGAGAGCCCTTGACAAAAACCCTTGTGGGTCTCCCTCCCAGAAGAATATGGCCTCGCTGGTCTTCACTAGAGTGAGCCCCTTCAGCAGACTAGTTCTAAAAGACTCTCCCCATTTCCTCCCTCTCTCCCTGTCCTCCTGCCCCTGCTGGCCTCCCCCCAGCTCAAGCCTGCTGACCGTGGGGACTCAGTGTTCTTCAGCTGCCATGCCATCAACTCATATGGGGAGGACCGGGGCTTGATCCAACTCACTGTGCAAGGTACCCTCACCTGCTCCACCATTTCCTACCCCTCCCAGGGGCCTGGGTTTCTGCTGCTAACTTAACTTGCAGAGCAGGGACATCGACCGCACTCACACAGTGGTGGAAAATGACAAGAACTGGCCTCTGGGAAAAGCCCCTCTCCCCTTCCCTCCTGTCCAGAGCAGGCAATAAGGGTCCTTCCAGAGACACTTCAGACAGCAAAGTTTGCAGTGGCTACAGTCCCTTGTCGGGCATGCTGGCTCCCAGAAGTGCAGGGGCCTGGAGGATGTGTGGGAAGGGAAAGTCAAGCCGGGAGAAGTTGGGGGCTCTGCATAGGGGATAAACAGGCCCTTGGCTCTGAGGAGTCCCTCCAAAAAAGGCCTGCCCACTGGAAGATCAAGGAAGGAGAGAGCGAAGCAGAGGACAAGTGTGCCCGCCGACTGCCTGAGCTCTGCTGCTGGGCTGCCTCAAGTCTCACTGCCCAAATCCCAGGGTTGCAGGGCCCTTGAGTAGCCCACAGGTGACACCAACTCTCAGGAATATAGCAAATCCCTGGTTCTCCCTGGGGGTGGAAGAAGGCAAGGTCTTTGCTGCCATCCTCACCGTGCTTCCTCCCCTGTCACGCCCCAGAACCCCCAGACCCCCAGAGCTGGAGATCCGGGAGGTAAAGGCCCGGAGCATGAACCTGCGCTGGACCCAGCGATTTGATGGGAATAGCATCATCACGGGCTTCGACATTGAATACAAAAACAAGTCAGGTACGCGGAGCACTGTGCCCACCGTGGCCCCTGCGCCACCTGCCCTGCCTGGGCCCCTCTGGTGGGACAGCCCCAGTGCCTCAGAACCACCATCTGAGGCAGACACACTGGCACCCACCAGTGTACAAGCCCCTGTGGCCTAAAGGAGCAACACTTGTCAGACTAGGAACTGGAGGGCAGACAGAGGGACCCCAGTTGATGGAGAGGAGGTGTCAACTCCTTTCTAGAACTATCCCCAGGCCAAGGCCCACAGGGTTGTCTGATTTAAAGCAATTCAAGGGCCCTGAATTTGGGGCTCAGGGCTGTGTCTGTGGAATCAGAGACATCATGGGGTTGACTGGGTCTTCTGGGCACTGCTGGATTGGCATGATGGGGAACACTAGGGGTCAGAGAGCCAGTCCTTACCAAGAATGGGTTTTGGAGTGATAGGAGTCCCTGGAAAGGTTAGATCTAAGTTTCCTCCTCCCAGATGGCTTCCCAGATCCCTCCCCTAGGACCCAAGCTAACTCCTATGAGGCTGCCTGCCACTGTGAAGCCCCGTGGGTGGGGGCATGGTCAGGTAGAGGGGGCCTCAGAGGAGACAAAAAGCCTTGAGAGTAAACCACACACACACACACACACAACACACACACACACACACACACACACACAAAGAGGCATAGGTGTTCATGTTAGTACCTGCGTACAAATCTCTGGACAGTGTAGGAGGAATGGGCAGCAGCGGGGTTATCGCCCTAAGAGAGCACCTGGATGGCTCCAATGCAAGATCAAGAATAAAACATGCTTCTCATTCTGGTCCTTCTGTACCTTTTGATTGTGATACCATAAGCCTGTATAAGCTTTCCAAAGTCACTTTAAAATAAAACACAACAAAGAATCTAGAGAACTCAGCTCTCCCTAGCCTCGCTTTTCCTGCCAACTCTAACTCATCTTTTGGGCCTTAGAGTGGGTCCGGGATTTTGTTCCTACCCCCTGCCCTGAAGTTTTCCATACTCTTCCTGGATCCATTAGCACAGTATGTGATTGTTGGCTGGCTGGCTGTTCTCACCTCTAGATTGTCCAAGTCGTACTCTCTGCTGTTTTCCCAGCACCTGGCACAGCACCCGCCACATAGTAGATGCTCCACAAATGGTTGTTGAGTGAGTGGAAATGAGACACAGTAAAGCAAATCTCTGAGCTGTGTATTTACCTCTGGAGAAGCAGATCTGCCCAAGGCACTGGGTTAGTCATCTTTGACACTGGTTTCTACGAAGGTCCCAGCCCTCAGAAACTTACTGTCTAGTTGGGGAGAAAAGTCAGGCTGCAGCCAGCAACCCAGGAGTTTACCCTGAGTGCAAGAGGAAGGCTGCAGAGAGAAAGAGGGCTTGCCCCCAACAGGGGTCAGCAGGGAAGCATCTCTCTGGTCCTACAGAGGGTGCATTAAGCTGTGTCTTAAAGATTGAGAGGTAACGATTCAGGGAAAAGGAAGGACAGAGACTGAACAAGGCATGGTGCAGCCCATGGAGTGGCACATCTAGCAGAGGGTTCACAGATCCACTTCCTGGGCATTAAAACTAAAAAATGCTCTGAGGCCAGCTTGAGATGGGTCCTCCAGGCTGAGCCTCCACTTTGTTGTGGAAAGTCATTGAGAGCCACTGACAAAGGCTGAGCTCCCAGAGGGAGACTGAAGCAACATGGTACTGTGGAAAAATTCATCTGGCACCTGAGGGAATGAGGGGAGATTAGCGAGGAGGCTGCTACCGCCCTGCAGCTGGGGCAAGGTGATGATGAGCAGCAGGGCCTCTGTGGAGACAAAGAGCATGGAGAGGAGGGGGCTGACTGTGTCCATCTCACCTTAGGACTTTCTGAGGCTGGACTTGAGCTGCCCAGGAGCCAGTCAGGAAGGGATAGGGTCTGTGTGCAGACCCACATCTCCATGTGGTAGTGCTCGCTCTGTCTTCCTGCCTGGCGGATATAGCTGGCAGGGCTCTGTTCATGTTGGTGGGTGGAGAATGGCTGCCTGGACTGTCACTCCTACCCCTCCCCTACTGCTCCTCATAACTACCTCCCTGCCCTCCTCCCCTGTGCTACCCGCTGCCCTCTCACCCACCATTGTCCACTCTCTAATGTGTGGAAACCTTTCCTGGGGCACCAGTCAACAGAGTGAAGCTGAGAACATCACACATCTGGAGGGCAATGCAGAAGGAGAAGTGGGCATGGAAGACGCAATTTTCAGAGAATGTCCACATCTTCCCCCAAGCCCCTTTAGCAACTCAGCAAGATGAAGAGCTGCCATACTCCACTCCAGAGCCGGGGTGCCAGGAAGGGTAGACAGGGGAGAGGGAGAGATAATGAAAACTCAACCTCAGAATCTCCCTTCAACAAGGGCTTTGCACTTACAAAGTAAATCACAGGATCAAGAGCACAGAGGATCCGGCTGGTCCTGCCCCTGCCTTTGGCTGGGACTGCTCCAGACCATCCCACTCACATGGGCATCTGTCCAGGCATTTAAGGAAAGGAGTTCCATGAGAACTGCAGGGATCACCATTGGGGTTGGTCAGAGGCTGGGAGCGCAACACAGCTTCCTCATTGTCGTGAGGTGGGAATGGCGATGCCTCCCTTGCAGGATTGTTTTGAGGATTAAAGACAAAGCAACTAGCACTACGCTGTTGTAAACTACTAATAAATGTAAGTTTCTCTCCCCCTTCTAACTCAGGTACCTCATTTGACAAGTAACAGTCCTGTGGGACTTACAGGCTGAAATACATGTGTCTGTCAGTCAGTAACATGCACTGAGTGCCATCATTTTTTTGCAGAATCATGCACCAGCCATGTGGAAGGAAAGAAAAAGAAATAGGAGACAGAGTGTTGCCCTTGGAGCTTACAATGCAGTTGGAGTGAAACATACACTGTGCACGCGCACACAGGCACACACGCACTTTCAGCACCATTACAAAGCACTATGCAATCACAAGTAATGCACCACAAACTACATTTCATGAGAACTGAAAAAGGTATCCTAGGGAACAGATGGGCGACTCAAAGGAGGGGGTGTGCACATGCATGGTTGTGCATAAATGTGTGTGTGTGCGTGTGTCTAAGTAGACCTTTTTCCTGCATGTGAAATAGTGGAACAAGAGCCATTGCTAAAGCAGAAGACAGGGTGACCAAGTGTCAGAGCCGGGTGATCTTTAGCAAGCTATGTAACGTCTTTCAGCGTTTCTTTATCTATCAAATGGAGACAATAACACCCACTTATCAGGGGGTTGTAAGGATTAAGTGAATGTGGTGACATGCAGAATTGTCTAGCTCAGAGTCTGGCACATACTAACCCTCCACGGCTCTCCATCCTGTGCCTCTATTCTCCCTTCCCCTCTTCCTCCTGCCCCAGGCCACACCCACCCCAGATCCAAACCATCTACTCCTGACCGGCTTCTTTGCCCCAACTGTGCCTTTGCCAGGTTTTCTGCCATGTTGCTCATCATGCTAATTTTCCAAGGGAAATTACCAAGTCTGCCCTTTCTAAGCCATCCGCTCACGCTGACTTCTCCTGGCCCCAGGCAGCAGAGTAATAATACATGAATCCTGAATGATAAATAGCATCATCCACACAAATCTATCAGATGGCGCTGTGCAGATTTAAAAAATGCAGACACCACATTTCACCCCTGTTCCCCAAGCAAAAAGAAGGGGTGGATATTTGAGGACGGCCCTCCAAGCCCAGAAGGCAGAGTTGTGGCGCCAGCGGTCAGCCACCATAGGGTGAGTCAGCCTGGTGTGACATGTCTTTCCATGTGAGCTGAAGTGTAGCTTTGAGCGGGACTGGTGTTGGGAGGCTGTGCGCAGTCTTTGTGACCCAGGGAACCTCTTCTCGGGGCTGCAGAGAGAGTGCCATAGGGGCTCAGAACCATGATGCAAGGAGAAAATCAGAGATGCAGAATGGATTTGTTTCTCTAGCACAAGCAGCTGAATGCTCCAGATGTGGCTTTTGTCCAGGCTTCTCCCCCTCCACAGTGAATGTAGCTCCTGAGAAACCAAAGGCTCCAGGGCCCCTCCCAGCAAGCGGCCCACTGAGTAGAAGGCACTGACATCTCCCCAGCCACTGCCTTATTTTTTAAGAAGAATATTTTGCATCATAAACCCTTTGATGAAGAAAGGGAGAGAGAGCCCTTAATGAAATATGTTAATCTGGGTAAGCCAGCCGCATATGAAAGGGAATATTAAAAGAGACAATATTCGCCAAAGCCAGCTCAGTACTCTGAGAGAGCTGAAAAGGAAAGAGAAGAATATAGGGCCCCTGATTTCAACTATTCAGGGTCAGAGATATGGCAGTGATCAAGTTTGGAAAATCAGCTAGAGGCCTCCAGATTTGACTCTGATGCATTAGCCTGAAAGAGTTGTGGAGAGAGAGCTGTTCTGTGCCAACATCAAAGATGATTTGAGAACACAAGGTCAACGCCACCTGCAAATGACTGGCAAAAGCAAGGGAAAAAGGGCCACTCTCTGGGACATCCCCTCCTCCTAACCTTCCTGTGATTGGCAGCTGAGTGAGGCAAGGAAGAGAAAGGTAAAAAGTATTTACTGTGACTACATAATTCAGAGAAACTCCAAGCCCAAAGTAAAAGACAAAAAAAAGAGGCTACGATCTAAGCCAACAATGGGCTCTAAGTACCCAACACATGCCAAGTTGGGGAGATGGGCTCAGGTTTAGACATAGCTCTTTCCTTCAGGGAGCTTAGCATCCCCTTGGACAATTGAAGATACTGTGCACTGAACAGGGGCTCCACATGCTGTATGAGTGTAGAGAAGAGTGGTGAAAGATGAGGCTGGAAAGATATGCACGGCCAGGTGTTGCAAGACCTAGGTCATGTAAGAAATTTTGCCTTTATTCTAAGAACAAGGAAAATGTATTGAAGAGTCTTATGCAAGAGAATGGCAGTATCGGATTTGTGATTTGGGAAGATCACTCTCAATGCCAAGATAATGTTTGGCCTGTAAGAGATGCCAATCATATTTGTAGAGTGAGTGATGGCTGCAATGTGGAGAACAGATGGAAGGGGCACACAGTGGGTTCTGGGAGGCTAGCTAGTTAGGATGTCATTTCCAAGTGAGAGATGACAGTGGCTTGGCCTGGGGTAGGGATGGAGATGGAGGAAAGTAGAGAGATTCAAGAGGTACATCGGATGCAAAAGCTATAGGGCTTGATAGGCAGGGAAATAAAGAGAACAGTCAAGAACAACACCTAAGTTTCTGGCACAACATGATGGGTGGCGGTGCCATTTCTTGTGACAAGGAACCCAAGAAGGTAATGGGTTTACAGGGTGTATGGTCAATACTCTGTCTTGGATATATTGAGAGTGTGTGAGGTGTCTTTGAAACATCCAAGAGGAGTAGTCAAGTAAACAGTTGGGCTTTAAGGGTCTGGAGTTCAAAGGAGAGATCCAAGCTGAATACAAATCTGTGAGTTATCTGCATATAGATGAAAATAAAAGCCATAGGTAAGAAAAATGTGTAGAGTTAGAGGAGAGCCTAGGATGGACCCTTGCAGAATTAACCATTAATGGTAGGGTAGGGAAGATGCATCTGCAAAACAGACAGCAAAAATGAAATGACCCAAGAGATTAGAGAAAAGCTGGGAAATGTTTTATCATGTAACCCAAGGGAAGGGTGTTTCAAGAAGGGAGAAGTTCAAGTGTTGAACATACCTGAGAAACCAAGTGAGATATTGGGCTTGGTTACATGGTGGTCACCTATACTATGGATTCGTGGCACTGATGTTTTTGGGGGATGAGGAGTAAATAGTGAATGTTTACATTTTCCAGCATGCACCTGAGCATCACAGATGCTTGGTAAACATTAACATCGCTTTTCCTTAGCCCCACTGTGTTCTGACACATCCTGTGGGTCTCTTGCCTCTGCCTGCACTCATCAAATATGAATGCACTGATTCTTGATCACTGTTTCCCTTATATAAACATGGCAAATCCAGAATGATGTGTGAACTGGCACCAACTCTCAGGATGCCACAGAGATAAGTGAACACCTACCTTCAGGTTGCTAGTCCATTCTCTCCTAAACCAAAAGATGCCTACAGCAGACTGAAGCCTACCTATTTGCAATTCTGGCTTAACCTGACAGTCACAGAGTGACTCTCCTGGTGGTTGGGGTGTTTTAAAAGACAAGCACAAAATGTGTTCATGAGCATCCACAGCTGGCCATTTGTGACTTTGGCTCACGAAACCAAAGAATTAAATGCAGCACTGCAGATGGGGAGCTGGGACAGTGCCTTTCACAGATGACGAGGCTGCACTGCTAAAAGTGGTATTTTGAAAAACATCTAAATCTCAACTAACCAGAATCAGGGAGAATAGGGTAGTCTCTCCTGCTGAACCAGTCTCCTGATCAGCTTAAAAACAAAACAAAACAAAACAAAACAAAACAAAACCTCTTCCTAAAAATCTTTCTAGAATGTGCTAGCCTTCTTTCCTGATTTAGGGATTAATTCTACTGAGAATTTTCAGGATCCTCTACTATGGATTTAAAAGGAATGGAAAATTAGACTGAATAGTGACATCAGGACATGACTTAGGAAGGTTTTTAAGCCCTACTATCAGCTTGTTTCCTTGTGCTCTGCCTTATTTTCTTTTCAAAGCGAAGTGCCAATAAAGTGATCTAGTTATGAATTCTGGGTTTGGATGGTCCTAGCTGAAGCACTGCTATAACTGAAACCCCTTCCCATTTTTTTCTGGAATCCCCCAGTAGATGCACAGCAAAATGTATATATATATATACACACATACACTAAAAGAATGACTGAATTCCTCTGGAGATTCAGGGTGCTTACTGTCACAGTATCCCTGGCACTTTTCTGGTATTTTTAATGTTCTATGGTTTTGCTAAACATTAGCCCTGGAATGGGCTGCTAGTCTCCCCAGATAAATCAGGGACATGCTAATCCTTTTGTTGGCCTGACCATAAAGACTCAGACACCATTCTCCTGATGGTGAGAGGAGAGGGTGGGGTTAGACTGGGGATTCTGGCACAAGGTCTGTCCCCCCCAAGTCACACTCAAAACTACCCCCACACCAGCGCACCAGGGAAGGAAGTACAAGGCTATACAAAGAGAAGGAGAAAGGGAGAGAATATTTGGCTTCCCTCTTTGCATTGGGACGATTAGTGGATGGGGTACCTCACACTTAAAACAGGTCACCGATGTGGTGTGAGAAACCAGGAGGATGGGCACTGACCAATCAGACCCTCAGGGACAGCAAGCAAATGGTGACCTTGGAAGGGACCTTGGGAAACATCTCATCTGACCCCCATCTGAGGTTTGAGTTCACAAGCTGGCCTAGGGCAAAGGGGAATCAGACTTCCTGACATTCCATCCATTGCATTTGCTGTTCACATCCTCAGGCATCTATTGGTCTCTTTGAGCTTCATGGAACAGACCCCTTGCATTCTGTACAGTTAAGGCCTGTGCCCCCTCACTGCAGTCTATGTGAGCTAGACCTCTTCTGGACAGCAAAGTCAAGATTGGGATGTGTTCAAGCTTGAGGCTGGGGAGGGGTATTGAAGTTTGACTGGCTGTGGTTTGAAAAGGGTGTTCTGTCTGCAGATTCCTGGGACTTCAAACAATCTACACGCAACATCTCTCCCACCATCAACCAGGCCAACATTGTGGACTTGCATCCAGCATCCGTGTACAGCATCCGCATGTACTCCTTCAATAAGATTGGCCGCAGTGAGCCAAGCAAGGAGCTCACTATTAGCACTGAGGAAGCCGGTGAGAACCTCACCCTGCTGCCCCTGCCCATGGCCTCAGCGAGCAGAGCTATCTGGGGCCCACACGAACCCTGTTCACTGGCAGTGGGCTTGCAATTAGAAGGGGGAAGGCAAGAATCCAAGGTATTTGTTCATGTCTGCCTCTGGATCACTGGAGGCTCTGATGCTTGACTTTTTCCAGATGGGGGTCTACATCCTGGGCTTCTGGGAGCTGTCCATGGTTCTCCCCCTACTCCTTGGGCCCTAGCCTGTCTGATGAACACAGATGCACTAGATCTGCAAAGGATGAGTTACTAGTGCCCTGGATTATTTTCCATTACTTTTGTCCTGGAGTTTTCTGAAAGTTTAAAAAAGATCTCTGTTGCTATATTTTCTCTCATTTATTATTGTGAAATATAAAATAATGCATAAAGTGCATATATATGTACAGTTTTACAAATAATGTAAAGTAAAACCTAGGATAACCAAAACACATTATCAATTATCAGCATGCCAGAGGTTATCTCTAAGCCCCTTCCCAATCATAATCCCATCCCTCCCCCATGAAGTAACTAGTATCTTAACTTTCTTGCTTTTCTTTTTTATTTTGTCACCACAATGGATATGCACATAAACCGTACATTTAATTTTGCCTATTTTCCAACAGAACACATTCATGAAATCATACTTTATATATTCTTTTGTTTCTTCCTTGTTTTGATCAAAAAGGTTTTTGCAAGCTTCATGTTGTTAGTACAGCTGTATCATTTGTGCATTTTCAGTGCTGTATAGGATTCCATTTCATGACTATATCACAGTTCATTTGTCCATTCTACTGCGATGGATATTTGTTATTTACCGTTTGAAGCTGTGAGCATTTGTGTATTTATATGCTAGTACACAGGTTCACAAATTTCTCTGAATATAAGCAGTTGTAGAATTACAGTCATCATATGAGCATATTTCTATCTTTAACAAAAAATGCCAAAATGTCTTCCAAACTGTTGTACCAACTTGCTGTCCCATGATTGGTGTATAAGTGTTCTTGACACTACACACCTTTGCCAAAACTTTATACCATCAAACTTTTTCTAAAAAAAAATCATGGAGAATAAAGAAGAAAATGTAAATCCTATGACTGTTTCAGGGAGACTCAAACAAAAGTCCTCTGCTCCTATAGATAGGCATTTCCTTTCTCTCCATCTCGGGAGGAAAAGAGTAAGAACATAGGACTCTCTCCTTCTAACACTTGACTCATAACATTCTTCTTCCCACCGCCCAGCTCCTGATGGGCCCCCCATGGATGTCACCTTGCAGCCAGTGACCTCACAGAGCATCCAAGTGACATGGAAGGTAAGTGAGATTGAATATCTCCCCTGAGATACCTCCTTGTCTACTCCTCCTCAGTCCAAGAAGGAAGCCCCAGCAGGCTAACTAGTCCTGGTCTTTTATCATGCCCATGCCTGTTTTTTGCTAAACCCAATGATATTGGAGGAAAGGAAAGAAAGATAGATACAGGAGCAGATCCCCCACTGATCCACTTCTTTCTACACCCTGGCTCTCTAATGGAGATCTATGTGTGGGCTGGGATGAAAAACTTGGCAGTGGGCTGGGATGAAGAACTTGGCAGTACCAAGGAGGAAAGATGGTTCTTCCGCCACACTGGCCTGTCCATCAAACCCCGCATGTTGTGATAGGTTGCGAGTCGGATTTGATTTTGTGCAAAGTTGAAGGTGACCCTGTAGATGATGAGAGATAACAGGACAGGATGAAAATAACTGCCCTCCCTACCTCTGGGGGTTGGGGAGCTATAGAGAAAACAGGCCAGTATGTGCAGTCATTTCTAAGGGACAGAAACTTATAAAATCTAGAGGGCATCTGAAGAATCTGTCTCTTAAGGAAAATCATAGAGGAGATCCCACAGTTGGGCAGAGAAACAGATCAGAACAACCTTGTACAAAACCAAGAAACAATTTACTGGGTAACTCTGGTTTTATTGCCATATCCCTGCCATGGACAGAGAAGAGTTGACAATGCTATGGCTTTCTATTGCACTGCATTTTCTAGTGTCCAAGTATTTTCTTACACTAATTTATGCGACCCTCTGTTTCTGTGGATTAGAGTGGACAGTGGTATTTGCATCCCCATCTATCAGAGGAGACCATGGCATAGAGATGCTAGGTGACATTTGCCCACAACCATTCAAGTAGTGATAGATGCAGGACTTAAGTACACACAGCCTGGAGCCCCTTCCCAGGCTCCCCACCATAGCCTGATGCATGAAGTTCAGGAACAGAGACCATTCTTGGGCCCATCTGTGTTCTTCTTGGAGCTTTCCCACATCAACAGTGGGGCTTGGGGAGTTGCCTCATCTATAACTGGCATCAAATGTCCAAAATCATTTTCTGACTCTAATTCCTGATAGGAAAAGTCCAGGTGCTTTAGTCTTCTTTATGGGCCTTTCAGAAAGGTAGGCTTGAGAATGGAAGAGATTCAGAAGAATATGGTGGTATTTTTCTTAAAAAGACTGCACACACACATGGACACAATACATCATAGCCTGGTTCCTTCCCTCCCTAGAGAAATGACCAGGACAAAAGTGAGGCAGGGGCTAGACAGTTGGTCCTTCCTGGGGACCAGCCCACTTGTAAATACCTGGAGCCATGATTCCCACCCATATTCAGATCTGGGCTCCAGTGCTTTCCTCAGACACTGGCAGTAAAAAGTCTAATCCCCAAGCCTCATCTGCATGCTGGCTCCGGGCCCCTTTCCTAGAAACACCCCAAGAAAGCCAGGAGGTAGGGGAAAGAATGGATACATATGTAAAACACTGAGACATTTGGCTACAAAGTTCCAAACTGGAGGTCAATAAAAATTTAGAATCAGATTTATTTCTCCAAATTCTCATAATGAAAAATAAAATCGGTTAGAAAGTTAGAAGTTCAGAATGAACTAGCCTGCAATAAATTTTGGGCTGACTTCTCAGGGGATTTTTTTTTAACACCAAGAAACAGATTAATGAAAAATAAAGATTCACTTGAAAGATAAGTCACTTCATTTTAAGACTCTTTCCAGGGGATGGATCACCACTGCTTTATGACATAAATTTGCAATCAACCCTATTGATTTCTTAATGCTTCAGAGAAATATTGTTAAGATTGATTTAAATCCTGAGTGTGCCTTTGGGGGTGGGAGGAGGGTTCGGAGTAGTGGACTGAGAGAGAGAGAGAGAGAGAGAGAGAGAGAGAGAGAGAGAGAGAGCGATCTCGAGATTTATACAAATATGTGAATATACATGTATGTAGCAGGGTGTACCTGGATGCCTATCCATGGCCTCTGCCAGTATATGTTGATGTGAATGAAGTTTGTATGGTTCTGTGTACGGGTGTATATTGTGGTATAGGTGGCTCTGGGTAGATAGGCATGTGTGTCATTGTCTAATGATGTATATATCAGAATCTGTGTCAGTATGGATGTGTGTATGTAATATGATAGTATATGTCTATGTGAATACAAGGGTATCTTAAAGATATGTTTGTGTTCAGAATAGATGTCTGTCTGTGTGTGTGAATGTGCATAGACATACATGTGCATATACAAGACCCAGATTCAGAAATTTGCCTACTTACGAGCTAGCAAACAGGACTGCCCAAGTGCAGAGAGAAACATTATTCAGGCATTAACAAAAAGTCAAGTCAAGTAAATACACACACATACCTATTTTGTGAGTTCAAAACAATTATGTTAAATTAAAAACTTCATTTTATTGAATTAACAGCGAACTTAAAAATGCAGTTCATTTAAAATATTCATTGAATAAAAAAAAAACAGTGGGACTGTTTTACTAACTTAATTGTTTTTGATCTCACTATTTTTTAGTACAATAAAAGGTGAGCTTTTAAATTAACTTCATTGTTTCTAAAACTGTGATTCAAGCTGTTTTTATATGCACTAAAGTGGATGCTCTCTCTCAATTTATAGATGGGTAGGCCTACTCTTTAAAGGATCCAGTTTCTATTTGTGGATCTAGATGCATCTGGTAGAGGCTAGGTGTGTGGATTAGGATGTTTGCTTTGATGGGTCTGGATATATACGTTCATGGCTCTGGATGTGAGGAGATATATTGGGATCTTGTGTGTGTGCATGTGTGAATGTGTGTGAAGTGAATGTGTCAGGGTTCAAGCTTGGGGTGAGAATGTTTTTCAGCCACCAGACTGATGCCAGTGGAGTTTTTTCCATCCACCTGGCTAACTGGGACCAGTCCTTCATTCCTGCCAGCCCAGCCAGAGCTCTGAAACGCCCCCTTCCCACCTATGCATCCTTGTCCATCTCTGTTCCTCCATTTAGGAGCTGGATTCAGGCCTTAACTCCCAACACACCCCAGCCCTTGGCCAGGATGTCCAGGGCAATCCAGCCACATGCTCCAAGAGGGCTGGGCCCACACAAAAGTCAAGGACTCTTTTTTTTAACTTGTAAAACACATATACCATTTTATATACATAAAATTTACCCTTTTAACCATGTTTATTTATACAGTTCAGTGGCATAAAGTACGTCCACAATGTTATGCACCCATTGCCACTCTCCTTTTCCAGAATTTTTCATCATCCCAAACAGAAACTCTGTGCCCATTAAACAATAACTCCCCGCCAACCCATCACCTGCTCCTCTATTCTACTTTCTGTCTCTATGAATTTGCCTATTCTAGGTACTCCACAGTAGTAGTATTATACAACATTTGTCCTTTGTGTCTGGCTTATTTAACTTAGTATAATATTTTCAAGGTTCATCCAGAACTTCCTTTCTTTTTAAGGTTGAATAATATCTCATTGTATGGATATACCACATTTTATTTATCCACTCATGTTGATAGACACCTGGGTTTCTTTTACCTTTTGGCTGTTGTGAATACTGCTGCTCTGAACATGGGTGTACGAATATATGTTTGAGTCCCTGCTTTTAATTCCTTTGGGTATATACAAGGATGGAATTGCTGGATTCTATATTTAACTTTTTGAGGAACTACCAAACTACTTGTCAAACAGCTGTACCATTTTCCACCAGCAATGCTCAATGGTTTCAATTTCTCCACATCCTCCCCAACTTGTGCAACTCGTTATTTGCATTTCTTTTTTTTTTTTTTCCATAATAGCGACTTAGTGGGTATGGAGTGGTATCTTGGGACTCTTTCTTTTTATTCAAACTAATTGCTCACCTCTCTCTCCATCTGGTTACTTTTTGTCTTCTGTTCCATTTCTCCCAGGCCCCTGAGCCCATGCCAAATGATGTCCCTATTTATTCATTCATTCAATAAACATGTATTGAAGGCCTACTATAGGCCAGGCACCATTCTAGACACTGAGAAGATGGCAGGAAACAAAACAGATGACATCTTTATCCTCTAATGGGGACAGATAGTCCTACATAAGTAAAATGTATAGAATGTCAGGTGATGCTAGTGCTATGGGGGAAAATAAAGCTGAAAGAAATGTCAGAAGTACTGGACAAAGGGCAGGGATCAATCTGACATAAGAGGTTAAGGAAGGCCTCATTAAGAAGAAGGATTTCACCGAGGACAGCACAGAGGTGATGAGGCAAGCCATGTGATATCCAAGAAAAGAGTGTTCCCCAGGCAGTGTGAATAGCAGAAAGGCCAGTGTGCTGGAGTGTAGCAAGCACTGGGGAGAGGAGATGAGTTCAAGAGGATTAATGCAGGTCAGATCATATAAGGTTGTACAGCTATTTTAAGGACTTCAACTTTCACTCTGAGTGAGATGGGAGCCTTTGAAGAGCTGGGAGCAGAGGAGTGACATAATTTGGCTTTGGTTTTAAGAGCATCATCTCAGAGTGTCACTGTGTCTTTGTCTCTCCATCCCATACTCACAGGCGCCCAAGAAGGAGCTGCAGAATGGTGTCATCCGGGGCTACCAGATTGGCTACAGAGAGAACAGTCCTGGCAGCAATGGGCAGTACAGCATCGTGGAGATGAAGGCCACCGGGGACAGTGAGGTCTACACCCTGGACAATCTCAAGAAGTTTGCCCAATATGGGGTGGTGGTCCAAGCCTTCAATCGGGCTGGCACAGGGCCTTCGTCCAGCGAGATCAATGCCACCACCCTGGAGGATGGTGAGGGTCCCAGCAGAGGGTAGAGGGTGAAGATGCTGGCTATGGGAAGATCCAGAGCTGCCAGGGAGGGCTTGGGGCCCTTCCACTCACTCCTTGGCCCCATTATGGCCTTGTGGTCCACACAGCCTCCCTGGATCCTTCCATCTCCTCTTGCCCATTGGCTCTTTGAGAAATGCTTGGTCCATTGAGTACCCCAGGCCTCTCAATCCTTTTGGCTGGCTCTCTATCCATCACTCGCTTATGCTCTGCTCATCAGTCTGTTGACCTGTTGGCCAGTCTGAGCAGCTGTCTGTACACTCTACAACCATGCTTCTCCCTCTGCCTGTTCTTCTTCCCTCGTTCTGGCCCTTACCCATCTCTCTTCCCATGCCTTTCCCTCCACACCCTTGGTTCTGTTTATCCTCCCTTATAGCCTCCCAGATAAAAAGGGGGGCAGAAGCCAAGCTACCTTTGTATTTCTGGGCTGGTAAAAGTCCACCATCTGTTTTAGGGACCTGAGATGTGACTGTGGAGTTAAGAAATCCCAAGATCCATGTGGCAGAGGACTTAGAGCCTGATCTTTAAAACTTAATTCTTTGAAATCTAGAGAAAACTCCAAACTCTGATGAGTAAATTAAGGGGCTCAATTTCTCCCAGGGAAGAAGGTCAGAAGGAAGCAGGAGCATGTTTGCTTTCCAAGCATAGAGAAGAACAGTGGTACCTGAGCCTATACCAGGTAGGAAGAGCAGATGTGACCCTTGGTGACCTCCAGAAATGGGTCTGAATGGGTCTGGGCTGGCCACAGCACCCCCCCCCACCTCCACCAAAGAGCAGAATAAAGAAGCACAGCATTCTCTCAAGCTTCCTTCTTGATGTCCTAGCCAAAAACCAGGGTCTGAGATTAAAACCTACCGCTGAGTCTGAGACTGCCCCCAGCAGAGGGAGGGGACTGACTGCCTGAGACCATAATGCCATTGCCCCGTCATAATATTCAGCATTCTACCATTAGTGAGTCATTCCTTTAGCTAAGCAATGCTGTACCTCTTCCCCTGAATATGAGGAAAGCCTTGGAAGGGAGGATGCATCAGGTCAGAAATACCTGAGAGCAAATTAGCTCATACCACTGGTTCTTAACTTTGGCTACAAATCTGGAGAGCTTTAAGGATGCTGATGCCCAGGCTGCATCCCCAGAGATTCTCATTCGGTTGCTCTGGGCTTTCTCAAAGTTGGGCTTTGAGAAAGAGTAGCCCCAGAGTGCTGGGCCTCTGGGGAAAAGGGAGAACACAAAAAAGAGGAAAGGTGGATAGGAAGCAGAGAGTCACAGAGAAGCTCCGGAGGAGAGCTACACTGCAACTAGCTCTCCAATCCTGTCCCCCATGCCCCATCCTTACCATCCCCACTACTGGCCCCTCCCTTCTGTGATACTGGCCACAGGCCTGGCTGTGGCGAGAAAGATCAGCTTGTCTTCAGTACCAGCAATACAGATCCCCACTGGTGCCCTACCACAGTGCTTCTCCAACCTGTGTGCGCATCAGAACCTCCCGGAGGGCTGCAGACATTGCTGGGCCCTCCTGCTTCTGCTTCAGCAGTTCTGGAGTGGGGGCCGAAAATTTGCATTTCTAATAAATCCCCCCTATGATTCTGCTGGTGCTGGCGCAGGAAGAACCTGTGAGAACAAAGCACTAACAGCAAGGTCATTATCCATTAAAGGAGCCAAGGCTCACAGCAGTGAAGTAACCTGTCCAGAATCACCTGTCTGGCAAAGAACCAAGCTCAGATCAAAATCCAGGCCTTACCCTGATTCCCACACTCTTTCTGCTTCACCCTGTGGTTACTTTCTTGCTTGGGAGTGAGGCTGGATGCAGGATGCTCGGGGAAGACACATCCAGGGGGAAGAGCTGTCTGTCCTAAGCCCACACCAGAATGCCTTGACCAAACACTAAGCTCACATCCACCCAGGGCCATGCCAGGAAACAGCCAGGCTAGGCCCACCTTTGGCCTGCATCAGAGCACCACCTCCCTTGCTTTGGAGGTTAGGGGCAGGTGGCAGGGGCCTGGAATTTCCAACAAGGAGCAATCAGCATGGGCTGTGAAGTCATTTTCCAAACAAAGGAGGAGAAGGGGAAGAAAGTTTCCAGCGGCATTTGCTCAGCAGTTTTTCATACTTAATTAAGGCCCTCGTTAGCCTGTCAGATCCTGATCGTTTCCTGGCAATATTAGCACTCCTCCTGGGGTATTCAAGGGCCCCTGCTTTAGCAATAGTGTCTTTTCCATAATTATATTACCTTCATTTTGTTCAAACGGGCGATCTGTATTAGTTTATTACACTGGGTCCCTAATTACATGGTGCTTATATTTTTACACCTAAGTAATATGAAACAATAATCATTCTCAAAGAGGATCGTTAGGATGATGTATTATCATTTAAATGCTCATAAAAATTAGAGTTGCCTCTTGTGGGGCAACGGGATCTAATTACCTTCCATCCAGCCTGTTCCTCTTTTCTCCCACTCAAAGCGAAGCAGACAGCGCCTTTCCCTTTGCCCTTCAGTTCCAGAAGCCAGTGAGAAGTGCCACCCATGTTATCTCTAGCCAAGGTGACTCCTAGGGCCTGGTGTCCCCTCTGTCATCTCGGAAAGTGTGAGCTGCACAGGGCCAACCTCGGGAGTGGAACAGTTTAACCCTCAGAGGGAGAGGGTTAAAGGGACGGTGGACCACCTAAGTTGGTCCCAGAGAGTGTTTTCCACCCGAGGCATTTGGGTGTGCTCATGCTCAGGGACAAGGACAAAGGCGTGATGGTCCCTGAAGTCCCAAAGGCATCCATAGAACCTCTTTTCCTCTTCACTGGGGTTAGTCGAGATTGTCTTTTTTTCTTTTCCTTCCCTTCAGCTTAGTACCAGGACACAAGAGTCCCTCGAGCCAGGATATGGCTCAGATGCTCTGGTCAGGTGCCTCCTAAGGGCCGACAGCCATCAGAGAAGATCATCCATTACATATACTTCCAGGGCCACTTGGAGGTCTTCCAGGCTCTGCCACATTCAGCAGAGGAGGACTTCCTGGGCTGTGGTGCCCACTGGTGAATTCCCAGGGGCTCATGCCCAGAGTTCATCACCTTCTTCCCCCAACATTTACCTAGAACCAGGGACATGCCACCCGGAGAGCAAGGAACCAAATCCATAAAGATCTCTATTTACCCAAATCTTTAGGAAAGGAGAGTTAGTTCACTTCCTGGCCCAAACTCTAATCACTGAGTCGAGAGGTCCTTCCGCTTGTCTAACCTGAAGTTCCTCTGGCCGGGCAGCAGGGTCTGGCCTGGGACATGTTAGCTCTGTAATCCCCTGACTTGGTCCTTTGGTCTCCCCTCTCCCACGCAGTGCCCAGCCAGCCCCCTGAGAATGTCCGGGCCTTGTCCATCACTTCTGACGTGGCCGTCATCTCCTGGTCGGAGCCCCACGCAGCACTCTCAATGGAGTCCTCAAAGGCTATCGGGTCATCTTCTGGTCACTCTACATTGATGGGGGTGAGTCTGCTGGGAGTGATGGCTGGGTCTCAGGGTGAGGGGTACAGTATGGTGGGGTCTGCGTCCGTGCTTAGTTAGATCTGGGCATCTTCCCATGGGATGTCAAGTGCAAGTGCCGTCCCCTCTTCTGCACATATTATCCCAGGCCAGAGCCAGGGGTCAGGGTCACCTCTCTGGTGGAGTGAGGGACACCAGCTGCTCCTAGGCAGCAGTCTTTTGGGGAATGACTTGAGAAGTGATGGGGCGTATTTGCTTTTCTAATGTAATGTGTTGATGATATTTGGCGTTTATGGCCATATCGGTCAGGGTCCCAGTAGGGAAGAGTTGGCACACTCAAAGGGGGCAATTGAAGAGAGCTTAATGAAGCACTGCTTTCAGAGGGAAACGAAGGGAGGCACTTGAGACTAGCACCAGCAGGAAGCTGTCACCACCTAGGGCTAAAGGAGCAAGAGGAGGAAGCAGGGAAGAACCTAGGAGAGCTGCCCATTGCCAGCCAGTGAGACATTCAGTGTATGCAGAGGAGCTGCACAGCACCTGGAGGAGGGCGGACAGAGCCTGTGTGGAACTGGACACAGGAAGGGCAGAAGGAGGAAAACCAAGACAATGTCCAGCCCTTTTGGTGCCTTCCTCCCTCTGGGATGCACTGGTCCAAACAGGCTTGCATAGCCCCACGAACACACTCAGCCCTGACCACTGGTATACACAAACCTTGCAGTGACCAGTAAGCCTGCATTTATGCCAGCCAGAGAACCAGCATCCCTAACTCTGGAAAAATTCTATTGGAGGCCACAAAGGTCTACAATGAGTTTGCTCCCCAGATCCTGAGCCAGATCACCAGCCCTTTGTTCCCCTTCTTTTCTGGAGGACCTGGGACTCCAGCTCATGGTCATCTCTCCAGGGCAGCTGCCCTCCGCTTCCCCACATGGATTCTGCTCTGCCCATACACACTGCCAACAGGAAGTGTCTTTCCTTGCCACTGTCTTCACTGTCTCCTCCGAAGCACAGAGCCTGGAGTTCAGGCATTTGATCTAAAGATCTCCCAAGTTCTTATGCTGTGAAATAGCCTCACATGTCTGTGCTGAGCCAGGTACCAGATGGTCCCTCATTTTCCAAAACTTGTTTCCCCAGCTCAGCCCCTCCAAGTGAGGAAGGTATTGGCCTCTCTAGTCTCCAAAGGCCACCTGGATTGTTGGCCATACTGCCCTCTTCCTGGGTCTTTCTCTGGCTCCAATCCTGGATGGGTCTGCCCTGCTTTCTGATCTCCTGAAAAAGGAAGGTCTCACTGCTCAGACCTGAGATTCCCCCACACTGACCTAGAGTCCCCTCAAGCTGGGCATTCTCACCCTCTGGACCCTGGCAAGCTGCTGCTCTTTCCTGGCCCAGTCTTCTGCCTTGGACCCTTTGCCTGACCTGGGTCCCCGGTAAGGTGCTGGGGTGGGTGTGCAGGCACTTGGCTTCTACAAAGGCTATCATCAACCAGTGTCTGGGCCTGTCTTCTGTAAGCCCAGTAGTCCCAGTGGGAGAGCTATCAGCTCAGCAGTCTAAGACCCTGACCTTCCCATGGTACCCTCTCCCTAAGCTCTTCTTCAAAGTTTATGGCAATTTTCTTGGCAGGATGATGGGTCCTCGCTGAGTGGGGGAGAGCCTTGGCCCTTCCTGGCTGAGGCTGGCAGCTCCACCAGCCCACTCAGGTTCTTTGTGTAGGTTCTTTGCAGGGAGGGTGTCTTCAATAATGAGAGAAATTAATGGGGACTTAGCCCCTCTCACTATTGAGAGCTCAGTCCTACATAGCCTATGTAGGAGCAGTCCTACATAGCCTCCGACTGTTATGAGTCACCCTGGGTTAATTTATTGCCTAGGGATATCTGAGAGCCCAAGGAGGTACTGGGGATGCAAGGAGGACTAACTGCTTACTCTCTCACCTGGCCCAGGCTCCTCTTTGGGTCCAAGCCACTCACATCCCTCACATGGAGAGGGTGTTGGATAGCCAGGGGGAAATGTTGCTTAGAGAGATGGAGAGACGGAAGTATTCAGAAGGGACAGTAGTAAGTTGAATTTGGTGCAAGGTCAGCTGGGAGCTAAGACCAGGCTAGCATATGCTGCTCACACTGTTGGGACCACTTGGGGAGAGATGTGGCCTGAGAGCAAATCCGCCCCCATGTACCTTGAGGTGGAGGGTCCTCATAGTCACCACCACAAGTACTCAAGGTCTGAGCCCAGTGAAGTAAGCCTGACTGGACCTCAGGCTGGTGGAGGGGCAGAAGCAGGGCGACTGCAGTGTAGCCAGCCTGGGCTGCACTCAGAGACTGTTTATCTCTGGCAGAGTGGGGTGAGATGCAGAACATCACCACTACACGTGAGCGAGTGGAGCTGCGAGGCATGGAGAAATTCACCAACTACAGCGTGCAGGTGCTGGCCTACACCCAGGCTGGGGATGGAGTGCGCAGCAGCGTGCTCTACATCCAGACCAAGGAGGATGGTGAGTGTCTCCTCCAGGCTGCCAGGGCTCAGCCCTTGGGGCAGGCTCTGCAGGGCCTGTTGCTAAGCATGCCTTGAGCCACCCCACTGCCCACATCACCCAAGGAAAAGGGCAAGCACCATTCTTTCTCTTGTCCTTTTAAGGACTCCAGGGCCCTGCTTTGGGAGAGTACATGCCCCAGCCCTCTTATTTATTGGCAAGTCCCTTAACCTTAAGCTTACCATGGTGGTGGAGAAATGCTCTGGAACTCGTGCATAACCATAGAAGCAACTGTAACCATCTCCTCCTTCAACACTGGGTTGGAGGCTAGATAAAGCCTTTCCTCCCCTGACCCTCACCCCAAGGGCAAGCGTTTTGTGGCATCTGCTCCCCTGCAAGGCTCAGCCTGGTTCCTTCTGGATACAGATGGTTGGGGTTGGGGGGAACAGGAACATCACCCTACACATTCCGAGTTAGAACTTGGCAGTCACTGTATAGAGGCCCCAGAATGGCCAGACCCCAGACTCTGGTGTGCTGGGGATCTCTCAGGGAGGAAATGGGATATGCCTCCATTTGGAGCTATGGTCTAAAAGCCCTTCTCCATGGGTACAGAACTGGAGGAAGTTCAGGGATAAGGAGCCTAGCCTCAAGGGTATAGTGACAAAATAAGGGAATCGGGGAGGCTGGGAGTCAAATCAACCCAGGAGAGAATCGATTGGGAGAAAGGACAGACTTCCAAGGCCCAAAGCTGCACACCTCACCCCACCATGACCCCATCACTTAGTTGATCCTTTTTTTTCACCACCACCCCCCCCACCCAAAGAAAACGGTAGATTTGCTGGCTGTCTCTACTTAGTTGATTCTTAAATGTTCTGAATCAGGTACTATATTTTTAGAAGAGTTGGTTTATATGAAGAGTGGCTGGCCCACAATAGACACTTAAGAAACAACAGCCATCGTTGGTATTATAGCTTCCTTTCCACTCAGCCTTGGTTTTTCCAAAGTCTAGGTCCTACACATACAATTTGGCAAAAGGTGCTGAAGGAGTTAGGGAAGTTGAAAAGAAACAACTCAAATTGGAAGTGGTGGTAAAGTTCCTAGAGCAGCCTAATGCTCAGAGACCAGACCAGCTCCCAGCTCAGCTTAATTAAAGCTCCCCTCTTTCCCCAAGCCCCTCCCTTTACATCAGATCAGCCCCTCCCTACCATAAGCTCTGAGCAATTAAGTATTTACCAACCCACCTGCCCTATTTTTCCTGTCACTAATCCCCCCTATCAGGGCCTCCTGAGACAGCTCCAGACAGAGCCACATGCTCTTATGTAGAGACCAAACAGGGATGGTGCTCTGAGCCTGGCCCCTTCCAGGGCTCAGAGCCACACATGCACAGGCACCTTCCCTGCCTCTAAAAATGAACCACTGGGGCCCTCCAGACTTCCTGCATCCTACTCTGATGCAAGACCTGAGCCATAAGCACTTGCACATGTTTAACTAATCGAAGTGAGACCCCAGTAGGAAGTCCAGAGGTCAGGGGGCACCATCCCTCCCTGCAGGGAGCTTTCAACCATCCAGCCTAGAACTGGCTATGGAGCCACACACAGGGGCACACACAGGCAAGGCTGGGGCCCCAAGGCGTCAGCTCCGCAAAATGGAGGGGGCTTTGGAAAACACCACAGACATGATGCCCCAGCCCTATTATTTGTTGGCAAGTCATTTAACCTTTTTGAATCTCAACTTTCTCATGATAAAATGGAGACAAGTGATATCTCATTAAGTTAGTGTAAGAAGTGTTAACTGTAAAACCCTTTCTAAAATATCAAGTGCTAGCAAATAATAGTTGTTTTAAGGTTACCAAGGTGCTGGCAATGAAATGACTGATGCCAATGAACCTAGATGCCCCTGAGGGAATTTGTGTTCCCAAAGGGAGGTCTAGGCCAGAAGAATCCTTTTTCAGATGAGAACTCATCCAGAACGGTGGTCATAATTTGACACATATGTGATGTGCTATTATAGGTATGATTTAACCTTCTCAATAGTCCATGAGGTAGGTATTATTTCCATATTAGAAGTGAGAAAACCGTGGCCTAGAGAGCTAAAGCAACATATTGACGGTCACTCCCCTATCAAGACTTTTATGCTTCTATATCTTCTGTACTACCCACCATACAACTTGCATCAGTTAGGAAGATTTTGGTTGTGAGTATTACAAATAAAAAAAGATTAAAGCAATAAGCATATTTATTATTAGACATAACAAGAAGTCTTGAGGAAGGTAGCTTCAGGTTTGGTTAACTCAGTGGTCCCCATCTTTCTACTTTGCCATCCTCAGCGTGTTATCTGTTCCTCTCATGATTTGAAGATGACTACAGCTCCAGGCATCACACCAGACAAGACAGAGTTCAGAGTGAGAAAAGCAGTGTCTTCCTGTGGTCATGCCTCTCTTGGGAGTGAAAGAAACTTTTCCAGAAACCCCTTCAACAGATTTATCCTCACTTCCCATTGGCCACCGTGGGGCAACATGCCTCTTGTTAAGCCAGTCACTGAAAGGGGGATGGAATTATCATGGCTGACTTACCCCAAGAATGATACATCCTCTGGTGTAGGTATTGGAGACAGCTTTCTCTAATGACTTTTCCTGTACCCAAGCAAAAGTGAGGCTCTATTTGCAAGGAATAAGAAAAAAATAATAGCAGATAGGTAGGCAGACAACCATGCCTACTCCACCAGTACTGCCCCAACTTCTCCACTTTCTCCCATTTATAGATGGCAGTTATTACAGTTATTTCTCAGCTGACTTGGAAAGCGGATTGGTCCACATACCAATCCAGCTCTGCCATGGGAACTTAGTCAAATATCCTAATCTGAAGACACCATGACACCTCACCTACCACCACCACCCCTCAAAATTTTGCATGTTTCCAGAGGAAGAAAATTATCAGAAAATTTAGAGAAAAGCAAAAACAAACAAAAAGATAAAATGCAAACATATAAATTCAAGCTCATTTATGTACATCTAAATCTCTCAGTCTAAGCTTGGTTTTAGGCTGACTTGGCTGGACTCAGTTTATGAACAACAAAGTCTCTTACCTACTTCTCAGCACCCCTGTGAATACCAAATCTAGGCACATAGCCTCAGAGTACAAAGTCGAATTGGATTTTAGGCCACTTTAAAAAGTTTTAACTGAAGAATTGCCTTGACTAGACCCATGTTTTAGGAAGGTAACTCTTATAGAAGTGCAGATGACTGGAGAGGGATAGAGGGAGAAGGACTAGTATCAGTGACGCCTGTTAGAACCTGTGGGCATCTAGGCTGAGAAGAGTAAGGTGTGTGCTAGGGCAGCAGTAGTGAGGATGAAGAGAAAAAGAGGGACAAGTTTAGAGAAACATATCAGAAAATTTCCACTTCCAGTAATGATGGATTAGATAACTCAAACTCTCTCTCCTTCTTGCTGAGGACTCTAGAAAATCTCAACAAAATATTTTTTGTAAAATACCTGCTTGAAGGCATCAAATAGCTGGCAGAAGAGTGAAGAATTACTGAGCCAGGATCCAAAGGAGAACGGGAAAGCCCAAAAGATAAGCCTGGCATTTGGAGTGGCTTTTCCCCTGGGGGATATTTGTTGAATCTAAAGGCAGTCACTGAGAATCTGAGCAACTAGAAAGACATGAATTGGAAGCCAGGGCCTGTCTGATGAATCCCCCTCATTTTGAGTTAAGACCATGAAGGACAACACTCTAGAATTAAAAGTGGACCAAAAGTAGACAGCTCAGCTTCAGATCATCTCAGTCATGGAAGTTATACTGAAGGAACCCCAGGTTGCTAGTGCCCTAAATTGTAGGTACCTGTCAGAAGCAAACATGAATTCTCTCTTTAGGAAGGTCACATCATCTGAGGCCTCAAATTATTTTCATAAACATTTTGCAAGTACTATGCCTGCATACAATAAAAAACAATAGGGACAATGATAGTAAAAGCCAGCAAAACAAGCAAACAAAAGAAATACACCCACAGGGATTCCAAACTAAGGTTTTTTAAAAATCAAATATGGACTTTCAAATAATTATTCTTAATAAATTGGAATTTAAAGGGAATTGGAAACTATCAAATGAAAAATCTAGAAACAAAAGTTACTATACCTAAAATTAAAAACTCAATACATAAGTTTAAACAAATTAGACACAGCTGAAGAGAATACTAGTGAACTAGAAGATAGGTCAGAAGGACCTATCCAAATGAAGCACAGAAAAACAAATGAATGGAAAATAAAATAGCAAGTAAGATATAGAGCAGTGATTTTTCAAATTTTACTGTGCATAGAAATCACTTGGGGATCTTGTTAAAATTCAGATTCTGTTTTGGTAGGTGTAGGGTGGAACCTGAGATTTTGCATTTCTAACATGCTCCCAGGTGATGCTGCTGCTGATCCATGGACCACGTTCTGAATATCAAGGATGTATAAGATGCTAGACGGTATCCAAAAGAAGAGGAAAAAGAAAGTGAGAAGAAAATAAAATGTCTGAAAACTTTTAAAAACTGATGAAATACATCAAGCTACAAATGCAAGAAGTTCTCCAAATTCTACAGGCAATAACTTAAAGAAATCCATACCTAAGCTCATCATAATAAAGCTGCTAAATAAAAAAACACAAAGAGAAAAACCTTCAAAGCAATCAAAGGAAAAAAGATCAGTTACCTTCAAAGGAGCAACAATCAGATTGTCAGCTAACTTATCAGAAACTATGAAAACTGGGAAACAATGCAATGGTATATTTAAAGTATGAAAAGAAAATAGTTATCAACCTATAACTTTATGCCAAGGAAAACATTCTTCAAGATTAATATGAAATAAAGAAATGCTCAGACAAATAAAAAAAAGAATTTGTCACCAACATACCTGCCCTATAGAAATATTAAAAGGCATTTTTTAGCTAGAATGAAAATAATCCCAGGTGGAAGATCAATGATGCAGAAAGGAAAGATGAGCAATTAGATGATAGATGTATGGGTAAACATAAATTAATATTGACTGCATAGAAATGATGGTGATGATGTCATCATCTTGGGGACAGTCTAAAATATTTGCAAAATTACAGTATACAACAATGGCATATAAATTGGGAGAGGATAACTGGAATTTCTAAGTCCCTTGTGTTGTTTGAGAAGAAAAGTGCCAATTAATGATATTAGACTTTGGTAAATTAAAGATTCATGTTGTAATCTGTTCAGTAACCACTAAAAGTAGTGAAAGACTATATAATAACCAAACTAGTAGAGAAGAAGAAATAGAGTATTTTTTAAAACACTCATTCTAGAAGGTACAAAAGGAAAGAAAAAGAAAAACAAAATAGGTGGAACAAATGGAAAGTATTTAGTAAGATAAAATATTTGAATTCAAATACATCAATAATTGCATTAAAGGTAAATTGATAAAATTCTCCAATTAAAAGATAAAGACTGTCAGACTGGCTAACAATAAAACAAAACCTAAATATGTGCTGTTTATAGGAGACATCTGAAACAAAAGATATAGAAAGGTTCAACATGAAAGGATGGGAAGAGATAAAAGGCAAGCCATGCAAAAGTGTAAGAGAAAACTGGAATATTAATATCAGACATAGTGGGCTGTAAAGCAAAAAGTATTATTAGAGATAAAGAAGGACACTCTGTTATGATAAAAGACTCAATTATTAGGCAAATAAAACAGTTCCAAATTCGTATGAACCTTAATAACATAATCTCAAAATATATAAAAGCAAAAACGGACAAAACTAGAAGGATAAATAGACAAATACACAATCATAGTGGGAGATTTCAACATACTTCTCTCAATAAACAATAAGAAAAAAAGTATGCAAGGATAGAGAAGATTTGAACACTGCAGTTAGCATACCTGCCACAATGGCCATCCATAGACCTCTGCATTCCATGACTACAGGGACACCAGGCAGAGGTGAAATGGCAGGGCTATAGCAGCAACGAGGTAGGGTAGAGTCAAGGATTGCCGACTTCTGGCTCAGGCCCCTGGATGAATGATAATGCCATCTGTAGTAACTTTATTTAACCTAGAATTGTTTACTACTTACTAAGTTTAAAAAATGAGGTAGGTGCTAGAAGCTGAGAGTCAGGTGAAGGAATGCAAAATAATAACCATTGTGATTTTTCAAGAGTCTTCTATGTGTCAGGCACTATGCCAGGTGCTTTATTTTAATTAGCACTAATTCTTTCTATAAACATTTAATGTGATTGTCATTATGTTCATCCTATAGATGGGGAACTGAGGCTCAGAGAGGTAAAATAAGTTGAATATGATACTATCACTGTCCTTGAAGGAGTGCTAAAGCTCCCAGGAGGGAAGACGAGCGAGCACACAACAATACAAGGGAGAGGTGAAGGAGAGCGTGGGCTGAAAACAGGAAGCTTCTAGTCTCCCAGCCAGGAGAGCCCTAGGTCCCACCCAAGCCAGGCAGGCCCAGAAATGGGATAGGGGGAGGTCAGAGTTCATATGAATTGGGACCCACTTAGGATGGATTTCCCAGCCAATTCTAAAGTAGACTTTCCCTCTTGTAAACAGAAAGGGCCTAGTCAGCAACTCACAGGCAGGAAATACAATCATCTATTGGCTGACCACAGCCCTTCACCCTCAGGAGGAAGTCTACTCTGTCAATCTCTGGAGTCCCCAGCCTCAAGGAACTCGCAAGCCAAAAAAGAGCAAAGTGCCCACTGTATTTGTTTGACCTAAATACAAGCTATTAGTAGAGTACTGGGGAGGGAGCAGGTTGGGTTCATAGGGATCAAGATGAATTCAATATGGGTTCTATTTTTCTCTTGTGAGTCCTAAGTCCATGGTTCTGGCCAAACAACTCTGAAGCTGGCCACTCCCAGTGCCTCCATTTCAGAGACTTTGCTACAAGATCAAAATGGTTGTTTTTCTCCTCCCCTGTTTGCCATGCTGGAACCTCAGCCTTTAAACCATATCTCAAGGATATCTCCTCCAGGAAACTCCCAGATTGATCTGCCTCCCTCCCCTACCCTGTCACTCTTTCCCAAAGGCTGTGCTCCTCCTTTCTCTAAACTGACCTGGCCTTCTCCCTGCTCAGTTCCAGGTCCCCCAGCTGGCATTAAAGCTGTCCCTTCATCTGCCAGTAGTGTGGTCGTGTCTTGGCTCCCCCCGACCAAGCCCAATGGGGTGATCCGCAAGTACACCATCTTCTGCTCCAGTCCTGGATCTGGCCAGCCGGTAAGTAAGCCCGGCACTGAAGGATGAGGGGAAAACTACCCTATAGATCAGCTGGCTTTCAGGACAAAACTTTGGGCTGCATTTATCTTTGTTTCTACCTGGATTCATGTATAAGAATAGACACTGGTCACACAAGAGTGGCTGAAGCCTTACCCAATGTTTATCTTGGGTCAGTCCTCTGTTCCAGGGGCTGCAAAATTGTCATAAACCCTGGAGGCTCCTTTGAGTCAAGGTCTAAGACCAAGCAGGCATGAAATGGAGGCCAGAGCTTTGGTTCTTCTGGTCTGGCTGAACAAAGAAGCCCCTGGAAGGCCCCAGAACTGTTGCCTAGGAATTAGCTGGTCCATGGCCTCTGGAAATGAATCACCTTTCAGCATGGTCTGTCTGGACTTTGAAAGGCTGCTAGGGCTCTGTGCTGAGTGGCCCCCTCAGCATGGAGCTAGCTGACAGGAGGAGAAAGATGGGGATAGCTGAGAGAAAATAGGGCATCTCTCTAGTCCATCTCTCTAGTGCCTGGGCCTCGCTGAGGGGAGAGGAATGAGAGACTTCAATGTGTGCCCAAACCATGGAGCAGAGGGTGGCCCCCAGGCTGAGGCACAGTGCAGGGGGCTAGCCCCTGCCCTTCCACTGAATGCTAAGAGGGCCCCCATGAAAAGGGAAGAGAGGATGAGGGTAGGTACAGTGGGCTATACAGCCACACCCCATAATATGCATCCTTCCCTCTGCCTCTTATCTCCAGCCACTCAACCACAAAGTGCTGTGGGATGACTACTGTGGAGCACATCTGCTGTAGTTACAAGAGCAGTACAAAGATACCTGTCCTCAGGGGGCTTCCAGTCTGGTGGCGAGGCTAAGGGGTGCCCACTGGAGGACCGAGAGTACTGTCTAGGAGATGTGCTCAGGATTGGGGAGCAGGAGAAGGCCAGCTTTTCCCTCTGTCAGCAACTTATGATGTGACAGCAGACCGAGCACCTGCAGATGAGCTTCTGACAGCCAGGGAAGCTGTCCTGAAATTGTTCAGTAATTGCGTCATCATCTCCTCCTCTGCTGCTTTCCTGTGGTCTTTTCTGAATTACCCTCAGAGCAGCAGGTGGCCCAGTTCCTTGCCAGTGAGGCCAGAGTTCTATTACCAGAGGGGAAGCCCAGAAATGTTTTTTCAGTGACTCTATCCCCTTTTCTCCATCCTCACATGCAGATAAGTGCACACATCATGACTGTAGAGCTCCATGAATCCCAGCACATAGGCAAATGGCACTCAGCGCAGGGACAGGACATTGCAACACCCCAAAAGACCTCCTTGTGCCCCTTCCCGTCACCACCCTCCCCCTGGCAGGGTAGCTACCATCTTGACTTCAGATTAGTGTTGCCTCTTTTTATACGTTATATAAATAGAGTCCTACCATTTGTCTGGCTTCATTTACTCAACATTATTTTTAATTTGTGAATTTCACCCACATTGTTGTATATACTTATAGATCATTCACTCTCACTCCTATATAGTTTTCAATTGTGTGCACATAACACAGTTTATCCATTGTGCTATTCACCAATAGGCATTTGGGTAGTTTTTAGTTTGGAGCTATTACACATGGTGCTGCTGTGAACATCCTTGTGTCTCCTGGTATGCATGCGTTCCTATTAGGTATGTAGCTAGAAGAGGAATTGCTGGGTCCTGGGGTCTGCAGGTGTTGGGTTGAAAGCACCCTGCCATTGTTGGGTGGCTGTGCCAGTTTTCCAGTCAACATTTTCACCTATGTCTTCTGCCCCCTTTCTCCCTCTCCCCTACCACCCAAACACATTCTAGCTCTTCTTACACTAAGTTTTTTCACCATCCTGAGCACCCATAATGTCTTTTCATACCTGCACCTCTGCCCCTGCTAATCCCTACCATGATGTGCTCATCATCCTCTATTATACACTGAATTCATTAGATGGCAATTAGCTGTTCACTTTTCTGTCTCCCATACTGATCTTTGGGGCCCTGTGAAGACAAGGGCAGCATCGTTTCATCACTGGGTCTCCAGCTGCCAGACATTGTGCCTGGAACATCATTGTCACTAAACACATGTTTGATAAATTGCTAGCAGCCTAGCAATTGTAAAGCCTTAGACATTGGGCAAGTTTCCCTTCATAAACTGATTCTTGAGCTTGGGTTCGTGCAGTCATTTCCTCCTCTGATAATGAAGTCTTTCAAAGGGTATCCGGGAGCCCAGTCTCCTCATTAACTCAGGCTTCAGGAACCCTAAGTCGACTGGCTGGGAACCCCCCGTTCAGGCCCCAGAGTAGAACTCCTGTCTTCCTCCTGCTTCTGGAGACACTGGGTCCCTTCATGCTTCCTGTGCATATCCTGAGAATGTAGGAGACTCCACTCTCATGGGAAGATTTATCAGTGTCACACAAGGGGCCAGGTGTGCCAGTGTGATGGGAATTTCAGCCACATTTGAGCATAGGAACTGGGCTTAGTGAGAGACCCAGGACCTAACCACCATGTGTGATCATGTTATCATTTTGCACAAATATATTCCAAGTTCCAAACAACTGCATTGCACATTCATTTATGAAAGAGCTCCAGGACTGAGTGCTAGGGATGACGGCACACACTCTTATATATGTGACCATGCAACACCATGGGTGTGTGAGTGGGGTTAGAGACTAATGCATGTGAGTCTGAGTGTGTGCACATACTGGAGTGTATAAACGTGTGTGTACAGCATCCTCAGAGTATATGTGGGAAACTGCATCTGGTGTTGGCTCCCAGAGAGTTATGCTGTGGGGGTGACCAGAGCTGCACTAAGTCCTGTTAGAAATTTTGCCAAATTGTTATTATCTGATTATCAAAATAATGCAATTTTATTATAGAAAATTCTGTAAATATATAAAAGAATAGAAAGGAACGTAAAAATTACTCATACTCTCATTCCTTGAAGATAAACATTGACCATGTTTTGGTATATAGCCTTCCAGTATTTGATCTGTATATATATTATGGATTTGGGGTTTTTTCATAAAATTAAAATTTTACATAATGTTATATAATCTACATTTTTCATGTAATATATGTAGGCACTTTCCAACACCATCAAATATTTTTTATTTATGATCTTGAATGCCTGTATGTATATAATCTATTTAACAAGTCTTCCATTATCCTATATGTAATCTATTTTCAAATTTTCACCATTATAAATAATGCTTCATTGAGCATTCTTTATAATGCTTCATTGCAGCATTCTTTATAAAGGATTTCCTGCGGTCGCAAAGAATATTTTTTAAAGGTTTGCATACACATTTGCAAATTACCCTTCAGAAAGTTTGCACCGATTTATGCTTCCGCCAACATTGTAAATACGTACTCGTTCCTGTGCCCATGCTAATCCAAGGTATTATATATTTTTCATTATTGCCAGTTGGATTCTTTTTAGTAGTCTGCCATAACGAAGTAACCACTTGAGCTAAAGCTGACCCAGTTGGATTTTTTTAAAAGGGTCTCTTATTTTAATTTATATTTCTTTGATTGCTAGTTGATTATTGTTATATGCTTATTGGATTTTTTTTTCCCCCATCTTTGGGTAATTGTCAATTCATGTGCTTTGTCCATTTTTTATTTGGGTGGCTCATTTTTTTCTTACTGATTTGTTAGTGCCCTTTACATATTAAAGATAAGCATTTTTATTATATAGGTCGCAAGTATTTGCCAGTTCATTGCTTGCCTTTTGATTCTATTTTTAGTATACCATAGGTTTTCCTTTTATATAATCAAAATTTATAAATTATTTCCATTCATGATTTTTGCCTTTATTTTTATGATTAGAAAGACAGATAAGTATTTACCTATAGTTTCTTCTTTTGTATTTTTACCTTTTTTTAAAACCTTTGATCCACTGGGACTTAATGTGGGGGCATGGTTGTGTAAAAATTTAATCAGATTATTGGGAGTCCAGATTAACAGGAAGACTGGATAAGATGCTGATACCTTCAAGAGGAAGCCAAACCTTTCCTGCCCTGTGTAGACACAAATATATACACACTCGGGTACACACTGATACAAGCAGCTACATTCAGCTTTCCTTCACATACATATACACACCTCTTCCCTCACAGAAAAATGAGCCAGGATAAGAATATGTCCCAATTTGCAAAGAATTTATACACCCCTTGCCTTACTTGTGCTTCACTGTAACCACACAGGGTAGGCAGAGCTTTCTTAGTTTGCAGGAGAGAAAACTAAGACCCCAGGAACCATGAAAGACACTTACGGGTCATTGACCTACTAAGAAGGGCAGGCAGCTGTTGAAGACACTTTACCACCCTACCTCATACACTGATATGAACACAGTCCCCTAGATGCTGTAGCCTGAAAGTACTTCCAACTACCAGGGCTCAGGGTGGCTCTGCACCTGTCCCCAGCAGGGACCTCCTGGGTTCAAGGCCAGATCTTTATAAGGGAGGCAGGAGGCGTTTGCTTGGGAGCTCTGCGTGTTTTGCAGGATGCCGGTGCTTTCTCTCTAACATTTCCCTGCAGATAGCCTGAGGCCAAAAAAGATTTCTCCTGTTATAAGTCACTGGGCCCCTCAGCTCTTCCATGGGGCAGAGAATATACTTTTGTGTCCCTATATCTGTCTGGAGGTCTGTCCCTCAGCATATGATGAATACATCTACATGTCTGCGTGTATGTGTGCATGTGGGCATGTGTGTGCAAAATCCTGTGACTGCAGAGGTAATTATTAGCTCCTTCTGGCCTCAGGGCCCCCCATCTGTTCCAGAGGCTCCCCTCCCTAGACTTCCGCCCTGATTTCAAAGAGGCCCTAGTGCTGTCCTCCTTTCCCTTCCCTGCGGCTGACCAAAAATAAAATAAAATGAAAGTCAGCCCCATCCCGCCTGCACCAGGGAAGAGGCTGACAGGAGGTCTGCAAACTAGCGCTTATCAAAAGCTCCTTCTCAAATTCATTTCAATATCTGAGCCTCTGGTTTCCAAGGCAACATAATCTTTTCATCAAAGCTACTGGTAAAACCACTGGGATCTGATATTGTTTTGTTGGCAACTTGTCAAAACTGTCATTTGGTTAAAAAAAATTTATAGATTTATATAACCTACAAATATATGTGGGATCTATACCACTAATAATTATTAATAAAGTGTTGCCCAGTGAAGCTCTCATAGTTCCCTCTCCCTTTCCTTCGACCCCTGGATGGGTTTGCTGCCTGCAGAATGAAGGAGTGATAATTAGGTGGCAGGGCAGAGAGGTGACTCCGAGCAGGGATGGGCTGGGGAGCCTGTCTACAACCCTAATAAGACAAAAGCAATAATCTAGATTCTTCTCAGAACTCCTTTTCCTCAAGGTTTTCCTGGGACCCCCCTCCTACATTCTCCCTTCTCCCAACTCCTTCCGCCTCTCACCCACAACACTCACGTTCCCTGGCTTAGAGCCACAGTTGCCAGCACCTGGATTAATCAAAGAGGTAAACTGAGGCTGAGCTGGCAACACTGCAGGGCAGGCCCATCAGTTCCCAGGGTCAAGCCCAGTGCCGATTCTTTGCACTGTTGCTCCAAAACCAGAAAGGGCAAAGTAGGCAGGATCCTGCCTCCTCTTCCACAGCCCCAACTGGCCATCATTTCCTCTGGGCACATGGTCCCGAGGAAGGCTGGAGTTGGAGGCTGGAGGCCCGAGGGCCTTGGCTCTTAGTACTTCTTGGCTTCTGCCCCGCAGGCTCCCAGCGAGTATGAGACGAGTCCAGAGCAGCTCTTCTACCGGATTGCCCACCTGAACCGTGGACAGCAGTACCTGTTGTGGGTGGCTGCTGTCACCTCCGCCGGCCGGGGCAACAGCAGCGAGAAGGTCACCATTGAGCCTGCTGGCAAGGGTGAGCAGCCTGGGGCTGGCCCAGAGAGACAAAGCTGCTAGAGGCCCCCTTCTCAAATTCTGGTTCTTCTCAAAAGGGATGTCTCCTCTCCACACTGTGAGGAGCTGGCTGGCCACCTGCCTCCCTCCTGCATCCACCAACACTGGGCCTCTGCTGCCCCCTGACTCCTGGAAAGCCTCACAACAGGCTCAAGGCAGCATGATATCCAGGGTGGGCATGGTGCACCCGGGTGTCCCAATCCAAACTCCACTCTGGGGTTAAAAGAAGGAGTGAGCCCCTTCTTTGGGACTTTGTCCCAATGCTCAGCTCTCCAGAGAGGCCTGAGGCAGGGTACATTGCTTCCACAGACCCAAGAGCTGCAAAGAGAGACCCCTCATCCTGAAGCCTGGATGCCTCAGGCAGAGGGGACCCCACTGATTGATTGATGGTTCATTTGATAAACAGACATTACAGAGTGCACATTGTGAAGGAGGCTCTGGGCTAGAGGCTGCACACAGGGAAAATAAGACTGTGACCTTACAAAGCCCCACCAAATCCCTGGCCTGGGCATACATTTGCTATGGGGATACATGTGCCCCACTTTACAGGCAATGACAGTTCTGAGGCTGCAACTCAAGATAAGACAGATGCAGTCACATAGAGCTGCTAGGCTGCCCTCTGGAGCTGGGACTTAGCCACATAAGCCCATGACCTCAGGTCCTCTACTTCAACGCTGGGCCTCTCTGGGCTCTTCTTCTTGGCCCTGCCTCCTCTCACAGCCATAGCTCAGGGCCCCAGGACCAGAACTCAGATGGGGTGGTGTCTGCCTCAGCCAGTCCTGGGGAGGTGAGCTGCCTTTGTTTGGGGCACAAGAGGCATCAGCCCTCTCCTGCCATAGGCTCAGAGTCAGCTAGCCCTCAATGGGGCCAGCAGTGGGCCAGGGGCCTCCGCCTGCCCTGCCAATAGGTTTTGTTATCTCATTTACAGTTGAGCACGTTGAGCAAAAGTGGCATGGCCTGCAAGACAGCTAAGAGTGGTAGGCTAGCTCTTCCAGCTCCAAGCTGGGCCTCTTTCTACATGGCCTCAGCGTTTCTAACCTCCTTTGACCCTTCCTCCCAGAGGCACTACCACCCCCTTCCCTAAATTTACCTCCTTCAGGAGGAATTGGGTCTAGAACCTATAATCCTCCCAGGACAGCTGGCCTTGTCTCAGAGAGAGCATCCGACGGCCTGGGTATCTTGGCAGAAGGCTGGCCCCTTCCTCTGTGAGCATGAACTGTATATAACCTTTCCAGAGGGCTTTGTACTTCCTAGAACACATTTACACATCTCCCTCTTCTGTCCTCACAGCAGCCCTGTGAGTTAGGAGAGACGAGCACTGCTGTTCCCCTCTCTCCCCTCCAAAACACACTAAGACATGGACAAGTTCAAGGAGCCAGCCCAGCAATGTGGCAGACCCAGGTTCAGAACTGGATCTCTAGAGAACCTGACACCCTCCCGAAGGCCCCCTAGATTCTCTCTGGCCCCAGGGGGAGCCATCTTAACTTAGGCCCCTCTGCTTGGCCTGTCTTTCTGGCCACTGAGCCGTCCTCCACTGCCCCAAGCAGCCCTTTTCTTTCTCCTCAGCAGCTCTCCCAGACCTCCTTGCTCTCCCAAGCCCCATCACCCCAGCACTGCCTTCACAGGAGAGAAACCTCTATTTTCTGCGCCCAAACCCCTAAATATTGCTTCCTCAACTACCTTACATCTTCTCTCTCCTCAAGAAAGGACACTGGCACAGAGGAGCCCGCTTGTGATCCTCTGAAACATTTAGTCCCTTGGTTAAATTTAAGACCTTTACCTGTGATCCTGGAGATCTCTGAGGTACCTGACAGGATTATGTTCTTGCTGGGCGCTTGACCTCTTTGCCTCCCTTGCGTTCCATGATGCTGCTTGTGCATCCTGGTCCTCTCAGTTTGCTCCTGCCCACCCCACACATACCCAGGACATTCCTTTCTCCTCTGTGTCCATATGTGTTGACGCCAGGGCTTTGCCACTTCTCTGTCAATCTACAATTCCCACTCCTAGTGACCTCAGTCCTTCTGCTGACTCCCACATCAGTCTAGCCATCTTTTATGCTTCAGAACATTTATATCCAATTGTTTTCTAGCTGCTCCATGTAGGTGTCCCAGGCACTTTGGGCTCAGCGTGAGGCAAAGTCTTCCGAGCCACTCTTCATCCCACGTGCCTTGTCTCTGTGAGGACACTATCACCCACCTAGTTGGCCCAGCTGGAATCCTAGCAGTTAGTTATCCTCACCCCCCTTTCTATCTCTTCTCTCAAAACAAGTCGGACCTCAAGTCCTGGCACTTATCCTGAGCACCTCATCTCATCCCCACAGCCATACATCACCTCCAACTTGCACTCTGGTCACCATTTGCCTCTGGTCTATGTACATCCTTCAGGACCAACCCCTCCAAACCATCCTCTGCAAGCAGCCAGGGGTTTATCTAAAATTCTACTTTGAACATGTCACTACTTACTTAGAAGCCTCTAGTGGCTCCTCATGACCTCAAGAGGAAGTCCAGCCTCATTGTTCTGCCAGCAGAGCCACCACATTTCTACTCCGGCTTACCCCTCCAACCCCTGCTCCCACATGTTCCCCTTTACTCACATGTTCCCCTGGGCTTTCATCACCCTAAGTATTGCAGACTCTCATACTTGCCATGTATCCAGGCCTCCATGCCTCTACTCAGTGCTGTTCCCTCTTCCTGGTACACTTTTTTTCTTCTCTGCATAGTGAATTCCTTCTTAGCCTTCAAGATTCAAGTCATATCTTCCAGTTTAGAAGCCTCCCCTGGTCGTCACTTCCACCACCAACAAACCAGCAGATCCACCACCTTCTTTGTGCTCCCATGAGAACTTGAATCTACTCCTGTCATAGTATTTTTCACCCTGTAATGATTTTTTTAAATATCTGTTTCCCTCTTGGACAGTGAGCAACTTAAGGGCAGGGAATAAATCTTAGTCATTTTGTGAATCCTCAGAGTCTCAGGTGATAGCTGACTCATAACAGGTATTTTATAAATCCTTTGTTGAATCAGGGACTTTCAGCTGAAATTCCCTGCACCCATCCCTTACCTCAAGCCAAGGTAGAGGTCAGGTAGAGGAGGAAGGACTTAATGTGAAATTTGGGGAACCCTGAGAAAGGGGGGCCAGGGCACTGTTGGGTATAGAAGTGCAGTGGCCCTCATCCTCTCTTCCTTGTAGCTCCAGCAAAGATCATCTCATTTGGGGGCACAGTGACAACACCCTGGATGAAAGATGTTCGGCTGCCTTGCAATTCAGTGGGAGATCCAGCCCCTGCTGTGAAGTGGACCAAGGACAGGTGTGTGCAGGACCCTGGAGGGATGAGAGACCCCAAAGAGGAGCATAGTAGAAAAGCTATGAAGAGAATGGGGTGTCCCCGCTTCTAGCTGACTCAGTCACCTCCAGCACCGTGGAGGCCCTCCTGGGTACACAGCAACCACTCTCACAAGTAGGCCTGGCCTCCCTGACTCTCCTCTGTTGAGAGTTCAGGCTCTCCTTTCCATAGTTACAAGGCCAAGATTACTGGATACTCTCCAGGAAACCCTAAGACCCAATAATCCAAGGTCCCCTAGCAAGCCTCCTTCTGCTCCCAGCTCTATTTTCCTACACATCTGGGGGAGGCTCCAAGTGAGGGGCTGTTTTCCATAACCCATACTCCTCACAGTGAAGACTCGGCCATCCCTGTGTCCATGGATGGGCACCGGCTCATCCATACCAACGGCACACTGCTGCTGCGTGCCGTGAAGGCTGAGGATTCGGGCTACTACACCTGCACGGCCACCAACACTGGGGGCTTCGACACCATCATCGTCAACCTTCTTGTGCAAGGTGAGACCCTGCGAGGCAGGCCTAGCTCAGGTGGGGGCAGGGAGGAGGAAGAAGTAGAAATTCTATCATGTGAGAGAGAAAGTTGTTGAATGGAAGAAGAAAACCAACCAACAACAGGGAGACTGGCCCTCAGTGGATCAGAGGTATCAAATGGAAGAGAAGGCAGGAGGAGTGGGGAGAATGACCAGGAGTGAAGGGAGCACCTAGAAGGTGGGGAAGCCAGTCCCCTGCCCTCCTTCCCACTGGGGCACCCCCATACCTCCCATCAGAAGACAACCCTTGTGGTGAGGGCTGGTGGCTTTCCCCTCACAGTTCCCCCGGACCAGCCCCGCCTCACCGTCTCCAAAACCTCGGCTTCGTCCATCACCCTGACCTGGATTCCAGGTGACAATGGGGGCAGCTCCATCCGAGGTGAGAGGGGTCTGGATGAGGAGGGGGAGGGAGGGGAAGGAGTTCTGGGCCCAGGAGCAGAGGAAGGGTTTTACCCACTACCACCACTTATTCCCAGGAAGTGATGGGGGGGGGGCGGCGATTCAGACCACAAGGACGTTACCCAAGTGCCATGAAAGGTACAGCAGCCTAGGCATCTGGGCTTTGGAATGCCCACCCCTTTGCCACTAGTGAGCTGTGCGAACCTAAAGAGATTGTTTTCTTCTCTGGGCCTCAGTTTCTAAATCTTAAAAGTGGAAAAACTACTAGATGGAGTTCTTCTCAAACTCGAACATGCACATGAGTCACCAAGAGCTCTTGTAGGAAGACTCTAATTCAGGAGGGTTGGGGTGGGGGCTGAGAATTTGCATGTCTGACAGGCACCCAGGTGATGTCATGCTGCTGCCTAGGACTGCACGTAGAGCATTAAGGTCTGAACAGGGTCCTCTTAAACCTCACAACCCTGGTTTCCTGCTCCGCTCCCCACATTGGCTTCTAAAGCCTAACACAACAGCCAAAAAGAGAGAACAGTAAAATTCACCCAAGGTCTTTCCAGTTTTGTCTCTAAAGTGCATCTGCCCCTCCCAATGACCAAAGGCCCCACTCTGCCCACTGCCTGAGCCCAGCCCCCGTGATGCCTATCAGGCACCCCAGGTCTCTCCCTGACCCACCTGAGCCATGCAAACCTCCCGGGCAGGCTTTGTGCTGCAGTACTCAGTGGACAACAGTGAGGAATGGAAAGACGTATTCATCAGCTCAAGCGAGCGGGCCTTCAAGCTGGATAGCCTCAAGTGTGGCACATGGTACAAGGTGAAGCTGGCGGCCAAGAACAGTGTGGGCTCCGGGCGCATCAGCGAGATCATCGAGGCCAAGACCCATGGGCGGGGTGAGGCCCAGTGACAGGGGTGGGAGGGATGGGCCCAGGGAAGAAGAGTGGTGGGAAAGAAGCCCAGGACAAGGGGTGGAAGTTGGCTGGGAAAGGGGAAGAGGACACAGGGAAGCAGGGAGGCTGAAGGGAGAGACTCAGCCTAGTTCCCATCACTGCAGCATCTAAATAAATCACGATAGGAAAAACCGGTCCCGCTTCCCTGCTGGGGGTGGCAGATGAAAATCACTCTCTTCCTTCTTCCTGCATCTTTCTTCCTCCTTCGCTTAGGCCTTCTCTCCAGGTCCTTCCCTCCTCTCTTCTGCCTCTGTTCCCTGGGGCATCCCTACTCCCATCTGTGGTAGCCACTGATCCCCTGGAGCCACTGCATCCCAGCTGCCCCAGGGAAAATTTTTTCAGGCCAAAGAATGAACCTTCCTTCCCTCTTAGTCTCTAACCTCTCTCTCTCCCTCTGGCCACTCAGAGCCCTCCTTTGGCAAAGACCAGCACCTCTTCACCCACATCAACTCCACACATGCTCGGCTTAACCTGCAGGGCTGGAACAATGGGGCTGTCCTATCACAGCCATCAGACTGGAGTACCGGCCCAAGGGCACCTGGGCCTGGCAGGGCCTGCGGGCCAACACCTCTGGGGAGGTGTTTCTGACCGAACTACGAGAGGCCACGTGGTACGAGCTGCGCATGAGGGCTTGCAACAGTGCTGGCTGTGGCAACGAGACAGCCCAGTTCGCCACCCTGGACTATGATGGCAGTAAGTCAGAAAGAGCAGAAGGGGGTGGCACAGAGGCTGGAGCAAGGTTTTGCCAGGGAAGCTGGCAGAGAGGCAAATAATAAAGAGAAAGATGAACAAACAGAAAAATCAGCAGCACTACAATCAGGAGAAAGGCTGACAGGTGGATAAATAGGCAAAGGGAGCTACAGATTGGTAGGCAGGTTAAGTGGACAGATGCACCAGTGACCAATACAGAAAGACTGACATGTGGACAAACGGGTCAGTAACACTAAAGATGGAGGGTCTTTGAAGGTGCGAGCCTTGCTCTCCATGGCTCAGAGAGGTGGAGAGGGAGGGAGAGATGCAGTTGATGTCCTGCCCTCCGAGAACCCTCTGCCAGCAAGGGAGAGCCTGTGCTACAATAACAGAGAAACATGAAAAGCTCTGTGGCTAAACCCAATAAAGATTGGTTTCTTGCTCTTCTAAAGTCTCAGGAGCGTTGGATGGCCACCATCATTTAGCACTGTTACCTTGAACATGTAGCTTCTAAGGTCACCAAAAAGAGAGAGAAAAGGCACACCAATTCTTAACTGTTTTGAGCAGGAGTTGATACTCATGACTTCTATTCACACTCTGTTGTTCAGCACTCATCACATAATTCTGATCTAACTACCAGGAAGTCTGGGAAATGTAGATGAACACATGGATACTTGGTGAGCACTAACTGGTGTCTAGTACATGGTGACACCTCACACACAGGCATGCACACACATTCATACACATGTATGCATACACGAAGACATGCACACATACACTGACACATATACACACACACACATTAATGGTGCATAGAAGGCTGTATTCACAGGGATCAGTTGTCATAAGCTAAATTAAGTCTACCTATGTGTTAAGGAAATAAAGTGGTATCAGAATTGGATGAGCTCAAACAGGGAAGGCTTCATGAGATAACTCTTAGGTAAGGCTTTGGAAAAGGCAACATCAGGGCTTGGCAGAGGACTGTGTCAGCAGAAGAATGTATCATTGTCTCTTTGTAGGCACTCAAGGCTAGCAGATATTGCCCATGGAGAGGGGGAGCAGGGAGAGAATGCAGGGTATTTAGTGGCTTTCATCCCCATCTAGGGAAGAGAACCCAGGATCCCACTGCCCTGACTTTCCTCTACTAAGATTCTCACCATCTCCCCCAACCCCAACCCCACCTTACCAGCTGGGTGTAGGAATCTCAGACTGCCATCCACCCTCCAGAAATGAACACTGAACTCCAGCAGGCAAGAGACTATCTCTGAGAGACTTCAAGATAATTCTAAAACAGGCCCAGGGAATCATTAATTTCATAAAGTGGTATAAAAACTACACAAATGTTCATAGTTGTCCTAATGGGACCAGAATTTGGGGGGAGCATAGGGGAGGGGAGGAGCTTTACACCATGACAGGAAGGTCAGACTGAGACCAAGGGCAGCAAGAAAGATCAACGGGCTCCCTCACCCATGGGAATCTGCACAGCACCCACTTACTTATAAGGGACATCTGACTCCCTTCTTCACCCCCATTAGGCACCATCCCTCCCATCAAGTCTGCTCAAGGTGAGGGAGATGATGTGAAGAAGCTGTTCACCATCGGCTGCCCTGTCATCCTGGCCACACTGGGGGTGGCACTGCTCTTCATTGTGCGCAAGAAGAGGAAGGAGAAGAGGCTGAAGCGACTCAGAGGTGGGGGAGTTTCCTGTGGACTTCCCAGGTGGAATCTTGACCCTCAGCTCCACTGGCCACTTTCCCCTGGCTTACAGCACCATCTGGGCAAGACAGAGTGCCCGTGTCCCTTTGAAATGATAGCTGCCCTTCCAACCTTCTAAAGCCTCCTTAGTGTTCACTGCTTCTTCCCCAGGACTTTGTGCCTGCTCTAGCCAGGGCTGACTTTTAGAAGTTCATATTGGTAGAATTATACAGCTTGTTACAAGGGATAAACATTTCCATGTTGATTGGTAAGCAGATGTTGCTCTCCTCACCCTGGATGTGCTATTCTCTCACACAGGAACCCTGTGAATTTCCAGGATCCAGTCACTAAAAAGTAGACCTACAGGTGTTCTCTAGGACCTTACTCAGTTCTGACTGGGCAGTTTCCATGCCACATCATTGTGAAATATTTTGAATATCATCCCCTATCCCAACACCTAATACTATAGTCTGGGCATGGGTCTAGAGTGTGTGGCACCTACTAGTTACTTAATGTTTATTTACTCATTTGGAAAACATTTATTAGTATCTGCTATATTGTGGATACTGCCAGACATTGGAAGTAAAAAGATGAATAAAGAAGGGTTGCAAGGAACCCTTATAGAGTTAATGGTCTGATGTGAGAAGCCAGGCTCAGTAGCACAGAAGAGAATGACTAGCACTGCCTACAGTGTTTATGAGTTGGAGGAATGGATAAATGGATGTTTCAAAGGATGGCTGGATGGTTGCTGGATAGATGGATGAATAGATGAATGGATGGATGATTGGATGGATGAGTGATTAGATGGTTGCTTTGATGGATGACTGGTTGTATAGTTGGGTGGAGGGATATATAGATGGAAGGATGGTTGGGTGGATGGTTGAATAAGATAGATGGTTAGATGGATAAATGATTGTACTAATGGAGGAATGGAGAGAGGGATGGATGGTTAGTTGAATGAATGGATAGTTGGATAGATGGTTGGATAGACTGATGATTAAATGGATGCATCAATGGATATTTGGATGGATAGATGGATAAGATGGAGAGATGGTTAGATATTTAAATGGATGATGGATGAATGGATTATTAGATCAATGGTTGAATAGATGAATGGATATTTGCATGAATGGCTGGAGAGATAGTTGGATGGGTTGATGATTGAATGGATGGATGATTGGAGAGTTGAATGGGTGGTTTATGAACAGTTGGGTGGATGGGTAAATGAGTGGGTGGATAGTTGGATGTATGATTAATAGGTGGATGGATCTATGGTGAATGGATGAATGGGTGTATCTGAAGGCTTGGATGCATGCATGCAGCTAGATTCACTCTGACAGATCATTCTCCGTTTTCAGGGGTCTAATAGATTAACCAGGACCTTTGCTTTTCCTCTCTTGCCAATTCCTAACCTGAGAGTCCTGATCCTATTCAAGGTCTTTCTGAAACAAGCAGGGACCCCCAAATCCATCCATGGATATTTGGGGATAGATACCCTAGAGGAGGAAGGGAAGCCACTTGGTCGATAGTCATCTGGGGCTCCCACTGACCACCTCTACTGCACCCTCCACTCTCTCCTTTCCCCAACAGATAACCAAGGACAGATGTCCATAGTGTCTTGTTTAATAAGAGTGAATTCAAGAAGCAAATGGAGCTGTTTATGTACTCTCCTTTGGGAAGGCCTCCCTATTAAATAAAAATCTGGAAAGGAAAGGAAAACAGACCTGAGTCAAATCCCGAATTGGGAGCAGTGAGACCTTACCATGTTTTGGACTGTTTTAGATATCCTTACATTTCTCCCTCTTCTTCCCAGGATACCAGCCTTGGCCCCAATTTAAGGAATTATCCTACCTTGTTCCCCTGCCTCTTCCCATTCTCATTCTACTCAGACTTCACTCTCACCTAGCCTCTCTCTCTACTGTTTTACAGATGCAAAGAGTTTGGCAGAAATGTTGATAAGGTAAGTATCACATAGCTGTTTCCTCTTTCCTTGCCACACTCTTCCTCTTCCATTCGCCCATATGGGACAGGCTTCTAAGACTCCACTGCTTTGCAAAAACAAAACAAAACAAAACAAAACCAACCCCTATGGCTGCTGAGTCACCCACCTCTAGCCCTTCTTCCCACAGCAAGAACAACCGAAGCTTTGATACCCCTGTGAAGGGGCCACCGCAGGGCCCACGACTACACATTGACATCCCCAGGGTCCAGCTTCTCATTGAGGACAAGGAAGGCATCAAGCAGCTGGGTGAGTGACAAGTACCACAGGCTCTCTGTTCTGCTCTGAGTGTGCTTCTCCAGGCCACAACCCACACAAAGAGCAACCATCCGCCCTCACGACAGTACCCGGTGTTCTAACTGAAGTCCTATCAACAACTCAGCAACCTTAGACTGTATTGCAACTTCTTTCAATGGCTGTTTCCTTCTCTAAGGGAAAAGTATCCTGGCCTTTCTGGGCCTCAACCTTGGATAAAGATGAAAGAGAAATTTTGGAAGTAAAGATGGTGCCCAAAGAGAAGGATTCCTGCTGATTGTCTTTATTTCCCCAGGAGATGACAAGGCCACCATCCCCGTGGCAGATGCTGAGTTCAGCCAAGCTGTCAACCCACAGAGTTTCTGCACTGGTGTCTCCTTGCATCATCCAGCCCTCATCCAGAGCACAGGACCCCTCATCGATATGTCAGACATCCGGCCAGGCACCAGTATGCATTATCCCCAGGGAGACAGCCCTCTTCCTACACAGGGTGTCTTGGGCACAGCATGGGGCAGAGGTGATAAAAGAAAAAAGAAAAAAGGAGTGAGGGACATCATGGAATAGAAAGAGCTTTGGAGTTAGAGTCTGGCGACCTTGACTACAGACTTACTAGCTGTAACCTTGAGCATATCACTAGCCTTATATCTCTGGGCCTCAGTTTCCTTACCTAGAAATGTTCTTGCTCTCAGGGGCCTTCTGCCTCTAGCACTGTGACTCTAGACATCAGGGCTGTAGGGAATGATGCACTGTCAGGAGGCAGCAGCAGAGGAGGCAACAGTCTTCCCAGCCTGAAGGGAAAGATGGGGTGGGTGGGGAGAACAAGAATGCTGCCCGCTGCCCCCGTGCCTCAACATTCCTGCTCTTCTCCTCTGGAGCCAGTTATGTGGTCAGGAAAGACAGCATGCTCAGTATTCCCAAGAGAGCTTCCTCCTCCCTCACTCCCCACTGCGCTCTCTGGTAAGTGCCAGCTGCCCAAGCCCAAATGCCCTCCATTGGAAGGTGTTAGCTCTTTCTTCCTCTGTGTAGATCCAGTGTCCAGGAAGAATGTAAAGTCAGCCCATAGTACCCGAAACCGGTACTCAAGCCAGTGGACTCTGACCAAGTGCCAGGCCTCCACACCCGCCCGCACCCTCACCTCCGATTGGCGCACCGTGGGCTCCCAGCACGGCGTCACTGTCACTGAGAGTGACAGCTACAGTGCAAGTCTCTCCCAGGACACAGGTGAGCCAGGGGCCCTGACTGTGTCCTGCGCGCGCTCAGCTCCCTCATAATCCAGCCTCACCTTCCGTTTTCCCCGCTCCTACCCACTAGTTCATGGCGTCCAGGACACAAGTCAGTTTCATTTCTGGCTGGCCACTGACTCGCTGCATGGCTCTGACAAAAACACTGAACCTCACTGAACTCTGCCTGGACAAGGACTTCATTTTTGTCTCCCCCAAAATGTCAGAGAAAATAGTACACATGTTTATGGGAGAAAGGGCTGAGTGTTCTGGGGATAGTTGCTTATTTTCAAGAATGAAAAGTGTTTGCCCTTCATTCAGAAACATCCCACTCCTGACACCACTGAGGCCTTCACAGTGGGGGAGCAGGATCTTCTGAGCCTGGTTCACACTATGGCCAGGCTTTCTGATGGCTGCTGGGGTTAGGGGTAGGGCAACTGCTCAGTCTGGTCTTATTTATACTCCTCTCCCCATAACCCACTCGTTTCCTCTTAACCCTATGCTGTCCATCTCCCTAGACAAAGGACGGAACAGCATGGTGTCTACTGAGAGTGCCTCTTCCACCTACGAGGAGCTGGCCCGGGCCTACGAGCATGCCAAGCTGGAGGAGCAACTGCAGCAGGCCAAGTTCGAGATCACGGAGTGTTTCATCTCTGACAGCTCCTCTGACCAGATGACCACCGGCACCAACGAGAATGCTGACAGCATGACGTCCATGAGCACACCCTCAGAGCCTGGCATCTGCCGCTTCACCTCCTCCCCACCCAAGCCCCAGGATGCCGACCGGGGCAAAAATGTGGCTGTGCCCATCCCTCACCGGGCCAACAAGAGTGAGTGCCCAGACCACCTCCTCTGCTGTGTCCCAGCCCCCAAGCCCCATGAGCCCTGGCTAGGCCTAGCCCTAACAGGACCTGGATCCTGCCAGCTGCCCTGCAGGGATCTTTGACAGTGCGGGAGAGAGTGCAAAAAACAAGGACTGGGGAGCAAGCAGATGAGGGTCCACATCCTGGCTCAACCTTTAATATCTCTGTGGCCTTAGGCAAGTCGCTTAACCTCTCTGCCCTTCATTTTCTCCATCTGTAAAATACAAATGATAGTGTATACTTTACATTGTTGTAATGGGCATTAGAAATGATATATGTGCCTGGTGCATAGTAGGTTCTTGTTAAGGAGTGATCAGTCCCTTAATCTGAAGCTATGTCAGGGCGAAAAGAGATCCATTATGGGGGAAACTGCCCAATGGCCATTGGTCTTAATGCTGTGTGAACTCAATCTAGCCCCAAAGGAGCAATCCTAGCAGCTCAGCCTATGGTGGCCAAACCTCAGGGTGGGCAGTGACCTGGCCTGACTGGGAATCATCTGACTCCAGGGCCCTGGCCAGAGCACGGGCCCTTTGGGGTTAGCAAGGCAGATCTAAGATAACCAGAGGGCATATGGGGGAGAGTCCATCAGCAGATATTGAGACCACAGTCAAACCATTAGAGTCAGGTCTGCTCAGTACTGACCTTCTAAGTGGCCATACTATCCTGGGGGACTCAGGTCATCGAGTACAGAAAATCGAGAATTGAGGAGACTAGCAGCCTTGAATGATGCCCCATCCCTTCTAGCTGTGCGAATTCGGGTAAATTACTTAATCTCTCAGAACCTCAGTTTCCTTACTTGCAAAACGCAGGTAGGTATTAGCCCATCCAGGGGGCTGTGGGACAAAATGAGATAGCTAAGGAAAGTGCCTGCACAGTCAACAGGACAGAGGCACATTCACAGGATTGGTGCTTGCGAGCAGAGGGATCAGGGCAAGGAGGGAGTTTAAGACATTTGGAACATTCCACTGGAGAAGAGGGGACCAAGGAAAGGGAAGGGTGAATGTACTTGACTTCAGACGTCTGAGAGGCCGCATGGGAAAGAGGGGGAGGCCTTGCTCTGTGTAGTGTCTTCAGAGGACAGAATTTGATTCAGTGTGGGGAAGTGACAAGGTAAGTGACAGTTCTTTCCTCCTCACCGTAAAGCTTTCCTAACAGCCAGAGCTCTTAGGAAGTCCTTGTCTTCAGAAGTGAGCTCTCTACCAGCTGGAGCTGACCAGCTTATAGTAATCATTGAACAATAAGTATCAATTTACTGAGCAACTTCTATATGTCGCCAGTCACTGTATTGGGGAGCTTTTCCATGCTTCCTCTCATTCAGTATTCACGGTAGCCCTGTAGGGAAATGCGATTATCCCCATTTCACAGATAAGGAAACTAATGCTCAAAGTGGTCAAGCACCTGACCTTTCCTCAACAGCTTCACTGCCCATTCTGGGAGGGACTCCCATGCCAGCTTGGGGAGAAGATCGATGGGTGAGGGGTGAGGTGAACAAGCAGGTTCCCAGAGGCCTCTGCCTCTCACATCCTCTGCTTCTATGATTTCAGGTGACTACTGTAACCTGCCCCTGTATGCCAAGTCAGAGGCCTTCTTCCGAAAGGCGGATGGGCGTGAGCCCTGTCCCGTGGTCCCACCCCGTGAGGCCTCCATCCGGAACCTGTCTCGAACCTACCACACCCAGGCTCGCCACCTGACCCTGGACCCTGCCAGCAAGCCCTTGGGCCTCCCGCACCCAGGGGCCCCAGCTGCCGCCTCCACAGCCACCTTACCTCAGAGGACTCTGGCCATGCCAGCACCCCCAGCTGTCACGGCCCCCCCAGCACCTGGTCCCACCCCTGTGGAGCCCCCTGCTGCCCCCAGCGCTGCCCCTCCAGCCCCCAGCACCGAGCCTCCACGGGCCGGGGGCCCACACACCAAAATGGGGGGCTCCAGGGACTCACTTCTTGAGATGAGCACGTCGGGAGTAGGAAGGTCTCAGAAGCAGGGGGCTGGGGCCTACTCCAAGTCCTATACCCTGGTGTAGGGGCACAGCAAGATGAGCAGCCCTACGCCTGGACCTGTCTGCACCTCCAGCCCTCAAACACCAACTTGGCTGTTTTCCTGCATTATTTATATAAAACTGACAGACAAAAACCAACGACAGTGAAAAGAGACCCCCACCCCGCCCCAAGTCATGAACGCTTGTACATAGAACTCTTTTGTACAAATGAAACTATTTTCTTCTTCTCCATGAAGCCAGGGCACAAAGAATTTGACAGTCCAAGTCAAACCCCCCCCACCCCACAAAATATGCGTGGAGAGATATATACATATATAGAGAGATAAGAACACATTGACAAGATATATATATATATACACACATATATATATGTATATACACACACACACATACATATATATATATGTATGTGTGTATATATATACATATTTCTCTCACCTTATTTTGAGACAGAGGCACAAAGACTCAGCAATTTTTCCTTCCTCATTCTCTCTCCAACATAGGTGGTTTTGACAAAGACCAAAATCCGAACTCAGAGACACTGCATGCGATTTTACTGTTCCAAGAAAACCAGGAGTTGCTTCAATTTGCAGATGCTTATGTGTTAATACCTTTTTCTATGAAAAAAGACCCAGCGCCGTGTGCAATAAAGGTTATGTTTCTACGTGGTAGCTTTTTTCCCATCTGGCAAAAACCAATAGAGAGGGAGGAAGGAGAGGCCCCTATAACAGGCCGTCATCTCTCATGAATTGAAAGCCTGGGCTCTAGCTCAGCACGTAAAGCTTTTTAAAAGGCTTTCAGTTAGCCAAGGTGCGTCCTTGAGCACCTGTTCTGTTCTCAGATCTGTGCTGGGCCCTAAGGGGGTCCAGCTGTGTGGCTTTGAGCAAGTTCCAAAACCCCTCTGAGCCCCAGTTTCATTAGCTATAAAAGGAAGCAACCTTGGTGAGAGCTCTGGGGAACCTTGTATGGGGAGCTGGGGTGTCTACGGGCTTCTCTCCTCTAGGAGAATACAGTATAGCTAGGGGAACAAGCTATGCAGTTAGGTTATATAAGAGGTCCCTATGAACTGGGAGGGGAGGTAGAGATTATATATAAACTGGGGGTGGGGCCAGAGCCTGTAGTTCTGGGCTGACTCTTAGGGTGAGACCAAAGGGAAAGGAAGTGAGGTCTTCAAAGGTCAAAGAGGTGAAAAGGGATCATGGATGAGGAGGAATAGAGCTCAGCCAAAGAGAAGCAGGCCAGAACCCTACCTTACCTGGTTTTGGAGGAGCTGGCAATTAGATTGCCAGGTGGAAACGTGCCCACATGCAGGTGTGCAGAGGAGCCTCTGATGAGACGGTTAAGAGGGCAGCATGGGGCGGGGGCATGTGACCTGGGCCTCCAAGGACATGAAAGTTTGGATAGGCAGAGATGGAAACACCCAGGAGACAGCAAAAGCCCAGGGGTAGAGACCCCAGCTGAAAAGAAGGTGCACCCAAGAAGTACAAGGTGGCACCTGAGTTCAGAACCCTGAGTCAAGGCTGAGTTGTGCATCAGGAATCTGGAAGGAAGGTGAGTCTGGAGCCTGCTGTTGCCCTGCAACTGAGAGGAGGAACTGGGAAGGTAAGGGCTGGAGACGAAGGAAGGGGTTTGTGCCTATGAGTCTCAGCCACCGTGAGGGGCTGCATAGCTGGGCTGCATAGCTGGGCGGCATGACCTTTAATAGAAGCACTTTTCGAAAAGCGACTCCCTCCATAAAAATTCCCGGAGCACCCAGGGAGTGTGGGATGTCGAGGAGCTCCCGCCCACGAGTAATTATATTACAAAACAAGGGGGCACCATAAAAGAGGAGGGAGCAAAGATAATGTGCTCCTTGATGACTCCTCGGCCCATGCGGAAACTCCATCTCGGGCCCCACACCTAGGACCCGGAGAACCAGCTAATGGCATTAATGAGAACAGTGAGAATGAGGCCCTGCATTCCAGACACCTGTTGACAGCCCAGCCTCATTCCATCCTGGGAGGACGGGCCACCTCCCAAGGCTGCGCGCACCATCTACAGGTCACCTCCAAAACTACAAGCGAGATGATCAAGCCTGAGAATTCTTCCCAGAACTGAGTTTATGGCACAGCCAGCCCTACACACCCCACCCCCACCCCCACCTGCATGCTGGACACTGGGGAAAACAAACATAAATCAGCCCCAGCTCCTCCCAACACAAGGAAGTGAACAAATCCCCAGAAGCTAGAGAAGAATGGAGCCACCGCCTAAGGACTGCAAAGGAAAACCCTGTCATAAAACTACATCACGGAGCCCTATGCTATGTGCCAGGTGCTGAGCCAAACAGTTTCCTCACATTGGCTCACAGAACCTCACGCAGCTTTCGGGAGGGAGGCATCACGATCTTCATCTGAAAGTTGAGAAAGCTTTAGCTCTGGGAGTTAAGTAACTTATCCAAGATTAGAGGAGCAGGAACTGATGGAAATGAGATTCAAGCTCAAGTGTCTGATTCCTTAACCACGAACCCATACTGCCCCATGTCCCGCTGTTCAGAGGCTGAGTTTCAGTTCCACCCCAAGGATGTTGCCAGGTGAAGGTGAACCAGCTGGACTTACTGACAGGAAAGCAATAGGTGTGAAACTATTAGTAACCAATTCAAGTAGGTGAGCTGACGTGCAGGGATGGGTGGGCAGGAGCTCTGATGTACTTTACTCTGGGGAGAGGCAGCCAGAGGAAGCAGGGATTCAGCATTAATGGGCTGGCTGTTGCAGAAGACCTGGGACCTGAGGTGGACTGTGTAGGAGGAGAAGGATTTAGAGAGGAAACAGAGAAGCAAAACTTGAGCCAGTTTAACCTGTGTTCAGCTGAGCTGGGCCCCTTACTTTAAAACACAAGGTCTGGAAATTTAGACAGAATTGTGCAAAATCCACACAATTTTATGTGCTGATAATCTCTAATCTTGATATATTCTTTAGCTGAACCACAAACCTGCCTATTTAAACTGTACCCCGAAGCTTATTCACAAATTGGTTAAACTCCCGCTTCCTCATCCCAGGGTCTCATCACTGAACTCTGTACCTGGGACAATCATCTTAAATATCTTGCTCCTTTCCAGATCTCCACTTTGTTCACCCCAGACAAGGCCATCAACTGTCTCTAGAGCCTTAATACTCAAAATGTGGTCCACGGAGCAGCAGCAGCATCCCCTAGGAGCTTGTTGGAAATGCAGATCCTTACGCCTCACCCCAGAGCCACTGAATCAGAATCTGCAGTTTGGCAAAATCCCCAGAGTATTTGTACGCATATTCGATTCTGATAAACCCTCCTCTAAGACCTTCAGAGAGAACATTCCTCTGATCTTCCCCTTCTAGCAACAACCAGAGCTAGATTGCTGGGTTTCAAGCTTAAATGCACATCACATTCACCTGAGGAGTGTTAAACACCAGCTCTTCTCGTAAGTGGCCTGAAGTGACCCCCCAAAATGGTTCATTATTCTCTTGACCCCACAAACTCATGCAAATCAAGAGGTTCAAATCTTCATGTTCACTTTAAGAACACTTGTGAAACTGCCCAGGTCATCAAGAGTATGCATATCTGAAAAGCCACCAAGTATCTGAAGGATGTCACCTTACAGAAGCAATGTGTGCCATTCAGTCGTTATAATGGTGGAGTTGGTCGGTGTGCCCAGGCCAAACAATGGGGCTGGACACAGGATTGGTGGCCTAAAAAGAGTGCTGAATTCTTGCTGCACATGCTTCAAAATGCAGAGAGTAATGTAAACTTAAGGTTTAGAAGTGGATTCTCTGGTCACTGAGCACATACAGGTGAACCAAGCTCCCAAGACTCAGCGCAGAACTTACAGAGTTTTGGGTGCATTAACCTTTACATGAGCTCTCCCTGCCACATCGAGATGATCCCTACTGAAAAAGAGCAGATTGTTCCTGAACCGGAGGAGGAGTTTGCACAGAAAAAAAAAAATCCCAGAAGAAACTGAAAAAACATAACACTTATGGCCCCGGAATAAATTTAGCATCAAATAAATGCTAATAAATTTTTTTTTTTAAAGCAAGCCCAGATTTCACCAATCCCAACTGAATCACAATTTGTGAATGTGCATTCCAGGCATTTGTTTTATTTTGTTTTGTTTTGTTTTTATGGTAAAAGAAACACAATATAAAATTTACCATTTTAACCATTTTGTTTTGTTTTTAGATAAGGGATGTTTTTAATCCTCTTTTAGGGAGAGGGTTAGCATGTTTTTGGTTGTACATAGGATAATAGTAGCATGGTAAACAGAAGCAAGACTTCACTCATGTTTATTTGAAATTTGACTATGGTTTAAAAAGATATATGTAGATACCATGGTGACAAGGAATGAACTATTGTGCCTTTTTCTTGTTTTTTGCCAATTTTTAACTTGCTTTTTATTGAGGTATAATTGACATAACACTAGTTTCAGGTATACAACATGATTCAATACTTGTATATATCTGGAAATAACCACCACAGTAAATCTAGTTAGCATCTGCCACCACAACAAAATTTTTTTCCTTGTGACGAGAACTTTTAAGATCTACTGCTCTTAGCAACTTTCAAATATGCAATATAGTATTATTAACTATAGTCACCATGCTGTACATGACATCCCCAGGACATATTTATTTTATAACTGGAAGTTTGTACCTTTTGGCCCCCTTCCCCCATTTGCCAACCCAACCCCTGCCAACCACCAATCTGTTCTCTATGAGTTTGTTTGTTTTTTTAATTCCACATGTGAGACCATACAGTATTTGTCCTTGACTAATTTCACTCAGCCTAGTGCCCTTAAGTTCCATCATGTTTTCACAAATAGCAATATTTAATTATTTTTGATGGCTGAATAGTATTCCATTTTGTGTGTGTGTAACATCTTTACCCATTTATCCATCAGTGGACACTTAGATTGTTTTCATATCTTAGCTATTGTAAATAATGCTGTTATGAACATGGGAGGTGCAGATATCTTTCTGAATTAGTGTCTTCACTTTCTTTGAATAAATACCCAGAATTAGGATTGCTGCATCACACGGTAGTTCAATTTTTTAATTTTCTGGGGAACATCCATACAGTTTTCTACAGTGGCTGCACAAATTTATATTCCCACAGTGTGCAGACATTCCCTTTTCTTCACATCCTCATCAGAATTTAATTCTTGTCTTTTTGATAAATAGCCATACTAACAGGTGTGAGGTGATATTGGTTTTGATTTGCATTTCCCTGATAATGAGTGATGTTGAGCATCCTTTCCTGTTGGCCATCTGTATGTCTTCTTTGAGAAAATGTCTATCCAGATCATTTGACTATTTTTTAATTGAATTGTTTGGTTTTTTTCCTATTGAATTGTACAAGTTTCTTTATATATTTTGGATTTTAACCCCTTATCAGATATATGATTTTGCAAATATTTTCTTCTAGTCAGTGGTTACCTTTTCATTTTATTGATGATTTTCTTTGCTGTGCAAAAGCTATTTAGTTTGCTGTAGACCCACTTGATTGTTTTTGCTTTTGTTGCCTTTGCTTTTGGAGTCAGATCCAAAAAATCATCCCCAAGACCAACATCAAGGAGCTTACCACCTATGTTTTCTTCTAGAAGCTTTATGGTTTTAGGTCTTATGTGTACGTCTTTATTTTGAGTTAATCTTTGTGTATGTAAGAAAATGGCCTAGTTATCCCAACATCATTTATTAAAGAGACTGTCCTTTTCCCTATTGTATATTCTTGGCTCCTTTGTCATAAATCAATTGAAATATATGTGTGGGTTTGTTTCTGGGCTTTATTCTGTTACCTAGATCTATGTGTCTGTTTTTATGCCAATATTATACTTTAATTACTATAACTTTATAATTAGTCTGAAGTCAGGGAGAGTGTGATACCTCCAACTTTGGTCTTCCTTCCCAAAATTACTTTGGCTGTTTGGGGTCTTTTGTGGTTCCACACAAATTTTAGGATTGTTTATTTTATTCCTGTGTAAAATGCCATTGGAATTTTTATAGGGAATCATGCTGCATCCGTAGATGGCTTTGGGTAGTATGGACATTTTAACAACATTAGTTCTTCCAATTCATGAGCATGGAATATCTTTCCATTTATTTGTATCTTCAATTTCTTTCATCAGTGTCTTACAGTTTTCAGTGTACAAATCTTTCACCTTCTTGGTTAAATTTATTTCTAGGTATTTTATTCTTTTTAATGCAGTTCATAAGTAGAATCGTTTTCTTAATTCTCTTTCTGATAGTTCATTATTAATGCATAGAAATGGAAAAGATTTTTGTATATTAATTTTGTATCCTGAAACTTTACTGAATTTGTTAATTATTTCTAACAGTTTTTTTGGTGGAGTCTAAAGTTTTCTATATATAATATGTCATCTGCAAATAATGACAGTTTTGCTTCTTCCTTTTCAAAATGTATTGCATTTATTTTTCTTGCTTAATTGCTCTGGCCAGCCATTCCAATACTATGTTGGATCAGAGCAGTGAGAGTGAGCATCCTTATCTTATTTTTAATCTTAGAGGAAAAAATTTCAGCTTTTCACCATTGAGTATGATGTCAGCCGTGGGTTTGACATATATGGCCTTTATTATGTTGAGGTACATTCCTTCTATACCTGCTTTTTTGAGAGCCTTTAATCATAAATGAATGTTGAATTTTGTCAAATGCTTTTCCTGCATCTATTGACATAATCATATGGTTTTTATCCCTTATATTTGTTAAAGTGGTGCATCACCTTGATTGATTTGTGGATGTTGAACCGTTCTTGTATCCCTGGAATAAATTCCACTCAATCATAGTGTATGATCCTTTTAATGCATTGTTGAATTCAATCGGCTAATATTTTCTTGAGGATTCTTGTGTCCTTGTCTGGTTGTGGTATCAGGATAATGGCTTCATAAAATGAGTTTAGAAGTATTTCCTCCACTTCCTCCCTCCCCCTCCCCAAGATTTTGAGAAGGATTAGTATTAATTCTTCTTTGAATGTTTGCTAGAATTCACCAATGAAGCCAACCTGGTACTAGACCTCCGATTGTTGGAAGTGTTTTTTATTACTGATTTTATCTCCTTACTAGTAATCAGTCTGTTCAGATTTTCTGTTTCTTCCTGATTCAGTCTTGGTAAGTTGTATGTTTCTAGGAATTTTCCCATTTAATCTGGGTTGTCCAATTTGTTGGCATATAGTTCATTCATAGTACTGAACTTTTGTATTTCTGTGGTATCAGTTGTAACAGCTCCTCTTTTACTTCTGATTTTATTTGATTCTACTGTCATTTTAGTCTCGGTTTCATTTGTTTCCACTCGTCTTTATTTCTTCTACTAACTTGGGTCTAGGTTTGTTCTTCATTTTCTAGTTTCTTGAGGTGCAAAGTTAGATGGCTTATTTGAAATTTTTCTTGTTTCTTGAGATAAACCTGTATTGCTATGAACTTCACTCTTAGAACTGCTTTTGCTGCATCCAGGGGAGCAAGCGGGATTTGAGGGTCTCTTGCTACCCTGGAGAACCTACTGAAAGTCACCATGAGACCTCACAGTGTCTTCCAGAAGGGAAGAAAGCTCTGAAGGCTGATGATATCCTCAAATCCATTAATGTCGGTAGCAACCAAAAGCTAACACTTGGCTCCCTGACTCCAAACAGATATCCAAGTAGAGAGGGCAACATGTAGTTAAGTGACATGCGGGCACGGCTTTGTCGGTGTCCTGTGCCCTGCACCATCCCCTGCAGACCTCATCAGTACGGCAAGCTCTGCCCTGAAGCCCTCCTGCTGCTGTTAGTGTCATTCTCTCTTTAGTGCCACCCTTCCCAGGCCAGGCCAGGGCAGACAGCACAGTTCCAGGACACAGCCCCGTGTGTCCATGGCTGCCCAGAACCCGCAGAGCACCCACTCTTGCCCTGTAATATAACACCCACAAAAACCCAGCCTAGAGCTGCCCACATAGCTGTGAGAATGGAGCCTGAGGACACAAGCCCCTAACCTCGCCCTCCACCCAACATTTCTATAGCGTCTGCTCTACTCTGCCACCCTGGGTTCCTGAGTTCTCCTTCCCAGAACTCTCAGGTCCGTTTTTCAGGCTGTGAGACCTCCCCAGAAGAACAAGAGACTAAAAGAGAGTTCTCGCACATGCATGCACACAACCTGGTGGACTGGATTAGGGAGAACCACGAGGTCTGATTACCCTTGAGCCAAGCAGCAAGCAGCATATCAAGCTAAGCAGAACTTTGTTGTGGGGCTGCAGGGGGTTCCTGCCGGGTGGCTGGACATCTGAAGCCTAAGGGAGCAGTTCAGGACACCAGGGAGGGAGAGGGAATTAGACACAGGCCTTCCATGGAGGCAAGCCTCATGGAGCAGCTACTGTTTGTGTGGTGCTTTGCCAGGCACTCACAGCACCAGATGAAGAGGACAGGCAGGTGGTGAGCTTCCCCCTAGGCACATGAAATGACTCCATTCTCAGATGAACAAACTGAGGCTCAGTCTCTGCATAGTCACTTAAGCAAAGCTCAGAGATAGTAAATGACAGTCACAGCTGGAGGATGGGTCTCTCTTACTGATCCCAACAGGCAGCTGCCTCCTTCCAGAGGCCCAGAATCTCTACCTACCTCTTCTTTTGGCTATAACTGAGTGAGTGCAGTTGGGCCCCATGGCCTGCCAAATTTCTCCTAAAGGAAGTGGGGCAGAGGATGGGGAGACAAGAGCTTTTAATTTCAAGACAGAAACACTGTCCTTCCTTAAGTCAGAGGCCTCCTGGCCTCTGAAGCAGAGGAGAGCAGTAGGGAAGAAGAGAAAGGGTAAATGAGCAAGCTTTTCCTCTGAGATGATTGACCCTGTTCTTGTAAAGAGGGAAGCTGCTCTGAACCTCCTTCCCCTCACACTTGACCTCTACTCCCTGTCAGTAGGGAGGGCACATACTCATGAGGGTGAGTGCAGAGTGCCCACATGCACAACCACGACTAAAAGTCAGAGTGAGATATTCTGATCCAAGTTTGCATTCTGATTCTGACACCTACTAGCTCAATCTTTCTAAGTCTCCCTTTTTTCCCATCTTATAAAGATATGACCTTCCTTATAAGACTGTCATGAGGATTCAGTGAGGACTGTAGGTAGGTAAAGCACTTAATACTGACTCACAGTAAGAAAGCAGGCCTTTATAAGAGGCCCTGTGAGAATATATACGGGCGCTGCACGTTAACTCCTATATGAGCACGTGCACATGTAACAGAGAAGAGGAGGCAGCAGAGGATTTTGTGACCATCGTGTTTCATTGGCATATGGAAAGAATAGAGGGGGCATTTTTCTGTGTGGCTACAGGGCAGAACTGTGAGAGAAATCTCCCTAATAATCAGCTCAGAGATGGCCAACAGAGGTTGGGCTGCCTTGCCCTTCAGAGGCTGAATAAAGATGTACATTTGCATAGCATACTACAGTTTCCAGGCACTTCACCCAGAGTTCTTGAGAAAGGTTATTTCACTAATCCTCTCAGTGTGACATATTTTCAGCCCCATTATACAAATAAAGTGAGGCCTAGAGAGAGAAATCATTCCCCAAAATGCCCCATTAGTAAACTAGCAAGCAGAATGTGAACCCAGGGAGGCATAAATAGAGCCTTGGAGCCAGGCTTTGGTCCCAACCTCAGCCTAATATAATAGGTGCTCAGAAAAGGTCCTATCTAGCTTATCTTTGCCCTTTCCAATCCTAGGTTAAAGTGCCCACAGTTGCCCCAGCAGTGGCTCCACAGGTGGACTGGAGACTGGAAGAGTCTGTGTCCTTCAAGCCCCCAGAGTCCATGTGGTTGTCCGGCACTGGCTCTTGGTACTTGTAGGGAACCTCAAGAGCCACTCTTCCCTTCCTTCCCAGGGCAACTTCAAGCACAACAGGCTCCCCTCTGCCTCGTGCCTTCCTGCCAGCCAACCCCATGGTCTGAATTTGCACCCCTTTCTCATCCAAGTGTGCTCACTCTCTTACTCGCACTCTCTCTCCTTCTCTCCCTCTCCCAACACCCCCTTTCCTTAGGATCCTCCTTCACACCCACTGGCCACAAATGGGAGTACAATACCCCAGCAAACTCTTCCTCGCCATATCTTTGCCCCTCATGTGTAAGACTTTGCTGTTGATCATGGAAGTTGCAGAAGTTCCAGAATCTCAGTCATGGTTCCTCACTCCCCTGAAGGGGTTAATAATAACTAACTTACTGAGTCCTTACTAAGTGTTTTTGTTTTTCAAGTTTTATTGAAATCAATTGATATACATCATTGTATAGTTTAAGGTATACGGCATAATGCTTTGACTTGCATATATTGTGAGATGATTACTGCAATAAGTTTAGCACCTATACAATAATAGGAAAGGACAAAAAAATTTTGCCTTGTAATGAGAATTTTAGGATCTACTCTTCTAACAACCTTTGTATATATGCCATACAGCAGTGTTAATTATAGTCACCATGTTGTACATTACATCCCTAGTACTTGTTTATCTTATATACCTTTTCACCACCTTCATCCAATTCCTGCTCCCCACCCAACCTCTGGTATCCACATATCCGATCTCTTTTTCTATGAGTTTTTTTCATATATATAATCCAGATATAAATGAGATCATATAGTGTTTGTCTTTCTCTGATATTTCACTGAGCAAAATGCCCTCAAAGTCCATGTATGTTGTCATGAATGGCAGAATTTCCTTTTTTTTTTTTTACAGCTGAATAATATTCCATTGTGTGTGCCACAACTTCATTATCCACTCATCCATCAATGGAGACACACAGGTTGTTTCCATGTCTTGGCTATTGTAAATAAGGCTGCTACGAACATGGGGATGCATGTATCTTTTTGAGTTAGTGTTTCCATTTTCTTGGATATATTCTCAGAAGTGGTATCACAAACACATATGGTAATTCTCTTTTAATTTTTTGGGGAACCTCCATACTGTACTAGTTTACAGTCCCACCAACAGTGCACAAGGATTCTCTTTATACCACACCTCCAAATGTGCTGTAGAATTGGGTTTGCTAGTAATTTATTGAGAATTTTTGTATCTGTATTCATCAAGGACATTGCTCTATAGTGTCCTTTTCTGGCCTTGTAAGTGAGTTTGGGAACGTTTCCAACTCATAGATTTTTTGGAAGAGTTTGAGAAGGATTTGTATTCTTTCTTTAAATGTTTGGTAAAATTCACCAGTTAAACCATCTGGTCCTGTGCTTTCCTTAATTGGGAGATTTAGTTATGATTCAATCTCCTTACCAGTAATTGGTCTATTTGAATTTACTATTTCTTCCTGATTTAGTGTTGGTAGGTTGTATGTTTCTAATAATTTTTTCAAGTCTTCTAGGTTGTCCAGTTCATTGGCATTAATTATTCATAGTAGCCTTTTATGATCTTTTATATTTCTGTGGTATCAGTTGTAATATCTCTTCTTTCATTTATAATTTTGTTGATTTGGGTCCTCTCTTTGGTTAGTCTAGCTAAAGTTTTGTCAATTTGTTTATCTTTTCAAAGAACCAACTCTTAGTTTGGTTAATGTTTTCTATTATTTACCTGTTCGCTATTTCATTTATTTCTGCTCTCATCTTTATTATTCCCTTCCTTCCTTTGGCCTCAGTTCTTCTTTTTCTAGTTCCTTAAGGTATAGTTAGGTTGTTGGTTTGAAATCTTTCTCACTTCCTAATGTAGGCATTTATTGCTATAAGCTTCATTCTTCGAACTGCTTTTGCTGCATCCCATAAATTTTGTTACATTGTTTCCATGTTATTTGTCTCAAGATACTTTTTAATTTCCCGTTAATTTTTTATGATCCATTAGTTGTTTAGAAGAGTGTGAATTTTTCAGTTTTCCTCTTGTTATTGACTTCTGTGGTCAGAGAAGGCACTTGGTATGATTTTTGTCTTCTTGAATTTGCTCAGACTTGTTTTGTGGCCTAAGATATGGTCTATTCTGTCCTAGAAAATGTTCCATGTGTACTTGAGAAGAATGTGTATTCTGCTGTTGTTGGATAAAATATCTGTACACAACTGTTAGGTCCATTTGATCTCTAGTGTTCAAATATGCTGTTTCCTTATTAATTCTCTGTATGGATGATCTATGTGATACAGGCCATCATTTGCAAAATTCTTAATCTTTTTAGTAAACCTAGTTAAGTCTTTTCTTTCCTCCTTTCTTTGGAGACTCTCTCCCTCAGACTTAGGTAATTACCTCAAAACTGGTGATAAGGATCATTGAAGCTGAGTATTCTCCTTGGCTCATTATAAGGCTGAAATGGCTTTAGGCCAAACAGAGCCCTTAAAGTCCAAGAGGGGAGGGGATCTTTAACCCAAGTTTTGTTCTTTCTTTATGAAATATATTAACCAAGACAGTTTTCCTTTACCCACTTGATGGGCAAATTAATGATAGAAACATAACTAGATATATGATTCAAGTAACAAGTTTGTATCTTTTTCCTTGTCGTGGGTCAGAGGTGGCACTTCGGTAGGAAACCCAAGACCCCATCCTGACTAAGGCAGAGAGATAAAGAGCTCCATGAAGCTCCAATATATAGGGACTATGACCCTCCTCAGCAGGAAGCAGATACCAAAGAGACCTCCCATCCCTCAATATCCGTACTAATAAAAAAGGGGCTCTTAGAAAAGGGTTAGGCAGGAAAGTTATATAGGAGTTTCAGGTCCACCTGCAAAGTCTCTGAGGTCATCCTATTCTAGAAAGTGTCCACCCTAGTCCACCCACAATTAAGCAAGCTAGAAGGCATTTTAGAGCTAAAAGTAACTACTACGAAGAAACAAGCAGATGATTGGGTATTTGCTTCAGCCAGTCGCTCACACCTGCACGATGAAGACCCAATGACCTTCAATTCACCTGAGCCTCATTATACCATCATTATAACATGATGCATGTGCCCAGAAGTTCATTAATATCATTATAACCAACTGAATTCTGGAAACAAACATGCACAGAAAACAATTGATGAGTCACTAAGTCCTGTCAATCTTAGTTGTCAGTGAAGAAAGCCCACCCCTCTAAGAAAAGTAACCACCCACAGCAAATAGGGATTAAAACCCTAAAGGCTTTTTACCAGGTTTTTAAGCTATTCTTCTCTTGCTCAGGCCCACTCCCTTGGCTGGAAGTGTACTATCACTTCTAATAAAGCTATTCTTTTCCACTGTATTTTAGTGTCTTGCTCAGTTCTTTGTTCAAGGCATTAAGACCTGAACAACGCATTGAGAGGACCCCTGTCCAGTAACATAATCATTGTTAATAGTGGGGTATTAAAGTCTCCAACTATATATTTCTCCTTTCAGTATTTGCTTTATGTATTTAGGCATTCCAGTGTTGGGCACATAAATATTTACAATTGCTATATCTTCTTGATGTATTGACCTCTTTATCATTGTATAGTGACTTTCTCTCTTTTTACATTTTTAGTTTAAAATCTATTTTGTCTGATATAAATATATAGCTACCCCTGCCTTTGTTGTTGTTGTTACAATTTGCTTGAAATATTTTTTTCCAACCCTTCACTTTCAGTCTATGTGTGTCTTTATGGCTAAAGTGAGTCTTTTGTAGCCGGCATATTGCTGGATCTTGATTTTTACTTTTTAAAATCTATTCAGCATTCTGTGTCTTTTAATTGGAGAATTTAATCTGTTTATGTTTAAAATAATTATTAATATGTAAGGACTATTGACATTTTGTTTTCTGATTGTTTTATAGGTCCATTGTTCCCTGTTTCTTAACCTATCTTTTTGTTTTGTTTTGCCATCTGCAGTATCAGTATGCTTGGACTTGTTCTTTTGTATAATTACTCTAGGTTTTTTCCTTGTGGTTAGCATGAAGCTTACATAAAATATCTTAAAGTTATAACACCCTATTTTATTTTAAAGTAATAACAACTTCATTAGAAGTCCTAAGCTTTACACTTTTAGTCCTTCTCTCCCTCATGTTTTAGTTTATTGATGTTCAATTTCTACATTTTTGTATTGTGTAACTAATAACAGATTATTGTAGTTGTTTTTACTATTTTTTTAACCTTTAAATTAGACTTGTAAGTGAATTATGCACCACCATTACCATATTATACAGAATCTAACTTTGACTATATATTTGCCATTATCACTGATTTTTACACAGCCCTCTTATGTTTTTTATGATGTTAATTAGCACCCTTTTATTTCCAAAGAATTCCCTCTAGCACTTTTTGTAAACCAGGTCTGGTGGTAATGAATTCCTTTTGTTTATCTGGGAAAGTTTTTGTCCCTCCTTCGTTTCTAAAGGACACTGGGTATAGTATTCTTTGTTGATGGTTTCATTCTTTCAATATTTTGAATATGCTATTTCATTCTCTTCTGGCCTGAAATATTTCTGTTGAGAAATATACCTACAATCTTATGGAGATTCCTAATTTTTTTCCTTTGTTGCTTTTAAAATTCTGTCTTTGACTTGACAGTTTAATTATAATGTGTCTTGGTGTTGCCCTATTCAGGTTCAACCTATTTGGGGTTTTTTGGGCCTCTTGGATCTGTATGTTTGTTTCTCTCCCCAGGTTTGGGGAAATTTCAGCCATTATTGCTTTAAGTATACTTTCTGTCCCTTTTTCTTTCTTGTCTCCTGGAATTCCCATTGCAAATATTTTCTTTTCATTTGTCCTATAAATTTCATAGGCTTTTTTCACTCTTTTTCATTCTTTTCTTTTTGCTCTTCTGACTGGATAATTTCAAATGTCCTATCTTATAGGTTGCTGATTCCTTCTTCTGCATGGTCAAGTCTGCCTTTGAAGCTCCCGAATTCTTCAGTATGGTTATTGTATTTTTCAGCTGTAGGATGTTTGGTTGGTTTTTGGTTTGGTTTGGTTTGTTTGTTGGTTTGTTTTGATCTAATTTCTTGTTGATCTCGTTTTGTTCATGTATTGTTTTCCTAATTTTATCTAGTTGTGTATTCTTGTAATTCACTAAACAACTTTTAAAGGGTTATTCTGAATTCTTTGACAGTTTATAGATATCTATTTCTTTGGGTCAGTTATTAGAGATTAGTTTTCTTTGATGGTGTCATGTTTATTTGAGTGTGTGTGTGTGTGTGTGCGCGCGCGCGCGCGTCGTGTGTCCGTGTTCCTTGATCTTATGTTGGTATCTGCTTCTGTTGGTAACATTTGAGTAAATGGTCTCCTCTTCCAGACTTTGCAGGTTTGCTTTGGCAGAGACAGCACTTTACAAGTCAGCTTAGTTTGGGTTTCTAGATGTGTCTAGGTAACATCCTTGGGTAGGAGGGGTTTGCTATTAGGATCTATTTGGGAGCAAGGCAACTCTTTGAGCCCTGAGGTCGGTTGGAAGGTATGCCACTGGCTGAGAACAGATGACCAGGACTGCTAGTTTGGTTCCTTGCCCAAGTAAAGCTGTAGGAGGAGCTCCATGATTGCCTGAATTCTCTGGTCAGGCTTACTAGACAGTCAGACTGTGTACTATACTCAGTAGTAGATGGGGCAATGAATTAGTTTCCCTGTTCCGACAGGACGGCAAGACAGGAACCAGAACCTGCATGGCTCACTGTTTGGGGACCAAAATTAGGCAGAAGGGTACACTGAATATCCTGCTCACACGAGGCCATTGTTTCTTCCCTGCAGAGGGACACAGGCTATGCTCTCTGTTCAAGTCCTTGAGCTGTTCAAGCAGGGCTATTGGGTGAGCTATGTGGCATCCTGTGTGCTCCAGTAAGATTCCCTGGTCACGTGGGCTGAAGGATGAGTCAATAATAAGTGGGGATACAAATCAATTTCCCTGCCTGGGTGCAGCAGCAGAAGCAGCTCCAAGGCTTCTAGGCTCTTTGTGGTCTTAACTCAAGCCATCTCATGCCCCCAAGTCCCTTAGCCAAACAGAGCCACTGATTTTGCTCTCGGAGTACTTAGCTCTGCCCACCCGCCTCTCAAGCAAGCCATGCTGGGTTATGCAACTTCCAGGTATTCAAAATAGCCTTTCTGTCACATGGGGCCAGGAGCCACGCTCCACAGCTGGTGGGAATATGACTCAGCTCTCCTGCTTGGACATCGACCAGCAAAACTCTTTGAGGACCCAAATCAGACAGACCTGTACTCTGCCAAGTTCTCTGGTCAGATTGCACTGACTTGGTTATGCAGATAAGCAAAGCCACTGGTTGAGAATACTACTTGGGGTCTACAGGTAGGAACCTGATCTGCCAAGATCCAAGTGCGGTTGTCAGAAGCCCCTCCCCCTTCTGTCACAATCAGATTCCCAGCAGTTGAGTCCCATAGATTCCCCTGTGATCCCTGTGGGACAAAGCCAGAGTAAGGGCTCCATGAAATGACCCACAATTTGGGAGTAGGGGGCTAGATGTCACGTGAGGGCTTCCTTTTCCTTCTGGAGGAAAAACCAAAGGGCTTCAGGGAGGCTTCTTAGTGTGCTGCTGCACTGGCCTGGTGAGGGCAATGCAATCAGCATGTAGCCATTTCTCTTACTCTTATAATGCACTCTCTGAGTCAAGAGAGGGGGGAGGAGAGGGAGAGGGAGAGGAGAGAGAGGGAGAGGGTAGGAGGGAGTTAAGGAGGAGGGAGTGTGTGTGCATTAATGGTGGTAGGTTCTTCAGCCTCACCGCCATGTTCTAGAATCCTCTCAGTGGTGTCTTGTCCATGAATAGTTATGAGTTGTTCTTGTGAGAGGAGCAAAGTCTGGAATAACCTATGTCATCATGTTAGTGACATCACTCCCCTTAGTATGTGCTGAACAATGTTTTGAGGACTTTGTATGAATTAAATTCTTTAATGCTCACAACCACTCTATGGTACTATTAACTCCATTTTACAGATGTGAAAATTGAGGTAGAAGATAAAGTGAAGATGTTTGTTTCATGCCCCTCTGCTTTTAACCCAGAGAGTGGGACTCACCAAGCTGTCCCTCTGCTTCGTACCTCTCAAGAGCACACATCCCTGTCCTCCATCATGACAAAGTGTTATATTGCCCTTCACTGGGCACCCTGTAACAGACCTGCTGGAGATGGCAAATTCAGTGGAAGAGGCAGGAGGGTAGATAGGAGCTGCAAGTGGAAAGGCGGCACACGAGGATTTCCAGTTCATCAGGACACTGGGATGACAGGTACTCCACTTTTTAACATCACGTCATCGCTACACAAAAAGCTGGTGGTGGGGTGGGCCTCATTTACCCCCCCCACCAGCACCCCTCCCCAGCTGAGCCCTATCTTAGGCCACTAGCAGTGTTCCAGCCTCCTCTGAAGATGGCAGCTCCCCACCCAAGGCAGACCTTCGAATCCCTGAAGCTGAGGCAGCCACCCTGCTTCATGCCTGGAGCATCGATTCAGGTTTTGAGCTTTTGACCAGAGGGCACAGGCCTAAAAAGGACTTGTTCATGTCACAGAGCTTGTAGGTGTCAGCCAAAAGTAAGTCCAGGTGTCCTAAAGCCAGGGTTATTTCCCTCTCCCCATACTGCCATTTCGTGTGTAAGCTTTCATGGCACTTGAGGGGATAAGGTGGGGGCTATTATCCTTTCTAAGAAAATGAACATCTCACAGAAGAGCTTTGGGAAATCATCTATTTCTAGGTTAGGAATGACCCTTGACCCCACCAGTAAAGGGGAAGAGGAGTGCCCATTCTTTCCTTGTATTTGCATAAAATCTTCAGAGGGAACTGGCATATTTGTTACCTTCAAGAAGACTAGATGGCCCACAGATGTTGTGACTTTTATACCATTTGAACGTTGAGCCATGTGAACATACGGCCTATCAAAAATAAATATCCTTTTAAAAATAATCCTGAAACCCCCAGTTGGGAGTCAGGACTCCTCGATTCTGGCCCTACCTTTGCCACATACTAGCTATAACTTTAGGCAACTCATGTAATCTCTCCAGGCCGTTTCCTCCATCGCTGAACCAGTCATCTGCAAGGCTCCTTTCAGCTCCCAAGGTCTATGATTCTAGACTCCCCAGCTAGATTCTAAAGTCCATGAGGAGAGGGATGGGGCAATTTGGTGCCTTTTTTAAAAAGTCCCTTTGTAAACCTTGGCATAGGGGAGGTTTGCCCACTCAGCTAGAAGCACCCCTTCCTGGACCCAGGTCTTCGGAACAAGCTGGACAGGACTGTTCGGTGACCTGCGAGAAAGACAGGATATGCTGACATGTGGGAGTATGGTCAACAGAATTAGGCTTTTAGAGATGTATGAACCTGGGTGATCTTGACCTATGGTCATTTGATCTGAGCCTAAATTTCTTCATCTATGAAATACCAACTTCATAGGTTAAAAGCATTACATGAGATAACATGAAAAGCACCTGGCATACAGAAGGTGTTAGACAAATGTATCTTGCTCCCTTCCTCCTTCCCTTCACTGGAGCAACTAGGACACTGGGAGCAAACGGCTGGGTTAGTTAGTTAGTTTGTTTGAACAGTAGTTTTCTTATGCAAATCCAGGAAACACAGCCATCTCAAGTTGGTTCTCAGCATTTCTGTGGCTATGGATCCAAGCAGCTCACACTACTGGAGCAGAAAAATATCTAACTTTGCCAGTTTAGGACTTCGGGGGGCTTATCTTTCATTTGTATGCATGGGGAAAAGTGGCCTTTGGGAGATGGCACAGTGGCTATCCTTCTGGTAGGTAGAGTAGGGAGAAGGGGACAAGGGAGCGATAGAGAATGTCAGCACTTTCCAAGACCAGCAGCAGGGGACAGGGAGCTCCAGGGCCACGAGTGGGTTGTGAGAGCTCTGCCTCATAGGGCTCTTGGCTTTTTCTAGAACCACAGGCACTTAAAAGTCTCTGAACCTTGATTTTCTCATTCATAGAGATGAAGATGAAAATCTCTACATCACAGGTTTGCTGTGATGATTAGCTCAGACACCTAGGAGGTGTCCTGTGAATACTGATTTTTCCTTCCTCTGTTAAGAGGAAAGAGGCAAAGGCCTTCAGGAAGAGACACATTCACACGATCTCCTTATAAAAAATGGACCTGCAGAGATTTAATTGATGTACAAAAGACAGAATTGTCACCAGTGGTTGTGATACAGGAGCTAGTCCCAAAACACATAGAATGAGCCCAATAAAATGAACTTTTTTCTGTGTGGTAGACTGGTATCTAAACAGTATGGAGGGTAGAGTAAAAAACACCAACTGGATCCTAGTTTCTTATTCCAAGACAAAGAAATGAGTGGTGAGATGGTGGAGACTTGGTTTCTGTGCACTGGAGAGGCAAGGGCAACCCCATAGCTTTTAAAACAAGAAAAATGGGGGCATTTTATTTAAACAATGAGACAGATGTCAGAGAATGTTCCCTATAATCCCCAGGGAGTCCACTGATGGGAGGTAGAGCTACAGGGAGCTGTGCCAGAATGGCAGCAGCTCCACCTAGCACGAGATCCTTCACTGCCAAGGCCAGGCACTGGGCCAGCCACTCACCTCCTTCAGAACAAGTCTCCAAACTCTGAGAAGGGGCAGCAGGGTATTGGGGGTGGGCAGGGGCACAGGAAGAAAAGACAGATGGAAGTAAGAACCCATGAATATACCCAAGGTGGAGAAAAGCGAGACAAGGACCAGAAGCCATCCCAGACTTTTCCTATGGCTTGTTGTCTCCCTGAAAGTTGTGTTTAAGACCTGAGAAGCTAGCTGGAAGGGCTCTGGGTAGGAGCCCCAGGGAAGGGGAAGGCATGCCCCTGAGGATAGCACAGTGCCAGCAGAGAGAAGACAAGTGACAAAACTTCTGGACCCCAGCCTTCGGCAACCTCTGGAAGGGCTCTGGGCCCAATTCTGAGATAGTCAAAAGGAAAAACAGAGGGCTCAAGAAATAGGACGTTAGGAAAAAAAAAAGTCTGATCTCTATGAGGCTGAGGTATTGGAGAGACAGAACCTTGACCCAGGGTACAGACATACTGGGGGCTTTGTTCCAATAAAGTAAGCACCATACACATCCGTGCAGTGCCCTGCAGGTCCAAGGGACCAACTTGGCTCTAAAGGGAATCCATTGGCCTTTGATAGCAACTCCTCTAATACCACCTCTTCTTCCTGGAGGTGCTGACGTCCCTGATGCCCCACATCAGCAGTATTGCCATGTCCATGTAGGAGCTCACAGCAGTCCACACATTTCATCCTGGGACCCATTACGTGGTCACTGGGGGTGGGTTATGCTTTCAGTTATAGCATCCTTTTCACCTAGCCACCCTACCAAAATAGTTCCTCCAAGTTTTGAGTGGGGCAAGCAGCAAAGAGGATAAGAGAATGCTTTATCAGAGGAAATAAAGTACAGGCCCCTCCTCAGGCACTTGATCTGGGTGCAGGAAAGGCCAGGTGTACCAAATACCACTGATCAGGGCCTAAAATAGTGATGCACATTCAGTTTGTTGTTCTCATTCAGGCTCAGCTGCAGGAGGCCAGAAGTGGCTGTTGGCTTGGGCACTGAGGAGAAGAGCTGTCTGGCCATGAGGTAAAGGAAAACTCCACAAGCAGCTGAGCACATCTGGGGAAGGGCCATGGAAGGAAAGGTCAAAAGCCAAACAGAATCCTCCTTGGACCACCAAGGGCACAAACACAAGCCCTAAAGCCCAGCTCAGCCATTGCAGGAGCTACAGCAGAAGGGACTGGGGTGTGGAAACCAGCTAAAAGGATACAACTTGGGATCGTTCTTGTAATGTTCTAGCCACTTCCGGTTAGCCTCAATCATGCCCTGAAAGTTGGCGCTGCCTGCCTCAGGAACGTGGGAATGAGGACGCTGCAGTAGACGAAGCTGCTCACTGGGAAGGAGAAAGGACAGCATGAAAAGAGAAGAAGGAGAGAGGAGGCAGAAGTGCCAGAACAAGGCGGGACATGGAGTACAGCTGACCGCAGGCCATGACATCAGCCTCCTCCCTCTGCCTCTCAACACACCAGCTGCAGCCTTTTTGGGATCTCTTTAGCAATTAAAAGCTTCCTCTACTGGCAGGAATGCCCTCTGGAACCTTCCCAAAAGGGAAAATGGCACACCCTCCACCCTCTCCTGGGTAAATACTCTTGATATCAGGACTCTAGGTTCCCGTATTTGCCAATTCTGGGCCAATCCCATCAGCAAAAATTCTCCCAAATGTCAACTCAAATACCTGCCCAGCACCACCTTCAAAATTGGCCAACAGGGTGAGTGGGGGGTATACTTATGGATAGGGAGGAGGCTGTGGGGGGATACATTTGGCAAAGAATAAGATGAATGGGAAATTAATAACAGGTTTAAATAATTGCCCATCTGTTTCCCCCACGGTGCCCCTCTCCTTCCCAGATGTCACTCAGCAGGACTGAGGACAGCAGGAAGCAGACAAAGGGTATAATGACAAATACAAAGGCCACACTCCAGAGCTGGAGGAGCCAGGGGCTGATTTCTCCCTGAGGGTGCCACAGAGCAGCTTCCTCATGGAGCTGTGCCAGGTACTCCCTGCCCCCACTGGGACTTGCCTCTGGTTGTGGCAGTGTCTCAGACCCAGGCAGCTTTGAGGATTAGGGGCCTGCCTGACCTCTCTGGCAACATGACCATGAGTTCTGTTCCCCTGAGAGGTCCCACCAGCTCAGGTACGCACAGTGAACAGCTGAACTGCATGGTTCCACCCTGAACCTACATGGAGGCTTACCTGGCAGACACATAACCCAGCCTGTTCTCCAAGGGGGCAGGGCTGCTGCTGAGGAATGGGACTCCAGCTGGAAAGTGGGAGGAAATGGTTCAAAATGGGCAGTAGCTCAGCTGAGCCAGACCCAGGCCCAAGCAGGCTGCCTCCCATAACTGAAAAGGCTGTGCCCACAAAACAAAAACAGGGAAATTTTCAATGGTTGAATAAAAGATGACCGATAGGAATTGTTCTATTCATTTCTAAAACTTAGTCTACTTTTCAATTTGGGTTGATATGGGGAGATGTAACTTTTTCCCAAAACTGTTTTATGGCTTTTCGCATCCCTCGGCAGTGCTACAACACCAGGGAGAGCCACCCAGCCCAGAAGCAGGGGGAAGCCAAATGGCCAAGGGTTACAAGCAGAATCCTCAAGTCACAGAGATGTGGAGTCAAACCCAGTCTGTTGCTCACTCACTGGGCACCCTGGAAAATATTACTTAACTTCCCTGAGTCTCAGTTTCCTCATCTGTAAAGTGGGGATAAACAATTACTACCTCAGCGGGTTATTATAAGGACTAAATGAAATGTTCTATGGAGTAAAACAAATGTTCTATGGAGTAAAATGCCTGGCCATAATATAATTAATGCACACAATGGTAGCTATTATGATGATGTCAATGATCGTTTAGGTTCTGCTGAGCTCTGGAGTCATAAAGGTCCCAATCATCCCAAGCTCCGGGTAAACCATCATGACCCATGGAGCCTCCAGCTGCAGGACAACCAGCAAGGTTTTCTCCTCAGGGATCCACAGTCAATGGATCAATGAACCATCAAAGTTACGGGTGCGGGTGAGTTGAGGGGTAAGTGAAGAGAAGAAAGAAAATGAAGAGAGAGAACAGGAGGAAGAAGAGGAGCAGAACAAACACCACACTGGCCCATGAGGAAGCTTACTTGGAAAATACTTGTGCCACTTCTCCACTAGAAAGTCATCCACTGTTTGAGTCACAGAGGGGTAGAGCCTGGGGCCCAGGCCTGGGGCCCAGGCCCATTGGGTAGACATGGATGTAGCAGGGGATGAGGTCGAGACCTGGGCCAGGGAGGGGTAGATGGGAATGGAAGTGCTCCTGGAGGACCAGGGAGGGTTCTGCGCTGGAGTGGAAGTGAGGAGTGGCGGTGGTGGCTGAGTGCTGAGGCTGCCTAGCATGCTGAGGACACTGTTTAGCTGGCTGCTGATCCGCTGCAGGGAGCTGCTCAAGTAGTGGATCTTGCTGGGGAAGGTGGGACTTGCTGTCACGGTGACTGAAAAGGAAGAGGCAGACGGTGAGGAAGGACTTAGGTTCTAGGCAATGGAGCATGCCCGGGCCCAGCTGGCAATGTGGCACCCTACTGGCCTGTCCCTCCCTGTTCCTCCAAACAACAGCCCCTTGGCCTTGACTGGGGGCATGAGGGGTGGAAGGGCCTGTGTTCCAGATGGTGCAATAGGAGGCTGGCCCTGGAGAAGTAGGAGAGGGTCCTTTGCAAGCCAGAGCAGCAGAAAGAGAACACCTTCCCAGAAAGTGGCACTAGAAGGGAGCGGCAAATGGGAACACCTCTCACTGTAAAGTGCCCTGCACATTCGGAAGGCTTTCCTGGACCCTTTCAGCCCTGTGTGCTGGCAAAGCCACGCTGGTTCAGTCCTTCCCAAGAATTTACTGAGTATGTTCTCCAGACACTGGCTCCCACAGACTTACCCACACAGGGCTGAGGGAAGCGGGCTGTACCTCTGTTCCCCAAGTTCTTCTCTCTCCATGGAAACTGTGGTCCTCCCTCTCCCTCTCTTCTCTGCTGCCACCACTCACTGTGAGGCAGGGGACAGGATTCAGAACTTTCACTGCTCATGTCTTCCATGTCGCTGAGGTCAAAGGTCACCACTTTCTTGGTGGGGGCTCCTCTCAGAGTGTCCTCATCTGAAGCCTTATGGGTAAAAGCAGCAGTTATTACTGGTACTCTCCTTGGGCTTTCTGCCCACTGCCCTTGTAAGGTGTAGAGTCTGAGCACTTGGTAGGTGGACTCCTTGAGAACCAAAGTCCTGGGACAGGAACATCATGCAGGCTGTCTTACAGGGGGTGTGGGAGGGAGGCTGGGCTGAGAGAATCCAATCACCTGAGCCACCAGGACCACACAGATGCCCACTCTTCCCCCAATAAACTCTCCCTCCAGCCATACCCATTCCTTAGGCATCCAGGGGAAAGTCTACAAGGCCCCAGGGAAGGTAGGGAAACCTCCTAGGTGCCTCTATTCCCAACACCTTGGGAATACCTGTCATCAGGTACCATGGCAGGGGAAGGGCAGGAGCTACATCCTCAAGAACCTTCAGCGAGAGGCTCTGGGTCTCTCAGGACCACTTGGCACAAACACCCAAACTCAAAGCTGAAGCCACTGCCATTTTCACCAGCCCAGGAGCCCTAAGCCTACAATCCTGGGCCCTAGAGGCCCAGCTTCTCTGACACAGGCCCAAAGAACCCAACCACATCCTAGGAACAGAAGAGGCGGCCATGGGCACATGGCTACGTGGCCACAGGGCTGCACCTCTTCCCGAAGAGAGGACTCCAGCTGATTCAGCTTCTCCTCTTTCTTCTTCAGTAGGTTGTGACCTTTCCGCATGGCTGACTTCATCTCATTCAGGTGCCTGGTCTCCTGCGGCCAAAGAGGAAGGGGAGGAGAAATGTGATGACTGCCACACGGATGCTGGTGTCCCAGCTTTGCCATCATTGGCTGGATAATCTTGAACATGACTTAACTCTGTCTTAATTCTCATTTAAGAGAAATACTACTTTTCATAGGGTGATGAAAATGCAATGAGATAGAGTATGTTACATGCTTAGTGCTATGCCCATACCTAATAAATTCTCAAATGGTTACTGTTAACCAAATGGTTGTTATCATCACTACTATCATCATCAAGGAGAGATCTGGAGGAGCAATGGTGGCACAGGAGTAGCATGTACATGAAGCATGGAGCAGGCCCCTGGGGAGCCTCTTACCCTCTGCTGCCCCCAAACTATGCTTAAGAGGCCAAAGGGCCCCAAGCTTGCTCACCAGCTCTGAGCACCATCAGCTTTCTAAGGAACTTAGATCTGTGATCCCAACTAATAATAACAACCACGAAGTCGCTGCCTTTCCATTACAAATTAGAGTATCAGAAATGTACCAGATAAGTAACTCAGTCTTATGCTGAGTGTACTCAAAGATTTTCAGTTATGAACAAAATTGTTAGTATGATAGGATAAGCAAGGTATTGGACGTAAAATTTTAAAAACCTTATGTATACTCTTCACCTAAAAAATGGGAATAATGCTACTACCTTGTGCATCATCTATAGTTATTGCAAGGACCAAACAATTTACTGAGAGAAAGCATTCTGCACGCTGTGCATTGCCTCATAAATGTAAGGCGCTTTCATCCTCATGGAGCTTCATAACCTGCATCCCCTTTCCAGTTGACCTAGAAGAATTATCCAGTGACCCCAGCGCCTATGTGACCACTCTCATGGAATCACCAGAACAATCAAGGACGAGCCCCAAAGCGACTGTTTCCCTGCCTCCCCCAATGCTCCTCTCTCCTCGTGGGGCTGGCGGGCTGTCCTCCAGCCTCCTGACCTCCTCCAGGTCCTTGCGCACATCATCCAAGGTCTTGGTGCCTGGCACGTCTTTGGCTACCTCCTGAGTACTGGCCAGCTCGTGGCGCCAGTGCCGCTGGGCCGCTTTGAGAGCTGTCTGCCGCCTCCGCATGGAGTGCGTCTGCCGCACCAGGAAATCCTTGGCACCGCGGAGGGCTACCGCCTCCGCAGAGAAGTAGTGCCGGATGCTGTGGGGGACAGGCAGGGTAAGGAACACCGGCAGTGAGAGGGTGAGCAAAGACTCCGAGAGCCCACCCCTGCTCGACCACTTCCCCAGCAGATGCCCATCTTGAACGGATTACAGGGCTGGGGCTGAGCAGTGTGAGGAAATGCCGCCATGAAATCCTACAGTATGGGGCGTGTTGCCCTGAGTCCTCCGACCTGACACCATCAGGTAGATGGCCAGATGCTCCCATCAGGGGTTCAGCAGATGCCAGTAGGCTGTGTTAACACTCAGTGGGCACCTACGTGGCTTGCCAGAGAAGATTCCTCAACCCTCCTGGTCCCCTTCCCTAAACCAAGCTCCACTAGTGATCGCTGTCACCTCATTTTAGTTTATCCCAGTTCTGTGATACAGGCATTCACCCCTCCATGGCATCCTCAACCCAAAATAAGATAGACTATGGGAACTCACCTGTCCAAGGACAAGTCAGTCTCCTCCTTGCTCTGGGAGAAAGTAGAGGGTACCTCTTTGGTCTGGTTCTAAGAATACATGGTAAGAAAGACCCACCAAATGCAACAAAAGCAGATACACTGCAGGCTCAGGGAACCCTGAACTCCCTCCCAGTGGGCCTACACACAAATGGCCCTGCTAGCTGCTGGGGACTATTTACTTATAGATATCATTTGACAGATGGAGATAGGAGATTGGAAATGATAAGAACAGGAGGCTAAGGCCCTACACAGAGCAGAGAGCCAGGACCCTCCTGATGCCCTGCCCCATCCTGAGGCTCTACCCACTGCTGGAGCCCAGCCATCCTAACCCGTCCCAGGCACAGAGAAGCTCACAAGGGATTTCCGTAGGTCCTCAATGTGAAGATCTGGCTCAAAATGTGGAGAAGCATTACTCTCTATTGCCAGCTCTTTCAATGTGTCCCGCTTCCTCTGAGCTTCCGCCTCCAGGTCACTATGGTAGGAGAGAGGAGTGTGAGGTGGAAGGAGGTGAGCCAGGCAGCACACTGTTGGGACTCCTGGGAGGGCAGAGAGCAGGACCATCTTCATCCTTTCACTCCTGTCAAGTCCCTGAACCAGGGCTGCGGCATGAACAGTAAAACTAGGGACCCCCAACTATTCACAGCCTCCTAACACCTCCCAGCCCCTACAAAATGCAGCAGTCATAGCTCCTCTGCCTATTAACTGAGCCATGAGTGGACAGGGCCCATGAGCAGTGGAGGTCAGGGGACAAGCAAGAGGCAGCGGGGTGGCTAAGTGCAGGGTGCCCACACTACCTGACATGTTTCTGCAGCGTCTGACTCTGGGTCTGCAGCAGATCCACCTGGGATTCCAGCTCCAATTTGCAGGCCTGAAGCTCACTGAGAATTTTTCGGAGCTGCTGGTTTGACTCCAACAAGCGGGTGTGCTCTTTCTTTGCCTCTTCCAGGTGCTGATGGGTGGCTGTGGCTTCCTAGGGCAGAAGAAAAAAATAGAAGCGCCTGGAGAAAGAGTGAGAAGACAGTAGGGAATAGGCCACCCTAAAGGACAGGGAAGCCCAAAGAGCAGGGAGAGAGGGTGGAACTGACACAGTGAAGTCACTGGGTCCGCGGTCAGAGGATGTGCAGGTTCCCATCCTCCCACCACAGCCCCACTCCCCGAGGGTCCTGAGTTGGGTTCTACACAGTGGTACTATTTGTCAAATAACCCCAGTGCTCTGGAGAGATCAAGTGAACAAAAGGTGGAGTGTTGGGGTAAGGTGGGCAGCAGGGAGAAGGAAAGGGGAAGAGACAAAAGGGGGAGGCCAAGAGAGGCAGACAAACCTCACTCTCCAGCACAACCTGCCTCTGCACATCAAGGAGCTGCTGCTTCTCCTTCTGGGCAGTCTCCTGTCAGGGAAGGAAAGAAACAGGGCCCCTTGGCCAGCTCCAGATCAAAGGGACAGAAAGGGTCGCTCTTCTGGGGGAGCTATGACTCCAAGGTCAAGGGCACCTGGAGATCCTGTCTTCCCCCCACTGTCTCACCTGAAAGTCCAACTGAGCCAATCTGGCCTTGACATCTTTGGTTCTGGTTTCAAGTTCTACCTCTAAATCTTGTAGTTTCCTTTCCTACATAGAAAGCGTAGGTGGAGAGAAATATGTAAGTATAAGAGAGTGTAAAGCATTAGCTGACGGGGCAGGAGGGGCCCTGACCTACCATACTATAGCAGACACTCCAAGATGGGCTCAGGGCTTCCTCCCATAGCTCCTGTGGCCTCCCAGGAAAGCATCACACCTTGTTTATTTCCGGTGGTTGCAAAGAGAAGCAAAAGTACAAAACCCCAAGCCCTTAGAGGGGGCTGAACCTCCTCTTCTAATCTTGGGGATGTGCCCTGGCCCAGAAAAGAAATGAGCACAAGATGCTCTAGCTTGGGGACGGCCAATGCAAGACCCCACTCCTCACCCACCCCCACTCCTGAAGCTGTGAGGCTCCATCCTGCTGTCCTGCTGCCCCCAGCATTTTTCTGCCCTGCATGGAGGTGTCACACCAAGTGGCCACCCAGAGCCTTCACCTGCTCCCGGTGCTGACGCCGCGCAAGTCCTCCAGCTGCCTGTCCTGCTCCTGCCTCACAGTCTCCATTCTCGCTCGTGGGCCCTTCGGAGGCGCTCCAGCTTCTCCAGTCAGGTGACCCAGGAGTTCAAGCCGCTGCTTCCTCTCCTGCTCAGAGGTTGGGGCCGCTGGTGAGAAAGTGCAGTGAACCCCCCACCCACCCCTGTAGCCTTGAGTCAATTAGATCAAAGACCCCATCAGTTCCCTAAGGCTAGCTTCTTAGAGAAGAAGAGCATTAAAGATAGCATGCGTCCTACTCCCCCAAAGTCTGCACCCCTCTGCTGCTGAAGCAGAGGCTGGTCAGATATCATGAAAAAATGCCCCTGTAGGCTGCTGCTTCTACTGCTCCATCATGTACAGTTGCCCTTCCTAGGGAAAAGAGGTCATTAATAAATTATCACTATTCTTCAGCAAGGTCAGAGTTCGTTTGGGAAGGGAGTCAACTACATTTCTTCACAGCATGCTATTTCTATGCTGAGAAAGACTGTACAAAGTGTCTGGGATACAGTCCCTGGGGCAGCAGCCTAGAAGTCCCAGGCAAAGGCCCAGCTGTGGGGAAAAGTCAGCCACCCCTCAATTGTTCACCCCAATAGGAACAAGACAAGTTGGAGTAGAAACCACTTAGATAACTGAACTTTCCCAGCCAAGGGCTGAAGATGAGCAGATAATACCTACATGTTGTTTCCCTCTTGGCAATCTATTTCTTGGTGTCCTGGAATTTCGATTACCCTGTGGCATGGTCTTTAGAGTGGTGAAAGCTGGAAGGCTTTGGAATCACACAGTCTGGGCTTGAATCATAGTTCCTCTGCTTATTAGCCAGAGTGGGCTTAGGAAAGTTGCTTATACTCCCAAGTTGCTTCCTCTTTTTTAAAATGGAGATAATGATAGTATGCACCTTGTAAGGGTGTTGTGAGGACTGAATGAGTTAACAAAGAGCTTAGAATAGTGCTTGGCACATAGTACAAGCTCAATATGTTAGCTATTATTACCATGAGAGGATATATGCAGCCTGCCTGATGAAGAGGAAGCACTCCCAATCTAATGCTTTAGTTAAAAGGTAAAAAATGACCTTCACCATTGCAGGGGCCAGGGAAGAAAGCCTCCCACAAAGCCCTGACACAACTTGTCCCCTTCCCCTTCCCTCTAGCCAGCTAGGAGGGGTGCGTGCGTGCGTGTGTGTGTTGTGTGTGTGTGTGTGCACGCGCGCACGTGTACACACACGCAAGCATGCATGCTGGACCAAGTCACCTCAGCTTCATACTGCTCTCTGGCCTCAAGCCACCACTTGCTGGTGCTCCTGTTTCATCTTGTCCATCTTCCTTCTCGTGTTTCCCTTTCTACCTCCTGGCGCTTCTCTCTCAGGAGGCCACTGAGCTGCAAGGCAGGCGGTAGGCATACAACATGCAGGACTGAGAATGGACCAGTACTCTAGGGCTGAAGCACTTAAAGGTCTCATACACATATGCAGCATATGTACACCTCCCCAGTGTCCCCCCGACACACAAAATATACGCATCACACATACATGACACATGATATATACACAGCAATACTCCAGCGCCCCCTCCCCACATGCATACGGGGGCAGGGGGTGGAGAAGCACCTGTCCTCAAGGGAACTAAGACACCAAAAGGGAACCAGAAGTTCTAAGCACAGCTGGGCCATCCAAAGCAAAGTGGAAGACCCCTTGGACCATAGCCCAGCCAACTGTCAGAGCATCTATGACAGGCACACACAACGCCAAAGAGGCAGACCAGCATTCACCTCTTGCTCATACTCCAGCACTTGGTAAACTTTCCGCTGAGCTCTCTGCTCTGCCCACCCCAGGCTCTCCTGCAGCTGGGCCTCCTCCTTCTGTTGAGCTTCCTCTATCTTCTTCTGGAGGCTGGAGACCACCTGAGGAGGCCCAAGCATAGAGAGCACTGCAGAGTGGCCACAAGAAACTCACTTCCCAGGGACCTAGTATCCCTCCCCATGAGCTGTGGGGAGAGAGGGGCCTCCTCCCTTGTGGCAGAGATGGGTTTGAGTTCTTCTGGGGATTAGTCATGAAGGGGTCGTGATGCTTACACTCAGAGACCAGGATGCCCAGGCTCTGCTTTACAGGCCAGGCCGGCAGCATCTCACCTCCCTGTGCTTGGCCTCCAGCGAGGAAGAGAGCTGCTCCAGCTGAGTTCTGTGCTCACTCTCCAGTGCTGCCACTGCCTGGGGAACAACAAAGGGCCTGTGAAGGATGCAGGCAGGGAAGACTGGCTGGGCACTGACTCTGGAGGAAGGAAGAGCCAGGAATCCATTCCTAATACCCCTTGAGCTAAGGGGCTCAGGGAACCACAGGCACATCTTTGTTCCTCCAATATAATTCAGGCCCTAAAGTCTGCAACTAGGAAATGAACAGGAACATGAAGGCCAGAGTGGAGGAGCAATGAACCTCAGATCACCGCTTCCAACCCCTTGCCTCTGGGCTAGGCAACAGGCACGGTGATGCTCATGCCTATGAACAAGACCCCAGGCAGGGAGGACTGGAAGTTTTAGCATAACCGCCTGGAGCACTTGCAGTATACTGTTCTCCCCAGACCCTACTGAAGTTTCTCCTTGTAACAGAGCTCCATCCTCCACCAAAAGAAAACAAGTTCCACATGGCCTGCTACTTGCTTCAGCCTCTTACCTAAAGACAAACCATCAGATCAGAGGGCCAGGGAGTAAGGACATAGGAGAAAAAAACTCTAAGTGTGCTAACCTCTCATTCTATGGCAGGAGAGAAAAGGAGAAAGATAAAAGGTAATCACAGCTGCCCCTGAAGAACAAGGACAGGGAAAGGGCACCTCTGTCACAAGACCTCTAGTCTAAGTTCTTTCAGTCATGAAATCTTAAATCCACAAGACGTTTCCCCTTAAACTTCTTCACTGCCACTGATAACACTGCTGCTGGCCCAGCTGGCCCTGGAGGGGCCTCTGGACCTCTGCAGTACCCTCCGCTCTGTCGTGGGGACCAGGGCTAGCACCTGCCCTAAGACAAGCTGGGTCCACCCAGAGTAATGGGCCCATCATCTCCACACGCATCTGTGCAGACACCCACTCTCCACCAGGTTCCCCATTGAGCATGTGCAAGACTGGCTCTTCTTCTCCATTCAGTCCCTCCCCAGGCAGCCCAGGAAGCAGCCAGAGGGGAAGGTCCCCACTCTACTTGCTCACTTCTTTCCTCTCCCCTTCCAGCTGCTCCCTTAGCTGCTGCAAAGCCTTCTCCTTCTCAGCATTCAGGGAAGCTTGTTCTCTCTTCTCCAAAGCCTCCATCTCTTCCTTGAGTTGCTCCAGCATTTGCCTGTTTCTCTGCTCCAAGCTGGCCCTCTCAGCCTTCTGTATGCACTCTAACTCCTCTCTCAGTTTCTGCAGGGAAGCCTGTTGCTCGGCCCTGGGCAGAGAGAAGGAAATGGGAATGGGCTGGTGTACTCAGGGTGTCCCTCCATGGGGCTGGGCAGCTTATAGTCGGCATTCACCTGATTTGGTTCTCATCTGCTGCTGCACTGGACTGGACCTGGGCCCGGAGCTGGCACAGCCTCTGGCTTTCCTCTTCTCTTATCCGAGTCCCCTCCTCCTCAGTGGCTTTCTGTAGCTGCTCCTTCAGTGAACTGGGAAGGAAAGGAAAGACAAATTTGTTGGAAGCTCCAAAGGCATTTCCTCTTCCAGTCATAATCCCCAGCTCTCAGCCTCAAAAGCCTATAAAACGCCTGTGAAGCTCCTTAAATCTTAAGGATGAACCTAACCGCAGCCTCTAGGCCCTGCTGCCTCCCTATAATATCTCCCAGGGTAAAGAAGGACATGAACTCCACTTGCCCTTTGCCGCAGGAAACACATTATAGGCTGCTTGATCCCAAAACAGTGTTTCTTCCAAAGGCTCCCCTTTGCCTCCAGGTGCACTCAAGGATGGACAGTCTGACCCCAGCCTGACTCTGGTTCCATATCCTTTCACTCCCCACCCCACAGGCTCTGTTCCAGCCACAATAGATGAGTCACCACCTCTAAAACCCACCTCACTCTTCCTTGCCTCTTGGCCTTTGTTCAAGTTGGTTCCTTGTCTAGAATCCCCTTTTCTACGTGACAAACCCATATTCATCATTCAACACTCAGTTCACTCTTCTCAGAGAAGTCTTTCTTACTTTCTCCAAATTCATTAATTAGCCTTTCTGTTCCCATCACACAATATATGGGGACTTTTCTTAACCCATACCACTCTATACCATGCATTGTACTGCATCATAATTAATCTTCTGTATGTCTGTTTTCCTTACAAGTCAAGGAGGTTCTTCAGAGAAAGAAATCTTGTCTTAAAATCTGTTCTATCCTAGGTGCTGAACACTGAAACATGAAGTAGGTACTCAATAAATGTTGAATTTGCACAATATCACCCAGCCCCCAAATATAAGTGAGCTTTGATTATCTATGAGGGTATCTTATTTATAGACTAACAATGGTAACCATTTCACTCCAAGCGAACATCTCTCTGCTTACACAAACCACATCCTCCTCACGCAGCCCCCACACGATCAGGGCTGTGTGCTGTACATTCAGGGAATTCAAGCCTAAGAATAAAAAAGACTAAGAAGACAATTTCTTTGGGAAGCTTCTGTAATGAATTCCAAAGCCAAAAAAGATTTAGGATTGTTTTCTATTTCAAGTTCCCAGCAGCCTGCTCTTTTCCACTATGATAGAAAACTTGAGTTAAGTAAAAATCTTTTCTTCTAGATTCCCCAGAAACTCTTTCTCTGTCCTATGGTGAAATTTTACACATAGCACCACAAAATGTTAGAGTTGGAAGGGTCTTTAGAGTTAAGTCCTTCATTTTACAACTCTCTCTTCATCTTACAACTAAACTCATCATTTTACAACTAAAGAAAATAAGGGTCAGCTTGCCTGCTCATTCAAGAAATATTTGCTCTAAGGTCAGTGTTGCTTCCAGAAATTTCTACCAAGTCAAACTTTCCCAGCAGAAAGGAGGTCCCGCCTCTCAGCAAGGCTTATGGGTAAAGAGAAACAGTGTTCTCATGATGAACTATTTCAAAGGGAGCCAGGCAAGGCAATGCCCACAGAGAAATCACTAAGTCAAGGCACCTGAAACTATACTGATTTCAACTGAAAATAAAAATAAGGACTACCATTACTTGAGCAAATACTGTGTTGCAGGTCCTAAGTGACATACTTTTGGCATGCAAGTCTTCACCACAACCCAAGAGGGCTCTTGGACACTCTGGAGTTGGGGGTGGTTTGGAGAGGGATGAAAAGCCCAACCGGGCAAGCCCAGGGAGGGCCAGGAAGAGAGGAGGAGCCTGGTGGGCTGGCAGGGAACCACTGCCAGGATCTTCTCCTAAGCGAGGCCTCTCAAAGCGAGCTGAGCCACACCCTGTTTGGGTGAGCCCCTGCCTCAGTTTTCAATTGGCTAAAAGAGGAAGATGCTGTGGGGACATCTGTTTTGTGGGATGCTCCCTGGCAGAGGATCCAGGAGGGGTGATATCAGGGCAGTGGGTCAGCAGACCCTGTGTTGGGCTGAGATTGACCCCAACCCTCTGGTAGTCAGGTGTTGGTCTTCTGTTAGCTTCTCTAAATTAAGCATGAATGTTTCTTTATAGTCTTTGTTATCTATAAAAAAAAAAAAAAAAAGTCTCTACCACTTTTGGATATTCTGTCCAAGAGGATAAAATTTAGCGTTTAGTTAAATTGCCAAATAAGTGAATTACATTAACACCTTTTTGTAGCACTTTCCCCATGGGCCTGTGACAGAGATTGCTTATTAATGTCTCAATATCCATTCTCTCATATTCCTTACTAACAAAACCCTGATTTAATTCTCTCATGTAAAGAGACCCAGCTAAAGAACTACATTTCGTAGTCTCCTTTGCTACAAGGGGTAACCAATAAGATATATGTGAAAATTATTGGGTAGTTTCCAAGAAAACTCCTTTAAATGAGCTAGCACAGAGGTCCCGAATATATACACACACACAATCACACACACATGCCCAGCCCAGGCTTAGGTGTCTCGTTTGTCTAGGGCCTCCCAACCAGCTACTCAAACCCAAATAGAAACCTCTGGGTCCTGAGCAAGAGCACCTCACACTGTATCATGTGGTCTCTATCAATCTCACGGGGTCCCAGCCAGGCCCTGACTCCCAAAAAGGACAATGTAGTAATTAAGAAAACGAGCCTCAGAGATAAGCCACCTGAGTGAAGCCCGGCTCCGCTGCCTTTTAGTGTCCATACCTTGGACAAGGTACTTAACCTTTCCATGCCTCAGTTTCTTCACCTATATTATAGATTCTATAAATTGGGGTTGACATCAACACCCCATAAGAGCCATTCAGAGGACTAAACAAAGTAATAGATATATAAAGTACCTGGATCAGTATAATCTGTCAAAAAATGTTAGCTACTCCCATTGAGATCATGCTTCCCAACTCTCTCCCAAAAAGAGAAGGGGTCATGATCCTTGGCAAGGGAGCCTACTTCTCTACACAGGCCAGTGAGGAGGAGTCTTGGCAGAGCCACAGGCATCCCTGTGGTCTCCAGGGCAAGAGGAGACATCCCCGCTCCCCACCCCCACGTCATTGTGAGGCCCTGAGCAGCTTATCTAAGGGAAGGGGCAGGACCTGAGAGACTTCTCTTTCTTCTGGTGAAGCTGGAGGATCTCCTCTTCCTCCTCCTGCCACAGCTTCTCCCGTAACTGCTGCATTTTCTTTTGCTTCAATTCTAGAAGCTGCCTCTGGTCTTTCTTCAGTTCTTGGGCCACTGCCTCTTCCATTGCCTTCAGGGCAGCCTCTGAGAGCTGCTTTGGGGAAGCTGCAAGCTCAGGAGATTGCCTAACAAGGGTGGGAAACAGCATTTATGTAGTTTTAATATCCACTTACCTTTTGGCATCAGAATTTATACAGCTATGGAGCGCCCATAATCAGGAATCACATATGCCAATCAGGTCACACAAGGGCCAGCAGTAAGGCTGCCTCTCTTGGACATACAAGCAGCATTTGATCTACAGGACAAACCCCACTGTGGCTAAAGCCTCAAAAGCCTAGGGAGAAGGGAAGCCCATTGCAGGCTCTCAGTTGACCTGGCAGGTTGTAGCCCAAGATGAAGACATAGCTCAGGAGCTGGCAGCAGCAGGGAGGAATTAAAGTGCTATCCCTAACAGATCGTCCCCAGAATGGCTCAGACAGAAAAGCCCTTTTTCTGTCTCCCCACTAGAGCTCTGCCTGCTACTTGAGGCTCATGTCAGCAATTTGTAAAGTCCCCCGAGGCTTTTATTTGCCTCCCAAACTGAACAGAGGCCAATGCATAAGAGCCAGCAGGACAAGTAGCAGCATCTTTTGTAGCCCTGAGACCTAGAATAGTCCATGGAGGCCCAGGAACAGGAAACCCCCATCCCACACTGCCAAGAAAGCCAGGCAAGAGACCGTTCTCTAAACCATAGAAGGTAGGAAGAGCACAACAGGAATGCCATGCTCTGTATCTCCCCAGTGATGCCACTCTTTCATCTGCTTAGAGTTAATTCAATATTTGGAAGTGGGTAAAAGGAATTCAGAACTAACCTGGATGCATAAGGTTGGGTGGTAAGATAGGACTAATGGTATTGGTTACAAAGATGCCTATAATGTATGAACCATTGTTTGTTGCTTGTACTCTGGTTCTTGAAGAAAATACCCAAAGAGAAACCCTAAGAACATTTGGGACAATGAAAGCATAAGTATTTTGCCTCCCAGAGTGGCTTTCCTAAAGGCCAGTATGTGTTTGCATTCTCAGGTACCTAAATCTTATGTTAGGAATTGATCTCACCATACAACCACCAACCACTCTTCCACAGTGCTCAGGGCTGTGGCAGGCCTGGAGCAGTGGCCCAATCAACCTCAGTAGTATGTGGTCATGGTCCAAATCAAAGAGCACTGGGGCAAGAGTGAAAAAGGGGAGCCAGTCCCCCTGCTGGGGTCACAGAACTGCTTCTTCAAGCTCTAGTACTGCAGCAGATGGAAGGCAGCATGCAGGATAAGATTAGAACAGCAGAAGAAAACAAGGCCTTTGGAATTTCGTTTTGGCCCCTTGAGATCAGAGAGAGAAAGAAGACATAAAAGGCCACTGATGTCTCTGAAATACCATTAAAATCTTCCCTTCTCCCTTTCCTAAAATTATAACTCAGACCAGAAACAGTCTTGACTCTGCCTTCAATTCTCTTCTGCTCCCAGCTCCATCTCCCCCTCCTTCCAATTCCCAGCTTCCTCTCAGTCCCATGACATAGCCCAACTGATACAGACGTAAGAGATGGTGGCTGCCACCTCCTCTGAGAATCCTGCCTTTGAAAAGAGCCTCCCCCTGCAACTCTCCACCTCATCAACCCTCCAACTCATTTCCAACCTTGGCTGAAAACATCTTTTATTCTTAAGATGGTACCTTTTAATGTCTCTCTCCCCTGCGGGCTGTATTGCTATGTGGAGCCCTAGAGACAGATGCTGCAGAAAGATGGAGCCTCAGATGGTGTGGCAGCATGTGCCCAGGCTACACATACCAGTGAGCTGGCTTGCATACCTGCCATGCAGGCAAATGGGCCTATTTTCCAGTGAGCCTCTTCGCTGTGTCCCCATTTTGAAGATCTGGTATCCTAAACTGCCAACTTAGGTCCAAGGCAGTCAACAATGGGCCTGAAAGATCTTTAAGAAGACTGAGAAGTTGAGGACTCCAGAGAAGAGGCAGGTCTGATTTCCAGGCCATTCCTCAGGTATTAGCATCAGTGAGACCAAATGTTTAACAGTTAGTGGCCAAGAGGAAGCTCTGCAGAAGTATGGTCATTTCAGGATGGCCATCAAGTAGCTCTGAGAAATGTGAAAGGAAAGCAAGGAGGGAAGGCAGGCAGGAAGGGAGAAGAGGGAGGAAGGTATGGCACCCGGACATTCTGAAATGGTTGTACACTACTGAAGCTGAGATCTTGTCTCCTCTCAAATCAACTTAGTGATTTTAATTCAGCTACCCTCTCTCTACAAGCACGCCGAGAAAGATGCTGCAATGACAAAGGGGAGGACAACCCTGTTTCCCAGACCCAGGCCTTCTGGCCATAAAGCATGCACAGCGGTGGCTTCTTGCTAGCCCTGCCCATGCTCTCTTTGTTCCTAACTCCTTCTGATTCAGCTTGACAACATCTATGAAAGTTGGCATACTCTATAAATCATGTTTTCCAACGTTCTGTATTTTAGAAAGTTCTGACATCTTAAAAAGCTTGCTGGTCAAGGGGAGACTGCCCCTCCCAGGACTAGCCAATTCTCACTGACAGCAAAGGGAACATGTCTGTAATATGCAAACCAACCAATCCTGACTCTATCTAACTCCCACATCTCCTTATCTAACTCACATCAAGGCAATACTTCTCTACACTAAATCAACCAGGACCAAGTACCAGGCAACTAGAGGACATCCCTAACCCAAAATCCACAAAATTTTTCAGCCCATCCCATCCTACACTCACTCAGGGTTCTTATTCTGCTTCACCCATTCCTTCCCACCCCCCACTCCCCGCCACACACACACACAAAATAAAAAACAAGAAAGGTTCTGGGCCATGCTCTCCCTTCTCACTTCATCTGCCTCCTGACCAGCCCTGGTCCTTCCCCCTGTGGCCCTGCATGACATGGCATGCCTTCTTCTCTTTGGAAATGTTAGTAACAATTTCTTCTTTCAGTGACATTGGTCTGTTTTGTCAGTCCCCTCCATAAATTAAAAACCCACAGGTACAAATGAGACAGAGACACCAAGCTACTCAGAAAATCAACCCATTCCTAATATAGCTGTAAAGATTAATGACAAGGAAGTTATGAGGCCTGAAAAGGCTCAGGAAAGGGGCAAATGACATTGCTTATGAATACTGTGTAAACGGGTCAAGGAAAATAGTTCTGAGACCTCAGCAGGGACAGCCTCACTGGGACACAGGAGAAATACAAAGGTGCTTTGGCTCCTCTCACTGCCCAGCTTCTCTCCCAGAAGGCCCAGGTAGAGACCCTTTGAATTCTGACCTCTGCCCACAGGGTCTTCTCTCTGACCTACACTCACCTCCTGTCCCCATAAAAAGCACACTGATCTGGCTGTCCACAGGCACCAAGGACACTTGGGAAAGCCATGTGATTCCTCAAGGTCAGAGCTGTCATTGTAGGATGCATCGCCACCTTAAAAATGGGGCTATCCCTTCCCTGCATCAGTCCTGCAGTACCACAGTGATGACATGAGATCATAAGTTCATGTGCCCTGCCAGGTCTTGGTGACACTTTCTGTGAGCAATTAGTGGATGAACCTGTCTCTGCTCAACACTCAGCCCCAAATCCCTGAGACTCTTAGTTCTTTTGTACTGCTCAGTTCGCAGATGGGAAAAATTATATAACCCTGCACCTGTCTCTCTCCAGGTATAGAAAAGGAAAGTGGCTGCAGACTAAAAGTCAAAAATCTATAACCCTACTGACTAGAATCTAGTCCTAATTTTGCAACCGACCAGTAATGTGACCCTTTGCCTCTCTGAGCCTGTTTCCTCATCCATAAAACGGGGTAAGAGAGGGGAGGGTGAAAATGGGAAAAGAAAAGCTAAACAATTTCTAAGTTCTAGAAGTGCTCTGTGCAACCACCTAAGTGAAGCTCACATACGTGAGCTTCATACCCAGTCTCAAACGATATATACTGTATACCATATAATTCCTTTAAATGAAGTTGGAGAACTGAAAAAATGAATCTACTAGACAGAAGCCAAAATAGTGGTGATCTGGGACAGGTGGATTAGAGGAAAGGGGCATGAGGAAACTTTCTCAAAGGATGGAAATGTTCTCCATCTCATCTGGGTGTTGGTTACATTGTGTGTGTATATATGTAAACATTTGCTGACTCATACAATTCAGATTTGTATACTTTCGTGTATATAAATATCTTAATAAAACCTTTGGGGTTCTGCTAATGACCCAAGAGGAACCCCCTCGCTTCCACTCTTGTACCCCAAGTCTTGACAAGGGGAGCTCTGGGGACCTAAGTTAACGCACAACGAGGACCAGTGATGGCTGCCTAGGGGTCTCAAGGCTGCTCACAGAACCAAGGGGACACTCACTCTCCCCCCTCCACCCCTTGTTCCACAGCATCCCCTCCCCACCACCCAAGAGTGGATGGGCACTAAAGCCACCCACACAAAATGGAGAATGGGGAAGAGACACATTAAAACTGGCCCTTACACCTCAGGAGAGACTGACAGGGTAGGGCTGACTGCCACCTTCTCCTTGGACTCCTCGGCCTCTTCCTGCCTGGTGCCCAGCTCCTCAGCCTGGGAGCGCTGCTCCTTGCCCCTCTTGCAGGCGGCAGATGGGCTTGGGATCTCCTCCCTTGATAACAATAAGGAAGCAAATGTGTTAAAGCCAGGGGGAAGGTGAGAGACTCCAGATGTACCTTATCCGGGGCCAAAGAGCTGTAATGGGGACAACATAGGCGGCCCTAACAGCTTCTCTACCTCAGGTCTTACATCTCACTTTCCACTCCCTGCCTCTTCCCAAGCTGTTTACAATGAAGACCAGTCACTCATGTCCCACATGGGACATGGAATGGTTATGAGGCCCAAGGAGAAGTTCTGCACACAGCAGGTATTCAGTGGATGCTGGTGATGGAACATCACTGCTACTCAACTTCCCCTAGTGACTCATTCCAACTGGATGAGTTCTAAGACCAGCTTTCTGTTTGCCAGAACAGAACTAGCAAATATACACCAGGTTCTGGACCAGGCTGGGGCACAAAGGTCTCAGCTGACCTCAGGAAAGCCTGGGTCTCTACACTCCCCTCAGCACAGGACCTAGCACACAAAAGGGCTCTACAAGGGTTTGCTGAAATAGAGGTGGGATGAGTACTGGGTGGGAAGAGGCTGATGCAGGAGGCTGGGAGAAATGGTCCTCCTGGCAGGACCTACGCAGCCTGGGTAACAGCAGTCTCTGCTCAGCCCTTGGCAGGGAGGTAGTTGGGTCAGAAGAGACCCTTCTTAGTTCAAGAGTTTCTAAGCTCCCCTAATCAGGCTGTGCACCCCAACTATGGCTGGAGACTGATGACTAGGAAAAGGTCGATCTCATTTCCCAGTTCACGTGGGACACTCAGCAGAAAGAAACTTCTCTTGCTGCTTGGGCTACAAACTCATCCCAGCTCTCCCCACTTCTCCGTGCCCATTGCTGTGTCTACCAACCCCAGTACACACAACTACATAAAAGACAGGGCCACTACCACCTCGAGGGGGTTCCCACTCATCCTTACCTCTGCAGGGAAACAGGCAGGACAGGGTTGCCTGCAGAGTCCTCCCCAGGCTCCGCTGGCCCCTTCCGCTCAGGCTGTCTTGCGGGGGCCTGCGGAGGCCCTTCTTCGGAGGCCTGGCTATGAAGGGGACTCTTGAGCTGCTCCCCAAGCAGAAGTGGAGGAGACAACCTGGTCAGACCAACCAGAGCAGCAGAGTCAGGCCCCTCCATTTGAACAGCAGAACGAGACTGGGGAGTGTAGTGTGTAGATCTAGGTCCATTCCTTCTTCCAAGCTATACCCCAGCTCCACATCCACACGGAGCCACAGAGGGCAAAGCAGCCAGAAAAGCAAGAAGAAGAGACTCTCGAATGAGCGCTCCCTTTGCCTGGACTAGACTCAGCCTTCCCAAGTCCCTGTGCTGCATATGTTTAGCCTGGAAATGAGAGCTGGGGACACTCTCAGCATATCCATTCCCAGAATTCAAAATTACTGGGGCCACGGAGGGATAGAAGAACTGAGCAGAAATAAGGGAGAAAAAAAGAAGTCAAACTCGAGTGGTCACACTATAGAAAATGCATGAAGTTTTAGCTTTAAGAAAGAATGCTGATAGCTTTTAAAGGTCCAAAAAGTAGAATGACTCCTCATCTTCCCCTTCGAAAGTGACAGCCCTTCTCTTATCATGAGTTCATGCCTGAGAAACTAGAAGCTCCCTACCCCCACACTACACACACACACACACACAACACACACACACACACACACACACACACAGCCACAGTCAGTTCTGATGTAGCAGGGCCCTGATCAGAGCTCTGAGTTGCAGAATGACCCTCCGCTACGACTCCAGTACTGGCCCATGACCAGGCACAAATGCAGCTTAATCCAATCCAGCAACAAGGACAAAGCTCTGGCCCCATAGTGATGTTAATGTGCACAAAGTCCCACCAAAGGCAGCACTTCACATTCCTGTCTTGGTGCAGAATCAGAGGGTTTGAGGTCACGCGCTCACTTGCACTCACACACTCACACACACACACACACACACACACACACCCTCTGTCTGTCTCTCTCTCTCTTTGTCTCTCTCTCTACAAGGCCTTCTGGTGAGTTCATCATCTCCTTCAGGCAGGAGCACACTGAGCTTGCAGACCAAAGCCAGGAATTCTGCCCAAGCCCACACATCTAAAGGCCCCTGAGGGCAGCCTCCCACATACTGTACCTCCCCAAGCCTTTGGAATGCATGCTCTGCAGCTCATCTTGGCTGGACTGGCTGTCATCCTTGTCTTCTCTTCTCAACCTCTGGGCCTGTAAGCAGTAGCGGTGGAAAGCGTATATTAGAGAGGCCTATATGTGGTCCCTCAATCCTCCAACTGACTCCCATGCCTTAGAGAAAGCACTGAGAGGTGGCTCTTGAGTGGGTGAAAAACACTCGGGATACAGAAGAGGAAGCACATTTGCTGTACAATAAAAAGCCTCCTGGAGCTCTGGCTAAGCCCCCAGGTTCACAGCTGTTCCAGGACTGGCCTTTCTGGTCTGGGGAGGGTGAGTCAGACACCACAGTCACTGCAAGCAGAGCCAGAAGCCATAGTCTGAAGGAAAACACAAAAGAAAAAAAAACCAAACCCTTGTCTCCTGCAGTTGGAAGGCTTCACTGCCATTTACAAGGAGAAAGCAGAGAAATTTATGAACACCCCACATCTACAGAGGCCCCAGATCTCCAGTGTCAATGATTTATAGGGAGACTGAAATAAAGTGGGCAGACAAGTACATTAAAGAGGAAGGATCCTGGAAAGATGGAGACTTGGTGAAACGAGAGTGATGTACTCCAGATGAAAATGGTACCGTTAGGGCATGTGAAGAAGGACAGAGCATTCCTATTCTCCATTCTGACCTCCCCCAAGCACCCAGCTCCCATCAGTGGACTATGATGCCCCCTTTCCAGTCAGAGATTGCACCACCTATCCAAAAAAACAAAAAACAAAAGAAAACAAATCTCATTTTATAGTTTGGGCATCTGGACAAATTTGGTGGAAAAGAGAACCATTCTTGATAAGTTCAAATACTTTCTGCAGGGGTGGAGCCACAGGATATAATAGTGAAGTCAGCCTAAACTCCATCCTCTGTTCTAGCATTTTCTGCCTGGGAGTCTGTCTCCTCCACTACAATGGCATAGTAAACCAGAGCTCACAGGGCTTTAGGTGAGGACTCAATTAGACTATGTACATAACCCCTGACTCCTGGCCCAAAGAAGGCTGCCACAAACGTTAGCTCCTCTACTCACATTTGTCCCCGCTCTCCCAGCCTAAGGACAAAACAAACAAACAAAACAAAACAAAACAAACAAACAAAAAAAACGCCTTGCCAGTGCCAGTCCCCATTCTAGGACCTGCACTCCTTCTGTCACACTGACAGGAGTCCTGTCTGTTCTGGGACACAAGGGTTAACAGGAGCAGTGGGGCAGTAGACAACTCACTCCATCTTCCTCAGTGGGGTTCCGTCCTAGCTGGCACACTGCTGTGCCTTCAGCCCTGTGCCCACAGCCCTCCACACCTCTCCACTGGCAGTCTGAGCCTCAGCAGCTGTGGCCACTCTGCCATCTGGATGGGTGAGGAAGGGCAGAGCCTGAACTAAAAGCCAGCTCCCCCAAATTACATTAAAAATAGAAATGCTGCCTGTAAGTAGCTCCTGGTGCCCGCAGCAGAAGGGCTCCCTGCCAGTGCTGCCACTCCTAATGGCATCAGCCTGGGCAGAGCCCGCAGACAACAGCAGGGGCCTGAAAGCCTCCTCCTGACTCAGCTCTAGTCCCTTTCAGTGTTCAACTCACAACTTCTCTTCCGTACAAATCATACCAAGTTCCACGAATAGCTATCTCACATCTCAAGAAAAAAAATGACACAGGCCAATCTATTTAACAAACTAAAAGCTGATGGATAACAAAGTAGGGTGGTCATAATAAAAATTTGGGTATTGAGCCCTCAGTCAGAAAAAACTAACTACAATATATGTTTCTTTCTTGATTCATCCCCTATATTTCTGCCAGAAACCCCTAATAGAGAAAAGGGGATACCTTGGGAAAGTACCCAGACAGAGGTCCTTCGAGTAGAGTTTTATGTGATCCCTAGACCTTTTTGCCCCAGGAAGGAATCAAAAGAACCAGACAAGAAAATCATCCATGTCAGTACTCTTCAGAAAGGAGAGACAGTGAGTAAGTATGTTCTCAGCCTCTAGCCTAACATTGCTTAAGACACCACTGCTCCATTTTTAACTTAGCTCCAAGGTTTTGTTTTGTCTATGATCCAGTCCCCATTTAAATAAATCACAATGCATTCATAAAGGAGAATGCTCTGGAACCAAGAAAAAGAGTAAGGTAGATCTGAAATAACTTAGAAATAAGTAAAATTTAAATTTGATTCTCAAATTTAAAGACCATATTGCCGAGTACTTTTAACAATAGTAACACAGTATGAATTTTTGTGGGAAGAGAAAAGATAAATAGAAAATAGATATATGCTATATATGTACACAGAAAATTTTCTGTAAAGGCATGTGAAAAATGTTAATAGAAACTGTTAATAGTCCCCACTTGTGGGAGTAAGGTTGGAGGAAGCAGAAGACTTTGACCTTCTATACTACCGAAATAATTTTATAGTCATTTTTGTATTTTATTAAAAATTCATCATGTTTATAATTGCTCATAATCATGATTTTGACTCTGGTGATGTTCTGAAAAGTATACGCATGGTAAAACTTAACAAATGGTACACTTTAATTTAAATATGTCCAGTTTATTATACATCAATTATATCTCAATAAAACTGCATACAATTTTTTAAGTGAACAAAAACTTGTTGAGCTCAATTCTAAGCCTTTGCACTGGTTTTGGCCTTGGGAGAGATCCAGAGAATACAGGACATGGGCAGGAGCCCACAGGATAGACAAAGGAGACTGCACCTATGGTTCCATCTGCCCCACAAAGAGGCTGCTGCTCAGTCCTCCAGCTCCACCTCCCTGCTCAGCCCCTCCAGGCTCTGTGTGGTCAGCCCAACCAGTGCCCAGCACTGCTCCATGCCCTAATGTGCTGGTCATGAGATACCGCTTAAGGTTTCCTCTGCCAGGGCTGGCAAAGGGTGCCTCGTGAGAAACAAATCCAAACCAGGCTCTGCTACTGCTTTATACCAAGTGGCATGACTCAAAAAGAGGCTGCTAGCCTCATTAGGTTTTAGGCAGGACCTAGAAATCTGTCTTTTTTAAAGCCCCCAAATATTCAAATAATGGTCAGTTTTTGGAGCCAGAGAAATGGAAATATACCCTGCCCGGCCAATTAGGTAACTTCCTTGCTTACCTACTATCAAAAGTGACCCCAGAATTCACCTGTTCCATGCCCTTCCTGACTAATCCCACCTGCCGTAGTCTGTGCCTTTATATCCCTCCAGTGCTGCAAATGCGGATGACCAAGGTGCAGTAGGGACTTCCTGGCCCAGGAGATTTGTCAGCCAGAGCTGAGGAACATGTCAGGTTCAAATGCAACCAGCCTCACAGCTCTACCCTGTCTCCCAGTCATTTTGCTAAGGGCTCCCAGTCTTGACTCACATTAAACATCTTGTTTGTTTCACCCAACAAATTTCTGTTTCACTCAACTGCTCCCTTAAATTTGCAAAGACCATCTGCCAGAATCTCCCTTCTCTCAACAAACCCACAGAGGAGGAAATAACTATCTTCTTATCTCACCTTTGGAAATAAAACCACAGCATCCTTCCTGGCCATAGCCTGCCTGAACACTGGTCTGTGCCATAGCTCAGTGATCCCATACACACATGCACGCACACACAACCAGTCTCTAATCTCCTAGATTCATGCATAGTTCCTGCAAGAGCCCAGAGGCAATGATCTCACATGACCTCATAGGCAATTCACACAGCAGTAATAGTAATAATAGCTATGTTTATTTAATATTTATATGCTAATATTTTACATTCTTTACCCCAGTTTCTTCTCATAACAGCTCCTTAAGGCCAGGATTTGTGTCTGTGTCATCCTTGTACCCTACTCTGGGTCAGAAGTCATCCATGCCTACACAGAGCTTATATCTGGCCGGGGAGATAAAGCATCATAAAACAGAGGAAGCACTAAGGGAGGCAAAGGGAGGGAATGATTTATCCTGCTTTGAAGTGTTGTCAGAAGTGAGCCTCCAAGACCAAGAAAGAGCTGGGACAAAAGGAGAAGGAGCACAGCAGGGAGAGCAGTGGAAATGATGGTGCCCAGGGAATGGTAAGTGCTGGGCGCAGCTGGTGCCTGCCAGGTGGGCTGAGGATGAGGCTGCAAAGGCTGAATGGACCAAGTTGGGAAGTGCCTTGAAATCCACAATCTATACAGTGCTTTTCACATAAGCACATGGTCAACCCTCAGTTGCTAAATGAATGGATAAACAGATAAATATGGGTACGGGGATACCTGATTTATAGCAGCAACAGAGCAGGAGTGGTCAGAAGCCCCATCACAGGTAGAGTCGGGGTCATGCCTTAGCGAATTAGAAGGCAGGGAACTCCCAGAAATGTACCCTGGGATGGGCTGGGCTCAGCTCTGGGTTATCCCAAAAAGTGAAGCCCCAGCTGATCACTCAGTGAGACTCACCTCCCAGCGGGCTCCATCCAGGACTGGGGAAAGCATGTCAACATGCAGCAGGTGCTCAGAGATCCGGCTGCGAAAACCGAAGTCCTAGAAACAATGGAGACAAGGAGGTCATCTCTGCCTCCATCACGGCCAGCACCCATCAGGGTCTCTCCTCTACCAACCTTCCAGCAAGGAACCTACTATGTGTCAGGCACTGTGCTAAATATTTTGACATGTATTAATTATTTTAATCTTTAAACTAATGCCATAGCTAGATGGAAAGATAAAGCAAATATGTTAAAATGTTCATTGTAGACTCAAGGTGGTGAGTATGTGGACAGTCACTGTAAAATTCTTTTAATTTTTCTGTATGTTTGAAATTTTTCATAATAAAATTATAGGGAAAAAATAACCTTGTGAGACTGATACTCCTTAGCATCATCTTCCAGTTGAGGAAGGTCTGAGAGCATGTCTCATTTGCCCAAGGTCGTACAGCTGATAAACAATGGAGTTGCAGGCAGATGTGCCCTGAGCAGACTCCAAAGCCCAAGCTCTTTGCATTGCATGCTGCAAAGCATGTCACTTTCCAGCTCTCTCTCCAAAGTGCCAGAATACCTGTGGGCAGCTTAGAAATTAGGCTTCATAGGCTCCTTCCAGCTTGTTCTTTCCCTCTGCCCATAAAGGTGCCCCTCTGGACAATGGGGATTAATCAGCAGCACTTTTTCCACAGGCTTCTCTTTGGGATGGTCAGCAAGTGCCCACACAACTGCCAGCTTCCCACTACCCTTTGGCTGCCACAGAACCATGCTCCCGCCCCCTTCCTCCCTAAGATCCCTGCTGGGCTAAGTGAAGGATTGCTACCTGACAGCATGCTACTAGAGATAGTTCTGTCATCAGCCCTGAAAAATGGAAGGAGCCCAGCCAAGGTCTGGTCCTGCTGTCCAAGGCTTCCTCCACCCACTTACACAGAAAAGAAAAATAAATGGGAACATTTCTCCACACAGTGACTCCTTTAGAAGGGCCAGAGCCTTTGCTTCCAAGAGTTCTGAGACATGGCTATTCTTCATGATGGGTTTTGCCTTCTGTCCCCAGCTTATAGGTTTTCTTTTTTGGTGACATTTTCCTTTCAGTTTGAGTTCTACTCCATTTAATGCAGCTGCCATCTGCCTCCTCATCCCATGGCTCAGTGAGGGGCTAGAGCACACAGCCTCCTAATTCCTCTGCACTCCCTATCATTACTGTTCATCCCTGACTCTCTCCCACTAATCCCTTCCCTTTGATCCGCCTCCTCCAAACAGATGGAGCATGATTTCTAGAGGTAATGCTCTGCCAAAAAGCACCTCAAACTACTCCCCTTAGATACAGACCTGGCAAATGAAGCCGGGATACAGGAGACCTGGTGGAAGGTCTGGGACAAAGAAACAATGGATGTTGGCATTCCAGGTCAAACTCTTAACTCTGGAAGTGAAACCACAGCATTCTTCCTAGCCAGAGCCTGAAGACTGGTCCTCACCATAGCTCAGTGATACCATACACACACGCACATACACAATCAGTCTAAACTCTTAGATTCATGTATTGTTCCTGCAAGTGCCCAGAGGCAATGATCTCACATAACCTCAGAGGTAATTCACACAGCAGTAACAGTAATAACAGCGACACTGATTTAATGTTTATATGCTAATGTTTTACATCTTTTACCCACTTTTCCTATAACAAACTAATAAAATAGGTAGTTTTGTCCCTAATTAATGGGCTGAGGAACTGGAGTTAGACAACACCTAAGTTTGAATCCCAACTTCCCCATTTAAAGATGTGTGATTTTAGGCAAACTGCTTAAGCACAGGGACCCACAAGTCCACCTCCCTGCTGCTCCTCATCTCAGACTCACCAGGCCAAGGAAGGACTTGGGGTCAGAAGCAGCGGAGTCTGAGAACTGGAGTTCCTTCACATGTTCGCTAATCTCCGACTCCTGGGGAAACAGACCCATAGAAAAGTCACTCAGAGCAAAGCACAGAGGGGCATGATCAGGCCATGATGCCAACACAGACCTAAACCCAAACCAAAATCCACCTCTTCTGGAAAACTGGAAAGAGGCCCGTGGACACTCCCATCCTCTCTGGAAGCATGCACCAGCCGTCAGCCCAGTCAGGCTGGGCAGCCCAGCTCGGTACAGACTACACTCCAACTCAGGTTGACAAGGATTTACATGTGTAAGGAGAGCCGAGCTGAGTGGAGTGGAGATGGTTAAAAGTTGGCAGTAGGGAAGTTTGATGCTATCCTTAAAAAACAAAACAAACAAAACAAACAAACAAAAAAACAAGCACAATGAGAGTATCTTTTCTAGGAAGTAGTTAAAAGCTCTTTAAATTAATTTCCTCACCATCTACCTGGAGGAGGAGCAAGACTAACAGTTGAACAATTGAAAATGCCAAAGGCACTCCCTACTGTGTCCTACTTCTGTCCATTTGGGTCACTGGCCAGGTCTTGCCAAAGCAAGACTTCTGTATCTTGAGTTGGTTCAGAAGGAGCCACAGAAATCAATAAGGAGCCTTCTTGGAACCTAACTGGCAGGTGCTGGGGCAGGAACTCTCCATTATCTCCCGCCCCGCTCCATGTTCTCCTCTGTCTATAGGAACTCAGATTGCTGCAACCATGACTAACTCCAAACTGATGTCAAGAAGTAGAAGGGGAAGCAGGACGTGGAAGAGGAAATAAGTAGAAGAGAAGAACATGAATTCCCAGGAGGGTGCCGATGGAAAAGCAAATTCCTGCTCTGAATTTCTACAGCCAACAAGTTTGGAGTTTCATTCAGGATTTTGCCTCCTGTGGCTGGACATATTGGTCACAATTAAAGGTTCTGTTGATGCTGACAGCTCACTGCAGGTCTACAAATGAAACCCCTGCCTCAGTAATAAAGATCTGGGGACAGGACCCTGTACAGGGCTTAAAGAGAACAAAAGAGGGTTGCACCCAGCAACTCCATGTGGGGGAAAGTAACTTACTTCACTGGCTTCTGATCTACTCTCTTTCAGAACAGAAGCCTCTTTCTTTGGCTTCTTTGTTCCCTCTTCCTTCTTGGAATGTTCCTCTCCTGCAGCCACCGGGTCTTCTGGTGCATCTTTTTTATTGGTTTTAGCAGGCTCATCACCTCCAGAGTCCACCAGACTCCTGGACCTCACAGGATCACTCTTGTCATTCTTTTCTTTTCCTGGGAGCCAAGCACTTGCCCCTCTTCCCTGTAGCCCTTTACCATTGGCACTACTCAGGCTGCTGTCTGCATCATGGCTGAAGAGCTTGCCTGGAGTAGGGGGACGGGCAGCATCTGCATCAAGAGAGATGTCCTTCTTCTCTTCTGGTTTGCTTGTTCTTGGAGACTCCTACAGAGCAGCAGACCATGTCAGGAAGGAAGGTGGCAGAAATTAATTAAAAGAAGTTAGAGACTTGCTACAAGCCATTCCTTGACTCCTATAGGCCAATACTCTAGTTCTGACACTGATGTTATCAATCAAATACCCCCAAAGCCTTTTAAAACACAGATTCCCAGGGCTCACCCCAGGCCTACTGAGACTGAAATTGATGGAGATTTGGATATGCCAAACCTAACCCCAGTCCACTGATGGGCTTGGAAACCACCGCTTGGACTGTAGAACTCCATCACCACCTACCACCTCCTCGAGGAGTAAATCTGTCTCATTCCAGCCCCAACTGCCAAATCATAAGATTGCAGACTCAGAAGTTAATGTTTATTTACAATGAAGATGATGGAGAATCACATTAAAGCACCAAAGTCTAGAATTTCCAGTTTTCAGTTTTAAAAGGCAGCAGGGAAAAAATATCAGGAGGGTGCCCTTCCTCAATAGTAATGCATGATGCTCTCTCCCTAAAGCCTCTCCTATACGAGCAACCCTAGTGACAGGCCCTCCATCAGAGGACATCAACTGAGTCCTCTGAGAAGTAGATGCCAAGATTGGGATTAGGTATATAAGCAATTTATGAGGGGAAATGCCTATGAAGCATAATGAAGATACAAGAGCCTTTAGAGAAGTGGTCCTCAACCTTTTCGGCACCAGGGACCAGTGCCCCTAGAGAATCTAATGCCTGAAGATCTGAGGTGGAGCTGAGGCCATGGTGCTAGCACTGGGGAGTGGCTGCAAATACAGATGAAGTTTAGCTCTGCTGGACTGCCACTCACCTCCTGCTGTGCGGCTCAGTTCCTAACAGGCCATGGAATGGTACTGGTCCTCAGCCCAGGGGCTGGGAACTCCTGCTTTAGAACATTGCTTTAGAACACAGGTCTAGGACCTGCAGACAGGAGAGAGGGTAAGAGGGGGCTAGAGTAAGAAGAGCCTCAGGCCACAGCACAGTTCTGAGAAATGTCTTGGCCAGCCCTGCAGGAGTCCTGCATCAGGCAGAAATGGCCCTACTCTAGGGCCTGCCGTGCTCCATCAATAAGTATGGCCTTGGCATGAGCCAGGGTGAAACGAAGGTGTAGCAGCGGGAGGCTGTCAATCCACTAAGGTCCCTTCACCAGGGTCTCTTGAAAGGAGATCTGGGGGACATATCTCCACAGCTGCCACACCTGCTTGTCTCTCACACACAAACCGCACTTTAAAGACTAGGAAAAACCTTTAGAGCTGGCCAAAATAGAAAAAAAACAAACCCTGCAGCCGCCCTTGGAAATGTAGCCAGCGATCTCTCCTGGGCTCAGGCAGAGAAACCTTCCTCCCAGAAGATATCTGTGCTAACACTTTGGGCTGCCAGTGTGAACAAGTTCTGAGCAAGGATTTTTGAGATGTCCTGATTCCCTACCCCGGAAACTCAAACAAGGAGCATGACTAGAGTCCAAAGGTCCACAGAGCAGCCTTAACATGGCATTCATTGATGCTATCTGTTAAAGGATATGTTGAACCTAAAGACATGAACACCTGACTGCATGTCTGGCCCACTGACAAGCCAACTCAAACTTTCCAAGGACCATTAAAGAGAGGCAGGAAAGCAGAGCAGTTCAGAGCTCAGCTTCAGAGACAGACTACCTAGGTTCAAATCTTGGCTCTAGCTTATAGTGACCTTAGACAAATAATATTTAACTTCTCTGTGCCTCAGTTTCTTCCTCTAAAATACAGAAATACAGTAAAGCCTATCTCATAGAGTTACTGGAAAGATTAAATGAGTTAACACTCATTGAGTTAAAGCAGCAGTCCCCAACCTTTTTGGCACCAGGGACCAGTGCTCCTATGAGAATCTACTGCCTGATGGTGTGAGATGGAGCTGAGGTGGTGATGCTAGTTAGTACTGGGGAGTGACTGCAAATACAGATGAAGCTTCACTCCCTTGTCTGCCACTCACCTCCAGTAGTGCGGCCTGCTTCCCTAAGAGGCCCACGGACCAGTACCAGTCCATGGCCTGGGCATTGGGGACCCTGAGTTAAAGAACTGAGAACTGTGACATGCATACCGTAAGGGTTCCATAAATGTTAACTAAATGTATACGATAAGCCAACACTTTCATTCACTGAGCACCTTCTATGTGCCAACCACTGTCTTGGGAACCAAAATATGAACAAGATATATATCTTGCCCTCAAGGAATTCAGGTGAATAACGGAGAAAAGTGAAATGTCCCAGGTAGCCCTAGTTATGAGCCTTTACTTCCCTAAGCAAAGGGCACTGGACACAGTGGTGACACGGTCACCAGCCTGTAAGCCTATCCCAAGAAGAAAAGCATGAAGGCAGGGCAGCTTCCAGTGCTGGCCATCCTCTCAACATCCCTCACCTGTAATATGAAAGAAATCTTCCATGATCACCGGGTTAAGAGAAGAGGGCAAGATGAACTCCTCATCTTCAAGACAAGCATCTTTAGGGTGAGACAAGCCACTTCATCTCAATATCCCCAGCACTCAACAGGAGCTCAAAAACTGGTATGTGGGGCTCCAAGGACTCCAAGGGGTGGGACTTTCTCAGTGTGAGTGAGGGATATCTGGCTAGCCACACTCCCTCACTCACTAAGAGCAGGGCCGATTTACCTGGCCATGCTCATCTCATGCTTAATTAAAGGCAGCAGACCTTGGATTAGGAGACAGATGAGGTATCAGACCACAAACAGTACCCATGGCCTTCAGGATAAAGTTCACATCTCTTCACATGGCCCAGCCCTTGCCTGCTTCTCATGGGTCTTCTCTAGCCACACTCTGGACATATTCATTCCTCCTGCCTGTGAATAATCATGCTATTTCACTGTTTTGCCATGTACATTCTTAAAACACACCCACATGTACAGACACATGCTCTCTAACCTGACGAACTCCCACTAGTCCTCATAGCGTCACATTTTCCAGGAAGCCCTCTTTCCTCCCTGGGTAGTTGCTCTATCCTGCCCTGTTCTGAGATAAGCCTTCTGCAACCTCTTTCCTAACAACTATTGTATTGTAATTGCTGATTTCCTTGTCTGTTTCCCCTCACCAGATCAGCTCCTTATTATCTTCAGTGCCTGGCATATAACAGGTGCTCAGTAAATACCGTTGATTGATTTTTAAACAATGAACTTTAAAGACTACACAGATATTTGCTGAACTGTGGATAAGACAGCTTCATCTTGAATAAACTCAACTCCTAGCCCACTCTGAAGGAAGGGAGACAAGACGAGAGGTCTGGAAATTAACACTGCAAATGCATAGGTAAATAAATAAGAGAAAGCGTGTCATGCAGATATTGGTAAGAGTTCCTACTCTACAAAATAGAGCTATAACATTTATTTTACAAGATTATACAGGGATTAGACTATATTTGTTATAGTGCTTATTAAATGGAAAATAGCTAAACAAATGTTAACTGTTCAAATTCAAGATGATGGAAAAACAAGTAACCTATCAAAACTGAGAGGACACCAGATACAGGCAGAGATTCCCAGTATGTACAGCCAGACTATAATAATGCTAGGCTCATTCTAGGCCATTCTCCAGCCTAAATTCTTCAAAAGAATATTTTCCCATATTATCCTCTTCTGTCTACCTAAACATTGAAATATTAAAACATGGCTAATATTAAAACAAATGAGCTTGCATTCTCTGCATCCATGTCAACTAACTGCAAATGACAAGACAGCCAGAGGTATATCTGGAGGGAAAGGACAGCTGAGGGAGACTAGACATTTGTTGTAGATTATCTACAAATGGATGAATGAAAGATGAATGTCTACAAAGCCCACTGGACAACATGCCCCTCTCTTTTCAATGGGCCCCTGCTCATCACATCACAGGGCCCAAGGCCTGAGGCCCTGCCCAGGATACACACTCCAGGCTCCAGTGTAGTCTCCTACATCTGTGCTCTATGGGATACACAGGCAAGGACAGGGGACTACACCCTTGGTACAATTTTGCTCTCAGCTCATCTGTGCTCAGACTCCTCCTGTCTCCTCCTGTCACAGCTCCAGGTCCTTGAGTATCTCAAGGCAAATTGCTGCTGCATTTTCAAAAAAGACCTTGCCATCTGCATGAGGAAGGGGGTGCAGTAGAGTGCCTATGAAAACTATTTCATAATATTTAACATACCCCCTAAAAGTCATGAGGCCCCCAGTACTGCAATTACCCTCTCCAGCCCAGAGCACAAAGGCCAGGATTCATTCCCATAATCTACACAGCTCAGGACAGAGGGAATGCTGAACACGATGTCCACACCTAGATCCTGTTCTGGGGAGACCTCTACGAAGCCAAACATCAGTCTAGTCTATTTTCTACATTTCATTCCTACCCAGTTGGTCTCAATTCTTCGCATGCTCCTGGGTGTTGTTAGCACTTTCCAGTCACGCTGACATCATCATGTTATTTCTAAGCCCAGCTCCCTCCCTCTCCTTTGATCAGGTGATAGGTTTTATACCAGCTCCGCAAAGCCACAGGTCTATTCCACAACCCTTCAGCCTCCCTCTTTCATTCACACTCATTCTCAGTGTCTGTTTCAAAAAACCTATCCCTTTTGATTCTATAATAGACTAGAAATGGGTTTAAGTTGAAGGGAGGAGAGGAGGGAGAAGGGGAGAGAGAGTCATTCTTGCCGTCCTACTGCCCTCTCATGGAATCATGAGCAAAGTGACTGTTGACGGTGAGACAGGATAGAAAAAACCATGGAAGGAGTTCTCCATCTAGGGCTACCTAGGATGCCCAGGAGTGGAAAGAGGTGAGCAGCCCAGAGGATCCAAGGTTTATAAACCTGGACAAAAGTTATTTTCAAAGAGCATGGTCCAAGCACAGGCAGCTTTGTCAAGTCCTGATACCCCTTATTCATCCTCACCATGAATCTGCCCTAGTTCCTGCCTGAGGTTAGAACACAGGAATCCAATACTCCATGTGGCAAAAAGAATTAAATCTGTTGAGATGCTAGAGACAGGAGTGGGCGGTGTTAAATACATCTCCCACTCCAGACATTTTCACCCATCACACTAGGTTGCCTGTTTATATTGAGGTTATAAGAAATATGTTTAAAAGCTTCCACTCACCATAAAAAGTATATAATCATCAGAAGGGAACCCTTTAGGAATCCAGGACATGTCAAAGACAACAATCTCTTTTTTCTTGACATTTATAATCCATTATTAAATAAAAATTAACTAGCCCAAAGTCCAAGTTCATCAAGTTCATCATGGTCAATCTACTTTGGGATCTTCAATCTACCAGCTGACATCAGGGACAAAGTATCCACTCTACTCAGGACATGGGAAAGCCAAGGGAAGAAAAAAGCACAGTGCAATCTGCCAGGATAGCCTCCCTGTCTCAGCGTAGCTCGTTCATTCATTCACCTATTCATTCTCTTAATTGCTCAGCAAAACTTATCCATACCCTTCCTATGTTCCAGGCAGTGGGCCAGGTCCTGGACATATACACATGAATAGAATCTCTACTCTCAATTTGCTCAGTTTTGTGAAGGCTATCCTCTTTCTCCAAAAGTAAGTCCTCCTGACATCCCACTCCTATTCATGGTTATCCTTCTAGGCTCAAAACCTGAGCTATTGATTCTATCAGTATCATAAGGTCTTAATGGTAGATAAGAAGAAACGAAGCTATCATTTCAGAAAGGCAAAGAGATTGAAGGTTTTAGATTTAATGCAAGACCAGGCTCCACTCCAAAGAGTTTCAAAGTAGACACAGATAAAGTTGATGATAAAGGTGGGACGCTTAGGGAAAAAGTGTCACATTTGGAAGACAGTGTTAAAATCACAATCAAAACATCCAATTATGCAGAGCCAAAAATATGGATGGTCTGTGAGGTAATAGAGAAAGCCTAACTATAAAAAGGGGCCTGCAATGGCTAGAGTTGTGTCACCTGGGAAGGCCAACCTACAACTCAGGGCCTGTCAGCCGGCATCTACAACCTCAGCCAGCCTGAGATGTTAACTCTGGCTCTCTAGGGGAGCTGAAGACCAAGAAATAAGAGTCACAGATAACAAGAACATGATAAGGGATTATAATGACATAATAATAAGAGATAATAAGGAAACGAATTTAAATCTATGATATGAGCACTACTGTTTTACTGCTCAGTTTTTCTATCATTCTAATAAAATTCAAGTGATCTGTTTCACTTTAAAGTGTTTAAAATATTTAAAAGAATTTGGTATATTAGATTGTGAAGCTTAATTAAGCTTGCTATCAATATTTAAATGTTGTGGAAAATCTGAGTTGTTGACCTCACGATTTATGAGTTGTGTGAATACTCTGGGAATATTTTGAGAAATGTTAATTGTTAAAAATGAATAAATTGAACACCAAAGTATGTATAGTAGGGAATGTTCCTTTTCAAGTACAAAGATGCATTACACTTTTTAGGTTTTACAACAACATGATGAGTTTTGGGTTTTGTTTGTTTTTTTTTTATGAAGAACATTTTGGTGGCAGTGAAGGACAGATCACGGAGAAAGGCATCTGAAGCAACAGGATATTGGGGACAGAGGTGGGTAATTCCAGAATCTATTCCCAATTGTATTCTTCATTTCCCAGGCCTTGTGCCTTTGCTCAAGCTGTTCACTTATCTAAAATATCTCTTACATCCTTCCCCACATCCAAAACTTACCCACTCCTTGAAGACCCTGGTCAAATGTCGTCTCTTCCACTAAGTGTCCCTGATCTCTAGGGAAGTAATTTCTCCCCCCTCGGAACTCCCCCAAACAGTATACCTGTGCTATAGTTCTTTATGCATGCTGCCCTACTTTATAGTTTCCTAAATATTCATTTACTCGACATCTACTGAGCACCTGCTAAATGCCAAATACCTAGTGTCCTTTCTCTCTCTTCAACGGCAAACTCCTTGAGGCCAGCCCAGACCCATATCTTACCGATCCCTGTATCTCCCATGGTGCCTAGCACAGTGGCCTGCTATGCAGGCAGCATTCAACAAACGTTAAAAATCCGGATGATGTTACACCTCTGTGCAAAACCTCTGATGACCCCCACTGCCTGTGTAATCCAATCCAAACTTCTTAGCTAGCACTTGGGTCCTCCATGATCCAGCCTAATCTACCTCCACAGTGTTATCTGTTACTTCTCTCCCACATACATTCTTAACTCCAGTCAAAGCAGACACTTCATCTTCCCCAAACTTGCCCCACATTTACCTCTGCCTCTGCCTCACCAATTGGACTTTTCTCTCACCATTCACCTCTGCTTGTCTAGTCCTGCCCACCATTCTTCCTGACTCACCTCAGATGTCAGTTTCTCAATGAAGCCTTTCTTAGTTGATCTTAATGGACAAGAAATCCCAAACTTTCCCTTCCCATGGTACTCTGTTTTACCTTCTGTATGGCCTCATTGTATTCTACTCTGTGTTCCAGTTATTTAAGTCTCTCTTTTTTGAAACTGTAAGCTCTTAGAAGGCAGGAATCACATTTAATGTAGCCTTATATGACCGACAACACCTAGCAAAGTGCCTCATCTTGTAGAAACATACAACAATTGGTGCTTATTTGATAAATGAGTAAATGGATGGATTTCTTTCCACTCTTATGCTTCCCAGAGCCCCAGAAACCCCATCTGAACAAGACAGGGCAAAATGGTTCTCCTTCCAAATATGTATCCCACAGGAAGAAAGGCTTAAGAAGCAAAGAGGGACACAGCAGGCTGAGACATCTGCCTGCAGGGGCTTTGGGTTCTTACCTCATACTCACAGTCACCCTCCAAGGCCCCAATGTCCAGGTGCAGGTTTTTAAGAAGCTCACTTGAGCTGCAGACACTCTGAAAACAAAAATGATTATGAGTGGCAAGTCAAAGGAAACTGGACAGCCGAGGGTGAGGGCCAGGAGGCTCTCTGTTGATTATGCTTTCTCAGTCTGCCCTGGAAGGTATACAGACTGGGCAAGAAATGAAGCTGTGGACTGGAAAACCATTTTTATTTATTTTCAAAGTAACACAGAGGTTAGACAAAAGGTGAAAATAACCCGTGTCCATCAACAAATGAATGGATATATAAACAAAATGTGGTATGTCCATACAATAAAATATTGTTCAGTCATAAAAAGGAATGAGGCTTTAATATATGCTACAACATGGATGAACCTTGAAAACATTACACCACACAAAAGAAACCATACATAAAGGGACACATATTGTATAATTATCCTTATTTGAAATATCTAGACTAGGCAAATTCATAGCAAGAAAGTGGATCAGTGGTTAACAGGGGCTGGAGAGAGGAGAGAATGGGGAGTTATTGTTTCGTGGGCACAGAGTGTTTGGGATAATGAACACGTTCTGGAAATGGATAGTGGTGATGATTGTACAACACTATAAAAGTAATTAATGCCACTGAATTGTATCCTTAAAATTGGTTAAAATGCTAACCTTCACATTATATATATTTTATCACAATGAAATTTTTTCAAAAAATATATACAGCACAGAGGGTTTCCAGGCCAGGAAAAGGATTCATCATTACCTGGTTGTCACTTTCCACCTCATCCTCCTTGTTGGTCTCCTCCCCTAAAGCCAGGAGGCTGAGAGCATTCTGGTCCTCATGGATGGAGCCCAAGAGACCCTTTGCCTGAGCAGAAGTCTTGAGACCTTGTGAAGGCTCAAAAATAGAGAAAGAAAGTCAAGGGACTCGCTAAAAAGACCTTTAGAGTGCTCTCCCCACTCTCCTTCTATTTAGAGCAAGTCCACCACATTCATAAAGCTGACCCTGGTAACTCCAGCTTACACTGATTCCTCCTTTCCCCAACTTCTACAGCCCTGCCTGTACAGACTGGGAAAGTAGCACTGCAGTCCTATGGCATGGGTCTAACCTCCACTGCCTAGATTCCACCTTCAGCATCACAGAGGTGTGACTCACCTTCCCAAGTCAATTATGAGCTTTCAGGACACAACCTATGCCCTCTCTTTCTATTTATGGGCCATAGTTCCGAGCATGGTACACAGAGGCCCCACAGTAAACTAAATACACTGAATGCGAGAAAAAGCATTTACCAGCGTGGGTTCTCCAAGCTGACCAGACTCCACTGAGCTCCCCAGGCTCACACTTTGAGATCCACGAAGAGCAGAGGGCGGGACATCCACAAGGCCTCGTAAGGGAGCCAGGCCTCCAAGAGGAACGTGGACTGGGGCTAACGAGGAGCCCGGGGCCTGGGCAACAGAAAACATCTTGTTACAAACCCAAAAAACCACATGGCTCTGAGAGTGTTAGAGACAGATATAAAAATAAAACATCTAAATCCTGCCCGCGCAAATTTAAACCACCTCCATTCAGAAGCTGCTAATGAAACACAACATCCAGAAATTACCATTGTGCTAACTGTGTGAGAAATCACAGGACGGTTTCTTGATTCTCATAACTCTTCTGCTATCTCACAGTAAACGGTTCTTTCACATCTGGCAGATGTTGCACAGGGCTCTGCTCTCCTTTCAGAACCCACATAGGAAGTGTGGGGGAGGGCAGAGCAGAGACAAATGCCTCATCTACCAAGATGAGAAGTCTCAATAGATAAAGTTTAAAACTGATGAATCATGAAAAAGCAGTCTAAGCATATTATTTATAAATAGGGAAGTAAACACCAGAAGAAAGCGGTTGCCTCTGGAGAGGGGTACACACACCAGAGGACTGTTGTATTTTATTATATGGCTTTTGGTACTATTTGACATTGCTTAATACGGACATGTATTGCCTGTGTAAAATAAATATTAACTGTGAAACAATATACATAAGCAACAAAAAAAGAACTCTTTCCCCACTCCACTGATGAGGAGAATGGCTGACAGAAGCCTTGCCGAAAGACTAGTCCCTTTTCTCTATTCTCAGGAGGGCCGGATGAAGGCTTCCTGTGGGCAAGGGCAGGAAAAAACAGCCTACGTGTCAGAAATTCGAGACCTCGGGCTACTCACAGACTCTTGGATTCCCAGTTTACTCATCTGAAAGATGGAGATGATGTGTGTCCAATCATTTATGGTTTGTTGAAAAGTTCAAATGAAATAATGAATGCAAGGAGTATGTGCAAGTGGTCCAGGGCTACACCAAGGTTATGGAATTACTATTATTATAGGGATTCGCATTTATAATAGTCTGGGCTTAGAAGCAGAGGCAAAGATAGCATTCTGGTGACAATTTACTAAGAGCTCTTTAAAATTCATTTCTCAACTTAAAATGTATAAAACAACAACAAAAATTTCATTTCTCTCTAATCCCAGAGAGACTGAAGAAAGAAAGGGGAACCTGGAGGAAGTCAGGTTGGGAAAGTTCAGGCCACCCATCTTCTCACCCACAGCCTCATCCTGGGGGCTGGACCCTCAGGTTCTGAGCAGTATCCCTTTCTGCAGGGGAAGGGCATCACTCATCTGAAAGGGGACATAATAACCACTCCCAGGCCTTTGTAGATTCCCAATCACCTGGCCTGTTGCAGAGTATCTTTGTTAGGCAGAAAAGGAGCTGATAATAAAACTGACCAACATTATCTGACCAACATTATCTGAGCACCAAGCACCAAGCTAAGCAACTTACATGCCATGTCTCATTGTACTCTCACAACAGCCTGAGGCCACATTCCCCACATGAGCTAATGGTGTCTGGTGAGGTCAAGACCCTTGTCCAAAATCACGGGGCTAGCAAAGAGGACAGACATGGATTTGAAACCCAGGGCTATCTCTAAGCCAGTATTTTACACTGCCTCCTGGTTGTGGCAGAAAAGGAGCATTGGCAAACTTCTCTGAGGTGAACTGTGAGCAAACCGGGCCTGCTCCTGCTGACTTCCACCCTCCCAACTAGCCCCAGTGTAGCAGCAAGCAAAATTCTTCCAATCTGTATTTATGGAAAATTACAGGCTCCTAACATGACTAATTTGCTAACATGCTGGGGGCTTGAGGGAGGGAGACAGGCACACTGAGGGCATTGTTCTCCCAGGCCTTTACCAAATCAGTGGTTAGCAGGGAAATTACATATTCCTGGCCCCTAGCTGATCATCTTCAAAGATGGCCATTAACTCTGACTACGGGCTGTGCATGGTGTTGTCCTTCATAGCAGATAAACTTGCTGCCATTGGGCTAATTAAAACTTTCAGGATAATCTGCAGCTTATCTGATATTTATAGTGCTACAGTAGTTATTAGAACTAACAGAGAACGAGTGTACACTAGCAATTAGGAACCAGAGGTAACAACTGGGTAAAGCCACAGCTGGGCAACGGCAGAATGGCCAGGGAAATTCAGATTGACCCCCATGGTCTCTGATCCAACTTGACTAAATGAAAAATATGGTGTGACTCTTTAAAGGATCAAAGGGTCAAAATGACGAGCAAGCCCAACCCTTTGGTAAATCCCAGTACAAGAGGAAGTGAAGGAACAAACAGGGTCTGCACAGCTTGACACAGGTTATTCACATGGTTTCTGGGAACCCTAGGAGCAAAGAGCAGAAGGAATTTACGGGATGATAAAGAGATTCTGGGATTCAGCCCCTCATGACAGTATTAACTCTCTTGTTCTCTGTGATTTTGAGAAAGAACTAAGTTCAGAGCTTGGGGGTACGGTATCTACTTGGGAGGACCTCTCTCTATAATTGGCCGATGGGAAAGGCTTCCCAAATCCTGGGAAGGACCTATATCCTGCATGAGTGCCAGGATTGGTGCCACCCCACTCACCCTCAAAACTGATCATCTTCAAAGCATGTGAACCACCCAGGATATCTAGGTATCCTCAGCCACTATCTTGCAGGTGATGGGATAGAAGAAACATGAAATACATGTCATCCCCCAAGATCACCATCCTGTGTAGTTAAGGGATCAGTAGTTACCAAGGAAGGGCAAATAACAGGAAAGCAGACCCAACAGCTACATTAAGATGTCAACTCAACCTGCTCCCTCACTGCCACACACTGAGGCCTGTAGGCCATGCTCTCTAAGAAGCCTACCTGGTTGAGAAGCTGCATCTTGCCTGGCTCTGCCGCAAGCTCTCTGTTGGAACTCAGCTCAACTAGCCCCTGCCTGAGGGGGTTGCTGCTTGGCTGGAAACAGGCTTGCTGAGAGGCCTCCAGCCCAGCCGGGGCAAGGGCCACCTCCTGAGGATGCTCCAACAGCTCTGGCCTCCAAGCCAGAAACCTTGGGTCCCTCTCCATGGCTCTGATGGCCTCGTGCTCACCCTCACTAGACATCCTGGAACACTCAGCTGCCATACAACAGACCATGTTGGCGAAGTCTTTGCATGAAATTTCCTGCATGTTCTCAGGCTGCTCCAGGCCCTCCAGCCTCCTGGAGATCTTGACCATCTGCAGGATGTGCTGGTAGAACCTCTGATCCTCAGAATAGTCTTCACTCTCTGACTGCTCATCAGCAGAGCTCTGCAGGTGGGACAACTGGGGCACTAGAAAGGGGCTGTAGTGTAGATCTCTGGGTCCAGGGCCTGACTGATCCATGCCCTGCTCAGATCCCCGAGAGCTCTGCATGTCCCATGGGAAGTTATTCACCTCACCCAGTATCTGAGAGCCAAGGTAAGAGGCCAGATTGCTGCTGCTGCTGCTCTCCAAGTCAGGCCCAGACCCACTAGGGTTCCTGTCTTTTTGGGGGAGATCTGGAGACCCTGATGGTTGTCTCTCCTCACTGGTGGGAGATGCCTCAGGGGCATTTCCTAAAGGGGCCTTCTGGGCTGGTTCTGATGCCAGGGTATCAGGTGGTATTAGGAAGGGTCCCTGAGGTAGATCATCAGCCGAGGCCTCTAGAACCTCAGGGTCATTGCCCTCGGTTTCCTTGCAGCTCCCAGGGGTGCCCTTGTTGACAAGCTTGGAGACCTGTCCCATCCACATTCCTGGGGGCTCTCTCCTCCTCCTTCCCCGGCCCATGCTCCCACCTTCCCCAGAAACACCTTGCAAGCCCAGGTCTTCAGCTTGGCTACTATCTAACGAGAACAGCTTGCTCTTCCTGGTGGGCGGTATATGGTTAGAAGAGCAAGGGGAAAGGGAAGGGTCTTCCTCAGGGGATGATGAGGGAATGGGGCTCTGGCCCTTGTCCCCCCAGGGCCAGTGGAGCTCAGTTTGGCCACATTATGGCTGTGCTGCTCCCCTTTCAACTGTGGGCCCTTGATGGTTTCAGAAAGCTTTGAGTGAACAGAGGCCTGGCTCCTGCTTTCTAGCACATCCTGCTCATTTTGGATCGGCCTGCTGTTCTCAGGGCCCAGAATGCCGGGTTTCTGCTGTCTGGTCCTCATTTCCAGCTCTTCTATTTCAGGGTCTGAAAAACCCAGGTAGATTTTCTCTGTCGGCTTCTGGGGGTTCTCTGGACCCTGCTGATCTCCTAATTCTGTCCTGCCTTGGGCTGGGGCCCTGCCTAAAATTTTCTCCACATCAGCAATGATCTGGTGGGTTCGGGAAGCTTGGCCTTTGGAGAGTGGCTGTAGCTTGTTGGGCAGGGTTCCCATGAGAGGCCAGGGAGTGTCACCCAGCATGCACGGGCTCTTCCCTTTCTTAAAGGAGCCCTCACTTCTAGCCTGCATCTCTTGGTCTAGGTCCACATCAGCAAGCCCAGGTGCTGAGAGAGGGGATGGGCCGCGGAGAAAGGAGGAAGAAGGCAGAAGTCCCTGATCAGGTTGCGTTTCCTAGATGGGTATATAAACATGCAGAGAAAACTAAGACAAAGCACTTCTGAGTTATACTTGCTCCCTCATCCCTTGACAAGCCCTTAGCAGAAACCCACCCTCCATTTAAAGTAAAAAACCAAAGAAGGAAGAAAAGCTAAAAGCTCCCTTGAACTTTTGTTGTTTTCTGGCCCCAGTTTCCTTATCTATAAAGAGGAGGCCAGACTAGATCGTGGCTTTCAAACCTTGCTCCATGGAACCTGCAGGTTGGTTCCACATGGTACCTTGGGGGTCGCTATATTGTGCATATGCTGGAGGAGGGGCATCACCAAGACCCACACCCCCAGGTTCAACCACAGCAGCTCCACTTTTTATACGCTGGACCTCTATGGAGGACCTGATTTGAAGACAGGGCTTCACTACTAAAAAAAAAGTCTGAAAATCACCAACCAAGTTATCCCTAAGGTGCATCAAACTCTCAGTTCTATGATTGATTAATTTTATAAAATCCACTAACCTTATCAAGGAGTACCAGAACTATTTAAGAAGGGAGAGAAGAGGGGAAACCTAACTGTGAGCTGAGCCTTAGAAACATAGTCTGGGTCTTCTATCACAGGTAAAAGTTGGTACTGCTCAGGAGACATCCACACAACCAGAGAACCTTGAGGCTAGAAGAAACTCTAAAGATCAACCATGCCCTGTAAGAATTCACCATGAGAACCCAAACTACCTGAGCCCAGATCACCCACCTTGCTGCACCCTGGGCAAATTCAGGTTTGAGACACCTGTCCTGAGCCCTAAGATCCAGACTGGCAGCCCAGGATCATCCAATTATCCCCAGCTCCTGAAACTACAGAAGGAATCCTTTTTAGGGAGCTCCAGGAACTCAGTCATATACCCAGAATGCAGGCTATTACCCAAATCTCCATCCCAGAACCCTCGCTTCATTCCCTCCCCTGCCTTTAGTCATGCCACAGCCTGCCAGATGCTGATTATCACTTGCAATAATCCTGGGTTAGTGAAAATCCTGTTGTCCATCTTTTGCCTTTCAAATATATGACATTAGAAAATTCAACCTATTTGGAAAGTACCAGTCTTCTTTTCTCTATCTTGAGGAACAGGCTTGTTATCTCACTTCTCAGAACCATGAGTAGTAGTATGTGGAGGAGGAGAAAGGAGAGAAGAGTACCTGTAGAGCTTGGAAATGATAAAAAGGATGAATTCATCAACAACCATCCAATGCCAGAATGGACACCTTGGAAAGGATAAAAGGAAGATGAAGGAATCTTCACTGAGAAGCAAGCACTAGGTACTAGTGGGAAAGATAGACTATAAACAAAAGAGCAAATCAACCGCACCACTGAGAGGGTTGAAAAGATATCCCCAGTGCTCTCCACCTGGCTGACCCTCACTCTCCTCAACATGCCTCGTCTGCCTCACATCTGGGTGAAGGGAAGAAGGCAGGTTTCCCTACACTTCCACAATGTGTTGAGAGAACCGGGCCTCGCTTCAGTATGGCTCCAACTCTTAGTTCCTCTGCCTATTAAATGAGGGCAATAACTCTGCCTCCTAAGTACACACATGCTGAACAGACAAATAAAACAAAAATGGAAAAGAACGCCTTCGACTCTGAGCAAGAAAGCTACTTGAGACCAAGGTGATCACACTGCAACCAAATTGCTGTTATCCACCACTAACTGAGGACACCAGCAACAAAGGTAATCTACAGGAGTGAATAAATCCCAAACTTTTCTTTTGGGATCTTGAAGACACTGGTGTCCTGACAGCTGACTTATAGATAGATCTAGCATAGGAATTCATACTACTGAGACAAATAATGAACCCACACTAGGAAGGCCTGACTTTGAAAGAAGAAGAAAAACACTCTGCTCATCAAGGCTCTCTGGCCTTCACCAACTGCTCCCTGTCTCCCCACTCTCCAGAGGGGCAGATGGCATCACTTCTTATACTACTACAAACCACCATCCTCAGCAGAGCACTCTCTCACCCATCCTATTATGTAACATACACTTACCAAGGCAGAAAAAAGGAATTGTTTAGAAATACTAACAATTTCTAGAAGCCGAAAAGAAAATATGCCAGAAGATAGGCACAATTCAGATGATGAAGTATCAAGAAATTACTATATTATTGTAATTGTTCTTAACCTCCCAGCTATAAACACCCAGAGGTTCCCAATATCCCCTCAGGTTATAGCCCTGGCCTCTCTGGGATCTGGCTTCTACGGACTCACCAGGGGACTTTTGGAGGTCTCTTTGTCCTTCTTGTCTTTCTTTTCCTTTTTCTTTTTCTTGTCTTTCTTCTTAATAGCTCCAGAAGTTGACAGCTTCCCTCGCTCTTGGATCACCAAGTTTCGATAGTGCTCATCACAGGGATGGTCCCACATAGACTGCCCGTTGGCAAAGTTGAAATAGTAAATATCACCTGTGATGTCCTGGCTAGGGATGACCAGAGGTCAAAAATTAGTCTCTGCTCAGGTCCAAAGCTACTTAGGAAAAAAAGAAAAGGAAGAAAAATGGTGAAGAGGCAGAGGAGGAAGACGAATTAGGGAAAAAGAGAAGAGGGGGAGAGAAGATGAGAGGAAAGGAGAAGAGAGGAAAGGATTAACACAAAACTGAAGGGTACCGTTTGGCTAAGAATAAAGGAGCTAACTTCAATAGGAACACAGGATTGGGATATCTAGGGAGACATATAATCATTGGGGTTCCTGCGAATTCATGCTAGACTAGTGCAGGAATAAACTTGGTTTTAGATAGTATCTAAGCACAAATACTATGGTATCTTGGCAATAAATTCTAAGCTAGACCTTGCTTAATATTTTTATAAATGGTCTGAGGAGAAAAATATATTGTGAAAGCTCTGGCTTTATAAAAGATTCCAAACTTATAAGAGGTGACAATCCAAGCTGGTGGGGATCAACAATAGAAGAAAATAACGTAGAAGGTGCGTTTCAAGAACCTGTGTTTCACCAGGGACAAGTCCAAAATAAACCATTCATCCAATCCACTATTACTAATCCATTAAGACAGCTAATAGAAAAAAAAAATGCACAATACCAATATAAAATATATAATATCCAGGAATAAATCTAAAATGCAAATTATTTATAAAGCTTTACCAAAAAGCCAAGGGGGGGGAACATTAGAGATTCCATGTTCCTGAATAGAAAGATTCAAGTCTGTAAATATCTTCAATATCCAATAATCCTCAAATTAATGTATAAATCCAATACAATCCCAATAAAATCCAGGGCTCCTTATAAAACCTGGAAAACACAATCTCAATTCAAATAAAATAGAAAATACACAGAAGTAAAAAAATATATATAATATCAAAGGTAAAGGGTGAAAAAGAAGACATATAAATGGCCAATAAGCACATGAAAAGATGCTCGACATCACTAAAAATTAAGGAAATAAAAAATTAAAACCACAATGAAATATCCCTTCACACCCATTAGCATGGCTATTATCAAAAAGGAAGCAGAAAATAACAAGTGTTGGGAAAGATGTAGAAAAATTGGAACCCTAGTGTACTGTTGGTGGGAATGTAAAATGGTATAGGCACTGTGAGAAAACAGTATGGCAGTTCCTCAAAAAATTCAAAATAGAATTACCATATGACACATCAATTCAACTTCTGGGTATATGCCCAAAAGAACTGAAAGCAGGATTCAAACAGATATTTGTATATAGGCCCTAGGAACTTGGGTTTTAATGCCAATGTTCACGACAGCATTATTCATAATAGTTAAAGGTGGAAACAATCCAAATATCCACTGACAATAAATGGGTAAACAAAATGTAGTATATACAAGCACTAGAATATTGTTCAGTCTTAAAATGGAATTCAATTCTGACACATGCTACAACATGGATGAAACTCGCAGTTATTAAGCTAAGTAAAATAAGTCAATCACAAAAGGACAAAATTTCGTATGAGTTCACTTATATTAAGTACCTAGAATAGACAAATTAAGAGAGACAGAAAGTAGATCAGAGGTTACTAGGAGCTGGGGAGGGGAGAGAACGAGGGAGTTATTGTTTAATGAGTACACAGTTTCAGCTTAGGAAGATAAAGTTCTGGAGGTAGGTGGTGGTGATGGTTACACAACACTGTGAATGTACTTTGTGCCACTGAACTGTATATCTAAAAATGGTTAAAACAGTAAAGTTATGTATGTTTTACCTGAAAAAAAAAATTGCAAAAATATTTTGTAACTTATGCACTAACTAGAACCTCTGGTATAATTGAATAGAAGTGATGACGATGGGCATTTTTACCTTCTTCTTCAGTGCATAAGAAAGCATAAAGAAAATTAAAAGAAACTGGGAGCAAACAGTAGCATAAGATTAATACAAAGAAAAATCAAAGAGTTCTACCTCCTTAACAAAAATGAAAAGATAAGCAACACAATAGACAAAAAGGCAAAGGATATGAACAAGCAAATCACGAAAGATAAACTAACAGCCAACAGATGGCCTGGCCATCTCAACTCTGAACAATTTGGGAAATGCAAATTAAAATAACTACGTATAATTTCTTACCCTTGGACTGACAATTTTTTTGGATTCTTTTTTTCTGATTGACAATTTCTTAATTCATAATATTTTTAAATGAACAATAATGTGTTGTTGGTGGGACTGATAAACTTTAACAGGAAATACTTTGGTATTAAGTAACAATATTTAAATTCGGCATATATTTTAACCCATTAATTCAAATTCTAGAAATTTTTTCTAAAGAAACATACAAAACTTCAGAGAACATGCTTTACTGAAGAAAACATCTGACCTCTTTTTACCCCATGCAAACATAGATTAATTACAACAACAAAATAAGACAAAAAAAATTTTCAACACAGCCAGAGAAATTCTCACATGAAACATAAAGAAAACATGAAACCTGAGCAGTAAATGTATGAACTGAAAGGTCAAGGTTGATATCTGACCTGGATGCGGGCCCTGGGAACTTCGTTTTAATTCTAATTTACAGACCCAAAATGTGGACTTAGGCCTCTATGAATTTGGAAACTGGAAATGAGACCCTCACATATACCTGGGGCCCTTGAGAATGCTCCCTCCATGAATAAAAGAACCTAGAGGGCTATGGAAACAACAGGGAAGCACATTATCCACTCCAGGTTCTAGACAGCAAAATAAAATTAAAAAAAAAATTAAAACCCCAAGACACATGTAGATATAGAGGCTAAAATGTGGTAAGGAAATCCCAAGTTAGGAAACTGATATAAATATTTAGTCCTCAAGCACTAAAAAACCATTGGCAAAAGCCATTATAAAGCCACTTGACAACCTAAAAATGAGACACTCACAGAAAACCTCTATAGAAGATGAATTCATAAATTTCTCAATGATTACAAACCATATGAAGAAACATTTCACCACAAGGGAAAATCAGTGACACAATGAAGAGAAGAATTAGTGCACGAAAAAACTTGGCAGAGTAGATCAAAAGAAGACTAAAGAGAACTACATTTGCCATTATTATAGAAAAGGAGTAGAAAAAAAATGAATAAATAAGTAAAAGGAGTAGAATCCATAATGAAAGAGCATAACTCAACAACAACAACAACACAACAACAACAACAACAACAAGAAATACTGGGGAAAAAACCATAACAGAACTTGCAGGAATTGGTAGTCATTAAATTTTCAAAAACAGATTGGTCAAACAGCAAATCTGACACAGAAAAAGAAATAGTGAACTGGAAAATACACCAAAGGACATTACCCAGAATGCGGCATGCAAGCTAAAGTGAGTTTAAAACATGAAACAGAAGTTAAGAAACATAGAAGAAAGAAGAAAGAAGAAAGAAGAAGGAAGGAGGAGGAGGAGAAGGAAAGAAGAAGAGGAGAAGGAAGGAAGGAAGGAAGGAAGGAAGGAAGGAAGGAAGGAAGGAAGGAAGGAAGGAAGAAGGAAGGGGAAGAGGAAGAGGGGGAGGAAGAGGAGGAGGAAGAGGAGGAGGAAGAGGAGGAGGAAGAGGAGGAGGAAGAGGAGGAGGTCCAATACATTTCTAGTAAGATTTCCAGAAAAGAAAAGTGATTAGAGTTGGGAATTTTCCAAAACTGAAGAGACATGAGTCCTCAAAGAAAGAAAGCACTCCAAATCCTGAACATGATAATTAAAAATAAACCATACTTTGATACACTGTAGTGAAATCACAGAATATCAAATTTAAAAACAAAATAATAAAAACTACCACGGGGGAAAATCTGACTGCCTACAAAGGAACAATAAATGAGACCAAGAAAACATGTCTTATTTGCAAAACCAGAAGTGAGAAGATAGTGGGTACATAATATTTTCATAGACAAACAATTCTATGTTCGACTAAAGTATCATTCAAGAGTGAGACAAGACAAAAATGACTGAGGATACAGTAAGATGTAAACACAATTAGCATGTTAGATATAAAAGACATTTATAGAACCCTATATCCAAAAATGAGACGTGACATTCTTACCGAGCACACATAGAACACTTGCATGGATAAGATCACTTACTGAGCCACGAAAGAAGTCTCAATTTGTAACAAAGAATAAATATAATAAATAAATAAAATTGGAAGTCAGTAATAAAAAGTACACAAATTTTATCTACCTTATCCCCTTCAAATATTATTTTAGAGTAAAAATACTTAACAAAATTTAAAAATCAAATTGAATAGTACATAATTATGACCTAGCAGACTGTATTCCAGGAATATAAGGTCAGTTTAATATCTGAAAATCAATCAATATAATTATTAACAGATTGAAATAGAAAAATCATAGGATTCTGTCAATAGATGCAAGAAAAAACATTTTATAAAATCCAATATCCATTTCTGATTTAAACTCTCAGCCATCTAGGAATAGAAGGGAACTTCCTCACCATGACAAAGGGCATTTACAAAAACATACAGCTAACATCGTACTTAATGGTAAACGGCTGAATGCTTTTCCCTAAAGAACAAGGCAAAAATTGTCCATTGTCACCACTTCTATACAATTATACTACAGGTTCTAGTCAGTGCAATGAGTCAAGAAACAGAGATAAAAAGTATCCAGATTTGAAAGGAAGAAATAAAAACGTCTTTATTTCCAGACGATGTGATCATCTATGTACAAAATCCTATGGAATCTATGAAAAAAGCTATTAGAACTGGCATAAGTAAGTTTAGCATGGTTATAATGTACAAAAATCAACTTTATTTCTGTATAAAAGCAACAAATTGGAAATTAAAAATTTTAAATATACCATTTGCAGAAACATCAAAAATATGAAATAATAAGAAATCTGATAAAATATGGGCAAGATGTATACTAAAAACTGCAAAACATTTCTTAGAGACATTAAAGAAAACCTAAATAAGAGAGAGACCCTGTTCTTTTGTTGGAAGACTCAATATTGTTTTAGATGTCGATTCTCCCCAAATTGATTTATAGATTCAATGCAATCCCAAAATCCTAACAAAGTTTGTGTAGAAAATGGCAAGCTGATTCTAAAATTCATATGGAAATACAAAGGATCTATTATACAACTCTGAAAATGGAGAACAAAGTTGGAGGATTTAACTCTAAATGATTTCAAGATTTATAACAAGGCTATAGTAATCCAAACAGTATGACATGGGTATAAAGCCAAACTGATAAATGGAAGAGAGCAGAGAATCCAGGAACAGACCCACATGTAATGGTCAATTTAAGAAAAAAATTTAAATATCCTTCAATATAAGTGGTTAAATAAATAAAGATTTTTTAAATCATGGTATATCTATGTATAGAAAAGTAAGCAGCTGATAAAAGAATGAAGTAGACCTTCACACTGACATAGAAGAGCAATATATACAGTATAGCACCAATGTTTAAAAAACAAAACATGAAATATATGGTGATAAGGAGATTTGACTTTGGGTGGTGAACACACAATGCAATATACACATGATGTACTACATAATTGTACACTTGAAATCTATATAATTTTATTAACCAATGTCATCCCAATAAACTTAGAAAAAAGAAAAAAATAATGTGTGTGCGATGTGGATATACATGTGTGTGGGGTACGTGTGTGTGTCTGTGTATTTTAAAGATCTGGAAGGAATTCATCAATTAATTAATCTTAGGATTGGGAGTAATTAGGTAAAAGCTGACATGTATACATAAGTTTTAATGACTTTTGCTATTTTAAAAAGTGAGAAATAGTTTATGCTCTCCTTACAGGATGAGGGAGTATTAGCCACCACTAGCAGGTATGTGAATCCAACCGGCACGAAGCCTGGCACACAGCTGGAGCATAACCAATGACAGTTTCCTTCTTCCCATCCACTTTTTTTTTTTAATATCACTGCAGCCATTTATTTATTGAGTACATGTACATTAGGGTGTTATTATACTGACTACATTTCTCATGAGGCTTTTATTTTAAAAGTATCCAAAAGCAAAACAACACAGATATATACAAAGTTAAAAAATAGAGAAAAAGAAGATAGAGGTTAGCTAAGGCAAATGTGGCTATCAGAGCGGGTATTGGAAACAAAACAGAAACCATTATCCTACCAACACAACCATGAGTCCACACCACCTGGAATAGTGTATGCAGTGCTGACAGATTTACTACAAGAAAGATGTCATAAAACTGGAGAAGGTTCAAGGAAAGGCAGCTAAAAAGATCAAGAGAACAGGGAGCCTGCCATGTGAGGAGAAGATAAAAGGATTACAATTCTTCAGCAGAGATGAATAAAGCTACAACTGTAGTCATTTTGAAATACGGCCAACACATGAAATGGATGGATAAAAACAGGGTAATTACACCTTGCACACAAAATTGCACAATAGCAGCACCAGAACGGACCCCTCAGACATCCGGAGACCATGCTATAGAAGTAAGTAAATTAACGGCACTTTAGGGAAACAGCTTGGAGAAACAGCTCCATGCATGTGATGAAGAAAACAGAGCAGACATGCAGAACAGAGAAAACAGTGTCACCAAGAGTGGGAGAGGAGGCATCCTCAGGAGGAAGGAGACACAGCAGTGCTGTGACTCCTTTTAGCTTCCCCACCTCAGCCAGTCTGTTTCCTCACCATCAACCTTTGTTTCCCTGAGATAACCTGTGTCTCTGTCCCTCACAATCCAAAAAGCTCAGATGGAAACTGAAAATATGAACAAATCCACCAATATGAACCTACTCGTGAAGAGATTACTCAAATTCAGGGATTGATTACCAAGAGAGAAGAAACCCTTGTCCATATATATGTGTAGCCTCACCCTAAAGCTCTTTAACACCAGCATCCATTTTGGACATGCTAGGGAGGTCTCAATATTGTCACTCTCAATATCAGTCTTCAAGGAATAACACCTCCTGAGTATGTCTAAAACAGATACTAGTGCTAGAGGACCTGACCCAGGGCAAGACCTCGTAGGGACCCTGGGTATAAGTGCTAAACCCTTCATAGAGATGAACAAGTTGGTCTATGCTCAGGCACAAAGCGCCAAGCAGCCCAGCAGAGGAATGGCCGATTGCTGTCCCAAACTCTGTGCAAGACAGGCTTCTAAAGGTGACTGGTTAAAGTTGATCCCCAGTGTCAGGCTCCCTCTGCCTCTGACAGGCAAAGTCAGTGGGTCACACCCCTGCTAACTCACCACGGCTTCCACTCCACAGGCAGTGGGGCCACAATGCCCTCCCGTGCCAGCCACATCAGTTCCGGTTCCTTGATGGGATCAATTCCAATCTCTCTGGCAAATTCAAGAATTTCTGCAAGGAGAGGCAGGAGAGTAGAAAAGTAAGAGAGCTGGAGAAGTGGATGAAAAGGAAAAACCTCACAATCAACTTGTGAGATAATAAGAAATACATATGTTGGTCTCTGCCACCAGTTCCTATTAATATTTGGTTTTTGATCCCAGTTCCTAAAAGAGCTTCTAAGACCTTGTAGTTTCCTGAGTAGCAAGAACATCTTCGTTCCACTGAGGTGACTTGTTGGGTTCACGGGTGGCTCCTGGATGGGGCTGGTCTCCAGAAAGACCAAACCATGATTAGAAGCTTGGCGCTTTCAAGCTTGCCCCCCATTCTCTGGAGAGGGGACAGGGGATAAAAAATGAATTAATTGATCACGTCTACATGATAAGCTGCCATAAAGATCCCTAGACTATGGAGTTCGGAGAGATTCCAGGAAGGCAAACACATCCACAGTGCAGCTAGGAGGGTGCTGCACTCCAACTCCACGGGGACAAAAGCTCCTGCACTTGGGGCCCTCTCGGACTTCATCCTGTATATCTCTGCATCTGGCTGGTGGCCTGTATCTTTTATCATACTCTTTGTTATATAATAAACTGGTAAACGTTAGTGTTTCTCTGAGTTCTGTGACTTATTCTAGCAAACTATTAAACCTGAGGATGGGGTCATGGGAATTCTGGTATATATCTGGTTAGTTAGAAGTACCTGGGACAACCTGAGACTTGCAACTGGCATCTGCTGCAGTGAGGGCACTCTTCTGGGACCAAGCCTTTAACTTGTGGGATCTGATGCTTACTCCAGGTAGATAATGTCAGAATTGAAATGAATTGTAGGACATCCAGTTTGTGTTGGAAAATTTGTTGGGGGTGGGGGGTGGGGGGAACCACACATCTCATGTCAGAAGCACTGAGTGTAAAACTGAAGGAAAAACAGGATTTTTTTTTTTTTACCAAACAACTGTTCTACTCTGCCTTTACTTTCCAAATTTTCTTCAGTGAGTAGGTATTACTTTCATATTATATACTTTTCTTAAATTAGTTATAAATGGTACACCTTAATCAAGGCATGCTATTGCCATACACCAAGAATATAATCTGAAGCCAAGTATCGCAAAGGCAAAAAAGTAAAACCAAGACCTCAGTGCCTCAGGAAGGATCCCAACAGCCACAGCCAGAACCATCCTAAATGAGGGCAGCCTTACCAGGACACAACTTTACCAAGATTTACAAAAATCTTAGTACAAAAGTGCTCATCACTCAGTCAACAGGCATGTACTGAACACTGCAGAAAACTAAGCCCCTTGGGATCTTACCAACACAAATTAGAGTACAAACCATGTGACACGTGCTGTAAGGAAGATTGCACTGTGTGCTAAGGAAGCAGAGAGAATGTGGAGACTTATTCTGTCAGGGCCACAGGATACCTGAGCTGAGAAAGTGGGATGATACTCAGGCAGCCTTCTTATCCACTCACTGAACCCTCTCTTACATGAGAGTTGTTTCGTTTTCAATTTTGCTATAGATCATGGACTCTAATACTTCTGTTGAACTCTTTTGAAACCAAGCATTTCAAAAGGCTCTTTTGCCAGAGAGATCTGGAGGAATAAGGGAGATATATGTATTGAGTTAAGAGCTTTCTCACCTAGAAGAAAAAAGATAGATGAGATCATTGGAATATGTCACGAGAGCCGCCAGGATTAATGAAGTAAATTCCCAAGAGGTATCAATACTTGTGATAATTGCCCAGGCCAGAGAGACATCACCAATATGGGTCACCTCAGTGGAGAGTTTGGAGGTTAACAAGCCTGGGAACTAGGGGGGAAAAAGCACATTTTCAAAGGACCAGCTGAAATTTGGCTAGCCAGGGATTAATTTATTCACTGATTTCACAAATATTTTTTAAGTGCCTCCTATGTACCAGTCACCAAGTGCCATGAAAGAGAGAAAAATGGTCTCTGTCCTTATGAAGTTTATATTCAAGTCGAAGAAACAGCCTGTAAAGAAATAAACAGATAACTATACAAAGAATTAAAGCTTCTGATAAACACAATGAAGTAAATGAGGTATAAGATAGAGAATGTCAAGGTGGAGGGAGCACTTCTTTAGAAAGAGTCAAGGCTGTCTACAGCCATGTTACCCTGAACATGCCCAATCCCATCTGATCTTGGAAGCTAAGCAGGGTTGGGCCTGGTTAGTACTTAGATGGGAGCCCACCTAGGAAGACCAGGTACTTTAGGCATTAAAAAAAAAAAATCAGAAAGAGTCAAGGAAAGATCAGAATGGTGACAACTGAAATATGTAAGAAAGAAGCCAGCCATGCACAGCACTGAGGAAAGAGCATTCAGGCATAAGAAGAGCAGGTGCAAAGGGCCTGTGGCAAGAAGAAGCTTGGCCCATCTGTCAGAAAGGCATGTGACTGGTACAGTGAGCAAGAGAGAGAGTGGCACCAGGTGAGCCTGGCCAGGTAGCCAGGCTGGATCATACAAAGCCCTACAAATCCACTAACCGTGCTATGCTAAGTGTAATGAAAGATTTTAAAATCTGAGCCCTGATATGACCTGTAAGAAGAACAATCTTGTGGTAAGTGGAGCAGACTAGGAAGGAAAGAGTATAAACAAAAAGGCTAATTAGGAAGCTATTGAGAGTTCAGGGAAAGAAAACTGTGGCTTGAGTTCAAGATGTCTAAACTCAGACTGAGCGGAAGAGAGTTTTTATAAAAATCCTTAGAAAAATATTAGAACCCATCTACAACAGTAAACAAAAAAGATAAAATATTTAAGAAATAAACTGAGCAAGAAATGTGCAAAACCTATATGAAGAAAACTTTAAGTCACTCCCGATAAACAAAAAAAGACACAAATGAAAAGGAATACAGTGTTCTTGGATATGACAGGAAGACTTAACTTCATAAAGAGGTTACTCCTCTCTAAGTTCATTCAAAGATTTAACACAACTTTTTCTAAGATACTAACAATTCCCATATACAGAGCCCTCCCTTAAACAAGGTGATTCTGAAGTTTATGGGGAGATAAAACAAACAAGATTACTAAGAAAACTCCGAAGAAAAGAATCAATGAGGGTATTTCAGCCCCACTAGGTACTAGAATTTATTATCAAGTCTCAGTACTTAAGGGTACGATACTGGTGTATAACTAGACAGTCCAATGGAAAAGAAGAGAAAGCAGACCCAAATACACACAGGCAGCACCCAAGCAGTGAGGGAAAGCTGAGCTACTCCATTAATGGTTGGGAACAAACCTAGAGGAAAACATGAGAGAAGTATTTGTCCTTGGAGTAGGGAAGCCTTTTCTAACTGTGATATAAAATTCAGGTTTTTCTAACTATGATAAATTTAACATGAAAATTTTAAACAAAAATCCCATGCTATAAGCAAAGTCCAGGGTTTAATGTGGGATCAATAGATTCCTGGGGATGCAAGAGTTCTTCCCCCTAATAGCCCTACAAAACATCAGAATTATAAGTAAAATCTGTGTGTCCAAGTCCATTACTCATGAGAATTTCAAAAGGAATCTTCACCCCTAAAATAGCATAGTGCTTCAAAGTGCAGGCCCTGAAATAAGACTACTTGGGTTTGGATCCTAGCTATACCACTTAGTAGAACCCTGTGACTGCAGGGAAGTTACTAAATCTTTCTGTGCCTCCGTCTCCTCATCTATAAAGTGGGGTTTCATTATAGTACCTAACTCATGAGTTGCTATGAGGGATGAAAAGGAAATACATTTAGAGTCCTTACTAAAGACAATGGCACATAGTAGCACTGAATAAATTTTGTTATTATTGTTATTAATAATGTTTTGTTGTTTAAAAAACTGCTTCAGTTGGTTCTTAAGAAATTGGGTTTCCCCTGGTCTTAGCACACAAAGTCTTTAATTACTGATTGAACCCAAAGCCAGTACATTTTCTCTGGAAAGGGCCATACGGTAAATATTTTAGGCTTTGTGGGTCATATGGTTCCTGTCACAACTACTCAACACTGCCCTTGCAACCTGAAAGCAGCCATAGACAATACATGAACAAATAAGTGTGGCTATTTTCTAATAAAACTTCATTTACAAAAACAAGCAACAGGCCAGGTTAGACCCATGGGCTACAGTTTACCAACCTTGCTCTAACCCAAATATACTGAGGAGCCCTGTGCATGTACCACACTTTGCATCAGATGAAGAAAGATAAATCAAAGATAATTTCTGCCCTTGAAGAACTACTACAATACACCCCAGGCCTCTTACCTTGCTCACTGGGGATGTAAGTCTCATCATAATCTTCCTCCAGAACCAGCTGGTCTCCTATGCGGATGGGTCTTCCAGCCATGATTGGTCTGGGCTCGAACACCTGCATCCCAGAGACCCCCAACCAAAGAGAAAAATCAGTGTCCCAGGTTAGAAGAGGAAAAGTTAGAGTTGGGTCACAGAGTATCTAGGTCAGACCAGACCCTTCGAGCCAACTTAGCCAGGGATTTTCCAGATGCCAGAGAAAGTGGAGGGTGCAATCAACAGCTCAGAACTCAGGCTTTACAGGCTCTGTGCCCTGGAAAGTTCCCTGAGACACATATCCCAAAGGCTTACTAAACACTCAGCAGACCATAAAAGATCTGAAAACCTGACTCTCTCAACAGTTTGATTTCCTATCTCCCTCGAATGGGAGAAAGAATTAACAGTATAGGACCCCTAGCTAAAAAACCCTAGTGACCAAAATTACTAGCAGTACACGCCCCTGCCCATATACCAACATATCCCAGTGTGCTCACACTATCTCAACACATATCCCTATTTGCATGTCCCTATTCACATTTGGCAATGCCCTCAGGAAGCTTACGCTCTAGTGGAGGGAGCATACATGACTTCGATAGCAGTATAAGGCAAAAGGGGAAACACATCCTGCACTGAGAGCACTAAGAGAAAAATATTCCCACTGAAGCGATGAAGAAAGGTTTGTCAAGTAGCTTATACCAAGGGCTGGCCAGAGTTCTGATAGTGGAGACTGCTATTTTAGGGAGAGGGAACATCATGTGCAATAAGATGTTCTGGAGTGCAGGATACCAGCATGCATGGTAGGGGCTGGGGTAGAAAGCCAGGTCAGGGTCTGGTCATGGAAAGCCTTGCAGACCATGATAAAGAGCCTCAACACTGCCCTGTAGCAAAGGCAGGCAGGGGAAGGGTCACTGAGGGCTTTGGTGAAAGAAAGTGCCACATGTGGCCTTTTTTTAGGATAAAAATTGGCAGGAGTGGAATGGCTAGATTGGAGAAATGAGAGACTGGTGTCAGGAAAACCACTGAGGAGGCTGCCATCCAGGTGAAAGATGATGAGAGTTTAAATTAGGGCAGAAGCAGTGGGAATGGAAAAGAAGCGACTGATAGGAGGGATGCTATGCTGTTAGGTTTAATAGGATGTGGGGAAAAGAGTGGAAAAAAGTCCAACTTGAATCCAAGGTTTCTAGCTCCAGGGACTTGGTGGTGCCAAATTCTCATGTGACAAGCTGGTGCAGTTCTAGAATTGCTCCTCCCTTCCTATCCCTACTCCAGCAACTACCTCAGGACCCCCAAGTCACACCAACCCTCCCTGCTATGGTAGCTCCCACCCTGAAGCCTGATGATGCAGAGACAAGTCACCCTGTTAAGTAGCTGCCATAGACAGCTCTGCTCAGAGTTCATCCCCCAACTGAGGAGGCATCAGCCACAATGGTGCGACCAAGAGGAGTCAGGAGAAGCAGGTCCTGACCTCTCCTGTACCACCACTTCAGAAGCTGTCAATGTTCCATCTGGAGCAGCAAGCATGACACGGCCTTCTGAAAGCAGGGGAAGTGAGCAGAAAGAACTTGTCATCAAAAGGAGATCGGGATGTGTCCTGCAACAAGTGCTCAAGGAATGGCCAGATCTGTTGACTTTGAATCTGTTCCAAGATCCCTAGAGAGAGACCATGATAAACGGCAAAGGATCTATGAGGGACTGTTACCATGGCCCTCTCCGCACCCTGACAGCTGAGAGATGGGCAAGGTGTCTTGCTTTAGGATTCACAAGAGATGGTTCCCTTTGTCAGTCCACTGAACCCAAAGGAGCCAGGCGCTGCCACCTATGATTCCTGCCATGACACCTCCAAGCAGTAACTTGGAGCAGTGCCTCACTAAGATTAAGGGAAGAAGCATCCATAAAACCAAGTGGGAATCTGCTCCCTAACCTAAGAACCTATAACCCACTGCAGACACAATGCTTAAGCTTCTTTACACACAGCCACCGACTCCAAACAAGCAGAGCAGAAAAGTACCAGAACCAGTGCAATAGGTGTGGCCCACTGCCTGGTGGCTTAAGGAATCACCAGCATCTTTAATCTTCTGAGTTGGGGATGAGGGGGAAAGAGAAAAGGAAGGGGTCCCGGGGAGGGAGAAATTAATATTAGTCTGAACATCAGGCTGGATATTATTCCATCAAATAGGCAATGTTCTATACAAGATATGGTATCAACTATCTCAGAGAATTTGGAAAATTCTCCATTTGAGAAATGTTACCTATCCCAACACACATCCCATCTCCAGAAAGCATGTGGCAGGTAAAATCTCCATCCTCATGGCAAAGTGCCTAATTACCTATATACATAATTACCTATGTTTAACTATTTAAACATCAGGAAGAACCTGGAAAATCTGAATTTATGGATCACACTAATGTCAAACACATCTTCTGCCAGAAAAAAAAAATTTAAAAATGAGTTAGCTATATTCTACCTTCTTTCTTCTTTTGCCTGGCTTCAGAAAAGATGTGGGCAGGGACAGGGCCAAATGGGCAGGAATTGTAGAAATGAGGACAGGGGCAGTAAGAGAAACCATATTTGTTTAATGACTACTAGAGTTCATTTATTCATTCGAAAAACATTGAGCTAGGTTTATTTATAGCTGGACACTAGAGATGCAATGGTGATTAAAAACAGATTCAGCTGCTACTCCCTTAGAGCTACAGTCTAGTGAAGGACTGTGCAGTCACAGATAAATGTATAAGTATAAATGAGGTAAGAGCTCTAGAGGAAATAAGCCTGATTTAGATGAAGCCTATGCTGACAACTGAAGGACAAGTAAGTATTCACTAGACAAAGAGAGGAGGAAAAAGTGTTCTAACAGAAACAGCAGCACATGCAAAGGCCCTTCAAAAAGAAAAAAACACCAAGCAAGAAGAAGCATGGCTGGAGATGATGCCGGGGAGGTCAGTGGAAGCCAGGCCATGCCAAGAATTCGGCCTTTATGAGAGCTGAAAGCCAGGAAATGGTTTTTCTACATATACATTTTGGAAAGATCATTCTGGCAGCCACTGGGAATACATACTGGAATGGAAGTTAGATTGGAAGGAAGAAAATCAGAGTGGCTTCAGAGAGATTAGGTAGGAAACCATGAGCTAGCTGGTCTAGGTGAGAGATAATGATGACCTGGGTGAGAAATAATGATGACCTGGGCTAGAGCGGTAACAAGAAGATGTCTAAGAAAGCAGCCCTGAGATCTGCTAGCAAATATATGGCACATCTCCTAACATTTCCCTCCAAGCCTGAGACTATGAGGGACATCATTAGCCAATTATAGCACTCTAGACATGGCTTTAGTACCATCAATATTGTACTCCAAGTAGCACTTATCAACAGATCAGATGAAACCTGGTAAGATCTACTTGTCACCAGCCCTGAGACTCTCTATGAGTCATAACTATTATAGGGAAGGAATCATTCAATTGCACTCATCCATCTCCTGCTAATCCCAGAATCTAGCAAGAGAAAAAGGTAGCTCATATACCTCTTCCAGGAAGGCCTCCATGACTAACCTCAGCCTCTCCCATCAACTTATAACCTCCTCACCAGTGAGAACATAGTTTTCATGTGTTCGTGGGCATAGTACTCTTTTTTTTTTTTTTTTTTACACCTACAGCCCCTGGTCTTCCTAGGTGGTCTCCCATCTAAGTACTAACCAGGCTCGACCCTGCTTAGCTTCCGAGATCAGGCTTGTTGAGGGTAGCATGGCCGTAAATGCATATTGCTCTTAATATTACTTTTTTCCATGGAAATGTGTTCCACCTCTCCTGTTAAACCACAAACTTATACAGGCCATGCCCCCTCCTTCCTCTACATTTTCTGACCAAGCCCAAAATAAGATATGTAAACTGGAGGGGCTCTATCTCTGCTATAAACCACTAACACAGATCCAGAGAATCTCAAGAGCCAGAAAAGCCCATAAGAGCTTTGATCTAACTGCCCCCCAACCCCATGCCAAATTTTTCCTCTCTCTGCTTTAAGTGATAGACAGCATAGTGGCTAAGGCATCAGCTATGGGGTCAGAAATGCCTGGATTCAAATCCCAGCTCTCTCTCACTTGCCAGCTATATTGGGCAAGCAACATCCTCTACCTCTATACCTCATGTGTATAACAGAAACAATCATGATAATCTATGTTATTAGATAAAAGGTTATTTAAGGATGAAATGAGATACTTCTTGTAAAGTACCTAGCACAGTCCCTGGTACACCATACGTGTTAAACAAATTTAGCAGTATTACTGATGTTATTTGCCAATTCTATAGTTATATAATTCTTCACTCTGAAAAGGTCTTTCCCATATTAAGCCAAAAATCAGTTTCCCAGAAACTTCTTCCATTGCCTGTTCTGCCCTCTGTACCTACAGAGTATCCAAGGTTTCTCTACTCCAACCTAAGTATTTCTTTCCATTCCATACGTGCCATTGTTTCCCAATCCCTCATGTTGTGGCTACCTGTCTATGAATGCTGTCTGATTTGTCAGCATAGCCAAAAAACTTTGTACACCTGAACACTAACAGAGCAAGCATATACATGCATAAGCATGATTACAATTCCCTATGTATTTATTTCTTCCTCCCCTTGAACAATTATAAAGTTCACCACAGCAGGGGGAAAAAAGATTTACTGGAAAAGGCTTTAAGGAGAAGGTGGAAGACATTAGAGTTGATTATGTAGTAGTAATGAGCACAGTTTTTAGAACAGTCTTAGCTTTAATGCCAGCTCTACCAACTACCAGCTGGGCAAGTTGCCTCAGTTTCCTCATCTGTAAAATGGGGATAACAATATCTATTTCAAAGGGTTGTGAAGTACTATAATTCAATACATGTAAAATACTTAAAACACAGTAAGATCTCAATAAATGTCAGTTGTTGTTATTACTATTTGCATTTTTAAAGGGCTTGTTCTACATTGTTCCAGAAGACAAATCCAGTTCCAGGGAATATAAGTTAAGGCCATTTAGACATTCAATAACCAGTTATTAAACACCTGCCATGGGTCAGGCCCTGTGCTGTTGGGGCTATAGACCTGATTATGCGTGGGCTTGAAATCCAGTTCAGTCTAATCAGAAAGTCAAGCACATAAACACATGATTACATAACATGTTAGGCAGATTAAGAGAAGTAACAGAAAATACAATGGGACACAAAATGGCAAATAACTTTACTTTGGAAGATCAGGGAAAGCATCACAGAGTAGAGGACCATTGTGATGGTTCTTGAAGGATAAGCAGGAGCTCACCAGAATAAGGCAGTAAGATGATTTAGGGCAGAAGAAACAGAATGCACAAAGGCAAAGTGGGAGGAAAGAATGTGGTAGCTGCAAAGAATTGATTATGACAACAAAAGCTTATATTCACTGAACACTTCCTATGTTCCAAGAACTGTACCAATGCTTCATGTACATCATCTCATCTCATCCTGTCAACTAGAGATTACCCCCATTTTTCACATAAGGAAACTGAGGCTTAGCAAAGTTAAAAAAAATTGCACAAGCTTTTGCAGCTAGTAAATGGCACAGCAGAACAATCATACACCCACAACTATGTGACTCCAAAGCCTGAGCTCTAACCACTCTGACATGACCAGAGTGCTGGGCGCAAAGCAAGGGGTGTTAGAAGAGAGATCTAAAGTGGAAGGCAAGGAGCACATTATAAAGGGCTCTACCCTGTACATGAAGAGGAGCCAATACAGGATTTCACATAATTATGACAGCTGTGTAAGAACTAATTAGAGGAGGGCAAGAACAGAAGCAGAGAAACCTCTTAGGAAGTTATCCTGAAAGCACAGCCAAAAAAATTATGAACTAAATTAGTGAGTGTGAAAATGGAAAGGACCAGATCCTATAGGTATTAGGAGCAGAATAGTAAGACTTGATGTCTACAGAGAGAGAGGAAGGAGGGAAACCAGAGCACTTAAGCCAGTATCCTGTTCGCTGTTATCTGTTAGTTTCTACCCCAATAGCCCCACCTAGCATACTGCCTAGAATATAGGAAATACCCAACAAATGTTCACTGCATATATTAGATGAATGAAATCCTGGTTCAGACTTGGTTAAGTGAATGGTTAAGTCCTTCACTGAGAGAGGAACTACAAGAGAAGGAACAGACGAGAGGAAACAGGAAGGCTGGGAAGTGTGCAGTTGAGGATGATCAGTAAGCAAGTCTGAGCTCAGGAAAGAGGTCTGGCTGTACCCATAGTGTGGGAAGTCACCGTTGAATATATGATAACTGAACCTCTGGGTGAAATCACCCGGAGCTGGCTGTGGTGAGTAGAAAGGAGGCTGCAAAGACGGCTGAGGAGGGCTGAATTAGAAGAACCAAGAGAAAGTCATCTTGGAAGCCAAGTGAGGACAGCGGTTCCAGGTGGAAACGGTAGATTTTAAAGAATGTAAAGAAAGTTAAAAACAAAACCTTTCTAACGTCCCTGCTGCAAAAGACGGCAGAAGATCTGCTAACCCTAAATTCTGACCTGGAGGAAGCTTCCCCACAAGAGAAATATTCAAGTAATGTTCGAAGGCCGGGCCTTACACACTATGGACGGGACAAATAAACGAGCGCCTCAGCAAGCTCACACACTGCCCGCGGTCAACCCTTCACCAGCACCATGGTCCCTTCCGCCACTCAAGAGATTTTGGATAGATGCACTCTAGTCCGGTCTCTCCTTTTTCACTTTTTCCTTCAGTTCCCGCCCACACTCGTGCACATCCCGCTCGTTGGCACACGAGTGCGTCGACTCACCCTCTTCCTTCCTTTCCCCACCACCCAATCCCTTCTTCAGTGACATCCTCACCTGTTCCCGACCCCAGGAGGCTCTGGGCTAGAGGGCTCTGGGAACTGCGCAGCTTCCCAGCACCACCCCGGCTCCCCGCTTCCAGGGACGCCGGGGTGTTGCCCTGCAGCGGCCAACAACCACTTCCGGAAAGGGTAACAACCTAGCAACTGAAAGTCCCGCCTCTACCCGGAATCAATAGGTTACTGAATGAGAGTTCTGTAATTGGATTGGTTGACGTCCCGTCGGTTCGCGAAGGCGTTCTGCCCAACGGGAGACGTAGTTCAAGACAGTTGCTGAGCGGTCCTCAAGGAATTAAAAAGAGAGCTCTGAATTTAGATATGAGGAGAATTTCTTCCCAGGCAGGAAAGTACCATTCACAGTATTTATAGTAACATGAATTAACTAAGGCAATTTATTGCTCATTATTTTTTAGTAGTGTGATTAATATCAGGTGAATAATACACTAATCATCAATACTTAACCCACTGAAGCTTTAAATAAACGAAAGAAATGTGAATGTAAGGTAAAGAGACCTCCCCTCCAAAACAAACAAACAAACAAACAAAAAAAACAGCTCCCCTGTGCTCTGATTAAATGAACAAGCACCTGACCAGGAGTTAAGAGACTACTTTCTAGTCATCTTTTTACCAGAGCACAGGGCTCAGTTTGCATGTCTGAAAGATGGGGATAATATGTCATAACTATTTCAAAGAGTCTGTTTAAGAAGAAAAAAAGTGCCACAATGTGTAGCCCTGCCACACACCCTGTTTGGCAGAAGAGTTGCTACTAATACAATTCCAAAGAGCTTTAGTTTTGCTTATGCAGAAGGCAAATCTTCCTTTCTCTCATACATCTTCAACTCCTGGAAAAGTTAAGAGTGGCAAAAACAGCTCTGGCCTTTACATCAGTGGGAAAACTGGAGAACAATAAATTTAAGAGACGCTACTAATTGAAAAGGGGAGTGGAGCACCTGGAGAAGCTCCTGATCAATTCCATTGTGGAAAAGTATCTGGCTCCTAACTACTGAAACTAATCCCAGCACCATCCTGGTCTGGTCCCAGAATGAGGACATCAGATTGTTCTTCCTGTAGATCCCAAACTAGATATCCAGAATGCAGTCCTCATGTTTAACTTTAAATCCTTCTGTGGCAGGTCTGCCTATAGTTCCTTTAGTCTGCCTGCAGATGACAAATCATTGCTTCCCCTTCCTCTTTATGCTCCTTAAAAGTCTCACAAATTGGCCAAAGGGACCAGACTGGAAATGGACTCTAAGGGCTCACCAGTTCATCTATCACAGATCTTGCACAAAACAGATTCAAAAACCCATTTGTAGACTTGGTCCCTATGTCCAAGAACTTGCAATCAATCTGGTTGACTTTAATAGCCATCAAAATTCTTAACTGTTGTCCCTCAGCGTGGGTCTCTTGCTCTCTCAAAAGGAGAGCTAATAAAATAAGGTTCACTATGAAATTAGTGGGATTATCCATACAGATAAGCAATTCGCATTTTATCAGATTTCCCTATAGGTTTACACTTAGAAATGCAAACCAGTTTCTAAATGCTCCTAGGCAAAAATAATTAAGAAAGCAAGTCTTCAGGGCAGGGGTAAATAACTAAAACGATGCCCCAATTGGTGTACCAGTAATATGCCCCATGAGTGAGGAAGAGAGGCTGAGAATTTCACACACTGTATTTATCTTCTGCAGTCAGGGATGGCTTCTTAGGGGTGGTTTTTCAAGGATAGAGGAGGAAAAAAACAAATCCATCCCAGATTTTATGATTTAGTTCCATGTCAGAAATTCCACTGTTAAAACATTTATTCTCTTTTCATACTGTTTACTATTACTATACAGAAAATCACCCACACAATAAGAAAGAAAAATACTCATTAATCCTACCATTTAAAAAAATTATATAAAGATGTGAAATAGTCCCTCTGCACTTTCAATCCACCTTATTTAAAATTGCAAACTTCCCTTCCATCTCTCTCCTCTGCTTTATTTTTCTCCATACCACATATTACCATCTGAAATACTGTGTATTTTATTCCTTTATTATCTGTATTCCTGTATTAGAATGTAAGCAGCACGAGGACAGGAATTTTGTCCACTTTACTTATTGTTGTATCCACAATGCTAAAACAGTGCTTAGCATGTAGTAGGCACTCAATAGATTTTTGCTGAATGAATGAATAAATGAATGAGCAAACAAAGGAAGGAATGAATCCGACACTTCAGAGAAAACTACTGTTGACATTTTGGTTCCTATCTACCAGAATTTTAATGCTTATGCAGATGTAAATTTATATGTATACATATATATGCACAAGTGTATACTTGTTAATTTTTACAGAAATGGGACCATTATGTACATATTGTTCTACAATTTGCTTTTTTCATTTAACATGTCATAAACATCTTCCAAGGTAGTTCGAAAGAAGTTACTCCATTCTTTATAAGGGTAAGTAAGATTCAGTTGAGGGAATGTCTCATTCCCTTACTGATAATCATTCCTTTTGTTTCCAGTTTCGATTTTGTACACAATGCAAAAATACTGTTTTTTTGTTGAATAAGATCCTAAAATTAGTATTGCTCAAAAAGTTTATTGTTTTTACATTTTAATAGACATTGACAAATTTCTCTCTAAAAATGGAATAATTTACAGTCCAACCAACACCTTCACCAACACCAAATACTACCAATATGAGAAGTAAAAAAATAATGATGATCTTGGTATCTAAATGTTGTTTTAATTACATTCTTTTACTATTAATGAAGTTGAACATTTTCCATATATTTATTGGTCATTTGAATTTCTGTGAATTGCCTGTTCGCATTCTTTGTTCATTTTTCTACCAAGTTATGGGGTTTTATTGACTTGAAGAAGCTCCTTATATATTATAGACATTTATCTTTTGTCTCTTTATTGTGTGAAAAATGTTGTCTACTAGTCTGTGACTTATCTTTTAACTTCATCAATGTCATTTTTCTCAGAAATTATAATGCTAATAACACTAATAGCTAACCTTTATTAAGCATTTACAATATGCCAGACACCGTTCTTTGTGATTTACATGGGTTATCTCATTTAATTCGTATATTACAAAGTATGTTGTTCTTTTTTTACGAATGGGAAATTGGGACACTGAAAGGACAAGTAATTAGCCTGGGTTCTCTCAGTTACTAAGTGGCAGAAGCAGACTTGGAATACTGGAAGTCTGATTCTACAGAAGTGTTCAAAATTTAAGTATTTAAGCCTGCCCATTTAAAAAAAATACATCTTTTACTTTTGTTAGAGAGACATTCTTTAACATAAGATTATTAACATATTCTTCTATTTTTCTAATAGTTTTATTTATAATGTTAAGCTCTTTGAACTATCCGGAGTTTGTTTTTAGATGACATAGGGGTTTTCTTTCCTTCCAAATGGATAGCCAGTTGTCCCAACAACAGTTATTGAATAATGTATTTTTCTCTGATATGAATGCCAGCTTTATCATATATAAAATTCCCATACTACACTAATTTATCAATTTTTATTTTTAACTCATGCTTAATCAGTTTATTGATTAGGATTTTCTGTCCTATCATATAATCTGCAAATAATGATTCCTTTGCTTCTAATATTTATAGCCCTTGTTTCATTTCCTCATCTTACTGAGTTAGCTAGACTGACCTAACCATGTGGGGTAAGAGTATTGATAACATCCGTCCCTTTCCTGAGCCTGACTTTGATGGAAATATAACTTCGGCCTGTTACTATCATGTTTTCTGTGATTTTGTTGCTTTGTTTAAGAAGTTTCCCCATAGTTTTCATCAGAATGACTGCTGAATTTTAACAACAGCTTTCCACATTTGATAAATAATATGTTGATATAATCACATGGCTTTCCTCTCTTAAGCTATTAGGCTCTAAAGCTTTTCACTTTAAGCTCTTACCAATTAATATACAGATATTTCTTGGAGTGATAACACTTTAAAGCTGACAACAGCCATTTACGTTTAGTGTGACTGATAGCATAGAAATCAGGAAGATCATGAGAATTCATAGCATCTGGGGTCAAGTTGAGGGCAGGTAGAACATCGAAGAAACAGAAAGATTCTGAGAGAAGACCCAACTGGCTTTCATCTGGCCACAGATTGCAGGCTTCAGTGCTTGTGGAAATTCCACCCATTCTTAAATATCACCACCTCTTTCACTGAGTCTTCCCAAATCTCCCAGAGTTCCCCCCAAACCTCTACTCCTTAGTGCCACATCATTTTATTTGGTTCACGTGCATTTTATTTCTCTCTGTAGCCCCAGTGCCTGGCAGAATGCCTGGCACACAGTGGGTGCCATAATGAAGGACTGACAGAATGAGAGGTCTGCTGACACTCTACCCTAATGGCCCTTCCCATACTGCTAGGGCCAAGGCAACCTTGCTCACCAGGGTCCTGCAGGGTGGACTCCGACTCGGCAGAGGGCATCCCAGACCCCTCACCAGCGCCGGAAGCTGGGCTGCCTGCCCGGGGAAGACTACACTTCCCAGCCATCCAAGGGAACAGCGAAAACCCTTGGCTTTGACAGCCGCCGCCACAAGTCTTTCCGCCTCCCCAGCCTGCCTGAGATCTGGGAGCTGGATTATGGTGGCCTAACCAGCAAACGCAGCTGCAGGAGCCCGGAGCCTTGCCTCTTCCCCCGCTGCTGACCTGCCGGGAGGACGGAGAAACCAGTCGCTGCCGACCTGCCATGCCCGCCCCTCCCAGCCGCCCGGAGGCCCCAAGCCATCCTCTCCCAGACCTATGCTGAGGCTGGACGCCGCTGGCCAGATGTAACCAGGATCTGTCTCTTTTTTCCCTTTTCCCTCTCTGCGGTTTGCTCCTGCTGGATACCCACAGCCTGGACCCGGGGCTGGCTCAGGGACCTGCAGACTCTGGAGCCCTGATGCCGCACAGCTCTCTCTCCTGAGAAGCCACCACCAGAGTTGGGGGCAAGTAACAGGGACAGACGTGGGCCCAAGTAAGTCCCGCGGGCCAGAAGGCCAGGGCCCACCATGGCCCAAGCACTGCCCTGGCTCCTGCTGTGGATGGGCTCAGCAGTGCTGCCTGCCCACTGCACTCAGCTTGGCATCAGGCTGCCTCTGCGGAGTGGGCTTGGGGGCACTCCGCTGGGACTGAGGCTGCCCCGGGACACTGACGAGGAGCCAGAGGATCCTGGCCGGAGGGGCAGCTTTGTAGAGATGGTGGACAACCTGAGGGGCAAGTCCGGTCAGGGCTACTACGTGGAGATGACCGTGGGAAGCCCCCCACAGACGGTAAGGTTGTCAGGCTGGCCCTACCCTGCTTTCTGCATGAGCAGAGTGAAAACAGGCTGGGGATGCTGCATGCGGCTCCTGCTAAAGTGGGCTGGATGGTGTGGGCAGGAGAGACCCTCTCCCAGTTCTTTCCTCTGGGATCATATTGGTAACAATCATTCCCAAAGCTCCCCTTTGCCTTCTCCCTTCCCCTCACAGGCTTTCCAGCCTCCCCTCAGTAAGGATGCAGGGCAAGAGAGACACTTCAGTGCAGAGAACCTGACCTGGGGAAGGGTCCAGGCCATAGGGGGTACTATGAACAGGTGTCAACCCTGGCCAAGCCTGAGCCCACCAACCCTGCCACTCCAGATCTTGGTTGCCCAACCCTATCCCTTCCTCTGCTGTTTCTGGAATTGGGGTCCCCACCATCATTCCTGGCACCTTGAAGACCAAGGAATCCTGGCACAAGTTGGGTCAGGCCCTTTCTCCCACTGTCTGGACTGCTACATGGACAGCAAAGTAAGGTGTCTGAGCTCCTCTGACCTCCAGTCTAGCCCAGAAGCCCTGGACAAACTCTTGCCTTCCTCAGCCCCTCCCTCCTCCTCCACCCTCACCCCTTTGCATCTGCACTCCAGTCCCTCCCCTCCTCCAAGCCTCCAAGCCTCTGAGCACAGGCCAGAGGGGACTGAACTGAGAAAGGACAAATTGCAGCAAAGGAGCCAGAACCCTCTCCTAAGAATGAGACTCGTTCCATGAGCTGATAGGTGCTGGGGGAGCAGGGATGGACATGGCCGTGATGGTGAAAATACTGCCAGCTCTTTCCATCCTTCCTTACAGTTAGTTCTCTAGGGTACCTCCAAGGTGGCTGGTGGAGGTTGTACCTCTGTGGGTGCGTGGGAGTGTGGGCATGAGCAGCCCTCCATGGGGTGCTGTGGCTGACCTCTATGCACATTTGTCTCCTTTGTGGGTATCTGGGCATGGGTGGCAGGATGGTTCTGTGTGTGCTGGTGTGTGTCACCTTGACCCTGAGCCTGCACATCTCTGTGAGCCACTCTCCTTCCCTGGGTCTCTGTCCAGGACTCCTGTCCTTGGGAGGGTCTGTGAAGGTGCAAGTGTATTTATGTGTAGAAGGAACAGCTATACTTCCCTGGACGGCTCTTACACTGGACCTGGGAGAAGCGCAAGCCTCCACCTCCCAATTACCTGATGGAAGCAAGCCTTCCTAGGTCCTTGCCATCCAGCCCTCCTGCCTCCCGGCTGATCCAAGTCTCTGGTCTCCCACTACTTATCCCTTCTCTTTCCTGTGCATCTTAACTTCCCCAGAAAGAGTCTCAAATCAGTCCTTAGTTTGAGGACATAGCCTGAATCTAGGCCCCCAGCTGCATGGTCACCAGGATGCCAGGTGTTGGCAGGGATCAGGAGGACATGGAGACCTGGGACCATGATGTGCTGTGAAAACTGTGCATAGATCCCGTGACATGGACGCAGAACAGGGCTGTGAAACCAACAATGGCTTTGGGGTCAGACAAACCAGGAATTCCAGTTTTTCCTCTTCTTAGCTATGTGGCCTTGGGCAAATGATATAACCTCTCTGAGGCCCTTGCCTCTCTTTAAAATGGGTAAAATGAGATCTCCTTTGCTAGGTAATTGTGAGGATTAAATGAGACTGTAGGTAAAAGCACCTAGAACAGTGTACCTGGACACATAATTGAGCTCCAGTAAATATGAAGTCGCTTTCTCTTATCTTGTCTAGACACTTCTGCCTCTTCTGTGCTATGTGATGAAGCTTAAAAACTTGAGTGTTCTGGGCCTCTGTGTGTTTTACACGTGTAGAACCGAGGGGCCAGTTACTGTACTTCCTTGGACCCCCATGATACATCCCCCAGCACAGAAATTGGCAGAGAGTAATTGCCCAATAAACGGCAGTTTTTTCCTGCTCCTTTTTAGGAGAAGGGGAAAGTGGGCTTAAAGTTCAACACCAGCCCAAGGAGCCACTGCCAGGGAGACCACCGTCAGAAGGACTGTGAATTTAAAATAATATTGAATTATTTCAACTCTACTTGAAAAAAAAAATTTAAAAACTGGGTTTTCAGATGATAAACAACAAAAATGATTTTAAAAAAGAAAAAAAGAGAAAAAAGGACTGTGGATTACACTATGGCTCCAAACCTAAATCAATGACAGCAGTCTCTGCTCTGCAGTGACTTTGATTCTCTCCCCGACAGTCTGCAAGAAGGATGCCCTTTCTCCCTGCCTGGTGGGCTGGTTTAAGTACCATATAAGAATATGGATGGCAGAATTCTCTGAACAAGTAAAAGCGAGCACTTTCTATGTGCCATGCAATTAATTACTGAGTTTGGGGGCTGATCCACAAAGAGATGGAACATAAGTTTTCTGCCTGTAAAAAGTTTAGTGTGGAAGTGAAAGTATGTGTGCTGGTACAAGGTAATCCATAACAGTGGCCCTCAAAATGAGGTCGCCAGACCTTGTCATTAGAGCCTGTTAGAAATGTAAATTCTTTGGCCCAATCCCAGACCTACTGAGTCAATTTCAGAGGCTGTGGCTCAAGTTTGACAAGCACTGATCTACAGTAGTACAAAGAGTGAGTGCTATAGGTGTTCAGGAAGAGGTAAAATCAGGGAAAGCCTCACAGAGGAGGTGTGCTGTAGGCATGGTCTTGAAGGATGGAGAAGGAAGAAGGCCATTCCTAGGAGGGATATTTCACCTGTCCCATGGAAATGTAATTGCGTTTTACTTGTATATCCACTTGTCCCCTCCCTTAGATGAGGTCCCGCAGACCAGGAGAGGCTCCACCAACAAATGAGAAAATGAGTATTGTGTGTTTGGGCTTAGGCATGTTTGTTCAATGAGAAATCCAGTCCAGTTAATGTTACAGGTTTGGCTAAATAAGAGAGAACTGAAACGCGCAAAGGCCTTAAGTATCAAGCTATAAGGTTTGGACTTTCTTATGCAGAGGGAAAAGCTGAATTTATTTGTGTAGGGGAATGACATAAAGAAAGCAATCTTTATGAAGAGATATCTGAATTTTAGAAATGGAACTGAGATACAAGACAGGAGTTTCTGTCGCATAATCCAAATGTGAAGCACTATGTCAAGGACAGTATGAGGCTGTGATAAGACGAAAAGGAAAGGGAAGACCAAGATACAAAGAATAGTACATTGCAAATGGAAGGGACTTGGTGACCCTGGTGTGAAGGGTGAAGAAGGTGTCAAAATGATTTCTAGATTCTGATATGGGGTGAATGGAGGAAAACAAGACCATTAAGGGAATAGGCAAGATGGCAGAAAGTGATGCCTTAGCAGTGCTTGTATAAAATAATATACCTGAATTTATAGTTATAGTTTATGTAAAGTTTTAAAAATATATTCTATAGATTATTTTATTCTTTACAATAAATATATATCTATATATACACAATATATTCTCTTATGATTCATAGCTTCCAACAGAAGGAATAGAAACTGAAAAGGTAAACAGTTGTGAGGTGGCAGGCCAGTAAGCTGAGATCCCCGTCTTACCCTTGTTCCTCCTGCTACACCCAGCCACCTATTTGTGTGTCCTAGAAGAGAAAAAGAGTTTATCATGAACATCCCTCTACCATTCTCCCATGAAACCCACTCGTATCTCCCTTACTACACTTATCCAAATGTAATATAACTGTTTTTGTGTGTCTCCCTGATACAATGTCGAGCTCTTGAGAACAATGTCTTTTTAATTTCTTTATTTTTTGCAGTGTCTTATTTCTCTTTATTTAATACTTATGACAGTACTAGGCTCATAACATGCAACTAAAAATGTTGAGCAAATGAATAAATAAACTGTAAGAATAGGATTGTTGATGAGCAACTGTAACTGCAGAACTGGAGCCCTTGGTGAAAGTATTTTTATTCTTTTTCCTTAAATGAAGGAATGTCATTTCATTATAATGGTATGAGCATCACTATCAAAGTACAAGATGATAATGGAATGCTAAGATTGAAATCTGGTGATAGTCGATTCAATTTAACAAATATTTGTTGAGCACCTACTGTATGCAGAAAAGAAAAATAATGTCATAGTCTTAGCACTTGGAGAGCTCACAATTTGGCATGAGACACACATATAAACACCTAAATAACACACAAGACAAAATGCATTTTGTACAAATAGAAGAACAGTGAATCTTGGAAGTGCGGAGACAGAAGTGGTAACTTCTGACAGGGTGTTAGGAAGGCTTGCTGGAAAAGGGTAGCATTTGAATATGGCCTAGAAAGAGGAGAACGCTTTGCTATTTGGAGAGTGGTAGGGAAGAACACTTCATGAAGAGAGGCACGAGCAAAGCTAAGAAGCTGGAAGTTGTGGTCGGGGTGGTGTGAGGCCGGGCGGAGTTTGAGTTTTATTCTCGAGGCAGCTGAGTTCTTGTAATATATGAGAAGAGGAATGGTCTAGTGTAGTTTTGATTTTAGAAAAACACCTGCAGTGGGGAGGATAACTTGGATACTCTAGAGCCTGAGAGGAGGATCTCAGTTGGGATGCAAGAGGCCTAAACGAGGGTGGTGGCAGTGAGGGCAAAAAGGGGGAGCGGTCCTTCGAGGGCCAGCGCTCACCTATCGGTTCACCCAGGTGGTCTTTGCCGCTGGTAAGGGAAAAGGAAAAGAAGGTGCTTCCCCTCCTTCCAACCTCTCTGACAGTTTACATCAGGGAACACTGCAAAAGGAACAAGCTTTTAAAGCATAAGATAGTTTACCAAAATTTCATATGTATTATTCTGCTTTTATTAAAAGAGATGGGTATTAGCATGTCTGTTTGGGGGTTGAGAAAACTGAGGGTCAGTGAGATTAAGTGGTTTGCCCAGTTATTCAGCTAAGAACAAAGCTGTTCAAATCCAGTGTTCAAACCCAGGTCTTTGGACTCCAAATACTGGATTCTTTCCAGTGTTCTATAGTCTGAGGCATGTTGGTTGACTTTGAGATGCCCATGAACCATTCTTGTGGATGGATCCAGCAATCAGATAAGAATAGGGATCTGGAAACCAGGAGAGAAATTAGGACTAGGCAGGTAGACCAGGAGTCATCTGCAGAGAGGTGGTTGTGGAAGCCACGTTAGCAAATGAAATATTCTTTAAGAGAATGAAGAAAAAAGAAGAAAATGATCAGGGAAAAAATATCGTCTGTAGACTAGGGATCAAGGAAGCAAGACAAAATGACCAGAGAAATATAAAATGATGAGGATTCAGGGTTTCAGAAACCAAGAAAGGCTAAGTGGTTTTCTTCTGCTGTGCTTAAAATAGTTTCCAAACTGTGGGTTTTGAAATTCTGTAAAGGGACCATGAGCACGAGGGAGAAGGTTAGGAGAAAGGTAAGCTCTATACCTTCTACTCTTCCCATTGCCAAGTACTCCCCACTCCTACCTGTTCCCAAATCTCTTGGCCCTCCCAGAATAGCTCAACTTTTATTGTTTTTATACAGTGGAATTCTACGTTATGGTTCTCTCTCTCTCTCTCTCTCTCTCTCTCTCTCTCTCTCTCTCTCTCTCTCTCTCTCATTCTCTCTCTCTCTTTCTTTCTAGTTCTTCTGGTACTAAAAATGTTGAAAACTATTGAACTCAAAGAACCACCCTCCAAGCTAGACAAAGCAGGAGAAATCCCAGTTCTAAGGGTGCCTACCCAATCCCTGAGACCACCGGGTTGACTGGTATTGGGCTTCAGGTTGCACATAGGCCCTTGCTAGGACCCTCCTTCTGTCAGTTCACACACTCCTTCTCTGCCTCCCCAGGTCAGGAAAGAAAGAGTTCATCTGGGAGTGGGGGCGTTGAGAAAGACTATGCCCTCTCAATAAGGTTGAAGGTCAGGATCCCTTCTCCAGTATCTCCAATAAAGAGCTAAGCAGAAAATTCTGGTTGAAAATCCAAGAAGAGAAACATTTCCCAGGGAAGTCCCACTACTTGACAACTAACTTCTGTCTGCTGAAGCCATCTCTCTTTGGGGCCTGGGCAATGGCGAGTTCTGGGAAGGAGCCAAGCCATTTTCCCAGTCCTAGAGCTGCCCTGAGCTTCCCCTGGCAGGGGGCCACAGAGGACTGGGAAGCGTTCACTGATGCTCATCTGCCACATCCTCAGGTGCTGTGGCCAGTGGATCCCGAGAAGGGAGGTGCGTGCTCTGAGGAGAGTGATGAATCAGTAGTCCTAGGAGCTGACATGGAGGAGCCAGGACTCCTAGGACTTTTTTCTCAGAGATTCTGACAAAAACACAAAGCAACTGACTGAGTTCCCTGCCTCTCCCATCACAACCCATCCTTTCATCAAATCCTCGAAATGATGACAGCCCTGTGGTTACCCTCTCTGCTGCCCTGTAATCCTACTGTGTCCAGTCTGTGTGTCTCCTTGGTTGGCTTCTCAGGCTCAGTGAACGCCACCAATAATGCTTTTCCAGTGCCTGTGGAGTTTTTGCCAACGAGTACAAGAAGCGGACCCTGGTATCTCCCAATGGCTTGAGCAAACAAGCCTATGTGCTGAGCATGACCCAGGTGCCATGGGGGAAAGTGGGTTCATGCTGCATCAGCTTCATTTTCAACTGAGGACAGACCCAGAGAAGATTAAAGCCACTGTGACCGGTGGGTGGGATATGGTTAGACAACAGGAAGGACTTGGGTCTGATAATGAAAAGCAAGTAGCTAATAGCAGCCATGATAGCTCACAGACGAGGGGTTTGCCAGCTACCTTGGGGATGGGATGGACACAGAAGAAGTAAAACCTCTCCTTCGAACAGAGCATCTCTGCTTTTTCTCTCTTTGGGACATTGGGATTCTGCATGAGATTGGAAAAGGGTTCTGCTGCTTAAAAAAAAAAGTTTGGCAATCGTCTTAGAACAGACATGTATATTTTTGACCATTCATATCCACCATCTCATTCTAATCAGAAGCACTGATAACTATTGGTTGAGTTGGATTTAAGGCTGGGGGGAAATGGAGCAACCTGTCTAAATGGGGGAGGGTGTACTAGACAGGGTTTGGTGTGACCCAGCCACCTTGGGATTCCTTACAAAATCCCAATCCAAGGTAGGGAGCCTGGCAGCCTGCTTGCCCCCAGATATCAATTGCCAGCTTCAGCCTGGAGAGCGAAGTGGAAGGTGGGGGATCTGTCTGGGGAAAGGAATCCATTTTCATTGGGTCAGCTGATTTGGTCAAGGTGGGAGGAACCTGGACGAGTTCCAATCACTGGACTCAGTTTGAGGCAGGAGCTAGGTGCCATGCTGCCCTCAGCCACTCCCAGCTGCTGACATTAGGCTCCTTATGTCCTTTCCTTGGCCCCTTCTCTCAGCCTTAGGTATGCTCAGGTCTGAGAACATCCACTTAGGAAAGCAGATGAAATTGGCTCAGAAGGCTCTGGAAGCAAGGATCCCTGAAGTCACTACAACTTACTCTAAGAACTTGGTGGATATTCAGTCAGCTTGCATGGCTATGGTGGGTGTCAATGTCATCGTCACCATGCACAGTACCAGACTGAATATCACCCCTGCAAAAGACTCTGGGGCTGAGAATTAATAGCAAGAGTCTGTAGTGTCACAGAGAACTACAGGAAATGAGGCAATTACTGTCAGCTTAAAAATATCATTATGGAGCACCTACTGAGGGCTAGGTAAGAATTAGATAATAAGGTCACAAATGTGCTCCCACCCTGTGGAGCTCACAGTGTGTGGGACAGACAGGCATTAGATAAATGATTAAAAGTTTATGAGTGATATACAAGGAAACGCAGGTATTATTGAGGACCTACAAGAGGAGGGACCTACTCTTGTTTGGGGGCATCAGAGCAAGAGCTTTGGGAGAAAGTATGTTTAAACTGTGACTTGAAAGTTTAATGGAAGTGAGACAAAGCAGGGAAAGCCTATTTCAGGCAAAGAGAACAGCTTACGCGAGGGTGCAGAAGCGAGAGGCCATGGTGCTATTGAGAAACTTCAAAAGAAGCATGGTGATGAAGGGGAAAAGTGACCGCTGGAGTTGACCTGTGGTTGGTTAGATGCCCCCAAGGTCAAGAACCCCAGGAATTAATCCCACATAGATACTTTTACTATCAATTCAGATAGTTTTGTATGAGTTATCTGATGCTGTGTAACTACTCAAAACTTGGTGGCTGAAGACAAGAGCCATTTTATTTCTTGGAATTCTGTGGGTTGGCTTGTGGTTCTACAGGTCTTACCTGGTTTCATTCATGTAGCTACATTCAGCTCATGGGTCAGCTGGGGGCTGGACAAGCTGAGCCTGCTGGGCTTCTTTCTCCATGAAGTCGTTCATCCTCAAGGAGGCCAGATTGAGCTTCACGTACAATCTCAGGGCAGCATTCCAAGAGGGCACTGCCCAATGCACAAGCACTTATCAAACTGCAGCTTTACGCTTTTGCTGAAGTCCCATTGACCAAAGCAAGTCACATGGCCAAGCCCAGAGTCAGTGTCAGAGGGGATCACACAAGGACATGGATACAGGGGGTATGATTCATTAGTGTAACAATCGACCATATGCTTTCTCTCAAAATGAGAGACGGAAAGGTAAAGAAGATGAAAGACCAGACTTGGGCTTGGTCAGAACCAATAGATCCTTCTGGCTTTGTGGCTTATTGTGTAAGATGGGTCAAGTTGCTTACTCACTCTAGGTCTCAGTCTCCTCCTCAGAAATATAGAAGAAGGGCTTCTACATCTCAGCTTATAAAAGGCTTGTTATACAAAAGTGTAAGAACTCTTCTCCCATCAACTCTCAGGTCAAACAGAAGGAAGTAGACTAGGACAATTAGAAGTAGGAAGAATTAGAGTTAAAGCCCCCACCCCAGAGGTTTGCAAACTGGTAACATTCTAGGATAAACTACCAAGAAATGTGGATCTCAATAGAGATCTTTCAGAATTGCAAAGAGCCCCATCTCTCCAGGCTAATGGACAGATGACTCCTAAAGATCTTTTATCCTGAAGTATCTGAGCTGCCTGCTAGTGTGAGCTGGGACCAAGGCAGCTGGTATTTGGGGAACAAAGAGTTTACCCTAAACTCACCAGTTCTATACCTATCTAATCACCCAACATCTATTGCTGAAGACTTCCCCAGGGGAGCTTTATCTGCAGAGTGAAATGGGCAGGTGTGTCTTTCCCTATGGAGCTTGTTAGCACTTCCCATGAAGCTGGCTTCTCTCGAAGGTCCCAGGGGCACATTTGTTTGTTAAGTGATTGGCGCTGACCTAGCCCTAACCCCCAGTCTTCGGTCCCCTGGGCATCTAAAGGCAATAGCTAGGAGACTCCTGAGTTGGCAGGGCCCCAAGTGATGTAGAAGAAGTAAGATGGCTCCAGGACTCCAGGCTGCTTGAAGACTCACATCTTGTGTCAAACCAGGGGGCCTGGTGAGAGGAAGGCAGGTATGAGACAGAGCACACTTATAACCTAAAAACTCTCACAGTTTGGGAGGCACTGAAGGAGCCCTTCCTCACCCAAAATATAGGGTAGCTCCTTCTCCTTTTCTTTCCTTTAATCATTCATTAATTCAAGAAATACTGCTAGTCATTGTGATACCTACTAGGGACACAACGGGGATTTTTTAAAAATCAGATACAAACGGAGATGAGAGTCAATGTGAAATTAGAGTGGCAAGTTTTATGGCAGCATTTTAACAAGAGAATACCACCTGGTCTTGCTCCCTTAGGAAGTCCCTTTTGAGCTCAGATTGAAGGATGATAGGAGATGAGTAGTTAAGATGGCAAGTGGAATGACCTGTGCAACAGCCTTTGAGTAGAGAGAGGGACCATGGCTGGTTTGAGGGCCTGAAATAAGGCCAGTGTGGCTAGAAGGCAGAGGGCATGGGGGAATACGAGACAAACTAGGCTAGATATGTAGGCAGAGCTGGACCATGAAGGACCTGGTAGGACATGTTAATGCTTTAAGTTTTTATTTTAATAGCAAAGGGAAACCACTGACACTGGAGAGGGTTAACATGGTCAAATTTGCATTTTGAAAAGATCACTCTAGCCAAAGTGCAAAAACAGGTTGGAAAGATCAAGGGTGCTGGATGTGCCATGACCAGTTGAGAAGCCACAGTCATATTGCAGGGTGAAATGATGATAGCTTAGCCTACAGGTGGCAAGGGAGATGGCAAGAAATAAATACATTCAAGTCTTTTAAGGCTGTTAAGTGTTGAGGCATTGGATAGAAATGTGAAGAACAGGAAAGTGTTAGAATGTCTTTGAAGTTGCTGACTTATGGAACAGATGGATGGTGATGTCATTCACTAGCATAGAGAACACTGGGAAAAGACAGATGGACAGGACTGTGTGTAAGGTCAGCTTTGGACTTCATGAATTTGAGGTATCTTTGAGGCAGTTTGATATGTGTTTCTGCATCTCAAAGGAGAGGAAATGGCTGAGCTATAAGCTTAGGAGTTATTGTCATATTGGTGGTATCTGCAGCTGCAGCCATGTTAGGGAGAGAGTATGGCAGAAGAGGGAAAGGGCCACAGCCCAAAGCTTGAGAAGTGAGCCTGCAAAGTAGACAGAAAAGATATGACCAGAGGGATGGGAGGACAGCCGCACAGTAGGATGCAAGGAAGAGTGTTTTAAGGAGGGAAAAGTCAGCAGTATTGAGTGATCTGGAGAAAGCAAGTAAAATGAGGCCCGATTTGAAAAATGTCTTTTGTATTTGGTGACATGAAATCATTGGTAACTGTAGTAAAGGCTGTTTTATAGTGGAGGGAAGGATAGAGGTGAAACTCACTTTTAGAATGGTTGTGGAATAAGTGGGAGGTGAAGAAATGAAGACAGCTTGGCTGAGAACTTTGGTTGTGAAGGGAAGGGAGAAGGATGGTAGCTGGAGGCGGATGTGAGATTAAAGATTTTTTTTTTTTTTTAATGTATAGACTCAGCATTTGTAAATGCCAGTAGGAAGAATGCAGGTTTGAGGTGGGAGTCAGATGGGGGAACAGCAGGGTCGTTGAAGGACCTGAAGGACAGGGATAATTAAGGGGTAAAGTGCCTGAGAAGGGAGGAAGGAATTGGCTCCCAAGCCAAGGCGGAAGTCCCTTTGGAGCCAGGAGGGACAGCTGAGAGAAAGGATTGGCCTGTGTGGCCAAAGGATTGGCCAGGCAGATTGCAATGACTGGTTGTTGGAGGTGAGGGAGGTCCCATCTGATGGCCTCTGTTGGGTGAAATAAGAGGCGAAATAAGAGGTAAAGGTGTCTGCTTAGAAGATTTGGCAGCACTATTTTCCTCTTTCGGACTCTCCTTAACTGCCCTGTTTCATGGTGAGTGTGGTAGCCCTGGTTGCCAAACGCCCCTGCCTTATAAGAGACTTCTGCGGGAGGCTGGCCAGGGGCTAGCACTAGAAATGTTGAAGCACAGGACCAAAAATCATTTCTCTCAGAGCCAGGATCGCACTGCAGAGGACAGACAGACATTTTGCTCAGGAGAAAATCTCAACTCCTTATTTTGATTTCCCATTTGGGGGGGGGATGGGGGGCAGGGCAGGGAAGAGAGATCAGTGGTGGCCTGAATTCCTGTTAGAGGATGAGTGCACAGGGAGTGGAGCGAAATGGGAGTGACCCCCTTTGAGGTGAAAAGGGGAGATCTTTCTTCCTCAGACAAGGAGAAAGGCTGGGACTGGAAGGGCAACAAGAATGGCCAGGCCTCCAGGCTGGAGGGAGTGGCCTACAGAAAGAGCCCCTCCCCCTGCAGGAGAGGAGAGGTGTTTAGAAGAGGGTGGGCCTGGAACAGCCGGGATGTCAAGTCTCCAGGTAAAAGCTCTATTCCAGTGTAAAAAGTGGTGATAGTTTCCTAGAGCTGGCCAGGCACACATTCTAGTCAGTCCTCCCATGAACAGCCATGGGGACCAGTGTTGTGGTCACATGACAGGAGGGATCCCTGCCTATAGGAGGCTGGACTTGGGCTGGGAGCAGAGTCCTGACAGATGGGAGAGGAGGATCCTGGGGAGTAGGTGGGTGAAGAAGCCTTTTTAATCATTAACTTTGTTGATTGAAATCTGAACTGCTGTGCCTCCAGCTTTATTGATTCTCTCTAAAAGCAGAGCATCTGGAGCCTGGTAGCTGCTGGGAGACCAGAGAAAGGGACATCGGAGAGAAGTCCAGGAAGAAGGCAGGGAGGGAAATGGGAACCAAGCCAGGAGTGGGGAGCTGGGAAGGAGGGCCAAGGCAGGGTCAGAGAGCTGGGGTGACAGTGAAGAGGTGTCTTTGGAGACTCAGGGAGGCCAGGAAGCCTGAGCAGGCCTTGGGGGAGGTGCGGTCAGCAGTGCCACGGAGGACCACTGAGAGCAGAGGGAGCCAGCAGAGAGGAGGAAACTTGAGCCCAGAGAAGCATGGTGACCTGCCTAAGGTGACAATGTCAGAGCCTGGACAAAAACTGATGTCAGCTGACTTCACTGCACTGAGGAGGAAACATACAGAAAAGAAAAGCCCTGAGCTCAGGGGAGAAGCTGAGGTTGGTGGACCTGGCAAGTCAATAAGAAAGGACTCACTTTACAAATGACTATGTTTCTCAGGATAGTGGCCTTTCCTCTTTGCCTGTGAGGATATAGTAGTCATTCAAAAAATGGCTTTGGATTGACTAAAGGAGGGGTCAGGCCATCAAAAGAGGAAGGAGGGACAAGTAAAAGAGATGCTAGGAGCTACACAAGGAATACCAAAAAGACACCTGTCCATGTTCATTCAGCCAAAAATCAGGGCTCTGATGAGATAGAACAGCATACTGGTTTCCTGGCTCCTCACCATTTCTGACAGTAGGACTCATTGGTCTGTGTTGCCTCTGAGACAGAAGGGAGTCCCTCATGGGAAGCCTCATTCTTGCAGGCAGAGTCAAAAACATGTGGGCACCAACCTGCCATCATGGCCCCCATAGCTCCCCTCGCCAGTGCCAGCTCCTAGAACAGCTCCTTTCTGAGCTAGAGGGGGACAAGCAAGGCTGCCTACTGAGTGATGTGCTTCCTAGAAAGGACAAGCTCTGAAGACAGAATCAGAGAGGTAAACAATGTACGTAAGGGAAATCTGAGGGTAGAGCGACAGGAATAGAGATAATACATACACAAACAGAGATAATGTGGCTCTGATGACACAGAAAATGTTGATTCTATAGAGAAGACAGAAGCAGATACAAGGTGTCTGAGGCCATGCTGAGGACATCATAGGACACCATGTTCTGTCTGTGGTCATGGTACGGGACAGGTGCCTGCCTGTCCAGTCCTGCCTCATGGAAGCTTCATCCTGGACATTTCAAAGGAGGCTATGTGGCTGGCGGGGGTCAAGGACACTGTGGTGGTAACTCCAGAGCTTCCTGTTGATAACGTATTCCTCTCCCCTTTCTCTGACAGCTCAACATCCTGGTGGACACAGGAAGCAGTAACTTTGCAGTGGGGGCTGCCCCTCACCCTTTTCTGCATCGCTACTACCAGAGGCAGCTGTGAGTCCTGGGGAGAGCTGAAGGGAAGAATCCTTCCCAAGGATCCAGGGCCAAGAGGAGTCAGAGAGAAAGAGGAGTGCAGAGAGAAAGACTAGCTCCTCAGATCCTGTCTTCCTGCTGGGGAAGGGCAAAGGAAAAGAAGGCAACAGTGACTAGGAACGAAGAGTGGGGTGGGGTGAATTTGAGGAAAGGTTAAGTTGAGCGGCAGCCAGGAAGTTCTTCAGTACTGAAACCTGGCAGCTTCCTGTGGGAGGGAAAGGACAGCAGCCCCAGAGCTCCCAGAGCAATCTCAGGGGTCTCATTCTCTCTTCCTGAATGAAGAGGCAAGGAGACTTTACCCTACACTCCCTCAGTGGCTCTGTTTTCTGATACCAATGAAGTCTACGCTGAGGAGGCTGCAGTGATAGCTTGCTTTGTTTTGTTCTCACCTGAAGCCGCTCTTGGTGACTTTGCACAGTTCACAGAAGTGAAGAAAGAGCCTTCCATAAAGCCCACTGCCTGGACCAGTATCAGGGACTATAAGCTAAAATGTCTCCTCCCTGCACCACCCAGAGTTCGGCAGCTGGATGTAGCTAACTGGTGGAAGAGAAGGGTTGAAGTGGGTTTTTAAGGTAGGAGAGGTAGTGAGGAATGACCTGGGAGTCCCTTTAGCATAAAAGCAGGAAGTGACGTGAGGATATCTAATGTCTGAGGTATCTTTGTATGTGAAAACACGTGACTAGAGCTTTAAATCCCATTCTTGGACTTCTAGGCAGATGCCAAAGCCACCTTCGCCAACTCCTGCCTTCTAAGGCTGCCTTCCCTTTAACTTCCCTTAGAGAAAGCAGTCAGGAAGTGGGTTGTGCTCAGAATCAATGAAAGAGAATTTATTCTAGGTCCTTGTCCCAGTCCCATCACTGTCCCCCATTACACACACACAGCCCTGGTTAGTGGCATGATTAAACAGGTGGGGGTGTCACATGTAGATATGCATGTTTCACACAAGTGTGGTATATAATACCTACATGCCCTGCTGAGATGCTTATGCAAATCCCTCCTTTGGAAGAACCTGTAGAGGTTTCAAATTCACCCTGCCTAGTATTTTCTCTACTGCTCAGATGGTACCACTGGGTCCCAAGGCAGCAAGAGAATCAATGGCTCCTTTTCTTTGGGAGTTTGATGGAGCGGGGGCGGGGTGATGCCCCCTAGCTGTCCTTTCAGCAGCAAAAAGCACAATACACAAAGCCTAGGCTTGTTTTTCATAGGGCCTGAGCTCAAGATCTAGGAATATGAGTTATGGAGACAGGAAAGCAAGCCCCAGGAACAGTTTCCCCCTTCTATTTGCAAGGCCACTTTACATTCTTTTCTGGGTGATTGATCTCCCTAGGGGTTCTGTTGAGCAGCTTAAAAGTATCTTACTTATCTGGGATGCCACTGAGATAAGGCAATGCCTTTGGGAATAGCTTTGAGGCTGGATCCCTATACCAGTTGTCCTTATGCATCCACAAATCTCTGCCTTTTTCCACAGGTCCAGCACATACCGGGACCTCCGGAAGGGCGTGTATGTACCCTATACCCAGGGGAAGTGGGAGGGAGAGCTGGGCACCGACCTGGTGAGCATCCCCCATGGCCCCAATGTCACTGTGCGTGCCAACATTGCTGCCATCACTGAATCAGACAAGTTCTTCATTAACGGCTCCAACTGGGAAGGCATCCTGGGGCTGGCCTATGCTGAGATCGCCAGGGTGAGTGGAACAAGGCCTACCTAGCCTTAGACACTGTGTCTACACACTGCACACTGCATGCCACACAGGGATGGAGTTGAAAAAGAAAAGGGGAAGGAACTGACTAAGTGATAGAAATAAATCAGCTTAAAGGATTATTTAAAAAGGAGATAGGATAGCAGTCTGAATTTTATCCCTCTAGAAGGAAGAACTATTATGAGAGATGCTGTGATAGGTACAGGAATAGGCTGTGGTTTCTACTGACTAAGATCTTTAAGAATAAGAGTGCCCATTAATCTGAAACAGGTTAGGCATGCAGGGACCAAACTCCTAGAGATCTGTGGGCCCATCGGTACTTTTCTGTTTTCATCGCCAGTGTCTCTCGCCAACCCTCTCTCTGCTAAACTCAGCACCTCAAGATGGTCTTTCCCAAAGAACATCCCCAAGTTCTTGCTTTTGCCTTCCAGTTGAGACAGAAAGCTGCACTCAGTCTATTAGGGCCCTCTGTGTGAGGGTTCACTCCTTGTCTCTTTCTGCTGCAGCCCGATGACTCTCTGGAGCCTTTCTTTGACTCCCTGGTAAAGCAGACCCACGTTCCCAACCTCTTCTCCCTGCAGCTTTGTGGTGCTGGCTTCCCCCTCAACCAGTCAGAAGCGCTGGCTTCAGTTGGAGGGAGCATGGTAAGTAGGTCCTAGGGTAGGTCCTGGCACTGGGCAGAGAAGTGGGTACCATCTGCCTCCCCTCCAAAGCTGCACTAGTCTGAGGTTCCACTATTTAGAATCTCTATACTCCCCAGCCCCACTTTTTTTTTTTCCAATCCTTTTCTTCCTTGCATTATTTCAGAAAGGATTCGGGGCATCTATGGTAAACTTGGAAAGGATCGGAAATGATTAGGAAAATTTCAAAGGAAATGAAAATTAGACCTATTGAATGAAAATTATTCAGTCTGATGATCAGAAAGCAGAGATAAAAGTTTGAAAGTCTATTTATTAATTAATTAGGACAACTGGTGAATGGTGCTCCATCTCCAACAAGCAGAGAAAAAAAAAATTTATAATAGAAGCAAATAATCATTCGTTCAACATTTATTGTGCTAGTTTAGGTTTAAATAACTTCATATCAAGGACTGTGTGATTCTGAAACAAATAATAAAAATCCTGAAAAGTCTCTTCCCCGCACACATTTTCTTAACACATTTTAGAAACTGTAAGTCATTTGGGTCATGATTTGATTAGAAACAAGATGAGAAAAGTGATCAATACAGGGCTTTGCCACCCCCAGAAATTACTGGTTCTATTGCTCGCTCCCTGGGTGACTTGCTGTCCTTCTGTGCTAGGACTCAGGCATCTGCCTCTTTTTCTCCCTAGATCATTGGGGGTATTGACCACTCACTGTACACAGGCAGCCTCTGGTACACACCCATCCGGCGGGAGTGGTATTATGAGGTGATCATTGTGCGGGTAGAGATCAATGGACAGGATCTGAAAATGGACTGCAAGGAGGTAATAAAACCAAGGGGGAACCAAGAAGAGGGAGGCAGGGAGGCAACACAGAGTGAGGTCAGACCCTGGGTTATGAGGTTGGGAGGACAAGGTAGAGGTGCAGGACCTGAGGAGAGGGTTGGGGGCTGAGCCTAGAACAGGAGTATAAGGGTCACACAGCAGGGCCTGGGGCTTTGGAGTTAGGGACTTTCACAGGGACAACATGGCTTATGATCTAGTAGTGAAAAAAGCATGTCTGGACCCTAGTCACTGCCTTGCTTTATGGCCTTAGGCAAGTTTTTTCAAGGCAGTATGATATGATTAATACAAGAGTCCGGCTTTTGCGGTCAGGAAGACTTGGGTTTCTAGGTCTGCCATGTGCTAGCTATCTGTCCTTAGGCAAGTTACTATGTTGTGTTTCAGTTCCTCATCTGTAAAATAGGTGAAAATAGCTTTCCAAGACTACAGTGAAGTCAGATAATGAATAAAGTGTTTACTCCAATGCCTGGCATACAGCAGTGCCCAATAAATGGCAGCTAAACCATTTGAGTCTTCCTTGTTTCTTCATGCATGCTAAATTAGAGTAGATATAAATGTACTATGAAAAGTTAAGACCAATATACAAGATATCTTTACTTTCAAGACTTGGAGAATGTCTGCCCACCAAGATGTTTTAATACTTACGGAATACTTCCTTTGTGCCAGGCACCACTCTAAGCACTTCAATTGTATTAATTTAATCGTTATAATTCTTTGAGGTAAGCACTATTATTATCCTTATTTTAAAGATGAGGAAACTGAGGCACCAAAGTTAAGTAACTTGCCTGAGGGTAGACACCTAAGAAGTGGCCAGGATGCCAACCCAAGCAGGACCCCACATAGTCAGACTCGCCCTTCTGACTCTGGCCAGAGCCTGGCAACAAAAAAGGCTCCTGACTATTCTAACCCACTCCTCTCCCCTTTAGTACAACTATGACAAGAGCATCGTGGACAGTGGCACCACCAACCTTCGTTTGCCCAAGAAAGTGTTTGAAGCTGCAGTCAAATCCATCAAGGCAGCCTCCTCGGTCAGTGGGACTAAACGGGAGTACAGAGATGACAGTGGGTCAGAGGAAGTCCGTGAAAGTCACGTTCTTCAAACGGGAGACAAGATGTCTACCCCTAGACCCAACCACTTAAAGCTCTTAAAAACTGTTCTCTTCCATGGGCCTGTTTGCTCATCACATAACCACCCTGTTACAGAGTTTAGGCCTCACTCTCCCACTCTCTTTCTCTAATTCTTGGGTTTCAGTTAACCTTTCCCAGTTTGGATATTCCATGGAAAAGCAAATCAAGAGCCCAGTAAATGTGATCAGAAAATAGGAGCAGAGAGATGGTGAAAGAGGCTGTTTCCTCATTGTTACCCCTTTCTTACCAACACAGACGGAGAAGTTTCCAGATGGCTTTTGGCTAGGGGAACAGCTGGTGTGCTGGCAAGCAGGGACTACCCCTTGGAACATTTTCCCCGTCATCTCACTCTACCTAATGGGTGAAGTGACCAATCAGTCCTTCCGCATCACCATCCTTCCACAGGTATGTCCCTAATCTGAGTCAGTGGGATCCCAGGAAGAGGACAAAGTACATATAGGGAGATAGTGAGCAGGCATGGTTTCCTACAACTTGGAAGACAAAATAGATGAGTGTCCAGTGGTCAAGGGCTCTTGGAAAAACCAACCTCTCAGAGCACCAACAAAGCAAACAAAGGGAAGAGTGACCTCAGGGCATAGATATCTAGAAGGCAGAGATGAGGTGAAAGATGGAGTGAGGAAGAGAGCAAGACATACTTTCACTCTGATTCCTTATCCTTAGCAATACCTGCGTCCAGTGGAAGATGTGGCCACATCCCAAGACGACTGTTACAAGTTTGCCATCTCACAGTCATCCACGGGCACTGTTATGGGAGCTGTTATCATGGAGGGCTTCTATGTCGTCTTTGATCGGGCCCGAAAACGAATTGGCTTTGCTGTCAGTTCTTGCCATGGTGAGAGCGCCAGAGTGTGGGGTCAGTCTTTCCATGTTCTCCCTGTCCAGCAGTCAGTATACCTGGGCCCTGAGTCTGGGAGGTGGTAACAATTGCCTCAGGCCAGAGTCAACATATTATGCAAAAGCCAGTGTCCATGCTTGTGTTTTTTTGGCATGGCCTGGCATGGTGACCCCTGCCTGGACTGAGAACTTCTGTCGGAGACCCAGGGCAGCAACAGCTGCTTGGCACCTTGGGAAACTATAGATCCAAGGGCAGCAGGTGGAGCCTATAGTGACCCTGGCAGCTGCAGTACGGTAAGGTTGAATGCTACTTCAGAATGGCAGCAGGGCTTTGCAACTGGATTTCAGTAGTGGCAGGTGAGTTTACTTAGTGTGTATGAGGTTGGCTTTTTAGTCAACTCAGAACAAATGACTTTTACGTATCAGACTACATGGGCATACAGGAAAAGACCATCACTCCCAATGACCTAAGAGGAGAAATGCCTCCACCTGGCCTCCTCAGAGGCTAATTTCAAGGCCTATCAGGAGTTCTTTTTGTTGTATAATCCTAACTGTGATATGACAATGAAACCTGCTCACTCACATCTGCCATTTCTTTAGTACATGATGAGTTCAGGACGGCAGCGGTGGAAGGCCCTTTTGTCACCCTGGACATGGAAGACTGTGGCTACAACATTCCTCAGACAGATGAATCAACACTCATGACCATTGCCTATGTCATGGCTGCCATCTGCGCCCTCTTCATGCTGCCGCTCTGCCTCATGGTGTGTCAGTGGCGCTGTCTCCGCTGTCTACGCCATCAACATGATGACTTTGCTGATGACATCTCCCTGCTGAAGTGAGGAGGCCCACGGGCAGAAAACGGATTCCCCTGGACCACATCTGGTGGTTCACTTTGGTCACGAGGAGACACAGATGGCACCTGTGGCCAGAGCACTTCAGGACCCTCACCCACCCACCAAATGCCTGTTCTTGACAGAAAAGTAGAAGCTGGCAAGGTGGGTTACAGGGATTGTACCTGTAGGAAACAGGAGAGGGAAGAAAAAAATGCTCTGGTGTGGGAATATTCCTGGTCACTTAAAACTTGAGTTGGGAAGTTCTGCTGTTTCAAATTTCAGTCTGGAACCTTTGCCCACCAACCCTCTCAGTTTTCCAGTCCAAAGTATTCTTCTTTTCTTAGTTTCAGAAGTAGTGGCATCACACCCAGGTTACCCCAGTGTGTGTCTCTGCAGTACCCTGGCAGAGAAAGGGCCAATCTTGTTTCCCTGCTAGCCAAAGTCAATAGGAGTGAATGCAGTTTGCTATTTGCTTGAGAAAGGAACTGTATCAACAAGCCTAACATTGGTGCAAAGATTGCCTCTTGAATTAAACAAAAAATAGACTGAATATCTGTACAAATGAGACTGAATGTTTGTACAAATGGGGACAGCTGGAAGCGAAGGAGAGGGAGTGTGAAGACAGGGAACAGTTGGGATTAAAACTAGGAAAGGCAGAAACATGACAAGCCAGTCCCAGTTTTAGACTTCATCTCCAAGACAGAATCTCATCTCCTAAGATGGGTGTTGCTTCCTAATGTTTTCTTTTCTGTGGTTGCAGCCTGACCGAAAGTGAGATGGGAAGAAGGGCTCATTTAGCCAAAAAGCTCTCTTTAGCTCTCTTAAATGCAAAGTGCCCACTAAGAAGTTCCATCTAACAAATGATTTTCTACCCAATTAATTCCAGTTGTCTCTATCTGAACATTTTGCCCCAGGTGCCCTATGGGAAAGCAGCTGGAATATAGCAAATACAACAGAGCTGAGATTTGTCTTCCTGGTTACATTTTCACTCCCACCTCCAACTCCCTAGTTCTCTGGAGCTTTGTAGCTAAACAGGAGACCACTCCTATTTGAAAGCAGAATTCTGACGATCCATTCAAGAGGCATCGAGGTGATGCCCTATACCCCTGGCCTGGATTGCTTCTTGTTCAGGTGTAAGTTGTAGTAAGACCTTTAAGAGCCATTGCTTCTCACTTCTTCTCATGTCCCTTCTATTTATTTGGCTAAAGCATCCCACAATGGCATAAGTATTATACCAAGAGTGTCAGGAACACAGGGCTTTCTGGTTCTAGCATCATCGCCTTCAATAACAAAGCTGCTTGGAGAAAGAATGGCAGCTTTAGGGCTTCCTTACTTCCTTCACAAGAGCCCCTCAGTGGAGGCCATACTTTCCCCATCCTGCTCTCTACTCCCCACTCCTAAGAGTACTTGGGTACCCAGGCTGGGTCTTGGGATATGTATTGGGGACCAAGTTCATTTCCTATCAGTTCTAACACAGTCAGCTATGATGCCAGTGTTAGTGGAAAGAGCTGAATTTTTCTAGTACACCCACTGGATCCTATTCCTAGGTGGTCAACACCCTGCTTCCAGATATGGGACCTGCCAAGTGTGGAAGTACCTGATGAGGGAGAGGGAAATACAAGGAGGGCCTCTGGAGATCCTGGCCTCAGCCAGCTGACCACAAGCCATAAACCAATAAAACCAAGAATACTGAGTCACGTTTTTTTTCCCCCCTCTGAATTTTCTTCATTCCCCTGTACTTGGTGCTGCTTTGGCTGACCGGGAACAGCCCATAGCCACAAAGACTGACAGGAAAGGCTGGAGAGTGTCCACTTCCACCTCGGAACTTACTGTGTAAATAAACTTCCAGAATTGCTACCGTGAAATCAAAATGCCACCTTCTGTTTTATAATTTCTACCTATAGTGGGGGAAACTGGCTTTTCCCCAGTTTTTTCCAGAGCATAAAACCCCTTCATTAGTAAGTCCTATTGTCCTGTTTTCTTTTAGGAGAAAACTTGTGCTTATTTTCCTTTTTACAGTTTCTTCCTTTCTACCCTGAAACTAAACTCTAAGTATAAAAGAAAATCTTGACAACAGCTTCTTGCTTGTAAAAATATGTATTATATATCTCTACTTTTAAATTCTCCAAGAAAAATTGAACTGTTTTTCCCAATCTTTCCACTCAGTGCATTAAGGGCCTTTCCCATTGGACTGAATGGCTTCTATTGTGGCAGACCAGTGGATAGAATGAAAAGGGAGAACGTGGGTGGCCAAAACTTCAGTGTTGCTTTCTGATCGATCTTGAACAAGAAAGAGAAAAAAGCAACAAATGAGGCCCCAGCTCCCATGAACAACTCTAAAACACCTGTCCTCCCGCTAGAGTTGGCTTTCAAGGGCTTTTACTAGGAAGCAGTTAAACCCCCCTACCTACTCCCTCCGTTTCTCTCTACTCCTTTGGCTTCAAAGATTTGTGGAAAAGAAACATAATATTCTTTATACTCATTTCTAATTTCTAAATTTTCAGGGGATCCTAAAAAATATTGCAGGTGGCCCAAGGGCTGCTGCAAAGTTAAGGGGAAATAAAATCTGAAGATTATAAGATAAAAAAATGAATCCCCCCACCAAATGAAAAGAACAAAGGAACTGGTCTTCCATTTTGCCACATTCCCTAATTGTAACAGTTACCAAACTGGAAACATTAAGATTTCATTAACCAAAGTGGTCATCCTGACCTCTACAAAGGGGGTATACTCATGCCATTTCAATTATCCTATAAGATGCCAAGGAGGTCCTGGAAAACCCAGCTCCTACTGCTGATGCCAGTCAATAAGCATGGGCAAGTAATGCAAGAGAAGAGAAAGAATATGTCCATGAGCTGACAGGCAAGGAAGCAAAAGAAAAAAGAAAGAAACAAACAAAAACAGGAGAGAATCTAGATGGATCTAAAAAGAAATGTCTTTGCTATCCTGATATGTATTGCTAGTGCCAGTAACCACTTCCAGGTCCCAGAATGGGAAGATTTAGCTATTGGTAATATAATAATGTCCTTCCCCTGGAGCTAATTTTTTTTTTAATTAACACTTCATTTTTACATATTTAATTCCAAAAGAAAAGGAGGGCACTGAAGACATTTCTGATAGGAGTAAAAAGGATGGGAAAAGATTCGAAACTCTGAAAGAGTCATAGCTTTTCCAGATATAAACCTAAAAACCAGAAGTGCTCAATAAGCAGAGGTTCCAGATAGCTAACCATAGAACAAATGACTTATAAACCTGAAACTCAATCTCCCTTCTTCACATCATTTTGGTCTCCATTTTTCCCAAGATAGGAAACATGTCCTCCATAGCGTTCTTGCTTCAAAAATTAAAAACCCAGCATCCCAAGATCATTCTGAAAGTAATTTTGCATAGACATCTCCTCACCCCAGTGCCTGCCTGGAACTCACCCAAGGTCACTAAACAACTTGTTTGTGAACCAACTGCCTTAACCATCAAGGGGAAGGCGGGTAGCTAGACTAGGAGACCAGAAGTGAAGGGGAAAAGGTAAGGACTTCACAAGGTTGGCCAAGTCAGTGGTGGCAAAAGATGGCTTGGCCCAGGAAAGACCTGTAGGTCATGCTAGTTTCTAAAGAGATGACTATCTAGGAATTAGGGTTGACAGAAGTTTGTGGGGCATGGGGAAATGGGACCTGGTTATATTGTTATTCTTGGACTGTGAATTTTGCTGATGTAAAACAGAATATTCTGTAAACCTAAAGTCTATGTACAAATAATGAGCATTAACACAGTAAAATATTCGATGAAAAGTCAAACTATTAGGGTTACATTACCCCCATCCCCCATCAGTCTCACTTTATCCATTTGGAGTAGAGTCGCTAACACAACACCAAGGATTCTGGAGGCTTTCAGTAAGCAAGGCATCTGGTTGGACTGCAGGTGAGCACCAGAATTCAAATCTGCATACATGAGCCTTAAGAAAATGGACTAGCAGTTGAGCCAAATCAAAGCACGATGGCCTTAGAGCAATAGCAGCTTCCTAGATAGTTTTTATATTGTATTTGAAAACAGCCCTAGGTAGGAATTATCATAATTGCAAGATCAAACTAAACATCATCTTAACTACACTCTGTATCCCCCAAAGGAATTGCAAGATGAAGGGGACAGACCATTTCTGCATAATATACATACTTTCATTTACGAACATTTGAATACAGACTTTCTATACACACATTATCTATATAATAAAAATGTACATGGCATGAGTATATGTCACTGTATAAATATAGAGTTTTAGAAATCTGAACCCGCGCTTCCTGTTCACATCAGTTTCTCCTCTTCTTCCTCCCCAGTCAGGTCCGTCATTTAAGAGTTGGACAAAAGGGACAAGTGTCATTTGTGTTGGTCTGGGCCCAGAATTTGATACACTAGAAAGAAAGAAAAACATACCTCAGGTTTATCTGGAAAGATGGAGGGAAGGAGGAGAGAGGGTGCCATTAAGGTTCAACAGATCTAAGGAATATTTACTAAGTCAGAAAAGCTCTTATCACAGAGGAAAGAGGGCTATTTCACTGGCTCTTACCCACACCCCACCAAAATCTTCAGAGCAGGTGAACCTGTTCTTTTTATAGGAAATATTCACAATCAGCTAATAATAGCATGAAGCTGCTTTTTATTGAATATCTAGGCTTACTCTTTCTTATGATCCATTTAGGCTGAGATGAGCTTCCATTTCCTAATAGCTACTGTTCTCAAATCTTATTCAGGATTTTCCCTTACCAAGAATTTAGATATAAATTCAGTTTCTACCTTTTGGAAAAACAAAACGAACAAAATAAAATAGTAAAAAAGAAATCATTCCTGCAGCTAAGAGACTTAACTCCGCCTGGTAACATAATAAAAGATGGGAATAATTCATCAGTTTGAGAAGACAATCTCTAGCAGGCAGGCCTTCAAGCTATTCTGTCAATGGAGTTAATAATCTCAAATTGAGGTTCCCTATTCCCTTCCTCTCATCTAAGCAAAGTCTCTTGACAATGCTATATTTGAAACAACAGTTAAGATTTGTATATCTTATTGTTGATTTTCTAAGAGAGTACTCTAATATGAATTGCTCTACTGTGAATTACTTATCCAGTCCCCTAAAAAGGTACACAGTAAAAGGAAGCTGGGAGATCCTCGCAGACAGTATCCTGAATTCTACTGATGTTTAAGCCACAATTTACTAAAAACTTTGTTTTTTAGATATTAACGATGAGTATCAACACTTATATGTTCAAGAAAAGTTAAATTATCTCAGTTGTCAGAAAAGAAAGAGTAGAAAATAAAGAAGGTATGGAGCACCCACCTCTTTATGCAACACATGGGAACATGCCATTGGATGCAGCTCACTGGGCTGAACAAGTTTCTGGCACATAAGACACAGCTTACAGGTGGCTGGAGCCTGCAGAACAGAGAAGGGAAAGTCAAAAACTAAGAAACCTCTGGGTCTCCTTGCCTACGATGTCCGTAATTCCATCCATGTAGCAAAAAGACTTTACACCAGAAGAAATAAAAGTTCAAATACAGATTCTTGCTGAGATCATGGTTTCTCACTGCAATGCATCTATAAACCTGCCCCCTCTTCACTAACCACCCATCCCTTTCGCATCCTACTTTTTAAAGAAAAAGAGTCTTACATGTGAAGATCTTCCAGGATATGAAACTTGGGCAGAGGGCAAGAACATTGGGGCACTGATTTGGGCCAATGGAGCAGGGAACAAGGCCCGGATCCGACCAAGTGGCTGTGGGCAGAAACAATATCAGAGTAAGGAAAGAGTCTGAGTCACAGAGCATATAACAAAAAGCAATCATTTAGTTCCCAGGCCAGCAAAGAAAATAGCAGACTAGATACCCCTGACTGCAGTGCTGCTTCTCACTTCCAATTTTTCTGAAACTGGGCTCTTCCCCAACATCTCAGCAGGCCTGAGTTCTCTCCCAAGTAGCTTGTCTTACCTGAGTACTTGCTGCCACTCGCTCATGTTCTGCCAGTCGTGCAGCTACCAATTGGATCAGTTCCTCCATGGTCAGGCCTGCCATGGTAGTACGTGCTGTCTTGATTTGCTGAAGAATGTTGGTCATCTGGGCCCTAAAAAGAAAAGGAGAGATTTTATGCTATACTCAAGGGGAAGATCTATGACATCTCCCCTATTTTATTCCATAAACATTTCTCTGACAAACTGTTAAAAATTAGTCCTTAAAGATACTTACTTATTGCATTGTGGGAACCGAGTCAGCAGCTTTTCCAGGATCTTCTCCAGTTTATCTACTGGTTGGGGCCGTGGAGTTTCAGTAGAAGCCTTAACACCACCCAGGCCTGGGGGAGGCGGGATGGAGGCGGCAGGAGGGATGTGTGGACCATGGGGGCCAACAAGGGAACCCAAGCCAGGGCTACTTCTCCCATGGGAGCCAGGAAGGGGTGGGGAAGGCTGGTTGGGCTGCGAAAGGGCAGGGTTCAGGATTGGGAAAGACAAGGAACGGGGATCTGCACTGGGCATAACCATGGGCATTGTGACCTGCCCAATGGAGAAGGGCATCCGAGGAGCCAGAGAGGGACTGGGTTGAAACACCTGAAGCATGAAGTCTGTCTGTAGAGGAGAAGAGGTGGAGAACAGGAAAGAAAGGAAGAAAATTAAAGTTTAGGAAACTAGAACAGAATTAAATGAACAACTCTTATACCAAATAATACCAAACATAACATAATAGTAAAACCAGTATCTTCTTACAAAGAACAAGCGAAAGACGCATGCTGCCACCAACAGAAAGGTTGACCCCCAAAACCAGCATTCATACCTCTGATGGGGGTGGAGGCAAAGTGGGAGTAGGGATTTGAGGAAGGCTGCTCAGCTTGGCTCCATTCCTCACTAGCTGGATATGACTATTAAATTGGTCCTAGAAAAGAAAGAAAAGGATCGTTCTTTACTGCTTAGTTGGGTGAATCTCTCTAGAAAGAGAATACCATCAAATATGAAGAAAACAAAGGGAGGGGTAGAATAGGCCCTAAGCAGCAAGGCAAGATATCCTCAAGACATCCCTCCCTATCACCAGAAGTGTTTAAGCACAGATTAATTCAGACTCAATGATTGCCCACTAGTACACTTACCCGAACGTTCTTTTTCATCATCCGAACTCCATTTAGTCTTGTCTCCCACTCCTGTTTGGAACGAACTGTCTCTAGTGTTGGGGGAGTTGACCTTTCAAGGAACCAACAGGAATTTACAGAATTAAAGAATGCCTAACTCCTAACTCTCTGAGATAGCATATACAGCTGGAGAGAGGAGCCTGAACTAGATACAAAGAAAGCCAAGGATCTAGGTCTTTCCCTCACTTTAATTATAGCATCTCCTAAGCCAACTATTGGAGAAAGAAGACCAACCACAGAAATAAGGTTATTGTCTACCTAAAAATGCCACGGATTCCAAGGCAAAAAGAGGAGAAAAGACTACAAAAGAAACAAATCTTCAAAGATATCTGTTATGCTTTGATAGCATAAAAGGTACTGTTTATACAACTGGAAATAATACAATAGAAAATACAAAACAAAAAAACTGTAGAAAGGAAGAGTTAGAGAATGAGGAAGTTTAGAATATGGGAAAACAAATCACTGAACAATTACTATAACACAGATAGAGATGACCTTGAAATTCCTGTGAAGACAGAATAAGTAACAGACTAGCTGGCCTAGGATTTCAAACCTAAAACAAAAACAAAAAACAAAACAAACAAACGGAAGGACTGTTAAATTCTAGAATGGGAAGGTACTTACTTGAGGTAAGTAAGGTGCAGTTCAGCCTCTTTTTCTGCTTCTTCTAGCTTCAGTACCAGCAACTCCTTCCGACTTTCTAGTGATAAGATCTGAGGAAACCACACCCACACACCACACAATTTTTTATTAATTTTACATACACAAAGCTACCCCTAGAAAGTTAAAAAAATGCAAATGCTTAGTGCCTATATGGTATAATATTTATATGGCTTAGTGGTGTAATACTATATACTGAAAAGATACACCACCTGGAAGCCCAAAATCAAGGCCTTCAACATAGCAGCTCTTCTCACCTCTGCCTTCCAGGCCCGTTCTGTCTCTTCCATAATGTTCCGATTTATTTCACCATCCTGATTCTTGTCTATCCAGTTCCATTTCCCACACTTCTCTGTAAGATAAGAAACCAAGAATAAGGCTAAGAGAAGCAAGACACTAAGGCAAAGTAAAACCCAAAATTGGTCTACCAGGTATAGTACAGGAAGTCTTACTCTAAAGTATTAACTATAGATACAGACAAATAATAAAGTGGTAACTGCATAAGGCAAGTAAATTTGAAAGTAAAAATGAAATGTTAAAATGTTCACATCTCCACTTCCTAAAGTTACCAGAGAAGGAAAAATACATTAGATAACAAAACTGAAAATGCAGAACATTCTTCTATATCCAAAGAGGGCTCAATATCATTATGGCGTTCCAATTATTTCCCAACTTGTCTTTTCACATGGGTACTGAAGAAGGCAGGACCAAACACAGGGATCCATTTAATATTCACCTCTAATCCATTACTAAGCACACAGTTACTGGCTTACTGATTTCCTATTTTCTTAGCTATAGCAAACATTCTTCAAAAGAAAATAATCTCTTCATACTTCAAGACTTCTCATTTCCATCATTTTCCTCCCTTCTTACATTTCCCACCCCACCAAGCTCCATGCCTACAGTGTACTACACACACTGGATTAACGTGACCAACTGCCTGGTTTGCCCAGTACTGAGGGTTTCTGAGGAGGTAGGCCAGTCAAGCACCCTGCCTTGGACTGAAGATACCAATAAAGGAACAGAGCCAGCAAAAGAAATTCCTTGTATTACACTTGACTATAATAAGTTTTAGGGCTGAAAGCAACAGGATTACCCATATCAGTGGACAGAATAACCTGGAAATGTTTCAATTATTTTTGCTGGATTTTAAAAGGTGACAATAAGAAGAAAAGGTTGGGAAGAGTTACTTCTTTAAAAAAAATGTTCCCAGTTTTCTTCAGTGAAACAATTTTATTCTTCTTCTCGATTATTGGTAGCCGTATATATTTTAAAGGGAGCAATTCACTTAATAAATTCTGAGGTTGCTTTTTACACTTGAACCAATCCTCCACACATCCCTGATCCGTATTTCACAGATGAAGTATATAAGGTATGTGTGTGTGTGACATACATATTCATTCATTGATTCACTAACATTAGTCTGCCACTCTACAGACAAGGACTACTTATGTAACAGAAATGAGTAGGTGGCATTTTCTTCCTTGAACTTCATGTGTTGTCCTCTCCAAATTAACTTCTTTTGCAGAGGGAAAAATTCTTTCTTTTAATTTTTTCCGTTTTTTTTTTATAGGTAGATGTGTTTTCTTGCTACAACATATTCCTCAAATTTAAAAATATGAGTCAGGATTCTCTTACTGTAAGAATATATGAAATATATTGTGGGGTTAATCAATTATCCCATTTAGCCTACTAGTCACGCTTTGACAATGGGTTAATTGTAGGAAAAAAATTACAGTTGCCTTCTTTGATCGATGTTATTCTTGAAAATTACAGATGCTCACTGAACATCTCTAACTCATTAAATATATTTGTTAACTACAGATGTTTATATTAGAAAAATCCTCTTACAGTGCCCATCGAGGCTTCCACATATTCACACATAAAAAAAATCTTTTCCTTTGGGCATTTGGCCACATCTACCTCACTAAGATAAAAGAGAAAAGGGATTGCTATCAACCACAACCACAATCACAACTACTAGCAAACGACTTAAACAGTCATGAAAATGTTCAGCCTTATATATTAATTAACCTGTAACATACGTATATCTTCGATTTCACTTTACTAAAGGGTACTACTACCTGCTACCCACGCCTGAAAAAAAATCAGTTCCCTAGATGGTCAAAAAAATTATTGGTAGAATAGAAATCACTGAATCAATTTTAACTTTTTAATGCTTGGTCTAATTTCTTTCAAGTCCTATGCTTCTGTTATTTTGCATAGCTAGTTCAGGGACTCAACGGTTCAAATGAATAAATTCTACCAGATTGTACAAGCCTGACTTGTTGTAGGTCCCGACGTTTGCATAATTTTTGAAATTAATAGTTTTTGATTATGTAAATAATAAATTATAAAAAGTTTAGAAAATATAAAATAGGGAATCTAATGTAGAGGTATCAACTCTTCCCTTTATTGGTTATATGATCCTAGACAAGATACTTAAACTTTCTAGGCCTCAGTTTCTTCACCTGAAAAATGAGTAGTACCCGCATCATGAGACTCATGGAAGAATTCACTAAGGAAATATATGTAAAAAATTTAATATGGTGTCTAGCACATGAGACATATCCAACAAATGTTCTTTCTGAAGTATTTTTAACTCAATTTCTTACAACTGCAGTACTAAGAATCATAATTATAATTCTTCTTAGTCTTTTAAAATATCTGTATATATAGTATATGTAATATACAAATCCATTATACATGTTTCTCAAAGACTGATTTTTTTATCTTACTCTTTCAACCTAATGTATTTTTCCGTATCATTAATTATTCTTCAAAAATGAGATTTTTAAATAACTATCCATTTGTACATATATATCGTATTTAGGTACTCAAGTTATTTTTAATTTCACAATTACAAATAATGCTATAATGAGCATTGTGCATATGTACTAACATAAGTTATGATAAAAGTAATGTATTTAGATTTGAGAGGAAGCTACTTATAGTAGTTAACGACACAACTCCAGAGCCAAATTAAGCTCTGAGTTCATAACCAGACCCTATTACAATCTATGCAACCTTTGGCAAGTTACTTAACTTTTCCTGTACCTCATTTTCTTAAAGTAAAATGGAGATAATAAAAGAATCTACCTCTTCTACTGTTATGCATATTAAATGAGTTAAAACATGTAACACACTTAGAATCATCTCTGGCATGTAGTTAAGAACTTAGTAAATGTTAGTTATCATTTGGATGTTAGAACATCTTCCTTCAGAGAAACTAACATATACGTAGTATACATTTTCTCCACCACTAGCAGTAGTGGAAATCAGGTGGTTTTAATGGGGAAAAGCAGATGCTAAGAGTCTGTGAAATATCCTCAACAGTCAGAGAGTGAGCTAAAAATTAAGATGTTGAGTCCTCAGCCCAAATATCTTCCTTTCAGAATATCTTATGCCCTAGACAAGGCAAAAGGAAACAAAACAAAAACTGTTGGGCCAGTTAATATATAGCATTATCTGTCCTAAATTTGGGGTAGGTTATAAATGCCTTTTCTCTGAAACTGAAGCTAATACAAATGAGAATAAATGAGATCAGACATAAAGCAGAAAAACTTTACCCTGGAATGAACTGTAAATTTATTGTTTATGAAGCTGGTATTCTTCCCTGATTCAATTGAACTCAACAACATTTACTAAGCACGCTAGGCATTCTGCTAAATCTGGGGATATAAAGATGCCCAGTCCCTGCCCCCAACAGGCCCACAACCCAGTAGTTTTCCTGGTGAACAAAAGAAATAAGAAAATTCTGGGCGAAACAAATAGCATTGCAAAAGCCAGAGAGTTAAGAGAGCACCAAGTTAAGGAAGCAATCCAGGTAATTCAGCAGACAGTGGATTTCTAAATCCATCACTTGGAGATGTAATCTGGGCTGCTGATATAGATGACAGTGTCACTAGCACAGAGTTAGTAATGCAAACCCTAGGTATGAAAGAAATAATTTAGGATAGCACTTTGTACAATATAGTTCACAGTCCCCAAAACCCTTTGAGGGCCTGGTCCGTGAAGCAAAAACTAATTTCAATAACTAATATTACTTGCCTTTTTCATTCTCATTCTTTCATGAGTGTACAATGGAGTTCTCCTGAGATCACATGACATGTGATATAATCACTCTGATGGCTAATGAAACATATACTTCTGTATTCTTATGTTTTCTAGCATTTTCTAAGGTAGTAGGTTTAGGGCATAATTCAACCTCTCAAATTTTTTCCTCAGTACTTCTGTTGTGCTCACTAGCTACCTTTAGTAATACTTGCTATTATTTCTATAATCTCATTATTGTCAAATAAATTATTGTAAAATTTGAAGTTCTCCATGCATCTAGGTAGAAACAAGTACTTTTTGTTACTTTGCTCTGTAATAATATTTTTTAAATATTATTTTTTAAATAACTTTTTAAATATATAAAATATTTTGAAAACTCTTAATTTTAAGTCATAACTAAAACATTATTTTATTTTAATATTTTCTAAAATAAATTTTATTTGTAACTTTTCTCATATTTAAAAATGAATCACTGGTTCAAAAAAAGGAAGATTATATCTAAAGATACTAAAAAAAGATGCAACTGGCCTAGAGGTATCTGACTCGTGGAAAGAAAGAATCTACTCCAAAGAAACTGAGAAAATTGTAAATAAAAAACCAAAGTATGACAAAAGCCATCCTCTTGGCTTTATAGATGTTAATAATTTACCTTACTGTATCTTAAACAACAGAGCATTTTCTAATTGTATTGTGCTATTTAAGTTATACTGACATTGAGACTACTCAGCAGAAAAAAAAGAATTATATTAAATGCAGATGTGACAAATTCTTTAAAAATTCAAAAACTATTAAATCCTTTTAAACTAAAAGTAAAAAAAACCATGGAGGCACCCTACCCAAGTAAGTTACTGCAATGCACTAACAGAAGAAACACACCGTTGTACAGATGACACCGCGACATACATGCCTGCTGGATGGGAAGTTTCAGTTTCACTTTCACTTTCACTTTTCAATGATACAGTAATTCATTAAAGAATTTGCTGCAAATTTGAAGACTTAAGATTTCATCTGTGGAATTATAATTTTGCTTTACAAATAAACAAATATACAGATCTGGTTAGACTTGCTATTTTGTTTACATTCGTCTAGTATTGGCACCAATTTATACCAAAGATGATGATATGTGAGAATTCTTGGCAATGAAGACAAGTGATGCTCAAATTATCCAAGTTGAATAACTCTTTTGAATCTCATGGTTTATCGTAGAACAACTGTGTTGACACTTATAGGGCACTTATAGTATAAAAACTATGATGGATAAAAATATTGGCACAACACACATACTTGCACTTAGGGGGAGGGGGGCAGTTTTACTTAAGGATGTCTGTGATAAAGCCATAAAAAACATTTTATTAAATCTCCACCCTTAAATACACGTCTTTTAAATATTCTAATTGATGAAATGTTACATGCCAAAGTATAATGGTTGTTTCGAGGAAAAACATTTGTGAGAACATGTAGAGTTATGAGTTGAACTAACCTATCTTTTCATGAGACACCATTTTTACTTAAAAACAACTGGTAGATAAATTATATTTGAACATGACAATTTGGCAGATGTGACTGAAAATGAATGAAGAACTCATGCTATTTCAAAGAAAACAACTGACATATTGCCAACAATAAAATTCTTATTTTCAAGCAAAAATCAGAATTTTGGAAAATCTGTACCAGCCATTGGGAGCTTGAAGGGTCCCACTACTTATAAAGACTATTTTGATAAAGTCAACAGTGATATAAACTAATGTGATTCTTTATTATATAATAAAATGTGTCAACACTTGGAAGACCTGAATATCTCTGAACCAGTATTCTCCAAACTACCAATGCATTGTTACCAAATCAATACTGAGACCCACTTGGAATTCCAGAATTGGTATAAAGATTATTTTAAGCTGAAGATATTTGAGGTTCGACAGATGCAGAAAAAAAGCCTTCCAGGAGCTTCCCTTATCTGACTAAAAGCAGCAACTTCTGGAAAAAAAGACTATCATAAATTCCTGAAGAGAGCAAATGCAAATAAAAACCACCCTAACTCCTTCCTCCAGGGAGTTTTATGGCCCTGAAGGAGACAGAAAAACTACTCATACTTGTATATCATCACAAACTTGTCTCTTATTTGTTCTCCTGAAAACTCATTTATATTCCCCAAAAGTCACACAGGTGCCCTTTCTCCCCTCCTTTTAAGAAGTCATTTATCTTCTCATAGGTACCTTTCTCACCTCTCCCCTTCACCTACAAAGATGATATATAAGCCCCAATTCTAACCACCCCTTTGAGTTTCTCATTACTGAGTTCTCCCACATAAATCACGTTGCATACGTAAACTGATTTTTCCTCCTGTTTATCTGTCTTTGTCAGTTTAATTCGCAGGCCCCCGATGCTGAACCTAACAGGGTAGAGGTTAAAGTTTTTCCTCCCCTACACAACACGGTTAAATAATCCATTCAAACTGCAAGGTAAGCCATCGGATTTTAGTTAACAGTACAAAATGTTCATTGATGTGGTTTCAGATTTCACAATGTAATACTCCTTTAAGTACCTATCACCTGTAAAGTTTCAGGAACTATCAAAGAGAATATCCACAATTATCTAAAAAGGCTGTTAAAATACTCTTCACTTTTCCAATTACAGATCTGTGTTTATTGCCAGATTATCTTCATATACTTTAACCAAAACAACATATTACAATAAATTAAATGCAGAATTAGGACGATTAAGCTTCTTCCATTAAAGACACTTACAAAAATGTAAACAATTCCATTCTTCCAACTAAACTGATTTTTGCTTTGGATTAGGCAAAGATTTCTTGGACACAAAATGCATGAATTACAAAAGAAAAAAAAAGGTAAACTGGATTTTATCAAAATTTAAAATTTTGCATTTCAAGACACATAAAGTGTAAAGGCAAGTCAGGGACTGGGAGAAAATACTTGCAAAATAAATGTATGATAAAAAGATTATTGAGTAGTAAAATAGTAAGAAAACAACATGCCTTTTTTTACATGGATAAAATACTTGAAAAGATACATCGTCCAAAAAAACCCAGGCAAATGGCAGATAAGGACATAAATAGATGCTCAATATCAGCAGTCATTAGGGAAATGCAAATAAAAATCACAATGAGATACCACTAAATACTTATTAGAATGGCTAAAACCAAAAAGATTGATAATATTAAGTATTAATGAGGACGTGGAGTAAATGCAATGCTAATACATTGATGGTGGAAAGGTAAAATAATACACCTCCTTCGGAAAACAGTTTGGCAGTTTCTTATAAATAAAGTTAGGCAAACATACAGCCAGCAATCCCACTCCTAAGCATTTACCTAAGAGAAAAGAAAACTTATATTTGAATATTCAGAACAGCTTTCTTTATAATAGACAAAAAATGCCAAGAACTCAAATGCCCATCAACTAATGAATAAGTAAACCAATTTAGTAATAATCTTATAAAGAAGTACTACTCTGCAATAAAGAGGAATAAACTATTGATACATACAACAACATGGATGAATCACAAAAGCTTTATCCTAAATAAGAAAAAAGACACAAAAGGCTGTATATTGTATAATTCTAATTTACATGAAATTCTAGAAAAGGCAAAACTGTAGTGAGAGAAACCAGATCAAGGATTGCCAGTGACTCAAGGTGGAAGCAGCAATGGACTCCAAAGTGTCATGAGAGAACTTTTAGGGTAGTGGGAGTATTTTATACCATGATTGTAGTGATAGTTACATTTGTCAAAACTCATCATTTAAAATAGGTATATTTCTATATGAAAATATAGAAAATATACCTAAATAGGTATATTTTCACATAGAAAATATACCTCCATAAAGCTGCATTAAAAAAAAAAAAAAAGAATTGACAACCTACATCCCCAAAGACACTGCCCTAAACCTGGTCCATGTCCTATATTCACCTCTGCCATCCCAGACATTTCATTGTCACTACTATTCTTCTCCCTCTACCAGTCAACAAATCCCATTAACCCTACTTCAGAATAGCCCTACTTTTGTTTCCTTTGCCACACAGATCAGGCCCTCATGTAATTTTGCTGAAACTGTCTTCCTGACACCAGTTTATTTGCACTTTAGCTCATTTAATTTAAAGCAGCCAGAGTTAACCTTCTAAAAATTGAATCTGGAGAAGTCCACTACAATAAGGGTAGAGTTGCTCCTGACAGACAGATACAATAGGTCAAAAACTATGGATTCTAAAAAAAATGTAAAAAAGCACCTATTTGAAAGCACTAACAAACAAACAAGGCATAAACTGGAGAAGATCTGACATTTGGAAGAAGTGAATATCACTGTTTTGTTTTGTTTTGTTTTTGTTTTAATGGTTATTTGTCTAAGGGTAAGCCCCAGCCAAGTCCATGCTGATGGCTAAAACTGAGATAGAAACCTTGGAGCCTTACCAGCTCAAGAACTAAAGGACAAAATCAGGAGCTACCATAACAGCTGGAAAATGAGGAGAAAATTCTCCAAAGGAAAAAAACAAAACATAGATAGTGAGCCCCAAACTCTGCATTTAAATCTGTCCAAATCTCTGTGATCCCTCAACTGTGGATGCACAGAAACGATTCTAAGGAACCCAGCTACAGCTAAATGAACTGAATAGAGCCCACAGCTGCTGTCTATCAAACAAGATTACGACAATTATGCCCACCCAAGGACACAGAATAATATAATTTTTTCAAAATCAAGACTTTTTTGGAGAAATGTAACAGATTCCATAGTCTCCGCAATACATTAATCAAAATATTTACAATTCACCCCCAAATTACCAACATAATAAGAAGAAACAGAAAACACAATCCATAGTCAAGAACAGGGGTTGGCAAACGATAGCCTGTGGGTCAAATTCAGGCTGCCACTCATTTTTGTAAATAAAGCTTTTAGGGAACACAGCGACAGTCATTTTGTTTACATATAGTTTATGGCTGCTTTTATGCTACAAGAGTTGACTAGCTGTAACAGAGACCATATGGTTTGCAAAGACTACAATATTTACTATATGGCAGTCAATTCCTTCCCTCAACTCTAAGCCACTGATAACCACTGATCTGCTTTCTCTCACTATGCTTTTGTTTTTTTCTAGAAATTCATGTGAATATAATTAAACAGTGAGTAGCTTTTATGCTGGCTTCTTATTTAGCATAATGCTTTTGAATCCAACTTCTGGTCAAAAAAAAGGCAATCTATGGACAAGGACTTCAAGGTGACCAAGATGTCAGAATGAACTAAGAGATTATAGCAAGTTTGAAGGATACAAGGTTAAATACAGAAGTCAATTGCCTTCCTGTATATTAACAATGAACAAGTAAAATTTGAAATTAAAAACACAAGGTGATGTCAGCATCATGGCAGAGTGAGAAGATTCCATCATTTCTCCCCCTAAATTTATAAGTTTGACAACTATAACTTAACAGAGGCTCCTCTGCTCAGCACACAAACATGCCTAAAAGATACACGCATCAGGACATCTGAAAGTGGGTGTACTGGTACAGGTAGGGGAGGCTAATAAGGAAGGCGGGATGGGGGAAGAAAACAGGGACGGTGTCCACAGAAGCAGTTCAACACAAACCGTGGCTCCAGTGAACATGGTAGTAGGGGAGAAGTCAGGCTGCAGCCCTCACACTACAGAATGGAGGGTAAGAGGGGCAGAAGCAGTTTTCCTCCCAGAAAAGTCATCTCCCTTATCCTCCTCTCCATCACAGCAGGGCCGGGTAGAGGTGGCTAGGAAAGCGTTAAACAACACAGTGTTGCCTACCACCATTACTAGAAGAGAAAAGGAACTGTGAGATCGTGAACCTGCTTCCTCTGCTCAAGAAACCCTGGCACCCAGCAAAGCCAAACACACAGCAGAAAAAAGGAGTTAGCTCTGAGAGCTATCAAAATCAGTTCTACATCACTTACCACATTCCCCCACCACAGTGGTACCGTACAATCAAGGAGACCTGGTCTAAGGGGGATACCCACCATGCCAGTAGGTAGGTAGCATCTTCCTAAACCAAAGCAACTTGACTCTACTGCAATCTGAGACACAAATAGTGCAGGTAGCAGAAAACAAAACTTGCCCTGTAATACTTTCTACAGGAAAACAAAGCACCTACCTATCAACCTGCTGAACTGCTGAGTGCAAAACAGTATCTAAACAAGAAAAGAGATCACTACCTGATATGTGCAGAGAAACAATCTATCAAATACCGCAAATAACCTAGGTAACTTGAAAGCAAAAGTCTCTAGAAAACAAACTCAAACTCACGGAAGACTATGATTTAAAGAACAAAGAATTAAAGGTTGCAGTTATGAAGAAATTCAATGATATACAAGAAAAATCAGAAAGGCAGCTCAATCAACTGAAGAATAAAATTAATGAACAAAAGGAATACTTTACCAAAGAGACTGAAACTATAAAAAAAGAACGAAAAAGAAATTCTGGAACTGAGGAACTCAATAAATGAGATGAGTGATACATTATAACATTAGAAATAAAACAGTCCAGATGGAAGAAATAAAGAACTAGAAGACAGAAAACTAGAAATGAGGGGGAAAAGAGAGGGAACTAAGTTAAAAAAATAAAAATAAAAATAACTCTATAAGAACTATCTGACTACATTAGAAAGAGCAACCTAAGGATATTAGGTGTGCTGGGAAAAGAGAGGGTGAAGGAAACAGAGAGCTTATTCAAAGAAATAATTGATGAGGCCTTTCTATGCCTAAGGAAAGAACTAGACTTTAGAATAAAGGAAGCTAACAGAATTTGTAATTATATAATTGCAAAAAGACCTTCTTGAAGGCACATTTTATTAAAATGTCAAAAATTAATGACAAAGAATTCTCAAGCAGCCAGGCGGGGGAAAAACTAAACCTACAAAAAAATCCCATTAGATTATCATCTGATTTATTACTAGAAACATGACAGAAGAGAGTGAAAAGAAATATTCAACATATTGAAACAGAGAAACCATTGGCCTAGAATAATATATACAGCAAGGTTATCTTTCAGATAAGAAAAATAAAGATGTTTCCAAACAAAAGCTGAGAGAATTTCATAAGCCCTGAATTTCAAGAATTGTTTAAAAGAGATCTTTTGCTGGAAATAAAGACAAAAGTTTACAAAACTTTGAATAAAATGACTAACAGACAGATATTAGGTGTGCCACAGAGAAGCAGGAATCTGCAAATCTACTTCAGAATAATCCTATTCTGAACAATTAACATAAAGGTTAAAGAGGGGGAAAAAGGGACATTAAAAAAATAACTATAATTACTGTAATTTGGTAATGAGCAACAATATAAAAAGGGATCATTTGCGACAACAAAATAATAAAAGGGGAGAAGAAAAAAGACTGAACAAGTACAGGTGAATGAAGACAAGAGGTAATCAAAAGAAAAAACAATTCTTATATGTATAAGACATTTTACACAAACCTAATGGTGACCACAAAACAAAAATTCAGAGCTGAGACATAAAACATTGAAAAAAAAGGAAATGAAGGAAAAAAATCACAGAAAACTGCCAAACTAACATAGCAGACAGAATCATAAGGGAAAAGAAACAATGGAGATACAGAGCGACTAGAAAACAAAAGAAAAAATGGCTGTAGTAAGCCCTCATATATCAATAATCACCCTAAATGCAAATGAACTGAACTCACCAATCAAAACACACAGTAGTGAATCGATTAAAAAACAAACAAAAGGCCTAACTATGTGTTGCCTACAGGAGACACATCTTAGCTCCAAAGGCAAACACAGACTCAAAGTGAAGGGGTGGAAGATGATACTTCAAGCAAATGGCATCCAGAAAAAAGCAGTGTAGCAGTATTTATATCTGACAAAATAGATTTCAAAATAAAAAAGGTAACAAGAAACAAAGATGGACATTTTATAATGACAAAGGGGACAGCTCATCAAGAAAACATAACACTTATCAATATATATGCACCCAAGTTGAGAGCACCAAAACATATAAAGGAATTACTAACAGACTAAAAGGAAGAAACTGACAAAAATGCAATTATTAAAAATACAAGTAGGGAACCCAAATACTCCATTGACAGCAATGGACAGATCATCTAGACAGAAAGTCAATTAGGAAATACCAGCCTTAAATGACACATTATACCACGTGGAGTTTATCAATATTTATAGAACTTTACATCCCAAAATGACAGAAAACCATTCTTCTCAAGTACACATGGAAAATCTCAAGGACAGACCATACTTTGGGGCACAAAACTAGTATCAATATATTTAAGAATATCACAGACAAGAAAAAGCTGAAGGAGTTCATTACCACCAAACCATTATTATAAGAAATGGTAAAGGGACTTCTTAAAGAAGAAAAAAGGATCAAAAATATGAAAAAAAAGAAAATATAAGGAAAAAATAATGCTCACTGACAAAGGCAAACACATAATAAAAGCGGTAAATCAACCAACAGTAAAGCAAGCACAAAGGTTAAAAGACAAAAGTAGGATGATCATATATATATATTACAGACAGTGAATTAAGGGAATATACACAAAAATATATGCACAAAAGTAGTAAATAATAATGACAAAAACATAAACATGGAAGAGGGTGAGTAAAAATGGTACATTTTAGAATGTGTTTGCACTTAGGCAACCATCGACTTAAAATAGACTGCTATAAACATAGCTTGGTATATATGGCACATGGTAACTATATGGTAAGCACATGGTAACTACAATCCAAAAATCTACAAGGGATATACAAGAAATAAAGAGAAGGAATCCAAACACAACACTACAGAAGTCAACGACATACAAGAGAGACAAGAGAGTAAGAAAGGAATAGAGAACTACGAAAACAATCAGAAAACAGCTAATAAAATGGCAGTTACCACATACGTATCAATAATTATTTTAAATGTAAACAGATTAAATGCTCTAATTAAAAGACACAGGGTGGCTGAATGGATAAGAAAACATGACCCATAGATATGCTGCCTTCAAGAAATCCAATTCAGATTGAAAGACACACAGACTGAAAGTAAAGGGATGGAAAAACATATTTCAGGCAAATGGAAATGCAAAAAAGACTGAGTAGCAATACTTAGCAGACAAAACAGACTTTAAAAGGACCCCTAGTAATGCCACTTCTGGGTATTTATCTGAAGAAACGCAAAATGTTAATTCAAAAAGACATATGCACCCTATGTTCACTGCAGTATTGTTTACAAGGGCTAAGACAGGAAAGCAACCTAACTGTCCATCGATGGACAAATGGATAAATAAGAGGTGGTATATTTATAGAATGGAATATTATTGAGCCATTAAAAAAAAAGAATGAAATCTTGTCATCTGAAACCACATGGATGGACCTAGAGAGTATTATGGTGAGTGAAATGGGTCAGAAAGAGAAAGACAAATGCCATGCATTCTCATTTATATGTGGAATCTAAAAAACAAAATAAACAACACTCATAAATACAGAGAACATTTCGATGACTGCTAGATGGGAAAGGGTGCTGAAGAATGGATGAAAAAGGGACAGGGATTAAAACGTACAAATTGCTAGTTATAAAAACAGCCTCAGGGGTATAAGGTACAGCATGGGCATATAGTCAATAATATTGTAATAACTATGCATGGTGCCAGCTGGGTACTAGACTTATTAGGTGATCACTTCGTAAGTCATTTAATTGTCTAATCACTATGTGGTACACATGAAACTAATATAATATTGTATGTCAACTGTAATTGAAAAATAAAAGATTATTTTTAAAAAACTGACTAAACTCTGGCCAGACTCAGGAAAAAAAGCGACACCGCAAATAAATACAATAGGAAAAGAAAGAGAAGTTACAACATGACACCACAGAAATGAAAGTGTTTATACAAGAACACTATGAAATGCTATATGCCACTAAATTCAATAACCTAGAATGGAAATAGTCTTAAAAAACTAAACAACTTACCTAGATTGAATCATGAAGAATTGGAAAACCTAAATATCATTAGTAAGGAAAACAGCACAATAATAAAAACCTTCCAAAAAATGAAAGTCCAAGACCAGATGGCTTCACTGGTGAATTCTATAGTATCAACAGAATTAGAAGACAAGCCACAAACTAGAAGAAAATATCTGCAAAAGACACATCTGATAAAGGATTATTACTAAAACATATAAAGAATTCTTAAAACTCAACAATAAACACACACACACACACAACACACAAACACACAAAAATGGGCTGAAGCCCTTAACAGAAGCCTCACCAAAGTAGATACACAAAGTAGCAAATAAGCATATGAAAAGATATTCCACATTGTTTTCCATCAGAGAAATTTAAATTAAAACAAGGAAATACCACTACACACCTATTAGAATGGCCAAAATCCAGAACACTGACACGGTAACTGTTGGCAAGAATGTGAGCAACAATAACCCCCATATATTGCTGGTGCAAATGCAAAATGGTACAGTCACCTTGCAAGGCAGTTTGGTGGTATCTACAACACTGAACATACTCTTGCCTTACTATAATCCAGCCATTGGACTTCTTGGTATTTACTCAGAGTTGAAAACTTAGGTCCATAAAAAAATTGATGTTTGTATCACCTTTATTCTTAATTGCCCAAACTTGGGAGCAACAAAGATGTCCTCTAGTAAACTGGATAAAAAAAACTGCAGTACATCCAGACAATGGAATATTACTCAATGCTATAAAGACATGCGCTATCAAGCCATGAAAAGATATGGAGAAACTTTAAATGCACATTACTAAGTGAAAGAAGCCAATCTGACAGGTTACATACTGTATGATCCCAACTATACGACATTCTGGACAAGGCAAAATTATGGAGACGATAAAAAACCAGTGGTTGCGAGATGGGGATAGTAGGAAGGGGACATAAATAGGCAGAGCAGTGGATTTTTAAGGCAGTGAAAAATACTCTATCATACTATAATTATGGATACATGTCATCATACATTTGTCCAAACTTATAAAATGTACACCAAGAGTGAACCCTAAGGCACACTAGGGACTTTGTGTAATTATGATATATCAAGGTAGGTTCACCTTTGGTAAAAAATATATACAATTCTAATGAGTGATGTTGATAATGGATAGGCTATGCATGTATGGCAGTAGAGGGTATATGGGTAATCCCTACCTCCCTCTCGAATTTGTTGTATACCTAATCTGCTCTAAAAATATAGTCTTAAAAAAAGGAACTAACTATTGTTAGAGTTCATATTCATCAAACATACTCAAAAATATGCCAAGTGAAAGAAGCTAGTTATAAATCTCTAGAAAAGATAAGTGTCACCTACAGTAACAGAAAGCAAATCAGTATTTACCTGAGAATGGGAGAAAGAACAGTGTCTGAGAAAGAAGGGAACGTTTTAAGATAATGGGTATATGCTATACCTTGATAGTGTTAGTGTTCACATGCGTGATCAACTTGTAACATCTCATCAAAATGTAACCTAAAATATGTGCATTTTATTTCATGTACATTGCGTCTAAAATTTTTTGATTTTTTAAAAATCTAAGGGATAGTTCTAAGTTTCTACAATTAAGACTATGAAAATTTCCCAAATACTTTACCCAAGAAAATTACAAGGCTTTCTGATATACCATAAATAGCAGGATGCAGTTTTCCTTTATGATGCACGTTGCCAGTGAATTTAGGTAACAAATGTATATTCTGGGGGACAAAAGGCCAAATTAAAAAAGAATTCTAAAAGAATATTCAAAGAAATTAATATCCCATTTACATAGTAAAAGAATAGATCTAAATCCAACCATATCAATAATTAAATATAAACAGAGCAAAGTGTTTAATTAAAAGGTAGCTTGTCAGATAATAGAAAGACCCAAATATATGTGTCTAGAAGACATATAAAAGTGTAGATAGGTTGAAGGTAAATGATGGAAAAATATACACCATGTAAAGAGCAAGCATCAGAAGACTGCAGTACCTATATTAATAGTACATTAAGCACACTTTAACATAAAGACTATGACCAAGATAGAGACATTTCACAATGATAAAGTGAACCATTCACGAAGAACATATAACAATCATAAATGCATATATATCTAACAACACAGTTTCAAAATATAAGAAACAAAAATTGACAGAATTAAGAGGAAAAAGAAAAATATATAATCATAGAGATATTAACATCACCCTCTTGGCAAGTAATATATTTTTAAAAATCCGAAAAATACAGACCAATGTGCCTCCATAAACAAAGATACAAAAATCCTTTTAAAATATTAGGAAGACAAATCCAGCAATATATAAAAACAATTTATCTTGTCCAAGGAGAAAAATCATTTGATAATTTTGATACAGAAAAATCATTTCACAAAATTAAACACCCATTCATGCTAAGAACTCTCAGAAAATTAGAAATAGAAGAGAACTTCCTCAATTTAATAAAGGACATCTACAAAAATCCTATAGCTATCATCAGACTTAATGGTAAAATATTGGACATTTTCTCCTAAGAGCAGGAATAAGGCAAGGATGTCTATTCTACCCCTCTTATTCAACACCATACTGGAGGCCCTTGCCAGTGCAATAATATTTACAAGAAATGAAAGGCTTAAGACTTGAAAAGAAGAAATAAACCTATATGTTCACAGAAGCCATGATTTTATAAGTAGAAAATTTTAAGGAACCTATAAACAACTAATACACTAATTTAGAAAAATAGGTACAATATCAATAAACATAAACAAAAATGAATTGTATTTTTACATACTAGCAAGAAGCAATTGGCTATTTTTTAAAAAATTTAATTCTACTTACATAGTATCAAAGAACATAAAATACTTAGGAATAAATTTCTCTAGAGATTTAAAGAAAGATGTCTGAGACCTGTACACTGAAAATTATAAAATGTTGCTAACATAAATTAAAAACCTAAATAAACAAAGGTATATCATTTATGGATTGGAAGATTCAATATTATTAAGATGTCAATTTCCTCCAAGTTGATCTATAGATTCAAGTCAACTGTGTTATCACCAATTTTGTTTTTGTTTTTGTAAAAACTGACAAGCTGCTTCTAAAATATATATATGAAAATGTAAAGGACCTACATTATCCAAAGCAATCTAGAAAAAAAGAGCAGAAGACCTTGCATTATGACTTACTATGAAATCTTAATAATTATGACAGTGTGATTTGGCATAAAGATAAATATAACGATGCAACAGACTAGTAATCAGAAACAGACCTACTATTTATAAAAATGACTCATACTCTCATTTGCTTTTTGGCAAATACGGCAAGAAATCCAAGGGGAAAGAAAAGTCTCTCAACAAATGGTGCTGGAACAACTGGATATCTACATGGAAAAGAATGAACCTGAACCCCTACCGCCGCCATACAGAAAAACTAATCCGAGATAGATCAAAGACATAAAGATAAAAGCTAAAATGATAAAGCTTCCATAAGAAAACATAAAATTTTGCTACTTCGGGTAGACAAAGGTTTCATAGACAGGATAGAGAATGCAATAACTATGGAAGAAAACTTGGTAAATTAGATGTCACTGAAATTAAAACTTCTGTTAATAATCAAAAGATGCAATTAAAAAATGAACAGCTAAGTCAGAAAATTTTCTTAGAACATATAACTGAAAAAGGACTTATATTTGGAACATGGAAAGAACTTCTATTATACATTAACAAAAAGCCAAAAACTCAACAAAAAAAAAAAAGAAGAAAAAAAGGGGCCAAAAATTTGCGCTGGGCACTTTTGCATAAACAGATACATGAATGGCCAACACACACATGGAAAAAGTGAACATTATCATTAGTTATTAGGGGAATGCAAATTAAAGCCACAATGAAATACCACTCCACAACCATTTGAATAGCAAGGATATGAATCAACCAGAACTCTCATACATTGTAGGCAGATTGCAAAATGGTACATCCACTTTCGAAATATATCTGGCCATTTCTTATAAAACTAAATATACACCTACCTTACAATCTAGCAACTCTACTCCTAGGAATTTATCCAAGAGAAATAAAAGTATATGTTCACCCAAAGGCTTGCACTTGATTATTCCTAACAGCTTTACTCGTAATAATCAAAATTTGGAAACTGCTACATGCCCCATCAACAGAATGGCTAAACAAACTATGGTATATTAACAAAAGGCATACTACTCAACAATAAAAAAGACAACATGAATGAATGTCAAAAGCACTATGTTAAACTTAAGAACTGATCTACATATGATCCAGCAATCCCTCTACTGGGTATTTACCCCAAAGAAGACTCATATCCGAAAAGATATTTGCACACCAATATTCACAGTAGCATTATTCACAGTGGCCAGGACATGAAAGCAACCAAGAGTGTCCTACGATAGATGCCTGGATAAAGAAGCTATGATACATATATATATAACAGAATATTACCTAGCCATAAGGAGAGATGAAATACTATCATTTGCAACAACAGGAAATGGACCTCGAGATAATCATGCTAAGCGAAATAAGCTAAAAAAGAAGTTGAAAATCACACTATCACTTACATGTGGGATATAAACCTAAAAGCAACAAACTATCCTTTATAGTTTAACCCAGGATCAAATCAAGGATGACGCACTTGGTGGTCATGTTCCCCCTTATCTTTTAAAAGAACTCAATTTTGGAATCATTTCCTCTGGGAAGCCCTTTCTGACTCCCTCTACCTAGTCTAGGTTACAATCCTTCTTTAAATGTTTCATACCACCCAATCATAGTATCATTGTGCTACTTTGTAATTATCTGATTATTTACCTATCTGCCCTATTAAACAATAAGCTCTTGGAGGGATTTTTTTCTCTAGATCCATATTGTCTGGTTCATAGTAGGTATTCAGTCAAGGTTGGCTGAATGAATGAAAGAGCTGTGAACAATAAATATGACCATTATTTACTGAATTGTGCCTCCCCACACCCCCCCCCCCACCTCCGACACACATTCATATGTTGAAGCCCTAAGCCCCAATGTGACTGTATTTGGAGACAGGGCCTTTAAAGAGGTAATTAGAGTTAAATGATGTCATTAGGAAAAAAAAGATGGGGTTCTAATCCAATAGAACTGGTGTTCCTATATGAAGAAGAGAGACAACAAGAGTATGCATACAGAAGAAAGGCCATGTGAGAACACGGCAAGAAAGAAGCTGTGTCTGTAAGCCAAGAGGAGAGGTCTCACCAGATACCAGCCTTGCCAACATCATGATCTTGAACTTCAAGCTTGTGGAACCGTGAGAAAATAAATTTCTGCTGTTTAAGCCACCCAGTGTGCAGTACTGTTATGGCGGCCTGAGCAGAAAATTCAGTGACCAAAATCTTTGTGCCCAAAGTTCCTATGGATAATGGAATGCTAAACAAAACCTGTGCTAGAACAAAGATACACACAGAACACTTTTTCCCCTACTTTTGGAAACATGAATCCCACATTTAACAGAAAGTATGATAGAAAGCAGCATTCTTAACACTCGTGACATACCTAAAAAAACCTAGCTGGATCTTTAAGACTGCAAGCAGTAAACTTGTTAGTGTCAATCATCACTTGTAGCTACCCGATAAAGTGGTAAGAAGATATCACACATCAAAAGGAAATCTTTCATGAAGCTTAGAGTAAAATTACAGACTCACCTTCCCAACTTCTGTTCTTTAAATTTTTTTCTGCTAAGCTGCTTACATGTACCTGTCTATGCTTCATCTTTCCCAGATAGACTGTGAAGATGATAACAAAGGCCATGCTGTTGATGTTGAGTGGTAACGGTGGTAGCTGTTTTGATCGATAATAAAACCTAGTAATGTTCTGCTCCTAGTGCATTCTTCGTAATTGCTAACATATGAATCATCATGGACAACTGAGCAATTATTATCACTAGATGCTCAACAGAACAAGTGATTGGTCTTGAAGCCTTCTCCCAAACATTCTTAGTCATGTTGCCCTTTGACACTTACCATCTTTCATATCTGAAAAATGATTCAGCAACTGAGTTTGCTACTTTTCACTTAACTCTGACACATTAGCAAGCCAAGGTTTGCTTGATAAACAAAAATGCATTTTAGTAGAATTTAAATAAAATCACGACAGTATTCACAGCTATTTTTATTTCCAAACAGTTCCCATTAAGAAACTTGGGAAAATTTTAAATTTGATTAAATTCTATGACCACCTTGCTCTTGCTACAGTACCCAGAAGAGGATACAGATCCACTACATAATTCTTCCCAAACAAATTACAATGTTACTGTTTGAAGTTTGCTTTGGGTGCTAAATACCATAACAATAATCAAAGTATTCTTATAGCCTAAACTTTAAAAAATCAGGTTATAAAGCAAATAAAATAGGTGTTAGATGCATATCAAAAAAAATTTTTATATCAATATCTTAATCAAACTTGAGACCCAACAATTACCTGCTATTATTTCAAAGTATTAATGAATCTCTGAAATTTTCTTTACTGAACCTAACATAGGGTGCTGAAAACCTAAAATCCCTGGGAGGTTTTTATTTGTGTGCTTTTTCAAATAAAAATTAGACTGAAAGAAAAGAAAGTAGAAACACAAACGGACTGGCCCTTATACACATACACATACACATCGGGATTTTATTCTCAACAGCATCATTTACCTTCTGCCCTTCTCACAAAGTTTCTCAATTTCAGCTTTCAGATCCTGTTCTTTCTGCAAAAACTCCTTCTTTCTTTCCTCTTCTCTAGTTTCTTCTAAAACTCTTTTTTTCTTCTCGCTTTATTGTTACATCCTGGATAGCCTTTAATATCTCCTGAGTCCCACATAATTACGGTCGCACGAAAATGAAGGAAATAGATTAGTTCTTTCAGTCTGAAGGTTATTTCCAACTATTACAAATGAACATACTGACTTTAGTAAATTCAAATTGAATTTAAGAGAACCTGGTTGATGAGTAGCTCCAAAAACTAGTATTTAGATATAAGAAAGAAAGTTACAAAAAAGCAGATTTCAATGCAATAGAAGAAAGAATTTTTAACAATCACAACTGTTGAAAAATGGAATGTTCCGCCTTGTGAAGCAGTAAGCTCTCCATTACTGGTATTCAAATAAAGGCTGACGAACACCTGTCAAGAATGCTAAGAAAGGCACTCTTGCATTGGGTAGGAGTTTGTTACTTACAACAAATATGGTCCTGTTTTGTTTGTTCTGGTTCTACTTTGTTATTTGTGATTTTTTTTTTTTACTATTTAACAAAATTATACTTATATATTTTTCATAGTAAGAAGTCAAATAAAAAAGTGATAAAGTCAAGTCACCCCCTAATTCATACCATTCCACCCAAAAGTAATCAATGTGTTAACTGTTTTGTACTTTCACATCTTTCTCCATTCACACATATATACAGGTGTACTTCTACCATGTACTTCATTGCTTTTTGTTTTTTAAAACAAGGTCATTTTATATACATTCTGCATCCCACTTTTTTTACTTAACATGAATATACTGTCAAAAGTTCTAACTCAAAAATAGCTAACATTATGTGTATAGAACCAACTTATCCAACCATTCTCTGTTAAGAGTCCACCAGGTTGATTCCAGTTTTTTTATAACTATAAGCAATACTGTAATAAAGACTCTAGATGTCTACACTTTCATACAAAAACTTTTACTTCTGCAGAATAGGGTCTTAATAATGAGATTACTAAATCACAGTAAATGTACATTTTAAATTTTAACTGACAATTCCTAATAACTTTTCCAAAAAGGATGTTACAATTCAAACTCCTACCAATGTCTGAAGAGAGTTCATTTTTTCCATACTCTTAATAACTTACTTCATTTTTGCCAATCTCTTGAGGGAGGAGAAATAGTATCTAATATTTGTAATGTGCATTTCCCTAACTCATATTCTTTACTGTTTTCATTGTCCCCTCCAACTAGAATAAGCATTCAACAAAGGCAAAGACTGTGTTTCGTTCACCACTAAATCTTCAGAGCCTAAATCAGGAACTTAAAAAATATTTAGGGAATGAATGAGTGCATGAATACTAGTGAGGCTGAGCTTCTTTTCATATATCTATTACCCATGTGCTTTTCCTTTTTTGTGAATTACTGTTTATAACTATATATTCTGCATCCTTTTTTTACTTGACCTAAACATACTGTCAGTAGTTCTAATTCAAGAATGTAACTGTTATAGGCAAAATAGTAGTCTCCCCTCCTCCAAAATATGTCCACATTCTAATCCCTGGAACCTTTGAATATGTTACCTTCCATGGGTAAAGAGACTTTGCAGATATGATTAAGGTAAAGATCTCGATATTGAGAAAATAATCCTGGATTATCTGGGTGGGCCCAATCTAATCACAACATGGGTCTTTAAAAATAGAGAACCATTTCTAATTGTGATCAAGGTGTGATTAGGAAAAGGTGGTCTGATATGCCACATTGCTGGCTTTGAAAATGGAGAAGAGGGCCACAAGGCAAGCAATGCGAACAGCCTCTAGAAGCTGGAAATGCAGACTTTTCCCTAGCGTTTCCTCCTGCCAATACCTAGATTTTCACCCAATGAAACCCATGTTGGACTTCTGAATTACAGAAATGTAAGATAATAAATTTGTGCTGTTTTAAGCCACTAAATTCATGGTAATTTGTTACCACAGCAATAGAGAACTAATATAATAACCCTTCCTGGTTTTTCTTTTGATTGACTTTTACCATGAATTTTTAGGAATCTCAGAATGCCATGGATATTAAACCCTGCATCAGATGGATTACAAATATTTTCTCTCATTCTAACATTGATCCTTTTTAGTGCTTTTTGCCTAATTTGAAATAGCAAAAGTTTTTAATTATATGTAGTGAAATTGGTTAAATTTGTTATGGCTTCTGGGTTTTCTGCCTGGCTTCAAATGACCTCTTAAAACTTGAGGTTTTATGAATATTCTCCTAAATTTTCTTCTAGTTTAAAATATTTTTGTTTTTATATGTAGATTTTTAATCTACCTAGAACTGTATTTTTTAATATAATGTGATGAGTCTAACCAAATGATTTCCTAGGTAGACAGTCAACTACATAAACGAACTATATTAAATAAATAATCCTTTCTTGCTGAACTAAAACAGAAGTGAGAATTTGAACAAGACACCCTCAAAGGTTCTTTTTACTCTTAAAATTCTATGATAACCATTAAAAACCTAAATACTGCTTTTCTATTTGTATTAATTTGGAAACAAAATTAAAGTTTGGTTAGGGACTGTGGCTTTACTTATTCACAATTTTAACATAGGCAGAATACCTGGTGATTCTTCATTTCTTCTTCTCTCCTTTGTTGAAGTTGCTTTAATTGCACTTGTAGCTGATTTTCCACTTGCCTCTGCTTGTCCAAAACCTCCTGATAACGTTCCTTCAACAGAGTTCTCTCTGTCATCATTTTATCCTATTGATAACAACAGAAGAAAAGTGTAATTCCCAAATTTAATTGCAAGAAACATTCACCAGGTGCCTGTTCATTACACTGTGTACAACTCTATGGCTACAGTGCCTAATACTACAACTACTACCCATGTGGTTATATAGATTTAAACTAGTTAAAATAAGAAAATTTAAATTCCAGCCTTTCAGCCACCTAGCCACATTCCAAATGCTCAGTAGCTACATGTGACAAGTGGCTACCATACTGGACAGCACAGATATGAAACAGTTCCATCATTACAGGAAGTCCTTTTGTACAACACTGCAGGGACTGGCAACCTATGGCTAAATCCAGCCACAGCCTGTTTTTATAAATAAAAGTTTTACAGGAACAAAGAAATAGCCAATGGCTTACAAGCTGTTTTCATACTACAACAGCAGAGTGGAGAAGTTACAACGGAACCCATATAGCCCACACAGCCTAAGATATTTATTAACCAACCTTTCAGACAAAAAGTTTGCCAATCCCTGCTCTAGGAAAGAAGGAGGCATTCACCATCAACAAAGAGAAAGAAGAAAATGGGCAAAAACAAAGAATAGATCATCTACCAAAATGCATCCAGAAATAGGATTTCTTACTGGTCATTAGCTCTGAAAATGGACAGACCCACAAAGAGGTCTGGGGAACTTACGATTCAGATTGAACAAATTGGCAAGGAGTAGAAGGACCACAATTCAGCTCTGCCTCCCTCATATCAGTAAATCAAGAAAAGCAATGGTTACCTTTCAAAGAGATACTAAAACTTAAAGAGGTCAATTTAAAACACATTTGGTACAAGGTAGCCCATGTAAAATGTAATGTGAGAACATTAAACTGACTTTTTTCATTAAAAAATAACTATTTTCAAAGAGAAGGTTTTAGAAGTGAATAAGGGAAAACATCAAATTTTGATAATAAAAAATAAGCCCTCAAGATGGGACTTCAGCTTTGGGATAAGTTAGTCCTTAGTTTATGTATGAAAATGTGATTAAGGCTGCCCTAACAGATGACTCCTCAGTATCACATCTTTACACTGATTCTGAAACTGGGTCTATGAATGGGCCTAGAGATCTCTGAACACTCTGAAATTGGTGTGTATGCAAGCTTGAGTATGTGTGTAAATCTTTTTGAGATGAGAATTCAAAGTTTTCAAAAGATTCTGAAAGAGAACCCTAACTCAAGAAATGTTAAAGAAAAGTTAAGAACCAATAAATGAAACTAATAGATTAGAGAATTCTTTTCTTTCCCTTTACTTCCTTATGGTATCTTCTCTGCTCATGATGATTCATTAGAAAAACAGGATGGGAAAAATACACTGGTCTCATGGAAAGAAGTCTTAAGGTACATACTATTAGTATAAATAGATAATTATAGGCAAAAAATAAATTACTTGATTCAATCCATCTCATCTTAACAAGCCAAAGGGTTGTTATATATTGTTTTATCAGTGGTTACTTTCCAAGGACGAGGAGTCACAACTTCAAATGCAGGCAGCAGACTATTACCATAAATGCGTGAAAATGGTAGCAAATAAAACAGGAGTCAAGTTTCTTGTACTGCCACTAAGCCTAATACCTACTTAGTCCTACTGCCTTTTTAAAAGACTGTGGGCCACACCACCACCCAAAAAAACACAGCCAAATAAAACAAAACCTTGGGCCTCTTTTGGAAAAATTGCTTGCCAGTTTCTACTCCTGCCTCGGACTGATACTAGAATATATTTTTAACTTCTTAATTGGCCCCTTAAATTGCTATATAGTCATCCAAACCACACCTTAGACAAAAATAAACACTGTACGTAAAGTGCTGAGTGTAAGTACTCAAGAAAAGATGACTTCTTCCTTCCCCGGAGGATCCTGCACCTTTTGCAAATGAGGTATGCTCCTAGACCTTCCTCATTCATTATATCATATATCAATCATGACAGTTTAAGTACTTACCAGATTCTTTTCAATATCTTGATCTGTGTTTACCTCTGAATCAGCTGTCTTAAAGTCAGTCTATAAAGAAAGAAACAATTATACTCAGAACTATTCAATGACATTTTAAAAGGAAAAATTACTCTAGTACATCTACCTAGAAATCTGCCACAAGTAACTAGCAAGCTACCTTACTGGCTTCATACCAAGAAAAGCGCTGTAGTTCTGACAAATAGACACTGGCATCCACACTGGAGTACGCATTTATCCCACAAAAAAACCTGAACAAGACCCAGCAAAGAATGGAGAGGCAGCCTCAAGTCTAAGATAAGATTTTGCTTTTTACAACCTATGGTTCCCATCCTTCCTCCTACAACAAAGCACACCAGTCACTAGAAGGCAGGATACACTGTACTTCTAAGATGTAGGTCAGAGAATTAACAAGGATTTCTCCTGCAAGGACCAAGATGGGAAATATGAATGCTAATGACTTACACTCATCAATTACTCAGTGGGAGATTATATGTAGATCATAAAGTTCCTAGACACCACAATTAGACAATGGCTCCTGGCTTTATTATTTATCAAACACCAGGATGAGGTCATCACATAGCACTATATGGAAATAAGATCGCAGCTGCCAGTAAAAAAAACGAGACAGTAGTTCTCTACCAACCATGAAGGAATGTCTCCTACCCTCAAAACAAACAAACAAAAAAAAGCCCAAATTCCATTTGAATAGTAGAAACTTGATACTTGACCTGTACAGCAATGTTCTGAGAAAGCTTCAGGGAAGAGCTATCCTGATCATCATCCTGATCCACTCTGACTCCTTCAACCCCATTTGCTGGAGGTACTACAGGTCGGAAATCCAAGCCTGTGTCCCTGCTACCTTCCTTTAGGATGGACGCTTGTGGGGATTTCTCTTCAGAGCAATTCCCGGAGGCAAGTTGCTTTGTATGGCACCCTGCCTTAAGAGACCGAGTGACAGGATGGAGGCTCTCCCGGAGGCACGTGTCCCCCTCCTCTCCTGCTGTGTTGGCCACGTCCTTCAAATCAGACTGAGACCCACCGCCAGAAAGACAAAGGGTTGTGGCTATCAAGTTTTCTGCTAAAACCGCCCGGTGCGCTGCTGAAGTGTCACCTGCTGACGGACCAGGATTCTGCTCTGGTTGTTCCAAATGGACATTTCTGTTATTCTCCTTGGTTATCGTTTGGCTACTTACACTCGACAGAGGTGAGTTCTTGTGCTTCTGTGCAGGGTCTTTGGGGCTATCAAAAACATAAGATAAAAGGTTTCTCTCTTCACATAATCTTAAAGAGGATTAAACATATAATACTTTTAACATAACCACTAAAAGAATAAAACTACACCATATAAGCCCCCCAAATTATCAGAATGAAAGGGAACTTAGTTTTTATCCAGTAATGTTTACCTCATATGCAGGGAGTATAGCTTGATATTTATAAGAACCTGGGTTCTGAAGACAGTCTATAGTAAATGATCACATGTAATAATTCTAAAGATCCAAAAAAATTTTTAGGCCAGTATGAATAACTGAGGATACAAATGAGATAGTCTAATGTTAGTGATAATCTTTCATTTAGTTGCATGTGTTAATTTAGTAACATAATATTTTACTAAAATATTAATTTAGAAAGTTTTTATTGTTTCACAAAATTAATTTTCACTCAAACTCATTATACATAACTTTGACCAGAACCACTTTTTAGGTTCTTCCAACAGTTTTCCAGAGCATAGCATCTTTACTTCAAGTGGTCTGAAGTACAGACAATTCTGAATTCAAAATTGAAGCTGCCAGTAAAAATTCTAACCGAGACAAGTCAGACATGTACAACACTGGGATAGTTGTTTTATTGTTTAGCACAGGCTTAACACATTGGTTTTAAAAGAGATCTTTAAAACCTATTTACAATGACATCCAATATTCACAACTCTAAGTATTTCACCCAGGAATAATAACTGAATCTGTGTTAAACTTCTTTATCTTTTTTAAACTGATTTTGTCAACTCATTAAGCACTGCAAACTAACACTGACTGAGGCTTCAGGTCACTATGCCTTTCTTTCCTCAATAATACCGATTCAAAATATAACAACGGAGATAGCACCCTGTGAAAAAAGCTTTATAAATACTCTGCGCTGATTCCTTGCTGGGAGTTGAGAGGTTGGGGGGGACACTTAATTACAAATTTGGACATAATACCTGGATGTGAATCCTGATTCTGCTCTTCACTAGTTGTTTAATTCTGGGCAAGTAACTTAACTTCATTTATAAAACAGAAGTAATATTACCTACCTTATAGGATTATTTTGAGGATTATATGAGAAATGCATAAGAAGTTATTTAGTACAGTGCCTGGCACATAATAAACACTCAATAAACCTTAGCTGATATTATTACTTGTAGTATGTGGCTGATTTTATTTATAAAATGAAGATCCAAGTTTGTAGTTAGGCTTACTTAACGTTGTTCTCCACTACCCATTCACTAACAAACTTCTCTCCATTTAAACAAATATTTATTAAATAATCTGGAGTCAGATAAGCCTGGGTTCAAATCCTGAATCCAAAACAGCTTGGTAACCTTTGGCAAGTTACTAACTTCTTCATGTCTGTTTCCTCACCTGTAAATGGGAATCATGTTAGCACCTACCTCCTGGGATTGTTGTAAGGATTAAATGTTTATATAAAGCTGTTAGTACAGTGTTACCTATTGTATTAAGTCCTAGGTACTCTAGAAATAAATTGAGGTAGAATATATAGTCAATTTAATACAGCATCGTACATAACAATGTGTCAAGCCCTGTAAGATGCAAGCTTGGGAAATCATAATTCCTGCCCTCAAGAGTTCAGATGGAGGGCAAAATATATATATAAAGTGGTAAGTCATATTACCAAAGCTATCCATTTATCTATAGACAGACATGTAAACACATGCATATATGTATATAGATCCCTGTAAGATTTATATCTGTATGTATATGTATTACACATAAACATGCAGTAAAATGAATATACAATCCATGTAGGATAGAGTAGAGAAACAGTTGCATTTTTGGATGCATCTGATCCCCTGTATTCTACTATATTTATTCAACAAACATTTAGCACGTCTGCTAAGTGTCAGATACTGTCTTAGTATCAAAAATACAAATATAGATGAGACAGTCTACCTTTAAGAAACTTAATCTAGTGTACTGCCACTACAGTCAAAAAAAGAGGAAAGATCGGCTATACTTTCAAAAGAAGCCCAGTTCAAAAGCCCATTACCCAAACGAAATCTTCCCAGCCAAGAATCCACACGTTACCTTAGACCATCTACGAGACCTTCCTCTGATTTGGAAGCACATAAACTGGAAGAGGATTCCGGAGGACTGGGGGCATTGGCCACAACACCAGCTACTTCAGACGCGGCCATCATGCTCTGTGCATTCAGAAACAAATTACAGGCTACAAGTTCCAAATTCTTAAAACAAATGTTATCTTTCCTCCTCAGAATGTCAACATAAGAGTTGTTCCAGAAGAGAAACACAAAGTTGGGCTCCAGGAAAAATACTTAAGAGTATTCTCAGTAGGACATTAATACAGCCATTGCATACAGTTAATTAGTTCATATCAATCCTCAGGAATCACCATATTTATACAAATATCTAGGCGTCTGCGCAAAGCTTTTTAACTTCTGGCAGAAATGCAGTAATTTACAGTAGACTAGTCTGTGAGAATTTTCTGCATGATACAGATACCTACCTTACCTAATGCATTTTTTTTTGCCAGAGTATCAACAATATCCTGTTTTTAAATCACTTTATGGTATTCATTAATTTAAGAAGTTTTGAGGAAGTGTTTGCATGTGAGAGAAAAAAGCAATCTAGTATACTATCAGTGTGCATCCCACTAATGAAAAGCTTTTGATAAGCAGTGACTGGAGAAAGTAGACTGTATAGTTACTACAAGCGAGTATGACAATCTTGGTTACGCTAGTATGAAAATCAGCTGAAAAAGGGTAATACAAGTAATGAAACTGGGACACATTACTTTCTTGCATCAAAAGGTCATCCTTTATGTTTCAGGGCAAACTCATGGCTTTCAATGCTGATAAGAAAGGGAAAAAATATATTGGGGGGAGGGTGTAACACAGGGTTAAATTGTTGTTTTGATTTTAATAGTTTCATAGGTACACTCCTGAACCTTCGAGAACGCATAGGGCAAGAACGCATAGGATACTGGTCTTTGTCAACACTTCAGCCACAGGCCAGAGACCCCCGTGCCTCAGTTTCTCCCATTATACAAAGCTCATCAGAGAAAATGGACCCCAAATAGCCATTACTGCTCCCTCAAGTGCAAACATCCTGCCCCACAGAGCCCATGGGACAGGATAAATAAAACGACAAGGCATGGGTCATACATGCAAGCTCTGCGCTAGAGAACCCAAAAGGTCGGCGGCAGGTACATCGAGCTGCGGGTTGCAGCGTGGGGTGGAAAATCAAACATGCCAAGGAAAGCTCCGCATCGTAACTCAGCGGCGACCACCAGCGAGGCAGCGAGACGGGGCCTCGGGGATTGAACGGGAGCAGGGCGGGGGGGGGGGAGGGAGAGGGAACACGAAGGGGACAATGGGGGTTAGCAGCACCGAGTGGACACGGCCGCCTTCCACCAGGAGACTAGCTAAGCTGGCCGCTCCCGCCAGCCAGAGCCCATCCGCACCTTCCCCTCGGCCCACCGACCCGGTGGCCAGCCCCCGTTCCACTTCTAGGCCAGGACCCCCGCCCGCATCCTCCCGGCACCCTCCACGCCCCCCACCTCCGCTCCCGCCCCGACGTCGCAGCCCACCGCCCGCGTGCCCACCCCGCACACCCCTCTGGCGCCGCGCCCTGGGGAGGGAAGTGGGGGAGGGACGGGACGCACCTGAGCGGGCGGAGCGGGGAGGGGGCGGCCGGGCCTCGGGGGGAGGGGTCGAGCGCGGGCCCGCGCGCAACACCTCCCACTTCCGGCGACAGGAGCAGAGGGGGCGAGGCTCGGCCGAGATAGGAGAGGCCGCGGTAGCACCGGCCGCCCCCGACGGCGCCCTCTGGCGGCCAGAGCTGGCATCGTCTAGCGGACGCAGATGTGCAAAAACCCGCTAAAATACAAGTGAATTCTTTGGGGACGCAGGGAGATACGATCGCAAGAAGGAAGGAGACCCAGTAGAAGGAGGAGCCCCTTTAATAAGGTTACAGGGAGAGTCGGGGCAATGGTGGTCGGAGGAAGAAGAGGAACGAGGTGTTTTTAAAGGTCGCAACCGAGGTGCCCTTTCCAGAGGACGCCATGAAGAAGATGGTCACTCTGGGTAGGGCCCCTCTTGAAGATGCCCGAGAACTCGGGACGGTGGTGTCCTTTGAGGAAAGCCCACCACACCCGCCGCTCCTCTCCCGGCGGAGGATGCCCCTAGCGCCAGTTGCTCCCCGCCGGTCGGCCCGGCCGGGGGACCCACTGCTGATTGGCCGCGCCGCCGGGCGGAAGTGATGCTACTGTCTCTAGTTCCTCAGGCTCCCGGGAATCCGCGGCGGCAGGAGCTGCGACCCGACCGGTGAGTTGGGAACTCGGTGGAGACTGAGCATTGAAAGTCCGGGTGGCCGAGACCTGGGGGGAACCGCTGTCTGAGGATGAAGGAGCTGCACAGAGTGCTTCTTCAGTCCTGGCGTGGGAGAGCCCAGGGACGAGGGGCACCGGCGTCTGGGATTCCAGTGTAGTATGGGTCCCCCTACGGAGAGGAGCACATTGCACTGGGCAATCGAGGCCGGAAAGGGGGAAATCAATGAAACTGACTCCTGTACGCAGCCTGGTTTCTAGGAACAGGGTTTAGAGGATGAGAGGAGGACAGTCTCTTGGGAGCAAAATCTTGGACTCTACGCTGTCCATATTGTTCCTCTTCTTTCTTGGCACCTAGGAGCTGTAAAGATATGCCTAGCAGTTGAGTGAGGTTGAGATCTGCTTTCAGAGGGTATTTAAGGTTCCATTCCAGGAAGTCTGGGGATAGGGGCTAGAGAACTGCGCTTTCAAAGAGATAGAAGGAAGTGGTGGTCCGGTGTTTCTTACGGAAGTCTATGACATCTACTGGGACTTAAGGAGCCTGCCTAAATGGGTCACTATATGGCTAACAAGATTTGTTTTACTTAATAAGTTATGCACACTGGCAGTGTCATCTGAATATCTTGGAACAATCGAGGCTGTTGGAGGGCAAGGAGGAATTTGAGAGGGAATAGGCCAGGGAACATAAAAGGGAAAGAGAGAAGGAGATGTGGAATGCAGAATATTGGAGGAAATGTTAGGTGGCATAAGTTCCTTTCAACCTTTCCAAAGAGATTTTGGTAAAACACCCATTTTTCTGTAATGTTTTTAGTCATATCCATTTGGGTGTGTTAGCCACCAATAGGTACACACATGTCGTGCTACCCATTCACTTGTTCCTGTCTTCGTGGTTGCCCACCAGTGAGCCCTCACTTCCAAACCAACCTGCTAAGCTAGTAACTAAGGATAGCCCTTTAGTGCTGCTTTCCAGTCATTTCTTCTCTCTCAGTTGTCCACTTCCCCTTATGCCTGTTGGTTTCGTTTGCATTCTCAGGTCTTCCCCATTTCCCTTGCCTCCTGCCTCCTCCTACTTCCCCTGACATCCTTCAGATACAGAAATCAGGAAGTTAGCTACCATCTGCACTTCTAGGAAGCAGTACTACCTACTTTTTCAAAAGGGGTTTTTGATAACAGTTCAAGCCCTCTTCTTGGCCTCTAAGGTAAAAGAAAGGAGGGTGGTATGGTGGTTAGGACAAGAAGTAGAGCTTCTGGGTTTTGTACTGATTTGGGCTTACTGTACCAGCTCTGTTCAATCTATGACCTATTTGAGGTCCTGAGAAATGATTCTTGATGATTGGCCAGGTTTTTTTTGGTTACAGGTCCTGGAGTTCATGGCTAGCCTCTGTTTGCTCCACTGGGTTTGGGAGGACATCGTTTCTTCTTTCTTGGGGTCCACACGTCTGCAGTCTGTGCTCAGAGTCAACAGAACTCACAGTGAAAATCATGTCCTTTTCTCCATTTGCACAAAATGAGTGTAAGGTGGTTAGCCGAACCAGGAGCTCAATTTCACATAGAGCTAGGTGGGAATGGGGCCCTACCGGGGGAGTTAGTCCTAAGAACAACTGGACTGAGAAGTCATCTGGGGAATGATATTTGTCCCCTCTAAAGAAGGAAGAGTCTCTTCTAAAGAATAGTCATGATTCCACCAGCAGTTTGTAGGAGTGTTAGACTTTTGAGCCCTTTTCATGGCAACAGTGGGAAAGAGCAGCATGGTGCCTGTTAGCAACTGGACGTGCTACATGATTATCTAGCAAGACGGAGATTGTCCCATCATGCCGTGGAGGTGTCCACTGGGGTTAGTACTGGCCTACACTCCACCGGGCCTATATTTGTTGGTCAGGAATAAGCACGAACAAAAATTTTAAAGGAGTGGATTGGGGGTTTCCAGTTATACATTGATGGCTAAGTCTCCTCAGATTACTGTAGTTATCAACTCTTTTATCTTTCATGTCCTTTCTCTCTGTCTACAGCTCACTGCTCTGATGCCGAAGGGGAGGCAGAAAGTGCCACACTTGGATGCCCCCCTGGGCCTGCCCACCTGCCTCTGGCTGGAATTAGCTGGGCTTTTGTTACTGGTTCCCTGGGTCATGGGCCTGGCAGGGACAGGTGGGCCTGGGGCCCAAGGTGCAAGGGGGCTAAGCTGGGCTGTGCATCTGGACAGCCAGAAGGCAAGAGGGAGGAAGAGACTCTGGAGCAGCAAGCAGATGCCTTGGCCCAGGCAGCAGGGCTGGTAAATGCTGGACGCATCGGGCAGCTCCAGGGGCACTACCTCTTCGTCCCGCCAGCTGGGCACCGGCAGGTAGAGGCCATCCGACAACAGGCAGAGGCCGTATTAGCCAGGCATGAAGCTGTGCGCTGGCATTCAGAGCAGAAACTGCTAAAGCGAGCCAAGCGCAGTGTCCACTTCAATGACCCCAAGTACCCACAGCAGTGGCACCTGGTAAGTCCGGCCCTGTAGTTTTCAGCTTCAGCTGAATAGGTTCTGGATATCCACTTCTTTAATAGGCTTTTGGCTGCATTACTTTTCAGCTGTCCACATCCTTTTCCTGAAGAGACATTTCCGTAGGCTTCTGTGGCATTCTTCCTCATGATCCACCTTTCCTGTGTTCACTTCTAGAGAGCCAGTGGGCTGCAGCGGTTAAGGCATGGGTGCTGGGACTAGGCTGCCTGGGCTCACATTTTAGCTCTGCCACTTAATAGTGTGTGCTTTGGAGCAAGCTGCTTAACCTCTCTGTGTCTCAGTTTCCTTCTCTGTGAAATGGAGATTGTAAATAGTACCTACCTTGTAGAGGTAGTTAGGACAAATGAATTTTAACATATGCGTGCCCAAAACATGGTAAACTTTGTAAGTGTTAACTACTAACATTATATGGTATAATGTTAATATAATATATATTAGGTGGTGTAATAATTTTATCATCCATCCTTCACCCTAGTCACCATTTCATCTTTATTGCCCATGAATGCTGCCAAGCTTTCCTGGACACCTTGGTCCACAACCTCTGTCTGGCTTTTTGATGGCTACCAAGAGTGAAAGGGACTGCTAGCTATTACTTGTATCTCTGAGGGCTATGCTATGTGTCATTGGATTCCTAAGGCTTTGAGACAGTTCCTCACCCTGTTTGTCCTACAGAAGAACCAGCGGAGCCCCGGCAGGGACATCAATGTGACAGGCGTATGGGAACGCAACGTAACTGGGCGAGGGGTGACTGTGGTGGTAGTTGATGATGGAGTGGAACACACCATCCAGGACATTGCACCCAACTATGTGAGTGGCCCTGGAACTACCCTTCCCACCCCCGTGTCTTACGTCCTTTAGGCTTATCCCTTTTCTTAGAGGTCACTGGGCCAAACCAAAGGGCCTAGGAGGTGAAATGGTGTTTTTCATCTTCTTCCCCAACCAGCTTTTCAGACTGGCAGTTAAGACACAGGGAGTGGCTTTACCCTCAGCAGGGGAGAGGATTGCCAGGGATACTTCCTGGTTCCTGCCTTCACTCCCTGGCGGGGAGTAAGAAGTGGCCCCTGTAGGTAACTTCCCTCTCCACACAAATTCTGAGTACCTTCCTCTGTCAGAAGCCTGGCCTTTAGCCCTAAACCCTTTTTCTCCCAGGTTTCCCAAGTCATGGAGTAGTCTCCTGGGTACATTTCTATAACAGACAAGAAAGAAGTTTGCTGCGAGCTGTAGCACTTCTCAGTTTTGCTCCAATGTGTCCTGTCCTCATATTTTGTAGTCCATGTGGTTTGCAGAGAGAGATGGTTCTGCTGCCTGGCTTGGAGCTCCAGACTCCCAGTTTCCCTCTCTCTCTCAGCTCCAAGACCTGACCTCTTATTACCAGTGAGTGACCACCTGTTGCCCCTAACCCAATGTTTCAGAGCCCTGAGGGCAGCTATGACCTCAACTCCAATGACCCTGACCCCATGCCCCACCCAGATGTGGAGAATGGCAACCACCATGGCACACGTTGTGCGGGAGAGATTGCTGCAGTGCCCAACAACAGCTTCTGTGCAGTGGGAGTGGCATATGGGAGCCGCATAGCAGGTACCTTCCAGTCTAAACTCAGTAGGTTTCTCCTGTGATGGCAGTCTTCATTCCCTGCCCCCATCCCCTGAACTCTGAACTGTCTTTATCCTACCCTCAACATGAACACAGCATAGAATAAAGGGTAAGTTCATGATAGCTGTCTGTGGGACAGTCAGTCCATTTTTTTTTCAGTGCAGTGGTGTTTCAGACATACCTTTAGCAGAAACCCCGCCATATAAAACAGATAAAAGTGAGAATGCTTTGATGTAGGAAAGAAGCCTCAAGCCCCACCTGCTCAGTCTCCCCTTCCCTTTTTCCGATCTTGGTTATGCCCATCAAAGATGCCTTCTTTATTTATCTGTGTTGTCTTTATTTTCGGTTTGCCAAATGCCTTCTCATCTGCCCTTCCTCTTTGACCCTACATGTCTGGAGATGTCTCTCCTGTCTCACAGCTCTCTATTTTTTCAAGAGAACCGAGCAGCCCTGGCCCCACTGAGGGTTGTTCTAGGACTCCTTCACCTCTCAGTCTTCAAGGCAGAAAGTGAGAGGGATGAATGAGGAGGCCCTCACCCTGATTCCTCATAAATTCTTTGAACCCACAAACTGAATAGATTGGCTCTATTCCCCTTACACTCCAGCAGAGGCAGCAGCCCTCTCTGTAAATGAGGGGCTACAGGAGCAGCCAAAAACCTTCAGGGCCCAAGTCCCTTCTGAAAGCTCCAGTGGTCCCTACGGAGGCACCAGGATGTCACCCATTTTAGAGGGTGAAAGTAGGCATCCATGGGAGTAGCTAATGGTAATGAGTACCATTTATTGAGTACCTTCTATGTATCAAGCACCACACTGGTGTTTTACTTGATTAAAGATGCAAATAAGAAGGCAAACTTGGTTATCTACATTTCAGCCTATGCCTCCTCCCACCAGACCCAATTGATCCTTAAAGTCTAAGATTTAGCATTACATTAAAAAATATTTCTAGCAGGTACATATGCCTGTTATAAAAAACACAAGAGCACTTAGAAGAAAAAGTAAGTCTCCAGATGAGGCTCTCCGCCACCCAGTTTCCCATCTAGAGGATGAGTGTTACTGAGGAGCTAATGTGGCTTTTATCACCTAGGTATCCGGTTGCTAGATGGACCCCTCACAGACAGCATGGAGGCTGTGGCATTCAACAAGCACTATCAGATCAATGACATCTACAGTTGCAGGTGAGGCTGAGCCAGGAACAGGTAATAGGGTTAGAGGCTCAGGCACCTAGGATGAATTCTCCAACAAAAGAACAGCAGAATGAGCTGACGTAGACAGATCCCAGCCTAAATTCCTGGCCCTCATTTCCCTAGATCCCCAGCCAATGGGTTCTCAGTCCTTAAGCCTGGCGTTTCCCCAGTAATCAGGTTGTCACATGAGGAGTACTCCAGCCTGCCCCATGTTTATTTGTTTGATAAACTCATAAGACTCCTGGGAGAAAGTGGGCTTTCCTCTCCAACCACAGCTAAGCTAAACACCCAGGATCAATCCTGTCTACCCTGTACACATAAATGCACCTGCCACTTCAGGTTATGGTTATGGCAGGGGAGTGGGGTGGAATTAAAGAGAAACTAAGATTAGGCTGCCTCCATAGTGCTGATGACACCTGTTCTCCTCCGTAACCAGTACCTCCCTTAAATCCATGACAGCGCCACAATGTACATTTCCTCTTAGACAAAGAATAGAGAACTCCTTGGACCTAAGCACTTATACAGATTGAATACTTCCTTTGTGGGTGCTTCTCCATCAAGCCTAATAATAGATCCCTGATCGAGAGAAGATGGCCCCTGTTCCTCTCTACAACTGTGTCCCGATCCTGCTCCCTGGGACCTGAGAAAGGATTTTTAGGAGCAGGTTAAAGTAGTCCTAAATTGGGAAAGTTTCCAAAGAAAAGAACTTTAGCACAGACTTCTGTTTTCCACTTTGGAGTGTGCCTGGACCTTTGACCCTATACCCCTTAATGCCCCTGTACAGGAATTCTTGGGTGGAGATTAAGAGCCCAGGCAGAGGGATGGCTAGCTGAGACTGTGGGGCCTGGGTGGGCAGCTATGCCTGGCTCTGGCTTTTCCCTCTGGGTATTTCTCAACAGCTGGGGACCGGATGATGATGGGAAGACAGTAGACGGCCCCCATCAGCTTGGAAAGGTAACTATAACCTGCATGAAGACCTTAGCAGACCCAGGACACCCTCCTCATTCAGTTCCTAGAAGAATACTACAAGTTGCCCCCTCTCCTACCCCACTCCCATCTGCAGTGCCAGGCTTGTGCCATCGAGCCCTGCCACCTCCTTTTAGGAAGAGTACTCCTAACTGGGGAATGGGGGACAGGGCACAAATTCTGAGAGAGAGAAATGAAACAGTGCTCTGAAATCATTTCCATTCAATTTTGTGCTTGGCTTCGCATTTCTGGCTCCACTTCTCTGATAAGCAGAGTATATCCATCAGACAGTTGCTTGACTTAAAACAGCTGCCTGGCGACTGGTGTGGAAGGTAGAGGTCTTTCTGTGAGTTTCTTAGCTGACCCCTTGGTGTTTTTCTCCTCAGGCTGCCTTGCAACATGGGGTGATCGCCGGCCGCCAGGGCTTTGGGAGCATCTTTGTGGTAGCCAGTGGCAATGGGGGCCAGCACAATGACAACTGCAACTATGACGGCTACACCAATTCTATCTACACAGTCACCATAGGTAGTGACCTTGTGGTTCCTAATGTGTGAGTGCACACGCGTACATGCACGTGGGTACGAGAGATTGAAAGGGAGAGAGACTGAGTCACTGGTGAGGGGACTGTACCTTGGTATGTGTGTCACTCAGTGACGAGGGGACTTTATTTTATTGTGTGTGTGTCACTCAGTGTGAGCACAATCTTCTCTTCAGGCTCAGATAGGAGGGACTAGCCTGCTCTCAGAGGACCTCAGGACTTCCTTAGAAGTCACCATGTCCTGGGAACACTTTCAAGCCAGCAGCTGGACTTCTTAATATTTTATTTACCTGCTACAACTGGTTAGACCTCTGCTCCAGCCCCTTTTCCCCGAGCCACTCGCCTCCTGCTTGAAGCCTTCCCTGAACCACCCCCCTTTACTAGCCTAAATTAAATGCCCTTTTCCTGCGCTCCCTACCATAGCATTTGCCATCCCAGTTCTATTTATTTACTTACTGAACTTTCTCTCTGACAATATACTCCTTGAGCTCAGTACTGGCCTTTACCATATGGCCCTAGTGGCACGCACAGTGCGTGACTCACAGTAGATAATTAATAAATGCTGAGGAACACTAATGTCTGAGTGGATAGAGGTAGAATGCCCCTAGTTTTACCCTGAAGCGAACCTGTTGAAAGAATGATGTTAGGGCACAGAATACCCTCTGCCATTTGAGGTTGCCTGTTCGGATGAAGAGTGTGGGCAGTTGGAGGCACTCGGGCCACTGAAATCATTTTTTAATGATTTCAGGACAGCCTCTCAGCTGATAACTCAAAATAACTTTGATATTATCAGACCCTGATCTCAGCTCTCATGTCCCATACTCTGTCCCTAGGTGCTGTGGATGAGGAGGGACGGATGCCTTCCTATGCAGAGGAGTGTGCCTCCATGCTGGCGGTCACCTTCAGTGGTGGCGACAAGATGCTCCGGAGTATTGTGAGTGCCTCCCCAGGCCCTCCACTCCTGGCCCTGCCCACAATAGTTCTCTCAGGCAGTACAACCATATCTCTTTTCGTTCTCTGCCTCCCTGTCCTGTCGCTGAGGTTCCTCTTCCCTAGCAGAGCTGTGTCTCTAAGGGTGTTCCGCTGTTGGAAGAACAGAGCTGAGGACTCTAAATAAACCTATGAAAATGGTTTTTATTTTAAAATGTTAACTTGCAAATTTATATATTCTTAGAGGAACTATTAAATGTCACATTGATTAAAGAACTTCTTCGAAATATCTTCCTTTGGTAGAATTTGGGCTAATTGGCTAATTTCTGTGGGATTAAGAAAATCATCATTGCATCGCTGTTCAGCCCTTACATAAATACTATGGGTTCTGGTCGTGTTCATTATCAGGAGTAAAGCTCTTGGTTGTCTTTATGGAATGGGTGGGGTAAGGAATCAGAGGAATGTCTCTATCAGCCCAAGAGACAGCTCTTTCCTTGGAGCTAGAATTGGGGCCATCGCAAATATGAGGTTAGATCAAAGGAATCGAGCTCCTCAAGCTATAGGAACCTTGTAAAGAATTCAGGGTCCAGTGCCCACACCCAGCTGGCTCAGCTCCATTCCAGCAGCTTCAAGCCAGGTTTCTGGACCATCACTGGAGAGCTCCCTACATGGGTCCCTGCAGCTCATAGTCATGTAATATGGGGACGGGGCTCCAGGTAGGACCCAAGTTAGAGCCAGGTGGTATCAGATTTCTCCAGTGGCTGGGCTTAGGAGGTCTCTCTGGGACCATTGGGAATTAGGCTGCTTTGTCTCCTGCTGTGTCAAATTCATTTTTCAAAACTGAAATTTTGTTTTGGCAGTAAATGACTTCTGGTCAACACAGTGTTCCAAGGCTCTGTGCCAGTTGATCCCTAGCCTCCAACCCCCACCCCAGGGAGAAGAGAAAAGGGAGTGGATTAAAGTAAAAGAGCAAGACAGGCTTTGCTCAGTAGGTGAGGGTCGGGTACAGAGGCCACCTTCCCCACCAACCCTGCCAAGCTATGCTGGGCTAGGAGGAAGAGTAGAAACTTACAGTGCTCCGCACGCCCTGGCAAAACTCTTGGGAACCTGCCCATCCTGGCCCCACCCGGGGACCATCAGGACGCCCCACTTGTCAGTTTTGCTTGGGACCTAGCTTTTCTCCTAACTTAACTCTTCTTGCTCCCACCACCACCTTTCATCGAAACTGTAACTTGTCCAGAAATGAAAAGTTTTGTTCTACTGAGTTCCCATCTTTGGGATGTCTTTGCCTTGAAAACCTCCTGTTGCCAGTTTCTGATCAGTGACCAGCTTGACAGAGCTGTCTTCCTGAGGGCAGGGAATAGAGCACATGGCCACCCACTATTTGGCTGTCAGGGGCACTTCCCTGGACTTCGCTGTGGCTGCATGGGGCTTCTGCCACTATCGGCAAGTTCACGAGCCTCACAGCTACCCACTAAACTATCATTGTGAGGCCGTTTCCTTAACAGGAAAAAAGCAGTCTGTTCCCTGGCACAGACCAGGCTTCCCACTCTCATTGAGACTACAACTTGGAGAGTTATTTTTCCCTTTTCTTCTGGGAGTACACTGTGTCTGAAAATTATATCTGTTGGCAGCTGCTATAACAGCTAGGAGGGAAGCTGTGAGTACAATGAAGAAAGGGCAGCCTTGGCAGATGTTAGGACCCTGGTATCTGACCCAGAAGAGAAGTTTGGAAGAAAAAAAGTTCGCCGGTCTTAACACTGGCACAATGTGCTACATCCAAAGTGCCACAAAGAGGAGCAGATTTGGGCAGGGCCCTCCCCAGCCAAAACCTGTGTAGCTCCAGGGTTGACTAAAGCATGAAAAGAACCTGACGCCAGACAGATGCCATCTATCCCCCACAGGCAGCTTCCTCTTTCCTACCCCTACTCTCACCTCACACTCAGAACCACAGGTAGGGAAGGGGGAACTCATAGAAACCACACCAAGGTACCAGGCCCAGAACAGTGAGGCAGCTCATGCTGTCAAATACCACAGGCCAGTGCGGGCAGGCAGTGTAGACACTAAACCCAGTGTAGACACTAAACCCATGGGGTGGGCAAGGGGACAGTTCCCTCTTGCTGGGAACACTCTTTGTCTGCACTGATGTCACTCCAGCTCCTTATCGCTGAGCTGCCAAGTTGGGTTTCCTTGAATAGTGCCGTCACTGTTGTCCCAGCTCCAGCTCCCTAGCCACTTCCCCTCTCTAGCGTGGTTGCAGGGTCTGGAGCATTGGGAGTGAAGGTTAGGGGGGAGAATTTGGGAATGGGTGATTAGAGCAGTGGGAACCAGGAAACTATGCTCTGCACATAGGCCTCTCCCATTCCTCCTGTGGCTTCCTGGAGCCACAAAGGGTTTAGCTGAGAGGGCCCTGTCTGAATCTTTCCCCCACAACCAGACCCTCATGAGTAACTCATTAATTTGTATTCTTCTTTCTCAGCTCTCCAAGATTCTCTTGTGAGTCCTAGAAGAATCTCCTTTGTTCTGACTGGCTAGTGGGCCTTTCTCTGGTCAAGGATTCAGCTCTCACAGAGGAAGGGCCCAACTGAGAGGCTTGTTCTGAGGACCAGTATGTATCCCAGCCTCCACAGCACATTCTCTAACCCAGTCCCCTACTCTCTGTTCCACTTCCCAGGTGACCACTGACTGGGACCTTCAGAAGGGCACAGGCTGCACTGAAGGCCACACAGGGACCTCAGCCGCAGCCCCTCTGGCAGCTGGCATGATAGCCCTCATGCTGCAGGTACGGCCCTGCCTCACGTGGCGTGACATCCAGCACATCATTGTCTTCACAGCCATCCAGGTGAGATCTTAGCAGGCAGACAGATGGTCTGGCCCAGCCCTCCCCAGAGTTCTGATTCCAAGGACTTAAAGGTATCAGGAGGCTTCAGTCTCTAAATGTCCCAGATGTTAGGTGCCAAAGCCCTTTCAATGTTGCATGTGTTTAGAATGGGTGGGGACCCCATCAAGACCACAGACCTCAACTCATTTGTACCTATTCTGCTGATGCTATTTTACCTGCAAAGGAGGGCTCTATCTGGGCTCCCTCTCTTTGGAGCCTCTGACTCCTGGCTCTCTGTCTCGAAGCAGTCCATTGGGGTGGTGACATCATGGTGCTTTGACTTGTGTCCCAGCTTTCCTAGGGGAATCCATTCCCAGTGGCCTTACTGGGAGAGTCTGGATTGGATCAGCCAGCAGGATGAGCAGGGAAGCCAGAGGTGGGTTGTCGAGATTACTTTGGAAGTCCAAGAGACTAAACGGGACTTCTATCCTCTCAGTACAAGGATCGCCGTGCGGATTGGGTTACCAACGAGGCAGGCTTCAGCCACAGCCACCAGCATGGATTTGGCCTGCTCAATGCTTGGAGACTCGTTAATGCAGCTAAGGTGAACAGGTGTTGACAGGGCAGGGAACCAACCCAGTATGGGACCAAGGGAGGGGTCTAAATGCCTAAGCCATTGCTTGGCATGTTATAAGTGCTTAGTAAATGTTCATTCATTCATTTACTCTCATCCCAACTGATACCCATTTTACAAATGAAAAAACAAGGCCATCACTATAATTGAAGTTTCTAAACAATTTGTAAGGAGTAAATGGGACCTGAGTATTACTTGGGACTCTCAGGGTGCTCTGGTTCTTATCTTCCACCCTGGACACAGCCATTTCCTTTGGCTCTTTGATTCGGTGCCATAAGGAGCACTCCAGGATATCAGCAGGAGCCTCAGGAGTGGAAAGTAAGGTAATGAGGAAAGGAAAAATAGAACTGGGCTCTAAAGATCAAGTTGATGAGAGAGAAAACGAGAACGTGTGTGTGTGTGTGTGTGTGGTGTGTGTGTGTGTGGTGTGTGTTCAGTCTTGTTTGTTCATCTACCACCCCCCACCCCCTTTCCTTTGACAGATCTGGACATCTGTTCCATACTTAGCTTCCTACGTCAGCCCCATGTTAAAAGAGAACAAGGCTGTCCCTCTGTCCCCTAGCTCACTGGAGGTCTTGTGGAATGGTAAGTAGTCAGCAGAAAGGGGGTTAATCTTGAGCTTGAGGTTTGGGGCGGGTGATGGGGAAATCATCCTCCCTGAGTCCTACCCCCTTCCCTGAGGAGCTGAGCTCCAGCCAGACCTGTGGAGTTTTCTTTGACCATTTTAGGACATGTTGCTGCTTCTGAGTTGGCTGCCCCCTGGCTGCTTAAACAAGACCTTTCTCCCAAGTGGCTAGTAGTGGAAAGGAGCTGCTGAGTCACTGATTAGAAAGGCTAATGAGGGGAGTGGGATTGGGACTCAGGTAGCCTAGGCAAGAGTTGTAAGATGTTCCTTTGACTTCCATGCTGAGAACTTGCCAGACAATTTTCTTCATCCCAGTGGTCTTTGGATGAAGTAAAGGAGTTGGGAATTTCTTCCTTGCTTCTCAGCTTTATCTAATACAGAGAGAGTCACAAGGGGTCGGCTGGGGTGGAACAGAGGAGAACGCATGTCTCCCTAGACTGCAGTTGCCAGTCTGTCACCGCCTCCATCACACCCAGGGCCACTGGAGTTGTCTGAGGTCTGTAAGTCAGAGATGTGGTTTTTTGTTGAGCAGAGTTTTGAGCCCCATGCCAGAGAAGAGGGAAGCTGGCCTGGGAAATTTGTGCTAGAGGATCATCTGTCTGCAGATTTTCCAGAGTTCCCATGTGAGGGTTTCCCTGCCTCCAACTCCTTGGGGAATTTTTTCCCCTTGAGAAATTTTGACAGAGTTATTTGCTATTTTTTTATGAAGATTGAAACATGTCATATTTTGTGCCTTTCATAGGAAGTGATCAAACCAGAACAGTGATAACAGGAAGAATGGCCAAAGGAGGGAGCTCAGAAAGGAGGGTCAGGGGCAGCTTCCCTTGGGTAGAGGTGTCGCTGGGAAGAGTCCATTGTCTCTCACTGGGCACCATGTCCAGTGCTTGCCCACTTGCCCTCTACATGGAAGGAAATCCATGGACACAGTTCACTGCATTTTCCGTAAAAGGAATGCTTTCTCAGAAAGGGCATGAGGCATCAGCCAAGGCAGACAAGTGCAGGAGCAGTCCCAGGAATGCAGATCAGTCGGAAACCCCTGGCTTTGTCTTGGAAACTCCTATATCTTGGAGATAGTGTGCCTTTTAACTTTTACCTCCCACCCAGGACTGCTTTCTGTCATTTAAGGAACAGAGTACCCACAGTCACATCTGTCAGATCAGAGGTTGACTTAGGAGAGGGTTAGGGTCCTTTCCAGCTTTGTCATCCTCTGCTTCCCACCAACCAGGGATATTGCCCCAGCATGTCTGACAAACTTCTCTGGTATGGAGGCATTTGGCAACTGCTTGTTTGTCACTAGGAAGCACAAGAAAGGATAAATTGTCCTGGGCAGAGGAGACTGGGAGGTAGACCAGTGGAGAGAAGAGGATGAAGCCAAGGGGGTTAGAAACTCCAGGAGTTTTGCTAGTGAAGCCTGTTATCAGTTTGGAGGGTGGCAAGCAGGACTGTGCTACAATTTCTGAGCTCAGCAAAGGTGCTTTCCTCTCTGTTAGGACTCACTTACACTGAGTGGAAAGAACAGAAGGTTTAAGTTTGTGTGTTGGAAGTTGAAGGAAATATGTCCAGTTATAGGCTGGAAGTTGAACTTTTTATAAGGTGAAGGGAGCTGAGCATGGCCGAGATAGAAGAGGAGGTGAAATACCACTAAGACTATAGAGCATTCGTGTCCAATAGATGGTGGAGATGTTCTCTATCTGTGTTGCTGAGTTCAGTGGCTACTGGCCATCTGAGGCTATTGAACACTTGAAATGTAGCTAGTGTGACTGAGGAACTAAAACTTCATTTTATTATAATTAAATTTAAACAGCCATGTATGGCTAGTGGCTATCATATTGGGCAATGCAGCTTGAGAGCAAGACAGGTTTTTATTTCTCCCTATTGGCAGGAAATGGGGAAAATATTGGGGCCCCTCAGTTCCTTTAAATCTGACTCTAGGTCTGAACTCTCTACCAAAGGTAGGAGGGAGAGTGGGGTTTAGAAGGATTGTCTAAAACACAAGAAAATCTGTGTGTATTTATAGAAAGTTCCTGAACACTGCTTGCACTTATCCTTTTATCCTAATCTGCAGTCTGAGAATGTGGCTAACAGTCTGTCTAGGCAGTGAATCCTGTTCCTTCGCTTCTCCACCTCTTCTGTCTGCAACCCAATCTTGCACACTCCGCTGATTCTTTCTTCTGCCTTCAGACATCCTCAGTTCACCTGTTAGGAAACGAGTTAAAGTCCCTGCTACCATTTAACCTGTTACCTTTCAAATAAATTATCCAAAGCAATCGCTGACTTTTATCACACTCTCTCTGGGCCGCTGAAGCCTAACTTCATTATCAAGGTACCTCTCCTGGTCACACCTGGGAGCTGGGTCAGAGGTCCTCTTTCGACCCTATAAATGAGCATCCTTGGGTTCCTTGCCCATAGCCTCCTCCACTTCTTTGCCTGAGGCATGTGCTGTCTGTTTCCTTGTCCCCTTGCTCCTAGGTGTGAGCACCTTTTACTCGTTCCAGGCTCTTGGGTCTCCCACAACATTTTCTTCCTTAACGGTGCAGCTGGTTTTAGGGCTTCAGCTACCACTTCTGCCCTACAAATGATTTGTAGATTGAAATCTTATTCTGACCCTTTACCGAGGAGGACAGAGATTGTCATAGCTTCCCCAAGATTATAGGCAGATAAAGCCCTAGGATCTTCTGACAAGAGGGTAAGAGTTGAAAAAGACTCCAACTTACCAAAAGCCAAATAATAAGATGATGATCATCAAGGAGGACTTGAGTGCTGCTTCTGTGTTAAGCACTTTTCTAAGTATTAACTCATTTAATTCTAGTAAAATAATTCTAGTGTTCTCACATGCGTGGCCCCCAGTCCCTACATAGACCAATAAGAAAATACATGTAGCACGCCACTGTGTATACATGCTAACCCAGACAAGTACTCGCAGGGCCCTTTTTGGATCCTATAACATTCTGTAATGTCCTATGTCATTTACTTTCTGTAAGCTCCTTCTCTGCCGTGTTAATGCTCTCCTCTAACGGCACTACGAATATTTTCCTTGCTTTGCTATTAAATATTCCACTGATAGATTATATTTAACATATACAAAATTATAGATTTCATTACCACCTCTCGAAAACCAGCTTGCTCTCCGAGTTTCTTCCATTTCCGTCAGTGCCATTACCATTCCTGAGGCTTCAAAACTTGAAACTGGGGGTTTTCAATCCCTCTGTATCCCTTGCCCCTCCCCAGATCTTTCCCTATCTTTTCCCCTGCAATTTAGTATTTTATTTATTTCCCTGAAGTGTGTCTTAATTGATTCATTTATTCTACAAATATGCGACCCCTGCCTTGTCCCAGCACCGTATTCGGTTGCAGGGAGTCAGAGGTAAGGCATGATTCTGCCCTTAGAGAGCTCACTATCCGGCAGGGAAGACAGCCCAGCCTGCAGGTAGAGTGCAGTATTACAAGCACTGCAGCTGAGATGACACAAGTGTCAGAGGAGAGATGCCTCCTGCCACCAGGAAAGACAGAGGAGGGTTCTCCAAGAAACTGGTGACTGACCTGAGTTTCACCATATAAGCTAGCTAGGAGAAGAGGTAAAAATGGGACATCCAGGCAGGGGCAATATGTGCACAGTCAATGCAACCTTCAGGGAGCTGTGAGTCATGTAATATGGCTGGAGCGTGGGGTATGAGGGACAGAGGATGATCTGAAATTGCAGGCGGCAGAGCCAGTAAACCGTGTGTGCCATGGTAAGGAGTTTGGACTTTGTCTTGAAGTCTGTGGGGAGCCTTCCAGATAAATGGTCACCAGTTAATATCAGCAGTAAGTGAGGAGAGCGGTCAAAGAGATTCCCGAGGCCTTATCATTTAGAGATACATACTAAATCTTTATCGATGAAATGTGATGCCTGGGGATTCCATTTAAAGAATCTGGGAAGGGGAAGAAGTGGGGATCATTGATGAAACAAGATTGGCCATTTATTGATAATTATTAAAGTTAAGTGTTGGGAACATCTGTTCTCTCTACTTTTATATATGTCTGAAATTTCCTATACTAAAAGTTTATATATAAATGTATATATATAATATACTTATGTAGATAAGTATTATGTATTTTTTTTAATATATAAAGAGATTTCTAAGTTTTTTAGCTTGGGCAACTGGTTAGATGGTGATGCCATCAAATGAGATTAAGAACCCAGGAGGAAGAACAGAGTTGGGCAAGGGCTACAGAGTGTGACAAACTGAGGAAGAGAATTTTGGTTCTGCCATGTTTTAGGCTTCTGTGCATTATCTAAACATTATATCCAGGAAGCAGTTGAATAAATAAGTTTGAAGGTCTAGATTGAAGGTAATAATTTGGGAGTCATCAGCATTAAAATGGAAGTAAAAAGGTCTGAGAAAGAATGAGATCACAAGGGTTGGTGGGTCGATAAAGAATAAAAGAGGAGCCAGGACACAGCCAACGTTAAAGCAGTGGCCAGAAGAAAAGAGCCTCTGAAGGAAATGACTGAGAAGAGATGGCCTTATCAAAGAGGCCATTGGTGACCTTGAGAAGAACTATTTCAGTGTATTCATAGGGGGCAAAAGCTAAATTGCAGTTGGTTGAATAGTTAATGGGGATGGGAGATTTCTGGTTAAAGATGGCAAATTAAACACATGCTTTTATCTCTGCTTTTTCCCAAAACCTCACCAAAGTAAGAATAAAGGAATAAAAATGGTATAAGCATAAGGACAAAGTGAATGAGAGAGGAGACCACAGCAAGTGAGAGATTTCATCACATTTTTGGAAGCTAGAAATGAATGGAGAAGTGAGCAGGGCTAAGAAAATTGCGTAGCAAATACCCGCAAGGGCGATACTAAGAAACAAGCCATTCACGCCACAGAATCCCAAAGACTCAGGACTTGGAGGCCCCGTGTACTCCAGAGGACAGAGACGAGGTATGAGACTAAAAACAGGGATCGATTAAGAGGTAAACTCCCAGGGACCTTCTCCTATCCTTAGCAGCCAGGAGATAGCCCCTTCCTTCTCCAGTCAGGAGTTGGGAAGTTTATTTTCCAGAGTCAGGTACCCCTGGAACAGCAGAAAGTAAGAGACAGTGTACTGATAGAGGGGAACCCTCTCTACCAAGCTAGCTGCTCAGATCCCAAGGCACTGGCAGCCAAGAGGTTGGAAGTTTCCTCCCAGGAGAAATGTAAGGATCCCTCATCGAAAGACTTAGAGATACTGATATGTGGGTCCCTCCAAGAAACAGCCCTGTCCCAGTCCAGTTAACTTTAGGGAAGCCCACCAGTTGAAAAGCTCCACCCCAAATTAGAGCTTCCAACTGGCTTTCAAAGATAATAAGGACCACTGGCCATTTGAAAAAATCCTCCAAATACCTCCCAAATTCTGAGGAAAATTATTTTCAGTTGGTAAAACCCAGCCTACCTGATAATCGTATGGGATGGTAGAATAAGGATGTTTTCAGACACACAAGTCTTTCTTATGCTCCATTTGTCTGAAGACTGCTAGAAGATGTTGTCCTCTATAATGAAGGGGAAAACAAGAAAAGGAAAGGAAGAAAGAAAAGGGAGGGATGGAAGTGGAGTAGTGAGAAGGGAGAGTGGGGGAAGAGAGAGGAAGCAAAGCCCAAGTGAGAGGTCAAGGAAGGTCCCAACCCAAGAGCAGTGCAGCAGAGAGGAATGGCATAGAAGGCTCCAGGAAGAGGCTCTCCAGTGGGACAGTGGCATTGAGGGGGAGCCCCTGACTTGCTTGTTTGTTTGTAAAATAGTATTCAGAGAGGTTAGGTGGCTCTTTTGTGCAGTTTGGGAAGGGGCATGAATTCAAGTAAACCAAGAAACGGGGCAGTTAACTCCAGAGGGGAAAATCGAATCACTCAGGAAATGAAATATAATCATTGTACACTACTTGGCTAAATTCCACATATTCAGAAGGTCGTTGTATGGTAAATAAAATATCAATCTAACCAAAAATTGTGATATAATTTGAGAAGGCAGAAGAGAGGGCCATGTGGGGAGAAGGTATGGGTGTGATATTAAGTCCTTATCTGCTATAACCGAAAATCAATAAATCATCTGTAAAATTGATAAACCATGAAATACCTACCCATACATGCTTATTACTTAGAAACATGAAGGTAGATCCCAGAAGAAAACAACTAAAAGTAATAAGTGTTGGTTTGTAGGGAGTGGATGACAAAGATTATTTGGAATGGGGTAAGGAACTGCTCCTTTATATTATAAGCACTCCAGAAACAGTTTACTTTTAAAACCATGTACACTATACTATTTTGATAGGAAAAAACAGTGTTAAGGATGAATGGGAGGGTAAGAGGTAGAGATAGTGAATATAGACATCATTTTCAAGAAGTTTAACAGCAAAGAAAAGGAATAATACACTTATATAATCTTATTATTTACCAGGTACTGTTCTAAACATTTTACATACATTAACTAATTTATCAATTCTATGAAGTAGGTACTGTTACTACCCCCATTTTACAACTAAGGAAACTAATGCAATTCTCATAGCTAGTAAATGGCAGAGCTGGGATTTGAACCCAGGCTGGATGGCTCTAGAGTCCAAATTGTTAACACTGGGCAGAAAGAAGCCAGTTGAGAAAGGGTTTGTTTTTGTTTTTCATTTGTAATAGGAAAGATAAGCAGGAAGATCCAGCCAAGAAAGGGGATAATTCGGCTGATCCAGTTTTGGACTTTTGCCAGATAGTTACTGTGAAAGGAGAAGAAAGCAAAGGGAGCTGGAGGTGTAAATAAGAGAGCGCTAGAGAGATGAGCTGTGGGATCCTAGCTGGGTAAGAAAGAGAAGACCGATGGATAAAGAGGTCAGGAAGGGAGGGAGGAAGGTGGAAGGATAGGAAGTTGCTTTCAGAGAAGATAGGATATTGGCTTTGAAGAGTTGGCAGATAGAATTAAAGAAAATTAATCTCTCCTGTTACCGTCTTTTTTCCTACTCCAATTCATTCTACCCAGAGCTGTTAAGAGTAACCTTCCTTAAGCACTTAAAAAACAAAAAACAAGCAAACAAACAAAACACAATAAACTTCATCCTTGTTCAATAATCTATAATAGCTCTTGGTTGCTTGTGTAAAATAAATTTCCTTTTTATATCAGATGGGTAATGTGCCGAAGTTGTAACGAGGTTTAAAGGAGGCACATCTCACACAAGAGTGTGACACCCAGTCATCACACTTATGAACTACAAAAGGATCTAAAAATCAATTATTAAAGCCCTTCTCATCCTAGGTCCCTGCCCCAACTTTCAGTACTTCTCTGAGCTTCTTCGTTTGTAAAATAATTACTGCTTTCTGCCTTGCCTGTTGGAATGGATTAATAGAAGAAAAGGTGTTTTAGAAAGAATTATTTCTTGTTACAACCCAATTTCTTAATATTCCCTAGTTGAATCTTCTACTTTGCATTTCTTTAAACATTTTGTTTTGAAGTAATTGTAGATTCATAGTATGTGGCCAAGAAATGTTCAGGGAAGTTCCCAGTACCCTTCTCCTGATGTTAATGTCTTAAACAATTATAGTACAATATTGAAACCATGAAAATGACATTGGTACAATCCAGACAGCGTATTTGGATTTCAGCAGACATGCACTCATATTTGTTTGTGTGTGTGGCCCTGTGCAGTTTTACCACATGTGTAGCCTTGTATAACCACTACTATAACCAAGACCCAGGACAGTGCCATCCCCACAAGACTACTTTGTGTCACCCTTTTTGGACACACCTATCGCTAAAGTCCGGCAACCACTGATCTGTCTCCATCTCTCTAGTTATGTTATTCATGAGTATTACATAAATGAAACCACGTACTACATATTCTTTTGATTTTGGTTTTCTCATTCAGAATAATTTCCTTGAAGTTTATCCACTTCAGTAGGTTTTTTTAATTCTGTGTTCCCTTCAATATGAAACTTGTTCGCTTCCATCTCTGCCATTGTACATGCCATTTTCCCTTCTAGAATACCCTCTACCAACCCTCTCTGCCAATCTGCATTCATTTCTTTCTTCAGAGTGTCTAACTGCTATGTGCCTAAACCTATCTGACTCATCTCTGTTCTAGTATCAGTTACGTATACCTCACGCCATATCATTTTCCACTTGCAGGTAGAAGGCAGAGACCATGTCCAACTTATCTTTATATTTCCAGCACCTAGTGCAGTGCCTGAAATGTAGGAGGTACTCAGTAAATTATTTTTTGGATGAATGAACGGTTGAAGTTGCTCCATTTGGTTCTCATATTGTGTTTTCAGTATGTGTTGTCTTCCCAACTAGACTTTAAACAAGATTATAAACTCTTTCAAAGCAGCCACTGCATTTACTTACTCATGTACACGAGGCCCCAGTCAGGGTTGCCATGGGTATTCGTATGTGCCTTCAATAAGCATGTGCCTTTGTGTATGTTGGGGTGAAGAAAGAGCGTAAGTGTTTATGGGGCTGGTTTCCCAGCTGCCCAGCCTGACTTCCTACAGTCAGCAGGATGGACCTGGAGATGTCGGGGCTGAAGACCCTGGAGCATGTGGCAGTGACAGTCTCTATCACTCACCCACGACGTGGCAGCTTGGAGCTGAAACTTTTTTGCCCCAGTGGCATGATGTCCCTTATCGGCGCCCCCCGCAGCATGGACTCGTACGTACCCCTGCCTATACCTTCTGAGCTCTGCCACAAGGGCCTTTTCGAGGAAGAGATACCGACAAAGTGGACGCTGGCACTGTCCTAATCATTATAAGAACCATGCAGAGTAGACTTTATAACCTCCTTATGAGGAAACAAGTCACAGAGCTAGTAAGTTCCTGAGAAAATAACACTAAACCTATATCTGTCAGACTCCCAGCCTGTGCTTGCTCCACATTTGTTTTTTCCATGACAACACATTGACACAAGTCCCTCATCCCATGAGATCCCAGATGCAAGGGACAGTGTGTGAGGACCCTTCATGGCACCCTCCCTAATAGCTGTAGCTCAGACAACAACTGCTACATTTTCATGGCTACTACAGTAAGAAAGGAATGTTTCTGAGCAAAAGGGTAAGTTGCCTGCGCCAGGCCTTCCAGGTTTTCTGTTCTGTTCTTTCCCCCAGGGATCCAAATGGCTTCAATGATTGGACCTTCTCCACTGTGCGATGCTGGGGGGAAAGAGCGAGAGGGACTTACAGACTTGTTGTCAGGGATGTAGGTGAGCCTGCCTGCCTTTCTAACAGGGCCCTGACTTTCTGCCTTTCGTGATTGTCATCTGGTCCCTCTGAATCCCAGAGTCCCCACAGATATTGCCCCATGCAGAATACATAAAGTTGCCATTGGACCAACAGGGAAGATACCAAGAAGTATGTCCATCCAAAAAAATGGGCATTAATAACTAAAATTATTCATTTATACTACCTCTCATATTCCCTAGAGAAGCGACTGATCCATTTTTCCTTAGGATAGCAACAAACTTTCCTTATTGAAAATGCATTTCAAGTATTTTCACATGTAACTACCTTTGGCCAGGGAAGGACAGGACTAATTTCCACCATTATTTTAGAAAAATTGAGGTCCACCCAGAAGTTTGAAGTGACTTGCATAATAATGTCACATGGTATTTTAGCGAGGAGACTGGAAATTGAACTCAACCCTTCCAGTTAGGTATTCACTAGACCAGTGGTTTTCAGACCTTTCTTTCACTTAGTAGGACTTCTTTTTTCAAAGCAAAATTTCAGCTGAAATCCAAAAATGATAAAGAGGTAAAAGCAAAACAACTCTGCTTCAGGGTAGCACCCTTCAACCTCCCCTTCGCAGCCCTGAGGGCACCCCATGAGACACATCTGCAGAACCCTGGGGTCAGTGGGACACACACAACTGCACCAGACCATGTGGTTGAGTCCCTTTAGGAGGTGGGGCGGGAAAGGCCTCTGCTGTTTTCATGGCCAGCGGGGTATGGCTCACTTGCTGCCCTAGGAAATGAGACTTTCCAGGCTGGCGTTCTCCGGCAATGGCAGCTGACCCTATATGGCTCTGTGTGGAGTCCAGTAGACATCAGGGACAGACAAAGGTAGGTATGGACACATGGCAGAGGGAAGGCAACTCTTGGGGATTGGAGAAAGAGGCCACTCAGGAAGTTCCACTTCCCTGGGAACCCACAGCATACCCCTCCCCTTTCTGGCATGGGGCTTCCCTCTTCAGTTATAAGGTGGGAGGATGCGCGAGGGCAGGTGACATCAGCAGGGCATCCCTGTCTCTTTTCTTCACAGACTATTAGAAGGTGCCATGAGTGGAAAATACCTGCATGATGGCTTTACTCTGCCCTGCCCTCCTGGGTTGAAAATTCCTGAGGAAGATGGTTACACCATCACCCCTAACACCCTCAAGGTAGTAGGGCCATGACTCACACTAAAGGCAGGCAGGAGGGTCCTGGGAGAGTTGGTCCCCAGTGGGAATTTCAAGGTGATAGAGAAAGGAGATGGGAAGACCAGGGCCGACCCTCTGCTAGTTAACTCTCAGAGGGCATTCCTTGTGTATGTGGGGTGAGTGGTTTGGGGTTGGACTGGCAGTCCCTAGTAGGAGAGAAACTTTCTGAGCTCATTGTTCTGGGCTGAGAAAGGCTGTGGGCTTTGGGAAACTGTCCCTAACCTAGGTGGTGGACTTTCCCCCTAGACCCTGCTGCTGGTCGGCTGTTTTACCGTCTTATGGACAGTTTACTACATGCTAGAAGTATACTGGAACCAGAAGAATGTGGCCTCTCACCCGGTTTGTAGGAGTGGACCCTGCCACTGGCCCCAGCGAAGCCGAAAAGCCAGGGAAGAGGGAACAGAACTAGAATCAGTGCCACTTTGTAACAGCAAGGAGCCAGATGGAGTAGAGACAGAGAGTGAAGGCCATCCTGCCATCTCTGGTCTCCTTGTCCCAGACCTGCTAGATCAAGGGGACTGGAGCCTGTCCCAGAACAGGAGTGCCCTGGACTGCCCTCGTCAGCACATACCCCCAGACCTGCTGCAGGGGAAGGAGGAGCAGATTTGCTGACCCAGGGCCTGACAGACTCAACATGGAACAGGCTCTTCCTTCCCCAAATTGGGGAAGCTCTGAAAGCTGCTCTGAATTCCTGGGAGCTCCTGGGAGAAGGTCGTCCTGATACTTCCAGCTGAAGTCTGGAGTCTATGCTCAGGGAGGGCCGGGGCTTTCTTAAGGCACAACTGGCAGAGGAATGGTGCCAGAGAGTAGTGTGGCAGCAGCCACAGGATCTTCCTCAAACTGATCAGGAGATTTGGGCGAAGTCTTGGACAAGAGCTTGTCCCCCATTCCCCATTGGGCAGGCCTCTATCCTCGCTTATCCTGGGCAAGCCATTGGTATAGGTCATAGGGACCCTCACCCATGCATGGGTGAGAAGGTACTTGCAATGGCCAGAAGAGCATCTCAGCAGAAATATCACTGGGGTCACTTGGGAAAAGGGCTCAGGGATGGATTCTGGGAAGAGCTCCTGGATATATATATCCTGCTAATGACCCAAGACCCAGAAACAGCAGGCTTTTCCTCTCTCCCTTGCCTTGCTACCTAAGACTTGGACCTTGGACATTCTGGTATGGCAATCGGCTCTCAGCCCAGCACACTTGCCCTGAAAGCAGCTGCCTGATCAGAAGCCAACCATGAACACACGCCTGACTCCTTCACCATCACCCCCACTCTTCTGGCAAAGCTGGGAACGGGCACGGCACCCAGGGCTGTGCTGCTTCACTAGGGGAGTCTATTCAGGACTGACAGGTACCAGCCACTGCCGCCCCAACCCTGCTACCATCCTATCTTCCTCTGCAAAGTGAACACTTAAGGCTTGGTTTTCTCTTCATGGCAACATTTTGTTGAATTTTTTTCTGCACAACTTTTCCAGAATAAAAACCTTCCACATAATTCTGCCAATCCCCATCTTTCCTCTGCCTCCCCTGAGCTAATGCAAGTTGCCAAGTAGTTCCTCCTCGTCAGTCCCCCAGAGATTCACTCTCTTCCACTGCCTGGTTGTCTGAAAGAATCTGACCCCTTGGAATCCGGGAATGTGAAGGGTCCTTCAGGGGATGGCAACCAGGACAACACAGGTGGCCATGTTCCCTGCTTGTATTTCCCGAAACCACACAGAAGTGACTAGGGCAAATCAAACTCTACCAGCCAAGCCTGAGAAAAGATTGATATATATATATATATATATTTTTTTTTTCCTTCTTGAATTTCAACCCCCAAAATATTCCAGCAAAAAATGGGGGGAGGTTGGGCTAGGTCTCCTTCAACGGGCATCTGCTGCCAAGGAGCGCAGTGGACTTGCCCCACACCCAAGCCACCCCCAGCCCGCACCCCCCTGCTCAGCCCAGGATGGCAGGAGACAGTAGAGGTGGTGGGAGGTTGAAGAAGGGCCCAGGGAGCAGTGCTTTGGGGTAAGAAGTTCAGCTGAGGCTGAGGGGATTGGGGATTGTTGCCCAAGCGCAAGTCACCTTTGCTCAGTGACAGAGGCTCGGAGACTCGAAGCTTGGCCAGGGCTGAAAGAATAACATGGGTGTGGGTGAGGTGGGCTAGGTGGGATGGATGGCTGCAGCCAATGAGCTGGGGCGGGAAAGGGCTGGGGGCTGGCCCTCGTCCTCTAACTGATGATCTGCCGAGGTCGTCCGTAGCCCGTCATGCCAGCCTGGGAAGCCCCTCTGTTGCTGCCCATCTGTAGGCCAATGACGTGCTTTCCCTCCTGCAGTTGGCTCTCTGTGAATTCCCTCTTATGCTCCTGGGCTTTCCTAGAAGAGGAGGAACCAGGAATAAAGACTTGCCAGGACTTCATACTTTCCACCTGTTTTGTTTGTTGTTACTTCCTGACCCAATCCCATTGCCTCCCTGTTTCACTCCTCTTGTTCATTAATCTAGCTTGTTCCCACAGGCCAGGGAGATTGGTTGAGCACAAGAGGAAGAAGTTAAGAAGCATCAGGGACCCATTCACCCCTATCCTAGACCTTCACTTGGTCCCTTCCTAGCTATCTGCTTCCCCAGGTCACTCACACTAATGGGTTAGCCTAGTCCACCACCTTTCTCATGCAGACAGTGGCCACATACTTCATAAACCAGTTGGGATCTCCACGGTAGTGCCCATCATTCTTGGTCACTGCCAAGCTGCCCAGAGCCATTAGGGTCCTCTGTACTGCCGCCATGTCTTTGCCTGTGAGGAGAAAGAGGGGGGGCAGACAAATTTAAGGACTGTAAAGAAGACTCCCAAGGCAAGGCCTGCCCCTCACCTCTCAGAAAAATGGCCAACCCAGGGGCAAAGGTTGTCCCAGAATTCAAAGAGGCTCCAGAAGATCACATGGTATGCCGTTGTAAGTGTGGTGCAGTCTCCCCTTGGCATATCCCATTCCTGCTATGCTGACCTGTCATCATGGCATGCTTTGGTCATGGTCATCCCTTGTCCCTGCCTCAGTAACCTGTCCTTCACCTGCCTCTTCTACCCCTTTTCTGTCTGTACCTTCAAAGAGGTCAACAGTCTGGAACATGTCAGTCTTGGTGACTCCATAGTCTTCAGCTGCCTTCAGGAACTGAGCCACCTGCTCCATCTGCTTGAAGACCATGGAGGGGGGATTCTCAGGCACCTTCACTGGCTTGGAGCCATCAGGATACAGGCTGTTCACCAGTTTGCTCAGAATCTGCCAAGCATAGAACACAGCTTGACACCTGACTCAGGGTGCCTGCCCCATGACCCCAGCAGGGTGCACAGCCCCACTCCCCTTCCCAGGTTGTCACTCACCACACCGTTCTTCAGCCAGACCTGGAAGCCCAGGCGCCCGCGGTCTGGGCGACCCACGTCAGGGCCACACTGCACCACGATCCACTCCACCAGCCGCTCCTCCAGCTCCTCGTCATACTTCTTCTCAATTTTGGATTGCACTTCACGGCTCATGCCATAGGAAGGTCCTTGTTGGCCATGTTTAGGGAGAGCTAAAGCAGCACCAGCCAGCAAAGGGGAAGATCGAGATGAGAGAGCAGCCCCACTTTCACCTGTGCCAGGCAGGTCTAGCTCTGTGGGTGCCCAATCCTCCTAGACGTTTATCTTTCTCCCCTTTCTTCCTGATACTGTTTTCATGGCATTGCCCATCTAGGCCAGGGGCCACTCCAAACTTGGAGACCAGAGAAACAGGAGACCAGATCTTGGGCATTCTGGGGCCAGGGGTCAGCGAGCTTTTTTTTGTAAATGACCAGATAGTAAGTATTTTAGGCTTTGCAGGCCATATGATCTCTACCATTGTTTCATAAAAGCAGCCTTAAACAATACATAAACAAATGAGCATGGCTTTGTTCCAGTAAAACTTTATACAAACAGCAGGCTGTGTTTACCCTATGGGCCATAGTTTGACAATCCTTAATTCAGAGCATTCTTTCTTTGCCAAGATTGGCCACAGATGCACTGGAGAGGCCTTCTGGAGGAAGCCACATTGTCCCCCAAAATACAGCCAGAAGGTGTCTTTCTCCAGCTAGGTGTGAGGCGGTTTCCTGGCTCTGTCTCAAGTTATGGGATTACCTCCAACGCATGTCTCCTCCAGCCCAGAAGCTGGAACTCCAAAATGCTAGCTCTTTGCCAGGTCAGCTCAGCCTCTGGCCTGGGGCTGAAAAGGCTCAAACTTATCTACCCCTGGCTAAGTCTAGGAAGACAGCAAAGCCCAAGAGCTCTTGGCCAAGAAGCTGTATTTCCTCAGGGGAACCAGAGAGGAGAGAGAGAGAGAGAGAGAGAGAGAGAGAGAGAGAGAGAGACAGAGAGACAGAGAGACAGACAGAGAAACACAAACCGGTCTACCCATGGCCTTTCCCTCATGCTGTTTCTCACCACTGTAGTAGCTTATCCTGACTAACCAAGAAGCCGAATCCTCCAGGGAAAACCCAAAGCCAAGGACCTGCCTGTCCAGACCAGCAACAAGTGCTGCCCTGAGGGCCTGAAACTGGCCCTGCTCAAGGGAGCCTTACTGCTGGAGGCTAAAGCTACAGGGGCAGGGGCAGGGCCGGGTAGGTGGATGCCAGGCAGACATGGGCGTGGATGGTCAAGAGGAGCCCAGCCTGGCCACAGGTATCAACCTGGGGTGGTGCTCAGAGTTCATCTGAAGAGTACCAAATGAGCCCAAACCCATCCCTGGCCTCAGAGAGGTCACAGGATGGGAAGGAAAGAATGGTCTAAGGATGGAAATAGTGCATTCCCCTGACTCCCTCTCTTGTCATTGCTGAGACCCTCTCCACACCAGCTACTGTGGGAAGCAGAGTGAACATCGCCACTTCACATAGTCCCAGGTTAGCTGCCAAACTCCATTTCCCTAACCTTCCTTTCCCCACGGCTGATAACTTTTCTGAGCTCAAGTTCCCCATCTTTTCAGTGAGAATAATATCTACGTCAGAGGCCTTTGACATTTGATGAGACAAAGTCTGTAACTACCTAACATACTATTTGTCCCTCAGCAGAGCTCCTCCAAATGCCAGTCCTGTGCCTCCCAGAGCTAGTCTCCTGGAAGTGACCTGGGAGAGCCAGCCCCTGACCAAGGAGAAAAAAATAGTAAGTGTCCTTCCCACTCCAGCCTCCACACCTTTTAAAAATCATGCCATGAGAGGACAACAAAGTCTGAGGGAAAGAACAAGAGACAGATTCATCTAAATTCTAGGCACTGGGCAACTCACTTCTCCCTGGGTCTCCTTCCTTATTTATAAAGTGAGGGCTGGGCCACCTCTGAGGATGAGGTTCTCTGAGTACCACGACCCCTCTCCCAGCCAGTGATGCCAGAGAGCCCAAAGGCAGAGGGCTCTGCTCTGTTTGTCTATAAATAGTAAGTTCCTTCCATTTCCCCTGCTTCACTTCATATCTCACCCCTGCTTCACAATAACCCAAAGCACTATGGTCAAAAACCACCAGTCAGCTGGAACAAGTGATTTTAGTCCGTACTGTATACTGCTCCCCCTCCCATCTCAGCTCACCTGTGCACCTCCACCCGCTCCACCGCTCAGGCTGCATGCATCCCTGTAGCCAGTCAAGCACTATGTTCCATGTCCTGCCCTCTTGCATTCCCCACCCAACCACCTTCCACACCACAAGCTGGTGGGTGTGAAGAACAGGATGGAAGCAGATTATTCTCCCCACCCTCAGCTTGCAGTCTTAGGAGACTCAGAACAGTTAAGGTGTCAAGGTTCACGGTGACAAGGACATAAAGTTGCAACACCTAGATTTAGAGAAAATATTTGGATTTTGATAGGAACAAGCGGGGCGGGGTGAAATGCATACACCTCCACTCCCTCCCTGCTCCCTCCTGGTGAAGAGTGACACTGGAGAGTTCCAAGAAACCCCTCAAAGTCCTTCGATGAAGACTAACCTGGTCCCACCTTGGAGCTGCTAGGGAGAGAAGAGGAGGGGGAGGGAGACCGCTGCACAGAAGCCCGCCCAGGAAACTTTCTAGACAAAGGTTCCTGGGACAAAATGGATAAGGGTCTGCTTTGCCCCTCTTGCCCTTTCGTTTCCATCGGCCTCTCCTCCCCTGAGAGAAAAAAAAAAGTCCAGCTGCAAAAGGTCAGGGGCACCCCCTACCAGCGGGAACTTAGAAAACCTAGCAGAACCGGAGGCTTCTCCAGGACTGCCATGCCCTCTCTCTCTTAAAAATAAAACTCAGAAAATAGGAGTGAGCACCTATGGATCTCTGAGATGGCAGGGTGGGTGCTTCATGTAAATTCCAAGAACAAAGAAGAGTGATCCTACTTACCACCACCCTTTGAATGGCAACTACTAAGGGAACTAGGCAGACTCTTCCAAAGGGTCCAGAGTCCCAGGCCTGCCCAGCCCTGACAGAGACACCCAAGCCATCGCTCCCAAGGTCCTGGCAGTGCCCACGCACCACTCTTTTGTCTGTAGTGGGGTGACCTCCCACTCTCAGTGTACGGGAGCTGTATACCCAGAAAATCATCTCTCACCTGTCCCTGCACCCTGCCACCCCGGTCTGTTCCAGAACACAAGAATTTCTTGGTCCTTCCCACTGCTTCAGGGGCAACCCAGGGGTTCTCCCCATGCAGCTCAGACCCTGAGGACCCACCAGTGGGACGCTACTCTCCAGCATTAGTGCACTCACACACTTCCTCACCTCCTTGGACATCCATCTTCCTAGACGGACAATGGACAAGAGAGCCTTGCGTCTAACCTGACAACACCTTGAGCCTATCACATACCCTAAGGTATGACTATGGCTAAAAAAGGGAAGTCTCCCCCTCACACTGGTTACCAGTTACCACCATCAATCCTTCTTCACCAGCCAAGTCTTCCTGTGCATTTCAGAGAGCCCAAGGCTGCCCAATCTAAGCAATTCAGGATTCTAGCAATCCCATCCCACCCTAGGACCACCTCCCCATCTGAAGATCAGGAATGTACGCTGGCTGAGAGAGTGGGCTCCCCCAGCCGGGGAGCTAGGGACCACACCCCTCCCCCGAGCCCTGCCTGCAATACACCCACTTCTGAGCCCAGCTTCCCTCCAACCAGGGGATAAAATGCACTTACATGGGCTCTTCAACGCTTGAAGGAAGGAGTCAGCTCTGTCTGGACTTGGACAGACAGGATAGGGCGCTGGCTGGGTGAGGGGTTTAAAGACTGCTGCTCTGGTGATGTCAGCCTCCCCCGCTGGCTCACCCCATGGCCCCCTCCCTGCTAGAGGAAATGGGCTTTGTTCCCCACCCTCAGACCCCCCAGTGACTCCATGCAGGCTCCATATTTGGGGAAAGACACAAAGTTGGAGCAGTCTGCTGGGGCTGCTGGAGACATTCTCTGCATGCTTTGGAGATGGAGCGTGCAGGGCGGGGCTGTGCTGCCTGCAGGGAACCAGCGGGAAAAGCCTTTTATGGACAGGACCAGAAGGCTTTCCCTGCTATCTGGACTTAAGGCTGCTCCTTCTTCACTGTTCTCTGCCCTCGAGTTTGAGGGGAGGGGGAAATTTAAGAAGGTCTGGCCAGAGAGAGAGGAAAGGGGGTGGGGATGGAGGTAGGGAGTCCATCCCTGAGGTCTGCAGGGGACAAACCAGCCACCCTCTCCTCCTGGGCTTTGAGCTCTAGTCAGAGATAGGAAGTAACTTTTACTGAGAACTGACTACATGTCAGGCACTTTGCAAATGTTCTCATTTAATACAGGAACATCGTTAGAACATAATCACTACCCCACTTTTACAGATGAGGAAACTGAGGCTCAGAGACCATCTTACACAAAACTACACGATGTGTCATAAGTGGCAGAACCTGGACCCCCCTGTAGAGCCCCCCGTGAGAGCTGGAGGGGCTGTCCAACCCACCCTGTCAGTTGTGCCACTCTGCTCAGGTAAGAGCTTTCAGTTGGGGTGGGTCTTGAGTTATAGGCTTTAGTCGGGGGTAGGGTTTGAGGGTTCCGCAGCAGCTCAGTTGACCCTGGCCCCCATCCAGAGGTTCTCTAAGGCCCTGGGCAGGGCCCTGAGACTTCCAAAACACCAGGGTAGGAGGCTCAGGTGCTGCTCTCATTTCCTTCCTCTGCCCATTTAGGAATGGCCCCTACCTGTCCTGAAAATAGACTGGACTCTGTGACCCCAGGAAGGAGACCCACTTATATCTTGCTTGTACCTGGCTTCAGGGGTCTCAGGAAGGGATCAAAGGAGGTAAAGAAGGTGAGAGACTTCAAGTGGGGTCTCTGGGCTGCCCACTAAGTCAACCCCACCCCCATCCTAGGGCAGCCTGGCAGGAGCTAATACTCTCCACCACACAGTCAACAGACACACCCAGCATCACCCGGAGAGGGCTGGATCCTGCACAGTCAGCCTCCTAACTCCAGAGCTCACCCCTTGGCAGGCTTCCTGCTGGAGGAAAGGAGCTCCGTTCCCCACCCCCAAGCCCCAAAGTGACTCCACACAGGCTAGTGGTGGTACGTAGAACTATAATGCCCTCTAGTGGTTCCTGCGAGGAAAGCAGGCCGAGACCTCTGGTAGGGTTCTGAATTCACCAGCTTCCTTGCTTCCCAAATCTTATCCTCCTTAGCCTGTTGAAATCTATATCAACCTTCCAAGATAACTTCAAAACTCCCCACTCTTGGAGTCTGTCATCCACACACCCACTCACCCACTAGCCATCACCATCTTGTGTTCCCTGAGCACTACCCACTGAGACATCCCTCATCCTAGGGCAGGACCCCAGCCTTGACCTGCATGCTCCTGTCCATTAAAGCCACAGCAGGGAGCACTGCACCTGCAGCCTGCCAAGCTGGGAAAGGCTCAGGCCAGAAGTGAAGCTGCCTGATGGGTAGGTGGGGACTGGGTGGGCAGAGGCCACTGCCATTTGCCAGAAAGAGGTAGGGAGATCCCAGGTGAGGTGGCATGGCTATGGCTGTTTTAGTACACTACCCTCTCCAACACAGTGCCTGGCATGGAGCAGGCCCCAGACAAATATTTACTGAATTGATGCCATTGCTCAAAGGAGAGGAAAAATATGGAGGGATCAAGGAACCGTTGTTCCCAATGGGCCTGTGGTTTAGAAAAGAGAAAGGTAAACCAGAAGTAATGGAAAATGGAAGGCCCCCAACCCACCCCACATTCTCAACATCTATAATCAGAAAGGGGGAACAAACAGGGGCCTGAGATTACGTCTGGATGTTTTTTTAATTGAATGCTGACTCGTTCATTGAAAACAGAAATGCAACTGTAGCATGGAAACAGACATTAAACAGAGTTCTGAAAAAAGATCCAGACCCACCTCCTCTCCCCAGCCCAAAGGAGATCTATAAAAACAAGTTGGGGAGAATAAAACACATTCCCATCTGTGAAGCAAAGGCTTGACCTGACCTCCCCAACCTTGGCATCTGGAATGGACCAGGTAGGGTGAAGGGGACCCTAGTACCAGAGCAGCCAGGGGTCCCAGAGCTGGGGCCACTCAGTGTAAACTCCAAGGTTTCACATATATGCATGTGTGTGACCAACCTAGACCTGACAGAAGGACGGAAATTTAGGAGCCAGCCCTGGGTCCTAGAGTGAGACTGAGACCAGGGACATAGAGGGAAATGTCATGTCCCTTTCTTGAACCCCTTTCTAAGATAGGCACTGGGGCTCCTGTGGCTGTGGAGGAGGCAGGATGGGCTGGGCTCTTTGAATCCTCCCTCCTTCGCGCCTGGACATTCTTGGGCAATGTCAATGGCACTGAAAGGCCCCTAGCAGGAGCTTGGCAGGATTAAGGGCCTGGAAAAAAAAGGAATAAAAAGGGTCAGTTGCTTTTTCTTTCCAATCCTGGTGCCAGCAGCAGTATGGGGGCTGATGTAATAGGAAGGTGACCCCTCAGATCAAAGTTGGTTCTCGCATATGGGCTGACCCTCACTGCCAAAGAGCCAGCCACAGACCTTCACAGGTCTTAGCACCAAAAGCCTGGAACCAGCTAGCCAGCCCCCAAAATCCTCCATCCCTATCTATCCTGACTGACCAGAGTGGGCAGTGATGGCAGCCAAATATAACCCCAAAGAGAAGTGGGGCCCTGGTACAGGACAGAGAATCAGGCCCCAGACTGAGGAAGAAATGGCTTTGGGCCCAGGATTGGGCTGAGGGAGGGGTGAGAGAGCAGGGGTAGGGGTGGTGGGTTGGGGGACTGGCAGGCAGAATGTGAGGCATGAGATGGGGGGGGGGGCAACACTTCCCTCCTTCCTCTTGTAGAGGGACAAACAGAGAGCCAAGAACAAGGACCACAGAAGGCTCCAACACTGAGAAGATAGCAGCAATTTAGCCAGTATCTGGGGTTGAAGGGGAACAGGCCCTCTCCCCCGCAGAGGGCAGCTGCGAGGCTCAAGGCCATCCCTGTGACTGTCCCAGGCCAGGCCTGGGCTAGGCCTCAGGTCCCGCCGCTACCCAACACTGGGCAGCAGGGCTGGGACTCACACCCCAGGCACTAAAGAGGCTCCGGGCAGTGAAGCATAGGAGCTCAGGGCCCCATGAATGAAGCTAGGGGGCTCAGCTCCCACTAGAAGACATAGATCTTGTCCCGCTGTACGGTGTCCAGGTCGTCATCCAGGGTCAGCAACACCTAGGGGGTGGATGCTGAGTCAAGCACAGGCAAGGGAACAACCTGCACCTCTACTGCACCCTCTCCACTCAGCCAGAAGAATCTCACGTACCAGGAATGATCCAAACATGGCGATAGAGGACAGGAAGTGCCAGATGTCATGGTCATCAAAGAAGTCAAGAAGGATGCAGTCCCGGTTGTGCTCCCGTGACTCGGCGGGGGTTTTCTGGGCAATAACAGGGAGAGCTGTCTGCTGACACCGCTCTGGCACCCCGCTCTTTGTCCAGGGCTCTCCCTGTTCCCAGCCCAGGAGAGAGAGCACTTCCTTTCTGCTTGCCCACTGCCCTAGTCTCCCACATCAAAGAACTGGCTTTTATTACAAATTTCTCCCTGCTTCTGCCCTCTTCTTTCTTTCACTCTGATCTTCCACCCCTCAGATTCTTCTTCCCTTGAACTAAGAGCAGAGGGCTGTGATGACCTTGAGACACTAGAAGGCCACAAAGCCTTCTAGGGTCTAACTCAGTCCACGCCTTGGACTCTGTCCTCTGCTCTAATTAGGCCTCCAGGGCTCCTTCAGGCTCATTTTCTTCAATAGCACAATTGTCAGGTTACATACCTCCACCCAAGACAGGCAGTAGCCATCACCTGTGGCAGTCAAAGTCCTCTGTACTATACCTATCACCTTTATCCAACAAACACTGGCTGGACCTCACTCTGTCTGGGGGCTGTCTGTTCCACATGTTAAGAGCACAGAGATGACCAAGAACGACCTGCCCTGCCCTCAGGGAGCTCACAGTCTTCATCTGACTCCGAAATTCATAAGTTTACTAAGCCCCAAATCTGCTCCATCTAGTTCTACCTCTGTATCATTACACAGGCCATAGCATCTCTGGGCCACAGGGCCCTTCCCCATGACCCAGGACCTTTAAGGCTAAGAGCAAGGCCTGCCTCTTCCAGGAAGCTTCCCTGGACCTCTTAACTCATAGAAGTCTACAAACTCTGCCCTCTTGTACTTTCGCCTATCCATCTTGCCTATATCCTTCATCTCATGTAACATATTGTCAACAGAAACCCAGGAATTAACAGTCCTTCTCTTAAACTAGATGAAAAGTACGTCAAAGGCAGAGCCTATGGCAGATTTAGTTCGGATTGCGGGACTAAATCCAATTCATGGCAGTTGTCCTAAGAGGACAGAGCTGGTTGGCTTCAACCTCTAGTTGTGCGCTCACTAGGTATGTGACCTTGGGCAGGTCCCTTAGCCTCCCTGAGCCTCAGCTGCCTCATAAGTACAATGGGGACACTTCATGCTGGCATGGTAGGAGGATTAAACAAGAAAGTCACTGTAAAAGTACTGGCCACGGGAGGTGCTCACAAACTATGTTTGAAAAGGGAATTGGCCATGTGTTGGCTCAAAATGAGCCTGTGAGTGACTCTCCCACCTCCTCGGCAGGATGACTGCTCACCTGCCAGGTACTGAGTCCCTGGAAGAAGAAGAAGAGTGCAAAGCCCCAGACCACTGAGGTACAGACGATGCAGAGCAGGGGGATGAGCTTGATCCTTTCCCCGCTTCGGAGCTGGGAGTGGGGGTGAAGAAGGAAATAGCAGCCTGAGGGCCAGGCCTCATCCCGCCAGGTTTCCCGGCTTGCCCTAGATGCTGCTTTCCTGGTGCCTTCCCATGCTTTCAGGAAGGCTTTTTGGATTCATACCATCACCTCATATAGTTACACAGCTCAACTTGTTCCTGTACTAGCAGCCTGAGGTCCTCATTGCTGATGTCTACCCTGGCTGGGCTCCATCTGCCCAGAACCCTGTGCTGCTGGCAGAGTGTATTGGCCAGGGGGCTCTCCCTATGTGTGGTGCTCCTCTCACACTGGATAGCATGAGGGTCCCCTAGGAAGCGCCTGGCCCTCGGAGCTCCGAGCCTGCCACAGGGGTCCTGACTCACTGGAGTCCCACCTCCTCAACTCCTTCTATACTGAACAGGGTTCTTACCAATTGTAGCCTTAAGTGCTAGCAGTTTCAAGGACCATTCTTAGAACATGGAAGGTGCTCATTAGTGGCTCTTAGGACATAGTTGGTTCCCAGGGGGTACATGAAGAGACGTTAGCTTCTCCCCTCCTCACACCTCACTGGCATAGATGGATGAACAGAAAAATTCTCCCTCCCTTGCAGTGCTGCCCCAGGGTAGGCTGTGCCCATCTCCCTCCCCAAACACAGAACGGCAGGCAGAATAGGCTTGGCCATCATCACTCACCTTCATTATGATGTAGAAGGCAAAGTAAAGAAGCAGATTGCAGATGCCGATGGCCAACAAGTAGGAGGCAAAATCATTGGGGCGCATAATTAGCCCATAGGCAGCCCTAGCAAGAGGGAGGGAGGGCTAGTGAAGCAGGGGAGGGCAACGGCAAGAAAAGGGCTTGCCCTTGTCCCTACCCCATTTTTATTATGATGTAGGTCTGGGTTCAGAGGCCCACAGAAGATTCTAGAACACCAGGTGTCACTCCTCTCTTGCCAGTCCCTATCTCTCATGCCTAAAGTTTAGAATTTGTCCATGGCCCCCAAGGCTGCCAGTGATTGGCCAAGTTCCCAGGTATCCACCCAGCCAGGTGACCACAGACGGTGGCCAGACTCACAGTGACCAGTTGATTATGTTGCCCATGACCAGCAGCACCATGCGGTCCTGGAGGGAAGCAGAGACACGGGGACTGAGAGAGGGGAAGAGAGACAGGGAGAGAAGCGGGAGAAGGCCCGAGTCAGTCGGTCCCCCCTACTCTGGGCCCTCAGCTTCACCCCTGCCCCGCCAGAGGGAAGAGAGCAGATCGAGGTTAGGGGGTGGGGAGCCAGTTAGGTACCACGTAGAGGGGCCCGCTGCACTGCCGGATGCAGTCTGTGTAGAGCACATGGAGAATGCGACGGCCGATCCCCGAGTCTGCAAGGAGAAGGTCCTTCTTTCCCGGCCCCCAGCCTGTGCCAGCTGAGGAGCCGGGGCCTTTGGAGGCCACAGAGAGGCCAAGGTCTCATCTGATTCCTCACCAGCGACTCCTCCAGGCCCCCAGTGACCCAAAAGTTGCTTGTGATCCAGGCCCCCGAGGCCACCAACCCCTCACTCCATGGGGCCCAGCAGGTCCCCTCCCCATGCCCTGCCCTGGATATGCCCTCACCAGCTTCCAGCGGCCCATGTAATAGAGCTGTATGCTGAGGAGCAGGGTGGCAATAATGTGAATGACCGAGAAGATGATCCAGAACGCCGTGTTCCCTTTGCCAAAGACCTGCCAGGGGCCACCGAGGGCAGGGCTGAGGAGATGCTGAAGAAAGCTGCTCCCCCAGCCCACCCTTCCTCTGCAGGAGGCAGGCGGCTGCTCAGCCAAGCCAGGTTCTGAGGGGCCAGGGAAGGCACTTTAGGGAAGGAGCAGGCATCTCTCCTGCAGGAGGTTAGAGAGGGGGTGTGTACACACGCACGTGTGTGTGAATGCGCGTACACCTTTCCTATGGGGCGAGCAGAACAGGTGGGGGCCTCACCACGCCCAGCACAGAAAAGAAGATGACGATGGCCAAGCAGGCGTAGGCACTGTAGGCACTGGCATTGATGTCTGGGTGCCGCTTCTGGTAGAGCTTCAGCATGCAGAGCCCAGCAATCATGTACATGAACGATGTGTCTAGGGTGGGGGACAAGGGCTGAGCTACAGCAACATTCACCGAGTTTCAGCATGAAGACTCCCGGCCCTGACAAGCAGAGTGGAAGAGAGAGCCCCCACACTGACTTACAACCCCAGAGCAAACTGAAGGGGGGCTGGCACCTAACCCCCCAGTCCCTTAACTGTCTCTGTCACATCACACTGCCACCCACTGGCTGTCACCCACGGTCTCACTTCTCTGGATGAGACAACTTAGTCTGAGCACCTGAGATCGGGGACCATATCTTAATTAATCTTTTGTTTTCTCAGTGCTTGCGCTTGCCTTTCCATAGGAAAGGCTCGACAGAAGAATGAAATAGCATCCAGATGCCTATTCTCTATAAGCTAGGATGTCTGTGTACACAAGCACTGCAGCCCCGGAGTCTCCTATGAGGCTGAGCCTCAGGGATATCTGCAGGCGACCTTGGGGTGGTGAAGGATGTGGGCAGGTCCCTGCTGTAGGTTCAGCCAGGGAACAGGAAGGCCCCCGCTCACCAAACTGAAAATTGGTATAGTTGGGGCAGACGTGATAGCAAGCGCTTAGCAGGCCCTCCATCATCAGGGCTGTGCCCATGGCATAGAACAGGCCGAAGTGTTTGGGGATCCCACATTCCTGTTGGGGAGAAAGAGAAGGGAAGAGAAAGGGGAAGTGAGGTGGCAAGGGAGGAAGGAAGGGACCCAAACAAGGAGATCATGAAAGAGGAGTGGGATGTAGGTAGAGTGGGTATGCGGGCAGGGCTGAGCCACGCCTGCAGCAGAGGCCTCAGTGGGAGGGCAGGCACTCCTCACCAAGCATAGAGGTCGTTGCGTAGCAGGGCCCGGTTGTGGTTGATCTCCCGCTGCAAGATGATGAGCAAGAAGAGCAGCCCCAGCAGGATGTACCCCAGGTTACTGAGGATGTTGTTGAAGGCGCTAGAAGAGTGACACAGGGTGCTCAGCCTCGGCCTCATACCCTGACCTCTACCCAACCCGAGGAGGGCATTTGCAGAGCCTCTGCCTCCTTCCTGGGTTCACCTTTCGCCTAGGGAAGGGACCTCCCAAGACTATCCTCACCTGAGGTTGCCTAGCGGGTGGGCACAGAGGAAGTTGTAGTAGCAGATGTCCTGATTTCCTGTAACATTCACCACCTGCGGCAGGGAATGGGCGCAAAGGGGGGCCATAAAGCACCCACTCAGCCCACTGCCCGGGGAAGGGGGAGGCAGGCCCCAGCCCACGCCACATCGCCCTGTCTCATCTGCCATGGACAGGAAGTGCCACCACAGCGCACACAGTTACCAGGCAAGTCCTCCTTTCAGCACAGTCACTGTCACCCTCACTGGGTATGGTGAAAACCCTGGGGTGTGACCCATCAGAGGTTCTTGCCCCAATACAGAGAAAAGAGAAGGGAAACTGAGACTTCTAAAGTCCTGGGACTTTTCATCACATGAATCCCTGCAACGACCTGGGAAGGCGCCATCATTGGTGTTGTGCTGCCCCCATTTTGCAGATTAATAAACTGATGCTCAGGGAAGTGAAGTGACTTGCTCAAGTTTACCCAGCTGGTAAGGCAGAGTTGGGATTTGAACCCAGGCCCTGCGACCTAAGACTTGTGCTCGCTCCAGAGCCCCAGGCTGGCAGGCTGTACACTTGGGGTGGTGTCCCAGACTGTGGTGAAGGGGAGCTCACAGGTCTGAGAGGCCGCTCAGCAGGGGCCTAGGGGCACCGGCTGCCACCCGCTCACCGTCTGGTAGGTGATCACCAGCTGCACCACAGGGAAGCGCATAGAAGACAGCAATGGTGGCAATGTTCCTGAGGAGTAGGAGGGCATTGGCGAGGGGTCAAGACCTGAGGAATGGCCACCCCATCCCACCAATAACAGGAAGCTCCACTCACCCCGTCCACTCACCAAAAGTAGATTTGGTACTTTTTTCGCAGAACGCGTTTGTCCTTGCGTGCCAGGTCGGCCACGTAGAGGTATTGCTGGGGAGAAGTTGCAGTGAGCCCCCTTTCCCACAGCCTGGGAGAGGGCCCTTTTGCCCAGGTGAGAGAAACACAAGAGGGGCCAGGACTCTGGAGGGCAGGGTTCTTGGCTGTCTCATTGCTGCTGGCCAATCAGCCCATAAGGGCTGGCAGTTGAGTCAGTTCTCAGGAATCTGTCCTGCCCTAGCTGAGCTCTTTCCCACCCTAGGGACAGGTATACTGGAGCCTGGCATAGAATCTCCCTTCCTTGGAAACCCCTGACCAGGTCCGCCCACGAGGTGTCAGACCTTGGTGCGAATGACATTCTTGTCTGATTCGATGTCGTCAATGTGTCATAATCATCCTCCTCCACAGAGCTCAAGGAGTCCAGTCGCGGCCGAGTGCCCACAGGGTCAAGAGAGCGGTCTGGGGAGGGCAGGAGGGAACGGTCATTCAGTGGGTACAGATCCAGGTCTGTCTCCACCCACCTGGGGCAATTGTCACAATTACTAGGTGGTGGGAAGAGGCAAACTGTGGGCTCAGAGCAGGGATGGAGGTAGGCCCAGGCCCTGGGGGTAGGTTCCAAGTGCTCCTAAGTCCTTGAGGCAAAACAGGGTGGGCTCTGCCAAGGCCACCAAACAGGGACTGCTCCAGCCCAGGCTCCCTCACTGAGCTAAGGCTTCCAGACCAGGACACTGAGCAGACCCTGGGCCCCAGACTCAAGCAGCAGGACTGAATTTGGCAAAAGTCATGCTGATTAGAAGGTACCTAGCCATGTGGAGTCTGAAAAGACATTGCCTTGGCCCCCATGAAGACCTAGTGAGCCCTGGTGTTCAGGCAAGGTGAGAGGCTGCCTCTAGGAAGAGCACCTGCTGCTTTAGCCCGTTCTTTCTTGTGCCTTCAGAAGCTTCCTCCTGTGACCTTGCCTGACCAAAGCCTCCAGGGGCCAGGATGATGCCCTTGCCCATGAGCCCTGCTCCAGCAAGCCAGGGAGTGAGGATGCTGGTGAATGTGACAGGAAACCAGAAAATCTGGCCCAGGGCTAAATGGGGTGCCAGCCTACCAGCATCAGAGCCCAGTGCCTGCTTATTTCAAAAGACACAAGAGCTGGTAATTATTGGCATTAGATAGGGAAGCCATGCACAAGCATCCTTCTGGCCCCAGAGCCTACAGGCTCTAGTCAACCACCCTGGCAGGAACTGATTGGCAGAGCAGCGCTCCCCCTCCCCACATCTACCCATGGCAATGCACAGCTGCCGCATCTGGCCAAAGGGGAGGCGCCGCTTGAACTGGTCGTGTCCTTCAAAGGAAAGGGAAAGTTACCAGGGAAGTGGGCCCGAGGAGGAAAGGCAGAGGGAGGTGAGGGGTGGAAGACAGCAGATCTTTCCCTGTCCCAGGCATCTGGCAGAAGAGGCAACCGCCCACCATCAGGTTTCACCCAGCCAGCGCCAGCCCTGCACCATACCACTTGGCCCCGCCTGGCCCACTCACCCTGGTACGTGTAGGAGAGATCCCCAGTGCCCGCACTGTCAACCAGACCCTCGGTGGATCCAGAACAGTTATCTGCAGAATAAGTGGTGAGGACAAACCTCAGTGAAGGGGATGCTGGACTCATCCCCAAGGGGCTCTGAGGAGGCTGGCTGCCAATTTGCCATTTCGAACATGGCAGCTTCAGAAGACTGGGTTGTGAGTGGGCCAGCACAACCTCTGGCATTGACACATACCAAAGGAACCGTAGTTGTAACTCTCATAAGGGGCACTGCCAGGGCAGGAGTCGGCCAGGGCCCGAGGGTGACCTGCAATGAGAAGTCAAGGTCCCCTTAGCCTAGAAGCAAAAAGAGGCCAAAAGCCAGGGAGAAGAGAAAATGAAGAATCCAGACAGAGAAGAGAGACACAGAGGGGCCATTACAGCAGCAAATAAGCAAACCATCCTAGCAAATACAGCTCACTCCTACCACCAACACCTGCCCTGACCTCCCTCCCACAGGTGTCCCCAATGGAAACACTTGCCACCCTTTGTCCTCCCTAAAGAGAGAGAAAGGACAAGGAATTGATGCACCGTAATTACCAGCAGCAAGGACAGATAGTATGGGCCTGTCCAGATCCCACCCAGACACCCCTGTGCTTCTCCCTCTCCCCAACTCTGGACTCCAGCAACTCTGCCTACAGCACCTAGAGCTTACCAAGGAGAGAAGCTGAGAGAGAAGGTTCCAAACAGGAGGGAGGATAGAAAGAGAGGGAGGGACAGAAGAAAAGGAGAGAGAATGAAAGGTTAATAATCCCAGAGACTATGAGCCCCATTGTCTAAGGCAGACAGTGTAGCTAGACCCAGAGAATGAATCAAGAAGCAGCCTCACAGACAGGTGTGTTAGGGAAGGATGGGCACAGTATCCTAGCCCCATGTCCACCTGTAGTGTTAGTACCGATTTGAATATTCAGAAGCCCCCAAACAGCTTCCTCCAACCCCCAAGGGACCCACCCATCACTATAACCTCCCAAACACCAAGCAAACTCTTCCCTCCCACCTAGGCCCTCTGGAGGTACCGCTTTCTGGGCAGGCTCGGTCCACAGGCACCAGAAGGGTCTTCTTCCTCTGCCTGCAGGGACAGAATCCAGAGGCAAACCAGAAAGGCAGGACAAGGATCTCTCCTATGCTGGGCTGGCCTGCCTTCTACCCTCTCCACCCCATAACTTTCATCTGTGATCCCAGGGTTCCTCCCAAGATAGGAAGCAATGTGGGGTCTCCCTGCTTGTGAAGAAGGTTGAGGGGAGGGGTTGGTTTCCAGGAGAGGCTCCTGGACCACAGATCCCAACAGGGTCCTGCTTCCACTGCCCTGCTGGTGGTATGGAAGATTACCCTGGGCCAGCCTCAGGCCCTTCTGGGTGATCTCCCCCACCCTCTGCCCTATCTCCCCTGGATCAGGAGAAACTCCCACAGTTTCACTTTACCTCCAGTTCTCCCAACAGGCCAGAAGGACGGTCAGCAGGTAGAAGGAGAGGAATATGCCCAGGCAAAAGAGCATCCCACCCACATAGGCCTCAGCTGTGGGAAAGGAAGCAGGAAGGTGAACAAACCAATCAGCTAAATCTCTCACCACTTCTCCCCTCAAATGTAATAATCCAGTCAGTATGAACAATTGCCTAGTCCCCAAACATGCCAAACTCTGACATAATTTTTGTCTGTGCTCATGTTGCTCCCTCTGCAAGGATTTTCTCCTGTACTTCTTTCTTGAAAATTCCATCTTAAACCTAAAACACAGCTCAGAGGTTTTATCCCCTAGGAAGCCTTCTCTATCCTGCATTCCCAAAGTGACCTGTTCTTTGCTCATCACAGCTCTCAGCACCCTGAACAGCAAGAGGCTCCTGTCCCTCTATACGGGTGCTCCCTAAAGACTACAGCTCCAGCATAGCACCTGGCACACAAAAGGTGCTCAATAAATAAATATTTGCTAAATAAAGAATCCGTATAGAAGGGGCAGCTTCTTTCCCCTCCCATCACCATCTCTTTTTATCTTATACTTTCCAGTTTACACAGGGATCCATTCACTCACTCACTAAATATTTATTGAGCATGACTAAGGCGCCTGGTACTTTCCTACTAATTTTGTGCAGTCTCACAATTTAGCGAGACTAATGGGACAGATCCTATTACTCCTGTTATACAGATGGGGGAACTGAAGCTCAGTGAGATAATACTGCTCTTAAGTAGCACAGAGAAAACCAGAACTCAGTACCTCATTCTTTAGTCATTGACTCTCTGTACCAAGTTATAGTGGGACTCACCTCCTGGCCCTCACATTATGAAACCTACCAAGAACATTCCCTCTTCCTACCCCATCAGCCTGCTTGAGTAGGTCTTCATCATCCTTCCTATCTCAGGTCTGAGAGGAAAAGCCAGAGGCCAGTTCATCCCACTAAGCCACCCACACTCACATGTGACTGCTCGAGATACCAGCACTGACAGGGTTTTCTGGCGGTGCCCTTGATCAACCGGTTCATCTGGAAGTAAAATGTCAAACTGACAAACAAGTGGCCTGGAACTGAGCTAGAGTTGGTGAGACCAGGCCTGAAAGACCTGGCCAAAAATCCATATTCTATCACATCTGCCAATCAGTCATGCAGGCTTTTCTACCTTCCAGGAAGTGACCAAGACCTCCCCATGCCCAGCCAACCCAGGGCACAAAATTACCTTCTACAAAGGGGTAAAAAGGTAAGGAACCCCCACAGGCCTGGTCTTCTGTCTTCACCACCACCACCACATAGAAGCTGTTGCTGGGGAAGTCTTTGCGCTGTAGGATGACAAGGATGATGATAATGATGACACCATTACCCGTCACCATCATATATATTGTCAATGTTATCATCACCATCCTTTTCCAAACATGCACTTTGAGCCAGACATTATGCTAACTCTCTTTATATATTACTTTACTTAATCCTCCCAAAGATTCTTATGAGGTAAGTACTATCATGATCCCTATTGGACAGGCTCAGAAGTTAGCTCAGTAAGTGGTGGAGCCAGAATTATCTGACTCAAGAGCCCAAACATTGAACCTACACTATGGCCAGGTAACCAAGCGTGTATATGCCCCACTATCATGGAATCCATGGGTGCATCAGCCGGGAGAAAAAGTGGAGGGACCATGTTGCCTCCATCAGTTGTACTACTGAATGTTGTGAGGTAAACATGACTGCCCCACCCCCTTACCCCCAGCATAGGTTTCAGCCTGTACCAAATACAGGCACAATGTCTTCGTCAGGACCCATTTCCTCTCCTTGCTATCATTACAGTAAATGAAGTAGATATGACAGCCAGAAAGGGTATGCTGCTCTTTCCTGTCCCCAAAGACGATTGAGATTATGATTCAACTGTCACATATATCAGGGGACCCAATGTCTCAGGGACTAATGGGCTAAGACTTAGTCTTGTAGGTAGGAGAGGAATGGGGCAGGGGAAAAGGAGGGGGGTTTGTAAAGCTAATCACTGGCCACATCTCCCACATGCTCATGTGCATTTCCTACCTGCACAGTGATGGCTGCCTTCTTGGTCATAGTCTGATACATGCCGATGAAAGCTACGTTGTTGTCTAGGTCATAGACAGGGCACTACAGAGGAGGAAGAAAGAGGCAGATGCAGGGACCTGGGCCCTGTACCCTCTCTTTAGAAGCCCTGCTACCTGCTGGTGGAATGTAAAAGGGCAGGCCACTTACCAGGACATCCTGGATAGAGATGACTGAGCAGGGGAAGGCCTTGTTGGAGGTTACCTTGACAATCACTGAATCCACTCCCTCCGGGAACTCATACTTGAAGTACTGAGGGCAGAGGGAGAGTGGCAAGGAGAGCCCCATCTCATGAGGATGCTCTCTCTGCCCCTCTAGAAGGGAACAGTGTGAATTCTCTCAGGGTTGGGCAGTGGAGGCTTTCTAGGGAGAAATGCCTTGACTATATAAGCAGCCCCATTTTCTGTATACTGCTCCTCTTGATCTCAGCTGGGCACTCAGGATAGTGCTGGAGAGGCAAGTAGAAAAGATAGCAGCCAGATGCCCATGTTGCTGCACTTCCCAGGCTACTTGCCCTTAGCATCTTGGGGCCAGAGCCTCTGTTCCCAGAATCCTTCTAGGGAGAGTCCAGCCAGCTTGAAAGTCACAACAAAGACCACCGACCACTCCCATTCCTATGTTCAAGTTTCACCACTTCTCCTCTTGAAGGGCAGTCAATAGGGGGATCTTACCTGAGGCTGGGCTGCTGTAGTATTGAAGCTAAACTGCTCCCCAGTCCTGTAGGACAGAGAAGAGTCCCCCACGGTCACTACCAGAGCTTGGGAAAGAGGTCAGTCTCATGGTCTCCTCACTCCCCTGCAGACCTGAGCACAAAGTCATCCATTCGGCTGACCCGGAGCTGGTACGTGGTGTTGACTGGTGACAAGGTGGACACATCCACATAGAAGAACTGGACCTCAGACTCATTTTTGGTGGGGGGCTGACACAGTGTCGTTCCACCTTTTGGTAGAGGTACTTGCGCTGATACCTATGGCCCAAAGCAGAGAGTCGGGACATGACTACTGCCCCAACCAGCATGCCACTCCAGGGGAACAAGGCCTCAATTTCTCCACTCTGATCTCCACCACCCCCTACCCACCCCTACCTGACAAGTTCTAAGCTGGCCCTATGCCATTGACCAGCCTCCTGGTTCTAGGGATGAGGAGGTGAAACAGAGGGGCTCCTAGTGGTGAGGCCCTAGGTAAGGACCTGGGTGAGGCTCTGGGCAAGGCCTAGCATAGGCCTACCCCCTCCCTGATCCCAAGGTCCTACTCACAGCCCTCGCAGGATTAGGGGCACCTGGAAGGATACCACAGCCTCCTTCTGGCGGACCACGAACAGCAAAGGAGCTCCCTTCTGCTTGTTCAGGACATTCACGGACACACGCACACCTTCTGTCTGCAGAATGAGATGGAAATGCCCCTCAGTCAAGCCCATGGTGACTCCACCTCTGCCACCTGGGACACATGGCTCCAGAGACTGAGTCCTGCCCTCCCTCATGCCAACAGCTTTGTTCTTTCCCCACGTTGGTTAGGCTGGGAAGCTATCCATGCCCATTCTTCTGCCAGGGCAGCCCCCAGTCTCCTGGAGGGACTAGTGCTGACTTAGAGGAAAGGCTCATGAAAGAGGCCAGCTCCTGGATGGTAGGTACAAGCAGGGCAACAGAACCCAAGCAACTGCAGGGCCTCAATTCCTGATGGGAAACAGTGGAAATATCAGGCCTCTCCAGGATACCCCATTCCTATCCATGTTAATGGGATGCACACATCTGCATACATGTGTGAGTACCCACACATGCACGCGCACGTGCAAGAGCAAGAAACACTCTTCAGTATTCTTCCTTGTGAACCAGAAGTTCCTATTTAACAACTAATCTGCTGGGGGCGGGGAGCAGGTAAACACACAGGGACTGTTGAGAGTTGAGAAAGCCAAATTCTATCCCTAGCTGTGGAGAAGTCACTTCACATCTCTAAGCCTCAATTTGTCCCTCTTAAAATGGAAACACTCTCACTCTCCATGCAATGGAGGAAAGTACATAGGACAGCAGGAGTTTAAAGAAAAAATAAAACTCAATAAATCCTGTGAATCTTGTTTTTGGGCAGCTAAAAACCTTAGGGCAGCATTTTTCAGAGGGGTAGAAGCCACAGCTCTCAGGGTGACCCCAGATATGGGGGGAAAAATGGAAAGAAACAGGAGGAGATCAAGCTTTAAAGAACCAGGTACTGAAGACAGATCCTGGCGAGTCATAGAAACCAAACCCTTCCCCATCCTGAAAAAAAATCAGATTCCCATTCTTAATCCCACTGCTTCGTAGTAAATCCAGTCATGGGGAGAACTGGACGGAAGACCATACAGCTGCGCTGCAAGAATTCTCCAAACTTCAGCTCTAGACTTCCTGGACCTAGCTATGCCCAAGTTCAACTCACCACTGGGGAAGAAACAAAAGCGAAGTCAGGGTAAGGTTGATCCTTCACAGTAGACAAATTCCCTCTCTCCTCCCACCCAACTTGGAGTTGGCCTCAACTATGCCTTCAACTTCCAAGGCCAGCTGGCTTTCTAAGGCTAGAAGAGGGCTGGGAAGGTTCCAGCAGTTCTAGCAGCCTGGGAAGTCCTGCATTCAACTCCCCCGGGAACCTCAGCTATAAATTGCCTGGGCTTTCAGTTAGACCCTGTCTCATTCTCTGGAGATTATCTGGGCCAAGCCCAGTAGCTTTCTCTTTCACTCAGACCCCAAATAGCTATCAGATTCTGGTTGCTGTGAGCAAGTCAGTTCTGTTCAGACCACATCTGGTGGAAAGGAGGGTGTCAAAGAGAAGATGAGAACGAGACAACTTCAGAACTTGTCAGTGAGAGCTTCAGAGAAACAATGGTGGCAAAGGAAGGGAGACTGGTTAAGAAGGTCCGGCATGGTTCTGGGAAACGGGAACCCAATGAGGCAGCTCATTCATAGGGGACTGATAAAATTGCCTAGCCTCGTCTGCTCACCCACTCACCACCAGCCCCCAGCCCAGCCCGATCCCTCACCCTGTTTCGGGTCACAGTATGGTTGAAGGTGTAGATGTTCACCAGCTCGCTATTGACCTCATCCACGTAGGTGCGCTCAAACTCGGCGTCTTTCTGCGAGACGTTCTTGGGCCCCAGAAGCCCCAGATGGCTCTCGACCGAGGCCACCAGGAGCGCCAAGACCGGCAAGCCCAGAGCGAACATGGCCCTGGCAGGGCAGCAGTGGCGGCGGTAGCAGTGGTGGCGGCGGCAGCGACAGGAGACAGGACACCTCCGGGACAGGTTGCGGCTTCGGCCGCAGCTTCCAGCATCTCACCAGGACCAGAACTTTAACCCTGGCCTGAGATTAGGAAACGTCTCTTCCCTGGAGCCGCAGAGACGCTCCTACGGGGCCAGGAGGGGAGCGGGCGGCAGGGAAGGGAAGGAGAAAGTGTGGGGAACGGCTAGTGGAAGGGGTCCCAGCTCACTAGAGGCCGAGCACGGCCCGGACACCTTGCGACCGCCCGCCAGGGTTGTGAGCAAGGGGGCGGCTGGTTGCTGGGAGCCTGCAGACGCCGGGAAAAGGGAGGAAGGGAGGGAGAGGAAGCTGGCGGCGGGGGTGGACGCAAAGGAAGGAGAGTCTGAGGGTGAGGGGCGTGAGAGCTGGTACCCACGGGACGCCGCGCGGCCCGGCGAGTTTTCCGGGGTGCGGGCCCTTTAAGAGCAGGCAGGCGCTGCGGCTCTAGCGCCTTCGGAACTCGGAAAGAGTGCGGCGCCGCGAAGCGGTAAACAGCAGGGCGGCTGGCCCGCGGGCTGACGTCAGTTTCTGACACTTTTAAAGGGCCAGGTTCCGGATTGGGCTTTAAAGGGGCCGCAGCCTTCCAGCTCAACTATCCCGCTACCTCCTCTTTTGTTGTCCTGTGCTTCTTTGGAAGCGCACTTTGGAATAGACGGATGTTTCCGTGAAGGATCTCCAGGTGTTGGAGTCTTGTTAAAGTCTTCTCTGCTCAAACCTAGGGATGGGATCCCATCTTCCCCACGCCCACCCATTGCCATTACCATTGACATTCTCCACCCCGGGCCATTTTTTTTCTCCTGGGATCTTAAGAAACGAATAATTAGAAAACAGGGACTGTCGCCCTGCCGGTTGAGGGACAGCTGAGGCAGAACTGCCGAAGGAAGCCCTGTACATTCTCACCTCGCACTGAAGTCGCCACAGAGCTTCAGGGATGACGCTTTAAGGCTTTAAGTTTGCGGGGCTTCTCCTTTTCTCTGTAGAGGTGGCTACAAAGCTCACTGAAAGTTAGTGACTGTCATTGCAAATTGGTGAAGACTTTTCTACAAAATATTTTGGCACTGTGTTTCAAAAAGCTTAAAGAATTCATACTCTTTAACCCAATAATTTCACTCTAGGACTCCATCCCAAGGAAATACAGATAAAATGTGTGAGCTGCTATCCTTATCACTTTGATTTATTAATACAAAGCATAAAGGAAAAAGCTTAAATGTCCATAATGAGGGAGTGGTTAAATGCACTATTATCATGAAGCCATCAAAAAACGATGCTTAAGACTTTAAGGGACATGTAAGCAGGAATTCATAATATCATCCTATAGAAACGGTATGGTTTCCAAATGCATAGACATGCATAAAAAAACATTGAAAATGCGTAAAAATTTACCAATGATTATCTGAATCACATACAGGTGGTTTTTAAAATAACATGTATCATTGTCCTTTAATTCCGAAAGTACAGAAAAGTACTCCAAAAAAGAAAAAAAATGTGGTATTGTTGGTGTTTAATTTCTTATACCTTTTAAAAATTTATAAATTTTCTATAATGTACATGAATTTCTTTTATAAGACAAATGAAATACGTTTAAAGGAAAATAAATGTACTGTGTCTACCTCTGAAGTTGTCAGACACCCTGATGAAACCATCAGGGCCAGTGGCGGGCCAGTGATTTGAGTTCTCTCATGATTCCAGCAGCCTCAGCCCCTGCCCCTCACTTACTACCTGGACACTGTTCCAATGAGAACTATTTTACCTTATGATTAGCTACAAATATTTGTTCATTCCTGCAATAAATATTGAATGGATATCTACTATGTGACAGGGACTGTTCTAGTTATACTAGACAAGTGGTGAGTGGGAGAATTAGACCTGGCCCTTGCCCAAGCATTCATTCATACTTGAGGATGAAGACCAGAAACAAGCTGCCCAGCCTGGAAAACCCTAGACAGTTGATCAAAGAGAAACTTAGCAGATTCCTGGGCCAACCTCCTCATTTTACAGATAAGGAGAGTGAAGCCCAGAAAAGGTCAGTTCATTAAGAGCTCGCTAGACTCAAGTTTCTTGCGCTTTGGTCCAGTACTCTTTCCTGCACATCTAGGCAAACCTGAATTGGAGGACCCTCATGATAACAAGAGGTACTCAGTTTTGAGATCTAGTATAGGATTTACATATTCCAACTAGACTACACTTTCTCCATTGTGAACCCCTCCTCATCTTGCCTGTAAACCTGGCATTCTAAGACATACACCCTGAGCTTGAACTTCCCACTTAGCCTGATGTAATCTAACTGGTCTACCATGTGCCAGAAACTTTTCTGGGAGCTGGGAGAACCACAAGTTGAGGATTGTAGAGTCTCTATTATAGGCTGGTTGGTGCTGGTTGGGGACTATAAGCCCAGGCTGACGGGATGAGGAGGCTGGAGAGAAGTATCCCAAGTCCATCTCTTAGGCTTTGGGGCAAAATGTACCTCTAGGCCTATTTAAAATGCACACCCAGACATTTCTTACAGTTATTGAATCACACACAGTCTCTAGGTGTGGCACCCAGGAATCTGCATTTTAGCAAGCACTCCAGAAGTTTGCTATACATGATGAATTTTGAGAAACACTGCTTTGGGGCCAAACAACTGTGAACTATCAATATTTCTGTTTGCTCCCTTTCTCCTGGCAATATCTTGGGAGAAATCTATTCAAATAAACCCAGAGGGAATCCTTCCCTTTTGCAAAGTCTCAAGGGCTTACCCTTAGAATCCTCAGCATGATCAGTGTTCAGACAGGATAGGGGGGTAGCAGCCCCAGATTTTCTTGCTGTTCTCAGGTCAGTGACCTTTATTCAGCCTTGCTACTCGCCCCCAACCCCCCAGGAGGGAACAGTACAACCTAGGTGTGAATAGGCCCTTTTTAAAATCTGGCAGCCCTAAGAGGAGAGAAGGCTTTTTTGTTGTCTGCAGCAATCAGCATAAAAGAAGGGCAGTTCTGGGTCTCAAAGCCAGACTCTTGCAAAGGAGATGTCAAAGCCTCAAGGCAGCCCCCTTGGCCCTCTGCAGAGGTCCAAGCTACTGAATTTTCCTCATATTATATAAAAAGCCCAACCTGAGCCCTAGCAATGAAGGGGAAAAGGTTAGGTCACAAGGCTCAGATGACTTTCATCTATTCCCTGTAGGCCATCCTTCTGAGCCTGAGTATAGAAAGGACCTAGGAAATGAGACTTTTCAGCAGACAGCTGACAAGTTTCCCAGAATACGTGGGTCCAACTCCATTTTAAGCCATGGGATTTTCCAGATTTGGAGCAAGAAGACGGGAAAGAAATTTCATCTGGCTCACGGGTATTGTTATAATCACTTTAAGACTGCCCCAAGAGTAGCATACAGTATCACAGTAAATGGATTAGCTGAGTCCCATCAAGTAATTTAGCAACCTAGGTATTAGGGAGTGGCCATGCCTATGGGTAGGGAGCAGAATCAAATCAGATTTTAGAATTAAGTGCTAGTATAACTTTAACCCAGAAAAAAAGTTGCAAAACCAAACCCTCTGAAGGAAATGGATTTGAAGTTCTATGTTTTCAGGGTTCAGTGTATCTACTTGGAGCTTAAATAGAATTGTCCTAGACATAGGAAGCCCTGGCAGCTAGACTACAGTACTTCTTGCTGTCAAGCAAGTTCTGTTTTTTTCCCAGGGCTATCTGGTTATCTGTACTTCAAGGACTATGAAAATGGGATGCATATAGATTGGGAATCAGCTAAAGATAGAGCCTTTGTTCTGCCATTCTGGGGATAAGGTCTGAAAAATGTCACATAGCTTCATGGTATTAAGGAAAAAGCAAGGACTTTGATGTCAGAAAGTTGTAGGTTTAAAGCCCTGCATTGTACACCTTAGGCAAATTAAACTTTTGAGCCTTTGGAAGCCACATCTCATCTTCATTGTCCTCCTAAATGTCACACACAAGAGCTGGGCTTGGCTACATTCATCATCCTAAATTGTCTGAGGAGCAGGAGGGGGAAGTCAAGAGAAAGCAGCTTTGACTGAGTAGGCAGGACTTTCTACAGGAGATGGATCAGCCACTTTCCATTTCCTAAACCTGGGCTTTCACCAGTTAGAATGGGAAATGTGGGCAATACATTCAGGCCCTGCATCTGCTTCCCTGTGGCCATGTGATGGAACTAACATCAGAGCTTTCCAGGAAATGAGCCTGGTCATCAGGTTGCTGAAAACAAGCAGATAAATAATGGATCGACTCAAATCTGTGTCTCCAAAGATAACTGATAAAAACGAGCCAGCCATCCTCCTGTTTCAAGCGAGCTTGGGCTAAGAAATCTGAAGTTGCAACTGAAGAGCATTTTACTCCTCTCTGGCTATCTCTAAAGATCATGTACAGCTACTCAATCTATTCCAAGTTGTTCCCAATAATAGAAAGGGTCCCCTCTCTTCACACTCTGGCTCAGACACTGGCTACATCCATAGCTTCTTGTTACTTCATTAGTCCTCAGAGCCCTCAAAAAGGTGATTTTCTAATTCACAATACCTTTGTTCTCTAGCTTTTACTTCTAGTTTCACTTTTCCTATAAAAAGTATTAATTCCATCTAGTTCTACTCCAACAATTCCAGAAATGTCTCAAAAATTTTGTAATAGACATGTACCGCATCTTTGTTTTTGTTGTTCTTAAGTGAATGCTGTTTGCCCTTACCGCTAGCAAGAATGTCTATTGTCTCTCAGAAGCAGCGGCATGGTACCATTGAAAGAACAGGAATTGTAGTCAAAAGATTTATATTCCAGTTTCAATTCTGACAGTTACTGGGTAGAAGACCATGAACAAATCACTTAATCTTTTATTCATTCATTCCTTCATTTATTCAGTGGCTTATTTGTACCCATCACTAAGTTAGGTGCTAGAAACACAAAGATACTTAAAACACATTCTCTGTTCTTAAGGAATTCGTAATACAGCAGTATAGACAAATAGGTAAGCATATAATACAGTGATGAGTGCAATGATAAAATATTTACACGGGGCATTATGGGAACTGAGATAAGAGACCTAGTATAGACCAGGGTTGGAAATAGAAACCAGAAAACACTCCAGGAGGTGTCTCTGAGGGGTTCTGAAAATATGAATAGGAGCAGGAGCATACTCCAGATAGGGGGTCTCAAATTAGGGTAAAGGTATAGACTCAAAGTTCAATGCTATTGTCATGAAAGTTCAAAGTAAGGAGTGTATGAATAGAAATTGAAGACAGCCATGTCATGGAGAAGACTGGGTGTTACATTTAATACTTTGGACTACCAGTGATTATCAGAGAGCATGCTGCAGTACTGACGTGTCATGAATTCTCCACAGGTGTGCTGTTGAAACTTGATTAGTATGTAATAAATGATATATATTTCTGTATAGTTTTTTGATATATATTTTTTGATGTGATGATTTAAGCTAAAATAAACCAGGTAATAAGCAAAAGGCAAAGTGTAGCATAAAATCAGGCCAAAGAAAGACTGTTTAGAAGAACATTTCAGATCTTTGCTTCATATGTAGCTGAGTTGATTTCACCCCTGTCGTGGCTGAAGTAGATAATGGATTCTCCTGCCAGTTTTGTCAGTTTTCCCCCAAGTAGATGCAATGAAGGAGCTTTCACTTCTACCACACTACTGTCTCGTCCACTTCTCCTGGGCTATGGAGGAGGTGCACAAGGGATTATCTGGATAGTCAACAAAGCTGCAGGACCCTGGCTACTATCACCACTGCTGTGATCTAGGAGGAACCTGACTAAGGAACTTGGTGTGATTTAGAAAAAGAAAAACACCTGTTTATTATCTCCAAATTTTATCTTCTTCTGGTAAGTAAACCATTTTAACCCAATCGCACCACTGTGAAGTGAATATTACAAAAAAACAGACTTTTAGCTGCTAAATAACATTATACTGGCATAGCAGTTTGCTGTTATTACAGAAGTGGTTGGTGGTTAGTCATCAGGAAAGGCCCTGTTGGCCAGTTGAGTAACTGACCCTTGTTCTAGTCATACAGCTCTAAAGAGGCTGCACGTGGGGCAGGTTGTTTTAGTTTAGGATGGTGAGAGAGAAACGAGAACTGTGTCCATGCTCAACGTTTTTGTCCTGGACTCCTAGTCACATTGTTATACTGAGACTGATACTACTCGCCCAGTTCAGATGAGGTGGTCCTTTGCATTATATCCAAATTTACCTATCGGCAAAACCGTTCTGGACCCATGTGTAAGAGTAGACTTCAAGGGAAGCGGCTGTGTTCTGAGGGTCTGATATGAACCCTCATTCAATGTTTTCATTGTGGTCCCTACCCCCACAATCAGCATATGGAAGCTGACAATGCTTATTTTAAAGTTATCTTTCTGCCATTATTTTGACTGTCTTACTCTCCTGTTTCCTTATTTAACCAAGTAGTATCGTCCTGTCAACCTGCACTTACTGACATAATACAGTAGCCAGGCACTCTTCGAACCCCTTCATGAGTACCACCAAAAATTCTTTCTCCGTTACCACCACACTCTAATTCTGCTAGTTTTTAGATAGGTAACAAGCTTCTGTGGCCATGTGGAGGATGGAAATGGATAGCACATTGGCTAAAGACTGAAGGAAGCCATGGTCCAAGTTAAGATTGTCATTCCATTCCTAGGACCTTCTAAGGAACTAGGGATATACCTGTCACGAACTCAGTGAATCAGAACCTACAGAGCTAAAACGATACTTGAGGTTGAATGAGTAGTGGCAAGGACAAGGACTTTGAAGTTAGGTAAAGCTGGGTTCAAATCTCAGCTCACTCATTTAAATTACATGACTCACAAGATAAAAATCCTCCCTGGACCTCTCAACTAACAGTAAAATGGGGATGCACCTACAAAAAGTGCTTAGGTAGTTAACAGATAGGAAATACCCTGATGCTTTTCTTCCTAGATGGCACAGGAACTCAAAAAAGTCCAATTAATTTGAAGCACTTAAGTCCAAGATGAGAGCAACAGTAGAGATCTCCCAAAATGCAGAAAAGAAAAACTGGTAATTATTGGTGTGGGAAATGGAGAAAGAGTGGAAATTGAGACATTTAATGAATAAATTCTAAAATTCTGAAATTAGGAAAAAGAGTCAAAAGATCAGTTTAACGGTTTGAATTAATTACGTTTTTAACAGCTAGATATTCTTAACCAATCCTTTGACAATTTTCCCACTTATGTATCTGCTCATCTTACCCTACCATCCTACACCTCTAAGATTAAATGATGAGGGTCAGCTTGGTACATTCAGTCCCACAAAAAGCAGCAGGATGATCTAAGTATCCAATTTGCTTGTGGTAAGGTAGGAAAAAACCACAGCTCTTCTTTTCTCCAATGGAATCCAAACTGTGACAAATGAGGCAGAAAGACATAAAGTTTGAGTGAAATGTTTACATTTATATTGAAATATGCACTAAAACAGAATGAGTTCTACTAGCCAATGAAACTTTGCCAAAGCAGAATCACAAACTTCTGTTCGGGAGGTCAGTCAGCCAGTAGCAGTGATCCCCAAGTAAGTACACCAAGAGGCAGCCTGGGAGACCCCACTACAAAAAGTCTCCTTTCAAGAGACCCCAACTCATTTCTCCCACATGCACCCACACAGATTTAGGAGTGTGGACATGTTCCACATTTTTATATATTTTTAGTTTCTTCTTCACGGCAATAAATATAAAATTGGCAATGCTCATACACCACAGCACAGACAGTATTTTAGGCTTTAGCATACAACTGTAAACAGTGACTAAGTTAAAAAAATAAAAAATGAGAAAGTTGGAATTTTAACAAGACAGAATTCTTAAGAGCAGGGCATAAGCTACTCAAGATTTGTTTTGCTAAGGTTTTTGACAAAAGATTCAGGTTTAGGCAGATGCCCTCAACAGTTCAAACAGGCCCAAGGTGGTGGCCAGAGCACTACCCATAGCTGTCTAGAATATCGTGGACAGCAAAACATAGGCCTAGATCACTCCAGTCAGTATACCTTCCACCTGCCATATTCAGGATGTGACCACAGAAACCTTTATACTGCCATCAGCAGCTGCCGTCTAGTGCAGTGGGAATGGGTGGGCAAAGGAATGAAAACTTGCTGGAGAAAAAAAATAGAATACCTGTGCTACCTGCCTGGAAAGTTGGCCCCTTAACCACAAAGACAACTAGTACATTTCACTTGCACAGTACATTTAAGTTGTGTGTGTGTGTGTGTGTGTGTGTGTGTGTGTTCTATCAATGAGAAATCCAAAGATTAAGCATTAAGTTTTAGCATTGTAGCAAACTGGGATGTCAATCAAAGAAAACCAGATTAACACTTTTTGCCTGAAGTAGTGCAAAGCAAGCTGGCAAGAAATGAAAGTGGACTCAGTATTTGCACATTAGTAATGGGACAGACTTTTATTTAAAAGGATAGTGGTTCAAATACTATTGCTCAAATAGCTCTGGTAGATAGAAAATGTAGTAATATCCGAGTTTTAGACACATAAGCAAGGAGCTGAAGGCCAGCTCACAGAGAGATATGTAATCCTTAGCCAAGAGAAACTCAAAGCCTATGCTGCCGAAGTAACCTAATGGGTTTGTATGGACCAACTCCCACCCCCTGACAAACAGAAGACCTGGATAGGAAACTGTCTTTTCACACACAAAATTGTGGCTAAATTAATTCTCTCTAGAACTATATCTCAGCTAAGAGAAAAAAATCTGTCTTGAAAAATTCAAGAACCTGGGCATTAAGAAAGAAATTTTAATATAGTAAAAAGTTTAGTAAACACCATGTGTACTTTCTGTTGTTAATGAAGACATGATACATGAAAAGTATGGTTTTTTTTTAAAAGACAAAAAAAAAAAAAAGATTCTAAAAAGAGGCTTGACAAGAAAGAAAAAAAAAACAAGCCCAAGTTCTATCCCTCTCAATCAGAAGTGGCTCTTAGCACAAATCAGCAACCCCCTTCCAACACATAAAAGCACTGCTATTTGCCTTGCAAGCAGAACATACAAAATATGCCTTAATTACTGAACTTGAATGTTAAGCAGAATCACTGCAGAGCACACTTGGATGAGTTAACTTCAATACCCACCTGGTCCAGTTTATGTTTGTAGATCCAGTTCGAAATATTTCATAGGTATATTGAACAATAAACCTTCTATTGTCCCATTATTTTTTAAATGGCAGTTATTGTAGCTCAAACAAACCATTTAAGATTATAAAGAACTCTTGAAGTAATTCTCAGATGAATACATTAAGGAGAAATCTAAAAAGTTAAATAAACCTAGTTCTTTGTTACTAAACTGGTGGGATCAAATATAATGTCTATTCTAAAGAGCAGCTTCACTTGTTTCCCCATGAGAAAAGGCCGAATTTTTCTGGACTGATATAATTTAAAAACTAAGCCAATAAAAAAATAAAATACACACCTTAAGACACTATAAAACTTGAAATAATGTCAAGGCTAATGGAATGGGAAATGAGTTCTGATTTTTTCACCCCAAAAGGAAACTGTAACAGGTTATATGAGAAAAACAAACAAACCAGAACTCTGAATGCGGATAGCACTACAGACTCTATAGCACATAACACCACACAAGAATGAGTCACACGTCAGTAATATCATCATGAGACTAACTGGCTGGGGACTTATACTTCCAGCAACAGAGCTCCTAGGTCAAAAGTGTGTTAAAAGCTTGTAATGTAACAAGGACCAAAAAAAGGGGGTGGGGGAAGGAGAGGAAAGCCTGCATGCATGGGTCTATTATAGACATGATATTCAGCAGCATAAAAATAATACCCTCCACAGAGTCGCCCCAATAGGAAAAACCTATTTTTCACTGCTAAGTTTGGGAAAGATTAAGTGGAACAAACTCACTTGTAACTATAGTATCTCCCATATTTGAATGACAAGTATGCCCAGTCTGCTATTATGTTGAAACATTGAGAATACATGAGCAAAGTAAAATAGAAAGGCTAAATTATGAACCTTAAAAACTGGGGGGAAAAAAATCTGCTTTAAAGCCAAGTAGGTGTGATTCTGATCACTATTATATGTGACATAATCCACAGAAAGGAAGGCCAAGAAAAGAATCTTCATTTTGTTCAGTACTTAGGCTTGATGTAGTCCTAGGAAAAACAGCGATATTCAATGAATGTATCACACATACAACTAAAAAGTCCCCTTCTGGTTTCAAATTTAAACAACAATCTTCCTTGGCTAATTCTTCGGTGTCAAACAAACCTTCTATGTACAGGATCAGTTTAAATCCCTCCTCCCCTTCAAACACTAGATATGAACATCCAGGAACATTCTACAAAGCAAAGTGCCTTAAGAAAGAGAAGGATTCTGTAGTGCCAGTGACATAACTGATCTGAGGAAGCTGGGATGCCATTAACACTGATGAGAACCAGTCAGGCAATGGTGGTTTGTTTCTCCTCAGGTGTTTCCTCCAACAACTGCATGATCAGTTCATGGAGGGGTTTGCAGATCTTTGCGTAGCCCCCTCCTGTGAGATGTAGAAAATCAAACATGTCGTGGCAGGAGATGGCACCGTCCGAGTGCACGAAGCCCCCATCAGTATCCAGAAGTTGAACATTGGCAAGCTTCGGTAGGGAAATCTTGAGGAGCTGGTTCACCTTGGCATTCTTTTGCCTCAAAGGGTTGGGCTTCTCACCTCGAGGTAACAAACCCTGGGGCAGAGAAAAACATAAGAAGAGAAGAGTCACTTGCTTTTCTCTACTTATTTATTTGCGATTTCAGGTACTGGAAAACCTGCTCCATTTTTACACCTTTGATTTCTTAAACACTGGACTGGTTTTAATAAAAGTTCTCTGACCATTCCTTCTCAGTTTCTTCATGAGATCCTCTTCCTTCTCCTGTCCCTAAATTGCTGGTATTCTTCAGGGTCTTCTTGGCTCACTGCTCTTCCTATGCTAAACACTGGCCCAGATCGCTTCCTAGAGCTTCAGAACTACATACTGAACATCAACTATAGAACTAAAACTGCACCTGAGGCACTCCCAACTTAACATGTCCAAAAGCAATTTATCCTCTTCCCCCAAACTATGCTCCTACATTCTCTGTAATTGGTCATTCCAACACTCCAAGTCTCTCATCCCACATACCTTATTTATCATTGAATTACTTAGGTTTTGCACCCTAGATATTTTTCTAATCCGTTCATTTTTCTCCATTCTAATGATATACATTGCTATATAATGTACATATACATTATATATACATATAATGGGAATTAACATACTATTCACCTCAATTAATATGAAATCTCCTGACTGGTCTTTCTACCTCCAGTGTTGTCTTCCCTTCACATCATTTTCAACAGTCACCAGAATAATCCAGCTCAAATACACATCTATTGATTAATGCCACACGGAACCTGCACTACCACACATGAGGAACAAGAGCTGGAACAAATGCTGTCTTGATGAATCAGAAACACATAGTATCTGGTAGGTTAAAAAAGAGATGTGTACTAAATCTTTTTTAACTTACATGTTAATGATCTAATACAATTTTCAGATAAATCAGATGTCTTTCTACTATAGTAAATAAAAGCCTGGTCTCATATGGCAAGAACAAGGTTTTAACATCGCAAACTAGAAATGGCCTTTACAGATACTGAATCTGCCATAAAATTGTCAGATATCCTGACCTTTAAGTTGGTTTACAGCTAATGACACCATACACCCAGTTAGTTATTTAGGTAAAAGTTTTGCCCTCGTTTCTCCTATAGAATATGGCAAGAGGTCTTATTTACCAAAAATAGATTTTCTGTGGGTATTCTAAGAAAATGTTTTTTGTGCCCAGAATAAGTACTTGTTCAAGTCTGTTTAAAATTTTTTCAGCAAAATGTTGGGACCTTGATTACCAATTTATTGTGTGACTGTATAGTTCCAAAAGAGAATTATGACTGCTACCATAGTTCATCTCCTTCTATTCTTCTTAAGTGCCTCAAAAATATCATAGATGAGGTTACCCTAAACCCTAGGTTATATGACTGTTAAGTATAAGGGTCTGCATCTAATAGTTAACAGAACAGAGCAGGCCTCAATGCTGACATATCAAAGTCTGCTTGAGATATAATGAGCAACCAGGAAGGATGACCAATGAACAATAAGTATATACTTTGTTCTGACTTTCAAAGAATACCACAGCAGTCAAAACCATAAAGAATGATTAAGCGTCAAGACAGGGCACCATACCTATTGTAATTTTCAAGCAAGGACGAGAAAAATAGTTTATGTATTTTCCTTAATATATGAGTACTAAGGATATGCTATGTGATTTTCCCGCTAAAATAACTGCTAAAAATATCATGTTGAAAAAAAAAAGATAAATATGCTCCTAATCCCTTTACCATGTAACAACTATTTTAATTGTTGCTTTTTTCAATTGCATATATACTTTTAAGTAATTCTAAATAAAATATACATATTTAGTATTCCAACTTTTCACTTAAATGCATCATAAATTGTTTTCACACAGTCCTCAGAAGTGTCATAAGATTACTACTATTATAGTCAATGTCTCATGCAATCATCTCTTATGCAGTTGACTATCTAAGTTATTGTCAAAGTTTTAGTGTTATAGGTAGAACCACTGTATACCACAAATTGAAAAGTCTGGTTGAATCAGAGAATATTTATGGAGAATTTATTCAGCAACTTTCATGCAATAAGTATGTCCTAAGCAACTACTATGTATTGGACACTGTACTTCAGAGGTGGACTCTGTAATTCTTTCTGGAATAAGGCAAAATATAAACAAGTACACTATATGACATACCACAAAAAAAAACCAAAACAAAACCTGGCTCCCCAGCACCTATAAAGTGAAATCCAAACTCCTAACATGGCGTACACATTACTACATGACCCGGCTGTGGCCTCTTTCTCCTAACCATCCCAATCTCAAACTATATTCAATGACAACCCTAAAATTTTCTAGCACTCTTGTTCACTAACCCAGCAAACACATACGTGTATAAGCCTTTGATTACTCTTTTTTTTTCTTCTGTAATGCTCTCTCTTCTTTCCTATCCCCATTTGTCTGGAGACCAATTAATTCTTTAAAGCTAAACTCAGATATTAACTTTTATGTCTAAAATACATCCTGTTCTCCCCTTACTCCATTAGCATATGGTATAATTATTCTCTCTTTATACTGCTGTGTTGATCTACTAAACTGTGAGCTCCTTGAGAGGGACTATGTCCTTCCATTTTTGCATGTGCAAGACTTAGGACAGTATCTTGTACACAGTAATCGTAATGTTTGTTGAATAAATGACTACTTTCTTAACACTATCTCATGAAAAACCTAAATATATATCAGATTTTGCTAAAACACATTTTTAGTTGGGGTAAAGATATCTACAGGTAAACTTTTACATTGAAATAGAAAGCTGTTTATCTCTAAGATCATGAAGACTTAATGCTTTAACTCTACAAAGGATAGCAATTTCTATTAAAGGTAAGACTATAAAATACCTGTTTTCTTGGTGACGAAATCTCTGATGGGTTAGAGAATTCAGAGAGTCTAACAAATATACCACCTTTAACAAATTAACAGTGTAACGTAACAACACATATAAGCTAATCCAAAGCCAGGTCTAATAAAGAGAGACTCAGGACTAGGACAAGTCTCATATGCAGCTTTAAAAATTATCAGAAGACATTAAAAATAGGTAAGTAAGTAAATAAATAAGGCTACCTGAGACCACACAGAGGATTTCCACTTCTAAACAAGGATGAGCAGATAAAAGATGACCCCACAGCTGGTCTGGGAAATGATGAGACCGGTAAGACAATGGGATATATCAGAGAAGAGTTTCTCAGCAGTATCATAAGCTGCTTCCACCTAGATTCCTTATATTCATGAACGATCTTATTTCTAAAAGATTCACCTGACCTAATAACATCACGGTCTCTACCCACCCAAAGACTACATACCAATACAATGATTTTGGCCTGTGGCTGCCTTGTGTTGATAAGTTGTACGATGGCCTCGATTCCACCTGCTACTTCTTCTGCCGTATTTTCATGGTTGTTTGTTCCTACCCAAACAACAATGACCTATAATTTAGGGAAGAAAAATAGGGGGAAGGGGAGATAATTACCCAGGAATAAAGGAACCTCTCAAATGGTATTGGATATCTTCAAATGAGCAACCACTTTAAAACACTAATTCATGCCTCATATATATTAGGATAAATTCCAAGAAGATTAATACAAAAATAGTAAAACAGTAATATGAGGAAATAAAAGAATTCTTTCATTGCTGCGGAGTAAGAAGCTAATTTCTTAAAACCCAGAAAATGTACACAGATAATAAATTCAATGTATAAAAATAAAACCTCTGCATGTCAAAAAAAATTAAAGTGAAATCTAAGAAACCTGGGGAAAAATATTTGCTACCTTCATCATAATGGGTAATGGGTTAAATACACAGTTGCTCTCAAGGAATATAGTCACTGGAGTGGATGCTGGATGCATTTTGAACAGTTTTTTCTCTTTAAAAAATAATTTTACAAATGTGGCCGTCACCTAGAAACATACATTTTCGATGCACACAAAGTAACTCTGTCACACACACACACACACACACACAAAAGGAAGATGCATGAGTTTTTCTATTAGAGAGGCAAAAAACAAAATATAACTAAAGCAACTGTTATCAGTGGCTCAACTTTGTCTTTTTCTCTGGGGCTGAAAAAATTATATGCAGGACGTTTGTAATGTAATAAGGTACTGGGTACATGTTTATGGTGAACCTTTGTTCACATATGTTTCAAATTTTCTTCAGAAGAACTTGGAGGCTTTGATTATCAATTTGTTTATATGGTTAAACAGATGCAAAATTACTTCCTTAAGAGAATTTTGGCCCTGCTCCCATAGCCCACCTCTGAGCAACTTTCTACTCATACTGCCTCACGTTCACATTACATCAAATCTCTTCCTCCAGTTGAAGAAGATAATTATAACAATTATAAATATCATCCAAACAAGCAATACACTGATTTCTTAATTAAATATGTATTTGGAATGATCTAAAGCAATGACATCATCATTTATCTTAAAGGGGCATGAAGCAAAGAATAGTGAATAATGCTTTGAAGAAGCAATTTTTTTTTTTTTACCATTAGTTTCAGACAATTTATCTGAAAAAGACTTGAGATTAATGATATTCTTTAAAAAATAAATTTCATTTCACCTTAGGTTTAATATTCTCCAGTTCTCCATTTTTTAGTCTCCACAAAACATGTCTTGTTGTATCTCCCCCAATTCCAAAATTCAGTGCATGGAGTGGGGAAAAAAGCTCTCGCCATATCTAAAAAGAGAAAAATTTGATTTATTTAAGCTAAAATTAGTGGGAAATAAAATTTCTCAACTGCAATGTGCTGTAAAGCATCTGAAATAACAATTTCCATTTTCTGTATTTGAACATAACACTGCAAATGGTGTTACAATTTGAAGAGCTTTGAAGATGCCATTGTATAACTCAGTTCTTCATCATATGTCTCAAGAACTGAGTCACGCCTCAACCTGATGTCCCTTAAGAGGTAGGAATAAACTCTTCTTCCCTTTTATTCCACCATTTAAAGCAGCGGTCCCCAACCTTTTTGGCACCAGGGACCTGTGCTCCTATGAGAACCTAATGCCTGATGATCTGAGGTGGAGCTGAGGCAGTGATGCTAGCGCTGGGGAGCGGCTGGAGATAAAGATGAAGCTTCGCTCACTTGCCCACTGCTCACCTACTGCTGTGTGGCTCAGTTCCTAATAGGCCATAAAGTTTTACTGGTCCATGGCCTGGGACTTGGGGGTCCCTGAGTTAAAGGAATAGGGAAAAGTAGAAACACAATATGAAAAAATTTAAAGGGATAGAGCCAAAAAGGAATAAAGCTATCTTTTATTTTAAATTTCCCTTGGAAGAATGCCCAACCTTACAAAAAGATTTGGAACAGCTCACTACAAAATATGTAATATAAGAAAATTGTAAAACACATATAGTTAGAATTGAGTATCATAACTAAACAAATAAGAATGTGCAAATACAAGTAAGAAAATAGTAAAATACAAATAAGAATTGAAAATTGTGACTAGAATATAATAAATATATGTAAAGCTTCTTGGAAGCCAAGGCAAAAAAAATAAGTCTAGTTATTAAAAAATGCTAATTTTTTGGGTCTCGTCATGTTTAGTGGCACAAAGAATCCATTTAGGTAGATCTGATTTTCCTTATGCTCTGAATTAGAGCGTCTCTAAAGTATCATGCATAAATCTGTAGGTTCAGCTCAAAATAAGAGTCTGCTAGCAATGAATGGATATACATTAGTAGGCAAGAGCCAAACCCACCCACCCCTTCCACATTTACCTCATATTGCTGCATTAACTGCACCATGGAGTCCCCCACAAACAGTACATCAGGCTCTTTGTCTTTACAGTCCAGGACAAATCTGTTGTGCTGGTGTAAAGAACAAAGAAAAATTAGAAACTGGCACTTTCCCTGTGGGGGTTTCTTGGCCTACCCAGAAGTCCAACAAGTTACTCTTTTGTTAAACATTCTATTTGTCTCTAAAGCTGATTCCTCTTGATTTGCAATTAACTGCTGGAAATTTCTCCCTACTCTTACCATATTGATCATTCTAGTATGCTCAAGAAAACCAGAATTTTACTGAAACTAGAATAGAAAAATAAATTTAACATGTTTTTTAAAAATGTATCTTTTCTTCAAACTTTTTAAAATTTCAGAAATACATACAGAAAAGCTGAATACTACAAACACCTTTATTTCCTCCTCCTATATTCAACAATAACATTCTCCATATTCGCTTTATCTGTGTTATTTGCTAAACCATTTGAAGGTAAGTTAAAAACATGGATTCTGTGCCCTTAAATATTTTAGCATGCATCTAAGGACAGTGTCTTATAAAATCACGAAACTATTATCACATCTAAGAAAATGAACAATAATCTCATAATATCTAATATTCAGTTCATATTCAATCTTTCCACTTGTTCCAAGAAGTGGATAAAGTATTATATCCATTTCTTCTATTAAGAGGTATGTATTTTGCTTGGATGTTTTTAATATGCAAATGTCTTTGCAAATGTCTGTTAACTCCAAATACGAGACCCTGGCAAACTAGGACTCAAGCGTTTCTCGGTCTAACCCAAATTTATAAGCAGTGGTAACTTAGTTCTGGAATACTTCTCTTTGCTCTAAAGGCACAAGTCGCTTTTTAAAATGGATTTTACCCATCAGTGCTAAAGGACATAGTTTAAATTTTTATATTTAAATTTTTATATTCACCCATCAAACAAATTTACACGATACTTTAGGCAACGGGTCTCTAACTAGTTCTAGGGAAAGGTCTGAACGCTGTTTCTTTTTCTCAAACTACATTCAGTTATGCTTCCCCTAGGAATTAAGGTAGTTACTATTTAAGTATATCTGCTGATAATACCAATGGCAGATGACACTCTTGTGAAACTGAGATATTCATCTGCTACAGGTGAAAATACAAAAATACTTCTGACAATTTATTAATTGTCAATTTATTTGACAATTTATTAAAACAGTTCCTGTAGGATTTGGGATTGCTTTTTCTTTTTTTTACGTTCATGTCTTGTGTAAATAATTTTTTAAAAATTACTACTGTTTGAATAAGTTTTTAAACCTAAGGGATAAGATGAGCAAGAATAAAACTTTAGCTCGTCAGCAGGTTCACTTTCATATCATGTCAACTCTCTACTGTGTGTACTATATACAGTGCCAACTACCTTTCTGTACTCATAAAATAGCTCGTTTATAGAATGTCATGAAATTCAGTCTCTGCTGTTCTAAAGGTTCTAGTACTCTACATTTTTTTTTTTTAAGTATAAAAGCAGTTGCAATAAATTTGGAAAAATATAACAAACAGATCAAAACAAAACAGCTATAATCCTACCACCTTAACTTAGTAACTACTACCATGTGGGGGCATTTTCTTCTCGCCCATTTTTTCACATTAATCCCCCACCCTTTTTACATAGTTGAATCATTATGCATACCTCCGTCTGGCACAACTATCTGAGGACAGAAAAACCTATGTTCCAAGTCTGGCTTGTCCACTTTCTAGTCCAGTGACCTTAAGCAAGTACATAATATGAGTTTTGTTTTTCACACCTGCTGGCAACTGTTTTAGAGTTAAGAAGATGAGAGTTGTGAAAAGGGTCCTGCTTTTGGCTGGCACCCAATAGGTACTCAATAAACAGCAGCCCTTATAACTGTGCTTAATGCTATACTACAAGTATTTTTCCATGTAGGTACATGATTTTCAGAACCATAATTTTTAATGGCCACATAACATCCTACTGAATGTATTCAATGACACGCCCATTGAAAATTTTTTTTTTTAGCTTTCTCCTATTGATAGACTTGCCATAGCCATTTACTGTGAAGAAAAAAATTATACATGTTTTTTACACGTTGGGAATTCTTAGGTCAAAGGGGATTAACGTTTTCATGGATATTTCCAACTTCTTAACAAGAAAGAGCAATATCTATATTGACTCCACTGATATATCAGTACTGGTTTTCCCATACTTGTACCTGCACTGGATATTAATATTTCTCTCCCTATCTCCCCTATTGTTTTAACCTGTACTTTTGGGAAATAGTCAAACACTTCCTGTCATGTTTATTGAAATACTTATCTAGTAGTACCTTAAGGATATTTTTACTATTACTGTAACAAAAATATCAACGCTTCATCTTTAATATTTACTGCAAATATTTTCATCAAGTCTGCTGCTGAGTCTTTTTCTGGTTACTGTTTGATATGATTTGTATTAAATTTATCTACAGTCAAGTCTTTTAATATCACCCTTAAAAGCCCTTTTACTATGGAAAATATTAAACATATACAAAAGTAGAAAGAATACAATGAACCTCCATGTCCATATAGCAATCATCTAACTTATTGCCACTGTTATTTCAGTCATTCCCCAACTATTGCCCCACCCATCTTGATTGTTTATTTTGAAGCAAGTTGAGGAAATATCATTTCATGTATATTTCAGTATGTAAATATTAAAGGATTAATATATAACCACAATAGAAACTCTACTTTCCCCCAAATTAATAGTAATTCTTTAGTATCGACAAATAACTGGTGTTCAATGTCACAAAAGTTTTGTTTTATAGTTTGTTTTCTTTTAAATCAGGACCCAATTTGTTTCTTAAATCCCTTTTTATCTACAAGTTCCTCCTCCATCACCATCTCCTAAACTTATTTTTTAAGGACTGTAACTGTCTGACTTATAGAATCTCCTGTAGTCTGGATTTTGTTGTCTGCATCCTTGAGATGGTGGTGAACCTGTTCTGGTGGTGAACCTGTTCATCTGTTCCAGGTAGTTCCTGATATGTGGTAGGTAAGTCTACAGTAGGGTTTAATATTTTGGCAATACTTCAAGGGTAGTACTGAGTATCACTTCAGTACTTGTTTTAATCATGATTTTTAAAAATGTTTCAAAATAATTTTAGATCTACAGAAAAGTTGCAAAGATAGTAAGAATATGCCCATATACCCTTCACTTAGCTTCCTCCAATCTTACATCTTACATAAGCATGGTACATTTGTTGAAACTAGAAAATTGACATTGGTAAAGACTATCAATTAAAACACACTTTATTCAGATCTCACCAATTTTTCTACTAATGTACTTTTTCTGTTTCCAGAATCAATTCAGGAAGTCACGTTGCATTTGGTCTACATGTCTCCTTACTGTCTTCCAATAAGGGAGTTTCTTGGTCCTTCCTTGTCTTTCATAATCTTGATGTGATGTTTGGTAGATATATTCTGATATGGGTTTGTCTGATATTTTCTCATGAATAGACTGAGGTTATGGATTTTTCTAAGACTACCACAGAGGTGATATGCACTTGTATTATGCATCAGGGGGGTACATTATACCGATATGACTTATTACAGGTGAAGTTAACATCAATTACTTGGTTAAAGTGGTGTTTACCACCATTTCTCTATTATAAAGTGATTATTTTTCTTTCCATACTCTATTTGTTAGAAATGAGACACTAAATCCAGCCCACACTAAAGGTGGGAGGGATTAAGTTCTACCTCCTGGAGAGAATGGTATTAAACATAAATGGTTATATGATAAAACAACCAAAGTAATTTACAGGGAAATGCTTTGAGGCTAGACAAAGATTCTGCTTCTCCTTAAAGTTGTGTCCATTAATTATAGTATTTGTCAATGTATCTTGCCTGCAGTAATTATTACTATAGTGTTCTAATCGTGATTTTATTTTCCTTCTTTCTATATGACATTGCTCTGTAAAGATGTGTACCTCCTCCTCTACTTATCCATCCAATCATTTATTTATAGCAGACTGGATTAATGAATATTTATTTTATTCTTTGTTAAAAGCCAATCATATCATCATTTATTACATTGCTCAAATTTTCCAGCTTTGCACTTAGGATGTTCTTCTAGATTGGTTTCAAGTAGTCAAAGTTAATATTGTCAATAAGAAAATCCAGTATCACATGTTTTCTATGTGATGCACTGAGGACACATCACTTCAGTGATATTTCTGCCATCCATTTTTTTCCTTTTCTTTTTTGAGTACTTCCTTACTTTCTTATACAAGATGTTCCAGGCTTATCTTTTTTTTGTTCTAGTTGGAGAAATCAATCATTTCTCCAAGAAGCCCTGGCCCCTTTCACTGGAGAACTATATTTAAAACCAAGTTCCGTGTATATATTTTAATATTTAGTAAAGGTAGTCGTTCCACATTATGCAAGTTTTTTTTAAAAAAATAATATTCACTTTTTTCCCTTGAATAATTTTTTCCTAGTCATTGCTAATTATTTAAAGCCTGCTAATTTATGCCAGGAATAACAAAGGCATCTAGTTTTAGTTACTGCAATGACCTAAATGTCCATCAATGAGAAAATGAACAAATCCATTCTAGTATTTTCATACAGAGCAATGAAATACTATTTAAAGAGAGAAAAAAAACTATAGCTATCCTTTTAACATGTATGATATACTGAAAAGAATATATTCAGAGACATACTACTTACATAAAGTATAAAAAAATACAGGAAATACTATGTTATTTGAAAAAAAATTGCATTGAGGTAACATTGGTTCATAACACAAGTTCCAGGTATATGACACTGTAATTCAATAACTGTACATACTACAGTGTGCTCACCACCAAAAGAGATTACATGAAAAAAATAACAACTTTAGAATACCGGTTTGGGAGTGGGAAGTAGGACAGGGAAAGAAATGTGATCAATGAAGGGTATACAGAAAATAGTAATTCTATTAGCAATGTTTTTTAGGGTGAGTAGCAAATGCACCAATGCTCAAATATATTTAATAGTATTTTTTTAAAGACATAAACAAAGAAGGAAGATTAAGAATAACTAAGTAGTTGATCCATATGAGAACAGCTGGGAAAAAAATCTAACTACCCCTCAAATAAGCTAGATGACAGACTGATTTTTAAGCTTGGGAAGACAAAAACAAAAAGAGACCACTACACAACTATAAAGAGTATAAAAACAATCACTAAATACTAAAACTTGAAGCAGGAGACTTAAAATCATACAGATTTGTTACTTCAAGGAGGTAATATGGTTAGAAACAAAAAAAAGTTAAATAGCTATTATTAATTGAACAGTTTATTAAAAGGAAGCTAAGAATACTGAAGAAAATGCTAAAAAAAATTTTAAAAAATCAATGGGACACAGCAAGAAGACAAAGGAGCCGACTTAAAGGGATTGCCACTTGCTAAACCTGGGACAATTTGAGCTTCAAAATTACAATGGCTTATATTGTAGTGAATAAAATAAGAACCAATGGGTCCAGACTATAAAAAATAAGAACTGGTTTAAGTTAACACCATCTTAACCAAGTGATCGAAGTTCATACAATAGGTCCTCAAATAAGGTCGCTTCAATCAACACTGTTTTCTTACAATGTTGATAAGATGCTGTAGGAACTTGACTTTTGTTTATATCAATTAGCGCATAGTAAAACTGGTTTCATTATACATCATTTTGCTTAATGTCCCAGAACCTACTGACAATAAGTGAGGACGAGATGTGACAAATAAATGCAATGTTTGACTCCAGACTAGGAAGAAAATTGACACAAAGAACATTATTGGGACAACTGGAGAACTCTGAATGTGGTTTTTAGAGTAGGTAACAGTATAATATCAATGTTAAATTTCCTGATTTTAATAACTATACTGTAGTTACGGAAGAAAATGTCATTGTCCTTAAAAAACAAACAAATATTTAGGGGTAAAGGGGCATGATGACTGAAACTTATTCTCAAATGGTTCAGGAAAAAAACCCAGTATTTTGGTATATATACAAATAGATACAGACACGATAATTAGATCAGGCAAAATGTTAAGTCTAGATGAAGGATATAGGGAGTTTTTTCTAAAGTTTGGTAATATTTGTCTAATTTTGAAACTACTTCAAAATTTAAAAACAGCTAAAAAAAAAGGACTATTGTAGAGACATTATCTTTTAAAATTATCAGAGGGCAATTACCATGCTTAAAAATATTCCTCCGATCCAACATCAGATGGTGATTAGGTATGACGTTTCTAATGTTAGGCTTTTATTTACAGTAATAAATTCTTGTTGACCATTAAAAACAATGTTTTGCAGTTTTGGTCAAAAGACTCAAAAATCGAAGAGACTCATCTCATGTTAATAACAACTTTATTTTACCTGAGACATCCATCTGTCATCTCCTTGAATATCTTCTGCTGCATGTGGAATGGCTGCTGGGTTAGAGTCTCCTTGGCTCATTCTACTCCTGAGGAAAAAAATGTGTGTCATGTATCATTCATTAAAAGGAGCTTTTATTTGTTACCACTTAAAGACTACATGTCAGATTTTAAATCATAGTTTAAGTTTCATTATGGTTTTGCCTAGAAACAAAACAACTAGACTTTTATTTTCAATAGAGACAAGTTCCAGGACACAACTGCTTCAAGTCTTATAAATGTCTAACATTACTAAACTTCAGACAGGTTTGAGTATCATTCAGGAACAGTGCATTACATTTAAAAAATCTGTTTCAAGTATATACTTTATATCATGCTTATTTTTCCTGATTACATATTACTGACTGTACTACCAAATGACACAAGGAATTAGACACTTATAGTTCAATAAAATCTATACTAGAGTCTTTTAGGCTTATAGAGTTACACAATTACTATAGCAATGATTAGAATTCACTGGTTACTAGCATTGCACAAATAACTGTACTACATATCATGATAAAATTAGTCAAAGGCTTTGGTCCTGGTTTTTGACAAATGTTTACTAGGTATTTTTATTTTTGACAGGTCTCCACTAAGAAAATTTTATTCATAATAAGCCAAAATATGGCATCTGGTGGTGAAGAATAAATAAATGAAATTCAGACATTTTAGAAATGCTAATCTTCTGGAAAGACAAATGAGAAACCAGACTGTTTTCAAACAACTCTACTAGAGCTATTAGGCTCAAGAGGTCACTTGGCAAATGCAAAGGATGATGAAAGAAAAATCTTTTTTTTTTTTTTTACTCCTCTTATGAAAAAACAGGCCATGCTCTTATCTTTTTCTTTCCTTTGCCATCTTCAAACACAGCTAAGCTTTCTTGGAAAGAGGATTAAATTGTATCACTAATTACACAAACTCAGTTCTGAATGACATTAGGTCTAACAAGAATTAGGCTCAAGTTTAGGCCCAAACCTGATTGAAAATGTAAAATACAATCCACACTGTGCATATATTTCTTTAGATTATTAAAATTTGCAACTATCAGAAAAGAACAGCTATCTATGAAGTACTATATGTACTACGTTTTATACATTCCATCTCTAATTCTTACAAAAGGGCTGTAAAATGAGGAAAACGAGGATCAGACAATTAAGGTAATTTGCACAGGAAATGTCTGACTCCAATAATGTCACATCTGGCTCACTGATTACAAACCAGTTCATGGGTGACTCGCAAAAAGAGTTCTTATAGTTAACTATTTCATCCAAAAGACATGTAAATACTACACAGAACTAAAAACAGCAATGTAAAATACAAGAATCAGGAAGAGCTGCAAGGTGGATTTGTATAGTTCTAATGAGAGTATGTATGATGTCTATTTGGAATTTCACAAAGAAAAGTATGGAAAAATTAAAGGAAAAAGAAAAACAATTAAAAGGGTTAAAACAGTCACATAGAGCTGGTTAATTTAGGGGTTTTGCTTTTGTTTCTAAATCCATAAAAGTCTATACCTTCTATATAAAAGTTTCTTTGAGTCTAAGTTCAAATTTAGATTTAGTCTGGCTATTCAGGTCAAATATGACATGATGCTTAACAATAGTTCTAAATTAAGCATTACCATTCTTCTCTACTGATCAAAAACTGTATTAGCCTTAAGACAGACAAGGGGCAACCCACTTTTCCCATCTTATGGATTCCAAAATTAGATATATAAAGAAAAATAATAACAAACAGCTCCATTTACCACTAATTGATAAAGCCTCTTCCTAACTTTTTAAATAGATTTAAGGAACCCAACCATTTCATTAGTTTTCACTTATTTTCCCACCTGGGGAAACACTTAACATGTTAGGTATTTTGAGGCAAAAGTTAACTGACAGTTCTTTGACAGTATAACTGAGAAATCACAACAGGAGAAAAATAATCTATTCTACTTACTTTATTGATTATATAATTAAAACTTTTTCCATAGTGATCAGAAATCCACATAACTCACAAAGCTATTACCCCACTAAATCTAGTACCGCTCTTCCCACTTATATATTACATTATTAACCATCTTCCCCGTGCTATACTGTACATCTCCATATCACTCTGCAACTATCCATTTGCACCTCTTAATCCCTTTGCCCTTTTTTGCCACCCCCCACAAAACCCTCCCATCTGGTAACCCTCAAAATATTCTATTTCTCTGTTGTTATTTTGTTCTTTAGACTTCACGTGCACATAAAATCATGTGATATTTGTCTTTCTGTATCTGATTTATTTCATTCAGTCCAACATCCTCTAGGTCTGTCAAGGCAGTTTCTTTTTCCATTCCCTTCCTTTTAGTCTCTGTGTGTCTTTTAATCTGAAGTGAGTCTCTTGCAGGCAGCATATGTAGGGGTCTTATTTTCTTATCCATTCAGCCACTCTATCTTTTGGTTGGCACACTTTATTCTTTCCCATTTGAGGTATTTGTCGATAGGAATATAGTTATTATCATTTTTTTTTTGATACATGGTTTTTCTTCTTGAAGAAGGCCTTCCAACATTTCCTGTAATACTGGCTTGGAGTTGATAAATTCCTTTAGCTTATTTGGATGGGAAGCTCTTCATCCGTCCTTTGACTCTAAATGATAGTTTTACTGGATAAAGTACTCTTGGTTGTAGATTCTGGGTCTTCATCACATTGAATGTTTTGTGCTAAGCCCTTCTGTCCTGCATAGTTTCTTTTGAGAAATCAGCTGCCAGTCTTATGGGTGCTCCCTTGTAGGTAATGAACTGCTTTTCTTTTAAGATTCTCTTTGTATTTAAACTTTGGCATTTGAATTATGATGTGTCTTGGTGTCTTGGTGTGGGCTTCTTTGGGTTCCTCTTTCTTGGGATGCTCTGAGCCTCCTGGGGTTGTATGTTGATTTCCTTCACTAGGTTAGGGAAGTTTCCCATCATTATTTCTTTAAATAGCTCTTCATCGTCTTGTTTTCCTTCAGGTGCCCCTATGACATGGATAGTTTTACATTTAATTGTCCTATAGGATCCTTAAATTATGATTATAGCCTTGGCTTCTTTGTCCTTGCTATTCTGATATAGTGTCCTTGGCTTCCTCATCTCTATGTCAGTGGTTTGATCCTCTTTTTTATCCACTCTGTTGATGCCATCTAATATACTATTCATCTCAGATAATGTGGTCTTCATTTCTGACTGGTTCCCTTTTATAATTTCTATTTTCATTTCTATACACACACACATACACACACACACACATACATTATCTCTTTGTTACAGTTCTTTACAATCAGTGTTTTGAACTTTGCATCTGTTAGATTGCTTGACTCCATTATTCCTGGAGCTCTGTTCTGTTCTCTCATATGGTTTCTGTTTCTTTGTCTTACTACTACGGTTGCCTTTCTGTGTCTGTTTCTATGTAGTAAGCAAAGCTCCTAAGTCTCCCAGTCTTATTAGCGTGGCTTTGGGTACTAGGTGTTCAGTGGTACAGTCCTGAGGGAGGTCCAGCTGTGGGCCAAGTTTAGTCCTACCCTATGCCCCTCCTGGGCCACCTGTTAAGATTCAGCAAGCAATCCACAGATGTCATGCTTATAGTTGCCTCAAGAAACCACACCAGAACTCAAGGCCAGCTGCCACAAGTGTGAGTCTTAGAGTGGGCTCAGCAAGGAGCACTGGGCTCGCCCCGAGGACACAACTGTTATGTGGCTTGGGTGGGATCGCGAGTTGGGGGAGGCAGTGTTTCAGGGAATCCTCTAGGGGGAGCAACCTCTGCTATCCAGTTTGATGACATCTCAGCTATGGTGGCACTGGGTCTGCACACTGGGAGCAGCAGGAGGGCTCAACAGAGGGACAATATATACTGCTAGCACTTCTGCCCGGGAGAAAGCCTCGCCTCTGGCCCTCACTCCAAGTCAGTGTCCCGCTGTAAGTCCCTGGTTCCCCCGAGCAGGCTACCTGGCGCTGGTGCTCAGAGTGAGCAGGTCTGTCACCACCAAAGTCTGCTCAGGGACACGGCCCCTTTAAGAGGCATCTGCAGTGCCTGCTACTGCTGTAGCAGCCTCTGTCCCACTCCGCTGCTCAACTGGGTAGCCTCACCTGGTCTTTGCCGCCTCCTACCTCCTCCCGTTGCAGGTGGATTAATACACTCCTTAGTTTTAGTGCTTCTGTTCATCTAGATCCCAGGAGACTTTGCTTGCAGTTTGCTCAATGTTTCTGTCACAACTCTGATTTGGTCTCTAGAGGATGAACAAAGCCTCCATCATCTATGCCATTTTTCAAGTCCTGAAACTATTTTTACTGGGGATTGTTTCAAGCAGGAGTCCCCAACCCTTATTGGTCTGCAGCTGTTAAGAACCGGGCCACACAACAGGAGCTGAGCAGCAGGCGAGCAAGCGAAGCTTCATCTATACTTGCAGCTGCTCCCCTGCACTAGCATCACCATCTCAGCTCCACCTCAGATCAGGCATCAGGTTCTGATAGGAGCACCAGCCCCTGGTGCCAAAAAGGTCAGAGACTGCTGGTTTAAAGAATGACAAACTGTGACTATGAGGTATCTTCATAATAATATGTATTCAAACACATCCCTCACCAATTAAAAGATAAAATACAGGCCATTAAGTTCATTTCAGTTCTTGGGATACTATGTACTGATCTTGTTGAAAAACTTTAAAAGAATTTTGACAACTGGAGGGTGTCTAAAGGAAAGGAGCCAAGATGGGAGAAATGTGAAAACCTGTCATATTAAAAACAGTTGGGAATAAATGGATATGCTTATAATCTGTAGAAAAACTGGTTGGGGAAGAGGAAAACAGGGGGCATAAATAGTTGTCAAGGTATTCAAACGTTACTAGGAAAGGCTATTAGGCTTATTCTGTATGTTCCCTAAAGAGGAAGAGAGGACCAATAGACGGAATATACAGTGAGGCAAATTTCTAACAAATATGACTACAAAATGACATGGCTTGTCTCTCAAGATAGATTCCTACAAGAAAGATTCAAAGACAGGCTAGGTGAACAACTAATAGGAAAGCATAAAGTAAAGTAACACATATGAGTAAAGACTGGTCCAGATTAGAGGGGTCCAAACATTTTTTAATATTTTAGAATCCTGAAATACACCCCTATAGGTATTTATAAATTAAATGTGAATTACTGTTAAACTGCATATTGTACTGTTCACTATATTGTTAGTCTATATTATAACATATACATATATCAATAGGTTTACTTTTTTCCTTTTTTACATAAAAATAAATGAAGAGAGTTTTACATTTTTCCCTGAATTATAATGGATGTTACACATCCCTGGGAGTAGACATAGTCTACTTTCAAGACCAATGATCTATATAAACTATAGGATCATCAGAGTTCCTCCAACAGGTAAACTGATCTAAAACAATAACTGCAATTAAGATTTATTAAGAACTTACTATTTACAAGATACTGTGCTAGGAGCTTTGTTATTTAAATAAAAATTAAAACTCAGTTTTAAGGAATCTGCTCCATGATAGGGAGAGCCAGAATTTGATCTCTGGGTGATATCCCTTTAAAGCCTATTACTCTTAAGCAAAGGACATCAGGCGCTATACAGAAAAGAGTATAAGGAACAATGATAAATTATAATTTATTAAGTCAATTACTTTTATCTTTTATTACTGCTTCTCCAATTTAATAGCATTTCCTAAATAAAATACTTTCGTCTTGTTCTTAAATTTTTTCATGGCAAAATGAAAAACCTATACGGATAAAGAAACTGAGGAACAAAAATATCACTTATCTGAGGCTACCAGGCAGGTAGAACTGGGAGAAGATAACATAATATTCCCAATTAGCTAGTCTGTTGTTGTTGTTGTTGTTGTTGTTCATTTGTTTTAACTATGAATTCAATGTCATCCTCTTCTTCCTCTAAAGGGCACCGTATCTGAGCAAAAATTTGTTTCTTTGTGCCTTCAGAAACTTGAATTTTGTATTATTTTGCCATATCAAAACCGTACAATACAAAGTAGCTTTCAGTTCAACCTATGCCTATGGCTTCGTAACATTTTTAACAGTAGGTAAAGAAAAACAGCCAGAAACCCATGCAATCTCTTTAAGAGGCTGGAAATATACAACCTAGGGGACTATGCATTTAGCAGATGCAAATAATTTGAAAATTAGATAAAATAAACTGTTGTATTCTTTACAATAAAAATGAAGAATGAATTTTGAGCTACCCACAGGTCGCCAAAATCTGAGTGATTCTGGGTTTGACTCAGGTTGAAAGAAATATTGTAACATAGTGGTACTGGGTAAAGCTGTGATCTGTAAAGTACTAACTAGGAAATTTGACTCCTATCTCACCTTACTGATTCATAATTTCCTGAGTGTAGCATTAACTTCTGACATCACTAACAGTAAGTTCAGTTAGAAAATCCCAGCCAAATGGAGATAAAGGCCCAAAGAACACCAAGCTTTATTAATTGACCAGGAAAGCTTTGATTGTCGATTAAAATGAGTTCTTTGGGTAGATGAAGAGTAAGAGACTTGCAGAGCATCTTCCCGTTTTCCTGAATTTTCTATCTTCTTTACTTAACTTGGGCTACAAGAGTATAACAGCATTATTTCCAGATGATTATACCAGCATGGAGTAGTGGGTCTAAACAGAAATCAGTTTTAATAACAAATCATAAATTGTCAAGCTGAGCTGGATATTTCTTTAATTTAACCAGAAAACAGATGTAGGAGGAAAGTTGCACTAAGAATGAAAAGATTTAGAATGTTTCCACTTTGACCTAAGACTCTTCATTTTGTCACAGAGGCAGTTGGTAGGGTTATTCTGAAGGGGAGAGGCAGGCTTGATCCTAAATATCCTGCCTCGGTGGGCTGGTGGGTGGGTCCCTGGGGTTCCAGCACATCCATAATTTATTATCAAATGACAAGCTAACAAATTAAAGCACAATGATTTCCTACTCCTCCCCTGTTCCCCCCGCAAGGAGGCAACCTTTATTCAGAACAATATACCCAGAAGAATCTACTAAAGACACAGGCAGATCCAAGGCAAAGGCTATTCAAATGTTCAGGGTAGACAATCCTCTGTATTTTCTCCTTCCTCTTTCTGCACACCTTTACTTCCCCTCTCTCAACTTAAAGTTGTACAAAATGAGGTCCTGGGGTAGGTCCCTATGGTCTTCCCTTTCTCTGTGGGTAAGCTTTAAAAGGAGGCCAAACTTCAAATGTTTGATTTTCTTAAAGTTTATATATAAATTATGAAAAGCAACGCTGGCCTGAGAGCTATGAAAAGCAGAACAGTGGGTCGACATATAATGGGTTTGTGACAAACCTATAGGCTAGAAGGCTCAGATCTGGTAAATGGACATGGACCAGGTAAAAAACACCTAATGAAACCTGTCCATTGGCAGGTTTAACTAACTGTTTGACCTTGGGCAAATAACCAACCTCGCAGGGCCCTATTTCTGAAATGAGGTGCTGGACTGGCTAGCCCTCCAAGAAATAATCCCTTCTGAGTTGTAACAGTCTATGGATTTTTAAGATATGTTAGAGAAAGAAACAGAAGTTTCTAAAGAATTGAAATTTTTTAACAAAAGGGGGAGGAAAAAGTGCTCAAAAAACAACAGAATAATTGGGCTGGCGTTAAACGCCTCTCAGACTAGAGGAAAGAGAAAAGAAGGGTCAGAGGTACAACACTGGGGATGGAGGGAAAGGCAACAGCTGAGACTAGAGGCAGAAGAGTTGCTACAAATGGTGCTGACAGCGGCGAACCACCCGCCAAAGGAAGCTGGGGGTACAAGGCGGCCTCCACCAAGGGGTGGAGAGGACGGTGCGCCCCGTCACCGTATTCCTCCACGGCGAAAGACGAGGTGGAGGCAGCGGCCAGCGGCGGAGGAGTCCACAGGTTTAAGGGTGGGGTGTTTGGGAAAGGCTCTAAGAGGGCCCCGCCAGCGACCTGGAGGTCCGGGTGCAGCGCGGGCGGCTGGGGAACCAACGCCGGGCCCGAGCCTGGGGCGCGGGAGCGCGCGGTCCCCTAAGGGTCGGCAGTGGGGGGTGGGGGAGGGGCCCTGGTAGATGGGGGAAGGGAGGTCGCGGGCCTCTCACAATAACAAATCGCAGTCCCTTCCAACCCCCACTCTAAGCCACAGGTTTCCCGCACCCCTGGATACACTCACTCAGGCAGAGGGTCCGTGCGGGCCCAAGCGGCTGAGGCGTCGGCGGGTGGCGCGTCTGTCGCTCGCTCAGTCCCGGCGGCCCCGCTCCAGCGCGTCCCTCCTCGGGCCCCAGCACCAGCAGCAGCGCCCCCACTTCCGGTTCCCCTGCCACTCAGGCAAATGGTTTCCGGAAGTCCCGCCCCATCCTGCTCGACCGTAGCTTGGCTCCCCGCTGCTTACTTTCCCTCTCAGCGGGTGCTCGCTGCTGGTCCCCAGGTGGCTTGCCACGCCCCACGAGGTTTCCCGCTTTGTTCTCTATCCTGCCTTCTCTTTGCTTGTAGGCTGGATGACTTGGGTCCCTATCTTTCCTCCAGCTGCATCCCTCAATCCTGCGTTAAAGTCACCGCGGTTTGGAGATGGCATTCGGAACAATGTGGCGTGACCTCACACTGACGCCATTCCCTTTCCATCCAGCCAATTTGGCTTCCTTCTCCACTCCATGGAATAAACCAGATTGCTGCAAGTTGGAGGGAATAGGACCCAAGGGTGATCAGATAGTCCCCTATATTTATGAATGGAATTTCTGTTTCTATGATGAATGTACGGATTTGGGGAGACTGCCTCTTAAGGTGACTGCACAGGGGGATGGGGAGTCACAGTCTATTCTTTGATGATCCATCCAGTTTAGGGGAAGACAGACATATACAAAATCAATATTGTAAAGAATATATACTAAATGCTGTGTAAGTGAGGGATCTGTAAGAGTACAGAGGAGGGGCTAAAGATGAACGCAGATTATAAGAGAAATGTTTGCGGAGCAGCGCTCTAAACTGGCCTTTTAAAGACGGATAGGAGAGTTATTGTGTGCATATTTTCAATGTGGTTCCAGGCAGAGGGAATAGCTACTGAAGAGGCCGGAGGAGGTTACAGGTCTGGCATATTTGAGGAGCAGCAGGGGGAAAGGGTCGCTGGAGTAGAGTGAGCATGGGAAGTGTGGTAGAAAACAGGAACAGAGGTGAGGAGGGCCAGAATATGTAGACCAGAGGCTGGACTTTGTTTTCCTGAGAACAATGTGAACCCACTGTAGAATTTTGAGAAGCACGATCCTACTTTAATTTAAAAAGGAGTCTTCAAGCTTTTGGGCTGAGAATTGACTATAGGGCAAGAATGGGAGCAGAGAGACTAGTCAGGGGTTATTGCAATCGTCCAGGCAAGAAATGATGGTGGCTCAGACTAGGTGGGTGGCAATTTGAGGTTGGTTGTGTTTTGTTTGGTTTTTTTTTTTTTTTTTTTGTAATCTAAACCTCTCTACAGCTAACTAAGTCAAACACTTCCTAAAAAGTGTTTTTATCCCATGGAACTTTAATTGCCACGCTCACTCTCTTCTTGTGGGTTTTCCTTCTCCCCTGACTCTGGAGGTGGACATAGGGATGCCCAGCTTCCCCTCCCAGTCACTTCTCAAGACAAGCTCACAAGTTCTTTCCACTTTACAGGTTCTGTTGCAAAACTGTTAAAGGAAAACTGAGAAGAAAAAAAAATAACATGGATGAGGAAGTTACAAAGGTTAATTTCATAGTTTGTATAATAGCAGTGCTGATCTACAGTCTCTGACTACCTTTACAGTGGTTTTGGGAACCTCATAGCTTTTGTGTTAATTTTATTCTTGAAGAATGAGCTTCCCTAGCAGCGTGCCCTTCTGACCTCTCTCTGCCTTTATCAAATGCCTCTAGAATCCTCCCTCCCTTACAGTTTTTCATTAAGGTCTCTTGATTTCAGGTTCAAACTACACTCTTTACAGTTCAATGAACAACATCATGGTTGTTTAACATCGTGTCTGGTCCCTCCTCTTAAGTTCCCTGTCTGAGCATAGGCCAAGAACAAACTTGTTTTTTCCCATTTTTCTCTCTTCCTCTCCCTAAGGCTCCAAATGCTCAGGTGCTGGACAGGCAGCCCATGATCACACCCTTTCCCTTTCTCTCTACCATAAACCACTGGGGATCCTTGGCTCCAGTTCTACGCTGCAAGGACTTGATTTTCTCTTAAAAGTGCAGTTTCCTTATTATGGTTTTTCCTTCTCTCCTCCCTTTTAGGCCCCAAACTGCCTTTTCAACTTCATCTTCACCCACCAGTCCACATCTGCTTCTTCTCTTCATCTTTCCTTCACAAAATGAAGTTGGCAAAGTATTAGCCAGGTAATGCAGGGTCTTACAGTCCATGCTAAGTGCAAAGAGAAGTCATTAAAGATTTTAAGAAGGGGAGTGAGAAGATCAGATTTCTGTTTTTTTTAAAAATATATTTATAAATATACAATTCAGTGGCATTAAGTACATTCACATTGTTGTGCAACCATCACTACTATCCATCTCCAGAACTTTTCATCCTCTGAAACCGAAACTCTATATTCATTAAATAATGACTCCCCATTCATTACCTTCTCCCTCCAGGCCTTGGCCACCATTCTACTTTCTGTCTCTGAATTTGACTACTCTACATACCTAAATAAGTGGAATCATAGAGTATTTGTCTTTTTGTGTCTGGCTTATTTCACTTGGCGTAATATCTTTAAGGTTCATCACCTGGTAGTGTATATCAGAATTTCCTTGATTTTTAAGGAAAATCCATTGTATGAATATACCACATTTTATTTATTCATTCATTCATCAATGGACATTTTGGTCGTTTTCATCTTTTTGCTATCGTGATAAATGCTGCTATGAACATGGATATCTGTTTCAGCTACTGTTTTCAAATCTCTGAGTATATTCCCAGAATTGGAAATCCTGGACCAAATGCTAATTTTTTTCTTATTTTTATTTTATTTTATTAGTTTAAGGTATACAATACATTGGTTAGACATTTATGTAGTTTATAAAATGATTCCCCTAATTGCTTTTTCTCTCCTCTGGCTCTCCACCTAGCCATTACATTAGTGCTAACTGCATTCTCTATGCTGTGCTCCTCATCCCAGGGACTACTAATTTGTACTTGTTTAACCCTTACCCAATTCTCCCAGCCGCCAACCCACCTCCCCTCTGGCCATCACCAGATTGTCATTTGTATTTGTGAGTCTGTTTTTGATTAATTGTTCTTTTTTGTTCCTTAGATTCCTCATTTAAGTGAAGTCATATGGTATTTATCTTTCTCTGTCTGGCTTATTTCACTTAGCATAATAACCTCTAGGTCCATCCATGTTGCAAATAATAGGATTTCATTTTTTTAAATAGCTGACTAATACTCCATTGTGTATATAAACCATAACTTCTTTATCCAATCATCTGTCAATGGGCATTTTAGGTTGCTTCCATATATTAGCAATTGTAAATTGAGCCGAAATGAACATAAGGATGCATAGATCTTTATGAATTACCATTTGGGTTTTCTTTGGATAAACACCCAGAAATGGAGTTGCTGGATAAAAAGGTATATCCATTTTTTATTTTTTGAGAAACCTCTAGACTGTTTTCCATAGTGGCTGTACCAATTTGCAGTCCCACCAGCAGTGTATGAGGGTTCCTATTTCTCCCCACCCTCTGCAGCATTTGTTATTACATGTCCTGTTGATTATAGCTATTCTAACAGATGTGGTATCTCATCGTGGTTTTGATTTGCATTTCCCTAATAGCTAGCAATGTTGAGCATCTTTTCATATATTTGTTGGCCATTCGTATATCTTTTTAGGAGAAGTGTCTGCTTGGGTCCTCTGCCCATTTTTTGACTGGATTATTTGTTTTGTTATTGTTGTTATTGAATTGTATGAGTTCTTTGTATATTTTGAATATTAGACCCTTATTGGAGGTGTTGCTTGCAAATATATTTTCCAATTCAGATGGTTGTCTCTTTACCTTGTTGACCTAGTTTCTTTTGCTGAGCAGAAGCTTTTTAGTTTGATGTGGTCGCATTCATTTACTTTTGCTTTTACTTCCCTTGCCTTTGAGGTCAAATTCATAAATCCTCTTTAAGTCCAAGGTCCATGAATTTAGTTCCTATGTTTTCTTCTGTGTATTTTATTGTTTCAGGTCTTATAGTCAGGTCCTTAATCCATTTTGAGTTAATTTTGGTGTGTGGTGATAGACAACAGCCTAGTTTCATTCTTCTGCAGATGGCTTTCCAGTTTTCCCAGGAACATTTATTGAAGAGGCTTTCCTTTCTCCACTGTATGTTTTTGGCTTCTTTGTCAAAATTATTTGCCCATACAAATATGGGTTTACTTCTGGACTCCCGATTCTGTTCCACTGGTCCGTGTGTCTGTTTTTCTGCCAATACCATGCCATCTCGATTATTGTTGCTTTGTAGTACAATTTGAAGTTGGGCAGAGTGATGCCTCCAGCCTCATACTTTTTTCTCAGGATGGCTTTAGCAATTTGGGGTCTTTTGCGCTTCCATACAAATCTTATGATTTTTGGTTCTATTTCTTTAAAAATGCCAATGGGAGAAGGAAACAAAAATGGCGTAGGTGATAGAGGCTGTGTTCCTCCCTATGGTAACCAAATCAAAGTTATGACAGAAACAAGGAACTGCAGCAAGGAAAAAATCTCCTGGGATCTAGATGAACAAGCCATACAACTAGGGAGAAATCCAGAAAGTACCCTGCAATGACAGAAGGTAGGATGCGGAGAGGTTGCTGGGCTGCCCGGTCTTGCAGCAGCAGCAGCACCAGTCTCTTAAAGGGTCGCATCTGCGAGCAGACTTTCGCAGTGACGGACCTGCTCACTCTGAACAGCAGTGCTAAATTGGCTGTGTGCAGGATGCACCAGGGAGACATTGTTGGAGTGGGTCCCAGGTGAGATTTGCTCTGTACAGAAGTCCTGGCGGTATTCATTGTTCCCTATTGATCCTTCCCCCTTACCAGCGCACTGGACACTGAGCTGCCATACCTGTGCATCATCAGACTGAATAACAGAGGTCACTCCGCCCAGAGGATTCCCTGAAACTCTGCCTCCCCCAACTCACGGCCCCACCCAAGCCACATCCAGGTGTGTCCTTGACGAGTCAGGTGCTCTTTGCTGAGCAGCGCCTAGACTCACACTGGAGGCAGCTGGCCTCGGTTTCTGGTGTGGCCTTTTGAGGCAACTGTAAGCACAGCATCTGTGGATGGCTTTCTGAATCTTAACAGGTGGCCCCAGAGGGACACAGGGTGGGGCTAAATTTGGCCTGCAGCTGACCCCTCTCAGGACTGTGCCACTGGACACCTACGTCACAAATCCGCACTAATAAGATTAGGAGACTGAGGAGCTTTGCTTAGTACATAGAAACAGACACAGAAAGGCAGCCAAAATGGAAAGACAAAGAAGCAGAAACCATATGTGAGAACAGAACAGAGATCCAGGAATAATGGAGTCAAGCAATCTAACAGATGCAGAGTTCAAAACACTGGTTATAAAGATGCTCAATGAACTTTTGGAAAGTGTAGATAAATTCAGTGAGAACTTCAATAAAGACTTAAAAAAACAAAAATGGAAATGCAAATTATGAAAGGGAACCAGTCTGAAATGAGAACACATTATCTGTGATGAGAAGTATATTAAATGGAATAACAAAGGAATAAATAAAACGAATAAAGAAAATGATCAAAATGCCCTATCGAGAGGATGGAAAAGCCAAGGACATGCAATCAGAATGGCAAGAGATTAGATGTCAAACTATAAAATAATTTAAGGAGCATATGGGACACTACAAAGGGTCCAAATATCCATCTGATCAGCGTAACTGAAGAAAATCCAGATGTTGAACAGCTGTTTGAAGAGATTGACAGAAAACTTTCCTAATGTGGTAAGGGAAATGGACATAACTCTGAGCTTCCTGGGGTTTTATGCTAATTCCAAAAATCAGGGATCCAAAGAGGCCCACACCAAGACACATCATAATTCAATGCCAAAGGTTAAATACAAATAAAGAATATTAAAAGCCTCAAGAGAAAAACAGTTACTTATAAGAGAAAACCCATAAGACTGGCAGCTGATTTCTCAAAAGAAACTATGCAGGACAGAAGGGCTTAGCAAAAAATATTTGACAGGATGAAGACCCAAGATCTACAACCAAGAATAATTTATTCAGCAGAGCTGTCATTTAGAGTCAAAGACAGATAAAGAGCTTCCCAGACAAAAATAAGCTAAAAGAATTTATCACCACCATGACAGTATTACAGGAAATGTTGGAGGGGAACTTCTTAAGAAGAAAAACATGTCAAAACATGAAATAAAGAACGGTAATAACTACATTCCTATCAACAAGTACCTCAAATGGAAAAGAATTAAGTGCTCCAACCAAAGATAGAGTGGATGAATGGAAAGGAAAAGAAGACCACTACATGTTGCCTATAAGAGACTCATTTTAGATAAAAGGCACACACTGACTAAAAGGAAGGAGATGGAAAAAGATATTGCTTTGATGGACCTAGAATGTCAGACAGAGAAAGATAAACACTATATGATTTCACTTATATGTGGAATCTAAGGAATAAAAAGAAAAAACTAATCAAAAATGGACTCACAAAAAAAGTGGACAGCTTGTGATGGACAGAGGAGGAGTTTTGGGGGGCTGGGGAGAACGGGTGAAAGGGTTAAAGAAGTACAATTAGTAGCCAATAGATGATCACAGGAATGGGGAGTGCAATTAGCATTAATATGTTAGCTAGGTGGAGGGGTCAGAGGAGGGAGGGAGCAATTGAGGGATCGTTTTATGAGCTATATAGATGTCTAACCAATGTACTGTATACTTGAAACTAATTAAAAGAAATACATTTTTTAAAAATACCAGTGGGATTTTGATGGGGATTGCATTAAATCTGTTATAATGCTTTAGGAAATAAGGTCATTTTAACTATGTTGATCCTTTCAATCCAAGAACATGAATATCTTTCCATTTCTTTGTATCTTCCTCGATTTTCTTTTAATAGGGTCTTATAGTTTTCATTATATAGGTCTTTCACGGATTTTGTTGGATTTAGTCCTAGGTATTTTATTTTTTGTTTCTATTGCAAAAGGAATTATTTTTCCACTTCTTTTTCTGACACTCGTTATTAGATTGCTAAGGGTTTTTGAACATTGGTGTATCCAGAAACTTTATGTATTTGCTTATTGTTTCTAGTGTGTTCTTGTGGAAGTCTTTAGGGTTTTCAATAGAGAATCATGTTGTCCTCAAGTGACGTTTAACTTCTTCATTTCCTATTTGGATGCCTTTTATATCTTTCTCTTGTCTGATTGCACTTACTAGGACCTCCAATGTTATATTGAATAACAGTGGCGATAGTGGATAGCCTTGCCTTGTTCCTGATCTTAGAGAGAATGTTTTTAGTTTTTCACCGTTAAGTATAATGTTGATGAGGGTTTGTCATAGATGGCCTTTATTATGTTAAGGTACTTTCCTTCTATACCAATTTTGTTAAGTGTTTCATATAAATGGATGCTGTATCTTGTTGAAGGCTTTTTCTGCATCTATTGATATGATCATATGATTCTTATTTTTAATTTGTTTATGTGGTGTATCACATTAATCGATTTGCATGTGTTGAACCATCCCTGTGCCCTGGGATGAAGCCCACTTGATCATGGTATATCTTTTTAATATGTTGCTGTATTTGGTTCTAGTATCTTATTTAGGATTTTTGCATCTGTGTTCATGAGAGATATTGGTCTGTAGTTTTCTTTTTGTGTTATCTTTACCAGGTTTGGTATCAGAGTAATATTGGTCATAAAATGAGTTGGAAGTATTGCCTCCTCTTCAATTTTTTGGAAGAGTTTGAGGAGAATAGGTATTAAATCTCTTTGAATGTTTGGTAGAATTCACTGGTGAAGCCATCTGGTCCTGGACTTTTACTTTTTGGTAGGTTTTTGATGATTGTTTCAATTTCCATACTGCTGATTGGTCTATTTAGATTTTCCAGTTCTTGATTCAGTCTAGGAAGGTTGTATTTTCTAAGTACTGGTCCATTTCTTCTAGGTTATTAAATTTGGTGTTATATACTTTTTCATAGTATGTATGATCCTTTGTATTTCTGCATGTCAGTCATAATTTCCCTCTTTCATCCTGATTTTGTTTGTGTCCTTTCTCTTTTTTCTTTAGTGAGTCTAGCCAGGTTTGTCAATTTTATTAACCTTCTCAAAGAACCAGCTCTTTGTTGCATTTATTTTTCTATTGTTTTTTTTTGTTTTGTTTTCAATTTCATTTATTTCTGCTCTAATTTTGATTATTTTTTCCTTCTGCTGACTTTAGGCTTCATTTGTTCTTCCTTTTCTAGTTTTTTAAGATGAAGCGTTAGGTTGTTTATTTGGGCTCATTCTTGTTTTTGGAGATAGGCCTGTAATGATATGAACTTTCCTCTTATGACTGCTTTTGCCATGTCCCAAAAGTTTTGATATACGTTATATCATTATCATTTGTTTTATGTATCTCTTAACTCTTTTTATTTCTTCTCTGACCAGTTATTCTTCAGTAGCATGTTTTTAATCTCCACGTATGTTGGTTCTTCCTGCTTTCTTTTTGCAGTTGATCTCTAGTTTCAAAGCATTATGATCAGAAATATGGTTGTATGATTTCAACCCTCTGTGTCCCAGTTTGTGGTTGATTCTTGAGAATGTTCCATGTACTAGAGAAGAATGTATAAGCAGCTGTTTTGGGATGGAAGCCTGTAAATGTCAATTATGTCCAGTTGGTCTAATGTGTCATTTAAGGATGTTATTTCCTTATTGATTTTCTGTTCGGATGATCTGTCCATATCTGACAGCGGGTATTTAGGTCCCCTACTACGATAGTGTTTTGGTCTGTTTCTCCTTTATTTCTGTTAGTAATTGCTTTACATATTTCGGGGCTTCCTGATTAGGAGCATAGATATTAATAATGTTATGTCTTCTTGGTGCATGATTCTTTATCATTATGAAGTGTCCCTCAGTATCTTTCTTTACCTTTTTATTTTGAAGTCTAGTTCACTACTCCCACTAAAGTAAGACTTCTTAAAGGCAAATTTGATAAGGATTTATTGAGAATGAACTCACAGCCTGGATGAGAAACATATAATTTACCACAGAGTTAACTTGAACAAAAATTGTTTTTGACATACTAAGAGCTAGTTTAGACAAGGGTTCTTATAGCAATTTGTAATTCTTTTCTTATTGGGGTCTTTAAAATATATCTAGCTTAAAGACTTGCAGTGTCCTCTGCCTATCCCTTCTTTAGGAAACACTTCCTCTGTGACCTTGCTTTTCCTGTCCCATCCAATCTAGGTTAGGATGTGACTTCTTGTGTCATGGTCCTTATTTTGGTAGACTTGTATCAAGGTACTTATTATTGGTAGCTCCTTATCCACTATTGCTCAACATTTCCTAAATGTCCAATTGCTATTCACCTTCTATCAGAAGAGGTTTGCTCACATCAACACTTCTTGTGAAATGCTTATTTTCCTAGGAATGGGTTCTCTTTTCCATTTATCTGACCCTGCAGCTTTTCTATTCTTTCTCTTATCTAGCCCTTCATGTTCTGGCCAGCTGTCTTGTAGAGACAAGGAGATTAAGAGTCTTTTCCTTTGGCAGAAAAGAGTAACTCCTTGATTAGAGTCTGGTTGTGCCATAGTGAATACACACGAGGATACTTACTGTGTAAGAGAAGTCAGCATAACCTTGGCAGGTGTTTTTTGCCCTCTGTGAGGTGGGCTACATTAGCTCTCCTCTAGATTTTAATCTCCCAAGAGGCAGGAGCTGGGTTTAATTTACCTTGGTATCCCCTGCACCATTCAGCATGGAAATACAGTTCATCCATGTAGTGGATTAATTCAGCAACAATTAATTAAATGTGCATGGGCTGGCCATTTACCTGATGCTAGGCATAACAAACAAGTAGCTTCTGCCTTCATAGAAACTACTTGCCTTGTGTTGGAGATTGGGAATCAATGAAAGAAGAGTAGCAGAGAATTGATAATTGAGTTGGGTGACAAACAAATAGGGGATCTGTGTACCATGTTTGAATATTTTCATAATAAAGTTTAGAGAGGTAGAGAATGGAGAAAGTGTCCTGGGCAGAAATGGGGCTCTTTGAGATTTTTTTAAAAAGATAAAGCAATCAACCAGCGTTTGGACTATTTGTGCCCACCCTCTCACCCCCAAAGTCATCTGTTGAAGCCCTAGCCCCAACGTGATAGTATTTGAAGATTGAGCCTTGGGAGGTAATTAGTTTTAAATGAAGTCAGGAAGAGTGGGGCCCTGCCATTAGAGTAGTGAAGAGGAGAGGACTTGGATTCGCTCTCTCTGCCATCAGAGGACAACACCAGAAGGCAGCCTTCTGCACACTAGAGTTTTGTGATTTGAAGGCCTTTCAGAAGCCAATAGAAGCCTGAAATTCACCTTTACAGGCTAAGAGGAAGATTGGTAAATGAAGCCCATATGAGACTCTAATTTTCTCCTTTTTGCCATTTCAAGGATCTGTAGCCCAGAGGGTAGCTATATCATAGAAATAGGGTTAACGCATTGGCAAAATCCTGCCAATAGCTGCTTCATTACTCTTGCTCTAAATATATTCAAAACTTCCCTCAGTCTTAGAAGTGGCAGATGAGGGTGGTATCTTGGGACAGGGAGGAAGTTTATATCAGTGAAAGGATCAACATCCAAGGAAGAAATCATCTTCAAGCTCCTTTGTTTGATAAATTCTCTAACTTGTTTCCCAATCATTTCAACAAGTCTGATGAAGGTGCCATAGTTTCACTTGAATAAGTTGCTTGCAGACTCTTGACAGTTGTGAAAAGTAGAGTAAATAAGACATCCGTTGCCACTGCCTCAACTTAGAATTACTGTAGTAAATTCCTTAAGTGATTATTATAGACATTATATTTATACCCTTTTTTTTGGTTACATTCAGGCAGCAAACTTACAGACCTTGAAACTTATCTTCATTAATCTTCATTTGATTTGCTTATCACTTAGCTAGATTGCTAGTTATTGTCTCTCCCTCAAAACAGGAGACTGAAAAATCTTTTGACCTTGGGAAATCCCAAAGGATTCTGCTTCCAATTAACTGAGCATCTTTGAAATGAATTCAGGATTAGGGACAATCAGTTTTTCTCCCTGCCCCCATAGCTTCATCCCCTATATATTAAAGATGCAAAGAGAGTACGTGTCCCTTGTTTTGTAAGAAGATAGAGTGTTGCCTATGGCAACCACCAGACCACTTGAGATTTATTAGCACAGGTTCTCTAAGCAATCCTGGCAACTATCTTTTGTAGGGGCTGTTTAGTGGACAAGGGTTATGGAAAATCTAGGTCTACTGCATCTCCACTACCACTGTTTCTGATTTTTCTTGGAAGGCATAAGGGACTCAGAACATTCTATTCACCAGGGGAAGAGCTAAGGATTCTGTCTCCTTTGAGTCCTTGGGGCAAGGCAGAAACACAGAAAAGGCTTTCTTTGGTAAAAGCAGAAGCAGCAGCTGCTCTGAGTACAGGCAAAAGATAAGAATTATCTGCCAGGGAAACTTGCTGCCCAGCTCTTAGTCTGGCACAATAGTGTTAAAAAGGGCTCTTTTCAAACTATTGGCACTTGAGGGTGTTGGAGAATTAGTGGTTGAATGTTTGCTCTGTGATTTACGAAGTAAAGGCGCCTTTCAATATTTAAACATGCATGGTGAGCAACAGAGCACAACTTCAAGGTCCAACAGCTACTTCCTCTGTGATGTCAGTGATTTCAGTCTACTGATTATTTTGTTATCTGAAATGACTCTGTATTATGTAAACTTTTGCTGGATTTCTAGGGCTAACCTGCTAACATAGGGGCCCTAGCCCTCTGCAAATCTTCTTCCCTCAAAGTTCCTGGCAACTTCATAGGCTAGCATTTTTCATTTCCAAAATACTCACAGTGCTCTATCAAGAGCTGCTGTTGCTCTGAATTGATCTGTTAATTCTACTTCTACCATGCTGCCTGGTATGCATTTTCTGCTAGGGACTCTCACTGCTCTGATGGGAACAATACACATTGCTGCATTCAATTATTGTGCTATAGTCCTTGCTAGAAATTGACAGCTCTGCAGGCTGGCACTGCCATGACTCCCCTCTTTCTCCTGGGTGCTCTGGATCCTTCCCACTGCTCTGCCCACAGTCTATTGGATATTGAAGTAGCACATGTTCTATAGCAGAGTAGGGAATAATTTCACTCTTTGTGTTATACACTGAGAGAGGGGCCCCGAAACGCTTTTTGAGCCCCAGTGTGTTACAGTGATAGAGAAACAGCTCTTTCAATGTATACATAGACTTGTCTTTTCTACAAGGCCTTGGATCTTCAGCTTCAGTAGTTGGGGCTTTGTTGCATATAGTAAAAATGACCACACTCTATTCTGATGACTAAAGCATTAACTCTTGGTGAGCCCATAATGCCTGGCTCCATAGAAGGAGATCTCTCAAGTGCGTCACTGGAGCTTTCTTGCAAATAAACTTCCTTAAAGCCACTCTGCCAGCTAGCCAGACACACCCAGCCATACCTATGTCATCTACAATGGATGATATGAGATTCCTCATCAACCCTGTGCAAGCCATATGCTATCCTGAAGGTTTTTCATGTTTATAAGCCTTATTTATACTTACAGGGTCATAAGATACTTGAGATCAGAAACCATGTTTTCCAGTTTTTTTGTCTCTGTAACACTAGCACAGTCCAGAACTATCCTAACAGTAAGCAAAACAAACATATAACCCTTTATAATTTACAAAGTATTTTTGTAAATGTTATCTCATATACTTTTTTATAACAACCCTGAAGTTAAGTTATTATTATCCCCATTTTACAAATGAGATATCCCAAGCTGTCCAAGGTCATCATGATACTCAGTGGTAAACCTGGGCCTTGAACTACTGTTAACAGCTCAAGTGCAAGTCTCTTTCCATTACTCCAGCTGCAGTGCATATATTCTCACGTCAGCTGCAATCTTCCCTCTATTTGACCCTCCTCACCCTCCAAATCTCAGCAGGAAGCATGAAAGAGGACTGAGGACAAACCATTTTTACTACATCATTTTTCTTCCCTTTTTCAACATGGTCTCTTATACTTGGGATTTTTTCTTTCTTTTTTTTTTAACCTTTCCTCCATTAATTTATTTTTGGTTATACACGCAACAAAATTTCATAGTTTGCAATATAATATTTTGGTATTTATTTATATATTTAGAAAACTTATTTTTGGATTTTCTTTTTCAGCGATAGTGAGTTTTTTTTATTGAGGTATAATTGACATATAATTTTATACTACATGATGATTTGATATTTGTATATATCACAAAATGATCACCTTAATAAGTCTAGTTAACATCTGTCACTTCTGGGTTCTTTTCTTGCTTAGACCACTGAGACATTGTTATGAACTAAATCTTTCTGTCCTCCCAGATTCATATGTTGAAGTCCCAGTTCCCAATGTGATACCATTTGGTGGGGTCTTTGGGAAGTAATTGGGTTTAAATCAGATCCTAAGAATTGGACCTCCAAGATGGGGTTAGTGTCCTTATAAGAAGAGGAGAGACCAGAGTGTTCTCTTTCTCTCTTTCTCTTTCTCAGGTGAGGACATAGAAAGATGCCAGCTGTCTGTAAGTCAGGAAGGCTCACTACAGCTACAATCTCTCTTTTCTGTTATCAAATGGGCTGGCACATTGAACTTAGGCTTCTCAACCTCCAGAACTGTGAGAAATAAATTCTTGTTGTTTAAGCCATTCAGTCTATATATTCTGTTATGGCAGCCTGAGCTGACTAAATATAGACCTTACTGCCCAGGCTTTCTTTGCCTTTTGCTCCCAGGTCTCTATCCTGTCACATTCATGGAAAGGAGAGGATTCCCTGCTGCTGCTTTGGTCTTTTGGTTTCCAGGCTTTTCTTCACTTGCTCCTGGGAGAAAACAGTATGAAGGCAAGAGTGCTGGCTTCATAAGGAGAATCAAAAGATGTTGCTTCAGATTCCAACTTTGCTATACCTATGTGAGCTCAGATAAGTCATTTAGTATCTTGAGCTCTCAGACAGGTAGCTTCATATCTTTCAGGCTCAGTTTTCTCATCTGCAACATAAGGAGTTTGAAAGACAAGATCCAGGACCTTTCCTGATATAAGATGTTCTGATATTATCGATTTGAATTGATATCCCAGGTTCCTTCTCTGTTGCTTTTAGACCCCTGACTACCTAGCATTCCTCTTTGTCAGGCACCCTAAAATGCCACCAAGCTATTTCCTCAAGAAAGAGAATTTTTGCTATAAAATCAACAGTATAGTATTATCTTTATAAGTTTTTTCACTTTTTAAGATCAGCTTCACAAAGACAGGGAGTTTATTTCAGTGAATCTCGTTAATGTATACATCTAAGAAGTGTCTGTGGCTTATTGGTTTGTACAAGTTGAAGTCAAGTGGTCTGTTTTGTTTTGTTTTGTTTTAAGTATTTCCTTTTTTCTAAGACTTGATATACTGTGCACAGCCCTGCAGTACTGTGTTCTATGGAAACCCTGCTAACCTCCTCCCGTTATTTTTCTAGCTTGGCTCCACGAAGGGTTGGGATGTAGGCAAAAGAATATCATTCTAGTTCTTTTCCCTATTCGTACTTAAAACTCTAAATACAGAGGAGCTACAATTCATCAACTCCCTCTAGGTCTGTCAGATACTCTGAAACAGATGGTCTCCTAGCTGCACTTCTGTCACTGCTAAAAAATAGTATTAGCCAGATACATATTCAATGTCTTCCCCCCAAGTCAACAGGGTACTAAGTAAACACAGAGTAGCCAAAAATAACTCGGCTCATGAGACCACTTCCAAAATGAGACTGCAGTTGACAGCCCTTGAGGTCTATCAGCAAGGGATAGACAAAAAATAAGCAGACATTGCTACTACCACTAAACCAGCTGATCTTTTTAATAACCCTGAGGGATTCTTTAGGGACTCGAGGGCAAGGTTGCTGGCTTCCTCAGGAATCAGTGGGATCAGCTGTACGGCCTATTTAAAATCGTTGTATATGAAGTGGACTTTGTACCCTTGAGAAACTTGTTCAGTAAAATTAATGAGTGGAAATGGGGAGAAATTTTATTTTTTCCTCCTGAGGAAGTCTCCTTCCTGAGATGTTTCTTATACCTTCTCCTTCCCTGCAGTATGTAAAAAGAACACATACTACAGGAAAGTAAAACTGATTCTGATTCTGGATTCTACAGATCAAAAGATAATGCAGACTTTAACCTTCACTATCAGTTTCCCTGAAAGGATCTCTTCTTACAAAGACCTTTAGTGCTTAGATGAAACACTTGACAATATCTCTTTGCTTCCTCTTGAACTCCTTTTAATTGGATCTCCATTGGTAAAGTAGAGAATTCCTTTCTAATGAGTTTTTTTTTAATAAAAAATTTTTAACACTTTTATTGAAATATAAAATTTGCCCATTTAATGTATACTTAATTTAATGGTTTTACTCTATTCCCAGAGTTTGGCAATCATCGCCAGGATCCAAGTTTCGAATGTTTTTATTACACTAAAGGGAAACACTGTTCCCATAAGTAATCTACTCCATTCTTCTCTACCCGCCAACCCCACCAGCCCTAGGTACCTAGGTAACCACTAATCTATTTTTCATTTCTATGGATTTGCCTATTCTGGACATTTCATATAAATAGAATCATACACTGTGTGACTTTTGTGTCTGGCTGCTTCTTTCACTGAGTATAATGTTTTTAAGGTTTATCCATGTTATAGCATCTACCAATATTTCGTTTTATTTTATAGCTGTCGAATAATCTATTGTATGGATATATCACATTTTATTTATACATTCATCAGTTGATACACATTTAGCTTATTTTGCTTTATGGAAGTCATAAATAATGCTGCTATGAATATTTATGTACAAATTTTTGTATGAACATATGTTTTCATTTTGCTTAGATACACTTAGGAGTGGAATTGCTGAGTCATATGGTAACTTCATACTTGATTTTTGAGGAACTGCCAAACCATTTTTCCAAAGCAACTATACCATTTTAGATTTCCACTAGCAATGTGTGAAGATTCTAATTTCTCCACATCCCTGCTAACTTTTATTATTGTCCGTCTTTTTTATTTTAGCCATTCTGGTGGTGTGAAGTAGAATTTCACTGTGGTTTTGATTTGTATTCCCCTAATGACTAATGGTATTGAGTATATTTTCATGTGCTAATTGGTCATTTGTATATCTTTTTTTTTGTATATCTTCTTTGAAGAAATATCTATTTAAATATTTTGCCTACTTTTGAATTGGCTTATTTGTCTTTTTATTATTACATTGTAAGAGTTCTTTATTTATTCTGGATACAAGTCTTTATCAAAAATATAATTTGCAAATATTTTATGTCATTTGATAAGTTGTCTTTTCATTTTCTTGATGGTGTCTTTTGCAGCACAAAATTATTTTATTTATTATTATTATATTTTTTATTTTGATGTCCATTATATTATTTATTTTGTCTATTACACTTTTGGTGTCATAGCTAAGAAACCACTGCCCAACTCAAAGTCATGAGATTTACTCTTATATTTTCTTCTAAGAATTTTATAGTTTTAGCTCTTACATTTAAGTCTATAGTCCATTTTGAGTTACTTTTTGTATATGGTATGAGGTGGAGCCCAACTTTTCTTTTGCATGTAGATATCCAGTTGTCCCAGCACTATTTATTAAAAAGACTATTCTTTCCCCCATTGAATTGTCTTGGTATCCTTGTCAAAAATCATTTGGCCATAAATGTAAAGGCTTATTCCTGGAGTCTCACTTCTATTCCATTTTATCTATATGATTTTATGCCAGTAGCACGCTGTCTCTTTTACTGTAGCTTTGTAATAAGTTTTGAAATAGGGAAGTGTGAATCATCCAACTTTGTTCTTTTATAAGATTTTTGTTTTATCTATTGTAGGTTGCTTACATTTTCATATAAATTTTAGGACCAACTTGTCAATTTCTGTAAAAGAAATCAACTAGGATCTTGATAGGGATTGCATTGACTCTGTAGGTCAATTTAATGAGTATTATCAATATTATGTCCTTCGATCTATAGATATGAGATATCTTTCCATTTATTGAGGGCTTCTTTCAACAATGTTTTGTTGTTTTCAGTGTACAAGTCTTCCATTTCTTTGATTAAATGTGCTTCTAAGTATTTAATTCCTTTGGATGTCATTATAAATAGAATTGCTTTCCTAATTTCATTTTCAGAATTTTCATGGCTAGTGTATAGAGATATAATTGATTTTATATATTGGTCTTGCAATCTTGCTGAAATTACTTCTTATTAAATTCAAGTGATTTTTTTTAGTGGATTCCTTAGGGTTTTCTCTATATAAATTATGTCATCTGCAAATAGAGAGAGTTTTACTTCTTCCTTCCAATTTGGATGCCCTTTACTTCTTTTTCTTGCCTAATTGCCCTTTCTAGAGCCTCCAGTAAAATGTTAAACAGAAGTGGCAAGAGTACACAGATGAATTTTTTAAAAGCGTTATTTCACCAGAAACCTATTTAGAAAGAGTCTAATAAATAAGGTAGTGAAGAAATAAAGCCAATGGCTTCCTATTTGCCCTGGGGATGGAATGAGAATCCACTACTTCTTTGGAGAAATTATTTTTAGTTCTCGTGCATCCTTGGAGTCATATTTTAAACAGTAGTTAGAAGGCCACTTCCATCCTTCCTTTCCTTATAGCTGAGTTAGAACTGGATCTTTGCCAACTACCCCTTTTCTTGCTCTTCTTCCAGCCTTCTGTTTCCTTGAAAGGGCAGAGTACTGGGCTGTGCTGTGTGCTAAATCTTTTGGAGGGGGCTTGATTACCCAGAAAAACCTTTACTTTTCTCTTGACTTCTCCTTAAGTGGCTTGGAATCCCCACATTTCTAAAGATAAAGAGCTCAGAAGAAAGTTAGATTTTGTTTAGTTTGTTTTTTGTTTTTAGTTTTACTGATTCTTTGTTAGTGTTTATGTCATTCATAAAGTTAGATTTTGGATGGAAGCTCCAGAGCACCAGTCATGTGTGGCCGAACCTTTAGAAGAGAATACATACACGTTAGGATAAAACTTTCCTATCTTTCTCTTGTTTTATTTTTCCAATGTACACTGAGTGTTACAAGTTACCAGCACTGTGTTATGTTCCGAGCAAATAGAAATGAAGTATTGAAGAAATGCTCTGGGCATATAGAAAGAAGATTTGGCCTTTAAGGAAATCACAGTTTAATGGGGGAGACATTAATTTATTTAAGAAATATTTATCAAATATTAATTAAATCCCAAGTACAATGTTAACTGCAGCACATAGATTAGTGTACTAAACAGATATGTTTCCTGCCTATTTGGGGAATGCAGTCTAGTTAGACAGAGCCTTAAAATAATGTAAGTTAGATTGTTCAAAATGCTACTATGGATTAATAATAATAATAATAATAATAATAATAATATAATAATAATGATAATTTTAGCAATCATTTATAACCAATTATATGCCAAGCACGATTGTAAATAATTTATACGTAACAATTTCTTCTTTTTTTAAATTAAAAAATTTAAATTATAGTTGACATTCAATATTATATTAGTTTCAGGTTACAGCATAGTGGTCAGACACTTATAACTTATGAAGGGTTCTTCCTGATAAGTCTAGTATCCATCTGACATTACGCATAATTATTACAATATTATTGACTATATTCCCTATGCCCATACTTTTAACATTCTCATGACAATTTTGTAACAGCCAATTTGTGCTTCTTAATCCCTTCATCTTTTTTACCCAGCCCCCAATTTCCCCTTCCATCTGGCAAACATCATTTTGTTCTCTGTATGTATGAGTTTATGTTTTGTTTATTTATTTTGTGTTTTAGATTCCACATATAAGTGAGATCATATGGTAATTGTCTTTCTCTGGGTGACTTATTTTACTTAGCATTATACCCTCTAGATCCATACATGTTATCATAAATAGTGAGATTTCATTATTTTTTATGGCCAATATCCCATTGTAATATATATGTACCACCTCTTTTTTATCCATTATCTATTATCGGCCACTTAGGTTGCTTTCATATCTTGGCTATAGTAAATAATGCTGTGATGAACATAGGGGTGCATATATCTTTTTGAATTAGAGTTTTGGATTTCTTTGGATAAATATCCAGAAGTGGAATTGCTGGGTCATATGGTAATTTTATTTTTAATTTTTTGAGGAGCTCCATACTATTTTCCATACTGGCTGCATCAATTTACAATCCTACCAACAGTGCATGAGGGTTTCCTTTTCTCTACATTCTTACTAACACTTGCTTGTCGTTATAGTGATGATAGCCATTCTGACAGGTGTGAGGTGCTATCTCATTGTGTGTTTTTTTTAATTGCATTTATTGAGGTAACATTAGTTAATATAATTATACAATTTTCAGGTGTACATTGTAATTTCACATCTGTATATTCTATTGTGTGTTTACTACCCAAAGTCCAGTTTCAGCTACCATATATTTGATCCCCTTTACCCTTCTCACTCTCCCACTACCCCTATATTTAACCCCTCCGCCCCAACCCTTGTCCTCTGGTAACCACTAGTCTATAGTCCATGTGCATGAGTCTCGGTTTGTTTGTCCTGTTCATTTGTTGCTTTTAGGTCTATATCCCACATATAAGTGATATCACGGGATTTTCACCTTTTTCTGTCTGGCTTATTTTGCTTAGCATGATTATCTTGAGGTCCATCCATGATGTCACAAATGGCAGTATTTCATCTTTTCTTATGGCTGAGTAATATTCCATTGTATATATGTACCACAGATTCTTCAGACACTTGGGTTGCTTCCATGTCCTGGCCAATGTGAATAATGCTGCTATGACATTGGTGTGCAAACATCTTTTCAGATATCAGTTTTTCAAGTCTTTGGGGTAAACACCCAGTAGAGGGATTACTGGATCATATGGTAGATCAATTCTTAGTGTTTTTGAGGAACCTTTGTACTTTGTTTTCTATAGTGGCTATACCAATTTGCAGTCCCCCACCAGCAGTGTATGAGGGTTCCTATTTTCCTCCCATCCTCTGCAGCATTTTGTTATTACTTGTCTTGTTGATTATAGCCATTCTAACAGGTGTGAGATATTATCTCATTGTGGTTTTGATTTGCGTTTCCCTAATAACTAGCGATGTTGAGCATCTTTTCAAATATTGTTGACCATTTGTATGTCCCCCTAGGGAGAAGCGTCTGTTCTGGTCCTCTGCGCATTTCTTGATTGGATTGTTTGTTTTTTTTTGTTGTTTTTGGAGTGTATGAGTTCTTTGTATATTTTGGATATTAGGCTCTTATCAGAGGTGTTGCTTGCAAATATATTTTCCCATTCAGATGGTTATCTTTTTACCTTGTTGACCTAGTTTCTTTGCCTGAGCAGAAGCTTTTTAGTTTTGATGTGGTCGCATTCATTTACTTTGCTTTTACTTCCTTGCCTTTTTGAGGTCAAATTCATAAAAATCTCTTTAAGTCCAAGGTCCATGAATTTAGTTCCTATGTTTTCTTCCTGTGTATTTTATTGTTTTCAGGTCTTAATAGTCAGGTCCTTAATCCATTTTGAGTTAATTTTTGGTGGTGGTGATAGACAACAGCCTAGTTTTCCATTCTTCTGCAGATGGGCTTTTTCCAGTTTTCCCCAGGAACATTTATTGAAGAGGCTTTTCCTTTCTCCACTGTATGTTTTTTGGCTTTTTGGTCAAAAATTATTTGCACATATAAAAAGTTATGGGTTTATTATGGGAACTCTTGATTCTGTTTCCACTGGTCCGTGTGTCTGTTTTTTTCTGCCAATACCATGCCATTTTGATTACTGTTGCTTTTGTAGTTTAATTTGAAATTGGGCAGAGTGATGGGCTCCAGCCTCGTACCATTTTTCCCAGGATACCTTTGGCAGTCGGGGGTCTTTTGTGCTTCCGTACAAATTTATGGAAAAAATGTTGAATTTCTTTAAAAAATGCTGATGGGATTTTGATGGGGATTGCATTAAATCTGTATAATACTTTAAGTAATATGGTCATTTTAACTATGTTGATTCTTCCCAAACCAAGAACATGGAATATTTTTCCATTTCTTTGTATCTTCTTCAATTTTTTTAAACAGAGTCTTATAGTTTTCATTACATAGGTCCTTCACATGTTTCATTAGATTTATTCCTAAAGTATTTTATTCTTTTTGTTTATAATTGCTCTGTTCATCTAGTTTTGTTTTTTGAATTCCTGAAATTGTTGATATGACTCATTTCAGAACTCACTGAGTTTTTTCAGAAAGTGCCACCCTAAATTCTCTGTCATTTAAGTTGCATATTTCTATGTTTGTAAGCTTATTTTCTGGAGATTTATCTCTTTCTTTCTGAGATGCCTTGTCGCCTTGGTTGTTCATGGTGGATAATGGACTATTTCTCCACCTTTGGTTTCTAGTAGGTGGCGTCTAAGTCTCTCGGATCACTGCTTTATATAAAACCTTTATAATGCCTCTATTTTCTCATACATATTTAATCATGCTTGCTATCCTCAGTTTCATTTCCTGTCAGTGTTAGCAACAGTTTTGGTAGCGTTTGCTCAGATTGCCCTGGGGCTCCATGATGATAGGTCTCAGAGGTTATGGGGGAAGGGACCCTCTGGTTTGGGGGCTGGGAGTTACAGCTCAGCCTCAGTTTTGCACCCACAGCCAGTAACAATCAACTGTTGTTTCTCTGTCATTCACTTCTCTGCTTTCTGTCCTGATGACTGGGCCCTGCTGCTGGCTGGCTGCAGGGAGCTCACAGCTTTTCCAGGCAGGTCTCTTTGGGGAACTTGCTACACCCTCCTCTTGCTACAGGGATCTCCGGTGGCTGTGGCTGTGAGAACCCACTTCTTTTTTCTCCCAGTCCACCACCCGATGATGCCCAGGGTTCTGACCTGTGATAGCTCTTATGCGTAGATCCCACTCTTAGACATGCTTGTGTGCAGTTTGGGTGTTTTTTGTTGAGTTTTAGATGTTCAGTTTATTGTTATTTCAAGGGGAGAGATCTGGGGACATCTCTCACTCCACCATGTTTCCTTTCCTCCTTTTTACCTCATTGTGGTTTTAATTTGCATTTCTCTGATGATTAGTGACTTTGAGCATCTTTTTCACATGTCTATTGGCCATCCATATGTCCTCTTTGGAGAAATGTCTATTCAGGTCCTCTGCACATTTTTAAATCAAACTGTTAGGTTTTTTTTGGTGTTAAACTGTATGAGTTCCTTGTATATTTTGGATAGTAACCCTTTCTCATATACATATCATTGGTAAATATCTTATCCCATTCAGTAGGTTGTCTTTTCATTTTGTTAATGGTTTCCTCTGCTGTACAAAAATCTTTTAGTTTGATGTTGTCCCATGTATCTATTTTTTCTTTTGTTAATTTTGGCTGAGTGATGTCAAAGAGTTTACTGCCTATGTTTTCTTCCAGGAGTTTTATGGTTTTGGGTCTTATACTTAAGGCTTTAGTCTATTTTGAGTGTATTCTTGTGTATGGTGTAAGAAGGTGGCCTAGTTTCATTTTGTTTTGCATATATCTGTCCAAGTTTTCCCAACATCACTTATTGAGAATACTATCTAAATCTCATCGTATATTATTGCTTCTTTTGTCATAGATTAATTGCATGGGTTTATTCTGGACTTTCTATTCTGTTCCGTTGATCTATTATGTCTGTTTTAATGCCAGTATCATGCTGTTTTGAGTTATTATAGCCTTATAGTATAGTTTGGTATCAGGTAGCATGTTACCTACAACTTTGTTCTTTTTTCTCAAGATTGCTGTGTCTATTTGGGGTCTTTTTTGGTCCATATAAATTATTCGTTTTGTTCTGTGAAAAATGCCATTGTCCTTTGATAGGGATTGCATTGAATCTAAAAATTGTTTTGGGTAGTATGGACATTTTAACAATGTTAATTCTTCCTACCCATAAGCATGGTAAATGCTTCCATTTATTTGTATCTTCTTCCATTTCTTTATTCATTGTCTTATCATTTTCTGAGTATAGGTCTTTTACCTCTTTGGTTAAGTTTATTCCTAGGTATTTTATTTTTTGATGCAATTGTAAATGGGATTATTTTCTTAATTTCTCTTTCTGATAGTTCATTATTGGTGAATAAAATGCACCATATTTTTGAAAATTAGTTTCAAATTTTGAAATTTGATTTCTGAAAATTAATTTTATATCCCGCTACCTTCTGGATTCATTTATCACTTCTCATAGTTTTTTTGGTGGAATCTTTAGGGTTCTCTGTGTTTTATGTTCTTATCCATTCAGCCACCTATATCTTTTGATTGCATTTACATTGAAAGTAATTATTGATATGTAGTTATTGTCATTTTATTAGGATGTTTTTTTATAATTCTCTGTTCCTTTCTTATTCTCTTGTCTTCTTCTGTATGTTGATGACTTTCTGTAGTGTTGTGTTTAGATTCCTTTCTCTTTATTTTTACATATCTCTAGTAGATTTTTTGGTTTGTGGTTACCATGTGCTTCATATATACCAAGCTATGTTTATAGCAGTCTATTTTAAACTGATGGTCATATACTCCAAACACATTCTATAATTTACTACCATTTTTACTCACCCCCTCTACATTATGATTTTGTCATTTTAAAAAATTCTTTTTGTGTATATATATCCCTTAATTTACTGTTGTAATTACACATGATCTTCCTACTTTTGTCTTTCCATCTTTATAGTAGACTTATAGTTGGTTGATTCACTGCTTTTATTATGTTTGCTTTTATCAGCGAGAGTTTTTTGCATTGAAATATTTTTTTATTCAGATTTTTGATTTTTTTTCTTCTTAAAGAAGTCCCTTTAACATTTCTTGTAAAAATGATTTAGTGGTGATGAACTCCTTTAGCTTTTTCTTGTCTGGGAAATGCTTTATCTCTCCTTAAATTCTAAATGATAGCCTTGCTGGGTAATCTCGGTTCGAGGTCTTTGCTTTTTAATACTCTGAATATTTTGTGCCACTCTCATCTGGCCTGCAAAGTTTTTGTTGAGAAATCAGCTGACACTCTTATGGGAGCTCTCTTATATGTAACTGACTGATTTTCTCTTGCTGCTTTTAAGATTCTCTTTGTCTTTATCCTTTGACATTTTAATTATGATGTACCTTGGTGTAAGCCTCTTCAGGTTCACCTTGTTTGGGATTCTCTTCACTTCCTGGGCTTGTATATCTATTTCCTTTGCTAGGTTAGAAAAGTTTTCAGTCTTTTTTTTTTTTTTTCCAAATAGGTTTTTAATTCCATACTCCATCTCTCTTCTCCTTCTTGTACTTTTATAATGTTGTTACACTTAATGTTGTTACACTTAATGTTGTCCTAAAGGTCCCTTAAACTAGCCTCATGTTTTGTTGTTGTTATTGTTTTGCTGTTTTGACTGGTATTTTGCTACTGTGTCTTCCAAATTGCTGATTTGATCCTTTGTTTTATCTAATCTAATGTCGATTCTATCTAATGTATTCTTCATTTCAGGTATTGTATTCTTAATTTCTGACTGTTTCTTTTTTATGGTTTCTATTTCTTTGTGCAAGTTCTCACTGAGTTCAACTATTCTTTTCCTAAGTTCATTGAGCATCCTTATAACCAATGTTTTGAATTCTACATCTGATAGATTGCTTGCCTTCATTTTATTAGGTTTTTTTTCTCTGAAATCTTGTTCTTGTTCTTTAATTTGGAACATATTTCTTTGTCTCCTCATTTTGGCTGCTTCTCTCTTTTTGTTTCTATGTGGTAGATAGAGCTACTATGTCACTCAGTCTTGGCAAAGTAGCCTTACTTAGTAGGTGTCCTATGGGGCCTAGAGGCACAGTCTCCCTCATTACTTGAGCCAGGTGCTCCAGGGGTGTCCCTTGTGTGGATTGTGTGTGCCCTCCCGTTGTAGTTGAGCCTTGATTACTGTTGGCACATCAGTAAGTGGGACTGACTCTCAGGTGACTGGCTGTAAGGACTGGCTATGACTACAGTTGATTACCTATTGTGTGGGGGCTTATCCCATGGGCTTTGATTCACCTTAGCAGGGCTCTGGCACCTGCCGAGTCCACCCTTTGGCTGCATCATTTGTGGAACTAATTGGGTGGTGCTCTGGTGTGATCTGAAGCTTGCTACTAGGTGTATTGGTTCTGAAGCTACTTGTGAGGGGCCCTGGTGTGGGCCCAGTTCTGCTGCTGCCTGTGCCTGGCCTGGAGCCACCTGGTAGGAGCTACAAAGTGATCTGCAATTGTCATCTTCCTGTGCTGGGTTTGGAGGCACCTAAAGAGGCTAAGCTGTGATCTGAGGCCTACCACCACTAGTGTAATGCTTGGAGCCACTTAGCAAGAGGTACAGAATATGCTTAAGCCAGCTGCTACTTATTTGGGGTTATGGAATTTTGAGAGATTTTAGGAAAGTCCACAGTGTGGGCCAAGGCCAGCCACTTGTATGGAACAACATTGAAAGAGGTTGGGCTTGGCATGAATGTTGGATGGGGCACAGTCTCAGAAAATCACCAAGATGGGGCAGCAGTATTAGTTAGTCTAATAGAGACAGCTTTGGCACCTGCTTGCACCTGCTGGATATCTGGGGGTGGGCTCAACAAAGAAACAGTGGTTACTGCCAGCACTTCAGCTTCTGAAAGAGCTGCCCCTCTGCCCTCACCCTGACATCAGACAATTCAGTTCTTCTCCATATGTCCCTGGCTCTTTCGAGCTGCTGTCCTTCTGGTAGAGCTTAGGGCAAGTGTTTGTGAGTGAGTGAGTCTATGCTAAAACCCTTTAAAAAGAGGATGCCTGAGTCTACAGAAGCCCTCATCTCACCCAGACAAAGTTCCTGCTGATTGTCATATCCAGATGTTGTGGGACTTCTCTTCCTGGCTCTAGTGCTGGGGAGCCCAGTGTGCGGCTGGGACCCCTCACTCCCTAGTGGGGACCTCCACAGTCAAGATATCCCTCCCAATTCTCAATTGCCATACATGGTTGTGGGGCCAGTCTGTTTTGTGTCTCTGCCCCTTTTACCAGTTTTGAGGTGGCTTCTTTATATTTTTAGTTACAGGAGTTCTGTTCAGCTAGTCTTCAGCTGGTTCTCAAGGGTGGTTATTCTATAATTTAGTTGTAATTTCAATGTGATCATGGAGGAGGTGAACAAAACATTTACTTACTTTGACATTTGGCTGGAAGTCTAATAATTTTTTAATCCTCTTCAAACAGTTGTGAAATAGATGTAAAGATGATTGCAGTTTTAAATTTTAGGAACTGACCAGAGGGGTCAACTAATTTTCTCAAGGTCACACAGCAAATAAGTCGTGGAACCAGGATTTGAACCTAGTTAATCTAGATCCAAAACCTGTGCTCTGAATAGACAAAATGTTTGGGAGAAACAGAAAAAAAATTGTCTAATTTTCACAGGGATTGTAAAAATCTTGAGCCGAGTTGTACCTATAGGCATAGTAGAATTTCAGATAACAGATGAGTGAGCTTCAATGGTATTCCAAACATATGGAAAAGTAAGAGCAAAGGTGAAAGAGAAAGTGCAGAATGTGGTTTGATAGTAAAGGAGCCTGCAGCAGTTCTGAGCAAGGCAGAGTGGGGCAGGAAACTAGGTGAAACTTGAGAAGCTGAAGAAGGATGGTTGAGGTCAGGTTACAAAGGAGTTTGAGTATCCTGTTCTAAGATTTGGACTTAATCAAACAATGAATACATAAACTCTTGGTGCTTGGAAGTCATCGAAAAAAAATCGCTAGAAAAATTGAAACTGTTATTAAAGTTTGTATGAAGTGTAAGGATAGACTATTTGATACCTACTTTGGTTTCCACATCCAGCTTTTATTGGAATGTGGTCTTGGGGTTTACAGTTGGGGGTGAGCCTGACATAACTTAAACCCAATTACCCTACCTCATCATATTTTGCCTCTATGCTTAACTTAAAATTTAACTCAATGTTATAATCCTAATTTAATTAAGAATAAAAAGAAATTGATGCATTTTAATTTTATTTTGAAAAACAGAGCTGAAGATCACATAGTTTAGTCTTTTAAAAGCAGATTATTGCATAAAATACTTTACTATAAATATAATTAGCAATTTTTTTACATATATGATTTTAAATGAGTTTTTTGAATTAAAAAATGTCACCAGGACTGACTTTTTTCTTTCTCATAGAGTTCCTGTGGAGTTCTCACAAAGCACTTGAATTCTGCAAAAAGTCAGGGAATGCACATAATTGTTAAGTACGTTGTTCTATAGCAATGATATAAATATTTTAGCATTTTTCTTACATGTATACTCTAAATACATTTTTAAGAGGAGAAAAAATCACTGGTATCTTTTTCTTTTTCTTTTTTTTCAACAGACCACAAACATTGGTATACACTAAAGTTTGGAAGGACAACTGAGTTTGGAGATTGAAAGCCCTGGATTTGCTTCTGAAATTCACCACTTACTGGCTGTGTGAGCCAGTCATCAGATAGGTCCAGTAACTTGACCATCTATAAAGTGGGGATAATAAGTACTTTATGAAGTTGTGACAAAACTATAATTTTCTTGCTTTACTTTGAATTTAATCCATTTTCACAGCTCTAATTCTATTCTCATTAATTCCTAGTTTTTCAAAAGTGATTTGGAAAGCACTATGTTATTATTTATATGCTTTTGGCATTTAGTGGGAGGAAACTAATACTTTGGTGACTATTATATGAGAGTCTGTAATCTAGGTCCGTCTATGTATTTATGACAGTCAATTGTCCTAACAGCCCCATGAAGTAGGAGTGATTTTCCAGAGAAGGGAAACTGAGGCTCAGAGATGAACTTGTAAGTGGAAAAGTCCACTAAAAGCCCAAAGCCAACAGTAAAACCCTTGCTCTTTTTCCTCACTATGCCAGGCTGTCCTTTAGATATGCCAAAAGGATGAAATTATTAAAAAAAAATGGAAATGAATTCCATCCTAAAGAATTCTTTTTAAAATGCCACGAGAACTCGGGATAACTGAAGATATCCTTGGGTGGCACAAAACCACAGTTGTGGACTGTTACCTAAGCCTTAAGCACCACTGTAATTTTAGCCCACTGTACTTTTTATTTGGCCACAAAGAAATCCGGCTTCCTGGAGCTGGCTTCCATTTGGATTCCAGCTCTCTGGCTCCTGATGTGGGTTTGTGGTTTTCAACTGCCTGCACTTTAAATAGAAAGACTAGAAGGTCTTAGAGGAATGGGAAAAGTACAGTTAGGTATCATGTTATTTCAAAACCTTGGCCAGCAGGTGTCTCTGCAGACAAGGAAAAGTTTCCTTTTGGTCTTGGAAGTGGAAGATGGATTATCTATTTTCTGGAAAAATGTGGTGGAAATGATGCAAACAAAGGTAGGTCAGCTGCCTTCAGAAATCAATCCCAGTTTCATAAATTTTTTGTAGTCAACAACTGGAAAGGCTGGTAGAAAACCTCAGGAAACCTTAATCTTAACACAAACAAAAAACAAAACAAAACAAAGCAAAACAAAAACTGCTGTAAAGCAATCTCTGTTCTGTCTTTTAAAACATGCAAGGCTGAAAGTGACACTTCAAACTAAGCGGCAGGTGTAGCAGAGAAGATGTCTCTTTAGTCAGGAGAGATGTGAGAATAATGAGAAAAGAGGAAAGATGCAGTTCTGTAGGTTTTAAACCAGGAAAATAAACTTCCATCTGAGGTAGACCTTTGGAGTATGCCTTTATTTTCTATGGAATGTTGTACATTCTAGATTTTTAGATATACTTGTATATTCAAGCAAAAGTAAAGGATCCAAATATGACAAAATCTTAATATTTGTTGAATATCAGACTTTTCATTTAGCAGAAAGAGGCAGGTTAAAAGAAAAAATTTTTGTTACTGTAAATATTAGGAAGTTGATCACAGGGTAACTAAGTGTACTTCACCTTAGGAGCACATCCTTTGTGAAAAAAAGTTGTCCTTGGATGATTTTTTTTCCCTCTACCAAATATATTTTCCCATTGATTTTCCTTATAAAACAATATAGTCACATCTAAGAATGCAGGAAACCTTTAAGAAAAACATTCTTAAAGATGTTTTGGATGATTTAAAAGGTAATAATTGAATAATAATCTAAAAATGCTTAAACTATATTCTAGAACATATGCAAAATAGTAAAGGTAATTTTTATGTTTTATGTGATAGCTTGAATGGTTTCGTTAAAAAGAAAATTGTTTGCAAGCTGAACAGAAAATCCTTGATCAAAAGCTTATTTAGTTTCTCTCAAGCCCTCTCCCCAAGATATTTTATAGCAGGAGACTATGTACTTTCTTTGGCTACTCAGACCTGCTTCTGGGATACCCAAAGGAAGCATTTGACAAGACTAGGTTGATCTGGGATAGGAGGAAAGGCAACAGCTACGTAGCTGATATGGTAATGCCGAATGCAGCCCTAACAAAGAGAAGGTGCACTTTTAGATTACCCTGAGAATCAGGGCACACCTGAGTGTTTGGACAATGGGTATCCAACAGTGCCCTGGTTTCTATGTGATGGCAGAATTTATAACTGGCTAATAGTTTCCTTGTTTGGGAATAAGTGGCATGTAAACATTCTATGATGTTGCCTTTCGGGATACATAATTTCTGAATATGCTTCTCTATCAACTGAATGCTCATACAATGTTAGCTTTTTTCAGAGCAGTTAATGTCTTGGGCCAATGTAAAGTGAGGGGTTGGACTTTATTCAAGGTTTTGATGTCTCTGAGAATCTGTGGAACTATATTATGAGGCCGCAGTTTTCTTTCGGGTTGCTGGTAAACTGCCCTGCAGACAGGCTAAGCAGGACTTTAAAATCATACAAGAGTTAATGGATTACCTCCCACTGCTTATATCACTCTTAGGTCAGGCCTCAGGTCTTCAGAGTTTTTATATCATTTCTACAAGTTTTTAAGGGCCTATTATATCCATCGAGAATGCCCTTATTTGTTGTTCTAGAAACAAAACAATGATATTACAGAGGAAAATGTCTCATTTTCATCTTTGAATCTTTCTTTTGCTTTTCTAGAAAAGGGCGAGTTGGTTATGGAAGCTGATTGGGAGCTAGGTGATGGCTAGCTCTCTGCCTGCATGCACCCTGGAATACAGGGCCCCCAAAATTCAGCCCTCAAGCTGTTCCTCTGAGTCTGCAGCAGGACAGGAACACTTCTGCCCACCTGTGGCACCATTTACAAGTGAAGCCATCACAGGTACTTTCAATCAGTTTTGTAGTCTGTTGTTATTTATATGCCTAGGTGCCTGCTCTGCCCTGCTCTCAATGACTCTCAAAGTCCTCTTCTTCACTGGGTCTAAACTGAACTCAGTCACCCTGGGTTTCAGGAGAAACAACTTTTTCTACTAGCTCCTACTTTGATAGGGTTTATAATCCAGTGGGGAAGATCTCAGGCTCAGAGGTAGACTGTCTAGGTTTGGATCCTAGTTCTACCACTTTCTAGCTCTATGACTGTGGCCAATTATCTCAATCCCTAATTTTCCTTATCTGCAGAATGGGGATAATATAATCCATCTCATAGGGTTGTTAAGGATTACATGAGTCCACATCTATAAACTCCTTAGCATAGAGCCTAGCAAATTGTTATTACTGACTTTGAGTTCCTTCCAAAACCTAACTGAGTCCTTGCTTCTCAGTCAATCCTTATTACATACATACATCTAAACTGCTTTCCTTTTCCCTCTGATGACCTTTGTTAATCAATCTCCTCCCCAGTTTTCTATGTTCTTCTCACCAAAGAGAACTCTTCAGGGAGATCTCCAGGAAGTCTTTGTCAAGTCTTAATAGGACATACCACCTACTGGCCTCAATCGAATAGGCAGGGCACATAAATGACACACAGCATACACATTCTGGGCATAATTAGGGACAAGAATGATCTGCCTCTTCTCTTTGGAGGTTAGTCCAGTGCTCCATTTTCTGCTTTCTCCCCAGAGGCTTCTTTGTTTTTGACACCTTCCAGAGAGCAGCAGAAGTTGTCATACTTGATGTTCAAATCATCTCGTGAGTGGAGAAGTTATAAAATTGCTATGAGAATGTTCTTTGTCCTTAGAGAGACCCTGGGGCTCAGCACTAAAGTTAATGTGCAGTCTCTGATAGAGGCAGGTGAGTGGGGTCATGAGGTGGTAAGGGAGGCTGGCCACACCTCGTCATTTATCTGGGATTGACTAATCTTAACCAACGAAAAGGTTTAAGTAGTGTAAGAAGACAAGGCCCACTTCATTGTTATCCTTATTTGCTAGTAAAGAAGCCTATTAGTGTTAATTGTGTTGGCAATTTGGAACAGCCACTAGAGAATTGATCCAAGATAATTTCAGAATGACCCCTCTGTCCCATCCTAGTCCCAGCCATTGCTCATAGTCAGATGGGTGAATCAGGGTGCTTGTAAATTTCTTTTGGTTAGAAAGAGTAAACATACACTCTCCTCACACATTTACAGTGCCCTGGGTATCAGTTTTTAATATTGTATGTACATGCTGTGATCTGACGATATAGTTCTGCCACTGAGAGAGACAGCGATGTCGATGGATCAGGATTGAACTGAAGGATTACATTTTAACATCGAATGTTCACAAACCCCTCCCCTCCATCATCTTGTTATTGACAACCCAAATATCTACCCCTCTATCCCCACCTAAAGCAGTTAAGTTAATCCACTTAATAAAGGGGGGGGGAGAGGAGGGACACTTGGGACCTAATGAACGGCTCTGGAGGGTGGAGCATGACAGATAACAGGAGGGGAGAAAAAGATAAATTTGATCACCTTCAGTGTCCTTGGAGAGGCACTAGTAAAGACGGATTTTTAAAAATTTATTATTCACTTTTTTTTCCCTTAACAGACCTTTTGTCTTTAACCGTGACGTGTGCACCACTGCTTCATCAGGGTTATACAAGTGACAGAAATAGGACAGTCATCTAGCTATAGAATTGTACAGGGACTGGGTGGGAGGAAGGAAAATGACGTACCTTTTCTGGTCCTCACCCACCCAATAATTGGAATGCGTGTTTGGGTAGGTTTCTCCGCCCTCGAACACGCAAATTCTAATTTCCCCATTCCCCTATATTTGGTGACAATTAGATTGGTCGTACCGGTGAGTTAGCTTTTGTAAGAGGAAGGAATTTTACTGAAGAATTCCCCTCGCTATCAACTTGGTTACAGTTTCTTCAGTGCTGTAGTTATTCCTGCCTTTGTGGCCTTAAGGGCTAAAGTGGGACAAGGCTGGTATTTTTGGTGATGAAGCAATATTTTGTTTTAAGGGAGGTTGGGTGATTGCTGAACTGGGACAGAGGTCACAGTAGGGGTCACTTTAGCAATTCCAGGGACGACTGGGAGCTGGCTTTAGGTCAGGCTTAAAGCACTCCCGACTCTGGAACGCTGCAGCGGTTTGGAACTGGCTAGTACATTTGCGGTGCCCACTGTCCCATCCCCAGAGGGGGCACCCGGGAGCCAGCGCCAGAGAAACAGGGCCCACGCGGGAAGGTCGAGCTCGCCAGTGAGGTCACGGTTGCCATGGCTCTCGGCAGTGACGCGCGTCGGCACGTGACGAGCGGTTACCATGGCGCCGGGCCCCGGCGGCGCGGGCGCCCCGCCCCCGGAGTGACGTTCGCACGGCCCCCCCTCCTTTTCCCGCCCCCCGCCCCCTCCCCCCTGCCGGCTCCCCGCGGCCACGGAGGTTTCACTGCACAACAAGATGGCGGCGGCGGCAGCGAGCGGAGCTGGCGGGGCTGCCGGGGCCGGAGCTGGGGGAGCCGGGCCGGCGGGCCGCCTGCTGCCTCCGCCCGCCCCGGGGCCCCCGGCCGCCCCCGCTGCCGTGTCCCCGGCGGCTGGCCCGCCGCGTCCCCCAGCCCCGGCCTCCCGCGGGCCAGTGCCTGCCCGCATCGGCTACTACGAGATCGACCGCACCATTGGCAAGGGCAACTTCGCTGTGGTCAAGCGGGCCACGCACCTCGTCACCAAGGCCAAGGTAGTGGCGTGGGGGGACCGGGCAGCCGCGGGGCTGCGCAGCCCTGGACCGTCCGTCCGAGGGTGGCGGGGGCAGGAGAGACCCGCGACACCGAGGCTGAGGGGTCGGCGCAGCAAACGGGGCTTGGGATATTGGAGAGCGTTGGGACCGGGAAACGGATAGGGAGCTGTCGGGGGGAGTGAGGAGAGGTAAGACGGTAGGGGACACCGGGGTACCCGTGAGAGGGAAACTCCACGGCAGAGGAGGTGCGGGGGGGGCATTGAGTACCCAGACCTGGGGAACTGAGAAGCCGGAGATGAGGAGGGGGTTCCCAGCGCTGTACGGAGGGTAGCAGAAGAGATGATTGGAAAGAGGTTTGGAACTCTGGCGGAGCCAGGAGACTGTAAGCTAAGAAGACTGGAACCAGCAATTAGGAAATCTTAAGGGAATGAGGGCAGGGGCATAGGAAATGTGGACCAGCGGAATGGTGGAAGACAAGGGTAAACTGGCTGATGGGGATATGAAGGGAACAAGGACGGCTGGGGCATGTACTAGGGGTGTGTGGCGGGCGGGCGGGCTCAGAGTACTGGGAGATACAAGGGACCTGGTACCTTATGACAGAGATACCAATCATCATTTGATCGCCTAGGACTGATAGTGGGAATGGAACCCTGAGGACAGAAAAGATCATTGAAGGAGGCGATGAAGAAAATAGGGAAATACTGGGGGAAATTGCTTTTTTGCAGGAAGGGGCTCAGGAAACAGAGTGGGGGCGCCCAGGATTATGTTATGGTGGCACTAGGTAATCAGGGGTTAAACAATTTGGGAGGGCTGGGTTGCTGGTTAGGTTTAGTTGTTGGAGGGTCTGGAATTGTGGGCTTTATAGAACCCAGGGTGCGCTTTCAGTGGTGAGGGGAAAGGGTGGTGAATGAGGAGGTATATGAAGAACCTGGACCCTGGAGGATTATACTTATTGGGCCTTTTGGTTCTCAAGGGGTTTGTGGAGCTGTCTTAGTGAAATTGGCCAAGGTCAGTTAGGAAGCAGTATATGTATACATATAAAACTTTACATGTAAAATTCCTTTTTTGAGGAAATATGGGTAGCTCTTTCCTGTAGCCTTCATTGGGCATGTTGGAATCTAAGACATGAGGAAGAACTGTTTGGTTTTGATTGGACCCACAACGCCCATTTGTACTCCAGATTTCTTTCTTTGCTCAATCTCTCACTTGAACGAATACTTTCAGTGTAGTCATTCACTTTATTTAAAACTGCAGTTTGTGTTTCCTTTAACCTGACTAATGAAGAACCCTTATAACTGCTGCTGCTGCTTCCTACCAAAGCCACATCAATTCCCCTCACTTCCTCAGCCTAGGCTCTGGTTGTCATCACCCACCTTGTTTTTGCTTTTATGGCAACCACTTGTTTTCAGAAGCCAGAGACTTATCTAGACCTTCTCTCCTGCTCACTAACAACCTGAAGTTCCTTTTTCCCTCCTTTCTGTCAAAGACTACAAGGGGCTCTTACAAGAGTGGCGGGGAGGGTGGTTGTAGAAAATTGGTCAGTTTCACTTCCTCTGGGGGGCCCCCTTCAGCCTTTCTGTCAGTTTCTATCAGAGGGCCTCAAGACTGCAGGTCTGAGCTGCAGGAGATACCAAAGTCCAAGGTTCCTTGATGATGTTATCCTCTGACCCTTAGGGGGAGACTGAACCAAGAATATGGTGCATCTCTGACCCTCCTGAGTGTTTCCAGTTGTTTACTGTTAGTCAAGCCAAAATTATGTTTACAAACAACTCTTATTGTTGGAGCCTTGATCCTTGTTTTGTATTTTCTTTTTTGCCCCCCTCCACCATACTTCTAAGTAATCACATTGCCCTCCTGTGATTATTTTGCTCTGACCTCTGGGGAATGGACTCCATGAACTTAATTGGTAGCCTGGTTTATGGTATCCATGACTTAAAGAATTTTGTGTCTTCCAGCCCTTGGATACACCAAAATATTGATAAAAAAATTTGTGACAGGGTCGAATGTTTTTGGAAATGTAATTGCAAACAGTTGATTCTTGGCTTTATATATTTAAGAAACATTTCTATCTTCTGTAGTCAGCAAAGCCAGTGGCTAATTATGGCTGGGCTGCCTGCTTTCTAATTTTCCTGTGTGTCTTAGTTTTTCTCTGAGGCCTTGGTATTCTTTAGGACTGCAGCATATTAAACATTGGCTTGTTTATAAGCAGGTGCCATTGTTTATGTTGGTTTTTATCTTTGATCATTTGTGGTGAGCAGTTATGCAATTCTTATGTATGGAAATATTCAAAATCTTGAATGAGACTGAATGGCTTGGACAGTGAGTTCAATGAGTTGCATGTGTGATGGGACCACACCAGCACTCATTTGTGTTTCTGTAGCAGTGTGCAATTTCCTAGTTACAGTTACAAGTGCCTTATCTTTTGCTGCTTAAATTACTCTGACGACAGAAGGAAGCTTAATTCACAAGGAGTTGTCATGTGCTCTGGGTGGACTATGAGCATATTTTGGCCTGCTCCATGCTTATCTGAATCTACTTTGGAAGGGTTTCTTAAATGCCGACAGCTTAGATGTGCCTAACAGCTGTGACATACAGTATGATGGCCTATTAAAGCCACGGTTTAGTTACGTAAGGGCAAGGAAGGCGCCTAGGTACTAGCAGTTGCAGAAGCTGCTGTTTCTGTTACTCAGGTAGGTAGATGTTTCTTCCCATGCACAGCAGTGGTTATCTTACTTCTGCAGTCAGGTCACTTGGAATCAAAGAGAGCTTTTTTTTCCCCATCTCTTTCCAGAATGTATTGTGTTTTTGTTTTGTCTCAGAGATATGTGATTTCTTCTTTTCCTTTTTCTCCCTATAGGCCACTGAATGGTCTGAGTTTTTCTTATAAGTATATATAACAATCAGACTCAGGTAATTCAGATGATATTTGTGTTGGCTGAAGGAGGTTAGGTAGTAGGTGTTTCTGAACATCACAGAGATATTTATGACCACTTTTTCTTATATACACTACCCATTCCAAGGACTAAGAGGCTGAAGTAAACTTCATGTATTCACTAGGCTACTGCACTCCATCCAACAATAAGTGGTGAAGCTGACCCTTTCCCAGATTCTGTTAACTCTCAAACCTCCTAGAGAAGGACTCTGGGATGAATTAAATCAGTAGAGAAAAGGAAATATTTTCCTATTTGGTTGTTGGTGCCTTTTGTAGCACTGCATTCATGAGCTCGGAGTTAATGTTGGCAGTACTGCAGTGCTTAGCGCGTCACTGCAGACCAGTTAACGGTAGAGAATATTCATCTCTGACATACTTTGGTCAGCAGCTCACCCTGGCTGTCTTTGTCCTACCTTCTTTGATTTTTTTTTTTTTTCGAAGGAGCCTTAGGCTGAGATTCTTTGATTCTATTTTTTGGTAGGACGCTGTGAAGTAGTAAAGAGATTAAAAAGAAGATTTTCTGCTTTCAGTTGCTTATAGTCTGTTGCTTGTGCCTAATTATACTTTCACTGGTTAGATGAATGGGAACAAAGAGTATATATATTTTGTATGTATTTTATTTAGTATACATGACTATAAAAGCCATTGGTCAAATACTTTTAATGTGTTTTTCAACAAGTACGTATCACTTGCCCATTACTGGTTTGCGGAAAGAGTTTGAGCTTTGGATAAGGTTACCTGGGTTTGGATCTTCTGCTGTTTAATAACTTGGTGATCTTGGGTAAATTATTTAACTTCTCTGTGCTTGAATTTCCTCCTATGTAAAATGAGATGACAATAATATTTACCTCCCAAGTTTGGGGATTATGAAGATTAAATAACATATAGTCGTCGTCGTCATCATCATCATCGTCATCATCATCATCAGATGCTGTAGTAACAAAGATGAGAAAGACATAGTCCCCCCTTTTGGCTTTTCACCCCTTTGGAACAATTCATGAATGCACATGCCATTAGTTTTGTGTAGATTGATGTCATCCTGATGATAGGCTTTCAGGGGGAAAAAAAGTAGCTTGCTTTCATGTTGGGTGCCACTTTGAGAGAGTTAGGTTTAACTCCTGTGGATTATGGGCTAATTTCATAAAATTGGCATTTTAAAACATAATTTCCCATTAGTTAAACTTTTAAAATATTTATGGACTTGCTAATGAAAACTGTGACTAATGCTGGCTTTTATTTGGGCTATTTTGAATATTCCATGTATTTGTGTAACTACTCTTTGTCATATTGCTGATGGAATAGTGTTTGTTTGAGTGTAGTCTTCTCTTCAGAGATTGATTTACTTAAATTTGGTAGAGAATAAGAAGAAATATTCTTGACTTAAGAACACATTTTGGGTGCTACTTAGAAGGCCAAAGTCAGTATTCTTAACTTTAGATATTACATAGAGAAAACATTTTGCCCATGACCTTATTCCAGATATTGATCACATCTGTGGTCACATCTGTGGGCTGTGTGGTTTAGTGCAAACTCATTTCCATGAGGAGAACTCAGAATAGGCTAATAATATTATTTTTACTGCTAAAGAAGAGTTTAATGAAGCAAATGAAGTGATGCTTGTTCTTATTAGAAGGCTGAAAACAAAATTCATCCATAAGTAGAAAAGAGAATTATGTCAACAAGAAGTTGAAAGCAAGATTTACATTATTCCATTTGAGGAGGATAGTTCCACCCCTAGATAATCTAGAGATGCCTATTGAAAGATGACTAACTTCATTTTGATACGAATGATACTTCATGATGGGGTTACTGATTTTGTTGAAACTTTGTAAAGCGCTAATATTCATTTGGACTCATTTCTCCAGAATCAGAATACCCGTATTTCACTTTCACCATCAGAGCTATTTATTTTAACATTCTGACTTTGGTGCCAGCTCCCTAGAAAGTCATAGATCTGGCTCAAGCCAGAGGTGCCCAGACTAGTTATATCTGTGCCAGAAGTGCTGTTTTCATTTTCCAGGCATCAATCTGGCTAATGTTTTCTAGTTCACGGTATGAAAGAGAACAAAATGGATGTTTTAAAAAGAAAAATCCTCTCTCTTCACCAGAGCTTCCATAATTATAAAAAACACTTACAACATCTCTGCATAGAGATGGAATCCTTCTCATATCCATTCGTTCATTCACATGTTATTGAATCCAAATTTTGTGTTAGGTTCTTTTCTTGGGCTCCTTTGTACACTGATAAACAAGAGAGATTAAAAGCTCTGGCATTATTGGAGCTTATTTTCTAATGGAAGGAGACAGATAAAGAACATGTAAACAAATAAGTAACTTCATATAGCGATGAATACTATTAAGAAAATAAATGGGCTACAGAATGCCTGAGGAAAATGCTGCTTCAGATAGAGTGGTCAGGGAAGGCCTTTCCAAGGTGGTGATATTTGAGTCAACACCTGAGTGATGAGAAAGAGCCAGCCTGAGAAGATTTGGAAAACAGAATAGTCAGTGAAGAAGGAATTGCAAGTGCAAAGGTCTTGGGGTAGAAAAGAGCTTGCTTTATCCAAAGATTAGAGCCAATATCATGGTGTCTGGAACTTAGAGAGCAAGGGGGAGGATAGTAAGGGATGAAGTCAGAAAGGTAGATAGGGGCCAGATCATATAGGTTTATAGGCCATTTTATGGAATTGGCTATGAAACAGGGCATTGACATCAGATAATAATCAAAGCAGAGCATCGACATCTGATTTGTTTTTAAAAATGTATGCTGGTTATTTTATGGTTAAGGGTTAAAAAGCTTTTTCTGATGTATTTCTTCAGATGGGGAGGTGTTCAATTTTAACAGCTTGATATTCTTTCAAACTCTAAGTGAATGGCGTACGTTTTGCACATAAATTAAACATTAGCCAACAAATATCGGTTGTTTTGGGGCACAAAAAAGATCTAACAGACCTTCTATTTCAACATTTTCTTTTTCAGAGTCTAGGACTTAACAATTTAGAATTTCAGGGTTTAGGGTTGTTAAAGTAATTTAGACCAATTATCTATTAGATTCACAGTTCCCTTTGGTATCTTCCCCACCTTTCCATTTTTCAGAATCCTATAGCTAGTTAGTGGGGGAGCTGGAATTAGAATCTAAGCATTTCTACTGGTTAACTACTCTTACTCCTCCAGTCATAGAAAACATTGCCCTTGTCCTCTGAACACTTGATCTTGTATTAAGAAACAAAACATACCTACTAATTAAAACCTAAGATATTTATTGTCTCTATTAAACCAAACTCCAAAAGTGAGATGTCATGATGATAGGAAAAACTTCCAAGTAGGAGGAATAGTATGTAGCAATACTGTATTTTACCTGTCCTTTGGCATTATTTCACTCTGCCACACTTTTGAGCAGTCCTCCATGGATTCATTGCTTTGCTTTTAAATCTCCTACTCAAATACCCCTTGGGGCCCCCTTGACATGACTGAGGTGTCAAAAAGCCTTTCAATTTCAAAATACTAAGGAAGTAAAAAAGGAAAGGATGCAGAAAAGGCAATGGCCATAAACACAGTCTGCCTTATATAGTTTTGCCACTAAATCTAGCTTACTCCCAGGGAATATGAGTAATTATACTTTTGCTCTGTTGGGCTGGGCTGATCCGTCTTTGAAAGTACTTTTCTTAGATGGATTCCTCACTTACCAGTTTCTAGGGGATGGTGCCATCTTATAACTCATTAAGAGAATTGGTCACCAAGACACTGGGAGGGCCAAGAGAACCACTTATCTAGGGCTTCTCTTATGTAGTTCTAGTTCCTGGTCTAAAAGCTATACTTGTTCCTTAGGTGAATGACCTCACCTATCAGGTGAGTCCTTGCCCCCTTCTGACAGTGAGTAGTTTAGTCCCTTCTGGTATACTACATAAAACAGGACAGTCATGTTTTCCTGTGGATGACTGATAACATCTGGAAGATGAAAATTATATACATTCTTGTGGGCTTTGTCCTAATATAGTACATAATTGTTAAATAAGAGGCCAAGGCAGTCTTTGAGAAGCCTCAGCAGTGTTGGATGCATTAGCTTGAAAGGGCTTCTTTTGGATCTGTTCACAGTAAAGTTCCATCAGTTAGTACAGAACTGTTGGATGAGCTATCGTGAAGTTATGTTAGGAACATATTTCTGTTTAGGTGTACGATCCACTGTAGACAAGGAAGTTTCTGGCCACTGAATAGTATTTTGTCTTAGAATTTAGGTTGTCCAATAGGAACAAGACTGAATACTTAGCCTCATTTCCTGGAAGCTAAAAAGGAAGGAGAAGCAAACCCATCGCCTGTTGAAGCTTGTCTGTGTTAGGCAGGCCTCATTCAGTGGATACTTTGGGGTAGTTATCTTAAACTATGTTTAGGTTTTCATTAGGAAATTCTGAGAAATTATCAAATTTCTGCCTAGTTTCAGCTCTAGAACATGCTTACTAGGCTTTGCTTCTCAATGCCTCCTCCAGAAGAATTGAATGTGAAAATTTAGGTTGACTAACCACACTGATTGAGACTGAAATTTTTGAAGAAGAATTTTTTTATTCATTCCAACCACCATCCATCTGTCCAATAAAATTCTCAAAAAATATTTATCAAAAACGAGGAATTGAATTCATGAAGTACGGATTTGTATATAGTGAAATTAAGTCTGCCTGCCACCCTAATACCTCAGCCACACAGTGTTTTAGTCCATTTCACAGATACTTATTTAGAGCTTCCTCTGTATTAGTCCAAACACTAGATGCTGCTTATTTTCTGGCAGTGCTTTGACATGCTTGAAATTTCTAAACATCATTTTACTTAAAAAAAAAAAAGTAAATACCTAACTTTTAGTACTTGATAGGAGGCACAGTGTGATAAATTAGTGTAAGCTTCATGAGGGTGGGGATTTTAATCTGTTGTCGGATGTTGTGTTCCTTGTAGTGCCTACTACAATGCCTGTAAATATTTATTTAGTGAATGAATACAAGGATAAAAAAGTGGGAGCTGGGTTTGTTTTTATACTCATAACACATCTTAGAATTTTACTATTGAAATTTCCTGTCTCCAGTTAGGATGTTAAAGGAGAGTAATTTTCTATATTTTTCTCACAAATCTTCAGCTAAGGAGATTTCACAACATTTTTGGGCAAGTAATTTATTTTTGGCGTGTCTCAAACTTTTATTATTAAGCAGTTCAGTATATCTGAAGTGAACCCTGCAATTTAAATTCAAGTCCCTTTCATAGCCAGGCTCCCAGGAGGTTACTCCTTGAGGAGGCCCCATGGGTGTAGTCAGCCAATGCCTCCTTTTCCCTCTTCAGCTTGGAGCCTTTCTTCCTTTACAGAACCACCAAACTGTCTTGGGCTGCTGGCACTTCCTGAAATAACTTCAGATTATTTGTTGAGTTACCTCTTTTTCTGTTCTTTATACTAAGTGAGCTGATTTAAAACAAAAAATAACTCTTTTGTCACTGGTCTTTAATTTTAATGGGTTACTTTTCATGGTTCTTACCATTAATGAATTAACTCAGCTAGTTTTTGTTGTATCATCTGTGTGGGAAAAGTAGCAATTACCGGTACTAGAAGACAAGAATATAGGTTTTATTTTGTCTGGGTAGAGAAAGAATTAGTTTAAAGGAGTAGTTGATACTTATAGTGAACCTGATAGAGGAAGACAGGTATTAAGCATAATTTTCTTACTTCTAGCCAATTGTTCACTATTACTGGTTCTCTTCTACTACCTTGCCCTGCTTGTTTTCTGATTATAAAAGTAATTTGTGCTTATGGAAGAAATTTGGGAAAACTATAAATTTTGGAAAATTATAAAGAAGCAGAAGGAAAAATTCGCCTAAAATTCTGCTACCCAGAGACAAGCAACAGTTGTTTATATTGTAAAATACATTATTGAGATTTACTGTTGATATACTATTTCATTCCCTTTTCCTCCTTAACATTCATTAAAAGCTTTTCCCCATCATTAGAAATTATTTGTAAACATCAATTTTAGTAGATACGCACTTTTCCATTATATTACTCCTGTTACTTTTCAAAGCTTTAAAAAAATAATTTAAGGTTCTTTCCAGTTTTTCAGTTACAAATTTGCTGTGATGACCATTTTTGTGTACAAATCTTTGATGCATTTTTTCATTTTTTTGCTCATAATAGATTGTTGGAAGTGAAATTACTGGGCTGAGGATACACATGTTTTCAAGACGCCTGATACGTATATTGCCATGTTGCTTTTCAGAAGAAGGTTGTGCCAGCCAGGGTTAGCCTTCCCAGCAGTGTATAAAGCGGCCTTTCTCTATTGTCTCCCCTTGTGCCTTTCTTGGCATGGGAGCCTAGGGCTTGTAAGTCTCTGCGGTACCTTTAAACCTAAGGTGTGATAAAGGACATGGCAAAAGAGGTTAGAGCAGCTCCTGGAGGAGGAAAAAAACTAAGAAAGAAAAGTGTGAATCAAACCTATCAAATTTTTTTTTTTTATGACTCATCATTCTTTACTGATCTTTCACAAAGAGACATAAGCTTAAATTGGAGAAATTGCTGAAGGAAAGAAGAAAGGGTAATGAGAATAGACTTGGATTACCTGAACCTTTGTTTCTTAAATAACCATTCCTGGTAAACCTGAGTGAGAATTTAAGAGATTGATGAAGTTTATAAATTACTCCTCCCTCTTTTGAATGGTGAAAAGATGGTGAAGGAGACCATAAGTGACGTGATCATGTGAATAAATATGGCAATGCAGCAGCCCTGTTTGTGTTTGGACTTGCCTTATGCACTGTATGAATTACTTACAAGATTTTCAAAGGCAATTGGGTTGTATGGGCGTATTGTTCTTAGGATGTTCTTGGGTTACCACTATTGCATTTAGAGCACTGATGGTATGTTCTTTTCCTTTACCTTCAATAGGAGGCCTCTTATACAATAAGTTTGGGTTATGATTGGCTTAGTTAATTGTGGGAAAAAAACAAATGAAGCAATGAAGTCAGAAATAGTGATGCATATGTACTTTTACTATTTTATTTCAATTAAAAATATGTGTTCATTCATAATCTATTTGTAAAAGTTTATTATGGAAAATTTCAAACATTAAACAAAAGTAGAGAGAATAGTATAATGAACCCCCATGGACCTATCACCCAGTTTAAGCCATTATAACTCATGAACAATTTTCATCTATCCCCTTCTGTTTCTCTTTTCTCCCTAGTTTATTTTGAAGGAAATCCCAGAATCCTATCATTTTGTTCGCAATTATTGTGTATCTCTAAATAGACAAGGATTCTTTTACAAAAAAAAAAAAAAACAAACAAAAACAAAAAACCATAACCTCAGTACCATTAACCTACCTCAACAATTAGCATACTTCCTTAATTTCATTAAATATCAAGTCAGTGTTAAAATTTCTGATTGTTATATATACGTATCTTTTCTTTTTTTTTTAAACCAGTTATTTGCTCGAATCAGGATCTAAATAAAGTTCATACATTATAATTAATTGATGTCCTGTGAGTTTTTTTTTGTTTGTTAGTTTTACTCTCTAGGTTTCTTCTGCTTCTTTTTTTCTTTGCAGTTCTTTTAAGAAACATGTTCATTCATCTTTTGATGTAGGGCCAAGGCCTCTCTTTGTATATTGATGCTCTGATTGGAGTTCCTTCATCATGTTTGCATTAAACATACCCATAGTTCATTATCTATGATTTTCAGTTTCAATTTGCTTTTATAAAGCAATATGAGTACAGATCCTTCTTGAATTGTATGAGTCCCCCCATCCTCATTCTTTTACACTTATTGAAATCTAATTTGGCTTTATCAAGTTTTTTAAAGCATTTAACCTGCTTTTCAGAGAAACATGTCTTTCTGTTCTTTCTGATTTTTTTTATTAGTTTACATATCTAATCAATTATATAGCTGTAATGATAAGAGCAACTGGGATAAATAGACTTGGGAAGAAAAACAATTCTTGGTAAGCATGCAACTTAATGGGTGGCAGCAGAAATATCTAAAAGTAAGAGTAGCCGTTATTTGTGGCCAGTTTGTATGCTGGGAGCACCAGTTGTTTTACAGAGAAAAGGGGTGGGGCATTGATTATTTTGGTTGACTTGAGGTGGTTAGGAGAGTTTCTACGTTAATTCAAAATTATAAATAAGCCAAAGTTGTTAGAAATTTGAGGACAAGATATTTTACAGACTCTTTTATTAGTTGTATATACTTTAGGGTGGTATTTCGTCCACTATGTTAGAGTTTGCATGAATTGAACTGAATTTGATAACGGGCCAGTGATGTTAAAAATTCGGTGAGGAAACAGCCAAAACTCTCTGGTTTAAAAAGTTTGTATCTGCATATGGCCAGTGTAGTGTTCCATGGAACTAGTTGACATTTTCATGTAGTAAGTTGTTTTCTGTTCCTGGCAAAAGAAATCTTTGTTCATATGCCACAAGAAACAGAATTGTTTTTATTGTGGAAGGAGGGAGCAGAGCTGTGTGTTCCTTACGATCAGTTGGGTACCTGCAGGGTTTCTTCTTTCTTTCTGCTTCCTGCCTCCGGTTGTCCTTTCCTTCTGTCAAAATGTTCTAATGTTGCATAAGCAGTGTTCTGACAATAGATAAGTTTTTTTAGTAGTTCAAAAACTTTCGAAATAATGTACTTAATGATTGAATGCTCTTGGCTTACTTTCTATTTCTACATCAACAGTGATATTGTTATTTTAGTCAAATGGGGCAGTTGTATTCCAGCAATGGTCTTTGTGTCCAAGTCAGCTGCGGAGACACCCCTTTCCTATATTATACGTAAATATCTTATATATGCATAGTAATAATTCTGGGAGATAATTAAATCTTGGGGTGATACTTTTGGATCTCTTAAAGGGAGTTTACAATCCTTAAGAATGAAATAACTTGTTTGAAGCAAGTTACTTAGTGGCCTCTTTGACATATGCAGAAGAATGGCCAGAGAGTTCAGCCTGCTGTCCCTTCTGATCTCATTTTCCTTCTTCCTTTTCAGTCAGCAGCTGCATCCAGTGCCCTGCTCTAATTGAGCTCTTAGTAAAAGGGGCACTGTTATAGGAGTCATAACCTCTTATATCAATGCTGTTAAGAGTTTTTAGGCCAAGAATCTATTTTGGAGTTACATTAAATTTTGAAAACCACATATCAGTTGTGTTATCTAAATTTCTCTTCCTTTTCTTATGCTAGTGCCACTGCTTTATGCTTTTCCAGCTCTTTGGGGAAACTTTTTGGCCCATCAAAATTGCCTGATGCATTCTGTAATGAACTGAGTATTGGTGTAGGAGTCAGGTCACATGTTTCCAGTTTCAGTTTTTACTAGCCTGGCAATTTTCCTTGGGCAAATCATTTAACCTCATGGAACTTCCAGTTTCTTTTTAATTTAAAGATATTTTTCATCAGCTTTATTGAGATTTAATTCATCTACCATACAATTCACCTAATTCAGTATTTTCAGTATATTCATGGAGTTGTATAGTCACCACCACAATCAATTTTACAACATTTTCATTCCCCTTAAAATAAATGGTGTACCCATTAGGAGTCACTGTCCCATTCTTCAGCCTCCTTCTCAGTCCTACGGACCACTAATCAGTCTCTATGGATTTGCCTATTTTGGACATTTTGTATAAATGGAATCATAAAATATATGGCCTTTTGTGTCTGGCTTCTTTAACTTAGCATGATGTCTTCATGGTTCATCTGTGTTGTAGCATATGTTAGAAATTCATTCCTTTTTATGACTGAATAGCATTCCATTGTGTGGATATATTGTATTTGTTTATCCACTCATGAATCAGTCAGTGGACTTTTGCATTGTTTCCACTTTTTGGCTATTATGAACAATGCTGTTATGAACATTTGTGTACAAGCCTTTGTATAGATGTATGTTTTCATTTATCTTAGGTATTTATTTACCAAGGAGTGGAATTGCTGGATCATACAGTAACTTCATGTTTAACTGTTTAAGGAATTGCCAAACTGTTTTTCATAATGGCTGTACCAAGTTACATTCCCACTAGTAATGTATTAGGATTTCTGTTTTTCTACATCTTCACCAAAACTTGTACTTTCTTTTTGATCTAGCCATGCAGGTGGATATGAAATGGTATCTCATTGTAGTTTTAATTTGCATTTCTCTAATGGTTAATGGCAGTGAGCATCTTTTCATGTGTTAATTGACCATTTGTAGATCTTTGGAGAGTGTCTATTTAGAATTTTTGGGGCCCATTTTTTAGTTGAGTTACTTGTCTTTATCGTTGTTATAAGAATTCTTTGTATTCTGGATACAAGTCTTTTATCAGATATATGATTTACAAATATTTTCTCCTATTTCGTTGATTATCTTTTCACTTTTGTGATGGTTTTGTTTATAGCACAAAAGGTTTTAATTTTGATTTCCTAGTTCTTTTTAATTTGTAAAGTTATTCTAACTCTGAAATTATATGTTGTATTGTGAATATTTTTCTCTGTACTCATTCAGTATCTTTCTCCCACTTTCAGATAGTTCTCCCTTTCCAGCTCATTTTATAGCATCAAAGTCTCTTTAAAAACATATGTCAGTGTATCCATCTATCTGATACACGTGTTATAAAATAATCAAACTACGAAATATGTAACATAGAAAGTGAAAGTTTCTTCTCTCCAGAGAACATTAACATTTTGTAACCCAATTTTTTTCCTACTCACATATTAACAGTATGTTTTTTGTTGAAAAGAGATCACACCACACTCTACTTTGCTTCTTGTTTTGAATTTAATAATATAGCTTCAACATTTCAGTACATTTTGCCCTAGTCTTAATCTTTTTAATGGCTGTAGAGTATTTCAGTTTATGGATATAATTTATTTAAATTGTACCCTATTGATAGATTTTGGGGTTGTCTCCAGCTTTTTTAAAAATTACAAAGTACATGTCAATGTTTCCTCACATTTATATTTGCAGATTTGTGCTAGTGTTTCTTTTCTATTCCATTTGCTATTGCACTGTTTACTATTCAAAAGACTCTTAAGTCTCAGACATAATTTAATATTTTTAAATACTAGGGTTTTATTAGGTCCAATCTAGAGTAAATTTCCCAAAAGTTATGTATTCTTTTTTATTATGATATATACAACATCAGTATCTTCTTTTGAAACTAGGTTCTTCATTTTATCAGTAATTTAATATAATAATTCACTAGAAGTAGAATGTCTGAGACAAAGTAGGAGTGCTTAAAGTTTTATAAGTGTTGCCAAATTGCTCTTTAAGAAAGGCCTGGCTAGTTCACTTAAGAGTGTATGTGAGGGAGTTTTTTGTTCTCAACACTGGCAATCAGCCATCTTTTTAGGAAGTTAATCTGACAGGTAAAAAAATGTCATCTGACTTTGTAGTTATCTGTTACTGAATTTGAGTATCATTTAATTTGTCTGTTGACTATTTGTATTTTTTTCTTGGAATCATCCTTTGCCCACTTTTCAATTGGGCTTTTTGACTTTTTTTTTTTCCATTAATGTGTAATAGCTTTTTGGATATTAGGGAAATTAGTCATCTCTTAAAACACTGCAGATATGCTTCTGTTTTTCTTTTGACATGTGTGCGTATTTTTTAGAAAATATAAAATTTAAACATTTAGGTCATCAGAAAATTTTTTTTTTACTTTATGGCTTCTTGTTTTCCATCCTCATTCTGATCTTATAAACATGTTTACCCATGTTTTCTTCAAGTAATTTTATGGCTTTGTTTTTAAATTTAGGCATTTGCTCATGTAGAATGTATTTTGGTTTAAATCATATGAGAAAGGGATCAGTTGTGAAATTTATTGGAGTTGTAATTTTACATTTACTTTTGTGGTTATCAGTGGCTTTCTCCTACCACTTTATGCTCCGTGAGGGCAACAGATTGTGTAATTTTTTCCCCCTTGTTCTTATTTTCATTGTCTGGTACAGTGGTTGTCTTAGATTAGGCCCTTCATTTATTGAATGAATCTGTCATCTCCAGCTGTCTAGCTTGATGTCCCCATACAATTCATTGATGAATCCATCTTTTCTCTCCTGATTTGGAAAGCTACTTTATCTACAAAATCTCTAGATAGTTGGGTACATTTTTGAACTTCTTTTATTTATTGATTGTACTGTCTTTACTTACTTTGATAATATACAGCTTTAATTATTTTAGGTTTATACTACTTAAGGTGTAACTGGAAGGCCAGCCTCAGACATTCTTAAATAAATTACACCAGTTTGGGAAGTATTGTAATCTCCTTTAGTAAAACTTCTTGCTACCCCTTAGACAACACTCGTTTAACTTACTGATTAAACATTTAATCCATGTTGAGAGGCAGCCTGCAAAATAGAAATGATTTTGAAGTGTTACTTACTGAAGAGCTTTTCTAGGATGTGACATACTTAGTTCTGGCTTGACATCCTAAGTGTTTTTACAAACTCGTTATATGATCTCAGGTATCTTTAGAAAAACATTTTTCTCAGTATCTTTTAATGCAGAATACACAGAGTGGGGTAGATGGCAGAAAAGGCATCAAGAAATTGTGTTCGCACCCAGCTGATGTCAAAGCAGATAGTAGAAAAAATATTACTTAAAAGTGGTGTACAGGATTCAGTTTAGTAACCTTAATTTCTCACCCTGTGCGTGCATGTTTCCTTCCTGCGGCATGCAATATTAGGTCAAGTCATTGCATGTGACTTTGGCGAAGTTCAGTAACATTGCTAATAATAATTTTCTTTCTCTTTAGTGCAGCCTCTTTTTCTCTCCACAACATTATACATTCTTATAGTCTGAAATAGGCATTCTTTTGGAATTTTCTGTCAGGTCTTTCTTCTGCAAAAACCAATTTAGGGTCTTGTGTGAGTATAAAAGAAGTTTAGAGTGGAGATATTTAATGTCTGGGGAAAAGAGCTGATGGGGCAAAGCAGTCTGACTTTTTGCGATAAAATCCTTGCTTTTCAATTGGAACATTATTTTAGAGTGTTTCAACGAAACTCTTAATTGTAAATAATGCTAATTTACAAGTATATTTTCAGGTGATTACTCACTTGCATTTTTAAAACAAGCAACTTTGTCAAGCTCTTTTAGGGTTTTCCTTAATAAGCCTCCCCATGGATTTTATAACTATTAAAGTAGAAAAATACTCAGATAGGTTTTTTGGGGGGACTACTTCAGTTAAGTACTACTGAAAATAACTGTGAAATAAAGGGTTTTTGTGTGGTAGGTCTAGCTGACTTATACGATTCTTCCTCTTGCAAGATTTCTGTTGTGGAAAATGGGCTTACAAGAAAACTTTTATTTGTAGTCTTTTTCTCAAAGTTAGTTTTAACTGAGAGATTTCTTAGGCTGTTAACTGTCCCAGCACACCAATAAGCAGCTTGTTAGTAGATGTTATCTCATGTTGATAGTTACTCTTGAGATTTTTCTGTGCTTGCAAAACACCTGTCTGCATTTGAGCTTGGCTAGGTGGTTGGCTTTTGTGTTTGAAGATTTGTTGCAAAGAAAGTAGGTAGCTACTGGAAAAAGAAAAGGGAATAGGAGTCAGCAAATTTCTATATGCTTTCATTGAAGAGATTTCCCAATTAGAAATCTTTTGTACGTTTGACCTTTTTGCACTAAAGTAACCCAGCATTTCATTATGTATTCCATTGAGGTTTTGGAGCTCTGTGCCAGAAAGCAAGAACCAAGGTTGAATGTGAAAGGAATATTCAGAGGATGAAGCTCATAGTCAACAAAGTGCTACTTCATAAGCCAGGTCCAAAAATAACCTGCTTGCCACAGGAGGGGAAGAATGGAAGTAGCACTTGCTGCTGTTTTGAGCAGTCTTTTAGGTCCTGTTCTGTCATTCCAGCATGATTACAATCATGTATGTTTAAGGCCATATTATTTAAAATGTAGGTTTGGGAGAATGTTGTCTTGGTAAATTTAACTTAACCCTGTGGAAGAGTTATTTTTCAAGACTCTGAAAGGGTACTTTTCTGCCAGATTGGAGGAAGTTAACACAATCTTCTCTAGAAATGGAATGATCTGCATTATAGCTATCTAATTGTTGAAACTCAAATTAGTGATTTGCTTGGGTCCTGCGGTGAACCTTGGGTGATTAAGAGGCAGAACTGTCTTTGGTTCAAAAAGTTAGCATTGGAGTGGATCCCTGACCAGTCCTGGAGGCAGGAAATGTTATGGTTCAGAGGGCCTTTCTAAAGGCCTGCAATACAACTCTAAATACAATAAATTTCAAGAGTTTACAAATAACGTTGAGTGTGAAATGCATAGCGCATAGACACAAATAGCAAGTCAGAAGTTTGACTAGAAGGAATAAATTAACTCTAGTCACTTGATGGAATGAGATCATGGAAGGGAACATAATTTGTTTTATTTAGGTGGTGATAGTTGTTGATGTTGAGGCTGGCCAAGGAAGTGAGTTGTCAGATATGCTGTCATCCTCATTAATGGTTCGTTTTATTTCTCTGGTTATAGATGTATGAAGATATGATTTTTTTTTCTATCCATCTAGGGTACTAGGATTTCAAAATCTTAAAAGCTACAAAAGAGTGAAATACAGAAAAAACTTTACTGCCCGCACATACCACATACATCTAGATTCTCTTCCCACAAGCAGTTGGTATTATCAGTGTCTTATATGTCCTGAAATAGTTTATGTGTATACAAGAAAATGTGTATATCTGTTTATTGTACACTCTCTTTTAAAATGAATTGTAGTAAATTCAACACACCAGTCTGCATCTTTTTTCACTGTTATATCTTGAGGATTATTTCACATAACTATAGATGTAACTAATTTAAAAAAATGCCGTACAGTATTCCCGTGAAAGAATGTATCATATTTTTATAAATTAATGCCCTTATGGATGGCTATTTGATTATTTTCAATCTTTTGCTAACATGAATAATGCTAGAGGATTTAAAAAATATGTTAGGGTTTTATATTCACAAGTAAATGGCAAGCAATAGTAGAAATTTTGGTATAGTTATGAGAATATCTTAGATCAGTATAATATGCTTACAGATGTCTTATTTGAACCTTACTGCAGTCTTGTAGGGTAAGCATAGCATTTTGCACAGAAGGTAGATAACCCTTCAGAACTAGTTTGAGTGGCAGAGGTAGAGGCAGAAGAATCAAGACTTCCAACTCCTATTTCAGTATCTTTACACTTTACCCAAAATGCAGATACTGTTGTGGGGATGTATGGAAGTGGTGGTGGGAAAATAAGATGAAGTAAACCTGGGTGAGGCAAGCTTGAGAGAGAGGATCCTATTTGCCAGGGTAGAGAAGATCTGGCAGTCAGCCTGTGACAGAGACATATAGGCAGAGCATTGTGGGTTGACTGCCATCTTGGAGTACAGTGGTATAGCTAGCCAAAACATGGTGGTTCTTGAGAAACTGGAAACTTTCAGAGTTCCCTACAATAGACTAGGGGCAAAACAGTATTTAAGATCTGTTAAGGGAATATATTTAGCCTAGGCCATAAAACAGAAACAGGTAATAGCGAAAACATTGGATTTTCTAGAGGCCCCAGAGTCAGCATGCTGATGACAAAGATATGGCTGTGATGTTAATTTTGGCCTTAAGACTGGGTATTGGAAGAGGGCCTTCTTCCTCTAGAGACCTGGTAAAACTATAAAAGAATAGATAGGTAAGTCATCTCACAACCAGATTAGAGAGAATGAGGCTGATTCATGCTTTCTTTAGATAGTTAACACTATTTGGAAACCTGAATATAGACCTGGTTATCAGTTTCCCATCATGATTACTGTGTGGTAGCACCTACTACGTTTTGGATATTTTATGTAATTTATGCTAACTGTGCAACAACTTTTAAATTATATGTTGTTATACCTAGTTTCTGTCGAGGAAACTGAAGTTCAGTTAAGCAACTTGTTCAAGGTCATAAACCCTTGAGTGATAGGGCTGAAAATTATAAGTAGGTCAGTATGACTGAAAGGCTCTTGTTTTTTCCCCATACCAGGTGTTAAGCACCAAAATTGAACAGTAGAATTCTAAATAACCACTGTCATTATAACAGTGTTAATATGTAACCAGATAACTTATCTGTTACAGGTGATTTGGGCTGAAAGATTAGAGGAATGCTAAGGAAAATGACCTTTGGAAATACTAAGAGCTAGCCAAACCCACTCTGAATATGCATATAATTTAAATTAAAGTAATGCATTTGCCATGCATATTTAGCTTTAAGATAAATTATCTAATGTCCCCTTCCCCCATTAGATGGCAGTTCCTAAAGTCCTTCTACATAAAGACTATATAGCTGCCACTGAAGATCGTAGCTGGTGATAGTCAGAACCTGGAACTTTTTCTGGGGAATTCATATTTGCTGAGATCACCATAATCATTAATTCTGTTCTCATTTTGAAGTTGGAGGAGGTAAGAATCTCCTTGACTTAAGAAATTTTGCTTTATAAACTTTAGACCCAAATAAATTTTATTACCCCCAATCCTTTAAAATTATCTTTCAGAATATTGGAGAATACTTAATTGGATAATACTTTTGACGTACTTCCAATGACCACTGTAGGGGGGTGCAAATATGGGAGGTTGACATTTTGGTGCGATAATCACTTGGAAGTGATTCAGCATTAGTCACTGTCTTTTCAGCTAAGTTATATGCACCCATCTCTTGCCTTAATTGTGGTAAGTCTCAGGCATTTGATTATACAACTACGAACTACACTTTTGTGATAACCCAGTCACATTTCTAGGTAATAAAAATATTCAGGGGAAAAATCATTCATCTGTATTAGTGGTATTAGTCTCCTTTGGAGGAATGTTAACATGCTTTCTAGGTTATGTCCAATAACATTACAAAAGTGAATGACGATCTTAGGAAAAATGGTCACATTATAATTTTAGTATTCTAAAAAGTGGAAATGCAATAGAATGTGCTTTCTAGACATACCCATTTTAGTATTCAGTATGGGATCAGCTTTATATTTCTTTGGCTGACTTAAAAGCATGGATGGTTTGGGTTCATTCTACCTTTTTTATCTAATTTCTCACCATTCTGTATTTCCTCAATGTTTCATGAAATTGTCATGTTCCATCTTTCATTAAAAAACCAGAACCTCTTTTCTGGCATGCCTATTCTTTTTTCTCCCTTGTTTTCTCCATTTGTCCTTGTTTCATCCACAAATGTTTGAATATCTACCATGTCCCAGACACTGTGCCAGGCATTGGGATGGAGTCGTGAACGAGACAGACATGGTCTCTGCCTCATGGGCTTACAGTCTACCCTAGTGTTACTAGTTCCTATCTGGCCCTGCCTTCAAGCTTTAGCTCTTTTCCTGACCTTCTCATAGTTCTCTTTAATTTCCTTAATTCCTTAGCCCTTGCTGACCCACATCCCTTCTGTGAATTATACTACTTTAAATCTGATTCATACAGTTAGTGCCTATTGATATAATATCTCATACTGTGGGTTAATTGTTGAAGTATCTTAGTCTCATCTTACCAGCTAAGAGTATATGTTTCTTAAAGGCAGAGACTGTCAAGTTATTTTTTGTCTTCCACAATGTTGAGCCCAAGCCAAGTAGGTTCTGTGAATCAGCCCACTCTGCTGAATGTCCTAGTTACTGGCTTTTGGGGTTTAGAAGTAGTTGTGAAAATTATGCTTTTTAAAAGATTCATCCCAGTTGCTTACCTAATATTTGCTATTTGCTTCTGCTACCTTGTACTGAAAATTTATGAAAATAACCCCATCTCATTCATTGTCTGCTTTTATATTATTTTCTAGTAAAGGGTTTGTATTTGAGCTGATTATTGAGTAGCTTCTTATCTGGTTCCCCTTGTGCTTAATGAAGGATGAATTTCATGGTTAAGGACTAGAGCTAACCTAATGTTGATCTCTTAGCACTGTGCCTGTAATCTTTTAGGTTTTAATGTCCCACCAAAATGGCAAGCTGACAGTGCAATAACTTAAAATTTAAAATTAGATTCCTCAGGAAGATTAATAGAAATGGAAAATAATTTTTTTAATGGGGACTACATTATTTACATTTATATGATGTTAAAGTTCAGAACACTTCCTGAGTAGCACATGAAATATGTCAACTTAACTGTGAAGTGAGGAGTCTGTGTCATTGAATTAAATGTTTTTCTGAATGTGCTAAAAGCTCTGAGGTAATGGCAGCCTTCAGTATTGAGAATAAGAAGGATTCTTTATTAAGGAGAGTAGAGGCTACTGGGACAAGGAAATGCTCTTCCACCTATACCTAAAAATCAAGAAGGTAAGTGTATGAAATTGAAGGGGTAAAAGGTCATGGAACAGGAGAAAAGGAAACCATTTTTTTCCTCTTGAAGTAATCCTAGATCCTGACTTAAACAAATCAGTTGCTAAAAATTATACGACAATAGAGAAATTTGAACATTGACTGGATATTTGATGTTAAGGAATTATTATCTGTTTAGGTAGGGAAATAATATTATGGTCATAATCAAAAGAAAAGCTACTTACCTTTTAGAAATAATATACTGAAGTACATACAGATGACATAATATAATGTATGGGATCCACTGGAGAGAGGAAGTAGTCAGGAGAATAGATACAAATAGCCATGTATTTGTAATTGTAGCTGGATGATGGGTACAGGAGGCTCATATGCTATTTCTTTCTACTTATATGTGTACTTGAAAATTTCCATAATAAAAACAACAACAACAAAACCCCACAAAAAATAAAAAGCCCAACAACTTGGATATGGAACTGTCAGACCTTCCTCCTTCCAACTTAACTCCAGATGGGGCAAGTGAAACTGTAGATTCTTGGTGATGTTGCTAAATGGAATGCAGTTCAGATGTCCATCCCTTCAAGTTGGTACTATAGCATCACTGAGAGAGAAACAAGCCCTACTTAAACTGTCTTCCTAACAGTGTGGTAAGTTACAGCAGGGCAGAAGTCATATTATCCATCTTTAAGGCTCTGCTTTCTTTTTGAAGATGAAGAAATAAGATACAAGAAGCAAAGTATAATTAGAGAATAGGAAAATATGGTTTAAAATTAAATGTCATATTTTATAGTGCTGATTAAGCACTAGAAATTCAGAGAAAGGAAAGAACATTTTGGGTTAGGGAATAAGCAAAGTTTTTATTAGGCCAGTCAACTTTAAGATCACCTTTAAACAAAGAGTTGGATTGCTGACAGTAGTTTAGGGACAGCATGTTCAGGGAAGGAAAATACTATGGGGAGAGTAGATGAAGATTTTATAGGCTATAGTGAGCCAATTTTGAGGGGGTGAGCCATTTCTGACTCTTTATATACCTTATTATTACTTATTAATCTGATTTAATAATAAGGTAGTGTACTCTTAGGTGCATGCTTTTGCATGGAGAGTATAACTTGATTGTATAACTTTTAAATTCTCTTTCATATAAATTCCTATTTCTCCAGTATCTCAAGGGGCTACTGAGGGACCAGATTTAGTATTTTTATTTTAAAAAGGGAGGAACATGTTAAGAGTTAATAACTTTTATAAAGTGTGAGCAAATCAATGGCAGATCTGCATTCAGATTATATATCTGGGGTTCCAAGCTTCTCCTATTCACTTTGCTTACAGTAATGGTAATTGTTTTGTAGCTGAATGGTGTTCTTTTATATTTGTGATATGTGGTGCATATAGATAATACTGATTTTAGGCATTTTCTACCTTTTCTCACCCCACTTCCTAGGAATATATATATTTCTTTGTCCTTTATTTTATATGTGGTTCTAGCCAGTTTTCTTCCAGCATTTTAGGACCTAGCACTTTGTTTATCCCATCCTGTCAGTTGTTTCATTGCCATTGATGAATTTGTCTAATTGCTACTGCTCTGTATCGTGCTTCCCCTCTACCTCCCAAAATCTATAAAGCAGGATGAGATTCTTTGTAAGAGTGTCAAAGATTTGAAAGCATCTAGTAAAAGGTACTACTATAAACATCTTAAGAAACATGATAATTTTATAGATTCCCCCCCAATAACATTTAACTCAATTGAGGGATAATTTTTATCTAATAAAATTGAACCACTTTGAATATAAGATTTGCCTGTTGATAGATCTATGTACCCATGTAATCAACACACAGTCAAGATACAGAACTTCTCTATTATCCTCAAAAGTTTTTTTCGTGCTCTTTACATTCATTCCCACCCTCCTCTACTCCCCAAACCATTGATTTGCTGTCACTATAGGTTAGCTTTCCCTTTTTTGGAATTCAGGTAAATGGCCTTATCCAAGATGTATGTACTCTTCTTTCATTACCATCCTGTGTTTAAGATTCATTCATTGCTGCTGTCTGTATCAATAGTTGGTTACTTTTTAATTGCTGAGGGGAATACCTGAGTAATTACATTATGTGGATATAACAGGATTTGTTTATTTGTTCATCTATTGATGAACATTTGATTTGTTCTAGTTTTTGACTATTATGAATAAAGCGACTATGAACTTGTGGACGTGTGGGCAGACTTATTTTTCTCTTGGGTAAATACCTTGAAGTGGATGGCTGAATCTTTTGATTGGTAGATGTGCGTTTAACTTTTTAAGAAACTGCCAAATTGTCTTCCAAAGTGTCTGTACTATTTTACATGCTGTCTAGCAGTATATTAGAGTTCCAGTAGCTCTGTAAACTAGCCAACACTAATATAACATTTTAGCCATTCTAATAGTTGTGTAGTGCTATCTTGTGGTTTTAATTTACATTTTCTTAATAACCAACGATACTGCCATCTTTTTATGTACTTATTCGCCAGCTGTATATATTTTTTGGTGAGGTACTTGTTCAGACCGCTTGCCTATTTTTTTAAAAAAATTTGTTTTATTTGTTTTCTTCATGTTGATTCTGAGAATTCTTTATATATTCTGGAAACAAGTCCTTTATCAGATGAATGCTTTGCAAAGATTTTCTTTCACTCTATGCCTTATCTTTTTATTCTCTCAAATGTTTTTTGAGAGCAAGAGTTTTTATTTTGAATTCGTGTTTATTCATTTGTTTTGGAATTTGTTAAACTCCTTTATATAGAATATTTTGTCTTATGGCATGCTTAAGTTTCTCTCATGTCAAATAAAATATAGGGCAAGGTTTAAAATTTGTTTTCATGTTTTATTGTTAAAAGTTGGTTGTCTAATTAGCTTTAAAAATGGAAAATTCATTCATTAATGAGACGTAATATTTAGTGTGATTATTCTTTTTATTTTACTGTTTTAAATAGTTCATTGTTAATATTTTATGTTTGGTCTTCACCCTGTCCTTTCCATTTTAATGTAATAAAGTAGTTTGGGATTTATCAGAGCAGGGCAAGAAGTCAAGTCACATTTATGTTGAGTGAGAATCACTAGAGACATTATTTTCTATGGGATCAGTTCCTGAATTTTCTCTAGCATAAGATTTTTGCAATTGAAATGCAGTTCAGATATAGTACTTAACTTTAATATTTTGAGTTTTAAGAGAATTCAATTTATAAGCCATTTAGTTACTAATTACCCTGCCTTTTTGTAGAAAGAACTTAAGTCAAAGTTCTGTTTTAAGGTGTTTTTTTCAGAAGGGGATGTTGTGGATCTGAGAGTTGACAAATCAAGACCTGGGTAGTAGCCAGTAATTACAAAGTATAAAGTCTGATAAGATAACATGTTAAATCATATTGTTAATAATAATTGTGGCAGTGCTTATCAGTAGAAAAGAAATGTAAGCTATGGTTGAATACCAAACTATCAGTGAAGGTAAAACTCCTTGTAGTTGAATTTCAAGAATGGTGAACCAGCTTTTATTACCCAGTTTTGAGAGTCAGTAATCTCAAAGAATAAAGAAAAATGAGTTAAGAATGGGAGGCAATAAATAATATGCTGTTTTCCTTTAAAATATCTTTGAGATAATTACAAAGGTATAGGGTTGTATAATTTTTGGTGTTTCTCTGATGATAATAAAGTATGTTATAAATTGGATAAAACAAGTACTCTAAGAAGTTTAAAAAATTTTCTTGGCAATTACTGACACATTACATTGAAACCGAGTTTAAAGTCTCAGTACAGGAGTAATTCCAACATTAAAAATACTGAAGGATTTTGCTCTTGGTTTTGTGCTTGTTTTCTTTCGACCAGTTTCTCTATGAATTCTTAATGTTGTGCTCTTTCTGATGCTATACTCATTGGCAAATGATAAATGTATCAATGTACCTGAAAACAATTTTTTTTTCCTGACCGAATATGAGACATGGAGTGTTCAGTTTCTAACATTACTGATAAGATTTGTTTTTTCTCTTTTAAGTCAAGGAATCTTAAGAAACTTCACTGAGAACTTAAAACCTAGGTATGCTCTCTTCTTTGATAATTTGTTTTTACTCATATCTTAAGTGGTAAATTAGGCCAGACAGATTGTTTACCTTTTGAAAAAGAAAGTAGGTCCTGCAGTTTGTTTTGGTTGCAGATATCCTAGCTGCTGAATTTAGACTTAGCAGAAGGTGCTGCCATGCTTTGTGGTTCTGAGTATGGATGCTCTAGAAACCAAGATACTGTGCTTGTTACATATATGGTGACAGATAATGAATCTTTTCTTCTCTTGGTGGTGAAATTACCTCACTAATTTATGATTTCATTTCAGTTATGGTTATATCTTCTGTGACATGGGTACGGATTATTTTAGCTTAAAGTTGTTCGAGAGACAGTTTTAGGGAAAGAGGAGGGTGTTTTAATTCCAACGACTGGCAGTTTTTATTTTTCACTCTAATAAATTCAGGTCTAACAGTGTGAAGATTAGTTAGTACTAGGCAAATCTACATGTAATACATTTTAAGTTTGAGGAGTGAAAAAAACTCTCATAGTTGTCACATAATTCACTATAGCTGCGGAAAATTTCTGAGTGCTTTATAAGAAACCAGTAAAGCTAATTTCAATTCATCCAGAGCAAAATAATTTAATATTAATTCCAGCAAAAGGCAACTAAAAAACAAATAGACTTGGACTACTTTATGTGCTTTCCATACATAAGATTTCCCCCCCATCTTTTCTCATATGCTTTACTTCTTAGTTATTTACTTCTAGTAGTTTCCAAATTCATTGAGGGAATTAAAGTGGTGACTGAGTACCTATATAAGACTTTCCTGCTGTGTTTATGAACCATTTTTTTGGAAAAACCCTTCCCTTGGCAGTCTTCTTGAGGGCATCCGCTTTTTCCACATTTAGTGATTTGGGGATTGAAGCTTGCATTTAGTTAGAGGTGATAGATGGCTTAATTTTTTCTCAATTTAGTGACCGAGAAATGGTTCAGAATTGAAGTTGAAGTGAACATGGAGTTCCTTGCAGTCCCTTAAACAGTTGCTGTCTGTTACTATTAGGCATATTTTGGGTATGTGGGCTCCATTTCAATATTTTGTGTTGTGTTACTAAATTTCTTGTCTGCTTTAGACATTTCACTTTTGAAAATAGGTTGTAATTGGTTTTGAAGAGAGGGCCCTGGAAATTGAATATAGTGGCCCATTTGGGTAGAACAAAAAAGTTGGCATATATTTACTTAAAGAATTCTTAGGAGAATTTTATTAACCTGAAGATATATTTCCCACATGTCATAAGATTTCAAGGTTAAGTAATTGTTGGGAGAACTAGGAAACTTGTGATTCTTACCGAAAGTATTAGCCTTTTAAGCTAAAACTATCACTCAGTATTTTTTCTTTTATAATTAAAGGTAAGAAAAAAAGCATGCTCATTGTCAAAATTTCAGTTTTTATATAAGTTTATAAAGAAAAAACTGAAAGTCTTTCTCCAAATTCCAAATTCTGCTCTCTGGAGATAACTACTATTTAGTGTATGTTCTTCCATACCTTTTTCTGTGCACATGCAAGTTTTTGTAGGTAGATTTTGAGAGGTTTATTTGACTTTGTTCCATTGCCGCTTTTGTAAGTCAGTCTTTTTGAATCTTGCATATAAATCTACTTTATTCCCCTACCCCATTTTTCTGTTAGTTTTTTGAAAGATTATTTGTTTTCTTATTCATATATAGGACCTTTAAAAAATCGTGTGTGGTTATTAATCCTTTGTTACATATGGCATAAGTATTTTCTCTCTGCTTATCATTCATCTTAACTTTTAAGTTATGTAGTACTTTTTGTCATAAAAAGGTTTTTTCTTTTTTTAAACTATTGTTCCAACATGATTTCTGCTTTTTGTGGTGTGCTTAGGTATGTAGGTTCCCTCTGGAACATTTAAAATAGTCTGTATTTTTTTTCTAGTACTTTGTAAATTTGTTTTTAATATTTAGGTTTTTAATCCACTTGGAATGTATTTGCGGTATAATGTGAGATAAGGATCTGACTTTTAAAAGTTGTCAGCCAGTTGTCCTAATAATTTATCATTTACCTACTTATTTGAAATGGTCTTAACATATACTCTTAATAAAGGTTATTTTTTGTGTACCTGTTCTACATGTTTTGATTATTGCCACTTTAGAGTATACTTCAAAATTTCCTTAATTATTACAATCAATTCTCTTTTTTCAAAGCAGACTATCATAATTATCAATTTATAGGTTTATAGACTTTACTTTGAGTAACAGGGAGCTAATACTTATTGAATACTTAATTTGTTCTAGTCACTGTTCTAAGTGCTTTAAATGTATCAAGTCATTTAATCATCTTAACTCCATGATGATTAATATCCCCAATTTACCAGTCAACAAACTGAAACTTAGCGAAGCTTGTAACCTGTCCAAAGTAGCACAACCAGTAAGTAGAAGAGCCTGGTCAAACCCAAGCAGAGTTTGTACCTTTATAACCTCTTGATTATATTTCCTCACCAGTAGTGGACATTATTTTCTGTGTGACTCAAATAGTAATGCTTTTAGTTTTAGTTTTAAATTAATAGACCTTATTTTTTGGAGCAGTTTTAGGTTTACAGAAAAATTGAGCAGAAAGTACAGAAAATTCCCATAAACCTCCTTACCTCCCCTCCCCACAGTTTCTCCTAATATTTACATCTTGCGTTAGTGCAGTACAATATTGGTGAGCCAATATTGATAAATTATTGTTAACCAAGTCCATAGTTTACATTAGTGTCCACATTTTATCTTTTACAGTTCTCTTTTGACAATGTCATAATGTCATAAATCTACCATTGTAGGATCATGCACAATAGTTTCACTGCCCTAAAATTTCCCATGCTCCACCTGTTTGTTTCCCTCCTCCCCCAAACCCTGTGAAATACTGACCTTTTTACTGTCTCCATAATTTTGCCTGTTCTAGAATGTCATATAGTTGGAATCATACAGTGTGTAGCTTTTTCAGATTGACTTCTTTCACTAGCAATATGTATTTAAGGTTCCTCCATGTCATTTCGTAGCTTGATAGCTTATTTCTTTTTATAACTGAAAAATATTCCATCGTCTGGATGTACCACAGTTTATTTACCCATTCATCTGCTGAAGGACGTCTTGGTTGCTTCCAAGTTTTGGCAATCATGAATAAAGCTGCTGTAAACATCCATTTGCAAATTTTCATGTAGACAAGTTTTAAACTCATTTGGGTAGATACAGAAGTGCATGAGTGCCGTATTGTATGGTAAGAGTATATTAGTTTTAAAGAAACTACAACAATCTTCCACAGTGGTTATCCCACCAGCAATGAACGAGAGTTCCTGTTCCACATTTTTACCAGCATTTGGTGGTGTGAGCATTTTGGATTTTTGCCATTCTAGCAGGTATGGAGTGGTATCTTGTTTTAATTTGCTATTTCCTAATGACGTGATGTCTAGCATCTTTTCATATGCTTGTTTACTATCTGTGCATCGTCTTTGATGAGACTCAGATCTTTTGACCAGTTTTTAATTGAGTCTTTTTGTTTTCTTACTGTTGGATTTTAAGAGTTCTTTGTATATTTTCAATGCCAGTCCTTCATCAGGTATATATTTTGCAGAGATTTTCTCCCAGTTTTTGGCTTCCCTGTGCTTTAGTTTTTACTGTTAAATGATGCTTGCTTTCCAATTGTGATAAATAATCAAGTTAAGAAAATTTCCTTCTCTATTTGTCTAAGAGCTTTTGTCAGGAATGGCTATTCAGGGAAGTCCTTGAAAATTATTTGGCGAAATGACTAGGTTAAAATTTGTTTTTAGCAAGGCACCCATTTTATTCCAGATACTTAAAAATACGTTATTTATAGTATTTAAGTATCTGTCTCTCCACTTATCAGTAGCAATCTATTCTTATGGCCTTTTAGATTTCTACCTCTGAAATCATAAATTTGGAAATTTTGCTCTCTGACCACAATTTCCTGTCTTTCCAGTTTTGCCATTTGCTAAACTTATTCTCAGATCTCACTGAGGCTTCTGGCCCCTTAAATTTTCCCTGCCTCCAAATTTTTGACATTCTTCCTGGCATCACTTTATGCCATATGGACACCATAGTGGGTCACTTTCAATGAGTCACAGTATTCTCACTTCTCCTGCACCTTTGTTCTTCTCTCCCACGTGCCATGCAGATCTCCAGCTGTGGATTAACAATACTGCCCTTTTTCTGTGTTTCTGCTCTAGAGCCCGAAGAAATGATTGAATCACTGTACTTCTATTACTAATTCATGAGTTCTACCCTCATCTGTGCTTGTTATTCTTTTAAGTAGTCTTCTTACTTGTCTCTAGTTGATTTATTTTCTCCTTCACTAGAATGACTGTTCTTTCTAAATCTTTACCCACTTTTGATAAGCTCAGGTTCATCTTTCATCACAGAAGACCCCATACTTCAGTAAAGTCATCTTAAAAAAAAAAATAAAACAGTAAATCTATTATGTTATTTCCAGTATGGTACCTTTTGTTATTCAGATAAAGATAAACTTCTTAAGATTAATATGTTCTTTTTAATTTTCCAGCCCCATCTCTCCCCTCTTGGAGCTTCACTGGCCCTTTTTCAGATCCATATCATGCCATGCTCATTCTTACCATAGTGTCTTTGGCTATGCTCTTTCCTCTGCCAGACAGTTTTTTCTTTTGGTGTTTAATTCGTATTCATCTTTGTAACTTCTGTGTTATTTCCTCAAAAGAAGCTTTTTCTGACTTTCCAGTTGCCTGAAGATATATTAGAGTCCCCCTGAAATAATTAATTGTAATGTATATAACACTAGTAGCAAAAAAATTGAGTGCTTGTTTTATGCCAGAAACTGTTCGATTTAATTTACACATACAGATGTTTTTAAGTCTTGACAACAACCCTGCGGGTTAGATAGATGGGTAAATAAATAGGACCCATCATTATTCCCATTTTAAAAATGAGGAAATTGAAGCGAGAAGTATTACATCACTTGTCCAGATTCACACAGCCATTTGGTAGCAGTGCTGGGATTTGACCCTAGAAAGATTATAGTTGTACTGCAATGGTAATTTTAATTGTGTAATTTTTGGTTAATGTCCACGTTCCTCGGTAGGCTCTAGGTTCCTTGAATTCAGAGATCAGACCTGTCTGGTTAATTTTTGATTCCTCAGTGTCTAGAATAGAGCTGGGCAGTGAGTAGGCTATGATAGAGTGAAGCACAGCCTGCCATTCTACTTAATTGAATAAATAGAGGCTTTCGGTGTGACTTTCCTTTTTCTCCTCTCTCTCTGCTTCCAAACATTAAATCCCCTTTTAAAACAATAGATACCTCTATTTCAAAATTTAACCCCTTTACCTGTTTACCTTCCAAATCCTAAAAATAACGTATGCATTTTGTGAGTAATAAAAATTAGTGTAAATGTATATAAAGTAAAAGTAAATATCCTCCATTTTTTTCTTAATCTTTCTCACTTTCCTCAGGTATCAACTACTAGCATTTAAGTGTATATCTTCTTGAGTACATGCACAAACTATGTAGATACTTAAAATACACAAAAGTGAGTATATGCAATATGCATGCTAATCTGTTTTTATATTAAAAATTTATTTATGATATTGAATTATAGTTTTGCAAGATGTCACCATTGAGGGAAACTAGATAAAAGGTACATGAGATCTCTCTGTTTTATTTCTTACAACTACATTTAACTCTACAATTATATAAAAATAAAAAAGTTTAATTAAAAATTAAATTACAGAAATTTTTTCATGTCAACAGATTTATCTCTTTCTTCTAAATGGCTACATAAAAATCCATGGCATTACTTTATTTCACCTTTCCCCTATTAATACACTTTTAAATTATTTCCATTTTTTTAATTTTTAGCAACTGAGGGGGAAGGAACATTCTTGCATTCATAGCTTTACATTTGTTCGGTTATATATGCATAGCTAAGTTTTATAAGAGGCAAAGGGCTCAAAAAATGTGTACATTTGATAAAAGTTGGAAGTTTATACTCCAAACTGGTTTGTACTTTCACCAGTTGGGATAGAGCCTGTTCTCTCTGTATCTGCCTGAACTGTCTTGATTCCATTCCTCCACTTCTTTGGGACTTTTTAAAAAGTGAATTATTTCTTTTCCATTTAATATATCTTCTCTGTTGGCTCTCCTGTCTGCCCAACCTCTAACAAATTGTCCACACTGATATGGCTTTTCTCTAGTAGTTAAATGCTTTACTTGTATTTACTTCTCCTTACAACAACCTATGAGGTAGCTCCACTTACTATCCCCCTTTTATAGGCAAGGAAACCCAGACACAGGGAAGTTAAGTGACTTGCCCAAGGGCTCCCAGATAATGAGTAGCTAGATATTAATCAAGTTAGTCTGGCTCCAGAGTCTATGCTCTTAATGAAGGGGTTGGGAAGCTACTCATTGCCAGCTGCTCAAATCTGTCCTGCGGCCTGATTTTTGTATAACCCAGCTAAAATGCTTTTTACATCTTTAAAGTGTTGTTAAAAAAAAAGAAAATATAAGAGAGTGTGTGACCCACTAAACCTAGAGAAAAAAATTCACTGACCCCTACTAGTAATTCTTTTTTACTACCAAACTTCTACCTCTTCACTTCTTTTTCTCTCCTACACTCTTGGTAATCTTATATCTCTCATAGCAGTTTCACTCAGACTACTCTGGAAAGGGTTTTCAGGGCCTTATTGCTAATCCTAGCTACCTAATTTAAACTCTTGTTCTGTCTCAGCTCTTTGTATCATTTGACACTGATTACCCTGTTCTTTCTAAAAATTTCTTTTCCTATAGTTTTCAAAATAGGCGTGCCTTCTGTTTTTTTCTTTTACTTCACTGACATATTACTAATTCTTAAACCTCGTTGCTACTCTGTTTCTCTGCTCACTTTGTAAGTGGTTATGTTCTTCTGAATTCAGTCCTTGATTGTCTTCCTCCCAGCCCATCTTCAGCCCAACTTTCTCTTCCCTTTCTTCTTCCAAATCAAAAAGACCTGTATTTGAATCCGATTTCTCTGATTCCATTATTTTCTGTCTGAGAGATTTGAATGATTTTCTTCATTTCTCTTTAGGAATGAGAATAGTAGTACCTACCTCAGGATTGTGTGGATTAGGTGAAATGATGCATTTAAAATGTTTAAACAATGTCCCATTTATAGCAAGTGCTTAATAAATACTAGTAGTAGGAATAGTAATAATTGTATAGTTGTGTTATTATAACTCTGTATCTGTAGGACTCCACCTTTCCCGAAGTCCACACACAGATATACATGGCCTGCTAGAGATCTATGTTTGCATACCTTGCAGATACCTAAAACTCTGTCTGAAGTCTGCCTCTTTCTCAGGCTTCAGTGCCTAGTGACTTTAAGAAAATTACTCATTTTCTTTAAGCCTCAATTTCTCCATTCTTGAAAGGGTAATAATAATAGAACTTACCCTTACTAATGTTAAATGAGATAATTCTTGTACAAGTTTTGTCTCAGTGCAGTTATGTAATAGCTTAGGAAATATTAGTGACGTCATCATCATCATCATCATCATCATCATCATCATAACTATTATTTCTCTTAAAATTCATTCCTTTTGCCCTGTTCCACTCAGAACAAGAGCTTTACAAATAGCTTTTCTGGTCTGTTTTCTTTTCCTTATCCTCCACGTGCAATTAGTTACTAAGTACTGTTGATTCTACTTCATAAACATCTGCTTGCATTCCACTCCTTATCATTTCTTGACAGAATTATTGTGTAACCTTCTAACTGGTCTCCTGACCTCTGGGCTACCTTCCACCTTTCATCCAGACTTGTCTTTTTGGAAGGCAGATCTGCTCATATCACCCCCATGGAAAAGCTTCAAGTGGGTTCCTCTTACCTGAAATACAAAGCCTGCAAGGCCCATAACATTGCAGATTTCTTTTATAGCCTCATCTCTTGTTTCTGGGGTTTATGAGTTCCACACTGTAAATAGATTAGAATACTGACTACTCTTTGACAACAGTCTGCAGGCTAAACTCTCATGCCTTTGTCCCTGTCCTGTTATTGCTGCTCCCTCATTCTTTTTGCTGTCCTTTCAACCACTCCCTGAAAATATTTCTATCCCAAATGCCTTGTCTGTCTGGTGAATTCCTGGTCATCCCTCAGTGGTTGGTCTCAAATACGTTATCTATTCTCGTCTCTCTCTTGAGTTTTAACTGTCCTTTCAGGCAACATTAATTTGTCTTTTCCTTAAGAGACAGTGTAGTGGGTAATTAAAATCCCCGAGTCAGGAGCTAGACTGCCTTGATGCTTGGTTAATAACATAGCTATAGAACCAATGTCCGTGTCTCAGTTTTCTAATCTATGAAAAGTGGCTAATATTAATCTTATTTTGAGGATTAAATGAACTAATATAAGAAAACACTTTGAATAGGGCCTGCACATACACGCATTCTAAGTACTTCGTAAATATTAGCTGCCGTTAATAGTTTCAGAGCACTTCTTACATATCTATAAAAGCATTTACCACCTTGTATTACTTTTTTGTATGTTTTTCTCAATAGACTGTGGCTTCTTTGAAAGTGGCACTGTTTTAGTCATCTTTGTGTCATCAGTATCTAGTACACAATGGGCCATCAATGAACATTGAATCATTTGTGCTGTACTCAGCCCATAATGAAACACTGGATCCTCCTGCATTTCAACAGTCAGTATCTTACTTCTGTCTCCTACATATGTTTGCTTTATGAAAGTATGACATTAGAGACACAAAGCTGTTTGTTGAGGACCTCATTGGTCTCTTCGACCAGAAATTTGCTATTACAATTAATCTTCTTACCTATAGCAAGCAGAATGCAGCTGATAGCAAGTAGTTACTGGGAGGGAGTTTCTCCCAGAATTTGAGAGCGTGCAATGTTTTTTGCTCAAAGGGACACAGTCCAAGGCTAGAAAGTCTACTTATTGTTCGACCTGTTTTGTTTTGTTGGATATAAATAGAGCTGCGTCTGCCTTTTCACCTTTATTATAAGCCTGCTGAAGATTGAAATGTTAAAACTTTTCCCTTTTAGTGATTCAGAGAGATTTCTTTATTGTAAATGTTATATAGAGCTCCAAATGAATCCCAAGTGTGGGTTTTTAATAGATGATTCCAGAATATTAAGTCATTAAGTCCTTATGGTCTAGTTCTATTCCCAACCCTTAACAACCCATCATGCGTGGGCTATTGTGGTAGTAACTGGTCTTTTTGTCTTTAGGCTCTTCCTTCCAGCGGTCCCCAGCCTTTTTGGCACCAGGGACCTCTGCTCCTTTGAGAATCTAATGCCTGATGATCTGAGTTGGAGCTGAGGCCCTGATACTAGTGCTGGGGAGGGGCTGCAAATAGAGATGAAGATTCTCTTGCTTGACTGTCAGCAGCTCACCTCCTGCTGTGTGGCCCTGTTCCTAACAGGGCACAGACCAGTACTGGTCCACCACCTGGGAGTTGGGGACTCCTCTCCTGCTGCTACCATATTAATCTTTCAGAATCCCTGCTTTGATTTTTCTCATGCAGCTCTGAAAAATTTTCTAAAAGTACCCCCTTGTGTACAGGTTGTGTTCCAAACTCTTTAGTTTGACATTCTGGATTCTCTACAGTCAGACTCCTGTTACCTTTTCTGCTTTATTTTCCATTGTACCTTAGAATGAACTTTGTGGCTTACTTGGGCTAGTCGTGATTCCTGTAATGTGAATTACATTTTCCTTTTTTACCTACTCAGAGTATTTTCCATTCTTCTCCATTTTCCTTTTGAAATTCTGCCTCTCCTAGGATCTGTATTTTAAAACCTTTTTAATTTAAAATAAATATAGACTCATAGGAACTGCAGAATAGTAGAGTCCAGTGTATCTTTCCCCAGCTTCCCCCAATGTGAGATTCATTTGAAAACTCCATTTTGAAGAATATTATTCTCAGTTGTAAAAAAAAAACACTATTTTTTCTCCCTCCCTTTTTTCTCTTTCTTTTCTTTTTCTGTCTCTCTTTCTTTCTTTTCCTCCCTCCCTGTCTTCCTTCCTTCTGTATTAGATTTGTTGAAGTGGCCAAGAATCATTTAGACTTATGTCTTTAAAACAAATTGGGTGGGTGATCAAGCTGGGTAGTATGGTGTTTGGTCCTTAAAAGGAAAAGCAGATGGCTGTATAATATCATAAGACTGATTTTATCTGCCTTTATGAACTGGCCTTGAAAGTAATTTCAAAAGAAGAGTTTTCAAAGGTAGAATGGGTGTGTAACCTGCCTAAGTAATGAAATGAGACATAATACTCATTTAAATGTGACTATTCCAGTGTGTTAAACTGGTCTCAATACTTTATACCATTTATATTCTCTTTTAATGCTGTTCTTCCTAGACAGTATGTTTTCATAAAATAAGCTAGTTGTTAAAACACACACTAGAGTGTGAAAAAAAAAGTTTATTTTCCTCATGTTCATTTTTTAAAGGAAGGCAGAAGGCTTATAAAGGAAGAGGTTTTGAAAAATAAAATTTATTTTCCAAATTGGAACCCTCAATTGCTGGTGGGAATATAAAATGGTACAGCCACTTTAGAAAACAGTTTGGCAGTCCCCCTAAAAGTTAAACATAGAGTTAACCATATGACCCGGCAATTCCACTCCTGAGTATGTACCCAAGAAATTAAAAACATATGTTCATATGAAAACATATACAGAAACGTTCATGGTAGCATTATTCATAATAGCCGAAAGCAGATGCAACCCAAATGCCCATCAGCTGATGAATGGGTAAACAAAACGTGGCATTTCCATACAATGAAATATATTTCAGCCATAAAAAAGATTGAAGTACTGATAATAGCCATGCGGATGAACCTTGAAAACATTATACTAAGTGAAAGAAGCCAGTCAAAGGGCCATGTACTGTATGGTTTCATTTGAATGAAATGTCCAGAATGGGCAAATCTATAGAGACAGAAAGTAGATTAGTGGTTGCCTGGAGCTACAGGGGGATGAGAGTGGAGGAATGGACAGTGACTGCTAGTGGGTATAGAATTTCTTTTTGGGGTAGTGAAAATATTCTGGAATTAGACAGTGGTGATGGTTGCATAACCTTCTGAATACACTAAAACCCATCGAATTTTATAGTATAAAATTATATCTAAAAAAATTTATTCTCTAATTTCCTGTATCAAATTGTGATGTGGTTTGGAGTAGTACCTGTTTTCCTGGTGTGATGGAACATGTATATAAGATTTTTTACATTTTGAGTTCCAAGTGAGGTCAAAGATTGGTGGGAGAAGGGAGTAACTTTGTCAGACTAAAATCTGGTAACTGCCCAGTGCCCTGTAATCTTAGTGAGCAGAGTAGAGGTAGAAGTAGATCAGCTAAGGATGGAATTAAAGTCTCTTAGATTCCAGGCAAATTTATTAATACAAGAGAATTCAAGAAGTATTTTAAATGAAGCAGGTTCTGACCTGTTAATATCCTAAAGTTCCTGCCATTCTGTCTTGGACATACATCCTACAGGTCTTTTTTTTAGTAGATTTTGAGAGAGATAGAGTCTGTCTCATAATGAAAGTCTGTCTCATTACAAAGAAAATTTTAATAGGCAGTATATGTAGAATTAAATCTATTAATTTTTAAAAGGTAAATCTGGGTTTTCATCTGTATCAAAAATATGACCGTTGCCAATAAAATACTTTTTTTTCTAGAGTTGCATAAAAAGCTTTCTGGTTTTTCTGTATATGTTTGTGATGTAAAAGTATAATACGAATATATAATACGTAATATAAGATGGTAGCAGTCTGAATCATTATTCTTTGGCAAACTGAATTGTATGTTTTAAAAATAAATTATACTGTCATAAGACTTTAAAAGGGAAACGTAAGAAGATTTGCCTAATGGCAGGTAACATACACTGTCTTACTATTTGTCAGACACTATTGTCAATGTTTTACTTTCATCCTCTTACTTAATCCTCACACAGACTTAATAATTTGACTTAAAAAAATCAATATAACATACATGTTCTCATTGACTAACATTTTTTCTTAAACTATTTAAATGCTAGGTGCTTTAGAGCAACGATCTTCAGATTGGTGTTTAGGCTGGATAGTTTTAGGAGAAACAATTTCCTGGTTCTAAACATTCATTTATATTTTTTCCTGAGATTTATTTGTGTGAAGACAGCATTGACATAATGCTGGTTCTTCTTTCTTTTACCTCCCTTAAGTTCTGGCTCTTCTTACAGTTATCAAAAGAAAAAGCCATACCTTTCACTGATCTTGAATCTCACCATTGTACAAAATCCTCCAGGGTTCCAACAAAGGAATAGCCGAAACACTGGGGTGTCAAGTATGAAAACTTAATTTTATCAAGGTATGTAGCCTCCTCTGTACATCTTATTAAGAGCTCCAAAAAAGGAAATTACTTTTTATATTTAGTTATCAAAATTTGGAATATATTTGCATTGTTTGAATCAGTGGGATACTACAAATAATAGTAATAGGGACTTAAAAGAAATATTTTAAATGAATAAAAAATAATTATTATACATATTTTGTTAAAGGAAAATATGATAAAAGAAATTATGCTCAAATAAAGTACTGTGGAAGAAAAAATAGAAATATAATTTCAAGGAGGAAAAGAAATAATATAACATTTCATGTAGGAAATGAAGATTCTATCATAGTTTTAAAATGGAATATGATGGGTATTAAACTTTTCATGTGTTTAGATTTCACTGGATGCATTTAAATTAATGATATAATTGTTTTATTTTTTAGATGCCAGTTTTAAATTGGCATATAAAGAATACAACCTTTGCAATTTTTTAAACTTTCGAGTACTAATTTTAGATATCCACTTAATAATATTTGCAGTTCCTTTTTCGTTCCAATTTTGTTTTATGGGGAGTATGTGCAAAACTTTTTAAAAGGTGAATGCTCTCAAGCAGTGGTTCCCAACCTTTTGGCACCAGGGACCTGGGCTATGAAAATCTAATGCCTGATGATCTGAGGTAGAGCTGAGGCAGTGATGCTAGCACTGGGGAGCAGACGCAAATACAGATGAAGCTTTTCTCTGTTTCATTGCCGCTCACCTCCTGCTGTGCAGACCAGTTCCTAACAGGTTACGAACCGGTACCAGGTCCACAGCCTAGAGGTTGGGGACCCTTACTGTTAAGGATATAGTGATCAAGAAGAATCAGTTTCTACCCTCGAGAAACTTCATAGTTGAATGGTGAAATGGGGACATATACACATAATTTGGCTTACAGCCTTTATTGGGTCATATTTTGCTGCTTCTTTAACATGGGCATTGTGCCTCTTTGTTGTGTCATGCTTGTTAAAATGACCGTTGACTAGTGATTTAGCTCATATGTGTTCTGTTTCCACTTAGGCTATTGTACAGAACAGAGAGGGATTGTATCTCCTAAAAGACAGATGGATAGGAAAAGTGCCCACTGCATTTACCACTGATGAATGGTAGGGCTTTCTCTTGTTGTCTTGTTGGTGTGGTCATAAGGAACATGAGACTAGGAGTCAGGAGACCCTAGTTCTTGTTCTGACTCTATCACAGGCTGTGTGACCTTGGCCAAATCACTTAACACATTTAAACTCTAGTTTCCTCGTATGAAAAAGTTTAAACTGGATGATCTTTTAGCTTTGACATTTAGAATATATCAATTTAATTCATACATTGTTACACAGTGCATTAGTTTTAGAGGTGATTAGCTGTAGCAAACACTTTAATAGGTGCCAAAATAACAACAAATTACCTGCTTAGTGTAATGTTGTGGAGAAGAATAGCTTACTACTCTCTATTTATCTGAAGTATGATTAAGACAGTTTTTCAGAGTGTTGTGGGTCTCACCTCTGCATTTTTTTTAAATTAGTTTCAAGTATACAGTACATTGGTTAGACATTTATATAGTTTATAAAACAATCCCCCAATTGCTCTTTCTCTCCTCTAGCTCTCCACCTAGCCTATACATTAATGCTAACTGCATTCCCTATGCTGTCACCACAGCCCTTTTTATTTTATTTTATTTTTTAAAAGGGATTGGAGGGTGAATTTCCCCTACTTTTTTTGAGATTTAATGCAAATTCTTAACAGGATTAGTAGCCAGGAATACCAGTTTTAGCTTCATGCCAGTGCCTTTGGTGAAACACACATTTTTGCAGTGTTCTAGCAGAATATTAAAATGGATTATGGATTACAGGCAGCTCTAGGCTTTGCTCTTTATAGGTCAGAGGTGGAAACCAATAGAGCAGTTACTGTTCACTCTTGTCATGGACTAGACCTTTTAGGTTCTTTATGGAGCTAAAGTGAAACTCTCTGGAACGGTTCCACTAGAATGGCTTTCCTGGGGGCTTATGAGGCTTACATTTTGAAACTGATACTCTTGTAGTACAAGAATAACTACAAACTGATGTGGAATTAGGAGGCCATAGAGGGAAGATGACATATGCAGCTCTCATTCTCCTAAGTCTCTTGGCTGGTGAACAGAGATTTTTCCCATTAGTAAGCAGATATTTGGATATATGTTGACAAATCCTCTCCAAACAACTTGTAAAATAAAAGGTTCTGCTTCTGTTTTGTGCCTTTGGAGGCTAAGAACAATATTGAAGTGTGAAGAATTAGCTTCTGGTAGTTTAACATATACAGATATTATCTCTTTAATTCCTGTCACCAGTCTTCATCTCTTATGTCTGTTCTTGAGCATTGTCTCTGTTGTTTGCAGCTGAGATAATTGAATAAATTCTTATGGCTTATTTGCAGACTTGTTATCCTCAGTATTGGATAGTTTGACTGATTTGCCTTATTTAGATAGATACTTAAATCGTACCCTAAAGTTTTAAACTTTTTTTTTTTTTTGGCAGTATAAAATATGGGGTGAAGAGGTCTGTCTTTAAAGTGATCAGGCATGGTGCTTTTGATGCTGAAGAGAGGGAATACTATTTCCTAGCAGACTTTATTGTGTTCTGTATCATTAGATCTCTAAGTCAGCAGTTTACTTTTTGTTTAGTAGTATGTCTTGGCTTGTCTGAATGAGTCATAATTAAAATATAGTCACTGGGACTCATAATCTTCTCTAAATAGAAATTATGGTAGTATAGAGATACTGTGCCTTGCCATGTATAGAATTAAAATGTGCAGGTCTGCTGTGATCACCTAGCTAGGTTTTTGTAAATATTAAACCCTTTAAAAGAATTTTAATAGGTTTCCTTATCACTTACCAAAAAAAAGTCTAGAAAGTGAAAATAGAAAAATAAGTGGAAAGAAATCTGAAAATTCCTTTCATCTACTTGAGTTTTTATATTTATTATATAAAAATGAAATGATTACTTTGTTTTAAAAGATTCAAGGAATAGAACAGTTAACAGTTTTGGCATTCCTTTGTTCATGGACAAAAATATTGTTGGGACACCAACTCATGTAGCTTCTGGTCCATTTCAGTAGTTAATATTGCTAAGGTTTGCTGTGGGCATTTGACATCAGTATTTTATTGAGCTAGAACTGCACTGGAGCAATAGCCTTCAAGTCAGTAAACATGAATTAAGAACTTATGTGCCAGACATTGCACTAAATGGTGAGGATTCACATGTGAATAAAACATTTATATTGTGTTTTGTTCCACAAAGGATTTGAAGTAGCTGACAGGAAGTAAATATAATAATACTATAAAAATATACAGCTCAAAATTAGGGAAAATAGAAATTAGATTTGGAGGCCAAGAAGATATGGTTGGATAATAAGAGATGGGTCCTATTGCTGAGAAGCTTGGGTCAGTGATCATCCTAGTAGTGACATGAAATGGAATCTAAGTTTTACATTCAAACTGTATTAAAGCATGGTTAATATATTTAGTAGAATTATGAAGAGTTCAGGCATTTTTGGAGAACTCCCAGAAAAACGTCATCTGGAGTTTGTTTTATAAGTGGTAGTGCTTTTGCTCCTTAGTTATATGAGTTTAATATCAGGTGATTTCACTATTATTTTTTGATTTTATTTAAAGCTCATTGTGTAAGGGAGACAATCTAAGTACCTAGGCTGAGGAGCTGAGAACTAAAGTTTCACTTTATATTTATATGGTAAAGTTTCACTTTATATGTTTTTATCATTCACAGGGTAGATATAGATTTATTGTTGAGGTGGAAAAAGTAGAAGTAAATTACAGTTTAGAAATTTTTCTATTTCACTTCTTTCTGTTTTCCCCTTAGTTATTAAACATTCCCATTCTTTGGTTTCTAGAGTTGGTTTATGGCACCTGGGTGGGGGCAGAGTGTGATGCTTTTTGCTGTATCAAATACTATTGTGTTTCTTCAGTTTCATAGGTTAGGGAAACCCATCAAGTAAATAATTTGTAATTTGAATATAGAGGCTGTTTGGGGGGCTCTTGTGAGCATATTGTGGGTTTAAAAGGGAAAAATGATTTATTGTTCTAAGGGGATATATAAACACAACTTTATGACAGTAGTTTTAGATTTTATTGGTTCAACAAATATCATTGTTGTGCAATACATTATCTTCTATAGTAGCTAATGAGATATAAAACTGCATAATTACACCAACCAGTTATTTTCTTATAGAATTTGGTGGCTACTGAGTAAACAATATCTTTACTTATCTTAATTAATTAGCTTAGTTATATGCCATCATTAAATGAATCTTATATTTTCCTTTACGCTGCTGCACTCCACATTTTTAGTTAACAGAGAAAGAGATTAATTATTTTAAAAGAGGGCTTATTTTTACAGCATGTTAGCCAATTTGGCTTTGCATAATCAGAATGGTTACTCATGTTTAGATGAACTCCAACTCAGGAAGAAATTACAATGGAATACTTACTGAAAACATTCAGGTAGTCAGTATGGAGGAGAATGTCCTAGAGAGTAAAATACTCCAAGGTCGTTTTAAAGTTTATCCCCATTGTTTTTATTTATCCTTATGTGTGCTAACTGTACAAAGGTTCCTGGTTGTGGTACTGATATTTTGTCAAGGGCCTGTGTTATGTCTTAAGAACTTCTAATACAGGTATTGACTTTTAAAAACCAGACACTTTAGGTGTGCAGCAAGATAGATACTTTCTTGCCTTCAAGACCTTATGTGTTTCTTTTTTTTCCTAACCTGTAAGTTGGGTTTGCTAGTGTATTTCACATTTCAGCCATAGAATCTAAAGAATGCAAATGGGAACATATAGAACCTGCCTATAAATAGGTTTCACCTTCAGGAGATTGTAACTAACTAGTTGTTCAGAGAAGTGCCGGTTTAGTGGGAAGGAGTGCTTTGGGGGATGGGCAGTATCTGTTATGGGTCAGAATGGGGGAACTGCAGCTTGTGCGGTACTCTTTCTGTCTGTCATCCCTGGGGGCACTTATTAGCAGTTGAACACATTCTCTGGTCATAATGAGACTCCACAGGCTCAAGGTAATAATTTGAAAAGCGTGGTGGGAGAAATAAAGAAGACAGAGGCACATAGGACAAAAGTGGGCCAGTGAAAGGAAAATCACATGTGGATGGAAGAATAGAGAATGGTAAATTGAAAAGATAAAAGATAAAAAACTTGGGCCACTTTAGGAAAGGAAGTTAGAAGTAATTCAGGTTGTATTGTTGTCAGAATAGTCTTTAAATTTTTGTTGTTCTCAAGGTAGAAAACAAAGTAAGATACTCATCATACTCCTTTAGCTGATTCATTTGCCACGTAGGATAAAACAAAATAAGAAAGCCTTCTAAAGTAGTTCATGGTCTTGGAAAAGTCTTTCTGGAAATGGTTATAGGGCTAGAAAATATTTTCTTTCCCTCATGTGCGATTACATCCCATTTCTTCAGATAATTTAGTATCAAAGTTTCCCAGAATGCATTCTGTAGAACTCTAGTATCCCTCAGTGTTTAAATATATATTCTAGGAGGAAAAGGATTATTAAGTGAGTTTGGGAACTGTTAGAGGTTCAAAACAAAATCACAAAATAGTAAATGAAATTAATCAGTTTGTTTACTATAGGACACGTGAGAGCTCTTCAAATACCTGTGTACCTTGTGACTTCCTGAAGAGAGAAATGGAGGTGGAGCATGTAGCTTTTCTCAGATTTAATTGCTTTGCTGTTCTCTTTTTATCTTATACCCAAAATTGGGGAGAATTCTTTGTTCTCTCATTTCCATATGTATTCCACTTGCAGGGAATATTAGTATTAGTTTACATTTAAAATATGCTTATAGTATTTATCTGAATTCCATATTTGAACCTTCAGGTTTCCTGATCCTCTGATCCCTAATCTTACCTACATTTTCTGGTTTATTCGCCTCTACTTTCCCATGAATTCTTCACTTGAGCTCAATTTCTTTATTATCCCATGATTATATTTTGTACTTGGAATGTACCCTACCCTTTATATTAAGGTCTAGCTTAAGTGTCACCTCTTCTATGAGACCTTCCCCGTCTTCTTCCTTGGCACATCTATAGCATTTATTTACTACACCTGTAGTGACATTTACAGTATTGGTTAGTGGTTATATATGCAGGTCTTAGATTGCCAGCTTGAGAAGAGAGGGCATACCATGATGCTCTATTACCCACAGGTCCTAGCTTAACTATTTCCTCATGCAGAGTCATAACACAAGTAATGCTTATTTTTTTACCAAGTACCAGGCACTGTTCTGAGTCATTAACATGATTAATCTTCACTACAGTACTATGGGTATCCCTGTTTTGTAGATGAAATGAAAGCAGTGAGAAGTGGAATAACTTAAAGACATATAAGCAATCAATTGTATGCTTTTAATCACAGCACAGTACTGCTGTTTATAGTAGGTGCTCAGTGAGTATTTGAATGAATAAATGAATAAGCAAGTGAGGCTTTTGGGAGAGGCCTATCAGCTGTGGCTCAGGGTTAGAAGTTCCTTTCATTTTCACTTTCTCAAAGTTGACATTTATCTAGTCATTGATAAGTTCTAAATGACTAAGAACAATTAGCCAGAGTTCAGGTGGGTCATGGTAGTGGTAGAGACGAGCGTGTGGGGAGATGCAGGATGTTGTGTCCAGTCAAGAAAGTTCATTGCCACGCTCGAAACTGCTGCTTTCCTTGTTGAAGGAATAATGATGAGTCCAGACTTTAGAGTCAAAACCTGAATGGAAGTTTCAGCTTTGGGATTTATTAGCAGTTTGGGCAAGTTTCTTAACTGTTTTTAAAACTCGAGTTTCTCCTCTGTAAAATAACTGTAGCTACTTCATTAGTATCTCTGAGAGGATGAAATCAGATAATCATGGAAAGCACTTAGCATTGTGCCTAGTACATATTAAGTTCTTAACAAATGTTACTTATAGTATCACAGGTTTTACTTAAAATTAGCTGCTTATCTCTTTTCAAAAAAATAATATCCTGTGATCTTGGACCTTTAGAATTTAGTTTTTGTGATTTTTTTTTCTTCCCCCGTACTTCACATTACTTTATCTTCTAATTTGGGGAAGGTGGTAATCCAACATTAATTTATTCTCTGTTTCATGGAAAATAAGTATTAGATTAGGAGCTCAGAGCACTAGGTTCCAATATTTTTCTTATTCATTCAGTTCCTTTTCTGTTGATGTTGGCTGTGCTGTTGAGCTTGTGGCTCTAGTCATTGATCAAAGGTTTTTAGTGCTTTCATCACCTCTTTTGTTAAGCACAAATCTTATGCCTATTGCCTTTTGTAATATTGAAATAATTACAAAGTTGCTTTATTTTGAAGTAAAAATGTCTTTAAATAAGAAATTATCTAAATTAAGCTATTATTTGAGGAAACTAGAAAACATTTTTCTTTATGACATGTAGTAAGAATTCTAGTATACACAGTACCATAAATGACTAAAACCATCATATATGAATAGCAGGCTTTTCATAAACTGAGTTTATTCTGCATATTTTCTCATTGTTGAACTTTATTTGGTGTTCGTAATTTGAAGACATTGGTATCTTTTTTTTAATCAAAAAGGTTTATTTTATTAATTATGCCTTTTCTTCTAAACTGGACCTGGAGTCAGATTCCTACATTGCTGTGCTGAGAATTGCTATAGTCTCAATGTAGAGATGAGGTGATTCCAATGTGAGAGATCCTGTGCGACTGTGGGATATTTCAAAGAATCTTAACTTTAATTCATCTATAGGGAAGAAATTTGAGATTATTACCAAAAGATAAGAGGAGTGGAAAGTCATTGCAAATAAGAATCTTGTAATTTATTCTAGACTAGAGAGCCAGGGTGTGTTGGTTTGGCTATAAATTATTAAAGTTGGTATTTTGTGAAATTTGAGTGGTTCTTTGTTTGGTTGAGCAGGTTCAGCTGAGGCTGAGAAAACAGGAAGATTGTGCTTGGAAGGGGAGAAGGTTGTCTTTAGGTGAACACAGGTCAAAAATCTTATAAGAAGAGTCCCTAGACAGGATGTTTCTGCTTTTAAAAATATTGTCTGTTATGTAAATTCACCTATCTGGTGTAAATTATACTGGCTAAGGCCTCTGTTTTCTTTTGATTCAGAAACAAGACAAAACAGATCTCTGCCCCAGAACACACAACGAAAAAGAGAAATCATAAGACTTTTCAGAACTTCTTAAGTAGTCTGATTTTTTGATGTGAGCATTTGAAAAACCATGTGAAAACAGAAGAAAGGTGTTTAGCATAGGAATTAACTTGTTTCTTGGCTGAGAAATGGGCAGCATTTGAATCACGGGCTCTGTGGTGGTCTGTTGTTTTTTGTGCATTTTTTTTCCTTTCTTCTGTTTGATTGTCATCTCTTTTACAATTTCTGCTTTGGAAGATATCTCTTTATCTAAGGCAATTACTCTACTTATACAGGAGGCAAATTCAAAGCAAGAATTGTTTTGTTTAACCAGAACTTCCATTTACACCGGTTCTAAGCTGAGTCACTGATATTTGTTTTATCCAGTTCAGGTCTTGATGCTTGCTTGCTTTATTATTTGGGAGTGGCAGGAACCTGGAATTCGGTTACATTTCTTTTCCATCTTTATTCATATTTGTTGTTTAATGCTGATAAAAGATGTCAGGTCCACATCCTTCTTCCTGTGTAGCCTTTAACAGAGTCAGGGCTGTGAGGACTGGGGTACAAAAGGGATCTGAGTGCTCTTCCTCATTCTAAGTACTACCACCCTTCCTGACAGCCTGGCTTAAATGTTTCTTAGCTTGAGGGAGCTTTCTCAGTTAATTCTGGCCCAGGTCATTCCCTCCTTTGAATTCAGCCCAAGATAGTCACGTGGCAGTTAATCTTGTTTTGCTTTGTGATATCTTTTGTAGTTGACATTTATTGTTAATATTAAGCTGCTTGAGGACAAGAGCCGGTTTAGTTTATCATCCCCTATATATTTTACAGTGACTCTTGTTTCCCCCCACCCTGCTTTTCTTAGGGAAGTTTTCTTGCCTCTCAAATGACAAGAGGATCCTTTGAAACATTTCATGAGTACTCTCAGAATCTTAGACTTCAGGCCATGCTGTGTTTGCCTATGGCTTTGATAAAAGCAGATTTTTTTGTCTTGCAGCAAACATAACCAAGATTCTAGGTAAAGACCAGGTACCGTAGATTAATACATACCTTGAGTAGTTTGGAGAGAATATGACTGTGCCCTTTTACTTAGGCTTTAGTCACCAAATATTTTAAAGATAGAAACAAAGGATGTACAGTACTTAGCTATGGTGGGGGCAGATAAACGAGCAAACATTTAAAATTAAGATCTCCTGTGATTAGGTAAGATTAATTAATATTGAATAAAATGCATTCTAATTTTGCTGCACTTACTCTATAACATTAGAAATGAATGACCTGATTGATATTGTGCTCTGAGTTTCCTTTAAGGGTTTTCTTCATGAATGAGGAGTTTCAAATTTAAAAGGAATCTACATATTTTTATATAAATACCCCAACTTTCATCAGGGTTTTTTTTTTTTAATGTTTTTTATTGCCCTATTGGAAGTCCTATTTTTGCCAAAGAGTCATTTAATATATTTTCCACACTGACTTTGGCTTGGTGGCATGTAACAATTCTGGAGGAACTAACAATATGTTAATAAAAGTTGCCTGTGATAGAATAATGACAATAAATATGTCAATTTTTGTTATGGAAGAAAAGTCTAAATTCTACTTTAAAGGAGCTATTTTGAGCTCTGAGAGGTTATTTTTAGACTTTCATTTCCTCCCCCTAAGAAATTATGGGGAAAATACAAACTGTGAATTATTTCCTAAAATATTTCCCATTAAATATGACTACCTTAGTTTTAAAGCTTCTTTCTCAGGAGCTCTGACTTTGATAGCAATCAGAATGCTTACTCTTTAAGCAGAGTCAGAATGGCCTTCTAAAGTTTTGTATGAGCCTATGAACCCATAAATTTTCTCCATAGCATCCATATTTCCACATTTCCTTTTGTTACAGTTATTTTCTTCTGAGGACCTTTTGCAAAATATCTTCATACTACAATATCTCAACTTTCAGGAAAGTACAGCTTACATATTATTTATTATTATGAAAATTTATTGCTTACATTATTATTTTTAAAATTTTATTTCCTATTTCTGTCTTGTCCAAAAGAATGGATTTTGATTTTAGGAAAGTGTAGATATATTCTATGCATGGGGTCATGGAAAGTAATTTATTAAAAAAATTTTTTAATTGTAAAATATATATAATGTATTATATTTTTACTTTTCCTTTTAATTTTGCATTTTTCTTTATTTTTTCTATTCTCTCACTGAAAATAGTTCTTATTTCTGAGCCTCACACATTGTTTACTGAGAATATCTTCTATTCAGAAAGGATAAGTTGTCTTTTCTCCCCCAAATCATTTTTTGAAGTATTTTTATTCTTGAAAACAAGTTCACTTGGAAGCATTCAGTTTTGAGCATGCATAAATTTGCGCTGATATCTATACTAGATATTTTAAAAATTGAAGATAATACCACTTCTGATTAAGTTGTTTCTGAAATAACATTTTATAGTCAAAATTTGTGTCCTGAGCTCTTTGACTTAGTCTGAGGTTTTGCAAATGAAATTTTATCTGAGCCCTAATAAGTGTGAAACTGTAAAAGTGGAAATTTTACTATAAATTTATTTTATAAGGTTATCAAATTTTTAAGGAAGTCATGTTTGATGAGCTCTAGGGAGCTCTTGGTTATTTTTGTATTTTGTTTTGGTTGTACAGTATCAAAAAAACCCCTCAGTTTACATAGAAAAGTTTTTGTAAATGGTAACAAGTTTTAAAAACACCTTGCCTAAAAAGAATAATAAGGGCATCTAACATTTTGAGCACTTAAGCACTGCGGGCTCTTGATAAGAGCTTTATATGTATTATTTACACAGCAACCCCAAAATGTAGGTAGTTATTTTTATCTCTATTTTACTAATGAAAAAATTGAGCACATGAGTTAAGGTAACTAATCACAAAATTTACAGATAGTAAGTAGGTGGCAGCACTAGGCTCAAATCTGGTACCTTTAACCACTCTGCTATATTTGTATGGCTCTGAAAATGTTTCAGTTAGTCTGGTCTAGAAGTTTTAAAATGGAGAACCAAAATTTTAATTTCCAAGTAGAATAACTAATATTCCTTAATTCATACTTGTTCAGTTTTGAGTGATTATTGAATGTTTCTTGGCTAAATGAAGTCTTCATTATGTGTTTGAAAGTATCAATGAAAAAAATACCCTCAATCCTGTCTTTGTCTTTTATTCACTCAAAATTTTAAAACAGATAAAACATTGTTTTATACATTCAGTTCATATTTTGTTTTAATTTTATCATTGACACTATGTGCATCTGTAAAGCATGGTAGTATTACAACTTTGCACTTTAAAATTTTTTAAAGCATTAGCAGGATGCATTTGCTAGTATAGCCGTGTTATAATTGAGAGATAGTAAAGGAGTTTCTTGATAACAAAAAGTAAAAAAAGGCAGGATTTTGTTTGTTTTATTTAAACTATTCATAATTGAACTTGCTTTTAGATAGCCAAGAATTTCACAAATGAGAGGAGATTCTGGAACTCATCATATAGGTAATTGCAAATAGTTCTTTAAAGTCTGAAATTTAGAGGCCATGCCTTAAAAACTGATAATTTGAATCATGCTGGCATCTTCTTAACAGCTTGTGCTTGTCTATGGAGCATGCCATACTTACTTACACTACATTTATGTAATAGCTTTTATAAGAGCTACTACTGCAGTTTTTCTGTCATTGTTTTATTATCACTAGTATAGCTCTCATTATGTTTTGATCACCTTATTTTAGGACATACTAAAAAGTAATCTAAATGTTACCTATTTTTTTCCCTGCTGTTGCGCATGATGTTTAATAAGTAAACCTTTCTTTTCTTTACTTACATGAACATATCATTAAAAAATTTGAGATTTTCAACATTTATGACCTTGCATAGTTAAAGTATAAAGATTTCACATAAATTTAGCCTTTTCAATTACTCAGGTATTATAGATGCTTATCTGTGGTCTCCGTTTTCAAATAATAGTTCTAATTAAATTTAAGTAGTAGTGCATTTATCCAATAAACTTGTTTACAGTGTTAGTATAGGAACGAATGAGCTTTTCCTCGAGTGTATACTAGTTCTTCATGTTCTGTGTAGTAACTTACCTCTTATGGTATTTTTTTGTTAGATTAAAATTATGTTTGAAAACTTCCCCCTTCCCAATAACCTTAGGCTTTCATTTATGCTTATTTTTTTCCTCTCCAATAAATGTTATAGCTTGATAGGGATCATAAATCTACTTTGTAAGATCATAACTTCATGAAACATCAGAAAGTTGAGATTTTTTTTCTCGCCATAAAAGGTGATCTCCAGTGACAATAGCTATTACCTATTTATTTATAAGAGAGTCTTCCACTTCTTATTATCAGTGTTTTTGATGTGGTTGAAGAATTGGTTGGTGTTGGTTTCTAATACTAATTGTTAATTTGCCCTTAGCCTGATTAATCTTGTTATATCCATTATCAGATATTTGTCTTAAATCTTAGAATTTTAATCATATTTTGATATGGCTTATTAAGGATAATCATTTTACCTTACACAGGCATGTAAATATTGGAAGCTCATGATAATGCTATCATAAAAGTAAGGCAAAAGTAAGGCTCACTTATTTTGTAATAGTCATGCTGACAGCCATGCTGAGTCATCGAGAGTGTATGCTGAAGCAATGTTGGCTGACACTTAATGGAATGCAGCATATGTGTGTGCTTGTACCATTTTATATGAGTGGATATATACAGTTCTGAGTAAGATGAAAAAGAGGAAGAAACACCAGTACACAGCTATAGTCTTCCTAATCAAGGACACATTTTAAAGAATTTAACATTCAGCAAATGGGCATAAATATCTGGAGAAGCCTTTTAAGCAAATTAACCTAGTAGGTGTAATTGCCTGGAGCTTGTCTCCATTTTATTAAAATTGGCATATAACACATCTATGTGCACCTTTGTTACTAAAATCTTAAAAATAGTTAAAGTTTATTTTAAAAAGTTAAAGTAGCAGAAATATTTGTAAAAGCCCTGATGTTTTTTGGACATAGTTTGAAAACCATTGTCCTTAGATAACTAGTTCCAAGCCCAGTCATTGTCTTATTTCAGGGAGAATAGGGTCTTCACTAATGACACAGAATCTCTGCCCTGAGATAGCTTGACTTGGAATGTATTTGTCTTGAGAGAAGTTGCGTTATCAGCCAGAGCATGGATTTTGGCGGCAGAGGTTTGTTGATTAATTAAGAATGACTAAACAGATGAATTCTTTAAACTTGTGCCTTATTTCCCATCCTATGAAATAGTGCTCTGTCCTGTAAACCAGCATTAAAGGACATTGGCCAAAATGTATGGCTGCACTCAGTAATACCGGGCACGGATCCGAATTGTCCTCTTTTAGATAGAAAATCTTTTAGCATCTGTATCAAGAGCTCAAATATCATATAAGACTGTTATGCTGAAGTTCCCCATCAAATGAGTCAACATGAATGGTGTTGGTACATTAACTTAACTTCCTCCTGTTTAGGTACAGGATTTTAATTTACTTCATAGTGTTGAGGATTTTCTTTATCTTCTGTAATTAAAAATATTCAGATATGATAAAGGATTGCTTTATGAGTAAATGAAATCTTAATTATATATTGATTGGTGTGTGAGGACAGAATAATCATTAGAAGGCCCTATATGGGCTTTGAAATATCTACATTTTCCATATTAATGTTTCCTTTATTAATACTATTAATGGTAAGATATTCCATATTGTAATACTACTGACAAACGAATCTTAATTATATACCCTGAATTGCTTTAAAAAATTTTGGATTGTAATCCAAAACTGGAAACAACCAACAGATAAATAAATGGTGGTATAGTCATACAGTGAAATACTACTAATTTTTTTTTTTAAAAAAGAACTTAAACCTTAAAAAAAGATCATTTTGAAGAAGCCAGACACAAAGGATATATGCTCTATGATTCCATTTATATGAATAGCAGAACAGGTAAAACTAAGTGATGGAAACCAGAACAGTGGTATCTCTGGGTAGATGGATGGAATAGATTGCAAAAGAGTTGGAGGGAACTTTCTCATGGGAATGTTCTATATCTCGACTGGAATAATTACTTAGGTACACATGTTTGTCAAAATTCATCAAATGGTACATTAATATGTGTGTTTTATCACATGTAATTATACCTCAGTAAAAACCATTTGGAATAGAAATCTAAAGTGAATAATAATGGTAGCAGTAGCAGTAAATAATATAAATGACTAATAATTATTGAGCTCTTATGTACCAGACAACAACCCAGTGAGGTATGTTTTATTAGTTCCATTTAACAGGAAACGATTTTAGAGAACATAAGTAACTTGTCCAAGGTCACAGAGCCAGTACGTGTTTCAATTCAAAGATCTATTTGACTGCAAAGCCTAATAGTGATACTTTCCTGGGTATGTATATTTAATGTATTAAATACTTTCTTATCTTAACACATGAGTATAATTTAAATTTATTACATGCCTTAAGGCTATTATTATGAACATTATTTTTTGTACTGAAGTGCATAATGTTCTTTCCCATGAATTGAATAAACTAAATGTTTTCTTGAATTGTCTTGTAATAATTCTGCTTCTTCCCTTACTGCTACTCTAATGGATTTTTTTTCTTCCTTGGTTCCTCTTTCTACTTTTTTTTCCTTTTAATATGCTGTGTCCTGGAAATGACTCTTGATGATTTTTTTTATATATATAAAATATTTAAGTAAGGACCCAAGAGGCTCTTCTCTTCAACATAGTGTATGAGCTTTGGTACATGAAATTTCTGATATGTTTTGACTATTCAGAGCCATGAAGCCCATCTCCCTGCTCCTCCTACCCGCTTTTTAATATGCCGTTTGGGTTTTGGTTGTATTCCATTTAGAAGATTAAACTAGGGTAGTAAGACATGTGTGTGTGTGTGTGTGTGTGTGTGTGTGTGTGTGTGTGTGTGTGTGTGTGTGTGTGTGTGTGTGTGTGTGGTGACTAACAACCAGTACTTAAACAGTAGGCCCATTGTTGATTTAGCAAATTAGTGTGGGTCATTTGGTTCTAGGCCTAAAAGAAATCAAACGAAGTAAATGCTTACCAAATATTGGAGCTGGGGTGGGAACTTATAACTTCCATTCTACTGAGGTAACAGATATTGCTTTCAGTTATATTGACATAAATAGAGTGATTGCTTTTATATAAAGAAACATTTTAATAGCTTGAAAACAAATATTCGAAAAATGCTTTAATTTGGAGCTTAGCCTGACCTCCAGAATGAACAATGACTACAAGGAGTTTTGCAAGGAAGACTTGGCTTTGTATACATTTATTTCCTTTATTTTATATAGCCCGGCTTATACAAAACTTAGAGGTTTGTTTTTTTGGTGGGGGGGGGGTTGTTGGGTGATATGACCTTTATTGAACTTATCCACCAGAGTGGAAATAATGTATTTCCAAAACCAAATGTTTGTTACTATAACTTTTGCATTACAATTAAAATGCAAACAGTTTTTTAAAAAACAATCAACTCATTCAGGATCAATAGCTTCTTTGAAGCCACAGTAACAGTTAAATATGATTAAGACTTGAATACAGAAATTTGGTTGGTTGGAAAGTTAATTGAATTTCCAACTTGCTTAGATAGAATTATAAAAAGGCAAAATTGTGCTTTTCACAGAGATACAGCTCACTGGAATCACCAACACTGGACAGCTGTTAGAGTATTTAGAGTCCTGAGAGAGTAAGAAATCTAGGCATCCTTTAGACAGCTTCTGTTGTCTTTTCTTCCCAATCCGAGATTTGTGAATGTGTGGAATGACACCACCACCAGCAGTTGTAGTCTTGATGAGAGAGTCCAATTCCTCGTCTCCACAAATATAGAAAGTTGCAAATGATGAGGGTTAACACGCTTTACCTTTAAGTCTTTTGATGCATTTCCTGCCAATTCACGGACCTCTGTGGTGAGGTATTCCAGGATGGTTGCACTGTACACAGCAGTAGTTGTGCCCACACATCATCCATGGCTGGTTGTCCTAGGTTTCAGGTGTCAATAAATATGACCCACCAGAAACAGCAAGCCTACTCTCTGAGAGCAGGAACCTGCCTTTGTGTTGGCCTTTATGTAGTCCCCTCCAGCCTTACTGCCAGCCATTTCAAATTCCGCTGAAGCTCTAACAAGCAAGGCAGAGAAAGGACTGGTCAGACACCCAAAAATATCTGTCTGTCTGTCTGTCTGTCTGTTTGTCTTCCTACCTACCTACCTACCTACCTACCTATCTGCCTATCTACCTACTTATCATCTATCAACTGAATGGAGACCAGACTACTCATTGAATCTTCTCCACCTGACTCTATGGTAGCCATGGGAGTGAGAATATTTTAAATGTTTCAGACTATTATAATCTTGGTCAGTGGAAAGATTCTGGAAGGAATTTATAAAAACTGGGCAAATTATTATTATTCCATTTTAAGTCTTTAGATGTTATAATTTGAAAGGGCCATTTCCCCTATTCATCCAGCCTTCTTCCAGATGTGGAAAAGAAGCCCATTATTATGTAGATGAGATGTTTGAGAAGTGGGGAAAAAACTTTCTTTATAGGTTGTAAATATTCATCATATTTAAATGTTGATGTTGTCTATTCTAATTCGTATTGAAGGGGTTGAAGCTTTAGCTTTTCCTTTTTAAAAACTGTACTATAATGCCATAAAATAGTGCCTTAAATCAATAGATTTATTTATTGCTTGCTATGTTCAAGGCACAGTAGGTGTGTAGTCAATGTGTGGGATAGTCTGTGCCATTACTGTATTTAATAATCTAATTGTCTAAGTTATGTAGGCTACCAGTTTAAAACAGAAAGTTATTGTCTTATTTTTATGACCACGCTCTTCTGGTAGGAAATGCCTGATAGAAAATATAATGAATTTAATATTGTTAAAAGAATCGTGTGTAGATTGCTTAGTATAGAGTGAATTGCTTAATAGGACAGTACATTTGTTGCTGGGATCTTTGGATATACATAAGAGATGAGAGAGAGAAATAAGTAACTGCTTTCCCATTTGTGAGTGGCAGACTTTTTTTTTTTTTATATACATAACCTCAGGAGGTCTCAACCTTGTGGGGCAGAACTTCCTCAACGATAAAGACTGTCTACAAAAACGTACAACTAACATTAGATTTAATGGTGAAACATTGAATGCTTTTCTCTAAAGGTTGGGGAATAAGGCAAGGATGTCTCGTCTCACTGCTCTTCTTCAACATGGTGTTGGAAGTTTTAGTTAGTGCAATAAAACAAGAAAAATAAAGGCATAGAAAAAAATAAAATTTCCCTATTTGCAGATGACATGATTGCCTATGTAGAAAGAATCTAAAGGTAAACTCCTAGAGATATATATGCATTAGCAAGGTTTTAGGATATAAGATAAACATATAAAATCAATTACATTTCTGCATACTAATAATGAACACATGGAAATAAATACAATATCATGTACAATCACTTAAATAAAAAAGTAAGGCTTAAGTGTATATCTAACAAAAATGTGGATAGGACTTGTACTCTGAAAACTAAAATGCTGATTAAAGAAATCGGTGATCTCAGTAAATGTTATATTCATGGATTGGAAGACTCATATAGTATAGATGTCATTTCTTTCCAAATTAACACACAAGTTTAATGCAATTTCTATAAAAATTCTGGTAAGATTTTTTGCAGATATAGATGAGATTATTATAAAGCATATGTGGAAATACAGAGCAATTAGGATAGCTAAATATAAGAAAAAGTGGTAGGAATCATTTTATCTGACTTCAAAATTTATTATATAGCTGCAATAATCAAGGTTGTGTGTGATTATTGCTGGAAAGATGGACACATAGATCAATGGAACATGGTAGAGAACCCAGAGTAACAGAAGAGAAACCTACACAAGTATCCCCAGGGAATATTTTAAAAATTGAGGTATAATTCATAAACCATATAGTTTATCAATTTAAAATGTACAATTCAGTGGTTTTTACTATATTCACAAAGTTGTACGACATTTACTACTATCTAATTCCAGAACATTTTCATCACCTAAAAAAGAAACACTATACCTGTTACTAAACTGATTTTTGACAAAATGAAGAAAACAATTGAATAGAGGAAAGCCTTTTTAATAATGGTGCTGAGCAGTTGGATATCTGTAGGCAAAAAATGAACTTTGACCTAAATGTCACATATTATACAAAAATTAACTCAAAATGGACAATAGACTTAAATATAAAATGTAAAACTATAAATCTTTTAGGAAAAACAGTAGGAGAAAAAAAATTGGAATCTAGAGGTCGGCAAAGAGTTCTCAGACTTGACATCAAAAGCATGAGCCATAAAAGGAAAAATTAATAATAAATTTGGACTTCATAAAAACGGAAAACTTTTGCTAAAGACCATGTTAAAAGGATGAAAAGACAAACTACTGACTGGGAGAAAATATTTGTGAATCACATATTCAACAAAAGAATAGTACATAGGATATATAAAGAACTTGAAAACTCAGTAGTAAAAAAACTAAATAATATATTAGAAAATGGCAGAGACATGAAGAGACATTTGACTGAAGAAGATACATAGATGGCATATGTGAAAAGATGTTCAACATAATTGGGCATTAAAGAATTGCAATTTAAACTATAATGTGATATCCAAATAAAAAGTTTAATATAAAAAAGAATACATGAACATTATTAGATTTGGTAAATAAAAAAAAGCTAAAGAGGGAAACAAAAAGCACAAAAGATTTCACTACTCGTATAAACTTACACTAATATTTTGTTGTATTTTTGGACTGTTTTTACTCTGCATTTTTATTTTACATAGTTAACATGAATATTTTTCCATATCATTTGAAATTTTAAATATAATTTTTAATGAGTTGTAATATTCATTGTATGGATATACTGTAATTTATTCAACTATTCCTTTCTTTGACATTTAAAATATTTTCATTTTGTTGCCATTATAAATAATCCTGTGATGAATGCTTTTGTATATAAACCACTATCAGGATTTCTGAGTTTTTCCTTAGGATGCATTCTTAGATATGGAATTATGGTGTCAATTGGTGTGGGCATCTTAGAGGACTTGGAAAACTCCAAATACAGGATTCTTTACAGAAATATTGTTTCCATTTATGTCCTCTCAGTCTTAAAATTTTTTTTTATAATTGTGGTAACCTCAGCACTTTCTTTAACTTTTTTTCTCTAGGTTTCCAAACACTTTATTTTGGCTCTCCTCCTATAACTCTGTCCTCTTCTTAGTCTTCGACATGATTCCTCTTTCTTTACCCAGTAAATATTTGGGTCATCTAAGATTCTCAGATTCTTCTCTCTTTACAATCTTCCTTGGAGAACCAGAACCAGGCCCATTACTTCAACTATAGCTTACAACTTAAAGACCCTAAATCCCATATCTCTTTTGCGTTTTAGTGCCTAGTTTCTAACTGCATGTTGGACATCTTTACCTTGTGCCATACAGACTTAACACATTTATCTAAAACTGAGCTCATTATCTAACCAAAATAACTTGCTCATCTCCACCCAGTGGATAACTATAGTATAAGCCAGAAGTCTGGGAGTTAGCCTAGATTACTTCTTGCATCTTGCCTTTCACTTCTTTTCGATCACTAAGTTTTAAGATTCTGCTTCCAAAATAGCTCTCTAATATGTTACCTGCCCTTAATTCTCTTTTTCACTGCCGTAATTTAGGCACTCATTTTTCTAATACTGCAGTACAGTTTTAACCAATGTACCTATTTCTGGCCTTGTATCCTTCTGTTCCATCTTTCACACTAAAACCAGTTTGATCTTTTTAAAGCAAAAGTTTTTGCATGTTACTCACCTTTACTGTCTTCTGTCTCCTGTGAAACAAAGCTTACTTTCCTTAGCAGACATCGATGACCCTAGTTTTGATTGCCATGGTTGCTGCCCATTTTTCAGCTTCATGCCTGATATGGTTGCCAGTCATGCTAGTTTCCTTTATATATATATATATATATATATATATATATATATATATATATATATATATATATATATGTATTTTTTTTTTCCTGGCCTTTATGCTTTTACTCATTTTGTTTTTTTCTTTCTGACGTGCTTCCTCCATCTCCTATTCGCTTGTCAGATTTCTTCCATGTTACAAGATCCAGGTAACATTATAATCTATGAGAAGCCTTCTTCCCCTTCACAGTTAGAGGTTTTCTCATTTGCACTCCCCTGCTCCACTCACCCAATTCTGTTTGCCATTCCCTACATTGGTGTACTTTTTTTCTTTTTTTGATTAATCTTTCCTAGACCATTATACTGGATTGTAATATATCCTCTTTACTATGTAAAGCAGGACTTGTATATGCTTTTCATTTTCTCAAGGTGAGAGAAAAGTGTGCAGCATATATTCTTGACTAGATAAAGAAATAAATGGATGAAAGGTTTCATGAATGAAGGGTCATGTTGACCAATGAAGAAAAGTTTAAGGAAAATCACAGAATTTGGGAGTCCATAAGAAATTAAAGTCTGAGTTCTACTATTGTCGCTGAGTGGCTGTGTTTAATTTTAGGTAAATTCATTTCTCTGGGCTTTAATTTCTTTTGCAAAAAATAGACGGTAGCAATAGTAGTAGCAATAGCAACACAGTGCTTTTTAAATACTTCGTAAATTCTAGTTAATATTGTTACCTATAAAAAGCATCTATTATGTTCAGGCCACATATGTATAATGACCTATCTTCACTGAAGTTAAAGAATTACTCAGAGCTTTGGGTAGACATACCCTTCAATTACAAGATCAGTTTACCTTGCTTTGCTATAATTTGGTTGCATTATTAACCCATTGCTTTTTCTTGCATTGTCTCATCACATACTTAGACACTGAAGATGGTTCAGGGTGAGTCACTTTCAGAAAACAGCCTTCCCTGAAAGTAGTCCATAATACTTATGGTCTGTGATGTAAAATTTCCAGGATGATGAAGTCTGTAGATGTTAACGAGTTCCATGCTATTTTCTAATGTGGTTTGACTTTTTTTAACTATTGTCAGCGACAAACTTGTGTAGTACTAGTCCACCTTATTTTCCATGTTTTCTGTACAAAGATATATAGTTAGAGCAGTGATGAGTAATATGTTTTTAAGAAGTGCTGCTATAACCTTTAAGTCTAGATGAGTAAATTGAGCATTTAAAACTAGCTTTTTCACTGCTTTCGGATGACTGTATGTTTCTCCCAAATGAATCAGTTTATGACTATGCATGAGCTTATAAACACAACTTTTTAAAAGAAATTCTTGTGTTTTGAGATAAATTACATTGGTAGTATTTTCCAAGTTTTGTGTTGTGTGTGTATGAGAGATGAAGTTTTCCATTAATATATATGTATATGTGTCTATATATTTTTTTCCTCCCATCATACTATATATTTTTTCTGTACAGCTAACTTAGACTCCCAGCTATTTCTTTTTTTCTTTTTTTTTAAATTTTTAATTGTATTGGTTAATACAATTATACAATTTTCAGGTGTACATTATCATTTGACATCTGTATATTCTATTGTGTTTGATCACCCAAAGCCCAGTTCATACTTTGTTAAAGACATCTCTGGCTTTATTTTCTCCATCTTTTTTTTCCTTAGAGTTTTGTAATTTCACTGTCTTTTTCACCCTTTAGACAGGTGAAACAGTGACTCATTTTAGACACAAGTTGGGGAGCTCAGCAGCTAGAGAGCTGGTTGACACTAGAGCAGTTAATGGCCTGCACCCAGTTTTCTCTTTTTTTTGTCCACGCAAGGCGTGCAGCAGAGATGTGCCCATTTAGTTTTTTATTAATATGTAATTTGTGGGTTAGATTACTTCATCAAATTGTATTTACATTTGACATGGAGGTTCAACCTTGTGTTGCTTTGGGACATTTATCAGTGTTAAAGATCATGTTTGGGTTCTCATCAGTGTGTTTACCCTCAAGTTATGTAGCCACATTCTGGGCTTTTCTGTTTTCTTCAGCACATTAACAGCACACAGCTCAGAAAGGTAAAAATTTTTTCATGAGTGCCTTAATGAGCATTCACAATATATCATTTTATAAAATACAAGTATATTCTTTACTATAGCTCCCCTTTTAACATGCGTAGACTATAAATCCTTTGCATTTACATTTATTTATGTAATCTTAAAGATTTTGTTTTATGCATGGTACCATTTTGGTTTCCTGATAAAAAATGGTTATTCTAAAACTCAAGTTTGAGAAATTGATAACAACTGCTTAGTGAATACAGATATTATGCAAAGTAATAGAAAAAGCCTTGGAGAGGCAGGCAGGAGACTCGAGTTCCAGATCTATCTGTGTGCCTAACTCACCATGCCATCTTGGCTAGTAATAACCTAACAATACAAATAGTAACACCTTAATTTATACAGTGCTCTGCTATTTACAAAGCATTTTTATAGAACGTATACTAGGCAGAGATATCTTTATTCCTATTTTATGATGAGGAAACTAAAGCTCAAAGAGTTTGAGAAATTTGCTGTAGGTGTGTACCAGGTAAGGGCTAGAACCAGCGTTGACTTATCCCATTTTCCTTTTCAGTTACACCTTACTGCTTCTCATTTTACTTTTAATTGTAAAATGAGAGAATCAACTAGATCAGTGATTTTCAAGCTTCATTTACCCAGAGTCCTAGGATTCTGCAGAATAGCCCCTGGGTTCGCTTGTGAATAAGAATAGAAATATGGGGAAAGCTGTTAGGGCTGGGCACCAGAGTTGCATATATGGGATTTTAGGTGGTGTTATACATTTCCATCATCATTGGATGATTTTGTGTCGCTTTAGTGTGTGGAGGTCAAAAGAAGGTAGAAAGGTGTCTGATAAAAACTTTTTTTTTTTAAAGGAGGAATGATTTCATAATGTCTTTAAAAAGTTTGAAAATAACTGCATTAGATGATTTCTAAGGCTATGTTTCAGCCTAGGAGTCGAAAAATATTACAGCCTTAACTTTGGTAGTGTTACCAGATGGGTCTATCTATGATGACTTTATGGATATTGCAGCGCTTACATAAGTTTAGTGTTACAAGACACTTTTGAAGTCCTGTTTAATCTTCAGAGATAGTCTGTTCTTATGTGCTAAAGTGGCTCTATTTGGTAGTCTTTTAGGGAAATGAAGCGAAGTGTCAGAAATGAGCATGGTTAATTATATTCATGTGGCCAATGTTAGTAATGCATTTTTTTGTTGTTGTTTAAGACTGCTAGTAAGACTGACTGACTTTGGAGTTGCACTGGAGTTATTTTCAAGAAACGAACATGTTGTACCCTAGCCTACACTAGTTATCTTTGGTGTCGTTCGTGTTTTCTACGATCTGCCAGTGGTTAAACCTGGCAATTCTATCAAGAAAGAGCTCTTTTTTTTTTTTTATTACAGAGTAAAGATGTTTTCATTTACCCTTGAAACAGAGATCCACTTATATATTCATTTCTTTGTTTATTCCTGAACAAAATAGTGCTGGCTTTTTAGCCAGGATATTTTAGCTACTTGCAGATGAAAATGGCAAATTCTATTTGTAATATAGATTATTTACATTTATACTATTTTACATTTCTCACTTGCCTTTTATAATCTGATAAGGATCTCACTGACAGTTATGAGAGACTAATTTGGGCCATGTGGTTATCATGAAATTTCAGTTCATTTCTTCTATTCTTAATCTACCTCAGAGGAGATATCATGAGATATCTATGACTTTTTCGATGATGCCTTTGATGGTTTGTGTTACCTTCTCTGATGTATGAGGTAACTGTAGTTGATGAATGTGGTTTACATGCTCACAGATAGATGCAAGTGTACACACTACTCTGAGGCCTTCTCTTTTCTACTTAATGGAGACTGTGAAAGCCCATGTCTGTTTGATTCATTAAGAATTAATCAGTGCATAGATATTAGAAATAAGACCAAGGTTTTTCAGCTGGGTTTTTTTTTCTTATTATGGTAAAATAGGGGTACCTTTCCTTTGATGCTTCCTAACACAGGTGTTTGGCTATTAGATTTTCATCTTTGACACTTGTATTTTTTTAGGTAAAATTTGTATACTGGGAAATGCACATATCTTTTTTTTTCCTATTTCTTTTTGTATGTTTTCTATTGTGGTAAAATAAATATAACATATATCATTTTAACCATTTCCAAGTATACGGTTTAGTGGCATTAAATACATTCACAAACACAAATCTTAAGAATACAGTGCAGTAAGATGTGATAGATCTTTATAACCACCACCTTAATGAAGATAGAGAAAATTTCTCTCATCCACATTGTTCTCTTGTGTTTCCTTCCAGTCAGTCACCAGACATATTTGCTCATAAAATAAAAAAGATTTTGACATGCTGAAGTACAAGATGATCGGACTCTTGTTTCTGTAGCAACTGGCTGAATAAATGATACAAAGTAAAACAAAACTAATAATTTTTTTTGATAGACAAGCCTGTAATGTATAGGCAAAAAGTGCTCAAAAGCTGCTTTCTTAACTAATGAATTTTTGATAGTAATTGACAAAGATAGTGGTAAGCAAAGCAGCCTGCTATTTTTTGGTATAGACTTTACATCTTAAAACAGTCTCATGTGTGGAATTGAGAGCAGCTTTCTATCATAAAGTGGTAGGCAGAGGCATCAAAGCAGTCTTTTCTGAGTAGTCTATGCACCAAATAAAAGGTAGAGAAAACATTGGCCTGGGGGCCAGGTCCTCAGTTTTTGTATTGCCAAGGTACATCCCCATATTTGTAAAACATTTACCTCACTAGGCTGCTGTGGACATAGGTTAATGTTTGGACAGTTCTGTGTAAAGAGTGGGGCTCTGTTCATACGCTCTTACCAAAGAGATTGAGCAAATTTGTATTAAGAAATGAACCTTTGATAAGCATCACTCTTTCCCAGCTGAGCTTTTGGTTCTATTTTTCAAAATTTTGTGCAAATAGTTCTGGAGGTTTAATGTTTATTTTTTACTCCATGTGCAGTGTGCTTGCTCTTTTTGTGTAGAAACTGTCCAAATTACTGAGTGACCCAGGCTCTTCTCAAGAGTGTGTATTTTGTGGGAACTGGCCAAATTGGCTGTTATACTTAATTTTTCTAACAAATGAATATATAGTTTCATTTGGGTTATGTCAGACTTCTAATTTGGGAGGCAGTTGTTTCTTTTTGTGTATGTATTTTTGTTTTAGCTAGTAGTAAGTAATGTGGTTGATGTGAGGCTTTTCTTTGGGGGAGGGTACCACTTTGAACTTCCCTTTTATGTAGAAATAGTGTAGCCCCTTATGGCTCAGTAGTGTTGGTAAATACTTGTTTTATATACCCTTCTTTCATTAAGGAACATACAGGGGCAAAAAATGGTTTTGTGGCCCTGATGTTAGATAACAATGATTTTTGAGATGATTTTTTCTAATTTTGAGCATAGTGTTAATTATCAGTATTATTCATGTACATTTTGGAAAATTATTTTTTATTTCATATTAAGGAAGGAAGAAACAATATCAACCCCTCTATTCTGCTAAGAGTAAAGTTCTAGTAGGAGTATAGTTTCAGGTCAGTGGAGATTGTGTGGTACTGGTAATATGTGTCTGTGGAGAGCAGAGTAACAGCAAAACGATACAAATGAATGAGTACTGAAGAATGGAAATGTGATATAAGATTCCAGCATGCTTCTTAGTCCAATCCCCATCTTGTGTCAAGAGAGATGGAATTTATGTCACTGTGCCTTACATAAGGCCACTGATCTACAGTTTCTCTGCTCCTGAAATTGTGTGGGCCATATGAGGATTCTGTTTAATTGGTTCGGTGTGTGCCCATTGGAAGACTCTATACCACTTAGATTCAAAATAGCAAATTTCTCTTTTTTCTTTGCAAGGATTATTAAGAGAACAAAAGTCCTTTAAAATACTGTTCCAGTGATTTCAGTTTTTTAAACCTGTTTTATTTGTTTATGTGGCACCTAAGCATGACTTTGTGACCTTAATATATGTATTATTCACAATTGCTTATAGTTTTTGGATTTGTCCAAACCTAAAGTGTAAATTAAAGTTTATCTCAGCCATTTTAGTAGATCATATGGTAAGAGTGTGTTTAGTTTTGTAAGAACCTGCCAACTGTCTTCCAACGTGTCTGTTTTGTTTTGCATTCTCACCAGCAATGAACAAGAGTTCCTGTTGTTCCACATCCTTGCCAACATTTGGTGTTGTCAGTGTTCTGGATTTTTTGCCACCCCAATAGGTATATAGTGGTATTTCATTGTTGTTGTAATTGCATTTTCCTGATGATATGTCATATAGAACATCTTTTCATATGCTTGTTTGCCATCTATATATATCTTTTTCAGTGAGATGTCTGTTAAGGTCTTTGACCTCTTTTAAAATTATATTGTTTTCTTGTTGTTGAGTTTTAAGTGTTCTTTATATATTTTGGATAACAGTCCTTTATCAGATGTGTCTTTGCAGATATTTTCTTCCAGTCTGTGGCTTGTCTTCTCATTCTCTTTAGGCTTCATATATATTTTTTAATTTGTAAAGTTAGGACTTGTATTATGATATCTAGAGTCCATTCCATTTCTGAAACTCTATGATCTACTTATTTCCTTTAAAATGTTATAATAATTCAATCTTTCACATATTCAGAATGACTGTTCTTTGAGTTATGTGGCCATAGCATTTCTTCTTGCCTCCTTTCCAGCAACATTGCTTCTTTGAAGAACATTGGAATTGACTGAACTGACAGAGGCCTTTTTCCTTCCTTTTGTTCCATTTTTGTTACACTCAAAGCTTCTTATAAAGATGATTAAGATCAGTTCTTGCCATCAAAGATATTACAGTTTAGGGCTAGGTCAATGGTATTTGATGAGCGATGTTCTCTTTTGGAATTTTCTTTTTGTCAGAATTAGTGAATACCCTTATCTTTAGATATCAGTTGCAGGTTTTCTCCTAAGATTCTATTTAATTTTCACATGGGATTTCGTCCTTTCTATTCTTACCCCTCAGATTTTATGCCAGTTTTGGGGCATCATCTCTTCCTAACACCCTAATTAAAAGTCGGAGTATGAAGTATTCATATTTTCAGGTTCCATGGTATTTTTTCCTTGCTTTACCCATACCTAAACTAATAATATGCAGTATTTTATTAATGCCATTCATTTGATATGTTACCACTTGTCAAGTGCTTTTACAAACATTGTTTTATTTGAACCTTATGATAAACTACCTGGATAGGTAGACATTTTCTAGTTTGACAGATGAGGAAACTGAGATTTGGAGAGATTACTTAATTTGCTCAGGGCAAAGGAGCTAACATTGAAATTTATATTGCCTACTTCTAAGAACAGTGTGCTTTCTCATATATAGGATTTAATAGATCTTACCTCTTTTAGCTGTAAATGAGCAGTACAACTAGTTTATCTTCTATTAGGATTATGACGTATTCAATCATGAGTCAACTTTTGCTTCATATGTGATTGCTTCATACTCACAGGTACTTTGATTTTCCCAAAGTATGTCAAATCAATTTAATAGTATCTTGCCTTTTTTAAAAAAGCTTATATCTTTTATTGAGTGCCTACTATGTACTAGGCCTGTGCTTTGCACTTTTAAAAACCTATTTTTTGGGGGAAAGAAAATAGACAGTGAAATGTGCATAATAATTTAATGTACAGCTTAATGAATTGTTATAGCACAAATACTCATGTATACCACACACAGATCAAGAATTAGAACATTACTATCATGCCCAGAAGCCAGCTTCTTGTATACTACTTCAAGTCAATATGCTAACTTTGATAGTCAATTCTTTGGTTTTCTTTGTGGATTTGTCTCCCAAATATGCATCTTTAAACAATATAATTTGCCTAGTTTTTGCCTTTATGTAATTGGTATTACACAATATGTATGTTTCTTTCACCCAGCATTAGGTTTTGTCTATGTTGTTATGTGTAGCAATACTTTATTCTTTTTTATTGTTGTATAGTAAGTATTACATTGCATGAACACACGATAATATACTGCTGTTAGTGGACACTTGAGGTTGGTTCCAGTTTGTAGCTGTTATGAATTTGTTGGTAGGAGCATTCATATATATATATTTGGTACATAGCAGCACTTGTTTCTTTTGGGGATATGTCCATAAATGCAATTTTTACTGGGTTGTGGAGTTTCCTTATTTCCAATTTTACTAGATACTGCCCAACCTTTTTTCTAAGGTAATTATAGCAGTTTATATTCTCACCAGCAGTTTAAAAGAGTTTCCATTGCTCCATATCTTCTTCAACACTTGTTATTGTCAGTCTTTTAAAATTTTGGCTAATATAGTAGGAGTGTAGAGGTATCTCCTTGAGGTTTAATTTGCATTTCTCTGATTAATAATGAAAGCACCTCTTTATGAGTTGAGTGGCTATTTATGATTATTGAGTCTCTTGCAGATTTTTCTATTTTTTTTGGATCTTTTTTATTATGACTTGTGGTTTTTTTTGTATTTTGTATATGAGCCCTTTTTTTGTTTGTACTTGTTACAGATACCCTTTTTCTTCTTTGTGGGTTGCTTTTTCACTCTTACTGGTGTCTTTTAATAAAAATTTTTAATTTTAATGTAAGAAATTTGATATAATTTTCCTGAATGATTAGTGCCTTCTATACCTTGTTTATGACATAAAGTCATGAATATAAGCTCTGACCTTATCTTCTAAAAGTTTTATTGCTTCAACTTTAGCATTTAGATTTCTTAAGAGCTGAAATTATTAGATCACTAAGTATTAGTTGATTAAATGTAATTAATGAATAAGTATTTATTGTAACTCCACTTATGTAGAAGGAATCAGTGGAAGATACAAAGAGATGTGAGACATGGACCTACTCTGGAATAATCTGCATTCTATTTGGCCTTTAGCAATCGGCATCATGTAACAAACAGAAGAGAGACTTTAGGGACTAATATTTCATTCTAGAGGCCAGGCTATGACATTACCTTTGTGACTTTAGATAAACTCTTTTCCCTCTCAGGGTCAGTTTTAACTTACCTGTAAAATAGGCCTAAATCAGTGGTTTCTGATTTTTGTTCCTTAAATTAATAAGGATATGTATAAATTGCATTAGAAGCTAATTTTTCTTTTTAAAGCTGAGAGAAATTATGCATTTTTAGCTATGATTAGGTTAATCTGCATAGGTTAACCAAAATATCAAGTACCTTTGTTTTTAATTGGAGTTGTATAACCTTTCTGTGACAATTGAGGTGAATAGAAAGAAGTTGTGATCTATAATAAGTCTTTCATTTAGTTTTTTTTTTTTTTAAAGTAAACTTTGTTTATTGATAATGGTAGTTTAGTACACAGTTAAAAACAAAAACAAAAACATGGCTTTCAGACTTTAACAGAGAGCCAAAGAGTAACAAATAGGGGTAGTGGGAAGTTGTTAAATAACAAAAAGTGTCCTTGATGATGAAAACGTTGGGTACCTACTAGTCTAATGATTTTTAAGAGCTTTCTAATTTCAAAATATAATGAAAAGATAATATTTACTGCCCCCCCCCCTGGTAACTAAATGAGTGATTTGGACAACGACCCTTGTTGGGGACAGAGAACGAACCTTTGGTTGATTGAGATAGTCAGAGAAAGACTAGCAGGTTGAGCTAGGATTGAGCTGTGAGAAGGATGCTGTTTACACATGGGGAGAGATAAGGAGAGGGGGGAAATCCTAGAAAGAGCAATGAAAGGAAGATAAGATGGTACTAGTCATTTTTAAGGATGGCAAATGAATTAGTTTAGCATTAGAAGATGAAAAAGTAGTATGAAGATAGAATATAAAAGGCCTTTAAACATAGGACTAAATAGACAGTTTCGGGAAAGCTAACCATGTCCAGTATGATTGTGTAGTGAGGATTCTAGTTTATGTAGAGACCACTGACTTTAGGATATCCTTTATGTGCTAATATGATGGTGCCATCTGGCCAATGGCAATATTAAAAAATATATTTTTTAAGTATTTAAGAGATAACCAGAATGTATTGACAGCCAAACTGCAAAGCAGGAAACCTTATTTTATGATAGTTGTTTAGCTGTACCTTTCTGAATTTTATATGTGAATGAATCCTTAGTAAATCCTGAGAAGTTCCTCTCAGTTCTACAAAATGGTGATAAGTAGTGTTAAATTTTTTGTGACTCTCACCAATCTTAACAGAATTTTTGATTCTAGGAAATAAAAGTTTTCTCTGTTTAATTTCTTAGAAAATAATCACTTAGGAATAGTCCATCCTCTTTTATGTGTAACCATGGAAAGAAATTCTTCTCTGGATGGTACAAAACAATGACTCATCCAAAACTGTCTCTTGGAACTAAGAATGTAATCGTAATACACTCATAAATACTCATATATACATGCTTAGACAGTCCTGTTCTACCTTCCTTTTTATTATTCCTCACCCCATCACGGTTTAGTTTAGCCTGACTAATCTATTTGCAACACGTCAGCATTCTTAATACAAAACTTTTGCAGCTTCGAGTTAGGAAAAAAAGGGGGAGTGTGGAGATTTAAGAGTTCATCTCTGACAGTGTTTCTTAATATTAAACTATATAGATGTGTGTGTTTTAAAAAACATAGTAACCATTTTTTGAATTTATGAAGTGGGTTTATCTACCTTGGGCTTCCTCCATAGGTAGCATTTAAACACTTTAAAGGAAAAATTAAAGAGGACAGTAGCTTTGGGGACAGGGAGTAGGAGCATGGTTGGCATATGACTTAACAAGCCAACAGATGAGAGAGAAGAGTCCCATACTAAGCTGATAGAACCCTGGTGATGTATTAGGCACAGTCCTCTGGGAAGAGGGTGGTTTAGGTGGAGAAAAGAGAAAAGTCAGATTTTATTGTTTGCGAAAAATAGAATGGAATGCTAACTGTGCATTTCTCTTACCTAGTCCCTAGGTAAAGTGAGTGGTTAAGATAGCCTGAACAGAATTACTTGTATTTGCAAAAACAACAGCAACACCTGCATTGCTTTATATTTAACCATTTCACATTCTGAAGATCATATGTTCTATTCTTTTAAATCTATTTTCCCTTACTACTTACCACATTCACTCTGCCTTTGTTTTGAGTACACTTTGAGTTGAGTACTTAGGAGAGAGTCTGAATAAATCCCTGCCCAAAGTTGACTTGGTCATTGAGCTTACCTGGATTCTGCCTTTAACTAGATATGGAATCTCTGTCTAAGACCAAAGCTACGGTCCATAAGGAAGCATTCATTGAACCCTCTTCTTTACCTTCATTTAATAAAGTTTAGTTCATTTCATGTTCTGGTGATTGTACTTTTTAGATTATATTTTCACAGATGCTAATATGGTTGTGCCAAAGACCAAGGAGAGGGCTCTGTATTCTAACTCATTTGTCCTCTGCTTTTTTTTTTGTTGTGGTGGTAGTTAAGTTCAAGGAACATGTATTTATTAATCGGCTTCTGCTTTCTGTTCCCCTTCCTTCCCCTATGTCTACTTTAATGTGATGTCCTGATTCTTTCTTGTTAGATTTAATTCCATTCCACCTTAGCCCCACAATAGAGATTCATCTGGTCACCAGTGACTGCAGTGGTATCAATTTCAGTAGGTGCATTTACCTTTGCTGGGTGGAGTGTTTAACATGCTAGATGTCCTGCCTTTCTCTGATTAAGCATCTTTCCTGGGTCATTTTGACTTGCTACTTATTTAAGTATCATGTTCTTGCAGTTGTGATACTTTATATTATCAAAAGCAGCAAAATATAGTAACATAAGGTTTTTGGTATGTGCTATATAAAATGTATTCTCTTCTTACTCTCAGTTTGTGAAGTAGATGTCATTCTGTTTTAGAGATAAGTAAAAAAAAGGGGGGGGACTTAAGAGAGTGGTTAAACCTGAAGTCCCAGGGTTAGTAAGTGATATGGCCAGATTCAAACCCAAGCGGGCCTGACTTCAAAATCAATGCACTGACCTTTATGGAGTCTGTAGGATATTGACCAAATGAACCAACCACTGTCTGTTTCTAAGAAAAGTTTAGCTTCTGGCCCTCTCAGGGTTCCTTATTGTCCTGTGTAATTTAGGATTCATTTCTGAGCCACTTGGTGCCTGGTTTTCGCATTTACAAGTTATAATATTGGCAGTTGTTCTTAATTTAATTAAGTAGTTCTTAACAAAAGTAGAGCCAGCAGTATGGTAGGCATTTATAGTTTGAAAATGAGTCTGTTCCATTATTGAGGATTACTGTGTTAGAGAATTGGTAAGAAAATTGAAAAACTAGAAAATGCATTCCACAGATTATAAGGCTATTGTAGGAACATTCAGTATCCTATAAATGCAAATAAATATCTAAGAAATTCTATAAATATCAATGAAGGAAAGTGTAGCTTTCTGTTTATTTATAATCTTAAGTAGGTAGAGAGGTTGTTGGGATAGTCTTTGATATATTTTCAGAGGCATATTTGTCAGAAATGGCCTAGGTGTGACTCTTCCGAAAAATAGGAATAGACTTCTCAAAATTACTTTAACTCTTGTTCAATTCCTATATGAAAGATCAATTTATTCTGTAGGAAAGTGATAAAATTTTAGAACTCTCCATTTTATCTCAGACTAATTTTAAGTTTGCTCTTTTCAGATTAAGGAAGTTTCATTAACTTCTTTCAAATATTTCTTCCTGTTTTGAGAAGATCTTGCCTCATTTTTGTGAGCATAGTTCTTATACTTTTGTGAAATCAATATTTCGCCTTGTATGGACTCTTTATTTCCTTGAGGGAATAGTAACCTTATGAAATTTCAAAGTCACTGTAATGGGACTCGAAAATAGGATCTTTAAGCCAGTCTAAGTAACAATAAGTTTTCATATGGCAACGATGGTAGTCACTTTCATCATATCTTTGGCCAGAGTTGCAGTTATCTGGGACTCCAATATTGGCTCATGAAGGTTAGTGTGTGGAGGGCTTCATTCCTCATAATTGGGTTGTGGCCATGGCTGCCATTTCTGAAAATTTCCATTTTTAAGGGAGATTTTGCTGAGTTGAGCAGGTATCTCCCTGAGTTGAACTGAAAGGTCTGTATGATGAGGACCCAAGAATTGAACACAGTTTTGGAGGGCCTTGGGATTTCTAAATGATCTTATTTTTTTCAGCTTTCTACTAACCATTTTATTTGTTGGCCAGGGAACACATCAATGAAAGAAAGGCAAATAGAGCAGAGGAAAGCAAGAGAGAGAAAATGTGGATATAAAAAATAGTGTGTAGTTTTTTTGTTTTGTTTTAACAAGGAAAATCCTATTTTGGGCTTCATCTTGAAATTAAAATGAGGCCAAAAGCCTGACAGTAGAGCAGTACTCTGCCCTTGATAACTTTTTGATCATTGCAGCTCTGTCAAAGCCAGATAGAGACCAGATCAAGATTTTACTGGATTTTGTAGGATTATAGGAAGCACTGAACCTCAGTGTACAGAAACTTCTTAATATCAAAATAGAGGCCCCAATGTAGTATTTTTGGAAGAAGGAAAATTTGTGGATATGACTAGATGAACTGCTTTTCCAGTAATGTCTTTATTTTTTTTTTTAATTTTTATTATTTATTTATTTATTTATTTTCTTGGTTTGCTGCTTATGTACAGGCTCTGAGGTCAGACTGAGCTCAAATTCTAGATCTACCATTTTACTAGCTGTGTGACTTTGGGCAAGTTGTTTAACCTCTGTGTGCTTCAATTTCCTTATCTGTAAAAGGACACTAATAATTGCACCTACCTGTAGGGTCATCATGAGGATTAAAGGAGGTAATGCACCTGAGTGCTTCACATAGTGCCTGGCACATAATAAGCTCTCAGTAAATGTTATTTATTAGTATTTTTTATTTGTTTCCAGTGCTTCATCCTTTGTTCACACTTTGTTTTTATATTTTGGGTATTATACACTAAAAAAGGAGGTCACTGATATAATAGTTATCTAAAAACTGATGTCAGAGATTTACTAGGAAAAACACTGGCTGGAGAGATAAGAGTTTTGAGTTCTAATCCTGGCTTTGACATTAACTATTTGCATGAGACTGGACAACTGCTACAGTTTTCTTACCAATTATTTGAGGTAGCTGCCCTAGATGTGTCTAACATACCTTCTAGTGCTCATGTTTTGGGACTGTCACAAACCTTAATTAGAAATTTTTAGTTTTGGAACCTCTTTATTACCTTGTAGCCTTTAACCTTGTTTCTCTTCTCATTGTCCAGTAGGAATTATAGTGGTGTTGGTGGAAGGTGAAATGAGGAGAGGAGGTAGGAGTCTCAACTCACAACAGTTGGAATAAAGTTATTGGCACGTGGGAAGAAGTGTTCTTGTGACTCTGTAGTTGTTTAAACCTTTTTTGATTAGAAGGAAAGAACTGAGTCAGGTCTTAATTAATAGCGTCAATGTGTCATTTCTTCCCTCCCTTTTATTGTTATCTTTTGTCAGAATTGATTAGCAACATGCATTTACCCAAGTGTTTTCAGGTTCACGTTTGTGTAGTTCAAATAATACTGTTGCTTACTTTTATCAACATATGCTTCTAAAGGTAGATTCAGTGAACTTACCTGTTAAAGCTTAATTAAGACAATCTCCAATCTTGGTTGAGACTAATTAAATTCAGGGTTACATTCTATTGATTTTGGGCGTTATTTGGTTACTATCAATATAATGTTATTTGGAGAGGATTTTTAATATATACAATTCTTAAGGTGGCATTTTGCTATTTAATCAATACCTTAGTCTAAGTTTTTACATCTTCTGGCTTTCATTCTCTGCTGTTTTGGTAGATGCCCAGATGAAGTCAATAGCACATGGATAGTCAGTTTTTATCATTTTGAGCATTTCTTGCTAAAGTGATTTTCAGCAATGCCTTGCATCCGAAATGAGAATCAATCTGTAATCCTCATTTTTATATTAGTCTATCAATAAGTAGGTTGCTCTGCTTTTAAAATTTCATCTTAAATTGTTTATTTTTGTATGTGGAATTTATAACCCTCTGTGATGTTGACCCTACCTGAAGCAAGTAGAATAGCTACAGAGCAAAATCAAAGCAGTAATAGTAAGAATAGCTTTTGTTTACAGAGTATTTACTGTGTACCCAGCATTTGGGTTAAATATATTATTTTGTTTAATCCTGAGAACGACTCTATGAGCTAGGCACTTTTGTTATCCCCATTTTACCTCAGAAGACATTGTGCATAAGAGTTGTTAAGCAAATTTTACAAAGTGCAGAACTGGTAAGGAAGGCGTGTAGCTTGAATTCCAGAACAGATCTGCCTCAGTGAAGCCTTTCTTTTATGTTTGTTCCCCTCCCCCCGCCCCCCACTAAAGACCCATCGAACAAAAATGAATGAGTGTTGGGCACATGGAGCTTGATTAATTCCAAATAAATCCTATCGGATTCTGAATAGTGTAGACCTGTTAAAGTCAATGTAAATTTCTCATTATTACAAGAGACTCAGTGTAGCAAAAATCAATATAAGGAAAGGAGATGTTAGCGTGGTTGGCAAACCAACTTTTTTCCCCCTTTGGTTGCTGTTGTTGGTTATTGCTCTAACAACTACTACAAAGGCATCATTTACTTGACAAGCCATGTATACTTAAGGCAGAACACTGACTGCTTTTCATGCTGGCAAATCTGTAGTTTACCAGTAGTGGCTACCTGTAAGGAATGTGAGCATGTTGGATTTTAGAACAGGAAAAACACAACTTCCATCTCATTTCACAGTAGAGTTCACTTAGGGATACGGACTTTCTGGTGACAGTAACTGTTAATTTCTGCTTGTAATTTCTAATACTTGCATAATGCTAACCTGGTAGATATTGTCAGATGACAAGCCTTCCTCCTACGTGTTCTCCGTAAAAGAACTGCTACTGACAAGCATTTTATTATATTGAGAATTCTTCTTAGTACTGTTTTAGGTTATTATTATGAAGTAATATTGTGAAAGGTTCTTTTTTTCTTCTGGAATGTGTGTGTGTATGTGTTTTTTTTCTCAGTAATGAACTAAGGTGCAAGTGTATTGTGAAGAAGAAGTTATTGCCTAGATGGACCCCAATGAAAGTTACTTAATATGTAAATAGATTCTGCTTCTATTTGGGAAAAAGATCAACAGTGGATGCAATATTTTTTTTCTTGGGAGACAAATACTTTATCCCAATATTTGCAACTTAAGATCAGTCTACTCCAGAATCAGGACATTTTCTAGATGCTACTGTAATCTTCAAAATATAGGCTTTAAAAAGTGGGGAAGAAAATTAGGGTAGATACAAAGACAGGTTTTAAAAAGCATGGTAAGTTTAGGAAACTAAATTGTGTCATAAGGCCAAAGCACAATGGCAGTGTGCAGAAGTGGCAGGAGATGAAAAAGGTTAGTTGAGACCAGACATTGAAGAAGCTTTGTATTTTATGCTAAGAAGTATGGATTTGTTCCTATAGAGCATTGGGAAACTTATTATAATATCTTTTAAGAAGAGGATAGAAAAAAAAATCAAGTTTGCTTTCATTTATTCATGTGGCAATGTAAGGGTGGGTTGAAGGTAAGGAGATTATTCTATTCATTATATTCCTTATTAAGAGACTGTTGTAAGCACTCAAGCAAGAAATAATGGTTTAAATTAGGGAATTCTTCTAGGGGTATAGGAAAGAAAGGGTGCATGTCATTCATTCATTATTATATTTGAGAAATATTAAATTCCTGTTATGTGTCAGACACAGAGTTAGTTACACATTGGGTTAACATGGTGAACAACATGTAGTTACTGCCTTTAGGGAGCTTAGGGTCTAGTGGGAGGTTTGACAACAGGCAATTACAATTGTCAAGTACTATACTGGCGTTGATGATAGCATATAGATCTAAACCCAGTCTCAGGGAGCAGGAAAGCCTTTTTAGGAGAGCATAAGTAGAAATCAGGTAAATAGGTTGTGCAAGATGTGGCAGTGGGGTTTGAGGTGTTGGAAAGACATGTGTTTCAACTGAGGAAAGAGTATCTGAAAATGGCTACAGGAGGTAAGAGAAAAACTCTGGTTTGTTGAGGGAACTACAAATCATTTAGTGTGGGTTGTGGAGAGCAAGGAAGTGGGTTGAGAGAGATGAGGCCAGATACCTTATAAACTATGTGAAGGAATTTGCTTAAGAGCAAATGAACAGTTTTAAGCTGAAGAATGTCAAAATCAAATTAGACCTTTAGAAAAGTTCATCTGGCTGCTGTGTGGAGGATTGGGAGAGGAGGAGAAATAGAACAGGTGATAAAAGGTGCCAGAGATGTAGGAGAGGTGTTTTTTTGTTTTTGTTTTTGTTTTTTGGAAGCAGGATGAATTTAAGGAAGGGAGTAGTCAGTTTTGTCAAACACTGCTGGGAAGTCATTATGATAGAGACTGAGAAGTACTTACTGAATTTGGTATTAGTGGATCAATTAGTGATCTTAGCAGGAAGGGTTTCAGTGGTGTAGTTCAGGGTTGGAAGCAGATTCCAGAGGATTGAGGAGTGTTAGGTGAGGAGGTGATTAAAGACTGCTTATAGAAACTTGGCTATGAGGAGATAAAGAGCAGTTATAAGAAAAGGGAAGGGGATGATGGATCAAGCCATTGAAGGTTCTAATGAAGTGGAAGAGTTAACTGCTACTGTGGTTGGTGATGAGGGGGACAATGAGCTGGGGCAGGAACATTAACATTATTTTGAATGTTGTTTGAATGCTTGTTTCTCATAATTTTGCAGGACAGGTATTATGATTGTTGGAAATGGGAAAAATCTGCCTAGCTTAAGGCAGATATTGGACTAAAGTAGTTATATATTATGACCAATCCAGGAGTGGAATTGTGATAACAAAGTGCAGTGGAGATAAAGGTCCTTGACAGTGAGGTCATAGTTATGGGAAGTTTCCTAGAATGATGGTTGTAACTAGGATGAAATCAGAACCAGACACCAAGTATTCTCTATACATTGAAAAATGACCTGGAAATGAGTTGTGATATGGACTTAGATAGTACTGTAGTTGAATAACATGAACCTCTGAGGAGAGGAAGGTTTGTTTCCCTGCTATCTTCACACCCATTTGAAGGTGAGAGAACATTGGGGGAGGAATAATGATCTCATATCTTAGTTCCTATAGATGAAGAAAATTTGCTAAGAAGGTAGACTTTTTTAAGTTGCTCCCTTTGCTGAGAGCACAATTTTATGAATAGATTTAGTCTATGATTCTCCGCAGAGATTACTTTTCAGTTTTTTAAATTTTTTTCATATGAATGCACTTGGAAAACTGCTGCTTAGCAACCTGTTGTCATTTCCTGATGTTTCTGTAATCTAGTGTCAATGACTGATGATGTCATGGGGTTAGTTACCTCCCCTCCAGCTATGCCAGCATCAGTAAAGTACATTAATAGTCTTTAAGAAATACATTCATTAATAACTAGGTAATCACTTTGGAGCTGAATGAGTTGCAGAAGTTAGAGAAAATCTTGAGCCTGAAAACTACTCTGACTTTCAGGTTGGTTTGGGCCAGGTAACAAGAGATGAATCAGTTGTAATTTAATGGGATCTGATATTACCTTTATGAGATATATCACTTTAATATAATGCTTTGTTATTAATGTTTTGGTAATCCGACAGCATTAAAGAGAGTCGATATTCCCCATTTTATTATCTCTTGGCTCCATGACAGAGCTAAGCATTAAAATGCATTTAAGATTTTAAAAGGGATGTCTAAGAAAGTAGTCAAAAAACAAATCCCAAGTGGGTTAATATGACTTATAAACTTTAACAATGTGTAGCTAATTGCAGGTAGATTTAATTATTCAAGGTATTGTGTCAGTGCTTCTGTGTATATTTTCTGTATTGGAGCATAAGTAATGGAGATCTTATCTTGCTCAACATTAGGTTTGAAGAAGTAGTTTCCCAGACAGGAATAGCGAAATAGTGTTTTATCATGCTGTTATTTTATGCTATTTCCTTTTCTATGAGCCTGCTATAATTCAAAGGTTGGACAAGAAGCTTTTGAGCTAAACGTGAGCTGATAAAAACTTTTAGCAGTGACAGAAAAAAACACAATTATCTAATATACATTTCTAATATTAGATTTATCTTATATGCATATCACCCACGTTCTTTTTCACTTGTCAAACTGGCAAAGCTTTATTTAAAAAGATCATACTTAGCCTTGCTATGGGGGCAGAGAACTAGGAAGCACAACTTTAGTGGTATGTATCAATAGTCTTAAAAGCATATACTCTGACTTAGTGATTTCAGTTTTAGAAGTTTGTCTTATAGAAATAATCATAGGTCAAAACAGGAATGTAGCCATAAGAGTGTTTACTGTAGCATTGTTTAGAATAGAAAAAACCCCAAAACCCAAAAAATGAAAACAAAACAAAACAAAATAACGCCCAGGAATCCTAAAAGTTCAGTCTTGGGAGATCAACTTTAAATTATGACATTCTTTAATAATGTTGTAGAAAACTATTTAAAGACATAGAAAGATAAACAGTATGTGTCCCTAAGTGGAAAAAACATAATCCATATGGTACGTGTGCACAGTATAGTTTCACTTTTGTGTTTATATATATTCATATATATATGAAAAAACTACAGACATATTCAAGGATTTAGGGTGCACCTGAAGGTTGAGGTGGAAAACATTAAGCCAGTTGGTGCTAATGATAACACTACGTTTCACTAAAATATCAATGGTTGCATTCCATGAGTGGTATCATTAGTGATTTTTTCCTTTTTTTATCTGTATTTTCTAAATTTTCTACAATAAACATGTATTACATTGTAATTAGAATATTTTTTAAAAATCAAAGTGGTTGGGTGCTCAGCTTTCAAAGAATTGTCAGAAGAGTTTATGTTGTGAATTTAGCAAGTAGGTTAATTGCATGTGATGTGATGTGATGATGATTAAAATGATTATTAGTTTTCCTCATTGTTGTATTCTTAGCGATGGCCAGTTTATGAGATTCTTTTGGGAGGACATTAAATTAAATGTATAGAAACATGATTTGTACTTAAAGTCAGATTGCTAGGTCATGGAAAATTTAAACGTTTTACTGAGTTGCTTCTTCAGATCAAGAATATTTTTCAATTAAAGGCCTTCTTAGAGTTCTAGCTGCCTCCTGTGTCTCACAAGATTATATTCTTACTGATTTGATAAGACATACAAATGTGTTGTACTTCAAACTGTTGTAAAACAAATGTTGATCTGGATTGATAGCATTAGAATTATATTTATTTGCCATTACTAATCTTTCTACGCTGAGCTTACAGGAATCACAAATTTTAAAGAATTTTAGAAGAATTGAAATTGTACTTTCAGAAAAGTTAGACATTTAAGTTTCAGAACTGTAATTGGAGTACAAACATCTTCTGTAGCTCAATTATCAGATACTTGCTCTGTTATTACAACTTAATGTAAAGAGGTGATAGACTAAAAGTAAACTGTATCTAACCTCCCTCCCCCACAAAAGAAAACCATAAGAATGCTTTATACTTTGGATTTGAACCTATGATTCCAGAATTGTTCTAACATTTTTAACTATATGGTAAGTCTAGGCAAGTTTGATTCCCCTGTGTTTGTGAAAATATCCTTTCTTTTGTAAATCTTTTGAAGTGAAAGCTAAGAATTGTCATTAGTGATATAAATCTGGAATCTGATTTGAAATGTGCCTTGATTTCATGTACCTTTGTCCTTGAGGGTAGGATATCTATAGTTGTCAGTATTCTCTTTGATTTGTTCAAAACAGATCACTTAGTAAAATTAGTTCTCCAAATGTACACCTTTAATTCTGGGAACTGTGAAAATGATTGAGTTGTTAAATTGATTTAACAAGTTAACAGACACTTATTAAACACCTACTATGTGCTTGGTACATTGTTCTAGACATTGGTGTTACACAAATCAGGAAGGAAGAAAGATGCATAAAGTACTAGAGGACATAGATGAGAGGATCAATTCTATTTGGAAATTGTCTAGGAAAGTCTCTTCTATACAATTTTTTTTTTAACAACGTATTCAACTTTGTTTTGTTATTTAGAAAAGGACTCTACATTCTTTGTCAACAGTGGCACTGTTGTGCTCCTTTGGGTCACACCCTTCCCTAACTGTTCTGGTTGGAAGAGATCTGTTGCTCCTCCAAATTCATAATATTCTGTTTGTTTGATTTACATTGTACATTTGTACATATCTGGAAAAAATGTTAAAGATATTAATGTTCTCGTTTTAGTGAACTGTCCTCCTTTTCTTTATCTGTCTTCTAATCTCATTTTTATTTTCTTCATCACTTATATTTTATCACTATTTATTATGTAAGCTACATTTAACATTTTTTGAATCAAAGCAAAATATAAATAAATAATAAATACATTATGTATTTGCCTTTGTAGTAGGATATGTTTTATGCTTTTGGTTAAAATTTTAAGCCACTATAGAACAAGTCTGATTTCAATACTTTTTATCCGACAATACTGAGCAAAGTGACTTATATATATATAGTGTATATTGCAAAGATGTAGATATGCATTTAGGGCTGTGTACTTTTGCTAAATGAATGATTAGTACATATACAAGATAGTCTGCTGTTTAGGTTCTTCTGTTTGCCTGCATCTGATTTGCCTGTGTGACAGACTGCCTGACCTATTAGATCCAGAGGAACTGGCTGAGTATATAACCAGTGTTCAGTGTTTTCTTCAGCATACTTCTGCTTGTGTGCATGTATTTATGCCTACTCACAGACCAGTTGCCAAGGAGGCAATTGCATGGAAAAATGAAGGAAGGCTGGCAATGAAAATAATCTGAATAAAAGTAATCTAATAATAATAGCCAATGGTTCCTCTGAATCTTATTTCCTCATGTTGTTAACTTCAGAGAGATGTAAAATTGCTTTCATTGAGAGTAGATTTGGAAATTCTTTTTTGATCATGGAATAAAATGAAAAGGTCCTCCTTTGTGGATGAATGTGATAGTGGTCAGAGAACATAAATCTGCCAATTTTAGTCTGCGTGCTTCCATTAACAACTTAATTAAGAATAGTGAAATAGCTCCCTATTTTTTTTTTATAACAGAGATAGAGAAATGCCATATTTTCATCCCGTCGCATCTACTCTGTCTCATGTCACTGGATTTGGAATGTTTGTTGGTGATATTTTCCTGGTCATAAAATTACAGCTATATTTAAGAGAATATTTTCTTATTTCCCTCCTCCTGACTTAGTCAAGCTATTATACAGAATTGAATGATTTATAATTTGTATTTATTGAATAAAATTTGGTTTCTTATTTTTAAGTTTGAAAACGTGAATAAAATGGCTTATCAAAGTGCACAACATTTTGCTAGAGACCGTGGATGATTAGGGAAGATACAGCCCCTACCTTGAAAGAGATTACTTTGTACAGTTAGAACTAACACAATTAGAGAACAGTAGACATTTATCCTCAGCAGCTAGGTCGTTGAGAGGATTAGGAGTGATCACTACTTATCAAAATGTTGGAGTCATCTTAACGAATCTGAGCTGTTTAGTGGATGGGGTAGATAACATTTGTACAGGTAGAAAGTAGGGGTTAGAGGCACCTGAAAAGTGGGTCTTTTTAAAAGACCCACAATTGTAGTTGCTGCAGAGGCAGAAACAAAAAGGTCTGTTTTGTGGGAAAGTGAGTAAAGAGTAGCAGGACTAAAACTGAATGTTTGGGAACAGTAATTGGAGAGAGATTGCATGGGAACAGGTTTTGAAAGAAGATCTTGAAAGCCAGACCCAAAAGGTTGAGTTTGGTGTGAGTAGTAAACACAGGTTCCTGATGCACTATGAAAGAAGTGTTTTAGGAAGTTTAGTCTGACAATGATATTATAGGGGATAGCTTGCAGTGTATATAACCATGGTCAAGATGAGATCATTAATTAGATAATCTCAAAAGGATTTTGTGACCATTTATTGAATCCTTACCAAGCTCCGTTTGTCCTCACAACTACCCTGTGAGTTAAACCTCACAACTATCCTGTGAGTTAGATATTACTATCTTCACCTTAACAGGTAAGGAAACTGAAGCATAGCAAGGTCAAGCAACTTTCTTAAGGTCACAAAGCTTATAAGGAGTAGAGCAGTCAGCCTGGCTTCAGAAACCAGGGTCTTAAACCACTATCTTCTAAAATATTATATTTTCCAGAGAAAATAAAATTAATATTCTTTTCTTTTATGTAATTATTTTTTCTTTATTAATTTCCTATCTCCTTACCTACAACATGGTTTAGTGTCTTTAGAACAAAGGTTTGGCTTGGGGATTTCAAATAGGTTTGCTCATTTCAAGCTAGTGACTCCTGGTTACTTATAAATACTACTTTGTAATATCACTTTTTTCCTTCTAAACTGTGGCAAATCAAAACTTCAGACTGGACTTGTAAGACTGGAAGAAGGGAGGGTACCTAATTTCATAAATGTTTCTGGTTTCTGAGTTTATTTACCTAAGTCATATTATAAACAGTAATGATTTTTATGTTTATATCTGGTTAAATATACCATTTATACTTATTTAAATGCTAAGCTGACAGAAGCGCTCTTAAATAACACGTACACATACAGATTTGGGATTCCAGCAGTCAAAAGATTCATAATTGAGTTCTAGTTAATTGAGGTCATTCTAATTGGTGTATGTGTACTGTGTAATTTAGAAAAGGCAGTTGCTTGTCATTTGGTGTGCTCCAGGTTCCCTTTGTCATTTGTGACAATTGATCTCTCTGTAGCCTATCTTTTAGAATGGGGACTGAGCTCCTGTAAATGCATTTCAGAGGTTTTCCCTGAACTAAAGATTTTTCCTCTTATTCTTTACTATTTGGTTTCTTTGGCAACCTGGCCTCCCCTAGCACCCTGCTGACTTCTTTACAACCTGTCGTCTTCTACTCTCCACTACCCCTCCAGATACTTGAGGCCCTCCCTCCTCGCCATCTTGCTGCTTTGGTACTGCACTAGAAGAATAAGCATGCTTTTTAAAATCTCTTCCTCTTTGTTTCTCAGAATATATTAGAAGGATAGAGAAAATAAATTACTTTTAAAAGCTAACTATTCTGTATTTTTGGGTTTTAGGGTTTCAGCCCTAAGAGGCTAAATTTATTCTGTCTGCAGTGTTTGTTGTTGTTGTTGTTAAATAGTAATAATGAAAGTGTTTTCCAATTAAACCAGACATTTGATAATTAAAATATTTTAGTAATAATAATGTATGGTGTCTTAGAGGGAAAAACAATTTGAAAATGGTGTGCATAGTTTGGTTATTATAGGGTTATACTGTAATTTGTCTTTTAAAAAAATTATGAAGAACATTTCTTCTGTGGGGAGGGGTAAAGATCTAAAAATCAATTTGTTCACGTTTGGTTCCTAGTGATACTTTTCGAATCCCAGTTCCTTGACCCTGTTAGCTTCACTATCCTGGGCAGAGGTGGCCATTTCTACTACTTAAAGCTTAGTGAAAAGACCTAGTTCTTTAATTGCAAGTGAACAATTTATACAGTTAATATATATTGGGTAACACATAGTTTATCCTAACTGTAATATAGTTGCCATATCATTTACTTTTACATTTAGAAATGTTTTACTTTGGCCTCAATGTAATTTTTAAAAAATATGCCATGGAGTATGGAGTATGTGGATTGTAGGTAAGGAGTAGATAAAAAGAAAGAGATGGGAACAGAAATAGTAAAAATTGCTACACAAATGCCTTTCCTTGTAGATATACTAATATACAAAGTTTCTGTGTGTGTGTCTAGATACAGATGTTCCTTCACTTATGATGGGGTTAGGACCTGATAAACACATGGAAGATGGAAACATTAGAAGTCTAAAATGCATTGAAAACACCTAACCTTCTGAACATCTGGCTTAGCCTAGCTTACCTTAAATGTGCTCAGAATACAATATTCAGAAAACACTGGCAACACAGCGCAACATAGAATATTGCTCATTTACCCTTCTGATTGATGGCTGACTGGGAGCTCCAACTCAACAGCCTCTGCCCAGCATCATGAGAGAGTATAGTAGTGTCATATATCGATAGCTAGCCCAGGGAAAGATCAAAATTCAAAATTTGAAGTATGGTTTCTGCTGAATGTGTATTACTTTTGCACTATTGTAAAATCAAAAAAATAGTAAGTTGAACCATAGTAAGTTTGGGATCATCTGCACATGAAAAGATGCCTTTTTCAGGATTTATAATAAATTTGATGATATGTGTGTATGAATGTGTATGTATTTGTACATAGATGTATGTGCTTTAAGTTAGGAATGAAAAACCTACTGTATAGATAAGAAGAGGGAGGAATTAATTTGCCTGAAGAAGCCCGGGTAGGCTACATTAAAAAAAGTTGAGAACATAGTAATATCATGCTATGTATGATGTCGGATGGGTACTGGATTTGTTGGGGTCATTGCTTTGTAGGTTGTTTAGAAGTCTGGTCACTGTGTTTTATACCTGAAACTAGTATAATATTGTAAATCAACTATAATTGAATATATATATATATATATATATATATATAATATATATATATATAAAATATATGTATTTAAAAATGACCACAGACTTGGCTTTAGGAGACTGAATGAGAATTACTAATTGTGCACAGTACCAAAAAGCGTGGGAGTGGGGAGAGGGACAATACCTGCAAATATTGGAAGATATAGTTGAAAGGTAGGTTGAAGGAAGATTGTGAAATTCTATTTGACTTTATCATTTAAGCAATAGGCAACCAACCAAAATATATTTTCGATTTGGTCTTTTAGATCAGATTCGTGTTTCGAGAGCATAATGATATAAAATTATGTGTACTTCATGACTGAAATTGCATGATCATGAATTAGAAACTTAGTTATTAGGGTGATCAAAATATACCTTGTTTCCCCCTTTCCCTCAATTGAAAAAAAAGAAAGCATTCTGTAATGAGGCACTTTTATATAGTGATTAAGAGTTAGTATCTGGTATTATTCTTCTAGTTTCCTACTTATTAGCTGTCTCTCTGACTTTGGATGAGCCTTAAGCTTGGTTAAATTCATTTATAAAGCAGATGTAATAATGCCTGCCTCAAAAAGTGTTTCAAGGATTGGTTTGACTGGGATAATATATATATATGTAAAGCTTAGTGCTTTATCTAATAAAAACTTACCTAATAAAAAGGAGCACTCTTTTTTGTGATACTGCTCTCATTATAGAAGATGATTTTTGGAATATGAGAAATTCATGATTTTGAGAGGTGGAAGAGGCAACCTTTGGTAAAAGTAGATTAATTAGGAAGTAGATTAATTATTACTTTTTTCAAACAATGTTTTTAGGTGACAAAGGAAATTAGGGTAGAAGAGGAATTTGGACAGGGGAAGAGAAAAAGTAATCAGTTTAATTGCCGATGGGCTGCTTTAAGGTGTTGGAGGACATGAGGGTGATATTCATTCATGAGATGATAATTGTAAATATGAAGCCTAGAGATACAGACATGGAAGTTATTACTGTCTGATTGCACATACCTGGGTCAGGGAAGAGTGAATAGTAACCTAAGCAGAGAGCACCTTAAGGAAAACTAATGTTTAAGACTTGGGAGATTTTCTCTATTTGACTCCGAAGATGTACAGTTCTTTGGTCTTTTTTCTGTATTCTTGAAGAAACTAAGGACTAAGGAGAAATTGTCTTCTTTTTTTTAAAATGTACTTTTATTGTACTGCCAATAGAGTAAGTAGTCTGTACTGTTACACTACAGTATTAGATTATGTATTCTGAAGCCCTGCGAGTTTAGATTTGTTGCTTTACTTATTAATGTGTATAGGACATACCCAACTTTGGTTAGCCTTCTGACCATTGTGCTCTATTCATAGCGTTTACTTCAGTTCTCTCTCAAACCATGGGGTGAGGGTAAGAGAAGGAGAGTAGACTTCATTCTTTGAACTGGGGAAGCTCTCTGATGTTGGCAGGTTTCCTATTTTTCAAGTCTAGACACTTGGTGTATTGTAGTAGGTTTTTTATTCAGTAAAGTTCTTACCTCTGAGTTGTAGACTTAGTGCAGATTTGCTGGTAACTGGCTAGTCAGGATCACTATAGTGATTGTTATTGGTAAGTACCATGTTGTATTGCTGCCACAAAGTCTGCATAGTTAATGTGTTCAGTCATAGCCTCTTTTTTACATGATCGTACCATTAAAACACAGACTGTCTTACTGCCTTCTCACAGAATGTCTGCTTTTTCTAATTTATTATTTTTTTCTGAAAGAAGAAAAAAACTCATTTGCCAGTGTCTTCAGACTGAAATTTAAATTTCATCAGCTTTGTATCTGATGTAATAAAATATTTTTTGACATTTTTAAAATTTATTTTTTAATTTTAATAAAATATTAAGAGACCCAGAATTTACTCTTAGAATAGAAATTTCAATTGCTTACTTCCTGGTTTATAGTAGGATTTAAACCTTAAGCCCTATGTGTGTTTTAGTTACCTTTTTGAGTTAAATGGTCAGAAACTGTCTTGCTTTGTTAACGATTTACAGTTCTTAATTGTCCTGCCTTATGCCTACTTCCTGTGTCAAAATATATGTGAAATTTTAATTTGGAAGCCCACAGTAATAGGAAGTTAACAGTTCCACAGGGTCAAATCTACTTTTTCTTTTTTTTACTTTTTTAGGATACTAATTGAAAATAACTTGGGTCACTTTTAGTTTTAATTTATAACTTAACTATTAGGATTTTATGATACTGTATCTTTTTGGTCCTAGAGGTCTGGCAGTTGGGGACTGACTTGTTCTTTTAACTTTAGGGACTTAGGATAGTTTGTATTGGTATTGAACAGTATAGCCTGCTGTTTTCAAGAAATATAGTGGCAGAATACTGAGTTGTAGTTCCTGCAGACTTTAGTGGATGGTGAGCTGTAAAGTTACAATGCTAAATTAATTTCTGGTCTGCCCACATTGTTTCCAAGTTCACTTTGCATTTTAAAAGCCCTTACTGATTTTTAAAAACTAATATAGAGAATTGTGTGGAAACACAGATCATCTGAGGGACATTTGAACTTGTAAAAAAAAATGAATGCAGAAGGAAAGGTGCTGCTGGCTGAGTGTTATATACTAGAAACTTGCATTTAAAGTTTAAAGTGCTTGGGTAAGATGATGTGTTTTCTTGGTTTATCCTCATATATCCCTCTCTCACCCCTTCCCCCGCCCCCGTATCTCCTTGCTATTATCACCCACAACATAAAATATATTCTTTTATTTATTTTAGCCTTATTTGAAAGAGAGACTAGAGTGTGAATTATTTAGGGGCAAGGAGGGAGAATTGAGGTCTTTTTAATATTAGATTTTTTTTTCTATCTGTGGACATGGCATATATCTTCTTTTTTTAGGTCCTTTACTAATGTTTTATAGTTTTCTCCATAATTCATACATTTCTGTAAATTCTTCCCAAGTCTTCTGATAGTTTGTGGTTATTGTGAATGTATTCTTTTGAAAATCATTATTACCATCATCACAATCTTCTAACTTAATCTTCGTATATTGGAAAGTTACTGAATTTTTATGTTCTGAGATCTCATAATTTGTTTTGTATTTAGGTTTTGTTTATCCCTTAAAGCTTCGGTTTCCTCATCTCTGAAACAAAGGGGTTGGGTTAGAATGAGATATTTCTAAGGATCTTTTTGGTAGAAGCACTATGTGGTTCTGTGCCTGTATGTACTTTGTGCGGTGAGTGGAGTTGTGCCACTAAAACTACAGATAAGTTCTGTGAATACAACCAAATACAGGTGTGTTCACATGTGTTCACATGTGTTCAGCACACATTGTTCTCTGATAATGATTCTTTAACATCTTGATAAAGAGTGAATACCTAACCATTAAAAAAAAAATCCCCACAAGAACAGTTTCTTAATCTGGTAAAATGGTTTACCATTATCTTCTCATCCTGCGTTTTAGTTTGTTGCTCTGTTAGTGTTAGTGCATATTTCCTTCCTAAAAATAGATGACCTTTAAACCATAGTTTTTATAAATATTTGTATCTCAAGTCAAATTTTCCCTATAACATGAATTTCATTGGTGGGTTTCATTAGAGCAAGGTTATGTTGAGAGCTTTCTATCACGTGTTTATTCTCTTCTAAACCTCTGTCCTAAGGATCCTATGTGTAGATGTCAGAAGATTCTATTGGAAGTATGAGTAGTATTTTTGAAGAATTATTTTAATATTTCTACTGGATAGAGGGAAGCAGATTTTATATTTGTAATCTCTGAGAATATATTCAATCCTAACCCTAAAATGTCCCTGAACAGCAGGCCATCTTTTATAAAAATATAGGTTATATAAGTTTCTGTATAGATGCTGGCCAGGAATTTGTTTCAACAAATTGAAATGGCTAAACAAATTTTAACCCTCATTTGAATAGAGTTCCAGAAAATGAAATCAGGGCAAAGGTCGGTGGAGGTCGTGTTGGGGAGGCACTGAGCTATGTATGTATGTATATGTGTGTGTGTGTACGTATGTACGTATATATTTAAGTTTTGACAAAATTAACACATAACATAAAACCTGTCATCTTAACCATTTTTAAGTAAACAGCTAAGTAATGTTAAGTACATTCACAGTGTTGTGCAACCAATCTTCAGAACTGTTCATCTTGCAAAACTGAAACTCTTAAAAAAAAACTTGGCCATTTCCCCCCTCCCTCGGCTCCTGGCATCCACCATTCTGCTTTCTGTTTCTGTGAGTTTGAACCAGTAGTTATTTTTTTGAGAACTTAACTTTATGCCAGCAAAATGGATTTTGAGGATGAGACGAGTACTCTAGTAAAACCAGTAGCTATTTTCCACAGTCGCATAAATCAGCTTCTGTAATGTGGAATTTGGAAATTGTGACTCCTTTCATTTGACAGTGATGATGATGATGATGATGATGATGATGATGATGATGATGATGATACTAACACTTATTGGACACTTATTACTGGCCTAAGGTTGGAGGAAAGACATGCTTCTTCTGAGATGAAAAAGAAAAGGCTAGTTTGGGTACATAAGATGAATAGAGATGTAAAGGAAATTGAAGGAATTTTTCATGTTTGTTTTCTCTATCAAGCATAAGAGTGGATTATCTGTTGAAAGTTAGGGGTCTGAGTTTGGTTAGAGGGCTTTGAAGGAAGTGCTAGAAGTTTGGAATTACTAGAAAACAGGGATATGGGATCTGGGATATGTTAGAATAATAATAGTAGTAGTAGTAATAATAAACAAACTATAAGAATATCCAATATCTATTAGTTACCTCTTTGTCAGCTCCTGTTCTAAGTGATTTATGTTTTAACCTTTATAGCAACTTCATTAAAATAGTTGTTCTGCAGATAAGACACTAAGTGGTAAGAGTTAGGATTCCAACTTCATTCTCTTGCCCCAGGCCTAGGCTCTTTTGTCTTTCTGTATTGTTAATGACATTGGGAGTGTCTACCTGACGTTGAAAGCCAGAAGTTTAGAGTGTAACTTAAAAGTTGTTCTTCAGAGAAAGGAGGAAGAGTGGGCTGAACAAAAAGTATATATCCAAAAATGTAACAACATACCACTGATGCTTTTTTCCACCCACCAGAATGGTTGATTCCTTGATGGGTTTGCTTCCCTACACGGAAATGAGCTACATAGCCCTATAGAAACCCAGACCTGGTCATGTGACTTGATATTGATAGAGGTATTTGAAATCTTCTAAACTCATTTTCTTCTTAAAACCTGATTTTCTGAAATATTGGATTGAGGTTAATGCTAGTAAGTTCTTCAGTTTCTATGCAGGAACAAAAGAGGGCCTTTTTATTCGTAATTATTTATTGAATAGTTATTAATTGTATCTCTTATATTAAGGGACTGTGTTATAAAGTATAAAAGATATATTTTTAACAACAGTATCTCTTTATGCATGTTAATTATTGCTCTAAGCAAATGATAATTTTAAAAAAGAAAAACCCAATTTTTTTTAGAATAATAAATGCAAGCTTAAGTTTCTTGTTTGTTTTTATTTGGCATATATGAAGGTAATTTCAAAGATATAGATGAGCAAATAGAGTAAAAGAGTTTGATGTAAAAAGACCAAAACAGATTAATTTATAACTGAACCTCTGTAGTAACTAACATTTTAATGTCCAGATGGACATGCAAACCCTTATTAATTTATAAGGGAAAAATCATCTGGTAAGATCAATTAATTTCTAGACTGCAATTAATTTATAGGAATACCCTTATTACTCAGGTAGGAAGATTCATTGCTCTGTTATGGATTAGATTAACATGGCTTAAAACTGTAGGGTGTAACTTTGCCCCCCAAATCTGCATGTGTTATATTACTTGTTTTTCAGACTGAGTATTTCCCTTTTCCAGATTTAACTCATTTAAACTTAATAATATATAAATGCTAAATGCTAAATGTATCCCATGTACTCTACCTTGTTATGATACCTAACTCTGATTTTAATATTAGGAAAAGAACTATCAGTAATGTATGAGATAAAATATAGTACAGATGAATTCTATCAACATGGTATATGCAAACTACTAAACAATAGGGGCGCAGTTCGTTGCAGACTCTTTTTTTGGAAGGTTTGCTGTGAAGAAAGATTGCTAGTGGATGAAAATAACTTTTTGTAGACCCCAATTTGGGAATCTGGTAATTTACTTTTGGGTTCTATACACAGATTCAGGCTGGCGGAATATTTCAGGGTAAAGCTTTCTAAGTTTTGTATCCAAAGCTATTAATTTCTTCAATTATGAAAAGAAACCACAGATTGCATAATGGCTTTGGTATTTTGTTGGTATGGAGATGATCTCAGAAGACTTATAAGTCTGTGTTGGGATGTGCGTGACACGTGCCCTTTTTCTATTTTTTTTTTTAATTTCAAAAGTCTTAGAGGCATTTTTGAAACTGTAGATAGTCTAAGTTAGCAAACCCAAATCAGTGCACAAAGCAAGCATTTTTGCCAGTGCAAATGCGTACTTTACTGGGGTTTCTAATGTGGGCTCCAGAGTTTACACATAGTAAATTCTAACCTCTGCCAAGTTCTATTATGACCCAGAGGGGAGTAGAGCAAAGTAAGATGAAGAATCTGGAAATGCACGCCACCTTTAGGGTAAATTACATTTTGGAATTTGCTTCCATGTGGATTTTATCCTCATGGACCACTGTGATGTTTAGCAGGCTGAGCAGGAAAGGTCATATTGCATAAGATGAAGAACAATAAATGGTCTGTTTGGTGACTTGCTGTTAAGTCTCCTGTCAGTGCAAACTAATAGTTATCCCCTTTTCTCTTTGGGGATATAAGTTTGGCTATCATCTTTTTGAGAATATGTAATTTGTAGTCACTACTTTCAGCATGTTGGGAGATCTAATATTTAAAGATTCTTAACCCAGTGGCTTACAGCCTTTTTTTTTTTTTCATGAACTGCTGCTGTTTCTTTTGAGCTATGACTGTAATGTAGAGTAAGAATATCTGCTTCAAAAAATGCATGTAAATATTAAATTCACATAATTCATGTTCATTTTGTTGAAGAGAACTTGAGTTTATCTCTCCTTACAAGACAGTTGCCTCATCTTTTTTTCTTAAACCTTAAGATATTAGCCCTAGAAATAGTTTTCTATTCCTTTGCTTTTCTTTCAAATCAATAAAATTTCCTTTTACTTGGGTTGTAATACAGTTCTAAACCATGTTTTAAATATATACAGGGTCACAGACTCCGATAGAGTTTAAAAGATATGGAGAGTCTGGGGCAGAAGTTAGTGTATCCAATAAGTTTAAGTTCCCTCAGATTCGCTTTATAGAAAGTATATTAATTACATTTCCAAACCATTTCCATCCAATTGACATATGATATTTAACATAGCTGCATTTTAAAAATACAGATGTATTACTGAAATTGTCATTTTTTGATAAGTGAAGTAGCTTCAAATGAATGATGAATAATTTCTTTTTCAGTAATGTGGTAGATAGATGTTCGGAGAAGCACCTTCTGGTCAGAAGAAATGAAGGAAAAATATGTGAATACATATAATACATATGTAAAATGCTGGAGCTCGTGTAAGAAAAATAATTGAAGACCTTGAAACGGCCAGAAAGTATGATTTCATAAGGTAGAATAAGCACTGAAGGTGATTTTAATGCTGAGGATTTCTAATCAGATCAGAGAAAAAGGGAGGGACAAGAGAAAAAGAATAGTGTCCAAGCAAGTGAGAGGTCATATTGGAGACTGCCTCATATAAAACTGGGGACCTACGGAAGGTGACTTCCTCAGTGAATGAATAGGATAAAAGATGTCTTACATATAGATACTCGCTTTTTAATGTCTTGGATCTAGGTGGAGAAGGAGGAAAAGTCTCCCATGAAACTGCCAAGCGGATGCCTGCTCTCACTTGGATTTGCAACCAGATTTCATACAACCTATGAAGCCTCAAAATCTCTAAGATTCTAACTTAGTTAAAAGTACTCCCAGTTGGTTGTGATTCCCATTGTCTGGGAGAATCAATTTTAAATCTCTGTAGAACCACACTTTATAGATAGGCTTGACAATTTTTGTAGATAAAATTGTAAGAATTGTGAATTTATACAAGAAAACTAAGTTAGATGTGGCAGATTATATTTTTCAAAAATGTTTGCAACAATATTTCTCGACCTATATGCTGTTCTAGAACCTTGCTATTCTACCATTAAGAAATAGAGTCTCTGCCCTGTTCCATTAAACCTGGGCAGGACTTTATAACTGCTTTGACCAAAAGAATATTACATAAGTGATATTATGGGATTTCTGAGGCTAAGCCATACAAATATTGTACATATCTTCCTTATTCTCCTGGGCTGCTCATTCTTGAAACCCATCACTGTGCTATGCTCATGCAGTCCATGGAGAAGCCGTGTGAAGAAGAATGAGACATCAGGCCCACGGCACCAACTGAGTTCCCAACTGACAGCCAGTACTAACTTACCAGCCCTGTTAGTAAGCCATATTGAAAGTGGACCCTACAACCTCCTGTCAAGCTGCCCTAGGTGATTCCACCTGGAGGAGAGACAAGCTATCCTTTCTAAGGCCAGGACAAATTGCAAATTTGCGAGCAAAATAAGTGATTGTTGTTTTAATTCACTAAGCTTTGGGTTGGTTTGTTAAACATTGATAGGTAATTCAAACATCAGCAGTAACCATCAGTCTTGTAAAGACTATAGATGTTTAAAGAAATAAATAAAGGAGGGGGTTAAAAATATGATAAGATGAAGAAAACCTCAAAATTGATTAGGAAGATGTTAAAGAACTCAGTCTCAGTAGAATATCTATACATTAAAAACATAACTAAAAACAGTGGAAAGATGATACAGATTGGATAGAATTGAAGAGTAAACTGGAAGATAGATAGAGCTGAAGAAAATTTCCAGACTTTAGTATGGAGTGAAGAGATGGGATATATGAGGTTTAGTGTCATAGAGGATGACAGGAGACCACATATTTTTGATTTAGTGGTTCTCAAACTTTTTGATCTTGAGACCCTTTACATTCTTAAAAATGATTGAGAACCCCAAATTACTTTTGTGTATGTGGGTTGCACTTACAATTTGGTCACATTTCTGTAAGTAGGTTATATTTCAATAAAAAAATTTTACTACAAATATTTAAAAGGATGATGCCATAAGAGAGTGAAAAGATAAGCTACAATAAGAAGATGAACTGACAAAATTTGTTATCCAGAATATAAAAGAACTCCTCAAATAAAAAAAAAAAAAGAGGAAAAGAAGGAAATAGGAAACTCATGAATAACTTTATTTCACAGAAGCAGAAACAGCGGTTCATGAACATATGAGAAGATCCTCAACCTTTTTAGCAATCAAGAAAATGCAAATTAAAACAGTGAGGAACTATTTGTCCCTCACCCCCTACTAGACTGGGAAAAATTAAAAATAACAAATGTTGGAGATGATATGGAGCAGTGGGAACAGTTGCACTGTTGGATACAACCATTTTGGAAACAATTTGGCTTTATTTAGTGATTCCTAAGTATGTACCCTAGTGAAACTTGCATTCATGCCCAGGAGACATGTATAACAATATTTAAAGTGCTTTTCTTAGTAGCTAAAAATGCAAACAACTTAAATGTTTTAGCAACTATAAAGCAATAAATAAATTCCTCTTCATGGAGGAATAATAAATATAATAATTATGATTCTATTTACATAAAGTTTAAGAACAGACAAATCTAAATAATAGGCTGTTTAGTGATACTTATATGCTAAGATTATGAAGAAAAGCAAAGGAAAGATAACATAAATTTTAGGATAGGTTAAGGGTGGCAGGACAAAACAGGTTTGTATGATGTATTTTGCAATCAAAATTTCTATGAACAAGTTGTTTAAAAGAACCCTGCTATAATTCTTTTTCTAAGGAAAGAATTTTAGTAATGCAAATACTGTTTCTTAACAAACCTTTTGGTAGGTGTTCTTGCCTATAAAATTCTCCAGTAAATATATTTTGAATTTAATTTTCATCATTTCTTTATGTCAACCCTGCCAACTAGGGAGCATGCCTAGGAAGAAGATGAAACTAAGAGGATTTATTCACAAGTTCAAGTTCAGTGGTGAAAGCCTTAGAATAAGAAATTAGACCTCTTATTCTACCTGTCTTAAAATTGGCAACTATTGTTAAAAACAAGACTCTTTTCTTCATTTGTTTATTTATTTTTTAGTCAGCAGCAGAGGCACTGTTTTGCCTCTACCCCTAACCTGAGTGTACTGTTGATCAAAAACCTCTATGCAATGACATCTCTTCCTTTTCTGAATGAATGTGAAACCCAATAATACACAGACCTGACCTACTCAGGAGGAGCCAAAGGACAAAGAAACCCTAGCTTTCTTTATTGTTGCTGCTGTTGTTGTTTTTTTTTGGTTAAAAAGCAGAGATTTGGGGAGGCGAGGTCCAGAACGTCCTATATCGCTGTATCTGTTCTTCTTCGGAGAGTCTAACGCAGTTTGTTCCTTTCTCATATATTAGAGGCTTCCCCATGTGTATATATCTTGTAGACTAACAAAATTGATGCTGGTGAATCCTCCGTACGTCTGCTGATCTGGAAATGTTTGACCACTTCCCAGGGGCACTTTGGATTTGGGAAAATAAGAATTAAATTTACTGACTTGCTTTTCTTTTAAATTATCTTATTTCATAGATTTGATTTTGTAAAAACCTCAGTCTTTTTTTTTTTTAAAGAAGTAGTTGGGATCTAAACATACATACTTATAAATTGGAAATGAATCAATTGGAATAATAGTTTAGACTAGTCATCCCATTATCATCATTATGGTTGCCTAGTAACTGTTACTCCAGTCTGTCTTAGTTCTATTTCCTATTGTTATTTTGATAAGTTGGTAGGTTATTTTCATCCCAATTTTTAATCTTCACTTTGTCCGTTGATACTTTTTGTTTTAAATCATAAAGACAGTTTCCCCTAAACCACATGCAAAAATCATTTTGATTTGACTCATTAACAGTTGGTAAATCACAACTGGGTTCTGGTTCCTATTCCCTTATTGTGTGCTTGAGACTACTAAACACATTGTTTTGTGTAATAAACATCATTCTTAACAGAGTAAGGTAAATGAATGTCAATATCTGGAATATCGAGAACTAGGAGATAACAGAGTGTGTAAGGATAGACACGTATAGATCAATGGCTTAGATTCAGTAGCCCAGAAATAACCTTATATTTATGGTCATTTGAGTTCTGATAGGGGTGCCAATGCAATTGAATGGAGAAAGAACAGTTTTTTTCTACAACGATGCTGGGAAAACTGGATATTCACATGAAAAAGAGTGAAATTGGACCCCTGCTTTATACCATAAATAAAAATGAACTCAAAATGGATCAAAGATATAACTGTAAGAGCTAAAAATATAAAACTCAGAAGAAAACATAGGAGTAAATCTTTGTGAGTTGGAGTTAGAAATGGTTTCTTAGGTATGACGACAAAAACACAGGAAACAAAAGAAAAAATACATACATTTGACTACATCAAAATTAAAAACTTTGCTGCAAACAATACCATCAAAAATGTGAAGACAACCCACAGAATGGGAGAAAATATTTGCAAATTACATATCTGATAAGGGATTCATATTCAAAATATATAAAGAACTCTTACAACTCAATTATAAAAGGCAGCTTAATTAAAAAATGAACAAAGAAGGTTTACAGCTGTTCAATAAACACATAAAAGGATACTCAACATCATTAGTCATTAGAAAAATGAAAAAACCACAATGAAATACTACTAATTGTGGCTATAATAAAAAAGATGAAAAACAACAAGCATTGGCAAGGATGTGGAGAAATTAGAACCTTCTCTTGCATTGTTGGTGGGAAAGTAAAATTATGTAGCTACTTTGTGATATCTTTAAAATTTCCAAAAGTTATTTTATATGGAGTTACCATATGACCCAGGATTCCTCTCTTAGGTATAAATCCAAGAGAAATTAAAACATATCCACACAAAAGTTTTATGTGAATGTTCATTGCAACATTGTTTATAATATCCAAAATGTGGAAAAAACCCAGTGTCCGTCAACTGATAAATGAATAATTAAAAAGTATATCCATACAACGGAATAATATTTGACAGTAGAAAGTAATGAAGTACTAACACATGCTACAAACATGGATGCTTCTTTAAAACATTATGCCAAGTGAAAAAAACAAGTCATAAAAAACCACATACTGGATAGCTCCATTTTTTGAAATGTTTAGTATAAGCAAATTTATAGAGACAGAAAGTAGGTTAGTGGTTGCTTAGGAGTGGTAAGGAATTGAATGGTGAATGAGTGGTGATGGCCTATGGATGCAGGGTTTCTTTTTCGAGGAAAATATTCAACATTAGATTGCTGTGATAGTTGTATTGCCCTGTGAATACAGTAAAATACATCTGATTGTGCACTTTAAATGGGTGATTATATGGTTTGTGAATAATATCTCAAGCTGTTTATTTAAAAAAAAAAAGAGCTAGAATACAAGGAAATGGAAACGTTTGCTAAGGGGAAATACTAACATGCTTATTTGTTTTGTTAATGAATTTCTTATGCTTACTCTTGCTAAGTATTTGCAGGTTTTTTTTTAAAGTCTACTTTTGGAAAGAATTTCAGGTATCTTTAGTAAAAGATCTATAAACTAAAACTATAAAACAAATTTAAAAGAATAAAGGCCAAATAGTGTAGGGAAAAAGGGTGGTGGATATTTTACCTGAAAACTTAGGCCAGTTGTAGCTACCACAGTTCACTTAGCTTTGACTTTCTCTCTGTAAAGGCAAGCAAAAAACCATGATGAGTTCTTTAACTTACATTATTAAGTAAAAGGAAGCAGTTCCATTGAGAAAACTTATTTTCCAGCACTCCACATCACTCTACTGTAAGGTGAAATTTAATTGTTTGTGACTTGCTGTCAGGCTCACAAAACTATGTAAAAAAAAAAAAAGATTATTAAAATTTAAAAATGATTCTAAAATATTCTTCATGTGGAAATTTATTTTGATCGTGAATATATGTCTAGTGTAAAAATGTTAAGTTTATTGAGCTGTCTGGGTATTTGAATTGAGAATAGAGCAGAAAACTCTACTGGTGTCTGTGGCATTAAATAGAAATTATCTAACAAAATAGTTTGAAACTGAACTTGAATGTAGTGCCAGAAGAGCAGAGTATTCCACTAAGAATTTCAAATTAGATGGTTATTCTTGATTTCAAAATTCAATAAACTTTTTATTTTACAGTAGTTTTAGATTTACAAAAAGTCATTAAATACAATATGGAGTTCCAATATCCCACACTCCATTTTCCCTGTTATTAATACCTTACATTATTAGTATGGTACATTTGTCATAATGAGCCAATACTGATATATTATTATTAACTAAAGTCCATGGTTTATTCAGGTTTCTTTATTTTTTATCTAATGTCTCTTTTTCTGTGTCAGGATTCATTGTAGGATACCACATTGCATTTTATCATCATATATCCTTAGGCTGTTTTTGGCTGAGACAGTTTTCCCATATTTCCCTTGTTTTAAATGACCTTGACAGTTTTGAGGAGTACTGGTCAGGTATTTTGTTAGAATGTCCTTCAGTTGGAATTTTTCTGATGTCTTTGTCATGATTAGATTGAGGTTATAGGTCTTAGGGAAGAAGACCATAAAGGTAAAGTGCCTTTTTTATTCACATGGTATCCATGGTAAGTACTCTCAACATGACTTATCACTGTTGGTATTGACCTGGAGCACCTGGCCAAGGTCCTGTTTGTGAGGTTTCTCCCCTGTAAAGTTATTTTCCCTGCTTCCCTCCTTCCATATGTCCTTTTTGGAAGCAAGTAATTAGATACATATGCTTTTGTTGCCATTTTCTTTCTTTCTTTCTTTCTTTCTTTCTTTCTTTCTTTCTTTCTTCTTTCTTTCTTTCTTTCTTTCTTTCTTTCTTTCTTTCTTTTTTTCTTTGCAATTGACAAAAGTAACTTTTGAAAACTAATGAGTCAGGGATGCTTACCTTTTTTCAGATGGAGAGTTTACTTATGTTTATATAGAATGGATTTGTTCAAATACCTATAAGGTGGACCAAAGCTTTTCTAAAGAGTGGGCTTCAGTTCTGTTTTCCTGCTTGAACTCTATTTTGAAATTCCTAGATTTGTTCCATAAGTTGTGAAAGAGATTTCCTTGGCCTAGAATTTCTTAGAGATGAGAATCACCTACATCATAATGAACCATAGATATATACTTAACCAAAAACTTAATAGCTTAAAACAGCACACATTTATTGTCTCACCATTTTTGTAGGTCAGTAGTCCTGGTGTGGCTTAGCTGAGTCTTAGGCTCAGGGTTTCAAAAGCTGCAATCAAGGTATTGGATGGATTGTTTCTCATCTGGAGGTTCAAATTGGGAAGAACCTATTTCTAAGGTTATTCAGGCTATTGGTCGAACTTATTTTCTTGTGGCTTTATGACTAAGTTGTTGCTGGCTGTTAACTGGAGGCTATCCTCAGGTACTAGAGAAATTGTTCTTGAATTTGTGTATCATTATGTGTGTGTGGAATCATTGAAGGTTGGTCACCTGTCTGCTACATATTATATGACTTCTGTAAAGAATATTTACTTTTGAGTAGGACTACATCCAATGAGTCTGTTTTGATTAAAGTTAGCCATGGAAGTACATCTAAAATGTCAGTTTGATCCAGTAGAACTCGTAGTGAAAAGAAAAAAGCCTTTTAGTAATTGGTGTTATGTTAAATGAAGGACGATAGAGTTGTTCATGGAGTATACCAACAGAAGATAGAAGAAAGAAGTTGGAGGAGGGGTGAGGTACTGTGAATTTTTTTTTCCCCCAAATTTTGCTGACTTTGGTGTTGTCCGTCATTCATTCCTTTATTAGTCAGTTTTCTTTGTTTATGTTTAAGAATTCGTTACTATAAAATCTAGTTTTGAGAGGCAATAAAACTTAGTATAGTTCAGAGCTCAGGTTCTAGACAGTTGCCTGGATTCAAATCCTGTCTCTGCTATTTTGTACAGTATGACCTTGGCAAATTACTTCACTCATGTGTGCATCAGTTTTAAACAGGAATAATAGGATCTACTTCATAGGGTTGTCATGAAAGATTCAGTTAAATGTCTGTAATTATTGTTCATTTTTTCAAGTGTGATAATGGTTCCATGGTTCTGTGTTAAAAATAGAGTCCTTTTAGAGAGATACATTGAAATATTTACAGATGAAATGATAATGGTGATTGGGATTTTGGAGGAAATTCATGGAGGTATGGTTGAAGCAGAATTGGCAATGAGTTAATAGCTGTTAATGCTGATCATGGTTTAATTATATTACTCTGTCTACTTTTGTATAAATTTGAAAATTTTTATAATATAAAGTAAAAAAGGTACCAATGCCTTAGCACATATTAAGTCCTCTATTTTAGCTGTTGTTATTATGTTTATTTTTAATATATTGGCATTAACTTGTCTAAAACACAAAGAAAAAATATAAAATGAACCAAACTTTACACTTCATTTTTCTAATTTCTAACTTCTTATAGATGGAAACTTTATCAAATTTGGATAATGTATACAAGATTCTTAGACTTGGGTTTTTGATTTCTGTGTTAGCATCTTCCTAGTTAAGTTGTAATATATAGTTTAATTCTTTTGGCTTATTTGTGGCCTACATCACATTTCATTTAATTTAGTTTATCATTTTTCTCCAAGTTAGATGGAAATTAATATCAATATTATTTAGTGTAATTAGTATTAACAGTAGGAGACATTGACTGTATCAATAGTGAAAATATTAGCTAAACAGTGGTATTATGCTTTACTTTAATGTATTTAATTGCCGTTTATCTAAGAAAGGTAATTAAGACTTAAGAGCTTATTCATCAACATTATCTCAGATGTGGTAAATGCATCTTTCTGCTTATTATCATATGGTCCTCCATTATATAGTACTATGAAACTAGATGATTTGAATGTTTTCATTGTTTAAGATTAAGAGTTATCTAACTAGTGATTCTGATTTATTTGAATGAATTTTAGAACTTAAAAAATAAAATAAAAATTTAAAAGAAGCAAAACCCAAATCTCTCAGAGTTCTAATTATGAATAGGCACAGTGAGAACCTTGTTTTGATAACTCTGTTTTCAAGCTTCATACAGGCATACAGACCCTTTTATTTAATAGATGAGGACACTGAGGACTATTAGAGGTAAGGTGATTTGCCCAAAGTCACAAACGTTTCTTAGAAATGAAGTTGAGAATTGAAACTCTAGATCCTACCTTAGTGTCTTTTTGCTGTCCCAGTGATTTCCAAATTGTTCTCCTGAACCCTAACATTCTAAAAAGTTTTGTCTCTGACCTTCTTACCCAAGGTTAATCAGAATAGATTATTTTTTTTCTGCCTTGTGTATGAAGGTTCCTACGAAATTTTGTTCAGAGAGAAAAAGATTCTACTACTGTATTGTTAGTTTTTCAGTCTCCCCTACACTGAACTCTTTATCCTGTGCCATATTCTATTTAGAAAAGTACCCTGGATTTACTGGAGGGGTTTTCTTAGATTTTGTTTCAAAGAATGCCAGTGTTATCTCTATAGAAATCTGTGACTCAGAGACCTCAGGAAAATTCAAGAGAACTTTTAAATGTAGAGGGATAATTATTTTTAGTATGAAATTATTATCAATTAACATTTTATTTCCTTCCAGCTGTCTAGATTCTTCTCTTATTTTCTCATCTCATAAATCTCATTCCTTCTGATTTTCTAGATGGAGTTTCTCAGGGTCTGTTATTTTCTATAAAGCTACTTAGGCAAATATGTCTATTTTAAATGAAACAATATCTGATGTCTGGAGAGTCTTTTGGGTTTCTTTGGCAGTGAATTAAGGGTCATTAATTTGCTTGAAAGCAGTATTGTTATTAGATCAAAAGAGGGCCCATTAGACAGTATAATAGGTTGGTTTTTGCTTAATGATTAAAACAAATTTAATGCTTCAAACTTTAAATTAAAATCTGTGGTGCTATGGTGCTTTAGCAGCTTTTCCAAATTCTAGACTTGTAATGTCGGTGTAGAACTATCATAGATTAGAATTTAAGATGCATGTAATCCTGGTAAGGGAAAAGATGAACAATTTTATTAAATGTTAATAAATTAACATAAAGTGTATTAAGCACATACTTCACATAGTTTGTGTTTTGACATTTAATATGAGTGTAATATTAACACATATATATGATATCTACATTTTATATAATATATATTTTAATGGAGTAGTTTTTCATTTCTTTTCTATGGCAGTGTTGTTTATCAATTGTCCCCCTCCTATCTTTAAAATAAGTATCAGAAATTTGAACATTAATTAATGTCTGTGATCAGCCTTTTCAGGGGAGCAATTTGATTTACTTAAACTTCACTGTTCAGCACAAGAAGCACAAACATTCTTTACAGAATGTAAATGTGATGACTACTAAATATAAGGAACTTATTGAAGCCAGAATAAATGCAAAATGCCATCACACAAAATATTTCCATTTTGATGGAATCCTAGAGGGCCATTTTCTGCCAGCACTAATGGTATGCACCTGTGATTAGGAAAGCCCCTCAGAAGATATTTGGTGTACTGTTCCTGATAGGCACAGGGAAGCTGGCTTTTTAATCCTGGGCTGCCACAGAGAATACTGCTCAGTGTCCTAACCATTCAGACTAGAAATACATGGTTTGACAAAGATGATATCTTGACAATTAGCTCACAGTATTGGCATCTAGAGATGTAAGTTTCAGAAATAGGGAGGGCAAGATGCTATCTGGTAATGGAGATTGTTTCCTGTTTTCTCTTAGTCTTCATTACCAAATAGTTGGGAGATGTAAAGAGATGAGAAATTTAGGATAGTTTGTCAACTGAGATCATGTTTCCTTGGTTCACCCAACCTCCTGCTACTACAGGCTATGTTAATATAATTTAAGAAAATTTAAAATATGAACTGTTGATGATTTTGTTCACAGGGAATAATACTACCATTGTATGGTTAGCAAGATACTCAATGTAATGAATCTCTAATGGGGAAGTTTAAGAAAGTTGTGCTGTGCCAGTTGAGTTTAGCCCTCTTTCTAGCTGCTTTAAAAAGTTTGTGAGTGTTCTAGGTACTCCATCTAAATGTGCTTAACAGTACACAGGCTCCTTGACAAATGCTTTTCTTGGGAAGATCACAATTCTTCTGTGAATCTTTGTTATTTTTACCTATGAGCTGGCACTCTAGGAAAGAGTAGCATGCACTTCATTAAGAAAATTCATTTTGAAATTCATTCAGCTTTCTGCCTCTTTCTAACTTCACAGTTCAGGCCAATGCCAAGTTCTTGATCCACATGTCTAATCCTTTTTCTCTGTGACTAAAATTTTGTCTTTCATAGATTAATTTCCCACTGTAACTTTAAATTTTTTCTTCCACTATCTGCTGCTCTTTTTAAAAAAATTTTTATTTTAAAATATTTCTGTAACAATCATTATTTTTTCATTTACATTTTCTTAGATATGTCTTTCTTTTGGTAGCCACTTTGAACTTAGCTTTTACCTTTTTCTTTCCTGTTGTGCTAATGCTTTTCTGCCCAGTCCGTCTTGTTTTTCAAAGCATCTCCGATTTGCCTACATTCTTCTTTGGGCCCTCTCCCTCCTTCCTGCTCTTCTCTTTTCTGCTTTTCCATTAAGGGCTTCAGGGCATCCTTTTTAAGAGCACTCTAGTCTTAGAATTAAGCTATCAGTCTCATTCTAAATCTTCTTAAACTTCTGAGATTTGGTCAATCTAAAATAAATAGCTGAAAATGGAATGGATACTGGTATTTTGTAAATAATTTTTACCGTACCATATTGTTATTGCCAACTTTTTTCTCTTCTCCACTTCCCATCCCCCTTTTTTAAAAAATATCTTTTTGCCTGGTTCATTTAAGTGTTAAACCTACAGGCCTGGAGTTCATTAATGTTCCATAAAGCATATAAATGTTGTTGGCACTGTGTAAATGCTAAAATAACAACAACAATAATAATGTCAGTTTGGCTGAGAGAGTTACTCATTATGTTAGAGACACTCCTAGGACTTCTGTTTTCTACAAGGGTAAATGGCAACCAGATGGAAATGATTGGAACTGAGAAATCATTTTTTGTCTTAAAAAATTTCACTTTTATGCCTCGAGTTCCAAGTAATTACCAGAAAACCTCTATTTATCGATTATGCACAGTATCCCACGTTCCACCGTAGAAATGCTTCCAAGAATAATGCATATTTCATGGTATATTTTCTCACTTCAGGAAGATCTCAGTTCTCTATCCCCCAGACTTTGTAAATGCATGAACTATTTTATTTTCACCATTCAGTAGAGCCCAAACAGAGAAGTATAGAAAAATAAAAGTCACCTAAAGACCTGCTAGATGTTTTAAACTATTTCCTATGGGGTTCACTGAGAGCTGGCTGACTCTTATTTTTGGTGGTCATGTTGAGTCCTTCTGTCTGGAGTTAACTAGAATCTGAAAATCTCAGTCATGCCTTAGGCTTGACGGCTGCATATTTTCCCAGAAACAGTTTGGTGTGTAAAATAGATAGAATAATGTGTTCTTTCCAAATATACGTCTTTGCTTTGCCCTTTATTACTTGATTTGATTACTTATTACAAACTAATATATGGGACTTCTTCTTGGTTGGTTCTAGTGTAAAGGTCAGGATCTTCCCAAGAATATGGTCAGCTACATCCCAACTGTGGCCACGTGGCATATCATTAAACATGGTCATTTAGTGCCTGGCAGGTTTAGCCTCATAGTCTAGCTTTTGTAGCTTGTGGTGATTTGGAGTTTCTCTAAACCCGATAATAGTTCTATTTTCTAGTAAGTTAGAAAGAAGAAAAGTTTTTTTTTTTTTTTTATCAAGTCTGATTACAAAGGCATTTGAATTCTTTTTCTAGAAGCCATTCTCTACTGGGAATGAATTAAGTCCTATAGAATGAAATAAGTCCTATGGAAAGAAATTTAAGTGACTATTTTCTCAGTGTTCCCAAAGTTGGTAACATTCTAGATACATAGAGGAGAAGTTAATTCATTATATATAATGATGACTTAGGGCAGTTATTCCTAAAGTTTGATCTAGGTACTCCAGGGTCTTCAAAATTCTTTCAGTGAGTCCCTGAGTTCAAAATTCTTTTCATAAATATTCAACATTATTTTTGTTTATCACCTCATTTGTTCGCAGTTAAACAGTGGAGATTTTGAGAGAATACATGATATATGATGATATAATTACTCTGATGGCTTATGAAACGTGTTTTTGTATTGTTTTAAAGATTTGTTTCAATTTCTGGTTTTAATTTTAATCCAATTTCTAAGTGAATATAAATGGATATTACTTAAATAAACAAAACTTCTTTGAGCATTCTCAATTTATTAGAGAAGGTGTCCTCAAACAAAAAGTTTGAGAACTGCTGTTATAAGCGTGTGAAACTTAATTCTCTCGCAGAACCTCTGTTGCGAGTAGCTGCTAGTGAGCTGCACCGAGGGCACTACCTTAAGCCAGTCAATTGTCCAATAAACATTTTTTAATGGAATTAAATTGGGTTCTTGGAATGCAACTTTTGAGACCTTAAGATTCTCTCCCAAGGACTGTTTGAGCATTGAGTGCCTTGCAGTCTGCCAAGTTTCTTCAAGATAGTTAACTGGCAATTCTCAATATTTCATACCTGCTTTAACTGGTAGCTTATTGGCATCATTGAGACCAGGGCTCTCCTGTAAAATATGAGTACCACATGTATAATTTAAAATTTTTTAAAAAATTAACAGATGAAAATTATTTTTCCCCAGCTTTACTGAGGCATAGTTAACAAATAAATTATAAGCTATTTAAAGTGTTTAATGTGATGATATGATACATGTGTATGTTGTGAAAAGACCCCCCTCCCCCATCAAGTTAATTAACACATTTATCACGTTGCTTTTTCTGCTTTTGTTTAGTTTTGTTTTTGGTGAGAAAATTTAAGTTCTACTCTCAGCAAATTTCAGTTGTACAATATAGTGTTATCAACTGTAGTCGCCATATTTTACATGAGATCTTCAGATCTTATTCATCTTATAACTGAAAGTTTGTACCCTTTTACCAGCCTTTCCCTATTTCCCCCACCTCTCAGCCCCTGGCAACCACTTTTCTACTTTCTGTTTCTATGAGTTTGACCTTTTTTTATTTTTTCCTTTTTTAAGATTCCAAATATAAATGATACCATGCGGTAATGTGGTGTTTATCTTGTCTTTCTCTGTCTGGATTATTTCACTTAGCAGAATGCCCTCCAGGTTCATTCATGGTGAAAATGACAACATTTCTTTTTAAGGCTGAATGGTATTCATGTGTGTGTACATGTGTGCACACGCTCATCTGTATATCACATTTTCTTTATCTGTTCATCTGTTGACGGTCACTTAGGTTGTTTCCATACCTTGGTCATCGTGAGCAGTGCGGCTATGAACATGAGAGTACAGATACCTGTTTGAGGTAATGATTTAGTTTCCTTAGGATGCATACCCAGAAGTGAGATTGCTGGATCATATGGCAGTTCTATTTTTATTACTTGAGGAACCACTGTACTGTTTTCCATAGTGGCTGTACCAGTTTTAATCCCACCAACAGTGTACAAGTGTTCCCTTTTCTCTATTTCCTTGCCAGCATTTGATATCTTTTGTCTTTTGATAATAGACATACTAACAAGTGTGAGGTGGTATCTCATTATGGTTTTGATTTGCATTTCCCAAATGATTAGTGATGTTGAGCACCTTTTCATGTACCCGTTGGCTATTCTTATGTCTTCTTTGGAAAAATGTCTATTTAGGTCCTTTGCCCATTTAAAAAAAAATTGTTTTTGATGTTTAGTTATATGAATTTCTGTTGTATTTTGGATATTACCAGATATGTGGTTTGCAAATATTTTCTGCCATTCCATAGTTACATTTTTACTGAAATTAGTTTTACTAGTATATTTTATTTAGCCTAACATTATTTCTACATGTAATCAATATAAAATTTATCAGTGAGATAGTTCTCGTTCTCATTTTGATATGTAAAAACAACACCATTGAAAATAATTCACAATGGCAAAAAGTTTGATATCTACCTAAGTTTTAAGCATTTCAGTGGGAGGTAGAGCTTTTCTTAAAAGAATATTGAAAAAATAAACTTTTAAAAATGCTGTGTAATGTTTTCCCTTCTTTAAAGCATTCAGTCTTTTTACTGTATTCTGTGAAATTATTGTGCATTTATCTGCATACTAGTTTAAGGGAGTGCTCTTTCTCTTTTTTGGAGGGATTTTAGCACTTGTGGTCTTTGCGTTTTCTTCCTAAGTGGTACTGTCCGTTTGTCATAGCATATCCCTTAGTGAAGAGACCTACTCATCTGATGGGTGAGGAGGAAGAGTGGTTTGTTTTGATCTTAATACTGAACTTTTCCTTGACTCATTGGTATTTATTGTCACCTTATCTTGCCTTGAATGTGGTGTCAGGATATGCAAGTAAATTATTGCCTGTTGTGAAGAAACCACTTTTTTTTCAACTTCATTCCCTATGAGCATTACTGTGCTTACAAAAATGAGGTAAGAGTTAAAGGAACTGTGGTTTAGAAGTGAGACTCAAGAGAGGGAAATGGCTATTTTTTCCCCTCCTAAAATGAATAATAAAGAACTGTGACTTTAAATTTGGCACAATCTCAATTTAATTTTTATTTTGAACCTTGTGACAATTGAAAAAGAAGTTTGTTGAATGGAAATATCTTGGGTAGGGACTCCTACAATCTGTATCTATTTAGCAACACATTGTATACAATGCCTTGTTTAATTAATATTAGTGTCAATTTACAAAATCGTGCTCTTTGCAAGATAAAAGAACTATATGTACAACAGGCAAACCTAAGGAATACATGGTCTCTTGGTAATGTGTTAGATGTTTCCTTGGTATGCCTTTCATATGTGAGTACATGTATGTGATTCATAAATTTTCAACACCAATCTAAAAACATTCTTTGAGAGTTTATCTTTTATATACATGCCAGTTTACCTTTTGCTATAGACATTTAATTTTTCAAGCTAAAACCTTTAAAGTATATCCTCTAATAATTTGTAGCAGTAAAAATTCATGATCCTTGATCTCTTCAGGTGTTCTCAAAATAATCATACCTGCTTGCCAACTACCCAACTTGGTAGTTTCTCTGTTTCATCAGTGTTTGTCCACTTTTTAGATAACCTCCACTTTCTAGTTTGCAGCTTAGGTGGGAGCTGAGCTTTAGGAAATTGCCTTCTCTGTTAAGTGGTCCTATCAGGCACGTGTGCCAAGTGGCAGTAAGTGTCTCTCTCTCTGGTGTTAGCTACTAAGTATGGATGAAAGAGGGGCTGGCCTGCCATGAAGAAGCCAACCACTCTCTCTCTGGCACAGCCCTCAGGATCAGGTCTTGCTGTGGGTTCCATCCTGTAGCTTAGTGTGACTTTCCTGAATGGAATGCAATTTTTTCCCAATGCCGTTCCTTCTGTGTTCTTTCCACACCAGCTGGAAGCAGCTAGTTGGTTCCTAATGCTGTCCACAAATTGTTAGCTATTTTGTTTCTTGAACCCCTCGCCCCACGCCTCAACTCGCCCCTCGAGTAAGGAATTGTTGTGTGTCAGATTCTGGATTATGTTGCTTTGTGATGCAAATCCAGTCCTTGCCAAGGAATGGCTGAATTTCAAGGCTTGATTTTAGAACAGTCAAATAAATAATAGCAGTACCTGTAATTAATGTATATTGTGTGTTTACCATATGCCAGACATTATACTAAGCAGGCTGCATGTGTTAGCCTAGTTAATCTCCAGCAACCTTTAATGTAGGTTTTATTGTTGCCTGCATTTTATAGATAAGGAGCCATAGGAAAAAATAACTTGCTCAAAGTTATACTTTAAGAGATAATTCTAAGATTTTGAATCCAGGCAGCTGGACACCAGAGTCCTTCCTTTTGACACTATATTCAGCTGCTAGGCAAAGCTTTACCTTTCCGTGTCTTGTTGAATCTTGAATCTCACTGAAGAGTAGACAAGAATTTGATGTTTTATTTTTTTAAAACCTCCTGTGTCCACCTTCTAAGAACAGATTATACTTAATGCAATTTTCCCTGAAAAGATAAGAATACATTTCAATATGTAGAACCACATTCTCTTTATGTGAAGTTAGAAATGTAAAACTACATCCATACTATGCTACTGTCTTTATTAAATTAAAACAAGTGCATAGTATATGTTAAAGTTCTTAATAGCCAGCTTCATTCTTATAGATGATTAGGTTTTCTCTTTACTTTTGTGAAAGTCCTGTTGCCTCAGAATGCAAATGAAATTCAGAATGAGTCCACTGTGAATCAGGAAGTCCCACTGTATGACACTCCCAGTTACAATGTGACCCAGTACTGTCTTGGGAGTGAAAAAGTGTTTAAAATACAGTCAAATGCATTGCAGGTGCTCATTCTGCTCCTCCTCCCCCTACTCGCTGTTAACTTTTTCTATGCCATCCATTAGTAGTGCTTCTCAACCTTTTGTGCACAGAAATTTTTAATATTTTTCTGGGGTAAACAGATGAGGTTCCTTCAGACTGGAGGTGATCCACTATCACATATCCATGGCCTTGGGTATACCTGTAACCCATTTCCACAACAACTGTTGGGAAACACTCTGCTATAGCCATATGTCTGTGAGTTTCTAAGCTGGTTATGTATCTGAAAGTACTCTGTAAACTGTAATGTGCTATTCGTGTGTAAGATTTTATTAATTACTATTAAGACCCAGATATTGATTCTGTTAAAGGACACTGGGTACTGTGATTTTGATTTTTTTTTTTTTTTTTTTGATTTGGGAACTGTTCTTAGAGAACCAGGTGCAGAAGCTGGACCAGTTGCTGGAATTAAGGTCCTGTATGTGACTTGGCACAGAAATGAGTAGTAGAAATGCTAGTGGTCAGGGCTCATATGGTTCAAGACTTCCTATAGGAGATCAATCAGCTGGTGAGATTTGTTAATGATTCTGCTTTTTATCATAATATTTGCTACCCTCTTTTCTGCCTATCCTCATTCTTTTCCCTTCTCGAGTTATGCTTTTTTTGCAAAATCTTTCTCTATATCTAATTTTTTCTCCCAGGTGAAGGTCATACTCTATCCTCTGTTCTACCATTATACCTTATACATAGCTTGATTGATTGCATTTCCAGTGCTATACTCTTGTCTGTCTCACATATTTCTTTCCCTAATAGATTGTGAGCTCCTTGAAGTTAAGGCTGTGTCTAATGAATTTTTTGTAGCTCAAGCTACACCCAGCTCATTTTATTGCATTCCATCATCAGGCAGGGCTTATAGACTCTTTGAATGGAGCTAAGACTTGTCTTCATGTGCTTATCTCCTATTACTCCTCATTCTAACATCTGAAACAACTCCAAACTAAGTTACTTTTATTCTGGTCTTCATTCATTTAAATTCATCTACCATGTATGTGATTCCATACAGTATTTCTTGGAATAAACATTTTTAGTGTTGATATTTTTGCTTTCCTGGTTTTTCTTTTTTTCTTCAATAAGTTTTCTTTACCTCTCCCAGCATATAAAATCATAGAATTTTAAAAATTGAAAGTGGCTAGTATTTACCTAGTTCTTGCCCTTCATCAACTAATATTCATTGATTACATACTGATTGAGTAATTGAAACTGACATACAGAGATATTTTAGAGCACTACAATATTTTGAGTATTTCACTAAGAATAAAGTGGAAGTTTAGATATAGTCAATTTTTTTTAAAAGGCCTTCATCTTTCATTCTGTTTTAAAATGTCAGTGCTGCTGGATTTCTTAAGAATAATGAGCAAAATAAAAAGATGTTTTATCCTGAAGCAGTATATATACCGTACAGAAAGATCTTCAGATTTTCATAGCATTACCATTAAGAATTTGACTTTAAAGCCAAGCTACTGGGGCTTCAGTCCTGGATCTACCACATAGAAATGTGAATTACTTAATTTTGGGTAAATTTCTTAATTTCTGTGTGTCTCAGTTTCCATATTTGTTAATCAGTTAATAGTAATATGGGCTGTTGTGAGGTTTAAATGAGTTAATACTTGCAAAGCACTAAGAATTTTGCCTGACACACAGTCAGTATCCAGTATGTGGTAACTGCTACTGCCACAACCGCCACCACCACTATTTTTGAGCCGTGCAAGCACCTGATGGGATGTGAAACACACCTTTGGAATTTCTAGTTGAACTTTACTAAATCATCATGTACTTATATAATATAAGCTTCTTATCTAAATAAGAGGCCCTACATACCATTTTCTGTTCCAAAGCATGATCTACCCAGACTGTAACCATGGGATTTTACTGTAGGAGCAAATTTAAGAAATGGCAGAAGACCCGTTAGCTTTCGGAGTCTGTTCCTTTGAAACCAAAATCCATTTCCTGTCTTTTAAAAAGGGATAAATTCATTTTCTTCATCAACATTCTGTAAACAAAATGCTGGCAGCTTGTGTTTTGTGGAATATAATGTTTTAAAGTAGATTTAATTCTCCTTAACATACTGCCTTTAATAATACATCAGAGTAATTTTTCTTCTGTTTTCAGGTTGCTATCAAGATCATAGATAAGACCCAGCTAGATGAAGAAAATTTGAAGAAGATTTTTCGGGAAGTTCAAATTATGAAGATGCTTTGCCACCCCCATATCATCAGGCTTTACCAGGTAGGATCACTAGTGGTGTAGTGTATGACAACAACAACAAAAAACAGCCTTTAAAGGTGGGTGGGTGAACATCTGCAACTCCTTTTTGTTTTTGTGTTCATATATTCATCTTGCTATTTTCTCCACCCTTTTATTCCCCAACTCAGTAGTCATGTTTCTTCTGGCTGTTTGCTACTAGGGTCTTAACCAGGTAGGTGTTTTTAATTTGTTCTTTAAAACTTGGATGCCATTCTTTGCAAGAATTACACAAAAGGATTATTCAGATGATAACTTATTTATTTTGGTCAGAATCCTGAAACAGAATGGGAAACCAAAAAGGAACAAAATTTTAGAGGTGAAAAGCTAGACATGACTATAACATCATTTTTATAACATGATTTAAATTCTAATTTTTGTGATCATGTTATAAATTATTGCAAAGGGTATTTTAAGATGGCTTCTTATATCAGTCAGAATCTACCTCCTTTCTATTCTCCTAGGGTCCTGACTTAGTTTTTAGTTTTTCAAGATAGCATTTGATTATTTTGATAACCAAGAGATTCAGTTTGTGTAATGGAAGAGATTTCTAATCTAGTTTTCTTACTTTCCAAGAAACATATGTGTTCCATACCATCATCAAACATGATAACTAGCCTTACTGCAAAAGCAATAAATCTAATGGCTAGAATTTGAAGCCAGATAGAGGGGAGGATCTTGCCTTAGCAGGCTGATGGAAGAGATATTTTGGGAGAGGTGGGGCTTTGGGGTACTTCTCAAATTGCATTGTGTTGGCAGCTATAAGCTCTGCCTCTGCATAGAGCCAGTCCTGCTCACTGCTTTCTACCAGAACAGCCATCACCTATTGCTGCAGGAAGTGGTCACCCAGTCAGTTCATTTGCTGCTGTTAGTTGCAGTAAATGGTTACTGGCCCAGAAACAGGGCCATGTTTAAAACTGGAGAAGTATATCTAAGGCACAATGGGCACGCTCTCGTAGTCTTAGTTTTATGGAAAAGAAATCACGTTGTGATGTTAGTATGTGTGGTTAAGGCTATAGCTTTAGGGCTCTTCTCTGGCACCAGGTGCTCTCATAATGAAATGAATTAGATCAGCAGGAACAGACTTGTTGAAATTTATCAGACTAAATTATGTTGAACCACACCTACTTTGCGCCCCAGAAGCAAGCCTGTGAAAGCTTTCTGGTGTTGCCTGAAGACCTGTATCTGCAAACTCAGAGGTGTCTAACCTTTGCTTCCATCCTATCCTGATAGACTGAATAATCTTCTTGACCTCATTTTATAAAAAATAAATCACCATTAAATAATTGTAGGGCTTCTTAGGCTGACCTTTCTCAAGAAGTTAACTTATATGTACTAACCTTATAACTGAATTCTGCAAATTTACCTTTCTTACCCAAGATTTCATTAGCCTATAAGAATTTCCATGCTTTCAGCCCTGGTTTTGAACAATACTCTTTTTTAAGTTTTAATTTTGCTCTCTGGCAGCTAGTATTGTTAATGGCAATTCTGAGCTGCCAAAGTGAATGGCTGTCAAATTGTCTTTATATAGTCGTATCAAGGTAGTTTTTAGGATATTTGCTAAAGCTTCAGTCTCCTCAGGTTTATAGTGTGAGGCAAAGATAGGTAAATATATAGAAAAGTTTTTGAACTCCTAAAAAGTTTAATAATCAAAGAACATTTGTAGTCTTTAAAAGGCCTGGGAGTACAACAGGGTACATATGTGATACGACTTTTATTTTTTTTTACTTTTTCCTAAACACCTGTCTATATTTACAGCACTTTTTTTGTTATATAAATCAACATGTAGAGAGAGCTTAGAAGCAGTACATGTAACAAATAATGGGTTAATATCACCAGTATATATGTGTAGTTTTTTAAAATTAAAGGGAAGAAAAGAATGACAGTTATTAATTAGAAAATTAATGTACTCTCATACAATGAAGTACCATGAAACCATTGAAAAGAGAGACCTAATACCTAATACTGTTACATGGTATTAATGCATAAAGGTGTCAAAGATAAAGTAGCTGGGAAATAATTTAACAAAATAACCGTCAAATATAGCGAAAGCCTAAAACTGTATTGCTCAATGTGATAAACACTAGCCGCACATGGTTATTGAGTATTAAAATGTGGCTACAGTAAATGAGGAACTGAAGTTTTATTTTATTTAAATTACTTTGAATGTACAATTAAAATTTTACAGTTTACAATTAAAATTTTCAAAATAATATTTTGTACATATTGGGGTAAATAAAAAATTTTATCAGGATTAATTTCACCGTTTTTTTTACTTGTTTAACATGGCTACTAGAAAAGTTAAAATCATATATGAGGCTTATTATATTTCTATTGGATAGCACTGCTCTAGAATGATAGAGAATAAACTATTAACAGGGCTTACTCTGGGGAATAAAATAGAGGGGGTTGGGAAGAGGAAAACTTTTACTCTTTTGTTTACATACTAGGTATTTAAAATGTTTGTAATGAGCATATATACTCACATATGACTTTAAAAATAATGAAAAAGGTAAAAAGGAAGAAAGGACTAATAACACTGTAACTAATAAAAAAGCGCAAAATATTAGCAAAATATAATTATATAACAATTATTATTTATTATATTGGATTTATATAATTATTAAATGTTTGTGTAATTAAACATATTTATTGTATGTAAAATGAAAATTATGTGTAAAATATATATTAGCAAAATAGATATCAGGACAAAGTACAAATGAGTAATTTATATTATTTGAAATGCTGAATATTTACATTATTGTTCCCAATTTTGAATAAATGGGTAGTGGAAAGGAACATAAAAAACATTTCTGTTTTTTAAAAAACACAGCCATATGTGATTTCTATGTAGTTTTTGAGTGATTTCCATTGTTTTACCTAAGGTGTTTTGTATTTTGGTTGGTTTTTTGAGCTTCAAGTGATTAATGTTAAATGTGAACTTTTTGGTTCTTGGCAGCTTCTTTGCTTCTCAGTTTTGTGTAGCTTAAGAGATTGCAGAGGCCTCAGAACAACAAAAGGACTATCTCTCTCAAGTAGTAAATATTTCCTACTTTTAAGAACATGGAGCAATAACTATTTTCCCCCTTTCTTCTTAGTAACATTTATCTCTACTCCCACCAGTGTTTTAAGTTCCTTTAAACAGTAATGGTTGTTAATATTTCATATGACAAAGGAGGAGTCATTAGTTTCTCTTCCTATGATGTCAGCCTGTCATTTGTGTCACTGTCTGTCACTTTCCTGCCTTTGCACCAGGTTATGGAGACAGAACGGATGATTTATCTGGTGACAGAATATGCTAGTGGAGGGGAAATATTTGGTAAGTACATTTATTGCATTCTTTAAACAGCTATTGAGCATACTATGGCAAACCTAAAATAGCTATTCGATGCCTCTGTCACTTGAGCAGCTGTCACTTGATGCTGTCCTTCAGTGCTGTCATTTTTTAACAACAAAGTAATTTAAATTATTTTTTATTCACCTATTTAAATTTCTTTACCATCTTTATTTCCTTAGCAAAGGTATTTTGTTTATTTCAGTCAGGTGTTGATAGTTGAGATTAAAGATGTCCAGGAACAAACATCCCTTCTGAACGTGGGATTTGAGAGTCTTTCGTATTGTCAGACTCTAGCTGGGGTTACCAAGTGTGACAGAACCTCCACAAGTGTGTGGGCTTCTGTTGTGTGAGAAAGAGCCACTTGGAGCAAACAACCTCACCCTAATGCATTCTTTAAAATTTGTTAAAACACATGTAACCATATTCCTTACCATATGTTTACAGTTCCCTTGATGATTCTTATAATTTTGGAGGTTCTGTCTTCAGTAGCTATTTTTTTCTTGAATACTTAGCTTAGCACAATATCAAAATTAAACAGGAGAATTTGTTACCAGGAAATCTGACTTTATTTTACGAGGTGGTAAAAACTGACACCCCCCCCTTTTTTTTTAACATTGTTAAATGGAGCCAAGTAGAAGAGCCAAGTAGAAGTAAAGGCTAATAAAACCTTCAAATCTAGATTGACATGTCTTTTAATATTTTTAAGTTTTTAAAATAATTATTTATTTAAAATTTTTCCTTTTTGCAAGTAATTACAGAGAAAGGTTCTTATATACTTTAGGTTTATCTAGTTTATTTTGGGGGGTCTTATTTTTGTTAAAATGTAGATGGTAAGAATTTTTTTATTAAATATTGGCACTACTAATTTAAAATATATTTGAAGGCATGAAATCACTTTTAAAGTGGAATCTTGTTAATGACTGATCAGTTGTGACTGTATGGAGTTTGGGGTGTGTTAAATGTTCTCCAGAAATATTATACTTTTGTGTCTAAGAATCTTCAAAAGTGTGAATCATTTTTAAAGGCGGTATCATTTCTTAATAATATTTTTAATTGACTTTCTGTGTGTGCTTATGCACGATGTTAATCTTGGGAGAAAAGAGACCATGTCATCTTAATGTTTATAATAATAAAAAAATCAAACACAATGCACAACAGATCTACTTTGTTCTTTAGGAAAACAGATTTTAAATGTATAGAAAAGATAACAGTCTCCTGGTCACAGATTCTTTGTGGGAATGTAGCTCAAGGCTAGGGGAAACAGAATAATACTTCTTTTGGAAACAGATCTCGATGAGAAAGAAAATGACCTTAAGAAATCATTGTGAGTACAACAGAGAAATAACTGTCTCATGAGCTCTTATTTTTAAAAGTATTTATGTAAAAGATGAAAGGATGGGCTTGATTAAGAACGTGAGCTTTGGAGGCAGTTAGACCTGCTTTTGAATCAAATCTTTGCTACCTTTTGCTACTTTTGGAGAAAGTTACTAAATGATTCTTGGACTTAGTATCAAGGTCTGTAATATCTGAATCAGAGTTGTGAAGATTAAATGAGAGAGCATATATAGAACTCTAGTCCTTTGCTGCCTTCACCTCCATGTTTAAGAACAAATGAGAGATCAACTTCTGGCTTGATAGCATGAGGAGCTCTGCTGATTCACTCCCCAGGGAAAATGGTTTTTAAAATGCCCCAAAGACCCAGCCATTTCAAGTTTCTGAAACTGGTCCTAAGGGTGAAGAGCTAATGAAAAACATTTATTCAAGAACATCTATATAAAAATTTGGTAAGCAATGAAAAAGTCTGGGGTTTTTAATCTAGTATTGCTTCCTCTTTCCCCCTTGTCAGCTCAGTGAGGTAGAGTTTCCATTCGGGTCTACTACAGTCTGAATATAGCCCCCCGCCCCATGCCAGTCTCCCCAGTCTAGACTAACAGCTTTCTTCTCGGAGGTATAGGACATCAGCATTTCTCATCCCTCCCCCAGACACCTGTTGCTGCTGCTAAGTCCTGGGTGAGTGCAGTTGAGTGGAACTCCTTTCTTCCAGTTGGGCCTGACCCAACTTGAGTGTGGCACACTGAGAATCCTGGAGTCCAGAATACTTTTGCCTCAGGTTGTAAGTTGTTCCATCCCAAGAGAGGCAAGCCGAGATCTCAAACTGCATCCCCTCTCCCTCCTCTGAGTTCTTAGCTCCTGGAGTGGGAGTGTCACTCAGAAAGAACTTTGCCATGGTCCCCGTACCTAGCTTCAGAGACCTGGCTCAGAGATTTGTCCAGAGAGAGAAACAGACCATAAAACAGCTCCTAATTTCTTCCCAAAGGGACTGACTTCATTTGCAACAGAGAATGAAGTTGATACATGAAGACACAAGTACAGTGGAGGTTGTGACCAAAGTGATTTCAGAGGAGATTCCAGAGATAGGCTAAGCTGTAGCCCAGCTAGTTTGCTGGAGAAAACCAGGAAATAAAGCACAAAGCCTTCTGAGGTCAGAACAAAAATCAAACACTGATCTCAGAAACTATTGTTTGAGAAAAACCAGAATTTGATTAGGTTGTTCATAGACCAGTTTATGTCTCCAGGACATTGCTGAAAACAGTGGAGAAACCGGCTAGCAATTACTGGTGTTTAACAGCTGGGTGTGGGCAGGGAAAGACTGGAAGAGAGTCCTACCCAACTATAGTGAGTGATCCAGTGATCTGAATGAAGGTAACTGTGGATATACCAAATCTGTGCCTCCCCCCTGGAACAGCATCGGAAGCTGCTGAACACTATATATGGGGGCATAAACTTCACTAAAACAAAATTGGAAAGGAAGAAGTAAAATTATAATCACAGATGACATGATCTTTTATATAGAAAATCCTAACGAATCCACTAAAAAACTTTGCGAACTATGTAAGATTTAGCAAGGTTGCAGGATACAAGAAAATATATGTAGATCATTTGTATTTGTATACCCTTACAATGAACAATCTGAAAATGGAAGAAATAAAACAATTCAGTTTACAATAAGAATTAAATAGCAAATTTTAGAAAATAATTGTAAATCTTATACTCAGAAAAGTACAAAAAGTTCAAAATGTTGAAATTTAAGAGGATCTAAATGATTGAAAAACATTTCATGTTCATAGATTGTGTTAACATTGTTAAGATGGCAGTACTACTCAAAATCGACACATATCAACACGATCCCTTTAATAATCTAAGCTGACCTTTATGTAGACATTAATAACCTGATTCCTAATTCTAAAATTCATATGGAATTGCAAGGGACCGGAATAGCTAAAGCAATCTTGAGGCAGAACAAAATAGATTGGAGTGATGTAGCTACAAGTCAAGGAAAACTGGCAACCACCAGAAGCTACAGGAGGCATAAAGAAGATTCTCTCTTAGAGCCTCCAGATAGAGTGCGGCCCTATCTGTACCTTGATTTTGGACTTCTTCTGAAGAACCAAGTGAATGAATTATAGTTGTTTAAAGCTACCTACTTTGTGGCTTTTTTTTTGACAGTGCTAGGAAACTAATGCAGATTAAGAAAGGATTTTGGCATAATCTCAGCATATCTCCCTATAAAATAGTAATCATTTACAAGGGGGATAATCAGTTACCAGGTGGAGGAATGGGTTGTACCTACTTGATCAAGTGATTAATATTAACTTCATGTGTGGTGAAGACTTTAAAGAACTAATATAAGAACTGCAGTCTTGGGATATTTGCTGGAATTAAGCAGGAGCGAGGAAAGTATTTCATAAGTGCTTTAGCGTGTTCAAAAGATTTCAAGATGAGAGTGAACATTGTGTATTGTATATTTCATATTTCATATAAGTTGTTTAGTATGGTTTAAATATAGGCTGTATATGAGAAAATGGCCAAAAGTGAAGCTGGTAAGATAGGAAAGGCTCAATAGTGAAGGGCTTTGGGTGAGATCTCTAACTTCACCAAATCCCCTATCACATTTTCTCATTGCACTATATCCTTTCTTAGTAGTACTTATATCAGCTTGTTGTTTTACATTTATTTTTATAATTGTTTAGGTTTCTCTTTCCCGCCAGACAACAAAAACTAATTTAGGAACCATGTTTGTTTTGCTTACCATTGTATCCCTATGTTTCTTCTTGCTCTCCAATTTAGATTTTAAACTCAGGTATTTACTGAGGGAGATAATCAGTAACTATTGAATGAATGAGTGAACCAACTGTGTAAAAGAATTGAGTTTTATCATGATGTATTGTTGTATGGGGAAGAATTGGGATGGAACAATGAGGTGCTAAAGTAAGGTAATGTTTTCATCTATTTAATTTTACCTTCATGTTAACCTTGTACTATAGATATTTTTTATCATTTTAAAAGGAAACTGAAGTTCAAGAAGGCTAAATAATTTTCTTAAGGTCATAATTAATCGGTGATAGAGCTGAGATTTAATCCAAGAACTGTCTGACTCCAGAGCACATGTTCTTTTCTAATCACTAGGTTGAAGAATCTGTTTTTCCATATAAATGGACTTCAACTATGTTTCTAGGAGGATTTTTGATTACAAATATAAGCCACATTTCTGTTTTGGAAATTTAGGTCATGGACATAGCAGCAAAACAATCTTAATATGAAGTATTTTTACCCTCTTACTAAATCCCCATTGAAAAAAGGGTAAGACAGATTTTCGTAGAACATTATTATTGGGAGTTTTAGTAACCAGCAGTGGCTTGATTACAGAACTAACATTTATAAATTAGTATATCCTCTATTTACATAGCAGTGTCTCTATCTCCCCTTAAGGCTTTTAATTTAATCATTTTTATGTAAAAGAGATGGTAAAAATTCATAAAATTTTAGATTAATTCTATAAGATGTTAAAGAAAAAATTCAGGAACCTGTGACCATACTCAGAAAGAAAAGTAATCAATAGAAAATTTCTCCGAGTGGGTCTAGATATTGTTTTTACCAAAAACTTTATGGCAGTTATTATAAATTTGTTCAAATAATTAAAAGAAATCATGTCTAAATAATGCACAGAAATATGGTGGCAGTGCCTTAACAAATAGGGAGTTTTACTAAGGAAATAGAAACTATAAAAAAAGAGCAAAATGGAAACTCTAGAGTTGGAAAGTAGAATAGCTGAAATGGAAAAAAAAAATCACTAGATGAGCTTAATAGCAAATTCGAGGTGGCAGAAGAAAGAACTAACAAACTTTAATACACAGCAATAAAAATAATCCAACCTGAAGAACAGAGAGAAAATAATTGAAAAAATTATGAGAGTCTTAGAGACTGGTGGGACATACCATGTATACCAACATATTTGTAATGGGAATTCCAAAAAGAGAGAAGAAAGAGAAAGGAATGGAAAAAAGTAGTTGAAGAAATAATGACCAACAACTTCCAAAATGTATCATGAAACGTTAATTTACATTTTCAAGAAGCTCAATGAACCTAAATTAGGACAAAAAGAAAGAGGGCCACGTCTATTCACATCACTGTCAATTTGTTGAAAGACAAAGAGAATTTTGAGCGCAAGAGAAAAATGACACATCACATATGGGATTACAACAATATGATTTATAAATGAGTTCATATCTGAAAAAAATAGAGGGCAGAGGATTGACATATTTAAAGTTCTGGAGTAAAAAAAATCTATAAACCATAAATTCTATATTTAGTAAAACTATCAATCAAATTGAAAATAAAGACATTTGAAAATAACCAAAGACTGAGAGAATTTCTTATAAACAGACCTACTATACAAGGCATTCTAAAGAAAGTGTTCAGGATGAATGACAGCAAATGGTAACTCATATCCACAGGAGGAAATGAATAAAATCAGAGAAGATCAATACGTAGGAAATGAAAGACTATATAAATATACTCCCATCCCCTTTTAAAAAATTTCTTTAAAAGACATAAAATGGCTTAAAGAAGTACTTAGAACACTTCATTTCTGGATTTCCAACATATTGATGTAATATAATTATGTAAAGAAAAGTGGAGGAAATGGAGATATATTGGAATAAAGTTGCTATATTTTACCAAATTTGAGTCAGTATTAATTTAAAGTAGATTGTGATAAATTAAGACGCACATTATAATCCCTAGAGTGTCACTAAGATAAAAATCAGATAAAAATCAGAACTTTGAAGGCCATTGGTTTAAATGACTCTTGAGAAACTCGACTGTGATGGGAAAGGATAACTAGAAGGAACATTGGTTGAATGTGTGTTGTCTTTTTTATTATATATTTAACTTAAGCCTATGTGTTATGTTGAGGGAAAAGGACCAGGAAATGTGGACATAGGGAGAGAGAGATTTAGTGGAGCATTCCTTAAGGAGATACAAAGGGATACATTTTAGTGCATAGGTGGAGGAATTAGTTTTGGGTGAGATATAGAGGAAGAAGGCAGGGACATAGTTGAAGACCGATAAATTTGCGGAAGTATTTGTGTGAGATTGATGTTTGGGGGATTAAAGTTGAGAGTCTGACTACCTAATTAATACTCCTGCTTTTTGAGAAGTGGGAAAACAGTCTGTCTGCTGAGTTGAGATCTTCCAATAGCAGCTAAAGGAAATTGATAGAGGACAAGCTGAAAGACCGATAGGCAGCAGTGGTAGGCCAGCAGTTGTTGCGGATATTAACTTTGTTGACACTCCATTTGTGGCTTATTTTAGAGCTGTCGTTAGTAGTAGTTGGCAGTTTAGGTATAGGAGTGAAGAACATAGATGGTAGGTTTGATCCAGATTTTTGCAAAGTTGCTTGAAGTGATAAATCATTGTACTTAAAAGTTTCTGCTCTAGATGTAAAGGTTACTAGCTGAGAACTTTATCCTAGTGTTGTTGGCAGATTAAGACACAAGACTGCTTTGAATAGTAGTTGGTTGCTTGATTCCAAACTCATCTTCAGATTTGCTGAGAAAATTATTCTAGTCTTACCCTGTGTGACTGTCACATCTTATCTAGCATATTATCTGTAGTTTCGAGTACTATATTGTACAAAGGACATCAACAGTCAGAATATGATAAAGATGGTGAACAATTTTTGCAATTGTTGGAATAAGAAGTATGTTAGAGGAGGCTTTATAAAGTTTTCAAGTATGAGAAGTTTTCTGAGTGGAAGTAAGTTTTCCCAAGGGAAATATATGTGAAGACTATAAAGCACCGAAGCAAGTTGGTGTATTCAAGGAACTAGAAATAGTTTCTTAGAGGATTAAGTGATGGGCTAGTGGTTTCTGAGATTATTCTAAAAGTTCTAAGGGTTTTTTGGAAATGTCTGAGGTCTACTCTGAGGAGGTAGGTATATGAGGCAGGGCTAAGAAATTATGCTTTCTTCACCAATAAGTTCAACTTAACCTCCATTTTTTCTTCCTATTCAACAAAAGCATCTCTACTTTAATACCTAATATGCCTGCTAGATTTCCACATAAGATTTAAAATGTTTTTTATTAGTTTCAAGTATACAGTACATTGGATAGACATTTATATAGTTTATAAAATGATCCCTCTAATTGCTCTTTCTCTCCTCTGGCTCTCTACTTAGCCAATACATTAATGCTAACTGCATTCCCCGTGCCGTGCTCCCCATCCCCGTGACCAGCTATCAACTACTAAATGTGTACTCTTTAACCCTTCAGCCTTCCAATCCCCCATCCCCTCTGGCTGTCACCAGATTGTCCTCTATATTTGTGAGTCTGTTTTTAATTAGTTTGTTCTTTTTGTTCCTTAAATTCTGCATTTAAGTGAAATCGTATGGTATTTATCACATAAGCTTTTATTTAAGTAAATGAGTCTGGCCACTAAAAGTCTGATCCATTGATAGATGATAGTGAGCCACAGAAGGACTTTTAAAAAGGCCCCAGACACCCTTTGACTTATGATTTAGAAAAGGTATTTTGGTGGCAATATGAGAATATATTTGAGGGGGATGAGACTACAGTCTGGGAGAACAGTTAGAAGGCTACTGCAGTAAAACAGGTGGAAGCTGAGGAGGATCTGATAAGTACTTGTAATAGTGACAAAAAAATGGATTATTAGTTATAGTTAAACAAGGCAGCATTGTTGGTAGTTAAGAATATGATATAGTCAGACTTCTGTGATTCAAATCCTAACTCTATTACCTTTGTGACCTGGGTGAGTTTTTAAATCTAACTACCTTAGTATTTTCATGTTTAAAATGAAGATGACGACGATGATAAAAATGAAGACGACGACGACTATGATGATGATGATGATGACGACGATGACGAAGATGACAATGTTGATGATGTCACTTATTTCAAAGGGTTGTTTTAAAGATTGTGTGTTTGTAAAGTGTATAGTCCATGCAGCATGCTCATTAGCAGCATTATAATAGCTTAAAAGATTGAAACAAGACATGTCTATCAGCTGGTGAATGGGTAAAGAAAATGGGGTATATCCATTTATTCTATGGTAAAAAGGGATGAAGTATCAATACATGTTAGAGCATGGATGAACCTAGAAAACATTATGTGAAGGAAGCCAGACAGAAAAGGCCACATTTTGATTCCATTTATATGAAGTATAAAATCCATAGACTCAGAAAGTAGATTTGTGGTTACCAGGTAATATGGGTAGCGGAGAACTAGGACTGACTATTATTGGTACAGAGTTTCTTTTTGGGGTGATGGGAATATTCTAGAATGAGATAGGGGTGATAATAGCACAGTATAGTGAATATATTGAAACTTTTGAAGTATACACTTTAGTTAATTTTATGTCATGTTCATTATACCTCAAATTTTTAAAAGTTTAAAAAATAATTTTAGAATATTTATAGTAAGTTCTCACTGGTAGCTCTAATATTTAAGAAATATTTAGGCAATTTATAGTAGTTCTAACTATAATTTAAGAAGTGTAATGTATTACAGGCTTTGATAATAAATTGATTATGGGAGTTGAAAGAGATCAGGCAGTCTAGGATAGTTCAACAGACTTCTTTTTCTAAAGGCCAAGATAGCAGATATTTCAAGTTTTACAGTTCTTATGGTCTCTGTACAAAGCTACTCAACTATGCTGTTGTACTGTAAACAAATGGCATGGCTGTGTTCCAGTAAGACTTTATTTACAAAAACAGGCAATGTTGTGAATATACTAAAAACCACTGAATTTTACCTTTTAAAATGGTGAACTTTATGGCTTCTGAATTATATCTGAATTAAGGTATTTTTTAAAAATCAGATAGTAAGCTAAATTTTGCCCATGGGCCATAGTTTGCGTTCCCTGATCTAGGGTAACTCAATTTTCTGACTTGTGTTATTGGATTGATCATAGTGCTACAAATGTAAATAGGAAATTGAGGAAAAGCAGGTTTAAAGAGGGGAAATGAATAATTTGGGTGGGGAGTTTAAATGGGGAATGAGAATGACATAAGACATTTTAGGTGTCTGTGGAATGTCTAGCTAAAGACCTATAGGAAATATTGGAGTTTGGCTGAACATAAAACTTTGGTCATTACTAATGTATAGGTGACCTTTAAAAACAGGGGAGTAGGTATCATTCAAGGTAAGTAGAGAGAAAAAGAGGGGTGAGAGGAAAATCAGTGTTAAAACATCAGGCAGAGAAAGGAGGTCCAGCAAAAGATACTAAAAGGAGCAGTCACTACAATAGGAGGAGAATCAAAAGTAGAATACTTTGTGGAAGCCAAAAAAGAGAGTTTTGGAAGGAAATGATTAAGAGTTTAGATGCTCGCAAGAGGTTAAGTAAAATAAAGACTAACAATTGGCAAATAAGACATTTTATTTGACTTTGGCAAGGGAAATATCAATGGCATGAAGGAGGTGGAAGCCAGATTACAGTATGTTAAAGAAGTGAAGGCACTGAGTAAAGCTAATATTTTGAGAAACAGTTCTAAACAAAAGAATGGAAAGGTAGTAGCTGGAGCAGGAACTGGGAAGTTGGGAGAATTCTTTATAGGTCACATTTCTTCATGTCTTACAAGCAGTGTACTGACTGTTTTTGTTACAGACTAACTCTTCAAGAATGCTTATATAATGAACAGCTTTGGAAGATTGAGATAGCTTCTCTCTTTGGAGTTAAAGGATAAATCTATTCATTTCCTATTATAAAATATTTGAATTCCCTGAGCTCAGGATTCCTCTCCTTTATTGTATCCAACTTTACGTGCACGTGTCACCTATCCCCTTCACATCACCCTGTGGGAATTAGGACTTGGGGAACTGAAGCGAATATGTTGATGCTTATACTCTATGTCCTACCCTAAATACCAAAGTCCTTTAACTCTGATCTGGCATCTTTTGTCGTCTTCTAACATCTGTGCAAATGTGTCATATTAAATTGTTAGCTGCAAGTCAGGTAAAATTTCAGATTCTCTCACACTTGGCAAAGAGCAAGGGGGAGTTTTGGTTTGTTTAAATATGAGACTTGATTATAGGGTAAGGTTGAGGATATAGTAGTGAACCAGATGAATTTGACTGTAATCGTTATAGAAAGATAACCCATAGAGCCAGATCCATTAAGAGGATTGAGCTATGAGCATAATTGCTAGGAGCTGTCCTTGCACAAAAAAGATAGAAGAAGGTAAAGGATGTAATGCCTGGAAGCAATTTTTTTAGGTAGAAGAATGTGAAGTAAGGTACTTCATGCCTTTTGCCTAATTTTCTTTTCGAAGTAGGTGGCTAGATCATCACCTGAGACTTAAGGGTGAGAGGATAGGGACCTAGGTAAAGATGGAGAAAGTGAAATTAGCTGTTTCGGAGAGTGAGAGAGGCAGTGATGAAAGACAGTAAAATAGTTGGTTAAAGGCCCTGGAGATAAGAAACCATGAACTTGTTATTTTATTATACAGATTGAATGATTTTTTCCCCCCTTCAGCAGTACTGAGCTATCTTTGAGTAGATGGGATAACAAAAACATTGGACTAATCCAATGTTTGGGGTTTTGGGGACATGTGCAAATGAAACAGAGACAGGTGGCAAAGGAATTGGGGCCACTAACAATAAAATAATTACTGTGGTGAGTCATTGGGCTGAGGCAGAAAAGGGATAGGGTAAGTAGAAGGAAAATGAAAAGCTAGAGGTCTAGATGAAATTGAAAAGCAAGTATGCTGGGCATAAGAGGATTAGAGTGATAAAAGTCTAAAACTGCACTTCCCATAAGTAGAGTAGCCACTGGCTGCATGTTGCTATTGTACATTTGAAATGTATGTAGAGCAACTGAGGAACTGAATTTTGAATTTAATTTATATTTACATTTAAAAACTGAGGCAAGCATTTTAGGCCAACAGAGGGTTAGACAACTACAAAGTTAGAACACTGTCTCCAAGACCACCCTCCCTCACTTCTTGACACCAACTGCAAGTTAGAGAAGTTCTCAAAACCACCTCACCTTTGACAGTTTGCTAAAAAGACTTATAGAATTCACTGAAAACTATAATGCTCACAGTACGGTTTATTGCAGGGAAAGGATACAAATTAAAATCAGCTAAGGGAAGAAAGAAGTAGAGTCTATGAGAAGTACCAAATGCAGAGCTTTTGTTTTCCTCTCCCTGTGAAATCAGGATGTATTACTCTCCAGGTATTGATGTGTGATGATATGCACAGAGTATTGCCAATAGGGAACTTAAGCCATGCCTCTGTATTCAGAGTTTTTATTTTACATAGCCTTGATTAATTGGTTGTCCACATGGTTGATCTCCATCTCCATGTCATCTGATACTGCATGACTCAGATCTCCCACCCTAAATCACATTGTTGGTCTTTCCAGTATGGCCAGACTGCACCCTAAGACTGTATGGATATGGCCCATGATAAATCATTTTGTTAGATGATCTGACATGACCCAAAGCTCCCAGGCAAACACTCTCATCAGGCATAATATTCCCAGGAGCCAGAAATTACCTCCAGAAGCCAGGGGAGAGGCCAGACTTTTCAAATCTGGGTAAGACCAAATTCTTTACTACATGTAGTGTAAAACATTTTTCCATTAAACACAACTCTTATATTGGTAAAATTATATTTCACCTTGAAAATTTAGTGTCTGAAACGTGGTCTGCTGTAAGTATAAAGTACATTCTGGAGTTTGAAGACTTGGTATTGAAAAAGAAAATCTCATTGCTAATATTTATATTGGTTACATGTTGCATTGATTGTAGTTTTGATGTACTGAGTTAAATCAAATATATCATTAAAATTAATTTCAAAATGAGTGATTATTTTTACTTCCCCCCCCAAAGATTTTTATTTTATTTATTTTTAATTTACTTTTTTCAATTACAATTAACATACAATATTAGTTTCAAGTGCACAACATAATGATCAGACATTTGCAATAATTTACAAAGTGAGCACCCCAATAAGTCTCGTACCGTACGTAGTTACCTGACCATACATAGTTATATTATCAAATATATTCCCTATGCTGTACTTTACATCTTCATGACTTTTTTATATAACTGGCAGTTTGTACATATTAATCTCTTCCACTTTTCACCCCTTTCCCCAACCCCTCCCCCATCTGGCAACCATCAAAATGCTCTCTGCGTCGATGAGTTTGTTGTAACTTTTTATGAGACTACTAGACAATATGAAATTATATAAATAGCTCACATTTTATTGCTGTTCAACATCGCTGATCTTGAATGTTATGTTAAGAGAGAGGGGAGTATACTATTAGAGTTTAGAATTTCAAAAGCTGAGAATTACCGAGCAAAGACAAGTCGAAGATGTGGCCATAGGAATAATTGTTGAACTTTGGTGGAGTTTTAGGTAACTCACTGGAGATAAAGAAGGTCCAAGGAATAATGAGGTTAAATTGTCAAATAGATTATCTTCATGGATGTTGATATTGCCAGTCTCCTACTGTTGCAGAGTGATTTCTTATTTCTCTCCATAGTTGTAGGGCTTCTGTTCATCTAGACCCCAGAAGACTCTGGTTGCTGTTTGCTCCATGTTTCTGTCACAGTTTTGAGGTGGTCACAAGAGAGGATGAATGAAGCTTCTATCATCTACACCATTTTGCCTGGTCCCCATTTTCACACTGGTGTCCTTGTTTATTTAAGTCTCCAATATGTTCCCACTTTAAGCCTTTAAATATTCCATTTCTTCTTCCTAAAATACTCTTTTTCCAGATACCCACGTGGCTCTCTCTCTTCCATTTCTTGCAGACCTCTTATCAAATGTTACCTTATTAGAGAGGTCTCTGCTAGCCATGCTGTCTAAAATTTCACTCTTCCTATTGGTCCATTACTCTCTTCTTGGTTCTTATTACCATATATTTATTTATATGCTTATTGTCTTACCTCACTACAGTGTAAGAATCATGAGGGTAAGGACTTAGTCATTTTCGAGCCTTACTAAATCTCTGGTACTTAAAATTAGTACCCACATTGAATACATGCTCAGTGACTATCAGTTGAATGAAAGACTAAGTGAAAGAAAGAATGTCACTCAATTGTAGATTGCGGTATTTGAATCTTATTCGTTGGTGTCTTCGTTGTTTAATGCAGTTGACTAACATGTAGTCGACACTTAGTAAATTTATTTTATTGTGTCACATTGAAATTAACCAGGTCAAGCATGAAATCTGCCATATTATTCCATAACATTTTGGTTGAATGAGTTTTTGATGTGTATGGGAAGGAATACCTTTTTGTTTTCTAGGTAACTTCCGGGCAGTACATTTTGAAGATTATCAATGAGCATTTATTACTCATTCATTTGATTTATTGACATGATTATTGCATACTATTCAGCACTACATCATAAAGGGGCAGCCATGAAAATATGGGCCTGTTTAATTTTACAAACAGAATTAAGGAACTGGCTAGTTTTGTAAACCACTAAACTCATAATTTAAAACTTCTGCAGTATGATTTCTTTAGATACATACCCCCAAACTTCCTATTTGAGACCATGAAGTGATAAATCTAGCACTTTATCAAGAAAAGTTTCTTGAAAATCAGGCAGAAGTCATGGGCATTTAAAGTAAATTACTGTGTTCACACTAGTTTATTGAAGTATGTATAATTTATTATAGACATTCTCAGTACCTCAAAAATAATATTTCCTAATGGTACCAACAAGTATGGAACCCAGAACTTCTACAAAGTCATTTATTTATGCTATGGGCTAGTCAATGACTGACTGATAAGGCAGGGAATGGGAAAGACCGAATTGCATAACCTTTCTGTGCCAGATATTGTGTTTCATACATATTATCTTGCACCTTCCTATATGTTTGAAAACACTGTCCATTTGTTTATTTGGACACTACTATGCACTGTTTTTTTTTTAACAGATTTTTATTTGATCTTCTCAACATTCTATATATCTTTACAACTAACATACTTTTTTTCCCACTAAATTATTTATTCTTTCTGGCTATAAAAACTAGCTGTTTTCTAAGGCCTGACAGAAACAAATAACTATATCACTAACTTCATTTAGTCACTCAGAATCAAAACAGTTAACTTTTATCTTCTTCCTGATTAATTTCCCATTCATTATTCTTCATTTTTCTGTTTTCTTAATATCATGCACGACTTTAGCATTTATATTTGCAAACTGTTCAAGATGTGCGAGGAAGTCACCTGTGCTTAGTATTTAAAAACTTAGTTTAATGACTTCACTTTACTGCTATACATCCACTTATAGTTGTCTGGTCATCCTTCTGGTTCTACCATAACAGAAAAATAAATGTCCCAGAGAAACAGCAAAATATTTTTGCTATATAGAGTATATATGAGTCTCAAAGGAATATTTTTGCCTGACTTCTGTATTAACATTTTTCCTGAGGATTTTTTGAACTTTTGAAAAACTTTTTGAAAACAGTAGTTTCTCTGACAAAGTGTAACCACTGAAAGAAGAAAGATATGTTCATTGTTATATTTGGAAATATTTGGTTTATATGATGAGATTTTTACCTCATATTTGGAATTTGTGCAGTTATTTCAGTGTGCCTTCAAACTTTGATACCCTGAAAATATTTCCTGTGCTGGTTGTCTGTATGTCTGAGAGAGAGAAAAAAAAAACAAGAGCGGGAGAGAGGGATAGAAGGAGAGAATGAGGGATGGTGAGAGAGTCCATTTAAAAAAAAATTATGATGGTAACATAGAATTTACCATCCTAATAATTTTATTTTAAGTATATAGTCCAGTGGCATTGATTATATTCACATTATTGTGCTTCTATCACCAAACATCCACAGAACTTTTTTCATCTTGCAAAACAAACTCTTATCTATTAAACAATAACTCTCCATTTACCCCCTACTAGACCTTGGCAACCACCATTCTGCATTTTGTCTCTGAGTCTGACTACTCTAGGTACTTCATATAAGTGGAATCATATAGTATTTGCCCTTTTGTGACTGGCCTGTTGAACTTAGCATAATGTCCTCAAGGTTCATCTGTGTTGTTGCTTGTGTCAATATTTTATTCCTATTTAAAGCTGAATAATATTCCATGTGATGTATATACCACATTTTGTTTATCCATTGTATTTGGACACATGGTTTGTTTCCACCTTTTGGCTATTACACATAATGCTATTATGTATATAGATATACAAATGATAGATTTCATTGTTAAAAATTTATTATCATAGGCATTTTCAAATATATAGAACAGGAAAGAGAATATTATAATAAACTCTGATATATTCATCACCTAGTTTTGACCGTTGTCAACATTTTACTATTTCTGCTTTATTCTTTCCCCCAACTTCTATTTTTCTGAAGTATTGTAATTCAGTAAATCATATCATTTCATTAGTACATAACTTAATATTTTCTCTCATATATAATGATTTTTAAAAACTTGACTATAATATCTATTGCAAGGTAACATTAGTCCTGTCTTTTGCTGTGTCAGCTGTTAAACCTATCCAATAAATTCTGTTTGAGGTGTTTTGCCATTTTAGAATATACATTTATAGATTATATATGTAATAGAGATTCTGATTTTCTTTTGATACATTCTATCTTTTCATCATTTTTGTACTACTTTTCTTGTCTTTTTAAATAATTTTTTATTTTTCAGTTATAATTGACAAACACTATTATATTAGTTTCAGGTGTACAACATAGTGATTAGACATTTATACAACTTTTGAAGTGATCACCCTGATAAATCTAGTATGCATCTGATACCATACATAGTTATTACAATATTATTGACTGTATTCCCTATGCTGTACTTTACATTCCCATGACTACCAATTTGTACTTCTTAATCCCTTCCCCTTTTTCATCCATTCCCCTAACCCACCTCCTATCTGGTGACCATCAACATGTTTCTCAGTATCTATGTTTCCTCTATCTCTGTTTATCTTTTGTTTGTTCGTTTATTTTGTTTTTTAGATTCCACATGTAAGTGAGATTATATGGTATTTGTCTTCCTTTGACTTATTTTACTTAGCATAATACCCTTTAGGTCCATCCATGTTGTTGTAGATGGCAAGATTTCATTTTTAATGGCTAATAGTTCATTGTATCTATGTACTACTTCTTTATCCATTCATCTGTTGATTAACACTTAAGTTGCTTCCATATCTTGGCTATTGTAAATAATGCTGCAGTGAACATGGATGTATGTATCTTTCGAATTAGTGTTTTGGGTTTCTCTGGATGAATACCCAGAAGTGAAGTTACTGGGTCCTTCCTTTTCTCTTGTTATAGCCATTGTTTTAAAGTTTATTTTATCTTTGTGTAAGTATTGCTACCCCTGCTTTTGGGGGGGTTGTTTCCATTTTCATGAAATTTCTTTTTTCCATCCCTTTACTTTCAGTCTGTGTGTGTCTTTTAATCTGAAGTGAGTCTCTTGTAGACAGTATGTAAGAGTCTTATTTTTTTATTCATTCAGCCACCCTATCTTTTGATTAGGGCATTTAATTCATTTATATTTAAAGTAACTATTGATAGATACATAGTTATTGCCATTTATTATTCATATTGTTTGATATGATATATATATATTTTCCTCTTCTTCTTAAAGAAGTCCCTCTGACATGTTCTGTTATACTGATTTGATTTTGGTGAATTCCTTTAGCTTTTTCTGGTCTGGGAAGATCTTTATCATACTTAGATTCTAAAAGATAGCTTTGCTGGGCAGAGTAGTCTTGGTTATAGGTCCTTACTTTTCATCACTTTGAATATTTCATGTCTATCCCTTCTGGCCTACAAAGTTGCTGTTGAGAAATCAGCTGACAGACCTATGGGAACTCTCTGTAGATAACTAACTACTTTTCTCTTGCTGCTTTAAAGATTCTCATTTGTCTTTAACCTTTGGCATTTTAATTATGATATGTGTTGGTGTGGGCCTCTTTGGGTTCATCTTGTTTGGGACTCACTGTGCTCCCGGACTTGTTTGTCTATTTCCTTCACCAGGTTAGGGAAGTTTTCAGTCATTATGCAGGTAGTTTTTCAATTCCTAGTTCTCTCTCTTCTCCTTCTGGTACCTCTATGATGCAAAGGTTGTTACGCTTTCTGTTGTTCCAGAGGCCCCTTAAACTATCCTCACTTTGGGGTGAATGGGGAGATTCCTTTTTCTTGTTGCTGTTCTGATTAAGTGTTTCTTACTACCTTGTCTTCCAGATCCCTGATTCAGTTCTCTGCTTCATCTAATCTGCTGTCGATTCCCTCTAACGTATTCTTTATTTTATTTATTATATTCATAATTTCTGACTTTCTTTTTTATAATTTCTATCTCTTTGTGTAATTTCTCACTGAGTTCATCTGTTCCCCTAAGTTCACTGAGTGTCCTTATAACCAGGGTTTTGAATTCTGCATCTGGTAGATTGCTTGTTTCCATTTTGTTTAGATTTTCTTTTCTGGACCTTTGTTCTGTCCTTTCATCTGAGACATATTTCTTTGTCTCCTTATTTTGGCTGCCTTTCTGTGTTTATTTCTATGTATTAGGTAGAGCTTCTATGTCTCCCAGTCTTGGCAGGGTTACCTATGTAGTAGGTAGCTTGTGGGGCCCAGTGGTGCAGTCTCCCTGGTCACCTGAGCCAGGTGCTCCAGGTGTGTTCCTTGTGTGGGTTGTGTGTGTCCTCCTGTTGTAGTTGACCCTTGGTTGCTGTTGGCATGTCAGTGGGAGGGGTTGGTCCTCAAGCTGGTCAGTTGTAAAGACTGGCTGTGACTAGAAGATATGTTGTGCAAGGGCTGACTCAGCAGAACAGGATTCGCTTTAGCAGAGCTCTGGTACCTGCCCAGTCTGTTCTTTGGATGTGCTGTCTTCAGATGCGACCGGTTACCAGTCATGCTGGCCCGGAGACCTCCTAGAAGGGGCCTCACCACAGGCCAAATTCAACTACAGCCTGTGCCCTGACCAGAGACACCTGGCATGAGCCATCAAGCAATCTGCAGATGGCTATCACCTGCGCTGGGCTTGGATGTGCTTCAAGAGATTAAGCTGTGAACCGAGGTCGGCTGCTGCTAGTGCCAGACTTAGGGTTGTTGAGCAAGAGAAACATGGCATGCCGAGGCGAGATACTACTTGTTTGGGTTTTGGGAACCTTTGAGAAATTTTGTGAAAGTCTGCAGCATGATCCAAGACAGGCCATTTGTATGGAAAAGCCAAAGGAAGCTGCTTGGGTGGGTCCACAAGTTGGGTGGGCGGGATCTCAGGGAATCACCAGGGCAGGGTGAACACTGTTAGCCAGGTTAATGCAGACTCAGATATGGCAGCTTCCTGTCTGTGCACGCAGGTAGAGGGGAGGGCCCAACAAAGGAACAGTGGCTTCTGCCAGTACTTCTGTGTGGAAGAAAGCTGCCCCTCCAGCTCTTGCCAAGAATCCAGATAATTCATGTCCCTCCCGTCATGTCCCTGACGCTCTTTGAACAGCTACCCCAGCGCTGGAGCTCAGAGTGAGTAAGTTTATCAGCTAGTAAGTCCACGCTTTAGGAGGAATGTCTGTGACTTCAGCCACACTCCATCTCAGCCACAGTCTCAGCTGGTTTTCACAGCCAAAAGTTGTGGAGACTCCACTACCTGGCACTGGAACCCTGGACTGGGGAATCTGGCGTGGGGCTGGGACCCCTCCCTCCTTTGGGGTACTTCTGCAGCTGAGCTATCCCACTGATTGTTAACCACCACCTGCTCATTTGGCATCTCCCCTCTTATCAGTCTCAAGGTGTCTTCTTCTATATATCCTTAGTTTTAGGACTTCTGTCCAGCTAGACTTCAGGTGATCTCAATAATGAATGTTCTGTAGTTATAATTTTATTGTGGTTGTGAGAAGAGGCAAGTGTGGTGTTTCCCTATTCTGCCCTCTTGACCAGAAATTTTAAATTTTTAATAATTTACAACAGCTCTTAGAAAAAACATACTTTTTTTCTATGCCATTTATTTGTTGAAGAAACTGGATCATCTTGTAAAGTTCCCCACATTATGAATTTGGATTTCTTTTGTGTTATTTAACAGGTTCCTTTAGCTTACTGTTTCTCATAAAGTGGTTTGGGTTAAATACAGGTCAATTTGGGCAGGGCCGGGCTAAGAATTCTTCATAGTCTTCCTATTTCATCATATCAGGAGTTGTATAATGTCTGGTTTCTCCACTTGTAGTAACATATAAAGTTTCATAAAGTTCTCATTAAGTTTCTAGTCAATCTTTGACCTAATGTTTTAGCCACTCTTATTTACATTATTTCATTAGAAATTGCAAAATGGTGATTTCTAATTCTCTTAGTCTTTCTGCATTTATTAGCTGTAATTTGACTATAAACTACCTAGAAACTAGTAAAGGCAAAATAAATACTTGTTATCCTTCATGTATTAAATTTCAGAATAATAAATTTGTACCCTAGCAATCTCCAGTGGTGACTAGTGAAGTTGATTTTATTTATTTTGCAATGTTGTTATTAACTCATGGATTTTAATACTTTTGTTGTGTTTAAGTCCACTGAGTCATTATTCTTTTGGTGCTCAAATTACTCCTTTTCGAGTTGACTCCTCCATCCTTTCGGTAAAATCTTTGATAGCTTCCTTGCTTTTAGGTAAGGTGTCCTAGACTTATCTTGAACATTTCCTGTCCCAGACCTGGAATCAAACATTTCTCCTAGGAGCTCTGGTTCCTTCAAGTGGAAAACAGCATTTAAAGGCCTTACAGATGCTCATTATTGCTTCTGGGTTGTCATTGTTTAGAGCACAGAGTTAGGAATTATATATTTTTTATGTTGAGAAAGGTATCAAATGAGTTTGTACCAACATTCCAATTGAAATTTAAGATTCTAGCATTTTTACTAAACTTCTTAAATGTTATGTATTTGTATCTTTTTTCTCATGCTGAAAATTGTGGTTCTGGATGACTAACATAATTACATACTTGATATGAGTGAGGCCAAGATTGATGCCAAAGCAATATCAATATTATTACAAGTATTAAGGAGACTACTAGTTCTTTTTGTCTTTAGGGTATATTCCATTAATGATACATATGAAGAAATGCCATTTTATTGTTACTTAAAAAAATTATTCTCTGGTTATGTCATAACTTATTTAGATTCCTTTTTTCCAGTTTGCTTTCAGTTTTTAAAGATTGCTTTTACTTGTTTGATTCAATTCTGAGTTGTTTGAGTGAAGTAAGACATTACGTGTTTCCAACATTAAAGCTGTAAAACGGTACTTTCAGAAAAGTCTAGATTCTACACCTTTTCTATCCCCCTACAAGTAACCGTTTTTAGAAGTTTTTCGCTTAATATTACTCCTTTTGGAAAATATTAACAAATATGTACAGATGTACACACACAGGAATATTTGTATTTCCTCTTCCTTCCTACTTGAATGGAAGCACACTGTGCATATTTTCTTACACTTGCAAGGATTCATGGACCGAGAATCACTGGTCTAGAAAGGAAGGCACACATGTTAAGAAATAACTAATACAGTTGTTCACTGATAATGTCAAGGTATATAGACTAACTGCCATTAGACACAAATTATGGAGCAGTTCTTCTAGGGCAGGTAAGTAGATTAGGGAAAGCTTCAGAGAAATGACCTTTGAGCTAGATTTTAAAGAACAACCCTGCAGATTGTGCTAAAATCAGGGAAGAACCTCTGAATTACAAAATTAATCAACTCACCTTTGCTATGAGTATATTGGTATATCATGAGAAACATTTGCACTATATCAGCACAATCTTGAAAGGCCTTTCAGAATATATGGGTTCCTGTTTCACAGGCTGCCTGGGCTTATGCTTAGTCTAGAAGTATTTTTTTAAAAGCTGTAAGAAAACAAATCCTTCTTTATAAATGATGACTTACATAAACAGTGCTTAGTTTACAAACTTCTTTTAGTGGCAAAAGGAAGAATAAAAAGTTTTTGTAAAAGCATATAGTCTTTTCTCTGATAGATATTTCTTGAGTTAATCTGTAATTATTAAGCGTCTATCACATGCAGAGCACTCTTGTATATGTAAAGAGAAATAGGAAAAAAGCTATAGTTCTAGTTTAAAAGTTTCAGAACTTTGTGACTGTGTTTCACAAAGAAAATGTGTTTTCTCAAAACCCTTAAGGAAAAAGTTTAATTTCTTTGTAAGAGAAGTAAATATGGTTTCCTTTTAGTTTTTATGCTTGCAAGAATACTCAGTAATGAGTAACTCTGAATAATTCTATATCTTGATTGCAGTGGTAATTCCACAAATGTATACGTGATAAAATGACATACAAGTATTCACACATTGAACCCATGTCAAATTCTTGGTTTCAATATTGTTTGGTAATTATGTAGGATTGAACCATGGAGGGAAACTGGGTGAAGGGTACATGGAATCTCCCTGAACTGCCTTTGTAATTTCTTGTGAATCTGTAATTATTTCAAAATAAAAGTTTTTTAAAAAATTATTACTCTGGCTGTTGTTTTGAGAGTAGATCACAGGGGAGCAATGGCAGAAACAGGCATTCTAGTTAGGAATAATAGGAGGTTATTACAGTAACCAAGGAGGAAGATAATAACTAAGTTGGCGGCAATAGAGTGGGGTTGGAATAGAGGTGAGGAATACTTTAATTCTGGATCTGCTTTGAAGATAGAATTTATAAAATTTGCTGATTGATTGGATGTGTAGTGTGGTAGAAAGAAAATGAAGGATGACACCAAGATTTTTGGTCTGGACAACTGGAAAAATGAAGAAAAGAGGTAGTAGCAAGAGCAGCAACAAATAAAGAAGACCGATATGGGATAGTTGGATTCTTGGAAAGGGAAACAAAATAACAAACCCTCTTCTAGTCACTGGTAGCTTGAGGCCTACAAGAGTTCGGGATAGATATTAAAGTGAGTGCAGTCTTGTTAACCTGGTCCCAGGCAGCTGAGTTATATTGGCCTTGCCCTGGCTTTTTTGGAAAGAAGCATTTCTTTGATAAACAAGAAGTCATCTCCATGGTTGTAGAAAGAAGAAATGATAGAACAGAGTAGCAAAACAAAGAACTAGCTGTGGTTAGCTTGGAATTGACAGAAATTTCTTCAGGTAGCCACCTAAGCTACCTGCCACCTTTTCTAGACCAGCTTATTTCTTCATCATGAAAAGTGAAAAGCTTCTGCCCTGTTGCTTGACCTCCTGTCAGGGTATGTTCGTTTTCAGCTAGTGTTTTGGATCAGTTGTGAGTTGTAGACTTAGCAGACAAATGGAGACGTGATCTCTTTATAGTGGAAAAGTGACTTATTTAAAGAGATGTTGGCTTCTCACACTATACCATTAGTGGCCTGCCTCTAACACTTTAGTGAAGTTGAGCTAGGGAAGTTAAGACTGCCTTATGTGTATTTTTGCTCTTTGAAAGTTTAGAATCTAAATGAACCGCAACATAGTTCTTCTTGAGTCAAATTGGGACAAAATTACAGTGAATTCTAAAGCAAAGTTTATATATGCTGGTGCTCTAATAGTTTTGTAACTTCAGAATTCATTTCCTCCACTTTTGATAATACTAATCCTCACCAGGTACATAAATCCCTTAATGTCATTAACTTCTTTTTATTTTGTGAGGACAAGCAGATAAAAAAGGTTAATGGATTCCAGTGTCAAGTGGTTTATGATAATTGGAAAGTGAAAATGAGAACTCCTTACTTTTGACAAGAGCTTGAAACAGAAGAGCCATTTTCTCCTTTTAACTGAGAGTCACCTTATGTTTGTCTGGGTCAAAATGGTTGGAGTGAAGTATAACAGAGAAAAACTTGAAATTGGTCTGAAACGTATAGTGGCAACTAAATAGGTAAGTAGTTAATTGATAAAGAAAAAACTTAACTGTGAGAGAGTTTATACAGAAGGTGCCTAATTAAAGATTCTCTAGACTCGGGGGGGGGGCGCGGGGGGAGCGAGGCTGGGAAGGGAAATATGGGAATACAGGAAGCTAGAATAGTGGCTGCTGTCTGGGATGTTTGGGACTGAAGATATGGGTGGTAACTTGCCCAGTATTTAGGAGAGCTGGCTTACTGAACTCCCTGGAAGAAGCAGAATAGCCCTTTAGATTTCCTTGCAGCTGGGGTTTATCCTGACAAGATTCCGAATTTACTTTATTTTGAATATTGAGTAGTTCAGGAGCCATTTTGTTTCATTTACCTTTCTGAAATTACCCCAGTATTTATTCAAATGCTGTGACTTTTTTAAAGTCCAGTCTAGGCTACTGGTCTGAGTTTCTTTGCTAAAAGTAAAATAACACATTTGAACTTGAATTTTTGCTTACTGCCTATAGAGCACACATGAACATAAAGCAGTCATTTGTCTGCTGGCAGCTGAAAGGTAATTTCAGCAGGGACTGAAAACCACTGCAGGCTGCTAGCTTCCTGGCACACCCACTAGACCCTGTAGATTTATAATGAAAGCAAACTAACGGTATAGGGCTGGGGGTGGTAATAAGATGGGTAAAAATTAAAGCAGTGGATAAAGTCTGAATGACATTGAGCTGTTAAGATGGTCCTGAATGTGGAAAAGAGCACAGTGCTCCAGAAGAGGAGAAAACTTGAACATCAAACACAATGGCTAGCAGAAAACATCTGCTGTTCACAGCCAACACTTTTTAAAAGTGATTTGTGTATGTCCTCTGTATTAATAACTGTAGGGATATGTAGGTATCTTTATGAAAAATACTATTATATAGGTTAAGCTGTTTTACCCACTATGCTCTCATAAATACCTTTTAACTAGAACCGTATAACAGGACAATTGATGTATTAATCGCCTTCGTGTACTACAGAATCCTGAGAACTGTATGATCTGTTAACCAAATGTTTAAATATTCTCTCTATATTATTGAATAGACTTTTAAAAAGTAGCTTTTCAAATGTCTTTAAAGTTATGCCCTATATGATACCTCTTAATCAGAATAAAAGTTTATGCGCAAATAAGCTATCCTTTCTTTGGTTATAGCACGTAACAGAGTTTATTTCTGTGTAGCAGATCAAGAGGTGGGGATATTGGCAGTATAAATTATTTGTCCAAGGACAACCAATGTGTCATTGTAGAGATAAAATAGAACTGGCTAAATTCCACCCTCTCCTGGCCTGTGTACAGTTTTGAGAACGTTCCAATCATTTTAGGAAAACAGAGTACTTAGAAAATATAAAGAGGTTTTTTTCTTTAATAAAAAAATCATTTATTTTGGAAATCACTAAATTAATCATTCTGTTATATTTAAGAAGCTTTTTGATGTGTTCTGGTAATTAGTATTTACTACCAGACGAATGTCTCTTGGGCATTTTAATTAATGGGTGGCTTGGCCAAATGAGCTTCTGATGGTAAACCTTCATAAGGGTTTATTTTTGTTTCTCAAGAATAGCTGTCTCTTTAAAGCTCTTTAATTAGACAAAGTTTAGCAGCTGAAACATGTTATTAGCATAATTAGGCCTTGGGTTAAGAGAAATAGGGGTCAAAGGAACAGGTACTATTAGAGAATGGCCTTTTGAAATAAAACATAGTGTTGTACTTCAAGTTCTTTAACAGCTTATATTACAATATTCCTAGTTAGGGACTTTGTGTTGTTTAAAATTCTTATGTCAGGTCTCACCAGAAGCCTAAACACACCAGAGTGTGAGCTTATTTATCATCACCTCTAAACTTCCATAGAAAGCTGTATTCTAGTCCTCTTAGCTTCTAAGCTGAAGACTTCTTATTTTCTCTCTTTCTCTTCTCTCTCTCTCTCTTTTTTTCTTTTACTAAATTGGTAACCTTGGCCATAATAATGATTGTTTTTGAAGGAAATGCTTCAAAGATCTTTTATGAGTCACTGATAACCCTAACAATTATAACAACTCCTTTGAAGAGTCTGTCTTAATAATTTAAATGATCTACTTATAAGACATTTTTATTAAAATTACTATATTTTGGTCTCCAAAATTTTATGTTCTTTGTGGTCAGAATTTGATTCGAATTGTTTGAAAATCTGTTATGTAGATGTATTGTCATTTAGCTCCTTTTCTTCATGCCCTCGGCCCAATTTCTTGCTGTAAGCTCATAGTCTTAGCAGTCATTACTAGTGCACGTTTTACCCCAAACTACTCTTTGTGATGAAGAAAAGATACACCTGACTGGTTCTACTGGTGATTGAGATGACACTAAAACAATTGGGTAATATTACTGAAACTAGTATTGATAAGCAAAAATACATTTATTTATATTTTCTTAATTTTTCACTATCTCAGGATACTTATGATAGCGAATGTGTCCTTTTCCCAGCTAGATCATTTGGTTTAAGGATAATGCTGATGAAATGATTAGAAATTTTAAACAAAGCAAATTGTATCATTGCTAACATTTCTAATCCCATCAGTTGTCAAAACTTGTATATATTGTTGGTTATATGAAAAACTGGGTTAAGGATATATGTGTCATTGGCTTAATATAAACCTACTGCCATTGGAAAAAAATACTTAAAGAACTTACAGTATTGACTGTGGGTCAGTCATTTCATTTTTAAATATAGAAGAGCCTGGCTTACAGTATCACAAAGTTTATCATAGGTAGGTTCTTTTGCTGAATATTTTGGTTAGCAATATAGCCAGTGAAATTATTTCAATTAAAGTGGTAGAAAATTCACTTGTTTTCTATCAATGTTGTTTGTAAAAATTAATAATATAGTTTTAAAAATACTTGGTAAGCATGATAAATGCAGATGTAAAGATGGATGCAGACATATTATTATGCATTATAGAGAATAGTTACCAGGTAAATACACTTTTAGGTCAAACCATAAAACTGAGAAAGCAGAAATATTAGCCTAAACGGAATCCTATATAAAGCAGTTTCCTACCTGCCCCCACCAGGTAATGACTGATTTCTTTCTGCTCTTTCCTAAAATGATTATTGTGTCTCTGCTTTTTGACTCACCCTTTAGTACAGGAAATACTGCTGATACTTCAAGTGTATGTTTGCTGTGTATATGTAAGCTTTCGCAATGGAGATATGAGAAGCAAGGTGTTAAGTGGTATTTATGATCTTTGAAAAATAGTATTATGTCCCTCAGAACTTTTTTCTTATGGTAGAGCAAGTGTATTCTGATGCATACTTATGTGTAACAGGATTTCTACTTAAAATAGTTTGGGTACTGATTACTAATGAATTTTTATAGATAACCAGGACTATAAGTGTGGTGTTTTCTGTTTTTTGGTTTTCATTCTTTTAACTCTTTCATTTGGTGGACCCCTTTGCATCCTTCCTTCCATCTACCAATGTCTAAAATGAGAACTGACTGTGTTCTTCTTTAATGCAGACCACCTGGTGGCCCATGGCAGAATGGCAGAAAAGGAGGCTCGTCGGAAGTTCAAACAGATTGTAGCGGCCGTCTTTTTCTGTCACTGTCGAAACATTGTTCATCGTGATCTAAAAGCTGAAAATTTGCTTCTGGATGCCAATCTGAATATCAAAATAGCAGGTGAGAGGCATGTTGAAGATGTGAAAAAGGAATAAAGATGTTTTTCCTTTAAGGCTCTCAAAGCAAGGGATTGTCTGTTTTCATCTATTTGAAAAGAAGTCTCGTAAAAAATAAAAGATTTTTGTGTGCGTGGCTTAAAAACTGATACATTTTAAATGTTATTTTTCATGTTATTTTTCATTTAGATGGAAAGTTTCTGGGAGGAAAAAGGGGAAAGGGTAATGTTTAGAATTCTAATATTTTGGTTTGATGGATCCCTTTTAAATATAAGTAATAAGACAGGATAAAGTAGTAAGGAGAACTGCTAAAATTGTATATCTTCTCAGCTCCACCTGAGAAGGTTGATTTATGTCACTGCTAATACAGAACATGCTTATTCTAAAGATTGTAGTTTTGTGATAATTTAGGAAGAATAGACCTTAAAGTAGTTTACAGGTAGTCCGTCTCTGTTTTCTCAAATTTCACCCATCTGCTCATCTGACAGTGCCTGAAAAGCACTTTTCACTGCCTCAATTTCTCATACATACTTCAGTTTTAATAAACTGTCAGCATTTGCCTAACCAATACAAGCCCACCACCTATTGATAGAAGAAAGTGACTACAGTCTATATAGAAACTATAAATGTAAAAATAAACCATTTTTGTTTCCTGACAGTTTTTAGTATTGCATTGTGTGTCCCACATCTCCCAGGTAAAAAGGGAGTCTCATTGAAAACTGAAGTATAGCTAGAATATAATTGCCTCAAAAAGCCAAGGTAAAAAACAATTCTAAAGATTTCACTCCTTAAAAAGGGTGGGAGTTGAGAGTTCAGATTTATGTTACATTATAGGTCAAACTACTTACATGTACCCTTGCTGATTGGTGGTTCTGACAATGTTGTGTGTGTGTGTGTGTAGATAAGTCTGTTCACTTTCCAGGCTCTACCTTTATACCCTTGGACCATCATCTTAGCTTTTTATATATCTAAGACTGGCAGATATACTCTTGTGTAGAACTTTCACATAATTCTAGGCTCTTAGAGTCCTGCACTTTTGCGCAGTACATGGTTAGTAGGAGTTAGATGCTTTCTTTATCTTACATAAAATCATATTTTTCCTTTGCCCTTATGTCTGTTTTATATTCTCCAAAGCTATCTGGATGCTGGTAGTTCTCACAGAAGTGGATAGCATGGAAAGGCCTAGCAGTTTCAAACATTCTTTTGTAATTATTCATTGTAATTTTCTATTGTTGCTATAACAAATTACCTCAGACTTAGTGGCTTGAAACAATACAAATTTATTATCTTACAGTTCTGGAGGTCAGAAATCTGAAATGAGTCTTATAGAGCTAAAATCAAGGTATTGGTAAGACTGGTTCCTTCTGAAGGCTCTGGAGAATCCATCTCCTTGCTTTTTTCAGCTTCTAGAGGCCCCAGCATTCCTTGGCTCCTGCCCCTCCTCACATCACTGCACCTCTTGCTTCCATTGTCACATCTCCCACTCCTAATCTGATTCTCCTACTTCTCTTGTATGAAGGCTCTCATGATTGCATTGGGCCCTCCTGAATAATCCAGGGCTGTCTCTTTCATCTCAAGATCCTTAACATAATCACATATGCAGAAGTCCCTTTTACCACTTAGGTAACGCATTCACAAATTCTGTGAATTAGGATATGGATGTCTTTGGGGTTGGGGGTGCTGTTTAGTCTGCCATAGATGTTTTTAGGATTCTTTGGATCATTGATTAGGGTAATGAGTTAAAATAAGGACCTCTATTCTACGGTTTTATTGTAACTACATTGACCAAAAGTTAAAAAAGAAATTTATGCTTCCTTGGTTCTTGATTTTCAATTTAGAATCATTTTGATTTAGTTAAGGAAATTTTTATGGCTATCAGGTTTTGCATTGATAAAGTAAGCATAAAAGCACTGGTCAGTGATAATTGAAATCTGAAGCTCTACTGACAAATATTTGGGTAAGGAGATTTTTAAATGCTTTTCTTTGTTAATAGTAAAAACAAACCCATGTAGTCCAATAAGAATCTCTACCTGCTGTTGTGTAGTTACAGACTCCTAGGGGTGCTGGCAGCAAGGCTTGGGCTCTCTTTGTGTTAACACATGTATTTTGGCAAGATTTTTAAATTCATTAACCCAAAGTCTGCATTTTTATTATTTTAGAGCAAAGCAAAAAATAAACGAACATCTCTAGTTTTATGCCCTGCTATAATATCTAGCACTGTCTTTGCTCATGTATTCTCTCCTACATGCCACCGTTGTTGTTTCTCAATCATTGCCTAAACTGCCTTTCTTATACGTAAGTTAGATCAGATTCCCATTCTCCTGTGCTGAGTTTTCTTTGAAGTTAATGGACCAGTGAGAGAGATGCTTCTAGTTGAAGCTGACTACAGCATGACTAATTTCGGAGAGGTGGGCTAGATGATTCTGACAGCATAAGGTCAGATAAGTAATGAAATCAACTTTTTATTCTAAAAGCTAAAACTAACCTTCAGACTTTGATCTTTTCAGTGGTCTTTCTGATGAATTATTATAAATCTCAGTTAAGAAGGAGCTACTGCATATGAAAGAAACACATGAGAGGAAAAAGTTTTTTGTTTTATTTAAAATATTGTTAGTCTTAAGCACCTTATTTGAAAATAATTGTGTATGTTCCAGCAGCAAATTAATGTGGAATTAACAAAAATTCATTTTAGGAAATTTAAGGAATTTATGTTTTCTCCATGCCAGTGTATACCTAAGTGGTTTCGATAAAAAGATTCTGCATCCTGTTAAAATGTAGAAGATGAATACGTTGTTCTGGGGATGTTCATGTTTACATGAATTTATTTTTACTTTTTATTTGAATTAATGTGGCAATTTACATTTAATACTTTATATTATTAAATCTAGCTATTATAAAAGCTCATGCTAGCACTCTTCATGAGAATATGTGTTTCCTGGACATAAAAGGTAAATTTCAGTTACAGATAGATATTTAAAAGATCCATCATCATTCTGTGCTTTGAGTTTTTGTACTTAAATTTTTACCTATGAATCTTTGTTCTATTGCTATTTCTAGAGAGAATAAAACCCAGTTGAATAACTTTAGTTTCTTTCTGGTTTTAGGAACTTCTTAATGGCAGTAGCAAACCTGTTTCTGTCATTAGTAATTGAGAATAAGTATTGTTTTCAGAATAAAGAATTTTACTTCTGAAAGGCAAAGTTGCCAAAGTCTAGAACAAAGAATTTATAGTAGTTAACTGAAACCTTAACTGTTGTTAACAAAGGTTCTTTGCTCAGCTATCATAGAAGAGAAAAAGAAAGGGTAAGCCATGACTCCTACCTTTGAAAATTTACTGTCTGTTTGGGAAAAAATGCTTAGACCTTTGAAAAGTTAAATAACACAAATTATATTTTGCATATCTATAAAGTACTTTGCAAATTATTTTCACTTATATCATTTAATTTCATCACATTTAGCATGCAAATATAGCTTATTTAGAAAACATTAGAATTTCAAATACAGGTTTCCAAAACACATACCTTTAACTTTCAAAAACTTTGAACTTTTTATAAACAGCACTCATGCAAATTTTTTTCATGTAGAGTCTAATTCTGGGGGAAAAAATAGGATTCTTGGTCTCTAACCTTTCACTCTTAATGCCTCAGATGTATGAGGATCCACAGAGGAACAGATAAAGGACTGGGGTGGCACAACATGGCTCTCTCGGCATATAGCCAGCATGCCTGGCTGACAGCATGTTTAACAGCTACCAAATTATAGTTTGATAATATAGAAGAGATGTTACAAGGCACATTGTGATTCATTATCACATTAATTGTACAGTCTAATTACCACAGGAGTTTAGATGATGAAGAAACCACTTCGGTTTGTAAAATTCCATTAGATTGTGTATGCCACAAGGACTGTCATCCCCACTGCCTAGTACATACCTGTTCTGTAGTAGGTGCTCAATAACTCTGTTGATCTGAACCCTAGATAGAAGTGATGAGGACATAAACACCCTATTGGCATGATACTAGAAGTGAATTTTAAAGGCTGAGCAGGATTCTTCAAGATGTAGGTGTAGAGGAGAGAATTCTAGTAGGATTAGTCAGTCAGCAAATGTTAAGAAAGCTTTGCAACATGCTCACACTGATCTAGGCACTGGGGATTCAGCAGCTGATAAAATAGTCCCTTGGAACTAATGTTCTGATGGGGGGGGCACATAAACAAATAAGCTCTCATAAGGGCTTTGAAAATGACAAAATTGAGTAAAGTGATAGAATGGCTGGCTTGAGGGAGAGATACTGCTTTTAACCGGGATAGTCAGAGCTTCAAGCAGAAAGAAGAGCAATGCAAAGGCCGGACAGAGATGATTTTAGCGTATTTGAGGGAATAGGAGAAAGATTAAAATGGTAGGAGATAATAAACAACAGAGGGGAGTCGAAGGAAATGGGGTGAGAGAGCTGGCAAGGGCCAGTTCATGTGGGGCCTTATGCACATTATGAAGATTTGGGATTTTAAGTGCAGTGGGAAGCTGAGCTGGTGAAGCATGAGCAGCAGAAGAATGCATATGGCATATTTTCAGAAAATGTAAAGCAGCTTGGCTGGAGGGGAGGCTCAAGTAGGGGAGTCATGCCTGAGAAGGCAGGAGAGTATGTATTGATAGATTGTGAAATTATTTGAGTACCAGGCTTACTAAATGACACAGGGTGGAGAAGACAAAAAGGTGGGAGCAGAGGGAAGGGACAGGAAGGCAATAGGAAGATGAGTTAAAAAGCTGTGAAATAGTAAAATCATGCATAAGGGTGGTGGTAGTGTTCATGGATAGGAAGAAAAGGCAACAAAGGAGGGGGAGGTGGGGAGAAGGAACACGCGCACCAAGTGAGCCAGGCAAGAACTTCTAGTTAAATATATGTTTGGAAATAGAGGAATCAGATTTTCTTATTAATGGTTTGTGTTAAGCTGTCAATGGTTGATACCATGCTGTATGAAAATTTTAATTGTTGTCCCCCAAAGATTAAGTAGAGAAATTTCTGTATTTAAAAGAGATTGCCCAAGAACAAAAACCTAAATGTAGCTGGCTTACTCCCTGAAGCAAAGTTATTTGAAATACTCAGATGTTATGAGAATGTTTTGAAAATTGTGGAAACTTTTCTTTTCCAACCTAAGGAAGTTGGAAACTTTTCTCTTTAAATGTCGACTCCCAGAATGGTCTCCATGAGATAGTTTCCACTCCGGTGTTATTGTTTTAGTTGGCAATCAGTAGCCTGCAAAGATCTGAAGTACTGAACTACAGCAAAGCCAGTATTTTGGAAAGAATTTCCAGAGTGCATGGAATTAAGGTACTGTGGAAAATTTTGACCTTAATGTAGTGAGATTAAGACTATTTCATTTTTTCAGTGAGAAACTAAAACATTTCGTAAGTCTATCGACTTTTGACCTTTCACCACCAGTATGAATATACTGAGATATATAGGGAAAAAAGGTTGGAAACCTTGGATTTCAGAGAGCCCCTTCACAGTGTGGTGCTTGAGGATGTCCCTGACTGTTCATGGAAAGTAGTGATATAATATCATCATATCAATCCCAGATTTTATGTCATGATCCTAATACCTTTTATTTAGTAATCAATCATTCAGTATACCTCCCTGGTTGACAGGTCAATAAATTGAGTCCAACAGAGGCCATGTGACTTTCCTTTATTCAGGTCATAGTAAAGCCTAGGAATTGTAATGCCTCAACCTGTGTGCTCACCCTGAAATGGTGTATGACTTTCAACTAGAAGATGCTAAGCAAATTTAATGTGTGTTGACCTTTGGGAACATAAAATTTGAAAAATTATCTCTTCAGAATCCTGTTGGTGAGAATGGACCTTTACAAATGAAAAACTAACGTACCTTCACTCAAAAGGCTTTTTCAGTACACACAGTTGACTTATTTTCTATGAAAAAATTCTAAAGTTAAAATTCAGATAAGCAGATTTTTTGTCATTCATGGTTCTAGGTTATAAGTGAGGACTTACTATTCTTGAAAAGTGATTGTACCTTGCTAGGTTCAAGAACAATTTTGTATTTGTAGGACCTCACTTGCAATAGCTACGCTACCAACATAGAAGAAGCTTCGCTTCTGAGTTTCCCACTTCAGTTACCCCAACACAGGGGATGAACTCAACACGGGGTGGGATGGGGTGGGGTGTGGGGTGGATTGATTACATAGTCCGAAATGGCTTACCTTAAAAACATTTATCTTTAAAATTCATGCACATTTTATGTTCTCCTTGATGTCATGTTTGTATTTGTTTTAGTATTAAAATTATTCAGCTTTATTTAACATAGAAAAAAATTGATGTTCCAGGAAGATGTATTTTATTTAGCCTATGGTTTCACATAATTCTTGACACCCTACAGCATTATGTCTGAGGATATATAAACATAGACCAGTTAGAGAAACTGAGAATAAAGAATTTCTTGCCCACCCATTCCTGTTATAAAGACTTCTAGTTTATGCACATTGACTTCTCTATTACTGTTTCTCAACCTCAAGGATTTGCTTGCCAGTCTCTCTTCATTGAAAATCATTTATTTATTTACTTTGGGAATAATTAGGGGAAAGGGGGAATTGGAGGTTGACAGTGGAAAAGGAGACAGAAGCAAGAGGCAGAAAACAAATGGAAGCATTTGCTTCAGGCCTTGGGGAAAAGAAGAAGTTGTGGGAAAGGAAACCTGAGCCTCAGAGCTTGCCTCCTCCATCTGTGGGGAGAAGGGAGATGAGTTGTGTGAAAGAGGGCATGTGTTTTGGACCTACCAGAGAATCTCAAAATTTCAAATTGTCCTTTTTGTCTCTGAACCATGTTGGGCTCAGCGTTTAATAAAATGTGGATAAGTGATGATTAAAAGGAAAAGTCACATTTTTATCAACATAATATCTTGAACAAAGAAAAATTAATATACCAGTATCTTATTGAAACTGCAAAAAATGACAGTTTTGAAAGATCTCGAGCAAGTAAGGGATAGTTGAAGGAAATTAGATACAGAAGTACCTGTAGTTCCTATTTTATGATATTTTTAAAGGACAGGGATATTCTCTTTGGAGTGTTGTTTTAATTCTACTAGTGGATGTAGAAACTATAAGAACTTTCACAAGTGTGCCTAAGACCATGTTTCCCCAACTGTGTTTTTCTTTCAGGGTCAAAAAGCACCTCGATTGCAGGTTGAAGTTGGGGAGGGACTAACAGATCACCCAGAGTACTTTTCATTCAGGCTCTGAAGAATTCTTTATTGTATATGTTAGGTGTGATAGTAACGGTTAATATAAAAGAGATATCAAAAAGAGGGTCTGGTTTTTGTTTGAGTGCATCCAAAACTTCTTTATTTATTTGGGGTAGGATTAAAGATATCATTTACATTAGTTTCAGGCATACAATGTAATGATTTGATATTTGTATATTTTTCAAAATGATCACAGTGGGAACTGATTCCTTAGGCAGGCCTTTTTCTCTAGGTGACAGAATATTAGTTAAGAGTCCCCATTAGTCCAAATTTTAGTTCCCATTTTTATAAATCCTGAGACTTTCATTGGTTTTCTTAAAGTCATAAGAGAATGAATATAATATTTATATTTGCTTTCCAAGTGTCAAACTGAGAAAAATTCAGCTGTTGGTAGGCATAGATTCAAAATGAAAGGAGTTATAAGATCATGAGGAATATTTCATCTACTCTCTAAAAAAATCCTAAGATGTGTGATCTTGCACTATGCCTTGCTCATGCCATACACAGACCACTCTTAATTTAATACCTCAAATAGTTTACAGTATCTTTTCCCAGCCATTGAATTCTGAATTTTTAGAGGTTCTCTGTGTTCCAGAGATTCATGTCATGAAAATAATGACTTCTCTTGCCTTTCCTGTTTTTCAGAAGTCAATAAATGAAGTAATAAGTTTAGTCTCTCCATCCTCCTCAAATGGAATAGTTTGAGAGCCCCTGAGTGTAAATCAAGAAGGGGTCTGTCTTCTCGCAGGGAGCTAATGAGTATGCTTAGGACTCAATCTTTTCATTTATTGCTCAGTTGAAGTAGTTGGCTTTCATGATAGTTTCAGCCACGATGCAGTTTTTCGTAACATTTTGTTAAATTTATATCTGTACTGGACCATTGGACAATATAAGGCATAAGGAAAACTGATATTTAAGGTAATGAAGATAAAATTGATAAATTCTAAAGTGCCTCAAAACAAGCTTTACCAAATTCATGAATTCTCTTCATTTGATCACATATAGCATATCCAGATGTTTCTAGGACTTCAAAAATCTAAATGTTATACATAAATGTATATATATACACATACCTACCTATAATATCTAGTTTACTTTATTGGGAATAAGACTATCCACATTCATAGTATAATATTTTCAAAGAAGTCTAAACTTGCTTATCCATTCATTATTTAAAAAAAAACATAAAAATAATTCATATAGACAAGTTTGTTTCTTAGATATAAAAATGTAAGCATTCCAAATACCAGGTCATGAAAAGTTTTTGGCTATTTTGGATATTATAATCTCAAAATATATATGGCTTTCAAACTAAACATGACATATCAATTTTAAATTAATACTCTTTCTTACATAATTTAAATTAATTAGTGAATTATTGGTAAAATGGGAAAATGAAATTTTCTTAAATAATATGAACTTTTAAATCAACTTTTAAAATATATTAATGTAAAATAAAATCTTTTATTTAAAGTTATCATAAATGATGCAAAAATCAAATTATTTTTAAAAATTCATGGGAGATTATTAAGATAAAGTATTTTTTTGAAAGAACTTTGAGTCTAAAAAAGTTGGAAAATACTGGGTACCTGTGCTATTAAATAGATTACATTTTTCTTTACGTTCTAGTCCAAATATAACCTTGGTTATTTTTATCAGATTGAGAAATTATCTGAACTCTTGGTAGACTCTTCTTCAGGAAAGCTTATATCATATACCAGTTGCCCCTGAACTTCTTTCTCTAAAACTCATTCAGTGCTTATAATTACATAGTTAGATATGTGGTTGTTTCACATGTGCCTCCTCCATGGGACTAATCTGCCCCATGGGGGCAGGGACTATGTGTGTCTTGTTCACCTTGTGTTAATAACACATTAGTGATCCCTCAAAAACTTGGGGAGTACCTACTCCTATTATATTTACACGTTACCTTTTAGGTGGGTTATTTTTCAATGTTTGTTCTCATTTGAGTTATGTTATTCTATTAACTTTAACAAGGTATTTTCTTACCTGCTTTTAATTTCTGGGTAACACCTTAGAACTTCATATATAATAATAATACCTTCTTTTCTCCCAAAGTAGGTTTCTGCTTACTTTTAAATAAGCAGACCATGTCTTAAGGCCAGATGTCTTAATTTTTCATTAGGAAAATAGTGTTGTTATACCTATATACTATATTTCCATTTATCATCTTCAAGGTTTTTTTTTTTTGAGTATTTATCATAGTCTATAAAAGGCACACTAAAATTTTGTATAATATTGTCACCTATCAGTATTAGAAACTTACCTGATTGAATGATTGGAATTTTATTGTTCTAAGTCATCTGATTTAGAATCATGACTGTAATAGTGTATATTAATGTTTTAAAGAATTCCAATGAATATTGTTTGCTAGTCTTATGGAAATGTTTCATTACAACCCTTTCTTTATACATCTATTCAATACTGAATTTAATGAAAAGATCCTGTGTTGGGGAGAACTTTTTTTTTAATGAGAAGAGTTGGGCTAGTGTTATCTGTAATAGAGTGAAAGAGATTGGCTTATTACCTCATTTTAAAATATAGCTGAGTTCAGTGATCCTAACTAAGGTATTTTAAAGCTTTGGGAGAAAATACATAGTCATTCATTAAAGATGCCAACATAATGCTGGTCCACCATTTTTGTTTTGAAAATTTTATTTTCTGCAGAGATAGCGATCACATCTGATATATAGTGCAAGGGAGTTCAGAAGGATCAGGAGATTGTTAAGATTTAGTGACAGATATGGAGCAGCAGCTGCAACAAAACAGTACTGTCATACTTCTTGACATACCTTTCCAAAAAGATTCAGTCTCATGAATAATACCCTCTCTCCTTCTCCAATTCTGACTTCCCCTGATTTCTTAAACTAAACCAAAGTCTCCCCTTTCACATAAATAAGCTGATTACTTGATTTTTGTTTCCCATGAAGGAATTTTCTCTTCCATATACATGCTCAGGCTGTGAATCAGTAATTTTTAGCATTACTTCTCTATTAGCTCCTACTCAGGAAGTTCAGCCAGGGGTTGGAATGATTGTTAAAGACTGAGGACTTCCCAAGACCCATTTTTAAGAGTGAATTAATACAGTGACTCCCAGGAACTTTGAAACTCATCCTTTATCACTAGTGTAATTCCGAGATCCACACCGTAGACTCTTGTTTTGTTCAATTTTAAGTAAAGGTTTTGAGTCACATGATTTCTATGTTAGTAATATTGTATAGGAAAAGGAAAATCAGTTCCTTATCTGTCATGTTCCATTTTAATGGCCCCTATAACAGTCTAAATCTTATTCTTACCTGAGTGCTGATCTTTGGCTCTTTGAGTCATTTCTAACAAGAGCACCTGATAGCTTGCCCCACCTCCCTTAGTTCATTGAAATTAATCAAAGGCCAAAACTTTTTCTTTTCTTGGTCTTTGTCTCTAAATCCAAGGGCAGTATTATGATTATGATTCTCAGAAGCTTTCAGATTTTAAGATATGAAGGATCTTGTCACAGTGTTTTCTAGTGAGGTTGTTTATTTAGGATGAATATTTTCTCACTTCACTTTTTCCTTCTGCCCTCCACTTACAAGCTATTTACTTATAGCAGCAATGAAGTGAAGCGTAAGTTACTCCTAGAGGGGTTGGCTGTCAATTGTAGCTGTACTGTATTACCTTAACAAGTACTGAGAACGTTGGAACTGGCTGTAGGTTGTATCTAATTTGTTTCCATCTGTTTTGGATCACTCTTTGGTCATCCAGAAAAGGAAGTCAAGGCTATCACTCTGAAGCGGCGGGCCAAATAAGAAAATTTCCTGTTGCAGTTGTCTTGATTTTTAAATTAGTGTCACCTGTTCTTCCCTCTTTCCCCTGACCATATATGCATACCCAGTTGATGACCTGCTTACTTTCAGGACTATAAAATGACTACCCTGTATACCCCTAGGCTCCTGATGTTGCCTAGAACAAAAGAATTTCAAGTCTCAAAATTGATAGTAAAGTTCTGGTATTTAAATCATCCCTTGAAGAAAGGCATGTAGTTCAAATTAGAGTCTACTATTCTGTGTTAAGAGAAAGGAATATAAGATACCATTTCAGCGTGCAGACAGATGCTAACCAACAAGGGTATTAAGGGTTGGAAAAGAGACTTAACAAATTATGTTAGGAGCCATTATGAGTGGAGAAGTAAGTGACCATAGGCCACATGAAAAGAACAACTCCACCCAAATGGCTTCTGTTGTATGGGTGTGAGTGTCCGTCTTAACCAGTTTCTTCTGCAGTTTCTTCTGTTGCTTCTCCCTTCTCTTCTGTACAGTATTGTACAGAAGAATATTCATCATTTTAATGTTGCATCTGTAGGTCATAAATCTTTCCTGTTGCCAGTAAATAAACATGAATTTTGTGGGGGACACAAACATTCACACCACATGTATGCTATCTTTGTCCTTAATACAAGTTATTGAGAAGTTGTTATTTTATTAGTATAAAAGTAATTCTGATATTTTTGTATTAGTGAACTCTATCATTTATACCTAATAGCCATTATGAGAGTCATTATACATGTCATTAAAATATACACTTTTCATTTTAAATTGTATTTAACTATACCTGTAGACTTTATCATTGTATATAAAGTCTTCATAGTTAGCTGTTCTTTATATAAGATAATTGCCGTTTTCAACAAAAACTTCAGTGGGATCCCAGTTTGGGCAAGACACTCCCAGTTTCTACCCTCTTAGCTGTTCACCAAGGGCTACTCTGAATTCTCATACATTTATTTCCTTTTTTATACTTACTTACCTGTCTTCCACTTTTTCTCCCTCCCTCTCTCATTTTAGTTAACCAGTGAATCATTTGTAAGATATTGAATGCCTTCCCTTCTTCCCAGCACTATTCTAGGCACTAGGAAATCATTGGTGAGAAAAACAGCCTGATCCCTGCCTTCCCGAACCCTGTGATAAGGGAGCTTAGATCTCAGTGAACTGGCTCTGAACAGCAAGAAAAGGGGTTGGGGGTGGGCGAGAGAAAAAGGAACCTACCTTTTCTTTTCTCTTTTTCCCTTGCTTATTATGAAATATTGTGTATATACACAGAAATGTGCCTCAACCGTATATGTACACTTTAATTGCTACAAAGTAAACTCCTGTGCAATTACTACTTAAATCAGGAAATAGTCATTTCATCAGCTCAGGCTATACCCCTGCCTTCATCACAACTTCATTTTTTTTCTTGATTTTTGTGTTGATCACTTATTTGCTTAAGAGGGTTTGTTTGTTTGTTTTTAAGTAGTTATACAACCTGTTTAATGCATCCCTCAGGAGTTTTGCTCCAATGGTTATCATTTTTATTGACTATAATGTACAATGGGCCCATCCTGAGTATAGTTTGTCTCTGAACTATGTATAAATAGAAGCATACTGTGTATATTATTTTTGTCTTATTTCACACAACACTATGCGAGATTTGTCCATGTTTGTTTAGCTATGGTTTATTCACTTTTATCTAGTATTGCATGATATGAATATACCACAACTTAATATTTTTCTATTATATCTATCAATGGCTGTTTGAATTATTCAGTTTGGAGCTTTTACTAAACAACTACAGAACATTTTTAAACATTTATCTTGCTACGACCATGCCACCCTGAACAAGCTCAATCCCTTCTGATCTTGGAAGCTTAAGCAGGGTCAGGCCTGTTTAGAACTTGGATGGGAGACCACCTAGGAACACCAGGCATAAAAAAATTAAAGAATAAAAAATAATAAAATTTAAAATAATAATAAAAATAAACATATATCTTGGTATACTCTTTAACACTAATGCATGTTCTCAAACATTTAAAATATAAACCGAGGAGGAAATTTTCCAGGTCATACAGTATGTCCATTTTCAGGGTTAACTTGAGAACACCCAACCTGGTGTCCAGCACAGGTGAGCATTCCCATTTCTGTATGTCTTCCCCAGTGTTGGGTACTATTATACTTTGTGATTTTTATCAGTCTGGTGAGTGTGTAAAGGTTATCTCGTTGTGGTTTTAGTTTACTTTTCTATTTAATAATGATGTTTGAGCTCCTGTTCATGTCTTTTGGCCTTTTTTGTGAGGTGTGTCTGCTTAAGTCTTTGGCCCATTTTTCTACTGGGTTGTATGTCTTATTGATTTATAGGAGTTTGTTTCTGTAGCAAGGATATGAGTCTTTTATGTGTTACAAATATCTTCTCTCATTTTGTGGTTTCTCATTTCACTCTCTTTAAAATGTTTTTAAATGAATAGACTTTTTAATATAATTTTAATGTAACCAAATTCACCACTTTCCCTTTGATTAGTGCTTTTCATTTCTTGTTTGAAAAATCTTTCCATCCCCTGAGGCTATAAAGATATTCTCCTTTATTATTTTATGAAAACTTGATGGTTTTACCTTTTATATTAAGTCTGCCATCTACCCGGAATTAATTTTAGGATATAGTGTGAGGAAAGTGTCCTATTTTATGTTTTTCCATGTTGGAAACCAGTGGATCCTATGCCATTTATTGAAAAATTTATCCTTTTCTCACTGATATGCAGTGCCTTTTTTAGTGTACCATTTTTAAAGAAATTTGTAAACACACAGTATTCCCCAAGCACTATGTGTCTTTGGGAATTACATCAGCAGAGTGGAGTGTTGACAGTCAAGTCTAATGAAAACAGTAGACTATAATAATTAAGGAATTTGGAAGTTGTATAAAATTACTTATGGGATGTACATTAACCTCATTATAAACATGATGCTGAAAGCACAGTATGTGCTTTGAGAGCATCCATGCTGGCATTATAGGTTCACCCTTGTTCTTAGTAATTTTTTTTTTTTTAAATTAAATTTGGGTATGTCAGCACCTTAAGGAACCTCACTTTCCCAGACATAGAACAAAAATAATGCTCATCTCAGTGAGGTAATAAATACAAGGTACAGTAACACAGCACTTGACAGAGTGTCCTTTAGAAAAGTTTATTTACTTGATTCCATATAATTCACAGTGCTGCACAAATGGGAAAACTGCTGCACTGAGAGAGACGGATCAAAGACAGTCCAGTTCTCGGTCTTCTGAGGATACCCGTCTCCCTCCACCGTTCTTGCTACTCAGCTGCATGGCCACACTATTCATTTCCAAGTACTCTGAATGAATGTACTAATAGTTCAGAATTATTAGTTATTATTTGTCATCAGACATGAAAAATGTTTATTTTATTCGCAGTGACATTCTAGATTATTCAGAACCTGGATTATGTTCGTAATCCATTCCTGTGATTTAACATGTCTTTAAAACAAGCTAACAAAACTTCTGAAGGGAAATGATATCATTTCCCATCTAGAATAATTATCATTATAGTTTTCCCCAGATAAAAGTTGCATAGCACTTGGGTGACATTCTGTGGATACCACAGACCATCTTTTCCTTCATTGAAATGTTTTTCTCCTCTCTCAGCTTCCTTATTATAATGATATTTTTCAGATTTTCTTCTTTTTGTCTTTTTTCTTTTTGCTGCATCTTCTTTCTATTCCTGTGCCTGTGGAATAGGAAGTACCTAGGGATGTTTCCTAAGCCTTAATTCCCGAATGTTCCTTTTTCTTTACTTATTCTTTCAAAAAAAATTTTATTCATTCATTACTCAGTTCCTCAGAACATCTTCACTTGAATATATTCTTACCTTCTTTAACTCAAGACATAACAAAAAATAAATTTGTTTTTCTTTCCAAACCAACTTCTACCTTCCTTGAGACCCATCACTTGAATATCTTCTTACCTTCTTTAACTCAAGACATAACAAAAAATAAATTTGTTTTTCTTTCCAAACCAACTTCTACCTTCCTTGAGTCTTATGGGTCTCATCTACCCAGCCAGACATGCATGCATGGTCTTACTCTTTATTCCTTTTTCATCCCATGTGTTTAGTCTACTCTCAGGTACTGTTCAGTCTTTTAAAAAATATTTTTTAAATTGTCTTTCCTTTTTTTACTACTCCTTTATCACAGGCCTTCAATTTCATACTTAATCTAGTCTTGCTTTCAGGTTAATTTTACTTATATGACTTGCCTGTTCCAAAAGTTTCGACGACTCCTCATTATCTCTAAGAGTGGTTCACAAACCTCTTCAGAAAGAATTATATTTTGTTTGTTTACATTAACATGTCTAAATTATTTCCAGGAGATTCAGTAGGTGAAAGGTAAGGCTTGTGAGTCATTCCAAATTTATTTTTTGTGGTTCTCATGTGTGGACAGGGTTGAAATCAGTGGTCAGATTAGGTGTAATTATCATGATAGTAGTTTTTGATTTAGTTGGTAAGTTCAGGGATACTCATTGCATTACTAAAAATAATTTCTACTTCTAGAAGGGTGAAACTTTGTGACCTTCAGTTAGGTAGTGGTTTCTTAGATGTGACACCAAAAGCATAAGTGACAAAGAAAATCTAGATAAATGGAACTTGATCAAAATGAAAAACTTTGTGTATCAAAGGACACTATCAAGAAAGGGATAAGATAACAGAATGGGAGAAAATATTTTCAAATTATATCAACGGACTTGTATCCAGAATATAGAAAGAATTCTTACAACTCAATAATAAGACAACCCAGTTTAAAAATGGCAAAAGATTTGATTAGACATTTGTCCAAAGAAGATATACAGATGTCCAGTAAACACATTAAATGATGATCAACATCATTGGCAATCATGGAGGTGCAAATAAAAAGCATAGTTTTAATTTTTTAGTTTTTTTTTTAAAAACAGTAATAAGTGTTGGCAAGGATGTGCAGAAACTAGAACCTTTGTACATTGTTGGTGGGAATATAAAGTGGTGCAGGCACTTTGGATAACAGTTTGGGCAGTTCCTCAAAAGGTTATACATGGGATTATACCATAGGACCCAGCAATTCCACTCCAAGATATATACCTGAGGAATTAGAACATACATCTTCAAAAAACTAACATGAATGTACATAGCAGCATTATTCATAATACCAAAAAGTAGAAACAGTCTAAATGTTTATCAGCTGATGAATTGATAAAATGTGGTATACCCATAGTGTGGAATATCATTCAGCAATAATAGAAAATAAACCACTGATACCTGCTACAACATGGTGAGAACATGCTAATGAAAGGAGCCAGTCACAAAAGATCATATATTATATGCTTCCTTTTATATGAAATGTTCAGATTAAAGAACTCCAAGAGACAGAATTGATTAGCCTATGGCTGGGCATTTGTGGGAGAGTTGGGGTGGGGCAGATGGAGAATGACTGCTAATTGGTAGAGAGTTCCTTTCTGGGGTGATGAAAATGTTCTAAAACTGATTGAGGTGATGGTTGTACAAGTCTCTGAATATACCAAAAATCTCCAAACAGTATACTTTAAAAGGGTGAACGAAGTTCACAGAAAAGACTTTAGGAAAGAAAATCAAAATAAAAGGCCACGAGTAGAGCAACGGTGAGACTGGCATGAACTAAAGATGATAATTTACAATCAAATTCTTTGTATCTGAAGTCTAATGAAATTTTTAAATTTTTTGAAAAAAAAAACGTAAAGGAAAGAAGGAAAAGCACTGGTTAACAGGATGAAGTCTAAGGTCCATGTTCTATCATTTAAAGCTGTGCTTTGTCTGGCATGATGCTACTATGTAATCTTGTTTCTTGCCACGTACCTCTGCCTTGGCTATGCTCTCCCTAGCCAATGTTCAAAATACCTTTTTCACATCCCCTCTCTGCCTCCTCATATCCTAGCCATTCAACTAAGTTTTACTTCCTTTTTGAGTCCTTCCATAGGAACATACCTTTTCTGCCTTTGGTTCTTTCATAATATCCTAGTTTATTTCACTTATTTCTTTAAATTTTGTTGTGAGAATTTTCTCTTCTAATTTGGATCATCTTATAGTTTTTCAGATGTTTATATGTGTAAATAACCAAAAAGTGAAAAAAATCTTCGTAATTCTGTTCCATAGCTGTCTATTTTCCATGTACCCCACCCCACTTCCACTTCCACACATCCCCTAGTACTTCCCTAAACTACCAACAAAACCCACAATCAATTATTGGTTTGACTTTTAACTGCTTTTATTTTTCTTTCCAGTCTTCATGAATTGTGTAGCAAAATGTTCTGAATTGCAAGCAGCTGAGAGAATGAAGAAGAGGTGTTCTTACCATCCTAGTTATTCAGTCCCTGAAGTGTTGATTAGAAGGAACTGGACTTTCCAAATGAGTTCCAGATTTAGTATATGTTAATAATTTGAGGCTTCTCCCACATCCATAATTTAAATTTTTCAAAATAAGTTATTTATAGATGATAGGACAATGAACCAGCCAGAATTTTAACTTAAGTTGCACAGCAGTATTGAAGATTAATGTGAAATACTTGTGAAGAGGCACAGCAATATGCTTTCAATAAAACCGTCAATTTATAGTAATATGTATATTGAACAGGGAGGGTGGGTCAGAACCTGTTAGGTTTGGTGTACTAAAGAATGAATTGGAATATCTCAGAATCATTCATCACAGGAAGCTGGACTTAATGGGGGGTGGGGGAGAGTGTCATAGCAGGCAGAGAGAAGCAAATTTGTATGTGCAACACCTTAGAGTTAGGAGTAAGAACAATACTTGGAATGATTATAGGAGACCCCTTGACAGGTTTACAAGACTAGAGGATTTTGGCTTGGTATGTAATAAGCAATAAGAGCAAGGGGATGGGGGTTTTGTTGCTGTATCTTACTGAAATTGAAATCTTGCTGTTGGTCATTGGGTCTAGCCGTGGAAGCCAGCTGTTTGGGACATGCTGTGGATGGAAGTGGGTGCTTCCCCAGATGTGGCCCTCTCTAGTTGTCAGGCCCCAATCATATCAGTCATTCTTGCACACTCTTTTCTCATATATACACCTAATGGCAATCCAAGTGTAGCCATCACTGAAGGTAGTTCTCTTTGATAGTGTTTCTTTTGTAAAGATTTCCTGTTTGTTAGAATAATAAACAAGCTCATGCCATTAAGTTTGTGCCTTCACCTCCCCAGCAGAGTGAAAGGGTAGAAAGGTTACTAATTGTAGATAGAGCATTCATGGTTCAAAATGAGAAATGTACTATATTTTTAAGCTGCTTATTAGGAAAATTTAAACTCAATTTTTTAATTCATTGCTTGATTTGATAGAAGAGGCATTTTCCAATGAGGACCGAGAACATTTGATTTCTTGTAGAAGTAGCTATAATGATTCTAATGATGGCCCTGACCTCTTTGCCCCTTGCGATCATTAAGTTCATTTTAGAACCTTAGGAAGGATGGCTAGGAAGTAGAGGCTCTAGTACCTGGCCATTGTCAGTACAAGAAGGCTCCAGTAGCCAGAAGGTGATGAGAAGACCAGCCCAGTGATTTTATTGAAATTTAATTTACTGACTCTTTCTTGAGTCCCTGCTATGTATGAAAGCAACTGGGTGGAGGTCAGGATAAATAAATTGATATCCCTCCTATTTAACTACTGGAGGGCATAACTACATGATATAACTAAGTATAATATAAGGCATAGTTGTAATTGGGAAGAAGAGGTATAAACAAAGGGCTATGGAAGCACAGAGGAGGAAGCCATTGGCATGGTATTTTGTAGTGGAAATCAGTTAAGGCTTCATACAGGAAGTAATATTTGGCTGGGCCTTGAAAATGAGTGATATTTCAAATGTAGAAAGGGAAGGAAAAGACAAGGCACACAGATGAAATAGCATGAGAAAGACATACACACAGGACGTGATGCTAGAATGGCCAGAGATAAGTTGGAAGGTAGGGTGGAGTTGAGTTAAAAGACAGTGCTGAGACTTACACTATTCTGTAAGTAGAAGGGACCCACCAAATGTTTTTGAGTGATGAAGTAATGCAGTGTGGTTTGTGTAACATTCACTGTGCTATGAATGGATTGCTTAGAGGAAAATGAAATAGGTACAAGTAGTAAGCAACAGTGTCAATCTAGGTCAGAGGTAAGAGTATGAACTGAGATGGTTGGAATGGAAAAAGAAAGGAGGAGATGGATTCAAGACACAGGGTAGAAGCATAAAGGTTTTACCAGTTAGAAGTGAGAAAGGAAAGGAGAAGAGAGGGAGGAAGCTCCTAGTAACTGGGTAGTAATGCTGTTAATGACCATGGGAACATCACTGGAAGAGCAGATTTGATTTCATTTTGGAAAATGGTGAATTTGAGGTATCTCTTTCCAGGCAAGTATTAGAATTTCATGTCAGAAACTTAAGAGTTGATACCAGGGTCAGAGATATAAATTTGGAGAATTATTACCAAATTATAGTGGAAGCTGTGGGAACAGAAGAGTTAGCTTTAAGAAAATGTAGAGCAAGGAGCCTTACTAGAAAACACCTTCTATAGAAGGTAGAAAGAAGAAAAGCAAATAGCAGACAGTTGTCAATGAGAGTAAAACTAGGAAAGTGGGAGGAGAGTTTGAGAGGATAAGGGGGCGCTCAGCATTCTCAGATGCTGTGACTACAGGAAATGCGGTAGGTCTGGGGCAGGAGGGAGTTCTAGCCTCTCATACATGCACGCTGTTCAAATAAATATTTGTACACATAAAAGCATAAGTCAGCGACTATCCTCTGGCTTATCATCCTTGGCCATTTTTTAGTATTCTTCCCCAAACCTCATCCCTCCTATCTTCCATCTACTCTGTTTTTAAAAAGTGGGAGGTAGATAAAAGAAGATGGGAAGTTGAAGCCCAGAGGAAGTTGAAGTTAAAATGTAACTTCTTTCTTTGTTCAATTTATAAATAAGTTGCATATTCTCTACTTTGAATAAACCACCTTTATAATAATGTCACTTTGTCTAATTTTTAAAAGAATTGTATTAAAACACAGCTAACATTATATTAGCTTTTGGTGTACACCATAGTTATCTAACATTTATATACCTAAAGAAGTGGTCGCCATGGTTTTGTCTAATTTTTTAAGTCAGAGTGTCTCCAGTGGTCATAAATGTTTGTCATAAGTAAAAATAATAATGAAAATTTGGGGTCCAGTTGAGTAGGCTTACAGGTATTTATGAGTCTGATGTGATCTTAATATCAATCATTATCCAATTTCATTCTTGTTCTTAAGAGAACAAGTACCACTCGCCTCACCCAGCCTAGGTTTTAAAGGGAACAGTGCTAGTTTTGCTGAAGTAAACCAGTCGTGTTTACTTTTAGTTAACCAGATATTTTTGCATTCCAGCTCATCTGTATCTCTATTTCACTATTATTTTAAGTGGCTGGTTATATAATTTCTAATTGTTCTCTTTTTACATTGGATATTCAAACTTAGTGGCTTAGAACCTTTATTCTAGTGACTAGAAAGTAATATTTGCTGGTTAAGATAACATGAGTCATGTCCATTTGCCGTTCTAGATTTTGGCTTCAGTAACCTTTTCACTCCTGGGCAGCTGTTGAAGACCTGGTGTGGCAGCCCTCCCTATGCTGCACCCGAACTCTTTGAAGGAAAGGAATACGATGGGCCCAAAGTGGACATCTGGGTATGTAACTGCCTTCTCTTACGCACTATAGCATTAGTTACCCTTGTTTGATGAAACTGTCCTCCCCCGACCCCCGGATAACACAAAATGCTGGACGTTAATTAAGATCTTGCTCACCTGTTCTTTGAACCCCCAATTCTTTGTGCAAAGTCTTTCCACCAACACTTATCTTATGGATTGAGCCACAGACTTCAAACTCGCCCTTTGCATCTGCAAAACAACAACAACAATAAAAAACCCAAGGGCAGGCTTGAATGAGTGCCCTTGTGGAGAACAGAGATTCTTTCTGTTGCTGCCACTTGCCTTCTTCCTGGAGGATGAGTACTGAAATTCTAGATATGTTATCCAAAATTAATGTCCGGAAGCAAAGAAGAATATTAACTGTTCTAAAGGTGATTGGCCTTGACAATGCCCCATATTATTTCTCATTTAAGAAAAAGAAGAAGTTTATTCCATTATCTTGTGCATGACTCACATCATCTTCAGACACACTATAATGGCCTCTTTTGTTCCCTCTGATGCAATTAATTGTACGTACTCTCTGTTTGGGATGCAGAGCCTTGGAGTGGTCCTCTATGTGCTTGTGTGTGGTGCCCTACCATTTGATGGGAGCACACTGCAGAATCTGCGGGCTCGAGTGTTGAGTGGAAAGTTCCGCATCCCATTTTTTATGTCCACAGGTAAGGAAGTTGCAGCACACTGGATTTATTAGACTACTAAGTTATCCTAGGAATTGAGTGGTGGTAAATGGTCCTTTTAACATCCTTTCTTAGCTCCAGTTTGCTGAATTGGTACCTCCGGAGGCAAGTACTGTTGTAGGAACTGTGCAGACTTTGGCATCAGATAGATAGCCCTGTTGCATTTGTCTGAGTTTGGGTCTGGGCTCTGCACATAGCAGCTAGTGTTGTGTGGCAGTTATGAAGTCTGTCTAAGCTTCAGTTTCCTCATCTATAAATGGCTGACAGCTTTTGCTAAGGCTGTTACTCTGAGGACTAAATTTAAATAATGTATGTAAAGAGTCCATAGGCCCATCACATAGTAGCAAGGCAATAAATATTCCTGTCTCACCCTGTCCTTCACTCCCTTGCAAACCCTTTTTCAGGATAGTATTTCTGTTTACTGGGGCCCAACTGAGATGTGGTAATAAATGCCAAGGATAAAGCAACCTTTACACCTTAGTCTTGCTGCTACTTGCTGTTACATTTCCTACGTCTATGATACTGATCCCCTAGATCCCCAACTCATTTAAAATACTCTTTAAATGAGTTGTCAGTAGGGTAAGTAGCTCTTGGAAAAAAGTAACACTGGAAACAAACGCCACATATCCAGGATCTACAGTGTTTTATCACTATTAATATGCATATAAGAAAAGGACATTTTAGACACTGTATGGTAAACAATATATTCAGTTTTGCTTAATCATGTTTTCATTTTAAGGAACAACGTATAGAATGTAGGTCCACTTAAGTTGGTAGCAAAGTATAGGCACATGGGAATTGTACTTTAAATAAATAACTTTAAATCTCCGTAGAATTAATGACTTTATAGTATATCAGATAATGATAAATGCTGTGAGAAAAATAGGGAAAGAGGTTTAGGGATGGTGGGTGGGAAGTTATTTGAGAAAATATGGTCAAGGAACCCCTTCATTGAAAAAGCAACATTTCAGCAAAGACTTAAAGAAGGTGAGGGAGTGAGCTGTGTAGTCTGAGGAAGAGGAAGAGCTTTCCAGCAAATGTAAAGGCTGCAGCGAGAGAGCATGCTTAAGTGTTTAAGGAAAGGATTCAAGGCCTCTATGCTCAGAAAGGAATGAGTGACAGGGACAAGAGAGATGACGTCAGAGAGGCAAGAGAGAGCTTACTTTCAGGGTCCAGTCAGTCAGTGTAAGACCTGAGTTTTTATTATGTGTGAAATGCAAAGGATCAGGGGCTTTAACAGAGGAATGACATAATCTGACTTTGGGATTTTTTTTTTTTTTTTTTACTTTTATTAAGTTGAGGAATTTCATTGTGACTTTGGTTGCTCTGTTGCTTGAAATGTTCAAGGGCTGAAGGAGGAAGACCAGTTAATAGGAGACTTTTGCAATAATCCAGATGAGAGATATTGGTAGCTAGTTCCCAGACTGTGGTATAGAGGTGGAGATGGGAAGAAGTGGTCAGATTCAAGAGATACTACATACTGTATGGCAGGCATTGGTCAAAGCATTTAACAAACATTAACTCATTTAATTATTATAACAGCCCTATCAGATACATAAGACTATCACCCCCATTTTTACAGATGATAAAACTGAAGCCAAGAGACATTTAGCAATTTTCTCAAGATAATACAGCTACTAAGTGGCTAAACTAGAATTTAAACCTAGGAGTCTGGCTCCAACAACATTTATGTTGGATTCGATGTGAGAGAAAGAGTAATTAAAAGTAACTCACTTATATGTGGTATCTAAGGAACAAAAGAACAAACTAATCAAAAACAGACTCACAAGTATGATGGACAATTTGGTGACGGACTGAGGGGGATGGGGTTGGGAGGCTGGGAGAATGGGATGAAGGGTTAAAAATATATAAATTAGTAGTTGATAGTTGGGCATGGGGAGCATGGAAGAGGGAATGCAGTTAGCATTATGATGGCTAAGTGGAGGGCCAGGGAAGAGAGGGAGCAATTGGGGGGATCATTTTATGAACTTTATAGATGTCTAACTAATGTAGTGTATACTTGAAACTAATTTAAATAAATAAATTTACTTAAAAAAACAGTAACTCCAGGGATTTCGGCTTGAGCAACTGGGAGGATGAATTTATTGCTAACTGAGATGGTAATGGCTAGGGAAGAATACTTACATTTTGGAGAGATGTTTTAGTTGTGTTAGTTTGAGATGCCCATTAGACATCACAGTTGAGATATCGCATAGGCAGTTGAATGTAATAGTACTATAACTTAGTTGAGAGTTGTGGGCTGGAGGTGTACATTTGGGAACTCTCAGGGTATAGATAATAATTAAAGCTGTGAGATGGGAACACTTTTAGGCATTGATTACAGAGAAGAAAAGAGGTCCAAGGACTAACTTCTGGAACACACTAATATTCAGAGATCAGGAAAATGAGGAGGAATCAGCATAGGAATGGCTAGTGAGGTAAACCGAGTGTCAACTGTCATAGAAAACAAGTGAGGAAAACGTTTCAAGGAAGAGGAACTGTGTGCAGTGTTGCTGATAGGTCAAATAAGATGACTGAGAACTGAATATTAGATTTAGAAATGTGGAGATCATTGATGATCTTAAAGTACAGTTTTGTTACAGGAGCAGGAGCAAAAACCTAAATCATGTGGATACAGCAGAAAAAGAATGGAAAGGAAATGGAGGAAGGAAATAGATGTAACTCTTTTCAATTTTTCAATAAAAAGCAGAGGATGGGTCCAGTAGATTGCTTTGGCCAGAGGTACCAGCGAGATCTTGTCATAATCAACTGGATATCCTCAGCCTTTATCATAATGACTACCCAACTGTATTTAGCATGTCACCACTCTCCTTTCTGTTTTTAAAAATAAATTGTTTTGTAGAGCAGGTTTAGGTTTATAGCAAAATTGAGCAGAAAGTACAGAGAGTTCTCAGATACTCCCTACCCCCTCACACTCATAGCCTCCCCCTCTTTCAGTATCCCACCAAAGCAGAACATTTGTTATAGTCAATCAACCTATATTGACACTGCATTGGATTATTGTCCAAAGTCTGTAGTTTACACTGGGGCTTGCTCTTGGTGGTACATATTTTTGGACAAATAATAATGACATGTATCCACCAGTATAGTATCATACAGAACAGATTCACTGCCCTAAAAATCCTCTGTGCCTATTCAAACTTGCCTCCTCCCAACCTCTGACAATCACTTCTCATTTTACTGTCTCCATAGTTTTGCCTTTTCCAGAATGTTGTATCATTGCAATCATGTAGTATATAGCCTTTTCAGATTGGCTTTTTTCAATTAGTAATATCCATATAAGGTTTCTCTATGCCTTTTCATGACTTGATAGCTCATTTCTTTTTAATGATGAATGATATTCCATTGTCTGGAGGTACCCCAGTTTATTTACCCATTCACACACTGATGGACATCTTGGTTGCTTCCAGGTTTTGGCAGTTATGAAGAAAGCTGCTGTGAACATTTGTGTGCAGTTTTTTGAGTGGACTTAAAATTTCAACTCATTTGATAAATACCAAGGAGTGTGATTCCTGGATTGTACAATGAGAGTATGTTTAGTTTTGTAAGAAACTACCAGACTGTCTCCCAAATACCATTTTGCATTCTCACCAGCAATGAATGAGAGTTCCTGTTGTTCCATGTTCTCATCAGTATTTGATGTTATCTTAGCTTTGGATTTTTGTCATTTTAATAGATGTGTTGTGGTACCGTATTATTTTATTTGCAATTCTCTAATGACGTATGGAAATCATGAGCATTTTTTTTTCATATGCACATTTACCATCTGTGTATCTTCTTTGGTGATGGGCCTAAGTGTTTTGCCCATTTTTTAATCAAATTGTTTGTTATCTTACTTTTGAGTTACTCTTTACTTTTTGAAACACTTTTTTCATTGCTACGCAGACACCATGTTCTCCATTTTCTTCCTGCCTCTTGGTGTACCTTCTCAGTCTTCTCTACCATACTTCTCTTTCTCTGTTCATCCTTTAAGTCTTTTCTTCTTTATACCAGCTTTCTGAGCCATCTTACTGCCATGACTTCAGAAATTGCTGTGATGTTTAGTCCCCAGTAAATCCTCAGTTAACTCTCTGGGCCAGACCTCTCTTCCAGGATGAAGGGATATCTATTTCCAACCAGTTGCTGCTGATTAGCTTCACTTTCATTCCTTGAATTCACATCAGTGGAAACATTTTCAAAACTGAATTTAGCTCCCCCAGCCCCTCCAATTTGCTCTATTCTGTGTTCCCTATCTTAGTGAGTGACATCTGCATCCACCTGAGGCAGAAACTGGCCTTGATGTCTCCTCTTCCTCTCTCACCATTGCCATAGCTGATCACTTACCAAATCCTGTAGATACAACCTTCCATTCCTATAGCAACTTCTTTAATGACCTTTGCTTAGATTAAATACTAGGCAACTAAATGAATTCCTAGCTACAGTCTTATCCCCTCTAATCTATTCTCCACAATGCTGCATGAGTAATTTTTCTAAAACACGTAATAAAAACAAAGTGTGCACATGAGCGTGCGCGTGTGCATGCACACACATACACACATAGACCTGATCATATCATTTTCAGCTTGAACTTTTCAATGGTTTTTAGGCTAAAGTTCACTCTTTAGGCTAAAGTTTACTCTTTAAAATGGATGGAGTTCTGCCTTTCAAACATGTTTGATCATGACCATAGTAACAAATATATTTTATACTGTGACCTAGAACACCCACCCACCCACCCACACACACACACACACACACACTCTCTCTCTCTCTCTCTCTCTCTCTCTCTCTCTCTCTCTTAAAAAGCAAAACTTGCCTATATTTTATTTTATTACATTAAAAATGCTGATTATAACTTACTAAATTTATATCATGACTACTGTTTGGAAAACAGTGGCATAGAAATGCCTTTATAACCTCATTCCTGTCTACCTCTTCAGCCTCAACTCTTATTCTACATCTAGTCTCCATCATTTCCTTGTTCCCTGAACAAGTGATATTTTCTAGATTAATTCCCTCTGCCTGGAATACTTCTTCCTCCTATACCCCACCCCACCCTACCCACTCCTGTTCTAGAATAAGAAATTAAATGTGATAGAAATAAGAATCTAGATAATTTCTACCATTCTTCACGTCTCTGGATTTTTATCGTGGGACTTACCAAACTTTTTATTGTAATTCTTTCATTGTATATTTTTCACACTATTCTGTGAGCTTAGAGAAAGTGAAGACAAAATATGTTTTTTTTCACAGTTGTCTATAGCCTACCAAGTGTCTGGCATGTGGTAGGACTTAGTAAAAGTAGATAATAAGTGGAATCCTGCTTTCAACCCTCCCATGGCATTCATTTACACTTAGAATACAATTCAAAAAGTCATTATCATCATGGCCTACAAGGCACAACTGTGATTGGACCCCCCCCCTTTAATCTCATTTTCTACTATTCACCTTAGGTTCTGAGCTCTGCTCAGAGGCATCCTTGCTATTCCTCAGACTTGCCCAGCACATACATTCCTATTCCCTCAAGTATCTGCATGGCGTGCTTCCTCACCTCACGTGAGGTTTCTGTTCAAACGTCCCCTCAGAGGGGCCTTTCCTAACTACCCTTATCCTCCCTTTTCCATAACAATGCTTTACTTTTTTTCATAGAACTTTCCATTAGCTGGCATTATTTGTTTTTGTGTCCTCACCCCCCACGATACTGCTTCTTGACTACAATTTTGTTTTTGTTTACTGCTGTATTCCCAGAACTGAGGGCAAAATAATTGTTAAATGAATGAATGAATACATGCATAGGTTTGTTAAAATGCTAACTATCTCAACCCCTCCAGAGTATATACTCATATTCAAATAATATTAATAACAGTAATTTACATTTCTTTAGGACTATTGAATTTACATAGTGTTTCCTGTATTTGATCTAATTTGAGCTATGTAACTATACTCTGGAATTGATATTGACACATATTTTTCATTTTGCCAGTGAAGTTTAAGAAGCTGAAGTTTAAAGAAATTAGTTGACTTGCCTAAAGCCACACAGGTAGTAAATGACTAAGTCAGTATTCATTCAGTGTTTGTTCTACTACACCGTACTGTTGCAAAGAAATGGCAAGATAAACAAACCACTCCCTGCTTCTCCAATATCCACAGCATTTCCTGTGAGCAACTTAGATCTCCTCTGCTCTTCACCCCCACCCCCTGCATCATGGCAAAAGATTTTTACTTAAGCCTTACTAGAGCTGGCTTCAATAGTGAATGCTGGTAAAATAGCTAACCATGCTGTCAACCACATTGTCTGTTAGTGCTTAGAAATAAACTGTACAGCACTTAGCTACTTAGAACTGATATTTGTAATATGATCTAAGTCAACATGAAAGTTTAAAGACTCAGAGAACACCAACATAATTATCCTAAATGTGGTCACTTTTTAATCCCAGACAAATAATTCCCTAAGTAGGAATAAATTAAAAAAAAAAATTAAGTACAGAAAATGAGAAACAACCTAATCTAGGACATAAGTAGACAATTGCTGTGTTACCGGTATGATCTCTCCTGCCCTCAAGGATATATACCTGTGCTTAGCCTTGCCTAACATCATGGGCCTGAATTCCAAAGGCCCATCAGAGAATGCTGTCAACAGGATAAGGCATTGGAGAAAAATGGAGACAATGAATTCATAAGGTCGTTCAGTCTTTTCTTAGCTTAAACATCCTTCAAGTATTATAAAGTTTCAGGTTATGTGAAGGAAACCTAGAGTGTGTCCCTAGAGTTCATCTTCTGTGTATACCTCTAGTTTCTGGGCACTGTTGCACCTCACTAGACCTAGAGTTAATTCTTTATGTGGAGGCTGGAGCCAGCTACTTTCTGGCCTGTTAGACCCACTATCACTATACTGCAGAAGGTGGTGTGGTTGAGGGAAGTCCTAAAGAACAAGATACTTTCCTTTCTCAAGCTGTTGTCATGGACTTGAGCTGAGTTTATCCATTTTTCTGCCAAAAGGATCTAGAAACTCCAAAAGAACTGGTATAGTGTTCTAAATTAGCACTTGGGAAGCAAAGTAGGGAAGGCCCCATAGTCTAGCTTCTTCTAGCCAAGTTGAATTCCAGAGTATCTACAGCTGTGTGGGAAGCCATGCAAATACAAATGGATACAGTTAGTTCAAGAATTCTAAGCCTCTCTTTGTTGTCCGTAATGGGTGGAATAAAGTATCCTCACAATTAGTGGACATTTCTATGTCTGGTTCTTGTTTGATACAAGCTTCCCTTCATGGGCATCCTGATATATACTGAAGACACACTTTCAAGATGGAATGATGTCAGTATAAATTTATAAGGCTGAATTGATTTTATCCACCTAGTTTTATAAGTATGTATATGTCTTCTTTCTCCCCTAGAATGTAAACAACTTTATATCAGAACTGTATTTCACACATCATCATTGTCCATAAAAGTTAACAGAGCCTGCTATGGTATACACATTTAGTAAGTATTTTTTAATGACAAACTGAATCATTGCCACTTACCTATAGACTCTTACATCAGACCTCTTGTGTTTTATTATTAAATGTTAGGTAACTCACTGATGATGTGAATTATTAATTGGTTTCATGTACATTTGTTATGTAGGTACTTAGGTAAATGACCAGGTTAAGTGACTTCTGTTTTAAAAAGGTTTTGATTATGATAGAGTTAACTTTCTATGTCCAAATAAAATAAGTTTAGTTTAGACCAGTGTTTTTGGATTAAACTTAGAGCATCCAAAAGAACAGTTAGGTAAAACCCCGAGCCTAAATTACAAAAGGATTAAAAGTTGAAACTTGCTGTTTTTTTGAGCTGTTGTAAAGATGAGACTTGGCCTGGCCACATGGCTTTTAAATATTTTGAACACCACCTCATTCACTACTAATACATTTTTTAAAGCCATTAGAGACCTACTTCTTAAACCTTGGTTTGTCTTATTCACCAGTCATACTAACTGCTAACAAATACAGTAATATCAACTGAAGGAAAATTAATTTGTAATGAAAAAACTACAGGGACACTGAGTGCATAGAGATCTCTTGTGGACAATATTTTTGAGTCCTTATTGATTAAACTTCATATGACTTAATTAATTGTAATACTGCATAAGCATTTTATCACTGGAAATGCAAGACCCGACTTACATAATGCTTCTGATGGAGACTATACTGTGCAGTTCCTGCCAAAAAGCTTCTGCTTAGATGCAAACAACTCTGCACTGATCGGCTTACTCATCAAGAACCACACAATATCTTGCTTGGCTAAAAGCATTTTGTTTAGACAGAATAGGACAGGAGATTAAAGTAGCTCACCCATCAGTTTCGATAAACTAAGGGGCTCAGAGTCCTCAAAGCAGATCTCTCATACCTTTTTGAGGCATCCTCCACCATGAAGACAAAAACCTGTGTAGTAGACACAGAGATCACAGAATATGTCAAAAAAGAAGCTAGATCTTCAGAGTTAAGCAGGCCTGCGCTGACCATCTCCATGATTTTACCTTATGTAACAGAAAACAAGCAGATAAATACCCTTTTTTATTACCCTTTTTAAGCAAACTGTCACCTAGCTTATGGTAATCCTATAGAGGCAAATAGAGAAAGGGAGAAAGTTCTAAGTGGAAAGACTCCAGAGATTTGGATAATAGCTCATATTCATTGAATACTTTCTACATAACAGACACTATTGCATTAGCTTATTTAATATTCAAAACAACCCAACAACCGTATGAGGTAAGCTGCTATTGTCACTTGATGGACAAGAAAATTGAGGCATGTTAAGTTTAGATATCATACCCAAAATCTCACAGCTAGAAAGTGGCAGAGCTTAGATTTGAACCCTTGTGGTCTGGTTTCAGAAACATCTAACTGTCTTTGATTATGTTTTAATTCTCAATAAATACTTATCTTCCAAGTTATTCCAAGTATCAAAAGAGTCCTAGAATAGACATATTTTTCCATCTACATTTGGATTATTTATTGTAAAAAAAAGTTAGTTTCAAGTACTCTATATTGGACTCTGGATAAAACTGAGCCAGAAGTTTTTCTATAATGATTGATATTAGGACTTAAAGATATATTTAAATAATGCTATGATAGTATTAGGAACAAATTTTTATTTAAAACATGTGAACTGCAAATTGGACAGTCTCTAGTGTAACAGTATAGCATGCCAGAGACTTTTCAAGGTCAGGTAGTTGGTGGTATCTCCAGCCTTTAAGTCAGTATCTCCTAATTCTAAATCTTAATTCTGGAAGCATCACAGCCACCTAGGAAAACTGTTGAAAATAAGAAAAGTTTAAGAAGTAGACCTTATTTTTCTAATAAATGGAGATATATGGGTTAAACATTTGTTTCCTCCTCAGTCTGTCTCAGGTTGATAAACTGTTAAAACTGAAGAGAAGGCCTTCTGTTTATTGATTCTTAATAGAAGCTTTTCTTATTGGCTCCATCTTTATTTGCTAAATTGTGCCAAGCCATCTCCCTTTGGCCTTTGTGTTCAACCCCAGAAAGTGTCTCAAAGGATGTACTTATAAGGAATTTCATTTCTATTCCAGAACATTCTGATAATAATTTGCAGAAAATAGTGGTGTTGGGATTTGTATTTAAACCAAGAACTCTCCACTTTCTTGTCTGGTCTCTTGCTGTCAGACTTATCTTTCTAGGAATGTTACTCAATACCCAGTACTGAGACTCTCATTTTTTATTACAGTTAATTCTAAGATTATGTATTTTCTTTGGTTGTGTGAAACTGATATTGGCTGCTACTTCAAGTAAAATCCCTTAACTTGCAAGTTAGAAATGCTTATATATTTCTATTGTGACATAAATGCATTGACATTTAATCTAAAGAATAAAAATCTTCTAATCCATAGAGCACTGTTGTTCTAATAATATCCAGTAAAATAAAATTTCATGCCAACTTCAACAACAACCAAAAAACAAACCCCTGTATTTTGTATGGTTGCATTTAGCGTTTAGGTCATCTCTGAATTCATTTATATAGGGTAGTACATTCGGTGTATGTTATTTTTATATAGAAATTTCTTATTTCAAGACCATTTGTCCACATTGTTTAGATTTTTAAATAGTCATTATGTAAAATAGGTTTGACCTTAGCTGACAGCTGACAATGACAGAGTTTCCCCAGGCATATTTAAAAATGTCTTTTCTAGGGCTTAATCCACAAACAGTGAGGATCCCTAACTCTGGCGAGCTTCTTACCAAATGAAGGTATCTTGGAAAAAACACCCATAAATTTCTTATTTACTTTTTAATTATTTCTGTAGGGATCATGACATAGCAAGATAGTCACACTATTTTGCCATGATTATGACAGGATCAGGACCTTATGACAGACTTTATTATTTTTTTTATTAAGAAAAGCAGCATGTCTTATGCATGGTTTTTCTTTTTGGAAAAGGCTGATAGCATTAAAGAAGAGCTCTGAGTCACAAACATTTGTAGATTTAGAATGTATAAAGTAAGGGCATAGACTCTTAGCAAAACCATGTTCCTCCATCCAGAGATTGTCCTTGCAGACCATTTAAAAATCTTATTCTACTTGTCTGCTGTAATAGTATCAGTTCTTCCCCAGACTGGTACCTGAGCTGGACAAAGTGAATGGATAACAGAATCAGGCAGTATAGCAAATGGTACCCTTGTTCTGAAAAACTTAAGACTTTGGTGCTATTTAACTTTTTAAAAAACATATATAAAGTCATTTATTTTCCAGGAAAACATGTTTTAGAAATTTAATAGCTAATTTATTTTTGTTGTCTTTTTGAATTTTGAGATTTGAGGAAAACAGAGCCTCTTTGGAAATTTAATTGTTTTAGAGAATTAAATATTATTGAGAAGTTTGTTAAAATTATTGAAAATAAAGAACCCTTGGGCTAAATACTTTGGAATTACCTTTGAACACACTTAGTATTTACTGGAAAGAGCATACAAGAAACCAGACAATACCTTTCCTCCAAGCACCTATAAGAAACATGGATTTCCTGGATACTTACTTTTTCCTTGCATTCTTTCCATGCCTTCTGGCACACAGATGTCTTCTGTTTCCTCAGCTCAAAGTAATTTTATGTGGTCAGAAAGACTCTATGACTCAGTTTCTTTCAGACCATTCCTTTGCCCACAGAGCTGAAAATGACTACTTTGCCATGTCCCATACTTTTGGCACCACATGAAGGATTTAAGGGACATTTGGCATTCCCTCCCTTATAGGATCAGCCTGAAGATTCTAGTTCCCTAAATCACCTCCTATCTTTTCTCCTTGTCTGTGATTCCTTGATTGGGAAGACCTGTTGTTTCTAGCCTTCCATGATAGTCTTCGTCACCGTGCAACAAGCAGAGTGTATAAACTTAAGTTCATTCTTCTGTAGTGCATTTAATTCAACTTAACATTGCCTCTTAACATTGTTTTCCAGCTAGTTCACAGTCTTCTGACCATGAATTTACCAAGCCCATTTTTTATTAACTTGGCTTGTAGATGACCCTATCATGATGGAACCTGTGAAGATGATATGGCGTTTGATCTGTCAGAAGAAGAATGAAATTGATTTGATTTGCTTTTATCTAGATATGCTGGCTACTACCTAAAACATCAATAGTTAATTTATTTTAGGTACTATGCAGGTTAAGAACTCTGGCTTTGGAGTAAGACTAACCAGAATTTGTATCCTGGTTTTGCCTCATATTATCTGGTCACATTTCTTTATTTCTCTAATTTTTAATTTCTTTATAAAATGGATGTAATAAATAATAGGAGTTGGCATGTGAATTAAATGCTTAAATTAAATGAACTTAAAGGGTTTAGCACTCTATCATCTAAGTGCTTAATAAATGTTAGTAATTATTATTAAGTAATATATTTGGAGAACTGCTCTTTTAATCTTTCATTCCATCCTTCCCTGTTTTGTTTTTACTCTTTTCTCTGTCACTCACTCTCTTAACATGCTAAAGATATATTATTAACACTTTCAGGTAAATCCCTGGGGTTTATGGAGAACACTTATTTGCCAAGAGCTGTTTTGTTGTATCATAACCTTGATGTTATGGGTATGCTCCCATGTAGATGTCTCCTCAAGCGCTAATCTGATTTACAGCTTATTCTGTATAGTCTCAGAAAAGATCAGTAAGGAAGTACCCCCTATGTGAGACAAAGAACTCCAAAGCTCAAAGGGGACAGCCTTGCAAATCATGTGATCCTGATTTTGCCCCCAAACAGTGCCATCTCTCAATCTTCTGTAAAATGATAGTTATCTACTTTTTTTTAACTTGAAAAATGGAAAATGCCCACTTTATTGTGGGTTCTTAGAACCCGATTATTAAAGTTTTTTGAAGGAATTGTAGCAGTCATCTAATTCCCTGTTTCTTTTTATTGGCATTATTGAAGGCCTATTACTCAGCAAGAGACAGTCTCTGTCCTTCAAGGACTCCCAGTTTTCCTCACACCTAATGCTGGGAGCCCTTCTAGTGACAAATGCCAGCCTCTAATTAAACATGTCTAGTGATAATAAGTACACTATTTCACAAGACAAATCATCCCTTTTCGCAGTTACATGGTTTTTAGAGTTGGGGGTACCAAGGAGTTCGTCATATCCAATTGTTTCTGGACTCAGTTTTGCACATGAGATCTTGCTCAGAACACTAAATCTATAATTTGGAAAAATTACCTGTGCTCCAGGTGTGGCCCTGACCGCTTGACTACCTACCCCCTCTCACTTCCCTAAAGAGTCCCCCTCAGGTCCCTAGGACCTTGATCCAGTAATTTGGCTCAAATGTAATAATTAGGAAGACTATTCCTAAATTGAATTTACTTCCTAAATATTCTATATTTAGGCCCCTGGAGCAGCATGATGTAAATCCACTCTGTCTTCTTCATAAAAACCCTTCAGATTTGAATACCCAGTATGTTCCTTCCCACTTTTACTTTCATTTCTCCAAGATAAATCAGCCTCATTGCTTTTAACCTTTTTTCAGATAGCATGTTTTCAAAGTTTTAGTCAGGAAATTCTTTCTTTAGTTATTCTATTTCTTCTTCTAGTCTGGGAACTGGAGACAGAACTACTGTCTTTGGTGAATTTGAAGTTGGTTTTTAATTCCCCTTCCCCATCCTACACTTTTAGCCTTTCAGGCCGAATATTTTCACCCTCTTAGAGAAAGCTGTTTATTCTCAAGGTCAAAAAAAGAAAAGATGTTAAAGACTTGGCCTTCTTAGATGGAATCACATTGGCAATCTCAACTGAATTCCAGTCTTAGGACCCTGTGCACACAGCAGCGCTCTCTCCACAGTCATCCAAACACAGGGCAGGGCCTGAGCCCTGCATCCTCCAGTTAATATTCTGTTGGCGTATCAAGTTTCATGGGCCCACAGTGATTTTCATTGCAGAGACCGCTTGGCGTCTTGTGTAGAACAAATGAAAGCAGCCTCTGAATGATGCTGCTGCTCTGGCACACACAAGCAGAACAGCAGATCTGCATTGCCCAAAGTGCTTCAGTTTCATTCAGTATCGAAGGCTCTGCCTTTTGGGCGAGAACAAGTGATGGAGCCATTTTGACATTAGAGTACTTCTTGGCATCTGGGAAAGTTGATGTTTGTACCTTTTAATCTAAGGCCCCTCTTTTTTCCACTTATTTTAATTGACTGTTCTGTGCTTGATTCTCTTATTAGGTTTGAGAGCATTTATTCCTTTTGTTTCCACCCTCTTTCTGTTTTATGTAGAATAGTGCATCTAAATCTAGTTTGAATTTAATTTCATGAGCTGTATATATGACACTTAGGAAGTATGAGTTGATTGTACTAACTTTCTGCATTTTGTCATATTTGATCTGCGCAACCTATGAAAAGTGTAGATTTCTGTTTCTTTGCATGCTGGATATTATGTAGGGCATAGAAGGTAAGAGCTCTTGCCCCCTAGGTATAACTACTGCAACAAGGGCTTCTTAACCTGGGACCCATCGACACTAGAGGGTCTATTGCACACTTTTTTGGCTCCTTTAACAGCCTAAAACTTACATGCAAAATTTTGTGTATGTTCTTGTTTGCATTTTTCTGGAGATTTTTCAAGGCATCTGAGGCCAAAAAAATGGTTACAGATGACTAAATAGAGGTTTCAAGATCATGAAATTAAACTAGATAGGTCTTCTAATCAGGGCATATTATAGTGGTGTTGATTAATTTTTTATTTAAGGAAATTGTCTTTTAAGATCTCTGTTTTAAATCAAGCTTGTAACAGTGTCATTCTGCATTGGTCATTTGAATCAGAACTCATGTGCTAAATGCTGTGTGGAAACCGAAAGAAAACAGGAAGAGTGCCATCTAGAGATTCTAACAAGAATTTCATGGCTTTGGAACCAAGTTCAGGCCTCTACAAAGGGGCTTTAGCTTTAGTAACTTTCTAAATTAAGAACATTTTTTTTCCTCAAGTAATTGCAGACTATAAAGGCGTGTGTCAGTGATATTTATAACCTATACAGATGTTATATTATGGGGTCTATGCTTGCTGTTCTGGAAACAAGTTTAATAAAAGCTTAATGTCATAAATTGCATACTTCTTTTTTAGAGATGTAGGAACTTCAGGCCTTAGGATCTACACTGAATTTGAATATACTTTTAATCACAAAGCACAAGCAAAATAAATGCCTTCTAAAGTCATTTTGATAATAGGGGACTTTGGTATTTTCTTTTAAAGTTAAAATAAAGTAAAATTAAGAGTAATTTGCCTTAATTATTCTTAGTATTCCTTTAAAGGTTATAATATAGAGTGGTATTTACCAAATGTGCAGAAATTGTAGGGTTGCAGAATTGGAATTCACCCTGAAAAAATAGAGCAAACAATTTATATCTATATGAAGATGTATGGCAGGGCAGTCAAGAGCATAGCTGTAAAGTTCCAGCACTGCCATTATTTTGCAATCTTGAGTTCGTTAGTTAACTTGTTTCTTCTTCTTTTATAAATGGGTTAATCATATCTAATTTAAGGGTGTTGTGAAGATAAATGAAAAAAGTTAATCACAGCGCCTTGTATATAAAAAGTCTTTTCAAATTAGAAATAATTTATTATTGTTATTACTAGCCAGTTTTATTTTCAGCACAGCAGTAATGAAATACAAACAAAATTTTTAAACAAAGTTACTACAGAATTTTATAGTTTTAAACAGCATCTCCACAAATACAGTCTCATTTGATTAGAGTAAGTATTCAATAAATACCTATTTGTATATATATTCAGTAGCTCTTTATTTAGCTCCTATTAGGGGTAATAACCATCTTTGGTATTAAAGGTTTGGTCCTGAAAATAGTGTTAAGAAAGACATGGACCTTACATTGTGGTGGGGAAGTTAGACAATAAACAAGTAAATAAATATGATGATTTCACAAAGTTGTAAGTGTGAAGAAAATTAGTATTATGTAATAGAGAGTAACTGGAGGCCTATTTTAGGTGGCCAGGGAAGAGCTTTCTGAGGAAGTAACATTTAAGCCCTACCCAAATGACAAAGAGCCAGCCATATGAAGGCCAGAGGAGCATCCATTGCAGCTAAAGGAAACAGCAAATGTAGAGGCCATGGGAAGGAGTATGTTAAGCATGTGCACCAGCTAGGAAGAATGCCATTGTGGCTGGAGCTCAATGAGACAAGGGAAGAATGGCAAGATTGATGAGCTCAGAGATGGAGGCTCAGGACCGTAGGCCCAAGACTTTAGAGTTTATCCTGAGGGTTATGGAAAGAGATTGGAGAGTTGTAGGCAAGGTAGTAATATACTCAGATTTATGTTTTAGAAATAGCCCTTTGCTTCTCTATGGAGAATAGATTGTAAAGGAGTAAGAATAGAAACAGGAAGACCAGTTAGGAGACTTTTGCAATAGTCTAAGGGAGAGATGATGGTGTCTTGGGTGAAGATGTTAAATGAATAGTTCAGGAATTTGGATCCTGCCCACAGCTCTGAATAGTACAAAGGCATTACAGCATATGGTAAAGAGCACCAGCCAAAGAGTCAGACTGTCTGGTTTGAAATCAGACTTACCATGTGACCTTGGACAAGTTTCTTCTCTGCACCTAATTTTTACCATCTTTGAAATAGGAATGATGATAGTACCTTTATCCTATCTGTGAGGATTAATTGAGATAATAAAGTGCTCAGAAGAGTGTCTGTTAATCCTGCTGTTTTTATTATCACCACCACTGCCTTTGTCACAAGCACTACTTCCACATCATCCTCAATACCCTCAATTTACAGATGAGAAAACTTAGTGTTTTCAAAATTAAAATATATTCTTCTTGATTTTGAATCCATCATTCTTCCTGCAATATATTTTGTAATATGATCTCCGAGAGAGAACTATCTGTTGATCTGAATCTGTAGGTCAGAGTCCAGTTGTATGCACCTGCAGATGTTTAAACAACATTGAGAAAATGATAAATAGGCCAGCAGAGAGTCCCAGTGTGTGGTAGGGAGGCATCTTGTGCCTCTGCCTCTCTCCCCGCACCTTGAAGGATTAGAAATTTTAATTCCCTGAATTTTGAAGAGAGCTTTTAGTCACCTAAGCCAAAAGTGTTAGTGTGTACATAGTAATACACACTGTGAGGAAAGAATTCACTGTTTTGAGGACCTTAAAAGATACTTAATCTCTTTCGAGGGCATTCAGCTCTTCATCAGTTGTATTAAATGGGGCCATGCATAATATAAATCAGTGAACCATAGATTATCCCCAGACTTTTTCTAATCGGACTTTTACTGAAGGTATTAACCAGATTACCAGATTTGAATTTCTCTTTTCTCTACCTTTCTGCCTTTGCCCAGTCCCTTCTGAATTAAGCAATGACATAGGTAAGATCAAGGAGCAAGAGAGACAAATTAGAAGCAAGGAGCTTGAAAATCTACCTCTTAACCTTGCCTCACTAGAGGCAGCCCCACTGAGCCTCCTTCATGGAGACTGAGGCAGGCTCTTTGTCTCTTGCAGAATGTGAGCACTTGATCCGCCACATGCTGGTACTGGACCCAAATAAGCGCCTCTCTATGGAGCAGATCTGCAAGCACAAGTGGATGAAGCTAGGGGACACGGATCCCAACTTTGACAGGGTAAGGGGGTACCACTTGCCTTAAGGAACTCTTCTCAGAGCTACTGGAATCTCTTTTGCATGAGATTATAATCAAGCCAGGACCTGAAAAGGCAGCATGGGAAACAAACTGTCGTGTAACACGAAAGCAACAGAGTGAAAGAAGGAATTTTAAACCAGCTGAGTTGTTGGAGAATAGTGATACCACTTGTCCCCAAGTCACAGTCCCTTCCTGGCTTTTGAGACAGTACAGCCCATGGTCGTGTAGCTCACCCAACATGGGGATGTCTCTTTCCTCTCATAAGTATGCTCAGTTCAATGGCTTCTGTAGCATATCTTTATTTAAACCATATGGCCATCCCTGGTACTCCAAGAAGCCAGGAAAGTGAGGATCTTGTCCGCTCACAGCTGAGCACCAAGGGTTTGATGCTTAGGTTTTGTCTGCAACCAAAAATATTCCAAGCTAAGGGACATGGAACAGGTTGTTCATTACATATGATATGTCATCTTAACATGGCTAATTGGGGGTTTGATAGCTTGACTGTTTTTATGTTACAGTTAATAGCTGAATGCCAACAACTAAAGGAAGAAAGACAGGTGGACCCCCTGAATGAGGATGTCCTCTTGGCCATGGAGGACATGGGACTGGACAAAGAGCGAACACTACAGGTATCTCTGAAGGAGTGGAGAACAAAGTGAGATGTAGCCATGCTCTCTCTGTCCTGCCTTTTTCATTTTTTCTCCTCCCTTGGAACTTGGGTCTTTTTTTAGTTTCATTTTTAATTTTTCAATTAATTACAGTTGACATACAATATTATGTTAGTTTCAGGTATGCAACATAGTATTAGACATTTATAAAGCTTATGAAGTGATCCCCCCAAAAAGTCTAGTACCCATCTGACACCATACATAGTTATTACAATATTACTGACTATATTCCCTGTGCTGTACTTTACATCCTCATGACTATTTTTGTGACTGCCAATTTGTACTTCTTAATCCCTTCACCTTTCCCACCCATCCCCCTTACTCCCCTCCTATCTGGTGACCATCAGGAATGTGCGTCTTTTTGTTTTCCTCCTGTTCTTCCTCTGCCCCTCACTGGACCTTAGAAAGAAGGTGCTTTGGTCTTCTAATGTTACTATTGAAAGGGTTTGGTCATTGACTTGCCATTTCACCAGGATTTTTTACTCTTTTCCCTTCTCTCCTGGTAGTCATTAAGATCAGATGCCTATGATCACTATAGTGCCATCTACAGCCTTCTGTGTGATCGACATAAGAGACATAAAACCCTGCGTGTCGGAGCACCTCCTGGCATGCCCCGAGCCATGGCCTTTCCAGCACCAGTCAATATTCAGGTGAGCAGTAACTTCAGTGACCTGATTCAGGACAAGTAGCATTGGGGGCAGGGGTGTGGTTAGCCATTGCTCACTAACTCTTAAGTCAAGAGAGTTTCCTGTTCTTCCTTACCTCTGTCCCTTCCATCTGTCATCTCTTTTGTCAGAGGTCAAGCAAAGATTTGAACCTTGCTTAGAGAGCATGAAAGCATATTGGAGTCCTCAAGATGGACATCAGTAGTTGCAATTTTCTTTTTTTAAGAAATGGCAAATAACTGAGAGACTGTTGTCTTTAGAGAATGCTTTCTTATTGTAGCTTCTAAGGGCAGAAGAACCAAAGACTCAGAGGTAGAAACATATACTTTAGTAATCAAGAATACTTTGAAAGACATCATTTCCCTCTAGTGTTTAAGTTATGTGTGTATTTGTATGTACCGCTTTCCAGGCAGAGCAAGCTGGGACCACTATGAACATCAGCGTTCCCCAGGTGCAGCTCATCAACCCAGAGAACCAAATTGTGGAGGCAAGTAGCGCCCTCAAATAGTTGTCAGCTGAAACTACTTTCTTTCCCATATCCGTGCTTCCTTTCCTTACTTCTTATTTCTAATTCAATTATGTTTTCCTCCACCTCAGCCGGATGGAACAGTGAACTTGGACAGTGATGAGGGTGAAGAGCCTTCCCCTGAAGCATTGGTCCGATATTTGTCAATGAGGAGGCACACAGTGGGTGTGGCTGACCCACGGTGAGTAACTAGGCCAACAGCCTAATTAACACCAAGGCAAAGAATTCCCACCTGACTTTGAGTTCCTACTATGGCAAATTTTTTCTACTTTATTGTATCTCCCAGATGAGATCTAATCTAGTGGCTGAGGCATGTTTTTAACCCATTTCAGGGTCCCTGGTAGATCAGACTTGTTTTGACTAATGAGTTACAGAGCTGTCCCTAGTGGATGGTGGGCCAATCGCCACCATCATGCCAATTAATCGCAATACTTGAGTGAAGAGTAAGATGGTGCCTTTGCCCACAAAGATTGAGACCTTCTGATCTAAGTCATGTAGAAGTACCCATTACAATTCATCTGAGTTTCACAGCTTCTAGAGATGTTACTTGCTAATAAGTGTTCTACTGCAAGACTCACGTAGGAAGTGAGGACAGATGATATGATGAATTTATGTATGTTACGAATTAAATTAAGTGAACAAGAATCCAAAAACATACTGAATAAGTACCAGTTTTCCAAAGTATTTTCCCAGAACAGTCCTTCAGTGTGTTCCTGATGCCCTCACACTTGGGAAATGTCCTTAAAGCTGACTTTCTCTGTTTTTGTCCTACATTTGAAGACTCCACATTAAAAATATCCTTACCTCTTTTCTGAATATTTTCTCTACTGAGTAGAGAAGAGAAGGTGGCAAGAGTTCTCTTGAGAGTTCAACTAGGGGCAAAGCTAGTTTTCTGATAAATACCTCTTCTCTGAGTGATTTCCCTTCAAGCCTCCCAGGCCTGCTGATTTGCTTCCTTTATGTTTCTTGTTCTCAGCCTATGTTCAAACAGGCAGTGGGGAAACATTCTGGCTCCAAAGACTGTGTCAGGTTTCTCTGTCTGCTAGTGGAAAGATCTCTTATTTTAAAGTGTGCTGGAAACCCTACTGTTGGAGCACTACAGCTGTGCACATCCAGTACTTATCTGTCCTCCTGGAACTGACAGGAGTAATTGCGTTCTTTCCTTGGTGAATCAGTTGCTACTTTGGGCAGCTATTGTTTTAGTGGGTGGTGGTGTCCTCCAGAAACTTTATGTTCACCTCCAGGCATTGCAAACCTGAACTGGACTGATGCCAGTACTTCCTCTTGGCTCAGAGCTGTTGGTTTTATATGAGTGGTGAAGGAATAGCTATCCCCAGTCCCAAATAGTAAAGTGCAGAGGGTCAGATTCTACACAGTAGGCTTCTACTTGCTTTGGGATCTTAGAAATACAAATTTAGGAAGAAAGCAAAAAAATAAAATAAATTGTACCAAACTTATCAGTTTCATCAGTTTTGGGATATAACACTTTTGAGTAAAAATATTAACCAGACTTCTCTCTCATTCTGTTTCTTAGCACGGAAGTTATGGAAGATCTGCAGAAGCTCCTACCTGGCTTCTTGGAGTCAACCCACAGGCTCCATTTCTGCAGGTGGCCCCTAACATGAACTTCATGCACAACCTGTTGCCCATGCAAAATTTGCAGCCAACTGGGCAACTTGAGTATAAGGTACCTGGATATGGGAGAGGGCTTGCCCCAGAAGAAACACATTTGAGCTTCCTTTAAGAGACTTTGAGGGACCTTCCCTAGAACTTAAGGGTTTTCTTATAGAGAAGGATAATTTCTCTTGCAAAGCATCTCAGGTGAGAGGGAAGATTTCTCTAGTCTGTAGCACCATCAAAGGATCCCTTATTTTCAGTAGGTCAGAGTACTGCTGTTTTCTCTCCTAATTCCTAACCCCCCCCCCACCCCGCCCTTACCATTCTGTCCTTCTCACTCTACTCCTGACAGGAGCAGTCCTTGTTACAGCCACCCACCCTACAGCTGCTGAATGGAATGGGCCCCCTTGGCCGGAGGGCATCAGATGGAGGAGCCAACATCCAACTGCATGCCCAGCAGCTGTTGAAGCGCCCACGGGGACCCTCCCCACTTGTCACCATGACACCAGTGAGTAGCAGCACAGAGCCCAACTTACTCTATCAGGAGTTTTTAATAAAGAGCTATGGGCCTAGGGTTGGGAACCCAGGATCTCCAACTGAAATGTCTGAATTTCCTCTTTCTCTAAACTGTGGTGCTCAGTGTATTCTCATTTTCTTCAGGCTAATAGAATTTGCAGTCTTAATTTTTGGCTAACTTCTTTTCTTAACCAAATAATTTCTTCACTGAAGCCTGCTCCTGGAGAGCCTCATCCTCAGTAGGCCATTTGTAGATGTTCTAGTTAAGTACAGTTGCCATCCTGCCAGAGGGCAGTGGAATCTAATAGTTTTCTTTGTAATGAATTGCTTTTTGTACTGGTTTCCAAAATTATCTTCTCACCAACCCTTTCTCCTTTGATTAACACTACCTAGGGTTTTTGGTACAACCTGGATCACTTGATTGAGTGTCACAAGCTCTAACCTAGGTAGCTGGTACCTCTCAATCTTACTTTTTTATGGTGGTTACATTCAGAGATTGTTTTTCTCTTCTGGGTTCTGTTTATTTCTGGTTATTTTCCTGTCATGGCTAAATCCATCCATTTATTCATTCATTCTCATAGTACATAAAATTGGGTAGTAATTATATTCATAGCCCTTAACTAGATTTAGGGCAGTGCATCTCAAAATATCTCTAATTGATGACCTTAATTCCTCCTTTAATCCATCTTGGGTGAATATCTTTGTAAAATACAATAAAATACATTTCTTAGAGAAATTAAATTTTTAAGACATACGAAATATAGGCTAAATTTTTTTATTCCATTCAATAGACAAAATTATTCTGTCAAATTATTATAAAAAATTTTTTTAAAGCTTACTCTCTATTTCTGTACTTACCTTATCAGGGATTAGTAACAAAACAGTTTGTGGATTGGCACAGGTCCTTCAGTAACATTGCTGTAGGGAAAAGGAAAGAATTATATTTGTAGTTCTTGGCCTCACTGAGCTTATTACTATAGGAAGACAAGATCAATATATGTGAAGTACTGGAATATTAGTAAAAGATCATATATGATTAAGTGTCAGAATGAATACCATGGACTAGTGAGTCACGGAGGCATTCAGAGAGGGCCAAAATCAGTGCGAGTTATGAAGGATCAGGAACAACTTCATGGGAGATGGAGTGACTTACTCTGCCTACTGTAACTGTTTTTGCCAAGGTCACTAACAAGATTTTGTTTATAAATCCAGTGGACATTTTTAACCTTTATCTTTCTGGCCCTCCCAACTGTATTAGTCACTGTTGACCATTTTCTCCCTAAAGTATTTTCTCTTGGCTTCTGTGATACCCCATTCTTTCTGTTTTCCTCCTACCTATCCTTTTCAGGTTCCCTTTGTGCTTGTTCCTTGAAATTGGTGAAACCCAGAGTTTTATCTTGGGCCCTATTTTCATCTCATTACATACTCTCACTGGATAATCTTGTCCAGTCTTTTAATTTTACTTACCAGATGGTTCTGCAGCCCAGCATGATCTTCTGGGTTCCTTACTTCTATACATATATGACTGCCTACTGCCCAGATTTATTATCTGACAAGTACTCACAATTTCAATTGAACATGTCCCAAAATGAACTTTTCCTGACTCTGTGAAACCCATTTCTCTTCCTAAGTGACCATGAATGGCACTGTCTTTCTCCTAGTTATGCAAGCGAGGGATGTATGTTTTATCTTTAACTCTTCCCTCTTCCTTATTCCCCATATCAAATTAGTTACCCATCGCCTGTAAATATGTTACTTCTGTACATCTTCGCCGCCCTTTTCTTAAGCCACTGTCATCCTTTGCCTAGATTAATACAGTGGCCTCCTAACTGGATTCTTTGCTTCCCATCTTACCTCCTCATGCCCACCACCAGCCCTTTTCACAGTGTAGCTAAAGCTAGCTAGCTTTCTAAAATGTAAGTCTTGTAACATCATGTCCTTGCTTGAAATCCTTTAATAGTTCACCACTGCCCTTCCTCTAAATAAAGTTTTTAATGTGATATGCAAGGCCATTTATAACTGGACACAGTATTTCTCTCTTGCCTCAGCCATGGCACTTCCTGCCCAACCCTTAAGGCTGTTCACTCCAGCCTTATAGAACTATAGTAAAAGATCTGAAAACCCTAGAAACATATAAACAATGGAATTATTCCAAAATTTTTTTGTTTTTTATAATTATCATCCATTTTAAAAATGCTGTTTTGTAATCACTGAAGTGATCACTGATTTTTGCTCTGTTGCCTGAGGCATGGTGATTATGTGAGCCACCAGGCTTGGAGTAGCTCTTAAGGATGCACAGCATTCCAGTCCATAAGCAGATGGGAAGAGTCACAGTAATGCACGCACTGTGGTGGTTCTCATTTCACTTACATGTTTTGGTAGGCAACACCTATTTTAAAGCATTGAATTGCAACTACACAGTTATAGGTTGTGTACGAAAATGTACTTTTAAAAAATTATGCTTTTCTGGAGTTAAAGACATCTGGAAGTAACGTTAATGTGCAATAACAGTTCCTAGACAGTCCAAGTAAACAAGTTTCGACTGTATTTTCAGGTCCTCAAATACCTCCTCAAATACCTTCTCTTTTCTCTCAGCCTAGAAACCTCAGAGGCTTGTGACCCCTTTCCCTCTTTGCTTAGCTAGTTCCTTTTCATCCTTTAGGTCTCAGGTTAAGTGTCACCTCCTCCAGGACACCTTCCTCGATTCCCAAGTATCCCATGAGAAGACTTGGTCATACTGTTTAAAAATTGTCTGTTTACTTGTCCCTGCCCTCCACTAGACTGTAAAATGAGGTCAAAAACTATATCTGTTAATTCATATTTTGTCCTGGAACATAGCATAGTAGGCAGTCAGCTGTTTGTCAGAGGAATAATTGAATGATTGAAGATGAATCAGAGGAAGAAATTCAAATTAAAATCACTTAAGCAAGGTAAAAAAAAAAATGAAAAAATAGAAAGGTGTATGAAAGTTTGGTATAGCCCAGGGTCCTAAGAAAGGTTTCATAAATAAGGAAATGAACAGAAAGGCCTGTCCCAAGTTCAGTATCTAGAGTAAGAGATATTAGAGGAGCACCAACTTGAGCTTTTCCTTTCTGTCTCTCTTCAGGCAGTGCCAGCAGTTACCCCTGTGGATGAGGAGAGCTCGGATGGGGAACCAGATCAGGAAGCTGTGCAGAGGTAATGTGGCATCTGGCAGTGCTTGCAGAACGTCCTTGGGCAGACTCCCCTGCAACCAACGAAAGGTCACCTCTGCCCAAGGAGGTGGTACAGTGCAGCTTCAACATTTGTGTGGTCTGTTTGCTCAAGCCAGATGGCATGTTCCTCCCCACATGGAAGTAACAGAAGACTACCCAGAAAATTACATTTCTGTAAGCGCCATTGGAAGTCCCCTAAGTGACAGCAATAACCATAAGAACTTTTTCTCTTCTCTCTCCTTCCTTTTTTGCCCCTTGCCTTCATATTGCAACTTGATAGTATTCAGAAGGCAAAAAGCCTGTTCCTACCTGCCAAGAACTGTTTACTGAAAAGGAATTGGAGATTTGGGATGACAGTGATCCTAGCTAGTCTGGCCATGGACCGCTGGCATGGACTGTTCCTTTCCAGGAGAATGAATACCTTTTCTACTGTTTGCTGTGTGCTTCTTCCATCCCCTTGTACCAACAAAGAGATATTGAAAAAAGAATATGGGATTTGGGCCAGGGACAGATACAAATATCCATTGTTTGCAGAACCTTGTTGAGTGATGCCTAATTTACAGAAAATGGTGACCATCAGGCATGCTGCACTGTTCGTTTTACCTCAGTTTCATTAGCGATAGTCCTCCATGCATGCCCCCTTGTGGAAGTCATTCTTATTTTCCGGGGATGGGGGTTTGACCAGAATCCAGCATGTATTTTCCAGGGATGGGGGTTTGACCAGAATCCAGCATGTATTTTCCCAGAAATACAGGTGTTCTTAAGATGATATGTTTTTCCCTTGAGGGAAGTTGAAATAAAATGGTTTTTATGGGCTCTTGGGGAAACTTTGGGTGTCTTTATCAAATGGATATTAAAACTGCTAATGGCTTACTCTTTGGAAAGTTTACATACCATTAATTACTTTTTAGTCTGTTAACTATTTTTAGCTTAAACGGGAAAAGTAGTTAAGAATGAAACAAGACCACTTTTTAAGAACCTGATGGTTATCACTTTTTGGTCTTTTGGCTAAGATCAGGTGTAGAACCTGATGGTCGCTGGCCAATACTCTCTTCCTACCCCCAGTAGCTTTGTATGAGAGCTGCTATTCAAAAAGAAGTCGGTCGCATGTGGAAAGAAGAGTGGAGAACAGGGGTGTTAGCAGGTGGATCAGCTCCTACTACAGCTTAGCAAATAGAAGAAAAATTGTGGTAACTTTTTTTTCCTTTTGATTCTGTTGTTTCTATAGTTTACAAATAACAAGTTGCAAATAAAGTTGCAAATGGGGTCTGCTGGTATCTTGAAGAGAAATTAGGAAACTTACTGCCACCCTACTTTAATTAGATAGCAATATTTAATTTTCTTAGACTGTACTTCCTCCTACTCTACCTTTTCTTTAGACCAACATTTAAAGAGTAAAATGCCCATTAGTTTTGAGGTAATGAAAAAGAATGATACTTCTTTTATGCATGCCCAATAAGAGCAGCAGTGGTGGAAGAAGGCATCAACCAGACAAAGGGGGACCAATATCTTATTAACAGTATTGATCAAGTGGTAGATCCGCAAGATCTTCAGAATAATAATCATCATCTTGTCAACCTTTCACCTTTTGAAACTTCTGTTTTCTTGCCTTGCCTTTTTTCTCCCTTAAAACAATTTCAAACATTTCATGTGGTTTCATTTCTTTATCTTTTAGAGAATGTTAGCTCCCTGTGAACAATATTAGTTTATCTTCTCTGATGACTGAGTTACAATGACTGAGGGAAGAGATGGTTTTGGACTTCACTGGAAGGATGTTTTCCATGACTTGTAGTGAGGACAGTCTCAAAACTTGGGGGTCAATGGGATCCAGAGACGTATGCAGAACCCTTCTGAATATCTCCGTTGGCTCATCTCTAGGAATAATCCTTCGAGTTCATTTTCTCTGACTTACATTTTTTGAAATTTGGAGTGAAAAGAAGAATAAAATTTGTAGAAAGTAAATTCTTTTGTTGAGTGGAATAAGGAAAACCAATCCTCTTTGTGAGCTACATCTGCTTTCTCTCTTCTCTTCAACAGCTGCTCTTAAGTTCAAAATTCATCCTCTTCAATGGTAAGCCAACTTTTGTTGGCCGGTTGGACATGTTTCACTTTCATCCAGTCAGAGATCCGTTTGCCATCGAGCCCTTTTGGAGCTCTGCACTATTTCATTCTGAGTGCTTTGGGTTAACTTCTAATGCTTCTTGCTGAGGAATATTCCTGTCTGTCTGTTTTACTATGAAATATGCTCCTGCTTGTTGCAGGTACTTGGCAAATAGGTCCAAAAGACATACACTGGCCATGACCAACCCTACAGCTGAGATCCCACCGGACCTACAACGGCAGCTAGGACAGCAGCCTTTCCGTTCCCGGGTCTGGCCCCCTCACCTGGTACCTGATCAGCATCGGTGAGTAGCCACATGAGCCATGTGAGCTCTTAGAGGCTCATCGGACAGGCACCCTTCTGTCTAGTCTTACAGTGTTGTTGACTAGCATCAAGGCTTTAAATAGCATCCTGAACTTACTTCTTCTCAGCTCCTTGCACTAAGCAGAGCATGGGGCGATGTGAGATTCTTCTTTCCTGTTACCTCATAGACATGTTTATTGGCTGTAGTTGATTCTCGTGATTCTACTTATTTACTCATACATAAACTTGAACTTGGAACTTGCAAGCAGGTAAAGCTCTCAGAAGGCCGACTGAAAATAAGAGAATTTGTAGCCATATTAATGGACTTGACCTATAATAACTCATCACCTTCAAAAGAATGAGCATTTCTTATTGTATTACCACCAAACAATGAGCTAGGGTATAGAGGAAGATACATCCCTTTGTGAATGGTAGAACAGAGATACTGCATCCTCTTGAATGTCGTGCTTGAAAAGTCATTCTTGCAATATTCCGATGGCAAAATCTTTGGCTGGGTCTCTGACACACTTATAGTTCATTCTCTTGAAGAAATAAAAATAAATTTAACCTTCGTGGCCAAGAAAACTTCACAAAATTGAATCCAAGTAAGCCTTGAAGTAGAGCGGAATGACATTTTGCTAGATTAAGAAGGCAACTATCTTCTCTAAATACCTTGATGACTAAAACCTTAGCTATACCCATTCTGAAGCCATCCCCAAGCTCGTGGGACACACTTTCAAAGCCACCCCCAATTGCTAGAGCTTATTTTAATCTTTTTGGTAGGACAATGAAAAGCATTCTTACTTGGGTAGGTTTAAAAGCAGTCACATTCCAAGGAATTTAAGTTTATAAATGTGTTGTTACTAAATCTTGCAACCAGCTCATACTGTCAAGCTTGCCACACTGTTTTTATTGTGACTAGTTACCCATTGGCATCGATATAATCAGCAGAGACAGGTGAACTCTGAGCAGACTGATACATAATTAGTGCCACGTTGGAATGCTGAAAGGAGGAAGATAAGCTCTTATAAATGACTGAATAACTTAGTAAATTATTAGTAGGAGTAGTAGGGGTCTGTTAGGAGTAGCAGGAAAGACGATTCTCAAAGAAAACTGATGGCACAGAGAGACGGTATTTTTCCAAGGAAAATCTTTCAGGACCTACATTATTAGAGTACTACATTAAAGGGCACTTCAAGTGATTATTGGAGACCTACCTTTCCACCCCATAAATTTTCTCTGATTTCTTAATAACTCTGAGCTCTACATTATTACCTAATAGACTCTTTATAACTTTGTTTCTCCATATTCCTGTCTTCCCATCCTCCACAACCTGACACTTAATTTTTCAGCACTTGTCAGGGTCTGTTGTTTAGCTGAAGTCCTTTGGGTGTCCTTGTTTAATTCTAAGTGTTCTCAGGAGGTATTGTTATCAAGGAAACATAAAGATTGGGACATCTCTACAGTCAGCCTTTATCACAGACTCAGTATCCTGTTTACATTTGTTACTAAGGAAGACCACATTGGCCCATAGCTCTGGGTGTGTGGTTTCCACCCTGCCTGCAGTCATTGTCAAGGCCTTGCCTGCTAGAAATCTGTCTGCTGTCTGTGTTTATGTGAACACTCTTGATAGAGTGTTTCAAGGGTTTCCTGTAGTCAAGCCAGTTTAAATCAGAATAAATGTTTTATGAGTGGGCAGATTGTAATAAGGTGGCATTTATGTAAATTCAGCATGTCTTGATGGGGTTACTATAAAAATATGACAAGAGATTGAAGTCAGTCTTCAGAGGAAAAGAGAAACTTTCCAAGGCCATAAAACACTGAAAGTGGTTGGCCCGGATAGTTTATTGGATTCCTTTTATTTTCTGGAGGAAATAACTAAAGAACAGTATATATATGTATATATTCTTCTGGTGTATAATAGGTGAAATCCAGCATTGAGACAAAAGAGGAGTCTCATCAATCTTTTTAATATTGGAAGTGTATAATTTAAAATTTTTCAGGTTTTCAAGTGTGATTTAAAAACCCTAACACATATAGAAGAAAAAGTCCTATTCTTCAGACATAAACACTGAAGGACTTATAAATAAAAACACAGGATATTTTTCTCAGTCTCAAATGGTTCAAAGGAAATACATAAATGTATAAAGCAAATAATAAATGGGACAATGCAATAACAGTTGGAGATTCTCAGTAAAATATAGGAGTTCTTTCTATTATTCTTGCAACTATTTCCTAAGTATGACATATCAAAATAAAAGTTTTTAAGAGGAAGAAAAAAAACCCTAACACAGATTAATAATATCTAGCTGGGAGAACCAATTCCTGTTTGAAAAAAAGTTATAGTGGGGATATCAGCCTAATATGAGGCTGTTCTGAGTTTGACTATGATGGCTAATAAAAATAAACTATAGTCATGGCCATGCTACCCTGAACAAGCCTGCTCCCGTCTGATCTCGGAAGCTAAACAGGGTCAAGCCTGGTTAGTACTTGGATGGGAGACCACCTAGGAAGACCAGGTGCTGTAGGCATAAAAAAAAAAAAAAAAAAAATTAAAAATAAGGGATTGTAAGCCGATAAGGTCCTTGCAATCTGTGAGGTCAACCAAGGGCTGCCTCACCTAAAAAATAAAAAAAAATTTTTTTTTAGAAAAAGGGTAATCATTATAAATAAATAAACCACAGTTGATACTATCATTGCTTCCAAAATCAGCCACTACATCAAAACTGTTCCCCTGAAGTTACTGTGCTGGACTGACTTAGGTGTCAGTCTGTTCAAAACCTGTGCTTCTGGAAAAGTCATGAAATACCTGGACCTGGGAGTATTGCTCCAATGGGAGAGAATGGGCTTTGTACAGATAGGCTGTATTAACTACTTGGAGAACATAGCTTTCCGAATGCTTCAGAAATGTGTCCATTATTAGAAAATATTGAAAGTGTAAGAATCCAGTTTGGGGAGAAAATAATACTTGTTTGCTTTAACTTCAAACACCTGAAGTAGAAACAAAAATAAGAGGTATTTAGGGAATGCCCCTGAAGGCAGCTTTCATGATCACTGTTTCTGGAGTGTGTCTGTCAAAATCATTTGTCTTTTGTGTTACTGAAACAAATACATGTTTGTGCCCATTTCATTGGCTTGCTACTGTGGCAAGCTTCAGAGTCTGAAACAGAAATCATCATTAGAAAAGAGAGGGCAAAGGGCTTTGCTTTCACCTGCTGCCAGAACTCTTCTGACCCCTTGGCACAGTCATCACTCTCCTTCTCCCTCCCTGTCTGCTTTGTATTTGAACTCGCTTATTAACTTCCTCAGCCTTGGTTTTACTTCAGTACAGAATGAGTAACTAGCAAGGTGGGACATCATTTCACCAATAATTCACTGTGATGTCATCTCTGTCCTGGACATGAAACCCTGATCCTTTACACCAGCTGCCGGAATGCTGCTTTGGCAGTCTTTTATCATCTTAACCCATAAACATCTCTTTCTGATTAGGTAACAGGTATAGGTTTTAGTGTCTAACCCTGATGCTATCTACAGCATTTCTTATCAATAGCTTGTCCTTTCTTTCTCTAAGACGCTGGCTATGTTCTGATTGACCAGTGAGGTTTTTGAAGGTAATCCACATGATTACTCTTTCATTAGGAGGTTGGGATGGTGCCGCTGCTCTGAAAAGCTAATTTTAACAGTAGGTAGTGTTATTTGTATTGACTAGGTACATGCAGGATCTTGAGGCCCACATTCCTTAAAAATGTGCTATCTCCATCTGGGAATCTGAAGTCCCCATTGCCCTCCATTTTCTAGCACAGAATCTATGAATTCCAGGCCAAATTGTTGACCACAGAGCTGATAGTAGTTACCCTCTGGTCATATAGAGGTTGCTGCTCAGGGAAAACTTTGGGTCACATAATGAATTTTAGGTTTCTCAAGGCATAGAGACATGATGATAAAAGCAAGCGTTTATATACAGCTTGACGTCAGGGATCTTGTGAAGTATATTTGTAAGAATTGGACATATTTGACCCCAGGACCTCACCAGGCTTGGAAATTAAGCCAACTGTGAAGGTAAGTAGAAATGGAAGATGTGCACCTGGAGCACTCTGAAGGGAAGCAGGCTAGGGAAACGACTGGCCTCTGGAGATGGCATGGAAATGGCATAATATGCAGGGCTGCATGGGCAGCCAGCCATCTTTGTGTTCATCTGGAACAGCAGTCCCTAGGTGATTTGGTCAAAACCCCCGAGTCCTAGCGCCTAACCTTTTCTTCCCATGTATTCAGCTCTTCCTACAAGGACTCCAACACCCTGCACCTCCCTACGGAGCGTTTCTCCCCTGTGCGCCGGTTCTCAGATGGGGCTGCAAGCATCCAGGCCTTCAAAGCTCATCTGGAAAAAATGGGCAACAACAGCAGCATCAAACAGTTGCAGCAGGTAATGGAAGAGATGGCAGGCATCTTTGGAGAAGCATGGGTAACAGAAACCAGTACTGCAGGAGGACTGGGGTGTTAAACTGTCTGCCTACTTCATGTCAGCAGCACTGCAGTTTTATAGGTTCCAAACTGTATAGCCTTCTAATGCTCTTTGCTCGCTTCTTGTTACATACAGCTTTCCCCAGGATCAAACTTGCTTTCCCCGTGGAGGGACTGAGTTGTCATCCTGTCTTTGTAGTTCATTAGAGAGGAATTTCTGGGTTTAGGTTGCAGTGGGAAGCACCAGGGAAGGTACTTCTAAGCAACCCAGGCATTCCTCTCATAGTTTATGGGAACTGGGTCTTGTTGGAGCCTGCGCTGCATTGTTACCACCTGGCGTACTCTCCAGCTGGTATGGAATGGTGCGCCCAGAGGAAGGAAGTGCACCTCCAGGCTTCTTCTCTAAAGGGCCAGTTTCCTTTCTGCCTCCCTGATGCTGAGCTTCGAGTCACATGTTCTTTGTACACAGATTTCACACTGGACACTTTGACTTATACACGGACCATCCTTGGCATTTTCCGTTAGCTCACGCAGAATGGAATGTGAATATATATTTAGTACACAAATACCTATTAAATCGGTTAGTTGCTCATCAAGGACACTGTTCTTCTCTTGTTGCTCTTTCTGCCCATGAGACCTTGGGGCAGATCTGCATCTGCTGACATCACTGCGTGGGATGGGCCTGGCTGCATCCCATCTGTGTTAACTGCTTTCCCTTCAGGAGTGTGAGCAGCTGCAGAAGATGTACGGGGGCAGATTGATGAAAGAACCCTGGAGAAGACCCAGCAGCAGCATATGTTATACCAGCAGGAACAGCACCATCAAATTCTCCAGCAACAAATTCAAGTAGGCCTTCACTCTTTGCTTTCTCCAGCCTGTTTGGAGTTTGCTTTCAGGCTGATTTGGAGGAAATCACGTAGGGCAAAATGGAATTGAGTTGTGTTTACGGTTGACAAGTTTGAATAAAGAAAATCAAACCTTATGATGAACAACAAAAGCATAAATCTCAATGAGGGATAGTTCTTTCTGTTTCTTCCCTTCCTTAAAATAGCTCTGGTTAATCTTCCAGCTCACAATTATTTTTCTTTTTGCCCTCATATGTTTTAGGACTCTATCTGTCCTCCTCAGCCTTCTCCACCTCTTCAGGCCGCATGTGAAAATCAGCCAGCCCTCCTCACCCACCAGCTCCAGAGGTAATGAATCATTTTGTTTCGTGCCTAAGCCATTGTCTCTATAGCTTGGTGTCCTTGGCCTGACTTGTTTGGGAGATACTGACTGGCTTGAGCTTTCATCTTAGAAGAACCTATTTGAAAAGAAGAGAAACCAATTTAAAATTCCCTCAAATCTTGACTTCCTGTGCCTCTTCATTTTCTTAGCCCCATGAACAAAGTAATCTGACATCTAAATCAAGAGGAGAGACACAGACCAACATTGACCTCTGCCTCTTTGTCTGGGAAATCCAGTAATATAAGACGTTGGGTGGGTTTTAAGTTAACTATGGTAGATGGTTTATTTATGTTTTTCTAGGCTGAAGGCTTATCAAAACTGAAAAAGTTTCTGCTTGTGTGTATCGTATGGCTGAAGCTCACTTCAAGGTTATACAGTCACCTCGGGAGATTTATTTATTTATCTGCTTTTGCTGTTTCTTAAGGTTAAGGATTCAGCCTTCAAGTCCACCCCCCAACCACCCCAACAACCATCTCTTCAGACAACCCAGTAACAGTCCTCCCCCCATGAATAGTGCCATGATCCAGTCTCACGGTGAGTGGAAAGGTTTAGACTGAACTGTGGAAAAAATGAATCTTAGTCTTCAGTGACACAAGCAATTGATTGGAATGGCAGGATAACTTAGTATTTAAGGGTATGGGCTCTAGAGCCAGACTGCCTTGATTTGAATCCTATTTCTACCAACTCCTGACATGTGAAACTGCAGGTAAGTTACTTCAGTATATCCAGCTTTCTCAAATGTAAAATAGGGATAATAGTATTTAATGAATAAATATATGCACTTGGAACAGTCTCTGGCACAGATGAGTTCTCAATAAAAGTTAACTATTATTAATATTTTAAATAAATCCCCTCCAACCTGTCAAATAAAAAGCTGCTATCAGAACCTTTCTTATCGCCATGCCTCCTTTTGGTTATCCATTGTACATGTGGCTCCTCTCGTGGATGTTTAGATTGAGGTAAAGATGAGTATATCCTAATTGATATGGGTCTTTAGAGGCCAGCACAAGAGACCAGGATTTAGTATTCCAAAAACTGATAGTTTCTTAAGTAATACCACAAAATCTAGATCCCCTGAAGAGTATAAATCAGTCTCTATATCCTTCCTACTCAAAGTGGTTTCCCCTAACCAACAGCATCAGCAGGAAAATTAGAATCTGAGGTCCCTTCCCAGACCTGCTAAATCAGAACCTGCATTTTAGCAAGATCGCCGGCTGTCGGTATGCACATTAGAGTTTGAGAGGCATTGCCCTACATCAGAGCTACTCAAAGAATAATCCATGGACCAGTTTTCAGGATACCTTATTAGAAATACAAATCCTTGGATATAGACTTAAGATGATATCAAAATGTATCTGTGTGTAGTTATGTTAGCAGTTGTTTTTCCATTGTAATTGCCTGGTTTTTTTTACTTTTCTACATTAAATATGTTTTCATTAAGGAAATAATGTTTTAATTCCTATTTTTAATGATTGTCTAAAAAAATGAGTGATAAGATGTATACTGTTCTCTTAAATAAGAAGTCTGAAACAAGATAATGTGATCTCATCATTGCATATATTATATTAATATATTCCAATATAAGAATATACAGTAAATTCACCCTTACCTCATTAAAAAAAAAAAGGAAAAAAAATATAAATCCTTGGGGCCATACCCTGACCTACTGAAGCAGAATTCTATGGGTGGGGCCCAGGAATCTGTGTTTTAACAAGTCTTCCAGGTGAGCTAAAGTTTGAGAAGCACTGCTCTAGATGGTATTCAGTCTGAGTGTCCTCACTGGCATCCATTACTCCCAGCCAGCTGGTAACCCAGGCAATTGGTCACTCTGAGGTTCTTTTCTCTCCAGGTGCTGCATCTCCCTCCCAGTTTCAAGGCTTACCCTCCCGTAGTGCAATCTTCCAGCAGCAGTCTGAGAACTGTTCTCCTCCTCCCAATGTGGCACTAACCTGTTTGGGCATACAGCAGCCTACCCAGTCACAGCAGGTGACCATCCAAGTACAGGAGCCTGTTGACATGCTCAGCAGTATGCCAGGGACAACTGCAGGCTCTGCTGGGCGGGGCATCTCCATCAGCCCCAGTGCCAGTCAGATTCAGATGCAGCACCGTGCCAACCTGATGGCTACCTTCAACTATGGGCACCGGCCCTTGTCCAAGCAGCTGAGTGCTGACAGTGCAGAGGCCCACAGGTAAGGATGCCTAAAGTCACCCATCCATTCATCCAGGTGATCCAAGTGGGAGGAAGTCCCTTAGCAGGGCGAGAGAGGAGGAGAGAAGGAGAATGAGCTCATTTTACCCTTTCCAAAATCAGTGTAGTGTGTCCGGGATGAACTTGAAACCTATTGATCCAGGAACAAAATGCTAATGAGACAGGGAAAGAAAATGACAGAGTTATCTTATTATTGGTCTACAAAGAAGGAAGTGGGATATTAGAAGAATTGGTAAAAATGCCAGTTCCCCTGTCTATTCTTTGAGGATCCTTTCCCTCTCTGTCACTCATATTCTAAGAGATTGGTGCTTCTTAATAACTCAAGTGACTTTGTAAAATAGGCCAAATTGCTTCAACCTAGAGCTGGGTCTATTATACACCGTGCCCTGGATCCCTTGGACACCACTGGATAAGTGAGGGTGGGTATGAGTTGGGATAATGTTTACATCCCCAACTTCCTGGTCACACCACAGTTCTCCGTATCCATGGGGCTCCCTACTGAGAAAGAGTAGTAGCTGTTCCTCAGGGGAGTAAAGTACACTTGTTACATGGATGCCTGGTACTGACTCCCGTTTGTGTCTGCAGCTTGAACGTGAATCGGTTCTCCCCTGCTAACTACGACCAGGCGCATTTACACCCCCATCTGTTTTCGGACCAGTCCCGGGGTTCCCCCAGCAGCTACAGCCCTTCGACAGGAGTGGGGTTCCCTCCAACCCAAGCCCTGAAAGTCCCTCCACTTGACCAATTCCCACCTTCCCTCCCAGTGCACATCAGCAGCCACCTCACTATACCACGTCAGCACTACAGCAGGCCCTGCTGTCCCCCACTCCACCAGACTATACAAGACACCAGCAGGTACCCCACATCCTTCAAGGACTGCTCTCTCCCCGGCATTCACTCACCGGCCACTCGGACATTCGGCTGCCCCCAGCAGAGTTTGCACAACTAATTAAAAGGCAGCAGCAGCAGCGACAGCAGCAGCAGCAGCAGCAGCAGCAGCAACAAGAGTACCAAGAACTGTTCAGGCATATGAACCAGGGGGATGCTGGGAGTCTGGCTCCCAATCTTGGGGGACAGAGTATGACAGAGCACCAGGCTTTACCATATCAAAATGCTGACTCATATCACCACCACCACACCAGCCCCCAGCATCTTCTACAAATCAGGGCACAAGAATGTATCTCCCAGGTTTCGTCACCCAGCCCAACCCATGGTTACACTCACCAGCCGGCACTCATGCATTCAGAGAGCATGGAAGAGGAGTGTTCATGCGAAGGGGCCAAGGATGGCTTTCCAGACAGGAAGAGTTCAACCACATTGACCAAAAGTTGCCACGACAGTCCCCTGCTCTTGAGTACTGGTGGACCCGGGGACCCTGAATCTTTACTAGGAACTGTGAGTCACGCACAGGATTTGGGGATACATCCATATCGACATCAGCCAGCTGCTGCATTCAGTAGAAATAAGGTGTCCAGCCGAGGTAAGAGTCCCTTCTAAGTAAAAGTCCTGGGCCAATCTGCCCCAGTTCAATTAACCTAGTAATGTTATGTTTTTTCAGATAGCACTCTGTGTTTGTAAGAGAAAAAGAATTCCTGAGAAGATCTTCAGGGCTTTTTGAGGGAGAAGCATGTAGGAAGTGGGTATTGGTAGGTAAAGGATCTGTTTTCAAATTAAAAGATAGTGATAGATAATTAATAGTAAGATATATTATCTCTTTCCCATATTCATACTATGGTTTCTTGGGATCCAGAATTTCTTGACCGTCATCAAAACAGCTAACTTTAACTTCTGTAATAGTAAAGAGTCAACCAGTGCTAAGGAAACGTGATTTAGTAAATTGCGTTGGACCAAAAGTCAAAACACCTTAATTCATAAACACAATAACCTTGTCACGCAAATCCTCAGGTTTTATTTTCCTCCTCTGTGAAAAAGGGGCAGGAAGAGTAATGGTGTTTTGCAGAGTATTTGGGAAGATTAAAACATGCATACACATGTTTGTGTTTATACATAATGTGTGTGCATGAGAGCATGAAAGAGAAAGAAGCACTTGATCTGAAAGTATGCTACAAACATGAGGTACTATTATTACTCTGATCATTTCATTAATAAACTAAACGCAGACTATTACAACATGAGGGTCCCTGTGTCTTTTCATTTTGTTCACTTCATAATAAATGAGTACATTAATTTTCATTCTGAGGAAGATTAGTATTACCATCTGTAAGTAAATTATACTCAGAAAACATTGTTCCATTAGCATCATGGCATTTGTCTCAGGAAGACTCTGGACTGATATCCATTTTCTCACTGTAGATTGTGAAAAATGAGTTTACCAATAAAATATACAACATTGTAACTTAGCATTTCTTCCATCCTTCCCTTGTTGGAGCTACCTGCATCTCCTGCTCTGTCTTTTAAAGTCAACACACAAAACTCAACTCCTGGGGGAATTAGATCTCATAGCACAGAGCAGGATAGAAGACCCTGCTCTAAATCAATTTATGTGAAGAAGACTTGGTGCCTTTTGGTTGTGCTCATTATGCACTGATAGGGAGGGACACATGGTTGCAGAAAACACCAGTTAAATCCTGTGCTTTTGGACAGTTTGGTGCCATTCACCTTAGAAGTCTGCACCTGTCAGATGTGTCATGTTCAGCAGTGGCTGCTGTATTTTTAAGATAGTGGGAAGTTGAAGAACCAGGTAATATGTGGAATGGCTGACAGACCTGGGAATGTGTAGGTTTGGCAGGGGACCCTAAGGAAAACTCATACCTTTCAGATGGAAGAAGGCATTAGACTTTTCAGGGTTCACATTTTGAGGCAGAACCAAAATCAGGTGAGAAGTACAGCAAATTTCAACTCTCTGTGGAAGATTTTTATAAGAACTTTCCAGAATAGGTTGCCTAAGCAGCCTTGGAGCTTCCTGTCACTCGGAGTGTTCTAGCAGAGGTAGGATGACAATGGTATTAGGGATACTGTGGGAAACAGTCTGCACGGTTAGCATACTGTAGTTATAAAAAGCTAACTTTTCTAGTGTCTTCCATGTGCCAGACATGAGATGCTATTCATATATAAATTCATTTAATCCTCCTAACAGCCCTATATGGTAGTAACTCTTATTATCCCCATTTTATCAGTGAGACAGCTGAGGCACAGATTAAGTAATTTGCCCCCAAGATCAGCAGCTAGTAAGTGGCATATGAACCCAAGAGTCATTCAGTTCACTCTAGTAGATGCTTGCTGGGTCATGTCCTTGGGCGTGCAAGGCTCTGAGGAAAGAGCAAAGCTGGAGCAAATAGTGTGTATACTCCCCACTCCCACAACCCTGGATTACGATGTATTGAAACACCTTTTGAAATATTTTCAAAATTTTTTCAGATTTCTCTTCCCCTTTCTCTCCTGTTTGACTCTTCTGTACAGAAAAGCTGAAGGGCTTGAATTCAACTGTGTTCCATAATTGTTAGAGGAATCCCCTTTTGGCAGACTTGCTCAGCTCTTTAGTAACTGAAGTAAGGCAGAATGTGTTTGATACAGGTGTGGGAGCACCAGAGGAAGGAGAGATTAGTTCTCAGTCAGAAGAAGGAGTTTGCTTCCAGCAGTAAGTGGCATTTGAGTTGGGTTTGATGGATGAGGAGGATTTTGCCATTTGGATTCAGGCGAGAAGCATGAGGAAAGACCAGTGGAGTGGAGTGGAGTGTACATGAAAGAATTAGGAGAAGCTAAGGGGAGAGGTTTTCTAAAATCCAGAGTATGATCTAGATCCAGCTGCAGTGTGCCAGGAGAATAGTGGAACGCTGCTCAATTTTCCAGCAAGTTTTAAATCAATACATAGTCCTATCAATCAGTCATACTTTTTTTTTTTTTTTTAATTTAAGGCCTTCACTTCAGGCCCAAATTTGGTTTTATGTTTCATTTGACAAATCACTCCTACTTCCCCTAAGTTACTATTATTACCTTTCTTCTTCCTCTTCCTTCTCCTTACTTTCTTATATCTACCACCGTCATCGCCGTCATTCCCTACAAACTTCTCTTCTGATTTCTGGAAGAATCAAGCCATAAGTATATTTCTAAAGGTTCTAACTCAGAGCTCCTCTGTCCTCATTGCCTCATTATCAGTTTTGCAGGTATTGCTTCCCACTCCCCAAGTCCTTTTTTTTTTCTTAAATCTTTTTTTTTTTCTGGTCTTTGGTATGAGCATTTCTAGAAGCTGTAGTCTTAGCTCCTACCCTGCTCCCAATGTATTATAGAGATTATTCTTCCTTCTTTCTACCCAGTTTACTCTAAACTTACTCTTTAACTTAGCTACAGAGTATGCCTTTTCTTGCTTGAATACTATTCATCTTAACTCTTTCTAACATCTCCTATTTTATGACTTTTGGAACCACATATACAATTATTTTTAACAAATAAACTCACAAATTTATTACTTGCTATGTGCATTTAGAATGTATTTAGAATCCCGCATAATGAAACAATGCAGTAGAGAAACTAATGGTCTGAGGAAGCCTGATGCTGCTCCAGAGTTAAAATTCCCTTCAGGGATGCATACCTGTGTGTTTAAAACCTTTTTGCACACCCTGGGACATCCCCATTGTCCTTAACCTTAAACATTGGTGCTCCCTCTGTGACGTTGGGCCTGGCATGTAATCTCTCCTCCTCCCTTTCTTCATCTGTGTAATCAGGGGTAAGCTGAATGCCCCTAAGAGAAGGAGAGCGGGATTAATGTTTGTAGTAAGTCTGCTCCATGCGGGGTGCTTTCAACTCAGTTACTCATTTTTTTTTTTTTTTTCCCCACAATGACCCTGAGACATATATGTTATGATCCCTTTTACAGTCGGGGCTTCACAATCTCCCTGCTTTAACCTGACACGATTCTTTGTATTCATTAAAAAAACTTTTGAGCTCACAGTTTAACATTGCCAAAGAATCCATCACTTTTGCCAAGAAAGGGTTATAATGCTCTGCCTCCACCACCCTGCAGGCAAGTGGGTAAGTTCACATTTGTTTATTTCTTTGGATGGGAAGGATGTCTGCTGTTTCCTTGAATGATTTTCCTCCACCTCTGTGAAGTCATACACTAGTTTCAAAACACTTCATTTGTTATTTCCATGATAGAGCAAATTCAACAAAATTTATTGAATGACTAGGTTGCATAGACTGTATTGTAGGTGCTATGGAGAATGCAGAGATGAAAAGCTAAAGAACCTGCCCTAGGGGAACCTAAACACTATTGGAGAAAAGGAAGACAGTCTCATTTACAGCTTTAACATGAAGTGCTACCTAACGAGTGCTGTAAGAGATGATGACGTTTCAGTCAGTGATGGACCGCATATATGGTGGTGGTTCCATAAGATTATAATGGAGCTGAAAAACGCCTATCATTTAGTGACCTTGTAGCTGTTGTAGTGTCCTAGCACGGTACATTACAATTGTGTTCGGTAATGTACTGTACAGGTTTGCAGGGTAGAAGCAATAGGCTGTGCCACATAGCCTAGGTGTGTATTAGGCTCTACTATATAGGTTTGTGTAAGTGTGCTTTTTGGTGTTTGCATGACAGAATTGCCTAACAATGCATTTCTCATGATGTATCCTCATCGTTAAGCAACTATGATTATAAAGAGTAGAGCTAGTGTGATCTTTCTAAAATTTAAAGGTAGATAACGGATGACTAGTGTTAGTCAAGGAAAATTAAATGCCATCATATCAGTGTTCATAGTTACCTATTTCCTTTATGGTTGCTTGTTACCAACCAGTATGGAGCCAGGCTGTATATCAGGGCACCAAGCAGGCAGCCTGCTAAAGATTTGCTTGAAATGTGTAGAAGTTTCAGGGCTATCCATGCCCCATGCTGCCTATAATCTCCTTATCTGCCACTCTAGAAGTAGAATTAAAGTTGAGTTTCCTTCTTTAATCCATATACTTGATTTTTTTTTTTTTACTTTGTAAATAAGTAAGTACAACAGCATAACCAGTTTACACAGATTACAAACTTGAACTCACAAAGAAAACCACATCCTCTTCTCTGAGCTTAATCAGCTTCAGCAATATTAGTGGACCTCTTAGAGGGGTAAAATGACTGGGAGGGTTTACCCCCGCAGAACCTATAAGAAGAATATGCACACATGTCATTTATCTCTTTTTTTTCCTTAAAACCCAGTAAATGAGTAAGGACAAGTCAACATTGACAGATTCAACAGAGAGTTGTGCAAGCTGCCCTAGAGTTCCCCAGGCATTGGTGTGCATTGTGTTCCTTGTGTATTTTTTCCCTTGAATGATCAGATGATCATCCTCTCTTCTCTCAGCTTTATTATGGTAAATACCCAAGAATGCTGCTCTCAGAAGTCCTCTTTCTGCCATTAATTATACCTCCTTTGCTGAGCTTGACATTTCCTCTAGTTGCTGAGCTTGGCATAAAGGATACCAAAGATTTGAGCCTAAATTTCACGTCCCTTGGTCAGCAGGTGATTCTGTGTGTGCACCTTCCTCCACCCCCAACTGGTCAGTAGGTCTCATCTTAAAATGTCAGAAAGGACTTCTAGACTTGGGACTCATTGTTCTTACTAAAAGTCATACTTTACTTATGTAGTCCTTCATCATTTATTAAGACCCTTTCACATGTGTTATCTTCTGAGCCCCAAGACACCTGTCATTTTTAAGATGGAGAAACAGAAGTTAAAAGAGAAAAAAGATGGCTTGCCCAATTCCATACATTCTGTTGGTGGTGGAGCTGGATCCTGACTTAAAGTGTCCCGATTCCCTAGTCTAATATGCTTTTTTTTATGCCTCCTCACCTGCCATTCTACACTTTCCGAGCATATCTGCCAAGCAAAAGATGCTAACCCTTCCAGATCTTTGACCCATGGATTATACTGAAACTTGAGCAGACAGAGCCCTGGTTTGTTTGTTACCCAATTCCTTTTTTATCTAGTTTTTGACACTTTTGTCTCTTCTAAACCAGAGGCTTTTCCCCTGGAATTTAAAGTTTCATTAACTCATTTGTTCACTTGCATATGGGTGGATTGTCCCCATAATTCTGGAAGTAGTGGTCTGTGATAAAATCACTTGTTTGTTTTTGTCAGCTGGCTCAGTATGCCCTGTCCCCTCAGAAATAACATCTCTGAAATGAGTTTGAGAATGCCAGTCTTTACTGAGCTCTTACAGTGTACCAAGCTCTAGTAAGCACTTTACATATCTATGGAGTTAAGTTGTGTTTTACAGATAAACTGAGACCCAGAAAAGTCAGGTAACTCCTCAGGATCCTAGTGAAGCCAGGATTCAAGCCCAGGCCTTCCTCACCCCAGAGCTTGTTCTCATGAGCTCTAGGCTGGGAAGTTAGGAAGGCTCACTGCATGATTTGTCAAGCAAAAGCTTGACTCTGTCTTTGTGACACTTTCAGGTGTGTTGGCACCAGATGGGATGACTAGGAAGAAAGCAGACAAAGAGAACAGGATCCATGTGACTTCCTCAAAGGCAGGGCCAAAAGGAAGGGTGGATGTTTGGGTTCAGAGAAACCCCATTTTCAGGAATAAAAATAAATTTAAAAAGAGGGAGGGAGAGAGGAGTCTTAGCATGCATATCAAACAAACACATTGAGGATTCTAGAAGAGATGGAAAAGAATTAAATATCAAGAACCAGGACTTTGTTAGCTTTCCTATTTTCTCATGTTTGATAATGAATACTTCTTTACAAATCTTTAAACAGGAGAACTCTCATGTTTGTCTTTGAGGGAGCAGGGAGGTACAGCTGATATGATTTGCATCTAGTTCTATAGTCCATAAAAAAAATTAAATGGATGGTGCTAGCCATGAAAGAAGAGAATCTAAGCATTAGAAAATATTTTGAAAAAGTAAGAAGCAGCTATTCATGTTGCTTCTTGGCAAAACAGAAGAGAGCCAGTACATCGCTGCATAAAGCAATTGTTGCACCACTTCCTGCCAGTGGTTTTCGTTTGGCCCGGGGGCAGCATGTGATCCATGCCCACTGAGAGGAATTGGGCTGGGTGGGTAAGACGGGTAAGCTAATCCCACAGAGCAAATCTTGGTGTAGACTTTCTTTATCTTCCTCCCTCTGCTGGCTTTTAGCTTTTAGTAGCAAAAGAGTTGACTTTTGGCTATTCCTTTGACCTCTTTGTCCACAAAACTTTCAAAAGATTGCTCACTGCTTTTATCTTTGGTATTGAGGAAGCTCCCCTTGCTCTCATTTTCTCCAGAGTGTTTTGCATTACCAGCAATGTGCATGTCAGCTCCCCTCAATTCGTAGTCTACCTCAGCCCCTAAGCCCAGGCCTAACCTACGTTGTTAAAGGGAGACCGTTTGAATATGGAGACCTGAAACCCTTTACCCACAACACAAGCAGTGCACTTTACTGCTATTATTCAAATAGCTACTAGAATGGTACAGTTAGCACTGGGGCTATGTTTCCTGTTAAACACTATTTAAAAACCTGGTCTTACCAATGTATATTTCATCAGAAGATAGACCCAGTAGTTCCCAAGGAGATTTTACCCAAAAAAGCAACCAAGCAAATAAAACACCCATTCAGGTGTCGGGCTCTTAAGGACTGGAAGCACATGTGAAACCAGGAGAATCTTACAACTTCGGTGTGGCCCCGGTCGTCTTCTTGACCATCCTTGGTCAAGAAAAAAATATTCATTCTTCTTGAACTCCTTCTTCTTTTCAAAATCCAGTCCATAGGGTTGCATAACCGTGACAGGATACTCACTTATATTGAGAAAACATTTATTAATATCGGTTAAGGAGATAATTATTAAATACAGGGTATAGGACAATGTTCTGGATTATTGAAGGCTCGCAGATGTGCATCAGATGCAATTCTTGTTCAAAGAACTTACAGTCAACTATGAATGATTACAAGATATATACAGTCGAACATGGTGCCAGGAAAAATGTTAGAGTAATCAGAACTCAATAAAGTCTTCTGACACTTAAAGGAAGAAAATATCTATTTCTGTTTTAAAAGGCAAGTTTCATAAAAATGATAACATTTTAGATGAACCTGGAAGAATGGTTTGATTTAGATTGGCAGGAATGGAAGTAGAAGAACCAGACGTTTCCATGGACCGGGGATAACAAGGACTAACGCATAAAATTGTGAATGGGTGAGGAGTTAAGTGGTCCCATTTGACTAGTGCTTAGAATATGGGGAAGAGTAGTATGAGGTACTCATTGTAAGATAGGCTGGGAAATTGTTACGGAAATCAGGTGTTTAGACTACCCTATAGAAAAATTAATCTTTGTAGGATAGTGGTAGAGGGATGGTTAAGAGGTTACTGTAGTAATCCAAGAAAGAGGTGATAAGGCTTTAACAGAGCAGTAAGTTTGGAAAGAAAGGGACTAAAATGACCAACATTGCAGAGGTAGAATCTTTAGACTTATGGTGATGCGGAACCAGGAGTAAAGAAGTAAGGAGTAAAGGGCCCTAAGAGCCCACACCTAGATTAGGAAAATGGGCACCAAAATAAGGGTCTCTGAAGGAGGATCTGGTTGTGGGAGAAGTTGATGAGTTTGGAATTAGATATGTTAAGTGTTATATGTTCATTAGATATCCATTAAAAAGCTATCTAGTAAACAGTTGGAGCTATGGATCTGGAACTTAAAGAGTGTTTCAGTGATTCTTTATATAGAAGCAATATAAGTGAAACCATGAAAATAGATGATATTGCCAAAGTACATGTGGGGAGAGTGAAGGTCAAGGATAGAAATGCAAAGGGTGGAGGAGCCATGGAAGGAGTTGGGAGCAGCAGTTTGAGAAGCAGAGGAGAGAGGGCTAGGGTGGTACACTGAGGTAGAAGCCAAGGAAGGAGAGAGAAGGCATCCACAGAATGGAGGCCATCCTCCAAGGCGACGGGTTCCTGAAAGCTTCAAGAATGATTCTTATGTACATCTAGGTTTGGGAGCATAGCACTGTCAAGTCAACAGAGAAATGAACAAAAAAGAAAAGATTTGGTGAGATCCAGCCAACGGCCAGTATGTGAGATTTTTCGCCTAAGGGCAGGATCCCTCCATAAGGAGGCTCATGTTTGCTATAGGACTTAGGGTTGGCAGGCTGGTCCAGGCTCCTCTAAGCACCATCATCAGTGACTGAGGATTAGTATATAGTGTACATGTGGTCCTCACCATTGTTCATTGTCCTTTGCAAGACATTCCTTTGATAGGCATTGACAGTGTTGGGAGAAAATTTAGGTCTACTGACCCCATTTTGCTCTGTCTCCTCAGAGTCTGTCATAGGGAACTGCATGGATAGAAGTTCTACACGACAAGCACTAGAGCTGCCAGATCACAACGGACTTGGGTATCCAGCACGCCCCTCAGTCAATGAGCACCACAGGCCCCGGACACTCCAGAGACACCACACAATCCAGAACAGCGACGATGCTTATGTATGTTGGTCCCTTCCAGCTTCTCAGAAGTAGGATCCAACCAATCCCATCCTTGAAGTCAGAACTTAGTAATGTGGGGTAGCATGTGCTCCTACAGTTTTCATCCAGAGTCTAGCACCTCTGTGTACCTAAGGAGTGTATTTTTGAAATCACCCTAACAGACCAGCCCTTAACTCCAGTAGAATCTCAGAATCTATACTCCAAATTTTAGACTGAGTAATCAAGAGTAGTTGCCATCTATTTCCTCTAGTCTCAGCTATTAAACTTCTCCTCGAACAATCTCAAACCCCAGAAAATGAACCATGAGGCTCTTGGTTGGTTCTCTGGCCGCTGCATTGAACTCACTCAGATAAAAGGAGCTCACCTGGCTCAGCAACACCCACTTTCCTCAGGCAGTGCTGTCTAATGCGGTGGCAAGGGGCCACGTGGAAATGAACGTGCAGTCCCTCAGTCACACTGGTCACGTTTCAGGTGCCCAAGAGCCGCTTGTGGCTAGCGACTCCATCCTGGACAGGGCAGTGGACATTTCCTTCCTCGCAGAGAGTTTTCTTAGACTGTGCTGTCCTAAGACAGATTGTTCCTGTTGATGGGGATAGGTCAGAAACCTAGTTTTGGAAGGCCATATAGCTGTCAGCGGCATCCATCCACCAGCTGAGATCCACCATACCCTGTTCTACCCAACCTGCTCCATGGGGGAAGCTGTGATAGCTTCTCACACTGTCACTGTTCAGCGTTCCCCTTTGTATGGCACTGAAGAGGGAATCTGGGTGATACTGCTTGGGAGTGGTGCCTGAGGCTGCCCATTGCCTGGGCTCTTTTAGAGGGAACAGCTGTCTCTACAGGTCACCTGTGAGTGGCTCGTTCTCTGGTATCCTTACTTCTTTTCCTAATTGTTTCCTGCAGGTGCAGCTAGATAATTTGCCAGGAATGAGCCTCGTGGCTGGGAAAGCACTTAGTTCTGCCCGGATGTCAGATGCAGTTCTCAGTCAGTCCTCGCTCATGGGGAGCCAACAGTTTCAGGATGGGGAAAATGAGGGTAAGGGGCCTTACACATGGGGCACCCCAGAAAAGTTCCTGGAGCCCCCACTTCCATCTTCACCAGTGACTGCTCCTTTTTTTCTGTATAAAGAGTTCATGGGATGTCACAGCATCACCAACAGGTTCTGGACACAAAACTCTCCCCTACTTCTTTTCCACCCAGCATGAGTGCATAAAAGAATACTATATCTTTTGGTTGAATGCAGGGGTATTACATTTCTTTTTGTATACTCCTTTAATAACTATTAAGGGCACTGTGTCCATAGGAATATGTCTGCCTTTCCTTAGAACCAGTAAAGGGAGAATAATAGATACAAAGCATAGGCCTTGAAATAGACAGGTCTGCAGTGAATCCTGCTTCTGCCCTTTTCAGGCTGCATGGGCAAGGCACTTAGCCTTTCTGAACCCCAGAGTCCTCCTATGTAAAGTGGCAGAAGCAATAGAGCCTATAATCTAGAAAATGTCGTGAGCATCAGTTGGCTTAGTGAGTTTAAAGTACTTAGCACAACGCCTAGATCACAGAGAGTGCCCAGTAAGCAGCAAACTAGCAGCAAAATTGTCTTCTCCATTAGAGAGGGAAGTCTGTCCGGAGGAACAGTGTTTTCTGTCTTCTCCCACACTATAGTTGTTGGTAGGGCTTGACAGTGGGAGACAGTAAAGGAAAGGGGAAAAATGAACACCCAAGAGACGACAGGAAGAATCCTGGTCTCCAGCCCCCAGTCACTAAACACACTGAGGGGGCCTGCTAATGAGCTAGAATTTAGGCTGGCAGTCAGGCTGTGGGTACTTAGACATCTCTCCCTCCTCTCTCGCTCTTGCCCGCCTACCACCCCAGCTCCCTGCAAGTCTCACATGTTCTTGTCTTGCAGAATGCAGGGAGAGCCTAGGAGGTCATGAGCACCTAGACCTGACTGATGGTGGCCAGCATTTGAACTCCTCTTGCTACCCATCAACATGTATGACAGACATACTGCTCAGCTACAAGCATCCTGAGGTCTCCTTCAGCATGGAACAGGCAGGCGTGTAACAGGAGCTAAGAGTAAGTGTTATCCGGGCCAGGGCCTCCCCAGTCCTTTGGCCAGTGCCAGGACCCTGATTCCCATCAGGGGCGTCATTTCTATGAATTCCACAACACCACTGTTTCCCTCATGGTCTTCCCATCTCCCTGCTCTGTCATTAAGCATTGTGCTAGCTGTTTTGGTGTATGGGTCAGAGCATACAGAAGAAATGCAGGCCATCGGCACTTAGTTTAATTATGGAGGATAAGACGCATGTCTTATAGGTGCTGTAACAGCCTTCACAGAGACGGTAAGTGAGCTATAGGCTTGGAGGATCGGGGCACCTCTGGGGTCAGGATAATAAGGAGCAGAAGCAGTCCTTGAACTCAGTCCCAAAGAATAAAGCCCAGAAAGAAAACACAGCCAGCTGTACATTTTAAGGCTGTGCTGCAAGGGGCAGAATATTCTAGACAGGAGAAATAGGTAGGTGATCAGAGGCCAGTGGTAGAAAACCAGTAAATTGGCTAGTGTGGCTGGAGTAATGCCTAAACAAATATAGTAGGTAGTATTGGTTCTTTGAAAACTCTGACAGAAAAGACTTGATGAAAGTTCATCTGTCTGGCAAATCCAAATTAAGAGTCTCAATATGGCAGACTTTTTAAAATACCTGAGGTAAAGTGAACCAGTCTGTTTTTTTACTGGACTCAGCCTATTAATAACCAATGCTGTGGCTGGACCAGTCTTTGTGGTTCTTACTATGATTGTAAGGCACCCTTCAGCAATAACCATCGGGAAACTGAAAAGATGCAGGTTTATTATTGGCAAGAAGAACTGGAAACAGCACACCTGGGGTCACACAGCAAGATCTCGGGTAGAGAGGGAGAGACCAAGCTTACACATAGGCCTGGAGTTCTACTTTTACTGGGGCCAATGGTGGAGGCGTGGGGTTTCCTGGCCTCACTATTTGTGAATTTAAAACATAGAAGGGCAGGAATTTAAAGCACGAGAAGAGAAAACAAATAAGTAGCCCAAATGGTCAGTTATTGAAATCAACCAAGATCTCTAAAACAAAGGAGTCTCAGTTGGAGGGGACCTGCTCCTTATCTAGTAGTGTGGCTGCCAATGTGTTTATTCAAGATAGTCTTTGAAGTAGATGCCTCTTTGAAATGGATGCCTCAACAATCAAAGTTTAAGTTAGGCACTTGCATTACAAAAAGAAAAAAATCAGGGCTTTAAAAAAAAAAGTTTCCAATGGAATGGTTGAGTCTTTCTCTTTTCATACTAATTCTTTGCTGTCTGCTCTGTTGCAGGTTTGCATATAGCTCGGGAATGAAAAGGTTGACTTTAAACCAACAGTATCTAGCAGCATTGCGCCAAATTGCTATTGTGTCTCTCTCCACCCAGAATGTCGAAGCCCCTTTCATCACATTTGGTTTATCAATGTGCTGTTCTTTTGGGTTCTGAGGGGGTGTTGCCACGTTTGCTTGTATGACCAAATCACCAAGGAAATAAACAGGAAATCCACGTTTGCCACCTTTTGTGAAAGTGTATTTGGTGTATTGCAGTTGGTGGTTTGGTTCGGTTGGGTTTGGGTTTGGATTTTTTAATTTTTTTTTATTTTGCTTCTCTTTCTTTGTTCTCTATCTTCCTTTCCTTTGTTTTCCTTTCCTTTCCTTCCCTTCCTCCTTCCCTCCCTTCCTTCCTTTCCTTTTTTTGAGACAGAAAAGCAAAGCAGTTAGAATACAGGGAGGCCAGGAGACCCAGAGCCACTCCACTCCCCAGCCTCCTTCCACAGAGCACCTTCCAGTCCTCTGCATTGCTCTTCCACAGGAGCAAAAACTAAAGGATAACATCCTCTGGAATCTTAGAGGCTAGGAAAACAGAAAGAGGAAAGGGTGGTGGCCTCTGGCACTTGGCGAGCCAAAGGAGAAACACCAAGCCTGGAACCTGGGGAGGTCTTTACTGCTGACATCTACTGAAAAACATAATCTGGCCCAGCCAAGATCATATCAAAATGTTAGTGTGGAGGCTGGGAGTGACCTGAAGTTGATGGGGTGCCGGTTAGAATATCTCGGTGTGAGCCTTTTCTTTGGTGTGTAACTCAGTTCCCCTCTTATAACCTGGAAAGTCAGAGTCCTTTACCATCCTGCTGGTTCTACTCATGAACACCCAACAGTGGTACACTATGCTTTTGTGTCAACTACATTCTCATTTATATTGTGCTATAAAAAGGATTGTTTCTCCATATTCTATATATGTGTTGTGTGTGTGTATATGTATACACACACACATATATATGCATATATACATACACACACACACACACACACACACACACACAAACACACACTTTTCCCTTTTAGCCTCTTTGTCACAGGCAAGAAGACTAGGAGGCTGTCTTGGGCCCTGCCTCTCTCTTACCCTTCTCCTCTTCCCTGGGCATCCTCAGCCCCTATTTTAATTCTTGATCATGTAAGACTTGTTTTTGGTAAATGTTGATTATTATTATTATTAATTAATTAATTAATTAAACAAAAGTAATTTTGGTTTAAGAGAGAAATGTTTAACCAGATTCTGTTCTATTTGAATTGTGACTTGCACCTTTTGTTCAAAGTATTTTATTTACAATTGTAATTGTGAACAGTTCTTACTTGTGCCGGTGACAGACGTAGTGGTTCCTTTCCCTAGTTGAAGCAGTGCATATGCAATAGCTATTGTTTGTGTCATTGTTTTTCTTCACTGTTAGAAACCAAAGTCTTCTCTGCAGGCTGGGTGCTGACAAAGGATCTGGGTTATCTCCTTTAATCTTCAAAACAAGAAAGAGATGTTAAATATTCTGACTCTTGATGATCCTTCTTTCTGGGAAAGGAGAGTAGCAGGTCTCCAGTCCCCTCCCAGTCTTTCATCCTGAATTTGCACAGAAGAAAGCGGGTGCCCAGCATGGCCATCCTGATGTTGCTGACAGGATCCCCATGCAGCTTGTCCTTCTCACTGATATTGGCAGCTCAGCTCTTGGACCCGATGTCCCTCGATGGGTTTCTGCAGTGCAAGAACCTTTCTTGGAATATTTCCCAGGTTTTCATGGTCTCCAGTCTCCCCTCCAATTGGTGGGGCCACTGACTACTCACCAGAAGGAGGCTACCAAGAAAGCCTGAACAGTTTGACTTCTTTGGGGTTCGAGTCCAATGCCCCATACTGGCCCCCACCCCCCAGCCTGTCCTGTTTACATGGGACTGAATTGACGGGACAGCAGCTGCCACCCTCCAGTGACCACCCAGAGGGAAGCCAGTGAGCCTGTTAACCGTGCCATCTTGCGAACTACACTTTTGAAAAATCATTGCTTGTATTGTAGTAACCAATATGCTCAGTATATGTTGAATGTATATGAATATACTTTCCTATTTCTGTCCTTTGAAAATGTCAGAAGTATTTTTTGCTTTCTCGTTTATGTTGAACTAAAAAAGGATTTTAAAAATCTCCAACCCAAGTTGCATTAAGCACCTTTAGTCCCTTTTTTGTGGGCACTTACAGCTTAGTAACTTAATTGGACACTAGGGGATTGTGAAAATAAAAACCTGATTACCATCTTCTGTTGCTATATTTTTGCCTTGTGGTTCAGAGTCTAGTTGGGAGAAGCATCCACATGGGTGGAGGCTGAAGAAGTCCACCAAGCACAGGGTGGAGCTTCAAGCAGTGCATTATCTCACCCCACCTTGTAAAACTAGCATTCTCTAGAAGCCTGAACTCAGCTCCATACTTGGCCCCACGCACCTAGCTTGGACTCTGCCCTCTTAGGAGGGAACATTTGAGTTTGCTGAGTCAGGTGGAAAACGTTCCTTGAGAGGGTATTTTTGGAGTAGAAGGTCCTCAAAGACCTGGGGCCTTTATGAAGTGACCCCAGTCAGCCCACTGTTAGGATAGAAAGGGGACTTTTCCTATCATTTTCCTTTTTCCATAACCGAACTACCAAGGGCAGGGTAGAATTTCCAGCAAGACCCCAGGCATGGCTAAGAGATAGCCGATTGAAGGTCTTCTACGAATAAAGATTACTGAAGCTGGAAATACTGATTCTCTAGAAAGAAGATTGAAAGGGAACTTAAAAAGGCTTTCGAGTCCTTGGTAGACGAGAAAGCCACGGTGGGCCTGTTGAGAACAGAAAAGAGCCTTCTCAAGCGGGGTCTTCCAAAAATCATCTGAGTTTATATACACTCCCATGGAAGGCCGGGTATCTCTAAAATTAATCAGTGATTTACCCAGATGCCTTCCAGCAACTTCCCACAACTTTTTGGAAGTCAGTCAGGGTGTTTTGGGATGAACACAGAGGAATTGGCATTGCCTCTTGGATGTAGACCAGAGATCTGAGCTCTAGAAAACAGAAGCCATGCTGACAGATCCTTACTGACCTTTCTGACTTTGTGGTAGCCCCCACCCCACTCTGATTGCAAACGTCAAGAACTCCGAAGGCCGGTGTGCCTCCCAAGGAGCCAGACCTCCCCTCATGCTGGTCACAGATAAGCTCTGTCATTACCTATCTCCTAAGTAGGAGGCAGGAGAGAATCTTGCATTTTGTTGGTTACAAAACCCTGTCCTGTGGTCTAAATTGGGGCTCTCATCACCAAAAGCTGTGACAAAATTGCCAAAAAGGACATAATGACAGCAGGGCTCCTCTCTCCCTACTCAATCCAAACCTCCCAAACTCCATCCCGATCGACCACATGCTCTCAGATGAAATGTTATGACCCGGGTCTAAGATACAGAGCTGACCTCGAGTTTTTCGTTTCCTTCCAAGGCCCATTCCTTCAGGGGCCCCTTTACCACTCTGGCGACCCTTCCTTTAGCATGCCAGTGTCATTCATTGAACAAATATTTGTTGAGTGTCTGTTATGTGCCAGGCCTAATGGGAGGAAGTCCTCCCAATACAGACTGACCATTATGACATTGGGACATAAATGAAATGAGCAAAATCCACTCCTGTAGTCAGCTAGCAGCACCCCACATGTGTCAGGGGACCCAGGGCCAGCCACTTGATGGCCTACTTCAGAAACAGTTACTCTGGAGACTCCCAAGATCAGAAGAGGGTTATAGGACAAAGGACTTATATTGGTGGGCCCTGCACCCACTAAGCAGCTAATCTAATCCATGGGCACTTGATCCTGTAATAATGACAGGTCTGATTCTGAGATGCACCCAGTTTATTGGTGGTGGTGGTGTTTCCCTTAGGCTTCTGTCCAGAAAGATTCCTTCCTCTCCAAAATATTAGTAATGAGGGGCTTGGGCTAGTTTAAGGCAAATAACTTAGTGAAATGGAGTAGACATACTAGTGAATAAGTTTATTTAAAAAGGAACCTTCCTGCTTAGTAAGATGCTGTCAAACAGCACTCCCCAGCCCAGTGCCTTCAAAGGAGCCAGGAAGATGAGAATTCCTGAGCAGAGCACAAAGACTATGGGGGGGGGGAGGGCGGGCAGCGAGCAACTATCAAAGAGCTAGAACCCAGGCCTCCTGATTTCCAGTCTTGCCAACACCAAATAGGATGCAGGGCAGTTCTTGGCAGCTCTGAACTACAGTCTTCTAACAGACAAAAATAACAAGGAGAATATCTAGCCTGCCAGCCTTACAGGGATATATTAAGTTAATCGTGAAAGTGCTTTGGCCACTAAAGAACTGTGCAAATGTTGAATACTAGGTTTAGCCATAACAATCAATAATAAACAAAAGAGGAGGGTAAAACAGTGGCAAGTAATCTTCTAAGGTTACTTGGAGTCCAACCTTTAACCTAAGAGTCCCATGTGCTGGCGGGGACAAGCTCTATCCCCAAAAAGAAAGGAACCTCTCTTGGCCTGAGACATACACCCGCAAGCTGACCTAGCAGTGGACTGGCCTCTCTCCACTGCGCAAACAGGTAGAATGCTGCTGGTCAGCTGGCAGCCCAGGCCAGCTGTTCACTGAGGCTATTGTCCACTGGTCTCTGGGTCTGGGTCAGTCCTGGAACAGAGATCTCACATCTCAGCATCTGCAAGTTAGGGCCACAGAGGAAGGATTTCCTGCCTTCCCTACTTCTGCTGCCTGAAGCCAAGGTCTTAACTCGGGTATGACCATGCAGGTGTGATCAGTGGGAGTGAGGGGGTAAAATGCCAGAGACTGGGATTCTGGGACACAGAATAGTTGCTGTGTACTAAGTGCCAGGTACCTTTCAGTTTTGCCATACATGTTCAAATTTAATGCTTAAAATAACACAAATTTATTATCTACAATACAGTTCTGCAGGTCAAGAGTCCAAATGGGTCACACGAGGGTGTTGGCAAAACTGTTTCTTCTGGAGGCTCTAGGGGGGTCATCTGTTTCTTTGCCTCATCCAGCTTCAGAGGCTGCCCACATTCCTTGGCTCATGGCCTCCCTCCAGCAATCACATCACTCTGAACCTCTGCTTCCATCCTCTCTCATCTTCTCTGACTGCTTCTCCTGCCTCCTTTTGTATATTTAAAGATGTTTGTGATGACAGTGAGCCTACCCCATCTCAAGGTCCTTATTAATCACATCTGCAAAGTCCCCTAGCCATTAAGTTTACAGGTTCCAAGGAGCAGGGCATGGACATCTTTGGGGGACCATTATTCTGCCTGCCAGATATATAACCCTCGTGCACTTCTAGGAGTTGGCATGTTCTATAATTATCTTCATTTAACAGATAAGAAACTGATTTGTGGGGAGATTCTGTAACTTGCCCAGGGTCACACAGATAATAAGTGACAGAGCTAGGATTCAAACCTAAGGTTGCCTGGCTCCAAAGCTTTCTTCACTGAGGTGAAAGGCATGAGACTGACTACAATGGGAGAAGCCCAGAGTCCCACCATTCCAGAATCTGGCAGATAGTGGGACCAGGCTCATGAGGGAATTTCTTGGGCAGGTGATGCATGGCACATTTCTGCCTGGGTCCCAAGTCCAGAGACCTGGGTTCTAAGTCCAGTCCTTCTTCCAATGCCCTGGAAGACCAAAGACACTGGGCAAATTCCTTTCACTGCCTCCAGTTTCCTCATCTGCAAGATGGGGTGGGAGGAGGCTGGAGTAGTTGATCTCAAAGTTCCTCCAGCTTGGACATCCAGAGGTTCTATGACTCAGGTCTTTCGGTGACCTGGTGTTGGAGGTCCTGGACCTTTCAGGGGAAACCTTACAAAATGGTGCTGCAAATACCAACAAATACACAGCACTTTACATTTATAGGATCTCATGGGGGCCACCAACAAACCTAGCCATTCTTGTCTCCACTTTACTGATAGTAAACCAAGGCTCAGAGAGATTACATAACTGGCTCACCATCCTTACCCAGGATTTTGCGAGTTGGAGGCAAAATAAAATGAGAAGGTAGTTCCCCTGCTACCTCTGGACCATATGCATTTTTCCCACACCAGTGATCCCTCAGGGCTAGCATTGATTCTCACCCATGTGTGATCAAATATGAACCATGCAAAGATATATGTATTCAATTTTAAGTGACTGTCCTTTATTCTGAGATTAAGCCCTATTTTGGTGTTAAAAATATTTTCATTTTTGAAGTGCTGATCATGGTAGATAATAGGGTTTGGGTAGAGGGACAGTAGGTAAGATTTTTATATAACAAAATTAAAAGTTGGCAACTCTGTGTTGGTCTCTAGAATTTGGAAATATTAGAGGTCTCTGAAATCTGAAAGTCTGGGAGCCACTGAACACTCTCCACTCTCCCCAGCAGCTCCCTAGCACCACAGATTCCCTTTGGTTAGGGTTTGGGAGGTCTGCAGGGGTCTGGAGGGAGGTATGCTGAACCTGTTGGGATTAGAGATTCAACAGAGTGCTGGGGAGAGCTGTCTTGCCCTTGTGGGGGCAGGGCGGGGGGGGTGGAAAGGGACGGGTAGATGTGAAATCATCTTCCTGGAATGTGAGGGGAGCATCTCCTAAAAAGTGCCTGCCTTCCCTGGCCAGTTGGTGGATTTTTCTTCCTTCCCTCCTCTCCCCAGCTGTGAAGCACAATGGACAATGGCTTGAAACACACTTCCCACCAGGGAGAAAGGGATGGGTTCAGCTGACCCCCACCCTGGGGACCTGCAAGCCTGCAACCACTCTGTCTCGCCCATTCTTGAACCCTTGATCCCTGGCCCTGCAGCCCCGCAGCTTCCTGTTTGCCCACTCTATTTGCCCAGCCCCAGGGACAGAGCTGATCCTTGAACTCTAGGTTCCACATCGCAGCTGGGACCAGTGAGCAGTGGCAAAGCCTGGGCTGGACTTATCGCCTTCCCAGCCCAGCCCCTGCTGGAGACATAAATAGGCCTGGGGAGAGCTACTGCTTAGCCATCGCAGCTCCAGGTAAGTGCTCACTCCAGGTTAGTGCTGCTTCCTGCCGCAAGCTCCTCTGGCTTCCCAAGCTCTAGCATTTGAATCTGAGACTCTGGGATAGTGGCTCCAGACTCTGCCTCATGCTGGGGTTCTGGGTACCTGAGGCCATCTCTCACTCCAAGACCTTCTTCCTCCTCTCTTGCCTGGAATGAGTTGGGGAACACAGAGTTCCTCCATGCCAGAGGCCCACCCACTCAGCCAGGCCCCTCTTCTCCTCCAGGTCACCCAAGATGAAAGCTGTGGTACTGACCGTGGCCGTGCTCTTCCTCACAGGTAGGTGCCCCCCAACCTAGGAAGCCAACCATCGGGAGGTCCTTCTCCCTAAACCCCTGTAGTCTACCTGCCTGGGCGCAGGGAGCAGGATCTCTCACTAGCCCCTGCCCCCTCTCCTGCCTTCAAGCCTGGCCTTTCAGCTCCAATCTTGCCCAGAGCTGGCCTGATCTGAGTCTCCCTTCCCACCCCCAGGGAGCCAGGCAGGGCATTTCTGGCAGCGAGATGAACCTCAGACACAGTGGGATCGAGTGAAGGATTTAGCCACCGTGTATGTGGACTCACTGAAAGACACCGGCAGAGACTATGTGGCCCAGTTTGAAGCCTCCACCTTGGGAAAACAGCTGAAGTAAGGACCCAGCCCGGACCCAGTCTGGGGTCTAGGGTCTGGGGTCTGGGGTCTGGGGGCTGGGGCTGGGGCAGGGACTGCTGGTCTAAGGGACAGTGAAGCCTGTGGGAAGATGCAGCCGGACCGATCGAATCCCCACCTGCTATTCAATGGGCCGCACAGAAGGCCGGGACGGGTAGCAAGCAACAGACCAGCACTGCCTGGTGGGTAATCACAGCTCCACGTTTTGCTTGCAAGTGCTACAAGACCCTTGCCATTCTTAACTCCTTCCTCTGCTGCTGTGCAGCCATAGGGTTGGCTGTCTTCAGAGCAGAGAATGGTCTGGAAGCATAGAGATGAGGTCCTTAAACGGCCCAGCTTTGGGGACAGACGAGACTGGATACCAAACGCAGCTGTCTCTCCCTACCTCTTCAGTCCACCTGTACAATGGGATGTGGTGGAGGGCGGGATGGGGGGTGCATTAGGTGCCACAGTGTGTGGAAAAAGGCCAGACCCTGTTCTGACCCACGGCTACTACATGTTCAGGGGCAGGTGTTGCCCAGGTCTCGCCACAGGTAAGCTTCGGCGCTGGGCCTGCAGCTCCATGGGGTGTTCAGGGCGCTTAGGAGGTCCCTTCTGAGGCCCTTTCTCTCCCCACCTCTAGCATGAAACTGCTGGACAATTGGGACACCTTGAGCACCACAGTCACCAAGCTTCGTGAACAGCTGGGCCCGGTTAGCCAGGAGTTCTGGGATAACCTGGAAAAGGAGACAGAGGCGCTGAGGCAGGGGATGAACAAGGACCTGGAGGCGGTGAAGGAGAAGGTGAAGCCCTACCTGGACGAGTTCCGGCAGAAGTGGCAGGAGGAGGTGGATCTCTACCGCCAGAAGGTGGAGCCGCTGGGCAAGGAGCTCCACGAGGGCGCGAGCCAGAAGCTGCAGGAGCTGCAGGAGAAGCTGAGCCCGCTGGCCGAGGAGCTGCGCGACCGCGCGCGCACTCACGTGGACGCGCTACGCCAGCAGCTGAACCCCTACAGCGAAGAGCTGCGCCAGAGCCTGGCCAGCCGGCTGCAGGCGCTCAAGGACAGCGGCAGCACCCTGTCCGAGTACCACAGCAAAGCCAGCGAGCAGCTGCGAGCGCTCGGAGAGAAGGCCAAGCCCGCCCTGGAGGACCTCCGCCAGGGCCTGCTGCCCGTGTGGGAGAGCTTCAAGGTCAGCGTCCTGACCGCCATCGACGAGGCCACCAAGAAGCTGAACACCCAGTGAGCCACTCGTCGCCCGCTGGGACTCCCCCTTTGCATCATTCGGTTTCTTAGAATAAATGTTTCCAAAGTGGGACATATGTATTGGGGTGTATGTTTTTTGAAGCTTCAATTATGATTTTTAAGCAATAAAAAGTTCTCAAAAAAAAATTCTCAGAAAAATGGGTACGGACTCAGAGCCGTTGGAGGAAACATCTGGGAAGCCTGGGCAAGGGCCCTGTTTATTTTCCAGTCTGAGCTCAACTCTGGACCTTAGTCAATGTTAGAGGAGCTGCTAGGATCTGGCTGCTTAGGAGTGAGGTAGCATGACTCCAAAGGAGTAACAAGAAGGAAATAATAGAGTTCCAGGCAAAGCGACAGATAATCCAATGGTAAGTGTCCTGAAAGAGCCTTAAACAATAAATGCTGCAGCCCTCTCTAAGGAGAGTCTGGAGGCAGGGTTGACTTTGCTGGGAGAAGTGGGTCCCCAGAGGTGTTCCCATAGACAGAGGACAGGAGCTTCTCCCAGCCCTCTGCCTCTGGGCTGGCCGTTGTGAGCCTCAAGGAACCAGTGGAACTTGAAGGATTTGGGCAGGTTCAAATGAAGACCATGGCTCTTACTCCTTCCTCCCTTATTAATTCAATAATGCTTAAACAAAACACTTCCTTTTTTATTTTTTCACAAGGGCAGCCTGCTACTTACACTCCTAGCCCATCCAGAAACAGCCACTGTGTCCTTAGGCACAGCTGTGTAAGCCAGCCAGCCCACCCATGGAGCTCCAAGCCCTGCCACCCCTTCTTTCTGTAAGTTCTGGCCTGAGTCAGGAAAAATAATCACCACCTCTCACAAGGAAGTAGCATGTTCTATTTTCAAGATGCTTTCAACATCCATCATTTCACTGCGTCCTTCCCAAAATCCTGGGTAGACAGCCGTTATAACCATGGTACGGATGAAAAAGCTAAAGCTTGGAGATGGGAAATCACTTGCCAAAGTTGAAGAGCAGGATGGGCTAGGTTGCCCTTTTCAGATCCATTTGTCCCTGGGCATCCAGGGTTATTTAAACAAACAAACAAACAAACAAACAAACAAACAAACAAAGTGTGTGGCCAGTCTCTCAGTTTGTCTGGGTGTGCACGTATGCATGCAAATTCTCGTGTACATCCCTGTTCGTAGCCAGTCCTTCTTCACACTCAGGTACTTATAGCCTCCTGCACACATGGCTTCACAGATCTTCAAAGATGTGGGCAGGACCTTCACAGAACCTTCCCTACCCTGTCCCCTCAGGAGGTTTTGCCCCTTGGTGCAGGTCACTGATAATCACCCCTCCTCCATCTCCAGTGTTTCTTAACAACTCTTAGATAAAGAAGCAGGCTTTTTAGTTCCTAATCATCCTGAGCTACAACAACAGGTATTAAGCCCAGATTTGGGTGAGAACATTTCACAGGTGTGGGTGCTAGGGTCCTTTGACAATTGAAAAGAAGAGATGCCCAAGTGGATTTCCAAAAAGAAAGCAGACATCCCCAAGCGGGGCTGGATGTGAGAAAGCCACCAAGCTCTGTCAGGGAGCTCTCCGACACCTGGCACAAGAGTAATAAGCTTTATTTCTGTGTCAGCCGAGCAGAATAAAGGCAGAGGTCTGGCTCTGCCATTTGCTGACTCTGTGACATTGGGGAGGTGCTTTCACTTTTCTGAGCCTGGAATTCTCTGATGGATATGTGATCATCTGTTGGCTAGTGGGGACATGAACGAAACAGCCTCTGTGGGTAACCTTGCATTCCTTCTTAGTTCCCGGGACACTGGCTCCCCGCTTCAATCCTGGTCCCAAGGGGACAATCAGCTCAGCCTATAGCAACGATGACGACAATTTACCAGGTATCTTCGATGAACCAGGTACTGCACTCTCATTTCATTCATTCATTCAACGAACCTATAATAAAGGAGGTATTATTGTGGCCACTTTACAGATAAGAAACAGGCTGCTATAACGTGATGGAGCCAAAACTAGAGCCTAGTTGTATCTTATTCCAGCCACTGTGCCAGGGGCCTCCTTCCCTTGAGTGTAGTTGAGATGACCAGATGACCCAGGAAGTTCAAGTCAGCTGCATAATTTTGATGAACACATATAATCACATCTCTCATGATGGCATAAAAATGCCAGGCACAGTGTCTGACACAGAATACACTCTCAATCAATTGTCATGTACAGCATTTGACAGTTTATCAAAATATTGTCAAACCTATCATCCTGTTTGCTCCTCCGCATAAACCTGTCAAGGCAGGCAGGGTAGGTGGTAGGGTTATTCCTACCTTTTAGATGAAGAAACTCAGGCTCAGACACCACCCAGGCACTAAGAGGTGGGTAGGGCACTGGCCCCAGGCCTGCCCGAGTGGGAATCAGTCCAGTGCCCACCCACAGAACAGCCCAAACACGCCCACGTCCAAACACACATGGCACTCAGAGGACGTCCCACTCACAGCACGCTGCTTCTCATCCAGCTTTATTGGGAGGACAGCATGCCTAGGGGTGGGCCAGGTCTGGGGGTTGGAGTGGGAGGGCACTCTCTCAAGCAAACTTCGGGGGCAGCTCTGAAGGCTGCAGGACCCAAGGAGCCAGCAGCATGATGAATAGGTGGGCAGACCTGGAGAGTCGAAGTCTCAGGCAACCAAAGAGGGTGTAACTGACGTGGGTTCAGGGGCGGGATCCCAGAACACGGAGAACTTGTCCTTAAGCGTGCTCCAGTAGCCTTTCAGGGAGCTGAAGCCGTCAGACATCCAGTCCCTAGGGGTTAAATCAGTAAGGGGAGCAACAGAGGTGGGGCGAGAGGTCATCTGTGGGCAGCAGCCACCACAGGGCCCCAACCACACCCACACTGCCTCTCGCCCACCCTCTCAACCTCACCCAGCAAACACCCCTGAGACCTCAGGCAGGGTCTCCAGTAGCTCCACACAGGAAGAAGAGAGGCAGAAGGTAGTGATGGGGTCCTAGCTTCAAGTCCAGCCCTTGTTTCTTCAGTTGGGGCAGACGTTTGTGTCCCCACTGGTTTGAGGCAAGCTGAGAGGGCTGATTGGACAGGGCTGTCCATTCTATTCTAGGCAAATGATGATGCCCACTAGAGTTATACAACTTGGTGGCTCTTGAGTGGGTTGGAGAAGAGGGAAGCAGTCTCTATATTTGGAAAATCATCAGAAGATTGATTAGCTGTGTGATCGCAGCAGGTCACTTAACCTCTCTGAGTCTTGATTTTCCCATCTGCACATGGGGAAAATAACAGCTACCCCATAGCTAGTTCTGAGGACTAAGAATGTTTGTGAATGCCCCTGCTGCATAAATGCCGGCCAGTGCCAGTGGAGTGGAGGTGGGGAGAGGACTAGTGGGCAGGGCAGGGTGGTAGAGGAAGGACAGACTCCTGCTCACCTGGAGCCCAGGGCTTAGAACAAGGCAGAAACACACACACACACACACACCATGGAGACTCCCAGCCAAACCTCTAGCCAGATTACTAGTGAAGAAAAATGGGAGTAAGGGCTAAAGTGGCCTTCCTTAGAGCCATGCAGAGCACCGGAGGGAAAAAGGAGGGACAACAAAGGGAGAAGAGGCCAGGAGGAAATAGATGCCTCTGGCATCTCTCCAAGGCAGCCTGGAAAAGCCCTGGGAGGGACACCTGTTTTGTAGACTAGAACATGGAGGCTCAGAGAGGCACAGATCCTGGCTGGGCACAGGAGAGCCACAGCACCACTACCAGGGTGGTCACCAAGTCTGGGGCAGGTAGGAGCTGAGGGAGCTGGAGCCCAGACGGGGAGTGAGAATAGTGTACCTGGCCTGCTGGGCCACCTGAGACTCCTGTATGCTGGCCAGCGTGTCCTGGGCCGTCTTGCCGGCTTGCTGCACGTAGTCCTGCATGAAGCCCAGAAGGGAGGCATCCTCGGTCTCCAAGGCTCCTGAGAAGACAGCAGGGCTGAGTGGGGCGGATCAGTCTCTGGGGAGCCCTTAGCTCCTGCTCAGCCCCGTCAGTGTCCAGGATCACCAGGCCACCTCCCAAGGTTCCCCCAGCCCAGTCCCCACGAGCTGCTTACGGGCAGAGGCCAGGAGTGCCAGGAGGGCAGCAACAAGAAGGACCCGGGGCTGCATGGCACCTTTGTTCCTGCAGGGAAGTGTCCTGTCAGTGGTGCCCCAAGTCCCCTCACCTTTGGGCTCTCCCCAGGGAAGTGGTATGGCACCTAAGGTGGAACCCGAGTCGTCAAGCCAGGCCGAGAGGACTGTAACCCACGCTGGCACAGGGGTGAAGGGCTTTCCGACAGAGGCTCAGGGGGACCCGGCAGGAGTGAGAGGGGTGGATGAATGGAGAAGAAAACCCACCAGACTAGGGACCAGGACACTTGGGTTCTGGTCTGGTTTCTGCCACTAACATGCTGCATGACTTTGGGTAAATTTCTGCCCCTCTCTAGGCCCATTTTGGGGGGGGGGTTGGTCTGGGATAGGATTGGGGTGTCTAAGGTTTCTTCCAGTCCTAAACATGCAGAACTGGGGGAAAATGAATAGATCTGGGGCCAGTTTCAGACCCAGGTCCGCCACCACACTCCATGTCGCTTTGGGTGGTTGACCTCCTCTCCATGGGCCTCAGTTTCCCCCGTGTGCAATCGGGGTCAGGGTCACTCATCAAGCCCTAAGTCTTCCTTGGCTCTAGCCAACTCCTCTCCAGGCTTTGCTGGCTGGGCCAGCAGAGATCCTCCTCAGGCCCTCTCTATCCTGCTCTCCTGTCCCCCACCTCCCCCTTCGCAGGGGCATTACCTGGAGCAGCTGCTTCTTGGAAGGAACTGAGTAGGCAGACAAGAGGGTTCTGACCTGTTTTATATTATCCCCAGAGCGGCACGCAAGTCGGGCAAAGGTCACCTGCTGATCAGTTTAGGACAGGGCCTGAGGCAGAGTGGCCAGATGCAGCCAGGCCTGCTGGGAGAATTGGGAAATCTCTAGAAGGCTGTGAGTGCCCATGCCACTTCCTGCCATCACTGTAGCCCAGATGGCTCAGGAACTGGGGGTATGTGGAGCCTGGGGAGACCCTGTTCCTTCTGAGCACCCCTGGCTCCTTAGGGAGAAGCTGGTGACATGGGAGAGGGGCTTAGGGGACAAGCCAGAGGCCTCTGATCCCGCATTAGCCTTTCACACTGATCCCTCTTCCCCCCACCCCTGAGTCCTGAAAACAGCCTGGACTGGGGTGGGAGTAGAGTTGGAAGGATAATGGGCTTCTTTAGACTTAGGAACAACTCAGGGCATTGGGATTTGGGTGTCTAGAGTGAAGTCACAGAAGGCAGAGGCTTGTGTGGGGAGGGTGACACAGTTGAGTTCACAGTGCCCCTCCTCGGCTTCTCCATTGCTGGCTTCGATATAGTGCTGCTTACCCAGAGGCCTCCCTGAGCTGCCCCAGGTGAGAGGGTGGTGGGAGAACAGGCCAAGGCCACTCTGAGCCCAAGGCCTTTGTCCTGTCCCTCCTCCCCTCTCCTCACCTTGCCCTCTGAACCCACTGATAACATTCTCTAGGGTGGGAGCTGGGCTAGTGGCTGGGGCCGTCCCCAGACTGTGGCAGCTGTGATCGATTCACAGCCCCGAGTAACACTCACCATGGGCAACAGTTTCTTCAGCTTAAAAACAGCAGCCCTCATAGGCTCCCCTGACTGGGTGGACAACTGGAAGGAACCACAGCTGTGGAGAGGCCAGTCTGGTGGGAAGAGGGTACAGAGGAGCTGTGCAGGGGCCGCTGGCTGTTTAGCGAGACCTCAGGCCCTTCTCGGGGGGAGGTATCCACTGGACCCACACTGGGAGCCATGGCCTGGATGGCAAGTTCAGGGGACTTTGTCTTCTGGGTGCTAAGACATCCTCGGAGCCAAGAAATCCTAGGCTTAAATGATGCCTTTGGCATTTACTCACATGACCCAAGGCTAGAGATTTAACATCTCAGAGCCTCAATTATCTCCTTGTTAAAATGCAGATAGAATGCTGATATCCAGAGCTATGGCGAAAGGTGCAGGGAATGCACAGAGCTAGTGGGCCACAAAGGGGGCGCTAGGCTTCTCTCCTTTCCTCTCAAACACCTTGCCCTTCCCCTGACAGTACAGTCAACAGGCAGAGGGAGCTTCCCATGTAGAAACTGGGATTTTGGCAGTTAGCCACCCTTTCTGGAAGAAGTAACTAACCCCACAGTGTGAAGTCAGAGGCCTGAGAAAATGGCCTGGCCCTACCCTCAGAATTCTTTATCCATGGCTGAGTCTTGACATTCCTCTAATAGAGATTCATTGCTTTGGCTTAGACCTTGTTTTCTGTTAAAATTCAATTATTCCGATTCCTATGAAGTAGACATTAACTCCACTTTATAGGTAAGAAACCTAAGGCTCAAGGGGTAGAGATGTACCCAAGTGCACACAGTCCATCGGTGGTAGAGATGGAACAAGAATCCAGGTCTTCAAACACCTGCTCTGGTACTAAACAGCTTGGAGAGATGAGACCCTTGGAGACTTATCAGTCACTCATCAGAGAAAATCCTTTTCATATCTCTTTCTGAGCGCAGAATTTGGTGATGGGTAGGAAGGGAAGGAAGGTGATTAGAAGGTCACTGAAGGATGTGGGCATTGGGGAAGGTAGAAGGCAACTGTGCCCACTTTCCTTTTCTATTCTGGCCTGTTCCTCAGCCGCAGAGGTGAGGGCCACAGTGGGAATCCAGAGTACAGGCTGAGCTGGGGGACATGCTAGAATAAGATGGCTGGATCCTTTAACCCTGATACCTCCAACTCCTTTTCCATGTATGCAGAGGTCTAGAGGAGCCCGTGATCTTTCTCTTGCATGGCAGTGGGCCCATGGAGCCCAGGAAGGCCAGAGGTGCAAGCAGAGAAACACAGTAGGGTGTTCCTGAGCTGGGTAGAGAAACCAGGTGTGTGGGCCCATGCAGGTGGATCACAGCATGCCCTGAGGCCTGGGACGTTATCTCTTTCAAGTGCCTGTGCTCCTCCTAGCAGTCCCAGCCTGGATCTCTGTAAGGTAGGAGCCCTCTCAGTGGCCAGCTTAAGCTGCCTCTCCCTCCTTTCTCCTCTCCCCCCCCCCACCTGGCTCCCCCGGAACAAGAGACTGAGGGGACTGCTCTGGGCTTGGTCCACAGATCCATTCTAGGGAGTGAGCAGTTGGGACAGGGGGAGGCTTGACCAGGGGGGGCCAAAAATGGTTCTCTGGGGTTTAGGTGACTCTTGGCTTCTGCTTGTATCCAAGTGAGGCCTAGTACATGAATCTCTGTGATCCTTGCCCCTGCCACTAGGCTGGATGGGGGCAGTTCTGATTTAGCCCTCCCAGCCAGAGGCCCTGATTCACCATGTTGCTCCACGCTGGAAGTTCCTCCTAGTTTTTAGCCAGATCCTTCCTATCATAACAGGAATAACCCCTTGTAATTCCACCCTGGGACAAGGGTCGGTGTGGAGCATGTGGGGAGACGTGTGTCCATGTGACTCGCCTGTCCCTGGCTGAGCCTGTCTCCAACCTTGCCTGAGCTGTCCCCTTCTGACTCCGATCTCTGGGCTGACCCCTGGTTTGACGCTTGTAGGGGGACAAGAGGGTGGCTGTAGGTGACGCAAGACTATCAGCCTGATTGCCTCACTGACCTTTAGGTCTATCTGTTGTACAAACAAGGAGACGGAAACTCAAAGAGGGACTCAACTCACCCAACATTACACAGGCCCTTTGTGCTCACCAATGTGGCCATCCCCTGACTCATAGGGCCCGGCCCAAAGAGAACCAGAGGCCTAGCAAAGGCAGAGTCTGCTCTTTTCGTCAGCACTTGCACCCTCTGAGACTGGGCATGGAGCTCTCATTCTCCTGACCTCCAACCCCACTCCCTCCCACCAGCACTAATCTGTTCACAGGCTGATACAAAACATGCCCATAGACTGTGGGAAATGCATGCATCATTAATGGTATCCCACCCACCCAATGCCAGGAGGCAGGCAGCACAGCCTCCCCACGGCTACAGGTACATGCACTGCCTGCGCCAGTCCTTTGCTCCAGGCCTTAGCTTTGTGCCTACAGACAGCTAATATATCTGCACGCTTATGTGAACCTGTTCACATCCTGCAGACACTCTCAGATACGCTCAGACAGGCACAGACGCTCCCAGGGGAGGGAGATGGGCCAAATCAACCTGTCACACGCTGGCGGCACCTGCTGCTCAGACTTTAAGTCCAAGAGGTCAGACTGCAGCTGAGGTGACTCACTGTCCTCCTCACCTCTGGCCTGGGGGCAGCAGGGAAAGGGATGGTGGCATTGAGCACCAAACTTTTGCCCACCCAAGCTGGACTGTGCCTGATTTGGGAGCAGGAGTAGGGCCAATGGGTCTGTACTGCAGGGAGTCAGCCTTTCAGGGGTAGCACATGGCTAATGCGTGACGGTCACTGACTACGCACCAGACACTGTTCCCAGCATCACACAGATTGTCGCATGGAATCCTCATAGACCAGGAGGCAGCTGAGGCTAAGAGAGGTTAAAAGACTTGCCCGAGGTCACACAGACAGTAAGTGGGGAGTCTAGATGCAAAACCAGGGAGTCTGACTCGAGAATCGGAACCCTTAACTACTGCAAAACAGTGTGGGTTGCTCCAGGGAGGAGGCTCTCCCTGACACTGGAGGTGACCATGGGGGTATAGGGACCCTGCAGAAGGGGTTCAAGCAACAGAAGCCTTTAGCTGTCTTCATCCCAAGAGACATCAAGCCCCTTCTGCTATATGAAAAAATGGAGACATGGTAAATCAGGGTTAGCACGATGTGTTCTATTCTAATGGCAGATAATTGGAATCTCACCGACCCAACAGTGCAATGCAATGGATTTTCATCTCATAGTCACGTAACGTGGCACAGTCCAGCATAGGGTGGATGTCTTTTGTGATTGTGTATGTGACCTTATTTGGAGAAAACGTTCGAAGTCCAAGTAGAAGGCCTCTTGGACACCCCCACCATCACCCCACCCCCAGATGAGAGGCCCACAGACAGCCTCAGGTGCTGTGGTTCATCACAAGCTCACCACTCCTGCCCAGGGAGTGTGGCTGGGGGATGTGGACAGGACTCAGGCCTCAGGCCCATCCATCACCCTGCATCATGTCCTAACTCTGCCACACTCACTGGAGGTGTGAACACTACTGTACTCCCTGCTTTGGTCCAAATCAGAAAAATAATGTCATTAACAACACAACAACACAACAACAACAACAACAACAACAACAGCAACAGCAACAATTTTTTAGTGCTTACTCTGTGCCAGGTACTGTACTGCTCACTTCGCAGGAAATATCTCATTTAATATACCCAACAACTCCATTTTTCAAAGGAGATACAGGCTCTGAGCTAAGCTAAGTTGAATCACTAGACCAAGGTGGCACAGCTGGCAGTGGTGAGACATGAAGCACACTATAATTAACCCTTTCAATACAGGGCCCTGCCCAAAGGCTCACGAAGGCCCCTCCCCCTGGCACCCTGACTAGAACTCTGGATTTTACCTTGCTAACTCCACCTGTGGCCTTGGGTGTCCCAGTCTGGTACTCTGAGATGAAGTTGGGATTGGGGGTTTAGGGGGCGGGGGTGCTCTCTCCTCTGGGGTAAACAGAGAGGTGTGAACTTTGTCTGCCAAAGCCTGGCACAGACCCAGAGGTGGGCTCAGGGGTTCTCTGGACCTCGTCTCTCCCACAGCTTATGGCTCCCTCGCTCTCCCTTTCACACTGGGTGGGGCACAGAACAGCTGCGTCTGACTGCTGCCCAAGCCCCAGTCTGCTGTCAGCTTCCACGTCTTAGCCATGAAAGTCCAAGAGGCCTCCCGGGAATGTGTCACCTTCCAGCATGGAGTCACATGGGGAGGCGAGGCGGGGAGGGCAGCCTGGCGGGTATTTAAATGTCTGGCTGGCTCTGAGCTTCAGTCAGTTCAGAGGGAAGCACAGGTGAGCCACCTGAGAACCTCTCCTCCTGCTCCCTCTGATTCCAGGAAGGATCCAGTGTGGTGAGAGACTCTTCTAGCCCAGTGAGGAGCCCAGGATGTCCCTGAAGGCTGTGGTCCTGACCCTGGCCCTGGTGGCTGTCACTGGTGAGTAGGCGCTGCCTTTGGATAGGGCTCTCAGGCAGGATACATCTGCTGCATTGAGTGGATTAGGGTGAAGAGTCTGGCCAAGGCCAGAGGACAGTTCCAAGTGCCTGTCTGTCCCCAGCTGGATGCATGGGGCAGCCCAGTTGCCACCCAGCTCACAGGAGAGCTGGCCCATCCACAACAGCAGGCCTACTAGCATGGGTGCCATACATGTTTCATATGCCCCTGTGGTCTCTAACTAGACAAGATGAAAGGGGAATTGGTGGTTGGGCTCCCCCACCATCATCCAGTCTGCAGTGCAGGGCTGGTGCAGAAGGTCAAGGAAGGATATGGGTCCTCAGGAATTGCTGTTTCCTACCCAGGGGCTCGGGCGGAAGTCAGTGCCGACCAGGTTGCTACTGTGGTGTGGGACTATTTCAGCCAGCTGAGCAACAATGCCAAGGAGGCTGTGGAACAACTCCAGAAGTCTGAGCTCACTCAACGGCTCAAGTAAGAGGGGCACGGCTTGCAGGGTGGGGCTTCTTAAAAGCCATGCAATGTGTTGGCAAGGGCCAAGCTCAGAGGCAGGAGGCCTGAACTTAGGATATCCACGGCTCTGCCACTGACTCACTGGGTGTCCCTGAGGTCTCCAGACCTGGGATACACATATGCAAACAGGGAGGTTGGACTGAATAATTCCTAAGGTGTCTTCCTGTTTGCATTTTCTAGCATGTGACAAATGGCCACACTTTAGCACTCAGGATCCTGGAAGAAAAGGAGGGAGGGAATTGTCGAGCAAGCTGGGTTCTAATACATTCCAGAAGGAAAGGTCCTTCAAGTCATGGGAAGGGAAGCGGGAATATTTGGGCAGCCTCTGAGGGTGGGCACATGCAAGGAAACCAGCATTTTGTATCGCTAGAAGACACTGGAAGAGGTCTAGAATGTCTAACATTCTATTAGAGAATGTGATCAATGGCACAGCACACCTCAGCAAGGAAGGATCTTAAAGTCCATTCTTTACAGATAGGGAGAGAAAAGCAAGCTGCTCAAGGTCACGTGATAACTGTGACTTGAACCCAGGGGGAGATCCAGGGATACAAATTCAATGTAATAATTTGGTTTATTACATTTATTCTCTCAAATCATGATCCACCACAGGGAAAGCGACAGGAAAAAGATGGGTGAACCCTAAGCACGCCACTTGTCCTAAGCACGTGTGTGTATAACGTGAGAGCAATGAATGGCAGGAGACGAGGTCCCGGCATGTAATTACAAGTGTAACCGTGGTCCCCTTGTGCCCTTTCCCGGCAGCGCCCTTTTCCAGGGCAAACTCGGGAAGTGAATACCTACGCGGTTGACTTACAGAAGAAGGTGGTGCCCTTCGCCACGGAGCTGCACGAACGCCTGACCAAGGACTCAGAGAAGCTGAAGGAGGACATTCGGAAGGAGCTGGAGGACTTGCGGGCCCAGCTGCTGCCCCACGCCAATGAGGTGAGCCAGAAGATCGGGGACAACGTGCGCGAGCTGCAGCAGAGCCTGGAACCCTACGCGGTTGAGTTGCGCACCCAGGTCAACACACAGGCGGAGCAATTGCGGCGCCAGCTTGCTTCCTACGCTCAGCGCATGGAGAGCATGCTGCGTGAGAACGTGAACAACCTTCCGGACTCGCTGACGCCTTACGCCGATGAGCTCAAAGCCAAAATCGACCAGAACGTGGAGGAGCTCAAGGGGCGCCTCACTCCCTACGCCGACCAGCTCAAGGTCAAGATCGACCAGAACGTGGAGGAGCTGCGCCGCAGCCTGTCTCCCTTTGCACAGGACGTCCAGGAGAAGCTCAACCACCAGCTTGAGGGTCTGGCCTTCCAGATGAAGAAGAACGCTGAGGAGCTGAAGGCCAAGCTCTCGGGCAACGCTGAGGAGCTGCGGCAGAGGCTGGCGCCCATGGCCGAGGATGTGCACGGCAAGCTGAAGAGCAACACCGAGGGATTGCAAAAGTCTCTGGCCGAGCTGAGCAGCCACCTGGACCGGCAGGTGGAGGAGTTCCGCCGCAACGTGCAGCCCTATGGCGAGACCTTCAACAAAGCCTTGGTGCAGCAGGTGGAGGAGCTCAAGCAGAAACTGGGCCCCTATACGGGGGACGTGGGAGGCCACTTGAGCTTCCTGGAGAAGGACCTGAGGGACAAGGTCAACTCCTTCTTCAGTACCCTGAAGGAGAAAGAGAGTCGGGACAAGCCCTTGGCCCTCCCGGAACAGGAGCAGACACAGGCCACCCAGGCCACACCCCTTCCCTAACACCTGCCCTGCCCTGCCGTCTGTCTGTCGTTCTGTCCCAAAGCAATTCTTGTATGAGATAGAGGACACGTGTCCTGTGGAAAATGACACTTCCTCTAGCTACTCAATAAAACTGCTGAGAAACTAGCCCAGACGGCTTGCAGTGTGACTGCTCAGCATTGCTGGGCCTGAGGTGGGGAGGAGATTGCTGCTTGGCAAAACTTAGCAGGGGCAACAGGATACTTTGAGGGATATCAGGGCTGGGGAGATGAAACTATGGGAGGGCCAAGGACAGGGTATGCTGAGAGGGGAAGTGCACTGAGGGGGAGATAAAAAAGATGCCACACATTATCCAAAGACGAAATAGGCAAACCACTTGTAATCGCTTAGCTAACAAATATTTGTTGAGTGCCCTCAAGGTGCAGGTCACTGTTCTAGGCCTTGACAATGAGCAAAACAGCTTTTGTGGAGCATGAATCTGACACTGTGCTTCACTATGAGGGGGCCACCAAAGCAAGTAGGACGTGGTCCCTGGCTTTGGAGAGCCCGTGGCACAGTGGGAGGGACTGTCTCTTCTTGAATTAGCTCTTCTGTGCCTTTAACTTGACATATTTATGTGAATTTTGGTTTAGTCCACCCCACCCCACTCCCATTATAAGATCTATTTGTGCTTATTTCAGAAATGTCTTGACTGCTAAACCCATGGTTTTCAAAGTTGAGGAGGAATGAGGCCTAGAGACATGGATGAGTCCTGGGAGGAGGGGTTAAGCAGGTGCCTGGGGCCTATGGGGCCTTTGTGTGCTCTGCCTAGTTGCCTCCTGCAAAAGAGGCTGCCTGTCTGGGGCTGAGGTTGCCAATCACTGGGGTAGAAGGCAGAGAAAGAGGAGTTGGATGCAAGCAGTCTCATCAGCACAGCCGCCGTGGGCAGCTCCAGCCTCTGGAGTGGGCTCTCGCACTACCCTCGGTCACTCACAGACTCCCCAAGAAGAAAGCCCCAGAGAAGAGCCATTTCAAGCATTTGTCCCAGATGACTTATATCCTGGCTCTGACCCCAGGTCTACGATCACAGCCCGACACACCTTTCCTTTCCAGAGTGGGATGCAGGCTTTCAAACATACCCAGAATGCACCCTGGGGGCAGGGCCCTGGGGAAAGTGTTCTGGGGCCTCCTCTCTCTATCCCTACCTCCCAAGGAGCTCTCAGGACAGTGGCCCTCACAGGTACGGTCTGGCTCAGGCCTGTCTCCTGCTACCCTGCTGCCAGCCTGAGCGTCTATTGGGAAGGGTTCTACTTGGGGATCAGGCAAACCTGACTTTGAATCCTGGCTTTTTCACTGACAATGGAGTGATTTGAGACGGATTATTTGACCTCTTTTGGAAAATAGGAATGATAATACTCAGCTCAAAGTGTTTCTTTGAGGGTTTGGTGGAATGGTGGATGTTAAGCACTTCGCACAATATCGGGCAGAGTAAATGTGCAGTAGCTCTTCCCATGTTGATGCTGCTGCTGCTGTACCACAGTGGATGCCCAGTAAATGTGACTTCTTTTCCCCACTCACTTCTTATCCTCTCTGATGCCAGGTCACATGCTCTATAACAGGAGGCCGCCAGAGCTGGCTAAGGGCAGACTCCGAGGCCTCTCTGGCCCCAGCTAGTCTCACTCTCACATCCTGGGTCAGCAAGGCTGCTGCTGCCACCTACACACCTGGCCCACTAGGAAGGCTGGAGCCGACCTGTGAAAATACTTTGACAAACCACCAGGTACCTAAAGCTGGCTTTAGAAAAGGGCCAACAGAACAAGGCACTAAAAGGAAATGGGACAGAGGGTGAGCAGGTTTCTGAGCAGGTTTCAGAGATGTTCTCAGACCTCACCTGAGGGCTGCCTGTTTGAGCGCTGCCTCCAGGATGCCTGGGGCCTCAGTGTCTCCCAGGGCCTGGTCCTGAACATGAATCTTTGATAGTCTCCCCCACAGTTTCCCAGCGCCCTCCTGCAGGTCTCTGAGGGTCCTGCCATGGCCCTGGTCCCACTGCATAAGGAATGCCCTCCTACACGTGGATTTTCTCACCTGGTCTTCAGTCTCCTGCGTACCTGACCTGGAAGATGTCTGCTTGTAGGGACATCATCCTTGGCTGCCCAGCTTCTGAATCTCCATTGGTTTAGTGGGAATTTCTCACTTATGAGTCTGGTGGGTGTCAAAGTCTGCCTCCCATGAGAGACATTAAAAATGCCAACCTCTTGCCTTCCAGGCTCCCCTCCTCTAGGTTGTGGCATGGGGCTTACACTCAGCAAATCAGATGCAGTGACCCAGACTCAGAATAAGGAGCTGGTGTAAAGAAACAGGGAGAGTGGAGCATCCTGGCTGAGATGAGTGGGGCAGTGGAGCAGCAGCAGCCAGTTTGCAGCTGGGCTATCCATGTTCAACACTGGCAGAGTGTTGTTCCCACAGATCTAGTGTTGTGATGTGATCATGGCCATGTTTCTCCCTTAGCTGTCCTTCTTCTTGTCTGTTTTCCAAACCAAGTACTCCAGCTTTCCTTTCCAAGTACTCCTCTCCTTTCTGAACTTTCCAGAAATGTTTGAATAAACATATTTTCTGCTCATATCTTCCAGAGTAGGTTTTTGTAGCTATTCAGAACCTGGATCGACATGCCCCTTCTCTCTTGAGGATTTCTCCTGTTATGGCCTTTGGAAGCTATACCCGATCCCTGACCTGTTCTAGTCATTTCTGTTGATTTGTCTGAGGTATACATAGCAGTCTTCAGTAGGGCTGGCTGCATCTTTCAAGAAAGGCAGTCTCCTCTTTTGTGCTAATCTAGCATGTGGGCGGTTTCCTGTGCCTCAGTCAACCCAAGGGATGTCTCTAGCAACCAAGATAATTGGACAGCTGAGATGAGGAAAGGACCGTGCTGAGCCCAGCTTGGACAGCCGGCTCTATCCACCCTTCCCAAAGGTGCTCTGACAACCATGCTCAGGTTTCCCATGAGGTCCTATGTTCAAGAAAAACACTCTGATTTGGTTTGGGGAATCTGTATATGAGATGATGTCCAAGGTATTTTAGGGGGTATTTAGGTATTCTACAACCCCATTAAGAAACACACATGCATATTTATATGTAAACATGTAAGGAGGAGAAAAATTAGTTAATTCAACAGCTAGACCTAGAATTCCACTGAGAGAGAGAATTGTATCTGGTGGTCCACGCTGGCTGCTGAAGTGGAGACTGAGGAGCTGTTTTGAAGGAGACCATGAAACAGAGATGGCTTCAACTGTTCTGTGCCTTCCCTGTGCAGGCATCTGAGTGGTAATGAATAGTGGGAAATGAGGCGAGGTTACAAAAGGGAAAACAGGGAATATAAGAGGAGGCTGAGGTCTTCCCCACCTCCAAATGATGACCAATGAGGAACTTTTAGTGGCAAAAAGCTGTAGAACTTTTAAATTCAGGGGTGGCAATAAAATTGACACTGTGCTTAACTAGTGCTAAAAGATTTTTTAAATCATTGTATGTGTACCTCATCCACTCATGTAATCCTAACAACAGATGGTGACATCTAAATGCAGTAGGTAAGGAAAAGGCCATTCAGAATGGTGAGGTACTTATCTAGCAAGTGGTAGAATTGAAATTGGAACCTGGGCCATCCAACTACAAAACTTGAACTACCAGGCTCTGGTGCCTCTAGGATGAGTGTAGCTTAATGGGGAGAAGTGTAAGTCTTACCAAGAACTCTGTGGAGAAGGGGTGATGCCCATTATTGAAGGGCAGGTAGTTTCTGCCCAATCACATTTGAACCCAATATATGACTAACATAGATACCAACTTTAAGATAATGTTTCAGTATTACTTTTTGGTGTGGGAAAATATGTATAACATACAATTTGCCATTTTAACCATTTTTAAGTGTATAATTCAGTGGCACTAATCACATTCACGATGTTGTCCAACCATTATCACTACCTGCAAAATTTCTTCATTACTCCAAACAGAAATTCTGTATCCATTAGGTGATTCCCCATTGCCACTCCCCCATGGTAATCTTTAATCTACTTTCTATGAGTTTGTCTCTTCTAGACAGTACAGGTAAGTGGAATCAGATGATATTTGTCTTTTTTGTGTCTAGCTTCTTCTACTTAGCATGTTGTTAAGGTTCATCCATGTTGTAGCATGTACCAGAATTTCCTTCCTTTTTAAGGCTCAATAATGTTTCATTGTGTGTACATACCAGACATCTGTCCATGGACACTTGGGTTGCCTCCACATTTTGGCTATTATGAATAATGCTGCTGTGCATATTGGTGTAGAACCATCTCTTCAGGTCCTGCTTTCAATTCCTCTGTGCACATATAGCCAGAAGTGGAATTGCTAGATTGCATGGTCATTTTATGTTTGATTTTCTTGAGGAACCACCATATTGCTTTTTTATAGCAGCTGCACCATTTTATATTCCTACCAATAACACATAAGGATTTATTTCTTCCCATCTTCCCCAACATTTGTTATTTTCTATTTTTTTAAAAAATAATAGCTATCCTAATAGTATTACTTTAACAAATGGAACTATAAATAAATAAATAAATCTTCACCAGAACGTCTCTAAGATTCAGTCTATATCACCTGGCAAGAATAAAGCACTAGCATCCTGGAGAGTCATGCATAGAGTCCTCCATGAGTGCCAGGCAAGGGCGTTTTCTGGACTCTGGCACAGCCCACATCAATATTTCCCAGCAGTTCCACCAGAGCTCAGCACAATTTCAGGCCTGAAGCTCCCCTGGCTACCTCTGTCTCCTAAGGTGACCTGGAGATAACAGACTGCTCTGAGGGCAGGGGTTAGTGCCCCAAAAAGAGCCCAGCACTGGTGTGGGGCAGGCTGAAATGTTAGCCACCTCCTGCTGAAAGTTAGAGTCGTCTGAGAACATCAGAGGGGTCACTACCTCTGACGTGTGTGGTGTACAGAATGGCCCTGTTTAGGGGAGAAGAGCACAACAGGGCAAAAGAAGAGGTCTGGGGCCCACCCATCTCTTGTTTTCACAGAGTCTAGCTGCTATGGAGGGTTGGTCCTGGCTGGGTCGAATGAAGGTCCTGCAATGGGATGCTGTGTCCTCCTGGTGTTATAGGATGGGGCTCACAGGCAGTGGTATGTTCTCAGGATGGGGCTCACAGGCAGTGGTATGTTCTGGAGAGAAAAACAAAAGAGTAGGGCTATCTATATACTTTGTGTCTGAAGGCACAAAGGGTGGGACCATGGTTATCTTGCTGTGTGATACAAGCAGCTGATTATGGAGGGGCACAATTGGAGACCCCAGAACACCCATGTCAGAGGAGTAAGAATTTGAACTGCTGGTTCTGAAATGGTGGCTTGATGATATAGTGATTAAAGAGCTAGTGCCTAGAAACACAAAATCAGAGGACATCAAGATTGGAGGGAACTGCCTTGATTCTCAATTCAATTCTTTTGACATCATTGCTAACAAATGATCATAACTCTGCACTAACTGCCTCTTGAGTTCAGGCACCTCATTTGTTCATTCAACATTGTATTTGAAGGCTGGTAGCCAGCCTTCAGGATGGCTCTGGTATTGATCTTCATTTCTGGTATTCACACCCTTGTGTGGTCCCTCTCGTATTAAAGAGGGCTAACCTATGTATTAATAGACTGTTGTGGAAGTCATGGTATGTGACTCTTAAGCATAGGTCATAAAGAGCATTGTGACTTCCACTTTGCTTTCTCTTGGGTCATTGACTCTGAGGTACCATGTGTAATGACACTCAAGTAGCCCTGTGGAGGGGTGCGCACAGGGACTGTAGTTCTTTTTCAATTGCTAGCACCAATTTGCCAGTCAAATGAGCGAGCCACCTTGAAAACACATTCTCCAGCTTCGATCAAGCTTTTGGATGACTATAGCCCCAGGGAACATCACGCTTGCAACAACATGACAGACCGTGAATGAGAACCACACAGCCAAGCTACTGACCCAAAGAATTTTAAGATATCATATGACACTAAGTTTTGAGTGGTTTGTTATGCAGCAACAGCTAATACACAGCCTCTAGCATAGTGCCTGGTACCTGGTCACCACTCAGTCATTGAGTGATTGAACCCTGCTTTGTATTGAACACTTCTGTTGACGGCCAACGAACCATCTACCCAAATAATTGGTTCTATCTTTGGACAGCGCTGTTAAAATTATTAAAATTAAACCTTTTCTTTTCAATACAGCTTTTGTCTTATTTTTACTCTTCTTTTGAAGCATGGAATAATTATATATGCACACACACACATATAATTATAACGTTCTTATATAATTATGTGTGTGTGTGTGTGTGTGTGTGTGTGTGTGTGTGTGTATGTTCTGCCCACAGGAAATATACCCAGATACTCCTTGCACAGAACCTCAAACCTTGACGAAATTGAGCCAGGAAGGTGCTATACTTCACAGCTGCCTTGGGATGTAGAATCTTAGTGGTTTCTGAGAGGGCAGAGTTCTCATCTAATCTTGTTTATTCTTGTGTAGTCAGTGCCTAGCTCAATGACTAGAATTTAGTAAGTGCCCAATAAATATTTGTTTAAAAAAATGAATGAATTTAATGAATCTTCTTTTCTTGTTCATTTGTACAGTGTATGTATGTTCATCTTTATCAGGTGATGCTGAGTGGTTTCCCAAAGTGATTGCACCACTTTCTCTTTATCTCTTTCAATAAGAGGACCTTCTTGGATAGATTTTCTAATTTTCTTATTTTTTCTCTCATTTCTCCCATTTTGCATGCTCTCCTTTCTGGGAGATTTCTTCACTTTCTATTCAGTTTTTTTGTTTCTACAATCATGTTTCTAATTTGCAAGAGCTTTTTTAAAAAAAATATTCTGTGATTTTTTTTTACAGTGTCCCATTCTTATTTCATCAGTGTTTTTCATGCTTTTAACTCTCTGATTATATTAATTGTATTTTTAAGTGTTCCTTCAGTAGAGTCTTAATTTTCTTCAGGTTTCTTTTTATATGTGTTTGCTTGTTTTGATCTCTATATTTCATATTAAAATCTTTCCTCAAATGACTGGTAATCTTTGCTTGTCTGCTTACATTTAACAGTGAAAATTTTAAAGCCTATTTAAAGCTCGAAGGTCATGAGTATTATTTTGCTGACTGAGCTTCACTGCTGGGTGATCCACTGAAGTGTTTAGTTGTAATGTAAAAATATTTAGGTTTTTTCTTTTCAGCTAGTCCTGTTTCCCAAGTAAGTTTCTCCCACTCTCCAGTTTGAAGAGTAAAGGCCCAGGCCCAGATCCCGGTGTTCTTGGGCCAAGAAGCAGGATGAGACTTAGCAGTCAGAGTTGCTCTGATTTAATCCCTCTGTTTCTAGTACAGCACCCCTATCCTCAACTTGCATAGCATTTTCCTTCCATGGATCTTTGGGTTTTCCCTTTTCAGAGAATAAACCTCCTGTCTTCTGCCAAGGTGAGAAAGAGAAGCTAAAGCTTTACTAGCTTTTTAAAATAATGTCAAACGGTCTTTCATATTTTACTACAGCCTCCTCACTCACCACTACTTTCAGTGGTACCTCATCCCTCCAGTTCAAGGATGTTATGTATGATTGCACAGGCTGTGCACCGCGCAATTCTGAGGGTACATTTCTCACATGTTATAGAACTGCATATTTATTATGACAAATTTCTGGCAGAGTTTTTTTTTAAATAACTGTTTCGTTATTCTCTTAAAATCACAAAAACCGTCATTGTTTTCTTTGTAAGAAAATAAAGATAAACTACAAAAATTAAAACCAGCATCAGCTATAACTAGTATTAAAACCTGTTGAGTATCATTTCAAACTTTTAAAAAATTAATAAATATATGTAGGACTATTTGTAAAAAAAATTATTAATAAAATTTTTTTCTTAGACCAGTTTTAGGTTGACAGAAAAATTAAGCAGAAAGTACAGAGTTCCAACGCTCCACACACACACAGTTTCCCCCATTAACATTTTGCTTTCCTGGGGTACCTTTGTTATGATTGATGAACTAATGTTGATACACTGTTATTAACTAAAGTCTATAGTTTACATTTGTGCTAGCTTTTTGTGTTGTAGAGTTATACAGGTTTTGACAAATGCATAATGTCAGGTATCCATGTATGTATATCAGCATCATACAGAACAGCTTCACTGACTTAAAAATCCCTCCCTCCACTTTTCCATCCCTTCTTCAATTCCTGCAAAAACCTCTGGCAAAATCACTAATTTTTTTGTCTCCATAGTCTTATCTGGCAGAATGTTTTGAGAAAGAGGAGGCTATTTCTAATTCACAGACAGGTGCAACATGAGCTAACAGCAGATTTACTGCAGTTCCTTAGCCTTTTGCAAGTTTAATGCAGTGGATCAGATTGGAGCTCACATTTGCCTGCTGTCAAGTTACGATCAGCTTTCTCAGGCCTGCTAAATTAATTGCAACTGGTCTGTCTGCTTTCTAGCTTTCAAAATTTTGCTGTGATCTTTCTTCCATTCTTCTTGTTTCTATGTGTCTACATCTTTTCTAAAAGACTCTTCTCACTATAGTTTTGAGGGAGATTTCAGAAAAAAGTGCAATCAGATATATCCACTCAATTGCCATGTGTATTTGGAAGTCCACAAATGTAATACAGACAGAAGATCCCTGAAGTCTTTGTGGTACATTCACCTCTCTAGAATCTAAGCCCGCAGTCCCCAACTTTTTGGCAACTGAGACCGGTGCTCCTATGAGAATCTAATGCCTGATGATCTGAGGTGGAGCTGAGGCGGTGATGCTAGTGCAGGGGAGCGGCTGCAACACAGATGAAGCTTTGCTTGCTTGCCTGCCACTCACCTCCTGCTGTGCGGCTCGGTTCCTAAAAGGCCACAGACTGGTACTGGCCCATGGCCTGGAGGTTGGAGACCCCTGGTAAGCCACTGGTTCCGACATACCTGGGAGACCTTCAGTATTACTGTAAAGGGTTTGTGAATAGGAATGTACCTGTCTAATAAATGTTCTTCCATTTAAAAATTCATGTTAAGTAAATAACCATGGAATGTATGCATTTAGTTATGAAGATGTTCATTGCAGTGCTGTTTATAATTTTAAAAATTAAAAACAAAACAATGTACAACAGGAAGAGATTGTTAAATTATGGTATATCTAATCTCCATTAAAAGTCATATTGTGAATGAACATTTACTGATTCCATAAAAATAAATTTGGAAAAATGTATGTAAAAATATGTAAATATATGCCTAGATAAAAAAAGAATATGAACAAATATATAGTGCTGATGGTGGATTTATAGGTGATTATATGTATTTTTGCTTATCTTTTTTTATACTTTTTCTGCCTTGTACCCTTTTAAATAGTAACAAAAAACTTTGATAATGTTAGTTAATATTTTAATAGACAGTACTTCCTACTCAGAAATGTCAGGCATGCTTAATTCTATCTATACACCTTGTCAGATCACTAGAAACTTAGATATTTGGGCTACTTCACCTTGGTCTCAAGCAAAATTGCTATTCCTCAGTGAATTTGTAATACAATTCGAAGGTCCCTATATTTAAAGTCTCATAGAGATATTTATTTTGCAATTCAATATTTGGAAAAGCTTTATTTTCCCGGTGAGTCTGGTGTGCTTTCTGTTGCTGATTATGACAGTTATGGAACTGACTGAACTTCCCTCTTCATAGGCTTCCAGGAAACCCAAAGCAAATGTGAAGGTCAACTACTGCAACTTTGTCATCTATTATTTGCCTCTGTGGTTTTGTCCTTCAGGTCTTGTGCTTTGTCAGGTCATGATTTTCTGCTCTTTTTATTTGTACTGGTCTTGAAGGATCTTCTCTCTCCCCCCCCTTTCATCATCATCATAATTATCATCATTTTAATTTTCATTGCCTCAAATCTGTGGTAATGAAGAACAGAACATGTAAGCAAAACTCAAAACAAATAAACAACTGAAATCATTATCTTTCTTGGCACAACATCACTGTATTGACTCAGAATGTGCTCAGTACATTTCGTGGTATTAGAGTTCATGTTACTGGTCCCACCTAGCTGTTGCACCACCAGCAATTATTTTTTGACACAAACATCTAGCTGTGGGGCATTTCTCAGGCACGATGGATCATGGTCTGTGCAGGGTAAACAGGCCATAGTGACACACCTAAAGACCTAAGGACCTGGTATTCTGGACATAGTTTGAGCTAGTTCTACCTCTGTAGGGGAAAGGAAAGGAAGGGAACTGAGGGGATCACATTTAAGTGTGGGATGGAACAGGGAGGGAGAGGTGGATTCCAGTTCCCGTGATGACTTGGCACCTGCCCTGGGCTTGGCTGTTCTTTCCCTGGATGGCCTTAAATTGTTGTTCCTGTGCTCAGATCAGCTTACACATGGACCCAGGCTTCCCTGCATTTCAACAGCCCTCTTTCTCCAAAATCATAAATCTCTTGGCTTTCCACTAAGCACAGTAGGTCCCTAGATTCTCCCAATAAGGAGTATAGAGGCTCTTTTTGGTTCTGGCCCCAGGAGCAGGGTTCTCTTATCCTGAGAATGGCATTGTATACTGAGCATGGACTTTAGAGTCAGACAGACCTGGGACTTGCCCAGGGAAAGACTTGAGCAAGTTACCAAATCTCTCTGAGTCTCAGTTTCTCTTTAAATGAAATGAGAATAACAATACCTACCTTGGAGTATTGACTTGAGCAGTATAGATAATAAAGATAAATACTGGGCACATGGTAGATCCTCAATAGAGGGGCGATTATTGTCAAGTCTTTTCAAATCCTGTTGGGCCAGATTCTGAGTGGCAGAGAGACTTGCTACCTTCCTAGCCTGCTTCCTACCACCACTCTCTGGCCATACCAAGCCCCTCATTGTTTTCTCAATATGCTATGGTTTGCAAAGCTTCCTGCCTTCATGCCTCATGCATACTGCTTCTTCTCTTCATCGTCTGCAGAACCCTTCCTTTGCTATGTGTATAACATCCCTAGGCTTACAGTGTAAACTAGTTTGTTGTTAAGTGTTGCCAAGTTCATCTGCAGGAACTGGCAGGGTGTCTGGCACACAGTAAGTGGTCCCACTCTTCCAGGTTCCAATTATGTTGATCTCAATATCAACTGCTACCTTCATCTAAGCTTTGGATATTTTTGATGAAATGTTAACTTCTCTTCTAAACCCTCCATGCCTCACATTTCTCATTCCTGGTCATAGCCCAGACATAATGCCCTCTGCCAAGGCGAACTTTCCTGCTCTCTTTCCCACGTGGTTCTTTGATTATTCTTCCTATCCAACACCTGAACATTCTATACCCTCTCAATTCTCCCACTGCTCTCTGGAATAAACTCCTCTGTATCTTCAGCCTTGCCTAGAACACTCCTACTTCCTGACCTTCACTGGAACCTGGCTTTTGCTCAGGACACCTGTTCCCTGGTTTCTCCTGCAGCCCTTTTTCATGGCAACCAATCATTCTCAGGTGGGTTGCCAATCCAGACAACCTAGCATATAAAATCTGGCTAGCTTGCCACCGTTGCAAAGCTTCCTCCCTCTGTTTCCACTAGTCAACACTTCTAAGAAATGTAATAGCTAGGCTGGTGTGACTGCAAGAGGTGAGCAGGAAGGGAAATCTGGGAGACAAGCATTTGTGTTGCAAAGTTTAGTGCCCCCTCCCTATATGGGGAGTCTCAATGCTGGGAGATAAATTCTACTAAGAAAGATGGCAGTTTCTTGAAATGTATCAAACAATGTCAATTTTTGGCAAGACTTTTGGACATTATTTATGCAGGGAATAACATATCTTTTCAATGAAGGCATCTGGTAATCACTACCTTGCAAAGTGATAAAACGTAGGATCACTAATAGGGGACAACTGGACATTGCATGTCTCCTATGTGATGTAACATTAAGTTCCCACTTCACCTTTTAAGTATCCTTGCCAGAAATACTTTAAACTTAACCTGAACATAACTGAGCCTTTAGGTAGATTCCAGTTTATGGGAAACATAGAAGGTAGAGAAAAAGGTAAATGACATTACGAAGAAACAATCAGGCAATTTAAGATATGGGACATTCTACATGACGACTGGTTTGATCTTTTTTAAAAAAGTTAATGTTATTTAAAAGTTGAAACACTTTAGTAAAGATGAAAGAGTATTTAAACGATTAGGGCAATGCATGAACCATGACTGGCTCTTGATAGAAAAACATAATAAACAATAATAAAAACATTTTTAAAGGATAAATGGGGAAATTTAAGCATGGACTTTATATTTGATGATATTATGGAATTATTGTTGATTTTCGTAGGTGAAATAAGGGCATCATGATTTTGTAGAGGAGTGTCCTCATTTTTTAGGATATAAAACTGAAATTATTTAGAGGAAAAGTGCATGTTATCTGCCACTTCCAAATGTTAAGCACACATATAAAACATATATATAGAGAGAGAGAGGAAGCAAATATAGCAAAATATTAACAATTACTGAAACCCAGATGGTGAGTACAAGGGTGATCATTGTACTGTTCTTTCAATAATTTTGTATGTCTGTAAATTTTCATAGTAAATTAGAAGGAAAAAAAGACTCTGATGTGAAACTTTGAGTCCATGGGTCACTTTAGGATGGACCATCTCAACTACAAAGAACCCCTAAAAGTGTTTCTTTAGGTCTACTTTTTTGGGTTGGTCAAATTTCTCAGAGAAAATGCTCCATCCAGTCTCTTTCCTGGAGGATGAAGTCTAACTGGCCAACATTTTAGCCAAAACGAAAGATGGAGGGAGGTGCCTCATAATTTAATTATAAAGTTTTACTCAAAAAATCCTTTTTTTTTTTTTTTGAGTACAAAAACCCTGGCCCCCAGCAACACCTTGTTTTCCCCAGGCCAGAGACCCATTCTTTTCCTCTCTCCAGAGAATAAACTTCTAGTTTCCTGCTCCTCTGGGGGATGGACAACAACCCAGCTAGGTGCAGTTGGAGAGGACATCTGCTTCTCAAACAGATGCTCAGACGGTTGACATTTTTAGCCTCACTGTCACCCAAATTTCCAGAAGAATCTGTTGCTGCTAATGTCTGAGCTTCTGGGGAGTTTAGCTGTACAAACCAAGAGGGTTATTGGCTTTCCCCATTGCCGCTTCAAAATTCATCTTCTCAGGTGTGTCCAGTTATTACCATATGGATGCTTTCCAGCTCCCCAAATGCCTTTTGTCTCCTCTTTGTGTATTTATGTGTGTGTGTTTTTTAACTGCACTTTAATGCTATTTTATTGGGATTTCAGAAAAGAGCAGAGGCTAATGCATGCAATCAATCCTCCGTTCTTTACTAGAAGTCAGTCTGATGTTCTTTAGTCCTTTTTCCTCATACACTAGTTTGAAAGTTATTCATTCTTTGTATTCTTTTAATGGGTTATCCGTAATGATTAGCTTAAAAAGTCTAAAGATAATCAATGTTCTCATTTCTTTCTGAATAATGCAAATTCTGCAGAATGCTTTAACTTTAATCTCTCCTTTCCCATCCTACTTTGGTCTAATATCTTAGTTCCTTATTGTTTATAAAACTTATTACAAAGTGGTCCCTTCATCGATATATACTTATTGAGGCTCTCTACTGTGTGACAAGCAATGTTTTAAGCACTGGAAATACAGCAGTGAATAAGACGGACCAAACTACATATAAAAATATTTTATGTTCGGTTGAATTATATGAAATTGCCATTATTTGACCAATTTTTAGTTATAAAAATGAATCTCATGTGGTTTAAATATATGTATATTTAAATATATAGACACACATATTTATATAAATACATATAAAATCACTAAATGCTTTTTCCACTTACCTAAACACTAATTTTATTGTTTGTTGTTTCATATTTATTTGTATCCCACTCCTCTCTTGGTTCTGTTCCCTTTTCAGAGCCTTAGTAGTTCTTTCAGTGAGTGTCTATGAGTGATACACCCTCTCAGCCTCTCAGTCCTTCTTTTAAATTAACTTGTTACTGTTGAATAATAGTTTACTCAAATATAATTCTTGGTTGGCCATTAATTTATCTTCAGTCTTTTGAAGCTATATTGCTGTTAAGTCAGCTGTTGGTTTAATTATTTTCATTTGTAGATAATTAGTCTTTTCTCTTTGGTTGACTTCAAGGTACTCTGATGTTCTACAGATTCACTATGATGGGTCTTGATTTGAATTTATTTTAATGTAGCCTACTCAAGACTCAGGATACTTCCTGCAATGGAGGATTCAGGTCACATATTTCTTCAATTTGCAGAATTTTCCAGCCACCATCTTTTGAATATTGCCTCTTTCAAAATCTCTTTTCTTTGCAGAAACTCTAGTAGGCATATATGGGACCTTCCCATTTTATGCTCCATGTCTCTTACCTTCCATTTTATATTTCCCTTATTTTTTATTTCTATGACTCTTTCTGTGTGATTTTCTCAGATTGACCTTCTAGTTTACTAATTCTCCAACTATAGCTAAATGAGCTTTTATTTCAATGACTATATTTTTCACTTCTAGATTTTCTATTTAATTATTTTTTCTTTTTGACAAGTAATGCAAATAGTTTTTCAAAACAAACAAAAATGATTACATAGGTCACTACTTAACTTGCTTGGATATTGTAATGCTGTGTTAAGTATAAATACCTTTTTTTTTCCCGAGTAGTTGAAATGTACATTTGTCTTTTTTTAAAAATGGACTTCCATGAAGGCCTGGCGATAGAAGTATGAACGATGTAGAATACATCCATAATAAATAGTTATTACATTCTACCAATGTCGCTGGTGTGTTCTGAGATGGAATCCAGGAACTGCTGCCACACCGAATAAAGACTGGTGCATCACTGTTTACACCTGAGTTGGCAGGTAAGCATGCAGGAGAACAATTGAAACAAATTTTACTTACTATTTAGAATGAAGAGTCACTAACGTTCCTTTAAAGAATATTCACAAGAGAAGACTCTCTAGGAGGTCTTCTCGTTTGGTGCATACTGAGTTTTTATTTGAGATCCATACACTTGTTTAATTCATGTGTTTATAGCAAAACTGCTGCTACCTTGTCATTAGAGTATGGTACCTTTTAACTTTTACAAATACACATTTTAAAATTCTTTTTACTCCACATCAGATTATAGCATCAATTCTCACGTGAAAAAAACTTGAATGGGTAACTCTCTTCTTAAAAATGCAGCTGTCTGTGAATACCATGATACCAAGCAACAGAGAAAACAGTGAAGAAAAGGGAAGCACAAGCAAGTATATGTGGAAATAATCTGGTTCAAAGTACTTCATAGGTGTTAGTTAGCCCTTCTTATTGCACCACATCTAGAGGTACAAAATATCAGGTTGTCCTTCTATTTGGTGATGCTAAGTTTGATAACTTGGTTAATATGATCCACCAGATTTCCCCATTGTTTTTACTTTTGAATGGTTTAGTAATTAATAAGTAATCTGTGGGGTGATACTTTGAAGGCATGTACCCATCCTTTCCCAATATTTTCACCTAATGTTTTTAGCATTCTTTGATGATCTTTGCCTGAATCAAATATTACCTTAGGGTTGCAAAACAGTGATTAAAAATTATATCATTCCATTTACATGTATAAGCTGATTTCTTTCTTAAGTATGAGCTTTTAGGGAATTTGTTTTCAAATCCGAAGACTTGAATCAAAAATCTTTAACCTGAATCTAATGATGAGGAAATTGTCGAATTCAGAACATTTTACAAACTTCTCCTTGGACTCTTCAAAAAAAGTCAATTTCAAGGGTTGGGGAGTACTGTTTTAGCTGAAAAGAGGTGACAGAGGTATAACAACCAGATGAAAAATGTTAGATCCCGAATTTAAAAAGAAAATAACAAGAAGAAAACATCTATAAAAGGCATTTTGGGAAAACAGGGGCAATTTGAATATGTAGTACATATTAGATGATATTAAAGGATTATGTTAATTTTCATAGGTGATAAATGGTATTGTGTTTATGTAAAAATGTTCTTATTCTTAGGAGGTGTATGTTGAAGTATTTAGGTTGAAATGTCATGCTGTCTACAATTATTTCAAATGAATCCTCACACAAAGCACATAACACATACACGTATACCTCCAAACAACTCAAACATTTAAAAAACAAAACCTATAACATATCAACTAGTAAAGCATGAGTGTCTTGCATCTACCTATTATATTAACCTAGGTTCAGTCAGAAAAACAGAAGCCACTCTATTTTTTTTCAAGTGTGAAAGTCTTTAATGTAGAAAATTAAATGTTTATAAAACTGTTGGGAGGACTCGGGGACTGACATCTCAGCTTGCACTTGAAGGCCCGATTTTCCAACCCTCCCCTGTAAGTGGCAAGCTCACCTAATTACAATAGTCACATGGCCCCAACCTAATTGTAAAGAAGACTGTGATTAATATGGAATCAGTCTGCCTCCAGAGCAGAAAAGGGTGAAGGCAGTAGAGGGCACTCAAAGTGATATTGGAGCTGTGCAGCAGATCCTACAATTATCCCCCATTTGGGGGACATTTTCCTCTTCCTGAGTAGCACAGCTCTTTTCAAGCTGGGAATAAAACTCTCCCAAATAAAGACTACATTTTCCAGCATCTTTTCAAACTAAGTGTTCCATGTTGATTATGTTCTGGTCAATGGGATGTCAGTAAAAGTGATAAGAAAATTTTCTGGGATGTGTCTTCAAAGAGAGTGAACATACCCTTCTTTTCCTTCTTCTTGCTGGCTTGGAGGTAGACTTGATGGCTGAAGTTGGAATAGCTGAAACTTGAACATGAGTGTCTTATTGAAGCTAACAGTGCAATAAGACAGGAGTCCTGGTTGACTTATGTTTACATGAGTGAGCGAGAGAGAGAGAGAGAGAGAGAGAGAGAGAGAGAGAGAGAGAGAGAGAGAGAGAGGGGGGGTGGTGGTGGGGGAGTTCCATTTTGTTTAAGCTATTTTTTTTTTTTTCTTTTTTCAGTCACTTGCAGCTGAGCCTAATCCTAACTAATATAAACTAAGTCTGAAAAAAAAATGAATATAAGTTCCTCAAGGAATAGGTTACTTTAAACAGAGAGAGCTGCATGCACAAAGGCTCAGAGTTCTGAAAGAGGTGTGCTCAGGGAATGCCAAGGGTTTGTGTGGCAGGTGGACTGGAAGTGGGTGGAGATGAGCTACAGCAGAGGATGGACTGAATGGGCAGGGCGGGCGATGTGGCAGAAAAAGTGGCCGGAGGCCATGGATGTAATCAAGGTGAGAAACAAAAGGGGCTGTGATGTGACCTGTGATGGAAATAGGGAGAGGGTATCAATTCAAGATACGTTTAAGGAGAAAAATCGAGACATATGTAAATGTGTGTGTTTAAGTATATGCCATCAGAGAAAGGTCTGGACTTTTTGGCTTTCCCTCTTCAGAGGCCCTCTGTGGGTGGAGCTCAGCCTTTGCCCATGAGAAGACTCCTCCTCTTGCTCCAATTCTTAGGGTCCAGACTTCCTGGTCTATATTCTGCCTCACACCATTTCCTCTTCACCCCCCTCTGACTTCCAGCTTGTTCCAGGATTATTTCATGAAGGGGAGGTGGGAGGGTCTTTAACCCTATAAACGCTGGCTCTCCCATGCCTGAGTAGCCTGTGGTAGAGCTGTGAAGGGATGATCAGATTCTGTCTGGCAACTGGACTTTGTCCTTGTCTGATTGGGGCATGGTGCCTGTAAGCGGCTGAGTAAGAGTGGGGCTCTCAGCGAACAGACTTGATTCTGTTGGTGGGCAACCCAGCAGGTCATGGGAAGGCTGAAGGTCATGGGGCTTGGGGAAACGGGGAGAAGTTCAGCCTAACTCCTTGTAAAACTTTCTAGGGAGCCCTTTTCTACTGGGACAGTCCCCTGTTAGGAGGGCACTCATTAACCCCGTGGGTGCCAGGAAAGGGCAGGAGGTGAGCACTGGGAGGCAGCTGAGGTCATCCTTCTTTTAACCTCCACGTGGTATTTACTCAGAGCAATTGTTGCCAGAGGCCCAGGCCTCTGGAGTATAAAGTAGAATGTGTGTTCTCTGTGCCCAGAACTGAGCAGGTGAGCAGCTGGGGCAGAGGGATGAGGGCCAGAGTCCTAAAGGAGGGGATTGCAGGGTTCTCAGGAGAGAGCTGGGGTGGGAACTAAGGACATTGTCTTGGAGCACTTTGACAGAATTACTTCTTCCCCCGTGGGGTACCTCAGTTTTCCCAGCCATGAAATGAGAGGCAGACATGGCCTAGGGAGCATTCTCCTGGACCTGGGGAGAGTGATAATGGGGGAACCTTTACAAAGCATTTTGAGCGCCACACTCTATATTATGTAATTGAGGTGAAAAAGGAGGCCCCTGCCCTCCCAGGAAGACATTCTTTTCCTCCCACCCACACTCACCTAGGTCAGTCCTCTTGAGCCCAACAGCTCTGTGCTCCCTGCAACTCAGGAAAGGGTTCACAGATTTTGGGCAGGTTGTCCCTGGAGCAGGGCCCCCTGGGACAAATCCCTTGGGAAATGCCCCTTCCTTTGCTTTTTCACCTTACCCAGGCCTTACACTTGCCTTCCTTCTCAGAGTAGGTAATAACAAGCATGGCTGCAGTTCTGACCTGGGCTCTGGCTCTCCTCTCGGGTGAGTCTTCAATTTGGAAGTGAGGGTGCAGGCTGGATTGCGAGACCCGTCCACCCTGGGGGAGGCACTCAGCCCCTGATCACCCATCGCTCTCCACAGCATTATCAGCCTCCTAGGGACAGAAATGCTTCTGGGACGACCTCAGAGCAGTGGGGACAAAGTCAGGGTGGAGCAGACCCAGCAGCAGAAGCTGGCACGGAGCCCGCGTGAGTGGCCAGGGTAAGGGGTGCGGGGGAAGGGAGGAGACAGCCCGGCAGTGGGATGATGCGCTGCCTCTGATTCCTCTGTCCCTCTCACTGGGACAGAGGGATAGAACAGTGCTAGTTCTGCCCTTGGTCCTGGTCTTCCTGGACTGTTCCGCGCCCTCTGCCGGCAGCAGCCCCCGCCTTGGCCTCGCGATAGCTACCTTCCCCTTACCCATTGAGGAGTAAGACCTGAGATGATCGACCCCACCTCGGCTTCCAGAATGAAAGGATTGCGTGAGTCCAGGTGCATCCGCGCTTCCGTGGGCAGTGTCGATCTGGATTTGCATATGCTATGTGTTTGTACTTCCCATATGAGGAAGTGCGGTTGGCCTGAGGCTAGGGCTAGAGCCCCTACCTACATCCTTGGTTTCCCCAGAGCATCAGTGAGCGATATCTCCGGGTCAAAGCAGATGATGGGCGCTAGCATTCTGACGAACTGGAGATCTCTTCACCTCCCCAGGAGCCCGAAAGACAGCTTTGAACAAGACTTCAGAAATATGGGCAGGTTCCTGGAAAAGCTGGGCTCTCTGAGTGAGCAGGGAAGAGAGCCTCCCAGACTCCTACAAGACCAGGTGGGCATGCGGCAGCAGCTGCAAGAAGAGCTGGAGGAGGTGAGGGCGCGCCTGGAGCCCTACAGGGCGGAAGTGTACGAGCGGGTGGGTTGGAACTTGGAGGGGCTGCGGCGGCAGCTGAAGCCCTACACCACCGACCTGATGAAGCAGGTGGCCCTGCGCGTACAGGAGCTGCAGGAGCAGTTGCGCTTAGTTGGAGAGGACACCAAGACCCAGGTGCTGGGGGGCGTGGACGAGGCGGGGGCTTGCTGCAGCAACTTCAGAAACGCGTAGCGCACCGCACCAGCCGTATGAAGGCGTTGTTCCACTCTTACGTAGAGCGCCTGATGACCGGCATCCGGCACCACGAGCAGGAGCTGCACCGCAGCGTGGCGCCGCACGCTGCAGCCAGCCTCGTGCGCCTCAGTCGCTGCGTGCAAGTGCTCTCACGCAAGCTCATGCTCAAAGCCAAGGCCCTGCATGCGAGCATCCCGCAGAATCTAGACCAGCTGCGCAAATAGCTCAGCGCCTTTGCCCGCGCGGGCACAGACGGCGCGGAGGAAAGGGCCGACCCGGACCCCCAGGTGCTGTCCCAGGAGGTGCGCTAGCGACTGCAGGCTTTCCGCCACAACACCTTGCTGCAGATTGCGTCTTTCACCCGCGCCATTGACAAGGAGACCGCGGAGGTCCAGTTGCAGTTGGCACCGCCCCCTCTAGGCGCAGCGCCTTTGCTCCAGAGGTCCTCCAAGAGGAGAGCAGTGAGGTCTGGAGCAAACTGCAGGCCCGTCTTGATAACCTATGGGAACACATAAACTACAGCCTTCATGACCATGGCCTTGGCTATCTGGGGGAGCCCTGAGGGTTTATATGCCCAGTCCCACTTCCCAGCGATTTGTCTGAGGAGGCCAGGACCCGATCCCCTAACATGGCTCAGTCCTTGACAATGTCCTATTGGGCAGGGGATGGAGGTTCCTGCACAGGATAGCCGAGGCCACCGAAGGGGCTGTTGTCCACTGCATATCCAGCCTCCTGCGATTCCCCAATCTGGATTCATTACACTTACCAGGCTTTGCAAACCCCGCTTCTCGTGCTCATTTGGGAATCCTCATGGCTTGCTCCATTTCAGGATGATGGGAGTGGGAAGGGAGATAGGCACTCTATGAGCAGGTAGTTGAGGGCAAGCCTGTTGTCATGGTGCTGGAAGCCTGTGCCTCTTCATGCCAGGGCCTGACTCTGATCACTTTTGGCCCTCTGATGGCTACTGCTATAGCAGGTCTGCAGAGAGGAGCTCTTTTCTCCCCAGGGATTCCATAACAGCTTCTGTTGGGGAAAGAGAAAGGAGAAAGGAAAATATGAAGAGAGCATGTGATAGTGTGTGTGTGTGTGTGTGTGTGTGTGTGTGTGTGTGTGTGTGTGTGTCTGCTGGCTCTGATGCTGGTGGGTACCTATGGTAGGAGTTGTGATGGGAGAGAGCAGAGCTCATATTTCCTTACATAGCTCTACATTTAAACAGCTGACCAAACTCTCCAAACTGGGACTTCTTAAACCCTCTGGGGAACATACTGTATGTCCTTCCATCTCTGGCCCCTCCCTCCTGACTCCCAGGCTGAAGTTTAGACTTCTGACTCAAATTAATAGATGCTTACAATGGAAGCATATTTTTCTAGTGTGACAGTCATTTGAACCATGTCTGAAAGCGTGCCTCACCACTATCCCCGAAACACATCCATCAGCCACTTCAATCCCTCACTGTTCTTTCTCATTGATCCCCTCCCAGTCCAGGTCTGTCAAAGGGGCCTGGTGCTGGCAGTGCTCTGCCTTAGATGAGAGCTGTCTGTCAAGCCTGGGAGTGGGCCTGGGTTAGAGACCTTTATCTGTACCTGCATTGTTCACCTGCCTGCTCATCATGGAACAGTATGCATGAAGTTCAGGCTCCTGAGATGGCCTCTTCCCTTTGTTCCTGCTGTTCCAGAGTTTGAATGTTCTTTTTTTGTGACACTGACCCTTTCTTGGGACCCCCAAACTCTTAAACCCCCATTCCCCACATACAGATTCACTTCAGGGCAATGAAGCTACTCTTAGATCCCCTGGGAACTCTGAAATTGGGAGTGAGTGAAGTGGGGGTAAGAGGAAAAGGTAAACACACCTGCGCAGAACCATTAGAATGTCCTGTCCTGCACCCTTTCCTCTCAGCTCAGCTAGCCCTGCACAAGGTTCTCAGCACCTCCACACTCCCTGATAGATAACACAGATCAGGCTTGTCCCTCAGCATCACTGAGGAGTGCGCCCTCATCTGGGCTTCCTTCAATCCGCGGTTGGACCAGATGCTGCTTCGGCTCTAGTCCCTCAGTCTCTCAATCACTCGGGTGCCTTGCTGTCAAGGCTCTTGTACTCAGACTTATGAGCAATAGTTAGAACCCTGTGCGACGGTGCTATTGCAAAGGAGCAAAGCAATGCCCAGGGTCTGGGAGGACGTCTGGGATAAGTGACGCCTGAAATGAGGTGAGGCAAAGCTTCAATCTGGCTGGCTATGGAAGCCTAGGGCGTATAATCCTAGCAACAGGTAAACCCTTCATCGTTAGGGACCCAAAGTCTGCGGCCTCTTTAAGAAAGGGCAGAGAGTCAGCTACCGGAAGTGAAGTGCTGGAGGAAGAGGTGGCGCCACAAGAGTAGTGGAAGCCGGACGTTGCGGCCTGAACTGCGCGTGGCTGAGATGTCGGTCAGTGGGGCTGTGGAGCCCGGGCCCTCGGGGGTTGCTGCTGCCCCCTCGTCTGCCTCGGCCCGGGCTCCCGCCCCGGGACGCTTGTTCCGGCCTATCAGCGCCGAGGACGAGGAGCAGCAGCCCACCGAGATCGAGTCGCTGTGCATGAATTGTTATCGCAACGTGAGGCGGGGGTGCGGCCGCGGGGCAGCGGGAGAGTTGGGCTGAGGTGGCGAGCGGCGGGGGTCGGCGCCGGTCTAGGTGGGCCCCGTTGGGGACCCGGAGGCGAGGCCCTCCTGAGGGTCATGAGATGGGGAGTTGGGGTTTCGTTGGTTCTTTATTTAGTTCTTTTCTTTTTCTCTAGGGTGTGACGCGCCTGCTGCTCACCAAGGTACCCTTTTTCAGAGAAATAATCGTGAGCTCTTTTTCCTGCGAGCACTGTGGCTGGAACAACACGGAGATCCAGTCGGCAGGCAGGATCCAGGACCAAGGAGTGCGCTACTCCTTGAACGTCAGGGCCCCGGAGGTGAGAGGAGCCCAGAGCAGGTACCCTGGTGTCCTAGAGAAAGCTTGAGGATGGGAGCCCGAGCTCTGTTCCAGGCGGTGGGACCTTGAATAGATCTCCCTAAGTGTCCAGGTCTCAGTTTTTCTCTTTATAAAATGATGTTGGTGCTGTCGTCTGCTCAGGTGAGTTAAGACTTCTTAAAGTGCTTTGTAAATTTTGTCACGGCATCAAATGAGCAAGTAGATGTTATGAAGAGTACTCTCACCATTTGGGCAGCCTGGCTCACACCACATGTATTCTGCAGTATTCCCTTTCCCCAAAGTGGAGAGAGGAAGAAATAGCTGTGCTAGCATCTGATGGAGGGAGAGGGACAGGCTTGTGTTTCCTGAGGAGAAGCTGTACTGCTGACTTCTCTGGCCTGAAAGTTTTTCTTTCTGCGTAGGACATGAACAGAGAAGTAGTGAAGACTGACTCTGCTACCACAAGGATCCCAGAGCTGGATTTTGAAATTCCTGCCTTCAGCCAGAAGGGAGGTAAGTTTAAGATCATGGTGTATGGGTTTTTCATGCCCAGCTGGAATCTTACTTTCTTGCAAGATCCCTGGTGCCAGGTCTACTGGCTGTGTATGGGTTCGGCCATGTAATCATTGTGATCTCCTTTGGTTTAATATTAGCAGAAAGCCTAAGAAAAACAGCTTGAGATAGTAGACAGTGATAGTAAGACTGTGCTATGTTTATTACAGAGTTTTAGCAACACTGTAATTAGAGCTGAATGGAACCTTGTTCCCAGCCATCTCATTTTACAGATGAAATCAAGGCCCAAAGAGTCAAGTGAATTGCCCAGGGTTATACAGGCACTTGATAACAGAGCCAAGACTCACCTGTCTTTTGTTCTTATTCACCAGCTCTGACCACTGTTGAAGGATTGATCAGCCGAGCTATTTCTGGCCTGGAACAGGATCAGCCCACACGAAGGGTGAGCTGGGATTTTCTGATTGCAGCAGCTCAAGGAATAATTATTTACATGTGTCTGAATAGAATATTCAGCTTTCCAAGTAGCTGAACTGTCTCTGACTGAATGTTGGAGAACTTTTAGGTGAAGCACATGGTGATGCTATAGCTCCAGGATGTTGCATATGTGTGACTACTATCCTTTCCACTGCCCTTCCCCCAACCTCCATTCAGGCCTCATCTCGGACAAGGGAATGTTACCCCTGAAGAGCCTTTTATAATCCTTTTAGGTTTATGCTTTTAGAGTGTTCCATTTTCCTTACATTTATGACAAATAACATAATTGCATATTTAGTTATCTGTCTTCCTAACTGGCTGGAGAGCCCCATGAGAGGACTCTGATTTATTTAATATGGCAAGAGTGCCAGAGCCGAATGAATGAGAGAAAATGAGGCCCACCTGGCAGCACCCTAAATTTCATACTATTTGCTACATCTTCTTGTGAGTGAAGTCAGACTTTTCAGTTCCCACTCATCCTAAGACTAGTAGTGACTTCCTGATGGAGGTGACGTGGGCATGACAAGGAATGGGGGCATAAGATCTGTCAGCAGGGCTGATGCTTTCACTCTTTGTTCATGTCAGGTAAATGAAGAAGCTATAGCGGAAAGAATTGATGAGTTTATTGTCAAACTGAGAGAGCTAAAGCACGTGACCTCTCCTTTCACTCTGGTGAGTATTGAGGGAATCTAGGTGTCTTAAATTTAAGGGAGAGATCATTAAGACTGCCTGGGCTTTTTCTACTGCATTGTCTGGTCTGATGGTAGGTGGAGGATCATACATGATTTCTTGTAATTACTCTGCACCCATCTGTTAGATTATTGATGACCCCTCGGGGAACAGCTTTGTGGAAAACCCACATGCTCCCCAGAAGGATGATGCCCTGGTGATCACACACTATAACCGGACTCCACAGCAGGAAGAGATGTTGGGGCTCCAGGTAAGTGAACTGAAGAAGCCAGAAGAATGCTTGGAGTTAGTGAAAACTTACTTTGCTGCTGTTGCCATGTGTACCCAATCTTAGAATTGTGCTTCTCATCTAGATCATGTCAAGGACTTAGGATAAACTTTACAATAAAGGTTGGCAGTGACTGTGATTTTAAATTCTGTTTTTCTTTTGACTGGGGCTTTGCTTTCTAGCTTCTTGTTAAACTCATGAGATGGCAGATGACAGAAGCAAGCCAGAGCATTTTCTCTTGCTCCAGGGCAGGGTGTTGGGGAGGCTGAGGTATATGTGCCAACATGTGATTTGCATCTCTGCTGCTTTAGGCAGAAGCACCAGAAAAGAAGCCAGAAGAGGAAGATCTCAGAAATGAAGTGAGTCACATTGGCTTCTTTGGAGGAAGGAGCAGAGTTGTGGGCTGAGACTGATGCTGTTCAGTGGCTTTCTTCCTCCCCACCACCAACATATCACCTGAATGTCTTTAGCCTGACAGGGCTCATCTGCCTGGGATAGCTCACCCTACATCCCCATGTTGTGTTGCAGGTGCTACAATTCAACACAAACTGCCCGGAATGCAATGCTCCGGCTCAGACCAACATGAAACTAGTTCGTATCTTTTGTCAGGCAGTTGGGTTGTTCCTCATCTGACTCAGGCATGAAGATTATATTCAAGCTGAGGAGTACTCCCTTCATGGAAAGCACATATTTTATTCCAAGTGATAGGAAGATGTTGCCATTGATGAGACTATGCACCTTGGGTTTTGGTCTCTAGGCTCCTATATGTGGCCTGAGCCATGTCTGCAAACATTTGTGAACAGGGATCACTATGGGTGTGACATTGCCCTCTTCTGGAGAACTAAATGAGGCTGCTTATTGTGGTCTATTTCCTGCAGTCCTGCGTGTTTTGGGTTTGGATTTGTTCTTCCCCAGAGGGTGATCTTGCTATCCTGGAAGCAGATTTCCTTAACTCCATCTTTCAGAAATTCCCCACTTTAAGGAGGTCATCATCATGGCTACCAGCTGCGAGAACTGCGGCCACCGGACCAATGAGGTGAGTGGGCTCTGTTTGGGAAGAAGACTAGCTTGAGGGTAACCTCTGTTTAATATTCATCCTTCCTAAATCTGCTTTGGGATTGGGGGCTGGGGGGGGGTGGGTCTTAGGCTTAATATAGGGTGAGGAGCCCTTTCAGGACCTGGGAATTAGGGAAGAAAAATTAGAAGAAAATATCTTGTTTAAGACATTTTGAATCTTGATTATACGGAATGGGGAGACCCACTTTTTGACCCACCCCTCTGAGGGGTGGGAGTACATGAAGGCAGATTTTGACTTGATAATAAAGATTTTCTAGATCTATCTGAAAATAGAATGTGCTGTCTTGGAGGGTTGTAAATGTAAATTCCCTTTATTTGAATGTATTTTTCAAGCATAAGCTGTTTATCTTCTTAAACCAGAATATTATAAAGGGGATCCACATGTTGGATGCAGGTGAAAGTCCCTTTCAACCCCAATAGTTATTTTTTTAAAGGTAAATTCAGAGTTTCGTGGTAACTTGCAGTGAGTTTTGGCAGGCTGCTGGTGCTGGGCAGTCTATTCCTGGCCAGGTCTTGGTATACTTGGTTTGGGTGATTGCTGCTACTGTTGGTTTAGAAGGCTCTGTAGCCGTTAATAGACCCGATTGGATGTCCAGGCCTACCCTCTGAGGTCTCCCAGGCACCAAGTGAGTCTTCTCTGCTGCTCCTGACTACTGTCGTCTGTGCAGGTGAAGTCTGGAGGAGCAGTAGAGCCCTTGGGCACCAGGATCAGCCTGCACATCACAGATCCCTCAGATATGACCAGAGATTTGCTCAAGGTAACAACCTGCTTGGGAAAGTGACTGTCCTTACATGACTTATCTTTATCTAGGAAAAATTGTCTTTTTAAATTATGTCCTGGGACTATGTGGTAGGTACCTCCTTACTTCCATGGGTTTGATGATCCCTGAGCAAAGTTAATCCTTGGGAGGACATGTAGATTTAGAAGGCAACCCATAAGCTCTTTCTGATGACTGGGCAGTTTTTTGCCTGCAGTGTCTGAAAGTGCTCTTGTCTCTTGCCCCTGATGACACGATACCTGACAGCTTAGAGCCATGACTCAGTGTCCCTTTATTAGTTCGGTTCCATTCCTATGGTTCACATGGATAGGAGTGAGTCTAGCTTTAACTGGAGAGTCAGAAAACTGGGATAGCTGACTTTGTTCCCAGACTTTCATTGATGGTATTAATTGGCAAAAGAATTCTGTTTAGCTTTCCCTAGTGACCCCTGATTTAAATCTCTCATCTCACAGTCTGAGACGTGTAGTGTGGAGATCCCAGAATTGGAATTTGAACTGGGAATGGCTGTCCTTGGGGGCAAATTCACCACACTGGAGGGGCTGCTGAAAGACATCCGGGAGCTGGTGAGTCACTTGTGTATAGTGCATGGCTGCTTCAGTGCAGCCGTGGGGGAAAAGGCTGGAAGACATCGATGTTGTAGTTTTTGAGCTGATAACTAGGGGTTTCTTTGCCTTAAAGCTGATTTAAGAGACTTAAATATTATTTTGGATTGCGATGATAAACTTATGGGAAATTCTGAATGGAAATTCCCAGGCCTTAACTCTCAGACAATGTGGATAGTTTGTGTGGTTTTCATGTTCACTGTAAAATGAGGGATGAGAATCCTTTTAGTACCTAAAACTCCCCAACATACACATATGTGTGTTGTCTTAGCCCTTATATTTAGCCTCCTGATGAATCTTTTCACTTAATCGATTCTCAGTTGCCAGGCATCTTTTTTTGTAAATTATACTTTGTATTTCTTCTTAAAATTATGACTAGAGATCGTGTTGTAAGAACACTTTTTTTATAGTTTGTTTCACATTACCTGTTGTCTTGGCAGATCAGTTCACATGCTGTTAGGGGTAGCTGCGTAGGGTAGAAAAGTGGTGTGGGATAAATGGAGACCAAGCTTCCATGACTGACACCCCCTTCTGCCCTCACTAGGTTTATGGTCAGACCTATCAAACACAGAGCCAGTATTCTAGTAGTTTGGATGACATTTATTGCAGGTGACCAAGAATCCTTTTACACTGGGTGACAGTTCCAATCCTGGCCAGACGGAGAAACTGCAGGAATTTAGCCATAAGTTGGACCAGGTGAGAGGGCTCTGGCTGGTCAGTACCTGTGTGGTCCTGGGGCTCTGGTGAACAAGAGGGTACCTACCCTTTCTTACTGTCTTTCAAACATTTAAACATGTTGGGCATTCTCCTGGTTTTTGATATCTCATGTTATCTTTCTTGGTTTTCCCTTTTGTTGGAGCATCTTTTTCAGTAGCTTCCTGAGAAAGTGCATGGGACCTTACATGTCTGAAAATGTCTTTATTCTGCCTTCACACTAGATTTATGGTTGGGAGTAGAATTCTGGGATGGAAATATTTTTCATTGGAATTCAAAGACATTGCACTGATGTCCTCCACGTTTCAGTTTGTCTATTGAGAAGTCTTAAGGCATTTTGATTCCTAATCTTTTGTATGTGACCTATCCTTAACATACTTTTTTGTCCCTGTGATGTGAAATTGCAGGATGTGCTTTGGTGTGGGGGTCAATTTTCAACTACCCAACCACTTGATGGTCCTTTGAATCTGGAAACTCATGTGGCTCAGTTCAAGAAGATTTTTTATTTTATTCTTTTGAGAATTGCTTCCTCTCTTTTCTTTCTGAAACCCCTGTGTTTTAGAATATTAGACTGACACTCTGGTCTTCTGTAATTTACTTGTTCTTTGTCCAGTTTTCAATTTCTTTATGTTTGCTCTACTTTAGATTACTTCAGCTTTATTTTCCAACCCTTCAATTGAGCTTTTTATTTCCACTAACATATTTTCATTTTCCAAGAGTTTTAGTCTTTGAATACTCTCCCTCTGCTTAAAAAAAAAAGCACCCTGTTGTTTTAAGGATATAGTATTTTTTCTTCAGAATTGTAATTTTTTTTTTTGACACTTTATTTTCATTGCATTGTTTTTATTTCCTCTTTGTTTTTTTTTTTTCTTCTATGTCTTTTAGCGTTAGGGGTTTTGCTCAGATGTCTGGTAATCATTGATTTTCTGTTTAAAAGTGGAGGGCTAAAAAACCTGAGTGGGGGTGAGTCTTGTTGATATTGGGCTTATTGTAGGGGGATTTAGCTTAGTCATTTTGTTAAGGTAGTCCCAGGGCCAGAGTCTTTTTTTTTTTTTCAGTGTGAATAAGTCTTTATTTTCCCAGGGAAAAGGGGAAGGAAAAGGGTCAGCATGTCTGTGTTACAAAATGATAGCAAATGGAAGTACCTGGCACAGCAAAATCAACCATCAAACAGTCCCTAGTGATGGAGATCACCAAAGCCCAAGGGGACTCAGTCTTCTCAATGACAGTCTTTAGGTCTGTTGTCTTGGGCCAGTCAGCTTCCCATCAGTGGGTGTTCTGTTTTCTGACCTGAGAATGAAGGCGTGGCTGGCAGTGTTCTGAGAGCTGAGTGTGGGAAGAGGACTCAAGTATGTCTGTCTGTTTCCGACAAGGGTACTTCTTTTATTCTGTTATCTTGTACTCTCAACAGGGTAAGTGGCCCTCAGTCCATAACGTGTTGTGGTAACTTCTTCACAGAATCCTTCAGTCTTCTGCCTCATGTGTTTGGAGTGGGAGATAAGATTGGGGATGGCAAATTGCTTCTTGAATAGATTTCAGACAGTTCTTATTTTAGGTCCTCTCTACTCCACTTTTCAAGGTACCTCATTTCACTAGTTTGTGAAACTTTGGGTATATTATGATGTAAATGTCTTGTCTGGCAAATTCTTGTCATAGCGCCTCTTACTATGTAAAATTTACATATATTCTTTTTTTTTAGATCCTGGAGGGTAAGATGAAGGCCCACTTTATTATGAATGATCCAGCAGGAAACAGCTACTTGCAGGTATAGTAGACCTTCACTGATATTTCATGGAGATATATTTTCTAATCTTCCTTGAATATCATTTCTCCAGAAACTAAGAGACATGGTTCTAAATGAACTGCTCTTTATCAGGGAATTTCTTAGCTGAAGTGGGAACAAAAGGGAAAACTGTGTCAAGAAGGAAAAAAGGGAACAAACATCTAAGCTCCTCCTTCTTGTATTTTAGTTCTTGTCCCCAGTTCTAAGTCCAGCAATAGAGTTTTCATTCTTCATATCTGATTGTGGAGTGAGGAGAAATGGTGCCTTGTCCAGAGCCCAGTTAGGGAAACTAGAAGGCTTTAATCTGATTCGGGGAGATATTCTGGTGATTGACAGTAACATTAGCACTTTGAGTAGTTATGGGTCAGCAGAATTTTTAAAGGTTTCTCCACGATTAAGCTTATTGCTTATACGCTTCATAAGAAGGTGCAGATAGAAAGTATTTTAGGCAAGCTGTTCCCTACTTTCTGCCTGGGGCTGGTTGATCCCACTCCTGCCCACATGGGCTCTATTGCTTTCCACTAGTTGAGCTGAGTCCTGGGGAATTGGCAGTGCTTAAAGAATAAAGAACTCATTGAGTTCTTGGGAAAGTTGAGCTACCTGAGGGAAGAAGGATAGCAGGATGGCACAGGTACTGATTATCTGTCCTTGGCCTTGCAGAATGTGTACTGCACCTGAAGATGATCCTGAGATGAAGGTGGAACATTATAAGCGCACATTTGACCAAGATGAGGAGCTAGGGCTCAATGACATGAGGACAGAGGATTATGTAACAGGCCTGGCCCCACAGCGGTAGCAGTGGACAGAGCACTGCTCAGACTGAAGAGGTTATTTATAACTACTGGAAAACACTGGGAGTGTCTTCCCCACCAGGCTTTGCTTAAGTGGGGAGGGTACCTGATCTGAGTCAGATCTAGGCACACTTTCTAAACAGTTTGTGATGCAAGTAAAAGCCTGTTGGGTTATTTGACCTTATTTAGGTTTTGAACCAGCTTGTGAAGAGACCAGAAACAAACCATGGAATGTTATCACTTTTTTTCCAACAATTCCTTACCCTCCATCCACGCGGTGCTCTCCTCTAAGGTGGGAACTCTGAAGTTGAAGAAGGTGGGAGACAGCTACAGCTGTAGTTTGGGGTGTTGGTTTGGGGTGTATAAAACACCTTCACCAAGAAAAGAGTCTTCTGATAGGAGGGAGTCCAGCATAAGTGAAGACGTTCTCATTAAAATGATGGCTTTCAAATAGCCTGGCTTCTGAATTCACTGTCCTCGTTCAATATGCTGGTAAAATTTCAGCCTTCTGAAGAAAGTTTTCTCCAGTGTGGCCACTATAATTTGGAGATTGGAGCTGGTATTTCATTCATTCCTCATAAATGTGTGAATGCTTGCTTTCTGCCAGGCACACCACTGAACAGTGAACAAAACAAAGCTCTACTTTCATGAAGCTTCAAGTCTAGTGGGGAAAACTGATTGATAATGAACCCACAAGTGAAATTATGTCAAACTGTGATTAGTGTTATGGAGGGAGGTGAAAGCATGGAAGGGGGATGAAACACCTGGGGGCAGGTGTTTCAAATAGAGTGGTCAGGGAAGATATTAAGAGGGTGATAATTTGACACTTGGGCAAAGCTCAAAAGGAGGTAAGGGAATAAGCCATGTGGATAGCTAGGGGAAGTTTTCAAGGCAGAGGGAACTGCAAATGCAAAAGCTCTGAGGCTGAAAAACGTTCTAACTAGTTGTGGGTATTTGAGATCATCAAGTCTTCTCTCAATTACAGATGGGGAAATAATCAGAGAGGGAGAGGTCTGCTTATAGTTGCATGACCTAGTCAGCATTTCAGCCCAGGGCCCTGGACTCCCCAGCTGGTGCTCTTTGCACTGCATTAAACACTGATAATTCCTGCAGTGCTGGCTGCAGGGATTTGTTCAATAAACACCTGTTAATTGAGATACTATGGCAAACCTCAGTGCTTTGTGCTACAACTGAACTCTGAATGCCTAAAGATGACTTAGTATATCACACTCAACCACTCTCACTGCTCTATTAAACTATTCTCACAGATCACAGGTGGGATTTTCCACTTGGAAAATGTCTCATTCTCTGTTCTTTATTTCTGTCACATTTGACAGAGGACCATTTCTTACTACTGCACCCCTGCTTCCCCCTTGACTTTGTGCATTCCTTATTTGAAATCTCTGTCTCCCCCCTCTTAAATGTATTTGTTTCAAAAGTTTTGTTTTCAGATACCTCTCCATACTGAATCTTTGGCATCCTAACTACTTTCATGTGGGACTGACTCCCATACCTGTTTCTCTAATTTCTGTGAGGGCAAGAGTAAGGTGTTTTAAGAAGTTGGAGACTAAGGTTAGCAAATGACTGACAAACTATAAAGCTGCAACATTTTGAATAGACTTCTAACCAAGTGTTCTGCTCTAGTAGATTGTCCATAGATCTACTTCCAATTGACTTGAGGGTCTGAATTCACCAGGTAACCTGTTGATCTATCATTTGGTCTCTCGAGTGACTTTCCATATGGGCTGGTTGTGCTTAGAAAGTGGGCCCTGGTGTCAGGTTCATCTCCCATTGTGATGGGAACAAATGGCACTCGTTTATTACAGAGTCTTGTGAGTTTGATTGGTGTGAGGCAATCATCTAGACTTCAGCCAGTTATTGGGAAATGATAACCTGGGTTTCTGAACCTGCAAAGACAGGAGGAGGTACCAGACTAGGGTAACCCAGCTAAGGTACTTTCTGCTGAATTGGCCAAGTCCTGGCATCCTTGTTTTACATTTAACTCCAATCCAGAATCACTTCATACAACCTGATGGGGATGGAGTTTTCATCTAACTGTGTCTTACCCCACAGCCTCTAGCATACAGCATGTAAAAATCTGTTACGTAATCCTTAGCAGATGCTCATGATTCTTCCCTTCTGGACTGAGGCTTGTTAGGGCACTGGAGGTAGCACGGAGGTAACAAAGTATGGCAGGAAGGGTCCTGCTCTAAGGCCAAGGGAGGTGAAACAGTAAAGCACCAGCCCAAGAACATAGATTGTTTCACAAACAGGATAAAATTTAAGTGGAAAGTTTTGCTATTATATTAAGGAAAAGAAAAGTTCATTTGCAAGGGTACTTCGTATTTCAAGCATGTTAAATATATCTGTTTTAGCCGTTAGAGCTGGGAACACACAGGCATTGAATGTACGTCTGTGTCATGATGAGGTGAACACTGGGATTAAGTATGAAGGGCAATTGACTTTGCTAGCTGAAAGTATAATGGTAGGTTCAGTAAGATAACATTCTTTTTACATCTGTGGCATGTTAGTTGCCTATTACACATTGGAAGGAATGGTGCTGCTTACATTTAGAGCAGTGATGTTTAAGACACTTGGCTTTATTTTTATTTCCTCTACTGGAAAATAGTATTTTCAATTGTGAAAAGAAAAGAGCCAGTGCTGGTTCCGTGTGTTCACCTCAGGATTCAGGAAGCCCTTTAGTACCGGCACCTCTAATGCTTCAGTTTCCTGGTCTGCAAAATGGGGATAATCATGGTATATACTTTATAGGGTTTTTATGAGGATTTGTGAGTTAATTGTGAAGTGCTCTTAGATTTAGGTTCTCTCATATCACAAAAATTCTAAAGTGTCTGTTTCTGCTTTAAACCGTTTCTGGGAAAAAGTAGCTATCAATAATACCCCCATTTTATAGGTAAAGAAACATCTTCAGAGAAGTTAGGTAACTTCCAGAAGGAATTAAAGCTCAAATAGGCAGGCTTCATACCCAGGTCAATCAAAAACCTGAGTTCCTAAGGTTTGAGGTCAAGTCCATAATTATTGCACTTGCTTTATTAGATGCAACTGCAGAGAGGGCAATACTGCTTAACTGTCCTGTGAAGTAGACAAGGTTGGGACATGAGCTTAAGGTTGGGTACTGACTAGCGAGTGGAACTGAAGACAGAAAAGGACAGGAGATGGGCTGATGGGGCTGAGAGGACAATACTGCTAATGTTCACAGGAGCAGAAATGTGAGACTTTTCTAAATGTCTGCTGACACCAGGCTGGAGAAGCAGGGCTGTGGACTTCATTTTGAGATATATCAAAGTGGACTAGCAGCCAAGGTAGGGTTGCATGGGGCCCTCCAGCTAGTAAAGTCCTGTTGATCCAATGTCCCCTTCTTGCAAGCCCTCAGAGACCCTGCCACTCCCCCCCCCCCCGCCCCATGTGCTGTGACCTTTCAGCATACCCTAGTGGTTAAAAGTTCAAGCTACAGACCAGTAATCTCCACAGTAATCTCCAAACCTGTTCTGTGTATTTTGGAACGTGTATCCCAACATATGTGTATGAGGTATAACAACACCTTCTTGACTAACATACTTTAAAATAGTGACAAAAATTTTTTTTGGTAAAAATATCTAATATTTAAAAAAATTTGGATTGCCTCTTGCAATCCACTTTGCTAGCCTCTGCTCCCAAGTGTTGGTCAAGTTCTGGCTGTGTGAAGATGGGCAACTTCCTTAACCTTTCCAAGCTTCAGTTTTCTCGTTTGTAAAATAAAGATAATAAAACTATCTGAGGAGTGTAAGAGTTAAATGAGATAATTCAAGTAAAGCTCTTAATGCCCACAAGGAGAATATCTTTTCTTTTCCCCCTAAATGTATTAGAATTAAATCTCTCTAGGGTCCCTCTTTTGCTATGCTGCAAATAGTCTTTTTCACTGGAAAGGCTCTTTACAAAAGATAGCTAGGGACTATCAGTAATATCAAATATAGGGAAGTTGCAGAGGTTAGAGGCCTCACATTTTCCATAGTACTTATATTTGGTTTGGAATTTCTGACTAACTTTTGAATAGTACTTGGAAGCCTATTAGGGCTGACTCCTCCCCACCTAAACAAACACAAAAATAACCTACATAATGCTATGTGCCAGACACCTGTTCTAAGTACCGTACACAGTATTATCTCAGTCCTCTCAACCACTGAGTTACATGTCATTATTATCCTCAATTTGTTAGATAACTTGCCCAAGGTGGAGCTAGGAAGTCATGCAACTCCAGAGCCTGTTTTATAACCACTATATTATGGTCCTCTTGGAGGTGCTGGGGGATCTTTGGGTCGTGGCTGTAGCTCCACGGCTTACTGCGTGTCTGCTGAATGAGCAGGTGGATGAACAAACAGAAGAAACGTGGTTGCACGTCAGAAGGCTGAATAGTAGACCAGGCGGCACGAATGCACATTCCCCATAAGCCTGCAAACACTCTCATCCGTCAGCCCCCGCAGTCCAGAACGCACTCCGTCACTTCCGGTTCTGGCCCCACCTCCCCACCAGCGTACGTTTTGCGTTCGAGAATTTTGTCCTCAGCGCCGAGCTGTCGTCCCGCCCTCGCTGCTGCCATGGCGGCAGCTCCGCCGCTCTCCAAGGCCGAGTATTTGAAGCGCTACTTGTCTGGGGCAGATGCCGGCGTTAGTGGGGGTTCCGAGTCTTGTCGCAAACGTCGCAAAAAGCGGCCGAAGCCTAGCGGGGCCGGCGGCAAGGGGTGAGTTGGTCCTGGCGGGGGCAGGGTCTGCGGCGGCTTGCCGCCCCTCACCTTCCCAACTCCGCCCTCGCCCGGCTCTTCCAGTATCAACGCCCGTTGGGCCTCCCTCTCTGAAAGCTGTCGGGACTCTTCCTGAGCTCAGAGCCCATGTTGGTCGCTCCTCGCGGTCCCGAGCCCTGTCTTCGATGTGTTCAAGCCAGGCTGTAACTTTACTTACTCTTTTCCCGCCTTTGTAGACTTTCGTCCTCTCAGAATGTATATTGTGCCCTGAGAATAATGGTGGATCTAATTCAAAGCCTCGGTGCTTAGGTGTTATAGGGCCCAGAACTTGTCTGTGGACCTTCTCCAATCCCAAGGACTCTGATCCTGAGTCAGAGACCTAGACCCACTTCCTGTTACTCTTACTACTACTACTACTAACAATAACAACTAACACTTATACGGTTCTTGTCATGTGCCATTCCCTGTTCTAAGTACATATATGAATTTATTTAAGCTTCACAATACCATGAAGTAAGTGTTGTTATCCCCATTTATCAGATGAAAAAATTTTCGTGGCCCAGTGTACTGAATTAAATAGTGCCCCTTCCTCCCAATTCATGCCCACCCAGAATCTCTGGATGTGACATTATTTGGAAATCTATCTATCTAATAGGGGTCTAAGTCCTGTATGACTGATGTCTTTTTAAGAAGAGGGAAATTTGGTCACAGAAACAGGTGTAGAAGGAGAAAGACCACATGATGATGATGGAGGCTGGGATTGGATTGGCTGCCACTAGCTAAGATATGCCTCGGATTACCAGAATTTGGAAGAATTAAGGAAAGATTCTCCCCTAGAGCCCAGTGGACATTGCCTTACAGATACCTTGATTTCAGACTCCAAGTCTCTAGAACTGTGAGAGAAATACATTTCTGTTGTTTTAAGCCACCCAGTTTGTCTTAGAAAACTGATATACCCAGTAAAGTCAAGTAGTTCCAAAAAACCAATCCATATCTTTTCCTGGTTGGATTCTTGCTTTCTGTCTTCCTGCCCCTTTGACGTGTGTGGATTCTTTGGAAGTCGTGCCATGTAGTGAAAATAGCCTGAGCTTTGGAGCAGCTCTGCTTATAGTTTGAGTCCTAGTTGTGCCACTTCATGGACTGTGTGGCTTTGGGCAAGACAGTTTATCTAAACTTCAGTTTCCTTATCTTTAAAATGAGAGAAATACTGAATGATAGCACTTATATTACGTGATTATTTTATTGTGTGATTAGAAATGTATAATGTGATCTTGGCTTTTTAGGTAACTGTTCATATCATGGTAGTAATTGTTATTTTTTGGGACTCATCCACAGTTAATCTGTGCAACAAACATTTATGGAATACTTATGCCGGTTAATGCAGGGTGTTGAGCATATCACTCTGAATGAGAAAGTTGTCCCTATTCTAATGGAGCTTATAGTTTAATGGGGATACTGGCTTTAAACAACTAATTATGCAGCTAATTGATTTATATCCTGTGTGATAAATGCAATGAAAATATTCCAAGAATTTGTAACAGGGGTTCTTAGTTAGGAGACTTAAGGGAGAATAGTCAGGAAGGTATGCTCAAGGAAGTTGCTACAATCTTAAGAATGAGAGTACGTAAAGAATGAGAAGAGTAGGTCGGTCTGAGGGAAGGAACTGAGTATGGGAAAACTGATACGGGAAGTAATTTGGCTCATTCTAGGCACCGAGAGATGACCAGTGCAGTAGTGAACTGAGGAGGCAGTGGTTCAGGATGAAGTTGGCCATATAGGCAAAGACTGGATTGAGCTTTATCTTAAATCGTGTTCATAGACTGTTATAAAAATGTTTCTTTCTTTTCGATCTTTTTATTTTTCACATTTAGAATGCGAATTGTGGATGATGATGTGAGCTGGACATCTATCTCCACCACGAAAGCAGAAAAGGAGGAAGAGGAAGATGATGGAGATTTGCCTGTGGTATGTATATTTTGAGGCTGCGAGGACTTTGAAATTCAAGCCTCTCAGTCTCTACTCCCAGTGCAGGGTAGATTTGTAAGAGGGAAAGTTGAAGTCAGAGTAGAGGTGACACTTTCCAAAGAGCTGTTTTAAAAAGGCCTCTTTGATGATGCCTATACACTGTCTTCTTTTTTTATGGTAGGCCCCATCAGCCTAGAAATGGGAACTAATCACAGAGAGAGGCAGGACTAGAATTAGCAAGGTTCAATTTGTTGGAATTTACCTTAAAAACAATGTTCAGTTTCAATTATAGGAAACTTTTTCTTTGTCCCTTTTATTCATTGATTGAACTAAACTTAAAAATTTATATATTCTTGCCTAAGTACTGGAGATATGTAGATTAATAGAATATAGCGTCTGTATGCTAGAGTTCATACCCTAAAATGGGAGACTGGGTTTCAAATAATTTCAACAATATAATGTTGGAGCTATATTTCATTTACGTACCAAATGTTATTAGAGCACAGAGGAGGTAGCATACTTTTTATTCCATTCCATTGGGAAATTCCATGAAGAATGTAAATATCTATCTGAAATAAGTTTTGAAGGATAAGAGCCAGTTGGGTAAAAGCATAGGCAGATAACCTAGCATTAGTATAATCATGGAACCTTTGTGAGAATAACTGAGAAACAGATGAAAAGGAGAACTGTTGAAAGGCTGTTTTATGGTAAATAATTGTAAAGATGAATTCCAGATAAATACAGTTAATGTTAATCCCCAGCATATTCTGTAGTAGATTATTCAAAAGGTAGTTTGTTATTAATTATAAGGGAAATAGTGGTCATGAGGAACCAGTTAGTTTCAGTCAGAATCAGTCAAACCTAATTAATGTTTACAACATTAAAAATTTTTTTTTATTTTATAAAAGCAATACATATTTATTATGGAATATTTGGTAAATTATAAGAGTTTAAAGTTAAAAAGAATATAAAAATCACTTATACAGGGACCACCTGGTGGTAACAACTGCTACCATTTGAATGCATATTTCTTTAATTAATAGATTATCATACTTTTAATTATTTTTTCAAATATAATTGTGATCATATTGTACCTATGGTTTTCGAGCCTGCTCTTTCACTTAATATGTTGCCAATACTTTAGTAAGACTTTAAAATATTCTTTGAGAACGTGATCTTGAATGGTTGCATAGTAGTTCATATATATATATTAATTTAACATATCTTATTACTGGACACATAAGTTGTTTCTTATACTGAAATATCATAATGCTTTGATAAACATACATAAATCATTATAGGAAGCTGTTATTTCTTTATTCCTATGATATGAAATTATATCCCTTTTGAGCTGTAGTTCCATATTGCTTTCCAAAAGATAGTACCAATTTACACTGTCACTGGATATGTATACGAATCCCAGTTTTTTCATTTCTTCATCAATACTAGAACATTATTAACTACAACAAAAACCGTGGCAGACGTATGCCAGTTTGGTAGGTAAACAGTGGTATTCAGTTTCTTTGAAAAATGGTGAAATAAATAATTTTTCATATTGGGCACTTGTATTTTAATGAATTTTTGGTATTTTGTCCATTTCGTAGAAAATCTGCAATTTTAATTTTTAAAATTGATTTGTTTGATATTTATATAAGGATGTATATTTTACATGATATAGCTATATTTTGTCATTTGCCTTTTCATTTATAATAGTTTTGGCATTAAAATTTTTTAATTTTTATGTAGTTGTCTATTAATTTTCCTTTATAATATTGTCTTTTGCTCCTGTGATTGCCCCAAAATCTAAACAAGGAAGATCCACTTTTCTCTACACTAGTTAAAACAGATCTCAGAATTTAATTCATTTTTGTTACTTGAAGACCATCACTAGGACAACCACAATAGCAATGAGAGCACAAAAATAGGTATAATTTATTGAGCGTTTACCATGTACCAAGCACTGCTGAGCTTCATGAATTATCTCATTGAGTCATGGCAATCCTTTGAAACCTACTTTTACAAATGAGGAAGTTGAGGCCTAGAGAGAATAATTTGCCAAAAGTTACACAAATATTAACTGGCAGAACTGGGGATTTACATCTTAATTTATATTGCTGGAAAGCCTGTGCTTTTAATGCCCAGTGAGAGATCTCAAAACTAGGTCATGTGAGGAATGATGGTAGGATCTTGGGAGAAGAGAAGTAGAGAGGAATTATGACCTAGTTTGAATTCCAGTTCTGCCACTTGCTAGCTTGTGACATTGAAAAAGTTATTTAACTTTGAGTCATAATTTGCTCTTTAGTATTGTGGAACATTTCTTTACATTGCTATTGTGAGGACCGACTGAGACCGTAAAATACAAAAAGTGCCTTGCACTTAGTTGCTGCTCTGTAACTAGAATTTATTATGCCAGTAATCTTGAAAGTCTGTCATGAGAGAGAATCAGTTACATCAGAAGTCAGAACTAGGGTCAATGGAAAGAAGTTGTAGAAAGGTAGATATGGGTCTGATAAAACTAAGCACTTTCTAGCACTGCCCAAAAAATTGCAGTTAACTGCCTTATAACATAACGAGTTTCTTGAATTGATTTCCTGACAGGGAGGGACTGGACGAGTGATCATTTATCAAGGATGCTATAGAGAAGATTCCATATTTGGGAGTTTGGATGATAGAATCTCTCAAGATTCTATGATTCTGTGTATATCTTAATGACATCTTTTGGTTGGATTCAAGAATACCTGTCATTGTGACTACTTATAGTAACGAAAGTTTCATAAGGAACCCGAAGCCCTTGATGAGTGATAAGCATGACAGGGATTCCACCTGTGTTTTCACTCTGAATGCAATATAATAAAAATAAAGAGGTAAAAATAAAAAGGTAGAAGGAATTCAGCTTATATCTTACAAGTGGCAGTTGTGTACCTGGCAGGTTCATAAAAAAGATTTGTAATGAAAAAAATTAACTTTTGGAGGGAAATTGATTAGTCAGAGAAAGATCTAGACTTAAACCATCCAGTGATAATCTGAAGTTTATGGAGCAAGTATAACTGAGGACCACTATGTGGTTTTTCATGGCTGTTTGGGGCTGTGTGTGCCAAGTATATTAGCAATGGGAATGATCATAGCTTCAGGTTCTTGAGACAACAGTGCTTCTTGGCTGGATCCAATGGATTTCCTCGATACCATGTCCTCACTCCCTTAGGTGGCTGAATTTGTGGATGAGCGGCCAGAAGACGTAAAGCAAATGGAAACCTTTCGTTCTAGTGCCAAATGGAAACTTCTGGGAGGTGAGTTCCAATAATAGATAAATATAAATTAACCATTTATAGGGGAAGCCTTTTTTCTTTTAATACTTTTTTTTTTTGAGGAGTGCATAGTTTGTTTAGTGTGTCAGTTATCCTGAAAAATATAGTGTGAAATAGAATTCAGAACTTCTTCAGAGGTAGTAAGATGTGGGAACTGCGAGACCAGGTATCCCACTTTCTCTTACGTTTTGGTATTAGTGTTACTGAGGTCAAGAAGTGACTCATTTGGGAGCCTTTCAGGACCCACTCCTCATGAGCAGTTGGTACATAGGTATGACTTTGGAGGAGTATACAGGCATATGAGGAAGAGTTTAGAGACTTGAGCAACATCTGTCCTCTCAAAATGAAGCAATTCATGTATAGTTCAAGGACTAATGTTTTCTGTCCTTTATATTAATAAATCTTTATTCTTCCCTTAAATATTGATATTTTACAGTGCATTATCCTCCACTAGCCAATTCTACACCTTCTCCTTAGGCTAATACTTTAACTCCCTATTTTAAAAAATGTTTGGACAAAGGGCATTTGTCTGTCATGTCTGAACAGAGACGAGACCGAGTCTTATTTGTCTTGGTATTCCCCCAGGCTATTACAAGGAGGTGTCATTAATAAATATTTGATGAGTTATTGAATTGCTAAAAGGTATTTGATTCCTGCAGCCTACCGCTCTTTAATAAATCATCACTTGTCTTAATAGTCATTTCCCCTCTTCCAAAAACTTGATACATACATACTTACTAAGAGACAGAGACTATGAAATACTTAGTCCCAGTGAGTCACAGCTGTGGTTCCAGCAGTCACTTGGGCTCTGTGTGGCCAGTGGAAGTGTGCTGGCTCTTCACTGCCTGTTTTCATTCCTTCATAAACAAGAATCTTGCTGCTTGATAGTTATTTAACTCTGGTTTACCCTTAATGCTTATTCCTTTTTCACACATGGAGGGTTGAAGAGTTAACTCCTAAACAGGATTTGTTTTTTTTTCTCTGTTATGCTCTGTGCCTTAAGGTTAATTATCCTGCAATTCTGATTAGGAAAAAAAATCCACAACAAAAATGACAGTTGGCTATAGGACAGTGATCACCATTTTCTCAGTTAATTTTTAGTGCATTATTTTTGTTTTATAAATGAAAAGTTTATTAGTATTCTTTTATCAGAATCCAGTTTTACTTAAAAATTAAAAAAAAATTTTATTAGTTGACATTCTATTACATTAGCTTCGGATGTTATGGCATAGTGGTTAGACTCTTAAGTGTTTTACTCTTAATCATTATTTTCTGCCTTGTCCTGTAATTGTGTTTTAGTTTTCCCATAATTCTTCTTTCAGAGATAATCTTATGGTTTCTGTATCTGTAGGTCTAGGAAATGATAAACATATACACGAGCGTGCGCACACACAGACACACACACAGATAGTTCTTTCTGTTTTGCCTCGTTCTCACTGCTCTATCCCCATTTGTTAGTAGAAATATCCTCACTAATCTATGACCCTTCCTTTCTGTTTAGTAAATACGGAATTTATTAACTTCCTGAGGTAGATTTACGGTCAGGGCCCCTACAGATATCAGTACTTTTCTGAGGGGTGGATTCTAATCAGATAGGCCTATTCCTCAAAGTAAAGGATTTGACTTGGTTTAATTCAACAAGTATTCATTGAGTTCTACCCAGCTTTTTTTGTATTTAGGCCATAGAGCTCAATGACATGAAACAGAGGAAGAGGAGAAACTGTTTTGGAAATGTTCTGAGTTGCTATAAACATTTTTATCTGTTAGCCCTTTGAAAATGGAAAGTTTCACACTTTTTCCTCAACTACATATTTTTAAAGACTGCACGTGGACTCGAGTCAAACAGATCTAGATTTGGATATTTACTCCACTTATTAGCAGTATGACTTTGTCAAATTATTTAATCTGAGTATCAACTTTCTTATCTGTATAATGGGGATAATATTTATCTCCTAGGCTTGTTGTGGGAATTAAACGAGGTAATCTATATAAAGTATTGGCACGTAGAGGTGATGAGTAAATGCTCACTCTTCTCTTTTTTTGGTGATCTCTCCCCCTCTAATAAGGAGCACAGTGACATGGAATTAACTAATAGCATTCATTTTGATTTGGCACAGATTTAGTCAGTTTGCCTTTTGAGAGAAGAGTGAGTACAAACTATAAATTACCTAGGCTAAATATCATAGAAGCCTCTGACTGGGAACTCTGGACAAATAGGTTTTGGGAAGAGCATTGGGTTGGGAATTAGAAGACTGGAATTTTGGTCTGGCTCTTCATTTTGGTAGCTGTGACCTTAGGTAAGAAACCATTCAGCTCCTTAGTCTCTAGTTTCATGTCTGTAAAATAAGATACCTTCCCTGCTTACCTTTTAAAGTATAATATGAAAATGTATTTAAAATACTTTGCAAACTTATGACTTGTTAGGCAAATAAGAGAGATTATTTTAAAGATGTTTATGAGTGCTAGTTGCTGCCTCTAAGCAAAGAAGCTCTGCTCTGAGTAGTTTTGAGATGTATGCCCTAGGACACTTTTGAAACTTTGAGTACCAGTGGTGAACATAGTATTTGTGGGAATCTGACTCTTTGCTGTTTGTGTTTAGGTCACAGTGAAGATCTACCTTCACACGGACATTTCCATCACGACACTCCAGACCCTTCACCTCCTAGGAGGGTCCGTCACGACACCCCGGACCCTTCACCTCCTAGGAGGGTCCGTCACGACACCCCGACCCTTCACCTCCTAGGAGGGTCCGTCACGACACCCCGGACCCTTCACCTCCTAGGAGGGTCCGTCACGACACCCCGGACCCTTCACCTCCTAGGAGGGTCCGTCACGACACCCCGGACCCTTCACCTCCTAGGAGGGTCCGTCACGACACCCCGGACCCTTCTCCTCCTAGGAGGGTCCGTCACGACACCCCGGACCCTTCTCCACCTAGGAGGGTCCGTCACGACACCCCGGATCCTTCTCCCCCAAGGAGAGCGCATCATGATTCACCGGATCCCTCTCTTCTCAGGAAGCCTCATCATCATTCTTCAGCTGTACCTCCTAGGAGGGCCCATTATGACACACCAGATTCATCTCCTAGGAGGGCCCTTCACACTTCCTCAGATATCTCTCCCCACAGAAGGGCCCGTAACAGTTCCCCTGAAACATCTCAACCTAGAAGGACTCTTGATTCTTTGGACACATCACAGGTCAGGAAGGCCCATCGTGACTCCCCCAATTTGGGTCCTAATGTTCCTCATTCACGGCCTAGAACCAAAAGCAGTAAAGCTCCAGAAAGAGCCTCTAGCAAAACTTCTCCATCACTCCCGAAGAACAGCAAATATGAATATGACTTGGACCTCTCTCCTCCACGAAAAAGGCAGGCAAAATCCCATTTTGGAAATAAACAGCATGATTCTAAAGGTGAGCATCGATTGTCTGTGAGAGGGACTTATTTTCTAGGTGCTTTTCTTTGGAACTTGTTTTATTAGGTATTTATGTCATTAGAAATGAGAATGGAGTTTTAGTCTTTTCTCTATTCATTTTTGATGTGGTCAAGCCCTGGCTATACAGTATATACATTTTACATGTATGGTCTTGCCTGATTTTTTTACTTAACATTGTCTTCTCCATGTCATAAAAACATTTCTTTGTTAATGTAATTTTTATTGGTGTCATATTTCCTAAATATTAGGGAAATTTACTTAACCATTTCCCTAATACTATATATTTTAGGTTATTTCTAAATTTTGCTTTCATAATTCTGTGTACATAAACTATTGCTATGCCAGATTATTTCTCTACTTCTAGAGAGATTTCTTGGAACTTAAGTACTTCTAGGTATGTTTACTAGGAAACTAAGTAGAAATTGATTTACTGGGTCAGAGGGTAGTATATTTTAAAGACTTGATACATATTGCTTTTTTGGAAGGTGATCTTTGATGTCTACAAAGCAGGCCTCTTTGGTGAAATTTACTTCATCTTTTTGTCCCTAGTTACTGTTTTAATTTTTAAATTCAAATAACATTGTTATCCTTTAGTCTGAAGACATCAGGATATATTCTAGGTGGTTATATCTTTTAACCACACTACTGAGATCTGAGTGCAAGTTGTTTTGCCCATTCTGTGTGTAGATACATATGACACAGATGAGTATATTGAGATCTCACATAATAGTCACAGTCACTAGTAACTTGGGAATAGAACCCTGCATTCTGACTGTTGGTTTTAAAAGTTGACTCTGCCTTTGCTTTTCTTCCTCGTCATCTGTGCTTGTATTTAACTTAGTGATACAGGAAGACTCAATGAATGTTAGACATTAGCCTGGTATGTTCTTTTTTAAATTCTGACAAGGGGATTAAAGATTTTATTCTTTAATTTCTAGGCTGTTCACCCAACCATAGGAAATTTCATAAAAGTTCCTCACCTAGAAGACACCTGAGTCACATGTTGGACTTTTCTTCCTAACCAGGTGGCAGTCTGAAAGCCTCTGATTCAGATCTCTCCCCTCCACGGAAGAAACAAAGTCCAGGGCATCAGGACTCCGATTCAGATCTGTCTCCTCCACGGGACAGAGTTAGACACCAGAGCTCTAGTTCTGACCTCTCTCCACCGAGGAGGAAACAGAGGACCAAATCTTCAGATTCTGATCTGTCTCCACCTCGAAGGACTCAGCCTCCGGGAAAGAAGGTAGAAATTTTCAGGAGCCATATTCTTTCAGAGAGAATCCTGTCTTCTGTACATGTCCCAGAGGTTCAAGCCAGAGGAGGAGGGAGATCTTGCTAGATTAGTAAATCTAGCACAAAGGACCTCTAGAGTTCTTTCCTTTTCTCTGAAGGCTGGACTGCCTGTAACCTAACCCAGGTGAACTTGCAAATACCAGATTTTCTAAGTAGCTTCTGCCTTTATATCCTCTTAATCCCACAAATCTCATTTGAATAGGTCCAGAAAAACTTCCTATTTTCTTAGGAGTAAACAGACCTGTAGTTTATGGAGTGAAGTTAGGAGCACAGACTTTTTGTCAGATAGATCACATATTCAAATCCTACTTCTTCCACTTGTAATCTGTAAAATTTGAGCAAGATACATAGTATCTTTGAGCCTCAGCTCCTTAATTTGTGAAATGTGGATAATAATCTTGCATACTTTTAAGGTTATTGTGAGAATAAAATGAGTTAGTGTAAGTAAAACTCGTAGCACAGTGCCTGGGACAAAGTAAGTATTTAGGGTAAGTACTTATTATTTTAAATTGGACCACAGGTCTCTGTCTCCAGAGCTTAAAAGAGGTACTTAAAATATAAAACTATTTTAGAAATCACATCACCTGGGAAGTCAGTGTTTTATTTTAAAACTGTGTTGAAGCCTGAATTAATAACAACAACAAATCCACATGAACCCTGAGTAATTGTGTTTTAAAGAACACCAGTATTAGTGAAGGAATCTTATTCTAGTGAGTTGGTTACGAAACAGATGATAGAGTCTGTGGTGTGCACATCTCTCTGCAACACAGACTTTTCAGGTTAGTCTTCTCTATGAGCCCACGTGGTTCTGGTAGGGTAGAGCGGCCTGTCCCTAACCCAGGGGTTCTTCTCTTTTTGGGAACAAAGTGAGGTCTGTCTTTCAACTGGATCTTGACATTTTATGTATCTGTTTAGTCCATGACAATTTAATATTTGTCCTAATCAAATTTATCACATTACTTAAGGATATCGGGATATGGTGTGTATTCCATTTGTGAGTTGGTTTGTTATCTTGATACAAGGTGGAGCTTAGTAAAAAGTTTTGATTTGCTCTTATCTTTTCATTATCCTGAAATATATCTACAACTTAAGGATCTTATGTTTGATTGAGTTTGTATCAGTGTGGGTCTCTACTGGAAAGCTTAGAGCTTGATACAGATTTCTGGTCAGGTGACTGGAGAGTGAGCCTTCATATATGCAGTTTATATGCTGAAAAGTCAGAATACATATGCTTAGCCTTCCCTTTAATATCTTGTTGGTTTGTGTTTACTCTTAACCTTGATAGTACTATTAATTTGCTATGAAATTCAATTTTATTCTTTTATTTTGTGAATCCTGTGGCTGATAATAAGAATATAAAGCTAGAGTTTCTAGTTTGGTTATTGCTGATCATCAAACAAAAATGCACCTAACTGTATATCCATGGAGCCTACTGCTACATTGTCTCATTAATGTTGGACACTCCCTTTTCCATTGCATAGGCTGCACACATGTATTCTGGGGCTAGAACTGGGTTGGTGTTAACTGACATACAGCGAGAGCAGGAGGAACTCAAGAAACGGGACCAAGAAACCATGGCATTTGAAGGTAAAAATGTAAAAGTACAGAGACAAATTGAGGCTCATGTAGCTTTTATTTTATGTTTCAACGTAGCTTATTTATCTGATATTTTAATTGCTATCAAATTTCAGCTCTGGTTTTATGCATTATTTCAACTTCTTAGTGGGTCCAACTGGTTCTTTTCCTTCTTGAAAAATGTTAGTTTTCAGGATCATCACCAATATACACTTAGACATTAGTAGGAACTACTTTTAGTCTGGCTGCAAAAGTTCTTAATTAGCATCAGGATCCCAAGTGGTTGATTTCAGGTATCAAAATATTATTTCTGATTTTGATACCTGGTATTTATTTTTAAAAGTATAATTTTCCTTTGCAGCTGAATTCCAATATGCTGAAACCATATTTCGAGATAAGTCTGGTCGTAAGAGGAATTTGAAACTGGAACGTTTAGAGCAAAGGAGAAAAGCAGAGAAGGACTTGAAGAGAGATGAGATGTATGCCAAGTGGGGAAAAGGGTAAGGAAATCACTGAAACGTAAAACAAGACTGTGGTGACTGGAGAAAGTCATTTTCTCTCCTGTTTGGACCATTTAGTTCATGTTCTGTTTTAAAGCTCTTTTAAGGAATGGGAAATTCAGTGTGTTCAGTCTTCCTAAATATTGATATCGTCTACACTTCCAGTTGGTATTCTAGGAATTTTGCCATTTTCAATATTTGATCTAGGCTGCTAGAAAGTGGAGGTTCTCCAAATGTAGCAGCGGGGTCCATGTTAGCATAAGAATAGAACAGGAGAGCAAACAGTCTTGATTCTTTTTGCCCAGGCTTGCCCAGAGCCGGCAGCAGCAACAAAATGTGGAGGATGCAATAAAGGAAATGCAAAAGCCTCTGGCCCGCTATATTGATGACGAAGATCTGGATCGGATGTTGAGAGAACAAGAAAGAGAGGGGGACCCCATGGCCAACTTTATCAAGAAGAGTAAGGCTAAAGAGAACAAGAATAAGAAAGGTGAGTCTTTGGGGAATCATCAGGGATGGAGGTGACTTATGCAAAGAGAGAATCATTAGGGCGATGATAACATAGCTATGTGCAAAGAAAGCTTTCCCATACAGTCTGTGTTTCTTGTATTTGAGAGTTCAGTTTCAACTCAATAGAGAGTTCGAAATAAAAATTTTTTCCACTGCCAGCCAGTTCTGTATTGAATTGTATAGATAACTGTCTTGTTTTCTCTCTCGCCTCTCATTAGTGAGACCTCGCTACACTGGCCCAGCACCACCTCCCAACAGATTTAATATTTGGCCTGGATATCGCTGGGATGGTGTGGACAGGTAAGCCTTAATTTTTCCTACACTTGTTTTCTCTTATATCGGACCCTAACCTTCCTAACTGTAAATCACTCTATACTCTGCCTCATTCTCTGCTCTAATCACGGTATTAGTAATACGTTGTTTGCTCGCTTCTATTTATGAGGTCCCCAAATCCCATTTCCTGTGCTTAGAACACTCTTTTTTCCTTTTCAAAGCTTAGAAGGCTCTGGACAAACAACTCAGGTGTTCCAGAAAGGACAGACACCCTTTGTTTTTGATGTTGGTTATTTCTATTGATATTTTCTAAGGTTTAGAGGGGATGAGTGGTAGATGGTAGTCTGGAGACTTCTGTATGTTGTATCTAAAATGTAGCCCTTGAATCATCTTAAGAGTGAGTTACTTGTAATGTCTCACTGACCTCCTACCACCTTACCTATTCGTCTGCCTGATCTGTATCCACATACTCTTACCTTCTTATCTGTTATCATGGATAAATATGCACTTCTATCCAAAGTCAGTCCCCGTACTTCCATGTTGGATCCCATCTCTTCTTGCCTACTAAGGGACATTGTTCTAGCATCAAGCACAATGATTCTCAAACTTTTTAATCTCAAGACCCCTTTACTCTCTTAAAAATAATTGAGGATCTCCCAAACCTTTTATTTATGTGGGTTATATCTTAATACTTACTATATTAGAAATTAAACTGATGAGTTTAAAAAGCATTTACTAATTCATTAAAAATAATAAAGCCATTACATTATCATAATTACCATATTTTAAAGAAAAATAATTATATTTTCCAAACAAAACAGAATAGAATTTACATTTTTGAAAATCTCAATACTGACTTACTAGTAGAAAGCAGGATTTTGCATTTAGTCTGTTGCAATATATTCAGTTGAGGAATAGGAAGAAAATTCAACTTTATTTATAGGTAGCTAGAAAAGGAAGGTGTATTATATTTTTTTTACGGAACAAGAACTCAACAAGTGGTAGTTTCTTAAAGGTTATTTATAATATGGAATCTGAAACTATATCAAAAAACTTTCATACTGTTACATTAAAATCCATTGGTGGCTTTTTTTTCTACTTTGGATGGATCTTTTACCCCTTCATGATTTTATAATATTGCACACTAGTCATTTAGAAGATATTTTGCTGAGTTTTTCAGACCTTCCAAATGTTGACATGTTTCATTATACAGTATCAGGTGATCCTGTAGTTGTTAACAGTACCTGTGATCTCATCACAAAAATCATGAACAGGAAGTTAGAGAATTCATGGTGATGGATACACATTTTTCAAAATTCTGATTAATACTTGGAAGCTCAAATTTTTGTCAGCCCTTTAAAGATGTTTCATCATTAGAAGTCAACCCTCAGTCCTCATTTGTTTTATTATTAACCCCACCCCCACCTCCTCATTGTAATGTATTGTTTTTCTCTGGTAGCATTCAAGATTTTCTTGTCTTCGATTTTCAGCAGTTTGACTATGGTGTACCTAGGTGTTGTTTTCTTTGAATTTATCCTGCTTTGGGTTTATTGAGCTTTCTGGATCTGTGAGTTTATGTTTTTCACATTTGGGAAGTATTTGGCTATTTTTTTCTTCAATTATTTTTTTCTGAACCACTCTTCTTATCCAGTTACACTATTTTCTTCCACTTGGTATTATCCCTCAGATCTCTGAAGTCCTATTTGTTTTTCTCTCATTGTTTTTCTCAATTCTTTTTCTCTTCCCCGCCCCAGCTTTATTGAATTAGGCAGTTAGTTGCTCATATTTACATTGTACAATTCAGTGATATTTTTTCAATTATAGTTGGCATACAATATATATTAGTCTCAATTGTACAGCATAGTGATTAGAGATTTATATAACTCACAATGTGGTCACACCACTTAATCAAGTACCCCTCTTCCTCCTTACATTTTTTTACATTGTTGACTATTTTCTTTATGCTACACTTTATATATATCTCCATGACTGTTTTGTATGTGTTCATTTGTACTTTTTAATTCCTTTGCCCTTTTTCAGCATACCCTCTACCCCCTCCAACCCTTCTTATGGTCTAGTAGCCCTCAAAATATTCTCTGTATCTATGAATTTATTTTCGTTCTTGTTGTTGTTTATTTTTTTCTTTAGATTCCACATGTACATGAAATGGTGGTATTTGTCTTTCTCTGTCTGACTTCATTCAATACCCTCAGGACAGTATCTTTTCCATCCCCTTCCTTTTAGTCTGTGAGTGTCTTAATCTGAAGTGAGTCTCTTGTAGGCAGCACATGTAGGGGTCTCGTTTTCTTATCCATTCAGCTTCTCTATCTTTAGGATGGAGCGCTTAATTCTTTTCCATTTGAAGTACTTGATAGGAATGTAGTTATTAACCATTCTTTATTCATGTTTTGACATGTTTTTTCTTCTTAAAGAAGTCCCTCCAACATTTCCTGTAATACTGGCATGGTGGTAATAAATTCTTTTAGCTTATTTTTGTCTGGAAAGCTCTTCATCTGTCCTTTGACTCTAAATGATAGCTTTGCTGAATAAATCATTCTTGGTTGTAGATCTTGGGTCTTTATCCTGTTGAGTATTTTTTGCTAAGCCCTTCTGTCCTGCATAATTTCTTTTGAGAAATCAGCTGCCATCTTATGGGTTTTCTGTATAAGTAACTATTTTTCTCTTGAGGCTTTTAACCTTTCTTTGTATTTAACCTTTGGTATTTGAATTATGATGTGTCTTGGTGTGGGCTTCTTTGGGTCCCTCTTTCTTGAGACTCTCAGAGCTTCCTGGGGTTGTATGTTATTCCCTTCACCAAGTTAGGGAAGTTTTCCATCATTATTTCTTCAAATATATATTTAACTTCTTGTTCTCCCTCTTCAGGTAACCCTGTGACACGAATGTTGTTAACTGTAATTTTGTCCCATGGGCTCCATAAGTTATTATATTCTTGGTTACTTTTTTTCTTGCCATTCTGATTGAGTGTCCTTGGCCTCCCCATCCTCTATGTCAGTGTTTTGATTCCCTTCTTCCTCCATTCTGTTGATTCCCTCTAATATACTCTTCCTCTCAGATAATGTTTCTTCATTTCTAACTGGTTCCCTTTCATAATTTCCATTTCCATTTTATGTTTTTTTATCTCTTTGTTAAAGTTCTCACTGAGTTCATCTACACCCCCTCAATTTCATGGAGCATCTTTATAACCAGTGTTTTGAACTCTGCATCTGTTAGATTGCTTGACTCCATTGTTCCCGGATCTCTGTTCTTTTCTCTCATATGGTTTCTGCTTCTTTGTCTTCCCATTTTAGCTGCCTTTCTGTGTCTGTTTCTATGTACTAATCAAAGCTCCTAAGTCTCCAGGTCTTATTAACATGGCTTTGTGTGGTAGGTGTCCAGTGGCACAATCCTGAGAGGGGTTCAGCTGTAAGCCAAGTTTAACCCCAGCCTGTGCCCCTCCAGAGCCATCTGTTAAGATTCAGCAAGCGTTACACAGATGCTGTGCTTGTAGTTTATTCAAGAAGTTACACTAGAAATCAAGGTCAGCTGCTACCAGTGTGAGGTTTGGTGCTGCTCAGCAAGTGGCACAGGTGTCACTGAGGACACAACTGGATATGGCTTGGGTAGGGCCATGAGTTGGGGGAGGCAAAGTTTCATTCCTACCCAGTTCTTCTGGGTGGGAATGACCTCTATTATCTAGTTTGAGGACGTCTCAGCTATGGCAGTGCTGTGTCTGCACAGTGGGAGGTGGGTTAGAGCTCAACAGAGGGACAAGTATACCACCAGCACTTATACCTGGGAGAAAGCCTTGCCTCTGGCCCTTGCTCCAACAACTTAGTGTCCCCCTGTAAGTCTCTGGTGTTACCGAGCAGCCCACTTAGTGCTGGTGCTCAGAGCGAGCAGGTTGGTTGGTCTGCTGGCAGACATGGCCCCTTTAAGAGGTGGCTGCTGTAGCCTCTGTCCCACTCAGCCAGTCTTGCATCTTCTTCCCCTCCTACCTCCAACCATTGCGGGGTGATTTCTTATTTCTGTCCCTAGTTGTAGGCCTTCTGTTCCTCTGGATCCCCAGGGCAACAATGCTTGCTGTTTGCACTGTGTTTCTGTCTCAACTTTGATGTGGTCACAAGATGGGGATGAACGAAGCATTTATCACCTCTGCCACTTTGCCTGGGTCCTTGAGCTCTCTTTTTCTCTCTATTCTTAAAATGGGATAATTTCTCTTTGATCTGTTTTCAAGTTCATTGACTCTTTGCCATCTCCAATCCTTTAGGCCCATAAATGAATTTTTCATTTAAGCTAGTTTATTGTATTTCCAACTCTAGAATTTCCATTTGATAGTTTACATTTCTCTGATGAATTTCTCAACTGTTTATTTATTGAGACATTTTCCTTTTCCTTGAGAATATTTATAATTAGTGCTTTTGAAGTCCTGTCTGCTAATTGCAACATTTGGTTACCTCAGGGTTAGTTTTCTGTTAATAACTTTTTCTTGAGTTTGATCACATTTTTAGTGTTTCTTTGGATATCTGGTCATTTTTAAATGTATACTGGACATTATGAATGATATATTGTAGAGACTTTGAATTCTGTCATATTCCTCTGAAGTATGTTGATTTTTATTCCAGTAGACAGTTAACTTGGCTGTTTTGAACTCCAAACTCTTTCTCCTTTCAGTGGGCAGCAGCTAAAAAATTCTGGTCAGTTGTTTTAATTTCTAGCTGTTGCTTTTTCATCAGGCCTAATGGCGTTTCCCCTGTACAAGCACAGTTTAGCAGGTAGCTGAAGATTTGGGAGCAGTTTATATACAGACTTGGGGCTTCATCCCTTTTGTGGCTCTGCCCTTTTTGCACTGACACCTCAAGCCAATAAGCTTGTGGCTTTCTGTCTTCCTTAGCAATGCAGAGTAGCAAGTGTCCCACTGCAAAAAGCCACACAAATCTCTCTTCACATATATATTCCCGTCTTGATTCTGCCTGTTTTGGTCACCCTCCAAGCCTTCAAAAACTTTCAAATGCTTGTATTTTTATATTTTGTCTAGATCTTGTAATTGCTTCTGAGGGTACGTTAGTCAATTAAATTCCTCTGTTGTGATTGGAACCCACTGCTTTTTATATGGATATAAGGCATTGTCTTCTGTCTCTGAAGCTGCCATCAAAATTCAAGGCTCTGGTTCCTCACAGTGACAGGTGTTCTTAGGATGGTTGTCCTCTCAGGCTAGCTTCCTGCTTTGGTTTGCAGCTATATATAGGCTCTTTTTTTGGTAACAGGAAGATTTTTCAGAAAACTGATTTACCATATAACCAGAAGTAGATATTTTTGTATCCACAATCCTAAAGATGTTCCCTGCAGTACTGAGTATTCATTTTTAATTCCTGGACCCAAAACTTAGAACTCTCCCTGACCTAGTTTTTTATTGATGTCTAATTTTTCTCCATCTCTCTCAGAAATTTTCCTCCACTTTTCATTCTTATTTTCTCCTAGATTTTTCCTTTTGGTTCCCCTTTTCATCCTTGCTTTCTTTCTGATTATTTATTCTTTCATCATCTTTTCTAGTTTGGTTTTTGGCCCACTGCAAATGAATATTTCTAGAATAAATCTATAGTGTGTTACAGTTGGAAAAACCCATAAGGTTAATTAAGCTATTTTCCCATTATTTAAAAGAAACTGAGGCCCAGATAAATTTAACAATTTACCTAGAGTCATTCAGCTCACCTGATAAAGCTGGAAATAGAATCCTGGGCTCATGATTCTCTAGTCGAAAGCTCTTTCTAGTGTGAGTTTTCTTGCAGTTTGGTTTTTGATTTTGTTTAGGGTTTGGTGTATTATTCATATATCTTTTATCTGTGTGATCAAACTAGTGCTGATTCTCTTAAGTACTTATTCTCCAAGGCAAAAAAACAGTAATTTCCTTGGTGCTCTGGAATACCACGGATGCTTTTAAAGATGGAGATGGTGCCATTCGAATAAACTTCCCTTCTTCCCAAAGCCTTCCATAACTCATCCCTTAGGGAAAGCTTTAGGAAAGAGGGAAGCCTGTTATTCCAAGTAACACTTAGCATACATGTTATAACTTTAAGCAGCTAAGTAGTAGGTGCCAGGGTCTCACAACTATTGAGATATAGTCCCTGAGCCCAGGAACTCACTTTCTATGTAGAGGAGAAGACAATCAGTAAATAATTTCAATGCTACTTGATAAGTATTAATATAGAGGATTTTCAGAGTGCTTTGGGGGCATACAAAGGAAGAGTTTGTCCCGGGAATGATTCCTAGAGAGGTGATACAGGAGCTTAGTCTTAAGGGATGTCAGTTACCAGCCCAGATAAGAAGGAAAGGAAGGACGTGTAAGGAAGAGGATTATATTTATGCAAAGTCATAAGGATATGGAACATCCTGGTAGTATAGGGGAGGGGTAGTCTTAAGCAGTTTGCTGTTGTTGGATAGCATTCGTATGGAGTTCTGTGAGATGGACTGGAAAGGTAATCAGGGCCTGGTCACAGAAGGCCTTAGAAGCATTTCTGAGGAGCTTGGTCTTCATCCAAGAGACCATTGAAGGATTAACAGTATTTTTCCACTTTAGTTAGATGAATCGTTATGGCAGTAATATGAAGCATTGAAAGGCACAGGTTTGGAAATAGCAGACAACATACAAGGCTGTTGCAGTAGACCAGGATACAGGAGATGAAGGTCTGTACCGTGACTTACTCTTGTAAGTCGAGAAGTGTTTAGGGGATAAGATGGTAGGACTTGGTGACTGATTTCTGGAAAGGGAGAAATCACTGAATTTGACAATAAGGAAGGTTATTGATGACCTGAAAGAGCTAACTCTGTGGCATAGTGAAACAAAAGCCAGGCTCTAATATCTTAAAGAGTGAATGAAAAGTAAGTACAGTGAATGCAGGCTTTTCAAGAAGTTTATATGATACAGAGAGATGGACAATTTTAGAAGTGAGTTGACATCCACTCCATGATACTCATCCCTGTATTGACTTTTATGACACTCTATTCCGTTTTTTTTTTCTCTCATCATTTCTTCTTGGCCACCTTTAAAAGCTTCTCTTCCTCTGTGTACCCCTTAAGTGTTTCAGGGTTCCATCTGTAACCCTTAACTGTTCTCAACTCCATGTACTCTTTCTGGCCGAATATTATCTAGTCACTTTCATTTACCACCTATATGTACAAGATTTCCAAAATCTGTGTTTGTAATTCAATCTGGTGTTATCTAGCTGTGCATTATGCTTCTCTATTGATATGTATTTAAGGCAACTTAAGTGCAATGTATTCCAAACTGAACTCCAACTTCCCCTACTCTAAACCTACTCCTACTCTTTTGTTCTATCCTAGTTAGTAGTAGCTTTATTCATTTAGTAGTCACTAAAATTTATTAACCTGGGGGTCAAACTTACCTTTTTCTCCTTTGCATTTATATATACCTAATCAGTCACTAATTCCTACTATGTCTTCTCTCTTTCTGTCCATCTTCTTTATTTTCATCATCTATTGGCTGGACCATTGCAGTAACTTTCCTGTTCCCATCCCCAGAGTGATCTCTTTGAAATGCAATTTATGCTCCTGCTTTAAATCTATCCCTGCGAGATGAAATCTAAGCTCTTTATAATGGTCTACAAAGTTCATTATGATTTTGCCCCTGCCTCATCTTTCTGACTTTGTTTCGTGCTACTCCTTTTGTCATACTTTAGGCTCCATACCAGTTTGCTTTTGGTTCCCTTAATGTAGTAGGCTATTTCTTATTTTTGTGCCTTTGCTCTTGTTGCTCATACTGTGCTCTGTCTGGAAATACCCTCCCAATTTCTCCAGCCTTCTCACCTCCAAATCTCTAGCTAATTCTGTTTTTTAGACTTAGCTTAGGGCCACCTCCATGAAGCTTTTTCTGACTATTGTCCATCTCCCTCCAAGATGAGTAAGATCTCCATTCTCTTTCTGTGACTCCCAATGCATACTTCTGTCATGGCTTATGCATTTTATTTGAATTATCTGTTTAAATGTCAGTTTCCTTTACTAATCTTTGAGTTCATCAGAACAGATGCTCTATCATACTCATTTTCATGACACAGTGCCTACTATGTAATAGAATTCTCTCAATGTTTATGTAATGAACGGATAAAATACAAGATGTAGACATCAACTGAGAGTAAGTTGGGCTTTTAGAGAGTGGCAAATGCTTGAACCAGTTGTCAAAGACTGAGAAAAAGGTCTGAACAAAGTCTAATAAAAGGATGAATTATATATTTTGCCACTTTGATTCTATTGCATGATTCTGGCTGATTATTATCTCTTGATTGCAGATCCAACGGATTTGAACAGAAGCGCTTTGCCAGGCTTGCCAGCAAGAAGGCGGTGGAGGAACTTGCCTACAAGTGGAGTGTTGAGGATATGTAACTTTACTGAGGCTGTGAAGGGTGGCTGTGGTTGTGGTAGTGGACATAGGTAGCCACATATCCAACTGTAACAGTTGTCTATGCTAATATTCAGGGCCCACACAGACCAGCAACTTGTTGAATACCAGTTTTGACTACTAGCATTTGAGAAGATTTGACCCCTGATGTTTGGACAGAGGCACCTGTAACTTCTCAGGTGTGTTAATGCTGGCCGTTGCCAGCTTTCAGAGAAAACATTGATTTCTCAGTGTCCCAGGATTTGTTCTTGGTTAGGTGTTTTTTTTTTTTAATAAACATACATTTATTTTTTTTAAAATCACTTTATTAACTGAGTATTCTGTTTTTGGAAAGAATGCAAGCTAGTGTTGAACCCCATGGATCATGGATTTTTCATTAATCCAAAACGCTATATAGTAGTACCTCATCTGCAGTTTTGCTTTCTGTGGTTTCAGTTACCCATGGTCAACTGTGCTCTGAAAATATTAAATGGAAAATTCCAGAAATGATTCATAAGTTTTAAATTGCCCATTGTTCTGAGTAGCGTGATAAAATCTTGTTCTGTCCTGATCCATCACTCCCAGAATGTGAATCATCCCTGTGTCCAGCATCTCTGTGCTATAATATTACCCACCCATTAGTCACTTAGTAGCCATCTAGGTTATCAGATTGACTGTTGTAATATTGTGGTGCTTGTGGTTCAAGTAACCCTTATTTTACCTAATAATGGCTCCAAAGCACAAGAGAAGGGATGCTGGCAGTTTGAATATGCCAAAGTGAAGCTGTGAAGTGCTTCCTTTAAGTGAAACAGTATTTTATATATATGGGAAAAATCAAGTGTTTGTAAAGTTCAGTACTATTCATGGTTTTAGGTATTCACTGGGGAATCCCCTGCAGATGAGGGGGGACTACTGGATTGGTGAAGCCTTTTCAGTAATAGAGCTGTCCTCTTAGAAAATAAAAGTTAGTGCTAAACTAGACTTGGAAATAGACATGGCTACTTAGAGACCTGATAAAGGTGGTATCACAAATTAGTGGAGAAGAGATGGATAATGGTGCTCAGAAAATTGGCTTATTATATGGACAAAAATAAAGTTGGATCCCTGCCTCAAACCATATATATAAAAAAAGACATTCCAAAGCGATTAAATACCTAAATGAAAGGTAAAATGCTAAGGCTAGTAAGAAAAATGGATTATGTCTTTGTGACCTTGGGGTAAGGATAGATTAAGCTCCCCAAAGCACAATTCATAAGATGTGATAGCTTTGATGACTTCATAATTAAAGATTTCTAGTCAGTAAAGCATCCTGTAGTCAAGGCTACAGATGGATATAGTTTAGGAGAAATATTTGCAGTGTCTAAACTGACAAGGGGATTGCATTATATAAGGGATCGAATATAAAACAACTGCAAATTGGGAAGAAAAAACAAAATAAAAAAAGGGCAAAGTATGAGTAGGTAAAATCTCAAGGGAAAACCAGAATGGCTAATGAGTATGTTATCTCACCAGTAATTAGAGAAAGGCAAATGAAAATACAATGAGTTTCTACTTTATTAGTTTGGAAAAAATAAGCAGGAGACTGAATTCTCATGGTGAATGAAAACTCATGAGAATTCCAACTGGTGCATCCATTCTAGAGAACAAATGGGCAGCACTTAATTGAAATAAAGAAATATATGGGTTGCGGTATTACATAGTTTTTAAGAGTATGCTTTGGTGTGCTACTGCCTAAGTTTGAATCCCAGCTAGGTCTTTTCCTAAGTGTGTGATCTTGATAAGCTACTTAATTTCTCCGTGCCTTAGTTTCTTCATCTATGAAATGGAGATAATAGTACTTACATCATAGGTTTATTGTGAACTTAGAATAGTGCCTAGCACATAGTACTTGTCTCAGAATTGTTAGCTGTTATTATTGTCTTCCTTATCAAGTGTTCATAGCCAGCTTCCAAGATGGCCCACAGTGATCCCTGACTCCTGATATTCAGGCCCTGTGTAGTCCCCTTCTACAGGTGTGTAACTAATAGGGTGAACTGGACATGTGTGACTTCTGAGGCTGGGTCACAAAAGCATTCAAGCAGCCCTCTGGAGAGGCCCATGTGGAGAAGAACTGAGGCCTCACCAGTAGACAGCATTAAATTACCAACCACGTAAGTGAACTACCTTGGAAGTGGATCATCTAGCTCCATTCAGGCCTTAAGATGTGTGTGGCCCTAATCAACAGTGTGACCACAACCTCATGAGAGATCCTGAGCCAGAATTACCCAACTCCAAATTCTTAACCCAAAGAAATCGTGAGATAATAAGTGTTTATTTTTTTTAAAAAAAAACAGCTTTATTTAGATATAATTCATTTACTAAACTGTTTACCCATTTATAGTGTATAATTCAGTGGTTTTAAGGTATCAGAATTATGCAGCCATCACCACAATTTTAAAATATTTTGATCACCCTAGGGATACAAGAAACTTTGTATCCAGTCACTCTCAACTTTTCCCCAACTCCCCAGCCCTAGTCAGCCACTCTTTTTTTTCTGTCTATAGATTTGCCTGTTCTAGACATTTCATATAATATGTGCCTGGGACTATCACATACTATATAGCATTTTGTGTCTGGCTCTTTTCACAGAGCATAATGTTTTCAAGGTTCATCCATGTTGTATGTATCGGTACTTCATTTCTTTTTATGGCTGAATAGTATTCCCTTGTATGGATATGCCACATTTTATTCATATATCAATTGATATTCGAGTAGCTTTCAGTTTTGGGTTATTGTGAATAATGTTGTGAACCTTTATGGACAAGTTTTTGTATGGACATAGGTTTTCATTTTTCCTGGAATAGAACTGCTGCTCAGTCATATGGTAACTCCACATTTAACTTTTTGAGGAACTACCACACTTCCAAACCAGTACATGAGTTCCAATTTCTTCATATCCTCGTCAACACTTATTCTCTGTCTTGATTTTAGCCATCCTAGTGGGTATGAAATGGTATCTCATTGTGATTTTGATTTGCATTTTCCAAATGACTAATGATGTTGAATATCTCTATGTATCGTTTTTGGAGAAATGTTTATTCACATCCTTTGCCCATTTTTTAATTGGGTTACTTTTCATATATACACATTTATATGTGCATATAAACATATATACACATATAGAATTGTTTATATATTCTGGGTTACAGGTCTCTTATCAGTTAGTTATATGATTTGTTAATATTTTCTCTCATTCTGTGGGTATTATTGTTTTAAGCTGCTAATTTGAGGTAATTTGTTATATAGCAATAGGTAACGAATGTGTTAAGTACATACATACCTTACCTCAAAGCAGTTCCACTCCTTTCAGAACTTGCACAAATCTACAAGGAGTTATGTATGAGGATCTTTATCTATGTATAGTTTGGGGAGCAAGATACTGGAAGCAACTTAAATGTCTCTCTCTACAGGAAATGATAAATACAATGTGGTATATGCCTATAATGGAGTAGTATAAAAAGCAGTCAGATGCAGGCAATTAGGAACTTAGTGACACTAGACTCCAGGTGAGGAAGATAAGAAGAATGAAATTTACAACAAGGATAGGCTAAGTAAATGAAACACACAGAGCAGCATCATTTTTAAGGAGGAGATATTATATATATTTATATGTACCTTAACTCAGTAGACTAGGGTCTGTGGGAAAGAACAGAATGGGACTAGAATGGGAAATGAAGGAGGGAAAGGAAAATGAGTGCGGCCTTGTATGGTTGAATATGATAGTGTGTCCTGAACTCAGACATGTGATCACCTCAGCTGTCAGCACCTGAGGCCCTAAGCATAGCTACAGAAGCAAGATCTTGCACTAACAGAATTGACATTTAGTTCCTGTGTTAGGATGAGCTAAGCTGGTTGATGTGATAGCCTCCAAACGGACTGGCTTACCACAACAGAAGGTGTTTTACTCCCTCCTCACTCATAATGTCCAGGGTAGGTTCAGGTTGGGCAGTGGGAGGGGATACTCTACTCCATGCAGTCATTAAGGATAAGGCTGGTCCCAACATTAACATGACCTCCCATGTGACTTGGGCTTTGCCGTTTTAGTGAGTTGAGCAGAGCTTGGAGGATTGCTTGGCAGGTGTTATGAGCCAGCTCTAGAAGTGGCACACACTTCCACTCACTTTCTGTTGGCTACAACTTAGTTGCATGGCTTTCCTTAATGTAAGGGAGTCTAAGAAATATAATGCACACCTAGGAAAAAGGGAAAAATGGATGTTGTTGGATAGCTATTGTCTCTGCTGCAGAATGCACTTCGATTCCTAAAGAAAGGCTGCCCATTCCCCAGCCATTTGAGACATGTGGATTTTGAAATAATTTTGAGATCTGAAAATCTCAAAGGGACTCTATTCTCTAGACAGTCTCAGAGTCACTACCAAGTCAGGGATGTCTTGCCTAACTCTGGCTGGTGGTTGTCTGAGAGGAGCTTAGAGAGATAAAGGGTAAATTGGAATCATGTCTGGAGTCAGCATTTGTGAAACAGAAGTACTTTTAGGGAGGAAACAAGCTCAGGAAATAAACTCTATGGTTTTGTATTAGCATGTTGCAGAGTTGAGACTAAGACCCAGTGTGTTCTACAGGTACCACCTATCTCATCCTTTGGTTTCTTGCTGTAAACATTTTTTTTTAAAGGCCCAAGTTTAGAAGATTAGTGGTGAAACTGGTGAAATCTGAATAAAATGTAGAGTTTAGTTCATAGAAATATGCCAGTGTTAATCTCTTAGTTTTGACAAATGTAACATTTTTATGTAAGAAGTTGACAGTTGAGGAATTCGGGTGAACAGTAACAAGATTCTCTGTATTGTCTTCATGACTTTATGTAAATCTAAAAATTTTCCAAAAAAACCCCAAACTTATTTTTAAAAAGTCTCCAGGGAATATAGGCTCTGGACGCTGGACCCTAGGATAAGTTACTAGGTCTGAATCTATACTTTCGTAAGCTTATGTTGTAAGCCAGTCTCTTTCCTTGGCCAGAGGTGGCAGTGAGTACATTCAGCTGCTGGCCCATTGGCATAAGTCTCATACACAGCTGGGTTTCATTTCCATATGAGTTCAGGTTTCAACTTCATTTTTTTGTGGGCTCCACACTGTTTCTTAGGAACAACTCACTTTAAGAGGCTATTATAGACTGACTGTTTTGTCCCCACAAAATTTATGTTGAAATCTAGCCCTCAATGTGATGATATCGGTGCCTTAGAAAGGACCCGTAGAACTCTCTTGCTCTTTTTCCATCATGCGAGGACACAGCAGGAAGTTGGCCATCACTGGACACTAAATCTGCTGATGCCTTGATCTTGGACTTCCAAGCCTTCAGAACTGTGAAAATAAATATTTGTTGTTTAAGCCACCCAGTCTATGGTATTTTTGTTATCAGCAGTGCAAATGGAATAAGATGCCAGATGCTTGGGAAATCAAACCGCAATTCTTTTTTAACATAAGTTAATTTTTTGTTTTCAAGCAGAGACTGTGGTGAAGGGGAAACATTCTATTTCAGGTGAGCTTTGTGTTTAATAGGTATTGGTGAAAAGTCATAAATTCCTCTTCCCTCTAATTTCTCTTTCTTTGTGTGTGAGCTCAGCACATCCTGTAGGACAGAGACCTCCAAACCTGTTCAGTTGGAGCTGACTGTTATTTCCTAGCCTGGCTCCTAGGGGCAGTGTGATATGCCTTTTCTGGACTGGGCAAAGCAAGGTCCTGGGTCTATGCACATTTTTCAAAAGAATAAGACTTACAATCTGAAGAATATAGGTGGCTAAATTCAGTTGCATATCTCTCCAGTTCTTATCCCTCCTTTATATCCATAATTCTGTCTTCAATATGGTAAAGATTTTCAAGACAGATGTGGTATTTAGATTTCGACCATAATCTCTTTTATTTGGGCTTTGGAAACTCTTTCTACATGGAAGATTTTTTTCCCCTTTAATCAAATTCAGACTGTCTTGCTCTCCTTCCTTTCTTATACCTTCTCCATGCTAAGGTTAAACTTACGAAGCAGAGCACAGTAGTAAAAACTGAACTGTACACTTTAAAGGGGTGAATTTTATGGTATATGAATTCTATCTCAATTTAAAAATGTGAAGAGAAAAAGCAATGAGCAGATATTGTACCTCAAATAGAATATGATTGATGGTATTGACTCAAAAAGCCTTGATACTTTGCCATTGATTCAGTAAGAGGGAAATACTCTGACCTCTTTTTCCCTCAGGTTTGCTGAAACACACAGACCGTCTAGGACACAGAGTATCTATCACTCCTTTCTAAAGAGGTTACTTACCCTTGCTCAATAATGTTAAAGAGTTGGATTAGGGTGAGGGGTATGGCCAAGAAATCCCAGTGAGAAAGCTAAATCTAAGCTGTGAGGTAGCTGTTCTGAGAAGTGGATTTTAAATTAGAGCTCGTTAGGAGATATATGTCCTGAACTATACACTTTACTTAAGTTATTTGGTCCATTTCTCCTGACTTTTTTTCTTTAGTTGTGAGGCCTATTGTTGGCATACGTACTTCTGGAGCTGGCTTTTAGGCAGCTGGACTGGCCTGTAAAAATAGGCAGAGAGATTATGGGATCAGGCTGGACTTGAGTCATCTCTCTCCTATGACACTGGCTTTTATTGCCATATGGAAATGACATTACTGTATCTGGGAATGATTGACTCAGTCTCTCTTTTGTACTTGTGTTCCTTTTCTCTGTGGAGAAATTGTTTGCCTCACATTTGAAACTGTTGACCTTGGGCTTATACAGTTTTACCCTTTCAGAAAAGAAGGGCATGTAGGAGAGCCTGGTAGTAGTTTGATCCTCAGCTGGTGCCTGTGAACCCAAACTCATGGGAGGGGACAGAGAGCAGTCAGCTGAAAAAGGAGTACATCTTCCCCTCCCTGCCTATTACCTTTGGCACCCTCTGTCAGCTAACGAATTACAAGGAGTCACAGGTAAACTAGAGCTCAGTAAGCAGGCCTCTTTTTTTCTTTTTCTTTTTGCAGGAGAGAACACATTTGTGCAAAGAAGTTAACTTGCTCAGAACACTTTGAGTTGGAAAAGAGCAAGGATTTAAATATCAGACTTTTATCTCTGCAATTCTCCCCCTACCCATCCTCACCCTGGTAGGAAGGTGAGAAGTGAAGGAGAGTCCAGGGGACTGTTCCTTGCCCACAGCAGGAGTTCTTACCAAGAGCTGCTCATATCCTCTGTAATGAGGGCCTCCATAGTGCACTTGGGGCTGAGTTCCGCAGTCCTAGAAGAATTGCTTGCTGGGAGTTTCAGCTCGGAACTTGGCTTTGAAGACCCTGAGTATGCTAGAGGGTCACTTACCCTTGACTCTTTTTACCAGAGATTTGGGAGGAGGTAGATAATATATCTGGGAAGAGAGGAATGCATGCCTGGGGAAATAATGATTTTAATTGCTATCTCTTGTTATGTACTTACCATGCATCCATCAAGCATATGTTAAGTGCATACATACCTCACCTCTGTGGTCAGGAGACATCAGAGTCTAAGTAGCTGCAGATTAGGGAATGCCAAATTTCTGAATTTCCCAAGAAAAGTGGGGTTGGGGTGTTCTGGCAGGTTAAACTCTCTTGTTCCCTGCCTTCACCATTGGGTTGAGGAAGTAGCTAGGACCCTCATGCTGATGACCTCCTGACAGAGAGCTTGGGCACTTTACCCTGGTCACTGTGTCTCCATCAGACTTGGCAGTACACTTCCTGCACAGGATAGTCATCTGCTCCAGCCAGTTTGGCTTCCAATGCTGATTCACAGTGGGCTGCCTGCCAGGGGCAGTGTCCTGGATATATTTGCTACATGAAGTAAAAATATTTCTTCAAGTCAGAATCAATACCTGTGAACCAACCCAGGCATGTGAAATCTGCACACCTACTTTGCCTTTCATTTGTGTGTCTGCCTAAAGTAGACAGTGTATTTCAGATAATTTCAAATGAAAATGTTTTTTTTCTCTCTGAAAATGAAAATTTATCTCTGCTTCTTTTCACACTCCCCAGTTATGCTAAGACCCAGCAGAGAAGTTGTGATATCTGCAGCTAAAGGCTAAGGCAATGGAGAGAATTTCTTAAACACCTTGTTGGGCAGCTAGTGGCTATGGCCTATAAAATGTGGTTACAGGAAACAGGTGCTTGGTTGTGTGTTTGCTGGGGGAAGAGCTGTTCTTTTTCTCTGCTGGTGTCTCTGGTCACTTAGGGGTGAAGGTTATTTTTTATCTACCACTTTAGGACTGTGGATTTTGTAACCTTTGTGTAACATTATGTACATGTGGCTGGGCCTTCTAACCTTTCAGGGATGAGTTGTAGTGATGTAGGGGGCCATTCTGAGACTCAAGGGAAGCAGGCTTTAAAGGGGAGAAGCCAGGACAAGGTCCAGGAAGCGGAATGCTTGATTCTCCATAGTTTCATGGGTAGGAGAGAAAGGTGGCTTCTGTACCTCCTGGCCTGCAATTAGAGTTCATGTCTACCAGGGATGCACAGGGGAAGAGGCGGACTCCCAGTTATGAACAGCATGTAGTTTGTCCTTGCTTAAAGCTTAGGTGAGGGGAGAGGACTAAGTAAATCTAAATTAGACAGAGATCCAAGATTCTAAAACAATCAGTCCTTTGCTCTGTTACCTTCTATTGCCATGTCTCTGAAATGGATGGAAGACTGAGTTCCAAAGTTATTACCTTGGGAAATAAGGCCCTTCTCTGGCCTCTTCCCTCATGGTTACCCTGAAACTTGCTGACAGTTCTGGTTACTCACTCAATCTCTGGTTGCTCTTATCTGGGTCAGGTTCGAGGACTTGACTCCATCCTGGAGCTTGGAAGTCCCTCTGATACTGGCTGATAACACTCCATGTGGCCCGGACACACTACTGGTGCTATTTGTCTGCCCTAAATGTGAACTGGGAACATTGACTGACCAAGAAGAGGGTTCTGGAAGAAAATCTGATGAGTAGTGGTCAAGTAGTTGTCACCTAAGGGAAGAGAGACAGTACGGGGAGAGCCGCTTCTCTGTGGAGAAGTCATGAGATCAAAGCTGTGCTTTAGGGCTCTGGCTTTGGCTCCTGCATGGCCGGCTCTACTCAACTGAGCCTTTTATAAAGGGAATAGCAGACCCAAAATATATCGGCATTGCCTCTTCCACCACTCTGACCTTTAGGGTTGTCTCCCTAAGACCAGAACGAAAGAGTCCTTAGTGTGGAATCCCAATATGGCCTTCCAGCCCCTTTTGGATCACCTGAGCTCTGAAAGCCTGGAATCTCAGGGCTGACAGCTGTTTCAGCCCAAATGGAGAAGGGTAGTCTGGGATGGGATAGTTGGTATGATTTCTTCCACATGGGGTCCTGGCTGACCATGTAGCCAGTTATTGCCTGAAGGGCTCTTGAAGAGAGGGCCAAGGTTTTGCTTCTTATTGTATTCTCCTGGGTTGGTGGTTCCCACCCCTGGGATTGACCTGGGGGACAGGAGTGCCCCTGGGTAGGGTGAAGTAGGTTGGTTGGGAGCAGAGGGTTCAGTTTCTACTTTGTGCAGAGTGCTACTGCTCTATCCCCTGTTACCCCTGCACCCTGATTGGGAGTACTTCTCCCGGTGGTAAGTCACAGGCTCTATCTTCCAGGGCTTGTAACATCCTCCATAGGTTGTACTGAAGGGGAGCCATCGAGGCCTGTGGCGCTGGCTGAAGTAATTTGGGGGCTGCATCAGAAGTGGAGCCTTGGGAAGGAGCTCCAGGTGGTACTTGACATCTCCTGGGTTACCCTTGCTGTTGCTTCCCCATAGTTGGAAGCTCACTTTTGCCTCTTCGTTCAGAGGGATCCTTCTTATCTTCCCCTCATTAATAGGGGAAGTCAGTGGGAGTCAGTCTTCCAGAGTGAGGTCATCAAAATGAGGCAGGTGCTACCTTCTAGCAAGTTACTTCTCTGAGCCACCATTTCTTTATTTGTAAAATCAGGATACTACATCCCTTCCTAGGTTACTGAGAGGATCTGAAAAAAAAGTACCTGGCATGTAGTAGATGCTTAATAAATAGTTTCTTCTCTTAGAATGTTCATATTAAGATATTTCCAGAGCACGTCTGCCGCATCAGTGGCACATTTCCCTGTTGATTCCACTCACTCACTCCTGGCCTTACCTGAACACCAGGCTGGGTGTTCTCTGGCTGGGTTTGGAGAGCCGGTGTCTCTTACTGGGTGGGATTGAGGGCTGTGCTGTTTGAAGAAGGGTAGTCAAATGGGCAGGGTCCTCTGTCCTTAGGAGATGGAGTATCTAGAGCAGGAGGAGTAGTGATTGGCCTATTCCAGTGATACTTCCCCAACTACCTCATGACAGCCTTCACTTGCCCATTACCTCACTGAGGGGAGAAATGGGGTGCTGCTGCTGGGGGTGTCCAAACAGAACCAAAATTGAGTTTATTTGGATCTGTAAGAACTGGGTGGGGGCGGGGAGGCTTTCTCTGAATTTAAAGCACATAACATTTCAAAAGCAGGTATTTTTAATGAGCATTTCAGGTTTTTTTGTTTTTTTGTTTTCCTTTGGGCCTTAAAAGTGGTGCCATTTGGGGGAGGAGTGGCTTACAAGGACGATGGTTAGTGGTGGACTCACTGATAGAAGGGCTGGGGCAGTTGCTCTGATGTCTGCGTTTCCTAAGGGGCAGAAGAAAGACTTGACTCGAGGAGCACAAGGAGGTTAGAGCACAGCCAAGAGTTTTGTTTCTTCCCTGTTTCCAAAGCTGTACGGACACACCCTACAGGACCTGCTGAAGCCCCTCCAGTTCCTCAGGGGAGGGAAGAAGGGTGGCCCTCCGCACTGGTCAAACTTAGATTCAACATTTGAGGTTCAGGGTGGGAGACTGGGAGATGATGGGCTGCTGCCTTTTAGGAGCAGCTTTTTCGTCTGGTAAAGAAAGAGCATTTTTGACCTGCCAGTGTAAAGTGGAAGAGGCAGGGTAGAGTGTGGTGTCCTCCAGAATGGAGAGAGGAGCTGTCAAGGCCATTTTACCTACAGATGATTTGGCGTGGCCTGTGGTTATAGTGGGGAGTGAGTAATGAGAACTGTACAGAGGGGACTGCCCTTGAACCACTGAGGGCTTAACACTTCCTGATCTGGAGCAGTACCCAGGGTAGGAGGTGTCCTGCATCCTCTGCTTGTCGACCTGTATTAGAGGGACAGAAGCAGACAACAGGAGCTTTGGGGACAGCAGGGAAGTGAGAAGGGGGATGCTGGGTAGGGGGGGTGACTAGAGGACACTCACAGCCACAGAGCCCACGAGATGGCTGAAGGCAGGCACTTTGGCCCACTGGCTATCTGCATCATGTTGGCAGTAGCTGCTCAGCCCTGTCCTCTGCCCCAGCTCCTGACTGAGTTCCTGTGCTTTGACAGATTGGTATTGATTCTGAGATTTGATGACTCCCGTTGCCATGGTCCTGCTCATTAAATGTGAAAGCTACTGCCCTGGCTTTGGGAAAGGAGGTGGAGGCGCTATGTCCCCAACAACAGACTCTGTGACCAGCAGCTAGGGGAGGAGCAATTATGGAATCACTCAGGCCTCAAGTTTTTGGCCTTATCTCTGCCACCAACCTCAAGTCCAACTCTGGATCTTTGCTGTGCTTGTGAGGTGTGCGTGCATGTGTGTGTGTGTGTGCGCGCGCGCACCCAAGATGTCTGTCTTTTCCTGCCCTCATCTCTACTCAACACACACACACACACACACACACACACACACACACCACACTCACAGGCGTTGTACTGAAACAGAAGGCTGGGCTGCCTGTTAGCTGGATAGATCTACCAGTAGCTGATACTCTTTCAGGACCTAGAATCACAAAAGAGGAATTTCAGAGTTGGAAGACACCTTAAAGGACTTCGATTCACTACACTATCCCCACACCAATTAATTCAAAAGCATTTTCCATCAGTTTACTAGCTCCAGCTACTTGCACCCACTCTGAAGCTGGAATCCCCTCCAAATCACATTTTTGGGAAGTGCCACTCCCACCCATGCTCGAACACTTTCTACCCTGATGCTACTACCTCCTGGGCCATATGTACTCCAGTCTTGGGCCGCTCTAGTTATTTTCGGTTGTGTTTTCCCATGGCTTCACCATTTGTCTGAACTATTCATCTTGGGGCTTACAAAAACCGACCAGTAACTCCTCTTCTACCTGACAACATTTTAGATGTATTGAGATAAATTTTTCTTCCCATGCCTACTTGCTTTCCTTCCTGGAGCCGCAAGGTTAAGGTAATAGGAGGAGAGTTTTGTATTGAAACTTATTCCAGAAATGAAGTAGCCAGCTTTTGGATAGTAAGGTAGTAGGAAATTAATCTTCTTACAGAGAGGGTTTAATTGTGTTTATAGACACTTCACATAGGGTCTCTTTTCTTCCCTCTACCCCCAATCCAGCAGCATAACCAAGTATGCCCAGGTAGAGGCTGACAAGAGAGGAAAAGGCAGGATAAAAAGGATGAAAGACCATAGGAGAGGACTGAGATGGTCAGTGGAGAGGGTCTGGAGGCATGCACATAGTGAACCTGGAGGGTGGTGTCAAGCATGGCCCTAGAGTCATAAATAAAGCCCAGGTGTAGACTGGATAGGCCACAGGAACTATTCGTGAACTCTACCATCTTGCAGGTACTATGTTGGGATGTGTCACATGAACCTGAAGGAACTGAGAGACCAGTCTCTGAGATACATTGTGCTTGAGTGGCTGACAGTAAGACATTTCCCCACCTTAATTGTGGCACCTCCTTTATGATCAAGATGTAGTGTCACAGTTATGTTGACATCAGAAGAAAGCTGTTGAGTGCATCTGACATTTTTCTAGTTCTGTCAATCACCTTTTTCATGCATGATTTTGAGTCCCATACCATCGTCGCTGAACTGAGTCCAGTTTGCTGCTGCCCACTTTAAAGTACAGCGGCTGTCTTGGGTCCTAATAATACTCAGGATGTTCTGATCAGAGTACAATAGAACTGTCACTTCCCTCCAGCTAGGTATTATATTGTAATCAACATATTTAGGATGAGATTAGCTTTCATGGTGACCACATCCCACCACTGATTCACATTGAGCTAACTATTGTAAAAAGTGCATATGGCTTCTTTATACATATATTATGAGAGGAGATAGAGCCATGTTGCCTTCATCCCCTACGTGTGCAGTTGGGGTTTTGGACCTAATATAATTACCTTCAGCCTCTAGAAATCCCACTTTCTTGTTCTTCTATGCTTTCTCAACATGCAGGGCAGTGAGATGGTAGGCCTGGCCCTGGTTTTTTTGGTGCAGGTGAGGAGGAGGCTGGAATAGGATTATCTGGGACCATTCCTTCTCCTGAGGTTCAGATTAGCCCAGCCAACATGGTCTCATGCTAGAGAGGACTTCACTTCTGAGTCACAACTTGGAAAGTCTTTTGATGTAGACTACAGAGAAAGTGTTGACAAAGAAAGACAAACTCATGCAACCACCTGTGTGCTGGGAGACCCCCAGGTTATGTGGCACGGGCTACAAGGGCCATGTTTGTCTAATTCTACTTAGGAACTCAGATGGCAGACCTGTGCTATTGTTCCAGTGACAGGTCTGCTTACAGATTCAGCCTTTCTCCGAGTTTTCATGGAACTTTGTACCCAACATTCAACATGCTATTGTGTGGACTGTGAGGTCCTATGGCTAGAACTCTTATTAATTTTCTTATTTTCTTATTTAGGTCTCCTATTCATTTTCAAGTCCCCAACTCCTAGCTCAAGGCATCACACAGAATAGCTGACATTTATTGAGAGCTACAATGAGTCAGACACTCTTCATGCATTAATTTCATAAAACCCCAACAAATCTGATGCTAATATTCCCATTTGCAGGTGGGGAAACTGAGGCCAAAGACCCAAGAGCTACCAAAGCCTATGCTTTTTATCCAAATGAATGAATGAATGAGTCTTGAGGGGTTATTCTAGATAAGAGGAGGCCCAGGTGGGCTCAGTGCCTTCAGGATGCCCCAAAGCTCCTTGGTGGAGGTCTCTAATCAGCTGGGCTAATTGATTGTCATGACTTCAGTAATTAGCACATGGACCTCCTCTCAGATATTCATGCAGTGGCTCTGACAGCCAACCTAGGCCCAGTGACAGAGAGGCTGTGGCTTTCATAGGAACGGGATGGGGAAGCATGATTATCTTGGCATTGACAGGGGAGACTAAGCACAGGAACATCCTCCAGGGTCACATGGGAAGCAAACGGAGGACAAAGGCCTTGGCTACAGGATGTGTCTAGTCTCTTCAGCATTCTACCAAGGTCCCTTTCAACCTCACCTATCTGCCCCTCCCCTGCACTCTCCAGACTTCTCACCTCCCTTGATCAAATGTTACTGGTTCAGGCTTGTCTAAGCTGCTGTTTCTGCCCTGTTCTTCCTCTCTGTAGCAGAACTTTGATCATCCTTCGGGGCCCAGCTCCTTTGTGGAGTTTACTCTGGTTCTGTCGTTATTGGCAGAATGGCAGAATTAGATGCTTTCTCTTTGGGCTTGCTCCCATAATGCTTGTACATACTTGACTCTAGTGTCTCTTTGTATTGCAGTGAATTGAGGTGTGTACTCTCCCCTTACCCGACTTAGAACTTATTAAAGGCACAGACCACAGTCTCCAGAATACAACATAAAACTTGGCCTAAAGGAGACAATTGATAAATATTTGTTGAATTCACCTAAATGCTAGATTGAGGTTCCATTGCAGGTAAGACCTGGGCTAGTGCGAGCCTTCAAAACTCAGCAAGAGATGCACATGTGTAGGTAGGGCATCTTTGAAATCTTTCTAAGGATTTTGTGATCCTTATTTTCCTTTTTCACAATAATCCTTTTCTGCATGTGCAAAACATGGGATAAAAATCCCAATTTGGCCCCAGCCACATAGCTGGGAAGTCTTGACATTCAGCTGGAGGAAAAATAGTGGAGGCAGGAGACTAAGGCTGAAAGGCCCACCAGCCAGACCCTGAGCTGCTTGAGTGCAGGGTGTGACTTCCTCTGCCACCAGCAGGGCCTAGCCACATGCTTCACCTGGGAGGGGTACTTGGGAGTGGGAAGGCAGTGCAGGAAAACCTGTGTGCATCAGTCCGGTTTCTCCCCTCCGCCTCACCAGATTCTGTGGGATGGGGCTGTTGCTGCTGTCTGAGTCCTCAAAATGCCACAACTGTAGGTAGCTGATGTATATAACATGCATTTATATATTACTTTGCAGCTAGTTTGCATTAACTCCTTCACATGACAATATATATAGAAATTCCCTGATGTCTATGACTCCATTCTCACTGCACAAAGAAACACAGTGGTTTCTAACCTCTATACTCAGGAATCCCAAACCAGATGGGTGGAAAAAAAGGAGTTCCCTCAGAGCCTTGCATCAGCCAGGCAACAGTGAGAAAGGAAGGGATCCAGGAGTCCTCCTACGCTGGGTCTGATTGCTCTGACCTCTCTTTCTTGTCTTTAGGTGGGGTGGGAGGTGGACTGTGGATGGAGGAAGGGGGAGCTTGAGAAATGTCTTAATTTATTGATTTTATGATTCAGGCTTCAGCCAGCTGGAGGAAAGAGTTTGAAGAGTATGGTAAAAGAGAGACAGGCTTTGCAATCTAGGTGAACTTTGCAGAAGGCAGAAGCCACACTCCAGAGCCATACAGGGAACCAGCTGGATAGGGCTGCCGGGCCGCAATGGGCATGGGCCCAGGTGGACTGCTCCGTGTTGCTACCTGCTGGACATATGTAGAGCTAGCACTTTACTTCCTTCAGACTTCCTACCCTTTTGCTGGATTGGCTCTTTTACCTTCTTTCTGTTCCTTCTGCCAGGTATCTCCCACCTTGGGAAAGACCTGCTTTCCCTCTGCCCCTGCGCAGTATTATCAAGATGTCTCTGCTCTGGCTCACAGCAGGGGGCTCTGAATTTCTTCCTGTGCTGACTAAAAGAGAGTAACTTCACCTCTGGTTGGGGGCAGAGAGAAGGTTACTTGTCTCCATGCTCAGTGTTTCTCCACCTTCTCCCTAGGCTCTCTGGGACTCTGAACTTGCCTGTGATTAGAGAGGCCATTTGGTTCATTGCCCCAAATCAGGACACTTCCAAGGATGAATGGTGTGTGCATGCCATTAATAATTATGCAGAGAAAAAAGGTGTAAACCAGTACTGTCCCAAGTTAATTCCCAGAACGCCTGGTGACCATAGTTCTGAGGGTCTCCTGTCTTCCTTTCATCCCTAGGTGAGGTGTGGAAGGTGAAGGCGGCCAGCAGAGGCTGCTGCAGCACTAGCTATGTGTGCAGGTTGTCTAAAGAGCTCCTTTTGCTATTCAGAGGCAGAGGAGAAGAGAGCTGGGTTGTGGTGGGTGAAGGTGAGTGTGGGAAGGCCTGGAGCCCCTGAATGAGGGTGCAGGAGGCAGTAAAGTCTGGGCTCATCAGGGCCTGCTTTACCACGTGGTAGGAAAAGAGAGATGCGCACTGCTGTCCTGATAGAGGGCAGTGTGCCTGCTGCCCCTTGTCAGTGGAAACCTGGCTCCTTCCGATTGGGGTTGGGGACACAGCCTAACGCCCTGGGGCCCAGTTTCTCAAAACTCCCTGTAATTCCTAGATTGGATTGTGCTCCTGAATCCTGGCCATTTTTGTCCTGCCCCTTCAACAAAGACTGGGCAAGTGGTTCCTGGTCCTACCAGCTTCTGAGGCTGCTGCCTTCCTCACTGGGTAGGCACTTGGCTGGAGGGCTCCTGAGTCAGCCCAGGGACACCCCTGTGGCCAGAGTGAACCCCAAGAATGATGCCAAGAACCTTCTCTGATTGACCTCACTGACTGACTTGTAGGCAAGGGATGCAGAGCAGCCGTGGAGGCCCATGGAGAAGAGGGCTCTCCTAGAAACTTCTAGCCCTCTTTCTCTCACCCAGCGCTGACTCTGGCAGCAAGATGTCATTTCCTTCTTTCGCATCCAGGAGACTTCCCTCCTTGACCCTAAGTGGAAGACCTTGCTCCCTGTGGGAGGAAGAGATTTCTGTAGTGGGAGGGTTTTTTCCCTTGCTCTGGCCTGCAGTGGAGTTTGGTTCCCTGTTCCCCAGCTGTGATGGCCAGGCCTAGGGCCGCTGGCTCACACCAGTTCCCCCTCCCTTCTTTTTCTACTCACCTGAAGGGAGAGGCCAGTATCTGACTTTGTGGAACACAAGTTAGTGATCATACCCTTTGTCCTCAGTGATGGTAAAAGGGGAGGTGTCCTAAGCAGGCTGCAAGGAGAGAGCCGCCCTGCCCAAGCAGAGGATTCTGGAGCAGCAATGGGTATCCAGGGCAGCCACTAGGGTTACCATGGCAACACAGAGGCAAGCAGAAAGCTATGGGGAGGCGGGGCTGGAGCAGCCCCTCTTCTAGGCTGCAGCTGATTCTTGCGCTGGTCAGAGACCAGCTTGAGGGTGGGGGTGAGAGAGAGAGAGAGAGACGCACTGCTGTCCTGATAGAGGGCAGTGTGCCTGCTGCCCCTTGTCAGTGGAAACCTGGCTTTCCAGGCAGGGTGTGCAAAGAGCCCGGACTGGGCAGACGGTCTGCTGGCGTGTGGAGAGGTGGTCTCTTTGGATGGGGGGAGATTTATTTTCTCAGTCCATCTGAGGAATGACCGTGGGTTTTAGACTGCTCCAGCTGCTTCTCTACCTGGGTACACTGAACTATCAAAGTTAACCTAGACTAGTAACCAGGGATCAATTACTGGCCTGTGATGTACTTTCCAACTTCTCTTTGCAAGGTGCAGTCTGTTTAGAAAAGAAAATGTAAGTGATTTTCTTGATCTCTGGCCCACTGAGCCAGTTTGGTCCCTCCCTCCACAGTTCTTCACCCCCTCCTCACTCCATCCCCTCTACTCATTAGGCAAGGCTTGGTTAACCCCTCGAGTGCTAGGTCTGGGTGGCTGGGAAGTGGATGTTGCTGTTGCCTCCTCCAGAGAAGCCCTTCCCCAGCACAGCTCTCAGGAGCACAGAGCCAGCCAAGTCCAGTGCCTGCCAACCTCCTCCCACCCTCCCTCTGGCTGCCAAATCTGACTTTGATTAGTGTGTGGAGAGGGAAGAAAGCAGGAAAATAGAATATTAAAATCTTAATTCAATTTAAAACACTGTCATTCACAGGCATGCCAAACAGTGAGATGACTAATTATTATGCAAATGAGGCAGATAGAAAAGTGATTAATAATTGCACAAATTAAAAATTATTGTAAACATCCTGTGACGAGTGATAAGTCCGATGGAGAGGCGAGGGCGGTGGGCCGGGAAGGCCATGGTGGAGCTGGCTCCTGCATCCTCATTTCCTCATTAGGGGGATTTAATTAGCACCTGATGATGGGGCTCAGTGCTACCAAGGGTGGAGAAGTGGGTGGCCAGGGCTGGGCCTGGTTGTGCTGATCCTCAGCCCTGATCCTGCTCCTCCTCATTGACCCATGGCCAGGGGGAAGAGGGCTGGGGGAGGGGAGGCAGGCCAGCCCCCAGGAAGGGGTGGGTGCTATGCAAAGCTTCTCTGTTGCTCTCCGCTGCTCTATCCCAGTTTGGGTCTGGGCCAGGGGTGATGGTGAGGAGGCCTCTGGGTGAGCGTGTCCTTGTTCAGCCACTCAGATTCCTCAGTTCTAGTGAAGGGACACACAGAGCACACTGCAGTGCTGGAAGTTCACAGTGAGGGTAAACAGGTATATGATGCTGGCCTTATGGTTACCCTAGGTCCAAGACTCCCTGACTCTGGGGGGGCCACAGAGAAACTAAGTCAGTGTCCTGAGCCCCGTGGCTTGCCCTCTGCATGTCTAACCTGAGGCCAAGCTTCCCCCAGAGAGGGCATGCACAGGAGCTGCTTTGGCTTGGGTTGACTTGGTTGCTCAAGGCTGGGGGCAGGGGTTGCTGAACTCCACTGGCCCAGTAGCACCACAGGTGCTTTCTAGGGCATGCAGCCATCCTGGGTCCCATCCACTGAAGCAGGGTAGCAGGTGACGGTGATCTCCTTAACAGAGCATGCCTGCTAGCTAGAGTACAACTGCCTCCTGCCAGGCCCTGGCGCCCTGAGCCCTGAGCCTAGAGCAGGTACAGGTAGGGCAGGGCCTGGCCTAGGTTGAGGCTGGTCCATCCCACTGCTCTTCCCCAGTCACTGTGAGTCTTAGAGAAATGGACTTTCATAGCTAGAGAAGACCATAGAACATGCTGGGATGGCAATGGCCTGGTGAAGAGCTCTTGCCATTCAAAGGAGCAGTGAGTGCTCAAAACGGGGAAAGGTTTTGGAAAGGGCTAGGGTGGGGAGACTCAGGAAATAGGGGTTAGGAGTGGAGAATAGGGACAACAGCATTATTCAAGTCTTTATCTTTTCCCCAAGGATCCCAGATTTCCTAATGGCATTGCCACCGATGGTTAAGAAGCTGAGGTTTTCACAGGCCAAAGCTCAGCCTGCGTGTCCCTATTTTCTCTTCCTGAGACTCGGATATGTAATTGCATTTTCCCCCTGGTGGAGGTTTGGAAATGAGGAGGAGTTCTCCATCTGTTCTGGGACTTACCCTGTTAACATGCACACAGCCTTGTCACCACGGCCAGCGCTGGCTGCTGTCCCCGCGTCCTGGGGTCCTCTCTTCACGTCAGCTCCAGAGTTTTCTTTAGTCCCATTCTGATTCCTAGAGGAGGAGGATTTTCTCTGCTGGGACACCAGTGATGTCTGCCTGAAACCTCAGGGACTCTGAAGCCGCCTCCGCGCTGTGAGCTGTTTGACCACAGGCACTGACCTTCCACAACCCTCATTCTCTATCTACCCCTCCCCACTCCTGCCGACTCCTGCCCTGTGCTTCCCTGGACCCATCCTGGGTTCTTACTCTGTTCTTTCTCTCTTCTTGGATCTGAGGCAGCAGAGGGTGGTGGGATGGGCACCAATTCTTTGTGACCTTGGCGAGCGGCTTCAAATCTCCGAATCTGTTTCCTTGTTGTTATAATGGGGAAAATACTACAACCTCACGAGATTTTTCTCTTATCCTTTCCCACAGCCCTCCATTCATTCAATTGAGACAACACTTTGTACCAAGTGCGGGGAATGCTAAGCTGCGGACGGACAGTTTTAAGGACTCATTGGGAGACAGACAAGGGAATAGCACATGCAGAGGCCCAGAGGAATAGGAGTTTAGAAACAGGCAAGGAGTTTGGGATGACCGGAGAATAGATTGTGTGGGGGAGTCATAGGGCTGACGGGCCTTTTTATTTCATGGAATTTTGATACTAATTTGTGGGCTCTGAGGTGGCAAGAAAGGGCTTTATGCAGGATGCAGGCGGGATTAGAATTGTGTTTTAGAAAGACCATTTCTGCAGCAGTGTGGAGATGGGCAAGGCTACAGGCAGGGTCCCAAGCCAGAGGCTGTTGCAGCAATCTGCATGAGAGATGACAAGATGTGGCCACAGAGTGTGGCCTGGGAGCCACGGGAGGAGAAAGATCTGTTGTGAGGCAGAAAAGGCAGGATCTGGCCTGTGAGTGCCAGCGAGGGATGAGGAGTGAGGGTGGGATCCAGAATGATGCCCAAGTTTCTGGCATGGAGGGGTGCTATTCCCTGAGAAGAGGCATCCAGGGAAGGAGAGATGTGGATATTGCCCAGGGACCCTGTGGGGGTGAGGGCCAAACTGGGTGGAGTCACTCAGTGTGTAGTAGGTATTGAATGCCTGCTTGTTGATATTGAATATGCTCAAGTTTGGGCCTTTATCTGTCTTTCCCTTTTTTCTCCTCCCTCTGACCTATCCGGGTCTGGAAAAGGAGACTGTTGCTTTCCTGGAGCTTGACCCCGACCTTCCTCTTTTCAACCTTTTGGTTAGTGGATATCTGCACTGCCTGCCCGCTTGTAGGACTTTGTGAGATTAGTGCTTCTGCTACTTAGCTTTGTCTGCATTTCATCACCTCCCCACAGCCTCCTATGAGATGGGGAGCACCCACATATAACCCTATGGCATGGATTTGGGTTGTAGTAACTGTGGAGAAGAAGGCCATTCTCTGCGGAGTACTTCCGGGCATGCACTGGCTATAAGCCCTTTCTAAATCCCTGGGCTCGAGCTCCTGGACCACGGAGGAGGCCTTGCTGTGGATGAGGCCCCTGCACAGCCCCTTCGAGTCTTACTGCCTCAGCCCTGAGAGGGTCCTTCTCAACAACAGTCCTGCCTGCCCAGTGCCCAGGCTGTCCCCTCACCCTGGGGCAGAGGTAGGGCCTGGGGCCTGATTTGGTGGGGGGACTGAGTTCAGACAGAGCTGTTCCTCTCTTCTGGGATGATTTTCTAAATCAGACTCACATTTCCTGAAGCTGCTACCATGCCTGAGAGGGACAAATGGGTGGTTGCTGCTCAGTCAGGCCAGTTGCTTTCTACCTCTTCCAGGGCAGTATGGCCCTGCTTCTGGCTTTTCTGGGCGACTGCAACCCCTACCCACCCATGCTCTTTGTCAAAAGTAGAGCAGCCTAGAGTGTGGCACTTAGTGAAACCTATGAGTGCCCTTACAGGGAGCCTTTAATGATCCCCAAAGGGCCCAGTTGACATTATGTCCTTCGTGATCCCAAAGTGCCCTAGGAATACCCAGGCATGTTCTTCTGCTCCCAGTGACATCCCAGAGAATTTCACAGTAACCTTCCAGTATGTCCTCAGCAACTCTCCTGCATTCTCATGGTGCCCCAGTGTCTCTCCAGTGGAATCCCTGTAAGGCCCTTGGGGCTTATGGCCAACTCCATGGTACCCAGCAGCACTCTGAAACCGCCTGTGAGCTCCTGGTAGTGCCCAGGTCGCTCCAAGGGACTTCTAAGGATGTCTTGGTGTGTGCCCACAGCCTCCTGGTGTTCCCGCAAGAACATTCCAGCATGTTCCCAAGAATGCACCAGCACATGGCACCAACATCGCATTGTTCCTGCAGGATTTCTAAGAGATTCTATTGGTTTCCAAAGTGCCCCCTCACCTCTCACCAATGCCAGCTAGGGATGGTGCCTAGAGGAGGATCTGCTGTCCATCTGCTCCCTGGGCCTGGCCACCGGGAAGGGAAAGAGGTTCCCCAGTGGAAGGTGGTGGGGAAGGGAAAGAGAGTAGAAACTACATTTGTTGAGTGGCAACTACATCTCCAGCATTTTGTTTGTGCGAAACCACAAGGTGGGTTATAGAAACTCACAGAAACCCCATGTTATAGAAACTCTTACTCAGAGAAGTGATTTTTCTGGGGTCAGTAGTGGCAAGGAATGACCTGAAGGCGGGTCTGTTGGCTCCCACTATGCTTTGCCTGTCCAGGGCCTGCAGAGAACCAGGAAGGGAGATCCCAGCAGCCAGAGACACACAGAAGGGAGGCAGTGGGCTCCGGGGGCCTTTCTTTCCCCCACTTCTTTGTTTCGTCAGTTCCCAGGAAAGAAAGAAAAGGAGTTAAGACTGGTTAAGCTTTCTCTGGAATGAAGTGCTGGTTCCTGGGAATGTCGTGGTTCTCAGGTGGCTGCAGGTGTGAGGTCCAGGCCCTAGTTTTCACACATTCATTCAGGTTCCAGATTTTACAAGCAGTCGCCCACCAGACTCACAAATTGGTCCAGATGAACCTAGTTCTAGGGCCAGCCTAAGGTTCTGGGCTCATCCCTGGGCCTGCCCTTAGCCCTGGTCACAGCCACAAATACCAGGTTCCAGGTCGTGCATCAGCCTCTCTGCCCTCATCCCACACAAGCTGTACATGCTCCCTCCATGCTGCCCACGTCAGCCGCCCATCTGCTTCTCTCCCACTGGCTGCTTTCCCTGGCGCTCGAAGCATTAGCAAGGTGACTTTGACAGTGCAGACTCAGCGAGAGGGGGATGGGAACAGCCCTGTGGGGGTAGGGGTACTGGCGGCGAGGTGGAAAGGCAGACAGGGACTAGAATGGGTCTTTCCCTCCCTCACCGAGCTGGGTCCCTCTGCCCTTGGGAGCACAGGTGGGAGGGCAGAGAGCCAGAGGTTGAGGGTTCTATGTGGGGAAGTCTATCCCCCCACCAAGATCTCTGACCCCTTGCTCTTGCCTGGGGGTGGGGAAGAGAGGAGGACGCTGGTCCTGTGCTGGGCAGCAGCCTTCCCACGTGGAACGGCGAGAGGAAAGTTTTAATATATCTTAGCTCTTCAACTATTTCCTCCCTACCCCAAACCCACCATGGCAGACATCACTGAAAGGCACGTAACGGAGGGTTAAAGGTTTAGGCAGTTTAGAAACAGACTGTCTGGATTCATATTTCTCTCCATCACATACTAGCTGCGTGACCTTGGACATATTACTTCTGGTCTCTGAACCCCAATTTCTCCATTCATAAAATGAGGCTAAGAATGTTACTTACCTGTTACATAGTAAGTGTTCAACTAAAAAACCCTAATCATACGTGCACTTTTTTGTATGTATGTTGTACTTCATACAATGATATTTGCATGCATATGTGACTTTGTGCGGGCTTCCTATGTGCCCTGCCTCCCACCCTCACCTTGTTGCTCTTGTTGTTATTCCCTCCAGAAGATTGGGTGGGAGGTGAGAAGTCTGCTCCTGATCCCTCTGGCTACGCAGGACTGAATGCTGCTCAGGGGTGTCAGGTACAGAAGGGAGAGGATTAGCCTGGGGCAGGGGAGACAGAGCCTTGCTGAGGGAAAGGAAGGAGGCCAGGAGGGTGTGATAGGAGTCCCAGGGTATCTCAAGGGAGCAGAGGCCTAAAGCAGTTGAGAAGCTGCCTTCCAGCCCGGGCTCACCTGTTTACTCTGCTAGTGCCCACACCCTGCTCTCCACATGGAGACCCAGCAGGGCCCCATCTAAGGCCCTGGCCAGGGACTGAGGGCCATTTGCATCTTGCATCCGGAGGGTTTTTGGGGGTATATTCACAGCTATTTCAGGTTATGCTCCTCTTACTGGTTTACCTTAAACAGGGAACAATTTGGTGAGAATGGAAGACTGTCATGAAGGGTCTCCCATAGGGTGAACCACTTCAAGGAGTCTGTGGGTCTGCAGCTTCTTTCGTGAGATATTAGACACAGGATGGCCTCTGGTGAGTTTTCTGTAGGAGACAGCCTTTCCCTAAGAAACTTTGGAGTGTGACATTTTTGCCTTAGGATCTAGTTAGTTGGTGGGAGCTATGGTTAGCACGGCCAGCTGGAGGGCAGGGGCTTCTCTGGTGTTCCTCTATGCCCCTCCCTCTTCATGAAGTCTTTATCCCAGGCAGGGGCAGGGGAGCTGAGGAGGAGAGGAAGGGAGATTATTCCTGACCACAGTGGTAGCTCTGGTGGCAGTGAAGTTGGGACTAGAAATCAATGATGATGACATATGCCAGCCATGCTAAATTGAGGACAATCTGAGATAAAAATCACTAAAAATATTGATCTCGAACCTCAGATTTGTGCCTCCTTTCTGAATGCCCTCAATGTGAAATAAATCTCTCCGTGTCTTTACGGCTTCAGCTGAGCATTGCTCAGCAACTCAGAAGTGTCTGTGGGGCAGGCAGCTCATTGGGTCTGGTTTCCCCTACAAATATCTCTGTGAAAATGAGTGGAGCATGTGGAAGAATACTGAGAGGAGGAAAAGCCCGTGGTCTGGGCAGGCCCATGAGAGGGAGGGGCCCTGCTCCCTTCCCCACCTTCGACCTACTCCAACGATGGAGAGAACAGGCAGCTAGGAATGTTTATGAGCCTCTTTTCTCTTTTTCTTTTCAATTACAATGATATATCAGGTAATTAACTGCTAATAATCTTGTTCATTTAAAATAGAACCTTCTGGTCATCTCGAGGAAGACTTAAGTCACAAGGAATCAACAGGTCTGGAGGAAAGGGGACATGGGGCAGGCAGAAGGGAGGGCACAGGACCCGGGTGTAGGGCAGAGCTACAGCTGTTTGGTCCCACCTGCTTCCCTGCCAGAGCTCCAGGCCTACAGGAGAAGTTCCCGATGGTGGGGGCTCTCCATGGAAGTCCAGGAGCGCTGGAACCCCTTTAGCCCCACCACATTCCTGGGCAACACCCCATGTCACATGGAGTCACTTCTGGCCCAGCACACTAAGCCTTTCACTGTAGTCCGGATCTCAGCCTGAGGCATCTTATCTATTAGGACCTGTCGCTTGTCCTTGGTCCCATGATCCTGGAAACCCAACCTCCTGCGTGAGGGTCACTTCTCCTGCCCCTACCCCTTGCAATCTCAGGGATTTGACATATATTCAGGAAGAGAATAAACTTCTCATTCAAGATAATTTAGACATTTTTCAAGAGTCAGGCTTCTAGATGAGGTAAGTATCTGTGATCTTTTCAGTTCAAAAGATTTATTCAATTGGCAAACTTTTAAAGTGTAGACCAAGTCTTAGTGATATAAAAATGAAGAAAGATATGGTCCCTGTCCTCCAGGAGCTCACTGTTTCATGGCCAGAGTCTATCAAGTAAACAAATAATTACAACACAAATTACACAGAGCTCAGGGAAGAAAGTATCTAACTTCGTAGGGTACGGGAGTCACGGAAAGCTTTCACAGGAGATGACATTTGAACCGGGCATGGCAGATAGATGAGGAGGCGTTCATTAAGCTGGTAACACCAAGAGGATGAAGGCCGTTTCAGCCGAAGGAAAGGCATGGAAGTATGAGCGGCCCGGCTGCTGGGAGAATGGAACGTGCTTTGCTATGGATGGAACACAGGGTGAATATAGGGACAAGAAGGGGCTGGAAAGAGAAGTAGAGCCAGACTGTGAAGAGTTGGTAGGGTTTCTTCTGAGAACTGACTTCCCATGGGAGCTTAGACAGGGCAACTGGAGCTGCACTCCACAGCTCGGTGCCTAGGGAGGCTCCAGCCCTGTGGTATTAGCTACCAGAAGGCTTGGCAGGGAGCTCCCCATTCCCCTGCCCTCCTCTTTCCGTTTTAGAGCACATGAAGGGGTGTAGGGCACGGGGTGGGGGATTTTAAGGGTGGAGGTTTAGGGAAAAATATGTTCTCTGTTTCAGTTTCTCCACGTGGCTTCTCTCTGTCCCATGTGCTTTGAGACCACTTTGGAGACTTTGGGCAATGAGCCATGGTGCGTGTAGGGCTTCTGCTTTTTCCCTGGAAAGCCCTTGCTCAGAAGCCAGGAGTCTCTGTTCTAGGAAGCAGCATGTCCTCCTGCTCTGGGATTCGTCCCTGAACTCGGCCCGGCAATGCCCACCTTCCTTCTCCAAACCCAGTTCCTGGAAGGAAGTGGAGGTGGCTGACGTGGTTCTTAGTGGGCTGGTAGCTGAGGGACACCGTCCCTGTCCAGGAGAGATAAGATGACCTCCAGGGAGTCCAAGACGAAGACTGGGGGCTAAAGCCATCCTGGAGCCATCGGCCTTCTCTCCCAACAGTTCTGGTCGCCATCCCCAGATCCTTGGTCTCCTCCAGCAGGCAGAATCATTAGCTTCTGAGTTGGAACTAAACAGTCTGAGCCTCCCTTCTCTTTTCCCCTTCCTGCTGTTTCAGTTTTTCTTTTTTCAAGACAAACAGCCGCAAAGCTCCATCTCTTAATGAAACTGTTTGATGTTGATTAATTATGCAGCTGCCTCATTTGCATGCATGGGCTGTGGCTTCTCATTTCTCTTTCCCCCTCCTCTGCCGGGAGCCCTCTATGTGCCTCAGGCAGAACAGAGACTTGTAACTCTAGTGTCTGTCCACTCCCAGGCAGCCCTCCCAGTCACTTGCTACGTCTAGAGTAGGAGGCAGAGACTGACCTGCTGAGTCACATTTGGGGCCACTGGACATGGGTGTGTGCCGTGAACTCTTGAACCAAACTAAGAAGACAAGGTGCTTGGGTCTTACCTAGTTCCCTTCCTTTGCTTACCAGCTGTTTGACCTTAAACAAGCCATTAACCCCTCTGACATCAGCTGGGAATCACAAATATACTACCCCAGTGGGCTGTGTCCATCAGTCCGTCTGTCGCCAGTGTTAGGCACAGTGGAGGTACTACTGAAATGGTTTTTTGAATGACTGGCTAAATCAAACAGTCTCATGGGATCTTTTTAAAGATGTTATCTCCAGGATTCTATGGTACCCCACTTTCACCATGGTTCCCTGTTCCAGCTACTGTAACCAGAGGCTCTCCTTTAACCTCTAATGGTCACAGCATGCATGTTGCATCTACTGTCCTCACCACGGAGATCCCCTAGAGCCACGCACTAGAAGGCCCTCTTTTGAAAGAGAGAAGGTGGGAATGATGCTGGCTGCTCGTAGCTTGCACTATAAGCCCCTGGTGGACCGATGAGGCCACACCTTGTACTAAGGCCAGGGCCAGGGGAAGGAAACTACCAGTCTACAATATTGAGGTGATTTAGGGGGCAAAGCCCCATGTTCCTGAAATTCACGTAGGTGTTGGGCCAGGCAGGAAATCTTGTCAAGTGGGCTTTAAAAGGGCAAAATTCACATTAGTTACAAAGCACTGAACTTGAGCTATCTGTCATGAGTGGGGTAGAAGGGTGAATGGAGCCTCCAGATAGTAAATCTCAAGCTTTCTGGGGTCAGGAAACATTCTAGCTGTGGACCTTTTTCTTATCAAATGTGCATGTGTTCCCATCAACCCAAAAGTGTATTGAGGGCCTTCTAAGGGCTCCTGGACCTGAGATAAAGGACCCCTGTCTGGTCTGGGGCTTTTAGAAAACCACAGGAGAAAGCAGGGACAGCAGGTACAGCGGGAGTCAGATGGCCTGCCCAGGGTCTGTGTGGGAAGTCTGAGGTGTCTTCCTTGGATGGGACGGAACTCACCTCGAAGAGAAATTTTATCTGAAGGAGTGACCCTGGACCAGACCAGAGAGCATGTAGGCTCTGAAGCTGAAACACAGAACCTGAAGGGGAAAGGGCCCTGACTTGGCTTGAGACAGAGGTAGGCAGGGAACCAGGCACGAAGGAAGAATGCCCCACCCTTAGGATGGGGGTGGGGTGGGGGGTGAGTCAAGTGGAGCAATGAGGCTGCAGTGAGACCTTTAGGCCGGGATTTAGAAAAACCAGAAAGGTGTCTTTGTGATGCCAAGGCTTTGGGGTTCTGGGCGGTTAGTCTAGGTAAAGCCAGAGATTTGAAATAAGGCCTGGACCTCAAGTCATCATTGATTTAACTGTCAGAGAAACATGTGTTAGGTATTTATAGGGATAGAAGAGGTTAGGACCCAGCTTCGTTGAGGAGGGGAGGGAAGGCATTGCAGTGCGGGGAGGGCTGCCGCCTGGTGGGGAAAAGATGCTTGTGGAAGCGAAGGAGCTGGGATTTTAACCAAAATCTATGTGATTCTGAGTCCCACGCTATTCACCCTACATCATGGGGACCCAGTTCTTCTGTGGGGGCTTATGCTCTGGATGCTACTGTCTACCTCTCCCCCACCGGTCCGCAGTCAGGTTTTTCTTCAGAATGACTATTAGAGAGGATCCCCCTGTCTTTAGTTCATGGTCATGAGGAAGGTGGGGGATCTTGCCATTTTTGTGGAAGCCAAGTTGGCAGCAGCTTGATTTCTAATAAACTCCCAGAGGAAGAACTGGAATCAGTTCTCTCTTGGCTGAGCATGTTCAAGAAACTAAAGAAGAGAGACAGTTTTGGGTGTCAGAAAGCATGCCAGATTGGGGGTGGGGCTTGGTGCTGATTTGCTGTTAGCTGTCCGATTGGTCTGGGTAAGTCACTTTTCCTCTCTAGGCCTCAGTTTCTTAATCTGTAAAATGGGATAATTCATCATCCACTCATCTGCCTGCCTTGTCCATCCATTATTCCTCCCTCCCTTCCTCTCTCCCTCTCTCTCCCCTCCCTCCCTTCCTTCCCTCCCTCCATACTTCCATCCATCCATCCAGCCAGCCAGCCAGCCACTATTTGTTTGCTGCCAACTCTGCTGGGCACTATATGTAGCACTGAGGTTACGCAGCAGTGACAAGGCTGCCACAATCCCTTCCATTGTGGATCTTAGAGTGCACCAAGGAAAAAATACATTAAAAAATAATACCTGTCTCCCAAGGTTATTTGGAGTCTGGACCAACGAGACACTGTGGGAAAGGGCTTTGCACTGTGAAGCATGTTCTTGCTTGGAGTTCTTGTTGTCATAGAGTCAGTCCAAGCTGGAGCCCGAGAGGCCTTCGGCTCATTGAACCTATGAGTCAATGTTTAGTCCCCAAACCCTGCATTCTTTCCCTCTTATCCACCTCAGCTACTTCTCCCCTTTCACTCCCCTTCTCTTTAGCCTGCTTTACCTTCCCTGCAGGAGGCAAAGGAAGCCTCAGTGATCAGCCACATCCCAGCCCTGGCCAGGGTGGGGGAGAGTTGAGCTGATTGCTACTAATTAACAGCACTGGACCTTGGCCAAGCTGGAGAGGCAGATAAAGGGAGGTGGTGGTGTGGATGGTCCTGCTGAGGGTTTCATAGATTCTCCAGGGATAGGTCCTGAGTAGCCGCTTCCCCATGTCACCCCTGGCTGTATCTAGCCAATGTCACCACGAATGCACAATGGAGAGGGTAGGGCTATGGTAGAAGAGGAAGTGGATGGTCCAGAAGGGGGGACCCTTCTAACTGAGGTCTTCTCCGGATTCAGGAGAGGGAGACTACACACACTTAGTATTGTAGTCTTCAGACCTCTGCTTGGATCATCCCCTCTGCAGGGAATGCCCCACCTTCCTCATCACCACATTTCATCATCTTTGCAGACCAGAGACGACATCTTCTCCTCCATCTAATCTGCCCTCCCCTCAGGTGGAAGCGGTACCTTCTTCACCTTAAATGCCCATAGCACTTGCTTCATGCCTCTCTTATGACATGTATCTCTTTCCCCTTTGAAGCACACATATTGGGTATGTGTCTTCTCTCCCCAGCTTTATTAGGGAGACCTCCATATAAACCCCCTCTTCATCCACAGAACCTCACACTTCGTAAGTGCTCAACATAGCTTACCAAAAGATGCAAGGAGGTGTCTGAGCCAGCTGGGTTTTCAGAGAACACTTCTGAAGGTGCATTTTTACAGAGGAAGAAACTGGGGATCAGAGAAGCCAAAGTGCTCAAAGCCAAACAGCTGGTCAGAAGTAGAAATAGATTTCATAGTCAGGTCTGTTTTGGGCAGTTTATTATTTGGGGGACTTCTGTAGACAATGGGTTTAAACTGCTAAATGACAAGTGATAAAAATAACCAAACCAGCGCCCCTTAAGGGAAGGATGTCTTGACCGCACTTCTGATCCATTAATCGGACAAGACAGAGGTGTGCTGACTCTGCGGGACTAAGGGGAGGCTGTTTTGCCCAGGGACCCGGCATTCTGGAAATGTATTTAGGCTGACTTGGTTGGGTTTTCATGAGGTCTTTGGGCCCCTGGGGAGTTCCTTCTGGAGAGCAATTGCTGTCCGCCGACCTTACACTCACGGTCCCATGGCTATGAGAACTGTCTAGACTTATAACTTAGTTTTCAGTGCGGTATATCTGGAAAGGATTGGAGGAGTCCACAACATGTTATGATGTCACAGATAGGCCCTGGGATATTCTGAAACAGCTCTCTTTACCAGTGAGGTTGCTAAGAGCCCACATTAGCATCTCACTGGTATGGTTAAAGTAATGGAACTTACTTCTGTGTAAATCCTGGGTTACTGACATGGCAAAATGGTCTTTAACATTTTCTGGTGGCTCAGTATTTGACTTAGTAGTTCCCAAGACTTTCGGAAAGAAATTTTTAAGTTGCGGTAGACTACCTTTAAATTTTTTTTTTTACTTTGCCATCGATGTCTGCTTTTTGGTCTTCTTGGCACCCCTGACCCCTCTTTTTTGGTTACCATATCCCTACTTCCTTTAAGGCATTGACTCTTTCCCTGTTCTAGTGGGGCAGAAGGATAGTACTTTTACCTAGGCCTTAAGAGTAATCTCATGACTCAGGCCTGGCCAGCATGGTGTCGCTCCCCACAGCGATTGGCCTTAGAATGAATATGTGTGTGTGTCTGTCCCACAGTGGGACAGAGTCCTGTCCTGGATTTCATATGTGGGTGCTGCGAATGAAGACCTCTCTCCTTTGAGATCCTAAGCAAGGATAATGTGAGCCCTGGGCAGCCTTTGGTTATACCAACTGGGGGTCATTCCTCTCATGAACCTGACACAAGGAGAAAGCTCAAATTTAGTAAGAGAGAACAAGGGCAGTGCAAAGAGGGATGGAGAAAGGGAGAAGGACCTGACAATACCATCTGACTTTTCAGTTTCACCCTTGTTCTTCCTTGTTACACTACCCAATACGTCTCCAATGTTGCATTATCAGTTTAAATCCATCCCTTGCAACTGAAAGAATCCTGAGTAATTACCAAGTAAGGTTATAGACACAACACACATACACACACAAACACACACAAATACGCACACATATATGTAAAGCCAGAAACAAAATAGGAAGGGCAATTTCAGAATTTAAAACATCTTTAAAATTGAGTACATTTAGTTCTATGAAACACTTACTACATCACCTTTCTCTTTACTAGCAGAAACCTCATCGAGAGTTGGCAGCTGATTGTGTACCTGTGTTTGGGAACCACAGATTTAGCCAACCCTTTTTAGAGAAGGGATCTGAGGGGCAAAGGGCTCCAGAGAAAATTGGGAGGACTTGGGCCCCAGAGCCAAACTCAGCTTTATGCTTCATTTAATGAGGGCTGTCTCTGCTTTTGTGATTATATTGAAGTGTATACGTGTGTGTGTGTGTGTGTGTGTGTGTGTGTGTGTGTGTGTGTGAGATACCTGGTCTCCCACCTCAGGCCCAGCACCCCTTCCACCCTATCAATATTTGGCTCCTTCTAGTGGTCAGATCTCCACATTCCTGGGCTGCTGTGGAGAGCACCCTATCTGGACAGTGGGTGTGTGGCAGTGAGAGCAGGGAACCAGCAGCAGGTTCCTTGGGCATAGCTTGGTGCGAGCCATGGGGGCTTTATCTTGCCATTAATGGTTTTCTAAATTGGTGGCAGTGGAGCAAAACACCCAATTTGCGCCTGGAGCATGCATGATTACTATTGTAATAACCTCAGCTAATAAGAATATGATGTGGGGCTAGGCTGAGAGAGAAAACACATTTCTCATTAGCTTTTGATTAATTACTCTACATAATTTCTTAGTTGTGGTGGCCAAGGGGGGTAGGTGTTGTCATCTCCTTGCCTCATCTTAACCACAGCAGACTAGGGATGTACTAGGGTTCATGGTATTTCCATAGTGGCCATGAGGGAGAAATCCCTGCCTCTTCTCCCACTTCCTGTCCCCTTCTCCTCCTCACATCCTTTCCCTGTCTTTTCTTCCTCTCTCCTCTCCAGCCCTCCTTTCCCCTGCCTTCTTAATTTCTTCTTTTCTCCTTTCCCTCCCTCTTCAGCCACTTTAGAGTTTTCATGGTTGTCTGACTAGCACTTAGTGACAGGCCACATGGTCCCCTCACATTGCTGGGCAGGTAGATAGTGACTAGTTTTCAGGTCTTGGCTGCTCTGCTCTGATCCGGAAGCCCAGCTTCCCTCTCATCCCTGCTCTGGACCTCCCTGGCTCTGACCTGGAGATCTTCTTCTTGGCTCACCTGCTCCTGATGCAGGATCATTTCCAGGCCTTCTCCGTATGGTTTGGAATTGTTCTTTCCCCCTTACCACCTCACAACATGCAGAGGGGCCTGCTGGCCTGAGGGCTTCTACCTCTCTCTCCTGGTCCCTGGCAGCTAGGTCCAGGCAGATGGTTCCTCAGGTCCTCACACTGGGGTCTAGTGCTCAATAGGTCCAGTGGCTCAAAACATTTTCATTATATTCGTAACTCAACAAGTTTCTGTTGATCCCTATTCTGCACCCGGATCTGTGCTAGGCACCGTGGGGAATAGAAGACAAAGGGTATTGGGGAGAGACATCACCTAACACAAGGCAGAGTGTACTGAGAGCTCAGTGGGTGAGGCGGAGAACAGGAGAGTGAGGCCTCTCAGGCTAGAGCTTCAAGGAAGCTTCACGATGGAGGAAGGCTCAGGTTTGGACTGACAGAGAAGAGGGGACAAAACAAGGAATTCTGGATGAGGGCATACTGTGAATAAAGACCTGGAGGTAGTAATACTTGAGGCAATTTAGGAGGTATGAAGATAGTCAATGTATTTTAAGTGGGAATTTCTGTGGGAAAAGCTACAGAGGAAAATGGGAGACTAACTCTCAAATATCGGGCTGAAGGTTTGGGACATACAAGATATGCAGTCAGGAGTCCTGAAAGGTACTGGGGTGTGAGGGCAATCTAATAGCAGCAGTTTGCTAAATAGATAATGTATTAGTTTTCATTGTTGCTGTAGCAAATTACCACAAAATTAGAGGCTTAAATTAATAAAAAATTATTATCTTACAGTTCTGCAGGCCAGAAGTAAAGATTGTCTTGACCAATTTCTTTGTTCTGGGTTGTATAAGACCGAAGTCAAGATGTTGTCTGGCTGGGCTCCTATGGGAGGCTCTGGGAAGAATCCACTTCTAGGCTCATTCAGGCCATTGGCAGAATCTTGTTTTTTGTGACTGAGACTACCATTCCCTTACTGGCTGTAAATTGGGGCCACCTTTATCTTCTGGAGGCCCCTCCCCAGCTCTTGCATGTAGACCCCTACATCTCAGAGCCAGCAATAGGGTATCGAATCATTCTCGTACTTCTGACTTCCCTTCTGCTGCATCTCTTGCTACTTCCTCTTTTGCTACTTCTCTCTGATTTTGGCTGGAGAAAGTTCTCTGCTTGTTAAACTTCATATGCTTAGATTGGACTGATTTGGTTAATCCAGGATAATCTCTCTATTTTAAGGTCCATGACCTTAATTTCAAACATTTCCAAAGTCCCTTTTGCCATGTGATGTAACATATTTCCAGGTTCCAGGAATTAGGGCATGGACATTTTTAGGGAGAGGCATTATTCTGCCTACTACATGGGGTAAGACAGATTAGGTGATTCTTGCAATAGTCCTGGTGAATGGAAGTTAAGGGCTACAAACTGAGGTGTGATGACAATGAAAAGCTGGGCAGGTACCGAGTCATTTCATAGGAAACTAGAGGATGCTTGATGACTGGTTGCATATGTGTTTGTGTGGTGCAGGGTGGGGAGAAAGGGGAAAAGAGGACTTCACCTTGGATCCAGCTTAGTAAACAAGAGAAAGATGGTGGTCCATTGGTCACTCTGCGAGGAGGTTCTGGTTACAGAAAGCAGATGATGCATTTGTTTCAGGCAGGATGACTTACGGGTGACATCAGAGTTCCTACCAACTTGGATGTCTTATGAGATGTTGGGGACACTCACCAGAACTGTCAGACCTGGTGACACTGTGAGCTATTCACATGGAAGCAATGGTTTTAGGCTCAGGAGGGCATTAATCATTGTGTCCAAGGGAGACAGGGTAGAAGGAAATGGCCAAGACCCTTGGAGGATGACCAAAGAAGAGACGAGAGGAGGAAGAAGAACTAAAGAGAGAAAGAGCAGGCACAGCTGGGCAGCTGCGCAGGAAGGAGGGGAGCTAGGAGAGGACCCTAGGAGAGGCTGAGCAGTGCTGGTGGGCAGTGTTAGGAAGAACAGAGGTCTGGCAGGAGAGTGGGACAGAGTCAGTGATAGGTTGTCATGGGTGATAGGGATGTGCATTTTTTAATGCAGGGACTGAGGAGAGACTGGGTGGGGTTGAGGGAGGGAGTGGGAACACTCACCAGACTCAGTCTGACCCACAGGAACTGTGTGTCAGCATGTGGGGAGGGATGAACAAAGCCAGAGACAGCTGAAAGCAGAGCAGAGGAAGAGATTTGCGCTGTTGGAAAGAGAGTGGGTATGATTCAGGAGCAAGGTTTCCGAAGTGGCAGGGGCTGATAAGGTAGAGAATGGAACTGGAGGCTTCAGTGGGGAGAGACCAAGGGTGGAGTAATAAACATTTCTGGGTAAAGCTGGGTTCACAAAGGGTCCACTCCCCCTGCTGTGTGGTGGCCGTGTGCGTTCTGGCCCAGTGCTTCTGCGCTGGAAGTTCCAAACTAGAGCCTGGGTACTCGGGTAGGGCTGGCTGGCCATGGACCCACAGGTCTCTTGGAATAGAGCAATGGGGTGAAGGCCTGTGAGGAGGGGCAGAGGACAGGGTCTGGGAGGGCAGTAGATGTAGCCACAGTGAGACTGTCTTTTCTCCCTTGATTCTCTTGAGGGACCAGTTCTCTGCAGCACAAAAACTCCTGGGGTGTAAGGAGTTAATTTATTCATGGGAGTTTGGGGTAAGGAGGCACAGAGGCTTTCATCTGCCAAAGGCACCTATGGGAGCAGGAGAGAACTGTCTCGAGTTCTTGGCTCCGATGGCCTGTGGTCAACCCCCTGGCCCTCCACATGCCCAAGGCCCCTGTGAATTCTAACTTCCCTACTAATTCTCACAGTTCATGGGCCACTGTTTGAGGTCTAATTGCCTGCGGTAGCACACTGCTTGAGAGGCCTCCTGCTCAGGCTAGCCATTTCGCCCGCAGTGGGCGGCGCAGTTAGGAGGCGGCTCCCAGGTTCGCAGTGGCCCAGCGCCCACAGGCAGGCCTGGAACACATTGCAGGGCGAGCGGGTGCAGCCGAGATTTGTGGGCACTGGAGGTGGGCCCAGGACGTGTGCGCGTGTCCGTGCGCGTCTGCGCAGAATTGTGGGCATGCGGGAGTCCTCAGCTCAGCCATCCAGGCTTTGGGTAGACAGAGGGGGATCAGAGGGGCCCGCGCGGTGACGCAGACGAAGGGAGGCCGCGTCCATTCTCAGAGGAGCGCCAGGACGGGTCGCCTGTCGATGGAGGAAGGCCTGGAAGCCCAGCGCTTGGCACCGTCTCCCTCCATCCAAGCCGCCGCGTCCCCGCCGGGCCTGCCGGGCGGGCGCGGCCCCGCCTCCGCTTCTGCCTCCTTGCACGGTCACCCACCCCGCCAGGGAAGAGGAAATCTTGCTAGAGATCCATGTAAAAATAGATGTATTTTTGGATAAGCAGCGATCCTGAAAAACGGCTGAGCCGGAGTCTGCTCCGCTGACAGAAGATCTATGTACCAAATTCCTCTTCAAAATCTGTTTCTCCGGGGATGTATTCTTGCAGGGAGGGCTCTGCCGAGCTGCGGGAAGATTTCCGCATGGGGCGACTGAGCTGCCACTGCTCCACCCTTTCCTGAGTGACTGTTTCCAGCGTGAGCTGCGGTCAGATTAGGCGGCAGCCCTATGGGCACTGGCCGGTGCTGAAAACTCAAGAGGGATTTGAATGGCAAAAAGGTCATTCTCATGCATTACCCTGGCTGGGTCAGAAACTGGTGTGATGCAGTGTGACACCTATCCTAGCAGCTGAGAGAATAAGTGATGGCTATATTTATGTTTCCATCTAAATGCATGGATCAAAGCAGACACTTTAATCTATTCAACAACAGCCCGAGGATTAAAAAGTTGCAGGCAAATCACACTCTTAAATTGGTAATATATTTTTGCTTGTCACTTGACAAATCACTTTAGAGAGTGACTCCAGGCTGGGTGGGGACCTGGAGACTTGAACCTGAATCCCTCCTGGAAAGGGCCCCAGCACCATAGGAAGTGACATGTCCCCTCACTTGCACAGGCACCTGGAGGGAGAGTGGGAGCTAATGGGGGGTCTCAGGCCTAGGGTCACATGTCTAGATCTGTCCTAATCTTCATAACATCCTGGTAGGCGGACACAATAATGATCCCCATTTTACAGACCAGGAGACTCAGACAGGTGGCCTGCCTGGGTTGTACAGTAAGTGGGCAGTGGGATGCAAAGCTGTATGTTCTGAGCTCAAGCCAGTGCTCCTGTCTCTTTGCTGAATCTGCTGGATAAGAGTAGTGCTTCCTCTGGGGGCCACAAGGGCAGCAGGGAGGAAAGAGACTGCTCTGCCACTTGCTGTGTAACTGTTGGGAACTTCCTCATTTCCCAGGTTCCTTATCTGCAAAATGCGGATGATGATCACACCCACCTGCTAGGGTTATTGTCCTGAGTTAATGAGAGGACAACACAGTGTCTGACACATGGTGAGCACACATGGTTTGTGCTGAGCTCTGAGGACCAGACAGGAGTGTGTCTGGAGGCTTGAGAAAGGAACTCAAAAGCATGACTTCTGAGGAATACTTGAAGGAACCTGGGCGGCTGAGTCAGGAAGAGAGAAGGCTGCCTTTTAACACAGGCTGGATTGTGAAAGGGAGATTTGATTTGCTCTGTGTGGTCCACCAAGGACAGTTGGGTCCTTAAAGAGACTGACAGATTTCTGCCAAAGAGAAGTAAGAACTTTGTAATTACTAGAGTTGGGCAAATGATGAGCTCAGGGTGTGGGAGGTATGTGAGTTAAGGCTGGATAAGCGCTTGGTGATGATATTATACCGCTAGATATGCTCGGGGGCAGCATTTAGACTAGGTTTCTTTAGAGGTTCTTTTCAAGTAGCAGAGACTAAAATCCCATGATAGTAAGATCAGTTCTCAATCATTCCCAGTTAACAGAGGACAAGAACAGTTGGGTAGCTTACTGGGAACAAATCATCTATTATTAAAAAACATTTGTGTATATTTTACGATTTAAGTCTACTGATTTTATGCTTCACTCAGAACCCCACTAATCTCAGGGTATATGGTGTGTCACGTTGGTTCAGGGTGGGTCAATGGCACATGGATGGAAAAGCACTTGGGCTGGAAGTAGGCAAAGCTCGCCTTGGGCAAAGGAAGAATTTCTGTCCCTACCCAATATTGGCCAAAGTGGTTCATGGGACCAGAGCAGTGCCAGTCAAAGGAAGAACAATGGACTTGGAGTTGAGGAGACTTGAGTTTCCATCGGACTTCATCTCTTAATACTGTGTGTCCAGCCGAAAGTCATCTCATGTCTCAGAGCCTCAGTTTCTCCATGTGGGAGGCAGGGAGTCATACGTTCCCTGCTCACTTTTCAGCTGGGTTATGGGAAGCTGACGCTGTGTCCCCAGAGCCTTGGGAAAAGGGGGTTGTTCCTGTAAGGGAAAGGGCGCCTCGGGCACCCACATTTTGGCCACCAATGTGCTCAGCAATCATCTTCTCTGGGTGCCCGCCCCCGCTCCCCAGTCTCCTACCCGCTGCATCTGTCGGGCCAACTGTGGTCCTATGCTTGGCCCCCACACTGCGCTGCATGCGTGTCCTGGGGTGGGGCCTACGCACTGGCAAGCAGCCAGATCGCACCATCTGCCTGTGCGAAATTCGGCGCAGGTGTCGTGCTTGCGGCGCAGGTAAGTGCTGATGGCTGAGCCAGCTTTCCTGGCATCTGGTCCCGGAGTGAGGCGAGTCCAGGCGTGGGCGGCAGTGGCGCGCACGGTCCCCTTCTCGGGCTTGCGCCTTGCTCCTTTACTGCTCCTTCAGCCTGCCTCGTGTGAGCCTCAGAACAGCTAAGCCAGGAAGATCAGGGCATTATCGGATTCGTTTTACCAGTGTGCAAATCGAGAACCGGAAAAGTTAAATCTCTGGCCCAAGGTCCCTGAGCCAGTCAATAGTGGACTTGAACTAGCCCTCCGTGTCGCCAGACTCTTAATTCCATTTTCCTCACATGACCCTGCCGCATTGTGCAGTTCAGCAAACATTTACCCAGAGCCTTCTACCGGCTAGGCACCAAGCTGGGCGCGGGTGTGTGTGTGTGTGTGTGTGTGTGTGTGTGTGTGTGTGTGTCCACTGGGGCCCTGGCTCTATTCATGAGAGAGTATAATTTTAACCCTGATGTTTGGCATGGAGGCTCTCAATGGTACCCACATCCAAGTTGGCCACCCAGCTACCTGAGGTGTTTCCCCTGAGCACAGGTTTGACCTATTCACACTCCCGATGATTCACTGGGGCCAGACTCCTTTGCTTGCTGTGCAAGGCTTTTCTGAATCTGGCTTTAGTCTACCTGTGCAGCTTCGTTCTCCTCTGCTCCTGCCTGACTCTCAGACTGCTACACAGACTGACTATCCAGAGTTCTACAGCCTTGCTGGGACTTCAGCGCCCGGTTCTGGCCTGGAACTTGGCTTGCGTAAACCTATTTGTGCGGTCAGGTCCAGTGCAAATGTGACTTCCTTTCTACAGCTTTCTTTGATTCTCCACCATTCTGATTCTTCCCCATTAAGGAATGATTCCTCTACTTGTGCTTAATGTTCTTTGTGTTGGCCTTTGGGATAACAAGAGGCCATGTGTTATACAATTCCAGTGCTGTTCTCCCACTCCTTCCTGGCTGGACTGTGGGCTCTTCAAGGCCTGGATCTGGGTCTTACTAATTTAGATCCACCCTACTCCCCCACCATGGTGCTTGACACACAGGAGATGCTCAGGAATGCAAGTGAGATGGTGTATGTGAACTTGTTTTACAAAGTCGATACAATGCTGCTTCTAAAATTGAAAAGTGTTTATTGAATTAAAACCTATGGAATAGAAGATTTATCTCAACAACTCCTTATTTTTAAGTTCTAGATTATTTTTATTATTTTTATTATTAATCTAAAATCACAAAAATAACACTTAACATTTATTGATTTTTCTGTGCATTAGCTCTTATTATTGTTACAATAGGGATATACACATGTACATATACCTTTTGGGTTTTGCACATTAATTAAATGATCATTAGGATAATATTGAAATGATGTCACAAATCTTTAAATGTGCTTCAAGAGATTTTCAACAAAATGACCTCCCACCTTTCACCCCAGTGCCTTTTTGACCTCTCGCTTTCAAGGGTCTGAATGGAGCCTTTGGTTGGCAGGTTTTCCCAACAGGGTAGGACATAAACCCTGGCCTAGAAAGATATTCCATGCTTTGTGAATTTGTCCCTCCTTCCTAGGCATGAAAGCGGCAGACCTCTTCTTGCCTTTTGGGGGCAGCAGGCAGTGAACCTACCTGAGCATGCCAGGGTTTGGGCTAGCCACATTATGAGTGGGACACACACAGGTGTCATAAAGAGGAATGTACATCTCTATGAGTCTATCATCAAAATTTTATTCCAAGTCTGAACGCCACAAGGACTGTTGGCTTTTGTCCTTTTGTCATTTGGAGGACACAAAAAAAGGACTGTTCTTAGTAAATAAACAGAGAAGATTAAAGGCCCACCTCTGTGGTGGGCACCATTTATGAGGCAACAAGCTGGGAGGGTCATTTCTGGGATGTTGTGATGCTGCTACTGCACTGCATGGAAACTCAGTCTCATTTCTGAGTTGTTTGAGAAAGCCTGGGCTCCTCAGCTTCTGAGTTTTAGCTTTCAGATGTTCTGATCTGTTCTGCGTGTATGCATCTGTGAGTGTCCCTGTGAAGGCACCAGCGGGTGTGGGCATGCATTTCTCCCTGTACATGTGAACCTGTAGTGTCTAAGGTGAACGCAATGTGTGAACTGTCTGTGCATGTGCATGTGGATGTGTCTATAGAGAACATGCACATTGGGGTGAATGTGAATCTTTTTTGGTGTACATATTATATATTATGTATGAATGTGCATCTATATGCAGAAGTCTGTATTTCTGAGTGTAAAAATGGGGCAAGGTATAAACGGGTTTATTTGGTGTGAATAGGTGTCTGAGTTTGTGAGCATGGGTCTCTGTTCATAAGGGAGTGTGGATGTGCATTTATCAGTATGTGTCTCTGCTTGGGTGGGAGAGGGTCGTGTGTGAGTGTGGGTTAGTGTGTGTTCATCCACAAACGTGCAAGCTCTGCAGACGGGTCCTTGCACACTTTGTATGCCCAGCTTCTATGCCTTGGTTGCTTCCTCTGGTCCCTGGTGGTTCTGCCTTGCTGGTCCACAGAGAGATCAACACCCTTCAAACCAGCTGCCTCGTTGGCTGCGGCTCAGTCTGTTGGCCTCCTGATGCCTGCAGTTGCCATGGAAACCAAAGTAGGTCTGTTTCTGTCTGTCACTGTGTCCCTGGTCTAGGGCAGCTGTGGGCCAAAGCCACTGTGGTGAGGGCTGGCCAGGGGGAAGAGAGGAGAGGTCTAGGGGACTCTCCAAGCCTGCTTTTTCTCACACCCTGTTCTGTCTCTAAACACGAGGGCAGGTCCCGCTGTCAGACAACTGGGATCAAAACAAGGGCCTGAGCAGCTGACTTTTTTTACACACATAAAAATCCTTTCTGGAAAAAAACAATTCAAGACATATGCTAATACCACATTACTGTGCATGTCATTTGTACACCATTAATTCAGTGCCTAAAATAAAGTGGCTTTTAGGAGAGACCTGGTACTATCTGATGGGAGAACTCTGTACATGAATCTGTGGCCTGGTTTTATAATAGGCATCTGCTCAGAGTTCACTGCATTGGGAAAACTTGAATGTAACAGTAAGCATCGAAGAGATCACAGATCCTGTTTTGTTTCAAAAAACTGAGTAGCAAGCACAAACCTAACTGGGTAAGAAGAGGGCAATGCATAGGGAGATGCATAAAAGTGGTACAACCATCACGCAAAGCAAGGGGGTGGTTAATAAGAGAATTAGGATAACCACACAGTGGTTAACCGCACTGTTTAATGGGGGTGGGTCATGATGGGGAGATCTGGGGTTTCTAAGACACTAATAACATTGTATATTTTAACCTAGGTGGTGGAGACTCAGAGAGGTTATTGTTACCCTTTTCACTGCACATATATATTTACACTCTTCTGTATGTGTGGCACTTCTGGCAATAACAAAATCACCCGTCCTGAGCTTGTGGCTCCTGGCTTGATTCGGGTGATAAGAAGTGGTATGGGGTCAGGAAAAGAGGACTGGGAGCGATCACATTTTTCTGGTTCTGAGCTGCCTCCAGCACTGACCTTGTGCAACCTTAAGGAAACCAGTCACCTCTCTGGGCGTTAGTTTCTCCTTCTGCAGCATGATGAGTACACTGGACTTCTTCCTTCAATTAAGAATTAGTTTTGAACTTTCTGTGTGCCAGGCACCGTGCTAGGAAAAAAATTCATGTACAAATGTCACACGACAGAATGTGGCTAGCATGCTGGAAAGGGCACGGAAAGGGAGAGGCTCTGTTGGTTGGAGCTGGGAGAGAGACTCCCACAGAGGCAGTGGAGGAGGTGAGTTTTGAATTGGGTCTTAAAAGATGGGCCAGATTTTAAGTGGCTGACAGGGAAAAAAGAAGTGACAGAAGTGAAGGCTCAATGCTGTCAAAGAGTGAGGGATAAGTAGGAAGAAAACAAATGCCATGTGGCTGGAGGACAGAGGACTGGAAGGATGGGCATGGCTTAAGCACTGGGCGGCTCCTTTCAACGTTAAAAGGAGAAACTCTCCCCTCCCCCCTTCACACACCTGGCTACCCACGGCCAGGGCTGAGGAGGAAGACAATTGGCCAGCTGGGGGCAGGGGTAGAGGAGAGGAAGAGGGATGGTATCAGGTGCTGTTGTGAGTCCCCCAGTCCTGGGTGCAGGTGACCACTTTGTCCCTAGGACCCTGATGTTTAAGATCATGGGCTCCACATGACAATCTGGGTGCCCCTGCTTCCCGGCCTGTACATTGGCCATGCTGTGAGAAAGGAATTTTTTTTTTTTTTCAGATGAAAATCCAGAGGCCCCCTGGGTGCATGAGGCCCTCACCACCCCATGCAATCCAGGCAAGACCCATGCCAGCTAGCTATCAGAATGGGTGTATATGGATGGAAGCAACAATCTCTAGAAACGTCTGTGGAGCTAGGACAACACTGGCCAGGATGTCATGGCTGGACATCGGACCTGGCCTCATCCCACACTGCTCCTAGTGCCCATGCTAAACTGTTCTCTATAACTTTGGGTACATGGCCATAAAGAAAGGAGGCCTGGATTTTGGACCAGAGAAGCTGGATTCACATCTTGCCTCCTTCTCTTCAGAGGTGGGACAAATCCCTAGCCTTCTCTGATGGGGCTCAGGGAAGACCTATGGACCAGAGACCACATAAGCCTTTCAATGGAGTATAGTTTGCCCTTCCAGGTAGAATGACTTGTTTGTCTCTGATCCGTGCCTCCTGGGCCCCTTTTTTAGGAAACCATGCTGCTTTGTCTTGGTGGAGATGGTGTCTCTCACCACTGAAGTGTGTGAAGTGTTTTTAGTGTCACAAGAGTATAGTGTCAGGGCCAGAACACCTTCTCTCTGGGGGATGACTGAGTGATGATGATTCACTGGAGAGCACCATGGGAAGCAAGTGCTTGATTGTACTTGGAGCACAGGACCTGTTGGGTAGATGAGCTCTGTGAGCAAGTTGGGAACTGCTGGCTGCTTTCAGTGGGGCCAGGAAGGCCAAACGAGAGGGGTTTCCCGAGACTGTATGATGCTCAGAATCCAGCATTGGAAATAGAAGAAACCTAGTTGGGGGGCCACACATTCCAGGTGGTACCCACCCCGAGGACCATGACAACTCTGGGACAAGGCTCTGATGCCGTCATTCATGCATCCACTGAACACATACCAAGTTCATCAGTATTGAACTAATGCCTTTGGGGAAAACTCAATGTCATTGATATTCTTGAATTTATTGATTGGCGAAGATCTTAGGAGGTAGCCTAGTGATGTCAAAGGTCCACTGTTACTACTCTTAGTGCCAGAGAACATGAGTTTTAGAAATAGACAGTTAAGCATCTGAGCCCTGGCTCTTGTGTTTACCAGCTGTGTGACCCTTGGCCTCTCTAATCCTTAGTTTCTTTCTTTCTAAAATATGTGCAGAACATGGGATTAGATGAGAGGGCTTAGCTCTATGCCTAGCACATGGCAAATGCCAGTTATTGCTCGGTGCAGCAGCAGATGGCACTATCTGTGTGGTCTCTGGGGTGGGAGGGGTGCAGTGTGCAGTGGAGGGGGGCGAGAGGAGTTTGGCAGGAAAGCAGGTGGGTTCATGGTGAGGCTTGCTTGTAAGTCAGGTGGTGGGCAGCAGTGAGTCATCAGGTCAGTGATGTGTGGAGCTGAGAGGGAGAGAGATGAGCTCTGGCGAAGGGGAGAGCCATGTTTCACACCAAGCAGGACGTTCATTTGATCCATTCATTCCTTCGTCTGCTTATTCACTCAACAAAGGTGTACTGAGCATCTACCATATCCCAAGACTACTCTAGGCACCAGAGATATAGCAGTGACCGAAAAGTCAAAGCCACGGTCTCTGAGGAACTCAGCCCGGTGGAGTCCAGTGTACTGCTCTTATCTACAAATGTGTTTGGAACTCTTGTCCAGTGCATGATTTTGTTTTTATTTGCCCTGTGCTTTCATTAGAATGTTCTAACTTTGCCTGGGCAGACTATGAAGAAGAGGAAAATCTATCCACATTTAGATCAGGAGAGATGAGGGCATGGGGACAGGTCACATGATGAGACGAGGGGCAGTGGTGCCAGCAGGGGCGGCCCTGCCTATCCAGCTGGAAGGCCTGGAAAGAGCGGATTTCTTATGGCAATGCTGATGGGAATCTCAGGCTGGAATTCAGCCAAGCAATTGATCCTTCTCCTTCCTGCTCTTGCTCCTTCACCCTCTGAGAGTCTGCGTCTCATTGCCAGTGTAGCTGTGGCTTGGTCGACTCCAGATTTTGCCCAGTTCTTGACTGCCACTGCCTCCAGCCTGTGTGTCCTGAGCCTTATCCCTAAAACTTCCTTGCCCAGAAAAGAACAATAGCATCAGAACCAGAGGGAACCACACAGCATTTTGGAAATAGGCCCTCTCTCAAGGGTCAAGAATTAATCAAGGCCAGTGGAATTGGCAGTCATGATGATATAGTCCAGTAGGGTGTTCTGGCAAATTCTTGGGTCCTTTCTGCAAGGATGCTTTAAGAGATTCCCAAGTTGTGACACATCCACAGGGCAGTGTCAGCAAACCCAAGAGTGAAGCCCTATCCTTGGGGTGGTGGACACGTACTGTATTAGTCAGGGTTTCCCGGAGAAAGAGAATTAAAAGGCGATAGATATATTTATTATAGGAACTGGCTGACATACTTATAGAGGCCAAGAAGCCCCGTGATCTGCTGTGTGCATGCTGGAAACCCAGGTAAGTGGGTGGTATAATTCAGTCTAAGTCAGAAGGCAGAGAGCCAGAGGAGCCGGTGTCTGAGGCAGGAGAAGATGGAGTCCCAGCTCAGGCAGAGAGTAAATTCGCCCTTCCTCCTCCTTTTATTCTACTCACACCCTCAATGGATTAGATGATGCCCACTCATGTAGATGAGGTGATCTTTACTCAGTCTACTAATTCAAATGCTAATCTCTTTAGGAGGCACCCTCACAGACGCACCCACACACAGTGTTTTACCAGCTGGGCAGGCCTTAGTCCAGACCAGTGGACACATAAAATTAACCACATACACTCAGTCTCACTTCCAGCCTGGCTGGCAGCCTAGTTGCTAGAACTCAGTTTATTCATTCTCACATTTGGGCCTTTACTACAATGCTTGCTCCTGTTCTCAGCCTAACTGAGTCCTATCTGCAAAAACACTCGGGTTAGAAAGAATGCAGTCTCTGGAGTCCATGGACCGAGTATGTAAATCTCAGTTCTGCTCTTTTCTGTATGAGCTTGAGTGAGTTACGTAAGCCCCAGGCCGAGGCTTCCTTCTAGGTGAGAGGAATCTTGCAGGCTGATATAAGGATCCTAGGTGATGTGGGTAGTGCTTGTGGCACCTGGCAAAGCACTCAGCAGGTGGCTGGATTCAGAGGCATTGTTTCTCTTTTGTAAAAAGGCAGGGTACATAGACTTTATTTTAAATGTAGCTACTGAAAGTCAACTTCCTCCAAGAAGTCTCCCAGGATACCAGAGCCCTCCGCCCTCTTTGTCCTCTCTTTGCTACAGCCTAGGACCTTGCCCATGTCTGTCTGGGAGACCAACCCTGGTGTGTGTGTGTGTGTGTGTGTGTGTGTGTGTGTGTGCGCGCCTGTGTGTTGGGGGTTGGTGTGGAGTGTGTCTGTCTCCTTTACTTCCAGTCATGGAGCATATACATACAGAGGGAGAATGTTTGCTGATTGGTGATGGTGGGAAGGGGCTGCCTTGGGAGGAATGAGAGCCTGAAGGCTAGTAGTCTCATGGCCTTGGCAGCCAGGATAGTATGTAGGCAGGCTCCAGGAAATACAGGAACCTGATCTCAGTATTTCCTGGCCTTCAGGATCCCGAAGATACCAGCCACTGCCAAGAAGGCCTGGGTGGGAGGAAAGGAGTGGCTGTAAGCACGGGTAGGCGGCCTTTCAGATCTGTGCCCAGAGCTGATGGCCAACGGCTGGGAGGGTGACCTTAGGCCTTAAATAGGCAGGAAGGAAGGAGGAGAAGGAGGGAAGAAAGAAAGGAGAAGGAAGGAGGAAGGGAGAGAACGCAGGCAGCAGGCGGACAGACCATTGTGATTCTTGCAGAGAAGCTCTCATTTAATCCCCACAGGATGGGCCACAGATGCAGTCTCCAAGGCGAGTCACAATTTTTAACGATAGTGTGGCACAAGCTCTTACTAACCAGGATGGATGCCAGACAGGGGCTGGAAAGGGTCCTGGAGGCCCCTGAGCTGTGCTAGAAGTTAACCCATTGGTTGCTGAGTAGTGGGGAGATATGGAAGGAAGAACAGGTGGTGATAAATGTTCACCAATTAGAGTGAAATATTTCAGTATTTTAACAATGTAAGCTCCATAGTACCAGGGCTCTTTGTCTGCTTTGCTCACTGACGTGTCCCAAGTGCCAAGTGGCCTGATGCATAGTAGAGACTCTAGCCTATGTTGAATGAAGAGGTACAGGTGGAACTGAATGTTAGCCTGGAGCTAACCAGGTGAGGGAGCTGGCAGAACCGTGATGGTGAGTCAGGTGCCACGTGATGATCTGAGAGGGAAACAGGGAAGATGCACCACAGGGGATACTTGAAGGCAGAGTCTGGAGGTGACCATCCTGGGGAGGGTGCACTGGGGACGTTCCCTTTGACACCTTAAATTTTTGGGATTCCCCTTCTGGAGATTGATCTCTGTCCGTACCCAGTCTGGCTGGCTGAGGCTCAGGATGCAGGTGCTAGAGGACAGGTAAGACCTCCAGAGGCCCTGGGGGAGACCTGGGGTGATGTGCACTAATTCATTTTGTTTTTTATTACTATGACAAAGAGATAGGAAGAAGGAAGAGATAGGATTAGAAAGAAAGGTCTACTCCCCTGGTAAGCATGAAGGCACAGACGGATGAAAGAATTTTCTCTGGTAAGGAGGTAGGCCCTTGCTGAGCATCTGTGGCAGGTAGAACCTCCTGGGGGACTGTCACGTGTTTCCAGGTGGATTTTCTGGCCTTGGTGTGCTTGAAATGACCCAGGTAAGGGGAACAGGCCTTCTCGCCTGCCTCCTACCTTCCTTCCTTCCTTCCTTCCATCCCCCCCCCTTCTCTCTCTCTCTCTCTGTCTTCCTTATTATTTCCCGCCTTATGCCAGGGCCTAGGAAGGCTGGAGAGTATGTGGGAGGGTGTGGGACAGGGAGAGGGTGGGAGGAGAGAAGGCCACAGAGCAGGAGAACACGGGACACAAGTAGGAGTTACCCTCTTAGTTTCGTTGTACCCATTTCTGTTTATCTTCTCTCTAAAAAGGGAGACATTTTCTCATCATCTTTCAACTCCTCAAACCAGAGACTTTACACAGACTGCACAGCAAGAAGGAAGGGGAAGAGAGAAGGTATACAGGAGAAACAGGAGACTTCGCAAGTTATGTGGGGCGTCTGTGGAATATAGACTTAAAAATGCACCATGAGCCATAGGGACCTGGGAGACCTTGGTGGACCTGGCCAGTTTCAGTGCTTTCCAGGGCCCTGGAGTGAGTCCAGCCTGAGCAGGCCACACTGGTCTCCCCACCTGGGCCCACTTGGGGGCTGCCCCTTCACGTGCTCCTTCTCTCTTTCCTCCTTGGGTCTCCAGCCAGCTTGCCGGCTTGATGAATTAGCCCCATAGATATTCCGTCGGGAAAGCAAACACATATCATATATATCTTTGACAAGTTATTATTCTCCCTTATCAGGATTCGGGTGCATCCCGTGCCCACCATTACTCAAACTGCACACCCGCTCTGCCTGGGACCGGGCACCAATCCCGCTACTTGGCAGTACCCAGCCTGGCTGGCTGCATGCCCTGCCCTGAATCTGGATTGTGATGTGTGCCTGTAAGTGTGTGTATGAGTGTGTGTGTGTGTTTGTGTGTGAAGAGCTCACACCCATCCTCCAGGCCAGACTCTAAACAGAGCTGTCTTGGTTCTCTTATGGCCCAATGGCCTGACTGGGCATCTTTCCCAGGCAGAAGGCTGCGCGGTGTCTTTCTGGGCCTTTGGTTCTTTCACCAGAATCAGAAGCCAAGTTTTGTCCCAAGGAATGTTCTGGTTTGGGCCTCACCCATGTCTACTTTGTGGGGTTAGGGGTGGGTGCCCCACTTCCCCTTTGCTGCTGGACCCTCCCTCCCCTGGCCTGCTGGCGAGACTGACTGCTCTGCCACCCCGCCATCATCCTAGAGCTTCTTAGAGCCAAAGGGGCTCCTCAGGGCCACCCCATGGCCCCTGAGATGGCTGAGGCCCCGTAGCTGGTGAGGGCGGCCCTGATAAATGAGATGTAAGTGAATATCAGCACTTTCAGCCTGGCTGCTGGGTTGTGATTTGTCATCTTTCACCCTGTACTTTCCCATTTCCCCAGGGACAGGCCCTGTATTAACAACTCCCCTACTTAGAAATATAAATAGGGCATTTGGAATTGCTCCCAACAGCCTGAAGGCTGCTAATGCACTCAGGCCTTGAGGTGGGATAGGAGGGGGACTTGGTGTGACTTCTAGGTACCCTCTGGCCAGCCACGGAGGGCTCACACCCTGGGAGTCAGCCTGATTCTGAGGTGGAGAGGTACCTGCTGCCTCGACTTGGGGTGGCCCAGGGCTGGCTGGCTCTGGATTTCTACTCCACTTGCCCCTCAGAGCTGAGGAGAGCTGTGAGGGAACTGTCTTTCCCTCTGAGGCGTAGTCCTCCACCATTTCAGTACAGAGAGAAAGTCAATAGAGACTGAGGATGCTGTCACCTGAGAGCCAGGCCTTCCCCCAGGAATTAATGTGCTATTGCAGCTCTGCTCCTGAGCTTCATTCACTGCATGCATTCCTGGGAATCTTTCTTTCCTCCTTGGCCCAACTGCCTGGCCGGCCCTTCAGGGTGCACTGCATCATGGAGAAGGTGGGAGAAGAGCAGAGGAAGCCTTGCCACAAGCAGTTGTTGCTCTGGCTACCTGTGCGTGTGTCTGATTGAGTTCTCAGGTGGACTTGGTGTAGCCAACTGAGTAGGTGCTTGTGCCCAGCCCTGGGTGACACTCTGGAGTTGGGTACCAGAGACATGCATGACTCTGTCTGCCCTCATGGGCTCCCAGTCTACTGCAAGTACAGCTTGTGGGGGAAGAAAGACTTGTGGTCCCGAAAAGCATCCTGGGCCTGCAGAGAGGTCACCATAGTATCACTGTAGAAAATAAGGATGGGGGAGACTGTCAGCTAAGGGAGTGTGGTAGAGGGAGGGCTCAGAGCAGACTTCCTGGAGAAGGGAGTGCTCGGATGGGCAGGATTTCAAGGAATGTTGAGTTGGCCTGCCTGAAGAGAGGAGTGGGCTAGGGTGTTGGAGGGAGGGCACAGACCTCGTTAGGGGAGTGCTGTGGATGCTCACTCAGGGTTCCAGTCGTTGCTCCAGGGCCAGAATCCTGCCTGCTAGGGGAGCTTCCTCCTGACTTCTAATGCCCCCCATCAGCTAGGGAGCAATAGGAGGCCGATGAGGTGAAGAGTGAGAGAGAGCCTGGTGTGGTTTGGCCTTTTGGGGACGTAGCATCCAGGCCTTCCAGCTCTTGTACCAGGGTAAGGTGTCCAATGTTCAGGCGTCTGGTGCTGCCACAGTAGGTGTGCCCATCAGGGGCAGTTTCCCTGCTTCACCTAGGGCTAAGGGCTAGGTACCTTAGTGGGTGTGGATGTGTTGGTTGCAGTTATCCTCAGGGCCACTAGAGGACAGTCCCAGCCCACGTTTCTCACCTTCCTGAAAGCAGAGGGCCCAGGTACGGATGGGAGGAGGGGGTGGGGGTTGCCAGTGCTGGTGTCCAGGCTTGGGTCTGGTGCTGGAAATAAGGGTGCCTGTTCTATACCCTCTCTGAGGTGAGGCCTACTAGTGCCTGAGCTCTTGAATCCCAAGTTAGGACAGGAAAATCTGAGGAAATTTTGAAGCCTTGGGAAAAAGGCATTTTGTTTAAACATTTAATATCTACAATACTTATTTTAGTGCCTTTTGCAAAAAACATTGTGCATGTTATAAGACTTTGTAGAAGACCACACAGCTGGAGGTCAATGTCATAGGCTTTGGTATCAGACTGTTGGTTGGAACCTCAGCCCCATTACTGGGTGAACTTGGACAGGTTAAATTGCATCTCCAAGCCTCAACTGCCCCATCTGTAAAATGAGGACATAATACTAACATTGTAGGGTTATTGTAAGAATAAATACTATAAGGGTCACTGGCACTTGCCCAGCGCACAGTAAGTGCTCCAGTGCAGCTCTTTCATTTTCGTTATAGGCAATTACCTTGGATTTAGATGGAGGGATAAAGGCCTATGTTTAAAGCAAAGACATGATTTTTTCCTTCTGTTAATATTTAAAAAACATCCCCCACCACAATAAAGTAAAAATATTGGAAAAACTCCTAACTCTGATATATTCTGGCCTTCATACCAATTTGTGCCTTAATTTATGTCTCACATTTCTTGAGGTGTGATTGCTTGCTGGGCACCTACAGGGCCCCTCTGGGATGAAATGAGGCCACTTGGGCCCCCAGCCCCCTTTGCCTCACAGGTTGCTGGCTCTGTGAGCCTGGTCACAGACCTGCCCTGGAACCCTCTAGCTCATGCTTCTCCACCTCAGCTGCACATTAGAATCATATTAGTTTGCTCTAAAAACTACTAGTTCCTTGAGCCCCAACCCCAGAGGTTCTGATTCACTTGGTCTGCGGTGGGGCCAGGCCTTAGGCTGATTAAAAGTTGCCTGAGTGTTTCCATAGTGCATGTGGGATGGAGGACCAGTACCGGTGAGGTCTTCTCTGGTGAAAAGAGGTACCCCTGGCCCTGCAAATCTAAGGCTTCACAGAATTCTGCACAAATTTAGGAAGAGAAGTTTGACTTGATGTAGGAAAATCCTTTGGGTTGTTAGTGAGGAGGCCTGATTCTAATCCTGGCTTGGTGGTTAACTCTGTGTGGGCCTTTTGGTAAGCTCCCTGCTTTGGGCCTCAGTTTCCTCAACTATCAAATGGGATCAGTAGTACCTATTGGACCCAAGGAGTCATCTGATGTGAGGATCAGATGCTCAAATGAGAGTGAATGTGCCCTGAAAGAGTTTTCTCTAACTTTTCTTTCAGAAAGAATGTATTCGTTTCCTAGGGCTATTATCACCAAGTACCATAAACTGGTTGGCCTAGACAACGAAATTTTCTCTCTCAGTTCTGGAGGCTGAAAGTCCAAGATCAAGGTGTTGGCAGGGTTGGTTTCTTCTGAGGGCTGTGAAAGGAGCATCTATTCCAGGCCTATTGGCTTGTAGATAGGCATCCTTTCTCTTTGTCTTCACGTGGTCTTCCCTCAATGTGTATCTGCCTCTGTGTCAAAACTTCCCCTCTTTATAAGCCCAACTTTCCTACTGAATTAGGATCCTCCCCAATCACCTCCTTTTAGCTTGGTTACTTCCATAAAGGGCCTCATGTAAAGACCTCATCTCCAAATAAAGTCACCTTCTGAAGTACTGGGGGCTGGGACTCGTACATAGCATTTTTAGGGGATACAATTCAGCCCAAAACAGGGAGTGAGAGTGTGCCTAAGTGCATTATTCAGAAAAGACAGCAAGAATGACAAGCCATAAACAGTGGAAGGGGGCCCAGTGTAGAGCAGAGACCAGGCTCAGTCCTCTTTCCCGAGCAGCCCTCCATGTGCCTCCCTAACTTGTTTCCCTTGCCTGGGGACTGGTTTGCCTCCCAGGTTATGGGGTGTGTGGTTGTGATAGGGGTGAAGGACAGAGGGTGTGTGATCCAGCTCCAGGGGGCACCAGGCACATTGCAGTCTATGCAGGTGACTTTTGCACAATGTGGCATCTTGGGGGGAACATAAGAGAAGGAACAGGGGTGTGTATGGTGGTACCTTTCAGTTACAAAGCAGGTGAGATGCTGAAGCTTTTCAAGCTTCCCTCTTGCCTTGATGTGAATTGGGGAGAGGTGGGAGTGCAGGATACTGGGGAGAAAGGGCCTCATGTAATATTCAGGCCAGGTGGGGCCCAGGGCCTTGTTCCTGTAATTGACAAGCACATGGGCTACCTTCCTCCTCCTTCCCCTGTCTGCACCAGGGATCATCAAGCAGGGATGGGTGTGTACAGGAGGGTGTGGGCCTGCTGCCAACCAGGTGTGCATCCATATTTATCAGGGGTGAGTCCCTGGGAAGCAGCCGGATGCTGAGCACACTAGCAATCTGTTTGGGCCAGCTGCTGCATTCCTGGGCAGCCATTGGAAGGAGGAGAATCTGAAATGCTGGCCCAAACAGGGGCACTTTGATTTGTAGTGTTTGCTGATTTCTCTGGTGTAAATACTCCCACTATGGTTGATTTCAAGTTACCAACATGAAGTGATTGGGCTCAAAAAACTGAAATTTTCACTTTGGCCCAACCCCCGGGTATAAATTAAAAACTGAGGTCCAGAGATGGAATAGTGCAAGGTCACAGAGCAAGGCGATTAGTTACTCAGCTAGACTGTATTGTCAGACTATGGGAATGTGTCTATCTTCCTGGTGTTAGCATTGATAATGGATCCTCTGTGACAGTGGAGGCAGGTAGATGACCGTGGACTGGCTGCCCAGCCTGTTATAACAACCAGCATCAGAGAACACATTGTAGTTTACCAAGTGCTTTTTCACACCGTTAACTCTAAATAATTTCTACAGCAACCCAGTAGGGCATATATTGTTTATTACATTTTATAGATGAGGAAACTGAGGCTCAGAATGACTGTATGATTTCTAGGTGATTGTGATTAGTAAGTGGGTGTGTATTCACCCAAACCTACATCTTCAGAGACAGCCTCATTTCTCTTATTCTACAGGATGCTGAGGCTGCAACGTTTTCCCATGAATGCTGCCTCTCCAGAGTCTCAATGTCCCTCACCCAGGAGAGCTACAGTCAGGCACAGGTGAGAACCCCTGGGTTTTCCACTCCGATATTGGCCTGGCACAGCAGATGTGTTTACTGAGGGGTGAGCTGACCCTTGGACGATGGCCAGGAGACTTCTGCTGCTCCCTGAGGGTGGTGCCCTTCATGCCTAGTCAACTTCCATCCCACCTGCTTTCTTCTCAGACTGGTCTACCTTTACCTCAGCCTTCCCATGGCTGTCCCAACCACCCAGCCTCAGCCTCTCCATCCCCACAAACTTTCTTCCAAAACCTTGACTGGAAGGTAAGAACGATGTTTATGTGCGTGGTTTTACTGTGGGTTCTTTCTTTAAATGAGTTCTTTTCTTGATCCAGGGCAGAACACAGACGAAGTCTCAGCACCAGCCTCATCTGTGTCTCTAAGGCTTGTCTCAGCATGTTGAAAGGGACTGCAACTTGTTTGGGAGATAGGCAGACAGACGAACAGAGGGAGAAAAAGGAAGACACCAAGGTAGAGAGACATGAAGATACCATGTGTTGGAGAAATAGTAAAAAGCAGATAACCAGACCTGATATGTGCCAGGCACTGTGTTAAATCCTTACAATAACCCTCTGAGGTAAATGCTATTTGATTCCCTTTTGAAAGCTGGGAAGCTGAGATTCAGAGAGGTTAAGTGCCTTGCTAAGCTCACCAGGAAGTGTGAAAGTGAGAGACAGAGATTGAATGTTCATCCCAGCACCCTTATATACTGGGGAGTGGCAGTTTGGGATGCCACAGTTGAGAGGCAGTGCAATGTACAAAAGAAAGACAAAGAGCACCCAACGAGGAGTCAGGATAGACTTTTTTAGCTGTGTGGCTTTGGGCAAATCATCTCATCTCTCTGGGTCTTTGGTTCTTCATTTGAAAAAGAGAATATTAATTCTGGTCTGTCTTCCCCTTGGGATGGTCCTAATAGTAATAAAAAATGATGAATGTAGAGAGAATTCTGGGAAAATAGTGGAGTAGAAAGCACCAGGAAATCTGTCTTCCCACCTAGAAAACATTTACACTGGCAATCAGAATCTTTCTGATGTAGATGGAACTATTTGGAACTCTGGACTCTGTTGAACGCTTGTAACCTTCAGGGGAAGACTTGAATGGTAAATTGTGGTTAATTTTGGTCAATTTCAGGGTTTAGCACAGTAGCAGCTACCCATCCCCAACCCCAGCTACTTGGAAGGCAGCTTTGCATATGTTCCTAGAGCATTTTGCACATGGCTTGCAGGAATCAGGCTGAGAAAAATGACTGTTCTCTCCAAATATTGTGGATCTGTGCTTTTATTTGATGGCTGCTTCTGATCACAGAGGTGCAGACCATAGGACAGGTGGCCATTGTTTCTGTATCTCCCTATTATTGCGCGCTCCTCCCCCTTTCCTTGAGAGCAGCAGGAGAAGCAAATGGTCGCATAAGGGATCCTTAATAAGATTATTGGCAGAATTATCATTAAAAACTTTGGAGGTCAGAAAGCAGTGGGCCAAGACATTCAAAATTCTAAAAGAAAAAAACTCAATCAGTTGAGATTCCTATATCTGAAAAAACTGTCCTTCAAAGTGAGGGAGAAATTAAAACATTCCCAGATGAACAAAAGCTGAAGGATATTGTATATCAACAAAAGGTGTACTACAGCAAGAAAATATAACAATTATAAACATGTGCACACCTAATGACAGACCATCAAAATATATGTAGCAAAAACTGACAGAATTGAAGAAAGAAACAGAGAGCCCTACAATAATAGTTGGAAACTTTAGTGTTCTACTCACAATAATGGATAAAGCAACCAGACAGAAGTAAGGAAATAGAGGACTCAGCGCAATCAACTAGTTGTAACAGATAAATATAGAACACTCTACCCAACAAAAGTAGCATACACATTCTTAAGTGCACATGGAATACTTTTTCCAGGATAAATCATACTTCAGGCCAAAAATTCGGTCTCAATAGATTTAAAAAGATAGATATTATACAGACTGTTTTTTTTCCGACCACAATGAGATGAATAAATCAATAACAAAGAAAAACTGGAAAATTTAAAAAATTATGGAAATTAAATAACAAACTTGGAAATAACCAAGGAACAAAGAAGAAATAACAAAAGAAAAATGGAAAAAATATTTAGGGTGCAATTAAAATGAAAATATAATATGCTCAAATTTATTGAACACAGTGAAAGTGGTGCAAATAGGGACATTTATAGTTATAAATGCTTACATTAAACACAAGAAACACCTCAAATCAACAAACTAACTTTACAACTCAAGGAACTAGAAACAGAAGAACAAAGCCCAAATCTAGGAGAAAGAAGGAAATAATAAAGATTAGAGCAAAGATGACCTAAATAGAGAATAGAAAAACAATAGGGAAAATCAATGAAACCAAAAGTTGGTTCTTTGGAAAGATCAACAAAATTGACAAACCTTTAGCTAGATGGACTAAGAAAAAAAGAAAACTTAAATTACTAAAATTAGAGGGGACATTACTACTAATTCTACAGAAATAAAAAAGATGATAATAGAGTACTTGAATAATTACATGCCAACAATTGGATAATCTAGATGAAATGGAAAAATTCTCAGAAGCACAAAATCTACCAAGGCTAAATCATGAAGAAATAGAAAATCTAAACAAACCTATAACTAGTAAAGAGATTAAATCAGTAATACAAAATTCCTGACAAAGAAAAGCTCTGAAGCTGATGGCTTCACCATGAATTCTATCAAGCATTTAAAGAACGAATACCAATTCTTCTAAAACTTTTCCAAAAAATTGAAGAGGAGGGAATACCAGCTAACCCATTTTCTGATGCCAGTATTGCCTTGATATCAAAGCCAGACAAGGCACTATAAGAAAAGAAGACTACAGGCCAATATCTCTTATGAACATTAATGCAAAAATCCTCAACAAAATGCTAGCTGAAAAAATTCAACTGCATGTTAAAAGGGTTATATACCATGACCAAGTGGAATTTATTTCTGGAACTGAAGGGTGATTCAGCATACACAAACTGATCAATTAATATACCACATTAGCAGAATGAAGGAAAAACAACAACAACACATTTCAATTGAGGCAGAAAAGGAGTTGATAAACAGCATCCTTTAATGATAAAAATACTCAAAAAAAGCAGGAATGGAAGGAAACTACCTCAATATGAAAAAATCATGTATTGAAAAACCCACAGTGAATATTATACTAAATGGTGAAAAACTGATAGCTTTTCTTCTAAGATCAGGAACATGGCAAGGATGCCCACTTTCCACTTCTATTCAACATACTATTGGAAATTCTAGCCAGAGCAGTTAGTCAAGAAAAAAATTCAAGACATCTGAATTTGAAAGAAAAACGTAAAATTATCTGTTTGCAGATGATACGATCTTATATGTAGAAAACCTTAAATATTGTACAAAAAACTGTTGGAAGTAATAAATGAATTCAGTGAAGTAGCATATATAAAGTCAACATGCAAAAACTGGTTGCATTTCTATACACTAACAATGAGTAATCTGAAAAGAAAAATTTAAAAACATTTCCATTTACAATAACATTGAAGTAATAAAATACTTCAGAATTAACAAAGGAGATGAAAGACTTGTACAAAGAAAATTGTGGAAATAAATTAAACCATATATAGATGAATGGAAACACATCCCATGTTCATGAATTGAAAAACTTCATATTGTTAAAATGTCAATACTGCCCAACGTGATCTATACAGACTCAATGTAATCTCAATCAAAATCTTAATGATGTTTCATGTACAATAGAAAAATTAATCCTAAAATTCATATGGAATCTCAAGAGACCTTGAATAACAACAACAAAAAATCTTGAAAAATTAAGAACTAAACTGGAAGACTCACACTTCCTGATTAAAACTTACTACAAAGCTACAGTAATCAAAACAGTGTGGTTCTGGTATAAAGACACATATAGACCAATGGAATAAAATATAGATCCCAGAAATAAATGCTCACATATATGGTCAAATGATTTTTGACAAGGTGCCAAGACCATGCAACAGAGAAAGGACAGTCTTCTCAATAAACATTGCTGGGAAAACTGGATATCCACATGCAAAAGAATGAAATTGGACCCATACCTAACACCATATACAAAAATTAACTCAAAATGGGTCAAAGACCTAAATGTAATACCTAAGACAATAAGAATCTTGGAAGGAAACATAGAACAAAGGCTTCAAGACATTGGATCTGGCAATGATTTTTTGGATGTGACACCAATGGCACATGTTAATAAAAGAAAAAAGACAATTGGACTTCACGAAAATTAAAAACTTTTTGTGCATCAAAAGACATTAATAGAGTAAAAAGGCAACTCACAGAATGGGGGAAAAATTACAAATCAGTATTGGAAGTCCTAGCTGGAGCAATTAAGCAGAAAAGGAAATAAAAGGCATTACCAAATAAGAAAGAAAGTAATAAAATTGTCTTTATTTGCAGATGATATGACTTTATATACAGAAAATCTTCAAGACTGTACCCAAAAACTGTTATAATTAATCAACAAGTTCAGTAAAATTGCAGGCTACAAAATCAACATACAGAAATTAGCTGCATTTATATACATTAACAATGAAATATCTGAAAAAGTAATAAAAAACAATCCTATTTACATAATATCAAAAAATAAAATATTTAGGAATAAATTTAACTGAGGAGGTGGAAGATCTATCCACTGAAAGAAACTGCAAGACTTTGATGAAAGAAATTAAAAAGACACAAATAAATGGAAATATATCCCTGTTTATGGATTGGGAGAATTAATATTATTAAAATATTAGTAGTGTTAATAGTACTATTGATAATACTCAAAATACTCAAAGCCATCTACAGAGTCAATGCAATCCTTACCCAAATTTCAATGACATTTTCCACAGAAATAAAAAAAAAAAACAAGTCTCATATTCATATGTAACCCACGAAAGTACCTGAATAGTTAAGAACATTATACTTACTGATTTCAAAGTATACTACAAAGCTATAGTAATCAAAATAGTGTGGTACTGACATAGAAATAGACATAGAGACCAATGGAATGGAATCAGGAGACCAGAAATAAACTCTCACCTATGTAGTCAACTAATATTTGACAAAGGAGCCAGGAATATTCAATTGGGAAAGGATAGTCTCTTCAGTAAATGATGATGGGAACAGTGGATAAACATATGCAAAAGAATGAATTTGGGCCCCTATCTTATACCACTCACGAAAATTAGCTAGAAATAGTTTAAAGACTTAAACATAAAACCTGAAGTTTTAAACTATTAGGAGAAAACACGAGGAAAGCCTCCTTAATATTAGTCTTAGCAATGACTTTTTGGATACAACACCAAAAACCCTAGCAACCAAAGAAAAACTAATAAGTGGGACTACATCAAACTAAAACACTTCTGCACAGCAAAAGAAACAATCAACAAAATGAAAAGGCAACCTATGAAATGGAGAGACTATTTGTAAATCACATAGCTAATAAGGGGTTAATATCCAAAATATATAAAGAACTGATACAACTTAATAGCAAAACCCAATCATGTTAAGAAATGAGCAAAGGAACTAAATAGATATATTTACAAAGACAACATACAAATAGCCAACAGGTCCATTAAAAGATGCTCGACATTATTAATCATCAGGGAAATACAAATTGAAACTACAATGAGCTATCATCACCCTGTACTTGTTAGAAAGGGTATCATCAAAAAGATAAGAAGTAACAAGTATTGGTAAGGATATGGTGAAAAGGGAACCCTTCTGTACTGTTGGCGGCAATGTAAGTTGGTACAGCCACTAAAGAAAAGAGTATGGAAGTCACTAAACCATTAACTACCAAAACAGTATGGAAGTCTCCAAAATAAATCCACTATATAAATCTACCATCGATACCACTTCTGGGTATATATCTAAAAGAATAAAAATCAGGAGCTCGAGGAGGTATCTGCACTCCCATGTTCATTGCAGCATTATTCATAATAACCAAGGTATGGAAATAACCTACGTGTCCACCAATAGATAAATGGATAAAGGAAATGTGGTACATATATACAATGGAATATTATTCAGTCATGAGAAAAGGAAACTCTGCCATTTGGGACAACATGGGTGGAACTTGAGGGCATTATGCTAAGTGCGATAAGTCAGACAGAGAAAGACAAATACTGTAAGATATCACTTATTTGTGGAATCTTAAAAAGCCTAAGTCATCAAAGCAGAGAATGGAATAGTGGTTGCCAGGGGTTGGGTGGTGAGGGAAATAGGGAATGTTGATAAAGGGTACAAACTTTCAGTTATAAGATGGATAAGTTCTTGAGATCCAGTGTATAGCATAGTAATTATAGTTAGCAATACTGTGTTACATATTTGAAAGTTTCAAAGAAAGTAAATCTTAAATATTCTCACCATACAAAGGTAATTATGTAAAGTAATGGAGGTTTAGGTAATGTTACAGTCATAATCATTTTGTAATATGTAAGGATATTAAATCAACATGCTGTACACCTTAAACTTATACAATATTATACAGCAAGTATATCTCAATAAAGCTGGAAAAAAGGTGAGCAAATCCTGTATTTGATAAGGAATTAATATTCAGAATATGTAGAGAGCTAAAACTCAACAACAAAACAAACAACCTGATTCAAAAATGGAGAGAAGACTTAAATAGACATTTCTTCAAAAAAGATATACAAATAGCCGATAAGCACATGCAAAGATGCTCAACATTACTAATCATTAGGGAAATGCAACTCAAAAACACAATGATATACCACTTCATACCCATTAGAATGGCAACTTTAGAAAAAATCAAACCAAAACAAATGTTGGCGAAGAAGTGGAGAAATTGGAATCCTTTTATACACTACTGGTTGGAATGTAAAATAGTACAGTGGTTGTGAAAAACAATATGGCAATTTCTCAAAAATTAAAAACAGAATTACCAGATTGGTCCAGCAATTTCACTTCTGGGTATATGACCAGAAAAACTGAAACCAGAGTCTCGAAGAGGTGTTTGTACACCCGTGTTCATACAGCATTATTCACAATAGCTATAACATGGAAGCTTGCTATATCCATCAACCATCTATCCACCTATGGATGAGTGGGTAAGCAAAATATGAGATATATGTATATATGTATATATATATATGTATGTATATATATATGTATGTATGTATATGTATATACACATATACATATATATAAATATTATTCAGCTTTAAAAAGGAAGGAAAATTTTCAATATGCTACAACACGAATAAACTTTGAGAGCAATACGCTAAGTGATATAAGCCAGTCACAAATAATGTATGATTCCAGTTATATGAGGTAATTTGAGTCATCAAAATCAGAGAGACATTAGAATGGTAGTTGTCAGGGGCTGAGGAGTTACTGTTTAATGGGTATAGGCTTTCATGTTCATAATGAAAAGCGTTAGAGAAGTGGTTGGTGGTGCTTTCAATATGGAGGGTGAGACAGACCATTACAATAGTGAGGGGTAAGTGTTAAGTACAGGAAGTGATGGGAATCAAAGCAGGAGAACTTGACCCAGCTTAGGATATCCAGGCGGCTTTCTGGATGAAATAACACTGAAACTTAGACAGGACAGTAAGTAAGAGTAGGTTATGCTAAGGGTTTGGATTGGGGAAGAGGGAGGGTAGTCTAGGAGAGAAACATGGAGGGACTGAAAATAGCTGGGTTCTCTGTATAAAGAAGTCCTTCCTTTAATTTGTCTAAAACATGCCTTGGTCAAAATTTAATGCCTTGAGCTCTAGTATTTAGATTTGTGTCCTAAGAATTCTTTGCCTAACTCATGTTAATAAAGAATTTCTTCTAGAATTTTAGTTTCAGTGGTACCTTTAGCTCTCCATTACTCCCCTTCCAACAATATGGATATCAATTGTCCAGCACAATTTTTTGAAAAGACTTTCTTTCCCCTATATAATTAACTTGGTACCTTTCTCAAAAATCAATTGGCCATATGTGTTGGGTATATTTCTGGTGTCTTCTATTCCATTAATCTACATGTCTATCCTAACCCCAATATCACATGACGTGATTACTATAGCTTTATAGTAAGTCATGAAATCAAGTACTGTAAGTCCTCCAATCTCCCCCCCCGTCTAGGTCTTTTGCATTTCCTTTAGAATTAGCTTGTCAATTTCTTTTAAAAAATTAATCTTTTGTTTAGGTATGCATTGAACTATAGATTATTTTTGGGAGAATTAATATCTTAACAATACTGAGTATTCTGAGCCATGAAAATGTTATATGTTTCTCTTTACTTAGGCTTTGCATGTTTTATAATTATTTCCAGTGTAAAAGTCTTATATACATTTTGTTGAATTTGTCACTGAAGTATTCTTAAGTACGATTACATTTTATTTTATTTTTAAATATTATTTATTTTCAATTATAGTTGGTATACAATATTATATTAGTTTCAGGTGTACAATATAGTGATTAGACATTTATATAAATAATGAAGGGATCATCCTGATAAATCTAGTACTCATCTGACACTGTACATCTACTCATTACAATCTTATTGACTATATTCCTTATGCTATACTTTAAATCCCCATGACTTTTTAGTAACTACCAATTCGTACTTCTTAATCCCTTCTCCCTTTTTCATCGACACCCCCAACTCCCCCCCACCTGGTAACCCTCAAAATTTTCTCTGTAGTTATGACTTTGTTTCTGTTTTTTTTTGTTTGTTTGTTTATTTTGTTCTTTAGATTCCACATGTACATGAAAGCTGGCATTTGTCTTTATCTGACTTACTCCCCTTAGCACAATACCCTCTAGGTCCATTCATGTTTATTGCAGATGGCAAGATTTCATTTGTTTGTTTGTTTGTTTGTTTATATGGCTGAGTAATACTCCATTGTATATGTGTGTGATTACATTTTAAATTTCATTTTCCAACTATTTGTTTCCACTTTATGGAAATGCAATTTAAAAAAAACGTTGGCCTTGTATTCTGTTTTTGTGAATGCCATTTATTTATTAGTTCTAATAGCTTTTTTATAGATTCTTTTAAATTTTTTTACAGAGACTATCTTGCCAGATGATATAGTTTTATAATTCATCTAAATTTTTAGTGCCCTTGGTTCCTTTTTCTTGTCTTATTGTACTGGCTAGGACTGCCTGAAAGATATTGAAAACAAGTAGTGAGAACAGACATCCTTGCTTTGTTTCTGATTTTAATAGGAAATCATTTACTCTTTTACTCTAAGTGTGATATTAAATGCATGGTTTTAAAAATGCCCTTCATTGGGTTAAGGAAAAAATTCTCTTGTTTTTAATTTGCTGAGTTTTTTAAAAGTCACAAATTGGTGCTAAATTTTGTCAAATTACTTTTTGTATTGTTGAGTTGATATATATATTGTTTTTGGTTTTAGTATGTTAATAGGATGAATTACATTGACTAGATCTATGGTGTTCTGTTACTAGATATAAACACATTTAGGATTTTTATGTTTTCCTGAGTAATTGACCTCTTTATCATCATGAAATGTTTCTCTTTTCCTGATAACATTCCATGTTCTGCAAACTACTTTGATATTATTAGATCCCCTTCAGCTTTATTTTGAATACCCAGTATATCTTTTTCCACCCTTTTACTTTTAATCTAGCTGTGTTTTTATATTTCAAGTGTTGGGTCTTGGGTTTTTTTTCATACAGTTCTATGATCTCTGTCTTTTATTTGGGTGTTTAGCCCTTTTAAATTTAATATAGTTATCAACACAGTTAGGTTTAGATATCCTTCCTAGCAATTTGTTTTGTCATATGTGTTATTTGTTTCTACTTTCTTATCTTTTTTGAATAGTTCAAAAAATAATTCATTTTATCTGCGCTATTGAAAGCCACTGCTTTTAATCACTATACTTGCCTCTCTCTCATGAGTTCATGATAAAGGAGATAATGCCTTAAAAATAGGTCTCACAGGAGACTAGTCAAGATAGTATAGAAGGTAGAGGCTGTGCATGCCTCCTCTTGCAACCGCACCAGAATTATAATGAAACTACAGAGCAACCAGCATGCGGAGTTGCCTGAGGTCTGGCTGAACAGAAGCCCTACAACTAGAGACAAAAGTAACAGGTCGCCTCAAGCCAGTAGGAGGGGCACAGACACAAAATGGCCTGGTCTCACAACCATGTGTTGTGATCCAGAATTGGGAAGGCTTTCTTGGTTGCAGAGACTCCCCACCTAAGGAGTGAGGGGTCCCAGCCTCATACTGGGCTCCCCAACCCAGGATTCTAGACTTGGAAGAGAAGTTCCCACAATCTCTGGCTGTAAAAATAGCAGAGGTTGCAGCTGAGTGAAACGGAGGGCAACAGCATTCACAGATACTACTCTTAGAGGGCCCACGCCCCACCTTACTCACTGATGGACTTGCTTGCTCTGAGCTCCGGCCCTGGGGCAGCTGCTTGAGGGGCACTAGAAACATGTGGAGAGGTGCTGAGTTGTCAAGCCTTAGGGTGAGGGATGGAGGGGTAGCTTTCTCCCTGATAGAAGTGCTGGCAGTATCCATTGTTCTTTTGTTGAGCCCTTCCCTCTCTCAGGCACCACTGTATCTGACTTGTCATCAACTTGGATAACACAGGTTGCTCTGCCCAGGTGATTCCCTGAGACTCTACCTCATACAACTTGTGGGCCCACCCAAGCCACTTCCAATAGTTTATTCCACATAAATGGGCTGTCTTGGCTCTTGCTACAGACTTTGTTAAAATCTCTCAAAGGCTCGCAAAAGAGAGCAGCATCTGGCTATGGCGTGCCCTATACCTCTCGCTGAGTAGCCCCTAGTCTCTCACTAGCAGCAGCTAGCCTTAGTTTCTGGCTTGACCCTTGAGACCTATAAGCCCAGCATGAGTAGCAGCTATCTGTGGATTGTTTGATGACTCTTGCCAGGTGGCCCTGGAAGTTCACAGTCTGTGGCTGAACTTGGCCTCCAGCTAGATCCCTCCCAGGACTGTGCCACTGGGTCTCACAGGACACTTACTATATAATGCCACTCTACTAATATCAGGAGACTAGGAGTCCTACATAATACATAGAAACAGACACAGGGAGGCAGCCAAAATGGGAAGACAAAGAAACATGTCCCACATGAAAGAACAGAACAAAGCTCCAGAAAAAGAATTCACCAAGATGGAGACAAGCAATCTACCTGATAACTCTGATTATAAGATTGCTCAATGAATTTAGAGGAAGAGTAGATGAACTCAGTGGGAACTTTAACAGAGGTAGAAAACATAAAAATGGAGATGTAAAACATTATAGGGAACTAGACATAAATGAAGAATACAATATCTGAGATGAAGAGGGAATCAGCAGAGAGGATAAAGTGGAGGATTGAATCAGTGATACAGAGGTTGAGGTAGCAAAGGACACCAATCAAAAAGCAACAAGAAAAAAAAGAAGATAGTTTAAGGAGTTTCTGGGACAGCATCAAGTATAATGACATTGCCTCATAGAGGTCCCAGAAGGAAAGAGAGAGAGCAAGGAATTGAAAACCTATTTGAAGAAATAATGACTGGAAACTTTCCTAACCTGGTGAAGGAAATAAATATACAATCCCAGAAAGTTCAGAGAGTCCCAAACAAGATGAACTCAAAGAGGTTCACACCAAGACACATCATAATTAAAATGCCAAAGATTAAAGACAAAGCAGCTGAGAAAAGCAGTTAGTTACCTACAAAGGTGCTCTCTCATAAGACAATCAGCTAATTTCTCAACAAAAACTTTGCAGGCCTGAAGGGCTTGGCACAAAATATTCAAAGTTATGAAAAGCAAGGACCTATAACCTAACTCTACCTAGCAAAGTTATCATTTAGAATAGAGGAGCCGATAAAGAACTTCCCAGACAAGAAAAAGCTGAAAGAGTTCGTCACCACCAAACTAGTATTACAGGGAATGTTGGAGAGACTTCTTTAAGAAGAAAAAAATACGTTTTAAAAATATGAATAAAGAATGACAGTAACTACCTATGAACAAGTACTTCGAATAAAAAAAAATTAAGTGCTCCAGTCAAAAGTATGCCTGAATGGATAAGAAATCAGGACCCTTATATAGGACAACACCTATAATAGATTCACTTCAGATTAAAAGAAACACACAGATTGAAAGTAAAGGGATGGAAAAGATACTTCATGATGGACCTAGAGAGTATTGTGCTGAGTGGAGTAAGTCAGATAAAGACAAATACCATGTGATTTCACATACATGTGGAATCTAAAGAACAGACAAACAAACAAACAAACAGACAAACAAAAACCAGAAACAAACTCATAGATGAAGAGAAAATTTTGGGGTTACCAGATGGGAAGAGGGTTGAGAGGGCCGGTGAATAAGGGAGAAGGATTAAGAAGTACAAATTGGGGATCTTTAGAAATATGGCAGAGAGAGAGAGAGAGAGAGAGAGAGAGAGAGAGAGAGAGAGAGAGAGAGAATCCCCAGATCTCTCCCCTTGAAACAACAATAAGCTGAACATCTAAAACTCAACAAACAACATACAAACTGCACACCAGCACGTCTGAGCGGGCATCTGTGCATAAGAGCTACCATAAGTCAGAATCCCGTGTGTCAGGTGGTGGACTGGGAGAAATAAAAAAGTATCTCTTGCAGCGACTGAAGCTCCCTGGGAGGGGGAGGGATGAAGGAGTGGCAAGTTCCCTGAACAGCCTTGCCTGGGAAAGCTGTAACTTCCCATGGCTGGCCGGCGGGAGGGTCCAGTCATCAGGCCAGAGACAGAGAAATGGTACAGCAGAAAAACAACAGATTTTTTTAACCTGCCATGGTTTCAAAACCAAGGCTGAGCCACAGTCCCCAATCCCCAGAGGGCCCCTACCCACATACCCTCCAAGAACAAACACTGCGGAGCCCTAGGGGAATATGAGCAAATGCTACGAAACTGTTGCTAACACTGCCAGGAACTGAAACTGAGGGTACCCGAGCATGATTAAATATCTGAAAAATAAAAAGGCATTTTTAAGGCTTTATATAAAGCAGGGATCCAAGAGGCTTAGATGCCATCTACTGGGAACCAAAAGAAAAATGCCTTCTTTGCAACAAGCTAAAGAGAACTTTATATAATAAATCTTCTTTCTGGAAAAAAATCAGGATACACTTCCATTAATGCCCAGGTGAGAAATAGTCCATTAAACACCATGAACAACCAAGGTGAAAGGCATCTCAGAAAGAAAGAGAAAAATCACCAGAAAATAAGCTTACAGACATAGAAATATGCAATTTAAATGACAAGAATTCAGGATGGTACTTTGGAAAAAACTCAGTGAATTCTGAAAACGAATCATATTAACAATTTCAAACTGAGAAACACCTAGCTGAGCAGAGCAAGGAGATTGAGACCCTCAAAAAGGACCAAATAGAACTTCTGGAGATTAAAAAAAGCACACACACTGCAAGAGTTGAAAAATGAAATAGCAAGCTTGGGAAATAGAGTCGACCAAATGAGGAAAGGATCAGTGATAGAAGACAGAAATCTAGAAATAAATCAGAAGGAAGAAGAGAGAAACTGAAGAATAAAAAATAATGAAAGAGAAATTCAAGAACTAGCTGATACCATCAGGAGAGGAAACATAAGAATAATGGGCATTATCGAAGGCAAGGAAAAAGCAGGGACTAGAAAGCATTTTCAGACAAATAGTGGATGAGAATTTCCCAAATCTAAGGAATGAGCTGGAGCTTGGAATTCAAGAAGTCAACAGAACACCCAATTATCTCAACCAAAAAGGCCTTCACCAAAACACCTTGTGTTAAAGTTATCAAAAATTCAATGACAAAGACAGAATTCTCAGGGCAGCCAGGGAGAAGAGAAAGGTAACTTATAAAGGAAAACCCATTAGATTATCCTCGGACTTCTCAGTGCACATTACAAACCTGAAAAGAGTGGAATCAAATATTTAAACCATTAAGTGAAAGAAACAACAAACCTAGAATAATGTATCCAGCTAAGTTATCCTTTATATATGAAGGAGAAATTAAGACTTTTCCAGACATACAAAAATTGAGGGATTTCTCCGCTATGAGGCCTGCACTATGGGAAATACTGAGAGGGTATGCTCACCTAAAAACAAAAAGACAACAACAACAACAACAAAAATGCATAATTAGGAATAAAGTGACTATCAGGCAAATAGAAGCAGAGGATTGCAACCTTTACTAAGAACAGGGCATTATGAGCTTAAATAATAATAGAGAAATTGTTATAACAAGATAGTAATGGATGTTAAGCATACATAGGAACAAATTGAGACAGCAATGACTGAAAAGGGAGGATGAAAGATCCAAATTCACAAAGGGGAATGGAGATAAGGCATGCACAAAGAAAATGGATGACTGTATATATATAACTACCCTCTAAATATTCGTGATGGTAATCATACACAGAAGATTCAGAACTGAAGAACATGACATAAAACAAGAACCAGAAGCAAAACCCACAAAAGCCAACCAAAATAAAGAAAACAGAAACACAAGGACAAAGAAGTAATGAAACACTGAGCTACTAGAAAGCAAAAGGTAAAATGGTTATAAGAAGACTTCATATTTCAATACTCACCCTCAGTGTAAATGGACTGAACTCACCAATTAAAAGGCACAGAGTTGCAGAATGGATCAAAAAACAAAACCCAACCATATGCTGCTTCCAGAAGACACATTTCAGCTTCAAAGGAAAATATAGACTCAAAGTGAAAGGGTGGAAAGTGATATTTCAAGTAAATGGCATTCAGTGAAAAGTGGGAGTAGCGGTATTAATATCAGATGAAATAGACTTCAAGATCAAAAAGGTAAAGAAAGATACTAAGGGACACTTCATAAGATAAAGGGAATTATTTACCAAGAAGACATAATATTAATAGCTATGCTTCCCAATCAGGGAGCCCCGAAATATGTAAAGCAATTACTAATAGAACTAGAGAGAGAAACAGACCAAAAACACTATCATAGTAGGGGACCTAAATACTCTACTGTCAGATATGGACAGATCATCCAAAACAGAAAATCAATAAGGATATCACATCCTTCAATGACACATTAGACCAATTGGACATAATGGACATTTACAGAGCCTTCTATCCCCAAACAGCTGCTCTTATACATTCTTTAGTGCAACATGGAACATTCTCAAGGATCAATCACGTACTGGGACACAGAGATAGCTTCAACAAATATAAGAGGGTTGAAATCATACCAACCATATTCTCTGATCATAATACTTTGAAACTAGAGATCAACTGCAAAAAGAAATCAGGAAGAACCACAATACTGGAGATTAAACAACATGCTACTGAAGAATAACTGGTCAGAGAAGAAATAAAAAGAGAGATCAAGAGATAGATAGAAATGAATGATAATGATAGTACAACATATCAAAATTTTTGGGACATGGCAAAAGTAGTCATAAGAGAAAGTTCATATCATTACAGGCCTATCTCCAAAAACAAGAATGAGCCCAAATAAAACCTAATGCTTCATCTTAAAAAACTAGAAAAGGAAGAACAAATGAAGCCTAAAGTCAGCAGAAGGAAAGAAATAATCAAAATTAGAGCAAAATAAATAAATTAAAAACAAACAAAAAAATAGAAAAAATAAATGCAACAAAGAGCTGGTTCTTTGAAAGTTAATAAAATTGACAACCCCTGGCTAGACTCACTAAAGAAAGAAAAAGGAAATCAGGAATGAAAGAGGGAAATTATGACTGACATTGCAGAAATACAAAGGATCATACAAGAATACTATGAAAAAGTACATAACACCAAATTTAATAACCTAGAGAAAAATGGACCAGTACTTAGAAAAATACAATCTTCCTAGACTGAATCAAGAAGAACTGGAAATCTAAATAGAGTATCAAGTATGGAAATTGAAACAATCATCAAAAACCTACCAAAAGAAAGTCCAGGACCAGATGGCTTCACCAGTGAATTCTACTAAACATTCAAAAAGATTTAATACCTATTCTCTTCAAACTCTTCCAAGAAATCAAAGAGGAGGCAAGACTCCCGACTCATTTTATGGCCAATATTACCCTGATACCAAAACCTGGTAAAGATTACCACAAAAAAGAAAACTACAGACCAATATCTCTCTGTAAACACAGATGCAAAAATCCTAAATAAGATACTAGTGAACCGAATACAGCAATATATTAAAAGGTTATATACACCATGATCAAGCAGGCTTCATCCCAGGGCACAGGGATGGTTCAACATACACATATCGATTAATGTGATACACCACATAAACAAATTAAAAATAAAAATCATATAATCATAATCAATAGAATGCCAGAAAAGCCTTTGACTACATACAGCATCCATTTATGATCAAAACACTTAAGAAAATTGTATAGAAGGAAAGTATCTTAACATAATAAAGGCCATCAATGACAAGCCCTCAGCCAACATTATACTTAATGGTGAGAAAACTAAAACCTTCCCTCTAAGATCAGGAACAAGGCAAGGCTATCCACTATTGCCACTGTCATTCAATATAACATTGGAGGTCCTAGCGAGTGCAATCAGAGAAGAGAAAGATATAAAAGGCATTGAAATAAGAAATGAAGAAATTCAAAACTGTCACTATTTGCAGATGACATGATTCTCTATATAGAAAACTATAATGACTCGCAAGAACACTACAAGAAACAATAAGCAAATACAGTAAAGTCTCAAGATAAAAAAATCAATGTTCAAAAATCAATAGCATTCCTATACTCTAATATTGAAGTGCCAGAAAATTAAAAAAAATAATTCCTTTTGCAATTGCAACAAAAAGAATAAAAATACCTAGGAATAAATTTAACGAAACATGTGAAGGACCTATATAATGAAAACTATGAGACCCTATTAAAAGAAATCGAAGAAGATATAAAGAAAGCAGAAAGATATTTCATGTTCTTGGATTGGAAGAATAAACATAGTTAAAATGACCATATTACCTAAAGCATTATATAGATTTAACAATCCCCATCAAAATCCATGGACATTTTTTAAAGAAATAGAAAAAAAAAACCCATCAGATTTGTGTGGAAGGCAAAAAGACCCTGAATTGCCAAAGCCATCCTGAGAAAAAGAACAAGGCTGGAGGGATCACTCTGTCCATCTTCAAATTAGATTACAAGATGATAGTAATCAAAATGGCATGGTATTGGCAGCAAAACAGACACATAGACCAGTGGAAAAGAATTGAGAGTCCAAAAGTAAATCCATGCCAATATGGGCATATAATTTTTGACAAACAGTCAAAAACATACAGTGGAGAAAGAAAGCCTCTCCAATAAATGGTGCTGGGAAACTGGAAGGCCAGCTGCAAAAGAATGAAACTAGACTGTTGTCTATCACCACACACCAAAATTAACTCAAAATGGATTAAGGACCTGAATATAAGAACTGAAACAATAAAATATTAGAAGAAAACATAGGGAACTAAACTGAAGGACCTTATACTTAAAGAGGATTTTATGAATTGACCTGAAAAAGCAAGGGAAGTAAAAGCAAAAATAAATGAATGAGACTACATTAAATTGAAAAGCTTCTGCTCAGAAAAAGAAATCCTCAACAAGTTAAAGAGACAACCATCTGAATGGAAACTATATTTGCAAGCAACACCTCGGATAAGATTTAATATCCAAAATATGCAAAGAACTCATAAAAAACTCAATAATAACAACAAAAATGATCCAATCAAAAATGGGCAGAGGATCCGAACAGACATTCTTCCCTAGAGGACGTACAAATGGCCAACAAATATTTGAAAAGATGCTCAACATCTCTAACTATTAGGGAAATGAAATCAAACCCGCAATGAGATACCATCTCACACTGTGTTAGAATAGCTATAATAACAGGACAAGTAATAACTAAATGTTGGAGAGGATGCAGAGAAAAAGGAACCTCATTGCTGCTGGTGGGACTGCAAATTGGTACAGCCACTATGGAAAACAGTGTGGAGTTTCCTCAAAACACTAAGAATTAATCTCCAACATGATCCAGTAATCCTTCTACTGGGTATTTACCCCAAAGACTTGAAAACTGATATCCAAAAAGATGTCTGCACACCGATGTTCATAGCAGCATTATTTACATTGGCCAGGACATGGAAGCAACCAAAGTGTCCAACAATAGATGATTGGCCAAAGAATCTGTGGTACATATATACAATGGAATATTACCAGCCATAGAGGATATATTTGTAACAACATGGATGGACCTCGAGATAATCATGCTAAGTGAAATAAACCAGACAGGAAAAGGTGAAAATCACATGGTATCACTTATTTATGGATATAAACTAAAAGCAACAATGAACAGGACTAACAAAGAGAGAGTCATGGACATAACTATAGACTAGTGGTTACCACAGGGTAGAGGTAGGGGAGGAGAGAGTAGGTAGATAGTTAAAGGGGGTCAATATAGGGGGGTAGAGGAAAGGGTGAAGTGGGTAAAGGGGATCCAATATATGGTAGCTGAAGGAAATGTACTTTGGGTGGTAAACACACAATAGAATATACAGGTATCAATTTATAATGTACACCTGAAAATTATATAATTGTATTAATCAATGTTACCCCAATAACTCAATAAAAAAAAGGATGGCATAAGATGTGCCATTAATCAAAGTCAGAGAGAAAGAGACCTAAATGTAAAATTCCTAGAGCTCCTGGACTTTCATTCTGAGGGAAAAAATCTCTTCCAATGTGATTGACAGGGCACTGTAGACTTTAGCACAATGAAAAGCCTCACCATCTTGAGTAGTTTACTCAGTGCTGGAGAATTGTGAGACATTCAGTACTTCTCCAATTATTTTCATTTCTGAAGTGGATGGGCCAGTACAGTCTTACAATATTTCTGTGCTTTTACCATTGCAATATCCATAAATATTATATCATAAGAATTAGGGCTGTAAAGAAAAGATGTAAAATTTCATTAGTGAGTTTTGTCAAGACAGAGTACTTTAGCAGGAAATGTTGCAGAGTTTTCAATAATATGTGGAAACAGTGGGCTGCCCTAGTGGTTCTTAAATTTGCCTGAGCATTGGAGTCACTACAAGTTTTTTTTTTAAATTTAATTTTCTTGAAGGCAATGTATGCACATAGTTTACAAAATCAAATGATATCAAAGCTTAAAAACTAAATATACCAACATTAAATATTTACATTGTTATACCTATGCAAATACTCATAATTGAATATTATGAAACTATGAGTTACAACTAATATATTATAGTATACTTTATTTCCTTTCTTATTATTTCTCTTGAAGTTAAATAATTATCTCTGATTTTTAATTTGCTTAGTTTGATGTGCACTCACTGGCCAATTCTTTCCTACACCTCCTAAACCTCTCGTATGGATTACCACAAGGCCAATCTCATTAGACAACTATTAATTCCATTAAAAATATTTAGAGATATCCCTCCTAAAGAGCCTCCATTTTCTTCTTCTGATGAGTTTGCTTTTCCTAATCAACCTCGGTATTTCTTTTGCTTCCATCCTTGGTTTCCTGTACCTCTCTGGATTCTTGTTTCTAAATCTCATGTCTATTTTATGTCTTGCTTTTTCTTCCTTATTTTGGTTAAAGTACATCCTCTAGTGTTTCATCAGATTGTTTCTTGTTCTTTTATTATTTGATGCTTAATCTCCTCAACTGGTGTTCTAATTTTCTCTTTTCACCCTATTTCTCAACCCTTTTGCTCAACTTTCTGGAATTTCCTCAAATTTATCTTTCAACATTTTTTGTTGAGTTTTCATTTTTGCTACCAGAAATTTTCAAAAGCTCTTTCTGTTTGTTCTTACAATGTTCTTTTCTATATAGCATTCTATTCTTATTTGTTGTGGATGCGGTGTCTTTTTATCTCTGAGGATGTTAAAGATTTTTAAGAGAAAATTTTCTCCTGCTGCATACTTTGTTTCCTCTGTTATCTTTTTTTCTGTTCGTTGCTTTGTACTCTACCTTTACATTAGAGGCTTTCTTTTTTTTTTTTTTATCCCCTCAAGTATCTGATAATCCTTGACTGTCGGCTCAAGAGTTGAGTAGCAGACCAAAGAAGCTGATTGGAAACTTTGAGCTTGAGGGAGTCCCTTGTCATCTTCAGTGGATTTTTGGGAGGACAATGCCATGTTTCAGGTCTCTCCTCTTGGATGGGTCACATTTCCCAGACAGTCAAACTCCTGCCTGAAGGATAAATGTCTGGTTGCCAACTTTCTTGAACCATGTGGGATGATCAGGGCTGTAAGTATCAGGGTCTCATATTTAGTATTATACAATAACTAACCTCCATTGTTTAATTTATCTGGTACCCATCTCCTCAATCGTGCTGATTGACCCCTTTAGTCCAGAGATCTTCCATTTTACCCTTTCTAGGGAAGTAAACTTCAAATCTTTTGCCTCCAGTTGGGGAGAGGCAGTTGCATGCAGCATGGAGTGGAGAAGGGAAGAATCAAAAAGAAGAATTAGAGGTGTAGCCAGTGAAGGAGAAGGACAACCAGGAGAGGGTGGTACCCTTGAAGCAAGTGAAGAAGAGGTTTCAGGGAACAGGAGTGATCACATTTGTCAAATAGTCTGATGCCTAAGTTGAGGACAGAGAACTAACCATTGGACCTGACAGTGCAGAAGTCATTTGGTGATTTTGATGAGAGATGTTCCCAGGAGCTGTGGGGACAAAAAACCTGGGTGGAATAAGTTCTAGAGAGAATAGTAGTAGAGGAAGTTGTGACAGTGAGTGTAAATAATTTAATATTTGGTTTCTTTCTTTCTAAAAACACTGTGAGATATGGAATATTTCCTATTTTATAAATTTGTAGTTGAGGGAACTAAGTCTCAGAGAGATTTAAGTGCATGTGCTCATGTGCTCATGGCCTAATGGCTAGGTGCTTCTCAGACAGTTTTTCTATAATCTTTCGATTTTATGTCCTTCTTGGTCCTGCCTCAATTCCAAAGGTATCTGATGTTGGCAGTGCCTAAGGCTTTTTCAGATTTTTGCAATGTAAATTGGGTGGATTTGCAGCTTTTCCCATTGCTAGCTAGGGATTCTACATTCTTAGGTCCACTAAATCAGTCATCACGTGTTTTTGTCCCTCAGCTTTTCAACTTCCAAAATTTTGTGATTGTTGTCAAGAGGGATTTTCAGGCCCCAGAGAACCTCTTCTGGACCTCAAGATGTTCCTTCTTATCTCCTTTGCTGATTCTTCCATCATCTTCCAAGCTCCAGGGCTCAAGTCCTTGTACTTTCTTTCTTCCTAGGTGATTTCATACAATATTTCTGCCTTAAAACTTCTCATGCGATGACGCCCACATTTATATTTTCCAACCCGAACCCTTCCTTTGAGGTCCATATCTATATCCACTTACCTACTGAACATCTCCACTTGGATATCAAATAGGCAATGCCAATGTGACAGGTCCAAACTCAACCTTCTAATTTTCTCCTTCAAACACTTTCATCCCACAGTCTTCCACTTCAGTAAATGACAGCTCCCAAGAAAACTCTTGAATTTATCCTTGATTCCTCTCTTTTTTCATACCACACATCCTACACATCAGCAATTCTTGTTGACTTATTCTTCAAATACACCCATCCCTACTAAGGTTTGAAGCCTGACACCCCCATGGACCATGACTGTTAGTTTTCTGTGGCTTCTGTAACAAATTACTACAAATTTAGCAGCTTAAATAACACAAACTTATTATCTTACAATTCTGTGAGTTCAAATATTTGAACAAGTCTCATTGCAGGGAGACATTCCTTTCTGTAGGCTCTGGATAGGATATGTTTCCTTGCATTTTTACAGCTTCTAAGAGGCCATCTGCATTTCTCAGCTTGTGACTCTATTCTTCCATCTTCAAACCTAGGAGGAAGTTGAGTCCTTCTCACTTTGCATCACTCTAACCTCTTCTTCTGCTTGCCTATTCCTATTTTTTAAAGATCTCTGTGATTATGTTGGGCTAACCTAAATAATACAGAATGATTCTCCATCTCTTTAACTTCGTCAAATCTACAAAGTTCCTTTTGCCATGTAAGGTAACGTATTACAGATTTCTGGGTTTAGGATGTGGACATTTTTGAAGAGGCCATTGTTCTGGCCTACCACAATGACCTTAGGCTTTTTTAACCTTCTGATCCTCAGTTTCTTCAACTGAAAATCATACCTCCTTTGAACTCAACACATAATAGATACTTAAAATGAAAGTCAACAGTTCCCCACCTAAATCTGGACCTGGCAGGGTGTTCCTCTTGAGGCTTCAAGATAAGTTAAGAGAGAGGTCAGGAAGCCAGCCCAGGCACCTTACCACACATAATGGGTTCCTAGAGTAGCAAGCTCTCACACCTCCATTCCAGCCAGATCTCTGTAGACTCCCTTAGAGCACTTAGATGTGATTGTGGTTGTTTTATCTGGTTTGAGGTGCACAGATGAAAATGTGGTGTAATAGTAGGTGGAAGAGAGTGAGAACAGGGCTCAGGGGCCTTCACACCCAGAACCTTCAGAATGGATTTTTTTTTCTAGGAAAGGAGCCACATTTATTTTGGCTCTTACTTATTCCAGACCACTGGCTAAATGATTCACAAATATTATTGCATTTCAATACTCAAGACAACCCTGTAAAGAAATTTCTGTTATTACTACATTTTATAGATGAGACAACTGTGATTCAGAGAGATGAAGTCTCTTGCCTGGGGTAACACAGGTGATGAGTGGCAGAGCCAGGAAGTGGGCCTAAATCTTTAGGGTCCAAGTCTGCTCCTCACTTTGCTGCAGTACTGCTTGGAGGCCGGCAAGGTCCTCCCACTCTGCTGGCAGCCTTGGAAAATGTTTTGCACAGGTCAGGCTACCAAATAGGCCCACCTGTCCCCCTCCTATTTCCTGGGTTCTCCCCTGATGCCTCAGCCACCCGCCTTCTCCCACTTCCCTTCTTTAGGGCCAGGAAGGATAACCGTATGTACCAAATAACCATTGTCTTCTCACCCTCAAGGGCCTGTTTGGTCCTCTCTGTGGGAAGACCTTCTCTGATGGCCTGCTCTGGCAGAACCTGAGGCCTCATCCTGTGTGTGCTCCAGGTACTTAACTCAACCTGCCCTACGGACTTCATTTTTATAAGCTAGCACTTGATCCTCCCATTTGAGGGCAGGAACCATGTGGACTATTCCTGGGTGTCTCCCTCTTTCTCCTTCAAGCTGTTGGATTCTTACTCTTCTTTGTATCTGTGGCTTGGAGCAGATCTTCTCCCTGGAAAACTGTTTGTATATTTTAAACTTGTTTCATGTTTAATTTCTAGGTGTTCAAGGACTTCCTAAAACCCTTTCACAGACCCCCTCATGGTCCCAGGTTAAGAATCCCTAAGCTGAGTGTGAGACAAACTTGATCCTGAGAATGTAGCCTACATTCTTAGTGCCTCACGGGGATGTGACCAGTGGTAGTGCTCAGTAAAGAAAATGTGTCCTGTGTGGACATATGAAAAATGAGACTGCAGGCACTGCAGACACAGCAGTGAGGGCTGCGATGCCCTGGCCCACAGGGATCTTGCCTTCTGGTAGGATGACAAATGCAAATTAAGATGTATCTCTATTATAGTATTAAGAGCACTAAGATGTGAGTAAGGCCAGGCAGTGTTTGGATGTAGATTGTGGTAAGGACTTCGGTTTTATCCTAGGAGTGATAGGAAGCCATTGAGCAGTAGCGATAAGATCAGATTCTGAAAGACAATTTTGGTTGCTGTATGCAGTATTGATTGTAGGGAGGCCACAGTGGCAATAGTAAATATTCGGAGCTTAGGCTGTCACACCTGGGCTCAAGGTTGGCACCTCAGGCCAGATAGCATCTCACCAAGGCTCACCTCTGAGAAGTAGAGCACTCAGGGTAAGGGGTGTTCTCTGCTCTGTTCTAGTTCTGGAAGTGTCCTTCCTCACCCTCTCTCTCCCCTTACTACCTTTCTCACTTCTCAGGCAGATGACATCAGGGCACTCAGGAGACTTTTTGCCTCATCTACTCCCAGTTTCTTTCTTCCCTTTGGACCTTGGTGGCCTGCTGTGGGCTATACTCTATTTCTACTGGATCTAGCTCTGCACCAGGAATGCAGCCAGGGCCCAATCTATACTTCTTTGTAAAAATTTTTAAATACATATTTATTTAAATAATTAAAAAATTTTTTCATTACGGTTGGCATACAATATTATATTAGTTTCAGGTGTTAACATGGTAATTTATACAACATGTATATAACTTATGAGGTAATCACCTGGTAAATCTAGTACCCATTTGATACCATACATAGTTATTACAAAATTGTTGACTATATTCCTTATGCTGTATTTATACCCCCATGACTCTTTGTAACTGCAATTTGTACTTATTAATCCCTTCCCCTTCTTTATCCATCCCCTAACTCCATCTGGCAACTATTGGAATGTTTTTTGTAACTATGAGCTTGTTTATGGCTTTGCTGCTGTTGTTTATTTATTTTGTTCTTTAGATTCCACATGTAGTAAAATCAAATGGCATTTGTCTTTCTCTGTCTGACTTACTCCACTCAGCACAATACCCTCTAGATCCATCCATATTGTTGCAGTAACAAGACTTCATTCTTTTTCATAGCTGAGTATATCCATTGTGTATATTACCACCTCTTTATCCATTTCCACTGATGGTCACCCAGGTAGCCTCCATATCTTGACTATTGCTATAATGAACATATTAATTTACATGTCTTTTTGAAGCAGTGTTTTCGGTTTCTTCAGATAAATACACAGAAGTGGGATTACTGGATCTTTCTTTGTCTCTTGTAGGATTCTTTTTAAAGTCTATTTTGTCTGGTATAAGTGTTGCTACCCCGCTTTTTTTAATTTTTTATTTCCACTTTCATGAATATCTATTTCTATCCATTAACTTTTACTTTGTGTATATCTTTTTGATTTAAGTGAGTCTCTTGTAAAAGCACATGTAAGGGTCTTGTTTTTCTTATTCTTTCCTATGTCTTTTATTTGGAGCATTTAATCCATTTATATTTAAAGTAATTGTTGATAGATATGTAGTTATTGTCATTTTATTATTCATATTTTATCTCCTCCTCTCCTCCTCCTCTCCTCCTCTCTCCTCCTCCTCCTCCTCCTCCTCCCTCCTCCTCCTCCTCCTCCTCCTCCTCCTCCTCCTCCTCCTCCTCCTCCTCCTCCTCCTCCTCCTCCTCCTCCTCCTCCTCCTCTTCTTCTTCTTCTTTTTCTTCTTCTTCTTCTTCTTCTTCTTCTTCTTCTTCTCTTCTTTTCTTCTTCTTCTTCTTCTCTTCTTTCTTTCTTAAAGAAGTTCCTTTAACGTTTCTTAACATTTCTTGTAATACTGGTTTGGTGGTGATGAACTCCTTTTGCTTTTCTTGAGTGGGAAGCTCTCTATCTGTCCTTCTATTCTTAATGATAGCTTTGCTGGGAGAGTAATCTTGGTTGTCAGTCCTTACTTTTCATCACTTTGAATATTTTGTGCCAATCCCTCTGGCTGCAAAGTTTCTGTTTGAGAAATCAGCTTACAATCTTATGGGAGTCCCTTGTAGGCAACCAACTGCTTTTCTCTTGCTATTTTTAAGATTATTTCTTTGTTTTTATCATTAGCATTTTAATTATGACACAAGGGCCCAACTTGTACTTCTTTGGTGTGAGCCTCCTTGGGTTTATCTTGGGGACTCTGAACTTCCTGAGGTTGTATGTTTGTTTATTTCCTTCACCAGGTTAGGGAAGTTTCAGTCATTATTTCTTCAGATAGGTTTTAAATTCCTTGGTCTCTCTCTCTTCTTCTTCTGATACCCTATATGAGGTGAATGTTGTTATGCTGATGTTGTCCAGAGGCCCTTCATTTTTTTGGATTCTTTTTTCTTGTTGCTGTTCTGATTGGGTGTTTTTCTGCTACCTTATTTTCTATATCACTAATTCAATCTTCTGCTTCATGTAATCTACGTCGATTCCCTCTAATGTATTTTTCATTTCAGTTATTATATTCTTCATTTCTGATTGGTTCTTTTTTAATGTTTTCTATCTCAATTTTTATGTTTTATATCTCTATGAAAGTTCTCACTGAGTTCATCTACTCTTCCCTAAGTTCATTGAGCATTCTTATAACCAGTGTTTTGAACTCTGCATCTGGTAGTTTGCTTGTCTTCATTTGGTGAATTCTCTTTCTGGAACTTTGTTCTGTTCTTTCATATGGGACATGTTTCTTTGTCTTACCATTTTGGCTGCCTCTCTGTATTTGTTTTCTATGTATTAAGTAGGGCTGCTATATCTCTGGGTCTTAGTAAAGTAGCCTTATGTAGTAGGTGTCCTGTAGTGCTCAGTGGTGCAGTCTCCTTGGTCACCTGAACTGGGTGTTTCAGTGGTCCTTGTATGGGTTGTGTGTGCCCCCTGTTGTAGTAGTTCAGTTTTGGTTGCTATTTGTATGTCAGTGGGAAGAATTAACCCTTGGGCTGATTGGTTGTGAAGACTGGCTGATGAGGCGCTGACCCTACAGAACAAGATTCAGTTTAGCAGGGCTCTGGTGCCTGCCAAGTCTGCCCTTTGGGTGTGTCATCCTCAGATGCAGTCCTGGGTGGTGCTGCAGCTAGGTCTCGAGCTGGCTACTGGTGTGTGCTGGTCCTGGAGCCTCCTGGCAGGGGCACTAGCTACAGCCTGTGCTCTGCCTGGGGCCACTTAGCAAGAGTCACCAAGTAATCTACAGATGACTGCCACCAAGAGGCCAATCTACCTTGAGAGATCAACCTGCCAACTGAGGCAGGCTGCCAGTAGTGCTGAGCTTGGAGCTGCTCAGCAAGAGGTATAGGTCACACTGAGGCTAGATGCTACTTGTTTGGGTTTTGTGAAACTTTGGGAGATTTAAGGAAATCCACAGCATGAGCCAAGATAGGACATTTGTAAGGAAATGCCACTGAACTGATTTGGGTGGGCCCTGTAAGTTGGATGGGATGAGGTCTCAGGGAATCACCAGGGCAGAGCAACCAGTGTTAGCCAGGTTGATGGAGACTTAGATATGACAGCTGCCTGTGTCGTACATGGGGAGAGTGGAGGGGCTCAACAAAGAAACAATGGATTCTGCCAGTGCTTCTGTCTGGGAGAAAGCTGCTCCTCCAGCCCTCGCTTTGAAGCCAGACAACCCATTTTCTCCCCGTATGTCCCTGGCACCTTTTAAGCTACTGCTCCAGTGCTGGAGCTCAGAGTGAGTGAGTCTGTAAATGGTACTCTTAAGAGAAATGTCTGCAACTCCAGCTACCCTCTGGCTCACTCAGCCATAAGCTCTTCCGGGTTTCACAGCCAGAATTGTGGGGACTTCTCTTTCCAGCACTGGAAACCTGGGCTGGGGAATATGGGGCGGGGCTGCTTTTGCTCCTCCGGGGGACCTCCATAAGTGAGATATTCCTCCTGATTCTCTCCTGCCATACGCAGGTGTGGACCTGCCTATTCTGCATCTCTACCCCTCCTACCAGTCTTGAGGTGGCCTCTTGTGTATTTTCCCAGGTGTAGCACTTTTTTGTTCAGCTTACTTCTGATAACTCCCAATGATGATTTTTCTGTATTGTAATTTTTGATGTGGTTGTGAGAGGAGGCAATTTACCTACTCTGTCATTTACCTACTCTGTCATCTTGACTAGAACTGATCCAACTTGTACTTCTTGACTGGATAGTGGGCATGAGGAGGAAAGGGAACTGAAGATGACAACTTTTTCTCCAGGTAAGTAGGCCAATAGCATTTCCTTCTGGTGTGTATCTGTCTCTGTACCTATTGCCTATAATGTGGGTATGTGCCCATACCTGGGACCTAGCTAGTGTGTGTACGTGAAGGTGAAAAATACTGTTTATCCTTGCAGCTCTTATGGGTTCACCCTGATGGATCCCTAAGCCTTTATGCCCTCAGGTTGGGAAAGGAGCACCCCCTTCACCTCTTTTCTTATGCTTGCCAGAAGTGGGCACAGGCTCTGGACCCCCTTAGGCTCAAAATGCAGCCTGGCAACCCCTGATTTGGTGGTGGGTCTGTTTTCCTAGTTCAGGCTGCAACTACACCCAGGAGTGATAGTTCTGGATGTCAGTGGCACGGCGATTATTGCAAGATGCTGATAAGCAGTTCTGAGAGAGGGCATGGAACAGGAACTGAAGGGGAAGGGTTTCTTTTGTTTGTTGCCATCCTGTTCTCACTATCTTCTCCCAGGAGGAGGGGGGAAGTATGTAGGCTGCCTGCCCTCCTGTCCTCTCAGCTGCCTCATCAGCATGCAAGGCCTGCTGTGGTGGGGAGGGTCCTTTTCAGCTTTGTGTCTTCAAAGTTATGCCAAGGCAGCTTTGGCAGAGAAGCAAAGAGGGGCATTAGCCAGGCCACACCAGGCCCTTCTGGGGAAGAGGATCAGGGTGGAAACCTCAGTTTCCCAATGCTAGGCCCTCAAGAACTCACTGTCCAATGGGGGAATTACACCAGAAATGATCTGGATATAACAAGGTATGGTGAGAATGCCTGTGAAAAAGAAAACATATTGGGGGATGCCTGGGTGGGGGCATTCACCTTGTTTTATTATGGTGTGTATATTGGGGTTTGTTTGGGGAAAGATGCATAGAATTTTTCACACCAGAGGCCCAGAGGTGTGAATGCAGTGTTTGGGGCTCAACACTAAAAAGGTGTTGGGTATGATGTGTCCTGGAGAGGGTGTGGTGAAGGGTGTGATGAGAGGAGGAGAGGAGCAGATGGAGGTGAGTTGGAGTGGAAAGCAGGGAGGGTGTGCAGATGGTGATGTGCATTTCCTGCTGGATTAAGGAGTTTGGCCTTTCCCAGATGGCCTACATCTTATGTATTTGTAAGGTGCAGTGTGGTAAAATTTGTGTTTTTAGAAAGAGTGGTTGGCTTTCTTAAGAAGGATTGATAGAGGGAAGACTGGTGGGAAGAAGACCAGATAGGAGTCTCTTGGGTGGTCTGGGCCAGAGAGGAGGTCAAGGTACTGAAGAAGATGATGCCCCAGAGGCCCCAGGAGCTAGACATGGCAGGGCTTGTTGCCACCTGGCTGTGGGGCCGGATAAAACTGGACTATAGGTGCTCCCCAGGTGCCAGCATGGCTGGTGGGCTCATTAACAAAGAAAGGGAGGATGGGAGATTTCAGGAAGCTGAGTGAGCCCAGTTTTGGGTATGACGAGTTGGAACATGCAGGCACATGTGACCAGTAGACAGTTAGAAATGCAGGTCCAGATCTTAGGATATAGGTCTGGGACAGAAATGTGGGTTTGGTGAAAGGTGGTGCCTGAATGGGGTACAGAAGAGTTCACTAGGGAGGAATAGGGGAAAGAGAGAAGAAAGTGAGGGAGGGTAGAAGTTGCTTCCTGGGAACACTATATTTAAGAAGAAAGGAAGGGAGCCCTGACAAGAGGCAGAGGCAGTGAAGGCAAAGTCAGAGAAGCAGAAGGAAAGCCTGGGGAGCACAAGTCATGCAGCCAGGAAAGGTGAGTTTTAGAAGGTGCCCCTGGGGCCCAACACCGATGAAAGGTAAGTAGGAAAGACTAAAACAAAGTCATTGCCTCTGCAATTTTGTAGCCCTGAGACCTCTGGAATTTCTAAGTATTTGAGTAGTGAGGGATTGAGGGGGACATTTTGTTAAATTCTTCTCAACAGGTGGTTTTGAGAACCCACTGTATTTCCAGTGTTCTGCTGTGTCCTTGGCTACTCCTCCTCTAGGACATACATCTGGGCCCCAGAGGAAAATAAAGTGGGTGATGAAAAAGAGGCATATCTTGAGAAATACTGCACAACATTGGGGTCTGAGGTTGCACTGCTGGGGTGCCTCCAAGAGGGTCACAGAAAGTGGGGGGAGATCCTGCAATTGCTCACTAGAGTCCACAGCCACGATTCCTTGGTTGTACATGGGTGGACTATGTTTTTCAGCCTCCCTTGCAACTAATGTATCTGTGTGACTAAGTCCTGGCCAGTTGGGTATGAGTAGAGGTTCTGTGGGTGCTCCTACAAATGGGCCATTAGACCACATTTTTTGTGCAATCCTTCCTCTCTTCCTCCATTTGCCACAGAGCAGAGAGAACTCTGGGGTCATAGAGGACAGTAGACAGATGCAAGATGGAAGGAGACTGGTTTTTTGAATGACTATGTGGAGCTGACTCATTGGGCTGTGCTGTGAGTAAGAAAGAGATAAACTTTCACTGTGTTCAGTCAATGAAATTTAAGTGTTATCTGTATAGCAGCCAGTGTTTCCCTTAAGAAATTAGATATTCTTTCCCCTTGCTGCCAACCACCATGCAGAATATGCACCTCAAGGCTTGAGAGCAGTGCTGGCCTTGGAGAGAATAGAGAAGACCAAGGCAGGTCCTGAGGATTGGCCAGTGGGGAGGCATGCAGGAAAAGAGTAGCTGCTGCCTAGCAGAGGAGATGATGCTAGGTAGAGGCCCAGTGGTAGTTGACTGAATCTGTACTTTGTACTTGAGCCACGTGACACATTTGCTGAGGATGGCCAGAAATATCACCATTCTCTAGGGACAGTCCTGTAATTACAATGAGGAGGAAATGCAGGTTACTACTTCAGTGCTATCCTTTTGCATTAAGCGTGTAATAGAATAGTGCCTGGCACATAGCGAATGCCTCTTCAGTGTAGATATTTACAGGTCTGAGATTGGTGTGACAGGGAAAACAAGTTACCCACAATGCATTTTCCTGAGTTTGTGCTTTCTATTTCTCCATCCCTCTTCCTATCCCAGATGTAGTTACAGGCACACTGCAGAACTATAAGATGAAAGCTGGATGCAAGGTGACTTGGTTTTGAAGCAGCATAGTTAGCCTAGAGATGTTCCCTCTCCCCTCCAAGATATGGCTCTGCAATTTCTCCCTTGTCCTTTACTCAGCCCTCCCCTGTTTTGACTCCAAGCGTGAGACTCTGGTAGGCAGTGTGAGAAACAAACCAAGGTGGAGAGACAATCTAGATGGCCTTGGGCCATCCCCTGCCCTCCAGGTGACATGAAAGGCTAGTCAAAACTGGGAGTCAGGATGGATGGCCTTGGAACATCCCTTCCCTTCTAGGATAATGCTTCATAATCTTTCCCTTGTCCTTTGTTCAGGTTGACTAATCATAATATCATCATTTACCATCTACACTGCAAGTGCCATGTCTCCAATGCCCTGCCCCACAAGAGAAACAAAAAGCCCATAATCCAGACAGCTCAGCGAGACTTGCTCTCCAAGTTTGTCTGCATTTTTTCTTGTATATGTACTTTGCTTTAATAAAACTTGAGCTTTCCTGCTTGTTCTTTGTTGTGTCCTTGAATCCTTCTCCCAGCGTAAGACAAGAACTGGTCACTGGAGCTCTGGTTGGGGTCCCTCTTTGAACCTCTCTGGCATCAGTTTCTCTTGGACATGGTATGTAGATCAGGGAAATCGACACAGGGTGATATTAACAACTTCACGGCCAGGTTTAGAGTTAGGCCGGAAGATGGCATAATACTAGTTTCATTAGTGTCACAGCTGGTCACAATCCAGGTCTTCTGACTCTGTAGCCAGGGTTCTCAAATTAGAAAATTAACAAAAATACTTATTTTAAAAAAAAGAGAGAGAGAGATTTCTTATATCTCCAATACTTAGACAAGTATTGTTAATATTTTAGTTTATATCCTTTCAGGATTTTTCTTATGTATTTATACTACATCTAGAATATAATATATACATAAAAATTGAAAGGAAAATGAATTCATGTTGTACATATTGCCTTGTAAATGGCTTTTCTACACATCACAAAATTCTTTCTATATATTAAATATTTTGCAGTATTTTGTATGGCTGTACCATCATTTATTTACATAATCCCTTGTTGAATAATAAATTGTTCCCAGTTTTTGTTGTTATAAACAGCTCTGAGGTAAATGTTTATCTCTGTACCTGATTTTTTTTTTTTTTTTGGATAAAGTCCTACATATGGAATTTTTGGATCCAAAAGTAAGAACAAACCTAAAACTTTTGATATGCATTGACAAACTGTTCTCCAGCTAGCCTGTGCTAATTTACACTTCCATCAGTTGTGAATGAGATGTCCATTTATGCACGCTCTTGCCAGATCTGGGTGGTATCATTTTCCCAGGACTTCTTTCATTCCTGGCCTATACTGTGGGGAGAAAAGCAAGTCTTGTCCTGGGCCCCAATTCTGTTCCTTTTGGGGAGTGGGCAAACATTGGTGAGGTGGACCAAACTCAGGTGGGAGTGTTGGGAGTGGCAGTGGATGGCTGGCAATGGTGGTACCCAAAAGAGAGATGGCTGGGAGCTCTCCCCCTGGCCAACTGACTATCTTACTGGAGTTCTGGTGATGGAACCCAGTGTTTTGGGCACACGAGGCTTGTTTTGGACTGATAGATTGAGCCAGTGGAGGGCCAGAGATGGGTCTGGGGAACAAGGGGGTAAGGGCGGGACTAAGGTGGACGCCACGAAGTGTTGGCTCCAGAGCGGTAACCAAGCAAATATTTGGAGGCTGGGATTGCTTAGCTTTCTCCTTGAAATCAGCAGACTCTCAGAGGCTGGGATAATTTGAAGAAATTTACTAGCAGAGTTTGTGGCAGATAAACAGTTTGCTTATTTCACACTTGTATGGCCACCTGCTAGGAACTGTTTGTTCAGTTTCGGATTCTTTAATTAAAATCAACATAAAACAGATTGAAAACATCCCAAGAAGGGGATGCTTGATTTGCTGGAGGATATTGCAGAAAGATGGAGCAAATTGGTTCAAAAAGCGCTTCGTCACCAAGCGAGCAAGCGGGTGGGAACGTGCAACCTAGGTAAGTCTGGGATTCAAGTACGCGCATGTGTGTGTGCAAGTGGCTGTCGGGAGAAGTAGAGAACTTTTAGGAGTCTTGGCCCCATTTTGGCATTTTCCATGATGGTGCTGAGCTAGGGTGGAAAACTGAGAAGTCCTTTTGCTTTCACCACTTGGAAAAAGGTCAGCTTCATGTTTTTCTTCTAACAAATAGTCACTGAATCCATCTGTGTCAGAAACTGTGAATAACATGTAATCCCTGACCTCAAGAAGCTCAGATTCCTGTGAGGGAGACAGGAAAGTGAAAGTTACAGCACAGTGCATGCTTAATATTGCAAAAAGAGTAAATCCTGGGTGCTATGGGAGTTTAGAGGGAAGCACCCCACCCTGAACTTCTAAGAACTGACCACCTCAGCTGAGGTCTGATGAATGGCTAGAAATGATTCAGGTTAAAAGTGTATTAATTAGCTATTACTATAATATTCTGTGTAATAAACATCTACAATATCTCAATGGCATATATAACAATTACCATTTATCTAGTTCATGCTTCTGTGAGTTGGCTGAGAGTCAGCTGATCTAGGTTGGGCCTGATTAGGCAACTCTGCTCCCTGAGTTTCTTATCTAACTCCTGGGACCAGCAAGCTAGCCTGGGCCTGGTCTTCTAATGGTGATGGAAAAAAGCACGAGGAGAGTAAGCCAATCACACAAGCACTTTTCAAATCTTTAGTCGTGTCACTCCCACTAACATTCCATTAGCCAAAGCAAGTCATATGTATGAACCCAAGGTCAAGAGGAAGGAAAATATGTTTCTACTTCTTCAGTGGGTAATATCCTCCACCTCTTTAGAACAGTAGCCATTAATGCAGTCTACAACATATGGGATGGTTGTGTGGTGGTGGTGGATGTTACAAGATAAGAGGACAGCATTTACAGGATAGGGGACTTGTCTGTAGGAGCATTGAATATGTAAGGCTGGATGCTCCTGGGAAGGCCTGCAGGAGGAGATGAGGAATGGTCTTATCTGCCAGCAAAGCCTTCAGATTTTATCCCCAGGGCAATGAGGAAGCATTGATTGGTTTTGAGCTGTGGAGTGACATGGCCAGATTATACTTTACAATAATCACTCTGGCTTCAAAACAGAGAACAGAATGGAGGGGACAGAAGGAGGAAATTAGGAGACTAGTTGGGAGACGTTGAGTCACTCAGGCTTTCCTCATGATCAAGAGACTCTTGATCAGGTCATGAGCCTGTTCCTGCTTTTATAAGGTTTTTCTAAGTGCTCTTGGTATGCCAGCCCTGCTGCTACGAAGACAATGGATCCGCTGAGCTGGTTAAGCAAGTAAGGAGGTTATGGGTCCTGAGGCATCCCACCCATCTACCTTGGCCTTGACTCAGTGCAATTGGTCCCTTGAACCTCACCATCTTATTTCTGGCAGGCCCCCAGCTCCTGAGAAGGCAGAAGCTAGAGACCACTATCTTGTAGGAACTGCTCAGTTCACTTTGAAATGGTCAGCCCACACCCCTCCGTTCCCTTTTGAGATAAAGTGTCCCTGACACTCTGTAGACACAGCTGGACACAGTACTACCTGCTGGAAATTGGGACCATAGGACCCTGTGGAGAAGGCCAGCCACACAGGTTCAGCCAGTGCCCATTTCCAGACACTTGGTTTTAACTCCTGATTTTGAGCTAGTCCCTTCACATTTTGTATCTCATACCAAACTGCCTACGTGTAGTTGGAAAAGCACTGCCCTCAGGATCCAAAGACCTGGATTTGGTCCTAGTTCAGCAACCTGCAATTTCTGTGGTCTTGAACAAGCTGCTGGAGCTCTCTGGGCCTTCTTATTATTGGTTTATCCCAGCAAATGAGCATCATCAAATGAGGTCATGGGCATGGAAGCTTCTTGAAAAACCTCTCATCTCCTCTCAATTCCCCACTTCAGCATGCCCCTAAATATCCTTAAAATGGTGGCAGAAAAGCAACCTCCTCTTCCCAAGAGCCCAGGCAGATTTCTGCCAAAGCTCTCACCTTTCACATGACTCCCGCTAGAGTGGACACTTCTTGTCAACATGTCTTTTCATCTCTGAGCCCCAGCCCCTAGCATAGAAATGGTAGGTGCTAGGTAAATAGTGTTGAGGAAATGGTGTGTTTTAACTCTTGCTAGCCTAATCTGGCCTGCCAATTCAGTCACTTCTTTCCTCTTTTCTATTCTGAAACACTTCAAGTTTGTAGCCCCCAGACTGCCTCTTCCTTCTCTCCCACCCTGTCTCCTCCTTGGGACCACTGCTGCCTCAGCTTAGGGCTAAGTGGCGATCTCTAATGTGCTCTTGAGGGTGAGGGCTGTTGTCATATCTTTCCATCCATACTCCTGACTTTTCACAGGTGCCCAGGACCAGGTATCACACCCAGAGTGCTCCACTTGTACTGTCGATGGCCACATATCTTAGGGGCTTGGGCTGCTGTAACAAATACCAAGTCTGAGGGGCTTAAACAAATATTTATTTCTCACAGTTCTGGAGGCTGGAAGTCCAATATAAAGGTGCCCATGAATTCAGTGTCTCTTCTTATAAGGACACTAATCCCATCAAGAAGATCCTATGCACTTGGCATCATCTGAACCTAGTCACCTCCAGAAGACCCCACCTCCAAATACCATCACATTGTGGGGCAGGGCTTCAACATATGAAATTTGGGAGTGAGGGACACCATTCAGTCCGTAGCATGCAGGCAACCCCATGTTTGGATTTCTTCTACCTCCTTTCCACCTCAGTTTCAATCAGCGGTAGCCTTTATTAGGCACTGGACAGGAGCACAGTAACTGGTCATGGGTTTGTGGTTGAAGCCTGGGGTTCAAGACAGCCCACCACTGCTATTCACTGGCTGTGGCCTGGGGAACTCACTGACATCCTCTGAGCTCAGTTTTAGGCATCTAGAAAGTGGGGATGATTTTATTGCTACTGCTAACTATGCCTTTTTGAGCAGCTTTTGTGTAGAAGGGACTATGTGTGTACTAAGTTGCAAGGGATGAAAATCGTCCTCACCATCACAATCAGCACATCGTCACAGGACTAGAGCTTCCAGTCCTTGAGAGCTCATCATGGTCCAGGTGAAGTTGACTCTATGAATCTCATTTCATTAACTGGCACACATTTCTGCAAGGCCTGTCTTTTTGTTTCTAGGTGCCTCCTGTCTACTTTGGAGGTTGCTGTGAGGAGCAAAGGAAATGATCTCTCTCTCTCTCTCTCTCTCTCTCTCTCCTCTCTCTCTCTCTCTGTGTGTGTGTGTGTGTGTGTGAGATTATGAGGGTTAGTGGGGGGAACGTGGAAGGGGGGAGATAGGGAAGAAGGGTTGCATGGGTCCTCCCACCTTATTTTAGTAGAAACAGCTCAGATAAGAGATATCTGCTTGGATTTTAGCATCAAAGATAGCAGGTTTAAGCCCCAATTATGCCACTTTCTACGGTGAGGTTTTGAGCAAGATACTTAGCTTCTCTGAGCCTCAATTTCCTTATCTGCAAAGTGGTGTAAGATTCTACACCTCAAAGATTAAATGAGACAAGGAATAAACACAAAGCAATCAGCAGTAGGCATAGAGCATGCCCCATACTATATATAGCCTGGATCACAGGGTGTCCTTAAAATTTGAAACTCCCTTTCCTGGATTTTATTTTTATTTGCTCATCTTCAAATAAGTTTTCAGAGAATGTAAAGGGGGTCTGGTCATCTGGAAGAGAAATTGAGGCACAGAAATGTCAAGCGACTTGCCCAAGGCCACACAGTGAGCAAATCATAAGGTGGCTGCTGAACCAGGCTTTTCTGATACTGGGTCCCAGCTCTCCTCCAGCCTCAGTGGCCTTCCTGACCCAGCCACCTGCCTCCCTTAATGGCTTTGTGCCTGGCTTCAGGCCTGGGGCAGTGGCTGAGATCCTATGGTGTCTGGTGGCTGGCCTGAGCCCTCTCTCCTCTCCCCACATGTCACCCACCCCAACGTGCTACCCAGAGTCCAGTCCTCAGCCAAGGGGCCCACTGCAGTGAATCAGCTGCCTTCATGGCGTTGATTAGAGGCGTCCTCCTACAAACATCAAAGCTTCAATTAACATGGGCCGCTTGCAACCCTCTTGCAAAACTCTGATAAGAATAGAATTTTCTCTTGGAAAATGGATTTTTATTTAGTTGTGTGTACTGTTGGTTAAATGACCTACTCTATACACTGGTGCTGAGATTCCAGGGACAATTAGGGGGCTCGTCAGGAACTGGTTATCTGAGGGAAACAGGCGTCGGGCTGTTTAGCTATCTAATATCCTGACAGGGGGTGGGGGGCAGAGGCAAATTAAAAAACTGCTTCTCTCTTCCAGATATGGGGTGCTGAGAATGGTTTGCTGAGTTGGGGCTTGGCAGAGGCAGGGTAGCCCCAGCTTATGCTCTCCTGGGGGTATGGCTGAGTTAGGGGTCCCTAGCCTTGTATCTGGACTGGGGTGTGGGTGTGTGTGTATGTGTTGTGTGTGCATGCACGTGTGTGTAACACAGCAAGTGTGGGGACACCTGAGCCGGGGAGAATAGGAGGCGAAGGTTGATGGGCCCCTTACTTTTTCAGTGAGCAGTCCTCTTATTAAACTTGGCTTTCTCTGAGAGAAGGGGGTGGGATAGCTTTTGGGAAATGCTGTCTCCTCAACCTCATTGCCTCTGAGGAGGAAAAGAAACACTCTTCTGCCAGCCCAGGATGTACGTGTCACTGAGAGGTTTTTCAGTCCATACCCGTGAGTCAAGCCTCATCACGCTTGAATCTTTTTGGTTCTGAAGATCCTTTGGAAAAGGAGAGTCTTCTATTCTCTCTAACCCTTCTTGAGCCAGAGAAGTTTTTCTTATTGTCTAACTGCATTCCTCTGGCTGCACTCTTAGGTCTATTTTGAATCAAGTAGGTAAGTTTGATGGAGTGAGGGACTTGGGGGTCAGGGGTATGGCCTGGTTGCGAAAGGGAGTGTTTGGAGTGGGGGACGAGGGGATAGCTGGGGACAGCAGAGGATGGAATATGAAGAGCAGCTCACCGACCAGCATCTCTTCCTTGAGCCAGGGAGGCCTGGCGTAGCGTGACTGTATTGATTCAATTATTCTCTACGATGTCATACTCTGCATTTGTGTGATAGCAACAAACAGAGTTGAAAGACATACAAAAATAAATGATCTGAAAGTTAATATGGCTGAATGGGCATCTATGAATTTGAGGAGAGAGGTTTTGTTTTACATTGTAAAATCAATAGCTTGCAGAACAATGTCCTAACTTCCCTGGGGGACCCCAGCGAACCCTCCCGTATCGATCGCCATGCAAATTAATTGAATTCATGAAATCCACATTGCTGGGTAATTGATGCTTCTTATAATTACCTCCGAGTTATGAGCTTTTAGGGGATTGCATTGATTCTTGGGCAGCGGGGAGGGCAGGGGAGGGAAGAGGTAGGGTTCCTGGAACTGCTTGCAGTGGCTACCCAGGTCAGAGGTGTCAAGGCTTGAGAGAGGGGCATTTGCCCAGGCAAGGTTGGGAGTTGGGGGACAACTAAGCAGCTACACCTGTACATTTGAAAGACCTTCAGGACGGTGGCTGCCCTGGCATCTGGGGCTCTCAAGAAGCCGAGACCATCTTCTGGGGGTAATAATAGCAAGCACTCGTTTAACATTTATTATGTGCCAGGCATTGCTCCAAGTACTTTACACACAGAGAACTCATTAAATCCTCAAAACAATCTATTAGGTAGGCACTGTTATCATCTCCTTTGGTTATTGAAGAAATGAGGCACAGAGAGGTTATATACATTGCCTAAGGTCACATGGCAGTGGAGCTGGAATCCTTGACCAACAATGAATCCATGAATGGGTTTCAGGAGCGAACCTCCTTAGGTCACATGAGCAGTCTGCATGTCAGTGCATGTGAGTATTTTTCAGAGGGAGTCTATAACTTACATCAGATTATCACAGCCAAATATCTGTTATAAAAATATTGTTTCTGTTATTTGTACAGTGATGAGTATTTGGATTCATATTCTCCTACAACATACTGTGTGACATTGGAGAAGTCACCTAACTTATCTGAGTCTCTTCCACAACAGCAAAAGCCCAGTGTCTTTGCAGCTCTGGCAGTCTCTGACCGACACGGAGCATTTACCCACATGGACTTTCCAAGAAGACCTGAGCTGAGAGATACACCAGGCAGGAATTATGCCTGTTTTGCAGAAAAGAAAACATAGACACAGAAGGGCTAGGTCTCTTATAGAAGATCATGTGACAAATTCGTGACAGGTTGGTGGCAGGATATGATGAGCACAGGTGGAGTCAACCTCTAAGCCTGGCATGCTTCAGGCCACCATCTCTCTTCTACCTAGAGACCCTCCAATGTGAATCATCAAAACCCAAGGTAAGTCTGATGCCGGGTCCTGTAGCCTGTACTCCAGCCCCCTTCCTTAGAGCCACGCACCAACTTGCCCTGAAGGTCTCCCTTCTCCCTGCTGCTGCTGGGGAAGGTCATCACTTCTCCTGGGCTCAGCCTTTTCTTTGTGCGCTGAGCAGACTTTGGGAGCTGGAGCTGGAGCAGGGCAAAGGGTACTCTTGGCTTTAGGGTGGTCAAGCTGAGTTGGAGCCCAGAGGGAGACAAAATATCCTAACAGATACCATTGTGATACCAGCCCTTCCCTTCCTTCCTTGGGTTTGGCAGAAGGTGAGGGCTGGCCATTCGCGTCATCACTCCCTCCTCCCTGGCTTCGTTTTGGAACAGTCAAGGCTGAGGTTCAGAGATACTTATCTCCTGATTGGTGGAGTCTGGCCTGGTGAAGCTGAACCACCATGAATCACTGTTCATGCTGGGCACTTGGCTTGGCTCCACGTTCTTGCCAGGGTTGTCAGGCTGACCAGGTGGCATTCACAGCAGGGAGAATAGGGCTCAGAGTTCAAGGTGGTGACTGGGGCAGATAGGCAGCTTGGCCCTCCCTGTGGCTGGAACTTCTGCTTGATTCTTGAAACTTACTAGGCAAAGGATGTGACCAGGAACTCCTCGTCAGGCACTAGCAGTGGCTCAGCTCTCCATCCCCCAGAAGGTTTGGGACTAGGAGGGTAGTGGCTCCCTACAGGGAAGCCACCTCTGCAGAGGAGGCCAGGAAAGTGGCATGCTTAAGGCTCTTAGCACTGCCACAGCCTCTTTGCTGAGCCCTGCCCCATCCTCTTCCTTGACTGCGTGAAGCTCCAGCTGCTAGGGCATCCTTCCTGGCACCAGTCACAAACTTGAAGAGGGACCTGGGATGCTGACTCATCCAGGCTCCCAGATGGTCAGCCAGTGGGCGTAACTCTCCCATCTCCATCCTGATGTCCAGATCATGAACTGAATGACCTTGGAACTTATTTTCTGGACCCATGAGTCTTGAGAGATGGGAGGTGTCTTATGAGATCATCCAATCTAACTTCCTCACCAAAATGAGGCTCCCCGAGATGATCTTACTTACTCGAGGTCTCAAAGCTAGTACATGTGAGATCGAGTCTGCAGTCTAAAGCATTTTACTCTTAAAAGTCCAGGGCTCTTTCCATAACACCAAAATAATTTCCCAAGCATTATCCAGCCTCACCTCTTCTTTTGGTGATTTTTGGGCATTCTGTGATGGTGGTAGAGGGGTATATCCAGTGATGGGTCTCTGTTCCCCTTCCCCTTCTCTATCCTTACCCCAGACAACTCTAAGACTTCAGAGATTGAGGACGTGTTGGAAGGCTCCTTCCTGTCTTGCTCCTTGCCCCTCAGGCTGCTGGGTCCCTAGAGCCATGAAGGGCACAGACTTCTAGATCTAGCTAGGACTGTGTCCTCCCTTCCTTTGGGAGAGAACAGGCTGGCCCCCTCAGCACACTCTAGGGCAGAGAGGGCTCGTGGACAGCCTAATTAGGTGAAGTCAATGAACTCACCAGAAATGTGTGTAATTAAGATTGAGAATGAGATGTGGGGTGGTTGATGTTCTTTCTTTTCTCTTTCCCTGCAGGAGAGGAATTCTCTCTGTCCACAATGAGCCCTAGAAAGAAAGGCCTAGAGTGAGGTCTGGCATGGGGACTGGAGTGAAGGTCACCCTAAAATTATCCTTGCATCCATCCGTCTGTCCATCCATCTATCCATCCACCCACCCACTCACACATTTGCCCAACATGTCCTTACCCTATTGTGTGAGGGACTATGGTGGGAGGTACACTCATGGATACAGAGATGAATAAATGTTGGATGGAGTAGAGCAGCAAGTGTGCAGGAAGGAGGACAGATTCTTGCCCCATGTCAGAATTTCTTGGGCTTCCCCACAATTAATTATTTGAGGAGAAGGCCTCAGAAGATTGGACTTCCCACTATAAATGAAATCAGGATTCCTGAGTTGTTTAAATTCTGTGCTACAAGTACATGACCTTTTTTAGTATCGCAGGTCCTGGTGAAAGTGTCGTCACTGTCACAATCATCCTGAACACTCGAGAAGGGCCCACCAAGCCTATTCTCCTGTGATCTCGGTTACCTTTCACAACAACACTATGGATCCGACGATGTTATTACCCCATTTCACAGATGAAGAAACTGAGTGGTTAGCAGAGCAAAGGTGGTTGAATGAGTAACCCAAGGTTGTGATAAGAATGAAATGAGGTCAAGGCCAACATTTACTCTGTAAGCAAGGCCTCAACAATTAAGAATTTTTATGAGACAGGAATGACCAGTGTCCTCTTTTTTTATTCTGACCTTTCTTTTTAAGCTCCCCCTGCAAATTAATTTGGACTCTAAAGGATAGGCAACTTGGGAGTCAGAAAGAAAAGAAAAATAGGAAATCCCTAGCCAGACCTGCTCACATGACTTCAAGGGGTGGGTGTTCCAACTTCTACGGAGCTTCTGCTTTGAGCTTGATGTAATTTACTTCTCATTTGATTCTCATGTAACGAGGCTCTTTGCCACACCATGAGGTTAATGCCCCAGGAAGCAGGACTTGTTACTACTGTTTTACAGCAGAGAAACTGAGGCAAAGAGAGTCAAGGTTACTTGTATAAGATAACTCATGTAGTTAGTGGTGGACTGAAGCTTGAGTGCAGGTGAGGTAAATGACACTTTGTTCTCACTTAACCCTGGCCTGCCCGCTGGCCTGGGCAAGCCACACAGCTGTGTCAATGTGGGAAGAGCCAGGGACAATGAGGACCTGCTCAATCCTGCTGCCTTTTCTGAGGATGCTGAACAATCTAGACCCTGCCCAGGCCCTCCACAGCCAGGCTGGCTCTGGGCATCATTCAGAACTCTGTAGCAGCACCTCTTGATGTCTCGGTGCCTCTGCGTCACCTTCTCACCCTCCCTGCTGCGGGCATCGACTGAGCTCAGCTATCCATAACACAGGTCCCCAGGGGCCACTCTTGGGGGGTGTCTCGACCCAATCACAAACCTGTATTAGTTATCCACTGCTGCATATCAAACTATCACAAATTTAGAAACTTAAAATGATAATAAAGGCTATTATTTTACAGTAACTGTGGGTCAGGAGCTAAGAAGTGGCTTAGCTGGGTGGTTTTGGTTCAGGTCTCTCACGAGGTTACAGTCGAGGTGTCAGCCAGGGCTGCCTCATCTGAACTTTGACTGTGGCTGGAGGAGCCACTTCCAAGATAGCTTACTCATAAGCCAGTACTCGCTGCAGGCAGGAGGCCTCAGTTCCTTGCCATGTGGCCCCCTCCATACGGCTGCTTGAGTGTCTTCAAACATGGCTACCCCCAGAGTGAATGATTCAAGGCGAACAAAGGGTAAGCTGCAATATCTTTTATGGCTTGGTATCAGAAGTCACACTGTCACTTCTGCCACATTTTTTTTTTTTTTTGTCACTGTTAGAAGTGAGTCACTAAGTCTGGCCACACACAAGAGGGAGTTGGGCTTCATTTTCAGAAGGGAGAAGTGTCCAAAAATGGTTGTGGACACATTCTCAGATGGTCCTTTTTGCTGGTATAGATAAGCCATCCAGGCTTTACCAGGCACCAGCCAGGGCTCCACTAAATGCTCTTTGGGGAAAGTGACACCCCCACCCTTGCTGCTTATAGCTTCTGAGCACTGGGTGGATCTGCAGCCTCATTCTCTCTATCAACACAATTTCCTCATTTCCTCATACTTAAACCCACCTTTGGGGCCCAACTCTAGCACTTCCTTATATTCTAGCTCAATATTTTCTATTTATTCTTTATAATAATAGTTACCATTTATTGAGCAACTACTGTGTCAGGCCCTTATACAGATAGTATCCATAATCCTTAAACAATTCTGCAAAATGGGGAAAGAGAAGTTCAGAGGAGTTAGGTAACTTGCCCAAGAACACACAGCTAGTCAGCAGCAGATGCAGGATTCAAATTTGGCTTCCCTTTCCAGCCTCCTGCTGGGCCTCCTGCTGTGCCTCCTGCTGCTCCTCCACCATCTCAGCCCTTCCCAGCCTTCAGGGCCTGGCCCAAGCAACCACCAGGGGGAGTTTTTCTCTTATGTGCCCCGCAGCTTCCAGTGACTGATCCAAGAGTTCTGCCCCCTTTCCCGCCTTGTCATTGCCATCCTGTTATTTGTGTATATTTCTCTGTTGGCCTTTGAGTGTCTTGTGGGCATATGTTTGTCTAATAGTCCCTGTGTCCCTAGAGTGACTGGTACCTACCTGGCACATAGTGGGAGCTCAGCAAGAATGTGGAACAACAGGGAATGGTATGGTCTCAGCCAACCAGCTGGGATTCAGACTCTGTCTCCAGCCGGGGGTGGATGCTGTAGGGATAGCCCGCAATAGCACTCAGGGAAAGTGTCAGAAGGATTCCTCTGACCAGTTGGCTGTGACTGTTTTCTGCCTGTGCCTCTCTGCCCAGCACCAGAGTCCCATCCAGGCCCCTCTTTGCTTCAGCTGGGCCATCTGGGCTGCCCCCTCCCAGCCTATCGCTGGTTTCACCCTCTTTCTGTTATCAAAGCTCCCAAACTCCCTGCTCTTTCTTCTCTAAATTGATTCTCAGTCAAAGCTCTCGCTTTATTCTATTCCTCAGGCCTCTTTAGGTTCGTTCTTGGACCCTTTTGTTCCTCCCACCCTCTTCCCCCACTCATCTGAGTTATCTTCCTTGGCCTCTGTCCCTAGACCCCTCCCCAACCCTGGAGGCAGAGAACCTGTTGTAGGTCTCTGGCCCGCTGACCTCTCTCCCTGCCTCCCTCCCGCATCCCCCCTCCCTGCGCCCATCTCCCTGGCTCTCGTCTCCAAGGTTACCCGGCGACTTTGCCAGTCTCTGCTTCCTCTTTGTGCCTCCCATTTCTTAGCTGTTCCTGAAGGGAGGGTGGAAGCAGGGTGGGGGGCCACCTTGAGAGATGGCGTCGTCTCCCTCCTCCCTGGTCCTTTCACTGTTGGTCTGCCCCTGTGTCTCTCTCTTGCTTTCCTTTCCTCTGCCTTCTAAGCTTTCCTTTCCCTCCAGTGTTGTCACTTTCTTCTTCCTTTCTTCATCTCTTTGTCTCTGTCCTTTTTTTCTACCTCTTTGTTTCTCCATCTTTTTCTCCTTGTCTCTCACTTTCCATCTCTTTGTTTCTCTATTTTTTGTCTTTGTTCTCCCCTCTGAGTTATTGTTTTGAATCCAGAAACAATAAAGAATTACCCCTGACCCTCACCAGCACCTGTTCTCTAGGTTTTAGTGCTAGGAAGCTTTGCAGGAGGAAATTAAAGTCGAAAGCCCAAAGCTGGGCTGAGCTCTGTTCAGGCCAGGTCACCAGGGGCTATGGCAAGGGGAGCGGGCAGGACTCACAGTAGTATGTACATCCCACTTTCCAAATATATCCTAGGCCTAAGGACAGACCAGTGTCCCTCCTACCTACGTCTGAGGCTGGCATGTACCTGGCACAAGCAGAGGCTATGGCTGAGAGACCCCGCCTTCCAAGTGTTCGGGCAAATGAGGTTGAGTGGCTGAGATTTGCTGCAGGCTGTAGGTGCCTGTGAGCTACAGGTTGACCCACTTTCATCACACCAAGCCCTGTACACGATGAGACTAGTATAGAGCATAGAGCCTGGCACACAGCAGGTGCCCAATAAGTGAGTGTTGTCTCCTTTATCAATGTGGTTGGAGGGATCTGCACCATAGCCTCTGGGTCCCTTGTCACATAGCTACTATGTAATGTTCTGGGAGAAATAAAGCTTTTCCAAGAACCTTTTGGGGGACTTTTCCAGAAAATTTAAGAGAATATTTTCTTTTGGGAAATGTCCATTTCCTCCTGCTGAAATTTTTCATTTTCCCTCAGACTCATATCTATACCAAAACACAGTAATCTTAATGCCTCTTTATGTTCCTAGACTAATAGAGGTAATATAAAGAGCCCTAATAACAAGACTTTGCATAAATGCGGACCCCCTCACATCTTCCCCTTGGCCTCAACATTTCTGGACTTTTCCCTATATGTCTTTAGACTACAGCCTTGGAGATCAGGCTGAAATGACAGGTGCTCAGTGCTCCTAAATACGGGAGCATCCAGGCTTAGCCAGGCCCAACCAGGCCCACCCACTTAGACCTGGTCAGACTCAATCAAGCCCAGTCAGACCCCATCAGACCCTGCCCAGTATGGTCAGATTCAATGAGGTCCAGCCAGACTCCATCAGACCCAGCTAGGCTGTATTGAGGCTTTAATTCTCAGGGGATCCTTCTGGGTCCCAGAGAAGGGCTCTTTCTGGTTCCTGTCCCAGATTTCCAGGATGAGCAAAGGAATCAGGAGAAGAGACCGGATCCTAGTTCAGGCACCTATACCTGTGGAAGGACAATCCATGCCATCTGCCATTCTCTCCCGGTTGTTTGGGAACACGTATTTACTGTGGGCCAGCTCTAGGTCATTCTCCAGCTCCTGGATTGTTTTCCATCTTCTCTGTTGATCCATTACCATTGTCTTTTCAAAGATGGGTATATAATTTACCTTCTCCTGGAAGCCTTCCCTGATTAACTTCATTTATTCATTCAACACACATTTTTGGAGTATCTGCTGCATGCCAGGCACTATAATAGATACCGGGAATACTTTCGTGAATAACACAAGTGAGGTTCCTGCCCCCATGAAGCTTACATGGGAGAAACAAACAGCAAAAAGAAAAACAGGTGCTGTGGGTGACTAATAGGGTATCTTATCCTGGCTGGAGGGTGGGAAGGCCCAGGCCACTCTCAAAGGGGAAAAAAAATCTTGTCTTGAGAGGGAGGTTTTAGTTCATCTCTCCACTATCTAGTGGTGTAACCTTGAGCAAGTAACCTATTTCTGAACTCTTGTTCCTCATCTGAAAGAAAGAGATCTGGAAAAGGTCTCTTTTTGTTCTAGAGTTATTGTCTTTACTTAAAAGCAATTTTTCTTTCAGGTAAATATATAAACATATTTTATTATTTCTTGAGGCTTACTTGGTTATCGTAGATAAATATAAAATACCAATTAAGTATAAAGAAAAAAAGAAATACAACAAAACAAATAGGCAAACTAACAAAAACACACATACTAATGACCACAATCCCTCCTCTCAGGGATAACAGGTCCTAGCACTTTGTGAAGTTGGCATGAATTCCTGTTCCCATTCACCCTCCCCATGTCCCGGCTCTGCTTCCCTAGTAGATGCCCAGGCCTGGGGTCCTAAGAACAGCAACCTCAGGAAGTCCTGAGCTTCTTTGGGCAGAGGAAGCCTCTGTGGATGCCTGGGCTGGTCTGGAGTCTCGGACTATTCCGATTCTGAGGGGCGCCCTGCCCGGGCTCGCAGAGGTGGGCCCCCTCCTCATGCGGGCTCTGAAGGACGTACTGTCTGCCCGCAACCCAACCGGGCTGCTGCTCTGGCTGGGCTCACCCCATAGGGCGAGCGGGGATGCAGTGCTGCATGTGGACGAAAGATGGCAGCACTGCACTGCCTCAGACCAGCGCGACAGCGGGGGCTGCAGGCGGGCTTGGGAAAGGGGGCTTGTCTTTGTCCTCCAAGGCTCTGGGTGGGGACTACGGCTTTGGCTGGGTCTCAGAGACGGTGTGACTCATTTGGCCTCGACCCAGAGCGACAGGAGATCATTGCATTCTGGAGGCTTCATGCCCTGGACTCCATTCCGAAATTGCTCCCTAAACCTCCAGGACTATTTGCTGTTTCAGTGCAGAACAATCTGGAGGTAGCCCCAGTATAGTTGCCGCCCAGCCCCACCTGCCCTCATCCGCACCCCTCAACCCCTTACTCCTTCCCCCCCCCCCCAACCCCAATAAGGAGATCTTCTCTTATAGATAGCCGGACTGGGAAGGGAAGGGAGCAGGAGGAAGGGCAAGGATGGTTGAGATCTCAATTCCTGCCTCTCTGCCTGGTTCCAAGCCCAGTTTTACTACTTGTTTGCTGGATTACCTTGGGTAAGTGACTTAACCTTTCTGAGTTTTTTCTCTCTGAAAGGGAGACAATAAAAATAATGTTAGCTTTTATTATTGCTGGCTGTTTTAATCACAGCTCTAAAAGACTTCCCTTCCCCAGTGTATTAGGCCAATTCAGAAGCATTGCTCAGTGATCTTATTTCCTAATAGTCCCTGTGCTTGTCCCTGTCTCCCTCCTCAGTATCTTTCCCTTCAATAATAGCCCAGCAATACTTGCCATTTATTGGGCAAGGACACCTTGCTGGGCACTACACATACATTTCAATGAACCGTTACAAATACTTCGAGGTACCACCTAATACAAATGGAAAACTGGGGCACAGAAAGATGAAGTAACTTACTTTAAGGTCACAGAGCAGAGGCAGGATCCCAACCCAGGCATTCCAGTCCTGGATTCTTTTCCTTCAGACCCCTTGGCCCTACTCTGCCAAGCTGGGCTGTTTTGATCCTGTTCAGACACCCATCAGGGCCTAGAGCCCCCTTCTCTGGGGTTCTGGCCCTTCTCTGAACCCTGGGTACTGTTGGTGCAGCCGCTATGTTCCTAGGCACTTGGGGCACGTTGAGGGGTGGAGGGCAGGACTGAACCTCAAGTTGTCCTTGGGAGTGTGTCCTCTGCTTTGGGCAGGAGGGGGACAGAATAACTCCTGGAGGCTAGTGCCCAGCCCCGCCTAGAGTCCCCCGCAGTGCTGACTTGTTAGGCCGAGGGAGCTGACACCCTAACAGCGCCTGTCAGACTCCAATGAGTTGATGATGTGGAAACTGGTTATTAAGTGTAATAACAGTGGTTTGGTTTTTCTGTGGTTCTGCCTGTAAGTGCCTCAGTGACAGCTGGCTGGTGCCATGGAGCTGCATTCTAAACGGCCTGAGGATAGGGCATCAGGGAGGGTTGGGGGCCCTTCTAAGGCTTTGGATGGAGGGAGGTCAGGAGGCACTGCTGTACCTCATCTGTGGGCAAGGACTTCCAGCTCAAGCAGGGGGCAGATCCTGGCTTCTGGGCCATGGGTCAGATGGAACGTATACAGTTGTTAGGATGGCAAATCAAGCAGTCATGTGTTCCCAAACCTACCAGGTCCTCACATACAAGATTCCCCCCTAACCTCATCCTTGAGCCAACGGTTTAAGAATTGGATTGGAAATTGGAGGTTTGGGATCTAAAATTTGCCCCTCATTGCTTGTGATCTTGGGCACATGGCTTAACTCTTTGAGTTGCCCATCTATACAATGATATGCAATGAAGGGTTTGAACAGAATAAATTTATTCACTTAAGTACAAGTATCATACCGATGGACAATGAGTAGAAACTGGCTGGTAGACTTTTTTCCCCGCACAGTGCTTTAAATTTGAATGCCAACATTAAAAATTCTAGACTTTCCAATAGAGATGCACACTTCTGGCTTTTCTACATGCCTACATGTTGGCAACAATTGGCTGCAATACTACTTCCTTCAGGCAGAGTTATAGTCTCCAACTTGCCACAGTCCTCACTACTCCCTATTGGACCCCAATACTGATGCTGAGTGACAATAGCTATTTGACTTGTTACTCCTGATCTACCTTACTCATGTGTCTTCAGCGCCCAACCCCAAATCAGATATTCGGTGACTTTACTTTAGGCATAACATCATGCTTTTTACTTCAGAAATTATGGTGCTAAATCAAAGAGCTTAGAACATGGAGCTGAGACCTGAATATCATCTTTAAACTTTTTTCTATAAAATAACTATAGCATATAGTCTTACTATAAAAGAGATAATAGACATCTCCAACATCTGTTCCAGCTGAAAATTCTAAGATTCTGTAATACCATGAGTCTCTGACCCTCTCTCCCTGAGCTGGAATAATGAACTGCTTCATTCAGGGTAATCTCCATCTCCATGCTTAGGTCTAGAAGGGAGATTTCTCCTTCCCTTGTCCTCATCATGCCTCACCCTGACCCTACAAGTAGCTTAGTCTCCCTGAGTATGTGTGTATGGCTGTCATAATCTAGCCATGTACTTTCTGCCTCAGTTTCTTTATCTGGAAAACAGACACTGGACTGGTAGAAATATTCGAGTTTGGGGTTTGAGTTTTTTTAGACTACCTATTCCATAAATGACCTTGGACAATTCACCTCACTTACCCTAGTCTCCTCTGCAAAATGGGGATAAATACTAGCATTATTGTATAGGAAAGTGTGTTTTGGAAACTGGAAAGTTTCCAAATTACAAATTACAAATTATTATTATGAATTTTATAAGTATAAACACAGGAGATATTTTTCCTTCTCCTGTATAAAGAGGGTGGCAGGAGATTAAAGTGGAATGATATGTAAGTCGAGACCCTAGAAGGGAAACTATTCCAGTCCACAAAGGATTCTTGTATTGTGATTTATATAGTTTCACCAAATGGCCTTGGCCAGAAGCCCAAAGGGGTAGAGCTGCTGACTTCTGCTCATTCTATCTTTTCCTCTTCTTTAGGCCAGCTTTACTCTGTCCCTTAGGACTTGTCCCAGGCATCCTTCGCCTACCAGTTTTCCTGACTAGCCCAGCTCCATCTGCACCCCATACTTCTTTTGTTTTCCAGGCACAGATGTCAGGGGCCATTGAGTGCCTATCTTGGAGGGATATTAGCTATTACTTAATGATTCATTCAAGGAAAATTATTTTTTGAGCCCTTACCATGTGCCAGGTACATGTGTCATGTACAGATCAGGTACTGTTCTGGGAACTGGTGTTAAATTGATGAATAAAACAGATGAAGTCCTTGGTTTTGTGGAGCTTCTGGTGGGAAGAGACAGAGATAATATACAAGTAGACACATGAGTACAAATGCAGAGATAATTTGGATAGTGATAAGTCCCATGAAGAAAATAAAGCGGAGGACATATGCTGCAGAGTGATTGGGGTAGTGAGGAGTGGGTGGTTAGGAGACCTCTTGGAGGAGCTGACATGTGAGCTGACACTTGAAAAGAAGAAAGAAGCAGCCTTGGGAAAACTAAAGGGGATGCATTCAGGTAGACGGAGTGAGCTTGGCTTGTCCAGGTTCCTTAATTAACTGCTGAAGAACAGAGAAGTTGAGTGTCCTGCACAAGGTTGCACAGCCAGTCAATAGCAGCAGAACATGATCAAAATTCGTTTCTCTGGGCTCCCAGCCAGTGCTCTGCCAATGCAGCCCTTATTTCTTCTTTATGAAATGTCAGCTCCTCAAGGGCAAGGCGGGACCTCCCCTGAACTCCCCAGTCAGTCATCTCTGCACCCCAGCCAGGGTCCTCTTGTGCACTGCTCTTCATCCCAGGGCAGCTGCAGTCCTGCTCCAGCCCTGTTCACCAGAGGTAAAAGGGACAAGGCAAGAGCAGAGAGAAAGCATAGTGGCCAAGTGGTTCCTGCCATTAATTGTTAAGCGCAATAAACCCATCGGAATCCCAGCCTTATAATGGCCTCTTTTAATTAATGCTAAATGACTGTGGGACCCATATGGATTTATACATTAGATCCACATTAACACCAGATCGTTTGATCACGAATAACTGTTAAAATAATGAACACAGACACTTTACAACTAGATGAGAAGGATGTGACCCAGCCTCCTGCCCAGTTTGTGAGGGGAGGGCAAACACTCTCCTCAGGGATTTCCTCTTTGTGCCTTTCCTACCCTCTTGCTCTAAAAGGCATTTAATAAGCTGTCCATGTGCTGGACATCATGCTAGCACTGTGTGTGTGTGTGTGTGTGTGTGTGTGTGTGTGTGTGTGTGTTACAAACTCCCCTCCTGGAGCTTGAAATCTAGAGGAGGAGGTGAGGTGTGCATTTGAAAATGAGGGTATCACAAAAGAAACATGTTTTTCAAGCATCTACTAAGTTCTGAGGCTTTACAAATATCTTATTTAATCCTCTCAATATTGGGAGGTAGGTACTATGATCACTTCTCAATTGACAGATGAGTACCTTGCCCAAGGTCACCCATCTAGTTGAGGTAGAATTAGAAATAAAGCCCAGATTTAACCTTCAGAGCCCTTGTTAATTCTACTGCATGGTCCTGCTTCCTAAGACAATGGTCTAGAGGCAGTGGTCCTCAGCTTTGGTTGAACTTCAGGAATTTCAGGCGGAGTCACTCAGGGAAGGCTCCATGAAGGAGGAAAGCTTGGAAGGGTGCCTATAGATGTCTATTGGGAATGGGAGTTGGTGGATAGAATTCTTGGATGGTGAGAAGTAAGGCACTTTCTGTTTTATATCCTTTGTCATCTATCCCTGCCTGTCCCTCTTGCCTTTGTGCTTACACATCACCTCCATAGAGCAGGAGTTCCCAAACCCTGGGCCACAGACCGGTACTGGTCCGTGGCCTGTTAGGAACCAGGCTGCACAGCATGAGGTGAGCAAGTGAAGCTTCATCTGCATTTGCAGCTGCTCCCCAGTGCTAGCATCACTGTTTCAGCTCCACCTCAGATCATTTTTCATAGGAGCACTGATCCCTGGTGCCAAAATGTTTGCAGACTGCTGCCATAGAGTATCCAAGTTCTTCTTCTAAGTGACTTCACTGAAATTTCATCCTGAGATCAGATTATTGGATTAGCTCATTGGGAGGGGGATGGGCCCCACCCCCACCGTGATGGTGTGTGCCCAGTCCCACGGCCTCAGGAGGGCATTGCCTTACTCTCCAGTGTTTATTTCATCATACATTCCTCCTCTGGTCTTAACCAATGAGTAGAGGACAGGAGTTGCCCATGATTGGATGGAAAATAATGAGCTCAGCAGTAAATAGTCAGGACAGGATCACTTGCTGGGCATTGTCGCAAGAGAGGCATGCAGCTCTCGTTCTCTTCTTCTAGACCTCCAATCTCTAGAAATCTTACTTCCCTACTGTTTTACCCACCATGATCTTCTTGAATGGGTCCACCCTGGACAGAGAATGTGAGGAATGTCCCCGAGAGGGTTTGACAGGAGTCTCTAGGGAGCTCCTGGAGCAAATTGGAAATGCAACCTGGTTTGTGAAGGCAGAGTAAGAATTGCTGCCCCCACCCTACCCCAAGTATGTGAAATAAGGTCATGGCTTGTAGGGCACACAAGCCTGGCTCTGGGGTCTTGAGCTCTGGTAGGTGCTTGATAATAAGTTGAGCTCTTTCCTACTCATATTGCTTGGCACAGGCTTTCCCTTCCTTTCCTCCTCTGCTAGGGCAACTATCACTTACCCTTCAAGACCCACCTCAGTCACCTCCCTTGAGAAGTGGAGTACTGTAGAGAATTAACTCCTTCCGCTTTGCATTTTCCTGATACTCTGCCCAGGCAGAGCACAAATTTTGTTGTATTACACTCATACATATCTGCGTTATGGGTAGCTGCATGTAGGTGTCTGCCCACAAGAGAGTAGTGGTTGGAGTGAAGCTGGGTTCTCTCTGATGAGAGTCTTGGGTGTGCCAGCTCAAGTAGAGCCCAGCTATCATCATTTTGGGTAGAAAGTGCTTGGAAAGAGGGGAAAAGAAAAGAAAAGAAAAATTAGAACTAGGGAGATTTCCTCATTCAATGAATCACTAGTGTGTGTGTGTGTGTGTGTGTGTGTGTGTGTGTGTGTGCGCGCGCGCGCGCGCTCGCGCGTGTGCATGTGCCTTGGATTCAGAAAGCCCTATGAGCAAGTTCTGGGGGCCTCAAAAAGCCCAGGGCTCACAGGCTGGGCTTTGTCCTTCGGCTGAGTTTCCAAATCTAGCTGCCTCCAGCAGGTATCAGAATTGCTGAGAGCACCAGGTCAGTCGGCAGGTGAGATAAGAGGCTGTTTAACCATCCATGGCTCAAACAAATGGATATAATATTTTGGCTTCCTTTTCCCTTAGCCAGGACATAAACCAGCTCTCTGGAGGGTGTTCAGGACACAGTATTTTGGAATTGGATTCTGGAAATGGAGATGAGCCCAGTAGGAGCCCAAGGACTGACCACCTTGATGGGGGCTCTGCCCAAGTGGACCTGAGGGTTAAGTGACTATCACAGGTGACCATGCTGCAATTCATCATGGTGCAGCTGTCCCAATTTACTTCAGCTTCCTTTATTTTGAAACCAGGCTGAATATTTTAGACCTGATTCCCTAAGAAATAGGACTAATCTAGTATGGTAAGACTAGATTGTTAAGGGTCTGCAATGATATGATAAAGAATTTGGCTTCAGTTACTTAAGGCAAATACTTACTATGTATATCAAGGTTGTCCTCTTTCTCACCCATGGCAAATATCAGTAATTGATCATAATACCTTTCTTCAATTAATCTGTACTTGTTCTCAGAATCTTCCTCAACCCAATGTTCAAGATACCATATTGCAAATAATTAAAGCTGATACTCAGAGGAAATCTGCTTGCCATCTCTGGGTCCAGGCTCCTACTGTACAAATAAAGAAACTGAGGCTAAGGGAGATGGTTTGATCGACCAGGGCCATTCTTAATTTAGTAGACAGATGGGACAATGGTAAATCCTTGGGTAGGGGAGGAACCTTATGAAAGCAAAATTAATCTAGCATCATGGAGCAGGGCTAGCATGAGGTAAGATAGGTGTGGGTATAGAATTTAAAGAAACATCACTCTCAGCTGTCAGCTTTATGCCTGAAGGACCCTGAGAGTAGTGCTTTCTTAAATTTTGCCCACAGATACTCAATGGCGTCACCCTAATAAGTCCCTGCCTTGGATGCAAGAATAGTTAGAAGCCAACCTTTGTTGAAGCCTAGCATCAAATGAAGCAGTGAAAGCAGGAATGCAAGGAACTGATCAAAGCTGGCAGACATTGTAAAGGAATAACAAACAAGATTTGGTGGCAGACAAATCATCAAGGGTAAGAGAAAGGGACATATTTGTATCACAAAGTTACCATGAAGATGGTGGAGCCCTGACAAGAACAGGGAAGAGGGTTACAGCTTAGCAGTTGGCTTGTGATTTTGTGTTTCTGGTCGGTGTTGTTCAGTATTTGCCTACCCATCTATTTTTCATTAATTTTTTTTATTGCAGTATAACACCATGGAGAAATATAAATATTATAAGTAGTAAATTTTCAAACACTGAACCAAGCCACATTAGGGCTACTATCCAGATCAAGAAACAATATAACCAGCACTGCAGAAATCCCTGTTGTGCCCCTTCTTGTCTCTACCCTTATCCCCCTAAGGGTGATTGCTGTACTTCTAACACCATAAATTTGTTTTGCTTTTGGTTTTGTATGTGTGTAAATGGAATCTCACAGTCTATACTCTTTTGCATCTGGTTTCTTTCACTCAATATTATGTTTGGAAGGGTCATCCATGTTGTTAGTAATTGTAGATTATTCATTCTCTTTGTCTGTCGTGTAAATATGCCATGATTTATTTAACTATTTGACTATTGATAGGCATTGGGTAGTTTCCTGAATTGGCTTATTATGAGTAGTGTTTCTACTAACACTATTGTTCATGTCTTTTGGTGAAAATATGTATGCATTTCTGTTGAATATATGTGTAGGAGTGGGATTGCTGGGTCATGGGATGTGTGCATGTCCATAGTACTGTGATGGCTGGCTCTTGACTGTCACTGTGAGTATGTTAGATCAAGACCTCCAAGAAGCAGAAGCCAAGATAAAACTAGAGGCGCAAGAGATTTATTGGAGAAAACTCTGTGAAGTGCATAGGGGAGGAAGCAGGAGTAGGCAAGGACAGGCTTCAGACCTCAGTATAGATCTGATCCTGTGAAAGGAGAGGCAGCAGGAAGGAGGATAGGACAGGGAGAATGTGAGACTTGGTACAGGTCTAAGAAGGTGATAGCCAGGCTGATGGGCTCTCCAAACAAATATGCCATTAGAAGAAGTCTGCACTAGCACCAGCTGTGCTTGGTCTTTGGTTCAACGCAGATAGGGGAAACATGGCCTCAGAAGTAATATGGTTTTGGATCTAGAGGAATGAAAGCTGTGTTCTCTGTAGCAGGAGACCTGAACCATTCACATTCATGGCTGCCATGTAGGAATTACAAACCCTGTGAGTGATTGACAGAAGTACACTGAAGTGCTTGAGACCCTAGGTTTTGGAATCTACCAGGCTGGGCCTAAGCCCCAGTTTAATCATTTGCTAGCTCTGTGATCTTCTATAGGTTGCCTAACTTTGTGAGCCTCAGTATCCAAGTCAGTGAAATGGAAATGATAACAACTAATTAATATGGCTGTTGTAAAAATCAGACAGGATAATACAATGAAAGCACTTGATGCACAGTAATTATTCAATAAATATTAGTAGCTCATTGTTCATCCAACATCAATAATATTCCAGGCATTGTTCTAGGCTTAGGGAGTACATCAGTGAGCAAAACAGAGGGGACATTTTAGTAGGAGGAGATAAACAATAAACAGACAACCAAGCAAAGTATAGAGGTGTCAGAGAGTTGTACCTGTGATGGAGAAAACATAAAGCAAGAAAATAGGAGGGCTCTGTCTTATGTGACCAGAGTGGTCAAGGAAGCCTGCTGGAAAATGTGACAATTTGAGCAGAGACTGCTAAGAAATGAGGGAGCAAGACACTCTGGTGAGTGGGGTAAGTGTATTTCAGGCAAAAGAAACAAATGCCAAAGCCCCGTGATCAAAGTGCATTTGGCTGTTAGAGGAACAGTACGGAGGCTGGTGGGCTGGAGCAGAGTGGGAGGCAGAGGGTGGTTGAAGATGAAGTCGGAGAAGAAGTTGGAGCAGGAAATATGGAGTCAGAGTAATGAGTTTACTCTTACTCTGAGTAAGGTAGGAAGTCAATGTGATTATGCAGGGTTCCTATTTTTCCACATTCTTGCCAACACTTGGTGTCACCTAACTTAATTTTTCATGCCAATATTATGGGATAAAGTAGAATTTTCCTTGCTTTAATTTGGATTTCTCATATTATTGAAGAGGCTGAATAGCTTTTTATAAAAGTTTTATTACTTTGGGTTTCTGCTTCTATGGGTTGTCTATTCATATCTTTTGCCTATTGTTCTATAGGATTTTCTGTCTTTTTGATTTGCAGTTTTCCTGCATGTTATAAATAGTATTCTTTAATGATTTTAGACTTTGAAATATTTGTTAATTTTGCCCATAACATTTGTAGTAGGTTAGATAGTGTTTTCCAAGAATTCTTAGAATGTGACCTTATTTGGAAAGCGTCTTTGCAGATGTAATTAGTTAAGGATCTTAAGAAGAACTCATTATGAATTTAGAATGGGCTGTAAATGAAATGACTGGTGTCCTTATGAGAAGAGGTAAGACATAGAAAGTCACATAAAGGAGGCCATGTGAAGACAGAAGCAGCTATTGGAGTTATGCCGCCATAAGCCAAAGACTGCCTGGGATCCTCAGAAGCTAGAAGAGGAAATGAAGTATTCTTTTCTAGAGGCTTCAAAGAGAGCATGGCCCTGCTGACACCTTGACTTTAGACTTCTAGCCTTCAGAACTGTGAGAAGATAAACTTCTGTTGTTTTAAGCCACCCGGTTTGTGGAACTATGTATGACAGCCCTAGAAAACTAATACAGATTTTGGTACTGGGTAGGGGGGTGCTGCTGTAATGAATAACTAAACATGTGGATATAACTTTGGAATTATGTAATGAGCAGAGTATGGAAGAATTTTGAGGTTTATTACAGAAAAAGCCTCTATTGCATTGAAGAGATTGTTGACAGAAATATGAACGTTAAAGGTGGTTTTAGTGAGGGCTCAGATGGAAAAGAGGAGCACAGTTGAGAAAGCTTCTATCATTTTAGAGAATGCAATAAGTATCACAAACAGAATGCTGCTAGAAATATGAATGTTAAAGGTACTTCTGGTGAGGCCTTAGAAGGAAATAACGAACATGTTATTGGAAATTGAAGCAAAGGCAATTCTTATTATAAAGCAGCAGAGAACTCGGCTGAATTCTGTTCTACTCTTGGGTGAAAGCAGAACTCAACTTGGAGGTTTAGTTGAGATTTCCAAGCCAAGTGTGGAAGGTGTGGCCTGGTTTCTCTTTATTGCTTATAGTAAGTTCCAAGAGGAAAGAAATAAACTGAGGAAGGAATTATTAAATGTAAAGGAATTTAATCATTTGTGGGATTCTACCCTTATTCAGATTGCTAAAATTAGGAAATTCACTATTGAGAAAACACACTCTGGAGAAAGCACCAAGGATGTGGCTGAACAATGTTTTGCTGAAGAGATTGGGTATGGATCCATCTCAGCAGAAGCCAGGAATAGTGGTAAGGTTATCCAGGAAGTATCTGGATAATCTTTGTGTAAATGTGTAGATTCCCTTGACATACACAGGAGACCCACAGGTTTGTGAGAATGTTATACCAGCAGAAACGCTGACAGCTTGACCTGAAAAGGACTAAGACTGAATATATGAAAGAAGGCTGTCCGACTTCTGGGATTCTACAGATAGGAAACTAGTTATTGAGTTAGTCTACTGCAAACATGTGATACCCTTAAAGGAGAGGATGAGTAATTTGGAGGGCAGATACACAGGTGCAGAGGCAGAAGGTAGAGAAGCTAGGGTTATCACTATAGTCCCAGAGGACAGAACATTGAGCCACAGAGGTTTATTCTCAGGCCTTGAAATCCGTAGAATTTGTTCTTCTGGATTTTGGACTTGCCTGGGATTGGTGACTTTTTTATTCCTTTAAAATTTTCCCTTTTGGAATGAGACTGTCTATTCTCTGCCTGTCCCATCATGGTATTTTGGAAACAGATACGTTGTTTTCTAGTTTCACAGATCCACAGATGGAGAGAGATTTTGCTCCAGACTGGATTATACCCAGGATCTCATCCATATTTGATTTAGGTGTTGAGATTTAGGACTTTTTGTATTGATGAATTTAGATAAGAGTTTAGACTTAGAATTGTGGTTGGAATGATTAAAGACTTTTATGAATATTGGGATGGGGAACATATTTTGCATGTGGGAAAGATTTGAATTGGAAGGGACAGGAGGAAAACTGTAGTGGGTTGAATAGTGTTCCCCAAGAAGATATGTTGAAGTCCTAATCCTTGGTAACTGTATTTGGAAATAGGGTCTTTACAGATATAATCAAGTTAAAACCAAATCTTTAGGGTAGACCCTAATCCAGTATTGCTGGTGTCCTTATAAGTAGAGAAAATACCATGCAAAGACAGAGACACACAGGGAGAAGATGGCCATATGATAGAGGTAGAGATTGGAGTGACACGTCTGCAAGCCAAGGAACTCCAAGGACTGTTGGCAAACAACAGAAACTAGGAAGGAAGGATTGTTTTCTATAGGTTTCAGAGGATGGCTCTGCTGATGTCTTGATTTCAGACTTATAGTTTCTAAAACTGTGAGACAATAAATTTCTTTTGTTTTAAGCCACACGGGTTGTGGTACTTTGGTATAGCAACCCTAGGAAAGCATGCTTCCAATTAATAGAAATTTTTAAATTTTCATGTAGTCAAATTTATCGATTTTTGCTTTATGGGTTTTGCTCTTTGGGTTTGGTTTATGAAGTTTATCCCTGCCTAAGATCACAAAGAAAGTTTAATTCATTTTTATTCTATTAGATCTATTATTTTACCTTTCAATTTTAGGTCTAAAGTGTACCTGGAATTCATCTTTGTATATGGAGATTTTTTTTGGCAAACCATCAACTAAATAAATTATCCTTTTTTCACTAATTTGTGGTGCCATTTTTATCATATATCTACCTCCTACATATACACACAAGTCTGTTTATATATTTTCTCTTCCGTTCCCCTGGATTTATATGCCTATTCTTGGGTTAGAACTAAACTTAGTAAAATTATGTAAAGCTCTGTAGTATGTCCTAATATCTGATATAGCAAATCACCATGCTTTGTTCTTTTTTTAAAAATCGATTTAGCTATTTGTGGACTTTGAACCTTCACTTTCCCATGTATTAATTTTGGAATCAATTTGTCGACTTTCTGGAAAAATAAGCTAGAATTTTTATTAAAGTTTAATTGAATTTAGAAATGATTGAATTTCATGAAATACTCTGTAAATTCGCAGTTTTATCTAGAGGGTTGATTAAATTCAACCTATATGTCTGTATCTGCATCTATTTACATATTCTCATCTATCTGTATTGATTGTATTGATAGAGATGGTACAATTTTTACATGACTACCTTTTAAGTGTGTTATATTCTTCCTTCAAGAGGGACATAATGCCAATATCTGGTTAATTCTCCTTTCTTGGTTTTAGTAGCCACTAATGAGCAATAGCTAGATCAATTAATTTATTAGGAGTTGCAATTAGGTGATATTTTAATTTAATACACTTTTATTATTAATTTTATATTATCTATCTTTTATTATTTTTTCTTTGGATTTCTTCGTAATCTTTTTTTCCCCAAGTTCTTGAGTTAAATGCTTAGCTCATTTTTTCTGTCTTTGTTGTTTGTATGATAAATATAGTTAAAGCCGTTCATTTTCCTTAAGTCTTGTCTTTATGATGCCCCACAAATTTTGAAATGCAGTGTTGTTATTGTCACTCAGTTCTAAGTATTTTGTAATTTCCCCTATGATTTCCTCTTTAATATAAGTGTTATTAAGTAGCTTGGTTTTTTAGTTTCTAATATTTGGGATGAATAAAAACCTGTCTTTTTGTTATAATTTTTTTTTCTTTTAGAGTATTTGGAAATGCTCAAATCATCGTCTTTTGTAGCATAGTTCATGGTGGATTATTTTTCAATGTTCTAGATGAGCTAAAAAAATAATATACACTCCTCACATTTGGGTATAAAGTTCTTTATTATATCTTAGTTCAAGGTTATCATTTGTATTATTCAAATCTATTTGCTAATTTTCATCTTCTTCATCTGTTAGTATCTAAGAGGACCATGTTAAATTACTTAAAGTACAGTCTTTGAAGTGTCTCTCTTCCTCCATGGTACTGTCACCTGTTGCTTTATAGTCTTTCAGGCTATAATATTAAATGTACATATATTCATTATCCTTATATCTTCCCAATCTATTCTTCTTTTACATTTTATAACATTCTTCTTTGTCCCTTGTAGTTTTTCTTTTTGACCTGGAATTCAACCTGGACTAAAAATAAAAGCATGGTTTATTTTTGATGGAATATCTTTTCTATTTGTATTAGTTAGGTTTGAATTGAACTGTAGTCAACTCCCCCATCCTACCCCCATCTCTAAATATCAGTGTCCAACATAAGGTAGAAGTTGATTTCATTAAAGTCCAGAAGAAGTCTAGGGTTGGTGCTGCTTAAATATGAGTTTATTTTTTCTTAATTCAACATAGGCAGATAAGAGCTGTTATGGCATAACAGTCCCATAAAGTCCTTAGGGACCCAGGTTCCTTCTAGCATATCCTTCCACAATCTCTAAATTATATCTCTTGTTCTCATGATTTGGTAAGAGGGAAGGAAGAAGGGACAGGAGAAAGGCATACATTCTATCTGCAAGGGAGGTTGGGAAATGTAATCTTTATTCAGCCAAAAATTGGTTTATATCATATGGAAAAAGGGAAGAATGGATATAATTGGCAATTATCCATCTGTGCCATCCATCTTTTTATTTTTCAACTTTTCTATAGATTTTTCTTTTGTTGAATTTTTTATGAAGATAATTGTAGATTCACATGCATTATAAGAGATAATATGGAGAGAGCTCATGTACACTTTAACCAGCTTCCCATATTGGTAACATTTTGCAGAACTATAAAATAATATCACAACCAAATATTGTCATTGATACAATCCACCCATCTTATTCCTTATTCAGATTTTATTTTTACTTGTGCTCATCTCTCTCTCCCCACTGCCTCTCTCTCTCTCTGTCTCTTTCCCTCTCTCTCCTTGCCTTCCTCCCCCTCTCTCCTTCCCTCCCTCCCTCCTTTTCTCTCTCTTTCTCTGTATGCACACATGGCTAGTTCTTTGTGTGCTCAATGTTTAGTTCTTTACTATTTTATTGCAAGTGTATGTCCATGTATCCACGACTACACTCAAGGTACTAAACAGTTCCATTACCACAGGGATCCTTGTTGCCCTTTTGTGATTACATCCACTTCCATCCTCTCTCCTCCACCATCCCTAATCCCTGACAACCACTAGTGTGTCATTGAAAACATATTACATAAATGGAATCACATAGTATGTAATATTTTGGGACTGACTTTTTAGACTCAGTATAATTTCCTCGAGATTTATTCAAGTAGTTGTGTGTATCCGTAGTTCATTCTTTTTTATTGCAGAGTAGTATTCCATTATATGTATACACTGGATTTGTTTAACCATTCATCTATTGAAGGACATCTGAACTGATTACAGTGTTTGACTATTACTATCAAGCTGTTATGAACATTCAGTTTAGTTTTTTGTTTTTTGTTTTTTTGGTGAACATAGTTTTTTCTTTGGAATAAATGGTCAAGAGTAGAATTGCAGGATTGTATGGTTTTTGCATGTTTAGCTTCAAAAGAAACTATTTTCCAGTGTGGCTGCACTGTTTTATATTCCCAGCAACAGTGTATAAGTGGTCCACATCTTCACTGGCATTTTTTTATTTTAGTCATTATGAGCAGTGTATAGTGATATTTTATTGTGGTTTTTAATTTGTGTTTCTGTGATGGCTAATGATCCTGAACATTTTTTCACATGCTTATTTATCATCTGTTTGACCTCTTTGGTGAATGCTTGTTTATGTCATTTGCCTATTTTCTAATTGCTTTTTTATAAAGAACTCTAAGAGAGTTTATACATTCTAGATATTAGTCATTTATAGGATGTGTGGTTTGCAAATATTCCTCCCATTCTGTAGCTTGTCTTTCATGATCGTTCATGGCCTTTCATGGAAAAAAGGGTTTTAATATTTAAGAAGTCCAATTTATCAAATTTTGCTTTTATAGACTGTGCCTTTGATATAAAATCTAAGAATTTTTTACCCAACCCTAGAACCAGAAGATTTTCCCCTACTTTTATTTTTTCTAGTAGTTTTATGTTTTACACTATGCACTTAAATTCATGATCTGTTTTGAGTTAATTTTTGTATAAGGTGTGAGGTTTGGGTCAAGGTTCATTTTTTTGCTTATGGATGTCCAGTTACTCTGCACCATTTAGTGAGAAGGCTATTCTTTCTCCATTGAATTACTTTTGTATTTTAGTTAAAAATAAGCTGAACATATTTGTGTGGGTCTATTTCTGGATTATCTATTATGTTCTATATTTCTATATGCCTATCCTGCTGATACCACATTGTCTTGATTACTAGGGCTATACAGTAAGCTTTAATATCAGGTAGACTAAACATTTTTTCATATTATTCATCTTTGTCAACATTGTTTTAGCTCTTCAAGGGCTGGTGTTTTTTTCACATACATTTTAGAATAAGCTTGTTTTACTGTGATGGTTAATTTTATGTGTCACCTTGATTAGGCCATAGGGTTATTTGGTTAAATATTATTTGGTTAAATATTATTCTGGGTGTGTCTTTATGGGTCCATGGGTGTTTTGGATGAGATTAACATTTGAATCCCTAGAGTAAGTAAAGCAGATTATCTTGATCCAATGTAGGTTGGCCTCATCCACTCCACTGAAGACCTTAATGGAACAAAAAGATTGAGTAAGAAAGAATTTCCTCTCTCTCTGCCTATCTTTGAGTTGGGAATCAGTCTTCTCTTGTCTTTGAACTAAGACTCAGACTGAAATTATAGTATTGAGCTTCCAGCTTTCCAATTGAAGATCTTGGGACTTCTCAGCCTCCACAATCATGGAAACCAATGCCTTAATCTCTCTCTCTCTCTCTCTCTCTCTCTCTCTCTCTCTCTCTCTCTCTCAGTCTCTCTCTCTCTCTTTTGTATATCTCCCTCCCTCCATCCCTCCCCACCCCTCTATAATATATATAGTGTATATTCTCCTGAAGATCCATTTTGGGAAAATGGCCATCTTTACTATGTTGAATCTTCCAATCCATGAACATGGTGTGTCTCTTAAGTTCTTTAGGTCTTATTTTGATTTATTTCATCAACATTTTATAATTTTCAGGATGTGGATCCTGCACATCTTTTGTTAAATTTATACCTAAATATTCATTTTCTTTGGAGTGATTGTAAATGGCATTATGCTTTTAATTTATATTTCTGCATGCTCATTATTAATATATAAAATGTGATTAATTTTGTGTATTTTATCTTTTATTCATCAATGTTGCTGAACTTGTTAGTTCTAGGAATTTTTCTTCTGTAGATTCCTTGGGATTTTTCTACATAGATAATCATGTCATCTGTAAACAGAGACAGCAGATAGATCTACCTATCTATCTATCTATCTATCTATTCTATTATTTATTTATTTATTTATTTATTTATTTATTTATTTATTTATATCTGTACACTTTTGTTTCTTTCTTTATCTTGCCTACTTGTGGTGGTTAGAACATATAGTATTTTGCTGAATAAGAGTGATGACAGTGGACATCTTCCTCATTCTTTCCCTTAAGAGGAAAGCATTTAGTCATCTATTAAATGTGATGTTAGCTGAGGTTCTTTGTAGATGCTTGTTATCAAGTTAAGGTAATTGTCCTCTATTTCTAAATTTGCTGAGAGTTTTTTTTATAATACGTAGGTGTTGGTTTTTTCAATGACTTTTTCTGCATCAATTTGTATGATCCAATGATTTTTCTTCTTTAGTTTACTAATATGGTGGACTACATTGATTTCTGATGTTGAAATAGCCTTGCATACCTGAAAAAAACCCTACTGCATCAGATGTATAATTCTTTTTTATACTTGTTGGATTCAGTTTTGCCATTTTATTAGGATTTTTTCTAAGTTATTGAGACTAATGCTTGTAGCTTTTCTTTTTTTGCACTGTCTTTGTCTGATTTCGTTACTAGGGTAATACCTCATAAAATGAGTTGGGAAGTTTCTCTTTCTCTCCTGTGTAATCAGATTTTGGGAGCTTGAGTATCAGATGGCATTTTAATTTTTGTTTTGATCAAGAAATGTAGTTTATAAAACTTGTGAAGAAAGGAATAACCCTTTGTATGTTACCAATATTGAGTTTTTTCATTGTTTTTTTCCTCCTCCTTCCTGATGCTCCAAGATTCTTTCTTTTATAATTTTCTTTCTGTTTGAAGACATTTCTTTAGTCAGTCTCTAAGTGTAGGTCTGGAATCTGGTAGTAACAATTTTTTTTTGTTTTCCATTTTCTGAGAACATCTTTAATTTCCCTTCATTCCTGATGAATACTTTTCACTGGGTATAGAATTTACCGTTGATAGGTCATTTGTTTTAGCACTTGAAAAATGTTGTGAGCTTCTGGCCTCCATGGTTTCAGATGAAAAATTTGCTATCATTTGAATTGGTATTCTCTTATAGGTAGTATGTCATTTCTCTCTGGTTTCTTTCAGATTTTAAATGTCTTTGGTATTTAGAAGCTTAATTATGAAATTTATTGGCATGGATTCCTTTGAGTTTATTCTGTTTGGGGTTTGAGGTTTTCTCAGCTTCCAAGGCTATAGGTTTGTCTGTATTTGAAGAACTTTCAGACATTTTCTTTTGAATACTGTTTCACCTACTCTCTTCATCCATTCTGGACTCTGATGATGTGAATGTTGGATCTTTTGTTATTAACCTCCAGAATCTTGGAGCTCTGTTTATTTTTTTTTTCAAAGTATATTCCTCTCTGTTGTTCAGATTGGATAAAATCTATTTATTTGTCCTCAAGTTCACTGATTTTATCCTCTTCCATCTCCACTCTACTATTGAGCTTATCCAGTGAGGTTTTTTTTTTTTAAAAATTCTGTTATTGTATTTTAAAATTCTGTAATGCTAATTTTGCTTTTTATCAGTTGAATCTTTGCTAAAATTTTCTATTTTCTTACTTGTTTCAGTAAAATTTATAATTGATTGTTGAAGCATTTTTTATGATTAGCTTCTTTTAAAAAATCATCTTGTCAGATAATTCCAACACCTGATTCATCTCAAGGTGGGTATAGTTGATGACTTTTCTTTTTTTTAAAAAATTATTTTATTTTTTTAATGGTGACCTTGATTAATGAAATCCCGTAAGTTTTCAGCAGTATACTTTAATAGTAAGGCATATATTTATTTACATTTGTGTGTTGACCTCCCATAGTTAGATTTCTTTCTGTCACCCACATATGTGATCTCCTTTACCCCATCTACCTCACCCTTCCCTCCTCCCTCCTACCCTCTGGTAACCACTAGTCTATTGTCCATGCCCATGAATCTCTGTTTGTCCTGCTCATTTGTTGCTTTTAGGTTTATATCCCACAAATAAGTGATATCATGTGATTTTCAACTTTTTCTGTCTGGCTTATTTCATTAGCATGATTATCTCGAGGTCCATCCATGTTGTTACAAATGGCAGTATTTCATCTCTTCTTATGGCTGAGTAATATTCCATTGTATATATGTACCACAGCTTCTTTAGCCAATCATCTATGTAGGACACTTGGTTGCTTCCATGTCCTGGCCACTGTGAATAATGCTGCTATGAACATGGTGTGCAAATATCTTTTGGATATGGGTTTTCAAGTCTTTGGGATTGCTGGATCATATGGTAGATCAATTCTTAGTTTTTTGAGGAACCTCCATACTGTTTTCCATAGTGGCTGTACCAATTTGCAGTCCCACCAGCAGTATGAGGGTTCCTTTTTCTCCGCATCTTCTCCAACATTTATTACTTGTCCTGTTGATTATAGCTATTCTAACAGTGTGAGATGGTATCTCATTGTGGTTTTGATTTGCATTTCCCTAATAGCTAGAGATGTTGAGCATCTTTTCAAATATTTGTTGGCCATTTGTATGTCCTCTAGGGAGAAGTGTCTGTTCAGGTCCTCTGCCCATTTTTTGATTGGATTTTTTTTTTTGTTATTGTTGAGTTGTATGAGTTCTTTGTATATTTTGGATATTAGGCCCTTAGGAGCATTGCTTGCAAATATTTTCCCATTCAGATGGTTGTCTCTTTACCTTGTTGATGTTTCTTTTGCTGAGCAGAAGCTTTTTAGTTTGATGTAGTCCCATTCATTTATTTTGCTTTTACTTCCCTTGCTTTGAGGTCAAATTCATAAAATCTCTTTAAGTCCAAGGTCCTTGAGTTTAGTTCTATGTTTTCTTCTATGCATTTTATTGTTTCAGGTCTTATATTCAGGTCCTTAATCCATTTTGAGTTAATTTTGGTGTGTGGATAGACAAGTCTAGTTTCATTCTTTTGCAGGTGGCTTTCCAGTTTTCCCAGCACCATTTATTGAAGAGGCTTTCCTTTCTCCACTGTATGTCATTTTTGTTTTTGTTTTTTCAAAAATTATTTGCCCATATAAATATGGTTTACTTCTGGACTTGATTCTTTCCACTGGTCCGTGTGTCTGTTTTTCTGCCAATACCATGCCGTTTTGATTACTGTCACTTTGTAGTATAATTTGAAGTCAGGCAGAGTGATGCCTCCAGCCTCATTCTTTTTTCAGATGGCTTTGGCAATTGGGGTCTTTTGTGCTTCCATACAAATCTGTTGATTTTTTTGTTCTATTTTTTTTTTTTTTAATGCTGATGGATTTTGATGAAGATTGCATCAAATCTGTATAATGCTTTAGGTAAAAAGGTCATTAACTATGTTGATTTCTTCCAATCCAAAACATGGAATATCTTTCCATTTATTTGTGTTCTTCTTCTATTTCTTTAATAGGGTCTTATAGTTTTCATTATAGGCCCTTCACATGTTTTGTTATATTTGTTCCTAGGTATTTTATTCTTTTGCTGCAATTGCAAAAGGAATTTTTTTCAACTTCTTTTTCTGACATTTCATTATTAGAGATAGAAATGCTATGATTTTTTGAACATTGATTTTGTCATCCAGAAACTTTACTATATTTGCTTTTTGTTTCTAGTAGTAGACCTTTTCTTATCTGAATTGTGATTTTTCTTGATTCTTGGTATGTCAGGTGATTTTTAAATTGTTTCCTAGACATTTTATATACTTGTTATGAAGACACAGGGTCCTATTTAAATTCTTTAATTTTAGCGGAGAGTCGCGGTGTTTGTGTTCTGCACACAGACCCTTGCCTACTTTTTTTTTGTAGTTATTCCAGTGATATTTAGGATTTTCAAAACCTTTTCCTGTGTTACTTTGGTCTGCTTGGTGTATCTAGTTCAGGCTCATGCTACCTAAGGGGGTGCAAGGGGTTTCCTCAGGCTGGATCCAGGACATCTCTAGCGGGGATGGGAGGGTCTCAGGCCAATAGCGAAGGAAAATATTTCCCTGGCTGCTTATTATTGGTGTGACTTCCCATCAATCGCCCTTACTGGCTTAACGTTGTCAGAAAAAAACTCTCTTGTTTGATTTAAGGAAGGAAATGAGACTATCAGGCTGCTTTCTCTTGCTAAATTGGTGTTTTAGGAAATGGTGGCTCTGGTGGTCTTCTTCTGTTGGATGGGGGACATTATATGTCCTGCTCCTTGTTCTGGTCCTAGATCACAAATCAGTTTACTTCTTACCACATTTCAGAGTTTTCCTTTGGTTGCTTCTGGCATTATTTCCAAGGTTTATAGCTGCACTTAGTAGGAGAGGCATAGGGAAAGTAGGTCTACACCACCTTATCCAGACTGGAAACTAAATTTTGTTTTTAACTATGTTTTTTATAGAAAATATAATACCGAGTTTTGCTTTTTTAAAAATTAAATGCATATAATTATCTTTGTTATAATTTTTAAATTTATTTTAATACCCCTTTCTGCTATCTTATGTCATATCTTATGTAATTTTCTATCCATTCCCTTTATACCTTTATTAAGTAGAGTGAGTTTTCTTTTCCTGATCTCAAGGTTGTTACTGTCCCCTTTGCAAGAGGATTCTACAGCCTGACTTTTGTGATGTGATTTGCAGCATTTCCTTGTGAGTTGATTATACTTTCCTACCTCACTGATATAAGTCATGGCCTGAGATTTGCTTGACAAATGGAATATAAGTCAAAAAGATCTGTCCATGATTTCTGAGAAGCTTTAAGTATCATTATGTGGTTCCTCTATTGCACTTTCCCCTCTGCCTTAAGTCTGAGATGAGACCTACTCCTTCAGCCTGGTCCTGGAATGAGAAGATATATGAAACACAATTGGCCTGCAGCCAATACCTGAATGAGAAATAAAGCTTTGTTGTTTCAAGCATTGATATGGTATTACTCGTTACTATAGCATAACCTCACAAAAGCAACTGATCAAAAGTAATTAGTTATATTTTTTATTTTTCTGATGGTTGCCTTACTTCTAATTACACTTTTCCTTGAAGAATATCGCTGTGTTCTTTTGCCTTGAATATGGACCTCAGCATGTATCTCTCACTTTCATGCTTATTCTCACCTTGTCCCACCATATTAGGTTTGTGTAAAATCTTAGTTCTAGATTATGGGGATGCACTCTTGTTTTCAGTTCTTTTTTTCCCCCACATATAGCCCAGCACACTACTTAATTTAGTTTTCTTCTTGCCAGAGTACTTCCTCCTAGAGTTTCCTGAAGGGAATTATTCCAAGGTCTCACCTGCCTGTTACTATCTTTTATTTTTATCTTATAATTAAATATAGGTTACATGGATATAAAATTCTAGGTGTAAAGATTTTTTTCTCTTGACCCACTGAAATGTTACTGTATTGCATTTTTGTGTTTGTGATCACTGATGTTGATTTGATTGTTGTTCTTATGTAGTTTATCTGCTTTTTTTCTTCTTCTGGGAAGTGTAAAAGTTTTACTCTTTGCTTTTGATCTTAAGTTACTCTATAATAATCCATCCTGTTTGACAGACATGAGCCTTTTTAATCTGAGGGATTTCAACTTTCTTTAGTTTTGAGGCATTCTCAATCATTATTCCTTGAAAAATTTCCTCCCCTCTGCTCATTTTTTCTTCCCTTACCCAATTTCCTGTTAAATATGTATTGATATTTCTACTATGTATTGTATCTCTGAAATTTTCTATTATATTTTACAACCACTTATCCCTTTATGTTACCATTTAGCATTAATCTGATCTTCTAGTTTGCCTGTTTGTTCTTTAGCTGAATTTATTCTGCCATTCAGTGCATCTATTGCATTCTTTATTTCAACTATGATATTTTTTATACTGGAATTTCCAATAACCTTTTCTTTATAACCATGTGTCCCTACTTTGGCATGAAAATCTTCTCTCATCTCCTATGGAATCATGATTATAGTTACTTTAAATTCTAGTTCTGTCTAGATGATAATAATAATAATAAATAATAATATCTCATTTTTATTCTCTGTGAACTTGTATTTCCCAGAGGCATCAGCCATCTTGGCTGTTACACATACTGAGGGGGAGTAAATAAATTCTGCACCTCAGCTTGTGTCCCTCCAGGTGAGTTCAAGGTATGTGAGATGGGAGGGTGGATAAATCACCTCAGTGTGCAGAACTCTGGTAGTCCAGACAGTGTTCAGCCACTGACTATGAATCACTACCATTCCCTTCCCTACTAGGTGGCCTTGACCCCCAGGGAACTTCCCTTAAGTTTTAATCCTAGTCTTTATGGTGCATGTGTGTGCATGTGTGTATGTGGTTTGGGGGGCACCAAGTTCTGAGTGGTCTGTTCTATCTGTAGTCCTCTCCCTGCTCTCACTCTGCCTCGGCTCCAGCTCCACATGGATGTAACTGCTGACAGCCAACCTAGCTTATTCCACTGTTTTCTGCCCCATGGTTATGACAGTGTGAGCAGAGGTCTTCTTCCCAAGGCAGTTTGGGGCTGTCCTTTAGTATCTCATGTCTTCTACCTGACATTCTTGCCTGCGTTTCTCCCTCTTGCCTCTGTCATGTCCCCAGGGTTGGGTTTGGAGGAGGAAGCTATTGGTCCCTGCTTCTTCACTCTCTTTTACAAGTGGGAAGTTGACATTCTGACTTTCCTTTCCATTCCCTCTCAGTTGTGATTTTCAAGGGATTCTTTGCCTCAAGTTGGATTTCTTTTACAGGCGTGGGCAAAATCTGGAGGTAGGATCACTGTTTCTGAGCCCAGAGTGCCCAAGTGGAAGAAGTGGGGCAGCTGAAGCAGGAACAGGGCTATGTAAAATCAGCCAGGCTAGGGTGTCTTTGAGGACCAGAGCAAATGCCATAAGCAGGATAATCTTCCTGGTGATTCAGCCTTGAGAAAGGGGGACCTAGGGAGCACTGGTGGGTGAACCTTGAGAGAAAGTGGTCCTTGGGATGGTTGGGGCTCAGGAGATAGATGCAGCTTCAGGGCTGAACCTACTAGTCTCCTGCCTACCCCAGCTCAGCACTCAGTATTGAGGGAGTTGTGAAGGTAGCCTTAGAGAGACCAAAGAGATGAGAGGGCAGGAAGGAGATCTAAGAGGGCTTCGTTGCCTCCTTTGCCTTGTGTGGATAGAGAGAAAAAATGGCCATCTATGAACCAGGAACAAATTGGCTGGCATTTTGATCTTGGACTTCCCAGCTCCAGAACTGTGAGAAATAAATTTCTGTTGTTTATAAGGCACCCACTCACTCCATAGAAGTTTGTTATAACAGCTGGAAGGGACTGACAGTGACATTGGGCAAGTGCCTTCACCTCTTTCCCCCTCAGTTTTCTTTTTGGGCTTCAAACTAGATGACTCCTGTGGGAATCTCTTCAGCCTTGAGATTTCCACCTCTCCTCTGCCTCTCTGGAGCCCTGGATGGAGCCCTCATTACACCTTTGGTGACACGTAATTGAAAAGTGAAATCTGAAGCTTCAGCTTCCCTATTCAACTTTCCTGCTGTTGATTTGCAGCTCAGAGCGGGTTGACTGCCAAGTCAAGTAATCAGGAGGTAATAGGTTGGTATCAGATGAATCCCTAGAGCTGGCAACCGAGTCTGGAAAACTCCATCCCCATGCTGCCTGTGCCATTCACGACCAGGAAAATAATTGTGTAAAGCAGGCTGGCTCGGATCAAACCCAGCCTGACATGGCGCAGTGTAGGAATTGCCGGCGCCCTGGTCTGATGTGGTTATTAGTACCTTGCTTGGGGGCACGGCTGCCCAGAGCACCAGACGTGCTGTGATTCATTTGCCCATGCAGATCGGATGCTATTCCCCCACCTGTGGGGATAACTCTATCGAAGCTTCCTTGCCCAGCTCCCCTGATTTTCCTCCCAGTCTCCCCCATCGCCTGCTCCTGCTGCCTTTGCCTTCCCCTGTCTGTCCATCGTTGCTGGAATTCTCGCAAAGTGCTAATTTTATTGAGTGCGACAAGGGCAGTTCATTAAAAAGTGGAGCAGATGGGGAAACGGATTGTGGAAGAAGATTAATGATGCACACAGACCACTAAATAGGGCCAGGTTGGAAGTAAACACAATCACTTGGCCCCCTCCAAGTGGGTAATCCTGCTCTGTCAGATCCGTTTTCGTTAGCTGGATAACGTTGGAGGGCGGGGGTGGGGGGATGGGAGTGGGGGTAAGGGGGGGCGGAGATGAGCTGAGTTAAGGAAGAGGACGGTTTGCCCTGGTGGAGGAAGCTGCTGATCTTGGCCAGGACAGCGGTGAGGGAGGGTGGGCTGCAGGCAGAGGAGCTCTATAAAAGCTGAGGAGCATCACCCTTCAGGCTGAGAGGCCTGCACTAGGGAAGGATTGGAGGAAACACTGGTGACCCCAGTGTTTAATAGCCATTCCTAGCTGGTTCTGGGCATAGGAGTTGGCCCACCCTCTGTGGGGTTTCTCATGAACCTTCAAGATTTACACTTCTGAGAGTTGCCTGACTCCACTTAGAGCTTCAGGGAGCAGATCCCCTTCCTGTAACCACCCTTTCTGGCTAAGTCTCCCCCAAGACTGGCATTAAACTCTGGTCCAGGAGATCAGAGTGTTGGTTACAGGAAGAAAATCTCTTAGAGAGACAAATGTGAGCTGCCTACTAAGAATCTTGCACTTAATAGTCCAAAAAAAATTCTTCTGGGATCACCTTCACTAGAGAGTCCTACTTATGGTTTGGGACAGAAACAATATATGGTCATTTCAGACCTGGGTTGGGGGAGGTAGTTACAGAGAGAAAAGGATGACGCTTTTTTGAATGACCCCCAGAGCTCATGCATTAATTTAATAACACTTGTTAGATTACCTATTATGTGCTAAACTAGGATGACATTTAGCTGGCATTTGTTCTATTACCCTTCCCTGCTTCCCTATGGCAGACATCAAATTGGTTATAGCACTCTTTTCCATTGAGTGAAGAAGAGTCCTTGGAATATTTCTTAACATAGCATTCCAGATAGCCATTAACTATCAACTGCCACTAGTTGGTGAAATGAAATCTGTTTTTCATCCCTATGTTAGACATTTTGGAAAATCCAAAAATTTTATGTTGTAAGACAAAAACCGTGAGGTGAACAGAAATATTTCAAGATGGGGCGCACGTTTGAAAAAAGGAAATAGCCGATCCGAGTGAGAACCAAAGAATGGGTGATGTTCATTACACTTATTTGTACATAAAGAAACAATGCTCACTAGAAGACATTCAGCCTGTGGGCCCACATACTTTGCTGAAGTGAAGGAAGTGGAGAGGAGATTGAAAAATAGGTACCCAGGCGTTTTCTTCCCCATGTCTCCAGCTCTCTCCAAAAGGATGGCATGTGGGAGTGTGGTTGAGACCAGAAGCCAGCCCTGGAAGGCCTGTCTGGTGTTCCGGGAATGGGGATTTTCTCAGCCCTCTCTGCGGGCTCCTTGTCAGGCAGGTGGGCACTCTGTGTTGCAGTTCTCTGTAGGGAAAGCTTCCTGGAGTAGCCTCCATTCTGTGCACTGTATTTGCCTCTGTCCGTGACTCTGGCTCCACAGTTTTCATTTGCCTGGTTCCCTCGTTCTGCCAGGAGCCTCTTGAAATGTGGTGTCAGCCTGTGCCCCCCTCTCTCCCTCCCCATATGAGAAGGCAGGGCCTATGCTCCTCCCCTCTCAGTTTCCGGCCCAGGGGTTCTGGTCTCCTTAGTTCTAGTTCCCACCTCTTCATCTCTACTCACCCTTTGTTACTGAGGGTTGTCTCCAACGCTTGACCCCAAGGAAAGTGGGGAGGCAAGGAGGAGTCCTGGCTGCTAGTGGAGCAGAGACCCTAGCAGCAGATGTCTTTTCTTTGACATCAGAGCCTGGTTCCTTCTTCACCTCCAAATCTCCTCTTTCCTTTGGACTCTTCTGTTTTCCTTCCTGGACTCATAATCCCCCAGGCCCTTGTACTCACAGCCTAGAGGCCTTGGTGATTCCCTGGGCCAGAGACTGCTGTTTCCCTCCATAACCGACCCTCCTTTCTTCCTAGTGACAAATCCCAAAATGTATTCAAAACAGTGAGTCTAGCCCAAAACCTCCATTTCTCATCTTCCCTTTGCAGCTAGTATTGGCCATGTGCCTAATTCTGGTCAATGAGATGTAAGAGGAAAGTGTTTTAAGAAAGTGTGAGGGTTTCTTAAAGGGAGCTGACTCAGAGGGAAATTTTTGCCTTCTTCCCCTTCCTTCCTATTGTTGCCTAAAATGTAGAAGCAATGGACTAAGCTCCAGCAGCTATTTTGATCCATGAAGTGACTTGAGAATAGAAGCCATTTGCTAGGATATTTAGAATGGAAAGAGAAGGATCCCAGGTCCATGATATGTCTAGAGCTCCCATAACAATCTTGGACTGGCTTTCTTCAGACTACTTTTAGGTACAAGCACTTTATCTTGGGTTTCCGTTACATTTAGTCATACCAAAACCCCAAATGATGTACTCCTCTTTCTACTTTCTGCTTTCTGCATCCTGCCTAGGGAGTACTAAAGTCCAGTGGGCTTTTCTTCAATATACCTCTTTTGGTCTCCTGGCCAGTTTTCCATTTTGAGCATGTCATTATCCAAATCAAATATTTTTAATAGATACCAATTTTTCTTCTAAATAAAGAACCAATTGCTTATTTTGGTATCTAAGACCTTCCATTGCTGGGTCTCAAACTTTACTTTTTAAGTTATATGTCCTGTGTTGTATGGTTTAGCCAAATCGATTTCCTGAATCCCAGACACCCCATGCTTTTCTGCCTCTCTTCTGTGGCTACAATGGTTCTCCTGCCTGTCAATCCTACCTATTGCTCAAGGTTCATCTAAAAGTTGCTTCCTCCATGTAGCCTTCCCAAAGCCTCTGAGCTAGGAGTGATGGTTCTCCTCTGTGCTCCATAGTAAATTGTTTGTCGCTATCAGAGTCTGCCTGATATTATTGCTATCTCTGCTTTTTACCAGACTGGAGCCCTTATAGGGTGGATTGAGTCTTTTAATTCCCAAATTCCTGAAACAGACTAGCCAGGGCCACATAGTTGGTCTTTGCTAAATATTGGCTTATCAAGGTGACCCCCACATTCTATCTCTAGCCTCTGCCATGCCTAGGGCCCATCCAATTGTGCAGAAGTCCCTTTCTGTGGTGGATGCTGGCCCAACCCATAATTTCACTCTTCTCAGCTGTTCCTCTTACTGTCATACAGCCACTTTTTGGCACTGGCTGCAGGGGTGGGAGGTGGAGGAGGCAAGACCTGGGCTGGAAGATAGACAGGTACTGCTGCCTGGGCAAACAGAGATGTCAGGGTTGACGTGGGGGAGCTGGGCTGCTCATTAGATCTGCTAAACTGCTGTCAAAGGCTCACTGCCTTTCACTGACAGGGTTCACCTCTTTACCTGGGTCCCCTGCTCACGCACTACCCCCGCCTCTCTCCTGACAGCACTGACCTACTGGGGTGCTACTCTCACTCACTAACCCAAAGGCCACTGAGCATCAGGCCTGTCTCCACAGAATATAGCCATTTCTTTCAGGAGGGACGGACTTTCCCTCAGGGGACTGCTTGCAGCTTCTTGTCACTTTAAAGCCGTAGTCAGAGGAGCCAGGGGAGTGAGAGCTGGCTTGGGCTAACCTTGCCCTTGGATTCAGGGCTTTTGGGACCCTTCGTGCTTGAGGCGGTGAGTTCTACCTAAGTGAAGTCTCAATTAAAACGATAAATCATTACCAGGATAAAGTATAGCAGGGCAACAGAGGGTTGAATCCAAATTTGAAATACAATAGGCCTATAAATTACAGTGATGATCTTCATCAAGGTCCCAGGGACTAAGGAGCCCACACACCACCAGCTTAGGGGTCAAGTAGTTTGCACAGCCACATTTGGGAGGATAATGTTCTTTGGAACTTTTTCACATTAACATAATGCTGTAATAAACCAGTAGAAGGTCAGCCTTTGGAGTTAAACTACCAGGATTCAAATCCTAGCTCAGCTAAGTGAGAACTGAACTTGGGCATGTTTCCTAAGTTTTCTGGACCTCAATTTCCTTATCCATATAATGAGCATTCACAGACCTCTTGTGCAGATTATCAGATAATACAGGTTAAGTAGTTGGCAGAGTTTACAGTATGGTGTAAATGCTTAATAAGCTCTGCTTCTCCACTAGAATGGAAGCTCCCAGAAGGCAGGGATATTAATCATATTGACAATCCCAGCATCCTTACTGGGATCTCATAAAATGTTTGTGGAATGAATAATGCGCATCTCGAGAGTAGGACTTCATGAGGACTGGACAATGCCTTCATTTTTTTTTTTTTCTATGTCCCATAAGACCTACTACAGCACACTGCATGCAATAGATGCTTAATAATTAATGATAAATTTAAGCACAAAAGTGTTCTTGCAAATTTTGGAATATATCTTATATGTAATAAGGAGTACTTAAAAGATCTCAATGGAATAATGCTCACATTCGGAAGATCTTCCAGAGTCTCTCTTAGGTTCTGGCTAAATCACCTCCCCCAGAACTCAGCAGCTTGACCCAGCATAAGGAGTTATGGGGAGGGTTCAGGATGCTGGGACACCTGGGTCCTTTTCCTAGATATTTAATGGTTTTACGTTTTGATCCTGGGCAAGTTATTCCTGGCTCTGGCCTCTGTATCCAATTGATAATGTGAGGGGGTGGGTTGGATGCTTTCCCAGATTAATTTTAGTTTGAGCCTTATAGCATTCTTCTAAGGTGCCAGGCTCCTGTCAGGACAACTCTGAGCCTGTGTATGATTTTTCAATTTGTTCCTAGAACAGGGACCTGGGAGTTATACTTTCACTTTGTTCCCTCAGGTAAAACCAACATGAAAGGTTGAGGAGGTGCTTGGGACCAAGGCTGCTCTCCTCCAAATTGAATCTGGGCAGAGGGGCACCATGGAGAGGCTGTGAAGCACTGCTGCAGTCCACTATCCTCCTCATTGGAGTGGTGGTGAGGTGAATTATAACAAGAGTTCCATTTTCCAAACCACTCTGACCTCATCCTTGGGTACCAGTGCAGGAATCTCAGCCACATCTGTTGGAACCACCCCTTACTTCCAAGAGGAAGCCAGTGCTAGAGCACGAAGGGTAGGGATGTGAGGGACATGACGAAGGGACCAAGAGCCAGCATTGTTATCTTATCTGTCCCAGCTATCTGCTTCCAGGGGACCATTTCTGTGCAGAAGTCTCACTGGGAAAGACAAGATGAAGACCATTTAAAAACCCTACTCTATGTCAACATTATCTACTATACCTTGCAGCTCATGTAGCATTCTTCAGTTGACTATAACCTATTCCAGTACTGGAATCCGGAAAACCAAGGACAGCCTCTGTGTGGAGTCTAGGGCCTTGCTGCCTTTCAGTTCTACAGATGCCCTATCTTCTCAAGTCTCATGGAGTTACTTGCCCAAATTCTTCTAAGTCATGCATGTCCAAGGATGGGTCAGCTGCAGAGTTCTGGGCTTTCCCAGCTCCTGGAGATTCTTATATCTTGTGTGATGATGCAGCTGGGAGCCGAACAGAGCAGGGAGCAATTGGGAGCACCTGAATGCCAGGATCAAGCTGAAGCTCTTTGGGTCACTTACTCTCTAAGCCTCAGTTTTATTATTGATAAAACAGAGATAGTAATAGCTACTTTATAGTGTCCTATTAAGAGCAAATGAGATAAAGAGGATGAAAAGTATGCTTCAAGCTGTAAAGTACTGTGTATAGTAAGAGGCTCTGACACTGAAGGAAACCGTCTAACCTCCTGAGGTGGGGGCAGCACCCTTTGGAGACATCAGGTCATTCTACCAGAACTTATTGTCTACCTAAGCAGCTCCTCCCTCTCTTTCAGAATTCTCTGTTACAGTTTAATCCACCTAATTGAAAGACTGCTGGATCAGGCAAGGAATTTATCAAAGGGAAAGAGAGAAAGAGCCTAGTGCCATTTGGCTCCCTGCACATTTGTCCTTTCAAATCCTTGTAGATAATTCAATTTCTGCATTAGAACCAAGACTGGGATTTTGCATAAGAGGGAGGGACAGGAGAGGGAAAGGGGAGAGGAAGGGATAAAGCCAGATGCTGGGGAAGAGCTGAGACTGTCAGGGCTTGGGGTTGGATGGGTTAGGAGTTCTCTTGGGCAGAAGAGGCTGTGGCAATGGCAGGGAGCAGCCAAGGCAGAAGGGGTGAAACTGAGGGGCGCATTGCCCAGCTGAGAGGGGAGCTTGCTGAGAAGGTAAGGGAAAGTGATGCCAGGCAATTGCAGCTCTTCTACTTTCAGGGATGAGGAGGCTCGGAATACCCTGGAACGCTTTTGACATGCCTCTCCCCATACAGAAGTCTGTGTAACCATAGTCACCCCTTCTCAAAGACTCTGCCCCAATTGGAGGATAGGGAAGAGGCAGGGCTGGTAGAAGAGGCCTGACTAGGAACTTTTTATGAGGATCCAGCCCAGTCTGACACAGGAAAGGCAGAATGTCTGGGGGGGGGGTGAAGACTGAAGTCTGTAGGCATTAGGAGAGGAACTTGATGAAGGGAAAATACAAAGAGTGACAAGGGTAAGGCCACACTTAAAATTGTATAGTGGATGCTATTTACGAACTGAAAATTCCATCCCAAAGGAACTCCAAGGGTTACTAATCTCACTTTATGCTGGAATAAACTGCATGTAGGGGAAATTTAGTGCAAGCAAGTGGAGTAGACTGAGCCTTCCAGGAGCAGGGGCAGATGAGTGGGCCCAGCGTGGACAGGCTGAAACAGGCAGGGTCAGAGTAACTAAGTGGGGCAGATAAGGGTGATGATGGATGGGCAATTCTACATACAGAAACACTGTTCTCTGTGAGGCTGGCTCAGGTATTCATACACTATTTATGTGCCTGGCGGCATAGGCATGCCGAAAAATAAGACATGGTCCCCAACCTCGAGGACCTTGTGGTTTAGAGGTGAAGGAAAAAGTGCTGGTGGATAAATGTAATGTAGTGTGTTCAGCTAGTGCTGGGAGGGGAGATGTATGCATTGCACTGTGGGAATCCCAGGGGAAACTATTGATTAGTTTCCTGATAATAGGACAGGTGCCAGAAAAGCTTCACAAAGGAGGTGACATTAGTTCTGCAGAGTTTAGAGATTGATTTCTAGCGTGTTGATATAGGTCATTACCTTCCAGAAGAAAGGACTGTCTGCCCTGTGCTTCGATATATTATCACATATAATTCTCATGATGACTATTGTGAGTCATTATTTTTACCCCATTTTACAGAGGGAAATATTGAAGCTTACTTAGGAAATATAGATTGTGCTTTTCCCATCTTAATCCACTGTTCGGGAAGTCTTTGTGTTAATAAGTCCTCTTGCCTGGTGGGGCATTGGTTAAACACAAGAGGACTGTGGCAACAACAAACAAACAAACAGACAACAACAGATAAAACCCAAAACATCAGTACCTTGGACAAGGGCCAAGGCCTGTCATGGTCCAATACTCATAAGGTGATGGAATCCAGGACCATGGCCAGTTAGATACCTCTCCAAAATCCAGGGACCCATGCAGAGGACATTATTATTTCTAAGATGATGTAATTTGGGGTACCAGCGAATCTGAGCTCACAGACCACTGGGCCAGACTGTCATGTTGTTTTTTGAAATTGGACTGCTCAGGCAGAGGGGATTAATAAATGTGTGTTTTGGGGGCTCCAGGTCATTTTGTCTCTATCCTCCAAAAAACATACTACTTTTGAGAGGCTGAGAGAAGCTTGAAAGACCCCATAAATGCAAATATATTAGTTAAAATGAGATATAGCACAGGTCAGGTACATCTTGGAGGGGAAATTGGAAAGGTCTGGATGAAGGTCACTACCCAGAGTGGGCTGGGAGTATGGCAGAGTAAGGGATCTTGTCACTTATAAGGAGCAGCAACAGGAGGTCAGGAGCAGGTGGGGAGAGCTCACTGAAGACAGCATCATACATTTTCCTCTGGCTGGGACCCATGTTGCAGGGGGGTAGAACGCAAATCCTGGTCAGTGAATTCCCATTACTGAGAAATCTGTCTATGAGAGCAGTCACAAAAAGACATGCAGGCAAAGAGACCCTAGCAGGGAGAGGAAGGCACATGTACACACACACATCACTAATATGCACAGAAATGTATGGAGGGCCTTCTTGCATTTTTATCCACATACGTGTTTGTGCTTGTCATCACAAGGTGGTATCCGAAAGTCAAGAAATATGATGATTATAAGGCCTTCAAGCATGCTAGGTCTTATGTACTATCTCCTTTGAGTCTTCCTAAAAATCCTGTGAAGTAGGAAACATACTTTTCCATTCTCAGATACGAAAACTAAGTCATAGTTTTCATAAGTCATAGGGTTAAACAACTTGCCCAAGGCATGTTGTTAGTAGGGCATAACTGCAACTTGAGAAGCCTGGGTCTTTCAATTCCATATCAAGAGCCAGTCCCAGAAGCCCCATTTCTGTGGCCCAGAGCACATTCAGGACATATGGAGAGTCAGGTCAGTGGGAGTCTGACCAATGCGATTGAGAGAGTTTCTTTAAAAAGCACAGACATTGGAGAAGGCAGACTCAGGTTTGAATATTGGTACTTCCTCTTGCAGCTGTGTAATCTTGGGCAAATTCATCAGCTTCTCTGAGGTGACCTTTCCTCAGCTGCAAAATGGGAATAACAAAATTTACCCCACAAATTATATGAAATAAGGGGAGACATATGAATGGTCTAACAGTGCACAGAGTTTCAGAAGATTCTGTTTACACTGAATGTCCAGGACCTGTCCTGTTCCTTGAGAGATAAGGTCTACCCAGCAGGTAGTAGTGAGAGGCAATGGGATGCCCTTGTTGGAGTATTGTAAGTGGAGAAGAGATGGCAAGGGGACTTTGGAAGGGTTTTCTTGACCTGGGAGCTTGCCTTCTTTCAGGCATAGAGACATCAAGCAGGACCTTGTGGAGAAAGCTCATCCAGTTTGAGGCCAACTTCCTCAGGCAATGACAGGACTTGCAGGGGATGCTATGGGGTTTTGTGCCCAGATCCCCAGTGTAGGGGAAGAGAGTCCTAAGTTATGCTTGGGCATCTGTCTGCAGTTTTCTGCCGTCAGCAGACAAGACACAGGGCTGCTGTGTGGGCATCAGTGCCTGCAAGGCGATTACTCCTTTAATGTTTAATGTGCTGAAAAACCATTAGACCTCAAAATGGACAAGTTCTCAGTTGGTAACTTTAATTATTTTTAAGACTTGGTCACGCCTGCTTATTAGCAATTATGCATTACATATCCCAGGGTACTACAAGCCTTCCCCTTTCCCTCCCTTCTCCTGGAGAGAGCAGGTTTGTGGCCTGCTGCCTTTAGGTGGGAGAGGGAGAGAATGGAAAGCTACAGAAAGACACAGAAATAACCCTGGTCCTTTTTTCTTCACTTCTTGTGTACTTGCTTGACTATACTTGCTGCCTTCAGGTTCCAAGAGATAATCCTTTATTCTTCCAATAAAATCTCCTCTTGCTTGAGATAATTTCCTATCCCAAGTCCCTTAATAAGCTCAGATATAATCACTTTGAGGCCAGCCCTGGTGTCCAGTCAGAGATTAGAGGGCTCTAGTGTCCCTTCAGACTTCAGGGGCCAGGTAAGTTCCTGGAGGACTGTGGATGCAGCTCTGATTCCAGGCTGGAAAAAGGGTGCACAAAAGAGGCAACTACTTACCACAGACCACCCGCAGTGTTCATTATCCCCTGAAGGACTCATCCTGAAGGACTACTTCTCTCTCCTACCATCCCTTGCTCAACCCAGGAAATCCTAACATTGGGCTATGCTCAGGCAAATGGCAGAGTGATGTCATGGGCTGGCAGCCCTGCCTTTGGCTTTGATTTTTAAGAAGGGGAGGGAAAGAAAAACAGAAGGAAAAAAGTGAACATGAGTAATGGGCCTGGAATGAGGCATATGAGATAACACTGAATAATAATGTGTCAAAAAATACAAGATGTATTTTTTTTTATTTCCCAGTGGAATTTCCATTGCACTAATCCATCACTGTAGAGCAGGCAAGATTATGCTTCCCCCAAAAAACACTCGGAGATAAATGTGAGTAAATTAGGGTTTATTATATTATTTGGGGTGATATAATTTCTAAGCGGACCCTTATTAAATTACTTCCTCTGGTGCCGACACCTCCTGCCTGGGTCTCTGCACCTTCGCTCCACTTGCCTGTCTGAAACTGCTTTGTATTTTAATGTTTCTCATCAGTTTTTGGTGGGGGTGGGGTGCTTTTGGAGAGAGCTAGAAGGGAGGCTGAGTCACTGCTGGTAGGGCTAAGTTTCTTCCTTGTCAGCTTTCCTATAATCACAGAACCACAGACTCATACAACAGAGATACATATAATCTGGAGATACACAGCCTATACCATCATATCATAAATGAGGAAACTGAGGCCCAACTAAGAAAAGTGAATTGCCTTAGGTCACACAAATGGGTAGGAGCAGAGTTGAGACTGGCATCCATGCGCTAACTCCCAGGCTAGTGTGTCTGTCAGACTTGTCTTCGAGGCAGCTTCAAGCTCAGCAGCAGACCCCAGGGAATTTAGAAGTCTTGCTCCTCTGCTATGAGATCTTTTCAGTGACTCAAAAGGAGACAAGAGAGGAGACCTGTGGTTTAGTCTTGGTTTGATCACAAAAAGGCGTATGAATTCACCTCTCTGACTCTTTATAGAAAGTATACTATCTTTACAATAAAAAGGCTCACAACAACTGAGGGGTCTTTGGACTATAGTTTTAGCAGGGAAACTCCATTTGGAACCTTAGTTGGAATTCTAATACATAAAATAGTTGAACGAGGAGTTATTCTAATTAAAGAAGAGAACTGGAGGTTGGAAGGCCTTCCACTCAGTTCCCCCATCTTTCCCCACTTGGTTTGAAACCACTGGACCCAGTTTTAGCATCTGACCTTGATTTCACCCTGAAATGCCCTCCTGACATCCTCACCAAGCCCTGTTCACTCTCCAAAGATGAGTGTTATGTCTCTTTCAGCCCTGGAGTCTCTGATCACATGCTACAAGATCCACCCACACAGTCGTGTTGTCTTGGTCCCAATATGCTTGATTCTATGGAACTCAGCCTCATGATTAGTACATAGTTTTGTCATTTATGATATCGATAACAAGTTATTACTAATATTTTTAACCTCTCTGGTCTTTCTTATCATCTCTAAAATGGGCTAATAACAACTTTGACCTCACAAGGCAATGTTTAAATGAGAAAATTCTTATAAAATACTTTTCATGATACCCAGCATGCTGTAAATTATAGTTATTATCATTTTCATTATGAATAATTCACCTCAGTGTTTCTTTTTTTTAAGTGCGGTTTATGTAAGGGCATATTACAGAACACGATAGATGTTTAACAAATGGTCAAATGGTAACTGTCATTTTTTTAAAGTTCTTTTGCTAATAGGCAGCATGGAGAACCAAAGGTGAATGAATTCCTGTCTCCATTCTCAAGAGAATCTCAAGTTCTGCTTGACCACTTGGACGTGAGCACTAATGCTGCCCCCAACTATGGTCTGGGATTCAGGAGAAGACAGTGGGGAAGCGTGGACGGTAAAATCATGAGCCCCCAAAGAGGAGGGTCTGCAAATGCTTTGGAGAGGAGGGAGATTATTCCTCTATTGCTGCACAAATTACACAAACTGAGCAGTTTCAAACAAGATCTATGAACTCAAAGAGAAAAAAGGCAGAATGGTGGTTTCTAGGGACTATGGGGAGGGGAAATAAGAGTTAATGTTGAATGGGTGAAGAGCTTCTGTTTTGCAAGGTGAAAAGAATTCTGGAGATTTGTAACACAACAGTGTAAATGTACTCAACACTGATGAACTGTACATTAAAAATGGTCAAAATGGTTATTTTTGTTATGTGTATTTTACCACAATGAATAATAAAAATAAAATGATGAAAGCAACACACAACAAAACCCTATTTTTGACTTTCCTGTTCTGGAGCTCAGAAGTCTGGCCTGGCTCAGTACCCACAAGGCTGAACTCAAGGTGTTGGCTGGGCTGCATTCTCATCTGGAGGCTCTGGGAGAAAAACCCTGCTTCTAACACATACAGGTTACTGGCATTTGTAGGGCTGAGGTCTTTACTTCCTTGCTGGTGGTTGACTGGCGGTCACTGTTGGCTCCCAGAGGCTGCTTGCAGGTCCTCTTCCTGGGGATCCTTCCAACTTCAAGGGGTGTGAAATCCTTCTCATGCTTCCCATCTCTTTGACTTCCCTTCTGTGACCAGCAGGAGAAGCACTGCTTTTAAAGGGCTCCATGATTAAGTCAGGCTACCTGAAACATCTCTGTATCTTAAGGTCACAGATTTGGGACTTTAAATAGATATGGAAAATTCCTGACAGTGATACCTAGATTAGTGTTTGATTGAATTATCAGGGGTGAAAAATCTTGGGAGTTTAGAATCCTGCTTCCCATGGGAGGTGTCCTAAGAATGGAGACTGAAGGATAAACAAGATTTCAAAGGTGGAAAGATGGGCATTCCAGGTAACAAGACTAGAAAAAGAATGTGGAAAAGGGAGAAACCATAGGACTGGGCTGAGTGTTTGTGGGGTGTTGGGTGCTGTGAGGAGAAGCAAGATAAAGCTGGCCGGGCAAGTGAAATGCTGAAGGAGTGGATGGGGTCTCTGGAAGTATTAAGGATAGGAAGGACTGGAGGTTTAGGAAGAGTGACTGAGTACACTCCAGGGGGCCCCTTTGGACCAGAGCAGTCGGGGAAAAGCAGAAATGTTTTTTACCCTACCTAAGAGGAACGTGGTTCCTCTTTTCCTTCATTCTATTATTCTTCATCCTTTTATTATGAAGTGCCTATGATGTGCTAGACATGTGCAGACATGTGCTAGATTCTGAGGACATAGTAGGGGCATGATCCCTCCCTTCTAAGAGGACAGAGGAAACAAAGAGGAGACTCCTACACAAAGGAGGAATTAGTGCTAGAGGAGTCACACTCTGTGCTATGGGAGCCCTCAGGGAAGCCCTGACCCCAGGTCCCAGTTTAAAAAGAATGGAGCAGGAGCCCCTCACCCCACCCAGGGGTCAGAAGGTGGAGGAGTGGCAGAAGTCCTGTGAAGGGCCATCCAGGAGCTGCTCACCCAGTCCACTTCTGCCCTTTGCCAGGCCTGGGCTGGCACTGAGATATGCCCAACATTAGCCTGAAATGCACAGTTCTGGGGGGAAAGAGAGGCAGGAGGAAATGCAAAACTGTTTGATCAGAGTCTGGCCCCTGGGAACAAGCTAAGTGTCTTTTTGCTGGCAGCTGCAGCAAAAGGTGCAATCATTAGAAGGTGGCATTTTGCATTAAAATTGTTTCCATCAGCCAGTGACATTTTCCTGTTCCTTCTGGTCAGGAGACCTTTCAGCACCACAGATTCAAATGACTCAGGCTTCAAAATTTCTTCCCCGCTGGGAGAGAAACCCTGTCCAGTCACCCTGGAATGGACATCACATTAGCTGAGGTTAAAAAAGCAGATGAACTAGTGAGCATAGCACGGCCCAAGGTATGTGTGTGAGGACCTAGAAGAAAACAAAGTGTGTGTCCATGTCCTGTGTAACCTAACTGTTTTGTGTCTATGAGGGTGACAGGCTCTGGGGTATGGGACCCTGCATGTGTGGCCCTGCACGTGTGTTCATTACCGTAGAGACAAAGACCTACACTTGGTTCTGTGTGTGAGAGTGTGCACTGAGGAAAGCAGTGAGCAGGTGTGCATGAGAGTATGTGCATACATGTGTGCAGGCAGTCGACCATTAGTTGCCTAGGTGTGTGTGAAGCTGCAGAGCTCATGGCAGGTTGTCAGATGGTCCTGCTGAGGGGTGGGTGGCAGTGACCCATACCTCTGCTCTTCCCCTACCTTCCCACAGTCTTCTTATCTTGGTAAGGTGTACCACCACATGCCCAGCTGTTGGTCCCCAAATGCAGGAGTCCTTTTCCTGCCTTTCTCTCATCTCAAGCTCAAATTTCTTCAATTCAGATAGCCCTTTTGAGATCACTTCAGCCAAAATAGTTCCCTTGTTCCCTCCACAAGCATTCTCTACTACAGCATAAGTGTCCCTTCCTTTACAGCATTATCTCTCTTGGAAATTACCTTGTTCTGTGTTTGTTTATCTGGGTAATGTCCTCCTACCCACTTCATAATACAGCTCCCACAGAGCAGGGATTGGCTTTTTTGTTCATGTCTGTATATCCCATGCCAGTATACCATAGGCATTCAGTAAATGCTCTGTGAATGAGTGATGACTAATTTCATTGTGCTGCCCCAGAAGCTGCTTAGGACATGGAGGAGGAGAAGTATTGCTTCAGTGCAGTGACAGAACAAATTGGCACATAAGAAAGTAAGTTCATTATCAAGGAGAGCATCCAAATAGAGAAGGTGAATGCTGTTAGCTCACCACACCCATAGGTTACCACCCAAGTGCCATATTGTGGGACACAAGGGTTGTTAAGAACTGGACCCATTTTCCTTCCCCAGCCTCACAGCTCTCTGCCTATGCTGTGCTCTTTCACACCTCCTGGTTACACGTGCTGTTACTGTGGCCTGGAAGGCCCAGTGGAAACTCACTGTCATCCTTCCAGCCTGTGCTCAAGTAGTAATGCTCTATGAAGTCTCCTTCAACTCCCCAGCACCAGATTTGTATCGTTCCTGCTCTTGGGGACACCTTGGTGGGCCTCTTATGTCTGAACACTGTGATCTGTTTGCTGTGTACCTTTGTAACAGACCCCAAACTCTTGCAGACAAGACTTGTAGCTTGGCATCCCCAGGCCTAGTGTGGAGGTGCCATGTTACCAATTGATATTTGGCAGCTATTTGCAACAGGCACATGATGGTAGGTCTGGCAGGAAAAGGAAAGGTGCAGCTTTAATAACAGAATCTTCTGCTCCCTTCCCGCTCTCCTCAGTTCCTCTGATTTTGGCCACCAGGGTTTTGTCCTTTAGGTGATTCCTGGGCTCAGCTTGAGAGCCTCTGATACCCCCAAGACAAGACATTAAATGCATGACCGTTCAGATCTCTGGTGAACCAGGGACTTGTAGGGTACCTTCCTGAAGCCTGTGACACTGGGAGGAGGGACTTAGGCCACTAATGAAGCTGACAGGCTTCTCTCTCATAGGGCCCAGAGGGCTTGGTCTAGAAAGACCCGAGGAAGAGACCATACTCCTTTATGAGAGGCCAGGGCTGAGTGAGGATGGAAAACGCGAGCCCCAGAGGTTTCCACTCTCGGTTGACATTCCACCAGAGATACAGAGAACAGAGACAGAGATATAGGGAGCAAGTGCAGGGGGAGGGCCAGGGTGAGGGCCTGTGGCGGTAAGTCAGCTTGGGCTGATCCATGTTGAGTACTTGGGGCAACTTGGACTACCCAAGGCAGGATGCCAGCTGTGGGGGCACATCAGCAGCAGAGAGCCCTGGGGAGATGCTGAGGGAAAACACGCTGAACCTGTGGGTTCCAGTCTGACTCTACTATTTCCTAAGCACACAGCCTTGGGCAAGTCTCACATTCACCTAAGCCTTAGTACTCTTATCTACAAAAAGGGAGCCTGGGGCTTAAGCACTGTGTTGTACACTGTCTCACTTAACCTTCATGGCATCTCTATGAGGTAAACACTACTAGACCTCCCATTTTACAGATGAGGAAACTGAGGCTTAGGCCAAGTAACTTACACCTCACCACACAGCCGCTGCTGGGATACGAACCTGTGTTCTGCCTAGCTATTAAGCACATATCCTCAGCCACTACTCCACACTGACTTACAATTCCTGTCAGGCCTACTTCCCAGGATCAATGTGAAGATTTGACAAGACTGTGGCTGAATACATATTGTAAGGGGCTCAGCAAGGTTTGCTTGGAGGACCATGGCTGTGTGGCCTGGGTTCAGGACAGCCGCTTCTCCCTGACACTGCTCCCTGCCCCCCAACCAGCTCTCCCTGGGCTGCCCCTGGGGGGCAGGTGCAGGCTGGTGCCCTCTGCCTGCTTCTGCTGCCGTTAAACTTTACACTGGGCTCTGTCATTAGCCCAACAACAAGCTCCCTGTTTGACTAGCTCTGTCCAAATTTGCTCGGCACGAGCAGGAGCCCATGGTAAGTAAACGGTTTTCTGTTGATATTTGAGTGCTAATGAAGAGGCAGCGAGCGGGCCCATTAATAACTGAGGAGATGATTGTGTTTGCAGAAGGCCTGTATACAGCATGTCAGCGTGCCCAGATGGGGCCACCTCCTTATTGATTGCCCAATAAGCCGCTGTGGCACAGGTAGGAGGCATCTTCTGCACTGGTTCTCCTTTCCCCAGGTGCTGGGACCCCATAGAGGACCTTGGCCTGGGCTATATACTTCATTCATTTTTTGTTGGCTCATTTAACATGCTCAGATAGAACATCTTTTATGCACAGGTCGCTCTGCCAACAGACAAGTCCATATCATTACCTAGAAACAGAGCCTACTCTTGACCTTGCTGTGGGGCTCGGTCCCTAATACCTCTGAGCAGACACTGGGCAAAAGCTGATTCTGCGGGTCTCTGGCCAACACTATAAGCTGTCCATCAGGGCTCTCTATCCTCATCCTGAACTGACAAATTTGCCTAATCTGTGATGGGAGATAGGCTTTCTGGCTGGCTTTGGGAAGGTGGCATTTTTCTCCCTGATGTTATTCTTTAGTCTTGAGATCCATCAGGCTTAGCTTGGGAACTTCTGGCTTAGAGTGGGTTAGTTAGTGGTGGAGAAGGGCTGCAGGGCAGAGCTGGGACCCCACTCATCCTTCCTACTAGAAGCCTTACTGATCTTGAGCTCAACAAAGAGCACAGCGGATCCAGGACTAGGGCTCCTGGAAGATTGCCAGCCTGAGCCTGGTCTGGGGGTAATTTCTGGCCTGTTTTGCAGGGGACATCAAGATGACTAAGGCAATATTCTATCTGATGAGTTTGCAATCTGGTAGATGAGGTCAAGTGGTAAACAAATAACTGGAGAAAAATATAATACGTTGAGAAGTGTGAATCCAGGTCCACAAGAGCAGAGAGGAGAGTGCTAGAAGGCAGGGAGGACTTTCCAGAGGAGATGACATTTGAGCAGGTTCTTTAAAGCTAGATAAGGGTTTATAGAAGCCATAGTGAATACTCCCACTGGTGGGGGAAGAAAAGAACAAAGTCTGCCATTGATTGGAGTCTTGCAAAGAGGCCCAGACTTTTGTTCCCTGATGAGGGTAGGTTTTGAGATTGGGGGACATTTTGTCATGTAAGCTCTTGAGTTGGAATTGGGGTGTTGGGGTTGTGCCTGAGGTGAGATGCCCTAGAAAAACATACTTCTGGACTGGGTGTTGGTGTCCACCACTTTTTCCATATTAGGTTACTCCTGGGGAAAGATGGAGCAAAGTGTGGGGATGAAGCCAGGAGGCCCAGCCTCTCATCAGCCTTGCTATTCACTGGGAGAAGGATTTCACTTCTCAGAGCACCATTTCCTTATCTATAGAATAGAGCTGAGGACATCTGCCCGTCCAAAAGAGGAGTAGCAACTGGAGTAACAGAGAAAAAGTGCTGTAAAGAAGAGCAGTACAGACTTGAGAGGCAGTCAGCACACCAAGAAACAACAGCCCAAACATCTGTATTTAATTTTGGTTCCTAGACGTAGACATTTCACACCCTGTGGTCTCTTCCACATCACACTGATTTCCTCTTGCTATAGCCCTGGGGGCAAAGCCCATCAGTAGGTAACTGAGAGGAAAATATTTGCAAGAGCTCAGGGCCAGATTATGAAGCTGGGGACCAAGAAATTAGTGAGAAGGATTGAGAAACCTGTCTGAGCTAATTCTAAGGAAGCCAGTCTTCCACTGTGTCTTCTCTCCTGGGACACAGAGGCCCCTGGCAGGGCTGCTGGCTTAAGAACCCTCTGACAGGGCTCTGAGATCCTGGGACCAAGGGCCATAATCCTTTGGAAGCCTGGAAGAGTTCTGAGGAATGAGAGTCTAGCCTACTGGGCCTGTTTCCTTAGTCTTTTGTTCTTGCCCAAACTACGTCCCCTTTCCTTCTTCTGTCTTCTAGTTCCAGGAAGCCCAGCCAAGGGCTGCTGATGGACAGACCTTTGGTGTGGCTCAAAGCTCCAGCTTAGTGGGTGTCTTCAATCAAATTCTAATGGAGGTAGAGGAGGTCCTGGCAATAAGTGATCTTCTTTCTATCATTCTCATTGCCACACTGCCTTGCAATACTTACTGTCTCTCATTGAAAGCTGGAGAGAACGAACCTCAGCTCCCTCATCAACTCCTGTCTCCTAACCCCAGGTTAGCAAAGCAGTATGAAATGAAGTGCTGCTTGATTACACATCTGGATCCCTTTTTTGGGATGAGGACTTTTCTCTGGGCTGAGCACTTGGCCTACATCTTGCTAAAGAAGATCTTCGTAAGAGAGAAAAATGAAGAGACTCTGTTAATAACAATAATGCATTTTGGTCACACCACGAGAGGTGGTCAATATCGATTCAGTGGTTCTCAACCTAGTTGAACTTTAGAATTACCTGAAGATTGTAGGTGATGCCTGGACCTCACCACAGGCCAATGGAATCAAATCTCTGGATCCTAGGCATTTTTTTTTTGTCTGAAAAAGCTGCCTGGGTGGTTTTGATACATAGTGAAGGCTAAGAACTGTGTAGTTAGAGAAGCTTTATCTTCTTGGATATTGTCTTTCAGAGGCTGGTTCCTTTGTCTTCTATGCAAGACTTGCAGAATCTGAAGCCCCTTTGATTTCCATCAAGGAGAGAACTGGATGGAACCTATTGCCTGAGTGCCTGAGCCAGAGGGCAGAGGAAGAAGCAGCTGGACCCTAGGAGGGAGAAGAGAGGCCTGAAGTCTGAGGAGAGAAAGGGAGTAGAATCTCAGATATCAGTCAAGGGGTACCTGGCATGGAGCAAAGGAGAGAATTGCTTTGTACTCTCCTCTGGCCTCTGCGTGCTTAATTATCTGATGAGAAAATGTATTTCTGATAATGGGTCTACCTTCTCATGCTTCCAGCTGAAAAGAGCATAGTTAAGGGTAACCTTGGGGGAGCTCCCTTGGGATTTGCAACCCAATGGGCCGTGCCTTGCCGCATCTCAGAATAACACCATTGGTGCTGTGCTTCTTTTTCCATGATGCCTGCCTAAATGCTGGCCTGGAGGTGAAGAAGTGGAGGTAGAGTCAGCATGAGCCATGAAATACCACCGGAAAGCCACTAAGATGTGGGGCAACCACACGGAGACTAGAATTACAATTTGAGAATAAAGAATTGGATGATCCAGGTGAAGCACCTGACTTCTGAGGCATTAAGTGAAGAGCACTAGAAAGAAAAGGCATACAAAATTCCTTTGTGAAATTATTAGCTGGAAATTTAAAAAATGTAGCCTCAGTGAACAGTAACTTATTAAAAAGTTGTTTTTTTGTTTCTTTTTTTTTTTTTTTTTTTTTTTTTTTTTTTTAGGGGAAAGTCCTATAGGCAGCTCTGGTATCACTGGTACTAACCACCTTCTTCTTGAAACTGGAGAAGAATGATAGGAATATGCTACTGAGAATGAGAGAAAAATATCTGAGTCATAATTAGAATCTCCACAGAAATGACACAACGTGGCCAAACTTGTATGTAGGGCAATACTGCCGTTTACGACACACAGAGCTAACTCATATGCCCCTCCCAGGAGCTGTTCATGGACCCAGAACCAGGCTGACTGATGTGTATTGCAGCTCTGGCTCACTGCCCTGGACTGGACATATGGCAACATTGGAGGAACTGCTTTCTCCCTCACTCCGCATTTTACCTGGGCCCGTTATATAAGAATTGCAGCCCTTCCAGCCATGGTGGAAAGTTTCTTCCATTCTTCCCACCATGCCTCAATTGCTCCCTCTCTCTAAGTTGAACAGATGATATGGGAAGAGGGGCCCGTATAAGATTGGCCTGGGTACTCTTCCTTTCTCTCTGCCCTGTCTGTGATAAGCCTACATTCCTCTCCTCTTCATTGGGGCAAACTCTGCCCCTGTTGAAAAAAGACCTGCAGTACTGAGTACAAATTTCAATTCCAAGTGAAAGTACTAAGAGCCCAGCCATTGATGTGGGTTCAGGCTATGCTTGTCAGTTCAGCCTTCCTAGCAGTAAAGCTGGAGGTTCTTTCTGTTCCCATGGAGGGAACTGGTATTTGAGCCAGACAGCAAAAAAAAAAAAAAAAAAAAAAAAAAAAAAAAAAAAAGGACAAATTGGGTTGGGAGAGAGAAAACACTGCATGAAGAGAGGGCGACACAAGCACAGCGGTACAGGTACCTAGAGAAGGGTGCTAACGAACAAAGCTGAAAGGAGAGGCTGGAGGCAGATCACAGAGGGCCAAACTAAGGAGTTTGCACTTCATCGAATAAACATATGAGCAGCCACTCAAGTTTGTTTAGATCAAGGCATGACAAAAACCATAATTATACAAATCTAGAAAACTGGCTATTGATTAATGGGAGGAGTAAGGTGTCATGAGGATCTCCGGGATTTCAAATTTGGTTACACTGGAGATGCAGATGGCTTCCTGAGAAACTGGGAAATGAAGAGGAGGAATTGGGTGAAGTGAGAAAAGACAATAAGCTTGGTGCCAGAAATTTGGGTTTTTGAGCTGTGATAGGATAACCAGAGATATTCAGCAGAACACTTTAGAAAGGAGACTGGAGCATTCTTAGGAGGTGAGATTTACTTATGAGAGTCATCTTTATGTAAAAACACAGCCCAAGAAAAAAGGTGTAGAGACCATGGCTAGAGATATAGGCAGTGGAGGCGTTCACATGTGGGGGTTGTGGCTTAAGGGGAGAAAGGTTGTGAAAGAAGTAGGTAGGACATGGCCAGAGGGAGAAAGAACTCAGCAAGCAGCAGTGCAGTACGGCTGATGTAAGAACTGGGAGTGCTTTGCATGAAGTAAGGTCTGATACCCTGAATCAAATTTAAGCAGAAGGGGGTTGTTCAAAACGAGAAATGCCACTCAGAAGTCAAAAAGGTTGAGGACTGAGAACAACTCTTAGATGTTGTCTCTGGGAGGTCATCAGTGACTGCAGCCATATTATAGCCTGGTTGAGGTGGGAGCCAGACTGCAGGGTTATGAGGAGTGAGCAGATGGTGAAGAAGTGGAGGAGGCAGGGCAGACCCTCCTCACTTCTTGAAGTTGGGAAGTGAAGGGGAGAGAGGACCAGAGCTCAGTATCTCAAGCGAGAAGTGAGTATGAGGGACACTAGTATGTTTATGAGACGATCTAGAAGGGCAGATGAAGGAATAGAGAGGGCTTGGGTGGGATGAGTTTCTCATGGTCTCCTCACTGAAATCTCTCATGGGAGTGTGATGTTTCTTTCCTCCTGGCAGGGGGTGGGCTACAGGCCAAATGGCAGCAGTGGCAAAGACAGTAGCTACCTTAGTAGAGCTGGATGGGTGGCTGATTGGACAATGGGTGTGGGACAATAAAACTCATTGGGAAGCAGTAGGGCTCTATCTCCATTTTTGTTTATCTTTATGTCTATGGGTGATGGCTTCATTCTAGGCTACTGGACTGGAATTGGATTCATTCTCTTTTATACATGTACTTTTGGCCTTGCTACATGACCCACAGTGAGGCAGTAATCACCTCTGCTCACCAGCTGTTACTGCCTGCCCCACCTTTAATTTCTTGAATTATACAGTAGAGACAATAGGCAGCTTCAAGAGTGTTCAGAAAATCTGGCAGGGCAAAGAATTCTTGCAAGAAGGTGCGGCAATGTTCCCAATTAGAAGTACTCTAGTTCGCTCCCAGTTATATTGGGACATTCCCATATTGCCTTCAAAGTTATCCTCATAGAAACCAGACTGCTCTGCTTCCCATTGACTAAAGTTTAAGCTCTTCATACAGCATGTGAGAGTTTTCACCATGTTACCCGGCCCATCTTTTCAGCCTGTTTTGGTTTTGTCACGTCCCTCATGTCTCCAGGTTCTCCAGTCTTGCCAGGCAAAAGCTTGTCCTTTGAACAAGCTTGTCCTTGTTATGCTTTTGCAAATGCTGAGCCCAATGCTGAGGATAACCTTCTCCCTCTTGTCTCACTGATGTATCCTGCCCATGGTTGAAGACCCAGTTCATAGGTCACCCAGAAGTGAATTTGCTGGGCCATAAAGTAGTTTTATTTTTAATTTTTTTGAGGAACCTCCAAACTGTTTTCCAAGTGGCTGCATCAATTTGCAATCCAACCAACAGTGCATGAGGATTCCCTGTGCTCCACATCCTCATCAACACTTTTTAACTTATTAAGGATAGCCATTCTGACAGGTGTGAGGTCATATCTTGTTGTGGTTTTGATTTGCATTTCTTTAATGATTAGTGACATTGAACATCTTTTCATATATCTATTGGCCATCTTTATGTCTTCCTTGGAAAAATGTCTATTAAGGTGCTGTGCCCATTTTTTTAATTGATTTTTTATTTTTATGTTGAATTGTATGAGTTCTTTATAAATTTCGGATATTAATCCTTTATAGAATTTGTCATTGGTGAATATTTTCTCCCATTCTATAGCCTGTCTTTTCATTTTGTTGGTGATTTCCTTTGCAGTGCAAAACCTTTTTAGTTTGATGGAGTCCCGTTTGTTTATTACTTCTTATGTTTCCATTGCCTGAGGAGATATATCAGAACAAATATTACTAAAAGCAATGTCTGAGAGTTTACTGCCTCTGTTTTTGTCTAGAAGTTTCATGGTTTCGGGTCTTACATTTAAGTCTTTATTCCATTTTGAGTGTATTCTTGTATATTGCGTAAGAACGTGGTCCAGTTTCATTTTTTGCATGTATCTGTTCGGTTTTCCCAACACCATTTATTGAATAGACTGTCTTTACTTCATTGGATATTCTTGTCTCCTTTGTCATAAATTTTTAAATTAAATTTATTGGGGTAACATTGGTTAATAAAATCATAAGTTTCAAGTGTGCTCAGCATGATAATCACAAGATTCATCCATGGTATCACAAATGGCAGTATTTCATTTTTTCTTATAGCTGAGTAATATTCCATTCTATATATGTACCACAGCTTCTTTAGCCAATCATTTATCAGAAGACACGTCAGTTGTTTCTGTCTTGGCCACTGTGAATAATGCTGCTATGAACATCAGGGTGCATATATCTTTATGAATGAATGTTTTCAAATTTTTTGAGTAGATACCCAGAAGAGGAATTGCTGAGTCATATATTAATTGTACTTTTAATTTTTTTGAGTAAACTCTATACTGTTTTCCATAGTGGCTGTACCAATTTCCATTGCTACCAGCAGTGTATGAGGGTTCTTTTTTTTTTTTTTTTTTTTTGCTACAACCTCTGCAACACTTGTTATTACTTGTCTTGTTGATAATAGCCGTTCTAACAGGTGTGAAGTAGTATCTTGTGGATTTGATTTACATTTCTCCGATGATTATTGATATTGAGCATTTTTCATATGTCTATTGACCATCTTTGTGTCTTCCTTGGAAAAATGTCTATTCAGGTTCTGTGCCCATTTTAAATTGAATTGTTTGCTTTTTTTGTGTTGAGTTGTATGAGTCCTTTGTATAGTTTGGACATTAGGATCTTATTGGAGACGTTGCTTGCAAATATTTTCTCCCATTCATTTGGTTGCCTCTTTCTCTTGTTTCTGTTGAGTTTCCTTTGCTGTGCAGAAGCTTTTTAGCTTGATATAGTCTCATTCATTTATTTTTGCTTTTACCTCCCTTGCCTTTGAAGTTAAATTCATAAAATTCTCTCTAAATCTAAGGTCCATGAGTTTGTTACTTATGTTTTCTTCTTTGCTGTCTATTGTTTCAGGTCTTCTATTCAGGTCTTTGATCCAATTTGAGTTAATTTTGGTGTATGGTGACAGATAGCAGTCTAGTTTCATTCTTTTGCATGTGGCTTTCCAATTTTCTCATCACCCTTTATTAAAGAGGCTTTCCTTACTCCATTATATGTTTTTGGCTTCTTTGTCAAAATTATTTGCCCATATATATGAGGGTTTATTTCTGGACTCTCGATTCTGTTCCATTGGTCTGTGTGTCTGTTTTTCTGCCAATACCAGGCTGTTTTGATTATTGTCGTTTTGTAGTAGAATTTGAAGTCAGGCAGAGTGATACCTTGTTTCATATATATATTTATTATATATATAAATCAATATTGCTTTGGCTTTTTGGGGTCTTCTGTGTTTTCATACAAGTCTGATAATTTTTTGTTCTACTTCTTTAAAAAAATTCTATTGGGATTTGATGGGGATTGCATTAAATCTGTACATTGCTTTGGGTAATAAAGTCACTTGAACTATGTTGATTCTTCCAATCTATGAACATGAAATATCTTTCTATTTCTTTGTGTCTTCTTCAATTTCTTTTAAAAAGGTCTTATAGTTTCCAGTGTATAGATCCTTCACATACTTCATTAGGTTTACTCCAAGGAACTTTATTCTTTTTGTTGCAATTGCAAAATAATTTTTAAATTCCTTTTTTTGAAAATTCATCGTTTGTATATAGGAATGCTATGAATTTTTATGCATTGATTTTGTATCCTCAAATTTACCGTATTTGTTTATTGTTTCTAATAGTTTTTGGTGGAGTCTTTAGAGTTTTCTATATAGAGAATCATGTCATCTGCAAAAAGCGATAATCTGACTTCTTCATTCTCACTTTGGATGCCTTATTGCTTTCTCTTGCCTGATTGTCTAGCTAAGACTTCCAATACTATACTGGATAAGAGTGGTGATAGCAGGCAGCCTTGTCTTGTTCCTGATCTTAGAGAAAAGATTTTTAGTTTTTCACTATTGTTTATGATATTAGCTGAGGGTTTGTTGTATATGACCTATATTATGCTGAGGTACTTTCCTTCTGTACCCATTTTATTGAGTGGTTTAATCATAAACAAATGCTGTTTTTATCAATATTACTTTTTCTATCATTGATGTGATCACATGTTTTTTATCCTTTATTTTGTTTATTTGGTATATCACATTAATCAGTTTGCACATGTTAAACCATCCCTGTGCCCTTGGAATGAAGTCTTCTTAATCATGATGTAGAATTCATTTTTTGTATTGCTATATTCTAAACTTTGTCATAGATTAAATGACCATAAAGGCATGGGTTTATTTCTGGGCTCTTTATTCTGTTCCAATGATCTATGTATCTGTTTTTATTCCAGTACCATGATCTTTTGATTACTATAGCCTTGTAGTATAATTTGCTATCAGGTATTGTCACTGTAACTATTTGAGGTCTTTTGCGCTTTTATATGAATTTTAGGATTATTGTTCAAGTTCTGTGAAAAATATTATTGTATTTTGATAGAGATTGCGTTGAATCTATAGATTGCTTTGAGTAGTATGGACATTTTAACGATGCTAATTCTTCCTATCCATGAGCATGGTATATGCTTCCCTTTATTTGTACCTTCTTCACTTTCTTTTTTCAAGGCCTTATAATTTCTCAAGTATAGGTCTTGTACATTCTTGCTTAAATTTATTCCTAAATGTTTTATTTTTATTTTTATTTCTATTTTAATTTTTTAAATTTATTTTTTTAATTGAAGAAATGATTTAAATTTTATTCTCTATCTACCTTACCCACTTGCCCCTACCCTCTGGTAACCACTAGTTCATTGTCCATGTCCATGAGTCTGCTTGTTTGTCCTGTTCATTTTTGCTTTCAGGTTTATATTCCACATATAGATGATATCATATGATTTTCAACCTTTTCTGTCTGGCTTATTTCACTTAGTATGATTATTTCAAGGTCCATCCATGTTGTTACAAATGGCAGTATTTCATTCTTCTTATGGCTGAGTAATATTCCATTGCATAGATGTACCTCAGATTCTTTAGCCAATCATCTATTATAGGACACTTTGGTTATTCCCATGTCCTGGTCACTGATAAATAATACTGCTATGAACATTGGTGTGCAAAACATCTTTTCAGATATGAGTTTTCAAGGCTTTGAGATAATACCCAGAAGAGAGATAGCTGGATCATATGGTAGATAAATTTTTAGTTTTTTCAGGAAACTCCATACTGTTTTCCATAGTGGCTGTACCAATTTGCAGTCCCACTAGCAGTGTATGAAGGTTCCTATTTCTCTGCATCCTCTCCAACATTTGTTATTACTTGTCCTGTTGATCATAGCCTTTCTAACAGGTATGAGATAATATTTCATTGTGGTTTTGATTTGCATTTCCTTAATAGCTAGAGATGTTGAGCATCTTTTCAAATATTTGTTGGCCATTTGTATGTCCTCTAGGGAAAAGTGTCTGTTCAGGTCCTCTGTCCATTTTTTGATTGGATTATTTATTTTTTGTTGTTAATGAGTCATATGAGTTCTTTGTATATTTTGAATATTAGGCCTTTATCAGAGGCATTACTTATAAATATATTTTCCCATTCAAATGGTTGTCTCTTTACCTTGTTGACATTTTCTTTTGCCGAGCAGAAGCTTTTCAGTTTGATGTAGTCCCATTCATTTATTTTAGTTTTACTTCTTGCCTTGAGGTAAAACTCATAAAATCCTCTTTAAGTCTGAGGTCCTTGAGTTTAGTTCGGATGTTTTCTTTTATGCATTTATTGTTTCAGGTCTTATATTCAGGTCTTTAATCCATTTTGAGTTAATTTTGGTGTGTAGTGATAGACAACAGTCTAGTTTCATTTTTTGCAGGTGCTTTCCAGTTTTCCCAGCACCATTTATTGAAGAGGCTTTCCTTTCTCCACTGTATGCTTTTTTTTGTCAAAAATTATTTGCCCATATAAATATGGGTTTACTTCTGGACTCTTGATTCTGTTCCACTGGTCCGTGTGCCTGTTTTTCTGCCAAACCATGCCGTTTTGTTGTGATGCTTTGTAGTATAATTTGAAGTGGGCAAGTGATGCCTCTAACCTCATTCTTTTTTCTCAGGATGGCTTTACAATTCAGGGTCTTTTGTCTTCCATACAAATCTGATGTTTTTTTGTTCTCTATTTCTTTAAAAAATGCTGATGGGATTTTGATGGGGATTGCATTAAATCTGTATAATGCTTTAGGTAACAAGTTCATTTTAACTATGTTGATTCTTCCAATCAAGAACATGGAATATCTTTCCATTTCTTTGTATCTTCTTCGATTTCTTTTAATAGGGTCTTATAGTTTTCATTATATAGGTCCTTCATGTGTTCATTAGATTTATTCCTAGGTATTTTATTTTTGTTGCAATTGCAAAAGGAATTATTTTTTCCATTTCTTTTCTGACACTTCATTATTAGAGTATAGGAATGCTATGGATTTTTGAACATTGATTTTGTATCCAGAAACTTTACTGTATTTGCTTATTGTTTCTAGTAGTGTTCTTGTGGAGTCTTTAGGGTTTTCTATATAGAGAATTCATGTTGTCCTTAAACAGTGACAGTTTGACTTCTTTGTTTTCTATTGGATGACTTTTAGATCTTTCTCTTGCCTGATCACATTCACTAGGACTCCAATTTATATTGAATAACAGCGGCAATAGTGTACAGCTTTGTTTTGTTCCTGATCTTAAAGGGAAGGTTTTTAGTTTTTCACCATTAAGTATAATGTTGGCTAAGGGCTTGTCATATAAGGTCTTTATTATATTAAGGTTTTCCTTCTACACCGATTTTGTTAAGTGTTTTGATTATAAATGGGTGCTGTATCTTGTTGAAGGCTTTTTTCTGTGTTTATTGATATGACCATATGATTCTTATTTTAAATTATTTATGTGGGTATCACATTAATCGATTTGCATATGTTGAACAATCCCTTTGCCCTGGGATGAAGCCCACTTGATTGTGGTTTATAATCCTTTTGATATGTTGCTGTATGTGGTTCACTATTATCTTATTTAGGGATTTTGCATCTATGATCATAAGAGATATTGGTCTATAGTTTTCTTTTTTGTGTGTTATCTTTATCAGGTTTTGGTATCAGGATAATATTGGCCTCATAAAAGGAGTTGGGGAATCTTGCCTCTTCTTCAATTTTTGGAAGAGTTTGAGGAGAATAGGTATTAAATCTTCTTTGAATGTTTGGTAGAATTCACTGGTGAAGACATCTGGTTCTGGACTTTTACTTTTTGGTAGATTTTTAATGATTGTTTCAATTTCCATGCTACTGATCAGTCTATTTAGATTTTCCAGTTTTTCTTGATTCAGTCTAGGAAGGTTGTAATATTCTAAGTACTGGTCCATTTCTTCTAGGCTATTAAATTTAGTATTTTCTATTTTTCATAGCATTCTTGTATTGATCCTTTGTATTTCTGCAGTGTCTGTCATAATTTCCCCTCTTTCATCCCTGATTTTGTTTTATTTGTGTCTTTTTTCTTTTTTTTTCTTTAGTAAGTCTAGCAAGGAGGTTGTCAATTTTATTAATTTTCCAAAGAACCAGCTCTTTGTTGCATTTTTTTGTGGTTTTTTAAAAAAATTTTATTTATTTCTGCTCTAATTTTTATTATTTCTTTCCTTCTGCTGACTTTAGGCTTTCATTTGTTCTTCCTTTTCTAGTTTTTAAAGGTGAAGCATTAGGTTGTTTATTGGGCACATTCTTATTTTTGGAGATAGGCCTATAATGATATGAACTTTTTCTCTTATGACAACTTTTGCCATGTCTCAAAAGATTTGATATGTTGTACTATTGAAGAGGAATTAACACTCAAAAAGCGAATCACCCTTTGTTCTGCTTCTGTAGATATGCTTACTGTATAGGCCATACTCAAAAGTAACTAAAAAAACTCATCCTCCCTTTGGCTTGCTCTGTCTAAGCAACAAATGTAATTACCTGCAACCCATAGCAACTCCCTTTGCTTTGCAATGCTATGTCACTACCTGTAACCATAGCAATTTCTGCTGCTTTGTAATGGTCTGTGGACAAATTAACCAATCAGCCCATGCCAAAAAAGTTCTATATAAGGAATGTTGCATCTGAGCTCGGGGACCCAGATCTTCAGAGCACTAACTCCTCTGGGACTGCCAGCATAATAAGCCTGAGTTCTTCATCTCTCTGAGTGCTGCTTGGTTTTTTGTTTGTTTGATCTTTGCATTTTATCTGCAACACTATCATTATCATTCATTTCTATGTATCTCTTGATTTCTCTTTTTATTTCTTCTCTAACCCAGTTATTCTTCAGTAGCATGTTGTTTAATTTCCATGTTTGTGTTTCTTCCTGATTTCTTTTTGCAATTGATCTCTAGTTTCAAAGCATTATGACCAAAGAGTATGGTTGGTATGATTTTAACCCTCCTATATTTGTTGAGGCTATCTCTGTGTGTCAATATATGGTCAATTCTTGAGAATGTTCCATGTGTACTAGAGAAGAATGTATAAGCAGCTTTTTGGGGATGAAAGGCTCTATAAATGTCAATTATGCCCAGTTGGTCTAATGTATTATTTAAGATGTTATATCCTTATTGATTTTCTTTATGGATGATCTGTCCATATCAGACAGTGGGGTATTAGGTCCTATCTATGATAGTGTTTTGGTCTGTTTCTACCTTTAGTTCTGTTAGTAATAGCTTATATATTTTGGGCTCTCTGATTGGAAGCATAGATATTAATAAGTGTTACGTCTTGGTGCATGATTCTCTTTATCATTATGAAGTGTCCCTCAGTATCTTTCTTTACCTTTTGATTTTGAAGTCTATTTCATCCGATATTAGTACTGCTACTCCTACTTCTCTCTGAATGCCATTTGCTTGAAATATTATTTTCTATCCTTTCACTTTGAGTCTATATTTGTCTTTGGAGCTGAGATGTGGCTCGAGGCAGCATATGGTTGTTTTTGTTTGTTTGTTTGGTTGGTTGGTTTTTGGTTTTTGTTTTTTAAATCTAATCTGCAACTCTGTGCCCTTTTATTGTTAGTTCAGTCCACTTACATTTAGGTGATTATTGAAATATGAGGTCTTTTTATAGCCATTTTATCCTTTGCTTTCTTGTATTTCAATGTTTCCATTGCTTCCTTTCCTTATATTTCTGTTTTCTTTATTTTGGTTGGCTTTTGTGTGTTTTGCCTCTCATCATTCTTTGTATTATGTTATATACTTCAGTTCTGAATCTTTGGCGTGTGGTTAACATTATGAATATGTTAAAGGATAGTTATATATGTGTATATACATATATATATATATGTATGTATATAGTTGTCCTTTTTATTTTGCATGTGCCTTATCTCCATTCCCTTTTGGGTATTTTCTTTTTTTTTTTTTGATGTAATTATAAATGAGATGGTTTTCTTAACTTGTTTTTCTGATAGTTCATCATTGTACTATCAGAGATATACTAAATATAGTAGATTTCTGAATATTAATCCTGTTACTTTACTGAATTCATTTAACAGCTCTAACCATTTTTGTGGTGTGTGTGAAATCTTTATGGTTCTATCTGTAAACAACAGTTTTACTTCTTCCTTTCAATTTTGTATGCCTTTTATTTATTTTTTCTTATCGGATTGCTGTGGCTAGGACTTCCAATACTATGTTGAATAACATGGTAAAAGTGGATGTCTTTGCCTTCTTTCTTGATCTAAGGAAAACACCTTTTAGCTTTTCTCTGTTGAGTATGATGCTAGCTGTGGGTTTGTCATGAAAACTCTTATTATATTGAGGTCTGTTTCCTCTATTCTAATTTGCTGACAGTTTTTTTTTATCACAAATTGATGCTGAATTTTGTTAAGGGCTTTTGCTTTTCCTGCATCTATTGATATGATAGTATTATTTTATCTTTCAATTTGTTTAGGTGGTGTATCACATGAATTGATTTGTGGTTATTGAACCAAACTTGCATCCCAAGATTAAATTCAACTTGATCATGCTGTATGATCTTTTTAATGTATTGCTACATTCAGTTTTGCTAATTATTTTGTTGAAGAGTTTTGCACCTATGTTTATTAGGGATATTAGTCTATAATTTATTATTGTTTTTGTAATGTCTTTGTCTGGTTTAGAATCAAAGTAATGGTGGCCTTATAAAATGAGCATGGGAGCCTTCCCTCCTCTTGAATTTTTTTGAAAGTTTGAGAATAATAGGTGTTACTTTTTTTTTTTTTTTTGAATATTTGGTAAAATCCACTATCCAGAATTTTCGTTTGCTGGGAGTTTTTTTTTTATTATTGATTTGATTTCATTAGTTGTAATTGGTTAGTTCAGATTTTCTATTTCTTCTTGACTCAGTCTTGGAACATTGTATGTTTCTATGAATGTATTCATTTCTTTCACATTGTTCGATTTGTTGGCATATCATTGCTTGCAGTATTTTTTTTATAATCCTTTGTATCTGTAGTGCCATTTGTCACTTATTCTTCATTTCTGATTTTATTTAGTTGTAGCCTCCCTTTTTTTTTTTTTCTTGGCAAGCCTGGTTAAAGGTTTATCACTTCATTTATCTTTTCAAAGAACCAGTTCTTGGTTTTATTGACCTTTTTGTTTATTGTTTTTAGACTTTACTTTGTTTATTTCCTCTCTGCTTTTTATAATTTTTTTTCCTTCTAATCTCTTTGGGCTCTGTTTACTGCTCTTTTTCTAGTTCTTTTAGGTATTAAGGTTAGATAGTTTATCTAAGATTTTCTTGTTTTTTGAAGCAGGACTGTTTGCTACAAATTTCCTCCTTAGGACTGCTTTTGTTCTGTCCCATAGATTTAGGTTTTGTGTTTTTATGTTCATTTGTCTCAGGTATCTTTTGATTGCTACCTTGATCTAATTGTTAATTCATTTATTGTTTCATAGCATATTATTTAAGTTTCCATGTCTATGTGTGTTTTTCAGGTTTTTTCTTGTAACTGACTTCTTGTTTCATACCATTGTGGTGGGAAAAGCACTTGTTATGATTTTGTTGCAGAAAATCCAAAATTAGACCAGTGAGAAACCAAGCAGCACTCAGGGAGTTGGAGAACTCAGGTTTATTATGCCAGTGGTTCCAGAGGAGCTAGAGCTCTGAAGATCTAGGCCCGGAGCTCAGTTGCAACATTCCTTATATAGACCCTTTTTGGCATGGGCTGATTGGTAATTTGACCTCAGACCATTACAAAGTAGTGAGAGTTGCTGCTATGGTTGCAGGTAGTTACATTACATTACAAGGGTGAGAGTTACTATGAGTTACTGCAGGATTATAAAGTGTGTTACAAAGCCAGGGAGTTGCTAGCAGGTACAAACAAGTTACATTTGTTGCTTAGCAAACAAAAAGTGGTGAGTCTTTAGTCAATTTCAAGTACAGCTCATGCAGCAAGCAGAACAGAGAGCTGATTAGCCTTTTGAATGCAAATTCCTCTTCATTACCCCTTTTTGATGCCTGTTTAAATTTTTATAGGGCATCAACCTCTTGATCTCCCTGGGCCAGGGGCTGGTAATTCCACAGCATAAGGATCTTTGCTGCAGTCTTTCTCTCTACTTTAGCCTCTATGAGGGAGGTAATCGACCAGACAAGAGGCAACAGGCAAGGGAGAAGGAGACAGGTATTAAGTAGAAGTACTATTCCAGCTAAGGTCTTAAAGCCTCTGAAGGTAGAGAACCAACCTCCAAAGAAGTTATTAGGGTCCATCCTGTCCAACTCTGGATGGGTACATGAACTTTTTTTTCTAATATAAGTAGCTATAGCCCTGCCATTGTCATCTATTTGGAGGCAGCAATCAGATAGGTTAAATTTTCCATATACTCTTCCTTCTTCTGCTAGCAAGTAATCTAAAGCTAAATGGCTTTGATATATTGCTGCACACAACTGAGACTGTTCTGTGGCCAGGAGTTCTAGGGGTGAGGCTGTCTAGTTAGTAATGATCTCTAGCATGGCTTGTAAACTGATAATTCAATTAAGCATGTATATGGGGTTTGGTAACTCCAACTCCCATTGTGGGCCCAAGTTGCGGGCCATAGTATTGGATGATACGGTGGGATGGCCATTCATCCTCTCCCCACATTTGTTGTCTTCTTACTTAGAGTGACCTCTTAGTCTTGGCTTTTAAGTCTTGATATAAGGGAACACCTAGCTTATTTCCTCCTTTGTCTGGTAGGAGGAAGAAGCCAGATTGAATGATCCTGATGGTGCAACTTCCCTTCCAATATGCTGAAAGCTGGTATAAGCCCTCTTCTCACAAATCCAAAAGAGCCCATCCAGTGCTTTCTAACTCCTGGGGCTAGTGGAGTTGAGGGTTTCCAGAATGCGCCAATAATTGGGATGGCACAGAAGGAGATAGGGACTGTGTCTGCCTTTATAGTACAGTTCGTGACTGTCGGTGGCTGCCCGGATAAAATGGCTGCCTGACCAAAATGGTTTGCTCAGCAAATTACTTAAAGGCTTCTCTCTGACTGTCTCCAAACTGCTTCCCGCCAAAGGACTTTCTGCGGGCCTTCCTGCCCGGCCCCTTTTAGTTACGCAATATCGCCTGACTGCCCCTGGCCAATCAACCCCACCAACGCAACATCACCCGATCACGCTCTATATAAGCCTGCAACAAAGCCTTAATAAACGAGACTTGATCAGAAAGCCTGTCTTGTCTCTTTTCTTGCATCGTCTTGTCTCCCTCCCCTCCCCCTTTTGTCTTAGGGTCTCTGTTGATCGTCCTGCGGGTCGGGACACGTGACAGTTGAGCTTTAGTCAAAGGAGTGGCACGAGGAGGGAGTTAGTTATAGTGCCCTCAGTGGTCCAGTACTAGGAGGGAACTTTTGGGCCACCAATTTAGGTCTGTGTGATTTCTCCTACATGGAGACTCTCCAACCCACTGAGTATATCATAGACCTATCCGGCCAAGACAATTCTTCTCCTATTACATCTGAGGAGAGGACCCAAATCCTGATCAACCCTCTTCATGTTGAACCACCATGCAATTCCACTGAAGGAGGTAAAAAGCATCTAGGCTAGTTCCCTTCCAAGGCCAATCCTTACTCATGAGTGCTCCTCCACACACCCAGCATTTAGTAGCACCAAGTTCATTGGCTCTTCTCTCAGCTAGGTCAATCAAGAGGTCTTCCCTAATCTTTGGCTCAAGATGACCTTTAGCTGATTGTACATTGGTGGGCATTGAGACCTAGGAGATAGTGTGGGTTTAGGTGTGGTTGAATTATGCAGCCATTGAACAAATTCTCCAACTGCTGGGCCCTCTGCATGGTTGTAGACATTTTCCTGATCTGAGGTCCATCACCAACATGCCCAAGTTTCCCCTAATTTTGCAGGCTCTTGGCAGGATTGGTCGCTTTCAGATTTAACTTTTGTGTACCCCACCAATATTTGAATCCCCAGTGAGTGCAGAATGTGCATTTAGGGTCACACCCTGTGGGTAGACCGGTATGGAAGTAAAGCCGGTGGCAGTGTCGGATCCTATCCTGTACCTTTGCATGCAGTGGGTACAAGGGAAAGAAGTGGGGAGACTGGAGCCACACATGTGGCAGAGCAGGAGGAGATGGAAAAGAGTCTTTAGGAGTGCCATCCTACTTGAATTAGCAAAACAAAAAATGATGATCAGACAATGTAGAACCATAAAAATGTACCAAAGGGAGTTTAGCCTGAACATGTAAGAAATGAGAGGATCCTGATGACTAGTAAATAGGTTAGGGCTAAAGTGATTCTTTGACTCAGAGTCCAGTTTGATGACACTACCGAGGCCACTCCTAAAGCAAGCAACAAGACAAGTATAATAAAGAGGATTAGGGCTACTGGAAGGATAACAATACATCTGGACAGTCTGGATGGTTGATCCTCAAGCGTCTGCTGTGCATAGATGGGCCAGCTTCTGATGTGGCCAGAACAGGGCCGAAGATCTCAGGTTGGATTTCTGTTGCCTCCTGAATGTGATTCAAAGTGGCTGATCAGGAAGAGGCTCTGTAGTTCAAGTCTCCCAGGTGTGGTGGATCCTGGGTTGTTATCTACAACTTTAAAAACAGTGGAAGCTACTAATATAACAGTGTGAGGGCCTGTCCAGCTTGGCTGGAGTGGCTCATTCTTCTAATCTTAACCCATACTTTCATCTCTTGGCTGAAAGAGGTGGACTCAGTTCCCTAAAGGGACAGGGGCTCTTTCTAAAGTTTCCTGTGATGTGGTGGATGATCCTCCCCAAGGCCTGAAGGTGTTGGGATGTTTCTAGGTCAGCCATTAATTGAGGGTCTCATTTTAACTTCCCTATCACTGGGAGAGTGCTCCATAAAGGATTTGAAAGGGAAGTAGCCTGAAAGGCCTTGGGGTGCATCGCATTTAGGATGGAGTCAAAAGGCAGCAAAATCAATCCAAGGCAACTGGGTTTCCTGACGAAGCTTAGCTAGCATGGTTTTGAGGGTCTGGTTCATGCATTCAACTTTCCCTGAACTCTGTGGCCTGTAGGCCATGTGGAGCTTCCATTTGATTCCTAGAGTTTTGGACAAGGTCTGAACTATCTCAGACACAAAGGGCAGGTCCATGTCTGATCCTTTAGAAAGGGGTAGTCCCTATCTTTGAACTTTTAACAAGGCTCTAGCTACTTCTAGTGCCTGTTCAGTGCATGTAGGAAAAGCTTCAACCCATCTGGAGTAGGCATAAACTAAGAGAAGCAGGTATCTATGGCCCCGGCAGGGCTTGACTTCAGTAAAGTCCACTTCTAAGTCTTTGGGTGGCATAGTTCCCATTGTTTGTATCCTTGTATTAAACCTTGGCTTTGGGCCAGTGTTGTTTCATACACAAGTCACACATTTATCTCTGATCTGGGATGGGAGTTTGGGTATGAAATAGTAGCGCCTAACAGGCTTTCTAAAGAAGTCTTCCTCAGGTGAGTTAATTCATGGTGTTGTTTCACTAGCTGAACTGCCAGCACAGCAGGAATAGAGAGTCTTTGATGTGGAAGCTCCCACCAGCTCTTCTTCCTCCTGGTTTCCTCCTTCACTTGAAGCCCATTGTTCTTCTTCTTTAGTATATTTTGGGGATAGAGGCAATTCTTGGTGCCAGGAGAACTTTGGAAATTGACTTAGGACCTGTTGTGACTTGGTTGGTGGGCAGCCTCCTTAGCTGCTTGGTCTGCTAGTCAGTTTCCCCTGATGACAGAGTTGATTCTTCTCTGGTGGCCCTTGCAGTGAATGACTGCCAACCTGAGAAAGCTTCCAAACTCCTGCTAACAGCTGGAGGATTTCTTCTTTGTTCTTGATTTCTTTTCCTCCTGCTGTCAATAATGCCCTCTCTATAAATGGCCCCATGTATGTGCAAGGTAGCAAAGACATACCTTGAGTCGGTGTAGATATTGGCCCATTTCCCTTTAGCCTGTCATAGTGCCTGGATGAGTGCCCATAGTTTGGCCCATTGTGATGACCAGCCCTGTGGAGAGCCTCAGCTGATTACTTCATCAGTAGTTATTGCGTAGCCAGCTTTGCACTGTCCTTCATGGATAAGCTGCTTCCATCTGTGAGCAATACCAGTTCTGGGTCCTGAAGAGAAAATATATGTCAGATCTGGCCTGCTTGAGTAAATTTCATCTGTGACTTCTCATAATTGTGGTCAGGAGGCCCCTCCTCAGTGGGCAGAAATGTAGCAGGGTTCAATATATGTACGAACTCATGGACTTTCACAAAGCAGTCCCTGATAATGAGTTATTCTGGTGTTGGCCAGCCACTGATGTCCTTGATTATTCATTAATGCAGTTACAGCATGGGGGAACTTTACATTTATATTTTGTCCCAGCATAAGCTTGTCTGCTTCCTGACTAGGATTCCCATGGCAGCTAAGGCTGGAGACATGGTGGCCATCCCACAGCCACCAGATCTAGCTGTTTGGACCAATTTGCAATTGGGCATTCCTATGGCCCGACTGTTTGTGTGAGGACTCCATTGCAGTGTGATTCTTTTGTGTGAAGTGATTAAAGTCCCATGGGTAGTCCTAATGCCAGGGTGCTGGTTAAGAGTCTCTTTATTTCTCTGAAAGCCTTTTCTTTTTGGAGCCCCATGCCAGAGCGTCTTTATCAGACCCAGCTGTGGCCTCATACAGTGGCTTGGCAATCTCAGAGAAACCTAGTATCTAGATTCGACAGAATCTAGCAGTCCCTAAGAATTCATGGACCCCTTGCTTGGTGTTTGGCCAAGGTATTGAGCAGATGGCCAGTTTCCTTTCTTGTCCAAGTGCCCGGTGTCCTTCTGAGATAATAAACCAAGGTATCTGACCTCCTATTTACAGATTTGAGCCTACTTCCATGACACCTTGTATCTCACGGTAGAGAGCAGGGCCAGTAAGGCTCTAGTTTCCTTTCCAACAGTCTCCTTGGGTGGGGCTAGCCAGCAGCAGGTCATCTACATACTGGAGTAGAGTGTAGTTCAAAGTCTCTCCAGGGAAGGCAGCCAGATCTGTGGCCAGTGCTTTGCCAAACAGGGTGGGTGAGTTCTTGAAGCCTTGTGGCAGTTGAGTCCAGATCAGTTGCGTTTTTCTCTCGGTGTGTGGGTCTTCCCACTCAAAGGCTGACAAAGGCTGGCTGGCTGGTGATAACTTGAGACTAAAGAAGTGTCTTTAAGGTCAAGGCATGTGAACCAGCTTGTTTTAGCATGTAAGAGACTCAGGAGGGGTACAGGTTCGGGACTACTGGATGGATGGTGACCACTGTATTGTTGATGGCGCAGAGGTCCTGGATGGGGTCCTAGTTATTCCCTCCAGGTTTCTTGACTGGCAACAGTGGAGTGTTCCAAGGTGACTTACACTCAACTAGAATTCCAGTATCATTTAAACGCTGGATGTGGTCTCAAATTCCTAGGCATGCTTCCATGGCACTGGATAGTGCCTTTGTGTGACAGGGATGGTCCTGGTCTCAGCTCTATCAAGATGGATGCATGATTTTGGCTAGAGCTTGGACCCTTTTCTGCCCAGACAGCAGGGAATTCTTCTAGCAGACTGGTTGAATTTATTTGTTTTCCTCCAGGGGAATAAAGACGCCATTCATCCTCCTGGGGCACAGTCACAACCATCATTAGAGCAGGCTGGCTCCTCAGTGTGAGACTGGTGGGCTTCTCTAGGGTAAAGGTGATTTGTGCTCCAAGCTTTGTTAATAAGTCTGTTCCCAAAAGGGGATGGGGCACTCTGGTAGGTACAAGAACTCATGAGTCACTAGGTGGCCTCCTAATTAACATGAGTGGGCTTTACATAATGAGCAGGCGACTCAGTCCCCTGTGGCCCCAACAATAGTTGCTGTTTGATCTGTGAGGGGAGCCACAGGTGTGGTTACCACAGAGTGTAAAACTCCAGTGTCCACCATAAAAGTCATTGATTGGTCCCTACTTCTATTGTGACCATAGGCTCCTAGGGGCTTAGGATCAAGGAGCCTGGTTGCTCCTAGTCTGATTGTTCTTCGGCCTGGCCGATAAGCTGTTGGATGACTGGCTCAGGTTGGTACTTTCCTTTATGAGGTTGATCAAACTTTTTTTGGCCATTGAGACATTTTTCTACAATGAGGGCACACGTTTCTTCAATGGCCAGTCTCTTTGCAGTAGGCGCATTGGTCACAGTGAAGTGGGGGTCTCCTTTTGGTTTCTCTCTTTCGTAGGAGAGCAGCAGTCTGTTGTACTGGACCCGGGTTCCCTAATGCAGCTTCCAGAATGGACACCTTCTATTTCATCCATTTGTCAGCTACCTTTTGAGCTTCCTGGTCGCAGTTTACAAACACCTTGTTTGCAACCTCCAGTAGCTGGGTGGCTTTTATCCCAGCAAAGACCTCTAGTTTTTGAAGTTTGTGGCAATGTCAGTGAAGGATTAAGCTACAAATGCCACATTAACCACATGCTGGTTCTCTTGTGCTTTGGAGTCAAAAGGGGTATACGCCTGGAATGCCTAGCACACTCTCTCATAAAACTCTGTGGGTGACACATTTGGCTTCTGGAGTACTTCTGCCATTTTTGACATGTTTGTTGGCTTCCTAGCCCCAGCTTTCATCCCTTGCAGTATGGCCTGCCAGTACCTGTCAGGAGACTCTTTTCCTTGTGGGACGTTGAAGTCCCAATTGGGCCTGGCATCTGGTGCAGCCTCTGAGGCCCAGGCTGCAGGGTCTCGTACACCATCTGGTGCTTGTCCTTGAAGCCATCCCCATGCTTCAGAACAGAATTTGGCATTGTTGTTTGGTGTCTAAGAGAGTTAGGAGGAGTTGGAGGCAGTCATTCCAGGTAGGCTGATGAGTTTGAAAGATGGAACTCGAGCAGATCAATCATTGCCTGGGGTTTCTCTGAAGAGGGCGGGGTATGCTGCTTCCAGTTGAAGTGGTCAGTTGTGGCAAATCATTGATAGTAGAGAACAGGGCAACCGGCTGGAGTGTGCCATCCTCTCTAATTTCAAAGGGATCTCTCAGTGGGGCATCTGAAGGGCTGCAGATTGCTGAGCTGGTTGCATGGCTGAGCAAAGGTGCGTGAACTCAGGCTTGATGGTTGCTCAGGCTGTTGGGGCAGCGAAGGCACCGATGGTGGAGGGCTGTCTGGCAATTGTGGGTAGAGTGGCTGCACGGGACTGGTGGAGCTGCTGGGATGTACAGTGGTGGGAAGATAGGTTCCTCCCTGGGGTCCCCTTGGTGGATGAATTTTGTTGGCTCCTCCTTGTCCTTTCCCCAAATCAGTTGAGCCACGAGTACCTTACTCTGTCCCTTCCTATTGTGTAGCACTGGGCCCAAGGGGACACTATAGTAGTGATTTGCAACCATGAGTCAATGTACAGAAACTACTCTGGATGTCCAGAGGTCCCTGTCACTACCCTGTACACAGCTCTCATAGTGAGGAGATCTAGGGTCCTTCTGAGGGCCATCCTACTCCAAAGGTAGGCCATTCAAGCTCACAAAGAGTATGAAGCTTTCCCAGGGTCAGCTTGACCCTGTAATCCTCTGAGAAACTTTTTTAAAATTTTTCAAAATACAATTTAAGACAGTTGGCTTAGAGGAATCTCCCTCCATATTTGCCTTAGGGAGCTTCCTAATGAAGGGGGAAATAGCCTTTAAAATTTCAAGAAAATAATTTGACAGTAGGCCCCTCTGTCAAAAGGCCATTTTATCTCACAAAGGGTGTGAAGTTTCTGTAGGGCGAGTTTAATTCTTGAATAACCCTTTTTGAAGTTCTTGACCATCATAGTCAGAGGAGTAGGCTTTCCTCCGTATGTAACCCCCATTCCTCCCACGATAGACAACGATCACACCACATGGAGGGTTGGTGGATAGGGTCAGGAAAACTTTGGAGGGGACATCACTCACCTAACCCGTCTCCGGCTGCACCCCTCGCGGGGATATTTCAAGTACCTCTTAGCGTTGGTGGATGGGTATAAACCCTCTACCCAGATTACTGGATTAGACTCCTCACAGAGATTCAGTGACACCACCTTAAGCCATATGAGGTTCACCACGAAACCATGAATTGGGGCTCAACTCTCGCTTCATGGGAGGCCACATCTCTATCATTCAGCACTCACTCTCATGCGACCTCCCACCATTCCTTAACCTGTCCTATGGAGAGTAAGCAGCCGCTCCTATTAACCTGTGGAGGATGCTTGGTTTCTCTCTGGAGGGTGGTTGGGCCTCCCTTTTCCCAGTGTTAACCAAACACATTCCACCATATAACAGTGACACAAAGACAAACAAGGGCTGGTGACCCCTCCAAAGCTCCGAAGGACCTTAGGTGACATTGAGCCATAGCAGACTCAGCTTTGTGACTTACGATTGGACACTAGTCCAATGCTGCCTTGGACCATGTGCCGTACACCACAAAACCGCAGAATGAGCCCAGGCTGACTTCATAGCCTTTAGATGACCTTAAGGGTGCCCAGCTATGGAGCCACAAACTCATACCTGCTCGATCAAGTGGGCCAAGCTGCTCATTCATTCACTCATTCATACATCATTCATTCACTCATTCATACATCAGGCTAAAACATTGCCTCCCCCCTTTTGAAAGGCTCTAACTTGACGTCTCCCTCACTAGGGAGATCTTGATATCTCCTCCCCACTTTTTGAAACTCTGATGTTTTTCTCCACTGGGAAGACCCTGACCAATGTCTTCTAACTGAAGACTAGGAGGCAATCAAGCTACTCTTCTGTCCAGAATTGGGTTCTGCTTGGGGGCTGATCCTGGAACTTTACCTTATCTTGTGGCCATCCCTCCTATGACTTTGGTTGGGAGCTAGCCATCCCAGGAGTTGGGTGCTGGTCCCAAAGAGAACCTAGAATACTCATCAGGTGGTGTGCCTCCTTGTTCGTCTTGAAACTCCTCTGCCCTGGCCAAGCTGAGCCACCAGTCTGGCAGCCCAAAGGGCCAGCATGGTTGGAATCTCTCTGGGGCCTCCAGAAATGTTACAGAAAAGATCCAAAATTAGACCCGGCAAGAAACCAAGCAGCACTTAAAGAGTTGGAGAACTCAGGTTTATCACGCTAGTGGTTCCAGAGGAGCTGGCGCTCTGAAGATCTAGGCCCCGAGCTCAGGTGCAACATTCATTATATAGACCCTTTTTGGCATGAGCCGATTGGTTAATTTGAACTCAGACTGTTACAAAGAAGCGAAAGTTGCTATGGTTGCAGGTAGTTACATTGCATTACAAGGGCAGGTGTTGCTATGGGTAACTGGCAGTTACAAAGTGTTACAAAGCACAGGAGTTGCTAGGGGGGTACAAACAGTTACATTTGTTGCTTAGCAAACAAAAGGAAAGGTGAGTCTTAGTCAATTTCAAGTACAGCTCATGCAGCAAGCATATTTACAGAAGCAGAACAGAGAGCTGAGCCTTTTGAATGCAAATTCCTTTTCAAGTTCAATCTGAAATTTACTGAAACTTGTTTTATGACCTAACATGTTGTCTATCTTGTAAAATGTTTTATGTGCACTTGAGAAGAATGTATATTCTGTTCCTTTAGGGTGAAATGCTCTAAAAATATTAATTAAATTAATCTGGTGTAGTATGTCATTTTAAGGCTATTGTTTCCTTGTTGATTTTCTCTCTGGAAGATCTGTCTGTTGGTTTCAATGGGGTGTTAAAGTCCCCTACTGTGACTGTATTACTGTTGATCTCTCCCTTTATGTCAGTCAATATTCGCTTTATGTATTTAGGTTTTCCTACATTGGGTGCATAAATGTTTACAAGGGTTATAGCCTCTGGTTGGAGTGATTGCTTTCTGATCATGTGATTTCCTTTGTCTCTTATTATAGCCTTTGTTTTAAAGTCTATTTTGTCTGATATAACTATTGCTACCCCAGCTTTTTTTTTTCATTTCCATTTGTATGAAATATCTTTTTCCATCCTTTTACTTTCAGTGTGTGTGTGTGTGTCTTTTGATCTGAAGCCTTGTAGACAACATATGTATGGGTCTTGTTATCCATTCAGCTATCTTATGTCTTTTGATTTGAGCATTTAATCCATTTACATTTAAAGTGATTATTATTAGGTATGTAATTATCACCATTTTATTATTTTATTTATGTTATTATTACCCAGTCTTTCTTTCAAAGAAGTCTCTAACATTTCTTGTAATACTGGCTTGGTGGTGATGATAAATTCTTTTAACTTTTTCTTGTCTAGGAAGCTCTTTATCTCTCCTTCAATTTTAATTGATAACCTTGCTGTGTAGAATAGTCTTGGTTGTAGGTCCTTGTTTTTTATAACTTTGAATATTTTGTGCCAATTTCTTCTGGTCTGCAAAGTTTCTATTAAGAAATCAGCTTATAATCTTCTGGAAGTAGTACACATAACTAGCTGCCTTTCTCTTGCTGCTTTTAGGATTTTCTCTTTGTTTTTAACCTTTGGCATTTTAATTACAATGAGTCTTTGTGTGGATCTGTTTGGGTTCATCTTATATGGGACTCTGTGCTTCCTGGACTTATATGTCTATTTCCTCTGCCAGGTTAGAAATGTTTTAAGTCATTATTTCTTCAAATAGATTCTCAATTTCTTGTCTCTCTTCTCCTTTCAATACACTTATGATGAAAATGTTGGTGTGCTTGTCTACAGCCATGTCACTCTGGACAAGCCTGATCCTATCTGATCTCAGAAACTAAGCAGAGTCAGGCTTGGTTAGTACTTGGATGAGAGACCACTTAGGAAGACCAGGGGCCGTAGGCATAAAAAAAAAAATAAGGGATTGTAAGCTGACAAGGCCGTTGCAATCTGTGAGGTCAACCAAGGGTTGCCTTGCCTAAAAAATAAATAAATAAAATAAAAAAATAAAACAAAAATAAAGTCAAATTATTTAAAAAAATGTTGATATGCTTGATGTCCTCTGCTTCATGTAATAATCTGCTGTTGACTTCTTCTAGTGTATTCTTCATTTCAGTTATTGTATTCTTCATTTATGAATGGTTCTTTTTCATGGTGTCTATGTCCTTTTTATGCTTACTATCTTCTTGTTGAAGTTCTCACTGAGATCATATATTTTTCCCTTAAGTTCATTGAACATCCTTATAACCAGTGTTTCGAACTCTGTATCTGATAGGTTGCCTGCCTTCATTTCATTCAGTTCTTTTTCTGGAGTTTTCTCTTGTTCTTTCATTTGGACATGTTTCTTTGTTTTCTCATTTTGGTTGCCTCTCTGTGTTTGTTTCTATTTATTAGGCACATCTGTTATGTCTCCCAGTCTTAGCCAGGTGGCTTTATGTAGTAGGTGTCTTGTGTGGCCCCATGGCACCATCTCTCTGATCACTTGTGCTGCATGCTCCAGGAACATTCTTTATCTAGGTTGTGTGTGTCTTCCTCTTTTAGTTGAGCCTTGATTGCTATTGGCATGTCAGGGGGTGAGATTGACTCTTAGTTTGTCTAACTGTGGAGATTGACCATACCTGTAAAGTATAAGCTGTTTTGCAGAGGCTGACCTCATGGGGTAGTATTTGCTCCAGTGGGCTCGTATGCCTGTTCTGTTGAGGTCTGATGCCAGCCTTCAGGTCTGTTGGTTTTGAAGCCCCCTTGGTGAGGCTTCTGTGCAGGCAAAGGTCCACTGCCTGTGACCAGCCCAGGGCTCTCTGGTATGAGCTACAAAGCTATATTCAGTTGGTTGCTGCTTTTGCTGGACCCGAAGGCATGTGGAGAACCATGCTAGCCACTGGTCATGAGTACCCTGGCCTGGGGCAGCTCGGCAAAAAGGCCCAGGTACCCCGAACCCTGAAGCTGCCTGCTGACTGCCCATAAGGCTCAACAGCTGAAAGATCCTTGGATGGTGTGGGGGTTGGCTGAGGCAGGGTCCCAGGGGTCACCAAGTTGTGTTCCCCAGGTTAATTGCAGATTCCGATTTGGTGCCAGTGCTGAGCCTGAGGCCACTTGCAAAAAATCTCAGATCACATTGAGGCCAGCTGCTGCCCTCAAGGTCTGCAGACCCCTGAGATTTGGACCAGGGCTGGTTACCCACACTGAAAGTGCCTCCCAAGTGGCTTAGCCAAGGCCTATGATTGCTTTTGGAGGAGCTTCCTACTGAAAGTATAGGGTGGGGCTGGTTGCCCATCCATGAAATTTCCTCTGGCAGTTTGGGAACTAGGTATGGCAGGGTCTCAGGGAGTCACCAAGGTGGAGCGAGCAGATTTCACCAGGCCAATGCAGATTTAGACTTTGCTGTGTGAGAGCAGGGCTCAACACAAGCAAGATGGTGCCTGCCTGTGTGCTGCGCAGGAGGAAGGCTCAATGCGGGGATAATGGGGTCTGTTGTTCCAGCCTTTGCCTGAAGCCAAACAACTCAGTCTTTCCCAGTATGTCTGTGGTACCTTCCAATCTGCTGTCCGTCCTTCAGAGCCCATGGTGATTGCCTGTGAGTGAGTGAGTCTGTGCATGGTCCCTGTAAGAGGGTGTCTGGGTTTTCAACTCCCTTCATTTTCCCCCAGACAGTCAGAATCTCTGCCGATTTTAACAGCCAGATTTCGTGGGGACTCCTCTTCCTGGCACTGGAACCCTGGGCTGGGAATCCCTGGTGTAGAGCTGTGTTCCTTTGCAACTTTGGGTGGGGGGTGGTGTTTGCACCAAGATATCCCTCCTGTTGCTCAATCACCACATGTGGGTTTGGACGAGCCTCTTTTGCATCTGCACCCCCTCTTATCAGTCTTGATGTGGTCTTCTTTATATCCTTAGTTACAGAACTCTGTTCAGAAGTCCTATGGTCTTCAGGTAGTTTTCCAGTTTGACTGTTCTATAATATAGCTGTAATTTTAATGTAGTCACGAGAGGATGCAAGTACAACATTTTCTACTCTGCCATCTTGAGTGTAACTGCTATGGCTTTTCATAGCTGACAGTGTTCTTGTCCCCTGACCCTAAGGCCCCTTCCAGGGCACAGTGGGCCCCAAACTTGGGCTTCAAACCTGCAGCACTCATGGATCAGGCTCACATGCTCAGCCATTGCTACTAAAAGTACCAGCACTATCCAAGTATCTCTGGGTCTACAGGAACTTCTCTACCTATACATGGTTGCCCAAACCAGTCATCTTCTGTGCACTTTTATGTCCTTGACTTGGGCTCAGCTCACTCATCTGGATACCTTCTTCCTTAAGAGAATTCATATTCAGGAACCTGGGTTTTACAGGCCATTAGTCCAGCCACAGATCTCAATGACTTTAAGTCTTAGGAGCAGAAGTTAGGCCATTCATCTATCTCTTTCCTTTGGCCTTCTGCTGCCAATAGCCAAAAGATAAGGCAAATTGTGCTAAACCATTAAAACAAAACAAAACCCCAAAACACAGGTTTTGTTATACCTTAATCCCTTAAACAATGAACTTCTTCTAGACTTGTCTTTGCAAAGTAACAGGGTTCTTCAAGTGGCTCTGGGCAGGACAAAGATCACCTTTACAAGGAAAAAAGCCAGTGTAAGGGAAATAAAATTAGTAAAGAGGAGTGATGAGTTCTTTTCAGAGTTGGTATGTGGAGTGAGGAAAAAGAATCAAGGACCAAGGATCTGCCCTCCCAAACATTTTATTAGGAAAATTTTATAGTATACAGAGAAGTTGAAAGAATTTTCAATGAATATTCAATTCACCTATTTCATCACAAATCTATCTATTCATTTCTCCATCCATCCATCAATTAGCTTTATTGATTAACAGCTTTTCTGTTCATTTTACTACTGCTATAGAGTTCACCCTTGTAAGTGTACACTTCAATAGTATTTTAAGTTTAAGCAGTTGAGCAACTAATACCACAGCCCATTTTAGAACACTTTTATCATCCCAGATTCCTTCATGCTGTGTGCTATAATTACTGTTCCTTACTCCAGCACAAGGAAACCACCAATCTGCTTTCAGCCTCTATGGGTTTGCTTTTTCTGGAAATTTCATATTAGAATCGTGTCATACATAGTGTGTTTGGCTTTTTAGCATAACACTTTTGTGGTTCATTTTTGTTATTGTGTGGCGCCGTAGTTCGTTTCTTTGTATTGCTGAATTGTGGTCCATTGGATGGATATACCACAGTTTGTTTATGTATTCACTGGTTAATGGACATTTGGATTGCTTCCAGTTTTAGGCTATTATGAATCATGTTCCTTCCTGTACAAACCTTTGTGTTAACATGTTTTCCTCACAAAGTTTTAAAGACTAAACAGGAATGACTAGGTTTTTAAAGCCAGAGGAAAACATTCCTGGAAGATGCACAGTACATGCAAAAGCTCAGAAGGTTAAAGTGTCCAGTGTATGCAGGAAGGTGCTAGTTCAGTGTTACGAGGAAGGCAATAAAAAACAAAACTAACTCTTTTCTTCTACCCATCTTGGGCTCATTGCTGGGGCCCTGATAATTAGACTGAAAAATAGGTTAACGAGAAAAAACAGGGTTCGTTAACGTGTGCGTCCTACATACACATGGAAAAACTCAGTGATGAGTAACTCAAAGGGATGATTAGACACGGGCTTAATATCTTAACAAGAGCAATAGATGTGTAGAGAATTGACAAGACAAGAAACAGGATTTAGGTTTTTAAGGGTGGCAAACTGTGGGAAGGTAAAATATATGGGGGAAACTAATGGAAGATATGGGTTGTTTTAGCAAGATTTGTAATGTAGATTCCTCTGATGTCTTTTCTGGGATGATAAAGTCCAGAGTTGTCTCTAGTGATTAAGAGCCATCCTGCTTCCTACTAGAGATAAGGAGGCCAAAGAGTTTGTCCCAAAACAAAGAGTTTGTTACAAAATTGCCTTCAGCTCAAAATATCCCTATGCCAGAGTGGCGTGCTTTGGGGTGGGATACTCTAAACCCCTCAGTGTCATGGGGAAGTGAGGTAGAGAGCTAGGCAGGGCTGGACCTCAAAGGCATTGTGCTCGTGGGAGAGGGTGTTGGATTGTATCTTGAAGGCACTAAAGCAAATCAGAGGAGTTTCATAGAAATCATCATGGTAGATGTGGTTTGTAGAAAGAGTTGGCCAACTAGAATGTGTAATAATTGTTAGGTGAGAGATACAAGGACCTAAATCTGGTCCTGGCTTGTGGTGGGGGTTGAGTGAGGAGTTAATTTAATAGGTTGAGATTCTGTGTATATTTGTCCTTTGGGAGGGAGGACATGGGTATTGAGAAGGCAGTCAAGTAATTCAGCCTTGCCTGCAGCCCCACAACACTTCTCCAGGAAGGAGATAGCCACCAGCTCTCTGGTGGGGTGTGTGCTCTCAAGGTTAGCGCCATGGGGGTCAGCACTGTTTAAATGTTGATTACAGAAACAGTGGGAGCTGCTCAGATTTCTAATTAAGATTAAAGAAATGTAACCAGTTTATAAATGGTTCTCAGGAATGTATAATTTGATTAGCCAGTTTTCTCCGGGCACTTTAATTTTGGATTAGTGAACGTGACCTCTGACTACAGGTGGGGCCACTTGTCACCAGATACAAAGTTTGGGACCTTGCAGGGCATTGGGATGGGGATGAAGTGAAGGTGGGGTGGGGGAGCAAGGGAGGTGAGGGAGCCCTGGTTGGAGTGGTACTTCTTTTTTTTTCTTCCTCTTCATTTCTGAACAAGAATGAAGAATGCCCTGTTCAGGATCAAAAAGTGTCTACATATTGACTAGCAAACACATGTGCTCACCTGAATCTCATTTACATTCATTTATTTTCCATCAAAGCCACCAAGACCAGATCCTTTTACTTCTGAATCCAGTCCTCTCCTCTCTCCTTTCTCATTTGAGCCCTGCCACCTAACACAGAGACAGGGCCCAGTCTGCAGAGTTGAGGTCTCTCTAGGAGCATTGCCCAGTGTCAGTCATAATCACCATGACAACGCTGGGCTGACTCAGTGGCCACCTCTCCCCATCGGCCTAGGCACTGCCTGTGAGAGGCCAGACCATCTACTGGCTCTGGTTGCCCTTGGAAGTCATAGCTCCCTATGGTTCCAGGGAAGTTACCTACTATCCTCACATGCCTCATCTCCTGCCCCTGGCTTTCATGATCCCAAGGCCTTTCACTTCCATGGGTCCCTTCCTCCCTGAAATCAATCAATCAATCAATCAATCAATCAATTGATCGATCTATCTATTTTACAACTGCATTGGTAGAAAGACAAGTAAATTAATATTATATGTCAGAACACGTTATTCTGTCTGAAAGTTCTTTTGTTTATTTCTGATTTTAACACAAGTTAAAGCATTTCTTGGGCTCTTAAAGGTATGATGGGTCTTGGGCCCTGTACTTCCCGTGATGAATAGATGAGATGGCCCTGTTGTGTCCCGAAGTCTCCTGACTGCCAGGACACTACCTGCCCATAGTGACAAGTGTCAGGTCTCAGGAGTCCAGCGAACCAAAAGCTGCTCCTCCCTCCAAAAGTCCTCAGAGGGAGCCTGTATTGGCTCTTCCGTCAGGCTGTCCCTAGCTTCTCCCTACTCCCTCTTCACTCCTGCTTCTGGGACCTGAGGCACTCTTACAGAGTGGGCCAAATGTTTCCCTCCAATTAGGTCTGTCCCACATGGTCCTGCTTTCCTGGGCCTCATCTGTTATCTGTTTGAATGAGTTGTCCCTCTACCCTTGCACTCCAACCTAGCTGACCTCTGGGATCTTTGTGCAAGGCCCAGCTCCTGGTGGGCAGGGGTTCCCAAAGAATCGTTGGAGGAATATCTGAGGGAGAGGCTGTGAAGTGAATGTTTAAACATTCTAATCTAGGGGCTCTAACCTATACTTCTACATTGGGATACCCTTTCAGGGCTCTCCAGGTTATTTCCTATGCATGGGAAAGTTGGTGAGGATGGTGTCAGTGAAGTTCCCCTTGTCTCTCCTTCCTTCTCTCAGGCCCCAGGCTGCTTGCTTCTCATTTTACCCTTGTTCTCTGGGAATTCAACCGACATGGTTAAACACAGTGTTAAGAATTAAGGACGAGAAAGGGATAGGTGCAGTCAAATCTCTGCATGGAATTTAGAGTCTTTTTTTCTCAGAGAGTGGGGATTATCCTCTATCCATTCCCCTCCCCCCATTAAAGTAGCTTGTCTTTTCATGCTTCTGAGGAAGGGGTCTAGGGGTTCAGCCATATCCACAAGCTTCTGAAGACATTGGGAAATGTCTCTGGGCAAAAATGCTTGTGGTTGGATAAACGCTCACTTTTAGGAAAGCAGCATGAGCAACAGTGGAAGGAATTGAATGCATTAAAAAATATTATCCCTGTCACTCTAAGAGGTACTGCCCAGGATCTGGAGATGGCATCTCTGGGCTCCTGCCCCAGCATTGCTACTAACTGGATGTGACCTAGGGCACATCCTCTGATACTTCTGATCCTCAGTGGCTCATTAGGACCTATTGAGGTAATGCATATTGCTGCAATTCACAAATGGTAATGAACTCTACACATCGTTTGTTATTATTTCTAAGTATTGCTGTAGCTATTTCAAGGGAGCAATAAGGTGTGTTCATCCGGCACTATGGAGACCAGGGTTTGGCTCTGCTTGCAGCTGGCTGTCACCAGTTTGGATCTTATAGTCACCATTGCTAAGAAAGGAGGGAGAAAGAACTTAATATTTAGTTTTGGGCTTGGTTTTAAGACTTCCAGAGCAGTCTCACTCTGAGCAAAAGGCTGAGAAGTGGCAGAATTACTGCCTGGTATACCCCAGAACCTGCTCTGAGCTCAAGTTTGTAACCCCAAGGTTCTTCAGCTGGCCCGGGCCTCACAGTAACTAGGGATTAGGCAACAGGGGTTTCTCATCAATGAAAGGCTGGTTCTGGGTCAGCCCGTTGGATGGGATTGGGGAGCGATGATGGGTTCTGGATGTGTGTGGTGATGGTGGTGATGGTGGTGATGGTGGTGATGGTGGTGGTGGTGGTGGTGGCAAAATCCTGCGACATTTAGGAAGACATATTGCTTAGGGCTGTCTGGCATCAGTACCAGAAATCGGTATCTCGGCTGACTCCTCCACCTCCAAAACGTGGGGTGCCTCCTCAGTGAGGTCTTCCTGGACACCCCTCGCTTTTACTCAGAGTGTGGATGGATACATCTTCCTCGCTCATCTATATCCTGGCGTCCTGATTTTCAGAGGGTCTGCGAAAGAGATCGAGAGTCAGGAGGGGTGTGGGGTGCAGACAGATGGCAGTCCGCGGGCTTGCGGTCCCCACTCCCCGCCCAGCAGCTTGCAGTGCAGGCTGGCCAGGAGACACTCCGGGGCTTCCCGCGCTGTTCCGAAAGCGTGTTGGGACAGGACTAATGATAATTAACACTCGGGGCGTGTTTTGTCTTCGAAGTGCTTTACAAACACCACCTAATTAGCTCACGGGGAGGAGCCGCGCACCAAAACGCTAGCTCTATTATTAATTTCTGTGCCGTCTGGAGCGCGCAGCCTCGGCTCACAGTGTTGGCGGGGAGGATGCGCTGTTTGGGGTAGCGGCTTCCACATCCTTCCGTCCTTGCGGAGAGCCATGCAGCTAGGCTGAGTGGTTCAGCGCAGTTCAGCCCCCTCTCACGCATCTCATTTAATCTCCGCGGCAGTCTGGAACGAATGGGTAGGCTCTGGGGCTCAGAAAGGTTAAGTGACATGTCCAAGAACCACACAGTTGACAGGGGGACGCTGAGATTCAAGCCTGCGCCCCGGAACCTCCAAGTGCCAGGTTTTTCGCTACTCCCTGGCGCCCGCCTGGGCCCAGGGCAGCTAGGTTTGGGCATCCCGTGGGGCTCGCCGCATCCCAGCGCAGCAGCAGAGGCGAGTGGAGGCTGGAGAAGGCGGGCCGCTGGAGGCAGTGCGCGCACGCTCCCGGCCGGCCGAAACTGTTGCCAACGCAAAGCTCCTCGTTACACCTGAGCGGGGGACAGATGTGCATCAATATTTATCGGAACTCCCAGGAAACTGGATGAAGTGTAATTATCTCAGCTCAATCAGTTCGGATTAGCATAAACATCAAGTCGCCCATCAGACGGAGGGTTTGATTTCAGGGATCAAAGTGCCGCGCTGTAGCCGCTGATTAATCCAGAGAAGAGAGCGGCGAGAATAAAGCTGCGCATGCTCCGCGAGCCACAGCTGTACCGCTTTGATGGGCCAATTGTGCCAAGTTAACTTTTCCGGCCGGCTCAGCTTCTGCCCACGCGGCCCGCTGCCTGGTCCATCCTGAGCAGCCAGTCCTAGCTCTAACCTAAACCGAGACCCTGACCCACCCCAGGCTGCGCTGGGAAATAGGGACCTTGTCCATCGATTTTCTGTTCTGAGGCTCCGAGCGCTTCGGGGCTCACCCGCGTGGGGACCCAAGTGGACAGGACACCGGCGCGGAAGGGCTGCATTCTCATCGGATCGGAGAGAGGAGAGGTGAAAGTTCTTTGGAAGTTGGCCCTAGCTGAGAGGATTGAAATGACGTCAGGGCCTTCCCAGGCCGGCTCCAGCTGACCTTTCTTATCTTGCCAGCTTCATGTCCCCTCCTTCCCCACCCCCCCCAAATTGCTCAGGTTTCTCCGCTTGCTGCCTGCTTTCTTGATTCTGTACCTTTGTACAATCTGTTTCCCCCACTGGGATGCCTTTTTTCTCTTTCTTTGGCTAACCAGTTCTGACATCTTTAACACTTAGCCCAATCTCACATTGCCCTGTGAAGCCCGTCCTCATGCTTCTAATCATTTCTCCAGAGTGTAGGAGGGGAGCCTCTGTTAATCATAGTGACATTTGCTGTCATGATGTTGTCATGATTGGATAGCTTTCCCCACTCACCAACCCTTTTCCAACAGACTTCTACTGTGAACTGGAAGGACCCCGGGCCCTTGAGGAAAACATTTCCAGGGGGATGAGTATAGGCACCAGGGTTAGATTTCACTGATAAGTTACACTGATGATATGCTGACTTCAAGACTCCCGTTTTTAATTTGCACTGGCTCCCTCCTTTCCATCAGCTTTGCTGAAGGTAGAAACCCTGGCTTACCCATGTTGGTGTCCTCTTGGATATAGTTCTTGGCACAAAGCAGATGTGGATTCTAGCTCCAGCCCTTTGCTACTGCTCTGTTTACTTGACCGAGTCACTTGACCTCCCAGGAAATCAGACTGCCTGCTGCATTGGTCTTTGCGGCTGTAACATTCTGCTTTTTGTGATCTTCCTTCATAAACCCTGCTCAGTGAAGCCACTGCCAGGGCATAGTGCCCCAGTTAGTGTCAGAGACTCCTAGAATCTTATGGTTGAAGGGAAACTCACAGACCCCATCCTCATCCTCCGGCTACTAGTCTTCATCCTTTGCTTGAGGAGATGGGATTGTGGAACAGGGGTTCTGAGGGTCTGCTCTGTAGCTGGCCCGCCTGGGAGACTGACCAGCATGGTGTGGGCAGAAATACTTGAGGAGCCATATGGCCACTCTTCAAGGCTCTCTTTGGCTCATAGGATGAAGGCATCAGCCATGGCATCACCTAGGGTGTCTGGACACCAGGATTCTCCCTGCTGCAAGGGCCTGGAGAGTAGTAGAAACCCAGGGGGTCTCAAAGCTGAGACATGTATGAATTCATTGGCATTCTTCTCTGTAGTGTAAGCCCCTTAAGGGCAGGGACTATTTCTATCTAATTCTCTACTGTGCCCCAGAATCAAAGCTTGGTGCCTGGCACATAGTAGGTGCTCAATAAATAGATGTGGCATAAATAAAAGAAGAAAAGAATGAAGAAGGAAAAAAAGAAGGATTTAAGGATTGCCTGCCCTGGCAGGGGGCTGAGCCTTGAGGGGGTAGGCATGTGCCCAGTATACTTGGCAGGAATGATTTATCTCCATTCCAAATCTCTGCTATGCAACATCGTGGATTTTTCTCTCCCCTTTAATTAAGAACTAAATATAGATCTTAATTAAGACACTGATGAATTTAATTTAGAGTGGCATTAGGGCCTTAACTTGCAGAGCTCAATGCCGTGTTTGTATAATGTGGGATATAAGCTAAATGAGCGCTTGCTTGTTACCCCCATAAATAATTCCCTTGCAGATCTCTTTTGAAGCAGCGTTTACACTCATCTGCCCCTATCTAAAGGATGCTCTTGGATGTCCACTGCTTAGCCCCTCTTTGTCTGCCTGCATCACAAGATGGCCCTGTCTTGTCTCCCATGCTCTGACCGTACTGGGACCCTTGTTTCCTGGCATCAACTGCCTTGCCCACCTTGGCCTTTGTTCACACAAGGCCCTCCTGGGAATTCCCCTTTCTTTGTGTCTCACTGTGAATTTGTCAGGAGAACACCTTCAAGTTCCAGAGCAAGTGTATAGATTTGATGGAGCCTTCTCTGTTCTCTCTCCCTATCTCCTGATATCTAAGCACTTGAGATTGAACTCCAAACTCCTATAGGGTGTTGTTGATTCCAGGACTAATTCTTCCATGCAGCGTTATTGTTTCATTATCTCTGTTATCTCCCAGGCCCAGATCAGGTTATGAGTGCCAAGGCTGGGCCTTGTACAGTCTAGAAAGAAGCTGTGACTTTGGCTTTCATCCATGGAGCTCAAGGAGCCAACCTCCCCATCTCAGTCTTGGATGCCAGTCACTGAGTTAGGATCTGGGAGACCCTTACAATTTCTGCAGTGATTCAGGTCTGAATGAAAATGCATGGCAAGGGCAGGCAAATCTAGTTGTGTTATGTGGAGGGCAAAGTATGAATTGGGCCCATTTCATTCATTGTCCAGCCTCCAGTCTGACACCAAGAAGAAGTACAGCATGGTGATTAAGAGCTGTTGCTCTAGAGTCTTAGAGTCTAGGGCTGAATTCTGTTATTTCATCTCTAAAATGGGTTGTTTTGAGGCTAAATGAGACTTTGCCCTTAGTACAGTACATGACACATGTTGTTAGTTAGTAGTGATGTTGATGGCATTTGGACGACATGATAACCTCATTGCAGATTGGGCAACTTTCCATCAAATGGAGGGGCATAATGTTTTATTTATACTTTGTACATAGGAAAATTGGGTACAGAGGGTGATTGACCTCTTCAGAAACTCCATGCTTTTTGTCCACATTGTCTGTGGTTCATGCCTTTCCTCTGCCCTCTGTGCTTCTCACCTGGGAAATGAGAGAGTGAGATGGAGTGATCTGACCCCCACCATTTGTAGTCTTAGGTGACTCAGTCACCTGGCTCCTCCTCTCTTTCTTAGCCTTGCATCAGTGCAGTTCCATCACAAGTGTCTAGAGAGTGGGGACTCTGTTTTTTAACCACGTGCCCCTGGGGTGGCAGGCATATTGCTCTTTCATGTGGCAAGTGGTAACTATTTGTGATTTGAAGGGCTGAATCATTTCCCTGAACCTACTGCCCTGCTTGCTATAGCACTGCTGTTCTAGGCTCTGAACAAAAGGTGTACCTTTTGAAACGTGTACATTCAAGTCCCCTCTTTCTCTCGTTGTTAGTATGTATTGAACACTGTTCCATGAGGCTCTAGACCAGTGTTTCTTGACCTCGGCACTGTTGACATTTTGGACCTGATAATTCTTTGTTGTTGGGGCTGTCCTTTGCTTGTAGGATGTTTAGCAGCATCCCTGGCCTTTCCCACTAGATGCCAGTAGCAACCTCCTCACACCCCAGTCGTGACAACCCAAAATGTCTCCAGACATTGCCAAATGTCCTCTGGGGGAAAATTGCCCCAACTGGGAACCATTGCTTTATACCAAGCACAGGCCATACACGTTATCTTATGTATCTACCTGCCATACATTTGATATAGATACTATTCTAATACTCATTTTATAGATGAGGAAACAGGCAGAGTGGGGATTCTGGAATCAGACATGTTGTCAGCTTGAATGTGGGCACTCAGCCTCCTTTAACCTTAGTTTTTCATCTTTAATATGTTGATAATCATATCTAACTCTTAGGGTTATTGCTAAATTCTTAGCACAGTGCTTGACATTTAGTAATTGATCAATATATATTAGCAAATATTCTTTTGTAGATGTACATTCAGACTCAACAAACATTTTCCATGCCTACTAAGTGCCAGTAATAGTAATAGTTAATATGTATCGAGTATTCAACCTATACAAGACACTGTTTAAATATTTTAGCTCATTTGACCTCTGCAGTAATCCTGTGTGGCAAATGTTATTCTTGCTATTCAGATGAAGAACAGAAACACAGAGAATTAAAAAACTTGCTAGTAATGTGAGATAACAGGAATTTGAACCCAACACCATTCTCTTTATTACTACACTATGTTTGGACAACAAGCTCTCAATAGAAGCTTTCATGTTCATTTTATTTATGAACTCCATATTCAACAACACCTCTCTCTAGAATGGCACATTCCAATTTGGCTTTGCAAATTAAAATAATTAAAATGTATAATTCAGTCCCTTTGTCACACTACTGAGCCACATTTCAAGTGCTCAGATAGCCCCATATACTTAGTGACTATGTATTGGACAGCGCAGACATAGAACATTGTGTCATTGCAGAGAGTTTTGTTGGACAGCATTGTTCTAGGACTGTGGGAGATGAATTTCTTTCCCTTAAGAGTTTTTTGATGTTCCTGTAGATAATTGGTGTCAGTCAATAAACACTGTGTTCAGAATTGTACAGCCACCAGAGTATTCTCTCCATTTAACATTTATTAAGTCCCTACTATATATCTGGAAAAGTATTTGGGACTGAAGATACAAAGACAAATAAACAAATATAGTCCATACTCATAAATGTAATTTATTATAGAATTAAGTTGTTAACTTGCAGAGCTCAGGGCTGTGTTTGTATTCATGTGGCCTAGGAGCTAAATAAATGTGAGAGGTTCTAAATGTGCAAGAGCCAAATGTTGTGATAGGTGGGGTTGGGGGACAAATAATTCTCTCAGAGTTGGGTTAGGGGATGCTTCCTAGAGGAAGGACCTGGGGACCTTCTTTGAAGGATACTTGATAGTCCTTAGGCAGGCAGAGACTGGGTAATCTCTGTGGGTTCTGAAATCATTCAACCTCTCTTTGGCTGGAATTTCTGTTGTATAAACTTATAGCTAAGGGAGGGTGAGCTATTAGGGCAGGTCAGCATTATTTATTAATTGGTAAATAAGTTACATTCTATAGTTGAGTAAAGTGAATGGGATTGGAAGTACAGAGGTAGAAAATATTAGGGTATCATCTCTGCTTGTACATCCAGAGGCCCCAGCGTTATTTTCCCCTAATTCCAAGCTGAGCCCTTCTTCCACTTCCCTGGAGCTATCAATCCCCACTTCCCACCATGTCAGCTGACCCTACCCAATTGCCCATCTTCCTGCTCCAATTCAACACTCCCCTAGCTCAGAAATTGCTTGGTGATATTGGGAACAATGAGGCCTGACTCTGTTAGTTCAGCGCAAAATGGTTTTCTTTTTTTTAAGGGTATTGCATTCCTGGTGATGTATGGACAAGTCAGGAGAGCAGAAGGAGAGCTGGAACAGGGTTGGGGGTGGTGTGGGAAAGTGAGTTGAGACTCCAGAGTGACTGGAACCTTGTGGGGTAGGGGAGGGGGCTGTTAACTGCTGATCCTGGGCTCATGGGCCAGTAGAGCAGAGCCCTGGCTGAGCCTGGTTAGAGAAAAATCCTGAGAGTGGGGGGGCCATCAGGGCTCCCAAGGAACTAGGGCCTGTGTAGCAACTTGGAGGTGAGGGAGGGACCAAATATAGCATCATCTCATACTTCATCTTATCACAAGAGTGAGGCAGTGAGATGGGCTAGAATGAAAAGGTTCACATAGGACCACACTGAGGTCTGGAAACTGCAAATGATTTGCCTAGGTCATACAGCAAGTTAGTGGCTCTGTCACTAGAACCTGGAGCTCTGTGTGTGTGTGTGTGTGTGTGTGTGTGTGTGTGTGTGTGTGTGTATAGTTCATTTCTTTTATTGTTGAGCAGTGTTCCATGATATGTATGTACTGCAGATTTTTTAAGCATTCACCTGATAATGGATATGTGGGTTGTTTCCAGATTTTGCCTATAATTACTATTATTAATTAATATTTTTAATTATTTTTAGAGCTGTTTTAAGTTTAAAGGAAAAATGAGTAGAAAGTACAGAGCTTTCCGTATTCCCCCCATAGTTTCCCCTAATATGAAAATCTTGCATTAGTGTGACACGTTTGTTACAATTGAACCAATATTGATACATTATTATTAACTAAAGTTCATAGTTTATATTAAGGTTCACTCTTGCTTTTGTACATTCTACAGGTTTTGATAAATGCCTAATATCATGGATCTACCGTTACCCTATCATAGAGAGCAGTTTCATTGCCTGAAAAATCCCCTACGCTCCACCTAGTCATTCCTCCCTCCCTCCTAACCTCTGCCAGCCATTATCTTTTTACTGTCTCCACAGTTTTTCCAGGGCTTCTTCATTTGCTTCTGTTCAGAATTTTCTAGAACTCTTCCTTCTTGGATCTCTAGACATTGAGCCTTCTTGGAATCCAGCCCTATGGGAAGCTGGTACGGGAGTGTGTGAGCTACCTCAATGTGAGTTTGAATTGCTTTCTTTTAAAGACCAATTATTGCTGGAACTGGCTGGTCTAGCATCATCCCACTGGTTGAGCTGTGGCCTCAAGAGGGTTTGATGCTGCAGGCCCTTTTGGGGGGTAATGCATAGCAGAGGAGGGCGTGGGTGGCCTTGTCAATTGAGAGCTCAGTTCTGGAGCCTTTTCCAACCCTGAGGCCCTCAGAGACCCCAAACACTCAGCTCCTTTACAACCAAGCTTAGAAGCCAGCTGCCTCGGCCTTCTCCCTCCCAGTGCCTCTGGCTCAGCCTGGGGCTGCCTCCTGGCTTGCAGGCTCCCTCTGTAAGTCCCACTTTCATTTCTAAATAGACAGTAATTTGAGCAATTGATTTTGGATATTACATAAGATGGGTGAGAAAAAATTTAATAAGGAAAAGAGCAGAGGGAGGGGTCTAAAGGTCTTAAACTCAAAACTACAAAAAGCCTACCACTTCCAGGTACTAACATGCTGTGATAGGAGAGATGGTACAAGTGGCCCAGGCTCTTGGGAAAAATCTTGGGCTCTGTGATCCGCAGGAGGCTGAGCCCAGGCAAGACTTTTCTCCCTCCTTCCAGTTGTAGCTCCCAAGGTCATCCCATCTGTTCCCCAAGCACCTCCATACTCCCCCCATAGTTTCCCCTAATATGAAAATCTTGCATTAGTGTGACACATTTGTTACAATTGAACCAATATTGATACATTATTATTAACTAAAGTTCATAGTTTATATTAAGGTTCACTCTTGGTTTTGTACATCCTATGGGTTTTGACAAATGCCTAATATCATGGATCTACCGTTACCCTATCATACAGAGCACCTCCACAGTCACACCTTCATTTGTTTTCCAACCACCCCTGGGGGTGGCCTAGGACTTCAGACAGTCAGGGGCAAACAGCATGTGAGGATGGGAAGGGACCACAGTGACTAAAGTCAGCACCTCTCACTATACAGATAAGTAAACCTGAGTGAGATGGTGCAGTTAGTGCATAACAAAGATCACAGCTCAGGTGTTTCAGAGTCTGGGGCAGTGCCTTGCCATTGTTGCCAGGTGAGATGAGGAATGTACAGTGCTTTGCAGCCTGTCTTTGATCAATACTACTATCAGTGCTATTGATGTGTACATTCTGGATGAGGAAACTTAGCTTTGGAGAAGTGGCTCTGCCTTGTTCAGGCCTTTGGATTCCTGATTGGTGTTCTTAATTGTTCCATGTTTTCCTTATTGTCCTGCCCATCTAGCCCATTTCAGGTTGGGTGGGCTGTTCAGACCAGGTTATTGGGTGTGTGTGTGCATGTGTGTGTAGGGTGGGGAAGACAAGGATTGTAGGGATAAATGGTAGGGAGGGGTAACTGAAACCTGGCAGCAGGAGGGTGGAAGTTAGTAAGGATCTCATGGATCCTGCTATACTCTGGCCTCTCAGGCTTGAGAGATTCCCATTTAGAACATATGACCCTGAGCAGCCACACAGGCACTAGTGTAGCCTCTGTATCTGCTTCTCTTAGATCCTCCTCAGCTCCAGAGTCTGAGGAATGCTGGCAGATAGGACTGTGAATCCCATATCTCCCCTAAACCTGGACTCTCATGAACAGGACCCCTTAGGGATTAAAGGCTGATGGGTGACCTCCCTCTATGGCCCATTATGACCTGCTTCAAAGTCCTTGGCTAGTTGTGTGTTGGAATCAGCAACTGAGAGGCACACCCCACCCCACCAGCACCACTGACCACAGGCAGGGGGACATTTACCTTCATCTTGTGGCATTGTGCATTTCACAGTAGCTAAATCCTTACCTAGACTCTTGGATTCTCTTTAAGAAAAGATTTGGAAATCTGAGAAAGCAAGCAAGACTAAATAACCTTATTTCACTAGGTTGTGGAGATGCATGATGGTCTTTGTCCCAGCAGTTTACACTCACAGGGGAGGATAAACAAGTGCATATGGAGGCCCTGTGATAAGCGGTGGACGTGGTCAAACACCTAAGGGAGGTATCCTACGCTGTGTGGGTTTCAGAGGTGGGGATGGCTTTCTCTGGATGTGGACCTGAGTAAGTGCGGTTGGTATTTGAGTGCGGCCCTAGACAGTGGGTGGGAATTCAATAAACGGATGTGGGAGAGAAGGGTGTTTCAGGTGGCAGAAACAGCATGAGGAAGGGCTCTAAGACAAGAAAATGTATTCTATTTGAGCACTGGCAAAGTATCAAGTATAACTGAAGCATGGAGGATGATAGAGAAACCTTGGGCAGAGCTTAAGCCAGTTTATTCAGGATCTTGAATGCCAAGCAAAGGAATTTGGGTTTTTCGAATAATCAGTTGAGGGCCATTGAAGGATTCTGAGCCAGGGAGCATGTGATAAGAGTGGTGCTTTAGGAAGATTAATTTAGCAGAGTTACACAGGATGTATTTTACTAGTATTTAAGTGATTGCATTGACCTGGGCAGAGGTGCTGAGGGCCTGAACTACAGGAGCAGCCATGTGGAGTGCAGGGTGTGCACTGTGAAATCTTAGAGAAGGCCCAGGTAGGGATCCCCAGCCCCTGCTCTTTGGAAATCTTGAGATCTCTAGGCCCTCCAGTCTAGGACCTCCACCAAGTCTTGGACAGGCTGGCCTTATCTCTTCTGGCCAGAGTCTAGAACTCTCATCCCATTCTCTACACTAAGGCTGGTCTCGTCCGTGGAAAGAACAGCAGAGAGCACAGGGAAAGAATACAGACCTGGGAGTCAGGTTTTGAAAAAGCAGCCTGGGTTGTAGGAGTTGATGAAAAAGTCATACTTTTGAGATCTTGTTTGGTCCCCTCACTAGGTCCTAGGTTTTCTGAATATTTAATAGGGATCTCCAGGTTTTTATGAGGAAACCCAAACTTTGGAACCCATGGGGGCAGCTGTCCCTGGCATCCTGCTTTCCTTCCCACTTTGCCTTTGGTGGCCTTACAGAGAGACTTCTGCTTTGATGCCCCATTTGGTTGTTTCTGAATTGTGAGGGGGAAGACCAAGACTCAGTGCATGTCACACTCCTTGCCTGATCCTGTAGTACTAGGCATAGGGGCAAGAGAGATGGACACCATCCCTGCTGGGTGCCATATCCCCCTCTGTTTTCCTCCATCGGAGGCAGTGCGGGGGCCCTTCCATTAACACTCCTCCAATGCCGGGGCCAGGCTGGCTCTGTATCCTTTGGCCTGACTGAGGAATCCAACACGACTCAGGGGGGCTACAGATGTGTATGAAAGATTCCATTTTTTGATTCTGGAGAGGGGTTCAAAGCTGCAGGGAGATGAATCTAGGACAGCAAAAGGATAAGAAATTATTTAGGACCAGGCAATTTGAACCTATATCTCTCCCTCTTCCTCCAACTCTTGCATTTTTTCAAGCAACTTGAAGACTAAGGCGCTGGTCTTTGGTATCTTGGGAGGGAAATGTGAGTGACTAAAGAAAAACCTGCTGACCGAGAGGGGAGGAGCAGAGCCCTGTCACCATTGCATGCACATCATGTGATCTGTGGTACCCTATGAGAGGGACCTCTGCCCTCCCATCCACCTCCTGCACAGCCCATTGAAGCAGGGTCGGGTACAACCACTGGAGCTGGTTCTTGTTTGGGCTTTAGATTTGGCATGCATCTTGGCACAACTTCAGGTGGGGTTTTCTCCCTCTGCCCAGAGGTTTGCCAAGGCTTTAATTCTGCCTTCAGCCTAAAGCTCATTCTCAGGTGCCTCACGTGCTATTTACAGAAGAGTCAAGTCTCACTACTTGCTGCTTGTAAAGAGCTGGCAGTTGGACTCACACTGGGATCAAACCGGAGCTCTGAGCATAGAAGCAGTGGTGGGGATGGGTACATCCAGTCGTGGCTCCCCTGGATGGTGGTAAAACCCCTATGGGGTAATTTGGGGGCCAGCCTGTGATGGGTGGGTTTCTGAGAATGAAGTGTGAGGGCTCCCCACACCCAGGACTGGGAGCCTTCTTATCCTGGAATGCAGCCAGCCTTTCCGCATTTCCTGCACCTGGGAGATGAAAGAGCACCAACTGCCAACCCTCTGGCCCCTGGGCTTCTCAACTGAGGAAGTGACTGAATAATGAATGAGGCCAGGGCACTTCAGAGAGGTGGCCCTGGGGGAGGGTAGAGGGTAGCCGGTAGGGGGAGGGGCATGGACAGATTGGGGGAGAGTAAGCTGGCTCATGGAGAGAGGACAGGAGCCCTGAAGAGGTTGGTGGATGTGGCTTCCACTGCAGGTCAGAGCTGTTGATTCACACAAAGGAAAGTGGCTACAAGAGCTTGCATAATGGATTGTAAACCCATGGCTTATTGCACATCTAACCTCCTGGTACTGTCCCTATTGTACTTACCATGAAAAGCTACCCAGGGACTTTGCAGAGGTAGTTTGTAGGGTTGAATTTAGAATGGATCCAGGGAGCTGACTCTATGATGAGGGCTGTATCACAGGAGACTTTCCTGGGGATTTTAGAGAAGGGCTAGATTTGTCAGGAAGGTGGTTGTGGTACCCATGATTTCCAGCAGGTGCTGGGCAAGGACAGCAAGTCCCTAGAGGGGATAAAGCGTTTCCAGGGGCATCCCTATCAGTTCCTTGATTGCTTCTGATGATGAGAAACTCTTCTTTTGAGGCTCCCTTTTCATTCAGCAGGTCAGCTATGTGGGCATCCAATGTGTGACCTGGGGACTTCCTACCTTTGTTTTCTCTATCAACTCCACACTGTCTTTACAAATTTTGCATGGCCTAATAGGGGCAACAGCTTCCCAATTTCAGCCTGCACAAATAAGAAACTTCACACCTTTGTTGAGTGCTTACCACATGTCTAGTTCTTTCCTCGTTGAGTTTACATGATAGCTTAGATATGTAAGCATGAATATCTCCCCTTTAAGGAGAAATAAACTGAGGTCCAGAGAGACTGAGTAATTTGTCTCGAATCACACAGCTAGTACTAAATGAGTGAGTTGAGATCTAAATGTATGTGGCTGAACTGGGTTTGGAACTTGAGAAAGTTCTTATTCTTTTGTTGGGCATTCTGAAGGCCTTTCAGTCAGGTTCACTATTGGGGCATCTTCTTAGGTACTGCCCACTGCTCCAGACCCCCAGCTCTCGCAAGCTTTTCTGGGCATAAAGTAACTACTAGAGCATGTTTGGGATCAAGGAGCCTGCCTGATCCTAGGTTTCCTTTCCAGGAAACACCTTCTATGCAAAGTCTGGTCGACGCAGGTGGATGGCCTATATTTGCCGGGTGGGTTGGACCCACTTCATAGCCCTCCTCCCTGGTCTTACCACAGGGCCACTTCCCTGGGATATCGCTCTCTGCCAACACCAAGCATACCACCAAAGCAAGTTGGGGACCCCTCATCTCAGTTCAGAGCCATTGGCCTATGTCTATCCTCTCACCCAGTCCTTCAGGCAGGAGGCAGCATTCCTGGGCTCTGATTGACTGAAGGTATTCCAGCACACTTCTCCCCAGGAATGGAATCAACCCCTGTTCTCCAAGGCCGGCCAAGGCTGCTTGCAGATCAGAGCCCAGCCAAAGCCCCTTTGACTAGGGAAGAGGTGGGTCATCATGTCTCTCACTTTCCTGGCTTCTGCATAACTGACTTGAAGAGCTGAAGTCAGGACCCCCAACTCTGGACCTGGGAATGATGATTGGGCATAAATGTTTTCAGCTTGGGAGTGAGCCAGCCTGGATCACCAGGGGGCTGGGAATGTCTCAGAAAGTTCTCTATACACGGGATGCATGGGCTTGGGGAAGGCAGAGGGCAGACTCTCTCTCAAGAGAGCTTGGCTGAAAGCTTCGAGGCCATCTTGACCCCACTCAGGCACTCTGCTAGAAGCACCACCCACTTTTGCTGCCCTGCCAGGCTATGGCCCCTCCATAGCTCCTCCTCTAGGCTGATCCCTTGGGCTGGCACTTCAGTTTGACAGGGCCATATTAGAACCACCTTCCATGCTTGGAGCTTCCCTTCAACCCAAATGCACAATATCACCACATCTCACAGCAAATTTCACTGTAGTTCATGTTTTATTAGTATAAGTGCCTTAAAAGCAGATCAGAGATTCAACTAATTTGCTCATTAGTAAAAGGAAATTAGCCATTTGAGATCTGTTCTAATAAAATTAGCTTGGTGACAAACGCTTTGTTGCGGTGTTTATTAGATTACCATACTCCCTGCATTTTAAAGGCCAGAGCAGTCTCAGAAACTCTTCAGGGTATTCTCAGAGCTTCTCTCTTCCTTGACTTTGTTCTTCTCTGTAGGCCTATGGAGAATTTTTCTCTGCTTTCAAGGCTAATTGAGAAGGCCTGACCCAAATCTGTGATCTATTCACAGATTCCACAGCCCCTGGATCCTAAGGTCTCCTCCCTTCCCCCTCAGCTTCCTCTTCCCCAGCCTCTTGGCTTGGCCCTGCCCCCAGACCCATCCCCTAAAGGTTTTCTATGTTGCTGGCATCTCCCTGGCAGGCACCCCTTTTCACCAAGTCCAGCCACAGGCTGGCAGCCGCAGCCCTCCCTCCACTGCCTAACTACCAGGTGGGTTCTTTCACTGTTCCTTGCTTGGACTCCCTGCCCCATGGAGACTTCTGCCTTATATTCCAGTTCAAGACTACTCCAACTTCACCTAGTCATTTTTTTTTCTATTCCTCCAGAAGTGCTACCTCTGCTAGAGTAGTCAACTTACCCATTTACTTCTCTCCTTGTCTGGTGCTTGATTAGCATAGAAAAACCCATGAAGCATCCCATTATCCATACACTGAGCTGTCCCACACAGGGCTGAGGCTGAATGTGTGATTTAGGAGCAAGTGTTCCCCAACATTGCCCCAGCAGTCTGCTGGCACTTCCCTTTTAGCAACATGTCATCCTACCTGATGTTATTGCATGGAATCAGTGTTTCCTTTGCATTCACTCTTTAATCTTCTGGATGACATCAGGAGGTAGACCACACTGTTTTTCTCATTAAAGATACAGGGACTGATGTTTGGAAAAATGCTCAAGGTTACACTGTAGGCTGTGGAGTAAGAATGTGAACCCAGGCTGTGTGTCTCCGAAGTACCCATTCTAACCATTAGGCTATCCCGTATGCTCGGGTAAATGCTGCCTGCCCAGACAGGAGTGCGGGGTGAGAACTTCTTGAAAGCAGGGTCTTTTACTTAGGCATCTCATATTTTTCACAGTGCTGGGCACTGACCTGTCATGTGGTGAGTGCTCACAAGCATTTATTGAATGAATAGGTGGATAGGGGAGGGATGATCAGACAATCCTAATTATACTGGGTCAGAGGCCTGTTGCAGGGGACCTGGGCTGGTTCAGCAGAACGTGAGCACTTTTCCTTCTCTCTCTTTACCACTAGCAGCCCCAGGCCCAGCCTCTCCCTGCCTCTCTTGGCTCCTTCCTTGCCTGGTACAAATCATTGGCTCAGACAACAGTGATGGGTTTATCCCACAGGATGTGACTCTGAATATTAGAATGTCAGAAGTGGCTGCTTTTGCAATAAGTTGCTGTCAGAGAGGAAATAAAAGGGGAGTTGCAGTTATTTAATTTGGAGCACACAGGCGACGAGCTGAGCCTGAGGACTCGCTGCTGTTTCCCGAGCAGCTTGGGCATCAAACCCATAGAATTCTGCCCTTGATTCTCATCCTGGTCACATCTTTTCCTGGCCTACTCATATCCCATGTGAGTATACAGCACCCACCAGGCTTTGACCTTGCCTCTGCTCCCTGCAGTGTCCTTCCTGCTCCTTCTGGCTCCCAAATTCCAACCCCCTTATTTGTCTTCAGGTCCTCGACCCTTGCAATCTGAAGCAGTCCTGAGGTTTCTCCCCTGCTCTCTCTCTTACTGCCCTCCCCAGCTTCTTCTTCTCCTGGCATCTTTACTATATTTTCTCAGTTATTTCTCCTACCACTCCACTGAGGAGGACATGATTTCTCGTATCTTAATTAACAAGAGGATCAGAAAGGCCAAACATCTAAGTCTACTGACTCATAAAGGAAGACACAAGAGGGGGCCAGAAATAGGTGGCTCAATAGTTCTTACTGAGTACTTTCCACAAACTCTACTCTTGGAATGTTCAGATGAACAAGATGCCCATTTGTGCCCTCAAAGAGGAAAGAGAGTGAGCCTGTTGAGCTCTTATTCACAGGAGAGGGGGTCATGGACCCTGCCAGAGGAGGCTGTGGGTGGGGCCTTCCTGAGTGGTCACTACTTGGACCTGAATCTCTATACCTCCCATAGCAACAAAATATCCTTTTTTTTTTTTGGTGAGGTGGAAGGGTTGGCCCTGGATGGGTGGTGAAAGGTGGGCAAAGGGCACTGGAGTAGGAGAAAATGTATAGGCTGTGACTTGGGAGCTGGTGTTTTGATGGAAACATCATCCCTCTTTTCAGATCTGGGCTGCGTGTACAAAGCATGTGCCCTGATGGGTTCAGTCCCTCAGTAGAGGACTTTGGGGTGAAAATTTAGAGGAAGATCCTCAGAGAAGTAGAGAGAAGAGGAAGGCTTTGGGTTAGCTGACTAGGGGACAAATTTGAGTCTATCACCTACGTGACCTCAGGCAAAGTACTAACCTGCCTGGGCCTCAGAATGCTTATCTGGCATCCACTTTTCAAGAGGGTTTTGAGGATGGGTGGAAATGGGAGTGGAGCTGAGAGTGAAGGATTTGGGGAGTGGAGGTCACCCTATAAAGGCAGGGCCCAGCCTGACTTTCTGACCAGGTGCAGGATGAAGACTGCTCAGCCTGGCCTTGAGGGTCAGTCTGGCTGGAGCTGTTGGGAATCCTGAGGTTGCCTGGAATCAGCTTCAGTCTAGTCCCAGCCCCTGGCTGGTGAATTAAGTCCCTGAACAGAGGGCATAGCTCCCTCAAGAAGTCCTCCTCTCTGTGGAACAAGGAGAGGGTCCTGTAGGCCCCTGGATGCCTCTGTGCTCCCTGGTTCCAGTCTGTTCCTCCTGGGCTCCAGACCCCCGCTCAGCACTGCTCTCTGCTTGGAGTCACACCAGTGAGTCCACAGGGCATGGGAGTGTGAGCCGAAGGCATCAGGGGGCATCAGGAAAGGTATGAAGAAGAAGGAACCAGGTTTCAGTCCTGGCTTCATGATCTGGGCAGTTGCTTTATCTCTCTAAGCCTTTTCTGCCTCTTGAGACTGTGACTGTAGAACCGCCCACAGACTCATGAGGGCCAGTGGACTGATATAAGTGCTGACATGGCACCCAGCACATGGTAGGTACAATTTCTCCTCCTTGAGGGGCAGGTCAGAGCTGAGGCTTCCAGGAGCTCTCACCACATCCCCAACACCCTCTGAACTTCCTCACCCCACACCCTTAGATCCAAACAGGAGTGGTGAAAGGGACTTCAAAATTGTAGGCTGTCTTGATTCTTCAAGTATTTTTTCTGCCCCTTTCTCTCTGTCCCTCCTCTGGGCTTCACATTACAGGTATGCTGGTACAATCCATACTGTTCCTTAGGTCTCTGACATTTTGCTCATTTTTCTTAAATAATTTTTCTTTCTGTTTTTTTAGGTTGTCTATTGACTTATCTTCAAGTTCACTGATTTTTTTTGTTCTGACATCTCAAATCTGCCTTTGAGCCCTTATAGTGAATTTTTATTCCTGTTACTATATTTTTCAGTTCTATAATTTCCATTAGGTTCTTTTTAAATAGTTTCTCTCACTTTATTGAGATTCCTATTTTTTGAGTCATTGTCATCATATGTTCCTTTAATTATTTAAACATAGCTTCTTTTAATTCTTTAAACACATTTATAACAGTTGCTTTGAATCCTTGCCTGCCAAAGTCAATATCTGCGCCTGCTCAGAATTGGATTCTATTGACTTTTTTCTTTCCTAAGTATGGGTCACTTTCCTGTTTCTTTCCATCTTATAATTTTTTTTGGTTGTTGTTGAGAACAGGACATCTTAGATAATACACTGTATAAACTCTGGATTCTGATTTTTCACTCTTGAGGTCTGTTGTTGCTGGATTTATTTTTATTTTTATTTTTATTTTTAGTAACTTACTTGGACTTAATCTGGGGAATCTGTCTCCATAGTGATACATGATACTGATGTCTCTACTCAGTTTTTAAAAAATTCTTTTTATTTTTAGCCTGGCTTCCTAAAGGTTGTCTTCATGTCTTTGTAGCTTGGTAGTCAATCAGTGACTGATTAGGGTTATGTGCAAACACCTCAAGCCAGAAAGCCTCCATCCTCTGTGTGATTGGAGGGTGGAGGTGGGTGGAGCACATTTAAAGTTCAGGTGGTTTTCAGGTCTTTTCTGCTTTGACTTTCTGAGGCCATCCTGGTCTTCCCTGCATGTGTGTAGCCTCCAAGAATGCCAGGAAAGGATGCTTGCCCCAATGGGACTGCAACCTCAGTCCAGCAGAGCTGTGGGCCTTGCCCAGGTGCTTCCTCACTGATCGGCCATTTTTACTGCCAATTGTTGGAAACGGGCCCCTCATCTTCCACTCCAAATCAGCTCTCTCCTGAAGTGAAAGTTCTCATTTTCGTGTTGTCAGCCTTGCTCAAGAAGAAATGTAGCTGTGGTGGCAATGGAGCAGTCTCTGGAAGAATTTTGCACACTCCCACTTTTCTTAGCAAAGCTCAGTTTTTCATGAACAAAGTCAATTTGTTGAGAAGTTGATCTCCAGATCACTGAAATGGTTGGTTTTGTTTTTGACTATTCCTCCCAGATTTTGGGAAGAGGATTTTCTGGTCTCTTTATTCCACCTTCACCAGAAATCCTACCTTAATCTTTGAGACTTGGATTGATCAACGTATAGCTTGAGATCTATTTGCAAGTGATGAAGAACTCCCTACCTTTTCCACATGTCTCAAGACCTGACCTTTTCCCAAGACAAAACTAATTTGCATGCTTGTCTTGAACCTGGTTGCCACCTCTGAGGACTTCTCCATCATCGACCCCTCCAGAGAGAAAGACCAGCTCCTGAAGCAGCTACTCCAAGACCTATAAACCATCCCTACTGAGGGGTCTGTTCACCCATCAGCCCTACTTGGTCCATGCTGCTGATGAAAATGGATCTCTGAAATTGGAACCCCACTTTCTTATGAGGCTTGTCTCATAAGTACTCTCCTTAGAAGTAGAGTATCTTCCTGACCCCTCCCTGGGGAGGGGATGGTCCTCTGAAAATTCTTTGGTCCTCACTGCCTTCGGGAGCAACAGTCTTTGGAGCAACAGGTTTCATTCTTACCACAGATCTTTCTAAGAGAGTGCTCTAACTTATCATGTTCTTGTTTATAACCTTATTGGCTTGACACTTGCTTTTGAATAATATCTAAACCTTCTAGTCTGGCATTCAAGCTTCATGATTTGGCCCCCACTCAATTTTCTAGCCTTTGCTATTGTCACTCTCCCTCATACTGTGCTTCAGCCTACAGAATTATTTGCTGCTCTTTGAGCATGCCATCTCATTCACATTTTTGTACCTTTACCTCTGCTGTTTCCTTAGCCTTCTAGAAAGCCTCTATCCTTTCTACATCTGGTAAACTCCTCCCTTTATGACCCATCTCAGTTGTCTCCTTATCTATTAACCCCTCTCTGACTTCTCCAGGCAGAGATGCTGTCCCTCCTCTGTCCTTCCATAAGACTCTGCCTTTGCCTGGGCCAGCCCATTTATATACCACTGCCTATTTCCATGTCTGCTTCTCTCTCTAGCCTATGAGTAAACTGAGAGCAGGGGCTGTCGTTAACTCATCTTCATATCCCAACATCTGACACAGTACTTGGCCCATGATGAGTTTCTAACAAATGTTTGTCAAATGTGAGAATAAACTTTCTATAACCTTTTTTTTTTTTTTTTTTTTTTTTTTGGCAAAAGTGAGTTTTCTTGATGGCACACTTCAAGGTTTGAAGTCTTTGGAGTATAATTTATAATCTGATTATATTCAAATGTAGGATCTACATAATAACATTCAATTAAATTCATTTTAAAAAATCATTTTGTGTGGCTTTTAACTTATTTAACATTTATTGTCAGTAACACCGGGAGACCCCACCCTCCCCAAACTCTGTATTTAGGCTCTAGAAATGCTTAATTTAGTTTCATCCATCTGTTGTAAATAGCTGTTTTGGAGTCTAAAATAGCATCCTCCCTACAATTCCATCGTTGCCTTTTGAGATCAGGGGTCTTGGTGCTCATTATCACTACCATGGGCTTTTCTGGGACAATCGGTGTGTGTGTGTGTGTGTGTGTGTGTGTGTGTGTGTGTGTGTGTGTGTGTGTGTGAACATTTGTGTTTGGGAGGAGGGACTCTAAGCAAATGGTATGGGATTAGCTTGTCTTTTATTATTTCTTCTTTTAATAACCAAATTACTGGTGCTGGCAAGTATTAGAGATTAATCCTGTAAAATTCCTCTCTGAGCTGCAGTGATCCCTTAAACAGGCCCCTTCCTTGATGGAACACATTCCAGAGGGAGGCTCCAGAATGAATCCTGCCCTCTTTAGGAGATCTGTGAATTTGGGCTCCTGAGTTGATACCCACCCCATTTGGTAGCTGGAGAATGTCAGTCTGGGAGGGGGTGGTGGGACACTGGCTGTGACTCTGTTCCCTATGCATTCCTTCAAGCCAGCGGCCCCCTGGGAGATTACCACACCTCTGGGTGTATTGATGGGATGAATAAAAAACACTTATCAGGTGTCTGATTCTCAGAGAGAGATAGACAATGCTCACTCTGCCCCATGATGACCCTTCTCACAGCACCTCCAAGACTATGTGTCTCTAGTTCTATGCATGTCTGACTCCTACCAGACTGTGAGCTCCTTGGGGCAGGAACTATGTCTAATTTATGTTTGAGTATCTGGAATATAGAATAGGCTCAATAAAGACTTACTAAATGAGAGAAAAAATGGATGGGTTGGGGGATATGGTTCTGGTTGGAGGTGGGGTCCAGATAGGAGAACCTTGACACTATAATATAAGTGGTGCATTGGCTCCTATGGCTGCATAACGATCTTACTTGTGAGGTTACTAGGTGTCCTTCCTAAGGTACCTCATATACTCTATTGCTCACTGGGCTCCTGTTGTCTTCACAGCAGCTTAAGGCTGAGGACAGGGTCCCTGATTGGTCTAGATAAAGGACTGGGCAGGTCAAGGTCCCAGGCAAAAGTAGTCCTCTCCAGAGGAATAATTAAAGAGGGGGTCTAATGAAAGGATTATTGACAGAAGTATAAGCAGGGCCAAGGAAAACCCAGGGAACAGCATGGTGTTACCACCCAGGTCTGAGAGGCAACTGCTGCTATGGGAGCCTTAGGTAGAGTCTTTGGGGAGGGAGCCAGGAATCAGTAGCTCACTCTTTTGCTATTGTTTCCTCTGGTGAACTCTGATGGAAACCAGAGAGCAAGGAAGTTTGGGTGATGCAATCCATAGAGGTGTGCCTCCTGGTTCGTGTAGCAGGTAGAAGAGGGTGCAGCTAAGACTAGGAGAGAGAATTGATGATATCCAGAGCACATAGTATGGGGTCAGCTCAGAGAGCTGAGGCCCCCAGTCCTCACCTCATATAGTGGCTGGACTGGGCTGGATGTGGGCAATTGTGGGTTGAGACTCTGCCCCAGAAATGCAGAGCTATAACTGCAACTTGCCCAGCAGCTCAGCCCACCCTCATCTGGCCTTTTTGGCCTCTGACTCCATGACCCAACAGACTTTTCTCTTTCTCTCTTATTAAAGACCAGGCAAGAAAGCCAGCTGGCTGTCAATGTAGCACCAATAGCTCTGTACTCTCCCAATCAATATTGGAGTGTAGCAGGAAACGATTAGTGGCTTTTTATCTTCCAGGGGGTGGGCTATCTTTTGTGTAGGGTAGAGGTGGAGGGCATTGAAGTGATTCATAAATCAAAGGCTAATGATTTCTGGGTCTTTTGAGGTTGATGGACATTTGAGTTCTGTCTGGGGTTGATTGGAGTGGGGAGTAGGAAGGGGTAATGATCTGAAGACCCTTGACTTAAAGAAGTGAGTTGTGAGTTGAGGGAAAATGAGAGGCATTTTCTTGGTGGCTTTTCTCAGACACCCCAAGCTTGGCTGCGAGTCCCCAAATTATAGGGTGCAAGATCTTAGAGCTTTAAGAACTTTAATGTTTTAAGGACAAACCCTCTCATTTTACAGGAGGAGACACTGGGGATTTATGAATGCAATGACTTTTCCAAGGTCACACAGGGTGGCCATGAAAATGCCACACATTATATTATGAAATTCTTTTAACCAATTTATGAGGTAAGCTCTATCCAACCTGTTTTATAGCTGAGAATGTGGAGGCTCAGAGGGGCAAAGTAATTGGCTCAAAGTCACATAGCCAGTAAGTGGAAAAGCTCAGGTCTGTCTGGCTCTGTAGTCCATTCCCTCCATTCTGAGGCAATCTTTCCAGGTTGACCTGGGGCCATCTCATCATCTCACATGCTGTGAGTAGAGCATGGATTTTTATTTTGACATCAAAGTCCCATATCACTAATTGCTATTGTCCATCTGAAGTAGCACTCTTCCGTGTTTGGGATGATGCATAAGGGTTGGCCTAGGGATAATTAATGGGATCCATCCTCCTTTCTTCTGCTCAATTGAACTCAATATGGGTGATTTTGTTAGTCCATCTGGAGGCCTTTATCCTTCACAGGGGTGGGAGGCTAATGGGCTAGTCATACCATAGGGTCACCTGAGTCTCCCAGAGCATGGCAAGCGGCCTGATGAAGCCCCTCATCATTGTGAGGGGCTGGCTAATGTAGACATCCCTGGCTCCCTAAGGAGCAGAGTGAAGACCTTGATGGATCCTGCTCTGGGCCTGTGCATGTGCATTGAGCAGTGTAGCTCTTCTTTCTGGTCCTCCCTAGAGATTGAGAATCTCAGAAGTTCTGAGCTGAAAGGGACCAACTTTCTTTCTAATATTTAAGCCCCTTTTTTCAGCACCCTTTCTTCCCCAAACTATTATCCAGTTTTATTCATATCCCTCCAGTGACAGGAATCGCACTACTCTTATGCCAGAGCTTCTCCAGCATACTCCTATCGGGCACATTCTGTGACTTCTCCTCAGCTGCAGAACCACTGCGTGGGTGGTCTGAGCCCTGTTACTGGTCACCTGTAGCTGTGGGTATCCTCGTCCTTTCCTTTCCCCAGTGAGAGGTGCCGATGTGATCCATTTCTATGTGAGCCATGATGTGCACAAGGTTGGGAAGCACTGCTGTATGACATGTCTGTCAGCCTTTACATCTATGTCCTCATATGGGGTCTAAGTCGTCCTTTTTTCCCCTACAGTTTCCAACAATAGTTTGAATTCCACACTTTATGTGCCAAATAGTCAATCTATCCTATAATAGCTCTTTAAAATTGGATAGTTTGTCTCTATAACTCTTCTATAGGCTAAATATGCCCAATTCTATCAATATTTCTCCTTTTACATTATTTGAAGCCCATCTCCATATTGCTCACCCTCCTCTGTCTAACTTTCTCTAGAGCAGGGGTTCCCAACCACCAGGTCGTGGGCTGGTACTGGTCTGTGGCTTGTTAGAAACTAGGCCACACAGCAGGAAGTGAGCAGCAAGGGGGTGAAGCTTCATCTGTATTTGCAGCCACTTCCCAGCGCTAGCATCACTGCCTCAGCTCCACCTCAGATTATCAAGCATTAGATTCTCATAGGAGCACTGGTCCCTGGTGCCAAAAGTGCTGGGGGCCACTGCTCTAGAGCATAACACTCAGCACTGAACCCAGATTCCAGAGAGGACTTACCCTGCAGAGACAGACAAGATTATCACCTCCTTTATTCTGGACCTGTGGCCATGAAAGAAGCCCCCACATGCCCCTTTACAATGATGACTTTCTACTGTCTGGATCCCTAAGTCCTTTTCACAAGGACCAGGTGAGACCTTATCCCAGGCCATTACCCATGGCACTTGAGAAACCTATTAGAGGTCATTACTGAACTCTGCTTCACTCCCTTTGTTAAGAAAACCCAACCAGCAAACATGCAAGCAGTCATTATGTGCTTAGTTTTTTGCTAGGTCAAAAGAAGGAGTATACATGGCTTCTGCTCCCAAGAAAAGAGAGAGCCATGAGGGCAATGTTGGTCATGTGAATATCTTGTGAGGGCAGTACTCTGTCTGGCTTTGGTTCCCAGTCTTAATCTGTCCTTCCTTCCTCCTGCTGCTGCTTCCTGCATTTCTACACTCTCTATTTCCTTCCCAGTTGCCAGTGGATCCTTGCTTAGCCTCAGTAGTGAAGATCAGGGAGGGTGCAAAGGTCTAACAAATTCTTATCTGATATCCTCAAGACAGGTCAAGTTGTCTATCCTCCCACCTCCAGGTAGGTTGAATTAATTTGTCCCAGGCTGGTGTTCATATGCTAAGGAGAGGAATCCATCCTTATTAGCCTTCAGACAATATTCACACCCTCAAACCACATTCTAAGCCAGATTTTGATCACTGCATACCAGATGCTCTCTGCCCAGCTCAGTATGCTGTGATTCCTTGGGCTTGAGTGAGATGGACCTGGATCCTAACTCAGGCTCTGTGATTGTTATCTGTGTGTCCTCAGAAAAGCTATTTACCATCTCCTAGCCTTGGCGTTAAAATCTGTAATATGGGGATGTGATTTTCATCTACCAGACCGATGTGAAACTTAAAAAGATACCATGTAGCCTAGTGCTCACATTGTGCCATGTATGTCATAAAGACTCAATTGATTATTTTCACTGGATTTTTTTTTTAACCAATGGTGACATAAATGCTTTCCAGTGTGAGAAGTTTGAGCAAAGTGGGGATGAACTGGAGGTTGTGGTGGTGGCACCAGCGTGTGTACAGAAGCAGCAGACCTCTGTCAGAGCCAGTCTTCCTTCCAGGGCCTGGTCTGCCAGGCTGGAGCCAGAGAGTGTTCTGAGAGCTGCTGCTGCTGCCACTGGCACTCCAGGTCCTGCAGGAGGTGTTGACTTGCCCCCAGCTCCAGGCTCTAGTGACACTGCAAGTAAACAACAGTTGTCAGAGTTGATTTAACGTTGATATTTTTATCACATATCAGGGCCTGGTGCCATGGAAAGGAATGACAGAAGCAGAATGCTAAATAATTTCTCTAAATAATGTATGCTCTTCGGGTTGTCAGGAGGGAGGAGCTGAGGGAGAGCAGGGTTCAGTATATGTGCAAGGGACACATTTAGTCCGTCATCCTCAGGGTCCTGCTGCTGACAGCCTCCAGAGGGCTAGCTCTAGGGTGAGTGAGAGTAGAGGCCAAGGGGAGGCAGAGTCAGGGAACTGGGTGGGGGCAGGGAGAGAGAGAGAAGGAGGGAGGGAGGGAGGAGAGGAGAGAGTGAGTGAGAGAGAGAGAGAGAGAGAGAGAGAGAGAGAGAGAGAGACATCAGCTCGATAAACACTTGTTGATTTAAAAAGGAAAACAGGGAGGAAAGGGGGACAGACAGGCAGGGTCGGAGCCTGAGAGCCTGAGTTAAAGACTGAGGGAGGAGAGAGAGTGAGGCACAGATGGAGCAGACAGAGGAACAGGGGAAGACAGGGAATAGAGAGTAAGAGAGAGGAAAGTGGAAAAGACAGAGATAGATGAGAGGGAGGATGACCCTAGATGGAATTGCCATAGGAGAGCAGGAAAAGGGGCTTGGCAAGGGGCTAGGGAAGGAGGGAGGATGTGGCAGAGATAAGGTACAGGGGGGTTGGGGATCCCAGGGGTCCATAGCAACAAAGCCAGATTGGCCAGGATCCCAGGGGGTGAAAATCGCTTAATTTGCAAACTTCAGTACTCTACTCCCCTTCTTCCTCAACCTTCCACTTCCTTCTGGGCACAGAGTCATTCCTTTGGGCTTTGGAGCAGGCAGGGAGGTCAAGGCTGTGCAGGTTCAAAGCCTTCTCAAACTGACCAAGCTGTCTCTGGGAGCAGCCATGCTTCACACAGCCCTGCCAGGGTGGGAAGGTCCCATCTCTTCTCACCTGTGAGGGACCAGAGAAGAGGTCTCCTCCCTGGCATAGATAGGCAGGCCCTGGCCCATTCGCCCCGCTGGCTGTTGATGACTCCAGGAAGGACTTCCAAGGGCACAGCATCTCACCACCATGCTTCAGCCTGCAGTATCCCTCTAGAGAGCTATGCTGGTATCTGGATAGGGAGCATCTTATTCGTCTCTGTAATTCCAGCCCCTAGCCAGATGCTGGAATTTATTAGGTGGACGATGCATGTTTATAGAATGAATAAAAGAGTAAGTTAAATATGCCAAGATAAAGGAGATATCAGAGATGTAGAGAGGTTAAATGACCCTGTCCACAGCATGTTTGTGACAGACCCAGGACCCATCGGCCTGGGTGGGAAAAGGTCTTCCAACTTCTCAGCAATGGTCTCTGGATCCTAGAGGGGCCATTATTTACAAATGGGTGGGAGGGTGGAGCCCTGATCAGTGTAGGCTGTGGCTGAGTCCTTCTAGAAAAGTCTGTCTTCCTACCTTCCCACTTTCTCTTTCTTCCCCAGTCGTCTTCCCACATGTCTCTTCTCTGCCAGTCCAATCTGCCAGGAAAATGTGACTAATTCTCACGGAAAACTTGTGGCCACCTAAATCCCACCCCAGCTCTCAATTCATGCTGTCCTTGGTTACTGCATAGGAATAGTTATGCTGCACTACCAATAAACCACCACATCTCAGATGCTTCTCATTCACTGAACATGTGGCAACTGCTTCAGTCCCTGTCCTCATACCAACGCCTCCCAAGGTACTGGGAACTTTGGTGCCCACATAGGAGACCCATCCAAAACCCTGGCCTCTCTGTCCTCACATCTCTTCATAGGCATACCTTGCAGATATTGCAGGTTTGGTTCCAGACCACCACAATAAAGCAAATATTGCAATTAAGTGAGTTGTAATCTATTTGCTGGTGAAAGGTCTTGCCTTCAATCTGTAAAAAATGCAATACCTGTGAAGCCGGTAAAACAAGGTATGCCTGTATTGGTCTTTATCTTCACTCTGCTTTTGGCAGCCACTCCTATAGTGACACCAAGATCCTATTGTCCAACATCGCCCCCTCCCCCGACTTGGAAGTCTTACATTTGCTTTTTCCCATCCACCTAGTTCCCTTGCTCAGTTTCTTTCTTCCGCTAAGTGTGTTTTCACTCTTGTGGCGTGTCCCTTGATTTTTCTACCTTCTCTGTCTTCATTTCCTTTCCCATTCGACTTAAATTCTCTGGTCCATCATTTAGCCACTGTATTAGTTAGGCTTCTTCAGAGAAACAGAACCAACAGGAGATGATCTATTTTTGTCTATATCATCTGTATCTATCTATATGTATCTATCTGAAGAGATTTACTCTAAGGAATTGGCTTACTCAGTTACAGGGGCTGAGAATTCCCATAATCTTCAGTCAAGAAGCTGGAGACACAGGAGAGATGATGGTGTACTTTTAGCCTGAAAGTTGGCAGGGTCAGGACCTGAAAAGAGTCAATATTTCAGTTCCAGTCTGATGGCAGGAAAGAACTGTTGTCCAGCCTTGAAGGTCATTAGGCAGGGTGAGTTTTGCTCCACTCAGGGAGAACCAGTGTTTATGTTCTAGTCAGGCCATCAACTGATTGGATGAGGCCCATCCACAGGGGCAATCTGCTTTACTCTGTCTGTTGATTCAAAGGTTGATTTTATCCAAAACACCTTCACAGACACACCCAACATAATGTTTAACCAAATGTCTGGGTACCCTGTGAACCTATAAATTTCACACATAAAATTAACCATCTCAGCTACCCTTTTACAATATCCTCAGGATCCTTTGCTCCATTGCTTTTGTCTCATGACCTAGAAAAACTCAAAATCCTGGATCAATTCATTGGTCTACTTCTTCTACTTCTCAGACCGGGGTGATAAGTGCGGCTGGACACACACACACACACACACACACACACACACACACACACACACACACACACACACACATACATACACACACACAGTGCTGAGCAGACTGGTGCCTCCTAAATTCATGACCTCCACCTTCACCTGGGTCTTCGATATTCTCAGCAGTCTTTCTCTGATTCCCTAGGTAGCCTTTCTCCATTTCTTCAAGAAGCTATCTCAAACTTTCTTTTCCCTCCTTAAACTTCCTCAACACTCCATCCTTCTACATCTGGCACCACTGAAACAACAGCAGCCCTCTGACTAGAACATCTTCAACAAACTTCCCCTCCACCACATCAGTTTCACTGCATCTGTATCTGGCCTTTTCTGGGCTTTTCATGTCCCAATAGACAGTGACACCAAGCGTTCTGTCCCCTACTCTGGGACTTTACCTCACCCATCAATGAGTTCCTTTCTCTGCTAAAATTGCACATATCTTCCTTCTCTTTCTTGATCCATCTATGAATCATTTAAGCATATATACATCTCTCTTTACATAAAGAAAGACACTCCCTTCCTAGACTCACCTCTCTGATTATTGCCCCACTTCTCTTTATTCCTTTACAGTCAGACTTCTTGAAACACTGTCTTCTTAATTTTGTATTTTGATTTCACTCACTCATTAAAATTGTTGGCCTTTTACCTCACCACTCTGCTGGGTCACCTGTGCCCTGTGTGTATCACCAAGTGCAGTGGGCAGATTTAGCTCTTGTCCTGCTTGACTTCTCCAGATCATCAGATCTAGTTGACCACTTCCTTCTGGAAATTCTCTCTTTCCTTGGTTTTCATGGTACAGTTTTCTTTAGTTCTTTTTCTACCCCTCTGCGTCTCCATTGTAAACTCCTTTTCCGCTCTCTTTCCTTAGATTTGTAATATTTCTCAGTGTTCAGTTCTCTGCCTCCTTCACTGTTGTATCACACATTCCTTCCAGGAGTTTGAGTTAAATCCCATGGCTTCAGTTAAGATCTATTAGCTTATGACTCTGGCATCTTCCTTTATCCTGACTTACCTGTGTATCCTTTTTACTGAATTTCACCAAAGCTTAACTCATCAACCCTCTCCCCCAACAAGCCTGCTCCTCCTCCCGTATTTCTATTGTCAGTGAATTCATTCATTCAACATATATTTTCTGAGTGCCTGCAGTGTGCTCTAGGCTCTGGATACCCTCTACCTGGCTGCCCAAGCCAGAAGGCTTGATCTGAGCTTTGACTGCTTTCACTTTCCATCTTCTAAAAACACCAAGTCCTGACAAATCTACCTCTGCCATCCCTTTTAAATGCTTCCCTGCCTCTCCATTCCTACTGCTTCCTGGATCACCGCCTTAGCTCCCAAATTTATCTCCCTGTTTTCAGTCCTGCCTCCTCCTATCCCTTATCTCTATTTGGGCCAGATCTCACCACTCTACTGCTTCGAGCCCTTTAGCAGATTCCCTTTGCCATCAGGTTTCCAGGTAACTTTGTACAATATGGCCTCTGCTCCTTTCTCTAGCCTCCTTTCTTCAGGTTTGCCCTCTTCCTGATCTATGCTACATATAGGATGAAATACTTGCATTCTCAAGGCAAGCTGTGTTGTCCCCTATACTTGGAATTCTTGGAATGCTTCTGCATCTTTGCCTGGCAAAACTTTTCTAGCTCAAATAACACTGTAGAGAGTCCCTTTCCTCAGGAAGTCTTTTCTCTTCCATACCATCCCCGGCGTTTCATCCGAAGTGCTACAAATCACCCCATGCTGCTTTGTCACAGGACATACCACAACATGACTCCATGGCTGCTTTACTCACCCCTGCCACGAAGCTCCTTCTAGTAAGGACTGTGTGTTGTTCATCACTCGAATTCCCAGCACTTCATAGTACCTGGTACTTAGTAGACATTCAATAGATGTATGTTAAATGAAAGAGTGAGTAAGACAATGAGAGAAGCAATGCATCAATTGACCCAGAGCCCAGGCAGGACACAATAGACAAGGATGTCTATGGTCAGGAAGGGCTCTGAGTGTATGGCTTTCAATGGGCCCATCGCCACAAAGAGATGACTGCCTGGCACTTGTTTGGTAACACCAATGATAGTAGAAGCAGGGGTGAACTCTTGGTCAGGGCACCTAGATTCAAGTTTCGTTTCTGCCAACTCTTAGCAATTAATAACTAGTGAGAATTCTGTTAACCCACCGACGCCCTTGGTTTTTGCATTTGTTACATGGCATATTAATGCCAATCTCATAATATTGTGGTCAGAATTAAATGTGGTGAGAGTTGTAAGAAGGGCTATGTATTTCACGAGTTTAGGTTGGTCTATCGAACATTTGTTAGGGACTTGGTGAGGGACAACTTTAGATAGGCTCTGGTTGCTCAGACATAGGAAAGAAGCAGCTGCTCCCTTGGTCCTGGGGCCAGAGTCTCAGGAGAACAAAGAGTGCCAGCCACTCTAAAGCTTCTGGGAGAACCATGGTAGGGAGAGGGGCAACCTGAATTCAGTTCCTGCCCATACCCAGGCCTCCTGCCTGGGAGCAGATCCAGACCTGGGTCCCTAAGGAGGAGGGCATGGCCTACGGTGACTAGGGAACAGGGTAGCCAGGTCTTGGTGCTAGGCCTTACCCCTCTGAGCCTGGTAGGCACCCAGAGTTCCTCCCCAATGCTGCTTCATCCTAGATCACACCTGTCGTTTTGTGATCCTGTGCCCAAGACCCCAAGGAGACCATCTCTGAGCCTAAAAAGACACCAAAGATAGGGTAAGAGACAGCTCTGTATGGCAAGAAGTCCATGAAGAGAAGAGACTTAGATTTTTTTTTTTCCAGCTCTGCCACATGCCAACTCTACAGCCTACATAGTTGCTTCTGGACCTTTTCTGCATCTCAAGAATGAAGTTATAAAACTCACCACATAACTCGTCATGAGGGCCAGTGGGATAAAAGATGTGAAGCTACTCTGTGGATCATAAATGTTATGCAAATAGTAAGAATGATTAGAAACACAAGGCTTTGTGAAGGTCCCCATGGAATTAATGCATGAGTCACAAGATGAATTCTGGCCAGACCTGTTTAATCCTCAGCCCTAAAGTGGGATGTGTGTGGTGGGCGTTTTGATGAGAAGAATTTCTAAAATGGACTTTCCTTCCTTTTGTGTCCTCCAGTGTTGGGACTTCCTGAAATTTGTCTTTGGGGATGAGGGCTACTGCCCAGTTTAAGGAGGGAGGCTGTGATCAGGAGAGTCCCAGGAGGGCTAAGGATGGCAGACCCTATTGAAGGTGGCCAGGCTGATGGCTAGGACTCAGCTGTGCCAGTTTTAAACTGGTTGCTTACAGTTGAGTGTTTAAAGCAGTTTACTTGAGGTGCCAACTGTTCTTGGATGATTTTCCCTAAATGTTTTATGTTTTGTACTTGTGCCCAGAGGCAGTTTTATCTGGTGGGGGCACTTCTGTCAATCTGTCACCATGAATGATTAGAGGAGGGAAGCAGGGAACAGAGTGAGAGGAGGAGGAGCCCCTACCCAACCAGGTGACTGTGTGCTTGGTGTGTGCACTCATTCAGTTGGCCAGGCAAGTTGTCCAGTGGTAGGTCCACCTGCTGGACCAAGAGCCCTTAAACTCTGGGAATGCGTCAAGATGGGGGTGGTGCCGGAGAAATGGGCTTGAATGATGGCTCTCTCTCTCTTTTACACACACACGAGAGAGAGAGAGAGAGAGAGAGAGAGAGAGAGAGAGAGAGGTGGGGGGGGGAGGAAGATTGAGTACAAACTAACCTTACCAAGGAGTGGTTTCTTTAGGGTATGATTTAGGGCATTCTGGGAAGATTCTCTATCATGTAACCTCTCCTCTATCCCATTACCTTGAGTTTCTTTTCCTGTGCTTCTGACTTTCCTCAGATCTTATGCCACTCAGTGGCCAGGGCAAACACTAAGAGAGTAAGTTACCTAATTTGGGAGGTAGGCAGGCCCTTAGTCCTGGGTTTCTCTCTCTTTGGTTCATGACTTGAGTGCTTAAATGCTGAGTGATGGCACTTTGGGCTCAAAACTTGGATAACTGCAGCTTCTGGATCAAAGGCCAGAATGAAGCTCCTGGAGGCATAGGTTTGTGTCTACTGTGCTTAGTGCCTAAACCAGTGCCTGGCATATTGTAGGCATGGAATAAATATTGTTGGATAGATGAATAAATGAAAGAAGACTTCTCAGGATTCCAGAGTCAAGGTTTTACTTTGTGAGCAGGCTTTTTGAAAATGCAAATGCTTAGGGGAGGGGCAGGGCTTAGGTTGCCCTGAGTCATGGAAAGAGGGTTGGCTTTGAGTTAGACAGATCTAAGTTAGAATCTCAATCTTCCAGTGCCTAGGTATGTGACCTCAGTTTCCTCATCTGTAACAAGGCCTCACAGAGTCATGGTGTGGATTAAATGTGTAAGAATGTGTAAGTTGGGAATGAGAAGAGATGACATGCAAGAAGCCCAAACAGAAGTGGGGCTGGAGAGAAGGAAGCTTACTCTCATAAACAATTTTCTTTTTTTTTTTTTTTAATTTAAAGCTGAAATTCAATTTTCTTTTATATTAGTTTCAGGTGAACAGCATAGTGGTTAGACATTTATATAATTTATGAGGTAATCCCCATGATTAGTGTAGTACCCACCTGGCAACATGTATAGTTATTATAATATTATTTACTATATTTTTTATGCTGTACTTTACATATCCATGGCTATTTTGTAACTACTAATTTGTACTTAATCCTTTCACCTTTTTCTCTTGGTCCCCTAACTCCTATCCCATCTAGTAACCATCATATTGTTCTCTGTATCCATGAGTCTGTTTCTGTTTTGTTTTTGTTTTTGTTTCTTTTGCTCTTTGGATTCTATATAAAAGCGAAATCATTAGATATTTATCTTTCTCTGTCTGACTTATTTCACTCAGGATAATACCCTCTAGGTCCATCTATATGGTTGCAATAATAAGATTTCACTTTTTATAGTGAAGTAATATTACATTGTATATATGTACCACCTCTCCTTTATCTAGTCATCTATTGTTGAGATTTAAGGTTGCTTCCATATCATGGCAATTGCAAATAGCACTGCAGTGAACATAGGAGTGCGTATAGTTTTTGAATTAGTATTTTAGATTTCTTCAGATAAATACCCAGAAGTGGAACTGCTGGGTCATAAAGTAGTTCTATTTTTAATTTTTTGAGGAACTTCTGAACTGTTTTCCACAATGACTACACCAACTTGCAATCCCACCAACAGTGCAAGAGAGTTCCCTTTCTCTACATCCTTGCCAACACTTGTATATTTTTAAAAAAATTTATTGATGATGGCTATTCTGACAGGTGTGAGGTGATATCTCATTGTAGTTTTAATTAATTTGCATTTTTCTGATGATTAATGATGTTGAACATCTTTTCATATGTTTATTGGCCATCTGTATGACCCCTTTGGAGAACTTATATTCAGGTCCTCTGAGATTTTTATTAAAAAAATTTTTTTTGGTGTTCAGTTGGTATGAGTTCTTTATAAATTTTGGATATTAAGCCCTTATCAGATGTGTCATTGGTGAATATCTTCTCCCATTCTGTAGGCTGTCTTTTAGTTTTGTTGAAGATTTCCTTTGCTGTGAAAAACCTTTTTAGTTTGATGTAATTATGTTTGTTTATCATTTCTTTTGTTTCCCTTTTTTTCCCTTGCTTGAGGAGATATATCAGAACAAGTATTACTAAGAGCAATATCAGAGAGTTGACTGCCAATGTTTTTTTCTAGAAGTTTCATGGTTTTGAGTCTTCCATTTAAGTTTTTAATCCTTTTTGAGTGTATTCTTCTTGTATATGGTGCAAGAGGGTAGCCCAGTTTCTTTTCTTTTTTCTTTTTTTGCATGTATCTGTCCAGTTTTCCCAACACCATTTATTGAATAGACTGTCTTAACTCCCATTGTCTATTGTCATAGATTAAATGACCATATAGCAGTGGGTTTATTTTTGGGCTCTCTACTCTGTTCCATCGATCTATGTGTCAGTTTTTATGCCAGTACCATGCTGTTTTGATTACTGTAGCCTTGTAGTATAGTGTTATTTGTAGTATAAATTGCTATCAGGGATTATGATAGCTCCAACTTTATACTTCTTTTTCAAAGTTGCTGTGGCTGTTCACGGTCTTCTCCGGTTCTCTATAAACTTTAGGATTATTTGTTCTTGTTCTGTGAAAAATGCCATTGGTATTTTGATAGGAATTGCATTCAATCTATAGATTGCTTTAAGTAATGTGGGCATTTTAATATTGTTAATTCTTCCTGTCTATGAGCATGGCCTATGATTCCATTTATTTCTGTCTTCTTCAGTTTCTTTCTTCAGTGTCTATATAATTTTCTAAGTACAGGTTTTTTACTTTCTCGGTCAAATTTATTCCTAGGTATTTTATTTTTTTTCACATGACTGTAAATGGGATTGTTTTCTTAATTTCTCTTTCTGATAGTCCATCATTGGTGTATAAAATGCAACCAAATTCTGAATATTAATTTTGTATCCTGCTACTTTGAATATTAATTTATTTATCAGTCCAAATAGATTTTTGCTTGAATCTTTAGGATCCTCTCTATATATGATTATGCCATTTTAAAATAATGACAGTTTTTACCTCTTCCTTTCCAATTTGGATGTCTTTTATTTCTATTTCTTGTCTGATTGCTGTGCTAGACTTCCAATTCTGTGTTAAATAACAGTTGTGAAAGTGGACATCTTTGTATTGTTTCTGATCTTAAGGAAAACGCCTTTAGCTTTTTCTCATTGAGTATGATGCTAGCCGTGGGTTTGTCATATATGACCTTTGTTATATTGAGGTATACTCCCTCTATTTTCACTTTGCTGAGAGTTTTTATCATAAATGGGTGTTGGATTTTGTCGAATGCTTCTTCTGCATTTATTGATATAATCATATGAGGTTTTTTCTTTTGATTTGTTTATGTGGTGTATCAAGGTAATTGGTTTGCATACATTTAACCAAACTTTCATCCCAGGAGCAAAGCCAACTTGATCATGGTGTATTGCTGAATTCAGTTTGTTAAAACTTTGTTGAGAATTTTTGCACCAATGTTCATCAGGGATATTGACCTATAACTTTCCTTTTTTTGTAATGTGTTTGTCTTGTTTTTGAATCAGGGTAATGGTGGACTCATAAAATGAGCTTGGGCGTCTTTCCTCCTCTTGAATTTTTAAGAATAGTTTAAAAACAATAGGTGTTAATTCTTCTTTAAATGTTTGGTAAAATTCACCATCTGGTCCTGGACTTTTGTTTGTTTTGGGAGTTTTTTGATTAACTATATGATTTCATTAGTAGTAAATGGTTGGTTCAGATTTTCTGTTTCTTCTTTATCAGCCTTGGAAGACTACATGTTTCTATGAATGTATCTACTTCTTCCAGATTGTTCAATTTGTTAGCATATAATTGCTCATAGTATTTTCTTATAAACTCTTTGTATTTCTGTAGTGTCAGTTGTCACGTTTCTACTTTCATTTCTGATTTAATTTATTTGGGTCCACTCTCTTTTTTCATTGTCAGTCTGGTTAAAGGTTTATAATTTTTAAAGATCTTTACAAAGAACCAGCTCTTGATTTCATTGATCTTTTGTACTTTTTTAGACACTATTTTGTTTATTTCTCTTTGCTTTTTACAATTTTCTTTTATTTACTCACTCTGGGCTTTGTTTGCTGTTTATTTTCTAGTTCTTTTAGGTGTAAGGTTAGATTGTTTGTTTTCTTATTTCTTGAGGTAGGCCTGTGTTGCTATGAATTTTCCCCTTAGGACTGCTTTTACTGTCCTATAAATTTTGGCTCATCATGTTTTCATTTTCATTTGTCTCAAGGTACCTTTGATTGCTTCCTTGATCTCACTGTTAGCCCATTCATTGATAAGTAGCATATTATATATCTTCCATATGTTTGTGTGTTTTTCTTTTTCTTTTTTGTAATGAATTTCTAGGTTCATACCATTGTGATTGGTGAAGATGCTTGATGTGATTTTCATCTTAAATTTATTGAGATTTGTTTTGTGGCCTAAAAGGTGGTCTATCTTGGAAAATGTTCCACGTGCCGTTGAAAGAGTATATATTCTACTCTTTGGGGTGAAACATTCTAAAAAATATTAATTAAATCCATGTAGTCCAGTGTGTCATTTAAAGTTGCTGTTTTCTTGTTGATTTTCTGTCTGGAAGTCTGTCCATCAGTGTCAATGGGTGTTAAAGTCCACTATTGTGACTGTATTACCGTCAATCTCTTCCTTTATGTCTGTCAATATTTGTTTTATATATTTAGGTGTTACTCTGTTGTGTGCATAAATGTTTACAGGGGTTATATCCTCTTATTGAATTGATCCCTTTATCATTGTGTAATGTTACTTTTTGTCTCTTATTGTGGCTGTTGTTTTAAAGTCTATTTTGTTTGATATAAGTATTGTTACTCCAGCTTTTTTTTAATTTCCATTTGCATGAAATATCTTTTTTCCATCCTTTTACTTTCAGTGTGTGTGTGTGTGTGTCTTTCAATCTACAGTGGGTTTCTTATAGGTAGTGTATGTATGGGTCTTGTTTTCTTATCCATTTATCTCCCTGTGTTTTTTGACTGGAGCATTTAATCCATTTACATTTAAAGTGATTATTGTTAGGTATATAGTTATTGCTGCCCTTGTATTGTTTATATTTATAGTCTCCCTTCCTGCCCTACCACTTTTTCTTAAAGAAGTCCCTTTAACATTTCTTGTAATATTGGTTTGGTGGTGATATACTCCTTTAGCTTTTTCTCGTCCGAGAAGCTCTTTATCTGTTCTTTGATTTTAAATGAGTCTTCCTTAGAGTAGTCTTGGCTGTAGGTCCTTGCTTTTCATCACTTTGAATGTTTTATGCTAATCCCTTCTGGCCTGCAAATTTCTTTTGATAAATCAACTTATAGTCTTATGGGAGGTCTCTCTTAAGTAACTAGTTGCCTTTCTCTTGCTGCTTTTAGAATTCTCTCTTTGTGTTTAACCATTGCCATTTTAATTATGATATGTATTGGTGTTGGCCTCTTTGCATTCATCTCCTTTGGAACTCTCTGCACTTCCTGGATTTGTATGTCTATTTCTTTTGCCAGGTTAGAAAAATTTTTAGTCATTATTTCTTCAAATAGGCTCTCAGTTTCTTACTCTCTCTCTTCTCCTTCTGGTATCCCTGGGATGCAAATGTTGCTTCACTCGATGTTGTCCCAGAGTTCCCTTAAAATATCCTCATTAAAAAAAAAAAAGTTTCCTTTTTTGCTTTTCTGATGGTCTGTTTTCTGCTACTTGTCTTCTAAATTGCTGATTCGATTTTCTGCTTTATCTAATCTGCCATTGATTTCTTTTAGTGTATTCTTCATTTCAGTTATTGTATTCTTCATTTCTGACTTTTTTTTATGGGTTCTATGTCTTTTTTTATGCTTACTATCTCTTTGTTGAAGTTCTCACTGAGATCATTTATTCATCCCTTCAGATCACTGAGCATCCTTATATTCAATGTTTTAAACTCTATCTGATATGTTGCCTGTCTCCATTCCATTCAGTTCTTTTTCTGAAGTTTTCTCCTGTTCTTTCATTTGTGTGGGTGTGTTTCTTTGTTTCCTCATTTTGGCTCCCTCTCTTTGTTTATTTCTATGGTAATTAGGGAGATCTGCTCTGTCCCAGTCTTATCCAGGTTACTTTATGTAGTAGGTGCCCTGCATGGCCCAGGGACACAATCTCCCTTATCCCTTGCCCTGGGTAGTACTCCAGGAGTGTCCCTTGTGTGAATTGTGTTTGTCCTCCTGTTGTAATTGAGCCCTGATTGCTGTTGGAATGCCAATGGGTGGCATTGACTCTCAAGCTGACTGGCTGTGAGGAATGGCCATGCCCGCAGAGTGGGATTCGCTTTTGCTCAGTTATGTGCCTGTTGAGATCATCCTTTGGGTGTGCCAGTTGCGGGACTAATCAGGTATTGCTCTTTGTGGTCTTAAGCCAACTTCCAGGTTTATTGGTTCTGGGGATTCCTAGCATTGTCTTCCTTGCAGGCCAAGGTCAACTGCTGTGCCTGTGACCAGCCTGGGCTACCTCTTAAGAGCTATAAATCTGTCAGAGGTTAGTTGCTTCCTTTGGTGGACCTGGAGGTATGTGGGAGAGGCCATATACAATCCAAGGCTGGCTGCCACCAGTAACAGGCCTGTGGTAGCTTAACAAAAACCCAGGGTACCCCATAGCTTGCTGCCACCTACCTGCTGCTAGTAAGGCTCAGCCACTGAAAGAGCCTCAAGTAGTACATGAGTTGGATGAAATGTGGTCTCAGAGAGTCACTAGGACAGGGCAAGAAGTTTTCACCAGGTTAATGCAGATTCAAGTTTGGTGCTGGTGCTATAGACTCTTGATGTAAGATGGTTTGTACTTCCATACCCCTGGCTAGCTTGGGGATCCAAATCTAGCTCTGAAGTCTCAGTCCTACGAAACTCAAGAATCTGGTACTCACTAGGCAGGGGGCAGAGTGGAGTAGAGAAACCACTCCTTTATTGGGACTGTGTGCTTGTCCCTGGTATCAGTCAATTTTGCTTTCTTCTATACATCATTGCAAAGCTCTGCTTGCCTTTCTGACTAGGAGAACAAAAGTTTTGATAAAGTGCTGAAAATTTTTTGGGAGTATGGAGGTGATGTGTGATTTACACATGGTACCACAAGCCTGGGGAAGAGCATAGAAAGCAGATTGCTGAGGATCTATTTTACCCTAGACACACTTGCTTGAGAACTAGAAAATCAAAACATAGTAATTATTCACATATTACTTTAAAACCTATACTTTGTCATCTAATTTCTGCAAAAGCTCTGAGAGATTTTCATGGAAAATGTTATTTTTCCATTTTTCAGATGCTAAAACTGAAGAACACAGAACAAAGGTGAGAGGTATGTAAGCTTGATTTTTTGGTGTCTGTCAGTTCCTGGAAAATGTGTTTCTTGGCTGAAGAGACCATAAAGCTAAAATAACCAAGTGACCATTTCATCACTTTTATCACCAAGAGACCAATCCTTCCAAGATTGGTTAGAAAGTTTGTGGATAGCAAGGACAGGGAGACAATGGGGACAGGCTTACCTCTAACTTTCTCAGCCACAGTGGGGATGACCCTGGACCAAGGGTGGGATCCCAGGAAACACTGAGCAAGCCTAGAGCCAGATTCTGGTAGTGCTTTCTCTAGGCCCAATGTCCCCATTCCCTGGATATCTCTTGTCAGTATCACCACCAGCGTGACATCAGGGATTCCTTCTGACTCTGGGGCCCAGGATCTGGGATCTAGTCTGCATTCTGCTACTTGTTGTATGTGAAGCTCTGGGAACAAGCTTCTGGGTTCTCATTAGCACAATGGCAAGTGCTCAGCAGAAGGGTTTGTGCCAGGAAGGGAGGCTGGACAGGCAAAAAGGCAAGACTAGAAAGCACCTTTTCTGATCAGAAAAATTTGGCTACTAGATTGTAGGTGAATACCCCAGAGCGTGCAGCATGTCTGAAAGGTGCAAAACACAGTGTTTATAGAATTGGAGTGTATCCTGGACAGGACCAGTTGCATCATAGGGGCTCTCCCAGTGCAAAATGAAAATGTGGGTGTCCTTGTTTAACACGATTAGAAATTTCAACATAGTGATGGCGACCATTAAATAAAGCACAGAGCACAGGGCCCTCTGAGCGTGGGGCCCTGTCTGACCACATAAATCAGATGTTCAAGAAGCTAGTGGTGATCATGGCCTGTGGCTGGAGGGGTAGGGTAGAGGGCTGTTGGAGTTGAGGAGGGTTCCATTCTATTCTTGGGAGGCTCAGATTTGCCCTGCATGTTCTCAGTTTGTCTTGGGTAGGAAACACTTTTCTTGTAGACTCACCTCCCTGTAGGGGCTGAGGACCTGGAGTGGGGGTAGGAAAATGTGGATATCAAGGGAAGGGGATGCTTCTGCACTGAGCAGCTGCAGAGGGAGGTCTTCCCACCCAGCCCTATTCCCTCCCCACTCCAAAGGCAGCACAAGGTAATAGTTTTTGACACATTTCATTGAAATATAATAAAATATTTGCATGGCGTTATTAGATAAATAAGGGTTGACTCAAGGCAGTGCTTATTGGGAAATGTGATATGAAAATTCATTTAATATGAATGAATGTGGAAGCTTAAGTTTATGGTAATGGATTGATTGTAGATAGTATCTAATAACTCCATACAAATATATTTCAATCACAATATCCATCAGGGTGGTCCTCAGCTCCAGAGGCATATGGGGGCGATTGTATGGCTGACCTCTCTTCTGGACCAGATTAGAATTAATTAATTGCTAATATTGTGACATTACTTTTGTAATTAAGAACCCCCATAATTTCCAGTGGTGGTGAGAATGAGAAGTGTTCATTATTGTCTCAGATGAGGCTGGGGAAGGAAGAGAAAAGTAATAGCAGGGAGAGAAATCTAGAGAGGGAGCACATATTATTTCATTCTCTGGGTCTTGAGGCTTTCTGTCTTGCCTGCAGTGTGGGGAGCCCCAGATTAGAGTCAGAGTCTCAGGGATGGGCAAGTTCCGGCACCTGCACCCTGCACAGAAGGTCAAGGGTGTCTTCTCTTAGATCTCCTGATCCCAGGAGTCAGGGCCCAGGGGCCACTGAGTGAGGGGCCTGTGGCATGAGGCTGTGTCTCAGACTGGCTGGGGGTGGTGAGGGAGAGAAGCAGGGACCAAAGGTGGGTCAAGGTTGATGAGTCCGTGGCACACCCCTTCCTCCTTTGATAAACTGTGAAATCCATTTGTTCTTGGCCAGGATGAACTCAGTGAGGAGATGGCTGTCACTTCTGGGCATCTGCAGAGGGCCCCGAGGAGGAGGAAGGGGAGGTGCTTGTCTAAGGCCCATATGTTGGCCTGTCTCCCAATATACGACCCTGGGAGTTTGCTTGTCTTTCTGCTTTTTCCTTTCCTGGGGAGAAAATGGAAATAATTTCCTTTGAAATGTGACATTTCCTAATCCAGCACCCGGCTGGCTGACAGCAAGATTAGTGTGCACAGGCTGCAGGGCCTGGCTAGCCATATGCAGGCGCCTCCTGAGGGGCTGCTGTGGCCAGTGCCAGCCCTCTCCCTTGGCTCTTCTCTCACTCCCGGGCTGGTCTCAGCTGCCCCCTCTGTCTTCACATCAGAAACTGCTGCCCTAGAAGCCCTTTCCTGATGTGTGTGTGTGTGTGTGTGTGTGTGTGTGTGTGTGTGTGTGTGAGGGAGTGGGGGGGGGTTGGGGTGAGGAGGTAGGGGTGGAGTTTCATCTGCCAGAAGCTGTTAGTCTTATTGGCCTAAAGAAAAGAGCAGGAACCAGGACCTGGAAAGTGGGCCTAGGGCTTGGCTTTACATGGACCAGCTTTGTGACCTAGAACTGTTTGTGTCCCCTCTCTGAGCTTTAGATGGCTTATCTTTGAAATGAGATTATTGCATTAGATTGTTCCTACCCCTCCTGCTTCCAGCTCTCTCTGATTTTCTAGCCTTTGTCAAAGCTCCTTTGTTAACAATAAGGGCCAACAGAATAATAGGAAAGCAGTAGTTATCCTGCAGGTGCCTGGCAGACAGCCCCTCAAACCTTCTAACCACCACGGTCCATGCAAATTAGAATGTGGGAAGTCAATACTTCATGACAGTCTGACGGGTGGATAGTCTTTCTTCCTTTTTATAGATGAAGAAAGAAAGGATCAGAGAGGTTAGGTGACTTGCTCAAGTGATTAGCTCAAGCAAATTTGAACCCAGAAGGCCCAGCTCCAAATCCCCTGCCTCCTCAGATTGCCTGTCCCATGTCACCACATGATTCATCCTTCTCCCATCCCATCCCGCACCTCCTGCCACATCTATGAACTCGAGGAGTGGGGCTGCTAGTCCCAGCCTACCCTGGCTATGTGTGTAATTTTTATTTTTTTGTAGTAGGGATTGGGGTACTTCCTGTGGGGAAGTATCCCTCTGCTCCACAGTCTGACTAGGCATTGTGACCTCCAAGACTCTGAAAGTGTCCCAGCTGCAGAATGCCTGAGCCCCAGATTAAGATGAGAACTGAACATTCAGATGAGACAACCTGACAGAAAGAATGGCACAGAGATCTAAATCATTTTGCTGAGGTAAAATTTTCCTGAGCATTTTGCTGGCGATCTCCTTTCTGGGCTTTGAGACTGGGAGAGGAAGCAGAGGGAGCCCAGGCTTTGAGTGGTGGTTTACTAAGAGAAGGAGGGAAGCAGGAGGTGTGCCTAGGAATTAACTAACTTGGTTTGGAGTTTCTTCCCTCCTCTAGATCTCAGTTTCTACACCAGTAAATTAGAGACTTGGCTTGAGTTTGAGATTCTAGGGTCTCTCCAAAGCCTTTTGAGACCAGTGCACTGAGGGAGAGATATTCTGCAGGAATGTTCTTTCATTCTTCCTCACTCGTCCTTCTCCTCTGTGTGCCAATGTAACATGTGGTTTGAAAGTCTAAGAGCTTTTATTTAGGAGCCTTATTTAGGAGGCTGGGATGTTCTTGGTGCAAACTAGGGAGGGCATTGGAGGGTCATCGTTGCTGTAACAGCAGGAGGAAAGAAGTGTACCTAGCCAAGCTCAGCTCAGCCCTCCCTTGCCCATCTCCAGTGCAAACAAGCCCACAATCAAGCTTCTTCATTATGGTTCAGAATTACAGACAGGAGAAAACATTTCCAGCACAGGACCCCGGGGTGAAAGGAAGGCAGTTTGGTCCTAAAGTACCCTTCTTGGACATGGCACTCATTGGAGATTAGAATAGTAATACTCAAAACAAAACCGTGGGCTGAGAGAGCTGGGCCTACCTGCTTGAGTGAGTTGTGGTCCACTGGAAAGGCCATCCCCACACCTGCTATGGATATTTACCTGACCTGTTACTTTTGAGTCCATGGAGCCTTGTCCCACTCCACAAGTGTCTCCGCCTCTTTCTTGCTTTGTCTTCTTGCTGGTTCTTTTTTCTCTGTCTTCAGTGTCGCTTTCTTGGTGTCTCTGCCCCTCCCATTTTTCTCTCTTGCGCTCTCTCTCCCCGTGGATCTCCAGACCTCTCTATTAGCATTCACAACCTCCGGCACCAGCCACTTAGGCCAGAAAGACAGCTCCTTGGAAACACAATTGAAATATTTTTATAAATGACCAGCAGAGTTTGAGTGACATGCCCTTCTTCGGCTAAATAAAGTTAAACCTTCTAAAAAATACATGAGCCAAACATCCTCTGCACATTTCATTATGCAAATGCAGCTGTCCGGAGCTGCACAAATTAGCCCTCCTTTTGAAATTCGCTGCTGCTTCTTTCCTTTCCTTTGCTTTCCTTTCTTTTTTTCTCTGGGTTTTGAGCGAAAAGGCTTTGTGATTTTAGTTCGACAGCTGGAGTCTGGGGGAGAGGCAGGAGGCTGGAGGGTGGGAGGGCCAACTAACTCCTTCTGATTTTCTCTTTGTCCCCTTTCTTCCCTCTCTATGCGGGAAAGGTGGTGAGAAAACAATGACTACTCGCCCTTTGTCTTTCCAAACTGCTTTACAAGGTCTGACCAGGAGAGGTCATACTGGGGTTGGGAATCAGGGCTCCCTGGAGTGAGGGTGCTCATGGACCTCTCAGCCTGGGGGCCATGGGAGCCTGCAGCCTAGGGATGGACTGGCTGATAGATGACGGACCCATCTCCACCCCAGGTCCAGGTGTTCTTTCCCAAGGCCTCAGGCATTATAAAGGATGTCTTTTCCCTATTACCTGAATCCCAAATGACAACTGGAAAATGAGAGCAATGATTTAGATGTGGCATCTCTTCTGTGCCCAGCCTGCAGTATTTGAGAGAGTTTGGGTTTCACGTAAGTGGAAGAGCATCACGGTGAGTTAGATAGATTGGCGATAGCCACCCACACAAGGCCAGCTGACAGGGGCATGTAGGGAAGACTATGGTCCTTATAATCTTCCCTGTATACAGAATGTCACCATTAGAACAACTTATTTGTCCTCATCTCCTTAAAGGGAAAAAATACTAGGAAAGTAGAACAAAATAAATTACATGAAGGTGTAAATAGCTTTCTAAAATCTCAGCATTTAGATGTGTCTTAGAGGGTTTCATCTTACAGAAATAGGGACTGAGATCAAAGTGGATGTGCTGACGTGTGTGGACCGTCTGCCATAGAACAGGCTCCCACGTCAATACTCTCCAAGCAGAAGTGCCACTGTCAGGGCACAGAGAGAAGAGGAAAAGGGGGTATACTGGCAGAAAGAGATGCTGAGACAAATGTTAACTGATGCTCTCCCATTCCCAGCTATGGATCTTCCCTGACTCTTCAGGTGTGATGTAGCACATGTCCTTGCATCCAGCCATCTTGCTAGTCATCCATATGTGGTTAATCCACTCTAGACCCATGGGACTGAGTATGAATTTCAGTCTGAATTCTTCCCTTTACTCCCATCTCCCAGCAATTTTGGAATGCTCTTTGGGGTCTAAGTTCATCTTGCTCTGCTGTCCTTTCTCTGGATTTAGGAGGGAGGGATAGGAGTGGCAGAGGGAGAGTGATACATAAAGATGACTCAGTTGAGTGGGCAATTGACAGTTAGCAGAGACCGACACTAACCTTCCTTTCATTGCAGGCTCCCCAGTTGAGATTGTCCCTCGCTTAAGCTGAGTCGATTCCCACTCTGATTCGTCCTTTCCCAGTTGCTGCTAAGATTCCTATTATGACTCCCTAATTCTTATCAGTCACTTTCTTGCTCCATTTATTTAGGTCTTCTGTTTTAATCTTTAACAGTCTGCAACTTTTCTGCGTAAAAGTACTTAGAATTTTTAGGTACGTTAATTTTCAGATACTTTATATTTTTGCTTGGTACTGTGCCTAGTGCCTGATTTCTAGTTGAATATTGAGGGAGGTGGGTACAGCTGCCTGCTCTGGAGCAGAAGATGGGTTCAGTTCCTTTTTCTTTTCTAGCTTGCTTTATTCCAGTTGCCAGCTGCAATTACTGACTTCTCAGGTGTAGGAGTGCTGGGAGGGGGCTGAAGAAGGGAGAAAGATACTGTTAGAATGATACTATTAGAAGACAGGGAGGGTGGATTTGTGCTATGTCAACCTAGCTTAGCTAGAATTAAATTTCCCAGAATTCCTTTGCCTGAATGATTAAGAATTAGGACTAATTGCGAGGGAAAATTGAGCAAGATTTGGAAGGCAGAAAGAAAACCACAGCTATCACACTGAGAAGGTCAGTACAGAGACCTAGGTGCCACTGTATCTTGCCCACATTAGTGGAAATCTACTGGCTCTCTCATTGGAACCAGGATACAGCTTCCACTGAGTCCTCCCTCAGCTCCTCTGAGTCATAGGCCAGGCCTTTGTGCAGCCCAGTGGGTCAAATTCCTGGAAGTCCCTTTTCCATCTCACACACAGTGATTCCACTTTCCTGGTGAAACTCTCACTGACACAATGACTCTGTGTTCTCTGGACCTAGCAGATGTTCGAAGCAGGCTCCTTCTCTCATGAGCTCCTCTCTGACTGCAGCTTTCTTGCATGCACCATCCTGCAGCTGTTGCCCTGACCACAGAGCTCCCTCTTTTTATCCAGCGGGACTTTATCCACTTGCTATTGGAGTCTTGTTGCCCTGCCAGGTACCTCCCTTGTGTAAGATATAAAATGGCTCCAGGATGGCTCTGTTCCTCCCATGTGAACCACTTCTGGTCCAAGGAAATGCAGGCCTTTTCACCCCAGAAGCAGCTCTTCATTTGCCCGCAAAGTAACTCATGGGCCTAGCTCTCTTGCTCATTAATATCCTGGCAGAAGCTAGACACAACTTTCCCTCCTATGGCTCTGGAAGGAGAAAAGCCCCTTCCCCAGAGAGCAGAGCCTCTGAACAAGCTTAGCTGTGGATAGAACATTCTTTGAGTCAATGAGGCCAACGTGGTGCTTGACCAAGCTGTGAGGAGTATTGGTATTACTGTACTGAGCACTGTGCTACTTTGCATATTCCATTCCTCTTAATTCTGAAAATAACTCTAAGGGATAGTGCTCTTGAGACTCTGGGTAAGAAACTTGCCCAGTCAAAACATCCAGCAAATAAGTAACAACCCCACAGAGGTTATATCAAATTATGTTTCAACCAGCAGAAAAAATTCCCCAAACAATTTTGTCTCTACACCTTGTCTTACGTAGAGATTTTGAACTTTTTGACCTTCGAACATCTGTTAGGCAAAAGTGGTGTCATAATGTTAACATTTATTTTAGGACAAGTAAAGCAACCATCTTTTCCTGTGTTCGAGAGCCATCTCCTTTTAAATGAATGTCTGTATCATTTGCCCAATTTCTCATTGACATAGATAGATATTCTTTCTCCATTCAGAAAATTAACTGTAATACAGTTTTCAAACTTTTGTTTTCAGTTTATCATTTGTTTTTTTGCTTTTGTTTATGCTATTTTCAACCTACCAGCCCCAAACTAGGGATTTGATTTGTTAAAATTAGATTTATTGAGGCAACATTGGTTAATAAAACTATTTAGGTTTCAAGTGTACAATTCAGTAACACATCATCTGTATATTGCATTGTGTTCATCACCCAAAGTCAAATCTTCCACCACCGTATATTTGAGCTCCTTTATCCTTAGTTCTACCTCTCCCCCTCCCCCTTTCTCTCTAGTAACCCCTAGAATTGTCTGTGTCTATAAGTTTTTGTTTGTTTGCTCATCTTGTTTGTTTGTTGCTTTCAGTTTTATATCTCTCATTAGTGATTTGATTTTTAAGTTGTTCAATTAACCAATTTTTCAAAAAGGGCTCTGGGTTTCGGGTCATATTTAGAAAGGTCTATACTACTTCAAGATTATGTTTTTAAAATTCTCCCATTTTTGCTAGAAATTTATGTTTTGATTTTGTAAATATGTAAATGTTTGATTCTTCTTGAGTTGGTTTTGGTAAAAGGTATGAAATAGATTCCAACTTTACTTTTTTTTCTCCTCAAATAGCTACCCAGTTGGCTAAATGCCATTTATTAAAAAATTCTATATTCTGCCCTTTCGAAAGGCTGTCTTTGGGTCTCTTCTGTCCCATTGATTTGTCCACCTGTTCAGAGTATGTACTATGATGTTTTAATTATTAAAGCCTTTTACTTTATAATGTGTTTTAATATCTGGAAAGGTGAGTTCTGCTTATGACTCCCATCACTCTTCTTTAAAAAATATTTTTTTCTAATAATTTGTGCTTATTTATTTTTAGAGGTTATTATTTATTTCAGAATTATCTTTTTAGTTTCCCTCCAAATGCCCAAGCAAACAAAACAAACAAAATTTTAAAAACCTCACAACTCTGTTGGTATTTGGGGGCGAGATTACAATAAATCTATATATTTAACATAAAAGAAGTTTTTGAATTTATTTTTATTTTTATTTTTCAATTAGAGTTGACATTCAATATTATTTTAAAATTAGTTTCAGGTGTACAGCATAATGCTTACACATGTATATAATTTCTGAAGCGATTGCTGTGATTAGTCTACTAACCACCTGGCACTATACATAGTTATCATAATATTGTTGACTATATTCCCTATGCTGTACTTCATGTTCCTATAACTATTATAACTACCAATTCAAACTTCTTAATTCCTTCACTTTCTTCACCCAGCCCCCCAATTCTCTTCCCATTCGATAACCATCAGATTGTTCTTTGTATCTATGAGTCTGTTTCTGTTGTTTATTTCTTTTGTTCTTTAGATTCCATATATAAGTGAGGTCATATGATATTTGTCTTTCTCTGACTTATTCACTCAGCATAATATCCTCTAGGTCCACCTATGTTGTTGCAAATGGTAAGATATCATTCTTTTTATGGTCAAGTAATATTCTATTGTGTATATGTACCACCTCTTCTTTATACAATTATTTATTGATGGGCACTCAGGTTGCTTCCATATCTTGGCTATTGTAAATAGTGCTGCAGTGAACACAGGAGTACATATAGCTTTTTGAATTAGTATTTCAAATTTCTTTGGATAAATACACAAAGTTGAAATTGCTGGGTCATAAAAGTAGTTCTATTTTTTAATTTTTTGAGGAACCTCCGAATTGTTTTCCACACTGGCTACACCAATTTGTAATCCCACCAGCAGTGCAAGAGGTTTCCCTTTTCTCTATATTCTTGCCAAAAATTGTTTTTGTTTTTTTTTTTTTTTAATTTGATTTATTGATGATGGCCATTCTGACAGGTGGGAAGTGATATCTCATTGCAGTTTTAAGTTGCATTTTTCTGATGATTAATGATGTTGAGCATCTTTCATACATTTATTGGCCATCTATATGACCTCTTTGGAGAACTTTCTATTCAGGTCCTCTGAGATTTTTATTGAAAAAAAATTTTTTTGGTGTTGAATTGATATGAGTTCTTTATAAATTTTGGATATTAAACCTTTATCAGATGTGTCATTGGTGAATATCTTCTCCCATTCTGTAGGCTGTCTTTTAGTTTTGTTGAAGGTTTCCTTTGCTGTGAAAAACCTTTTTAGTTTGATGTCGTTTACATTTGTTTATCATTTCTTTTGTTTGCCTTGCTCACGGAGATATTCAGAACAAGTATTACTAAGAGCAATATCAGAGGGTTAACTGTCAATGTTTTTTTCTAGAAGCTACATGGTTTGAGTCTTCCATTTAAGTCTTTAATCCATTTTGAGTGTATTCTTGTATATGGTGGAAGAGGGTAGTCCAGTTACTTTCTTTCTTTCTTTCTTTCTTTTTTTGCATGTATCTGTCCAGTTTTCCCAACACCATTTATTGAATAGACTGTCTTAACTCCCATTGTCTATTGTTGCCTCCCTTGTCATAGATTAAATGACCATATAGCAGTGGGTTTATTTTTGGGCTCTCTACTCTTTCCATCGATCTATGTGTCAGTTTTTATGCCAGTACCATGCTGTTTTGATTACTGTAGCCTTGTAGTATATTTGCTATGAGGTATTGTGATGCCTCCAACTTTATACTTCTTTGTCAAGGTTGCTGTGGCTGTTCACAGTCTTCTCTGGTTCTCTATAAACTTTAGGATTATTTGTTCTTGTTCTGTGAAAAATCATTGGTATTTTGATAGGAATTGCATTCAATCTATAGATTGCTTTAAGTAATGTGGGCATTTTTAATATTGTTAATTTTCCTGTCTATGAGCATGGCCTATGCTTCCATTTATTTCTGTCTTCTTCAGTTTCTTTCTTTCAGTGTCTTATAATTTTCTAAGTACAGGTTTTTTACTTTCTTCGGTCAAATTTATTCCTAGTATTTATTTTTTTTCACATGACTGTAAATGGGATTGTTTTCTTAATTTCTCTTTCTGATAGTCCATCATTGGTGTATAAAATGCAACCAAATTCTGAATATTAATTTATGTATCCTGCTACTTTACTGAATTCATTTATCAGTCCTAATAGATTTTTGCTTGAATCTTTAGGATTTTCTCTATATATGTCATGTCATATTTAAATAATGACAGTTTTACCTCTTCCTTTCCAATTTTGGATGTCTTTTATTTCTATTTCTTGTCTGATTGCTGTGCTATAGACTTCCAATTTCTATGTTTTAAATAACAGTTGTGAAAGTGGACATCTTTGTCTTGTTTCTGATCTTAAGGAAAATACCTTTAGCTTTTTGTTACTGAGTATGATGCTAGCTGTGGGTTTGTCGATATATTACCTTTATTATGTTGAGGTATGTTCCCTCTATTTTCACTTGCTGAGAGTTTTTATCATAAATGGATGTTGGATTTTGTCAAATGCTTTTTTTTGCAACTATTGATATAATCATATTTTTCGTTTTTTTTGTTTGTTGCTGTTTATGTGGTGGTATCATGTTAATTGATCGTGTATATTGACCCAACCTTACATCCCAGAACAATCCTAGTTAATCATAGTGTATAATTTTTTTAATGTGTTGCCAAAATCAAGTTGCTAAAATTTTATTGAGGATTTTTACATCAATGTTCTTCAGAGATATTGGCCTATAATTTTCCTTTTTTGTAACATTTGTCTTGTTTGGAATCAGGCCAGGTAATAGTGGATTAATAACATGAGCTTGGGGTCTTCCCTCCTCTTGAATTTTTTAGAATAGTTTGAAAAGAATAAGTGTTAATTCTTTAAATGTTGCAAAATTCATTCTTTAATGTTTGTAAAAATTCACCATCTGGTCCAGTTACTTTTGTTGGTTGGGACTTTTTGATTACTGACGATTAATTTTGGTTAGTAGTAAATGGCCGGTTCAGATTTTTCTGTTTCTTTATCAGTCTGGGACAATTATGTTTCTATGAATGTATCTCTTTCTTCCAGATTGTCCCTTTATTGGCAATAAATTACTGTAGTATTTTCTTATAATTCTTTTTATTTTCTTTGGTTTTAGTTGTCACTTTTCCATTTCTTGATTTAATTTATTTGGGTCTCTCTTTTTTTTTCATTACAAGTCTGGTTAAAGGTTTATCATTTAAAAAATTTTTTTCAAAGAAACAGCTTCTTGGTTTTCATTGATCTTATGTATTTTTTAGACATCATTTTTTTTTATTTCTCTTTTGATTTTTTATAATTTATTTCTTTTACCCTCTCTGGCTTTTGTTTGCTGTTATTTTTTTTAAATCCTTTAGGGTATACAGCTTAGATCGTTTATTTGAGATTTTTCTTATTTCTTGACGTAGGCCTGTATGCTATGAATTTTCCTCTTAGAAACTTTTGCTGTGTCCATAGATTTTGGGTCATCATGTTTCATTTTCATTGGCTCAAGATATCTTTTGATTTTATTCCTTGACCTCCTTGTTATCCCATCCATTGTCCATAGTATGCTATTTAACCTCCATGTGTTTGAGTTTTTCATTTTTTTTTCTTATAATGGATTTTTAAATTCATACCATTGTGGTCAGAAAAGATGCTTGATATAATTTCAACTGTCTTAAATTTATTAAGACTTGTTTTGTGACCTAACATGTAGTCTATCTTGAAAATGTTCCATGTACACTTGAAAAGAATGTATATTATGCTGCTTTGGGGTGGCATATTTTAAAAATATCAATTAAATTTATCTGGTCTAGTGTGTCATTTAAGGCTGCTGATTTCTTGTTGATTTTCTCTCTGGAAGATCTGTCCGTTGATGTCAATAGGGTATTAAAGTCTCCTACTATGACTGTATTACTATTTGACCTCTCCCTTTATGTCAGTCAATTTTGCTTTTACATATTTATGTTGGTTGTATGAACGTTTATGAGTTATATCCTCTTGTTGAATTGATCCTTTTATCACTGTGTAATTCCTTCTTAGTCTCTTAATATAGGCCTTGTTCTAAAGTTTATTTTGTCTGATATAACTATTGCTACCCAAGCTTTTTTTTTTTTCATTTCCATTTACATGAAATATCTTTTTCTGTGTCTTTACTTTTACTCTTTATGTATCTTTCATTCTGATAGGTCTCTTACTGACAGCATATATATGGGTCTTGTTTTCTTATCCATTCATCCACCCTATGTCTTTTGATTGAAACATTTAATCTGTCCGCACTTAAAGTTATTATTGTTAGGTATGTAGTTATTGCCATTTTATTATTTATGTTTATTTTATTATTACTGCCTTATTCTTAAAGCTTCCCCATAACAGTTCTTGTAATGCTGGTTTGGTGGTGATAACTACTTTAGTTTTTTCTTAACTGGGAATCTCATTCTGTTTTTTAGTTTTAAACGAGACTTGCTGGTTTGAGTAGTCTTGTCTGTAGGTCCTTGCTTTTTATCACTTTGAATATTTTATGACAATTTCTTCTGGCCTGCAAAGTTTCTGATGAGAAATCAGCTTACAGTCTTATGGGAGGTCTCTTTTAAGTAACTAGTTGCTTTTCTCTTGCTACTTTTAGAAATCTCTGTTTTTAATCTTTGGCATTTTAGTTATGATGTGTCTTGATGTGGGCCTCATTGTGTCATCTCTTTTGGATTCTCTGTGCTTCCTGAACTATATGTCTGTTCAGGTTAGGGAAGTTTTCAATCATTTCTTCAAATAGGTTTCAATTTCTTGCTCTCTCTCTTCTCCTTCCTGTACTCCATATGATATGAATGTTGGTATGCTTGACGTTGTCTCCAAAGTCCCTTAAACTATCTTCATTTTTTGGAATTCCTTTTTCTCTTTAGTGGTGCCAATTGGGTGTTTTCTGCTACTTTGTCTTCCAAATCGCTGATTCAATTTTCTGCTTCAACTAATCTGCTGTCGATTCCTTCTAGCATATTTTTCATTTCAGTTCAGTTATTGTATTCTTCATTTCTGACCAATGCTTTTTTATGGTTTCTAAGTCTTTTTTTTTAGTTGAAATTAGTTGAAATTCTGACTGAAATCATCTATTCTTCTCCTAAGGTCATTTAGCTACCTCATAACCAGTGCTTTGAACTTTGTGTCTGGTGGGTATCTGAGACTTGTTTCTTGGTTTTTTTTTTTGTGTTGTTGTTTTTTGTTTTTGTTTTCATTTTGATTACATTTCTGTGATCATTTTTATGTATTTGTTAGTTCTTCTATGTTTTCCAGTCTCGGCCAGGTGGCCTTATGTAGTAGGTGCCCTGTGTCTCCCAGTGGCACAATCTCCCTGATCATCTGAACTGGATTCTCCTGGAGTGTTTCTCGTGTGGGTTGTGTGTGCCTTCTTGTTTTAGTTGAGTCTTGATTACTATTGGCATGTGAGTGGGTAGAATTCACACTCAGGTTTTACTGGTTGTGAGGATTGGCCACACTCACAACATATGAGCTGTTGTGTGTTGGCTAACCCCATAGAGTAGGATTTGCTTCAGTGGGCTTCTGTGCTGTTGAGACCACCCTTTGGGTATGCCGCTTGTGGGCTAATCAGGTAGTGCTCTGTTGTGGTCTAAAGCTGCCCTCAGTGTGCATTGGTTCTGAGGGATTTTGGGAAGTACTTCTTTGCAGGCCAAGATCAGCTACTGCCTGTGACTGGCCTAGGGCTACCTGGTGGGAGCTACAAAACTATCCAAGGTTGGTCATTGCTGAGGCTGGATCTGGGGGTGCACAGGAGAGGCTATGCTGAGATCAGAGGCTGGCTGCCACCAGTACAGAGTCTGGGGTAGCTCAGCAAAGACCCAGGACACACTGCAGCCTGACACCACCTGTTTACTGCCCATAAGGCTCAGCCACTGAAGGAAGCTTAGGTGATAGTTGAGTTGGGTAAGGCAAGGTCTTAGAGAGTCACCAGGGTGGAGCAAGAGGTTATCACCAGATTAATGCAGATTCAGGTTTGTTGCCAGTGCTGAGCTTGGGGCCACTCACAGAAATTTCAGAGCACAGAGAGGCCAGCTGCTGCTTGCCTCTGGTTTATAGACCTCCGAGATATGTCTAATAAAGACTGCGGCTCAGGCTGGGGCTGATTGACCACCACCAGAAGTATCTCTGTCAGCACATGAGCTCAGGCTGCTTATTTACTGCTGAAAGAGTCTCCTGTAGTGTGTAGGGGCATGGTTGGTTTTCTGGCCACCGAAAATGCCCCAGGTGGTGCAGGAATTGGGTGGGGCATGGTCCCAGGGAGTCACCAGGGTAGAGTGAGCAGAGTTCACCAAGCCAATGCAGATTAAGATTTGACCATGTTGGGGGAGGGCTCAACACAGGAAAGATGACACCTGCCTGTAGGCTGCATTAGGGGGTTGCTCAACACAGAGATAATGGTGACTGGGTAGCTCTTGTTTTGAAGCCACACAACTCAGTCTTTGCATGTCTCTGGCACCTCACAAATCACTGTCTCTCTGCTAGAGCCTAGGGTGAGTGCTTGTGAATGAGTCAGTGTGTAGATCCTTTAAGAGGATGCCTGGGTTTCCAGCTGCCTTCTGTCTCACCTCAAAGAATGGAAACTTGGCTGACTTTCAGAGCTAGAAGTTGTGAGGACTCCTCTTCTGACACTGCAATCCTTGGACATGGAGGCTAGCATGGGACTGGAGTCCTCGCTCTTCAAGGGGGAACTCTGTAGCAGAGATATCTCTCCTGATTTTTGACTACTATAAGTAGGTGTGGGGCCAGCCTGTTTAGCATCTCCGCCATTCCAGTCTTGATTGGCCTCTTCTTTATATTCTTAGTTATAGGAGTTTTGTTCAGCTACTCTTCAGATGATTTTCTAGGGTTATTGTTTTATAATTTAGTTGTAATTTTAATGCAGTCATGGTAGGAGGCAAGCACAGCATTTATCTATTCCGCCTTCTTACCCAGACTAGAGGACTTTTACTTGAAGTCTTTGAATTTTTGATGTTGAACCTTCATATCCAAGTCTTCAACTGGTGCCTCATGATGTTTTCTGTTTTATTTCTCTCCTAGAACTTCTGTGTTTCTGGTTTAATTTTATGTATCTGATCTTCTTTTTCTATTATAAATGAATTTTTTCTTCCATTATATCTTCTAACTGGTTGTTTATATATATTTATATGTTATATATGTTAATTTTATAATCAATGAACTTAATAAACGTTCTTATTATTTGTAACATTTTTAGTTGATTATCTTAAGCTTTCCAAGTAAATGATCACATCAACTGAAAATGATGACAATTTTACCTTCTCCTTTGCAATTCTCACATCACTAAGCAATGTAAAATAATGGCAATATTGTATGTCTTGGTCTTGTTCATGATTTTAACAAAAATGCTTGTAGTATTTCCCTATTCTGGTATAGCCCAAACATATCTTTTATCATATTAAGAAATTGTCTACCCAATACTATTTTATAAGACACTTTACAAAATCAAGCATGGGTGTGAATTTTTCAAATGTCTTTATAGCCTCTGTGAGAATGATATGTGTGGTTTTTCTTTTTTAATCTATTACTATACTGAATTATGAAATGATTTTGTAATATTCAATCATACTTAAATTTCTGGATAAACTCTACTTGGCTATTTTTTTTTAATGTGCCACTGATTTCTGTTTTCTATTTCACATAGTTTTTGTTGTGATATTCATAAGTGACATGAGCTATAGTTTCATTTTGTGCTCTTTGTCAGATTTTGATGTCACTATTACATGATTTTCAGAAAAAGAATTCTAAGTTTTTCCTTTTCGTATGCTCTGAAGGAGTTTACAAAGCATCAGAAACACCTGTTTCTTACAGGTGTATTAGAATTCTTCTGGGATATTATCTGGGCTTAGGGCTCTTTTGGTGGTCGTTGATCCTTTGACTATTATTTTTAGTTTTCTATAGCAGTTGACCCATTAGATTGTCTAATTTTACTATGGTTAGTTTTAGCAACTTATATTTTCCTGTAAATTTATCTTTTTTTCCACATTCTAATGTTATTTTACATAGCAATGAACAAAATAGTGTCATATTATGTTTTAAACTTTATCGGTTTCTATGGTTATTTTCCCATTATAATTAATTACTTATTTGGGATATTTCTGTTTTCTTCCTTTGGCTTGATAATGTTAGCTAATGGTTTTTTCTTTCTTATTAGCTATATTATTATTATTTTTTAATAGAATCAGTTCTTGGAGATATATACATATATATATTTTACAGAATTCATTGTATTCTGCTTTTATATAACTAATGTCTTCCTTATGCTTACTTAGCTTGAGTTTGTTGTCTTTTTCCTAACAGCATGAGTTGCATGCTTAATTAATTTATTTTATTTTTTACTTTTGAACACTCTTTTAACACAGATTCTGACATATATTTTCATTAGAATTATTTAAAGGTATTTTCCAATTTAAGTTTTGATTTCCTCTTTGTCTCAAGTGCTGTTTAAGAGAAAAGATTAAAACTTTTGAATGATAAGGGTTTTACTTCAAAATTCTAATTTTGTTACATTATAATCCTAGAATATTATTTGTATGGTTTCTATTTTGGGGAGTATACTGAGGTTTTCTTTGTAGCTTAAGTTTTCATTTATTTTATGTTCTGTTTTCAGGATATTGAAAGTATTATTTTCAGAGTATCAGTTAGAATAACATTATTAATTTGATTATTTTCTCCTTTGTCTCTTAGTTATTTTTTGTTCTCTTCTTTTGTCTTGGGCTGGGTGGTCAGCTAATCTCTGATTATGAATATGCTTCTATTTCTTCCTGTATATCCTGTAGTTTTACTTTAAGGATGTTGATGTAATGATATTTGAAGTATAAATATTCATAACTGTTAGCTTGTCACTGGAGATGGAGCTCTTTATCATTATAACGTGTCCCTTTTTCTAGTTTAATGTTCCTGCACATCCCCATTTCCTGCCCCCAAATTGAATCTTCTCAGCTACTAAAATCAGGCTCCTTCCTTTATTTTTGTTTGTGATTTCATATTATATCGTTGTCCATTTTTTTTGTTTGTTTTCAACCTCTCTAAGTAATTGGGTTTTAAGATATATAAGAATTTTGAGCTAGTCTGAGAGTAAAAATATTTTAGTAGGTAAAATGATCCCATTCACATAAATTAATATGACAGACATGTTTGTTCTTAGTTTTTTTTTTTCCTTTTAAAGCATATTTTATGTTATACTTTCTGGTTTTATTGCTGCTTCATTTGGTTTTTGAATCTTTTACTCCATATTCTGTTTTATTTGGTTGGTTTTTATGTGTGTATTTCTTCTAATAATTCAAAAGGCTTTTATTTCCCCCCAGTAAGTTACTCTCTCTCTCTCTCTCTTCTCTCTCTCTCTCTCTCTCTCTCTCTCTCTCTCTCTCTATATATATATATATATATATATATATATATATATATATATATATATATATAAAATCTATTGACTACTTTCTCTAAGAATAACAAAATTGCTATATTTTCACTGAATCCAACCTCTATCACTTTATTTTAGTTGATTATATTATTACTAATTCTCTTAATGTTTCCCTTTTATACTTTTAAATATGCATGTTTGTGTATCACTTACTTTATTAGCTTTAAATAATGTCTTCAACAGCCATCTATAAACAAAAAAGTTATTAGCATGCAAACACTATTTTATACCTTCTCTTCTGTTCACTGAGCCAAATTTTGCTAGTTATAAAATTTCTACACTATCAAGGTTTATAACCTTTATATTTGGTTCTATAACCAAAATTGCCATGTTGCCTTAGTCTTGGTCTTAGTCTCAGGTACATGGATTTAGTGTCTCCCCAGTTTTCCTGCTGTACTTTCTTCCACTCATCTTTTTATTGATTTGAAATCATTCCCTTATAGATTCTTAAACCTCAAGGGATGTATGTTCTCATATTCTTGAATGTTCACAAATGTTGTCTTTATACTTAATTTATATTTTGACTGGATATAGCATCTTAGGTTACACTATTTATTTCTTTGCTTTGGATAATGTGATATCTGAGGTTACCCTGATATTTTTTTCCCTCTGTAAGGAAGGACACTTTGGGCTGAGTATGCCAAAAGATTCTTTGTTTTTAAAGTACAGATCCTTAAAAAAATCAAATAAATAAATAAATAAATTTATTAAAGTACAGATTTTTTACTAGGTTTGATCATTCCTTGTCAGTATTTTCTTGGGACACAATCAATCCTTTTAATCTGTAGATTTAGTTTTTTTATTTGAAATTATTTTAAAGAGTTCTTGTGAAACATGTCTTTAGGTATCAGTTCTATTTGGGACATGAATTACATATATGTTTATCTTTTTTCATACTTGGCCATTTTCTCTCTAATTTTTTTTCAAACTCTTATTAATTTCTACTGTTTTTTCTCACCATTTTCAATTCTGTTCTCTATAACCTTTCTTATGCTTTCAGTAGTGTCTGTAATTTGTTTTGCACTTTTCTTTCATTTATTTTCTGAGCTCTACCTTCTCATGACTTATATCCTTTGCTTGTCTTGCCATATTTTTTTCTGAATATTTTAATTTATTTTTTTGTGCTCTTGGTTTGTAGAAGTAATTACTTCTTTAAGTTCAGAAAATTTCGTGATATGTTTGTTCATTTTTTCTATGGCAATATTTTCTGGTGAAAGTTTTTCTCTATTATTTTCTCTCTCTCTCCTTTTAAAATTTTAGTATCTTTATTATATAGATTCTATGATTGTTTCTATTTGATTATAAATTCTTCTTTGAATGAAGTGTCTTTTTCTTGTACCAGCTGTTTGTATGAGCTTCTGGAGTGGAGAAGAGAGAGTATGGCTATGCTCTAGGCTACTAGGAAATTTCCTATAGGGATATGAGCGTGAATAAGAACCTTTAAGCTTTATTTTCTCTAGCCAACTGGCAGTGACAGCTGCAGATGTGCTTATAATATGGAGTCTCTGTCCTCTAGCCCTCCTCACTGAGAGACTGCTTCCTGCAAATATGACTTCTCTGTATGATTCATCATTGGCCTCACCTTCGTTGTTTCTATTTCATGTCAAAATAAATTCAGGAAAGCCTCCACTGTCAGCCCACATTATCTCTAACAAGAGAGTGTTAGTTTTTGACCTTGGGGTGTGGTACTTCCCTTGGAGAGCTGGGTTTGGCCAGCTTTACCTGAGCTCTGTGCCACAGCTGCTCTCTTAGCATCTTTCTGCACCTCAGTTATGTGTTGTGCCTGTGTTTCTAGATCTTTGCTAGCTTTGCCAAAGGAATTTGTTTCTTATTCTCCTTATTGCTTTTATGTGATTTTCAAGAGAAGCATTTTTGTTTTAGAGGGAGAAATACCAACCAGAAGTTCTATAGAGTATTTCTTTATTTTGTATGGTCTACTTAGCTTATAGTTTCTATTTACTCCTAATTTCTGCTTACTCAAAGCATGCTAATAACCCTATTACCTCAGAATTTTATGTGTTTTTAGTTTTTATTTTTACTACCAGTGACTGATGCTCTCTCCATATTATCATATTCAAATTTCTAATACTATTTGATTGGTCCAGCTAGTAACCATTATTCTAATTTGAATAAAACTTTTTGCCTTTAAAGATCCCAGGAAAACCTTTGGATCAAATTCCTTTCACTGGCAAAGTAGCTTTGGATAAGGGGTCTTTAATAACACAGTAGAGAATATACAATTTTGAGCTGTTTCCTTAGCAGGCAGATATGAGCATGAGAGTTTGTGTGGGCAACCGTAGTCCAGGAAATGACTTAGGGTTAGGGCTGAGTTTGTAGTATTTGGGGTAGAACCCTTAAACCAAGCCTGTAGAAAGTAGAACATTCTGAGGAGTAGCACAAGATGAGATTAAACAGGTAGAGGAAGTGACTAGCTATAAAAGGCTTTGAATTCAATGCTGAGGAAATGGGACTTAAACTCATAGGCTGTTGGGGTCACTGGAAGCTGGAGAAAAGTGATGTGCAAAAAGGAAGAAGAGAAGTAATGAAGATAGAAGAGGTTATCTGTCTCCTGCAGGGGTTGAGGCAGACAGTAGTCTAGATCACTAAGTCCAGGTTATCACAACAAACTTATGCCTGCTGTAAGCAATATTGATATTCAGGAGATTCAATCTGAAAAGTGAGGCTACAGTAAAGGATCCAGGGAGCTATGTTTCTGCTGATTATCACTTTAGGATTGGAGTGACACATTCAAATTGATGCAAAGGACTGCAGGTGTCTCTAACCATGGGAAAAGGCGTTGAGGGTAATCAAGAGGGTCCAGGATGGCTAGTTGACTGTGCCAGGCTTCAAGTCTAAGTCTTTGCCCAGCTGAGACTTGGAGGAGAATCCAGAGATCTAGGCTAATAGCCTCTAGACCTGGCTCTGCACACCTCATATGGATTAGAAGGGAAGGCTAATTTCCAATATTTGTGCAATTGTACTTGGGCCTGTCTTTCTCCCTCTCCTCTCCTGCTTGTCCTGGGAACTCCCCTAGAAGGCAGCAACTCTCATTTGCTCAGGATCTGGGTGACACTCAGTTGAGGCAACAGCTGGGTAGGCCTAGGAGAGAAAAGGCTTGGGAGTGAGAATATGCAAGAAAGAACCAAAGGAAGTGAGGCTAGAGGAAGAATTTAGTTAGGAGGCTGTTGCCTTTCAATATGAGGGTATAAGTCCCTGAAGCTGAGAAGAACAAACTGCAACAGTTAAGAGGTTGGAAAATACCAAGACTGAGGTAGTATTAGAAAAGAAGGCAGAGGAAGGATGGAGGCAAGATTGTCTGCTAAATCAGAGCCGCAGAACTCAGGTGCTAATTAGTAATGTGGTCAAGGTAGGGAACAATCAAACATGGTACCACTGACTGGAACAAGGAAATGGGAGGATGAACTGAAGCAGAAGAGAATATGGGGCAGGCAACATGTGGGGGAAGGTAGGGGAGACTTTTAGGGTTATCAGAACTGAAGAAGTTGAGGTTATAAGACAAACTGGTTTGTTGTGCCTGTATTTGCTTATTACAATAAACATTTTCTTTTAAGTGACTAGTAGGAATACTCATGACAGGCTAGGGTGTCACTGATCTGGATTGGCCTCTGCATCTAAGCATATTAAGACTGTCCCTAGAGTGTGGTCAGTGTGAGGAATGGGAGACTTGTTCCTTCTTGTCACTTCACTCCAATCTCCTCTTGCCTCTTTACCACCATTACTCTTGTTTCCACTCTACTCCTTATGCAGTAGTAGGATTACAAGGTATCAAAGGTGAAAGGTACCTTAAAGACAGTCATGTTCAATCCTCTTACAGAGGAAAAAAACTGAGTCCCAAAGAAGAGAAGCAACTTTCTTAAAGTCACAGAAAACAGGCCTCAGAACTCAGGTCCTCTGACTTTTGGTCTGGTGTCTATTATACTATGCTGGACCACTTCTCTAATCAGTATGTAAGATTTTCTCAGCATTAGTGATTTGTACTGTATGTGTGTTTGCTTTGTAGATTTGCATACCATAAGGTCCCAAGAGCCCTGAAAAGCAACATTTTAGAGAGGCTTATCTAGAACAGGTGGGATGAGAGGATGGCCTTCTATCAGGCTACTCACATGCCCTATTTATTCTCTCTCTCTCCAAGCAACCCCTTCCTTTGGGGTGGTGAGCAGGGTGACTAAAGTCATTGCTCTGATTCAGACCTCACCCCATCTTGCTCATATTGCAGCAACAGCCTCCCATTGGTCCCTTTTTCTCCAGTCCTGATATCCGTTATACCTCTGTTATGAGCCATATTGTGTTCATATATTGAAGTCCTAACTCCCAGTACCTAGGATTTCATTATATTTGGAGATAAGGCCTTTAAAGAGACAACTAAGTTAAAATGAGGTCATCTGGGTGGGCCCTAATTCAATATGTCTGGTGTTCTTATAAGGAGAGGAAATTAGGACACAGACAGGCACAGAAGGAAAACTATGTGAAGACGCAGGGAGAAGGCAGCCATCTACAAGCCAACAAGAGAGACATCAGAAGAAACCAACCCTGCTGACACTTTGATTTTCAACTTCTAGCCTGCAGAATGTGAGAAAATAAATTTCTGTTATTTAAGGCCTCAGTATGTGGTACTTTATATAGAAGACCTGGCAAATGAATACGCCCTCTTTCCCCTCCAGTCAGAATGAGCTTTTTGCAATGCAGAGCTGACCCTTGCTCTTTAGTATCTATTCAACAAAGTCTAGTGTGGTCTGCAGCCCTTTTATCATCTGGCCCTTGCCCACCTGTCCCTGATACCCCAAACTCAGCCACAGGCATTATGCTCTAGAGATATCAAACAGATTCTAGTTCCCTGAATAGACCATGCTCCTTCACACTGACATGTTTCTGCTTGGAAGGTACTTTGGCTTTCTTGTATGCCTGGCTGACTCCTGGCCAGTTGCAAAGGCTGCTGAGAAATCACCTCCTCTGGGCAGCCTTTTCTGGCTGCTCCCTCTCTCGGTCCCTCAGCACCTCATTCATTTGTTCTGCATGGCTCACACCCTCCTGACCATCCCTTCTCATACTCCTCCACTAGAGAGTACATACATGTTTGGAAGGTCTTCTTCTCTCTCTCTCTGGGCTTGGGCTGTACAAGAAGGTCCTCAATATACTTTTGTTGAATTGAGTTAAATTTTAGATCTACAGAGGTCCATAGGCCTAGGGGCCTGGGTACAGTATGGCTCCAGCTAAGCCTGGCATTAGCAAATTTCCTGAGTGTCTGATTTGCTGCTTGGGACATGAAGCTCAGTGTCTGTTGGCTGTGTGTACAGCACACCTGGTCGGATGAGTGTCTGTCTCCATTTCTACAGGTTGAGCAACTTTGGACAAGGACATTTCTGGTTCACAGTTTTGTCTGCCCTGGGACCCAGTACAGTCTAGTGAAAGTCACCAGAGGCTTAAAGGATGCCTCAGGGATAGAGAGTAGAGATTGAGTATTGTCTCTTACCTCAAATTGTTATGGGACACTGCTTAGTAAGTATGTAATTTTGGGATAAGTTACTTAATCTTGCTAAGTCTTGTTTTTTTTCACCCATTGAATGGGAATAATAATACCTACCACTTAGTGCTGTTGAGAGGATCAAATGTGATATGTATTTTTTTCTCTCTTATTTACTTCTCTATCTATCCATCCATTTATATATCCAGTGCTTTGCCCAGTTCTTGGCACACACCAAAGCTCAGTCGATGTTAGTTTTGTAAGCTGAAAAGAAATACATATTTTTTTCATTTTCTTATGACAGGGCTGGGAGAGAGGGGGACCTTTTCTAAGGCTGTTTACACTTTTGACCTGTGCCCCTAAATCAGCCACAGACCCCTAGTAATGATAGTAGCAATAATAATAATGATAATAGCAATTACACATTCTGTGGAGCACCTGGTAGCTCCTAAAATGTTCCCCATCCACCATTCTGTAATATGCACCCAGAAATCCACTCAACCCCATGGCAGGAAGACCCTGGCATCCAAATGAGAGAGTGAGAGCAGCAGCAGCAGCAGCTTTCACATCCCAGTGTCCACCTGCTGCTCCTCTTGTCCATCACTTTAGATTCTTTTCCTTGCCTGAATAGAGAAAGCTCTTCAAAGGGCCAATTGACCTTTTAAAGGGTTTGACCTTAAGGGTCCCTTCCAGGCCTCAAAGAGAAAGTGGAAGTGTCTAGGAACTGGGCATTCTCTCCCCAGCTGCCTGCGACAGTACCTGCCTGCTTTGCAGAGGTCGGCTCTTCCTGGCAGCCATCCCAGGCAGCCAGCTCCTCCTGTGTGCCATCCCAGAGGGCCATGTCCTCGTTCACGGACCATTGGGTGCAGGCTGCTACTCTCTCCTGCCTAATTGCCGTTGTCCTTGTTAACACCCTCCCTCTGCCTTCGTGTCTCACACCCACTCACTGCTCTGGGCTCCCCCCACGAATGCCTCCTACTTGATGAACAAGATGTAAGTATACAAATTATTAATCTTCCTACCAAGGCAATTATAGCCCCACAAAGTTCCTCCTTGGCCATGTTGGCTCTTCTATGACAACCTTATCAGGTTTGCAATTTCAGATCTGCATTAAGTGTTCAGAAATCAATTTTCAGCTTATTTTGTGTTGCGAAGTTTGCCATGCCTGAAACCGCACTGCTAATTGAACAAGAGCAATTGATGTTTTAGCAGTAATTAAAGATGGTAATTATGACCAAATCTCCCCCATGGCCCTGCCGTGTTTGCTTTTGGACCTGTCAGAATGGCAGGCAGGCCAAATCAATCTTAATAAGTTGGTGCTTCAGAAATCTCACCAGAAATGGTGTTACCCTCAGTGTGGGGGTAGGGATGATGGAGACAGAGCAAGGGGGATGGGGCAACCAGTTAGCTGGACAGTCAGGCAGTCATTAGATATGGCCACTTTGACCCTCTGAGTGCCCAGCCAGCACTGAGCTGTGGTGGGGGTTGAGCGGGGGAGCAGCATTCTGGAGAATAGATAAGGGTATATACTCTTGCTATTAAGGTACTTACATTATATTTTGGAAGATATAATGTACGTGCATGCAGAAAACTTCAGAACACTTATTTTCATTCATAAACATTACAGAGTACCTACTATGTGCTAGGTGCTTAGAGAACAAAAATAAAAGACATCATCCCAAATGAATCTACACACACAAGCACAAACAACTATGACTTTTATATCTTTTATCCAGTACTTAGGGTTAAGGTACGCTGTTAGATGATGTTAGTCTGTTGGTCAGGGAGTAGATCCACACATACTTTTACTTATCTCTCCTGAGATTCCTCATCCTCAAAGAGGGAGCTGGATATACAAAGCTCTGGTCTGAGGTCAGAGGGCTCAAGCCCTGGTGTGGCTGCTCCACACTGTGGCTTGCCCAGCACTGGCATCCTGGGACTCAGCATTTATAGGGATTCCGAAGTGACAAGGAAGGTGTGGTCTTCTGTAGGGGACATCCTCTTTCCTATTCAGAATATCAGCATCAACTTTGTACTGACTTTTCACACTGCTGTCTTAGGAGGATGCTCCTAGCTTATTTTCTATATGTGCTAGGCATTGCACTTTGTGCCTGGTGACACAAAGACAATTTTTGACTGAAAGGCTAGGCAAATCCCAGCAACTGTTGTACTTGTTGACATGACAGAGCGGTAACATATAAAGGACTCATGTGATCCCCAGTCTCAGTAGTCCCAAGAGAGGTGTGCTTTGTCTTAAAAATTTAGATATAATTTAGGACTGATGAGACCAACAGATCAGATCGTTGTCATTGAAAAGATAGTTCCCAAGAAGAGGGAGCATGCCATGTCATAAGGGGCCATGAAAGAAAGCTCCTGGATCAGGGAGGAAGCAGATGGGTTGAGGGAAAAACCTGGGGAGAGCCTTTATTGTGATTTCCATGGAAAGAAACAGTTGAGGCAAGGTTAGGATTGGCTAGTTTGAACAATTTCAGTTGGCTCTGGGGTATAGGGGCTGTTTCTTGTTGTTTGGTACCTTGCCTTGGAGTGATTAGGGCAGGTAAAGAGTGACCTGAGTGTAAGAGCCCAACAAAGGGGGTGGTTGGGGTGTGGGCTCCAGATTGGTTGGTTTACATATGAAAGGCTCACTATAGAGGAGTGTTAATTCTGTCTAGGAGTTAGCCCTGGGGGGGGGGGGTGGTGGTGGGAGGGCAGTCCCTCCAGTGTTAACAAGGCAATAATAATCAGATGTCAAAGCATCAGAATAAAGACATGCTTAATACATGCTTGAGCTGGGCATGCTGGATGCTCTGTGCGTTGAGCTCAAAAAGAGGAATGCCATGCACTGCTGTTGTTTTACTGTTTTATAGGGAGAACTTGAGAGCAAGTTTGCAAAACAGTCTAAGCATGGGTGCCAGCTGTTTGAAGACTGCATACCAGAGCTGGGGATGCCAGCTGCCCAGCATTACAGCTCCTGGAAACCTTAACCAGCTCATGCGAGGCAATGCACAGACAGCCACTGGGCATTCAGTGGGCATTCTTGTCTGCATCTCTACAATAACTAGGGAATACAGGATGGGAGAAAGACCAGTGAGTAGATAATGAGAAAATATAGTACCACATCATGTCAGAGCTATGCCAGGTGTATGGGAGCATTGAAGAAGGATCTGGGTGGGTGAGGGAGGGATTCCTGGAAGCTGGTCTTTAAGGCCAAGTAGAAGTTGAGTCAGTTGAAGCTGGAGGGGTCCCACCCAGGCAGCGGGGCACAGCATGAGCAAGGGCATGGAGGAGCGAAGCATAGTGGCACGTTGTGGGACTACTAGAATGTAGAGGATGAGGCAGGAGGTGTGAGAGAGGAGAGTTTGGAGAGGGAGTCAGGGCACACTTCACATCAGAGCATTGGGTCATGCAAGCCATTTGGAGATAGGAAGTGGGAGGCCACAAAAGGGTAACGGAAGGTGTCAGGTTTGCTTTTAAGAGAGTTCATCCTAACAACTGTATGTGGGTGGCAGGGTAGGGACAGATGTAGCAGTAAGGGCTTAGGAACTGGCAGTTCTCTTACAATGAGTCCTAGATCTTTCTAGAAAGACTAGAGGGATTCTTTGGATGAATGCTCTCCCTGATCTTTTTCCTGGTCACAAGTAGAGGGTTGGTACGATTGAGCAGAGAGCCTGGCCAATGGCTGAATGACCCCCACGGCTCCATATTCAGAACTGCCTTATTTAAGCCTGTGCTTCAGTAAAGTTAGGAAGAAGCAGACACAGATTGATGGCAGCCTGCACGGCAGCACTGGGAAAAGGGCTATTCCAGAGAAAAAACCAAGATGAGCAAGATCCCCAGCCACAGAAATGTTCATCAGCCCCTGCCTAGCATGTAGTCTGTGTTGGCTACAGATGTGTTTTGAAGCATGGCACTTAGACACCCAGACCTGCTGAAACATACATGCATACATGTACCTAACAACATACATAATTGCTTGAATGTGAATGCACTGAGCAACAGAGGCCCACAGCAATACACACAGATATGCCTAAAGTCATATATTGCTGTGTGCGCACTGAAATACCACCCATGTGTATGTCCTTTGCATCCACTCTCAGGCACCCAAAGCGGACATGTGTGTATGCCCTCAGCCCTAATGGGAATGTTTGCCCTTTGGTCCAGGTGGCATCAGTTTAAAAAACAAGATAATTTGAGAGCCAGACAGGTCTTCAATCAGAGAGCTTAACTCTTCCAATGAGTCAGTGAGCCTGGGTTGGGAGAGAGTGCAGAGGAAGGAGGTGGGAGAGAAGCTGAGGCTGGTCCTTTGGCGTCTGTGGGTACATATACTCTTCTCCATGTCCTGGTCAACTGCGAGATTATTTACATCCCTTAGATGGGTCCACCCTAGTCTACAGACTTCAAATGGCCAGTCCCTTTCCTGTCAGGGTCAGGTTAACCTTTGTTGACAGCCACAAAGGGCTGACTGTTGTAATGGGAAGATACTGGTTCTATCTATGTCCACAAAGTGGGGAAAGCAAGTCAGATAGTTTTGGAGTTTAGAGTTTATCTTGCTCAACTCCTGCACTGTCTATATGAAAAGACAGAATCCCAGAGGGGATAAGTGACTTGCCCAAGTTTACACTGAAGTAGTGTGAAAATGCTCCTTAGCATACCTCTTTAGCAAACAATACACCATGGTCTGGAAGGGGATCTGTTTTCAGGGTCAGTCAAGCCCAGGGTCTGTCCATCCGAGCAAAAGCATGCCTGCTCAAGCTCAGATTTTATTGGTTAGAATGATGCCATTTATAACACACCTTGGTACAAGCTGAAGACATGTGACTGTGTGGTCAGCTCTTTGCCACCAGACACCCCTATCTTGTTCATTCATCAGCTACAGTATGTATTTGGTTTCCTGTTTTAAAAACTCTTCATTGGTAGGACTTTTCTCTGTCACCTCAATACTGTCCTGGAGTCATATTTATCTTCTCTAGTCAGGACCCTTTCTCACCAGACAGCAGCCCTCCCTCTTCCTAGCTACTCGAGGTGCCTGTGACAGCTTAAGCTTCTTTCCTTTAGTGCCATCTCAGGAAAAGAGAGAACAGCTGGTCATTTTTTTTTGGTGTTTACTGATGCTAATCCTCCAGGCTGGTCCAACGTATAGACATATACCTTGTAAGTACTTCCTAACCTCTGACTTCTCTAGAAAACAGCACCAGTGGAGAGGGTATTGGGGTGATAGTGGGGTTGTTCTCTCTTAGCCCTGGAGCTGATTCTGTCTGTACCTTGATGGAGCTCTGTCCCCTCCCCTGGCTGGAGCAGCTGTGGCAAGACCTTGTGGGGGCCCATTAGGCATAGCTCGGAGGGTGGGAGGCCAGGCCAGGGTCCCAGGACCAGACGTGCCCATAACCCTCGTGTTTGATGCCTATTGAACTTCATCACCTTGAACCACACACACTCTCCAACTCCTCTCTCTAAGCCAGCTTGTCTGTGCTCCCAAAGCTCCTTCCCTGGATGGGTGATTGATTAATTGATTTACATATTTATTAAAATGTATTTTAGTAGCGTCTTTGCCTTTGATGCCAAATCTCATTTCCTATTGTGGGGCTGCTGACAGCCGGCATTGTAAATGCAAAGACACTTTACAAAACAATTTAAATAGCAATTGCCACCAGCTTAAAAATGAGCAAAACAGACAAATAAAATACTGATGAGGAAATTGGCAGCTTCAGGACAAGGAGGGCCAGGGGTTTCTAAGCAGCGAGCTGCTCCTGGTACTGGGATGGTGAAGGCTGTGTCATTGTGTCTTTAGAATGACCCAGATTTTAGTTGTGGATGAAAGGAGGTTAACAGTGGCTGTTCAGGACATAAAAAATGCCTTGCCCTTAAAGGCGACCCCTCTTCAGGGAATGTTTCTGAGCAGAGCGGGGGCTATAGATAAAGGGAGCACTCAGGGTTTGAACCCTAGATCTTTGCCCTGAAGTCTCAATTTACAAGGCTGTGTCTGCTTTCCCAGGGGAGACTGCAGGCACTGAGGATGGCCTGAGGATCTGGAAGATCAGCAGACAGCTCGTTCTTGTCCAGGCAACAGTATGGGAAAGTGTGGACACGAAATTTGGTCTCTGGATTCCGGTCTCAGGCTGACTCAGCTGTGAATCTTGGGCAGGCTACGTTCTCCCTCTGGGTCTGTGCTTCAACACACAGCAGTAGAAATCCAGAAGCACCAGCCTGAGACACCAGAGACTTCACATCTAGTCCTGCTCTCTATCTCTCTATTCCCTAGCTGTGTGACTTGCAGTCCCTTTCTGGGCCATCTGTAGCATGAAAGAGAGAGAGAGAGAGAGAGAGAGAGAGAGAGAGAGAGAGAGAGAGAGAGAGCGCACATGCAAGGAATGTGATGCTTTGTGAATCTCTCCCTTTTCTTTTAAATCTGTAATATGCTAAGGACTCATTATATTATGTGGTCCCACTGATGGCCTGATTGTAGGGAGGACGAAAATATAATTGAGTGGATGTGTGGTGGGAGGAGCAACTTGCAGAACAGGAGACCAGGACCAAGCCAGAATTTGGAGCAGGACATGCTTACCCTGTTCCTAAGAAAAAGCAGAAATGAAAGCTGTCAGAAAAGAGGGTAAAAGTCTCTAAAAGTGAGCAAGATTTTCCTCATCCTCCTTGCCTTTTAATCCATACTGTCCTCTGGTTGTTTCCTGCCTTTTCTGTCTCCATCATTTCTTTCCTGTGCCCCAAGACCCCTCCTAATGCCGCCCTTTCCCTGCTGCAAGATTTACTTCCTGCGTGAGCTCATTTTGCAGCTATTCTCTCCTTTTCCAAGATGCTCAAATGTTCATTTCCAGTCTTGACCTCTCACCAGATCTCTAGTCTCATAAATCCAGCAGGCTGTAGGACATCTCTCCTTAAATGTCTTGCTGTCACCATAAAATGTCTAAAAACCACAATAGCATCTTCTCTCACATACCATTGCTCCCTACTGTGACCCCCAGCACTCTTTTGAAAAAACACATTCTCCTCTTTTTAGTTTCCTATATCCAGGCATTTCTCAAAGTAGACCTTTATATGGTATTTACAGTTTTCAAGGTACCTTTCTGCACATGATCATGTTTCTTTCAGCAAATGTGTATTGAACAGCTAATATCTGCCAGGTACAAGATACAGGAATGAACAAAGCAGACACAGCTCCTTGCCCTCATGGGGTTTAGGTTCCAGTGATCTCTCTTTGTCACAGGACTTTGACTGGGCTACCTTGTCCATGGATGCAGAAATCGTGCTTTGTCTCTTGGGAAGCTTCTTGAGACTTTGAGCACAGAATGTGGTTCAGAGCCAATGATCCAGATATATATTTTCTTGTCAAAAATGTGGAAGTACCTTGTGTAAGCGTAGTATTATACTAAATGCTGAGTGTTTGAAAGTAGGGTCCAAGCCCTTAGGGAACCTGCAAACTGGAGGAACAATGAATAGTCTGCAGGGAGTTAAGTGGCAAACCATAGCGATGGTGCAGGATGTTCACAAGAAACTATCCATTCATTCATTCATCTATTCCTTTAACAGGTATTTATTGAAGACTGAAAATGTGCCAGATACTGTGCTAGTTTCAGTGAATGCAAAGATAAAGAAAAGAGTCCCTGCCCTTGAGGAGATAATGTTCTGGTGAGGAAAAAGATACATGAACAGGGACCTGTGTGGATAGGATAGGGGCCAAGGTGGCAGGAAGCATGGGATGATGTAGGGGCAGAAAAGAGTGGCCAGGGAGATGGCAGGCTTCTTGGAAAAGAGAATGCCCCAGCTGGCCTCTGAGGATAAGCAGGCATTAGTCAGCACGTAGAAGCTGGGTGGTTGGTTGGGGATTGAGAGTACTTCAGAGGAAACAGGACTTGTGCAATGCACAGGGAGTGTGAGCTTCCCTCATTGGTGGCTGAGCAGTTCTTCAAGGCTGGGACGTGAAAAGCGTAATTGTCCAGTGAGTGGTTGTGACGAAGGGTAGAGGAATTCAGCAGAGGGGAGAGCCCTTCTGGAGAGATCAGCAAAGACTTCCTGGAGGAAGTGGGTTCTCAACTGCACACCGAAGGGCAAGGAGGATTTGGACCGGTGGGGATGAAGGAGAAAGGCACTCAGCTCTCAGGGCTCTCCTTGCACTATGGTAGCCAAGCCCTTCGTGCTCTTGCCTCCCCCACCTTTGGCTTTCTTTCCTGCTGACCTCCCTTCTCATAGTCTGCCCCAGGAAACTCAAGGGCTGGCAGCTCCAGTGCTTTTCAACATCCATAGATCATTCAGGCAGCCCCTTCACTTGGAAGGGCCTTCTCTATGTTTGTAAATGTCAAGAACATAACTATTTTTCAAGATCAGGAATGAACAAGCTTCTTCCTCCATGAAGCCTTTCGCCTTCCTCCACCAGACTGTCTCTTCTGCTGAGTGTCTAGAATTTTTTTATAACAGCTCTTGCCCTTCCATGCAGCTCCCGTGTGCTTTCTGTATGATAGGTATCTACAGCATATCTCACCTCTTCTGCTGGATTGCAGGGCAGGGACTTGGTGGTCATCCTAATTGTTCCTTGAGCCTGGCATGAGGTCAGCATGCAACCACTGAGGACCAGAGTCAGCCAAGGTGTGGAGATAAGAGCTGAGACTGGCAGGAAGGGATTTAGTGGGACTGGATCTCTTGGCTCAAATCCAGAAAATGAAGTCATTATAGATAAATTGTTTCAAACATGTGTGTGAACTCATCCTATGTGCACGGTATGGCTGATGCATGGTTAATATATTGTACCGGGCAACTCTAATGAGGAAAGCCACCTCTCAGTGTGGGGAAATAAGGTCTCACCTGATAAGTGAGGACTCTCCTTCTATGCAAGTCAGTACCTGTTATTCTACCTGTTGAAGTGAGTTTGGTGGCCTCTTAGACTAGAATCCAGCACCAAATAGACAGCCCCAGCTGTGTAGAAAACTTAGCCTGTGTCTCTTCTGATTTTGTCTAGTGAGCAAGAAAGCTCTTCATTCATTCATTCACTCATTCATTCATTCATTTACTCATTCACTTATCCAACAATACATTAATGATGATGCATGCACAGGTACTGAGGTACAGAGGAATAATAGATGGTACCTGCCATTTATATTAGCTGTCATTACTTACTTTTTGTTTTCTCTGAATATTTAGAAAAGTCTTCTTTAAAATGCCAGCCTGCCTACATTATGCCATGGAGGGTGCTGGCATTCTCAGGGTGTGGAGGTAGAAGCACCCTAGCAAACCAGGGAACTGTGGTGGGAGATGGCTTTAGGAGGGTGGAGGTGAACTGATTCATCAGCCCATCCTCTAGTCCGAGACTCTTCTGAGAGCTATTCTCCACCAAACCACTCTGGTTTATCTTTAACCAGGGTCCTCTCCTCTCATGAGACAGTGTGCTTCAAACACAGGCTCTGAGGTGGCACATCCGGGGTTGCCCATTACTGTGATGGCATCTCCTTTGTGGGTGGGTGTAAGAATGACGAAGATTGTGTGTGTTCTGCTCTGACCCAATACACACCATAGTGAGTCTTTAATGAGTAGTAGTTGTCATTGTCATACAGACATGGTGTTCTCTATCGTAAAGGAGAGATAAGTAAAAATGCAAAAGGAAAAGTGCTGTCTCTTATTCATAAAGGGCAGGTAGGTTTGCATGCCTTCCTCTGTATTCTTCTTGTCCCATCCTCCAGAGGCTTTAGGCACACTCAGCTGGGCCAGGGTGACTGGTTCACACCAGGGCTCTGAACACAAGGAAGGAGCTAAATGGCCAATGGGAGGATTGAACCTACAACCTTGGCTTTGTTAGAACCATAGCATGCAGAGCAGGGAGGCAGTCCTGGATACCATCTAGTCACATGGGCCTTCCCGAGTATGAGGTGCCTGGGAGATAGCTGGGGTTTCACAGATGACCCCTCCCACCAAACGAGGCCTCCCTCGCCTCCTCTTTTCTGTGTCCCAGGGTGGTAGCTCCCTCCAGCTCCCTTCCTGGGAGCACTATCCATGGCAATCCCCATGGCAACTGTGATGGGGACACTGTAGGGGGGCGGATAAAAGAAGGATGAGGAGGGGAGAATAATTAAGAATTAGTCATTTGGGGAAAGAGAAAAGGAATGGACAGGAAGAGTGGGAGGAGGCAAAGATAGGAAGGCAGGGGAAGATGGTGGGGGAGAGAGAGAGAGGCAGGGAGGGAGAGGAAGAGAGGGAGGGAGAGAGAGAAGAGTCTTCTCTTTGGGGAAAAATGGAAATTTAATCAGATCAGTTTTTATAGTGCAAATAGAAAATCAGTTTTAATAAAGCCAAAAGGAAATGCAGAACAGCCGCTTGAGATGGAGATTGTGTTAAACAGACAGCTCTTTAGGAGTAGCCGAGTCTGGGATGTTTGTTGTGCACAGACAGAGCAGGGAGGGGGATTTCTAGCTGAATTTCAAACAGGCATTTGATTTGGCTTTGGCGATGGGTGATGAGCCCCTCCTCGGCCATCCTCCCACCCCCAGACCCATCTGTCCAGGAAAGGAATTCTCCCAAAATGAGAGGAAAAAAGAAGGGAAGAATGGGGACAAAAGGGCACCTCCCTGAAGGGAGCAAGAACAGTCCCCGTCCCCTTCTGAGGGGGTGTCGTCCCCCAGATCTCAGTAGTGTGTCCCATCCCTCCTGCTCAAAGACTGGACTCTGCTCTCCATTGACACACCCACTGTTTTCAGCCCCTGATTCTTAATTATAGTTCTGGCCCAGCTCTTGGTTTTATTGCTTTCATTTATTATAAAAAGACCAGTGTCTGTTTTTTGAAACGGCTATCTGGTCAAATCACGGTTGATAAGCAACACTGAGCTGTCTTTTTAGACAGGCCGAATTTATCACACTTAAAAAAAAATAAAAAAAGCAAGCCTTCGATGGCCTATTAGAAAATTTCCCCCCCTTTGCCCAGAGTGACATTTTAGTAAAAGGCTTTATTTTTCCCCTCAGCTTTCACAAAGGCGTCGCCTTGAAAAAAGGGAGAGAGGGAGGGAGGAGAACGAGATGCAGAGCACTTTTGAGGCCGTTCCATAAAATATATGGAGAGGGCATAGAAGATAACAGGATCTGTCCTAATGGGGCTGTTAGCTCAGGAGGAAGAAAAGGGGGCTTCTGGCACGTGTTTGTCAGCTGTTATTTTTGTAATTAGAAGAGAAACTGCACTTTACATTTTGGAAACGCAGCTATTTGAGGCTGCAATAAAGATACGGGGTCTGGGCCAGAAAGATAGGTTGAGAGAAGTGGGGATGGGCAAGATGGGGTTGGAGCCAGGGCCTGGTGGCTCTTGGGTTTAATAAGCTCATCTGTCACCTTTAAAGCTGGCTCACAACTAGAGAGGAACCCACAGGGCACCATCAGTGGGCTCCCCTGTTTTTGCTGAGCAGCTGCCACTACCCTATATTCACTGAAGTGGGGTGAAGCCAAGCAGTGGACCACCAGGCTGCTGGGACTGGGTCAGCATGTAGATAGTAATCTTCGGTGGCTGCAGAAGCCTCTGACCATCTGCCAGGACCAAGACAGGACCTGCGGTGAGGCCACTGTATGGGCTAAGCTAGAAGCAAATATTCATCCTTTTTTCTTGCAGGTCTGCCTGTAGAAAGAATAGAGAGATGGGAGCAGGCCCCTGCTCCTCCTGAGTGGGGCATCCTCCGGAGCTGGCCTGTGTTTTGCAGACCTGCTGCACCAGGGTAGCTGCTGACGGGGTGTGGGATGGAGAAAACTAGCAAGCAGTAGGAGGCTCACCTTCTGGATGCCTGTGACCTTATGCCCCTCCACGACTCCATGCAACCCTATGTGAAGCCTGCTTCATTTCTCCTGTATCTCTTTCTACTACACTTTTCTCCCAGTAATATTTCTCTACTTGTCATTCTGAACAAGACAGCTTTAATCGTTAATCAGTCACCTCCCTTTGTTCTGGCCCTGAGATCCAGATTTCATAAGAGTGCCTCCTCCCTGCTCTGCCTCTGCCCATCTCTTTCCTGGAGTAGATGCCCTCAGCCCGCACCACTCAAAATTTCCTTCCTCTCCCTGATGCTGAGCACCTGACTCAGCAGCAAGGGTGCACCTGACATCTGTTACCTCGAGATCCAAAAAAAAGCTAGAATTGGAGGCACCTGGACCGCAGCAATCAGGGCCTGCAGTGGATGGAAGGGCTTGGGCTATGGAGCCAGAGAAAGCTGATTGGAAACCTAGCACTACCATTAGCTGGGTGATAGTAGAAAATTCTTTGACTTCCCAAGCTTTGGTTTTCTCATCTGTAAAATGATACAGGCTTGTTGGGAGGATTAAATAATATGATGAATGTAAGGCCCCAGAGCCTGGTGCTCAGTAGATGCTATTTTCACTCTCCCTGCCTGGGTAGAAGGAAGGTGGAAAATGTCTGTCTGGTGTGTTGTGTCTCAGAAACAGAGGTGTGGCTCATCAGGGCAGCCTGTGTCACGGTAGAGCCAGGACTACACAGTTCAGGACTCCTTGTCCAGTGTTCCTTCTGCCACCCACACTGTCTCTCAGTCTTCCAGGGCCATCCTGGGTAGTCTATCCTATTTCCCCAGGCCTCCATTTCCTCATCCTAGATCAGCGGTCCCCAACCTTTTTGGCATCAGGAACCGGCACTCCTATGAGAACCTAATGTGTGATGATCTGAGGTGGAGCTGACGTGGTGATGCTAGCGCTGGGGAGCGGCTGCAAATACAGATGAAGCTTTCCTCACTCACCTACCACTCATCTCCTGCTATGCTGCCAGGTTCCCAACAGGCCACGGACTGGTACTGGTCCGCCCGAGGGTTGGGGATCCCTGCCCTAGATGATCTCCAATGTGGCCCAGTTCTAAAAATTCCAAATTCTATAAATCTATTCTGGAACTTTCTTGATTCTTAGACCTGTACCTTTGAAGCCGTGCCTAGGAGCTAGACAGCAGAGATGTTTCACCGTTCCCTGCAGATGTCCCAGACATGGATAACAGCCTTGAAAGAAGGTCTCACATTATTCAAGGACTGAAACTCTTAGCTCCTATGGAGAGGCACAGAGCAGGGCTACCATCCACCCGGTGTGCCAGGGACTGTGGGATTTCCCAGGATAGAGGACTTGTATCACTAAAACTGAGAAAGTCCTGTTCAAACTGGGCTGAGCTGGGCACCCTAGGACTGGGCTCACATTCAGTTTCATAAAGGGTAGTTCATGCCCAATATGGCCAAGGCATCAGGATACAATAATGACAGAAAAATGTCTTACCGTGAAGGTGCTCAGAGCACAGTGGAAGAGTGGTATGCAAGACAGATTAATTGCTCTTCAGTGTGCGATAAGGATGCTGACTGAGGCCTGTACGAGACCCAGGAGGCCAGAGGAGGGGAGGTGAACTCTGGGGTGGTGTAGTCAGAAGGGCTTCCCAGAGGAGGTGGCAGCTGCGGTTTTGAAGGCTAAAGAGATGTTTGTAAGACAGAGTATAAGGTGGGCTAGGGGTGGAGCTCAAGAAGCAGGGCTTGGAGTGGTATAAAAGGGCACAGTTAGGCTTAAGAACAAAATGCTGTATAGTAGTGTGGGAGGGCAGGAGACTGCAGAAGCTGAAAGATAAGCTTACCGTGTCCTTGCAGCAGGGGTCCAGGTGCGGGATGTAATTTAAAAGGAATGAAGTCCTTAGGACCAGGGAGAGGCTGGGTTGCCCTACCCTCCTAAGGAAGGAGTCATAATTTCTACAGAGTCCTGGTTCCATCTTAGCCTTAGAAGGCCTAAGAGAATGTCACAAGGCTGCTGCATGCACTGATTGGCTCCCTAGCATGGCTGGGTGCCTGGCCCATGGCTGGAGGCCAGTGGCCCAGAGCCCAAGGAAGCCAGCTGGTGACAGGATAGAGTTGTCCTGGCTTTGGCCAGCAGACCAGTGGGCTCTGACCCAGGCTGTGATCCCTACAGGACCTATTTTTGGAGATATTTAGCTCTACAAAGAGGCAAAGACAGTAGTCTGGCTCTGCCGAGAGTGTCCCCTTGTCTCAGTCACTAGCGCAGGGAATCTGAGGACCCAACCTCTTTGGGGTGGGGCTGAGCTTAGCCACCTGGCCAAGATTAAGTCCACCTCCCTCCACCCCTGCAGTCAGAGGGCCTGGGGATATTAAGAAGCTGTGAACCAGAATCACATGGTGAGCATTGGGCCTCCATCCATAGACTAAACCTGGGGCTGGGACTGTTAAATGGATAGAACAATGACCAGTGGGCAAGACAAGCTAATTCCTTTCACCCCTGTAGGAGAGAATGCATTGTCTTGGTCCACCTCAAAATCTTTTTGGAATAAAACAGGGTATTATGAATGGTCAGTCAGCAGACCAACCAATCAATCATGAAAAATTCCAGAAGCTTCAGTGTAAGACTTCACAGGAATGAGCCGTAGGTGCCAGGGACCCAGTAAGGTCCCAGGCCTCTGGCATCCATTTACACAGCCCTTTGTGTGGTGGCAGCATGCTCGGCCTTGAGGGACTGGTGTCAGAGGCTCCCACACTTTTTTCTCCTAATCTACTACTGTTTACTAAATGAGGATAATTTTAGGGATCCAAGGCTAGAAATAAACTCATTTGGGCACTTAAAAAAAGTAGACCAAATAAAAACAATGATGATAATAAAATAATGTGTGTGGAGGGAGAGTGGGAGCACACACTTGGAGCCCAATGCAGTGGATTTGGGGACCAAATCTGGCTCTGTCACTCAACCGTACTCAGCCTCTCTGAGCCCCCTGTGCCTCCCCAGTGAATTGGAACACTTGATCCCCTAGGCTTTTTAATTTCCGTTCACTTAGTAGGTCTCCCCCAGTCCACTATGAATTCCTTGAGGAAGGAAGCCTCCTTTTTTCTTGTCTTTGTATCCCCAGGGCCTGGCACAAAGTAGAAACTCAATAAATGTTAGTGGAATGAATGAATAAACGTTTTGAATAAAAAAATACCTGCTCTACCGACCTCTCTCAGGATTATTGGGAGGATCAAATGAGATAATGCACATGAAAGCACTTTGTAAATTGCAGAGCTCTATACAAATGCAAATCATTCACAGCTTTGGTGGAAATTATTATTCAAATTATTATTATTATTTTCACTGTGAAGGACGGGGAGAAGAGGGCAGTAAAATCAGGTCCTAGTGGTGGAAGCCAGGCTCTACACACGCCGCCGCAGGGCATCGTTCTCCAGACTGCCTCAGACCGCTCTAAATTCTCCCTCTGCAGGCTGCCAGGAGCTGCTTGGGTTGGGGCAGAAGTTGCTGTTGGAATCCTGCCCAGTGTGGGGACAGAAGCTACAAACACATCTTATCCTGAACAAAATGAATTAAACGCCAAAGTCTAAATAAAAAAGGTTTTCATTTTTCTGCTGCTTAAAAAAACAATTAGTGGGAAAGGTGGCGTGCTACAAATGGGGTGTTGCAGAGACGGAGGAGAGGGAGAGAGAGAGGAGGGGTGGGGTGGGGAGAGAGAGGAGGGAGGGAGGGTGAGAGGGAGAGAGGAGAGATCAGGGACACCACCCAAACCTGGAGCTCACTGCGACTCCCCAGGTTGAGCTCATGTTTCCAATGCTATTATCTCGCCACTTCAACCTATGGCCAGTGAGAGGGAGGGCGAGCGGCTGGACAGCCAAGAGTCTCAGAGCAAAGGCGTGATTGATAATTGGTGACTGTAATTCTATAATTCATCTCCCTGCACCGCAGTGAAATTAAAAGAGTTTAGGTTCCCAAGCATAATGATCATCAATTAAACGCCAGGGAGATTTAGTGTCCTCATTTGAATTTTGTTTTATTTATTTAAATCTGTCTCTTTTGAGGAGGGTCGAGCGTCTGGAGCAGGGTGAGGGTGAGCGAGGGGCTGTGGCGGCCGGAGGCAGAGGCAGGGCAGGGGGTCTGGAGGAGCCGGTCGCGCCGGGGGCGGTGGAGGGTGCAGCGGGCCCGCGGGGCGGCGGTTTTAGCGAGACAGGGGATCCATCATCCAGGGCCTAATCAGTTAATACTGATAAACTGCCAGCAATAACTGCCGATTGCACCGCCGTTTTGGAGCTGCCAGTTCATTCATTTAGGGAGTGCGACGGCACGTCGGGAGAAGTGTTCCCGGCCCCCGCGTCTTTTCTCTCTGTTGGGGGAGGGTTGCGGGGGACGTGCGGGGGAGACAATGTATCTGCCGGAGGCCAAGGGCCCTGCGGACTTCTGCCGACAAAGGAAAGAGAGGGAACACTGGTCTTCTCGATGGTGGCCGGGCATGCTGCGGGCTGAACCTGGCCTGGGCTGGTCTGGGCTGGGCGGGGAAGAGGCCCCCTCGTTCTCTCCCCACAGCGGGCAGCTTCGAGGATATCTCAGAAGGAGACGGTTCCGGACAAGCCCTGGGATCTCCTTGTGTCTGGACAGGGAGGGAAGACTCAGGAATCGGGCTACGTCTTGAGCCCGACCCTACATACCCAGCTGTGTGACTCAGTTTCCAACTCTGGAAAGGAAGGGCTGGGCTAGGTGGCCTCTTGGGGTCCTTCTAACACTGTGGCTTTCCTGAAGCTACTTTTCTGCGCTGGCCTGGAGGTGGGGTGTTTAATAGCCCTCTCCACTTCCGGGAGTTCGGGATTCTGTGCTCTCCCAGATCTCACCTCTCCACCCGGCTCTGAGCCCCTCCTCTGTCCCCATATTGCTGTCCATTTTTCTGGTTTGGTTACTGCTGCATTTTCCCAGCATACTCTGATTCCGACTTCTCACTTGCAATCAAGAAACTAAAAATAGAGCATAAAGGAGCTCTCCAGGGGGTGGGTGGGGGTGGGCAGAGGACTGGGAAAGTGCTTGGTTCCTCCTGGGAATGAGACCTCATCAGCTCTGCATAGGGAGTTAGACATCCAATCTGGAACCACTGACAAGGGGCGGGTGTGAGGTGGGGAGCCTTCCTGATCAAGTGGGGAGCTTGAGAGAAAATTGCGTGTGAGGGGGTGGTGCACCTGAAAAGTGGGGATGGGGCGAAGGAGGGTGGGCTGCAAGGTCCTTGGGGATGAGGCCCAAGGCATGTCCTGAACAGTGACTCCCCCACCCCTGGGGGTAGTGAAAGCTAAATCCACAGACCCTGGAGCCCACAAGGGCACCAGAGGGCCTTGTGTTCTAAGTCATCTGCCAGGAGGGGGCACCCTCTTCTAATTTTAACAAAGGCATCTTGTGCAAGCTGAGGCTCTGAGAAGGCTTGTGGGGACTGGTTGTGTAGTTGTCACATAGGGCTTGTAGACAAACAGGACCTCTGGCAGAGAATTCTTTTTCAGGAGCTCAGAAATGGTGTCTTTCGGGTTGTAAGGAATGGTTGTGTTCAAGCTTGATGTGATAAGATAGGAAACTTGAAAGCAGTGGAGCCTGCCCACAGAGTGAGGCTGAGGGGGCATCTGGACTCTCAGACAGCTGGTATCAGAACACAGGTTGCCCCTCTACCCCGGCGGAGTTCTCTGAAACTCAGGGAGGTAAGTGGCCTTGTGTAAATTACTCAGCAGTTACTGGGGAGAGAAGCCTGAATTTGGAGTCTGAAAACTTAGGTTGCAGTCCTGACTGCATCACCCCATGCCCTTGCCCATGCTGCTTGCTTCATGCTGCTTGCTTTTTCCTCTGAGCCTCAGTTTCCCCTCCTCTTTAATAGGATGTACTGCATAAAATCTTTGGGGGTGGGGTGGTACTCCAAAAATGCAAAGGGTCATAGTTATAACTTTGATCTCTGATGTATGAAACTGGGCAGCAGCCCAGCCTTATCTTCTAAGAGGCAGTACAGAGGGAGGACTTTATCTCCACCTTTGTCTGGTGCTGTCTCACAGACCCTTCTCTCATGGGGCTATCTTTAGGACCCGTGACCCTTCCCTTCCTGGAGGGAGGAGGGAAATGGCTGATGTTAGAATCCAGAGACTTGCCATATTTTTATACTACTGATTCAAATCGAGATACTGTCTTTCAGTCTTCTCTCAGTCTTGCCGAAGTCATTCTAGTTCCCTGACTCAGAGAGAGAGAGAGAGAGAGAGAGAGAGAGAGAGAAGAGAGAGAGAGAGAGAGAGAGAATGAATTGGTCCCTGAAAATGGGGTGATTTCTACAGTGAGGGAGGGCTGAACTGTCGGGAGCCAGCCCTGATGCAGGGCCACCCTGATGAGCCCATCCCTTGTTCCTTTCGATCTCATATGCAAGGCTGTCTTCAGGAGGGCTGAGGATGTTCTGGATTGCTCTGAGGAGAGGTGAAGGTGACCCCAGTTTCCAGGGAACACCCATCTCCCTTTAAAGATCCATCATGTTTTGCCCTGCACTGGGGCCATCCGCCAAGTGGTGTCTTCTCTCTCCTAACTCGTCTGGTGTCAGGGGTTGTTCTGCAGCTCCCCAGGAATGTCTTTGGTCCCCTTGGGCAGATCAGCAGGTGTGTTTGGGGTGAGGAGCTCTGAAGGGCAAGGAGTCTAAAATTTTCTGTGTAAAATCTATAAAAGCGCCAAGCCCAAGTGGGCATGAAGCCCAACAAAAGCTTTTTAAAATTACCATTTGCTGTCCTTTCTCTGATTACAAAAGTAATACATATTCATGGTCAAAAATTTGGAAAATACAGAAAAGCACAGAGAAAAAAATTCATCCATATTTCACTACCCAGACGCAACCACTATTAATATTTGAGGTTTATCACCCCACTGTCCTTCCCTTTCTCTCTGTCTCTTTATCTCTGTCTTTTAATGAGAATCTCATGCAGTAACACTTTCTTGTCACCTACTTCATAATGGTGTAAGAGGAGCATTTCCCCATACAACAAATGCTACGCAAAAAAAAAATGTAGTGAGGGGTTTGGTCTGGGAAACGTGGGAGAGTGGGCTCTCAGAGAAGGTCTCAGCACTGATAAATCTGGGCTCTCCCTCTCTTTCAGTGAAGACAAAAGACTGTAAAATCCATTGGCTGGAGAGGTAGCTGAGAGACAGGGCAGTGTGCAACCCATAGTGTCCTAAGTCTGTCTCAGGAGTGTGCCAGGCTGATTCTGCTGGCTCATTTGAGGTCCCTCTCATCACATCAGCTTTTTTCCTACGTGGGTTCTTGTTCTGGCCACAGCAGGCCAGAGGGATGTAGGGAGAGGGTCGAGGTGCCAATCACTTGGAGCTCAAAATAGCGATAGAAATAAAAAAAGCTGGAGTAGGATGAAGTAGAGTGTCCTCTCCCTCAAAGGGACATGCTTGAGAAACTACAGTGCCAAGGAAGACAGCCCATTTAACTGTAGAGCTTTAGTTTAGCTAAGTATGTGTCTAGGGCTCTCAGCCTTTCCAAATGCTGAACAAATTGTCATAGGATCTTGGTTTGGAGACTCTGCGATACTCATTGCCCATCTGGTGAGCACAGCCACACAGGATTCACCTTTCTTAAAGCATTCTGACTTGGTCAATTAACTCCCGACTTGACAGAAGCCCATTTCCTCTCTACCTGCCCTGAATTGTCTCTTTAAACTTAACTCAAGATGCTTTTCCTTCAACAACACTCCCCCCAACCCTATTAAAAATGACAAAGGGCCTGAACAAACATTTCTCCAAAGACACAAATAGATGGCCAACGAGCATATGAAAAGAGGTTCAACATCACTAATCATTAAAGAAATGCAAATAAAAACCACAGTGAGCTATCACCTCATACCCATTAGGATGGCCACTATCAAAAAACAAATGACAAGTGTTGATAAGAATGTGGAGAAATTGAAACTCTTGGTGGGGTTGTAAAATGGTGCAACTGTCGTGGAAAACAGTATGATGGTTCCTTAAAAATAAAAAAAAAATAAAACTACCATGTGATCCAGAAATCCCATTTCTTAGTATGTATTCAAAAGACTTGATAATAGGGTCTCAAGGAGATATTTGTACACCCATGTTCATAGCTGCATTATTCACAATAGCCAAGATGTGGGAGCAGTTGCAATGGCCCTCAATGGATGAATAAACAAAATATGATATATATATGCAATGGAATATTATTCAGTCTTAAAAAGGAAGGCAATTCTAACACATGCTACTACATGGATAAACCTTGAGGACATTATTCTAGGTGAAATAAGCCAGTCACAAAAAGACAAATATTGTATGATTCCACTTATATAAGGTTCCTAGAGTAGTCAAACTCATAGAAACAGTTAGTAAAATGCTGGTTACCAAGGGCTGGGGGAGAAGGGAAATGGGGAGTTCTTGTTTTATGGGTATAGGGTTTTTGTTTTTCAGAATGAAAGAGTTTTAGAGAGCTGTTGCTCAGCAATGTGAGTGTACTCAACAGTTCTGAATTGTACACTTAAAGATGGTTAAGATATAAATAAATTTTGTTTGTTTGTTTGTTTTACCATAATAAAAAAATGTTCTTCCTCCCTTCTTTGGCCAGTGCAGCAAGAAAGAGCTCTGCCTTTTCAGCACCCCTAATATGCTGGCATTTTTTATGGCTAGGCCCCTAAACTGATCTACTACCTTTTATGTGTTCACGTTCGAGCTTCCCTTCAGACAAGTTCTTTAAAGGCAGGGGTAACAACTTTATCTCTTTATTTCCCTCACAACTCCTAACACAATGCCTTGAACATAACAGCGACCCAATTAACATTTGCTGATTGGATCACCATTTCACTTGATAAATTTTGGATTCTGGCCTGGAGGGTGATGGATAGAGAAGAGAGCGAATACAGAGGAGAAAGGAAGATGAGAGTACCTGGGGATGAGTATATTTTCCACACATTGCCTGCGAATTGTTTAGGGAGCTCATTCTACTCTTCTTAAACTTGCTATCCTCATACATTACTTTACATGCATGAAGATGCTGAGATATGAGACTAGGGAGGGCTTGTATTCCTAATCTTGAGTTAGAGTTAGACCTAAGGAAATGGTGTTTTGGACAATTTCAGAGGTTTTAGACTAAAAAAGGTTGAAAGGCATTAACCTGAACCACGTGGGACATGTATACTTAATTTTACTCTTCTTTAGACTCCCTGGAGAAGCAGATTCACTGCTCTTCTCAGGAACACAGATCAGTGTTTTACAAATCTTCAGTGGGGGAAAGTTCTTCCTGACCTCTCGCCTCCATCCCTCCATAGCAATGCAACATATCTACTGAAAGAGAAAACAGAGCACCTCTTGGATCTTATCTCTTATAGGCGCTTTTAAAGATCGGATTTTGACAGAATAAAGATTCCTGACATTAGCTAGCTGTAATTTTCTCTTTGTAGGGTGGTTCCTCTGTTAAATTAATTGTCTGGTTCTCTTGAAAAGCAATCTTTTCCCCAGTTCATGTTTCGTTTTTGACCTAACATGGCCATTCTTGGCCTTTTGAATGGTATTTGCTTCTAGTTGGGAATTAAATTTCCATAGCAACGCTGGCAGCCCTCTTGAAAGTATTCTGCCCAGCCCGATTCCAGTCCAGTGTCACCTCTCACCCAGGGCAGTGGTTAGTTTGGTTACAAGTCATGTGTGTATTTATTCTCATTTCAGTCAGGGAAGACAACAGCTGTGGCAACTCAAACTACTAATAGGGTGAACAGAAAATACATGAAGGAGTCTGTCTCTTTTTAGTTCCTGGGGAAACATTGGTGTTTACTCTGTAGTTTCATAACATTAAAGGAGGGGGTGGAGCGCATTGGAGGTTTTCATCTTATTTCTGAATCACCTGGGCCTTTATCCCTAAGCAGGGCACTCTGCTAAGCTTTAAGCATGAGAAAGGCCTGAATCCTAGCTTTGGGGATTCATCTATTTGTTTAATGTTTATTTATGGCTGTTTTTGAGTGAATTGTAAGAAGTTTGAGGGTTTTATTTTTTTCAAACACACCACTCAGCTCCATAACAGTGATTCTGAAAGTATCTCAGTTGACTGTGGAATCAGTTCCAAACTCTGTAAAAAGGCCCCCAAGTCACTGGCCTCAACTTGCCTGCTTGGTCTTAATTGCCTCACTTTCCCTTGGGTTCTTACCTCCTGCTAAACAGGATTTTAGTGTGTTGTCAGAATACACCCAACACTATCACCTTTTTGCTCTGTGCCCTTGAAATTGAAACATTCTTTCTCCTAACCCACCTGTTGAAGTTAGGCTCCTTTAAGGCAGGATGTTGTGGAGTATTCATGCCCCTTAGCCCTGAGGGCAGCTAAATGGGACTGGAGCCACTGGAAACCCTCCTGTCCAGCACTCTCATACATGGGCAGTCTTATCTCTTTGTCCCAGTAGCCAACCAGCTGTTACCATTTTCTGTGTGTGCCATGTCATGACAAGGCTGGGAAGCATCGCTTTAAGGCCCAACTCAATGCTGTATCCTCCACAAAGCCTCTTTCAGACTGTCCAGACAGGAGGCCCTATCTCTCCCTCGGACACCTCCCCCAATCCTTCTGGAGTGTCTTATGGTCTGCTTTGTTTCATGGGTATTTTTTGCTTTGCTATAGGCATCCTTCCTGCTTCCCTTCCCCCAAGGATTAGAAGCTCTTTGAGAATTTTTCATTTAGTTGCACTTTGTGTCTAGAGCTTGCCTTGTATGTACTTGAGACTCCTTCAATGTCTGTTGGTTTGAAACCTAGAGGTTATGTAACCTTAGATTGTTCTTCAAACCTAACTCCCTTGTATGCTGTTTTTATTCCAGTGACCCCACCACTGTTCAAATATTTTGGGAATTTCTTTTCTGGAATTACTTTCAGAGAGGTTTATGAGCCAAAGAATAAAACTAGTCTTTTTTCTTTAGACTCAAACAACATGTATTTAATTTTCATTTTGTTGTCATTGTTAGTCAACAAATATTCATTGAGTTCCAGGCATATAGTTTTTTTTTTTTTTTAATTTAATATGAACTACTTGTCTACCTTATTGGCAAGATTTGCCTCCAAATAAGATTGGTCTTTTTCCAGAAATTGAATCCACCCTCAAAAACATTAAAGGTTTATTATCTTGGAGTAGATTCACAATGAAACCAAGTAATACAAAAATACCAAAGAAGAAAAAATGAAGCAAAAGAAAAACACAAAACAGTACTTAAACCAAACCAAAATAAAACAAGCATGCACACACACACACAAACAGTGGCAACATCACTGAAATACACATAGAGCTTTCCAAAGTACCACCACCTTTTGAGGGACATTATCTTTGTTCCATAAACTCTGGAGTGGTTGTTAAAAGAAGTCAGTCTCCCTGGCTTATGTCACACCTGGTACTGGTATGTGTCATTCAGAGAACAATGAATTGATATAGTGTAGTTAGATTATGCCATTTGAAGCCAACTGATGCCATTTATGCTCTTGCTCTGTTGCCTACCAATAGAGCTATCTTGGATAGTTATTTAACATGCCCGATCGTTTCTTGTTTGTATGATGGGGACAGGGCGGGGGCGGACGTTGGCGGGGGTGTATCTACTTATAGGACTGTTGTAAAGATGAATGTTGACTCTGGCACCCAGATATTCTGATTTCAAAGAAAATTTCTACAAACATTTTGAATTATTATTTTTAACTCAGAGAAAAGTAGGGTTAAGGAATAAATGCTGCTTTCAAGCTTTTGGAGACTTAGATTAAAGACTGGGTTTTAAGAAATTCTCTGGTTCCTCTGAAAAGAATAGTAGAAGGCTTGGCATTTGGTTGCTGTAGAAATGATGTGGGCTGGATCTCATGAAGAACTTCTCTGAAGACGATTGGGCAGAGGGATGGGTAAATAATAATGATGGAGGACTCATTTATTGAGAAGCAGGATCCTAGCTTGGCTGAGTTCATTAAAGTAATTCCTGACTTCTTACAGCAGAGTAGCTATTTGAAGGACATTTGGGATCTTCCTCTGAGCTGTGGGCTCTGCTTTAGAATGCGGCCTAAACCCAGCTGCACTGCTCTCCAGGCACTAGAGCCTGCTGGTCAAAGCTCAATTTCTCCAGAAGGCTTTCCCAGAGAAACATGATTCTGCCAATAGATAAGGTTACTTCCTATGTGCAGGGCACTTCACACAAACCCACTCACTTAACCCCAGAGGGAGGTGCCATAATGGTCTCTGCTTTATGAATGAGGAAACAAAGGTCCAGGGAGGCGAGCACATTGACCAAGTTCGCAGAGCAAGTTAGTGGCATAGCCAGGATTTTAGATACCCTAACATCCTAGCAGCCTCATCATTCTTTGACTCTGCCCACTTTAAGAATTTGCAGATTAGTACAAATGAATGAATTATTTATTTATCACACTTACTATTTTTCTCCTCCAGTATTGAGGCTCCATGATGTTAAGAATTTTCGTCTTATTAACTGCTGAATCCCTCCTACCTAGAACAATGGAAGTGCACACAAGAGATGCTTAAATGTTTGTTACATAAATGAGCTTATTAACACATTTGTAATACACTGTTTTTTAAACCCCTTCCTTTTGCTTTTTAGAAGTTCTGATCTGTGTGTCCCTGAGCCTTCTGATAGCCCTGTGTTGTATAGGGCTGGTTTTCAATCAATGTTATTAATCGACATACTCATTCCATTACAGGGAAAGCATATCCCCAGCCTAAAACCTGTTTTCTACAGGTATTTTTCTTAGTTAGAGGTGATTATAAGCCTCCAAAACCATCTAGTCTCAGAGTTGTCATGATAGATAATTTTTTTGCAGGCATGATTTTCTGATGTTTGTTTAACTTTTAAGTCCAATGCCTTTTTATTTTATAGATGAGGAAACTGAGGCCCAGAGAAGAAGACAAGTTGTTCACGATCATGTAACTGGCAGAGTCTGGAGTCAAGAGCTGATCTGTTTCCCAGCCCATGAGCTTTCTCCTTCACTGTGTGCCTTGGACACACGGGGCTGAGAGCAGATGTCATTGGTCCAGGGGATGTTAGGTTTGGGGTGAAGGGATGACAGAGAGGAGTTGAATGGTGACAAGCACCTCTCCTTGTTCTCGCCACCACACAGCCTCTGTGCTCATTGGCAACCCCTTCAAATGATGGTATTTTCAACAAATGGGCAGGAAGTATGTCTTTCTCTTTTCCTCCCCTACCCCCATTGTAATTAGTTGTCAAAAAATTTTAGATGGAAGGGGGAATGCTCAGGTCCTGATGAGATGATACAGCAAAGATTTCATTTCATCTTGAATTTGACATTAAACTTTAATAGTCTCAAGGACAAGAAGCCAAGAGATATCAGATGTAATGAGATAAAGCAAAGTTTCTCTGACAGCAAATTTGATCACAAATGGGCTCCGAGATTGCTTCTTTGATATAAATGAAACATAATTCATCTTCCAGTGCCCTGAACGGGCTTTCGGGCCGGGAATAAGGCTGGCATCTCTTTTGCCTGGAGTTGACAAGTGGCAGCATGGGAGGAGGTGGAGGCATGGCCAGGATCCTTCCCAGGTAGTTCATTCACTCTGTCTGGGAAGAGATGGACAAGCAGCCATAGGAGTTGGAGGGCATTGGTCGATTCCAGCCAGCGGCTGTAGACACCTGCTCTGAGCTGGATTTAAACTTGTTAAGTTCTCCTCAAGCTCAGAATGGCAAAGAGGGTGTCAAACAGGGCAGATCCCCATCACAGGTCTAATCTTTGGATAACTTCCTGGTTTGGGCATAAGAGGGGCACAGCAGTTTATTTCTGAGCACCCCATTCATCCTCCAAAATGTCTTCCTGACAGTTCCTTTCCACACCTCCTCTGGCTTCCCAAATTCAGAAGGTGTGGTGTTAAGGTGAGGGTGGGGTAGAGGGCCTGGGGTGGAGAGCTCTAGCCTCATGGTCTCCTTTAACTCCCCACTGGTTTTCTCCATCTTGCATGAATTACCATGCTAATGCCTTTAGGGCCTGCTCACTGTCCTGCACCAAGACTGCTGCCCTCAGCCTGTTTTATGCAGAGATACTGCTGGTGCTGTGGGCCTCCCAGCCTCCAACCCTTCTGATCTCTCCTCCTCAGGTCACAGACCTATAGATACTTTAGGACAGATGCCTTAACCTGCTGCCCCAATCACCTTTCTAGCCCATACTCTGTGCCTGTCCTGAGCATCCCTTCACGGCCACAGAGAGAAGAACTCCTCCAGAACAAGCCACGCTGTCTCCATTTTTTTGCTCCTACAGTCCTCTCTGGAATCACTTCCCTTCCTGTTCCAATACTACTCACTCTCCTTTAATCTCTGAAGGAGAGGACTTTCCTTCCCTGCTCTGCCAGAGACAGCTTCCCTCCCCTGGGTTTGCAGGCCCCTGTATGATTCAGGGTCTGTCTTCCCATCTTACTGCTATTCCTGAATATTTCTGTCTTTCTTTTCTAGATAACTAGCTACTCAGGCCATTTCTTGTGATCTTTCTATATCCCTGGGTATATCGTGGTGCCTGGCATGGAGCAGGTACACACTGAGGATATTAGATTGAAACCAAATCCTAGCCCAGTTTGGCCAATAAACCTTCTCTGCAGTTGAGGGAATCAGAATGCACACACATTTATCTATCTGCCTTGATGGAACAAATATACCAAATCTAACAGTTTGAACTAAGTACTTTGTCCAAATCTCACTGATTGACAATTTGGGGATTGCAAGATTGAGATTCAGATTGAAGACAAAAGATCTGCTGATACCATCTCCTTTCCCCTCTCATAGAGGCCGAGTGAGGCTCAGGTTAAAGCTTCACCCTTCTCAACTGAAGAGCCTGAACACCTGATGGGTGGAGTACTCCTTGGAGAGGCAGTTTGAGTGTGACATTACTTGGCTGTACAAATATATGACCAGGAATGCTTGCTGAGTAGAATCTGCACGATTAGATAGTCTAGGTCCAACTGGGAGGCAAATCAGAGCTGGGAAGTACAGATTGGTAACTAATTCAAAAGAGAAGTGGATTTGAGCTCTGGTCTAATCAGAAGTATAGATTTAGCCTAAATGCCTATCAACAGATAAATGGATAAACAAATTTTGGTATATCTTATAAGGAGTGTTTCTCAGCCATATTAATGGATGGAGTACTGATCAACGCTACAAAGTGATGAACTTTGAAAACATACTAAGAAACCTGTCATAGAGGTCATATATTTTATGATTCCATTTCTATAAAATGTCCAGAATGAGTAAATCTATAGACACAGAAAGCAGATTGGTGGTTGCTGGGGGCTGGGAAGGGGTAGTTTGAGTATAGGGTTTTGGGATTTCGAAAATGTTTGGAACTGCGGAGATAGTGGTTGCACAACACTGCGACTGTACTAAATCACTCATTTTAAAAGATAATTTGCGTTATGTGAATTTCATCTCAATAAAAAAATTACAGACAAACAAAGAAAAAAGGATATAGGTTTAGTCCTTGGGATCTGGATAAATTGTACCAATTTTTCTTATCTTCCTGAACTGTCTGATGGAGCTGCCCACATACTGTGTGGATGTCTACCAAGACTGTCACCCTGCCCAGGGGACACCATTGATGTGATGGCCCACACAGACAGAACAAGGTGGGTCTGTGTCCACCCTGAGGTGACAGGACCTCTGGCCAAGAGGTCTGGTAGAAGCTCCAAGCCAGCATTCTCTATCCATGTTTCTTGCTCCCAGAGTCATTATATGATTGGCTTCCTTCCCTGCAGCTGCCACCCAAGGGGACAGACCACTGATCATTAAGATCTATTGGATAAAAAAGGGTCGCCTCTCAGTGACATCAGTCTCCATTCCTGCCATCCTTCCTGTCTCCCAACATAGTGGTCATTGCTAGCACTCTTGAGATATAGTGGGCAAGGGAGAGAAATGACCTGAGGTGATGACAGAGGAGACCCGGAGTCATTATTTTAATGGAGTCATTGGCCGTGCTTCCAAGTCTTCTTATCAATGTCATTAGAATTAATTTGATTGCATGCTCTCTCTCTTTCCCTGTCTCTCCTTCTTATCACAAATGACTTTCCTCATGGATTTACCCTAGAGCATGACAAGTTTTCAGTTATTGGGACCTTGGAGCTGCTGCAGAGGTCTCCTGCTTGGATATTACCTTCTCTTGCTCGCAGGGCACTGGGGTTGAAGAGGATCATTAAGAGCTTCTAGCTGTCTGTATTGGGGTATCTTCCTAAAAAGCTGTGAAATCCTACATCCTGCTTCCATAGCCAAACACAATTAGGGATCATAGCTCTAAAGAATTTTGTTTCTCCTTAATGCAGAATTTCTAAGCCACATGGAATTCTCTACCCTGCTAGTAGACTCCCCTCTTACCTCATCCAGGTCTCTCAGACCAGAGGCTTGCAAGACCATTTCATAAAGCTGTGAATAACCTGCATGTGTGGAGGGTAGAGTAGGAATCATGGGTGTTGGGGACCTTGGACACTCTGCCAGTGACCTCAGAGGGAAGGATCTGCAAGTGAGGCTGAGGATGCCTTTGTACTATAGGTATTGTCTAGTGTGTGAACTCCCCATTCCCCCAAGTGGTTATTGTCACAGTCTCCTCAGAACTGGCCTTACTGAGGCTGCAAAGTAGAAGGGGAGCTTTCTGAGTTCTGGGCAAACTCCTACTATCCCCATACACAGACTTCCTTGAGCAGCCTGAGAAGCCTGCCATGTGCTGTCCTCCTGAAAAGACTGCATAGAAAGGTCCTTAGTATGTTTGTTAACTGCCAGTTAAGGGTTTTAACAGGATTGGAAAAAGGAGTACCCAGCAGCTGCAAACAGCACCCAGAGGTAGACCTTTGTCTGCTGTACTGTGGCCACTTGTCTGGCTTGATGGTCTTTGCAAGATTGAATTGATTCTGGGATCTGTGGCTTGAACACTGAGTGACTGCACCCCTCTAGCGGGCACCATCTGATTTCTATCTCTGGAATAACACCTTACTTAGAGAGTCCGCCTGCTCTGCTTTTCTAAAGGGCCTTTTAGAGGTGAAAGGGGAGACTATGTGGCAGTGTTCTGGAGTAAATGGAGCCCAGGCGAGAGTATAAAATCAGTTGGAATCCTGTCTTGGACACTATCTAGCTGTATGATTTTGGGCAAGTCACTTCCCCCTTATGGGCTTTATTAGTTGGCTAGTGCTATTATAACAAAGTACCACAAACTACAAACTGGGTAGCTTAAAACACGAAAATGTGTTGTTTCACAGTGCTGGGGACTAGAAGTCTGAAATGAAGGTGTGAGCAGGGCAATGCTCCCTCTGAAACCTGTAGGAAGCTTCTTCCAGCTTCCAGTAGCTCTAGGCATTCCTTGGCTTGTGATAGTGTAACTCCAGTCTTCACGTGACATTTTTCCTTATGTCTCTTCTCTCTGTGCATGTTTGTCTCCATGTCCAAATTTTCCCTTTTCATAAGGACACTTGTCATGTAGAATTACGGTCCACCCTAATGACCTGATTTTAACTTGATTACCTCCACAAAGACTCGATTGCCAAAAAAGGGGTCAGAGGCACTAGAGGTTAGAATTTCAACATTCTTTTTGAGGAGGACGCAATTCAGCCCTGTAACAGGGGTCTTGGTCTCCTTATGGATATAACGAAGGTTGAACTAGGGTCTCCTCCATCATGGGTCTTCTATGTTTCTATACTACTTGCTAGAAACTATCCCCCCTGCCTTTTTTGTTTTTTGCCAATGTAAATAAAAAAAAATACCCAAGAAGAAGAAAAGAAGGGTTTTGCATAAGCGGTTGTCTAATTATAAGAATCCCCTGGGGAACAGGTCATAATGGCAACACTCTGAGTCTCCTGGAGATTCTGATCCAATGGAATTGGCTGGGGTCTGAGGATCTGCATTTTTATAAGCTCCCTGTTATCCTGATGTGGCTGGCCTTCACACTAGTTTAAGAAATTCTGCTTTTTCATAATGTATATGTAAATCAAAACGTCAAATCATACACCTTGAATACATACACTTTTAATTTGTTGATAATGTCTCAATAAAGATAGTGGAAAAAAAAGTACTACTTTGCTTTTTGTGCAGATCAAGGTACTGACCTCACCTAATAGGTGGAATGTAGATGCTGAAATATAGGCCTGGAGGAAGAACAATCTGAATTAGCCCTCATTGTTTCGGATTCATTACCCTGTCCTAATTACTGTCCTGCACAGAGAGACTTGGGCAGGGAAGCTCCCCAATATGTGTGCTACCCAGGTCTTCTCTCAGGCCCCAGGGAGAGAATTATGGCTGTGTGAAGGAGGGAGGGGCTGATGGGACAGGTAGGAAGCCACCATCACCCTAAGGCCAGTGACAAACATCCTTCATTATTACGGAGAGGAATAAGTCACATTTTGCAGTCCCAGATATCTTTTCTTAATTGGTGAGATGTGGCTGATTTATTTGTTAATTAACAGATGGAGGCACATGCAATAATGTGGTTTGCCTTATTTATACTTGACAGGGGTGGGTTTCTGGAGGAGCACCTGGGGATGCAGGAACTGCCTGATGGAGGGGCTGGGATAATGGATGTGATGGGAAGATGAATCATCCTGGATGGGGACCCTCATGGCTACACCTGTTCCTCCAGGTGTATCCTACATTCTTCTCCTGACCAGAAAATCAGTGTCACTTCCCTACAGGGTTGGAAAATTTGTTTGGTCAGGTGAAAAAACAATGATATCTTTTATTAAAAAGCCCCAAATGTTCTCCTTTCTCTCATTATTTCTTTATTCCCTTCTTCCACAGATATTGAATGTCTTCTGCTACATGTACTAGGCACTGTGCTAGTGGTGGGGAGGCAACAGTGAACAACACAGGCATAGCCCTTGCTTTCAGAGATCAGCTGCTCTCTTCCACAGTGGCGTAGCCCTAAAAGGGCTTCTTTTGTTAATTGAGATATAATTGACATATAACACGGTGTAAGCTTAAGGTGTATGGGTGTTGGTTTGATGCATTTACATATGGCAATATGATTACTACAGTAGCTGTAGCTAATACCTTTATCATATCACATATTTATCATTTCTTTTTTCGTGTTTAGAACAGTTAAGATTTATTCTGTTAGCATCTCAAGAGTTTATACTAGAGTACTGTTGACTATAATCACTATCCTGTTCATTAGATCCCCAGAACTTATTTATTTACTAGTTGTAGCTTTGTATCCTTAAACAACATCTTCCCCATCCCCACCCCCTATCCCAGGGCCTGATTAATCACCACCCTACTATGTTTTTACAAGTTCAGTTTTTTTAGCTTCCACATATAAGTGACATCATATAGTATTTGTCTTTGTCTGACTTATCTCACTTATCCTCAGAATCCATTAATGTTGCAATGGCAGAGTTTCCGTTTTTCTCATGACTGAATAATATCCCATTGTGTGTGTGTGTGTGTGTGTGTGTGTGTGTGTGTGTGTGTGAATTACATCTTTTTTATCCATTCATCCATTGATGGATACAGGTTGCTTCTATATCTTGGCTATTGTGAATACGGCTGCAATGAACATGGGGTGCAGATATTTCTTTGAGATTTAAATTCCTTTAGCTATACACACAGGAGTGGGATTGATGGATCATATGGTAGTTCTATTCTCTATTCTTTTCTTTTCTTTCTTTCTTTCTTTTTTTTTTGAGGAAATGCCATACTGTTTTCCATAATGGCTGTACCTGTTTACAATCCCACCAACAGTGCAGGGTTCCTTTTTCTCCACATTCTCACCAGCACTTATCTCTTGTCTTTTTGATAAAAGCCATTCTAACAGATGTCAGGTAATATCTATTTGTGGTTTTGATTTGTGTTTCCCTGATGATTAGTGATGTTGAGCAGCACTTTTCATATATATATATTGGCCATATATATCTTCTTTAGAAAAATATCTATTCAGATCCTTTGCAAAAAGAGCTGCTTTGTTTACCCTATTTCTTCATGCTCAGTGTGAAGGAAACAAGAATCCATGACTGCAGGATGCTTTGTAGCTGCTCAGCTCTGGGCAGACCCAGCCACACTGAACACTCGGTAGATGCTTCCTTTAGGGTGGACAGACCTTGTCAGGAGAGTGAGTCATCCCCAGAACAATGCCAATACAAGTGGTAGTCTTTTGCTAGAGCTGCTCATGTGGGGACAGAAGCCTGAGCCAGCCTGTGCCGAAGGGTGTTTGCAGGCCCTAACCTGGGATGTGGGCATCCCTGAGACATGCCTCCACCCCGGATCTGTGCCTTTTAATTCCAAAGGTCAAGATCAGACTTTCAAGGTGTTCTTTCCCTTTGATCCACAGCTTGAATTCTCTTTGAAAGACTCTGGATAGTAGATAGAATATCTGGGTTGAATATCAGAAGTTAGCCAATGTCTACACAGTTTGTAGTTTGAAATGTTTAGTGGCTTTCCAGTTACATTGTGCCTTAGCACATTCAATTCCAATAACAAGCATATGAGGTAGGCACTATAATCACTTTCATTTTACAGATGAGAAAATGGAAGTGAAGGAATAACGTCTCTCAAAGTACCCCAGCTGGTGAGGGGAAGAGCAAGAGCCTGGTTCTTGAGCTGGTGTTTCTTAACCACCTTCCTCCCAGCATAGTGTAAGCTTTGTTCATGGCCAGCTTTATATATACACCTATACCTGATCTACCTTCTCCCTTTCTCTCCCTGTCTGCACATGCTTATACCTAGATGATTCTCAGGGCACAGTCTGCGCTTGTGGTCAAGCACACTGCAGCGAGATGCCAGATTTGCCTCTCTGTGGGTTGTTTGTCCTTTTCACTCTACCTCGTTTCCCCCACTTCTATGTGTACTAAGGTGCATGTTAACAACATTTCAAATAGATCGAAAGAAGAACAACAGCATCCAGAAAAAAGCAGTTGTAGGCAGGTAGCATAATGGCTGTGGGCTCAAGTGCAGGAGCCAGACTGTGTCATAGTCTTGCTCTGTCATGTACTCATTATGGGACCTCAGTCAAGTTACTTCACTTGTCCAGGCCCAATTTCTTCCTAGGTTAAATGAAGATAGTAGTAGTACCTATTTCATATAGTATCGTGGAGAATGAGTTAAGGTAATGCATGTAAAGTACTATCACAGTTGCAGGCAGAATAAGCCATGAATAAACAGCGGTGATGATGATGATGTTGATGTAGACAATGATATTGGATATAATGAAGACAATGTGGATGGAGGAGGAGGAAGAGAAGGGGTTAAGTCTATTTTGAAGTCTCTACCACCAGCTTTGGGAAGAACATGCTCACCTCTCTGACTCAGAAGTATCCCTTAGCAGATGTGCAAGGGTAGGAGTGATTTCAAAGTATTCCCCTCATGTAGGCCCACATGTCCACACACATGCCCATTCTTCCTACACTCTGGGGAGCACTGCGACAGTGAGTCATACAATGTTACAGTGCCAGCTTACAACTTCTATTTAACTCTGCAGAACTCTTTGCTTCAGTCTATGAAAACAGATGGCATAAGTAATTAGAAAGCCAAACAGCTTTGCTAAGACCCGCAAGAAGGTAACAGCTTCTGCCAAGCATTCACAATAGTTATCATTGTGCCCCAGCTAAGTGTCAGGTTCTTCATACAGCAAAGTGATTCTGTTAAAGGGCAAATTAGACTCTGTCCCTCTGTTTGCTCCAGAGGGACCCTCATTTCACTGAAAAAAGGGGTAAAAAAAAAAAAAAGCCAAAGCCGTATGTGGGCTATAAGGTCCTATAAAATCTAACCTCTTATTTCCTGTTAGATTTCATCTCTTGCTATTCTTCTCCTCTCTCTTTGCTGCTCCAGCCACACAGGCCTTCTCCAAACTGCTAACATGTCAGCCACACTCTTGCCTCAGGGCCTTTGCTTTGGTCATTTCCTCTTCCTGGAATGCTGTCCCCCAGGTATCCCCATGCTTGTTCCTTCACTGCTTTGAGTCATTGCTGAAATGTTTCCATCGCTGTGAGGATCATCCTGACAACTTTAAATTAAATTACAAACCCTTCCCCACCCCCTTACACTGTTCTGTTTCTCTCTTAATAATATGTACCTTCTAATATACTAGATAATTGTCTAATTTATTACAGTTGCTTGCTTTCTCAACTAGAATGTAAACTCTATGAAGGCAGGGATTTTTATATTTTGTTTAATGAGGTAGTACCAGTGCTTGGACCAGTGTCTGGAGCTTGATAAACATGTGCTGGTGGCTAAGTAAGTGCTTTACATGTATTCTCTTACTTAATACTTACAAAAAACTTACAAGGTAGGTACTATTATTATCCCCATATTACAAGTAAGGAATCTGAGGTCCAGAAATATTAAGCAACTTTTTTTTAGGCCACACAACTGAACAATGGTGGAACTAACTTTAGAACCAAATATCACTTTAGAGATGATGCTAAGGTCAATTATATGTGCTGCTTCAACCGTCCATCTTTTTATTGTTCCTTTTTTCCATCTCACCCCTGCTCCCACCTTTCGTGCGTGTGCCCCAAATCAACTTTCTACTGGGTACCATGATGGGCTTGTGGATCCAACTTTCTACTGGGTACCATCATGGGCTTGTGGATCATTGTCGGGGGTGCACGGTACAGCAGGGCAGGCCTCCAAAAGGCTACAACCAAATTCTCAAGAAAAGAAATTGGTTCTAAGTAATTTGGGATGATTTTCTTTGCGATCTAGCTTCTAGTAACATTAATCTATTTTCATCTTACCTGTGTATCACAATATCCACAAGCTCAAAAATCTCTACAGAGGAAGGCAGAAGTCTCCTCCAAATATTTTGTTTGGTGCCTGACACAGTGTTGGTCCCTGAAAGCTCTTGGTAGAAATTATAGGAGGTGAGGGGATGCTAGAAGCAAGAGATTATCATTATGTTGCTGCTTTAGTTAAAGATAGTCCTGGCTGAAAATCATAATGAAAAACAATAATCAAATTCTATTTGTGTGTAATCTCAAAGGCTAAAGGTTTGTTTTTTTTAAGTCATGATCAGTGAAGTGTTCATGTAAGAGGATAATTGGTATCTTTGAATGAGATGCAAGTTTTGTGAATTTGTTTCCTACCAGTAAAATGTCAACACAATTTCATTTGTTATTATTATTTCTAAGAATAATAGTTAACAATTATTAACTGTCATTGATAGTTAATATTAATAATAGTGTTGTTAAGGATTAACACTATGCTAGGCCTGTTCTAAGTACTTTACATATATTATATTTAATGTTCACAATGTTCCCTACAGGTAGGTAATATTAGTTCTATTTTACATAGAAAAAAATGGATTTGAAGAAATTAATAAAATAACATCTTTGATCTAGTCCAGTGCCTGGAATATGGTGGGAGCTCAAACAACATTAGTCTCCTTCTTGGCTACTCTTCTTAATAGCGTGCTATGGTTGTAGATGCTTTGAACGTTCCTGGACACACCTGGAGTCCATTACAATTTGCTGGCTATACCACCTCTTGGGTTAATGAGTTCTATAAGCTGACAACCAGCTGTGCCAAGCAATAGTTCTTCCTTTCATTTGTTTTAAACTACCTATTTCAGGCTTCAAGTGGTGCCTCTGTAGATTCAGTAATTCAGGAGTTGATGAGCACATTCAAGTTCATCTTTGATAGCCATTTATTATGCACCTGCTATGTGCCACGCGTTGTGCTACTCTCTGTGGATACAAAGAAGAAATCTCTTCTGACCTTAAGGAACTCTCACTTAAAAGACTTTGATTACTGGAATCTATAATACAGTTGTGAGGAAATGGACTCTGGAATCAAGTGAGCAGAGTTCAGCACACATTGTATACTGCACAAGTTCAGGTGGTGCCATCTATATATAATACAAGTATACACTATGGAGTTGTGCAGGGGATGACCTGCACATTGGCATGTGGTGACCTTGTAGCTAGGGGCATGGGGAGGTGGTCACAAGCAACTTACTAATATTTTCTTTAAAATTCTATTTCCTTATCTGATATATGGTAATCCCACTACCTTCCTCATAGAGTCACCTTGAGGATTAAATGAGATCATGCATCTGATGGAAGATTACAGTGTCTGGGATACAGGGGCGCTGACTAAGTAGATGTCTCTTTCATCTTGTCCTTCCAGAGTCAAGAGTGTGCTTTGCTGTGCAGCAAGCTCTAAACAGATCTGATCTTATCTGGGAAGGTTCAGGCCTAGAATCTTACCTTATTCAGACCTTGGCACTAATCAGTAGAAATAATGTTCTCAACTGCTGCTGAAAAGTGAGAAACCTCATCTGAGGTCCTAATGGTGAAGGGCTGCACAGAATCCTCTCTATTTCTTGCAAAGCTTAGACAAAATAATCATACAAATTATTATTATTATTAAATAAGTATTTAACATTGTGTCTTACCAAAATCTTTAAATACCCTCCTTTGATCTGGATAATTCACACAAATTTTGGTAATTTTTTCTAATTTGGAGTCCAGAAGACTTGCATTGTCATCTTCCCTTGCAGCTGAGCCCTGACTTATGCCTGAGATTGGGTCAAAACCTTAGAGTTATCAGTGACTCCTTGCTTACTTACACACAGGCATATCTGGTTGGTTCTACCTTCAAAAATGCATTTAGAGTCCAAATATATCTCATTGTCTCCACTGCCACCTCCCTGGTTCAATCCACCATCTTTCATCATCTGGATTAGTAGCAACAGCCTCCTAACTCGTCTCCTTGCTTCTGTCCCTGCCCTCCTGTAGCAGCTAGAACGGTCATTTAAAAATGTTAGAGTATGTCATAGCTCTACTCAAAACTGTCTCATAGCCTTCTCCACCCTCATGGCATATAAAGTTAAAGCCAATGGCCTGCAAGGCCTTACATGACTTGCCACCCACTTTACCTCTCTGGACTCATCTCTTGCTACCCCCTCCTCCCTTCCACCACTCCACCCACTCTGGCCTCTTTGCTGGCTCTTCATCAGGGTTTTTGCATTTGCTGCTCCCACTGCTTGGAACACTTTCTATGAATAACTGCCCGACTTGCTACCCTTGTTCCCTTAGACCTCTGTCCAAATGTCATCTGCTCTGTTAGGTTGTCCCTGACCAACTTATGTCAAATTGCAGCCCTCCCACCCTCACTCCTCATTACAATGCCCAACAGCTTCATCTGACATACTATATATTTTACTTGTTTCTTGTCAATCCATTTCCCCCACTTGAATGTATGCTCTTTGGAGACAGAGATATATATCTGTTTTGATTACTGCTGTATCCCCAGTCCTAGAATGGGGCTGGTGCATAGTAGGTGATCCGGAATATTTGTACAGGAATTAATTGAGATAATAATTATAATTATAATAATGGTGAACTGACAGTGCTGCAGCTTTATTATTTATTATTTATTATTTATTATTTATTATTATTATTGCTGCACTTTAAAAGGATGGCCATTGCTTACTTTATCTTCCAGGACCCTGATGAGGTAAATCTTATTATTCTCACATTACAGATGAGGAAACCGAAGCTTAATGTGATTATGTAATAGGCCCAAGGTGATGCTGCTAGTAATAAAGTAAGACTTTGGAATAGGACCATCCAGGATCAAATGATCATTCTGCCTCTGTATATGTGTCCTTAAGCATTTTCCATAATCTCTTGAAGCCTCAGTTTCTTTTTCTATGAAATGAAGGTAATAACAGTTCTCATTTCACAGAGGCATTGAGAAAATTAAAAGAGACAATCCTTAGGAAGTGATGAGTAAGCAGAAAACACTTGATAAATGTTACTTTTTTTGTTCTCATTCTCCTTGTTTATTATTGTTATTGTACCCTACTGATGAAGCAAAAAATAAAATTGTGGAGAAAAGATTCTCTTTCAAAACCTTTATTTTCTTTTGGCATCAGCTCAGGATCCATTCTTCTAAGATCTGGAAATTTAGGGTTAAAAAACAAGCCCAATTAGCCCCTTTCTCAACAACTGTATGTTAGTGTTTGTGGATATGAGAGTGAGTGTATATTGCTTGTGCCTGTGTGTCTTTATTTTCCATTTACCTAGAAAATTGATAGATTTCCAATTTAGAGCAAGGGGGGAGCAGGAGGGAGAAGGAAAATGGAGCTGCCCATCAAAATTAGCAGGGAAGTGGGTAAAGGTCATTTGATCACAGCTTGGCTGCGCTCTGAATTAACCTGCATAACAGTGACTTGTGGAGTTTGCAGCTCTTTAAGGTGCATATTAATACCAGGAGTGAGGCAAGGAGACACCCGGAGAGAAGGTCAATTTGTGGTTGTTCGGATCAGCAGGGCTCCTGGATAAACTTGGCTGGAGAAGCCAGCTCTGGGCCTGTGGGGTGAGGAGGTAGGGAGGAAAGTCTGGTCTATGGAGGAAGCCCAGGTGTCTCTCCCTTATGGCTGCTTCTGATGTCTGGCTGGCCCTCTGAGGATCCTGGTGTTGGAGCTGGAAGGGGCTTCCCCTGGAGAAAAAATTAAAGAGAGGTGCACACAGCATCCAGTTGTGGCAATTGTAGATTCAATAAAATCGTCTGTGGGGAAAAGAATGAGAAGCATTTACATGATGAAGATGCTGGGAAATTAGAGGGAGCAGTAGTGCTGTTTATTGTTTTTATTTTATTTTTATTATCATTAAATTGCTTCAACTCACCTGTAATTTTCTTAGGCTGTCACAGTTACAAATCTTTAAAGATTATATAAGACACACACCATCAGAAAGGTAAATTTAAACTTTCGAAAGGCCAAGGGCCTCAGCATATTTTTCATTACCTCCCTGGCAGTTGGCCCTGACGAGTTTGGTGAGGTGGCCCCAGAAGGCAGGTTCTAGTCCCCAAACTTTGTGATTTTACCACTAACTAGGGGCATGGTGGACCATGAGGCAGCTGTGCCCTGGAGGCAAGAGGCATGACCTGGGCCACGGACCCAATTTCATACTGCGGCTTTGCTCCAGAATGGCTCCCTGCCAGTGGGTAAGTCACTTACCTTCTCTGTATCTCAGTTTCCCTGCTATAAAATGGGAATATTGATTATAACTTACAAGGTTATTGTTTGGCTTATATAGGACCATGGTTGCTGTGTTCCAAAATCAATTCTCTGACAACAACTGAATGTCCAGCAATTCAATTCAATTCTGACACTACTCAGAGTTAGCATCAACTAGTAGTTTCCAACATGACTGCCCTCACTCATATGCCAACCACAAATGGGATCCCTATCCTACCTGCACTTCTGTCTGACTTGGCTACATAATCGGGGGTTCCCACAACTTCGCTTCAGGTTTAATGATTTCCTGGAATGCACAGAACTTGCTGAAGTGTTGTACTTATGATCTTATAAAGGTTACAACTGAGGAACAGCCAAATGCTCTAAGGGTGGGGGTTGGCACAGAGCTTCCATGCTCTCTGCTTATGGAATCAGATCAAGTCACTCTCCCAATACATCAATATATTCACCAACCAGGAAGTTCCACTGAGTTTCAGAGTCTGGAGTTTTTATGCGAGTGTCATTATGTATGCATGTCTGAGTAAGTCGATGTCCATGTGATTGAACTCAATCTCCAGTTTCTCTCAGTCCCCGAAGGTTGGAAAGTGGGACTGTAAGTTTCAGCTCTCTAATCCTGTTCTTGGTCTTTCTGGAATGGCCAGCTTCTCCTTTGAAACAATCTAAGGACCTACCAGGCATTAACCCAGGCATGGTCAAAAGGGACTCATTATGAACAAGAAAAGACACTCCTATCAGGAAATTTCAAGGGTTTTTGAAGGTCTGTGTTGGGAACAGAGACCAGATATATATATATTTTATTATATCAAGTTCTCAAGTTATAGTTTTCTTCCGAATCAACTCAGAGTATATTAAAAGTTTAGCTTCCAGGGTGATAATGATACGGTAGGTCTGGACTGAGACCTAAAGTCTGCATTTCCACCATACTCCCAGATGATGATGTTGATGCTGGTGGTCTATGGATCACACTTGGAGAAATGCTGATATACTAGAATGTACAATAGCATGCATGAAGTTGCTCTGAAAACTGACATTCATCACAAACATTAGGCATTATCATGAAGAACATCTCCTTTAAACAGGTCTGATCACTGGATGTTTTAAGTGTAATTGTAGTTAAATATCAGAGCCAAAGGAAGTCTAGAAACTTTTGAGAATCTAGTTCCCTGAAACTCCTAGCAGGGTTGTTAGGGGCTGGGAAAGGTTGGAAAATGAGGCCAGAAATAGGGGTGTGCAAAGTGTACTGGAAATTAGAGTCAGGCCATTTGCATATTCCCCTGGTGATTCCTCCTATCACCGCCCCCCTTCTTTCCCCTGCTGTTCCTTCCTTGTTCATCCAAATAATGGGGAACAAGTCCCACTTCACTGTGTCCTCCCTGCCCCCCCCCGCCCCGCCCACCAACCACACACTAGGTTGACTACGAAGGATGCAGTCTGGTTCTTCTACAAATCTGGGGCCTTAGCTATTATACCAAAACTCTTACAAGCCTCGAATTTGGTTTCTTAGTCTATGGTCTTAGGACATCTCCCAAAGAACTACCTGGAGAATGATCCTGAATCTTTACAAGGTGGGCCAAGAGATAGACATTTTATGCAAGTTTCCCAGGACCCTAACCCTTCTCCTTTAGCAGATAGCCTTACCTACAGTTTGCTGGGAAATCTAATGCAGGCTCATAGGCATCAGCCTTCTGTCTGGCAGGTAGTAGGCACTCAACGGATATTTATGAAATGAATGAGAATACCCATGAATAAATTCAATTTTTCTTCTCTCCAATTTAAAGTTCTCTTGTTTTGTCTTTCCACTCTTTATCCCATGTCCTGACCAATGCCCTGATACCTACTTTCTAAACTTCTGGTCTTCTAAAAACCTTAGATTCCTATGCTCGTGGACCTAAATACTTGCTGCATTCCTTTCCTCCTCATCCTTGTCCTTGTTTTTTCCCCAGCATGACTGCTCCCCATTCAATCTATTCGACTCCCTTCAATCACAGTGGCACCTGTTCCAGGGAGTCTTCCATCATCCCCAGGCATAAAGGCATCCTCAGAACCTCCATAGTCCACCACTGGTCTCTCCTCTGTTTTGCTTTGGAGTTATTTATACATGTCTTAACTTCTGAGGTTATCAGCTCCTTGAAGGCAGATAACAATATCAATTACAGCATGTCCAAAGACAGGGAGTACTATAATTGTTGATAGAGTACCTACTATAATTAATATGTACTTTGCATACAATCACTTTAAAACATCATCATTCTCTGACTTTGTTATCTTCATTTTAGAGTGCATGTGGAAGCAGAGGCTTAGAGAGGTAAAACCCAAAAAGCTAACAAGTGACAGGAATGAGATTCAAACCCAGATTGACTCCAAACCCACTTCTTTCTACTCTACAACACAACCCAAGGCAAAGAAGAAAACCCATAATTATTGGTCAACTACTATGTGCCAATGCTGGCAGGGGTCCAAAATTGAGCAAGACAATTCCATGACCAGCACAGTGTCTGGCACATAATAGGTGCTTAGTATAAAAGCTAATTGAGAAATAAATAGACCCTATGTCTACTCCGTGCCATGCTTACTTCTGGAGTAGCAGCCGTGTCCTTGGTGGGGAGCTGTGCAAGGAGGCCAAGATCTCAATTTTAATGACCTTGAGCAAGTCTCACAGCTTTCTCCAACCTCATTTCCTCACAGTGGAATGAAAAAGCCAGGTGACTTTTTTTTCCTGAAGTCCTTTCAACTCTAAGGGGTGAGGTGATGTAGAGGTTGACAAATGGTAAAGAGCAAAGCAAATACAGACAGAAGTGATCATTTCAATGCTGTAGAGCCTTCCTGCGGCAAGGGCATTTCTTTGGTTTTTAGGAAAAAGATAATTCCTTTCTTAGGGCCTGAGTTTCTGAGGCCAAAGTCCCCAGCTCTCCTGGGCCAACAGGGACACAGTGGCAAAGGACAAACCACCACCCTCTGACCCCCATGCATGGGGAGGCGCTACTTGGGGACCCCTTTTGCCTTATGGAGAACTAACTTCTGCAGGGTCTGGCCATGCTTGACAGAGAGTTAATTAATGTCTGCAGGGTGAGTTAGCAGAAATAACTGTTGCTTTGATTAAGGGAGAGAAATGGCTATGAGTTTTGCTTTAAGCCAAATGGACAAAGAAGGGATAGGAATCATCCACTTAGCCTCCTTTGCTGGGCCTACTGGCCTGGTCTTCCTCCAGCCTGGCTGTTGACACCTGCAGCTTCCCCCAGGAAGTGAGCCCCCCCTTTCCCTTGCCCCATTTGTGCTTTATAAGAATTTGATTTTTGTCATTGCAGATAAGTATATCGATACTACTGTGGGCTTTGTGAATGTGTATCTGGAAAGGGGCCCAAGATACCAGGGAAGAGGCAATGATGGCAGCGCTGACAAAGCAGAGTGCAGTCAGGACAGCTAGTATGGCTTACCTTCCCCAGGGCTGCTGCATGAGAATGCTGTTTAAGGGCTTTTCCTCCACTTTTTCATTCAGTCTACACACCCACTCGAGGAGGGAGGGTAAACTCTGATTCAGGTCTCTCTGCTTGTGAGAAACAGAGCCAAGATTCTAATGCACATCTATCTGGGGTGACAAAATGGTGACTCATTATAATATTCCTCCTCCTGGGCAAATAGAATGCAAAGAGGATGGAAAATATTTAGAAAAGTGAAGGGAGAGCCTAAAACAGTGGTTTTAAGAGGGCAAAGTACTAAGCCCAACAGCCCTCAAATTTGCCTGGGTTGGTGGCTGGAAGCTTCTAATGCTAACATTTGTTGAGCCACTACTATGTGAGAGGCATGGTGCTAAGGAGTGTTGCAGGTACCAGCTCACCGAATCATCCCAGTAAATGCGCATGGTAGGTGTTATTTCTCAGAGAAGGAGATGAAGGCTGGAGAGAGTGAATGCTTTGCCCAGGTTATGCCACTAGTGAGAACTGCCAGAATTTGAACCTAGTTCTTTTCTACAGATAAAGTTCATACTGGTTCCACCCTTCAGCATTGACTCTGTCTTTGAAGAACATTACAAGATACTGATAAACCCAGCCTTGGCATAACTCATAATTCTCATCCCAAGGGCAGAAAAAAGGGAAGGAATGAGAGACGGAAGGGGAGACTGGCTTCTTGTTGAGTACTTCAAAGCTCCTGCCACTTGGCTAGGTACACCATATGTGTTTAATCTCATTTCGTTTCTCATAACACCTGGATGGGAAAGACATAATTGCCCACATTTTGCAGATGAGTGTATTAAGGCTCAGAAATGGCAATTGATTTGCTCAAGACACAGAGCTAGTAAGTGGTGGACCAAGAATTCTGATCCAGATGGGCCTGACTTCAAAGCTCAGGCTAATTAAAAATATAATTTTGTATTAAGTTAAGAAGCATCTCATACTAGATTCTATTAAAGGCAAGCTGCAGCAGAGGCCAACATTTAAAATAAATTTGTAGTTGAAAAATTTATAATTAAGGCAATTATCAATTAACTTATTTTTCTGGGAATAGAGAAAGGTTTGCTGTTATTGAATTTTAGCTGCAGAAGAATCTGGAGCCTTATTTAAGAACCATGGAGTGTGTTCAGTAAAACAGTAGTTAGAGTAGCTCAGGGAAGCTAACCCAGGCTGCAGGCCCAGAAAGGGCACTGTGAAGAGCTTTCTGGGCATGAAGAAGTCAGGAAGCACAGCCAGGTTAGCTGCTGCCTGGGAGAGTAGTTTTGGCTTCAGTCTAGGCCGTACATAGTTATCTGCCAGAAAGAATCGTATGTTCTCAAAAAACAGGAACTAGGAACAAACTAATTTGATGATTTCTCTTCCCTGCTCAATAATCTTCAATGGCTCCCCATCGTATCCCAAATAAACCCCATAAGCCTTACCTTGACATTCAAGCTCAGCACAATCTTGTCCCAATTTACTTTCCCAGTCCTATCTCCCACTCATCATCCCACATAAACAGCATGATCAAGTGAAACTGGTCCACTTTTTATTCCATTAACCCAATTCTGAGTCTTCTTTTTCCCCTTTCCCTCCAAATCTCCTTAGTAAAATCCTGCTCATTCTTCAAGTTTTTTTTCCTAGGTGACTCTTCCATGAAGACTCCTCTGATTTCCCACCAAAAAGCAATTACTCTATTTACACTGTGCACATGGCATTGATCACATAATGCCTGAATTGAGATTATTTATGTCCATGTCTCACCTTTCTGATGAGCACAATGTCCTTGTACCTATATGTATATGAATTAAACAGTAAATAGTAAGCTAAAAGGTTAATAATGTCTTATTTATGACACCATTGTAGTTAAATAATGGCCAATGTTTAAATTCAACAATTTAAAAGGACTTAATTTGAACTTGCTTAAAAGTGTGTTAGAGACTTGAAACCCATCGAGAACAACATTCACTCATTCATTTATTCACGCATTCAATATCCTCAGTGTGGAATAATATATATATTTTTGAAAAAAATTTTTGAGAGCTTAGGGTACAAGTCCCCCACTGAGACTGGATCTGTTAAAAACCACAAATACCACAGGTCCTTAGTACTATTAGAAGTGCTGGGTGTGTATGTGCAGGAGCTCACACACCCTGTTTTCTGAGTCCCCATATTTCTGAGTCCTACTGTGTTAGGGTCTTGATTCACATGGTCCCATCTACAGCTGCAGAGTGGCTTTCTGAGAAAGATTCATGATTTGCCAGGCATCCATCTCTTCCTGTAGTAAGGTCAAGCCAAGGGAGAGAAATTGAAGGATGCTGCTATTTAAAAAATACTTGGTAATAAGTCAAGTAATTTCTCCTGCTTTCAACTCCCGCATTACACTCTATGTCTATCTGGGAGGGACAGACATTCCTAACCCAGAAAAACCCCTGGCCAGTTTGCACAGCAGCACTGGTACCCACCTTGTAAGTTTGCAAAATTAAGTCAGCAATGTCCCAAGTTGGATCAGTCACCATCAGTAGAAAGACAAGCACACTGACTCTGGTCAAAAGCCAAGTGCCGCTCAGCTCAGTCACTCTCCACACGAATTTGGGCTGAATAATAATAATAATAATAATAATAATAATAATAATAATAAAAATCTATTTCTTTTTGACTCTCTTTTTGGTAAGTTGGAGAATGATCTCATCTCATGTTGAGGAGAAACCAAGATGGTTATTGCTCTGCTTGCTGCATACAGAGGCAGTTTACACAGTGGTCAAGAACACAGGGCTTCAAGGTCGGTGCAGATTTCTGCCCACCTTTTTTTAGCTATAGGTTTTGTTTTATGTATGTGTGTGTGTGGGGGGGGGTTGGGAGGGGTTGGTCGCGTTTCCTGAGCTTGCTGTTTATAGAATTTATCTGTAAAGCAGGACTAATCATTGTATTTCATGGTTGTTGAGAGAATCAGAAAAGCTAAACATAGTGTTAGACAAAGGAAGCACTCAGACTGTTGTCTATCATTAGAATCACAACTGCCAGGTGAGGTGACAGACTCAGGTAACTTGCTACAACCCTCTCTCCTAAGACATCAACCTTCTTTCTTTGCTCCACCCTCACCACAATCTAGTCAAAACTCAAATGTAAACATGCAATTTTAGCATTTCTTGGATCATTAAATACCTTTTTTATTATTCAGTTCTGTGTAATCAACATTCCCACAGTTTCCTCTCAGGAGGTGCTGTGCTAAGCTGTGGGAGGTTTGGCATTGGGGGGAATAGGAAGGAGATAATGGAGATGTCTCTTTGCCCTCAGGAAGCTTGTAGTCTGGTCAGACTTGAAAGAAAGGTGCCAGATTTCTGTAAAACATACAACGAAATGTGAAAATCACTGAAAATGAGATGCGAACCCAATGACCAGGTTCTTGGCACTCAACCATGTCACGGTACTGCCTTATTGTAATTATGGTTTCCCGTCTCTATCATCAAATTTAAAAACCTTTGACACAGGAGGCGAGCAACCTTGTTATATTGTCATTCTGCAAATTATGTGGACAGAACAAATTGTTTTCAGGGAAAGTTTCAGGCAAATTTATGAGCTTATGGACAAATTGCCCATTATTGCTTTCAAAAAAATTTAAATACTGTCAATGGACTAATTTTCAGCCTTCAAAGAAAGAATACCATCTCACGCACATGTTTCTGGAGCTTTAAGATTTATAAATCTTGCTGTCGTGCATGTCCCCTCTGAATGCTTATGAGGATACTGTGATGGTGAGACTTGGTTTTGGGTTAGAAATGCAGGCAGAGGTCCTGTGTCTCTCCTCTATGTTCATGTACTGAGGGGCTGGTAAGGTTTTGGAACCAGACCCCTGACTTCAAATCTATTGTTCTTTTTGCTACATTACTCTGTAGTCAACTTGTTATGCACCATTTCACTAACATTTAATTAGCTAAAAGTAGAAACAGATAACCTTGAAATTAATTCAAGTTAATGCTAAATGTTGCTAACTTTTTATTAGTTAACTGTTTCCCTGAACTTTTCCAGTGACTGCTTTTTTGTACCCCCTCACAGCAGTGAAAAAAATTGGGTAAGTACTCAATAAGGATTTATTGAATAAACAAGTAGCTTAGCTGGCTGGGTTTGGCTGCAGGGTGGGGTAGAAGATTGAGTCACTGAAGATAAAGTTGAGAATTTAATTCACTCTTTCATTCGTCAAGTATTTATTAAGTCTCTATTCTATGTACGGCACTCCATGGAGTAGGACATTGGACATGTGTGGCCCTTGGCAAGTTATTTAACTTCTCTGAGCCTTAGTTGCTTTAGCTTTAAAAATGAGAAATAATAATAGTATCGAATTCATGGGATTGTTATTAGGATTAAATAAATGAGTGTATTTAAAGAGCTTGGTACAGAAGGTAACATGTGGTGGTGGGTGCTCAGTAAATAGTAAAGATAGTAATTATCCATATCCACGCTATACATTTATAGGTGGTTCGTACACCAAGGTTCCAGAGACTCAGTGAAGTAGTTGGTTACACTCTCAGCAGCAGGCACAGAATGACACAAGGATTTGATTCAGAGAAGAGGAGGAGTGGAACAGAGGCATGCAATGGAAGCAGAGCTAGGTTCCTGACAGACAGAGCCCTGACCCTTAATTGTAGATGATAATGAGGGAAGGAATCCAGATAGTTTGGATGCTGGTCACATGCCACACTCTACATGAGGTCTCTACTCAGCATCCTTTGGGACTTTTGGGCTCTTGGGCCCTTTGGCCAACTGCCTAGATCAGATGTGTATGTAGGGATGCAGAAATGAGGACTTGTGACATGGGGACCATACTGGGTTTGTGCTGCAGAAAGACAAAGCTGGCAAAGCAGGGTGCAGATAGACTGCATCTTCTGCAGCCTTGTGTCCTCTCTCTACAGTGGGAGGATAGAGTCCTCCCTGGAGCCCCAGAAAACTCTTGTTTCAGCCCTCTCCTTGAGCAGGACTCTCCTCATGCTGCCCACTGGGAGGTCAGGGGAAAGGGCAGAGTACTGGCCCAGGCAGGGAAGGGGTAAGTGTGGCACAAGAGACCCTCCATTTCGACTTGTTTCAGCCTGGGCTGCAGTCTGGGCCTGACACATTGCATTGAGTTGCTCTAATGAATAGAGCTGCTAGCTAGCTCATTTATGATCTGACATTCCCACTGATCCTGCCAGCGGCCTCCTCCTACCCTAAGTGGGGTTCAGCCACTTAGGAAGACAGCAGAGCAACCTGTCACCGATCTATCAGCAATTGACTTCCATCAGGGATAGGATGGCTCATAAGGCAGGAAAGGGGCAAGCAGTGAGGGAGAAAAAGGGACAAAGACAGCTCTGTTTAATCTTGTCAGTTTTCCAAATCTCAAAAGGATTCTAGGGGGTGTCTTGGTAGACTGAGCAACAGCTGGTTGTCTCTTTCAAGGTGACGGCTATTCAAAGATGTCTTCACCTCTTTCTCTCATGGAAAGTAAAGAATAAAATGCCAATTTGCTGATTGTATCACTTTGTAGGCATGTGTGTGAGGTTTATCATAGATTGTCTTGGCTGTCCCCGATGATCGTTTATCTGTCCCTATTTCTGTCTTGTCCCTGATTAGTTGTATCTGTCTATTTCCACAACCGTATCTCCCAACTGGCGGATCCTTAAATCTAGTCCCATGTTTTTCTTCCCTAGTTGTAGCTGAGCAGCAGTTCCCAACTAGGGAGGTAGTAATGACATGGCAGAGGGGGTGCTTAGATGTCTGGGACTTTGGTTGTCTTGGTGACTAAGGGTCGCTACTGGCCCTCAACAGTCAGTGTGAGGAGACCAGGAATACTAAACATCCTGCAATGAGCAGGACAGACCCACAAAACAGACTCATCCCACCTCAAATGCCAATAGGGTCCTGATAAAAATGTAGAGAAAGGACAAGGACACTCAGAAGTAAGTAGGCTCAAAGTAGACAAACTTGTGCTAACTCATAAGAGACTGATAAAGACAAATTGCAGTGGAATTTTTTACAGAGGGCTTGTTCTTTTTCAGTGGGAAAAGACTTCTATCTGCAATTTGGAGTACTTTCTCATAATAGGAGTAGAGTGAAAGTGACCCATCAGTCCAAAGATGAGCATGGATTGGGGGCTAGTGGAAGCTGGTGCATGGTGAGGTCCAATAAGCTCATAATGCCTCATCACTATCCTAAACGCCTCTCTAGAGCCTGAAATACTCATGTTCCTCTCTCTTTCAGCCAGTACTGGATAAATCCCAACAAATACTTGCTCCTAGGGATACTACATGTAGACCTGAGTAGTACAGTCCTTGCCCTGAGCTTGTGCTTTAGAGGGCCTGGCTTTGACCCTCATACTACCTGGAACTTTGGCATTCTCTGCCCAAAGAGCCCAAGCCAGCTCCCAGGGCTTCTTTCCCAGGTCCAATGCCAGTCTGCACATCCCGTGACTGAGGGTGGCCAAAGAGCAGCTCTTTTGCAGAGGGTAGGGAGACAGAGCTTGAACATGTGGCCTGAGCTCTGGGAAGAGCCGGGTAGGAAGAGGAGGGGGCAGGGGCCTACTTTGGGCTTCCTTTCCCGGGATCCAAGCCTGGCACCTTCTCCTATCTAGGGATTCCCAGATCTTCACTACAATCACATCCAGTTTTCCTGGGAAAATGCCTTTGTTGCCTTGACTAGACTTGGGGCCATTTATTCTTCACTCACTCAATTCTTGGTTTCTCTCTAGGACTCTCTCACAGGTTAATCACATACATTTTATTGGCTTTTACAAGTACTCACACACTTTCTGGTATTCTTTGTGACATTTGAGGGGATAGGGGAGACTAAGTCACTGTAATTTCCTGCAATCACAATGACTACTCCCTGTGATGTCAGCTGCATTATGACCCCCAGCTCTGTTCTTATTATGTCTGTTTCTATGTCTATTTGCCTTAGTGTTTTGTTTTTTTTTTAAATTCCTACCTTTTGGGAACTAGGGCACAGGGCCATAAACTTGTCCCATTAAGCAGTAAATATGCAGTATTGGTATAGCTTCCATATAAACATTAGAGGTTTTGATATTTCAGGCTGCAGTTCTAGTAGTTTCTTTGATCTTTTACTGACCAGTAAATTATTTATTGGCTCTGTCATAAAGATAAACCAAAGCCTATAAAGTATATTTATAGTATCACAAAAATCTCCCCTTCTACCTGGCATCTTCAGATGTGGACTGTGGTCCTGATGATAATGAAGTAACTCTAGGGCTTTATCTACTCCCCCCAACCTTTTTATTACCTTTTCTTCTTTCCTTCTTTTGAGCTGTTTGGCTTCCTTGCATGATTTTGCTTCATTTTCCCTTCCATTTTTGGGGGTCCAGAGCTGAGATTTTTATGAGGGTCCTTGTTAAGATCCCATTACCCCTCCTAGGCCTCTGAGAGGCCACGCCTTCTCTGCCTGAATCCCAGGCCAGTCTTAGCTCCTTCCTACAAAATGATGTCCTTAGGCTCCAGGCTCCAGTCCTAATTGCTTTCTGTGCAATACATCTGCCTTGAAACCTAGAACACCTTTCAACTCCTGGAAAAATGAACTGTGCCCAATCAATGGCCAATTCCAACAGACACTTTGGATTCTTGGGAGAATTCATTCCAGAGTGTGTGTGGTGTGGATGTGCATGTGATTGTGTGTGCAAATGAGCAGATGCCTGCCAACCATTAAGCACTTCCTTTTATTTTATTTTTCCTGTGGCTTTTGACTAGCACCTTCCTCAATTAAAGTGGCAAGGCAGAGCAGACAAGGAAATCAGTGGATCTTTTCCCAAACATCAATAAAACAAATTTCTCTCTGGGATACCTATTTGTTATTTGGATATCAGACTGACTATAATCTGTTTCCATTTTCCTTCTACATGTCCCCCGCCAGAAGCTAGAGGCTCAGCCGTGGATATCCTGCTGTTTCCATTTGGCTGAACGAAGGGAGAGATTAGATTCCTATTTGCTATGCGGACGTTCCCATCTGATATCCATTAGATGTATCAGGGAGAGCCTGGAAAATGTGTCTCCCCTGTTTAATTTTGGTGTGGTGGGGTGGACTCTTGGAAGATGTCTCCAGTTGCCTTGAAGATACCAACCAACATGGCTTTCTTTCTCCATCTGCTGGGTAATAAATCATGGCCCAAGTTATTTTTATACTTAGAGATATGGATATCAGAGACTGCTCCCTAATGCTACAAGAAGAGAAGCTAGACTCTGCTTAAAAGGTGGGAAGAGTGTCTTTGATGCAGCACCTTAGACAGCCTAGAGTACAAGGCACTCCACTGTACAGATGGGGAAACTGAGGTCCAGAGGAATGAGGTGTATTGTTTTCATGAGACCATCCAACTCTCCTGCTGCTAAATCTCCTGAGGGGTGCCTTCCAGCCTTGCTACTTTCTGCCCACTCATTCCCTAGGAATCCTGAGAAGTGAGGCATGGATCAGGAAGGGAGGCACATGTCTAATATTCTGTTCATGTCTTACAAGTTGCCCATCATGATGCTGGGCACAAGGCGAGCTCACAATACATCCTGGTCCATTGACTGAGCCCTGGGAGTGACCTCTGTAGTCCCCATCATTCTCTATAGCAGTTGCTTACTGAGCCCTTACTGTATGCAGGTCTATTCAAACCTTTTGACCCCTGAAGACCCAGGTCTGTGAGCCTCATTCTTTCTCCCTTTGCTAACAGATGCTCCTCTCTTCTCCTTTTCAACTTGTCTGTTTCCTTTCTCACCTTCATCAGTGAAGTGCTACCAGGACATCCTTCCACCATTCGCTTGGTTCTGCCCACACCCCCAACCCCATCTACCAGCTATAGCTTTTCAGGTTTCCCCCACTTCAGGGGACACTTCTTTTTAAAGACAGTGTTGTTTCCTGTGACACGGCAATCTTTCCAAATTGACAAGACCTGTCTCTGCATTTCATACTCTGCCACTGGCTCTCAACCTGGGTCCTGAGTGACTTGTCATCTTCTCTTGTCAGTTGCTGGCTCCCATTGGCACTCCTGCTCCTCCCGCCCCGCCATAAACCTCCCACTTCTCCATCACAATTTTCTCCATGGCTCTGCGCAGCCCTCACGGCTCTGCAGGGGCTCTCAGCCCTCATAGAAAGATGGAAATAATGCAACAAAGACCCTCTTAAGAAAAGAAAAATGTCCATCCCTACCCCACCATCTCTTCCCTATCCCCAGAAAAACATTTCTAGTAGAGAAGATACTCAGGAAAGGGGAAAGGAGCAGAAAGACCCTCAGACGAAATGCCCTGTTGGGCACTGCTGTTCAAAGTGGGATTATTTATTTTCTATTTAAACAGTATGCTGAGAGAGCTGGCTCCCACACTTGGTGCGACAGGAGAGCAGGGTGTTCAACAGCAGGATAGGCCCATCTTTCAGAAGATGGGGAGGAGTAGCTGGCCCTCCAGGGGGCTCCTTAAGTATACCCTTGTAGGATGCAGTAAGAGTCTGGGAGGCAGGGAACTGGGAGGGATGGGAAGATAGTGCACGTTTTGGAACTCCAGTAACCTTATGTGGTGCTAATGGCTCTGTGTGGGGCATGTCCATACCTATTCAAGTCAGGCCCCACAGTTGTTTGTTGCACAGGTTCTGCTTTACTCCCAGAGCCCCCAAGCAGGGTGCCTTCTGAGGTTTCTCTCTTCTCTTTCTCTCCTCTCTGTCTCTGGCTGTGTGGCCTGCCATGTGAAGGGCACTGGGCCAGCTCTCTAAGCGTTGGGGTCCATTCCCAGCGTGGGCATTTGACACTCCTGTGCAGAGAGGAAAACGTGGTGAAAAGATGCAAAGATCTATGCTGTCACTCACTCAGCAACTTTCCTAACCTTACATCATCACACAATCCATGTAAAAACTTGGTATTAGGAAAATAGAAAGCTCTCGAAGCAACCATATGTACTATGCTGTTTTAGATGACTCATTTTACCTCCTTGTGTCTGTTTTCTCATCTGTAAAGTGAGGGTGATCTTCTTTGCCAGCTTATATAGAATCACATGAGGAAATGGGCATGAAAGCCTTTCTGAAGCCTGAACCATGAGGGATGGTTATTTGTAACCTTTTATACTCAAGTGTGTTTATCACTTAGGGAAGGAGGAATAGAATAGAATTGGACTTAAATGCTCAGAAATGGTTTCCGGGTGGCCCAAATTTTCTGTTGTCCCTCCTCGCCAATCCCCTCTTCCCTAACTTACTTTGGCCTCACATAATCCCCAACCCCTGTTGTTACTCTCTGCTGACACCTCACTCCCAGGACTAAGTACAGATGCCATGCCTGGTGGACAAAGAAGTCCTTGGGGATCTTGCGCCCTCATCCTCCTCTCTTGCCATTTTTCCATTCACAGCTCTGAACAATCTGACTTTTGACTCGTTAGAAAGTGCCATGCACACTCTGGCCTCTAGGACTTTGCACACGCTGTTCCTTCTGCCTGTTAACTATGACTCATCCCTCAAGTCCTAGTGTAATTGCCACTTTCTCCAGGCCCTGCCAGTGCATTTAACAGCTTGCTTGTTTATATTTTCTGCTTAAACATAAATTCTATGAGGCAGGGATCATGCCTCCTTTGTTCTTTGTATACTCCTAGCACCTAGCACAGTACTTGATATATAGCAGATGCTCCATAAGCAGTTGCTGCAGGAAGGAACAGTAGGCTGGTCCAAGACAAAAAAAAAAAAAAAAAAAAAAGAGTGGTGTTCAGTTCACTGAGTGTTTATGAAGTGTCTTCTTGAGCCAGACTGTCCACTAAATCCAGGGAGTTCCTGGGCTGCAGACCTGCCTGCAGAGGTGTAGGCATTGTGTGGGCAAGGGGAGCAGAATGGAGCCCTCTACACCTGATGCCTGACCCAGGTCCCTCAGCCTTTCTTCCTAAGCCCAGCCAGTTGACTGTTTCAAGGCCAATCTGCCCTTGGTCATCCCCAGCAGAGATGTCTCCACCATAGCCCAGACTTTTGCCTCCTTTCTATTTGTGCATTTGTGGCACTGAGCAGCATCAGTGCAGGAAGAGAGATGCAGGACCACACCCACTAAACCGGCCAGGGGCTCCAGACTGGCTCTGGGAATCCTGCTGGAATATTAACATTCTGAGGAGGAAGCCAGTGATTACATTTTAGACTTGCAAATGGGTTTGGTAAATAGGCTTTGCTGAGAGGTGGGACAGACAGCTGGACTGGATGAGTAATAACAGTAAGCAGCAGCAGCACGTGGTGATTAAGGAAGAGATTTGCTTCCCCAGAAAGGGGACTCTCCAGGGGCTGCCTCCTGGTGAGAGATCTTTTAAGTGAATTCATTTTGGCAGTTTTTGCCTACTTTCAGAGAAGTCCCTGGGTGTTGCTTTTGCTGTCTCTCTCTGAGGACCAGAGAGAAAGAATGCACGAAATGATAGGAGAGCACACACTCGCCCATGTACTACACAGGTGTCTGTTGAAGGATTCACTCATTCATTTATTCCCTTGACTAACTTTCTGTGCCAGGCACTGTGCTGGGTTCTGGCAGTGAGAATGATGTTCATTCCCCACTCTTCCTCCACACCAGGATGTAGTTGGGGCTCAGGTTGGAGGTTAAAGTGTCCTCAGCTACTCAGTTTGCCTTTTTCAGACCCAGGTCACTTTTCCATCCAAAATTGAGACTAGCACAGGGGGCATGTCACAAGGATACACGTTGGGATGGTCTGGCCCCCTGACCATTGTTGCATTCCCAGCATCATCTGTCTAAGAAAAGAACCCAAGGCCATGTAGGTGAACCAGATGCTCTCGGTATTACAGCGTTGCTCCTAGCTCACATGGTGCCAAGTGCAAATTATAAACAAGGGTGCCTTCCTGAAAACATCTACTGGAAAACTGTCACAATGAATACACAGTGCTGCATGACTACAGGGTGAATTGTGCCCCCTAGATTTGTTCAGTACATCACCTGCCGATCCATGTGGTCTTGGTCCGTGTTTTACTATGAACAGCGCGGTGGATCCACAGAGCTGTTGCTACCGCCAAATATCTTAAGAGAAAGATGTGGTGCCATGTTCAGCCCCAAACAACCATTTTTGTTTGCTCTTAGCTTGTATTTCTAAAGTGTTATTAAATGGAGGGTGACTGAGGATGGAAGTTTACAATATTCCAAACTACATGTGAAATCTGACAAATGTGGAGGTGGACAATTAAGAGGGTCTAATTTTCTGTTCCCTCTTACTTATCCATATCTCTATTCCATGCTGGGGACAGATAGCATCCCCACTCAGGCAAATGCCAAGCTCCTGGCCAGAACAACTGCTTGGCTCCCAGTACTCACACTTTAAAGGAACTCTTAAAGTATTTTTGTTTAAGATTCATTGCTTTATAGTTTAATTTAAAAGATAAATCTCTGGCTTCAAAATCCTTTGTCCATATAGGAGGTAGACAAGCCAAGCAATGGATTTAATCAACAAGAAATGAAAAACCAGGTTTGCCTTTAAGAATACTGAAGGCCTTTATTTCCAACCCCATGGGTACTGCAGCATATACACACGCACACTACACTCAACACATTACACACATACACATACATACACACATCTGTGCTTGTGTGTGCAGGGAATGGGATTAGGTGAGCCAGTGCCTGACCTGGTACCTTTTGGCCACTGTGGTAATAAATGTTGGTGATGAAAATGGTGGTGGTGCCACTAAGGCCTAGGCCTTCAATTCCTTGAGCTTTGGGTTTCTCGTAGGTAAAAGAAAAATATTAGCTCTGTGTGGTATCTTAATCTATTCAGGGTACTGTCACAAAAACACCATAGGGTGGCTTAAACAACAATCATTTATTTCTAACATTTCTTGAGGCTGCAAAGTCCAAGATCAAGGTGCTGGCAGATTCTGTGTCTGATGAGAGCCCACTTCCTGCTTCACAGATGGCTGTCTTCTTGCTTGGCAAAGGAGTTCTCTGGGGCCTCTTTCATAAGGGCACTAATCCCATTCATGAGAGTTCCACCCAAAGGCCCCACCTCCTAATAGTATCATGTTGGGAGTTAGGATTTCAACATACGAATTTTGGGGGGCACGACACAAACATTTAGTCAATATCAGTGTTGTATCATTGCCTATTCTGACCCCAGTGGTTTTACAAACGATTTTGAGTGAGAGTCCAAGAACATATTCCCGGGGCTGGTGCCTCCAGCTGCAAAGGCAGTTGCCTCAAATGGCAGGAAAGGGATGATCCAGGAGCCCGAATCAGTCAGAGACAATATATTCCCACATTGAGCATCTTTGCCCTGCCTTTCTCAGCCATAATTCCATTAGCCTTGAATTCTGTCTCCTTTCTGCCTTGAATTCTCCATCCTTTCTCATATTTACATCGTTTATTCTTTAGACCTCAAGGTCCAAGTTAAAGCAGCTCTGAGAAAACATGCTGTACCTGGTTCCAGGTGGGCCTCAGGGAGAGCCAGTACTGCTTTGGGGAAGTTCTACTGCCTTGGCAGTGAGTCGCACTGGGCCCTAAACTCGAGGGTCTCTAGCGAGAACCAGTTAATTCTGTGGCCGAGAAGCAGAGGACACTTTACTGGGTCCTGGTTTGTATTCATCCATTGATGCACTTGGGTGCTGAATAAACACTCACTGAGCCCCCTGTGTTCAGGGCTCAGTGTTGTGGGTTGTGGGGGTTACACAGACAGATGAGACATGATTCCAGCCTATAGAACTTAAGCAAAAAGATATCCAAATGTCACAGGGGTTTCAGGTAGCAGAGAGCACCTCCAGCTGGAGATTAGAAAAGGTTTCACAGGGAGCTGGCACGTAGAGGGTGGGCAGGATTTCAAGAGGTCTAATGAGGAGAAGAGTAAATATTTTAGCAGAGGACAATCACCAGGAGGAAGATGGGGAGAAGCATGCAGTGTAGCTGGCATGTTGTAGGCTGCGAGTTCTGGTTGCAGTACAAACCATGGAAGGGGAGGAAGAGAAGATGGGACAAAGTAGAGTGATTGAAGACTGATCAGCAAAAGCCTTCTATTTTGAATGAAGCAGTTAACCAGAGTTGATGTGGCAGTCAGAGTATTGTCCCCCAAAGACATCTGTGTTCCTATATCCCAAACCTGTGAATATGTTACCTCTCATGTGACAGGGACTTTGCAGCTGTGAACTGCTGACACCTTGATCTTAGCCCCTCAAGGCTCATTTTGGGCTTCTGATCTCTAGAACCGTGTAAGAAAACTATTTGTGTTGTGGTAAAACACTAAATTGGTGGTAATTAGTTACAGCAACAATAGGAAAGTAATACAATTGGAAACTCCTTCAGCTCTTGTGGTTTCTAACCTCAGGCAAGCTATTTAGATTTTCTATCAGACATCAGTCTCCTCATCCTTTTTGGAGTTTATAGTAGCACGTACCGCATAGGGTTTTAAGGATGAACTGAGACAACACGTGCAAGGTACCTGCACATAGAAAACCTGTATTAAATTATAGCCATTGGGATTATTATTGCTGCAGGCTATGTGAAGCTCAACATTCCATCCTGGCTTCTTCTCAGTTCTGTTTTTCTCCTTTCTGTTCTTTCCTCCTGTAGCTCAGTGACTTTGGACTCTGTTTTAGGTGAAGATGCTCATCTTCATCAATACCTGCCAAACCACCCCACCCACTCAGACTACACATTGTTTAAAACACAGTGTGAGGGACTAGATGTCTACTGTTGTACCTGCCGTAAAATTCACAGATCTTAATAATATCTTAATAAGATATTAACATTAAAAATTAGTTATATATTTTATTATAAGCACAGATAAAAAATTAAATGTTCACTTAATGTACACTATATAATGAGGTTAGCAAGTGAAACTTTGAGACTTTTGCACGAAATTGTGTGCGACTAATTATGTTTTGGATGGTATGTACGGACTGTGTTGGAAGTCCCTCCCTGTGATAGACCCAGAAACATGCATCGTTTTATAAACATATCTTTTTAACAGCTTTATTGAGGTATAATTGACATGCAAGAAACTGCACATATTTTAAAAGTACAATTTAGTAAGTCATGACATATCTCTATACCCATGAAATTGTCACCATAATTAGGACTCTAAACATATCCATTACCGCCCCTCAAATTTCCTTATGTGCTTTTATAATTCATGTATTCTGTCCTTTTCTGTTCCTTGCTATACCTTTTTGCCCACACTCCCCAGAGGCTACCATGGATCTCCTTTCTGTCCTATTAACCAGTTTACATTTTTATAATTAAAAAAATTTTCTTTTATTAAAAATTAAGTTTATTGAGGTAACATTGGTTCAAAACATTATATAAATTTTAAGTGTACAACTTTGTAGTACAACATCTGTATACTCTATTTTGTGCTCACCATCCAAAGTCTAGCCTCCTTCTGTCACCATATATTTGATGCCGCTTATCCTCTTCATTTGCCCCCCAACCGCCTTCATCCCTCGTAACCACCATTCTGTTGTCTGTATCTATGAATTTGTTTTTCTTATTTGTTTTTTTTGTCCATTTATTGCTTTTTGTTTTATATCCTACACATGAGTGAAACCATACAGTTCTCCTTTTCCATCTGACTTATTTCTCTTAGCATAATACTTTTAAGATCCATCCATGTTGTCGCAAATGGCAATATTTTATCTTTTTTATGGCTCAGTAGTATTCCATTGTATAAATGTACCACAGCTTCTTTATCCAATCATCAGTTTAAGGACACTTAGGTTGTTTCCACATCTTGTCTATTGTAAGTAATGCCACAATGAACATAGGAGTAAACATACCTTTACATATAAGTGTTCTCAAATTTTTTGGGTAGAAGCCCAAAAGATGGATTGCTGAGTCATATAGTGGCTCTATTCTTAATTTTTTGAGAAACCTCCATACTGTTTTCCCTAGTGGCTACACTGATTTACATTCCCACCAGTAGTGTATAAGTGTTTCTTTTTCTTCATATCCTCTCTAATACTAGTTATTTCTTGTTTTGTTTATAATAACCATTTAGCAAGTGTGAGGTGGTATCCCACTGTGGTTTTAATTTACATTTCTCTTATAACTAATAATGAGTATCTTTTTATATATCTGTTGACCATCTGTATGTCTTCCTTGGGAAAGTGTCTATTCAGGTCCTCTGTCCATTTTTTAAATTAGATTGTTTGTTGTTATTGAGTTATATGAGTTCTTTACATATTTTAGATATTGGCTCCTGATTGGAGGTATCTTTTGGATATGTCTTTTTCTATTCAGTTGGTTGCCTTTTTATTTTGTTGATGATTTATTTTGCTATGCAGAAGCTTTTCAGTTTGAAGTAGTCCTATTCATTTATTTTTGTTTTTACTTCCCTTACCTTTGGGGTCAAGTTCACAAAAACCCCTCTGAGACCAAGGTCCATAAGTTTAATGCCTATGTCTTCTTCTATATATTTTATTATTTTAGGTCTATATTCAAATCTTTAATTCATTTTATGTTGTTTTTTGTTTATGGTGTTAGATAGTAGTCTAGTTTCATTCTTTTTATGTGAATTTCCAGTTTGCCCAATACAATTTGCTGAAGACACTTTCCTTTCTCCATCATATATTTTGGCTCCTTTGTCAAAAATTAGTTGCCCATATGTGTGTGAGTTTATTTCTGGGCTATCAAGTATGTTACATGGTTGTCATGTCTGTTTTTCAGTCATTACCACACTGTTTTGGTTACTGTACCTTTATAGTATAGTTTGAAATCAGGGAGCATAATACATCCAGTTTTGTTCTTGTATCTTGGGACCGCTTTTGTAGTTTCATACAAATTTGAGAATTTTTTATTCTATTTCTGTGAAAATGTCAAATTTGATAATGATTGCATTAAATCCATATATTGCTTTAAGTGATATGGTCATTTTAACAATGTTAATTCTTCCAAACCATGAACATGGAATATCTTTCCATTTCTTTGTGTCTTCTTTAATTTCAACAATGTTTTATGGTTTATAGATCCTTCACCGCCTTTGTTACATCTTTTTCCTGGGTATTTTATTCTTGTTGTTGTGATTGTATATGAGATTGTTTAATTCATTTCTCTTTCTGATATTTTGTTGTTAGTGTATGGAAATGTAATGGATTTTTGTATATTGATTTTGCATCCTGCAACTTTACTGTATTTGTTTATTGTTTATTATGGTCTTTTAGTGGAATCTTTAGAGTTTTCTATATATAGGATTATGTCATCTGTAAGTGGTAACAGTTTTATTTCTTCATTCCCAATTTGGATGCCTTTTATTTCTTTTTCTTACTTAATTGCTCTGGCTAGGACTTCCTGTACTATGTTGAATAACAGTGGCAAGAGTGGGCATCCTTGTCTTCTTCCTGATTTTTAAAGGGAAAGTTTTCAGTTTTTCACTGTTGAGTATGATGTTAATTGAGGATTTATTATATATGACCTTTAACATGTTGAGGTACTTTCCTCTTATATTCATTTTATTGAGGGTTTTTATTATAGCATTTTAATAATTTTATGTACATGGAATCATATGTTATATATTTTTATCTGGCATCTTTCACTTAGCATAAGAGATTCAATCATGATGTCAAATGAATCAATACTTCATTTCTTTTTATTTCTGAGTAGTATTTCATTGTGTGGATATACTAGTTTGTTTATACATTCCCCAACCGATGAACATTTGGGCCATTTCCAGTTTGGAGCTATGACGAATAAAGGTGTTGAGAACATTAGTATAAAAGTCTTTGAATGGATATATGCTTTTATTTCTCTTAGGCAAATACCCAAGAGAAGAATGGCTGGACCATAGAGTAGAGTGTGTTTAACTTTTTAAGAAACTGACAAACTTTTCTAAAATGGTTGTATCATTTATAGCCCCACCAACAATGTATTAGTACTAAACTTCATATGATCAGCCTTTTTCATGTTAGTCATTCTAACAGATATGAAGCAGTATCTCCTTGTGTTTTTAATTTACGTTTCTGTAATGATTAATGATGCTGAGTATCTTTTCATGTGCTTATTTGCTATTCTTATATCTCCTTTGGTGTCATATCTTCAAATATTTTGCTCATTAAAAAATTGTGTTGTTTGTTTAATTATTGGATTTTTGAAGCTCCTTATTCATTCTGGATCCATGTTCATTATCAGACATAAGATTTTATTTTTCTGTGGCTTGCCTTTTCATTTAACAGTATCATTTGAAAAACAGAAAATTTTAATTTTGATGAAGTTCAATTTATCAGTTTGGTTTTTTTACGGATCATGTTTTTTTTATGTCACATCTAAGAAATCTTTTCCTAACCTAAGGTTACAAAAATTTATTCTTGTGTTTCCTTCTAGTGTTTTATAGTTTTAGGTTTTACATTTATGACTGTGATTTATTTTTATATATGGTGGGATGTGTGGATGAAAGTTAATTTTAAAAATATGGATATCTAATTGTCCTAGCACCATTTGTTGAAAAGACTATCTATCCTTCCTCCACTGAATTGTTTTTGCTCCTTTGTCAAAAATTAGCTGTTCATATATGTGTGGATTCTTATAAATATTTTTATGTTCTCTTTCAAGTGTAAAGTAAGTTATGTATTTAAAGTTATACATTGTTGAATTCTAAGATTATTTTCAAAAACATTTAAATTAACATGCTCATAAATGAACATAATAAATTTACCTGTCAACTATTGTCTTAATACAGATGCTCTTTAGTTTACAATGGGGTTACATCCCCATAAACCCATTGTAACTTGATAATATCGTAAGTTGAAAATGCATTTAATACACCTACGCACCCAAAATCATGGCTTAGCCCAGACTACCTGAAACATACTTAGAACACTTACATTAGCCTACAGCTGCCCAGTACCACAAGAGAGGATCTTGCCACATATCACTAGCGTGGGAAAAGATCAAAATTCAAAATTTGAAGTATGGTTTCTACAGAATGCATATTGCCTTTGCACCATCGCAAAATTGAAAATCTTAAGTCAAACCACCATAAGTCAGGGACAGTCTGTATTTATAAAAGCATGATTGCTTGCTTTCATAATACTTTGGTCATGAAAACCACACCTTGCTGAGCCTTGGGGAAACATACCTCAGCATTTTATAAATGTCTTACAGTAAAATTTTGATATTAAACTCCCTGCCTTTCCAATTCCTTTAACCCTCTCACTTCTCCGCCTCACCTTTTGAGTAGCAGCAGGCCTTTCTTCGAGCATTGCCCTTGGGGTAGGGACCATACAGAGAGAACAAAGAGTCCCTTTCCTAGCTTTTGAGCTCTTAAGTAGCCTTTTGTAAATCTATTGTAGAGGCAATGGTATTGAGAGCCATGGATTTCAATTCTAAGGGCAAGGTGCTTGAGAGAAAAAAAGGGTATTTTTGAATTTCAAAAGCTTAGCTTTAAATATCAAAAGCCAAAGCCAGAGGGCTCAGAGCACAGATTTTATATCATAAACCAGACTGTGGAGAAGAACAGTCTCTTTCTCAGCCCCCAAAATGATAAGATTTCAACCCGGGAGTGAGGTGGAGCGGAGGAGGGAGAATTGGAAGTAACTTGATTAAAATTTAAACAGGTGGGTCCCCGGAAAGGGGCCTAGCACTCCATCCCACTGGGCGCAGGTTTCAGGGTTGACAGGGCAATGCCAGGTCTGAGGGGGTGGGTTCTCAAAAAGAGGGGTCATTGCCTGACCACCCACAGCACAGTTTTGACCATACCAAAGCAGTGCAGGAATAGAGGTTGAGGGCATCTAGGCCTGAAGGGCCCCAAGCCTCTTGGAATCCTTACATTCCAGTAAAGGGCAGGCAAGGAGCCTTGTGTTCCTGAATTCCCAAGAAGGTCCTGGTGGTGGCTATGAGGGCTCATGGCCTGGAAGGGGCATTCTGATTGGGATAGGAAGGGCTCAGAGTCTGTGTCACTGACAAGGAGATACCATTGCTGGACCATGGGAAAGAAACTTGCTCCCCTCTCCCAGTGCAAGCATTCCAGAGGCAGAAGGATCCTGTGGGAGTGAGGAAAAGATTTGACACCAAATCGAATTGAGAATTGTGATTATTGCTAAATATTCACAATTCTGAGCTGAAATTGTGTTAACTTAAAGTTCTGGTAAGACTTTCTGTTTACAGAGTTTCTTGATGGATGAGACTAGGACATTGATCCCCTCAGCTCTTGGGGTAGTAGACTGTGGTCTGAGAGGCAGAGGGCAGAGCCTCCATGACAGTACCCAGCTTTGGGTAGCCTTGCCTATTCATCTTGCCTGTACTATATAAACATTTTTTTCTTTGCATTTAGTAGAAAGAATGATAGGAAACTATTAGTTTGCTACTGATGTACAACAAATCACCACAAAATTAGTGGTTTAAAACAATACCCATTTATTATCTCACAGTTTCCATAGGTTGGAGTCAGGGCATGACTTGCCTGGGTTTTCTGCTCAGGGTCCCACATGGTTGAAATTAAGGTGTCTGCTGGGCTCTATTCTCATCTGAAGCTTGGGGTCTTCTTCTTAGTAGTTGACAGAATTTAGTTTTTTATAATCGTAGGAATAAGGCCCTTATTTCTTGCTGACAAGAAGAACTGTTCTATGGTCCTCAGTATCTAGTAGGGGAATCTCTATCTAGTGTGCTATGAGGAAGTCTTATGCAATATAACATACTCAAGGTAGTAAATATCCATCATATTTATAGGTCCTGCCCATACAGAAAGGGAGAGGATTATACAGGATGTATTACCAGGGGGCAGCAATCTTGGGGCCATCTTAGAACTCTACCCTCATAGTCACCAAACTATGGAACATGTTCAGGATCAAGATTATAGCCACAGACAAAGGGGAAATTGCTGCCTACTGAATAAACTATAAAGGTACAGTGGGAAACAAAAATAAGTTATGATTATATCTATGAATTATTTTTGTTCATGATCCAGTTACATACAAAGTAAATACTTTCAGTTGGGCTTGTTTTCCTGAGTTTGCTCAAGCCAGTGAATCACAAATACCCAATGATCCTGTGAAAAGAGTAAGGGTTCAAGAACTTCTGTATTAGATAGACTCGGGAAGATAATTTGGTCAAAGAGAATGGAAAAGGGACTTCTCTTATGTCACAAAATATTTTTTTATTTAGAATGGATGCTTATTGAACATTCTTTTAGAAACCATTGGAGGGGAAGATGTAAAAGTCATCTGTGTTACGTTTTGAATTTTCTACCAGTGAATGTATCAGTGAACTTCAAAGAAATATTCCTAACTTTTCTAGGAGCATAGGTTGAGTTTTTGGTATCCTGATGCATGCCATCACTGAGGTTGATGTGATGGCTTAGTGAATAGTGAAAAGTGCATTGGATTCACAAACCCTGACTTCTAGTTTCAAATCTGTCTGCTCATGACTGGCTGTGTGACTTTGAGCAAATCACTCTCCCTCTCTGAGTCTCTATAAAATAAGAGGTCAGGATAACCCAAGTTCTCCAAGGGTTAGCCTGTCAGACTCTTCTCTATGTGTTTGGTAGCAAGGACATCTTGGATTTTCCCCAAATTTGAAGTATTCGGGAATAAGAGATCTCCATCAGGCCATTCTGAGGATACTTGTTTCTACACAAGTCAATATTCATCCTATATGCAGGCAGACTAGGCTCTTTTCTGTTTAAAAATGTCTCTGCAAAGAGATAACATGGACTTTTCTTCTAATCTACTCATGTGTTTCACCATCACTGACTTAATCACACCCCTAGAATGATTTTCCTTTATCCTACCACTGCCATGTATGACAGACACTGTGATAAGATGCAAATTGTATCAACATCTGAATTAGTAGCTGGAAATGCAGTCAAATTGGTAGTCATCCAAGTGGGTTGGCAGGTTAGGAACAGGGGAGAATATTTACTCAACAAAGACAAAATTCTTCCAACTGACATTTCCTGAGTATCTCTAGTACATGAACACTAGCTTAGGCTCAGCTAGATAAAAAAAATAAATATAAAATACTGGCCTTTGTTCCTAAAAGTCTCTGCAGACCAGCAAAATGAGCTTCTAGGGCTCCCCAAACCAATTTAACTCTATGGAGAGGACTATCTGGAAGAATTACCATCTATTCTAAGGTTTATAGGAACTGGTGGATAACAGGCTGAAGTAGAGGACTGAGTTCTTAAGAGCCACCTTCATCCATGTGATGGTCTCTTTGATGTGTCAATTTGACTAGGTCACAGTCCCCAGTTATTCAATCAAACACTAATATAGGTGTCACTGTGAAGGTATTTTGTAGATGTGATTAAATCCATAATCAGGTGACTTTAAGTAGGGAAGGTTATTATAGATAATCTGGGCAGGCCTGATTCAATCAGTTGAAAGGCACTTAAAGGCAGAGCTGAGACTTCCCTGAAAGAGGAAGAAATTCTGCCCATGGAAGCAGCTGCAGTCCATGCCCAAGGGTTTCCACCTGCTTGACAGATTCCAGACTTGCCTAGCTACCCCCACAATCATGTAAGCCAAAATCCATGCAATGTCTGCTAATATATACTCTTCTACTGGTTCTGCTTCTTGAATTGACAAATATGGATTTTGGTACCAGAAGTGGGGTGAATGTATTTGTGTTTGCTTGTAGGATGGACCTATATCTTTGAGGATCAGAGGGCAGGCGGTGGTGGGCAAAATAATATTACCCACCCATAAGGAAAGATGTCCATACTCTTAATCCCCGGGCCTATCAATATGTTACCTTACATAGGAAATTAAGATTGCGCATGGAATTAAGGCTGCTATTTGGCTGACTTTAAAACAGGGATATTATTCTAGATTGTTTAGGTGAGTCCAATGAAATTATCAGGGCCCTTAAAGGTAGAAGAAGGAGGCAGAAAAGGGAGGCAGCATGAGAAGGACTCCAGCCCAAAGTTGCTGGCTTGAAGGAGGAGCAGCAAAAGAAAGTGACAGCCTCTAGAAGCTAGAAAAGGCCAGAGATTGGATTCTCCCCTAGAACTTCCAGATGGGAATGCAGATCTACTAGCACCCTGATTTTAGTCAGTGAAAACCCATTCTGAACTTCTGACTTCCAGAACTGTGAGATAATTAACATGTGGTGTTTTAAACCACTAAGTTTGTGATAATTTGTTATAGCAGCAAAGGGCAACTAATACAATCCTCATCTCTCCCAGCTGGGATCATAACCTGCTATGCCACCAATATTGGAATATAGGGTTTGTTTTTTCCTGCTGTTTCACAGATCAGCAAACCCACCATCCAGCCTCTGCCTTCCTTCTGCCCCAGCAGCTTCTCTCCCAGGGTACTCAGTGCAGCCCTCAGTTCTTTGACACTGCCTTACCCCATCCCCAGAGTTTAGACAATTCTGGAAAGATCTAGATCCTATAGTCTGGCATCCGTGAGCATCATCCTATTCTTTACTCTCTTCCACCAAGACAGTTTCCATACCAGATCTGTTGTCTATTCATAGGTTATTTGCATCCAGAAGACACTTAAGACAAATTATACAATGCTGTCTCTGATCATTTTTTGAAAAAGTATTTCATTCTCTCTCCAAGCTTATGAGGCTATAGGGATTCTCTAGCTTTACAGTCTCATATTATTTTGTCAACTGGTTATCTGAAGGAAATGTTTTCTCACCTTCACTTACTTCCTCTTTCAGGAGAATATATCAAACACATGCTAATAATATTCATTGGACAAAATCTTCCTCATTCCCATAAAAACAAACAAACAAACAAACAAACAAAAGCCTGGTAAATGTTGAAGAGGTCAATTGGGAGCAAAAGGGAATTTCATTTTTTTCCTGCTTTTCCTCCTCCTTTCTTCTTTCCTTCCTCCCTTCCTTTCATAAATATTGATAAAGTTCCACCACTGTTGACAATATTGTAAGATTTGGTACTTGTATTAGTTTCCTAAGGCTGCCATAACAAAATACCACAAACTGGGTATTTATTCTCTAGTTGTGGAGGCCAGATGCCCAAAATCCAGGTGTTGGCAGGGCCACGCTCTTTCTGAGACTCCAGGTAGAATCCTTCCTTGCCTCTTCTAGCTTCTGGTGGTGGCTGGCGATCCTTGATGTTTTTTGCCTTGCAGTTGTGTCACTCTAATCTCTGCCTCTGTCATCACATAGTGTTCTCCCTGTGTGTCTGTGCATCTTCACACTGTTTCCCTCTGCGCATGTCTGTGTCCAAATTTCTTCTTATGAGGACAGCAGGCATATTGGCTTAGGAGCCCACTCTGCTCCTGCAGGACCTCATCTTAATTAATGACATCAGCAGTGACCCTGGTTACAAATATGGCCACATTCTGAGGTATTGGGGGTTGGAACTTCAACATATCTTTTTGAGGGGACACAAGTCAATTTGTAAAAGTTTCCAAAGGTGAACTTGACTTACTTCTGCTTCTAGTTAGGGTGAGAGAATGAGAACATAGATTGACAATGGCCATACAAATGATAATTACTGATAATTACTGAAACAGGGATTATCACAGGGTGATTGGGGAGCACATGGAAGAAGAATCACTTTTAATTAGGGGAGTGCTAGCTGCTGTAACAAACAAGCAAATTCATACTAGGATTTATTTTTTGCACACATAATAGCTTGACATGTCTGTGGGCAGCTTTTCTACGTGGTGATTCAGGGAATTCGGCTTCTTCTATCCTGTGACTCTACAATTCTCCAGGGCCTTGTCTTCTGCCTCTGGACATGGTTAGAAGGAGGAAGTCTAGAAAAAGGCACATTTGGGGAAATAATAATAATAACAACAGCAATATTTATGTAGTACTTTACAGATTAATCAGGGTACCAGTCCTTTTACATTAATTCATTTCATTTGTACAGCAATTCTATGGTTTGGATGCTGTCATTATTCCTACTTTATAGATAAGTATAAATGTCATAAATGACTTGCCCAATTGGTTGAGAGTAGATTATAGCAATGTTAGGGGCAAGGAGTTAAGAGGGCCCAGGAGAGAGATAAGTAAAAAGATGTAGAGCTGTGGTGGAAGCAGAGGCTAAATCATGAAGGGCATCATAGGCCATTCAAGGACATTTAGATTTGAAACTGGTGTCAAAGGGAAGCCATAGAAAGGCGTACATGGCCAGATTTGCCACCATATTTCTCTAGTGTGTGGTTGTAGAGAATTAGTTGAGAGAGACGAGGCTGAAGACGAGTCTTACAATGATTGGCTTTGATTAATCCAGACAGTGTCTGCCTGCAGAAGATCATGTAGATAATTTTGCAGGAATTCAGACTAGAAATGCTGGTAGCCTGGATTAAGAGATCAAGAGCAAGGCAATAGAGAGAAAGAGAAGTGAACAGATTCAAAACTATTACGGAGATAGTGTAACCAGAATTTGGTGATTAATTAGGTAAGGAGGTAAAAGAGAGGAAAAATCAAGGGTAACCAGGTATTAGTTTGGGCGAGTGGAAAGGAAACCCAGGCAGGGGATTTTCTCTTCCCTCTTCGTTCACAGACTCAACAAACATTACTAATCGTTTTTTGAGCCAGGCACTTCCACCTGGGAAATGAATATTTTTAGATGAGGAAGTTGAGGTTTTGTAAAATGAAACAACTTCTCCAAAGTCAGATGACTGGCGAGTAAGTGATGGGCCTGAATTTGAATCCAGGTCTTTCTGTCCACATCCAAAGCTCATTTTCCTGCCACAATTCCATCCTGCCTCTGCTGAGTGGGCATAAATTGCAATGCTCACTTCATAAAGAAAAAGAGAGATAAGTAAATATACCAAATGACGGAATGAATTAACACCAAAAAGAATAAAAGAAACCAATATTTTTGAACACCTACTATGTGTCAAGCACCATAGTGAACATGACAACCCTAGGAGGTAGTTTTACTATTCCCTCTCCACAGATAATAAACCTTTCTGGACATAATAATAATAATGATAGCTACTAATCAAGCGCCTGCTTTATGTGTAAGAGTCACAATCACCCAATGAAATATGTGCCCACACAGTTTGAGGGTCTAAGAAATGCTCTCAAGGATACACGGCTAGAGTCTAACTTGGATCTCTTCAGTCCCCATCATGATGGCCAATCTCTGGCACACGCGTCCTCCAGGGCCCACCTCCAGCTCTCTCTAGCCTGGCTGCTTACTGTCCCTGCTTTGTAGTTTTTGTTCAAGCAACACCCAACCATTTGTAGTTCTTCAGGGCTGAGATTGGAGTGGGCAAGTGAGGTACCTAGGGTGCAAAATTTAAGAAGTACATATATGTATGTCTCCTACGTAGGACTCAGCCCCTTGTTTTTCATGTAGTTGTCGCTCAATAAGTGCTCCCAATTTTTGTTATTCAGAAGGGAGGATGGTTCTCTTTTCATTGGGATCATATTTTAGCCTTCTTTGATGAAAATTGAACCAAGCCTTGGGAGCTGATCCCTAGCTGGTGTCAGGAAGCCTTGACCTTGGGTCTGCTCCAGTTTTCATCTCATATGCACCCAACATGTCAGGAAGGGAAGCAACAGTGGCCTCAGACCACAGACCCAACGCCATCCCATGGCCTGGCAGCACAGATGCACCTATCACCATGTGAGACTGTTATATTTTGGAACTTCAGAGATTACTCACCATTCATTTATTCAGAAATATTTATTGAGAGCCAATTATGTGCCAGGCACTATTTCAGGCACCGGGGATATGGTGGTGAAGGAGACAGGCCAGAACGTCTCCCCTCCTGAAGTTCACATTCTAGGGCAATCAAGATCTTTTCCATCAGTGACATCTTAATGATAAGCATACCTCATGTTTTTATAGTGTTTCATAATTTACAAAGCATGCTGATGCTCATTAGCTCATTTGATCCTCTCTAAAACCTTGTGCAGTGAGAATTACTATTATCATATTCCATAAATTTTCACACTGACATTTTTTCTCATTTTAACATCTCTGACATCAGGATGGGTCTTACAACTGATGGCATGTCATAGTTTAATTGGAAGCATTTATTTTCTTTCTTAGTGGCAAATAAGAGAATGGTAGGTCTTACAATCAATGGTATCTTAGATTTAATACAGAATTATCTTTGCTTTGCAGATAATGAGGCTGAAGTTCAGAGAGATTGGCTTTTCAAGGTCACATGGCTATGTTGTTGTCTACACGGGCTGGAGGAGCCCTGGAAAAAGTTAGGACAATGCGAAGGCCTAGTACCCCAGGCCAGAGCATTTTCCCTGCTCTCAGGGGATTTTATTTCTAAGCACATGACAGCCTGCTGCTCTCATTTTTCAACAAGGAAAGAAAGCTCTGCCCAGTCCCAGGATGAGCTTCAAAGGGAGCCTGTCCCCTCTTGGCTCCACCCCTCCAGGGGAGCAGTGGGAATGTGGCTAAGACCAAAGTTAAGCCCATCTGGGATCAAAAGAGCCCCCATCTCTCCAGAGCACCTGCGGGGTTTCAGTGAGCTCCATCTCTGTCTCCTGAGTGATCAGCTGACAAAATGCATCTGGACAAGGAGGAAGCCTCTGTGATCAGTTGTCATCTCCCCTAAATACCCCTGATGTATTTTCTCTCTTTATTATTCACGAGGTGTCAACAGTCTATGGTGATCTACAATCTGGCACACTCACTTTCCTGTGGCTAGAAGGCAGTCATGCTGCTTGGAGACAGGGAAAAGCAGGTCTTTAGCATCCTGTCTAAAGACCAAGAGAGGGGGAAAATGAGAGAAAGGAGAAGAAGGCTGCTAGAGGGAAAAGTGGGAACTGGCAGTTGCTGTTGCCTTATCTTTACCCTGTATCTAATCCCAAAGCTGAGTCCCATATACAAAGCCAGGTGTGGGGTGACCACAGTGAGCACAACATAAGTATGGCTCTTCTTCAGCACCTTGTCCCAACTGCCCCACTCCTCCTGCCCCGCCCCTTCTTTAATACTTGCTCACTCACTGCCTGAATCAATCTCTTTTCCTCTTACCTGGAACTCTCCATCAGGTTAGCAGCAACACATGAGAGGATTTACTACTCTCCCCTTGGATTTTCCATGATGATATGGGACCCCACGAGGTCACCTTATCTATATGCATTCCTCCACTTCCACCATATCAATATCGCTTCATCAACTCTAGAGATCCTTCAGAAGAATTCCCAACTCTCTAGTCCAATATTAAACTTCCCTTATAATCTTCCCATCCATGCTCCCACATATAATGAGCATATCTTTTAAATATACTCCAGTAGAACACATTTTCTAACTGGACAAGAAGCATGCTATAAAAAATCCTACCTTGGTATCCTTTCCCTCTCCATGCTTCTGCTAATGATGCCCTCCCCCTTCTGTGTCCTTCAGAGTTTAACTCAAGTCCCACCTGCTCTAGGAAAACCCTGCCTGGGCCCAGCCTCCAGCTGGTCCTGCTTACTTGTCAGGAAACCACACCCTGCACATTTAGCTGGACCATTGACCTTCACTTGATGGTAAACCGCACCTTGCACCCAGGGCCAGAGTGAATCAGTGAGTGAAGTGGGCTGTTCCAAATGAACCCAGGAGAGAACCCCCTTTTTGCAGTTCCCAAAGAAAAGCAATTGTTCCTGTTCTGGTGACTTTGGTTATGCATCCGAATTCTGGTTCCGACAATGAACTTAGAGAGCCCTTTCCAGTGTGCCCATGAATCCCCCATTACAAGATTCAGTTCAATCCTTAAACCTGAGTCTTCCAATATTGTCTTTGAACTCACCCTGGACCAGAACTGGAGATAGCTATATCATATGGTATCTACTTGAACACCAGACTAAGTCTCAAATGTCATTGTCTTCAGCTGAATCACAGTACCAGCACCTAGGCTACCCAAGGGCAGGCAAGTACTGGCTCCCAGCCCCTTTCTTTCTTCTGCATCCTGCTCTTGGGACTCGCTCTGCTGTGCCGTATCCTGACAGCTCACAAAGCTTTCTGACTCCTGCCGTCAATAGGGCTTTCTTGTTTCTTAAGTGATGAGTACAAGAAGAAATGTTATCTTTGTATATACATGTCCTGTTCCCTGAACTTCCTTATATGCTCCTTGAGATCAGAGACCTTCTCATACATCTCATATGTAGTGGGTACAATGAATGCTTACTGACAACACAAATGTTGAAATATTCATAAAGTCTTTGCTGATATCTCACCCAAACTTTCTGTTACAATGATTCACTCCAGTCTCCACTTTCAGCTTCCATCTGTCCTTTCCTTACTTAAAGATTCTTCCTTTCATTTCAGTCATTTACAGTTAAATATTGGTGGGTTAGATGGAAACTTTTCTAGGGCAGGAACTGTGGTTTGTATGTGTGTGTGTTTTTAAATGCCTACAGCACCTGGTATCCTAGGTGGTCTCCCATTCAAGTACTAACCAGGCCCAACCCTGCTTAGCTTCTGAGAACAGATGAGATTGGGTACGTTCAGGATGGCATGGCTGTAGACAGCTTGTACGTCTTTTCCCCACTATCTAGCACAGTACCTGTCATATAGTAAATAACCAGAAAATAGCTGAACAGAATTGTGAAATTCAGCTCAATAAACATGTCATGAGCCCCTAATGTATACAAAGCACTGTGCTAAGTACCTTAGGTTCCAGAAATAAAATAAAACCAAACAGGATATCTGACCTTCAGGAAACTGAGCCAGGCAAAGGCAATAAAAGTTCCTAATTAATTGTAAATGGGTACCATACAGGTTGAAGTTTTCTTCTAGATAAGGTGAGATAGAGAAGGTAGTCTCAGAAGAACATGGGATTTCTTCATGATTATTGACATGAACAGAATTCTCCATGAGCACATAAATGCAATTTTTGGAAAACACAAACCCTTTGCTTTTATCCTAGTGGAGCTCAAGGTCTTCCACCAGGAAGTGTGACTGGTAGGGCAGGGTTAAGGAAAGGCTGAGAGCCATAAGCCTTGGTGGATTCTAGCCCCTGCTGGCTCCAGAAGGTGAAAACTCCTAGCTTTTCTTCCCTCAGGTAAAGCATGAGGGTTCTGATGGGAGAAGACAGCCTGCCAGTGGCTGGCTGAGTAGCAGCAGGCAGTCTTGTCAGCCATTACCCTGCTGGAGTAATCCTCGAACCCGTGCACCATCCCATTTGAACTGCCTGAGACCGCAGGAGATAGTCAAATGCTTTTGGCTAATATCATATGCATGCATAATTAGATGGCAGCAATTACCATCTGGGTTCCTAGCACTTGTTCCAACATCCAGGCCTTGGGCAAGGAGCTGGTGGGAGCAAGGAAGGGAGGCCTCCCCCAGCCCTGCCCATCTTCTGTTAGCTTCCCAGAGAGCAGATTGGAAGCCTGGAGCCTGGAAGCACAGCCCTGTGGAAGGCCAACAACGCTCAATGAAGAGTGACAACAGGCAGGTGGCAGAGGGAATCAAGCGGTGGTGGTGTCTCTGCCAGCTCATGGGTTGGCATGGCATCGCAGACTGGGTGGATTGCCATGGGCATAGGGGATGAAGGCTCGTGGGCAGCCCTTGTTTCAGTGAGGAAGCCAAGAGTAGGTTTGAGGGTTCTCAGAGCAGTGACGGGGCTGATGAGATGCCATCTGCCCCGCCCCTGGCACCGAGTTCTTCCACTCCTGACTGTTGGAGCTCCCTGCGGGTGCCAATGACACAGGCATATGCTTGGCTGGGCCTGGCTGACATTTTCCTGAGGCTGGTGCTCAGACTTCCTGGCTTGGAAGGGGAGGTGGAGATGGGGGAAGTCAAGGCAGCCTGGAGGGAGGGTCTTCTGGTGCAAAAGAAACTGAAGAGTATGGACAAGCATGAATCCAAGCCCTCAGACATTTCACTATTTCGTATCCTTTGGCTTAGGGAGGGTCCTAGCACAGTCCCATGTGGCACTTGCTACTTGCTGTGTACACATTTAATGAACCAGTCGATTCAGGTGGACATCCAGCAGTTTCTGCCTAGATGAGGTAAGACAATGAGTGGTGGATAGGTCATTCCTGGGCTTTGGAGGAGGCAGGGCTGGGTTAGAGTCCAGCTCTGCGTTTTATAGCTGAATGACTCAGGTTGAGCTACTTAGCCAGTCTGTTACTTTACTAGCAAAACAGAGTCATGAGGACTGAATGGGGTGCCTGGCACATAGACATATTAGGAAAATGTTAGCCCAATTTTTCCTTTCTTTCAAGTAGGGTTGGGCCTGTGAGGGAGTCTATACATTCTGTTCTTTCTTGATTGGCAACAGGGTAAAGTAGGAAAAAGAAAAAAGAAAAAACGTCATATCTTCTAGGGGCCTCTAGGTTGAGTTGTTTGGCATCAGAAGACTGTGTATGGTCCATTTTGGCCAAAGAAACTCCCAGCACTTCCAGTGCCCTGTTCTCAGCTACTTTCCCCATGGCCAACCTGGACTCCCACTTGTGCTGTCCCATAGCTCCGCAGATGCTTTTCTGTCATGGCATTCAGCACTTGGTCATTGTTTGTGTTGTGCTTTTGTTAAATTCTCAATGTCTTGCACGATTCCTGGAAAATGGTCAGATTTTGAGAATGTTTTTTGAGTAGATTAACTCAGTTGATTTCATGTTAGCCCATGCTGGGCTGTCAGAAGCAGATTGAAGGAAAATGGGAAGAGCCAAGATGAAGATGGGAGGGAATGAGAGACTTATGGAGTCCAACACATTACAGCAGAAAGAGCATGGATTTTGGACTCAACTGTATCAAATGCTTGCTCTGACAAAATTGTTGTATGATCTTGGGGAAGTTACCTTAGTTTCTGTATCACTAGATGGTATAATACATACCTTATAGGGTTATTTTGAAGATAAAAAAACCAAATTCTACAAAATTTACACATAGTAGGTGCTCAGTAAAATGGTGGCTACAATAATTATACTTTAAGGTATGAACTGGGACCTCTTGATCCCTAGAAATCTATTAATCTTGACTAGAACCTTAATTCTGTGGCCTGTGACATGAACCTGTGATTTCCTGAGCACCTTCACTTATTTTTCATGCTTTTGATGTTCTACTCCCAGGCCTGTCTGTTTCTTCTCCTTTGCTGGTTTCCATATACCATCTAATCACTTCCAACATTTGTTGAGCTTTTGTAGAGTTGTAGAAAATCAGGGGAGGCAGAAACTAGAGATGGCTCAGTTTGCTTGGTGAGACACAACTTTTGGCCATCTTGCCTCTTTCCCCCTATCTTTTCATTCTTTTCTTTCTCAGGCTGTCAATTCTTGCCATATGTAGAACAGTTCTGTTCACTTCCAGATCTCTGAGGGACTTATCTCCTTCCCAAGGAGAATTCTGGAGAATGAAGAGCTCCTGATCTGGTTGGCTCCTAGTGAGGGCTATTTGATTCCATTCATAGGTTATTAGAAGACTTGAGATGACTTTAGGCTTTATTCCAGGTTGGTGTCTATTGCTACAGTAAGCTGGGATGGGAAACAGCAGTAGGGTGAGATTAGGAGTTGTTAGTGTAGGAAGTCAGGTAGGTATTCTCATTATGGATATAAATGTTCATTTGGTCAGTGTAGGGACCCTGCTGGCAAATAAGAATTCTAAAGAATTGCATCCAGACCCCTGCACTAGGCAGAGATTTGGCAAGAGCTAGCAGGGGTGAATTAGGACTTGCGCCAAGCATGGCATGTTTTTATTGCCATTGAGAATTGGAGTGATGAGCAGGAAACCTAAGCTGAAGACCAAGTCTTTAAGTGGGCTAGGCCCATTTAAACTAAGAGAACAGATCTTTTGAATGTATGTGTTTCTTGCCCATGAATGAGACTATGGGGCTGCATTCCGTTATGCTCATGATCCTGAGGCATGCAAGGTCATTTGAGTAGATATGCTCCCTTCTGGAGATATTTGCTGGATATGCCCTGCCTTAATTACCTCCTCAAGAGGTGGCTTCTGAACCTAGAACCTAGAAATCAGAAGGCAAGTAGGTTGGAGGATAAATACCACCTCACTTACTAGAATATGGACCTCCAGGATCCTGAACAGGTTGGAGAACAGTGGCCTCCAGCAAAGAGGCCAAGCAGAGTCCATTCTGGTGGGGAGCAACCACATGAGAGCTTTGAGTTGAACATGAGCCAACTGTAGGTGTAAATGTGTAAATTTCACATAATTTGATCTGTTTTGGTTTACTTTGTGTTTCTCCCCTTGTGTTTCTCCTAAGCCTTTGAGTTTTATTTGACTATTCCAGCTTGACCTCAGCTATAATGTAGAGAGTAAATAAAATGTTCCTACTATACATGCGATCACAAGGTAAAGTGGGAAGCATCCTGAACCTGAGGACTTCATCATCCCCAAAAGGTTTAGTGATCCAGGACACCATGAGAGCCAGTTTCCTTTCACCCTAGGGGTTCTCCTCATTGCAAATTGGGAGGATCAAAAGAGTTTTACTTTGGTAAGGAGATGGACATTTTTTGATATTTGGCAGTGGTGAGGACTGTGATTCAGAGTGTACAGGCTTCTTGAGCACAATTTTTATTGTGTCTGCAGCAGCTCAGCCTAATTCAGATCTACCCTTTGTGGATTGAGGCCCTGAAAACTCTCTGTGCTCTGATGAGGTTCATATTCAGAGCCTGAGGAAGGGGACTGGTCTGCAGTGGAAGGATGTCAGAGCTGCTGGGCAGGACTGATGTTGGCAGGGGGGCACAGAATTGACCTCCCATCTCCCTGGCTTACTCAAATTCAGTTCCCAGCATGGACTAGCAGGCTGCCCTTCTCTGAATTCTGGGTCTACGCTCTCTGCTTGCACTGAGGGGCCTCAGAAAGGTCCTTCTCTTATCTGCCTGCCTGCACTGTGCCCCAGAAGCCTGTGTCAGCTCAGCCAAAGCTGACCTTGGGTGTCAGGGGTCAAGGAGATGACCTCTGCAGCACAAAGCCCTTTTCCAGAGAATCCATCACTGCATCCAATTAGGGAGAGCATACTGGATGAGACAATGGCCCATACCCCTTGTTAAGGAACATCCCTAATTGATGACAAGGATGGTATAGTGGCTTGGAAGCAAACTCAGATTGTATTTTTAAAATTCTCCATTCTCCCGGGCTGCCTGCCAGAACTCCATGGCATGACTCTTCAGGAGAACAAAGGAAGCTTTGAAAATCTTTCTCCCCCCTCCTTCAAATGCTTATCTAAAAGGACATCTTTTTCCCCTTAGTTGCTGCAATCATAAAAGCACAGGTGATAAACTGCTTCTTTGTATCATCAATTGTGAAGGTTCTCCCCCCACCCCTCTCAAAGCAGGACCTGCAGCAGCAGCAGTAAAAGAGAGAGGACCATCTCTGCCCACAGTGATGCCTATCAAGCCTCCAGAAAGGAGAGGGAGGGAGAACTGAACTTTGTTCAGTGACAACTTTTATCTCCGGGTCTTGGGCTGTTGAAATGTCAAGCCAGGGCTAGATAGGATTTCCTGACAGTGACTGCAGCTGCTGCCTAGCTCCAGAGGATAGAGGGCTGGCAGTGGGTAGGAAGAGAGCCTGGAAGTGAACTGGACATATATTGAATTCTTGAAGCTAAAGTTCGGGTCTTGGTGGGGCTATGTTTCTAGAGAGGAAGGGGCTATCAGAGCCTGTGTTTGCAATGACCATGAGAAGCATTCTTCCAAAGGACAATGCCGAAACCATTTGAGAGGAGATTCTGGTTTCTAAGCTCCCCAAATATGTAATTGTAAAAATGAGGGTAGTTAGGCCTGGGGTTTGGATTAGATCCTAGACTCCTAGGTCCCAAGTCAGTTCCTATCCTGGCTCATCCACTTAGTTCACCCTTACTCTCCACCCCTGTGATACAAAAGCCACCTCAGGCAATGCGGAGGGGACTCCATGGCTAGCATTATTTGTAGCTAAGAGCAGCACCATATGCTCAGTTTAAATCAGTAACATTTCAGATTTTTTTCCAGCTGGAATAAATGGTATCTGAGCTGGCCATTTTATTTTTTAGAAAATCAAGGACACCTACTATAGAGTAGATACTGGTCTAAGTGCAGTGTGCTTATTAACGTGTTTTAGCTTCACCTCCTCCCACCCACCTTGCCTCCTTTCTGGCTTCCTGTCTTCTGAGGGGCTCAGCCAGCTCCCCTTTGCCCTCTGGAGTGCTTTTTCTGTCATCTTAAGCACCTAAAAGCTCTGGGAAAGGTGACTCAATCTGCCCGAGTGACACTCTTCTCTACCCTTCTCAATATTCTCTGTCATTTGATCACTTTCTGTCTGCCTTCTGGCATTCCCAGACTCCATCTGCAGACCATTGGGGGCCTGATGGGGTGAAGGCCTGGTTCCAGAAATGTCTGTGCAGCATCTGGACTAGAAAAAGATGAGGAAAGCAGGAGGCATAGCTTGTAGGGGTCCACAGAGATCTGAGAAACTGTAAAAGCTGTGTGGAGTTGGTTGAGAAAGCTACCCCTGTGTCTACTGCTTCCTCTGGGCTCTGGAGTTGGTCTTGGATGTTGTCTGGCTTCCTTTCCTATGAGCAGTTTCCCACCTTGCAGGCCTCAGAAGGAAAATTCTTCCCACAGAAAGGAAGAGCAAGAGAGATCAAGGTGAAACAGTAAACTGGAGCAGGGATGTGGGTGGATCTCAGAGTTCTAGGTTCAGCTCTGGCACAAAATTGCTATGTGGCCTTAGTCAGGCCCTGTTACATGTAAAATGGGGAAGCAATAATACTGGGGTACCTCCCTTCATTAGACTTCTTTGGTGCTGTGAATTCTCTAGCTCAAGGGTGCATCTTCACCCATCACCCATTCGGATCGTGGAAAACAAAAAAGGAGAAATTCCTAGCAGATGCTCTGTTGAGAGCACCGAGCACATAGGTGGTGCTGGGGTGACCCTAATGAGGTAGGGACCCAGCTATGTGAAGCTCTGGCGTCTCCAAAATGCGGTGGAGAGTCTTCAAGGAGAGGTCGCTCTGAATGTCTCTGGTGGCTGAGAGATTAACTGCTATTCTCTTAGCCAAACTGCTTGTGCCTCTTTTCAAAAGTACTAGAGGCTCATTTGCATGTCATTTGCATCTCATTTAACACCAACTCATTTAATGTTCAAAAACCACTGAGATTTCTTCCAGGCCCCTGCTTCTTGCTCTCCCCAGGCTGTTTCTCCCCCTCTCTCTGCCCTTCCTGCATCCTGCAGCTGGTCCAGCTGGACAGGCCTGTCTTGCTTAGGCTCTACCTCAGTGGGCCCAGACTGGCCTGAGGAGGCCACCTGTTGGCTGTGGGAAGAGAGGTACCTGTGGGGAAGTGGGCAGAGGACAGATCTTCAGCTGTAGCTGGGAAAGATGAACCTTCTCTTCCTCTCTAGGACTCTGACCCTTCCCAGACAGTGGGCTTTCCAGAAATTTCCCTCAAATGCCTCTCAGGCTGCCTGAGAGACACACAACAGAGAGTGGGAGGGGTAGAGCAGGACTACATGTTAACTGAGAGTGGGTTTATTACGCCCTGGGGGAAAAAAAAGAAACAAAGAATTGATAGTGATAATTTTATTTTGCCACCTGCAGGCTCTTGGGGAGGTCTGCTGGGGGAAATCCTGTGTGGGAGCTGGATAGACAGCTTCTCTTTCAAGAGACACACAGAGTTGTAGGAGCTACTGGGCCAATCAACACTGTATTAATGCCAGAGAAAAGCTTCCCCTGCCTCTGCTTTCCTCATTCGTCACCAGAGCTGGGCTAGAACTCAGCCCCATGGCAGACATAGCTGCAAAATTGCTACTGCCGGAGCTGAACTACTGAGAGTCTGAGTGGCTCACCCAAAGCTGTGCCAAACTGGAACCAGAACCCACATCTCTGACCCCACCCACTGGGCTTTTAGAAAACCTCCAGACCTCCAAGAACTCAGATCTGATTCCAAGTCCAACTTGCTCCCCTTACTTTGCCTTTCCTGAGTGGGGCATGTGTTCATTTAGAGAGATGACATTACTGACCCAAGGAGGCCTTTCTTGCCGCTTCTCTGACCTCATCTAACACCTTAGCTGCATCCTGTCTCTAGCCCAGAGCCTAGTGTAATTCTCATCTCCTCCCTATAGCCTCCGCCCAGGTCTTGGTCCTTTCTGATAATTTGGCCCCTCAAGGCACACTTTCAAAAATATTATCGTGTATTTTTCATCAGGTGCTACATGATCATAAAGCTGGCTTTATTCCCTAGTGTAAGTGTGTAAGTTCACCAAAAGCAGAGTTCTACAGCCCCTTCCTTCCCACTCCATCTCTCTCTCTCTCTCTCTCTCTCTCTCTCTCTCTCTCTCTCTCTCTCTCACACCACACACACACACACACAGCAGTCCCCTTATACACAGGGGTCAAACCAGGCCCTTTATAGCTCCTATAGCTGAGGTGCCATGGGTTCTAGGTGTGTGAAATGAGGGAATATAAGGACATAAGCTTTCTTGGGCTCTCTCCATTTCCACAGTGAGCTAATCCTCCCCCATTATGGATGGTTTGGTTTTCAGGGGCCTGGGATTGGGGGTGGGGAGGCTGATGCAGCCCTGGACTTGCAGCTGGCGGAGCCTCCTCTGGGCTCCCTGGCACCTCTGTGAGTGAGTGCTATACCTGCATGAGCTGTGTGAGCAGCTGTCGGGCAGAGCTCATTATGGGGGATAATGTGAGCAGAGTGACATGGAATATCTGTTCTCTCCCCACTATTACACTTGTCGCTCGCTCTCTTCCTCTGGCAGGTGAGCTAAGGGGTTTGATTGCCTGTGTGTCGGATCTTTCCATAACAACCAGGCAGAGGAGACAATCAGCTGCTCAGAGCATGTTGGCTGGAAGCAGCTTCCCAGCAGCCCCAGGAATGAGAGCAGGCCAGGTCCTGGTGCCTGGCTCCAACAGAATTGTCCTTGCCCCTCCCCATCCAGGCTGTATTACAGTAAGGACATGTTTCTTTATTCCAAAGAACAAGGGGGATGCCATTACACTTAGGGAGTGTTGTTGCCTAGACATTGGAAATGACTTAAAGTGCTCCAGAGAGCCTGGTGGCAGAGTGGCCCCTGCTTCTTCCTTAAGAGATGTTTATGTCCCGCTAAAGGACCTCCTGGAAAGAAGGCTGTGTGTTGACTGGCTCATCTGTGGCCTGGAAGTCCTCAGAAGGATAGGAAGTTAGACTTGGAAGGTCCAGGGCTCCTGAGCTGGCTGGCCACAAGAATTGCCTGTGAAACTCCCTCATAACACAGAGCCTGGGCCCAATCCCAGGGCTTCAGATCCCTTCTCTGGGTGCAGGACCAGAAATTTGTGTTTTACCCATACACAGGTGATTCTGATACATAATTGGGGGTTTTTGAGCCATAATTGGGGGCTTTGGATACAGCTTTGTCCCTGTCCCCATTTTACAGATGTGGAAGTAGAGGCCAGAGTAGTGAGGTTACTTATCTGACGTGAGGCAGAGTGGGTCATTTCCAAGTGCCAGGAGGACCTAAAAAATAGTTTTTGGGAAGGTGACTGAGAACTGGGCAGTATGACACTGAGCAACACAGAAAGCATCCAGCCTGAGGGGAAACGTGAGGAGTGAGAAATATATTCCAGATACTCCTAAGTGGGAGGCTGACTTGAAAGGGCTGATTAGGGGTGTGCAAGATGTGGCTGGGCACACAAGGTACAGGTAGAATTGGAGCTGTGAATTAGGAACAAAAGGCCCCCAAACAGTAACAACTGGCAAGATGCTGGTCTCAGATCCACTAAGGGTTAATATGAGGCTTACTCTATGGGTTGAGGAAACAGGAGAGACTCTCCTAGGACAGAGCTAGGAACATGGCCATTGAGGATTCATGAGATTTTGAATAGAAGCCAGCATAGGAGACAAAGAAGGTAGCTAAATAACAAAGGCCTTCTTCATTTAGAACCAGGATTTGAATCAGAATGTCTGGCTCCAGCAGTAGCTCGGCCTGAGCTACACATGGGTGTTGGAAAATGAAGGAAAGATAATGAAGCCAGGAGGCCAATGAACATCTGCCTCCCACACAGTTCTGGGTGATACGCAAATCATCCCTGCTCCCTAAAACCCTTAGCCTTCAACAATCTCTGGGAGAAACTGGAGATGGTGAGTGCTCATCCATGTTAGCAACATACATTCATGATGACAATGCCCCCTTGAACTGAAAGAAATATACAATCTTTCATGGGGCAAACAGATGGGAACTTCCAGAGCTCTCATTGCCTTATCCTAAGTCAACTGCCCTCTGTCTAACATCTTGTGTGTTATAGACGGGATTCTAAGAATGACCCCCAGTAACCCTTACATTACTTGTGAATCCGATATCACTCCTGTGATTTATATTATGATGCAGTTGACCTTGAGATAGGGAGATTATTGAGGTGGACTTAATGTGATCAGACAAGCCCTTTAAAAGCAGAGTTTTCTCTGACCGGTGGCAGAAGGGGAAGTCCAAAAGACAAGAAGGGTTGGCTGAGTACCCCCAGGAGGAGGGATGTGGACAGTCTGCAGGAGTGGAGAGCAGACTCCAGCTGACAGCCAGCAAGGGAGTTGAAATCTCAGTCTATAACCACAGGAAGTGAACTTGAGCAACACCTGAAGGATCTTGGAAATGTAATCTTCCCCAAAGCCTACAGAGGGACTAGGCTAGCCAACACCTTGATTTTGGCTTGCCGAGACCCTAACCAGAGAACTCAATCAAGCCTACACAGACTTCTGACCTACAGACTGTGAGATAATAAATGTGTGTTGTTTTAGGCCACAAAAGTTTTGGCAGTTTGTTATGCATCAATATGAAAGAATACAGTAAGTCTAACTTCCAGTCACCTGGCTTGTAATCCATTCTTCCTTAGCTTTCTCTGAATTATCTCTAATTCTCACAATAACCTCATGCTATGGATATTATTATGACTCCCATTTTATAGATTAAAAAACTGAGGCTTAGAGAGTTGAGACTGGTGCAGCTTATTGTTAATAGGTGGTTGAACCAGGATTTGAATCAGAATGTCTGGCTCCAGAGCTTGTGTTCGTAAGTCACGTAATCTCTCCTTCCTTCTGTACCATGCGCCCATATTTTTAAAGATTTTTGTCTACCAAACAAACTGAATTTATCAAGTAATAATTTGTTTTCCCATTTTTTATTAATCAAAGCCATGTATAGCTGCCAATCAGGGGTTCAGATCAGCGTGAGATTAGCAGTGTTATCACACTGAGTTGATATAATTCCAGCCAAAAGCAAAGAAATGATGTCTCAGTTAGCAGTCTGTGCAGCCTTATCTTTGGTGAGGGTGTCGTTTCAGCTAGGCATGCAGAAATATTAAAAATAACTCCCGAGCCCCCATTACTATCCATAGGAACCTGTAGGGGTCTCAGGACCACAGATGAGGACCACTGGTCTAGATCTTCCAGACCCTCCTTATCTGCTCTGCTCAGGCCTCCGTATCTCTGCTTCCTGTTCAGATACCTTTTCCCTACAGAGAGGCTGTGTAGAATGTTCCTTTACCTCTAACATCTATAACTTCCAGGGACAGAGTGAACAGTGTAATGGCCTCTCCAATCCTCCCCCAATGCACACATGCACATTCACATGCACACGTGCACACACTCATAGACACACACATGCTCACCACAACCACTACACCACCATCACGGACAGGGATGTAGTCTTATTAAATAGTTTGCTTCCCTAAACTCATCCTTGCTCCCTATCTCTCCTGCAGGCTCACAGACACACACAGATACACACAGACACACACAGACACACACAGACACACAACACAGACACACACACACACACACACACACACACACACACACACACACCCCACCATCTTCCCCTCCAAGAGAGGGTAGTTCAGTCTTAGTTTAAAACATACACCTTTCCAATCTCAAATCACCATGCATGTACAGAGGCATTGACATATATGAGGAGGGTCATTCTTTCCATCCTGACTGGATGGAGTCTGAATTTTGTTTCTCATATTGTGAATCTAATACAGTAAGCTCCCAAGTGTCATTTATTCACTCAAAACATTTTTATTGAATACCTAGCATGTGCCACTAGTTAGGTAGTACTGGGGATTTATTGTAAGCAAGGGCCAGGTCAGCATAAGCCAAAAGGATACCTCCCTATAGCCCAGAAGTGAAGCCAAGTCACAGGAACTTCTAGCTAAGGGCAGAAGAGTCTGGATCCCCCAGGAATGAAGGAGGAACCAGTGGGGCCCTGGGTGAGTGTAGGCACCAACAGAGGCAGGGGAGAAGAAGGACCTTTCAAGATGTTGCCTTAGGTTTCTCCCCATGTTGCCCTCTAAGCCTTCCCAGTTAGCCGGAATGCTTGTGGTCTCACTGGTGATAGTACATACCTGGGATTACAGCTAACAACAGTTGCCTGGGGCCATTCACGGAAGGGCCAGAGTAGGATACCAACAGGACAGTGGGGACAGAGGATATGAACTAGGGGCATGGTTTGAATGGGAGTAGTCCTCCACCTGCTCTTCATGGTGGGTGGGGGTTCTGACATATAGGAATAAGGGACATGGGAACATAAATTCTCCTGTGTCATCACAATGAAAATAAACACCATTAACTGCATGTGTAGCCTGATTCAGATGTGATAAAGTATTTCATAGACAAGATTGAATGCAAGCCTCTCAACAAGTTTGCAAAGCAGACTAGACAGGCACCAAGTCCCCATCTCACAGATGTGGCTCAGAGATGTTAAGCAATTCACTAAGGGGAATAGCTAGTGAGTGTAGAGAAAAAACTGAGACTTAACTTTGTTCTCTTTCCAGTATACCCAGTCATGTCAATTAATGTGTGATAGAGCTGTTGCTGATGGCTGAGGGAACAGACATGAGCTGGTAAATTAGCCAGAGTCTGAGTGCTTGTATTAGTTCCCCAGGGATATTGTAACAAATACCACAAACTGGGTGGCTTAAAACAACAGAAATTTATTCACTTACAGTTCTGGAGGATGGACATCTGAAATCTAGGTGTCAGCAGGGTTGGTTCCTTCCAGGTGCTCTGAGGGAAGATCTGTTCCATGCCTGTATCCTACCTTCTGGTAGGTGCCTGAGATCCTTGTTCCTGGGCTGGGGCAGCATCACTCCATCAATCTCCGCCTCCATCATCACATAGGATTCTCCCTGTGTGTGTGTCTGTGTCTATATTTCCCTCTTTCAAGGACACTAGTCAAAAGATTAGGGTCTACGCTAACCCAGTATGATCTCATCTTAAAATGCAAAGACCTTATTTCCAAATAAGATCATATTCACATGGATAGACATGAATTTTTGTTTTTTGGTGGGGGTTGGGGGGTGGGACACTATTCAACCCAATACCAGGCTCATTAAGGCTGACCTTGTGAGAAGAGGGATTTGGTCAGTTAGGAGCAGGTTGATGGCCTGCCAGAGAACTGGACTAATTGGGTCCAGGTGTGATTTGACCACTGGGGCTCCTGTCTCTCCTCTGTCTCAAGAATACAAGAGAAGAAAATTTCTCTCCCTCATCTCTGAACACCTTTCCCATCCCCAGCTCTCTCCTCCTACAAGGATATGCTAGGATGGTTGATAACATAATTGGTTTAGAACAACTATGATTTATTGAGTACTTACTAGATGGCAGGTGCCTTATAAAGAGCTTTACATGCATTATTTCATTTAACCCTTAATAAAACAGATTCTTATTCTCATTGACACTTGAGGAAACAGAGGCTTTGGAAGGCCAAGACATATGTCTGAGGTCAAGATGTAAGAGATGGTATGAATAGAATTCTAGCTTAGCTCATGCTAGAACTGGGGGCCCATGTCACTAGATAGTCCTGATCTTCTTGATTCATCCCTGGCCTATTCCTTGGTAAGTGGGATGTGACCTGGGGGAACTATGGGCATCCCAGAATGGAAAGGCTGGGGAACAAGAAAGTTCTAAGGGACAAAAAGGGAGAGTTCCCATGCCAAATGACTTCGAGCTATTTCCAGATAACCAAACTGGCATCTTCTTTCTCCCTGTCCTCTGGAGCTACTGGGGGACATGAAAGAAGGAAATAAGGTTTCTACCTTCCTGCTATTTCTGTGAGGCTTGGAGTGGTTCCCCACCCTATTTGCGAAGCCATAAATAAACGAGATGTATTACTCAGGGATTGCCATGGTAACATCTTCAGGTTACCAGGGATGCAAGATCCAAACAAAAGTATTCAGTTAAATATTTCTGGCCACTAGAGGAATCCAGCCATGCAATATTGGGATGTGGGGAAGGGGAGAGGCAAAGAGGCCTTATTGTTTCTTTTTTCTTTTTTTGAAGCCTCCTCCTCAGAGAGTTGCACAGCTCTGATGGGAGGTTCTCTCCCCCTTCTCTTGTTCCCAGGGCTTTCCCTGCTCTTGAGATAGAGGGGTCCAACTTACAACCCATATCTCTAACATTCAGCCAGCATCCTCAGTTTAGCTCTAAAAGAGATACCCTGGTGGTCTCAATAAACACACCTCTTCTAATTGGTTTAAGATTGAGTTGCATATCCAACTAAAAATCATCTTTACATATATCATCCTTTAAGATGGAGTCAACAGACCTGCTAGTTGGTTTTCCCAGTACCAGGAGCATGATATAAGCACGGAATTCTGACCTTGCAGAGAGAAGAAATCAGGGAATAATCAATCTGAGCTACAGTGGCTCCTGTTCTGGGGTCTGAGAGAGCTGCTCAGTGGGGACCATCCTCCCTGGAGGCCCAGGCTGGGAAAGAATCTGTCTCCATTCCTGGAGCTGCACAACTATTATAAATGTTTCTAATAACCAAGAGGTGTTTGTTTAACATAAACTTGCTTGCCCTCCAAGGCAGCCCAAGAAAGTGCCGAGATAAACAGAGTTAGGAGGTGTAATTTCAAGTCGTGTTGGCAGGCTTTCATGTGTGGCAGGGGAGAGGGGTAATCTCTCAGCAGCCTAGTTGCCCTTTCTGTGCCTCCACCGAAGAGGTTAGAGCTGGATGAGATCTCAAGGATCCTCCAGTTCAAGGCCTTCATTTTAGGGAAGGGAATTGAGCCAGAAGGTGAGGTGATCCAGCCCAAATCACTCAGCTAGTAAGTGGCTCTTGCTAAAACTCAATTTTCTAACTCAACACCTCCTCCCCTATCCAGGGCCCCCAGCCTTGGATGGGACCATGGGGGCCTCTGCACATCGCTATAGGATCTGGAGAAAGAGGGAGGGCTGGGGAGCAGAGACACGAAGGCAGCCTCCAGAATGGTTGGTGATACATGTTAGGTGGGCGGGGGCCTGCTTGGAGGCTTCCCAGCTTGACATCGGAGTTCAGACAAGGGCCCACCCTAAAGCCCTGGCACCACCGCCCTAATCAGCTGCCACCCTAATCCGGATGCTCAACTGACATTCCCCATTCTATACCCTACCCCCACATAACCCTATAAAAACAACGCCCTCCAGGCCCAGGGTGCGACTTCTCTGGCCCCTCTCCTCTCGGGACCAGAGGACTTCGCCAGGGAGCCCTGGGAGCCCTCTCCCAATAAAGGCTTGCTTTTAAAACTTCTCTCGGCATGTCACGTGTTTACCTTACAATACACCTCAGTCCACCTCGTCTGGGGGGAACCTGAGCCTCAACCCAGCCTAGTCAGCTTTGTAAACAAAGCCCTCTTCTCTCCCTATCTCAAGCGATCAATATGTTCCTTGAGCAGGCGGGGACTTCTACACTGCTAATTAGCTGTCCTCTTCAAAGAGCAATATTTCTCTTATCTGGACCATTGCCCACTCAAGTAAATACCAGCAACTTTGTAACAGGTGGAGTGGGGGTGGGTGGGAGATGGGGGGAGCTTGGCCTGGGGCCAGATGATAGCCACCTTCTCAACCACCTGTGTATTCCCACCCAACCCCAAGTTAGCATTTCGCACATTTTTAATAAAGCATATTATGTATGGGCTTTAGGTGAGTGAGGAACTTGGTAAGATAAATAAATAAATAATTCTAAGCAGCACAAAGTTCAGGGGCCAAGAGGGAGGGTTGCAGTTTTCTTTACCTTGGAGGCTTGCATATTTTATTACTGTACAATTCCCAACTGCTCCTCTCTCCTCTCAGTTCTCCTGAAGTTGCTGTGATGAGAGTTTATATTACCCAGCACACTGGCTTGTAAGTCTATTTACAACCCAGGCATCTTTGGTTTGCATTAGAGAAAGATGCCCCATTCCCAGATTAGTTAAATTGGAAATAAATTGGTTGTTAAATAAAAGCCCTCTGTGGGATGTGCCAATGATGAAGGGGGATGGATGCCCTGGGGAAGGGAGTGGTGGCTTTCTGGATTATGACTGTTGAGCTGAACTACCCCAGGAAGCTTGAGCAGGAGCCCGGGATGGCCAGGAGCCAAGGGCAGAGAATGACAGCAAGGATGGAGCACATGTGGGAGTGGACACTGGAGTACATCCATGGAGGGAAGTCAAGGGTGGAGGAACTATATTTTCTGATGACATACAAAGTACATTTATATATGTTACGTCTTTGATTTTACAACTTTGTGACATATTTTTCTTACTTGACTGTTGTGGAAACTCTAGTGAAATGATTTGTCTGTGGTTGTTGTCAAATAAAAAACAAATAAAAAACTTACTAGGCTTGGAGAGATTTTATTCAAAAGGATTATTGCGAGGCAGAGAAAGGGACCAGTGCAATGGGGAGAAGGATCTGGCCATGAGCACTGGAGGTGGCCCACGAGCTGAGCAAACAGGGCTTGAATAAACAAGCTAGAAAGAACCAGGAGTAGAGCAGTGAGGTACAAGGTGATGTGAGGGGGCAGTAGACCAGAGAATGCTTTACTCTGAAGCCAGCCTATCCTTAGGAAGGGCTGTTTGCTATTCAGGGGCCTGGAGGAAGAAGAGAAGTCTAACTAAAGTGTGGTTCACAAGTATTGTTCTGATTGATCAGTGGAAACAAGCAGTTTGGCTTATCATTTATGAGTAATAAAGGGAATTTGGAGGGTCTGTGACTGGCCTTATCATGGGGAAACAAGGAGAGGCATCTGTGAGACTTTCCAAGTCATAGAGAAGGGAGGTTTTTGCAGGAAGCTGTTTTCTGGAACACAGAGCATAGGGGATTTCTTAACCTTCACAGTTTTCCAGGCTCGCAGGCTTAGGTAAAAGCCAGCATTGTCATCATGCAGTTGCCGTTACAGTGTTAGGACTGGATATTTGGACTTTGGACCACTGATGCCACTCTTTTTATTCATCCTTTTACCTCTTTCATTTCTGAGCAGTCTTATATTTTCCTCTTCATCCTCCTATTAAAACCTGCTGTTAAGAATAAAGAAGCTGATGATGGCTTAAACTGTAACCTTTCCGGGAACGTTTGTATCTGATGAGGGACCAGAGCTTTCATTCTGGAACCTGAAGAGGAGAGTCCTTTCCAAGATTAGCCTGTCTTGCCTTCTCTTCTCTTTCATTAAAATCATAGGATCACTTCTCCCTGGACCTGGGAGGAACAACAGTCAGAGTAGAAGATGGCAGATGACAAAAAGTTGGTTGATAACAGGGTATTAAATCAAAGAATCTCAAAATTGGAAGAGGCCTTAGAGTATCTGGCATGATCCCCCATTATAAAGGGTGGACCAAGTAGGAGAAGAGACAGTAGCTGGACTCGATAATAAATGAAGATCTCTCTAACTGTTCATATCATGGAGAGAATGAGGGGGACACACAACTTTTCCTGGGTTCTTCCCCATTGTAAGGCCAGTGCTCCCAGAAAAGGCCCCAAGGCTTGCCCAGGGGCAGATCCCTGCCCCTAGCTCCTGCCTGCTAGCCACCTGATGCCCATGGACCAATCCGCAGTGCCGGGACTACACTGTGGCACTACACTGTGGCGCCACACCACTGCACCAATGAAAGATCCCCACGCTGTGCTTTTGCCTTTTTTGAATCTTCCCCTTGGGACGCGGCCCTTAAAACCCTGCCCCAACCCAGTCCGGTGCAGCTTCTCTGGCCCCTTTCCTCGGGACCAGAGAACCTCGCCCGGGACCGCTTGCCTTTCAATAAAGGACGCCTGTTAATCATGAGTCAGACTCTGTCTGTTGAGCAGCTGAACCTTACACCCATCGGTATCAAGTTCTCCTCTTCTGGACACCCTGCCTCACTCTGGAGTTATGAATAGACCAGTGGTTATTAACTTTAATATGAATAATGATCTCTAAGGCGATACTAAATGTAGAAGTCTGCAACCCCTCCTAGGAATCTGCTTTTTATCAAGGGCTGCACGTTAACCTGAGAACCATACATTTGGGAAACATTGGGAGGAGCCATGGCAGGGGTCTAGAAGGAGGGTGGGTACAATGACTTCCATCAAACCCTCAGTAATTCACTGGGACGATTAGGTAAGTTTGGAGGTAGTGTGGAGATGGTGCTTTACCTTCAAAGGAAGGGTAGGCCTCTTACTCTCCTTTTATTTCCACTTTGGCCTTCACAGAGACACAGCCTGGGGAAGAGAGGCATTTTTCAGGGGGATTAAAGATGCTTCCTAGAAAGGTAACAAATTCCTCACTAATTATGCAATAATTTTATTATGCAATTTTAATTAAAAAAAATACACACACCACTCAAAATCTAAAAAGAAGGCTATAGCCAGGATTTATCTAATTTAGTAAATCCTCTCCATTTTTAATATAAGTCTGCAGGATGGTGAGGGTATAGTCTTTGCCTGGCTGGGGTGGAGAGAGGGGAGACATGCCTTTTTCTTTCCACCCACCATCTCACCCTAGGTGCCTTCTGCCAGGGGGTACCAGAGCATGCACACCAGTTGTTTTGACCTACCTCTCACCTTCCTTCTCCATCTCATTCTATTCCATGAGAAGGGGTATGAGAGGGAGAGTCAGGGGCCAGACAGGCTATATTATGACTCTCTCAGTTGAATTGTGGCTTTGGTGGTTCCCCTTGCAATGCTCCATTTTCCACCTTTGAACTTGCTCTGCTCCAACTCTCATTCTATTTTTTTGCCTTCTTCTCAACCAGCAGTCTTAGCCCTGTTTTCCAAAGGGTAGGGTGATAAAACATGGGTATGTTATCCCTTCAAAGTCACAGATTTTGAGTCCATCAGGCTTTGGCTTGAAATTTGGCTGAGCTATGCACTGGTTTGTGCTTAACTGCTCTGAGTTTCAGTTTCTTTATCTGTAAGGTGGGGATACTAGTCCCTTCCTCACCAAGCATGTGTGGATCAAAGGCGATCGTGAACATCGAGGACATAGCACAATGCTTGACACAAGCTGGTATTCATCAACAAAAGTTTTCCTCCATGGTCCCCTACTTTCTCAGCTCCTTGAAGCCTTACAGTGACTATCTGAAGGTGGCATTTATAATGGTAGGGGATACATTGAGGCAGTGGAGACTTTTGGGGTTCACTTAATTTCTCTCACTTAGCTTGTCCCATGCCATAGTCTTGTGATACTGTTGCTATAGGTCAGGCTTGGACTCTGGGGGTGGGTGAGTCAAAGTTTAGGGGTCAAGAAGAGCTTGGGGAACCTTATTTCTGTCTCTAGAAGAAGGGCTGACCCATAGCAACTTCCCGATGCCTACATTCCTCAGCATCCTGACTGAGGCAAAACAAAAACACAAGATGCTAGACACAAATGGGTCCTGCTGGCCCTGTACCCTTATTGCCATGGGATGGTGGGTCAGTGTAAGAAAGCTGCTCCAACCCTGTTGTAGCACCACCGATGCCCATAGACTTCTGGTTGCATCTCTGTATTCATTCCTTCACTGCACTGAACTGAGACCACACCCTAACAGGCACCATCTCTAGTTACCTCCTTGCCATGGGGTTCTGGCCAGGCAGCCTGGACTTTAAATTCAGATGGATCACATTAGAAGATTGTGTCTAGTTCACTAGTGGTGTCATCTTGGGTTAGAGTTGCATATACTCCCCAGACCTTAGTTTCTTCACCTGTAAAACAGGCATAATAATAGAATATACCTCACAAGGGTGTGTGGGGCTCATGTAGGGTGAGTTTTGTTAAATTAAAAGCATTGAACCAATGTGGAGAGTGAGTAGGACTAGGCTAGTGCTGTTTGAACATCTCGTCCTCTATTGCACTAAACCCTGAACATATATTATTTTATTGGGTTCAAAATGCCACAAAGTAAGGTTCAATTTATTCATTGCACCTGTGAGAAAATGGAAGCCTAGAGAAGCTAAGTAAGTTGCCTGACCTCACAGAGCAGAAAAGAGCCGGAACTTGAACTGTTATTTTTTTTTCTCTGTAAGAACCTGTAAGAAATCAGTTTTTTTGATACTGATTAATAAAGAAGTTTTTTATTGACCATTTACTTATGGGGAGCTCTAGGGAGCACCAAATCAGAATATGACAGGGTCTTTCTGTTAACTAAAGGAGCTTATACTCTATTTATGATAATAATCCATGAAAAGTAAGCCAGCCTTTAAGAGGGGAGCTCATGACAAAAGTCTTGAATGGAGATAGATAACGTGAGTCCTTAAGGTCAGAGGGGTAGTTCCTCTTGGACTGGAGTCTTTAGAGAAGGCTTCATGGTGGGTGGGGAAATTGGGGCAGACTTTAAAGAATGAATAGTGTTTTAGGAGGCAGAGAAGGTCGATGGGTAATCCTGGTGGGGACTCAGACCATCTGGAGAGAACCCTAGAAATGTGCTGAATGGTGGGGGAGGGGATGAACTGTTAAAAATTGGCCATAGATTATTTTCCACATGGATCAGTAGAAGTTGGCTATTACTTGCAAGAATCAATTAAGTAGCAGATGCAAATGTGTACCCCAGTGTGTATTCAGACATGCACCCTTGTAGTCCCAGGTTGCCTCAGACTTTCCTTCTTTTCTTTGGAAACATGTATCAGAGCAGGCACTAAATCACTTCCTACTCTGTCTGCTTATTCCTGTTGAATCAGTGTATCCAATGGTTTCCAGACTGGCCCTCTCACTCTTTAAATGTCAGTCTCAGCTGAATCAAACTGTACATATTCCAATACAGGGATCAGAGGTGGCATGTGTGCTAGCTGGGTCCTGGTCCAACTAAGTTGGGTCCTGAGGAACTCAGAGCAGACTTTCAGGCTGGCCTCTTTCTGGCCATCTGAAGCCCCATGGTGGGAATGAGCAGAAATTAAACTTTGATGTTGTTGGTGAAACAAAAGTGGATTTGAATGATTTCAGGAGCAGGATGGGGGTGAGGATGAAGATAATATGGGTATGCCATAGGTAACTGGGAGTGGGATGGGAGGGGAGCATGCCCTGGACATATGTTTGCACAAAGTGTATGCTGGAGAAGATCAGGAGGTTGGGAAGAGGACCCTTCCTTTGCATCCCATTTCCGTGCTACTTTGGGTGTTAAGACTGGCCAAGGATCCCTGGGGGCAATGTCTGCCTTCTCCCATTGAGTACTTTAATTTATCTTTTAGCAGGGCATTAATACATTCATAGCTAGGTCCAGTTGTGTGTAAGGAAGTCCTGGGAGTAGAATCTGTATTGGTTGGCAAGTTTCATGATCACAGCCTGGTTACTTAATTTGCTGTGACTCAGATGACCACATTAATCAGGCTGGCTGACTTATTCCATATGCCCTGAACTTGGGGCTCCTTTCAAAGCACTTTCTTTTCTTTGGGCTCCCTGAAGCCTTAGCCTTTGATAGTCACCATTTTCCATTTCAGGCTCTCCAGCTAAGTGTCCAGGCCCATCATGGTGACTGCACTCAAATATAATGCAGTATTACTGCTTCCACTTCCTCTTTCACTTCTGCATTAAAAGCCTGTGTCAGGTGGGGGAGGTTTCCCTCTTTCCTTTCCTTCTACCACCTTTTCGAACTCAACTCCCTTTCTTTTCTCCCACTGGCCTTTTGTCCAGGCTTTCTCCTCCCTCATTTTGGTGGTTTAGCTGGCCTGCCTCCCTCTTCTAGATTCTGAAATTTTTCTAGGTTATCTCACTCCCCAAGCCCCCATTAAGTTTTCTTTATCTGGAGTCTTTTTCCATAAAAGCAATCCTCTTGGAGGTATCTAGATAGGTATTCCAATTCCTACTAGAATCTGAATACATTATGCCAATAGTAACAAATTTGTAATTTGGTATGGCCCTTCCGAATTGTATATTAACCCAATGAAATAGTGAGCAGCTCAGGCAAAATTTTAAAGCTATGAATTGAGACTCTTGGGGAGGATATCTGAAACTCTTCACATTTTAGGTGGTCATAGTCTCAGATTGAGTTTCAGGTTAGGGATATCACCTTACTCTCTTTCTCCTTTTGTCTGCCTTTGTCCTCCAGTTTGCCCCCGCACTTTGGACTAGAAACTAGGATATGACATATAAGAACAACAAGGAGTGTGGCCCAAATTGTTCATACCTACCATCGCATAGGGAGCAGCAAGAGCTCCTGGCACATCTGGTTGTACTTCAACTTCCTTTCTCTTTAACCATCACTTTCTTGGATGCTCTTGGCAGGGAGAAGGAATGGTTCTTTACAATTTGATCATATAAACATCTAGGGTTAGATTCATATGGCCCAGATCCCTCTGGACCTCCAAGGTCACAACGGTTTTTCAACCTTCACTACTTATGTTTTCATCCATCATTCTGTGGGCCCCACCATGATGGAAGCCAAGGCTCTCCCTTTTATGAGAAGGCCATTTGTATGTTTACAGACCTTCTGTTAATATAGTTCTCACTTCCAGTAAATTTTAAAGACATTGAAAACCGCAAGAATATTGTTGGGAGCTTATTTTATTGTTATGACTTTAAAATAAACAAAGACAATAATTCCATTAGTAGTTGAAAATCATAGATGTACTATATTATTGAGTATAAATTTTGCTGCTACAGTAACTGTGTGCCGTGAAGATAATAAACACATAATTAAAGAGTGGTTATTGGCAGGGTGAGTAGAGGGGAGACAACACGTCTCACTTGCAGGGCCACCTGGGAATTGGGGCGGAGAATTTTTTTAGTGTTTTGAGAACTACCTATGCTTCCTCGTACATGGAGAGTGAAGTGGGTGGTAGAAAGAGCAGTGAAAGCAGACAGATCTGGGTTGAAATCCCTACTCTGCCTGTTTCTGGCTGTGGAAAGCTGAGTAGTTCATGCAGTCTCATCAACAAAATGAGGATAATCCTATCAGGTTGCAAAGATTAAATGATACAAAATGTTAATTTCATAAAGGTAGGGCCCCTGTCCACCTTGTTCTTTATCTCTTGTGCTACTTCTCTGCCTGATTCGTAATGGGTTTATTAAGGTAACTATCATATCTTTGTAATATTTTCGTTGTTGTTATTTCTTTTACTTATTTATTTTTTTACATTGCCAGAAGGTAATCAAAACCCTTTGGTCTAGTTAATCCTCCTGCTTCTTCTTCTACCTCAACTAGCAACCTATTTCTCCTAATTCAGTGTCTTAGAGTCTATAGTGTAACTAGTTGCAAAATTGAAAGAAGGCTTGAGTAATAACAACAACAACAAAACCCCAAAGGGCTTTCCCACCAACACATAAGATTGACGAGCTATGAGTATGTATATTTTAACCTTTGGCAAAATGTTTCTGAAGCAAATTACAATACTTGATTTAATAGTGAGACTTCCAGACACAAAGCATGTCTCAGATAGGCCAGGGATTTGTTGCTTGATTTATAGGAAATAGTTTTGGTATAAATGTTTATTACAGTCAAGTTCTCTTTAAAGGTGATATATGACATTATTACATTAGCATGAAAAGTGGTGTCTTCGGATCTCCCAGATTGCACCGGGTCAGTGCTTCACATCTTCCATGGCGGGGAAGATTGCTTTCCACCACCTCTCCCAGCAGCACTTATGGTTCTTTATCAACTTTATGTCTCAATTGTCATACCTGCACAGCTTCTGTCAAGCATTAAAGGTTCTCAATTTGCACCTTTTGGCATGTAGATGACCTTTGGCTTTTTAGATTGTTAATTCTGTTTCTTGGAGAGAGGTCAGCAAATGTAGCCATGCAGGGAATCTGTTTCCCTACTTGCAAAATGAAGAGTGAAGATAGCATATTCCCCACTACTACTTGGCCTCTTAAAAATAGGTTATCTGCTCTGTTTTCCTTTCTATTTCCAGTGCTCTGCATAATACTTAACATTGGATAATGTTCATTCATCAGCTTTTGATGGAATGAATGAGTGAATTATACTGTCTATGGGAGATTTGGGGTAAAGAAGACTTCTAGGAACTTGTTTTCTAGATATTCAGAGAAGAGGATTCCATCAAATCTCAATGTCTCAATGAATCTTCCTTCTCTCTTCCTTTCCCTTACTTGACTCCTTTGCCTTTAGATATGCCCAATTGATTTAACTTCTAAACCCTGATGCTGCTGTGAGTTTCAAGCTCCTGACCCCACACCTCCTCAAGCGGAACCTCATTGTCTGCTTTGAACCTCATCCCTTGTGGATGGAGTTGGCGAACACTATATAATTATATTGGAAATCACAGGTTTCCAGAGACTGAGGAATAATTATGCTTAATAGGAATAAAATGAATTCCCAGTTGCCCTCTTTGGGGTAAATGACAGTCCGACCCTATATTTGCCTTGTAATGATATGGCAATTACCATCTAATTATTACCCTACTGGCTGGCACCTGCCCAGCCATTAATTGGTTAATAGCCATCATGCCATGCAGGGAATTGAGGAATATGTGTGCGCCTTAATTTCCATAACTTAAAAATCTTTAGCAGATTGGGGGAGGTTCTTAGTTCTTAGATAGTCACATGGGGAACTGAAAGGAATAGTGCCACCTGTAAAAGGATTGGGGTTCTTAGCTGAGGGTCTTTTTCCAGAAAGGTAAATCTAGCCCTTCCAGGAGTGAAGGCACAAGAGAGAAGTCCACTGAGGTCAGAATGACTCTCCTCAGTCCAATTTTTATGGTAATGAAAGGACCAGATATGTTGGGGTGAGTCATAATTAAAGACCGAATTAAATCCCACTTCACCCCTTAGACATTAATAAAACCATATATTCATCCACTCCATTTATTGAGCACACAGATAAAGCAGTTCACTTCCAGCCTCCTTGATGCACATTGATCTTGCTTTTCTCTGAACCTCTCCTTTGAGACTTTCTTGCTAAGTCTGTCTTGTTTGGTCTCCTCATGCTTCCCAGCATCTCAGTCTTGCCTTGAAAAATGGATTGTGAGCTTTCTGAGGGCAACATTTGTATAAACAATCATTTGTATTCTCTTTATGACAAGTCCAGAGCAGGCAGTTAAGATTCGTCACATAATACATAGTTGACACTAAAATGGTTCCTGATATTACAATATGTACTAGGTATTATATTTGCATATTAATTCCTATCATTGTATATGCATGTGAAAAAAATACATATGTGGTAATATATATATGCAGGGGTACCTATATGGACATATATATAGAAATAATAAAAACAGGGTAGACATTTTCCTTTTCTCTTTCATGGGAGCTAAGGAAATGGGGGTGGGGGTTGGCATCCTGAGTAACTGTGATTATGTTTTGTAGTTAATTTTTCTCTGACCTGTGAGTGGACCAATATTCTGCCTCAATCTAGAAAATCTTAGAGATCATTCAAATCCCACTGGGGAAAAATTACTTTGGAGGTGCTGTGCAATAAAACTTTCACACATGTTATTTCATTTACTTCTCATATTAACTCTGCAAGGGGAGAAAATACTGTGAAAGGCAGAATGCACCAGGCAATTAAGGAGATGATTTTATTAAGGCCATTTATGATGGGGAGATTGCTAATTAATGAGGAGTCACTCAAAGAAAAGGAAAGGGGTATGGGGTTTTATAAAGGCAGGTGAATGAAGGCACCATCAGCTAATCTTATGGGAGTCATGAGGAAAGATGGAGGTGGGTCTTATCTGACTCATTGAGGCAGGGTGGAAATAGGTCTTATTTCAGAATATGAGAGCCATATGATCCTTTGAGGCTATCCATGTTTGGGAAATAAAAGGGTAGGGGCTTTTCAAATTTGGGAGCACAGGGATCAACGTTGTTGGTATCATCTTGATGTTTGTAGTTGAGTAAAGTAAAGATAATAAGAGAAGTTAAGTAAATTGTCCAATATCTCACAATCAGTTTGAAGTGGAGCAGTCTCAGAATTTCAGCTTATCTGGGCCCAAAGCTGCCATCTTGCTGAAGTTGCAATGGCCTTTTCTTCATTGATTCATTAAACAAATATTCATCAAGACACCACTATGTTCCAGGAACTGTTCTAGGTCCTGGGGGAAACTTCAGTTAAGGGATAGGAAGGACCCTGGCTTCATGAAAGTTACATTTGAGTAGGGTAGAGATATGGAACAACTTAATAAGTAAGTAAAGAAGATGAAGGAGATTTAATTTGAGATGGGGATTAAATGCTATAAAAGAAATAAATATGGGTGATATCATGAAGAGTGATTCAGTGTGGGGAAAGCTTTTTGGTGGGGGTAGGTGACAGCTGAGAAGGCACCAGCCATGCACACAGCTCAAGGGTGTGGATGCAGGGGAGAACATTCTAGGAAGAGGAAACATCAAGGCCCCCATGAGAATGAGCTTGGTTTGTTTAAAGAACAAGCAGAAACTACTGAGCTAGTGTGAATGATGGAGACAAGAGTTGAGTTGAGTCAGGTCAGAAGTTTAGGAGGACACCAGATCAGAAAGGACCTTGTAGGGTTCTGGTCAAGATGGCAGACTAGATAAAAGCAGGGTTCATCTCTTCCCAGGGCTGCATACAAATTACAACCAGATTATAAAACAAACAACTTAGATAACCACCTGAAGTCTAGCTGATCATAACATGCTTTGAAGTATAAAGAAACAGTTGCATTGAGACTGGTAGGAGGGGCAGAGACATGAAGCTGGTTGGTCCCATACCCCTACATGGTGGTTGAGCACCAGGAGGAAGAACATAGCTGCAGAGGCCCCCTGAAGGAAGGAGGGGCCCCAGCCTCACACAGGGTTTCAGTCCTAGGAAAAGGAGTCCCCACAAAATCTGACTGTAGAAACGAGTACAGACTCTGGCTGTCTGGGTGAGAGAGAAAGAACCCGAAAACCCAGACCTGCTGTTAAAGGGCCCATGCACAGATTCACTTTCCGCAGACACTTGCTCTGAGTGCTGGTGGAGGGTCAGCAGCTCGGGAGGCACAGAGACATATTGGGAAACACCAAGTTGCATGATGCTGGGGTAAGGGCTGGAGGAACAGCTGCCATTGCTCTTTTGTTAGCTCCATTCTGGGACAGCCTACAGGTGAGCACCATCTTGTCTGTGTTGAACTCTGCCCCTCCCCCACCCTGCAACCAATTCTGAAGCTACACTGGCTGATGAGATCAGCCCATCTTACCCTGTGTCTCCCTGGGACCCTGCCCCACCCAGTGCACAAATTGCTCTTGGCTGCTCATTGCTGGGCAGCCAACTCCACTCTGCACCTTCCCTGGGCTACACATTTATTGGAAGGCAGCAGCCCTCAGCTCACGTGGCCCGTGCTTGGCTCACACATTTCAAGGGAGAATTTTGGTGGTGCCAGCCTGAGCTGTAGTATCTTTTGAGCAGACCATGGGGGTTCAAGGGCCTGAGATGGACAGTGGCTGGCCTTGCTGTGATCTGAAATTTTATAGGAAGCTGTAGATTCAGTACTGGCATGAAACCTGACTCTGCATTGGCTGGGTGAAACTTGCTCGCTTTGCCCTAGTGACTCCCTGGGCCTCCTCCTCACCCAACTCATCTATCACCCAAAGGCTCTTCTAGCTGCAGAGTCATATGGGCAGCCAGCAGGCAGCTCCAGGCCTTGAGGTGCACTGGTCCTTTTACTAAGCCTGGTATTAGGGATAACCAATACTTGTCTCCAGGTCCAGCATAGGCAGCAACCATCCAGAGGTACATAGAAACAAACACGGGGAGGCAGCCAAAATGAGGAGACAAAGAAATATGTCCCACATGAAAAAATGGAACAAAACTCCAGAAAAAGAACTAGGCAAAATGCAGACAAGCATTCTGCCAGATGCAGAATTCAAAACACTGGTTATAGGATGCACAACAAACTTAGGGGATGAGCAGATGAACTCAGTGAGAATTTTAACAAAGAGATAGAAAACATAAAAACAGAAAACATGAAAGGGAACCAGTCAGAAATGAAGAATACAATATCTGAGATGAAGAGTACATTAGAGGGATTTAACAAATTGGATGAAGTGGAGGATCAAATCAGTGATTTAGAGGATAGGGTAGCAGAGGACACCCAATTGGAACAGCAAGAAGAAAAAAGAGTCCAAAAAAATGAAGATAGTTTAAGGAGTCTCTGAGACAACATTAAGAATAACGACATTTGCATCGTAGGGGTACCAAAAGGAGGAGAGAGAGAGAGCAAGGAATTGAAAACCTATATGAAGAAGTAATGATGGAAAGCTTCCCTAACCTGTTGAAGGAAATAAACATATAACTCCAGGAATTTCAGAGAGTTCCAAACGAGATGAACCCAAAGAGGCTAACACCAAGACACACAGTAATTAAAATGCCAAAGGTTAAAGACAGAGAATTTTAAAAGCAACAGGAGAAAAGCAATTAGTTACCTACAAGGGAACTTCCATAAGACCATCAGCCAGTTTCTTAACAGAAACTTTGTAGGCCAGAAGGGTTTGGCATGAAATATTTAAAGTGATGAAAAGCAAGGTCCTATAACCAAGATTACTCTAACCAGCAAAGCTATTTAGAATTGCAAGATATATAAAGAGCTACCCAGACAAGAAAGAGCTAAAGTTCACCACCAAACCAGTATTACAGGAAATGTTGGAGGGACTTTTTTAAGAAGAATAAAATAATATGTATCAAAAATATGAATAAAGAAGGGCCATAACTATATATCTATCAAGAAGTTCTTGAAATGAAAAAGAATTAAATGCTCCAATAAAAAGAGTGGGTGAATAGATAAAAAAACAAGACTCTTAACACAGGCTGCCTGCAAAAGACTCACTTCATATTAAAAGGCATACACAGATGGGAAGTAAAGGGATGGAAAAAGACATTTTATTATGGACCTAGAGGGTATTGTGCTGAGTGGAGTAAGTCAGATAGACAAAGACAAATGCTGTATGGTTTTACATACATGTGGAATCTAAAGAACAAAATAAACAAATACAACAGAAAAAAACTCACAGAGGGTTACCAGACAGGAGGGAGCTTGGGGTGGTCAATGAAAAGAGGAAAAGGGATTAAGAAGTATAAAAAATAGTCCTGGGGATATCAAGTATAGTATAAGGAACATAGTCAATAATATTGTAATAACTGTATACAGTGTCAGATGGGTACTAGATTTATTGTGGTGATCACTTTGTGAGTTATATAGATGTCTAATCACTATGTTGTACACCTGAAGCTAATGTAATATTGTATGGCAACTATCATTATAATTGAAAAATAAAAAAATATTTAACAACAACAAAACAACAAACAACAACAGAAAAAAAAAGAAAGAAAGAAAAGAAAGAAAGAAAAGAAAGGACCTTGTAGGTCCTCATGAGGTATTTGGATTTTATTCTAAGTGCAATCAAGAAAGCCATTAGCAAAACAACAGAAGCCATTGGATGGTGTTAGGAGAATGTTTAGACTGTGAGCATTTGTGAAAAGCCAGGAAAGAGTGCACCTAGCCCACCTGCAGCTGGGCTAGCCTGTCAACCAACCATGTGCTGTCCCTGCCCTTGGGCATGCAACCTGACTGTGAGGATGAAAAACACATTTATCCCATTACCTACAAACCAGGACCAAAGGTCAATCTCCTGCAGCTGGGCCTTTGAAAGCTTTGTTGACTGTCTAACTTCTGTATCACTGTGAATCCCAGAAGTGTGCTTATCTCTGTCATCTATCTTCATTTTGCCCTCTGTATCAGATAGAGCAGGAATATGACCCATTTCCTCCTGGAGAGATTGCATGGTGGGCCCAACATCATGTAGATAGTTAATGAAAGAACTTAAACCAGAAACCAGGTTTTGTGATTATTGGGCTTATTAGCTGCTACCCTACACTCCCCCAACCTTGGGCTACAGAGACTTTGGGACAGGCTTACACAAGGGTGTCCAAGTGAGTCCTAAAGCCATTTAGAATAATAGATGAAACTAGGAGATGTTCAGTATTTAGTGGTCTTTCAGGCCACTACCTATGAGCTATCAGCTGTGATCTACAGCCAGCCAATATTATCTGCTATTAGCACTGCCCTCTATTAGCAACTATTATCTCTCACTAACGAATAGTGCCATTAGCTGCTATTATCACCCAGCTCCTATTATCCATTATTAGCTACTCTTATCAACTATCTACCATTATCTGCTATCAGCTTCTATTATCTTCAACCATTATCCAGTATCTTCCATTTGTTATCTGTGGTCTACCATCAGCTCTATTATCTGCTATGTGCTACAATCTATCAGCTACTTTTTATTCCCTACTATCTATAGTTACCTACCATCTACCAGCTACTATCTATTATTTCACATCATCAACTGTCATCTAGCTATCATTCTCCTTCTGTCCTCTCTACCTAAACTCACATACATTAATTAATAGTCATTAGAAATCTTCAGCCAGAACTTTGCTTACAGATGTCCCTCTAGGGTGAGAGCCTCATGCCTGTCCTGTATGATTTGAGCGACATTATTCATAGTGGGTTTCTATGGATTCACAGCCAGGAGGCCACGTACCCTCTTACTCCTCCCAGCATCCCTAGGTCACGCGTCCACGAGACTCCTGGCTACCACATTACAGATCCAGGGATGCTTTGACAAGAGGGATCAAAGTCTATTTGTGGGACTGGAAGAGAGACATAGTTTTAATGACACACATTTGCTTTGACCAAGCAAAGCTTGCATGTGGTAGAATGTCTGCTCTCATGGGACTAAGAATTCGGAAATATGTCCAAAGACAAGACAGATTAAATGGACTGACTTACCTGTCCCTCACCCCCAAATACATACATAACCCACATGTACCCAAGTAAGCATCAGAGACAAGTTTGAGAGCATGTGCTGAGAGGCAGGAAAAGAAGAGGATCGCTAGATGTGGGAGGGCAAGAACAGCTCTGCTCTTTTGGGGAAGCTAATGTCCTGCAAGGAGGTGGGGTAGACGACTTCTTTCTGGGAGGCCTGTGTGCTGATTGCCCATAGGGTGCCTGTCTCAGGAGGTGGACAGGGGCATGGAAGGCCCTGGATGTGCGGTCAGATTGCATGGTTAAAGTCATTGTTCCAGGTGCTAATGCTGTGACTTTGTGTGTTGTTTCACCTCGGAGAATTTATGAAGGTAATGGCAGACGCATGAAAGAGGTAGGCGGGGGAAAACATTCTAACAGAGAGGGAGAGGGACAGAGCGGAGGCAGGTGCAGCTGGAGCTTATCAGCTCAGAAGGACTCCCTCTGCAGGAGGAGAAGGCTGAGTAAAGATTCATCAAGTGTCACAGCTGGGATGGTCATTACAGAGCATCTAGTATAGAATCTTCCAAATTGTGGGTCACGACCCCTTAGGGGAGTAAAATCAAATCAATTAATGGGCTGTGACCAGCTTTTAAATAAGAAATAGAATAAAATAGAAAAATAGTAGAATATATCCATATATTATGGATAGCTTTACTTTTTGGGAAAAATGTTTACATGTGAACTGGGCTGTAAGAGAAATATATTTCTTACTGTGAGTCGTGGTGAAATAAATTTGAAAACCATCAAACTGGTCCAATTTTCTAATTTGGAGGTCAAAGCTTGGAGAGGTCGAATGCCGAGCCAGGACAAGAATGTGTCACCACTTTAAAAAGATGATAGCTAAGCCAGGGATAGGAACTCCTCCTTCTGCTCCTCTCAGGCGAAGGGGCCATTTCAGAGCATTGGCTTAGGAACTGTCTCACTAGAAAGGAGAAGAGGTCAAAGGGATTTCTAAACCATAAGTCAGAGGTATCAGGACTGCTGTGATAGTGCATTGGAGGGTATTCTTGCATGCTGGGCAGCACAGTGGTCCACCTGAAATTCCAGCTAATGAATCCCACCCAGCCCTGGCCCAGGGGGACTATAATCTAGTACAGTGGTCCCCAACCATTTTGGTACCAGGGATCAGGGCTCCTATGAGAATCTAATGCCTGATGATCTGAGGCGAAGTTGAGGCAGTGATGCTAGTCCTGGGGAGTGGCTGCAAATACAGATAAAGTTTTTTTCACTCACCTGCTGCTTACCTCCTGCTCTGTGGTCTGGTTCCTAACAAACTACGGACGGTCTGTGGCCTGGACGTTGGGGACTCCTAGTCTAATAGCATCCATGGGCAGCCTTTGGACTAGCTATGGATTTGGAGTCAGAGAGACCTGGTGTTCAAATGCTGGACTGCTACTTATAGACTAGGTCAGACATACCATATAAAATTTGCAAGTCTCAGTTTCTACATATATAAATGGAAATAACTACCTCATGAGTTTTTTTTTTTTTTTAAGAACTTAATGAAAAAAAAAAAAACTGAAAGAAAAGTGCTTGGCCCTTGAACATATTCAATAAATGCTTGTCCCCTCTACCTCGCCTGCACATACTGGGACAGGCTAGGGAGCATGTGATGAGAGGCCTATGCCCAGCACAACCCTCCCCCACCTTCCATTGGCTCATTCTTCTTGGTTCACAAAGGCTTCCATATTCATTATCTCATTGACTGTTTCAGCTAGCAAAGAGTTCTTACACAAATAGTTCAGTAAAGTAAATACTCAGTAAAGTAAATATTCTGTTGGCAGAGTTTGACAACATTTAGTATTTACATTTATGCAGGCAAAGAGGCTAATGTCCCTCACAAGACAGTGATGACATATACTGATCCCAGCAGACACACAGACTTAGATGCCGTGCTTTCTTCCAGAAATTTCCAGTGCCCCTGAGGTCACTAGCAGTGCATGCCCTCGGGCTACCCTTTGAGAAGTTTTGTGGTTAGGCAAAATGGAAACCCTGTTTGGGGTGGCTGCTGACCTTCCTTCCTCCCCCCTCAACTTGGCTATATTTAAACCACTGACCAGACAGATCCACTTCCTTTCTTGTCCTGTGGACCCAAGATGAATTTGGCCAGAAGGCCCATTAATGAGAAACATGATCTAAACCTGGAAGGGCTTGAATGCTCTGGGGAAAAATATTGTTTTTTCCACATTAAAAAAAAGTGCTTCTATTATCTCCCTCAAGATAAATTCCAGCTATTTACTCACAGTTGCCTCTATGAAAAAAGCATATCTGTTCCCTGAGGGCGTCTTTCTTGCTTGATAACCTCATAACCAGATTGTAGACGCATATATATCAAGGTGCTTGTTACTGCACCTTCTCTCTCTCAGGTGTGAGGATAGATGGATGAGGAGGAGCTTCATGTATTCAGAAGGCAGGCAGCCCAGTCCTTGCTTTTCGAACAGACTGCTTCCCGCATGAGTTCCCTGTCTGTTTGGATGGCGTCATTCATTATGCAGTGGCTGCAACCCGACTCCTAGTCCTGGAGCTCAGTCCTTTTAGAACCACATGCCCTGGATTTTCCTTCCTGCACCCACCAGGGGCAGGCAGCAGACAGAGGTTAATTTGGCTGTACCAGGAGGCTGGGGATCATCTGGGTAGGCCTGGTTTTGTATAATTTGTCTCACTGCCCTCTGAATATGTTTGCATGTGCCCTATTTTCTGATTGGAAATCGTGGGTACTATAGCCATCCTTTCCTCCTGCCAAATTCACTTCCCAATCTCACTTGTCTCAGCGAGCATTCCCGAAAAGAGACTCCTTTCTCTCTGGGAAGCTCTGACCAGTCTCATCTAATGTTATGGGCTACTGAAATAAAATAAAATTCTACATTCAATCACTACAACGAAAATCTCAGCTAGTTCTCTGCAAATATGAGTTCTCAAAGCACAGGTTCCTGAGATTGAGGATCCAATCCTGCCTCCTGGAAGGCTTCACTTGGCAAGGTTTGACAACTCTGTGGTGCAGTTCAGCTCCTTTTTCTCCTCCTCCTTAACTTTATTGAGGTATTGTTTACATACCATTAAATTCACTCCTTTTTGAGTGTATAATTCAATGATTTTTAGTATATTTACAGAGTTGTGCTACTATCATCACAATTTAATTTTAGAACATTTTTATTACCCCATAAAAGAAACCCTATACTCTGATTAGCCATTACCCTCCCAAACCCCTCCCACCTCCCAACTCTAAGCAACCACTAATTTATTTCTGTTGTAATAGATATGCCTACTCTGAATATTTTGTTTAAAAAGAATCACACAATATGTGGTCCTTTGAGCCTGGCTTCTTTGACTTAGCATGTTTTTGAGGTTCATCCATGTTATAGTATGTATTAGTATTTTATTCCTTTTTGTTTATAATTATAATTATAATAATAATTATTATTATTTTTTAGTTTATTCATTCACCAGTTGATGAACATTTGGGTTATTTCCACTTTTGGGCTATTAAGAATAATGCTGCTATAAATATTCACAGATGTCTTTGTGTGCACATACACTTGGATTTCTCTTGGGTAGATACCTAGGAGTGAAATTGCTGGGTCTATATTTATATACTCTATGTTTATATTTATTGCATATTCTATATTAAACATTTTAAGGAAGCACCAAGTGTTTTCCGAAATGGCTACACTATTTTACATTCTCACCAGCAGTGTATGAGCTTTCCAATTTCTCTACATTCTCACCAATTCTTGTTGCTGTATATCTTTTTGATTACAGCCACTGTAGTGGGTATAAAGTGGCATGCCATAATGGCATTAATTTGCATTTTTCTAAATGCTAATGATGTTGAGCATTCTTTCTTGTCCCTTTTGACTATTCCTGCATCTTCTTCAGTGAAATGTTATTCAGATTTTTTACTCATTTTATATTGGATTATTTGTCTTATCATTGAATTGGAATAGTTTTTATACATTTTGGTATAATAGCTTTATTTTGTGTGAACCCTGAGAAAGAAGATACCTACCAAGAAGGGCTCCTGGCTAACTGAGCTCAAATTAAAAAATAAATAAACACACACAAAAAAAACAAAAACAGAGCCTAGCAGTGGTTTCTAAATAGGGTCTCTCACACAAGCCTTGGTTCAGGGAGAAGCTTGTACTGTATTCCTGTTTGAGCCAGCCCTTACACAAGAGATCCTGGAATCGCATTTCAACCAATGGGACTGAGACTTTCCCTGTCCAATCGGAGCTGTGCAGGGATATTCTACCCCAGCAACTTAGAACAGCTTTATTCTGACCAATTAGAAAAGTGCTATTTGGACCAATCAAACTGTGAGGATTTGGAGTCCTCATTTGCATGAGGACAGACCAATCAGGGACCAGGGGCAGGGACTTCTCTGTATAAGTCAGCTCCCCTCCATCTGAGGGAACACATTTCCCTTTCCACTGAAGAATGCATTTCTTCAGCTGGAGCTGAAGCACCAAGGACATCTCACTGGAGCAGAGCAGAGTGGACTGGAATAGGTGGAGCAGACCAGAACAGCACTGTCTAGCCAGAAAGGGCCTCCTGGCCCCAAGGCTACTTGGCCCCATGGTCACCTCACAGCTGTGCTGTTTCATAATTGAGTTGTAGCACTACTGAGCTATTCTACAGTCATGCTGTTCCCAAGGCTATGCTGTATCACAATTAAGCTGTTTGCATTGAATGAAGTTTCCTTCTTTACTACAACCCAAATTGAGGATTCCTGTTGGTGTTAAATGGGCACCAATAATCATTGGTTGACGATAGCTACTGTAAACAAGTACTATAAGCTTGATGGCTTAAAATAACACAAACTTATCATTTTATACTTCTGTAGATCAGAATTTGACACAGGTTTTGTCCAGCTAAAATCAAAGTTTTGGCAGGCTTTAGGGGAAAATCTGTTTCCTGTCTTTTCCAGCTTTTAGAGGTTATCTGCAGTCTTTGGCTTGTGGCCTCCTTCCACTATCTTCCAAGGCAGCAACATAGCATCTCTCTGACCCTTCTTCCATTGTTTGACCACAATCTGAAAATATTCTTTGATTTTAAGGACTCATGTAATTGGACCTAAATAATCTAGGATAATCTCCCCTCTCTAGGTCCTTAGCTTTAATACCATCTGTAAAGTTCCTTTTGCCATGAATTAGGACATGAACATCTTTGAGGGGTGTGGTTATAATTCTGCCTACACATATAGACACAAGTTCCTTGTCAGATATATGATTTGTAAATATATTTATGTATCTCCTCCCAATCTGTGGCTTGTGTTTTCATTTTATTATTGTCTTTTGAAGAGATTTTTTAATTTCAATGAAGTCTAATTTATTGATTTTTTTGTTTTATCATTGTGTTTTTGGTGTCATATCTAAGAAATCATTGCCTAACTCAAAGTCACAAAACAGTTCAGTTCAGAGGTGATGAAAAGTTTCAAGCATAGATCAACTTAGCAGCTCAGCACTATTTATTCCTAAAACCTTTCTATTTCTCTGATCCACCCACCATGGTGTTGGCTTCTCCACAAGCCTGCATTCTTATAGGTTTACAATACAGCAGTAGTTATATTAAGGTAACTCAGGCCTTGTGCTTGGAGTGCTTGAAAAGTTAGTGATGCCTAAATGTGTCTCTGAATACATGAAATAAAGTGTGTATCAATATGAGAATTGTCCTTTAAAGTAATTTTATACAGATTCCTTTGTATTCAAAACACATGTAGAATGTTTTTCCTTTGCCTTCAGAATCCATTTTCTATTTATACAAGAAAATCATAGCATGTTGGAGCTGGAGGAGACATTAGAAACTACTCAGACCAGCCCCTGGATCAATTTAATTGCAGATATACCTTGTTTTAGACTAAAAATGGTATTTCCCTACCTAATCTCTCACTCTAGTCACCATTCTTGGCTCTGAATAGCTTTGGACTATTTCCAACAAAGAAATCCACCCTCCTAGGATGAAGATTTGCCACCATCGAGCTATTCAAAGTAGCATGCAACAGGTTTTGTGGCAGTTTTTAGAATGGGAACTGAATGATGAACTAAGTAAAGAAACTGTGTTTGGAATGACTCCTATGCTTCCTTCAGTGCTTTTGTTATATTATGTCATGATCAGTCACATGGCCATGCTTCCTTCCATAGAGTGAAAATGCTAGAAATGAGATTTCAGGGTACTCCAAATGATGTCTACCTGTACTCACTGGTTATTCTTCAAATATAGGAAACCCAGCAGTGATTAGAGGGGAAAAACCCCAAATAAAGGTCCATCTAGTATTTTGCAGAGAGAAGGAAATTAAGACATGAGAGAGTAGGTTTTCTGAGCCAATGTCATAGTAAATTGCAATTGAGCCCAAGGTAGCACCAGTCCTCTTGCCTTCTGGGCCAGGGACTCCCAACTGGCTTGGGTTACCTCCTCTCGCCATAATGCTTCATAGTGTTTGTGCAGCTCAGGGTCTGAGGAGGTGCTGTGGCTAGGAATCAGGCAGCAGGCCAAGGAGGTTGTTGGTCATACAGCATGCTCAGGCTGCCAGCCTGTCCATGATGATGGGTACAGCATCAGTACAGAGTACCCATCCAGGATCAAAGTGAATTAAAGCCTTGACCTGGATTTTCCAGGAAGCCATTCAAATCCCATATTCTTTTCCATTTGTGATACAGGTGAGGTGATAGACTTGGATTTGATGGCTCGTGGGGGCCTAAGCCAGCAATTAATGCAAATCTACCACCTGAGGAAAATGGGCTAGGGGAGCTCTCATGAAAACTTTTCATAATAGTGTGCAAAGGCAAGGGCAGAGAAAAAATTTCTGAGCAGGCAATAGTGCATGGGCTTGACACCTCTTCTTCTTTCATCTTCATCTAACACTAATGCATGCTGACTCCAGCCAGTGTCTCCTTCTCTAAGGAAGAAGCTCCCTCTTCCTTAACCTCACTGCAGCTCCTTTGTTGTCATCATAATCCTCTTTTTCATCATCTAAGGGCATGTTTGTAATAAGGCACCTTAATTTTTATTTCCAACAGGCTTCCAGGTGATAATGCTGCTCTCACTCTGGGACCATACTTTGAGTGACATTGGTCTAGGGCAGTGGTTCTCAAAGTGTGGTCCCCAGAACAGCAGCATCAGCATTCTCTGTGAACTGAATTGGGAGAAAGGCAAATTCTCAGACCCCTGGGCCTACTGAATCAGAACTTCTCAAGGTAAGGCCCAGGAATTGGTGTTTCAATGAGCCCTCCAGTTGGTCCAATACAAGCTAAGAGGCACTAATGTTTTCTCAGGTCTGGGTAAACTTTAGAATCACTGGTGAGTTTTAAAAACTACTGGTGATCCTCCTACTGCCAATTAATTCCAGATTTCTGGGCTTGCTTAGTTAAATATATTTTAAAATGTTTTCCAAGTGATTTTATTGTACAATGAATGTTGAAGCTCAGGGAACTAGTCTGACACCTTACAGATTAGAAACAGGTTTAGAGAGGGAAACTGGCTTGTCAAGGTCACATAGCTGTGCAAACCTTGTGCAGAACCCCTAGTTTCCATCTCCCTGAAGTTGTCACTCTTTCCAGGCATGTGTGGAGCCCAGCAGCTCCTAACACACACCCCAACATATGTGTACACTTGGAGTCCTTGGTTCACATTTAATTATTCCCTTCAGAACAGAGAATCACAACTATGTCAAGTGGCACATGTTCCTGATGTCAACACGAGACCTATTTTCTGGGCTATGTGCTCTTTAGTCCTGTCTACTCGCATGTGGAAAACACCCTAAAGAGGGGGATTATTCCCACTGGGACGTCACTCTGCTTCCTGGTGTCACTGAGTCCACAGGTGAGGTCCTGGGAAGTGGAGACTTGCAGGGATATGCATTGTCAATTATTCCTCTTAGAGTGAAACTGGGGTATCCTCCCCATTTCTCTGATGGAGGATCTGAGGCTGGGAGAGGCCCATGTCTCTTGGCTCTCACAGTCCTCATTTCCCTCTAGGATGCTCCAGGATTTGTGGCTTCACTCTTTCCAGTGTCACCAGTCTCTGCAGAGTTTCCACATGGACTAAAGCCAGAGAGAAGGGGAACTGAATTGGGAGACAGGACATATGGATTCCTGGAGAGGCAACTCTCAATTAACTGAAGTTAATTCCCAAAGCCAAAGTGCTCTCACATTGTTTCTGTTCAGATTTTAAATGAGTTACGGTGTTGGTTCTTTTCCCCCAAACAATAGATGATTAAGCTTTTTAATTATGTTGAATTTAGTCTAATATTAAAATAGGGTCCCCAGCTTACCCAGGAAGCAGGAATGGTGGCTTGTAGGCCTGGTGAATGACAGGAAGAAGCCAATACAGGACTCAACATTTGTCATGAGTCATATGGCAAATGAGTTACCCATGGCCTACCCAGTCAGTTCTGGGTATGAGTGTGTGCGTGTGCGCGCGCGCGTGTGTGTGTGTGTGTGTGTGTGCGCGCGCGCACGTGCATGTGCATGCACACGTGCTTGTATGTAGCAGGCTGGAGCACCAGGGGGCAGTTACTTGGTCTGTCCACCTGCCCCTCACTAATGTTTGGTGCCTGTGCCACGAAGGCAGCTGGTTTCCTGGCACCTGCTGTCTGGCAGATGGGCCCTGACCTTTGTAGCAACTAGCACAGTATTAGGTAAACAAGACCCCCTGCCCCTTCTGCTGTCCTGCTCCTGCTGCCAGTGAGTTCTATTTTTGACAGGCTTGGGCCAAGGAGGCGGGGGGAGGGGGGCATTGATAGCAGGGGCAGAAGAGAGGGCACCTGCTGAATTGGGGGTGGGAGGCAGATGGTGGCTAGAAGCACAGCCTCTCACCCTAGTCAGGTTTGATCTGTCCACAGGAAGCAAGGAGCCCCCTCTCCATCCCAAACAAGCAGCTTGGAGGATGCAGTAGGATGGCTAAGGCAAGCAAGAGAAAGGGGCAAGACAGGTATATCAGTTCCACAGCCATATCCTTGATTTTGTGGTTATAAGAAGTAGGAGCCAGATGTCTCCTGATGGCAGGACCCAGCTGCTTGCAGGAGGTCCAGGGCCAATCCCAGGCCCCTTACTAGTCTGATGGATGACTCTAGTGCTGCTAATGTGGTTAGGGCAGGCAGCGGCCTGGGGGGCTGGGAGCTCAGAGAGACGGGCCAATACAGGTCCTGCTGTAATCACATTTGCCTGTACACAGACAGGGCCAAGACTACCTACCCAGAAGCCCAGAGGATATTAGTTAAAGTCATTTAGAAATATTTTTTGTATCAAGTTTTTCTCACCTTATTATTATGATTTTAAACAATCAGTTTACTTCCCTGGGCACACAAAGAAAGGAATGGTTCTAAGAATGAATTATGGAAGGATGACCAAGGCAGGCTTACTGCCTGAAGCCCTGAGTCTTCAGGGCAGGTCCAGCTCTACAGAGGGGAAGGAGGCACTCCATGGTTCCTGGCTGATAAACCACTGAGCCTCTTTCTTCAATTTCCCAGGCCTGAATGATCACTCTTTTTTTTTTTTTTAATAAATTTTTATTCTAGATAGCTTTAGTTGTAGAAAAATTATAAAGATAGTACAGAGAGTTTCCATATAACCCCACATCGAATTTCCCTTATTATTAACCTCCTATATTCATATGGAACACTATCACAGTTAATGAACCCATAGCAATACATTGTTATTAAGTAAAGTCCATACTTTATTGTTATTTTCTTAGTTTTTACCTAATGTCTTTTTTTCCCTCTCTTCAGGATCTCCCTTCCCCCAGCTCCTGGTAAACACTAATCTACTTTCTGTCTCTATGGGCTCCCCTAGTCTGGACATTACAGATTAAAGGAGTCATATAAGATGTGGTCTCTGTGTCTGGCTGAGCTGATTACTTTAACACATGCTTTAATAGCTTTAATTCTCATTTTTAGACTGAAGATAAGGATTTTAGGGAAAACAAATTCAAAGGATATAGGCAAGACTTAACAACTGTGGAATTCTGAATGCAAATCTAATTTCTTTGACTCTAAAATCAGACCATTTTCTGACTCCCAACTTTCCAATCATTCATTCTTTCAATATTTATTTAGCATCCTCCAAGTGGTAGGTGCTGGGATGCAGAGGAGGATAAAAACCATTCTGGCCAAACCTCATCATTTTTCTCAGATATTTATCACATCCTCCTAACTGATCTGCTCCAGCTCTTGCTAGTCTATAATCTAGACCCTTTGCTCTAAAACACTTAGCATTTGTTTATTTTACTCGTGGTAATAACCCAGGTCCTTAAATGGCTACAAGTCTCCCTATGAACTCTGACTCCATCTCTTACTGTTCTCTTATTTGCTCACTCTATTTTAGATACACTGGCCTTACAGTTTTTCATAGCTTTCCAGGTGTGCTCCCATCTCAAAAACTTTCCACTTACTGTTCTCTGCTGCCTAGAGTCTTCTTACTGCAAATATCTGCATGGCTCACTCCATTACCAACTTCAGATCTTTGTGCAAATAGTTTCACAAAAAGCCCTTCCCTGATAATCTCATTTAAAATAGCAGTCTTCTCTTGGGTTCTTTATTCTCTCCATCACACTTATCACCGTCTGATACACTATGTTTTATTTTTTTATTTGTTTATTATCTCTCTCCTCCCACAGAGAATAAGCAATATGAAATAAGGGATTTATTTTTGTCTGTTATACTTACTGCTGTATCTCCAATACCCATAAATGTGTTTGACATATCATATATGCTCAGTAAATATTTGTTATATGAATTGTAAATTATTCACTCTCAACCCTTTGTTTCTTTAATCAGGAATCTCCCAGGAGTCAGCTCTCTACTACTTTGAAATATGAAGGGATAACATAGGAAGAAACCTTGCTCTGTTGGACCCTCAGAAAAGAATTAATACAATTTTGCAGGGAGGAAGTTCAAAAGACAGATATTATCTTCTGTTCATTTATCCACTCATTTATTAATTTATTATTAAGTCAGTTAATCTTTGTTAAGTAAGGATAATATAAGATATTGTTAATAATATTAAAAACAACTTATTCATCTGTCTAGTCAGTAAATATTTATTGAATGCCTATTAATATACTGTTTTCATGCTAGGTACTAAAGAATTGAAAGTGCAGTGTGAGAGACAGACATTGAACACATTATTACACAAACAACTTTTAAATTATAATCAGCAATATATGCTCTGAAGGAAAAGTATGGAGTGCTGTGAGAAGCTTGTAACTAGGGAAATTGTCCTAGCCTAGGGCCTAGGGAAGATAAGGAATAACTTTCTTACAATTAGAGCTGTCCAAAGTTGAAACAGGCTGCTTTGTAGCTGAGTTTCCACTGACTGAAAGGTTTAAAGGCTGAAAGCCTTTGCATGTGTGTGTGGTAAAGTGCATTAAGGATTGAGTAGGGCAGAGTCAGAGCTTCCTATTCCCCAAATCAAGGAATTCAGTTGAATTTCCTGATCAGACATGAAAGAGACAGTCTCAAATTCCCCTTTGGAAAAAATTAATTTTACCAGTACTTTTGTGGATCCAAATAGTCATTTTTAGCCATCTGATGTTCCATTTCAACTGCATATATAAGATCCAGGGCTAGAGACGATGGTTTTACCAGGATGTTGGAGAGAGTTATGAATACCAGTCCCTAATAATAATATTCCTTTATTTGTGTACTGTTGGTTAATCCACTACTGTGTTCTCTCTTATATAATTTGAAATTGAACATGACCTTTGAGAGATAGGTTGGCCAGAAATTGTTATCCAAACTTTATGAAAGAGGAATAAAGACTCAGAGTAGGTGAGATGCAGAATTTCATGAACTATGAAGATGATTAAAAATATCTACTGTGTGTTTTTCCTTTATGTATTGGTTAGCTATTGTCCAAGTAATGCTGTGTAAAAAATCAACCTTCAGATTCAGTGACTTAAAACAATAATCATTTATTATCACTCATACTTCTGCAGGTTAGCTGAGATGTGGCTCATCTAGAATGTACTCAGCTAGGTGGTTTTGCTTTAGATCTTCGGATCTATGAGCTGGGTGGCTCTGCTTCGGATTGTGGCAGCTCAGTTAGCTCTGTTCTACATGGCTCTTATATTTCTACTTGTACCTTGAGCTATCCAGGCATAATAAAGTCAGCAGCGCAAGGCCTCTTAATGTACTTGCCCACTGACACTTCTGCTTTATCACATATTCACCCAAAACTCACATATGTAAACCCAAAGTCAAGGGGAGGGAAATTTACTCCACTCCTTCATTGGGAAAAAATGCAAAGATAAATAGAAAAGGGTGTGTGGATACAGGGAGAGGTGCAAGACTGCCCCCCCCCAAATGCAACCTACCACATTTCATTTGCCTTTTGATCATATATTTATTACTTTATTTCTTCATTTGGGCCTGAACAATGTGGCTGGCATTCAGCAAATTGAGGATACAAGGATGTAATATAGTCTTTATAAACAGTTTTAAAAGAGCGTTAGATGTACTATGAGAGAGGCAAGCACAAAGGATTGTTGGAACACATACTTTCAAGAGTCAAAACAAAAAAGAAAGAAAGAAAAACAAAAAAAAAAAAGCATTTGAGTGGTTCTTATTCCCAAGTGAGGAGCCAAGAGATGAATCAATGAAGGAATCAAATCAAAGCTGAAAAAATTCTGAAGTTAGCCTTTCTCATATTTCAACTGGTGAAACCAGTTAGTTGTTTTGTTAACTCCTCTTTCTCTTTCACTATCAAAGCAAAAAACCTTGGAAAACCTGCGTTCACTCTAAAGTAAGGTATGGTGAGAAAGACGAGGGTAGCAGAGTACCATCACTTATCAAAATACTACTTAGCAATGGATTTTGGTGGAAAGGATATGTTGGTGAAGTGGCAATGAATAAATGGGAGATGTGGAATAGTTCCTGGGCTTGTAGAATAACAGCATATTTATAATAAATACTACAGTTTATTGAAGTCTTTGTGCCAGATATGATGCTAAATGCTTTGTGTGAGATATGGGCTGTTAATAATCCCATTTTGTAGATGAGAGAAGTGAGGTTCAGAGCAGACACGAGTAAGGTGATCCAATTCCCTTGCTGAATGGTGATTAGGAAAAGGATGACTAGCCTATCATCCTGGGTCAGCACCATGGACAGCGGACTCACTTGTGGGCAAAGCCCCGGATAAGATTGTGCAGGGGGAAAGTCCATTAGGAGAATATTAGAAATATTTTTGAGTGGATATTTTTAACATACTACCCTCCCTCTAGAATGCATTCTAGAAACTAGAGGGCATTTTTTGCTAAGGGTTATGTGTGTGTTGAGTGGAGGGGGCATCTTGAAATGTAAACCATTTGAAGACAGGATCTGGGACAGGGTCATATGCTTCTGTGTAATAAAGCAGCAGTGAGAGATTTGGAAGCCAAGTTGGATTAAGGAGTGAGAAGGTATGTGGACAGTTAGAGAGGAGGAGCCAGGAAGAGAGGGCCTTTGGAGTAAAGCGAGAACCAGGGGAATGTTAAAAAGAAATATCAATGGGGAGTATGAAGTAAATCTTCATCTGTCCTACCAAATATTCAGTGAATCTCACATAGATGATTTATGTACAGTTGGATTTATCTGAAAGGTTGAAGAAGAGACTGATAGGGATAGTGAGGTCAGTGTTTCAGATGTGAACACATGCTAATTAACATTAACTGTCTGGAGGGGTTTTCCCCTGGCTTTGGTAGTGGACATTTTTTTAGGATTTTGTCTCCTATATTTCAGTTTGGTCTCTCTAATCAGCTTATCATCCCTTGGAGGGCAGGCACACCTCCCTCCCTCCTATGAACTAGTACATCGATGGGCATGCATTACACACTTAGGATACATTGAAGAATCAATGCGTTTCCTCTGGCTGAGTCCATTCAGAAAAGAATGTGGATTTTCCTCTGCCTAGAGTAATCGGAGTTCTTAGGGTTTCCAGATCACTTATAATTTTAAACATTCATTCCCCTTGTCACCATAAATGTACCTTAACTGGTTAATCATGCACTTGGATTTCAGTCTCAGAAAAAATGATTCTAGGATCCATGCTTCTAGGATCAATACAGAAAAATACTAAGAACCAGAATTGATCTGCTTGTCCTAGGTCACAGGCAAACTCCCAACCTACCAACAGTCTAACCTAGCAAGGGCCACATGGGATGCACAGGGAAAGTTTGAGAGTGGTCCCCTCATTCCCATGGGCACAACTGCTCTTCTAACCTGATTCAGAGTCCAGAGGCTTATCCTGATGGAAAAGCCTCTGCATCTACAGAAGCATCTTCTTATATGCAGGCCTGAAGTGTGCTCCAAAGCTGTCAGGGGTGAGGTGGTGGTGATGGGATATGTTCTCAGAGTCAGGTGTATAATCTCAATCATTGTCCCACAGAAACTGCTAGGGGCAATGGCTAAGGGTAGTTGAGAAATTCATTGGGTATTTTGTTGGCAAAATAGAGTTTTTTGATTGGCCCAAGGATCTGGCCACCAGTTGTGGTAGGCAGCATGACAAATTACTGGCCTTGGAGTCTGACATACCTGCAGTCAAATCTTGGCTTCATGGCATACTTGCAATGTAATCCTGAACATGTAAAATTTTCTCTCTGAGCTTCAATCTCTTCCATTGTAAATGGGGGGTGTTGATATTTACTGGTGGTTCCTGAATTGGGGTGGATGAGCTTCAGTAACAAAAATTACCAAATCTGAGTGGATTAATGCATAAAGTTTTATTTTTCATACATGGCATACATAGTCCAACATAGGTTAGTAGTGGGGTTTGGCTCCATGTAGTCATTCAGGGACCCTGAATCCTTCCATTTAGTAGACGTAATTCCTTAGAACTTGAGAGCCTTCCACTGGATCCTCTGCATCAGGTAGACAGATGAAGGAGGAGAGAGTACACAAAGAATTGAGCAGGAGGCATTTTAGGGGCCAGATTAGGAGGTGGTGCACATGATTTCCATCTACATTCCATTGTCACATGGCTGCACCTAATATAAAGAAGGCTGAGGAGGGACCAACTGTGTGCCTAAGGGAAAAGGGTTACCAATTTGGTGAACAGACCAGTATTTGCCACTCACTTTGTAAGGTTATAATGAGGTGGTGATGTAATAAAAGATAATGTGGGCAGAATGCCTGGAACCCATCTAGAACATAACAGCACAATAAATATTAGCTCTAACAACATTGTTTACATAAGAAAGTAAAATTTGAATTCCAAAACAAGCAACTTAGAAAGGATTTTTAAGTCTCCATTCATTTATTAGATGAGGGCTGACTTGTCCATTTGTCCTTGGCTCCCAGGAATTCTGATTACTAGGCCACCAGGGGTTAAACTACTCTGGCCTCTACTGATACTCGACAGCTGGATATCTTTCCAAGGGCTTTCAGCACTGTCTTTCAGTTCAGTAAATACATCTGGCATTCCCTATTCTGGAAATACAAGCAACTAGTCAATTGAAAAAGGCGTCTGCTGATGATAGCATGACAAGCAATATCCATAACTGCTTGTAATCTCCTTCAGACATCCGCTCACTCCCATCCAGCCCCACGGAGCACAAAGGGGCTCCTATTATCTTGGCAGCCTTCTGTTGCCAAAAATGCAGATGAACCCTGACCTGATATTCTACTCGACATGCCCTCTGAGCAAAGGGCCATCTTCAAGTGTTTACCCTGCCAGACTTGCAGATGAGTGGGCTACAGGGGGAAGCTTTCAGGAGGCAGGCAGCTGTGTCACAGTGGAAGAGAGCACAGGTTTTGCATTTGAGAATCAGAAGTCTCAGATCTGCAACTCACTAGCTCTGTGGCCTTGGAAAAGTCACTTCACGTCTCTTACCTCAGTTTTCTCATCGGTTTAATGAGGATAAGCACAATGTTTGCTTTATCAATGTCACAGGGGATGTTGGGGCTCACATGATGCATCTGACATGTGCCTACACCTACATCCCTTATCAAAAATTACCTAATGAGAACATGGGGTAGGAACACATACCTAGGCAGGTGGGATTGCGGTTCGAAGGTAAAAGAAAATCACCACATCTTAGGCACGAGGATATAGTTGTTCCCCCTGTATATGGGCAAGGGATGACAGGAAGGATTCCACCTCTAAGTCTCTAACTTCAGTTACTCATCCTGGACCAACCAGGAGAGAAGGCAAGAATGCACAGGGTTATAGCCTGATAGAGAATAGTGATTCCTTCTCTCCCAAAACAGGCTCCATGAGGAGAGAAATGTGAGAATCACCTACCCAAGGCCAGGACACTCAGGTTCCATTCACGGCTATTATAATGATAGTTATTTACATTTATATGTTTCTTCATTTACAGATCCTCTTCCAGCTATATCACATTCACTCCTCACAATAACTTTCAATCCAGACACAATGATATCCATGAAGCTGAGGCTCAGAGATGTTGAATAATTTGTCCAAGGCTTTGTTACAAAATCTGTCTGATTCCAAAATGTATCTCCTCCCACCACACCACAGTTGTTCTGTCTCTCTGGTCCTAGACAAAACCAAGAGAAAAGCTTTATCTTCTATAGACTAGACAGGACAGATGAATGCTCTGATCTTTTTTTGGATTAGAAAGTGGGAACACTTCTCTGGTTCTCTGTATTCCTAAAAGTGCCTGGTATATGGCAAAGTGCCCTCTAAATGGTTAGAAGAAGGATGGTTGAGAGGGTGGATTGGCAGAAAGCAGGGAAAGTCTTAGGTGTTGATTAGAGTTCAGAAATGGATGGTTGACCACTGGTGTGGTGTTGTGTATGCTGATGAAAGAGAAGTCATAAAAGAGGCAGACAAAAAGAGAGCCAGAATGGCCAAGGCTTTCTTACATTCTGTTTAACATTAAGAAAAATTCAGTGTCCACAGGCCCTTCTTTTCCAAGGGAGAGAAGACCCAAATGCACCATAAAGAAAATTGGAGGGACTCCTGGCAGAGGCATCTCTTTGGCAGCCACAGGGTAATGTCAAAAACTGCTCAAATGGACCTTACGTAGCTGGACTAGAAGAGAGGCTGCACTGAATCCTGCCCTTCATAGATAGCTGATCAGACTCTGGCCCTAGTTGGAGTAGAATATGAACTCAGGATTTTTCTGTTGCAGCAAGTGGGAAACTGGTTAGAAGTTTCATATGAGGCTGTTATAATGATAGAGCATAAGTGGGGCAGTGTTGGGAGAAAAAGTCTGAATCTACCTCTCCTGGGATGGAGAAGAAGTCTGGCTCTGAGGATACAAATAGAGGGAGCAGAGCTGAAGGAACCTGAGGTGGCTGGCAAATGTGGGCAACAGCTGCAGAGCCAACCTTCATCCTGGAAATTGAGGGATTATGTGAAGAATGAAGAGAACAGAGGTTTTTCTGAGGGTACCTGGATGGGAAGACATATTTGCAGGCAGGAAGTGTGTGTGTGTGTGTGTGTGTGTGTGTGTGTGTGTGTGTGTGTGTGTGTAAGAGAGACAGAGGGAGGTGGAGAGAGAGAGAGAGAGAGAGAGAGAGAGAGAGAGAGAGAGAGAGAGAAGAAGGCTTCAATCCTGAGCTCACTGCAGGATTGGGGCTTTGAGGGTACCTCAGCTAAGTGGGAAATGACCCATCTACTGAGAAAATAGAGTAACAGCCCATGATTCTCTTCCAAAGAAGAGACATGGAGGAAGGCTCTGTGCAGTGGTCTTCCTGCTTCTCTTCCCTTGGACCCTCTCCTGGAAAGGGTGGGGTGGGGTTGTTGCAAGCAGCAGACCCTACACAGCCATCTTATCCTGTGAGATTCACAGCCCCAGCCCATCCTCCCTGATGAATATGACCCACCACTGAAACCCCATCAACCACCAGGCATAGGAGGTCAGGCCCAGCAGCTGCAGACAATGGCCTTATCGGCTGCTACTAGTGAGGGTATAAGCAGGGGATTGGATGGTATCATTCTAATTTACACGGGATTTTGTTTCTTTCCAGGTACTTAGCATGTGGATCTAGGTGATATCAAAGGCAGAGCATTATACAATAAGTAGGCTTAACCTCCATCTCACCCCCTCTCATCCTTCTGTCTCTTCATTGAGGCCACGAGGAGCTGCAGCTGGGGTTGCCATAGTGACCAATTAGGATTACTGAGATGTTCTTGCAGAGAAAAAAGAGAGTATCGATTTAGCTTTGACAGTGGGGCATCGGGGGACCAGGGGAACCCAAGGGTGTTCAGAATTCAGGGGGGCAAAATGTGTCGCCCTCAAGGTTGTCCTGGGGTTATGTCCCTTTTGGGCTTGACTTCGTACATCGTGGAGACCTTGGCAGGCCTGACTGCTTAGTATCTCCGTGGCCATGCTGAGGACTGTGAGGGTGTGAGAGGTTACATGGGAGCACTGCTATCCCCAGTAATTGGAGTGACTCTCAAGAGAAGTGGAATTGCTTGACTTAGTTAGCAGGAGGCTTAGGTGCCCAGACAGGTTCGCCCCAGCTGCGAGCTCCCTTTTGTCACTCCACAAATATATTCAGGTGGTCTGACAGCCCTGCATGGGAATACACAACGTAGACTCAGACTTAGGAGCTTTGAATAGGGCAAAACACTTGGTGTGCAAGATCTGCTCCCTCTAATTATTCCTACTTTAGAAACTTGGAAGCCAGGAGGGTATAGGGGGCACAGGGCAGGAAGCCTTCAGGGTGGAATGGGGCTGAAGGCTGTTGTAACACAGCTGTATGGCTGTGGGCAAACCATGTAACATAACCTAATCTCAGTTTACCCCTCTGTAAACAAAGGGTAACAATAATCTACTGAATAAGAGGGATATACAGAAAAGAATTGTGTTGCTGCCAGGCTTGGCTCATTATAGGTGTAAGAAGCTGAAGAAGAGAGAGGCAGATAGAAATCTGGAGGCACAAGGGAGGAATTCATGTGACTTCTGGATCAAGGTAGGGAAAGGAAAAGAGCCCAGGGGCAGAGTGGGAGGAGAGAGGCAAAAATAAGGGGCAATGGAGGCAATGGAGGGGGCTGTGCCGAGGAGGGAATAGAGGTAGGATGACAGGAAGACACTTTGCAGCATGGAGGGGCAGAAGAGCCTCTGATTTCACTGGAGGAGCCTATTTTTTTCCTTTTCCTCATTCCCAAATTCAGAGAAGTGGATATTCTAAAGTTCTTTGGCAGTAAAAAGGAGGGAATGAGAGGAATTCACCAGCAGACGCCTCATCCTCAGGGAGAAAGGAGGCCCTATCCTGGAGCTGACCCCTTATGTCTGGTTCTGTAGTTAACTGTGGCCTGGGCTAAGCGAAGCACCTTCCTGCCCCTAAAGGCCATTCCAGACACACCCAGACCAACATCCTGCCTCTGCTACCCATCTGCACCCCACTGGTTGGCCCCAGGGCTTATAAGTAGAGAACAGCAGAGAGAAGGACCTAGGAAAAACAGCTCATTCCCATTCCCTGCCCCCACCTCCTGCCTCTGCAGGATTTAATAACTGCCCTCCTTAAAGATCAGGAGACATGATTAATTCTGGCTCGAGGATTATTAAAATGCTTCCACCAAGCATCTGGCATTAAAAGTTTTAAATCAATTAATCTGTTGTTTGGGGAAGAGTGTTCTTGTTAGCACAGCTGCAAGAGGCCATTCGTGTTGCTGTTGGGTTGAGAGGTGTTGTCTTGGAGGAAGGGCTGAGCCTACTCTGAGAATCAGTGAGCCACCCACAGGCTCCAGGAACGTCTCCTGGCTCCCAAGCCTGGGTGTCTTTCACCCAAGTCACTGTGCATCCAATTTCCAAGTGGCTCTCTCTCCTATTCCCATAGGGTTGCCAGATAAAATACAGGATGCCCAGTTAAATTTGAATTTCAGACAATGAACGATTTTGGTACAAGTATGTTTCATGTACTATTTGGGACATACTTATATTATAAAACTATCTTATTTGTTGTTTATATGAAATTCAAATTTAATCTGGCCTTGTGTATTTTTATGTGCTAGATCTAATGCTGCTCACCAGCCCTGATTTAGTAGTCTGACTTCACAGCTGAAGTGGGACTCCTAGGTTTGAGCCCTGGACCTGCTATCCACATGTCAAATGTCCTAGGAAAGATTGCTTCCTTTTTTTAGGTCAAGTAGGAAATAAGCAACCTTGAATTCTGGGGCACTTAAGTATTTATGAGACTCTCACACAATGTTTTGTAAAATCTCCATTTGATTGATAAAACATATGGGAAAATTATATTCTCAACAAAAAGCACACACCTGGCATTATTTTTCACACTTTGCCTTGCTGAGTTGTCTAACCCTGATGTCATAGCTGTGTCTGGTCCAAACTAGCATTCCCACAACCCAGCCCAGGGCTAATGCAAGGCAGCACCTCAATACAAGTTGATAAAATGAATCCATGAGTAAATGAACCTTCTCTGTGTTTTAACCCAGGCTCTTGATTAACTAGAGTTGTCATTTATAAATTACAAAGCATCAGTATACAAAAAATGCCAGGGTCAGAAACAATCTTAAGCCTATTGGGCCAGGCATTGGACCAGGGGCCAGGATTCTTAGGTTCAAACCCGGAGGCAAGTCCTGGATTTTGCTACTACATTGTACCATTGGTTAAGTTCCCACCCCTCTCTGGTCTCTGGTTTTCTCATTTCGAAATTGAGGGAGCTATACCTGGAGGTCTTTATAGCCCAGACATTCTGTGACAGCTCTACTTGTGCTTAGTTCTGCAGCTCAGCTTTGAGTGGGTCAAGTTGAATGCTGAATCCTGGATCTAACCTCAGTCCCAATGCCTGGTAAGGCCATGCATAATAATGCTTCACTCAGAAGTCCAGAGAAGGCTTAGTTGCATGGTGTCCACTGGCCCCTGTTACTGGTGTCTGTTTTAGGTTTCAATTGCCTCTCTGCAAAGGGGCATCAGGCTTTGGCTCTCTTATCCGAGCAGGAGGCGAGAGGAGGAGACCCTTCCCTTCCTGATTCTGCATCCCATCCAAGGCTCCTTTGACCCTTGGACGCACTTCAGATATTTCTTTTCAGCCTCTTCAGTCAGCCCAGATTTATCCTGCCTCATGTCTCTCATGTAAAATGCATCTCCCGACACTTTGCCAGGTTAAATGATTTAACAGCCAAGGCAGAGAGAATTAGGGGTCTGGGAGCAGGAGGCAATGCCTGTTTTTCAGATAAGATTGGAAAGGAGATGGAGATTGGTGGTGGTGATAATCTCTTATTTTAATAATATAAAATAACTGTCCCACTGAATCAGAGTGAGCGATGAATTCTGTGGCCTGGGGTTAGAGACAGCCCAGCCTGAAGAAAAGAGCCAGGGGGATTCAGGATGCCTTTCTTCTTCTCTGTCATTCCCCCTCTCTTATCTCTCTTTTTTGAGGACGATTCATGCCAACACCGTCCTATTGATGCCTGAATCTGGCATCAATAAAAATGTGGGTAGCCAAGGAGACTGGAAGGGAGAATAGTGGATTTGGGGAGTGTGTGTGTGTGTGTGTGTGTGTGTGTGTGTGTGTATAAAAATGAGAGAGAGAGAGAGAAAGAAAGTAAAAAAAGAAGGAAGGAATGAGAAAAGAAAGAAAGAAAGAAAGAAAGAAAGAAAGAAAGAGAGAAAAAAAAGAAAAAAGAAATCTGAGGAGATGGGTAACCACTTTTCCTTTGTGATTTGTCAATAGGAGATACCTTGATCTGTAACCCTGACAAAGGCAGAGACCTGAACTGGATGACCCCTAAGAGATATGGAGAGGCTAACTGGGGACAAAATTATACAATGCTTGGTCCTGGCCCTAGCGAACCTAGGGGAATGACCCACTCTTTAATCAGTCTCTCAGATGGCAAACGTATTGAACACCCATCAAATGCAAGTTTTCCTGGGCCAGGCCAGGGCGGTTCCAAAAGAAGCCAGGTGGTGGGGAACAAACTCTATGGCACATGTCTGCTCAGTAGGGCTTCCCTTCACAGTGGGCTGCTAATAGCTGAGGTGCTGCAGACCTGTCTTCTTTCATGGGATTAATTCATTACTCCAGCCTTACTCAGATTCCGTCAGGTTCAAACATCAGAATTGAATATGCAGCTAATGAGTCAAATGCTCTCTCTATCTCTCTCTGTCTAGGCTTGCTCTTTCCCTCCTCTCTCTGCTGACAACTGCAGGTGTCTGGGGGCTCTATGGGGTGGACCAGGGGCTGTGACTGCCTGAGCCTGTAAGGGGCCTTCCTCCCTTTTCTTAGGGAATGGGAAGTCTGCTCTGTTTATTGTACTTGTGTATTGTGAACAGTAAGTCCACTCCTACTGGAGCTCACAGAGCAAATGGAGAAATGGGGAGAACTGATCACAGGGAAAGGCCTCATTCCCTGCTCTTGTAATTTCTTCTCCTCATTAGTCAATAGCTATTAATGATAACTCAATCCGTGTTGAGTCCATGCTAGGCACTATGGACACAATCTGAACAGATTGATCGGTTAATTTTTTAAATTAAATGTTTAGTAAATATCCAAAAAAGCCAGTAGGATATAGTCCTTAGGGTTGAAGGCTGTGGAGCCAGATTTCCTGGGTTTGAAACTGCTGCTGACCGGCTGAGCTAACTTAGGTAAGTTAGTCTCTTTGTCTCTGTCTCCTCATCTGCAAAATGGGCATAACAAAAATATCACTTTCATGTAGTTTTTATGAACATTAAATGGGTCAATACAAGTAAAATTGGCAAATGCTAAATGAATGTAGCTATTGTTCCTATGTGACAAGAAATTAAGGTCTCAGAGTCTAAAACAGAATGAGTCAATGTTGAATAGCTGCTTACTATATACCAGACAATATGATTTATTTCATTAACTCATTTAATCCTCATAACAAGCTAATAAAGTAGGTCTTTTATCATACCACTATGTTATACAGGTGGAAACTGACACTAAGGTGTGTTTTATATAATGGTGCCAAGCTGTTAACTGATGGATCTGGAGCTTGATCTCTACTCTGATAGACTCTGAGTCTGAGATCTTGGCCACAATTTATATCTTGGGGAGACAGAACATACATAATTATAGAAATGACCTTATCTTGTAATTCAGGTCCAAACACAGTGCTGTGGGATCCACAGAGAGTAATGTGGCTGTCTCTGTCTGGGGAGGTCTGGGAGGGTTCCTGGTAGTGGCGATGTTTGAGTTGGAGGTTGAATAGGCATTTTTTTTAGGTGTATGGGGAGGGTTAGGTAGGAGGCAGAGGGATGGGCGAAGAGCAGGGCACATGTGGTAACCTCCAGCCCAAATGGCTGGAAGGAAGGTATGTGATGGGGCCTGCCCAGGGATGAGGCTAGGAAGGCAGGAGAGAAATGCATCATGCAGGGCACTGTCAGCTGTGCCAAGGAAGCAGGTTTTCTGTGAAGGCAATGGGAGTCACTGTGAGTCTAAAGCTGGGGAGTGAACAGATGTGTACTGTGGAAGCTCTTTCTCCTACCACCCCAAGGAATACAGACCAGGGGTTGCATATGTGTATGTGTGTGTGTCAGGGGGATGGGGGTGGTGGCTGGAGGCAGCAAAGATGCTTAGGGTACTGTTGCATTCCTCAACTTGTTGCTTTAGACAAGCCAGCTCTGTACACTCAAGAAGACTGAAGGATGGGGGTGAAAGGAAGAGTGTTTATAGGCGAAAAGAGACTTGGTGTCTGTTTCTAATCCTTGGAAGGTGGCAGTGTGATTCAGCCAGGGAAAGATGGTGTTAGCTCCAAAGGCTGCCTGGAAACTGATGAGAGCAAAATGTGGATGAACAAGGGTGCTGAAGCCGAGCCTCTTTGGGAACAGAATAAGTATTAACTGGTACTTAGTGATTAGCAAAGCATGCATACATATGGCAAAGGGGGTGAGTGGGTGAGAGGACTATTCCAGGCCAAATCAGGAGGGTCTTGAATGGAAGCAAAGAAAGATCTGCTGGCTTAATGTAGGGAGGCCCAGGCTGAGATGGGGCTGAGAGCAGCATCCCAATGAAAACAGGCCATGTGGGGGCAGAACTAGGGCTTTGAAAGAGCAGTTTGGCCCAATGGGAGTAACTAGGGACCCAAATTCAGAGATAAGGACCTGGGAGCAGAGCCAACCCTAACCTGCTTGGAGAGAAATCCAAACATCTATTAAGCATTCAGCAAAGAGAAGGTGAAATGACAAGAAGAGATCAGGGCCTGGGCGGCCTCCCGGGCTGTGGCCGCCAAGTCAATATTTTGCTAAATGTTCAATTTGCAATGAGAAACAAGCACTCTGCAAACATGTTTCTTTTTATAGTCCTTGGTATTTTTCTTTTGTTTTCCTTGAAAGGTTTCCCCCACCCCAATCCCGGTGTGGGTGTGTTTGCAGACCTAAGAGGGGGAGATAAGCTTCAATGGCTGGGTGGGGTTTAAGCATGTGTCTAGCATATGCAGAGAGATGGAAGAGGAGGCATAGAGCAAGGGCAGGAAAGGATCGTGACCGTTCCTATAGCAGCTGTTCCTTCACAGATGAGTGGCATAAAGCTCTGATGGGAATGGTCATATTGGCCAAATAAACAGAGACCTATGAAGGCTTCTCGGTTCAGTTTTGGGGTGGGGGGCGGGGGTGGAACAGCCATAGCTGTTTATCCAAAGCTGTTCTAAAAGGCTCTTTGAACCTTCCTGACTTTATATCATAGTCATTCTTGTGTACGGCTCACCTTCTGTACTGGATTGTCCTAAAGGCTGTGAACTTGTACCCAATTCTTCACCTTCCACAGCAACTTAGCATGGTACCTTGCCTATGGTAGGAGACAGGTTGAACATTCCTGGAAGTGAATTCAAGACCATGGGAAAGCTGCTATAAAACTGGTATTTACAACATAATGAGTTATAGCAGGTATAGGCATCCAGTCCCAGGAAAACAACAGTTAAGAACTATCTCTGGCTAAGATTGAAACTGCATTATAAATCAGGCCATGAGAATGGGAATCTTGGCATAGGGCCCACTGCAGAGGCCCAGTAATTATTCCCAGGGTACTCAGGATGAGGATGGCAGGAGCACTTGGAGATTGGGAATAAGGCAGGGCAGCTTGCTAGAGTCAAACGGGATATAAGAGATTAGTTTACATCTCTATCATCCAGGCCGGTAATAACCTTCCAAGTCATCTACACTTCAGTTTCTCCTACCTTCTTCTAGTCATGAGTCAGTTGACTAACCATCATCCTTCATCTTGCTTTAGTTCAAAACCTTCGATGACTTCCCTTGGCCTCAGAACCAAGTCCAAACTCCAAAGCCCCAATCTACCTTACTTCCCAGTCTCTGTTCCTTCTACCCATGAAACATTTACTGCTCAAGACTGGAGCTTATTATAACTCTCCCCCACCCTCCACCTCCAACGTTCTTTGCAATTTCCTGCCTAGACACCTTTTCATAGGCTTCATTCTGTCTTCCACATACCCACAGCTACAACCACTTCCTGAGCCCAATTTTATTCTTACCTCTCTCAGGAAGACTTTTTTGGCTTCCCTGGCCCACATTCCTTTTCAGTCTAACATCTGTTGAATGTATACCATGTGCCAAGCACTCTATGTGTGTTATCTCATTTAGTCCTCCCAGGAGCTCCATGACTTTAGCTCTGCTGTTAATTCCAAAGGTGAAATACCTTGCTCAAAGTTACATAGCTGCAAGTTCAATACCACTACTGAACCATGCATTTTAAAACCCCAAGCGAGCATATACAAAATACATTAGGTCCTTTTGCTTGTTATACAAAGAATAAATAGCCTTTCCTCCCTTCTGTGGTATTGAGGGCTATGGGTACTATATAAAAATGTGGGGTTTGGGGTTTATATTTGGAGGCAGCATAATCTTTTATAAGGATACTGAACTAGGATTAAGGGAACTGTTTCTTGGCTCTACTACAGGTACATTGTTCAAGTTTTCTGAGTCTGTTTTTTTCTTTGTTAAACGCAAAAGATAACTCCTATGACTTGGGTGTTGGTGAAGTTCAACTAAAATAAATTTTGCCACAACTCTGTAAACTGCAAAAGTAAAGGGGAATTATTATTATTGTTATCATTTTTATTGTTTCTCTATAAAGATGAATTATAGGATAATAGGCAGTGGAAAGAAAGGGTGGTGTTCTGAATTGTAAAGGGCACAAGATGAAGGCACACAGTGGACATTTGGAAAATTCTCTAAAGTCAATTGGGGTTGATTAGGTTTAGCCAACACCAACAATCAGATCAAGTTGCCTCTGCTAGGAAGTTATAGATGGGCTGATGGGCAGGCTTCAAAGTATTTGTGAAGCTTCTAATATTGAAAAATTCTGGGAAGCAAACTCATTGGTCTCATTAGATTCTCCTTGGTGTCCATGGTCACCAGAAGGATGAGGAAAGGAGCTTGGCCATGGAATCAGACACAAGCTGGAGGTCTTTGACTCTGAAATAGAAGTCATAAATGGGAGAAAACTGGGAGTTACTGGGAATGGAACCCTTAATCCAGCAAATTTGAAGCCTATCTGGCAGGATCCTGGATATGTTCATCTACAGGCCACTGAGGAGTCTTAAAGGGAGGCAGCCTTATATCTAAACATGAAGTCAGATCTGTTCAGAGATGCCATGGACTTCCAGAGATCAGTGAGTTCCCTGTCCTGAGAAATGATCTAGCACTGAGTGAACCTATCACAGGTTTGGTGGAAGGGATTCTAGCATTAGGTGAGTTGTTGGGCTAAATGGTTCCTCAGCTTTCTCACACCTTCAAATTGTTTCTCTAATCAACATGTTAAGCAGTGTCCAGTAGGCACGATCACTTTGCTGAGTATCTGTATTGTATCTATTGGGCCCCCAAATTCCTTGGCCTGCTGTGCATTCAATTTTGTATTTCTGAGCTGGCTGTGTATGTGATTGTTTCACAGATCAGTAGAAAATGTAGAAGAGAAGAGAGGGACAGGGTCTCCACAGCCATATCCAGGAGAAGAATGTGGTCCTAGTGGAGCTGCCTGAGCCCAGAGCAGACTGTGTTTTGCAGTGCAATGAATAGACTTGATACTAGGTGTTTCCAAAGAAAGGGAAATTCTGAATGAAATGGAGCTAACCAATTTTTGTTTATTTGCTTATTTGTTTTACCTCTTTGAACTTTGTAATTCTCCAAGAGGGAGCATGATATGCAGCACTTCTCTATTTTTTCTAGCACAAAACCTTCTTTGCTCCAAGAAGCAATACTTTAGGCTGATGTTCCTAAGAATACCCTAACATTGCCCAAGACAACTTTGTCAGATGCCCTCTATTTTTTCCACCTCCCGTCTGTCTCCCCTTTCATTTTATCCAACCATTCTCTGCAGCCAGGATTCTGTAGGGAGACATCTGGAGTCTCAGGAAGACCCCTCCTCAGCCCAGTAGGATTTCTGCAAGTGGTATAGGTTTAGGCATGTAATGAATTTAGATTTAATTTGCAAGTGAAAAAGCTTGCTTTCTTTTGTAGCTTACACCAAAGCTCAAACGTCTAAGCTTCCAGGGTTTAAGTCTAATTAACTGTATTTCACAGCTTATTTAAAGAAAAGAATGGAGGCATTAAAATTGTAAAATCTAATTTTTGAGTAAATCTTTCAGTGCAAAATTAATGTCGCAGTATTAGAGCTGCCTTGGCAATATATCTCTTGTCTTCAAATTTCAAAATGAGCTTTTGCAAACATGAAATTATTCATTAGGCTGTCTGGTAAAGAGATAAATAAGTGTCTCTTCAAATCTTCAATCTTTTCTTCTCTATTTAGCCAAAGATGGAGTTATTTGGTTTGAGGGCAAGTGGGTTGATCAGATTTGTGAATTTTGACAGGTAAGACGAGCAGCAAAAGTAGCAGGAGCTGTATGTGTCGAGGGAGTTAGGGCAGAGATTGAGTCCTTTAAGGGTCTCGCTGGTCTTCTCCTGAGGCATTGGCCATGGGGGCAATAAAGTGATTCGGTATCCACATTGGGGCTGAGGAGAGGGGCCTGCTAGGTGGCTGTTTTGGCTGAAATACCCAGATTCTTCAATATGTCCAGGTGGGCAGTGATCCATTCATCCTCATAACAAAGTGATCACTGTTCTTTCTGGCCTGTCACTGAAACATCTTTAACTTCTGTCCCCTTCTCTTGGTCCTCATTGCTATCACCCTAATTCAGGTGCTCATCTACTCACCTTTCCATTCTCATCTACCACTTTCCCTCACAGGTTTCATACCTTAGTCTCACAAGATGTGCCCAACATGTTGACCAGTCTGAGCCTTTGCACATGCTGTTACAAAACCCTAGGTCATTCCCCAATCACTCCTCTCCCCCAGTAGATGATGAGTTCCCCCAGGACAAGGAACATACCCAATTCTACTTCATATCCCTATTGTCTAGCACAGTAGTTGGTATAGAGTAGGTGCTCACTCTTTGTTGGTGATGTTGAAGATTACTAGCGAAAGACCAACCTAAATGCTCAAGAACTTGAGGTTCATATTCTCCAATCTTTCCCTTCACTTGGTACTGTTCCGTTTACCTGCAATACAAAGTCAGGGAAATAGAAGTGAGGCAGCTGGGTATCTAAGTTACCTCAACTTGGAAGGGATCATTCGGAGAATCTGTGGAAAAAGGTATAGAAAAAAAATACCTCGGTGGGAATTTAATTGTTTGCTATTCCCTGGTGGAATGTGAGTAAGGTATTTAACTTTTCTAAGTCTGTTTCCTGACCCACAAAATGGGAATAATAAAATCTAAATGTAGGAGTTTTGTGAGGTTAGAGATAATGTAGAGATGATGTGCAAGAAGTTTCTAATACTGTTACCCAGCACATAGTAGGCCTTCAGAAATTGGTAGCCACTTTTTTGGAACATTGTGTGATGGAGGAATGAGATTTAAGCAAGGTAATATTGGCATACCAGTATTTGCTTATTTATTTATTTATTAGGTCTTTGGTTCATTTATTCATTTATTCAATACATATTCATTACATTTGTACTGAGTACAGGAAGCATGCTGGGTGCCAGGAACTTGGCACTGAATTAGATACTCACTCTGTCCTCTGTCTACTACATGTCATTAGAATCAAGCATTATTCCCATTTCCTTTGCCAGTAACCCAGCCCAAGGATTGTCTCCTGCCTGATCTATTCCAAGAGCTTCCTAGTCTGTCCTACCTTCACTTTGCCTCAAATCCATTTCCTGTAGAACAGTATTTAAAAATACAAACTGACCACATTATCATCCTGCTTAAAGCCCTCAATGGCTTTTGATTGCCCACTGGACACGGTCTGTGAGCTCTCGTGTAGCTCAGAAGGCCTAGCAGGGTCCCTGCCCACCCCTTCAACCCCATCTCTTCTTTCATCCCTACTGCAGGTCAACTGAGTGACACCTAGATCCTGGAATCTGCCCTCCAAGGCTTTCCAAAGCTGTTCCCCTGCCTGGAGTATTCCTTTCTTTTCTTCCTCTCAAACACCTTCTCCTTGTGTCGGCCTAACATCTACTTATCCACATTTTAGTTTGAAGGTCTTCTTCCTGAGGCCTTTCTTGATTCACAAATCAGGAGGGGCAGTCCTCTCAGGAGCCACCCCAGAACCCTGTACTTCCTTATCTTGGAACTTACTATGCTTTATTGATAGTCTCTCCCCATACCCATCCTGCAGTGTTACATTCAAAAGAAGCAGGAGACAAGCATCCAAAAGCATCAAAAAATCATTTAAATCTTTGATGATGAAACCACTTGAAAAATGCCAAAGGGACATTCATTCCTAACATATAGCAAAACTTAAAAACAAACAAACAAAAAACTTTTCTTCATTTCCCTGTCTCTCAGTATTCCACACAGTATGGCAGCATCACCACATTCTATTTCCTTCCCTCTAACCTTTCCCAAAGCTACCCCTAACATAGCTCTTGGTCACTCTTGTTTCCTTCACTTCTTCCTTCACCTTTCTAATTTTTGCTTGCAAATAACTATTCACTTTCATTCTTGTTTTTAAACTAAAGAAGAGAGAAAATGTTCAATAATCATACAAACACAGATCACAGTATGACAAACACTCTTGCACCCACCACGGATTAAAGAGAGCTTAGACCTTGGTCACGTTTTGCTTTGGCTTTCTGCCCTTTCTAATCAGCTGGTCTGGTGGAGGAGGGCCCAAACTCAGTGGCCAGGCACATCATAAATGAGAAAAGTGGTCTAGGAAATGGTGGAGACTGGCAAACTAGAGCGAATACACCCTGCAAAGGGGTCAGCTCCAGCTGATTATGGCCCCTTAAAGGGATTCTTCTCAAGAACCATGACCGATTGCCCTGTTCACTGTAGTATTCCCAGCACTTAGAATGGGACCAGGCCCATTTGAATAGGAGAATGAATGAAAGAAGGAATGTGGGGTTGGTGTTCCCAGATTTGAGTTTATTGAAAGAACTCAGGAATCTGAACTTAGTGAGAAATGTGAGTTTTGACTGTTGGACACTATTTTAAAATTAAGAAAAACTCACTTTGGGCCAGGTACCCGCATTGCGTCATGACCTCTGATCCAAGCTTGCTTGCTGCAGTGGTAACATCAACACTATAGAAGGGCAAGCCCAGGACTGCCCAAATGTCCATGGCTCCTTCCTCGTACAAGGCAGCAGCTGTGGGGAGGAAGGCGTGCAGAACTCATAAGCGAATAAGTCTGTCCTTGCCACAGCTATAAGCTTCGAGAAGGTAAGACAGTGTCTTTTTACGTGGAACCCCAGGCTTGGTACAGAACCAGAACATAGTAGGTGTTCAGCACACATGTGCTTGAAGAAAGTGTGCCAGAGGATGCAAATCAGAATCTGTTGAAATCTCTGGTAGACTCCCTTGGCACCCTGCTCCTTGCAGAGCATCAGGCCACCTGTCCTTCTCTGTGGGCAGATGGCATCCTGCTTGGTCCCATGCTACAGAGTGACAGTGAGTCAGGGACAGCCCAGGGTGATGTGGAGCCATACGCTCAGTTTAGTGTATATAACAAGCTGTGTGACTCTGAAGAGGACATGTCCCATCTCTGGTCCTACTCAGTAAGTGGTGGGTAGCCTCCTACTGCTCAGTGCCTTCCAGCTCAAATGTCTTTGCTCCCAGTTGGGGGCGGAGCAGAGGGTATAGTCGGGGTTGAGGAGGAAGTCAGGTCCGGCTGGGGGTGCTGCTTCTGTGGCCCTGTCTGTCCCAGCAGCTCCACCTACAGGCAGGCTGAAAAATCCATCTCTGGGCCCATCAGCTCTCTAGGCAGCGGGGAGCCAGAGCGCTTGCTGTTTGTTTTTTTTTTCTGGGAAATCTTGGTCCAATGGGAAATTCTTTGAAGCAATCACTTCTTAGAACCAATTAGTGTCTGGCTGTACTCTGTGCACGATCTGGAGGGGAAGGTGGTGGGCTGATTGTTTTTCTGTGTCAAAGGTGGTGGGCAATGAGTGGGGAGGAGTGTGTCTGGATATCCTGGGACTGGGTGCAGCAGTGTGTGGGGTTAGTGGCAGGGCTCACATATGTTCAGGCTGCCCCTCCCATCCCCAGCCCTTACCATTTCTTTAGCACGAATGCGAGTCCAGGAGCAGCTTTGCAGAAGGCCACCTGGACTAGAGGAGAGTGGGAGAGGGCATTGGAAGGCAGGGCAGTTGGGGAGCTGGACCAAAGCCCCAGCACCACCCCTTATTAGCTGTGATCTTGGCAAGTCACTTCACCTTTCTCAGCTTCCATTCCCTTGTTGCTAAAATGGGATTATTTGGCTGCCCACCTGGTGGGCCTGTTGTGAGGATGAAATGGATGCCAAGGCTCCTTGTGAAGGCAACAGGAGGGCAAATTAATCTTTTCAGGCTTCAGTTTTCTCTCACCTGTAGAAAGGGTCTTATCAAGTAGGACACATAGTGACCATAAAACACCAGGTTGCATTAGCATTGCTGTTAGCCGTGAGTAGGGCATGCAGGGTGGAGACTGGGGCCCTGAGAGCAAGTTCCAAGTTTCCATAATGAGGGGAAACACCTCAAGTTGCCACAGTGAGGTTTCCAGCCAGATGGGTGTGTTACATAGTTATTCAGACAAGATCGACAGGGGAACAAAAGAATAGGAGCTCAGCCTAGAGACCGCCCAAAGAACACCCAAGTGGTAGTAGAATTTTGGGTAAGCATATGTGCACTAGGCAAAGAGTTATATAGCAGCCAAGTTTCAATCAAAAAGATCTCACTTGCCAATCATATCAGAATGCCTTTGGAACCACCCATCATTGCCCAAATATAATTCCCACTTCTGGGGGTCTTTGAAGTCTTTGTGGTGGTGGTTGTTATAGCACTCAGTTACAGCTCTTTGCTGAAATCACGTGCCTTCTTGGGGCATGCTTTGTCTTTGTAAGATACACTTTTAATAAATCTTTTCTAAGTATCACTGACCTGTGATTATTCACTGTGTCGATGAAAAAGAACCAAGGAAAAAAGCTAACTCTACTTCTGTGCCGTTATCCCCAGCGCCGTTGGGGTGACACCGAAATTCAAATTGGCCCAGTGATAAAGTGTGGTCTTGGGTAGGGGTGTGCTGACAGCTGAGAGGGGCTAGGCCCTTGCAGAACAGGGTCCAGATGTCTTGGGTTGGAAGCAGAGGAGAGGGTGAGGCAAGAGCTTGGGGACCCATAGTGGAACCATCCGCTTAGAGAGAGAGAGTGTCAAGGTGGGGTCCAGAGGTGCCTTGGAGATGACTTCACTTAACTTATCTTTTTTGAAGATAAGTTTCAAAGGGAGAAAAAGACTTAGTACCAGGCAAGTGAGGGGCAGACCCAGGCCTATGTCCTAGACTCTAGACTCCTGGGCCAGGACTCTGTTCTCAACACCCGTGGAGGGGGTACCCAAGAGGCTCCACTGGCTGCATCTCATAGCCCCCCACACCTTGTGATTCTCCCTTTACCTGGAGCTCCCCCAACTCCTCTGTACACCCCCAAGGGAGGGCTCAAGACTGGACTCCTGCCCCTCCAGGGAGTGGGAGCTGCTGTGCCTCTTCTGCGCTGACATTAGGTTTGGTACAGGGAAGGCGGTGCCTTCTGGCCTACAGTAGCCTGGTCTAAACTTTCAGAAACATGTAGGGCCATTTGACACCTTCAAGCATGCAGGCTCAGGCTTCTGAGGAGCAGGGTAAACAAACCTGGGCCCAAGAGGAAACTCATCCTTCTTTTTTTCCTATGCTTTTCAAACTCATCAAAGTCAAGTTCTCAAAGCTCTACTGTCTCACAAGTGCCTTTAAATGGGTCTCATTGTTTTATTTATTGTGCTTATCACAAGTGCAGGCAGCCTGGAGATTTCTAGGCCAGTGGAGACCTCTTTCAGGGAGTGTTGACATTTCTGGGGGATCCGAATGGCTTAGAGCCTTTCCTTGCGAAGGCCTGACTCAGAGGTGGGGGGTGCTAGTGGGGTTTTCCCTGGCAGGTAGGTCATTCCCTCAGGGCTTTCCATGCCCAGCAGGCCTGGGCACATTTCTCCATCCATTTTTTACTGTCCCGTACAGCTACGTCTGTGTCTAGCCCAGGGAGCTCCCAGGGCTCTCCCCCTGGACAGCCCTGGTGTGACTTCTCCTGCTATGTAAGGCTCAGCACTTTGAGACCTGATGAAACAACATGTAATAAATATGAACCAAGTACCTACTGTGTGTGTGTGTATATGCATGTATATGTGTTGGGGAGGGGGCAGATGCCAAAATAAAGGAGGCCTGTTGGGTGGTGGTTCTCTGTGGCCCATAGTCCACTAAAGGGACACGGAGATATCCATCTATCACCCTGCCAGCTGGTGGGCACAGATAAGTGCAATATAGAGGTAGAAAATGCCAATGGAGAAAGAGCAGGATTTTGCTATGAATGGGAGGAGGAGGAAGACCTCCTGAAGGTCTGCAACGAGGCAAGGAAGATATGTTAGGTGGAGGTACTGAAAGAGCATGGATGCAGAGGCAAGGAGTATAGATTAGTTTGGGGGATTACTGGTGAGCAACCTCATGTTGCAGAATAAAAAGATGATCAGGGACAGGTAGTAGGAAATAGGGTTGGGCCAGGCCATGGAAGGCTCAGCTTGCTCAGTAGGTAACTGGGGTCCTCTGCCAGCTTTTAATTGGCTGTATTCCCAGTGGGCACACAGCTTGACACAGTGCCGGGGCCACATTCTCAAGAATGTGGAAGGTTTCCTGACAGAGAGAGGTATGGCTCCAAGTTGCATTAAGCACAGTGGGCTTAGAGCAAGGGCTCTTGGACCATGGCTTTGCTGGACATCTGGCCCCTCCCATCCTTCTGGGTAACTGCTAGAAAAGTACACTATGGAGAAATTAATCCTCAGGGCATTCACCTGCATCCTTTCAAATGGGCTCAAAGTGGGTCCACCTGTGCTCTTCCAGGCACTGTGGAGTGGCAGCGAATAGAGCGAAGGACAGCTGAGTAATCTTAGCTATTCTCCCCCCACCTCTCCGAATCTGGTTATCATCTTTGCAATGCGGTCGATATTACCTTTTTTTTTTTTTTTTTGCCAACATAAGATAATGTATATAAAAGTGTTTCGAAAGCTGTATTATACAGATTTAAAGTATTATCTTTATTTTTCTTTTTTCTTTTTCATTATCTTCTCATCTATTCTCACCCTTCCCTATAACTGAGTCAGGACCAAAGACCTCTCTCCTTCCATATCACAATAGCTGGCTATTGTGGAGGACAGATTGGGTCACCTCTATGTTTTAGCAATTCCAGGTACTGAGTGTGGAGAAGTAAAGAGGCTTGGGCTTGGTCAGGCAACAACAAGCATAGTGGCTACATCTGGGCTCAGGAGAAGATGCTAGAAGCGATGAGAATTTTTATGTCATCACTGATGTTTGCCTCTTCCTCCTCCTCCTTATCCTCTTTCATCATAATGTCCTGGACCCCAAGTGAATTTGTATCCATCAGCTCTTCTTGGAATCCCTACTTCTCAATTCTGAATGGTTCAGTCCATATATTCTCTCTCCTGGAAGCAAATCCTGGTTCCCTAGGTGGCAGTGGTCTCTCATCTCCATGGCATTTTCTGGTCTCTCTCTCATGCCATTTTATCACTGCACTCTTTTTAAAAGTCATTTGTGGAGATTTCTTTTCCTTCCTGTAGGGTTAGGCTCCCAGAGGGAAGTGGGAAGGGACCACATCTTCTGGACCTTGTGTCCCATTGTCAACATTCCTTGTACCCAATAAGCCTCCATGAACACTAGAGGGATTAAGAATCATCTGTCTTTAGGAAATGTCCATGAGACCCAGTGCTGGGCTGGATGCTGAGGTCTGTCCTCTGGAAGCTCGTTTTCTAAGGCAGCTCCACAACTGCTCAATTCTGCAAAATATGTGTCCTGTTGAGTTCAGGGGTAGAGGACTGGCAAATCCAGGTGTTCCCTGTCAGCCATTCTTGTGCTCCTGCCTTGAGCCCTGGGCTAGATCTGGGTTCCTTTGCGTAGACCCATTTCAGTCCCTTGCAAGACAGGAAATGAGGACTGCCTGGGTACTCAAGGACAAGGGAGAGAAAGAGAGAAGGAGAGGAGGGCAGGGAGAAGGGATGGGGAAGAAGCCAAGGGCCTGCCTTCCTCTGAGGAGTCCCTATCTCCTACCGGTCCAGAGACCAGGAGGAGCAATTCCCCATTCACCTTGTTCCTGGCCCTTGTAACCCGTTGAGCTTCTTCTTTGTCCTGGTGAAATAATGGCTTGTCAGAGAGACACAATTATTACTAATTGCTAGGTTGCTTTGTGCCTGTTGTTCCCAGACAGGCAAGGTGGGGCCTATCTCTGGAGGGGTTTCTGGGTGACCTCCTCCTGGAAAAGGAAAAGCTAGTGCAAGGAGAATGGAGGAGCAAGAAAGAGACATTGTTGTCCTCTTGTCTCTCTTAGTTTACAGCTGGTGGCCCTCTCAGGATGATGGGTGGGGTGTCTGGCTGTGGGGCTATCTATGATTCATATTCACACACAAAGACAGCAAGTACAAACAGGGTACCCATGACATCATTCACACCCACATAAAAATGCCTGTATGTGCAGGTGTCACATACATAGTGATTTATATGTATAAATGCAGGTCCTCAGTGCTCAGTGGACATGATCAGTAACCCATAGGCTGGCAGGTTCCACACCCAGCTATAACAGTTGCCAACACACAGATACCCTGTGTACAGGTATGTGTAAATGTCTGGAGATCTGAGGGTGATAATTAATTGCATTCTTCTTCCCACCAATTTCTGAACTTAGTGAAAAACAGACACAAGAAGCAGATAGTGACCAAAGATATTTTGTCTTTCATCTTCTTTTTAAGACACACACATTTTCACATTTCTGAAATTGGAGTGTTTTACATTGATAGCACATTAGGTTTGTCAAGATACTAGCTTTATTGCTAGCAGTGTTGATTTAAAGAAGTGAGGCCCACACTTCTCCCCTGTGTTGCGGTTCCTCAGAGTCATCAGCCAAGAACCCAGACACCCAAGACCTCCCTGCTTCTGGGCAGAGCCTACCTTGACCTGCAGAGGAGGAGAGGATGTGTGTTTTCTACACTGACCCTGGCCACACAGGCACCACGCCCCAGTCTTTTCCCAATATTACCAATTTTGTAAGGAGAGAAGTGGGTCAAGGAAGGGTGGCTGTGGAGAGAAAGCAGATTTCTTTACGCTATTTCCTGGAGGGCAGAACTTCTCATTGTATAAGCCAGGGCAGGAGCACAGGAAATGGTTTTCCCTTTAAGATGAATATCCCAGGTACCCAAGAATAGGGTGAATGGGTAAAAACATATACAAACACACTTACCCATAAATGATTTGAATATTAAAGTGTGCATTACACAAGCAGATTCAGATGGGCGAGGATGCACTCATAAACAGTTACACCTGTGTGGTAAAGACAGCATTAGGCACATTCACAGAGACCCAATAAACAGCCTCATGCACATACATGCTTATGTAGGCACACACAGTTCTTCATGTGTAGTCACATTTGTATTGAGGCACCCATACTATAGAGCCTTCACCTCCTGGATCTTGGCCAGCATTATCCTGCAGAGAGCCACAAGCCATTTGATAGAGGAAGACAGAGTGCACAGATCTACTCAGAGGCCACTAATGGAATTCCTTAAGCCAGAGGACTGCTGTGGGCTGAGTGTAGGCAGAGACAGGCATCTAGCTCGTCCCTATGGTTGTTGCTTCCAGCTCATAGCTGGTTGTTAGTCTGGGCCTCTTGGTGTTGGTTCTCAGCCTTCTGAAGGACCCCTGGACAGATTTGTCTTCAGTGGTCCCAAGGTCTGGGAGAAAGCCCCCAGCCACCTTCTGCTTCCTGAATCCCCCTTCAAGCCAGCCATGTGCAGGCTTCCCTAGGGTGCCACCACTGGAAGGGCTGGAAGCCAGGTGGTTCACTGCTGTATTGTCCAGTTGAGAAAGCCTTATCTTCTTTAAAGGAAGCACTGGTGCCATTTTTATTTTATCTCCCCAATTCTATTTGTATAGATGTCATCATGAGTTATAAACTGGTCGCTTTCTGGGCCTCCCTATCATTTCTGGATTGTGCTTGCCCACTTCTCACTAGATTGAAAGCACCTGGTAGACAGGAGCCATGCTTTCTAATTGAATTATGAATATCTATCTAGCAGTTTAGAGATCTTCTAGTCCAGCCCCATATTACTGTTGAGGTTGCTGAAGCCCAAAGAGGGAAATGATTTGTCTAAGGCCAACACATCTGACCAGGGTTTAAGACAATCTCCTAGCCTCCTGTGTGTGTGCAGCTCTGAGGTTAGATGGTTAACTGTGAGATGCTCATCTGTGTGGCCTCTATGTATAGTGTATATGTGCTGTGGTGTTAGCCATGTATGAGTATATGCACTGTGGTATTAACCATTTATGGGTAGATGCATTTGTGTGCTCCTGTGGATATATTCCTAGGTATGTATTCATCTGTGGGAAACTATGAGGATATCCATGTGAATGCTCAGAATGTATCCATGTGAATTCTGTGTGGAAATGAGCTTATGTATCCACCTACATGCACCTAATGATGTATCTCCTGTGGGTGCTGGTATAATGTCTAAATGTGCCTCTGTGCATATCTGAATGTGTCTACCCATTCATGGATGGCTGGAAATGTGTGTACTAGTCTATCCTTATCTGGTCCATGTGTATCCATTTATGTGCACCTGCATATGCATGCACATCTATGCTTGTGTGTTTCTGGTGTGTACCTGACTTTGGTATCCATCTATGTAAATGCTATGTGTAACAGATGGGTTGTGTGTTTGTTTTCATATAGCTCCAGCAGTTTCCACCTGAACATGGAGTACTCATCTTTGTGACTCAGGTAGCATGAACCCTTCTGCTCAATCCTTGTGGTCCCAGGGGACTCCCAGCTCCTGGTGCTGTCTGCTTCATTCGTCTCTCAATCGGTAGCTTGCATCTTTGCGCTCAAGGAAAGGTCATTTGGACCCCCATGTGGGCTCAAATAATGTAACCTTTCATGCTTCCTTTCTTGTTGGGACTGTTCAATTTCTAGCCTCTCTTGGGTCCCATTTGTGTGATGTCAGATTGAGAGTGAGACTGTGGCCTGGTACACTCTTCTCAGAGCAGTGTGACTCCATGCCCAGGAGGGCAGTTTACTGGGAAGAGCTTCCCATGGGCTCAGGTAACTACTACTCCTTTCCCAGAGTACTTCGACTTCAGCATCATGGTCAAAGCCTGCTGGAGACCATTAGGTCCAACTCTCCCATTGTAGGGATGAAGATGCCAAAGCCAAGGGAGGAAAAAGGACATATAGATCACACATTTACTCCTGGACTCCTTGTCCAGTGTTCTTTCTTCTATTCACACCAAGCTTCCTGGGGCAGATGGCTAGTAGTTCACTAAAGAATCATGTTTCCCTTGCACTGTGCAGAACTGTCGTGGAAAGTCCTTGTGCAGACAGGGATCACATTTCCACCGTCTGTTGCATCTACATAGGCCATGTGACTGAGTTCTGAACATGGAATATGAATGAAAGTGACTGATACATGCCAGTATCAGGCCTCATTCTTAATACTATATTCTCTCAGTCTTCCTTCATTTGCTGGCTGGATGTGAGTGCCCAGGGTGACCATGGGATAAACACATGTTTATGGTGGCAAAGTTTTTTTTATCAGTCTGGGTTCTTGAATGACTCTGTGAAGCAGAGCACTTTCTCATGAGAAGAAGAAATAAAACTTCTTTTGGGTTAAACCACTGAGATTTTGTGTTTATTTGTTATAGAAGCTGATGTTACCTTAATAGTATACTGTGTCTTCTTTCCAGGAAATGACCCTTAGGAAAAATCTCCCAAATTTTTTCTCACTGAAATTCTCTCTAAATCACAGGAAACCATGGATTGGGGTCCCTTTTGATAACCTGGAGCAGCCTAACCCCAGAGGGAAAGCCTGAGTCATCATGGTGACTATTCCTGTGCTGTATAATAAAATTAATGGATGTACTCATTACAGCAATTCTAGCTATCCTTTGAGCAAATCTCACTCATCAGAAGGATCACTGATTTTCACTCAGAATCGTGCCTAAGAATCATGATTTAAAATTGTGGGTAGAACCAGCTCTCCTCTCACACCTTGGCCCTTCAGGCCAATTGCTTTGCCCCTTGGAAGACTGATCAATATGACATTTGGTGACCAGGAGCTCACAGTTGGTTTTCCATCCTCAAATCCTCTCCTAGCTCAGGACCCCTTTGTCTTCCTTTCTAAATGGTCCTGATGAGAGTTTTACCCACTGCAGGGGGTAGGTTCTATTGCTGCAATCTGGGTCAGTGCTAATGATCTCACAAATGCTTCCAAGGGTTTATCCCAAGCTAGGCATTCTGAGTTGGCATCTAGTCCACCCTCTGAATTTCAGCTTTGCCAGAGGCAGAGGCAGAACCCATGAAACAATGTGGTAGTGTGAGAAGACCAGAGGTCGAAGATCACTGAGATCTGCTTATTTAGCAGAAGTCCTTAGCTGCTGCAAGTATGCACAGAAAGCACTCCACGCTCTTGCTCAAACATCTTCCATGATTCACTATTGCTAAGGCCAAAAGCTTAACTCTTTAACCTGCCATTCAGGATTTTCACAACCAGACTCCATTTAATCCCTTGCACCCTCTCCTTCTTCCTCCATATATCCCCTCACAATAGCCTACCTGGAACCATGGCAGCTCCTCAATATTATTTGACCTTTTATACCTGGGTTCTTTGTTCATGCTTTTACCTCTGTCTGGAATATCTTTCCCTCTTCTTGGCTTCTTAATTTTTGTCTTATCCTTCCAGACCTGGATTATTGTAACTTCCTCTGTGAAGCCTTCCCTGACTTTCGCCCAGCCTCTAACATACAGTACTTAGAAACTTCCTTCCATTTAGATCACACCCCACTATAGAGTACTTCAAATGTTTCAGAGTGGGCTGCTGTCTAGACTGAGCTAAGATGCTTGAGGTCAGGGAGCAATCTTGGTTATCCTTGCATCCCCATAATTTTGCCCAGAGCTTGTGTGTGCCAGCAAATACTGCTTGAATGCTGTGAGGCCTGTTTGCTTGTCGTGGAGGAGCAAAGGCTGCCACAGCAAAGGTCTCCCCTGTTGCCTTGGGCCTCTCTGGTCCTGTGGCTTTCAGGGACAAGCTCTTTCTCATGGAGACGGCTGATGGGTGGAGAGCAGGACTGCTTCCTAGTTAAGAGCTAGAGGGGGTTGGGAATTTCCGAGTGAGATGAAACTAGAGGCGTCAGCCTCAGGATGAGCAGAAGAACATCAAATCCATGATGGGGGATGAAAGGTGGAGTCAATGGCTGAAGGTTTGTATTTCATCAATTCTATATTTGTTTACATTGTAGCATCTTTGAAATGAGAATGAATCTTACCACGGATAGCGCATCATAGTTTATTTGACAGCATGCTTTTCCCTCTTTGTGATACATACAGTGATACATACATACATTTTAGAACTCATGCATCTTAGATTTGATGAAATAGGTTAAATTACTTGTGAACAGAGGTCAGGGCTGAGACATGGATGGATGAATAAAGTCAACACTGGGGTCAGATTTGAACGTTAGAAAGAGTTTAAAGCCAGGGCTAGGCTGAGGCAAGTAAGGCATCTAAACGAGGAAACAGAAGCAGGGGTGCAGTTTGGCATCTTACTGAAGACATGTTTCTTTTAGAAGGAGGAAGAGAGGAAGAGAGCTTATTGGTCACTCTGTGAGCACCCCCTTGGAGGTGAAACTCTAAAAAGGGGAAATTATCATTCTTCATGTCTCTTGTTAGTTTTTCAAATTCTAGGGCTCGTTTCCCCTCTTGCAAACCTCTTTCCATGGGCCCACTTTGGATAGGAAAATGACAATGGAGTGTAAGTAAGAAAGTAGGGGGAGGAGAGGAGTTTAGTCCTGGAGTAGGGGTGAGGTAGGTGATGGCTCTGTAGAAATGTAAATGTCAAGTACAAGTCATTGGCTCTCATTCCTGGCTGCAAATTTTCATTACCTGAAGCTTTTCAAGGGTATTTTGCCCAAATCTTAACCCAGACCAGTGAAACCATTATTATTTTTTAAATTTAGTGTTGAAATCACTGGCCAAAATAATTTCTTAAATATTAAATACTAATCATTGAGGAGTGCCTTCAAAATGCAAATTATGTACATTGTGAATCTCTGAATTGGAGAAACAAAATTCATATTTAAGTAGCCTCTTCAGTTTGCAAAGGACTCACACAATGTATGATTATATTTGCTCCTACTAGGTAGATAGGCATGTTGTTATTATTACACTCATTTTATAGATAAGGATCTAGGATAGGAGGTCAAGAAATTTGTAAAGCAAGAAGACATTCTAGCTAAGTGATGTCGAAGATCCTGTACTTGGCTAGTTATCCAGGAGATTAAAAGAATATAGGTGAGAAAAATTAGGGTTAAAAGAGAGAAGAGAGGAAACAAAGAGTACCAGGTACAAATAGGTGAGAACAGAGACAGATGCAGACAGATAGAAGATGGCAGAGCAGATGTGCAGAGATAGAGACAGAGCCTGCTAGAACAAATAAAAACAAAGAATAAACAAACAAACAAAATAGGGTATGTCTAAGTGGTTTTACTAAAATCAGTGCAAGAGCCTGGCTTTTACTAGGGGCTGGAAAGGTGGGACAGAAAAGTCAAGATTTTCCTAGAGAATCTAAGTTGGTGAGGAAGGTGAAGTCAAGACCAGAATCTAAAAGGAATATCAGGATCCCAGACAGAAGGGACCTGGCTTTTCTAGGAACTTAAAGGAGTGGGAAGGTAGAAGTAGAATGAGTCAGAAGAGGAAGGGGCCTTGGAACCATAAGCAAGTGTGATCTGGGAGGGGTCAAGGGAGACTCTGGTAAAGCTCTCTGAGGAATGGGAAGCTGAACCAGGGGGCATGTGGCTACGAACCAGGGGCATGTGGCCACGGGCATACTTGTTACTTGAATCCCCTACTCTTATCTGGCCCCATACTCTGTAAACTCACTGCAGGGGATGGGAGAGAAAGGGAGGGACAGTAAAGGGATGTCCAGGCTAGAGTGTGGTCTCCTTTAAGTGGAAGGTGGCTGCAACAAGGAAACTGCCCCTACCGAGTCCATGAAATGGGGTCATGCTCCATGGGTTTGTGCCTCCCTGTAGAATTAACAGATTATAGGTCCCAGGAAAGTGACAGGAAAATCACCAGTTCCCCCATAACAATAGATGTGGTCTTCCTCAGGAGCAGCTCCCAGGCCAGTCTTGGGTTTCAAAGAACAGACACTGCAACAGCACGTCCTTGCTCTACCGCCGTCCTGTCTTATCTTCTTTTTAACGAATTCTGAATCATAATGAAAATTTTCCTTGGATGTACTGTAGGCCTGACAATCAAATCACTACCAAATCAATTCCTTGCAATCAATGTTTTTCTAATGAATTTTGCATTTCTAATGGCAGGACCTGACACTATCTGTTTATTTTCTCTCTTGCCCTTGGCTCCCTCTCTTGCCTCCTTGTTTTAAGCAAGCGGCAGAAGAGGCTGCAGGAGCCAATGGCTGGTTGCTGTTTCTTTTTCTTAGCCCCTCCTCAATCTGCTCTCTCTTTTCCTCAGCATCCTTCACTGGGAGATTTAATGGGGTGTTTCTGGAGTAATTAGAATCATTTAAATAGCCCTGCTAACAGAATTTGTCTGGAAAAATCCCACAACCCACCAGGGCTCACTTCATATATCAACTACATCCTGGGAAGGAAGAAGTGGAGAAGAGATGCTTGGGAAATGGGGCAATCTCTTACTTGTACCCTACCCTCCCAGAGCAGAAGTGGTATTGAATTAGATGCAAAGTAGTTTTTCATTTCAGATTTTCTGCAGGGATTCTGGGCAAAAGGACACATTCACTAATAAAATAAACATTGCAGGGGAGGAAGGAGAATAACTCCCAGACCAGGGCTATTTCCTAAAGGCCAGATTCCTGAATGAATGAATAAATGAATGATGACAGTAAGGATCTGTTCAGCTAGTGTTCCAGAGATATGGTTTGTGTAGACTATGAGCGAGTAATTTAGATTACTGTGGTAGACACACTGACACCCCATCCCAAGTCCATGTTCCAATCCTTGGAACCTGTGATTATGACGAAGGGGAATAATGAAGGTTGCAGATAGAATTAATCAGCTAACCTGAATTATCCATGTGGGCCCAATGTAATCACGGGGGCCTGGAAAAGGGTGGCAGAAGAGCAGGTTAGAATGATTCCATGTGAAAATGACTAAGCCTCCATTGCTGGCTCTGAAGACGAAGCCAAGAAACGCAAGTAGCTTCTAGTATCTAGAAAAGGCAAGGAAAAGGATTTTTTCTAAAGTCTATAGAAGGTAACGCAGCCCTGCTATCACCTTGATCTTAGCCAATGTGACCAATCTCAGACTTCTGACCTGTAGAACTGTAAGATAACAAATTTGTGTGGTTTCAGGTTACTAAGTTTGTAGTAATTTGTTACAGTAGTAATAGAAAAGTAATGCAGAAATACCCATGTTTCTCAGGTGTCCTGAACTGGCTATTGTAATGGAGGGAAGTGGAGTCTAATAGACATGAAAGGTGCTTTCTTTAATAAATATGTGATAATATTGTACATCAACTATAATTTAAAAATAAAATTAAAATAATTAAAAATAAAATTAAAATAAATAAAAAATAAATATATGTGCACAATGTGGTAAGAGCCCAGAAAGGGGGCCTGGAAGGTGTGGGAACATCTGAACAACAACTTGATAAATTCATTTTCCATGGGTCTTTGAGGCAACCAAGCCAGCTTTTCCTCTCAGCCCATCACTGTCTTGAGATAAGGAAAGTGCCCTTCTTCCCTCCACATCCCACTCCCTGCTTCTTCCTTCTACTCTGTGGGTCCTAGGCCTGGTTGTTCCCATGTCTGGCTGTGATCCAGGCTTGTGGCTAGGAACAGGACCCTGGATTTAGAATGTTACATTAGTGTAGTAGGGCGCCTCCACCTAAAATATGTAAACATAATTCAGCATATTGTATCATGCATGTGTGGCTGAATGCCACTATCGTACTTGTATATGTGTAGAGCCCATGTAGTCCACTGGAGAGAGGAAGTAGAAGCGTGCTCCCTACAATAGAACTATACTCCCCGTAATAAAGTTGGTGGCTGCTGTTTCATTCTCATGTTGGCCCCTTGTGCATTCTTCCAACTGGGTGTCTCACCACCGAAACCTTCCTTTCTCAATCAGCTTGGAGCTGACACTTGGTGCAGTTGGCAAGATGAGGTGCGCACAGCCCCCAGTGCTCTGGATGGTCTCCTGGGTGGAGGAGACCCAGGTGGAGGACATGTGGTCCCCTGCCTCCCAGTGGTATCCCGTGTCCGTGTATCTGGCTATGTGGATGCCCCCGGAAGATTGGGACAGAGTGAAACTGTGTCCAGAGGACATCTAAAAAACCCTGGAGATGTTGGAGCCAAATGTCCCTACTGCTCACCGGGAGGCAGAGGGTCGAGTGGCCTAGATATTCCTGGCAGTGCTGTGACAGGCCAGCCTGGAGGTTCGGGATCAGGTTCAGTGTGCGCAGTAGCTACACCACCAGGAGAAGGGCTGGTGGCAGTGGAATGCATGCTGCAGAGCCCTGACGGGTCACTGCCATCGTCCCCGTCTGGGAGCCCACCAGCAGTACCGCAGCAGGCTCGGCAGGTGATATGGCAGCAGGTTGAAGTGGAACAGCCATTGGCACCAGGGGAGCAGCTGGTGGCGCCCCCAGGCTAAAACCACCTTGATCCAGTACACCCCCACCAAACTCTGGGACCTGATGAACGGTATGGCAGAGAGCCAGGGAGATGGTTCCGAGGTGGCTGCTGCAGCTGTGAGATGATGGGCCGAAGGGACTGAATTATTTCTGGAAGAGAAGGCTCAGCTGACCTCCATAATGGTGATACCACTCCTCAGGCAGTGCCTTCAGACTGTGGTGCCTACCGGCTCAGGGTGCAAACAATCACTCCATAATTAACTGTATGGACAGTGTTGGCTAACCTGGGGGAGCTGTCAGAGACAGTGAGCAGTTGGACCATGTACTTAGATCTGGTTCAGGTAATTGGGGAAATGGGTATGTGATAGATGATGTTTTGCAACCAGTATACAAGCCCTGATGAAGAGGTATTTAGAACCTGTATGAAGGACTTGATTTCGACTTCTGGCCTGGTTGGTACTTTTGGTGCCATGGAGGCACTGCTGGCCTCTTATGTGGATAGGTGGATCCACGAGGTGACGTCCGCTATGGCTAGGTTGCAGGATGTGGAAGTGAACGGCAGGGAGTTCCACCCAAATGCACAACCTACTGCCTGCCGTACTTTCAGACTGGCCAGTGCATGGAGGGAGCTGTGGCCGAAAAGCAGGAGCCAGCATCCCCCAGCACATTCAGTTGTGAGCTGTAGACAAATGTGGTTTGATCTCTTCGTGGCAGGGGTCGCTGCAGAAAAGACTGAGTAGCAACCTAATGAAGTGCTTAGGGCACTGTGGAATCAGCTGCACACTGACCAGCAATTCACTCTTACTCCCAGAAAGTTGCAACCCGTGAGGTGAGGCTGGCCGATTATTTCCTTGATTAGGGATTCTGCCGGGGCATCAGGTTGGCAGGGGAGCCAGTTGACCTGAGGCCATGGGAGGTGAATAAAGTTATGCTGTCCCTGCATGTTGCCATGCCAAACATATTTTATGGACCGGTTGTCACATGTAATTGGACAATACCATTATGTGGTGGACTTGGCAAATATCTTTTTTCCTATTGCCATAGCCCCAGAAAGTCAAGAACAGTTTGCCTTCACCCGGGAAGGGCAACAGTGGGCATTTCTTGTCCTTCCCCAGCTATTTGCACAGCCCTACTCTGTGCCATGGTCTCATGGCTCAAGATTTAGCCATGTGGAAACAACTGCCCACAGTGCACTTGTATCATTACATTGATGATACCATTCTAACCTCTGATTCTCTTACTGAACTAGAAGCAGAGGTGACCAGCCTGTGAGAAACTCTTGCCTACTGGGGTTGAGAAGTCAACGAAGACAAGGTCCAGGGACCTGGGTTCTCTGTTAAATTCTTGAGAGTTGTCTGAACAGGTAAGACAAAAACAATGCCAGAGGCGGTGATTGATAAGCTACAGACATATCCACGACCCGAAACCATAAAGCAGCTCCAAACCTATTTGGGACTGCTGGGATTTTGGAGACTGTTTATTCCTCATTTGATCTCATTGATACAACCCCTGCACTGTCTAGTGCTGTGGGGTGCCTAGTGGGATTGGACCCCTGAGATAGGATAAGTCTTTAAGGCTAGAAAGCAAGCTGTAGCACAAGCCCAAACTCTGCGTGTAGTAGATCCGGCCCTCCCATTACTGCTTACAGTGCAGGTGGATAATATAGGATTTGGATTGGGCTTGTGGCAGAAGCACAGTTCCCAGAAGGTGACAATAGGCTTCTGTTCCCAATTGTGGAAAAGTGCAGAAATGCTAGAGAAGCAACTGGCTGCCATATAAGCAGCCCTTTTGGCCAGTGAGGTCATCACTGGCCCTAATCCCATAACTGTACAGTTCACATACCCCATGGAGGGTTGGCTGCTGTCTTGGGGAAAACTCCCCATATGGGAACTGCAGAATCCCATACTGTCCAAGTGGAGGGGCATACCTGGAGCAGCGGGTGCAGTTCTCTGTAAGCCCCCTATCAGGTCAACTGCACTCCCTATTGGGACCAGTGCAGTTTCAAGCACAGCTCCTGGCAGAGCCTGCTGAGATGGGAGACATACTGAGTCCCTATGTAGAGGGTTGGGCTCCCATCCTTGAGGATGCCTGGTGTACAGATGGCTTATACCATGGAACAGGTAGTGAAATGATGGGGTTGTTGTTGACCCTGGCACAAGCACAAGTTGCCATGTCATAATGCCTCTGGTGTGCTGAGCAGCACCCAGAGAGACAGTGGGTAAAGAGTACCCCAGAAGTGATACCCCATGAGGCTAAGCCACTCCAGGAATGGCAAGTGGATTGTGGGATCAAGGTAGCACCTTCTGGGCCAGATCCTGCACCACAACCCTATAGGAGTAGAATGTGCATCCCAGGCTTGGTGGGTCCCATGTCTGGTTGTGATCCAGGCTCAGGAACAGGACCCTGGATTTAGAATGTTACATCAGTGTAGTAGGGCGCCTGCACCTAAAATATGTAAACATACTTCAGCTTATTGTATCATGCATGTGTGGCTGAATGCCACTATTGTATTCTGATATGTGTGGAGCCCATGTGGTCCCCCGGGGAGCAGAAGTAGAAGTGTGCTCCCCGCAATAGAAGCATGCTGCCCTCAATAAAGTTGGTGACTGCAGTTTTATTCTCATGTCGGCCCCTTGTGCATTCTTCCAACTGGGTGTCTCACCACTGAAACCTTCCCTTCTCAATCAACTTGGTGCTGACATACTCTCATTTTGGGTTAAGGGCAAAGTCTTTGCAGCATGTCAGGTTGAGGTTTGAATCCTGGCTCTCACACTTATCAGCCAGGTGAATCAGCCAGGTGACTAAGGGCAATTTGCTTAATCATCCTGAGACTCGTTTCTCCAATTTTAAAGGTATATAATAACTAAACTCTGAGGGTTGTTGTAAAGACACATGTCAAGAGCTTAGTACATGGCATGAAGCAAAAGCTCAATAAATACTGTGTGTCATAACACCATATCATTATGACAGCATGCTTTAAGGTTTCTCCTTTGGTACCTCTCTCATCCTCACTCTTCACTGATGGCTTTCTTCAGTTCTCTTAATGAAGTAGAAAGCAATTAAAAGAGGTCTTCCACAAACTTCTACTGCTGCCTCCACTTACCTACCAGCATCTGCCCACTAATACTCTGCCCTTCCTGCATGCTCCCATAAACAAACTGTCCATGCCTGTCTATAGGCCACCCTTTTACTTGTGTATGCACACAATCCCTCTCTTTCCCTTATAGCAATTATTCCTTCTCTTATACATCGTCAGTTTTTATCTTTGTACTGGACCATTCCCATCTGCACATAACATTCTCTTCTCTGATCTTAAGAACATCCTCTCTTGATCCCATCTTTTTTTTTGAGTTACTGCCCATATCTTTGCTTCTGATTGCAGCAAAACTCCTCAAAAGAGTTGGCACCAGCCAGTAAGGCTTTTCAACCATTATTGCACTGAAAGTTATCAAGGCCAACAAGGACCCATCTACTGTGAAATCCAGTGAACAGTGTTCAATCTGCATCTTGCTTGACCTATCAACAACAGTTTGATTTAGGTGGTCACACCCTCTTCTTGTCTTCTCAGATGACAGTCTTTTAGTTTTTGTCCTATCTCACTGATAATTCTTTTCTACCTCCTTTGCTTTCTCATCTCTTCTCCTGTGTCTCCTAATGCTGGGCTTACTGTGAGCCCAGGGCTCACTCCTTGGTCCTCTTCTTGATATCCTTATTCTCTTGGTGACCTCATCTAGTCTTGTGACCTGAAATGTCAGCTATATTTTGATGACTCCAATATATACCTCTTCCCTGAACTTGAAACTTGAATATCCAATAGATATTACTCTGATCTATTTAGAAGTGCAGAACCTCCCTGCATTTGCTTGAATTCTGATAGAATCCTGAGACTCAACATGTCCCAAACAGAACTCCTGACCTCCCAACCCCCTATTAGAAATCTGCTCTTTCTTCAGTCTTCTCTATCTCAGTTGATGACAACTCCAAACTTCCTGTTGCTTAGGCCAAAATTTCTGCCAGGAAATACTCTACTGTTGGCTCAACTTTCAAAATATGAAATCTAACCAATTCTCACACCTGCATTGCTCCAACTCTGGTTGGAGCCACCTTAATCTCACTTCTGAGTCACTTCAGTGTCCTCTTAAAAGATCTCAGTGATTCACTCTTCTCCCTATTCCCAATATATAAACCAGAATGATCTTTTTAGAGGCTAAGAAAGATTGTGGCACTCCTCTGCTCAAAACCCTGTGAGGGCTCCCTGCTCCTCTCAGAATTATAGTTGAAGTTCTGACAGTGACCCCCTTACCTTACATTCTACAAGTCTCATCTCATGGACCTTACTCTGATATAGCAACACTGACCACTTTATTGTTCTCAAAGTCCTGCCCTGGGGTCTTTGCTCTCTCTATTCCTTTGTCTGAAAAACTTCTTTTCCAGGTATTTGCTTGGCTTATTCTCCCATTTTCTTCAAGTCTTTGTTCAGATCTCACCTTTACAATAAGATCACACTAACCACTTACTTAAAATTGCAGCACCTTCCTGCATCTGCAACCCCTGTTACCTTTTAACATATTGATTTATTTACTTAAAAAATCATATCTATTGTTTTGTTTGCCTATTTCTGCTAGAAATGTAAGCCCTATAAAGGAAGAATCATTGTCCGCCATCCAATGAATGCCCAACATCTAAAACAATATCCAGGTATATAGTAGTCACTTTGTACTTGAATGAATTTGCCAGTGTGACTCTTGAAATCTTCTGTACAAGCCTCCTTTTTATGTTGCTTCTTACCAGGGATAAGAGTGGTAGGAGACAGTGAGTGCTCACACAGAGTACTGTTATCCATGTTTTTCTCCTGCTAACTGTCCTCTTCTGTGGATCATCAGATAGGTCTGATTCAGTACTTTGTCTCCATTCAGAGTGTCTTTCCCCCTAATTGGGTGACCACTGCTTTAGAATTAGGGGGCAGCTTTGGTAATAGAACTTCTTGAAAACCTTTTAACTGGACATCTGATGGTCTCACCAATGAAATATAGTCATCTTCTCTCCTTTGATGCTCACAGCCAAATAGGTCTGTAGAATTGCAATCCTAGGCTGGGTCCCTGGTGGAAATATTATTGTCACTACCCAGAGTTCACACACGGGAACTTTTTAAATGCAAAGATGTTGTCTTTTTCCAAGCACCTATCAGGCCCATTACATGATTGGTATACAATAAGTGCTTGTTACTAAATGAATGCATATTTGGCTGACTGTCAATGAACCTGACCATTGGCCTTCTGGTGGCTGTACACTTGCTTCATAGGACCTTTTTACTTTCAGGTGGTCAAATCCATTAATCTATTCTTGAGAAGTTTCTTCCTTCATATGATGGGTTAAGGCTTGATCCCACTCAGCCCACCTTAATACCAAGGTACATTCAGGAAGAGTCCTAAAAAAACCTGAGAAAGGACAAGCAAAAAAGTGAAAGTGAGTCCCTGGCCTCCTTACTCTAGAAGGCAGCTCACAGATCAGGCCCACTCAAGATAGCTTCCCTTTTGATGAACTCAAAGTCAACTGATTAGTAACCTAATAGCATGAGAGAGATCCCTGCTATAGGGGAGAGAATTGTACAGGGTGTGGGCATCTGACATGGGCCTCTTGAGAGCTGTCTTGGATTTCTGCATACCACACTGAGGCTTGGAGGACTTTAGTGACTTGTCTAAGGCTCCAGAGGTGTAAGCAGCAGAGGCAGAACTGACATCTGGTTCATTAGAGCCTATGGCAGTTGTGTTGCTGCTGTGGAAACAGTGGAAATAAGTATTGAAATTCAGGAGTGTAGACTTTGAACCTCCTCCCACTTTGGCAGGTAACTGCAAAGGAGGAACCTTTAATTACCCCATCAGAGAATGATAGACCATAGAGGCATATCACAGAGACCCAGAGAGAGGCTGTACATGACTGTAGAGGTTTAGATGATAAAACCATAAACTGTCAGGACTTCCAGGAAACCCAGAGAATCAGCTAGTCCATAGCGTCCAAAATTGTGTTACATGGAACCCTAGTTCCAAATGTTAATAATTATTCCAGAGAGAAAGGAATCCATGTTTTAAAAAGTTTGGAGGACCTTGGGATAAACACAATAGAAGATTTTGCTTTTAACTGCAGGGGCTTGGGTGCCTTTCAGATTTCATATGCTATGCTTTGGGGATCTATAAGAGGAGGATAGTTTATTTGGCCCCAGAACCTTCCTTGTTATGTGTAAATGAGAACTAAGACTGCATGTGTCAAGGTTTGGGAGAGGATGTATTAGTCTATATAGTTTGGCTGGCAGTTGGACTCCTGTTCTCTTAGGGTCTTTCTAAGCTTCAGAGGAAGATTAGTAATGGGATTCTATTGTGGGGGAAGGCAAGCGGCTTCCTACAGAGAAAAAGCAGGTGGCCAAGTCCTGCGAGACTTGGCCTGAGAAATGTGAATAGCTCTCCTTTTAAACACACAACTGGGGAGGGCTTCCTGTGCTAGGGGAGGAAGAAGCTTGTTACTGCTCTGTTAGTGAATAAAGGAAAGGGAGCCCGGCCTGTTTGTTTAATAGGAAGACAACTGCTTGAAGATTTGTACCAAGAGATAAGCCACTCTGGAGAATTGGGGAAGCAGAAGCCCCAGATGACCCAGCCAACACAAAATGACTCAGGGACTGCCTTTTCTTGTGTTTATTTTGTTTTATTTGTTTTGTCTTGTTTTCCTAATCACAGGCTTCTAGATTTCAGGGGAGTAAATGGATGAGGATTGGGAGGCACCTGAGGTTCTGGGCCTCAGCCTCCTGGCATTACAGGGACTTGTAAAGGGGCTTGCAGGGGACAGGGAGACCGGGCTTTTGTCTGCCTGGTGGAGGGGGGCAGAGGAGCAGCTTCCCACCGCAGGGGCAGGGAATGTTTGTCTGTTTCTTACCAGAAGAGCCCTGGGAGAGGGAAAAGAGAATCAATCTGAATATTTAGCTCCATAAACAATGCCATAAAAATCACATCCATTTGCAGAAGAAGGTGCAAGGCTAATGTGCCAAAACAGTGATGTGCGCTTATAGCCTCAAACTCTGATCAATTTTATTGCCGATGCCAAAAAGCTGCCTCCTCAGGAAGATCAATTCTCAGTTTCTGTCTGGGAGGAGCTGGCCTTGACCCTTAGCAGTCTCTGTCCCATTTCTTGCCCCCACCCAGTTCACTGTGCATACCCATCATTTCCTTACCAGAGAGGAGACTCTACAGGACTTGGGGTATGAACATATGGATAGGATGCCAGCTGTGGAGTGAGAAAGACAACTGGGTGGAGGAAGAAAAATGCACCACCTTTTGGGGTCTAATAGAGGTGGGTATAGGTCTCATTTCTTCTGCTTCCTAGTTCTGTGACTTTGAGTAAGTCACTTATTCCTTTTAAGGTTTCTTCTGTCAGTTAAAGAATTTGGCCTTCCTACCTCAATGGGTTGTTGGGAGAATTAAATACCCAAGATTGTGAGGTTTCTTAGCAAACTGTGTGGAACAGGAAGGGAAATTTGGGGTCAATTAGCACAGCCCCTCATTTTGTAGATGAGGAAACTGAGGTTCAAAGAGATGAAACAACTTGAATCAAGGTCACCTTGGAAGAGAACAGTAAAGTCATTATTATTAATTCCAAACCAAAGCCCAAAGCAGAGCTGGATCTGAGACAGTATTTCTTTATCTTAGTATAAAATCTCCTCTGCATCCACCAGGATGTCTGACCACTCTCACCTGTTTCCTCATTTCTAGGTCAGTAATTCAATCAGCACTTCCCACTGGTGCAGTCTCACTGGAGCCTAGGCCAGGACAAGACTTCCTTGCTGTTGAAATAACGCTGGCAGCCATCTGAGAGATAGAAGCACAAGGAGAAAGGAGGATGTTTTCCTTGGACCTGCCAAAATGTCACCCTTGGACCTGGCTTCTAAGCCTCTGTTCCCAGGGAGGGTTGGTGACTCTCATAATTAAATATCATTTCTATTCACCCTCCGAGTTCCCCAGGCACCTGGCCTTTTCTGGTGTTCACTCATGGCTTGGGGGCCAGGACATAAGCCTGCTCTGTGGGTCTCAGATACTCACTAGGAAGACACCTCCTCCCTCATTGGGGAGCACTCAGAGTTTGGCAGGCCTACCAAGCAGAATCTGCCGGGGTGAGGCATTGTCTGTCCCAATGGGGTGGGATGGGTGCTCAAAGGCCCTTCAAGAATACTTGAAGCCCCTTTCTACAGAGTATGGAATCCCATTGGTACTTCATTTCTTGCACTCCCTATATAAAAGGAAAAAAGTTTTTTAGCACTTCGAAGGGGAAAGGAAGGGAGGGAGACATCCTGAAGAGTCTGAGAATCTTAGAGTTGAAAGGGACCTTAAATGAAATCATGTGTAGCCTTTCACCTGGAACAGAGGTCCTGTCCACAGAGTCCAGCCTCTTTGACAGTCCATTACCACAAACTCTTCACCTCACAACTGATTTCCCAATCAATATAGGCAGTAGTTTTGGGTTAGAGGTTCTTGAAGCAATTGAAATAAGTCTTAGCCTTCTGGTAACTTCTATACTTCCATCCTGGTTCGTATTGTGGTATCACAGAATAGTTGAGAGTTAATGTCATGCATCTCTCTGTTTGAAGATCCTCACATGTGTTAACACTTTTAACCCAGAAGTTAAGAACCAACCAATATACCTACCTTATACATGAAGGTCTTGGGATACAGGGAAGTCAAGAAACTTGCCCTAGGTCACCCACCTGGTAAATGGCAGAGCTGGGATTTAAACCCAGGTGATTCTGGCTCCTGAGCCTACCTTTTAACCTCTACACTGCCAGGTAAATCTTGATTCCTCTCTCCTCCAAGGAGCAGCCTGTCTCATGTTTGAAGCCAGTTGTCATTTGTTCCAGACACTCCCATAGTCTTTGCCACTATTTGTAGACTCCTTGATATGCTAGTCACTCCTCTGTTCCTTTTAAAATGAGAGAGTAAGAGCATAGCTCAATGGTCCAGATGGGCTCCACCAGGGTGAAGAGGTCTCTTGTTTCTCTCTTCTAATTGTGTAACTTTAAGATTTCTTTCTCTTCTTAGAAGCTGTACCACCATATTGAACTTGTGGCCAGCTCAAACCCCAAGATCTTTTTCTCATGGATCTCTGCCAACACAGAGCTTCTTTTGTTTTGTACTTGTCCAATTGATTTTTTGAACCTAAATGTAGAACTTTACACTTAACAATTCTAGATTCCATCTGTATTCTAACCTGCTCAAGCAGTGAGATTCTAGGTCTGCTGTGCAATTAATTTCTTCATACTTTGTCATGTGCAAATTAGGTAATCATCCTTTCTCAAACTTTATCCATGCCATTGATAAAAATGTTGAATGAGCCACAAGATGGGTCTTGTGCCTCTTTAGAAAGAGGTCTCTTACTGGGTAAAAGGAACCCATTTTCTGAAAATAGACACACTGTAATCTTTGACTTAAGAATTACATGTTAATCCCGTGTTGAATGCCTACTGCATTTCAGGCAAAGTAACAGGGACTAAAGAAACACAAATGTTCATTTTCAAATCCTTGCTTCCATAAGGTGCCTTGTGGAGGTGAGGAAACAAGCACATAGACAAGTAATAATAACATCCATGTAGTCCATCTGGATGCACATGGGTGGGATGTCAGACAAGGGGTACCTCACTCAGCTTGGCGATATTTGAGTTAGGACTTAAAGGGGATGGATTTATCAGGGTTGGCGTGCTGGAAGGCAGTGAAGAGGGGTCCTAACAGGCCATTTTTTTATTCCATCATCTAGCCATTTGGGTGCCATAATCATTTTAACTCAATCACCCTCTCTACTCTGTGACTCATCTTCAAACTCCATTTCTTCTAAATTTAGAATGATAGTCCCAAATTCAGCGGGTCCCAGGTGGAGTATGAGTGTGTGTGTGTAGGTATGGAGGGTGATGGAGAGTGGAGGTGGAGGGGAAGAGAAGAAAAGGAAGGAGGATTGAGTTTTTCTTTTTAGAATCAAGAGAAGGGGTGAGTCAGGTGTAGAGCATGTTAGAGAGAGGGCAATGTGGTCTGGGTCTGCACTTGGGAGGAGTTTACTGGGTGATGCTGCTCATTCCCCAAAAGAGGAGAGATGGAAAACTGAGCTGGGATGAGGATAGATAGAACATGGGAGAGGCTGGATATTTCATGTTCAACCCAACTTAGATTTTATTCATGGCTTCATTACTTAATTTTAACGAAGTCCTAAGTCATCAGACATACTCCTATTTCTAAATATACAGCAAGTTACTCCAAAGACAATTGAAGATGATTTCAGATTGCTGGGCCCATGGCTCCTTTGACTTCTCTTGTCACTTGTGCTTCCATTTCATGAGATGATCGTTATTCCAGGCCACCACAGACCATTTCTGGACAGAAGGAAACTGGGTGAGAAAGCTTTGCAGCAGTTTTTACCCCTGGCTTTGAAATCTTAGCTGGGTGTTAGAGCTCTGTAATTCATGCCAAAGGTTGTTCCTTGCAATTTCTCTTTCCTCCCCTTCCTCTGCTTCCCTCCCCCAGTGGGAGACTAAAAGCAGCTATGCTTATAGAAAGATTGATTAGTTAAGCAAGTCAATTATATCTCTTGCCGAGAGCAACTGTATATTAAGTAATGCAGCAAAAATGATTGTCTGCACAGATCCATTTTGTTGAACAGCTGTTCCAGAGGCCCGGAAAGAGAAGACGAAGGTTAAAATCTCGTAATAGTCTTCATTCCCCATCTCACCCCACCCCATCATGCTTGGCCCTCCAGGGAATCCATTTATTATGAAATGGAATAAGGTCGGATAATGAGCATGCTGGCGGCCTGCTCCATTTTGCGGGAAAACTCTCCCATCATGCCTTGGGCCCCTGGGCCTCCATCAGCACTGGCCCTGCTGCCCTCCTGCCATGAGGGAGTTGACTGATGCCTGCTCACCAGCTTGCCTCACTCCTCCCATCCCAGCAGCTTTGACACAGTGGAAAGAGTTCCAGATGTAGACTCTAGGGACCTAGATTCAAATCTAGTTATTGATTGTCTGATCTTGACTAAGTCTTTTAACCTTTCTGAGCCTCAGTTTTCTCATTAATAAAATGCAATAAAATTTAAATGAAAATGGGTATGGATGAAATTTGAGTTCTATAATTATATTATAAAGACAATTCATTAATGCCAGATATTGTTATACTCGGCAAGACGGAGAGGACGATGAGGAGATCAGTATATTATGTACTGGTGACTGGACGGGCCACCAGGCGGTTTGGTGAGAAGTACTGAAAAAGACCAGCCCTCACATGCCACATATAATCAGTCTGTACTTTTTTCTTAATCACCAAAGTAAATGAGTAGACTTTGTTTCCACCCAGTTATGCCAAATCTCCTCTTCTGGGTGACATATACTGGTTTTTAAATTTCATTTTGTAAGACTACCCTTAGTGTTTCTTTTAATCCAATATTCCTTGTGTATATAGTCTGGTTTGCAGAACCAACTCTTCCCACACCTCTGCCGAAGGCCACAGTATTGGCAGGAAGTCACCATCCCCTTTGCATCCAATAGATATTCAGACAACAAGACTAATGCCGGGCGAGGAGTAGTAAGGCATCTGGTGACACTTGCTTTGCTCATTCTTGGAGTGGCCCACAAGAAAGTTGGAGTCTGAGCTAATGACCATCTCCTTCTTCCTTCTTATTTTTGGGAAAGACTCAGCCAAATAATGAGATCAAGTTTCTATGCCAGGTCAAACCTTTCATTCTTGTCAGAGGACATCTTTAACCAATTTTCTCTATCTCAAGAGGGTACACCAGCTGGCTTGTTCTCCTGCCTGAAGTTCTATCACTGTCTCTTCATTCTTTCTGACAGAGGTTTTTCTCCCTGTTAGAAGACAACGAAGTTAGGAGAGGAAACGCTTCAGCCATATTATTTACATTCACCCTATGAACAGGTCTATCAGACCCTTTATTAGAGGGGAGAGACTGTGTTGGAAGAAACTTTGGGGTCATAAAGGCTAACCCTTTATAGGGAAACTGAGACCAGGGAAAGGGACAAACTAGGCGACAAGTTTGCACATCTGGCAGAACCCAGTCTTCTGAGTCCTGGTTGTGTTTCTACCATTGGGCATCCCTGCTTCTTTTCAGAGAGTTAGTTTTGATAAAAAGGGGCAAGGTCAGGCTGGCTGTGTTTAGCTCTGAGTGTGCTAAGGGGGTCATATGCTTTCCCCACTTTTGAGCATAGTGGTGTTCTAAGCTGAGTCACGCTGCTCTCTGGTTTCCAGGGCCAGCAGTCCTTCTTGCACCGAGATGGGCCCTTGGTATCTAAAGCTGGGGCTTAAATGCAAGTAGACCCAGAAGGCCAGGGCTCTTCTCAGCCTTCAAGGTTGAGGACTCCAACTCCCCTGATTTCTGAGCAGTTTCACGGTTTCATTTTCTATCCCTCAGGCCACATGTGGGCAGTTAGCATAGAAATGGCTGTTTCCCTGGCCTGCTTGCCTCCTCCATGGTCATAAATAGGGATCTGTGTATGCACAGAAGGATAGGTGGTGATGCTGACAGTGACCCACATGGGTATCCAGCCTTGGAAACTGGGCCCTTGGCTGGCAGGGGCTCTGAAAAGGGACAGGCAATGTGGTATCATAGCTATTGCAGGGACCCATGATGGCCCAGCCAGTCACAGCATGTTCTAAGAATACCAAAACCAGAAGGGACTTTAGCAACCAGTGAGTCAAGACCCCTTTGCCAACCCCCTGCCAAGCCATCTCCAATTTTCAACAGGAACTATTTGGTACAGCCCAGTAGGGAGAAGGAGGCCTCTTTTTGTCCATGTATCTTGCCCTGGAGTTGACTCAGAACTGGATGTTTGTTCAAATTAGGACCTAATTGGGCTAGGGTATCAGGTTCAACCTCTTGTACTTCTTTTCTCGTCTTTTTTTTCATCCTAGACTAGGATCAAAATACCTAATTGATCTATTAGAGAAATTCTTTACTACCCATTTCTTGTACCAGTCATCAGTTAAGTGTATGCAAAGAAAGGACGAGGAAAAAATAGGGATCTTTAAGCATATGTCTACTTAACCTTTTTATCTTTATGAGGATGGTTATCCAGGAAAAGAAGGTGTAGGGGAAGATGAGGACAACCTTTCTCACCAAGAGACAAGTGTCACCTGCAGCTCAGAGATCCAGGTTACCAGAATGTCCACAAGAAAGTGGGCTTAGGAGCCATCTATTACAAACCCCATGTCTCATAGATGAGAAAACTGGGTCAAGTAAGTGAAGAGACTGTCCCAGGGTCACACAGTGAACCTCTGGTTTAGCCGGGTTGGGATCTACTGGGGTATCTATGGTTGAGGGTGGGCACTGCTTACAAATCACATTGGGAGTAGGGAAAGAAGGCACAGCTATCTGTTTGTGCTGTTATCCATTGAGATTTTTGGCTCAGGAGGTAGTAACAGCCTCCTGAGAATCAGAGGAAGCTGGCACCTACAGTTGGACCGCAGAATTTTGGAAGCATGTCATTTCGCTTTCTAAACCAGAAATACTCTCCCTACCCATGTCCATCATTTGAATGCTATTCCTTTAGTTTAATATCTTTGTTCTTCAAAAGACAACATTTAAGTGTGAATGAGCTTACCAGAGTCTTTTCCAAGTGCTTTCAGCTGGGGGATGACAATGGCACCAGGCAGAGGAAAACCTAGGATGGCAGAAAGATAAATGGAGACAAACATGTGAAGAGGGCTGGTCCTCACTTTACAATGTCCCCTGGGCTACTGGAATGAGAGCTGGGGATGCTGGATAGGCTGGAGGTATGAGGGTGGTAGGTGCATAGATCTGAGGGAGACATCCAGGGGAGTGTTTGCCATTGCAGCCCTATATGGGCCAACATAATCGGAATTACGAGAGAAACTGTATTGGCTCCAGTGATTGATTAGACCTCCCATGTGTGTCTTCCTTGAAGCCTCCACTTTCTCTACAGGATTTCTCCTCCAGCCTTTACTATGTGATTAACTCCCTGGACAGCCCATACCCTACTCTCTGCTGTCTGTAGTGTAATTGAATTTTCCATCATTGAGGTATGATGAGTTCCCTAACTGACTGTAAGGCCTTGGCAATAGGGACAGGTCTTCAATAGCGTATAAAACAAGTTGGGCAGGCAGTGATTTCAGGGCCCCTCTTACTCTTTGAGATGCCCCTGGTGTTCTTATGTATGCTTCCTCTCCAAATTTAGCCAGAACTGGGGTGATATCACAGATAGGCTATGGGAAGAGCAAAGTTTGCTCTTGCTTATACTTCAGCTTCTAATACAGTTATGCAGGCTCATTGTATGACTGGGAAACAGGAGTGATATATTTGGGTTCAGGCTGGATTTTAAGTGTGCCCCAGTGTCTGAGGGGCCTTCCCAAAATGTGTGAGTGATAGACTACCCTTTCAACTCTGAGCAAAGGCCAACCTCCATGGGTGTCCTCAGATGACTTTGCCATGAGTCTCAGCATTCCAGGCTGTAATCCAGGGTATTTTCTCATCATCTATTCCAAGTCTATGTTGCTTCACATATGGCACCCATTCATGGTGTCCCAAGAAAGAGAAGGAGTCCTGGTACAGGGCGTATAAAAATGTCTTTGAAAATAGTTCCCTTCTAGGTCGAGGGGCAATTGATATGGGCATTATTATTTTTCCTGGATTGTCCTATAGTATTTGGATAATGGTAATGCATTCCCTTTAGTCAAAGAGGCAGGTTGTCCCACAGCCATTACCCAAAGAATTCTGAAGGTTTTCCAAGACCATTTAAAGTCCTGGCAATTTAACCGGTTTCTGCTTGTATGTACCCACCTCCTCTAGCAATGGCTGGTAGCAAAAGTCTCTCTGAGGTATGACGGGGGTCTGAATGAAAAGTCCAGGTGTGCCCTTGATAGAGATGCTAATAAATTGGCTGCCAGAGTCCCATAGAATTATTTCCCTAGGGAGGGAGTGAGTTCCTGGTCACCAGAGGAAGACCATCAAACAGAGACTGGAAAATGTCTTCTGAGGGAAGAGAGAGTGAAAGACAGGTTGAGTCCCTGTGGAGATGACTCCAACTTTGGGGAGCTGGATAAGTTTGAAGGCTCCTTTCAAGTATAAGTTTCTCAGTTTTGAGAAGACTTGGGTCTTGACTGATTTAGCTTCCAGCCTGGGCTGATGCTCATCTCAGACTCTCTGGCCCTGCTCTATAGGTAGCAGATTCTTAAAGGGTCCAGGACAGATGCAGAGTGGAAATCTCAGGGGGGATAAATGTTTCTTGTTTGCGAGTCAGAGTACCAGGGGCAGAATCACAATGGTTGCGGGATTTAACTGAGTGAGGTTGATAACAGGAGATAGGAGAATTATACCATAACTTCCCCTGAAATACACAATCTATTGAATTACTCAGGTGCATCCACTTGCTAGGGCTAGGAAGCAAGTAATGTTTAGAGGCTATTTGTAGTGGAAAAAATTAGTGAATTCAGAAAGACCTGGATTCTAATATCAGCTCTGCCAAATCCTGAGGATCACTTTAGACAAATTGCTTTCACTCTATGAGTTGCTTAATTTTCTCATTTGTGAAACAGGAATAATAATTTCTATCTCACAGAGCTGGGCTGATGGCTAAATTAGCAATGCATGTAAGGCACAATGTTTAGACCTGGAAGGAATCAATATATGGTAGTTCCATATCCCCTAGGATCTGGGTTTTCTTATCTGCCCTCTTGGCTGTCCCCTCCTACCTCTCATTTACACTGAGATTTTTGGTGCCTAGTGTGGGGCTTGATGTTTACTAAATCCTTGTCAATGGTCTGACCAGTAAGTATCCACTTTATATGAGGTGCAGAGCCTTGGGAGCTGTTGCTGACCTATTGCTTTTTTGAGATGGGCAGGCTTGTTGGAGAAGATCAAGGTTATATCCTGCCATCTGCAGGTGTGCCATGGAAGAGCATGGGGTGATCAGTGGTGGGGGAATCCAGATACTGGTAAAGGGAAGGACTGGGAGAGGATGGAGGCTCTCACTGCAGTGCCAAGTGAGCTAAAAGAAGAGAAAACCTAAAGGTCGTGATTATTAGCAGTCACCATTCCTAGCCTCCAATCCTTCTCTAGGGCTTGAATGGAGTAATGGGTTCTCCAGGGCTTGGGTATGGTTGGTGCTTTGGGGTCACTGAGGCAGCTTATAATTGAAAGCCCTGCCCCTAAACCATAAGTTTTCAGTGGTCTTTATGAGTAGCTTTACTCACTTGGCTTCTTGAGGCACTAGCCACATGTGAATATTGAGCTCTTGAAATATGGCTAGTCTGGATTGAATGTGCTAAGTATAAAATATACACTGGATTTCAAAGACATAGTACAAAAATAATGTAAATGTCTCATTAATATTTTATGTTTATTACATGTTGCAATAATAATGTGTTGGGTATATTAGATTTAATAAAATATTAATTTCACATGTTTCTTTTTTACTTTTTAAAATTGGCTATGAGAAAATTTAAAATTATATATTTAGTTCACATTTGTGGCTTGCATTATATTTCCATTTCACAAAGAATGCCTTAGTTTGTTATCCTTGATCAATTTTCAAGTTCTAGGTTGCCCTCAGATTAAAAAACAAAGTGAAACATATATTTTTAGGTAATAGCTCAATTCTAATTTTTGTGAAGTAGCAGGGCAGTCTTTTCCTCATTTCGAAGATTTCTCAGCTGCCTTAAGAACCCCTTCTACTTAACACCCCTCTCAGAAAGAAATTAGGGTCTTTGACCTGTATTTGAAATTTGTTGAAAATTCAGCTGCTGGTAATTTTACCCATAAACTAAAAGAGATGATAGACAAGACTATAGCATCCTAGAGTGTCAGAGTCAGATTGGTCATAGACAGATTGAGATGTAATCATGCCCACATCAAGGATGATCAGGCTTGGGTGAAGAGTAGACTAAAAATTAAGACAAGAGCCAAGCAGATGACATTCATGGAATCTGAGGCCCAGCGTAAATAGCACCGAGAGCCTCCAGCTCTGGCTAGAAGTCAACAGCAGCTACTGCCCTTCTGTCTAGAGCAATTTAGGGCTCCTCTTGTCTCCACTTCCTAATTAATTCCTGTCCTTGATCCCTTACTCCTAGGCTTGAAAGGGCAAGAAACTTCAAAGGTAGGTCCTGATTCCCCATGAAGAAAGTTGCCTCCTTGTATCCTTTGAGAGAAGAGTAAGAGAAGAATAAGGCTCTAGAAAAAGGGTCAGCTATTGGTGTTCCACTTTTTAAGCCACCATGTGCTCCATTGGGATTGGAACTCTCTAGGCTGGTGGGAAGTTTGATCCCTCCATGGCTCCCTTCCTTTGGAGCAGTGGTTCTATGAGCTGGACTCTTGACCAAACCTTGGATCCCAGCAGATCTCCAACGTGGCATGAACTTAGTGACCATGCCAGATTCCTTATGGAGCTCAGCTGTCCTCCATCCAAATATTGAGAAAATTATCTCTAACACTTCGCCCTCTCTCTGTGCAAGATTATACATAGCTTTTGCTATGGGTAATATCTACTGTGCATAAATTCTATGTTTATAAAAGAATGCTTGTTTATTTTTCAACATTTTATTATTCAAATACTCACAGATAGAGAAAAGAGTATAATGAACCCCCATGGACCAGAGTTCAGCCTCAGCAATTGCTAATATATGGCCATTAAAAAAACTATACTCCCCACTTTTCTTACCCCCTGGTAGACATCATATTATTTCATATGTAAATGCTTCAATTATGTATTTGTAAAAGATTAGGACTCTTTTCTTCTTTAAACGATATTATTTTACCGTCTGAAAATTAGAACATAATTTAAGGCTTTATTTTTATTCTTCTAATGAAAGTAATATATTCTTATAGAAAATATCCAGACAATACAAAAAGGTATAAAGAAATGGAAAATTACTCATAAATCAGCACTCAGACATAATCATTGTTAACATTTTGGCATGTATAGTTATGTATGTTCAGCACATATTTTTTGTACAGGTTTACATATATAAAACCATGCTACAGATGATGTTTGTAACCTTATTTTAATTTTTAGTAAGCATTTCAAAAATAGAAGCCAAAAATATATACAGAAAAGTGCATAAATCTTAACTGTATAATCCAACAAATTTTCACTGTCATGTAACTACCATCCAGATCTAGAAATAGACTATTACCTGTTTCCGAAAGCTCTCTCATGTCTTTCTTAGTCACTAACCCTACCAAACATAACCAACCACTCTTTTGGCTTCTGTTGCTGTGCAGGAGTTTTGCCTGCTTTTGAACTTTGTACAAATAAAGTCATGAAGTATATGCTATTCTGTGTGTAACTTTTGTTCCATATTATACTTGTAAGCTACATCCATGCTGTTTGTTGCAAATAGCGATAGTTCATCCATTTTCTTTGTTGCACAGTATTCCACCATAGGAATGTATCACAACTTATTTACACATTTTACTATTATTGATGGACACTGCCCTACAACCCCAGAGTGTTGCTGTTAGGAATGTCTATATATATGCACTTCCTTAGGTATATAATACCTAGGAGTAGACTTCTGGTTGTACGAATTTATACTTGTACCAGCAGTCTGTAAGAGTTCCGTTTACTCCATATCTTTGCTGACAATTGGTTATTATCAATGTTTAGTTTTTTATTTTTATTTTAGTGAGTGTGTAGTAGCCACTTATTGTGGTTTTATTTGCATTTCCCTGATGACTAATGAAATTGAGTGTCTTTTCCTATGCTTATTGGACACATATATATCTCCTTTTGTGAAATACCTATTCATCCTTTGCCCATTTTTTTTATTGGATTTTCTGTGATTCTTCCTATTGATTGTAAGTCTTTTATATATTCTGTATATGAGGTTTTAGGTAAAATATATATATTGCAAATATCTTCTCCCACTACATGGATTGTCTTTTCATTCTTTAAAAATATCACTTGATAAACAAAAGTTTAAAATTTTAATGTCCAATTATCAACATTTTCCTTTATGGTTAGTGTATTTGGTGCCCTGTTTAAGAAATATTTACCTGCTTCAAGGTCATTATTATATTCTCCTATGTTCTCGAAGCTTTATTGTTTTATCTTTCACTTTTTATTTACAATATATTTGGAATAGGTTTTTGCGTACGGTGTGAAGGGTAAGGATCAAAGTTTTTTGTTTTTGTTTTTTTCTCTTATAAATACCAGTTAGTTGAGCTCTACTCATTGAAAAGATTGTTCATTTCTCACTGTTTTTGTCATATTGCCTTTGTTTGAAGTGAAATGATAGCATGTATAAGTCTGTTTTTGATTCCTGTATTCTATTCCATTGTATATTTGCTAACCTTGTATCAATTACATTGTATCTTAATTTCTGGAGTTTTATAATAAACTCAATATCTGGTAGTTTAGATCCTCTAAATTTGCTTCTTTTCTTTAAAATTGTCTTTGCTATTTTATTGCTTTTTATTTTTATGTAAATTTTAGAAGCAGTTTGTCAATCTCCACAGAACAAAAAATATGTCGAGATTTTTAATTTTATGTCAATTTCAAGAGAATCGATTTTTAAAATAATATTTTATTGAAAATATGGATTCTTCCAATCCCTAAATATGTCATACCTCCCTAATAATTTAAGTCTTCTTTAATTTATCTTAATAGAGTATATAGGTTTTGTCTAGAGATCTTACACATCTATTTTTTTGAAGATGTATTTCTAGGTATTTTACATTTTCGATGCTACCGAAAATAGCATATTGAAAAATATTTCTTAATTATTTATTCCTTATATGTAGAAATACAATTAATTTTTTCTTATTGAGTTGTAACCTTGAATAACTAGGCTGTATTAATTTTTAAATTCTATCAATTTATCTTTGCAAAGTGACTGATTTATTTATTTATTCTCAATTGTTATATCTTTTCTTCTTTTGCCTTTTCTTCTTTTGCCTTTTCAGATCACACTGGGTCTAACCAATAATATAATGTTGAATAGGAGGGGTGATAGTGGACACATGCTTCACAGGAGTCTAATATTTATCATTAAGAATGGTGTTTGCTACAAGATTTTTGTAGTTATCCTTTATAAAATTAAAAAAATTTTCTTCTGTGGCTAATTTGCTAATTTTTTTCCTTCTAATTTTAAACATGAATGGATGTTCAATTTTGTCAAATAACTATGCTACACCTATTGAGGTGATCATGCAATTATTTCCTCCTTTATTCTGTTATTGGAGAATTACAATCAATTACATTGATTGATTTTCAGATAGTAAACAAACTTTGCTTTCCTGAAATAAGCCCAAGTTGATTGCAATGTCTTATTCTTTTTATATATCATTGAATTCAATTTACTAATAATTCATTAAGGATTTTTGCATTTATGTTCATGAGAGAGATTGATCTGCAGTTTTTTCTCATTGTAATGTTCTTATTAGGATTTTGTATCAAGATTATACTGGTCATGTAAGTTGGGAAATGTTTAGTTTTCCCATTCTCTGTAAGTATTTTTGTAGATTTATTTCTTAAATGCATGGTATAATTCATCAGAGTTGTCCATTGTACTTATATTTTTCTTTGAGTATAATATTAGCTGTGGGTTTTTGTAGATGACCAGGTTGAGAAAATTCTCTTTGATTTCTAGGTTTCTGTGAATGTTTAAAAGGTGTGGACATTAAATTTTGTCAAATACTTTCTGCATCTATTGAGGTGATTGTATGGTTTGTATTTTTTGATGTTAATACAATGAATTATTTTGAATTTTGAATGTTAAACCAATATTGTATTTCTAGTGTAATATATTATCCTTTTGTATATTGTTGTATTAGACTTGCCTATGATGTCTGCTATTATTTGGATCAATTAAATATTTGTTATGAGTCCATCTTATTATTGTTGTTGAGCTTAGTTGTAATTTTTGTCTTGCTATTTTAGTGGTTTCTTAAGGGTTTAAGGTATACATTTTAAAATTAATTCAATTTAACTTCACAAGAGGAAGTAGCGGGGGGGGGGGGTTGTGGTTGGAGAGCACCATCCACCCAAAGATCTCTGAGGATCCCCATAAATATTCAGATGGGTACTGCTAAGAGCATGCATTTGAGGAAACTACCTGAGGGACAGGGGAATAAACCTGAAAAGATTATATAGAAAAATCTCCAGTACTCACATAGGACTGAGAAGAATGCTTATTGCCACTATACAGAGTGGAAACCATAATTCATGGAGCATCAGGAGGAGAAACCAGAGGATTTTGCGTCAGTAGTGGGAACAATTGACACTAGATTAAATGTTGGTATGGTCCTACCTAATAAAGCCTAATGAAGCAAACTTCAAAAAGGTCTAAATAGCTTGACTACATCCCAGAACAAAGCTAGCAAATATTTATAAGAATACAAAAATATCCAACACTTAATGGGATAAAATTTATAATGCTTGGCATCCAATTAAGAAATCATCAGTTATGTAAAGAAGCAGAAAAATTATACCTGTAGTGAGGAGAATTTTCAATCAGTCAAGACTAATCCAAATGGTAGAATTATTAGACAAAGACATCAAAAAGTTATTATAGCTATATTCCATATGCTCAAAAAGCTAGATGAAAGATTTAACTATACTATGCATAAATAGAGACATGAAAAATATAAAAAAAGACCCAATTTGAATTCCTAGAGATGAAAAATCATCAATGTTTGAGATGAAAACTATACTCGATGGGATTATGATGCTTTAGACATTGTCTATGGGATTATGGTAGTTTGGACATTGTACAAGAAAAGATTAGTGAATTTGAAGACGTAGCAGTGGAAACTATTAAAAATGAAATATATCTTTTTAAAAAGACTGAAAAATTAATAAAATAGCAGTAGTGAGCTATGATATGAATGAACTCTGGCTGCCTTGGCTTCTCCAGACACCTGAATCTATTTCCTCAATCCAGGGATATCACCTGAATCCTCCCACTGGTTTTCCCCTCTTTGCACCACAGCTTGGAAACTTTCTCTAGGCACAAATCTGGGGGGTAATCACAGAGCTTACTCACCTCCTTTATTTCTCATCTCTCAGAGATCATTATTTTTTGTTGTCTGATGTCCAAAGTCTTGAACACCATTGTCTTACAAATTTTGTTCAATTTTTTAGTTGTTTTAGGGGGGAGGGTATATCTGGTACCTGTTACTCCAAGTGAATATTGTGTGTATTGTTTTTATAAATTTGAAATTAGTTTAATAATTTTAATTTATTTAGGCTTATTAAGTATGTATTTCAAAACTTCTATGTCCTTTATAATATTTTTGTACATTAATTCTACCAGTTCCTGAGAAAAATGTAAGAAATCCTTTATTTCTCATTGCTCTAATTTTTAAAAAATATATTTTCAGGTCTTGTTAAAAAGTGCATACAAATTATGAATTTTTATATCTTCCTGGTAGATTAAGCCTTCGTCATTAGGACATGTCATAGATACACACACACACACACACATATATATATATATATATATATATAGTGTGTGTGTGTATGTATGTATGTATGTATGTATGTATATTTATATATCTGTTAAGTCTTGTTGTCTTAAAGTCTACTTAGTCTGACACAAATATACAGCCACACTAGCTTTCTTTTGGTTAGTGTTTGTATAGTGTATCTTTTCTATTCTTTTACTTTTACCTTTCTGTGATGTTGTATTTAAGACTCATCACTTGTAAACAGAATATAGTTGTTATTTTCATCATAGTTGTTGGAAAGTCATATAAGTATTTTTATTGTTTCATAGTTAAATTTTTCTAAGTCATTCTAAGCAAAGAAAATTGAATCACTATAATAATGAAAAATGCCTTTTCCCAGAGATATTTGCTCCTCAGATTTTAAGGGTGACAGACCTGCAGCTGCTTTTATCCTTTATCATGGAGCCATTTACTCCCATTCAAAGGGAAAGTAGCCTTATCTACCCCAGAACCAAATATTTGCATTTCAGAGTAGAGACTTCATCATCCTCTTTCCGGAGGAAAGTTGTTTACATTAGAAAGATAAGATCTCTCTCCCTTTCTCTGGAGGGGAGGAAAACAACTGTATTCCTATATAGAGAGTTAGATTTATAATTTTGGGATTTCTCTCTTCTAGTGCTAGAACCCCTCTTGCAGTACAGGTCTAATCATCTGGCTTTATTATATCATCCTTAAAGAACCAATGCAGTTATAGTCTGCCCCAATCCAGAGATTTTATATTTGTTTTCAGGATAATATCAATAAAAGTATTAAAAACTTACCTGACAAATTAAAAATGACTGACAATTTTTGTTTTCCAAAAAAGAATTTAATATATTTACTGTTTTATGTGATTACTAATATATTTGGGCTTAAACATACTGTTTATTTGTATCTTTTACTAGATGCTCCTTTTATTCTATTTTTTGTTCTTCTTTTGAGTTAATAAAGTATGTTTTATGATTTCTATTACTGTGTTAGTAGTATAGTATTTTGCTCTTCTTTTAGTGGCTACTCCTAGTATTATAACATGCACCTTTGATTTTTCACAATAAATGGAAAATCATTAATTTTACTACTATGATCATTTCTATTAAGAAGTTATCTGTATTTTACTGTTACTCATTTGAAAGTTATGTGGGGCTTATTCTCTGGCTGCTTCAAATACTTCTCTTGGTTCTGGGTTTTCAACAGTTTTGCTCTGCTATACCTAGGTACACATTTATCTTGCTTGAGATTATCTGAAAATCTGTGGATTGATGACTTCCTGCAGTTTTAGAAAATCCTCAGCCATTATTCTTCAAATATTTTTTATGCCATATTTTTTCTCTCTCTTTCTTCCAGGAGTCCAGTTTCACATATGTTAAATCTTTTCTCTATGTCTTATACTCTTTTACATTTCCATCTTTAAAAAATGTCTCTCCTTTATCAATCTGGTTATTGTCTTCCAACCTATTGTCCCAAACTATTTCTCCCTTCAATAGTGTCTAACCTCTTGTTAAACCCAAATTATTGATTTTAGCTTTTATATATTTTTAGTTCTAGATAATATTGTTTTAAAAGATTCCAAAGTAGCTATTTTTGTCTGATATTTCCCATTTTGATCTACTTCTCTGAAGATACTCATCATAGTTATTTTTAAAGTCTGTGTCTGAAAACATCAATATTTGGTTCAGCTAAGATCTGTTATTTATTTTGTTTCTTAGCCATTTCATTTTGTGTCCTAGAATGTCTAGTCGTTTTTTATTGAATGTCAGGCATTGTTATGAAAAATTGTACTCTTGAATGATGTTATCTTCTTCCAGGTAAGGTTTACTTAGTCAATTAGAGTAAGGGAAGATCACCTGTATTTGAAGTTGAGTTCCAGACTCTTTGAAGCTGGGTTCCAGTCTCTACTATTTTTACTTTTTGGGTTTAGCACTTTATACATCTCAAATAAATCCTAGAATGTTTACTGAGCCTTCTTCTCCTTAATGGTCTCTCGTTTTTGTCTCCTTAGCACCATAAGACTGCTAAAATCTCTTTTTAATATAGTTGTATTTAAATTTTTTCCAGAGGACAATTTTTCTTCAGTCTTTAAGGACCCAGCCCCTTACATGAGCTTTGGCAGCAGTCATGAGGCAGCACCAGCAGTTATAAATTGTAGTGGGGATGTTTGGTCCTTCTAGACTACACAAGAATGATTTCCAACTACCTTGCTGTGAATGAAACAACCCACACAGTAATGTACTTTAACATACAGCTTGGGAAGCATAGAGGAGATGAAGACACTTGTTTTGGAACTGTTCCTGACATCTGTAGCCTCTAATATGTTTTGAGTGATGAACTTCTTAAAGGCCTTGTCCTTGAGACACTGAGCACAAGGCGTGCAGTGAATAGGCTGCACGTGGCCATGGCCCTTTTTGACATGGCCATTGTTCCTATGTTTCTTGAACCTTAAATGAAAATCCTGTTAGGAAGGGGTGCAACTTGCTCAGCCAGCCTCAGTCCCTTTCTGGCATCTTGAAAGTGAGGACCTGAGAGCTAAAGTTTCTTTTTAATTTTCCAGTCTAGTAACTGTTTTTTGGTTAAGTTTCTCAGCCCCCTGGGCTGCTGCTTAAAAATCACAAATGCTTGAGGGAAATTGGCATTGAATATTGGTCTCACTTCTTTGACCTTCTCTTCTCTCCAGGATCTCAACCTTTATCCTGGATTCCTTGGTAGCTCTGAACTCTAGTTTACATCTCCTCAGTTTCATGATACTGTCAAAAGCTCTGCTTAGCTTCCCAGTTTCTTAGCTACTATTTTAAGTGTATTTTCCCAGTCTCTCAGCTACTGCGTATGAAGCAGTGAATTACTTCAAAGTAATCCTGAATGTAAGGTGCTTCTCAATTCATTTCCCTTCTTTCTGGGGTTTTGGTTCATTAAGTCCTGACTGCCTTTGTAGCCCTCTGATGATTTTTAAAGAGTTGTTTTTGTTTTTATTTTTTTTTTAAAGTTTTATTAGCAGGAGAATTTGCAACAAGACAGTATCACAGACAAGAATAGGAATTTTGTAACCTGCTGTTTTCAGAGGAATTTCATGACTGCTACTTTGTGTTAGATCTGGAGATTAAGTAGAAAAGGAATCAAATAAATATGAGGGAGAAGAGTTAGGAAAGGATTAAGTTACTTGACATCCAAAAGGCTTAGCACTGCTGCAGTCCATCTTGCTCCTCGGCTTAGAAATTCTCGAGTTTGGTGATGCTGCTGGGTTGGAAGGAACCTGGAGGTTGTTTTCAGATATCTGAAGGACCCTATCATGGCTTCAGCATGATTGGGGGTTAGGGGTAGGAAATGGGTAAGGAGAACAAGGGCCAGGAATATAAATAGAAGCTGAATGGACACATTTGGCCTGATTAAGAGGAATTCTTTCTAACAAAAATTGTTTGAGATGAGAATCAATAGGAAATAATGAATTTCCCATTCATGAAGGCATTCAAGCATTGGTCAGTTTGGGAAAGAACACTGTAGAGGGGACTAAACTATTAAATGTGGAATGGGCTAGATGGCATGGTGTGTATATGTATGCATGTATGTATGTATGTATGTATGCACGCGTGCACACACACACACACACACACACACACCCTGATCATAGTAGGTGAGGAGCTCAATAAATGTTGAATGAACATGGGATCTACAAAGTTCCATCTAATACTGAGATTGCATGATTAGAAGTGAAGAAGTCAGTGGTATAATGTACATAGGACTAGCATGCTCTTTATCCAGAGTAATCTAGGAAGGAAAAACAGAGAGAATGCCATCTTTTTATTCCCTTCTCTGGTAACCATGCTTCAGCTAGCCCTATAAGCCTTTGTTAAACTTCCCATGATAATCTGAGCTCCAAAACAAAGCATCAGGACTTAGAAGAGGTGCGGATGGATGAAGACAATGGAAATTTCTCTGTGGTGGTGGGCACCCCCATTTTATGCCTTTAAGAAGCTGCAGGTGCTGGTTTTACAGAGCCTGGCAACCTACATTCCAGAGGAAGTCCCGGTCTGCCCTGGAATAGTGCCAGCCAGGAGGTCACATCCTGGCTGGTCCCCTCCTCCCTCTCTGCGGCATTTTCTCAGCCTGAGCTGGAGCTGCTGCTCCTGCCCTCGCTGCAGGCTGGAACAAGCTAATCAGTGCCCTAGTTTGGGGAGCTCAAGTTGGGCATCATTCCCCACCCCCATCCCCAAGCAGTGCTGAGAGTACTGCTCTAACCAGCAGAATCCTGCAATGGTGCTACTAAATATTTCATTCGGCTTAACAACTCAATCTGCCTGCCATTATCCTGAGGGCCCCTCAACCCAGCCCTTTTCTGATTAACAAAGTAGCCGGCAGGGAAGATGTGCAGAAGCAGTCGTTGAAGGCTGCGATAGCTGCTGCTCAGGGTGGGTGGAGTGCAGCATTTAGCAAGAAGCATCGATTGCAGCATTAGCTAGCTTTTTACAATTCCCAGGCAGACAATGCATACCTTCAATTATTTCAAAGCAACTGAGAAAGGAAATTGTCTTAGATGTGGTAAATAGACTACACAAGGTCTGCTGAAGCATGCAAAGATGTGCACACCAGGGACCCAGAGGCCTAGCTGCCAAGCCCTCTCCATGGCTGTTCAGAATTCAGCCAGCCTTTGCAGGGGTTCTGTTTCTCTGCTCCCCAATGCTTGGGGGAGCTCAAAAAGTCTTAATGGTGGACTCTCAAATATCAGGGTAACTGACTGGGAGATAGGGAGCAAGTCAGCACTGAACTTGGAATCACAGAGACTTAGAGTTCAATTTTAACTCTACTGATGTGTGACCTTGGTCAAGTAGCCTAACCTCTCTGAGCCTCACTTTACTTATTAGTGAACTAGTAATATCTACCTTACAAAAGAGTGATCCTGATTTCATGGCTCTGTCTTCTACAGGTTGGATCCTCTTCTATGCCCTCAAACCATCTTGTGCTCATCTTGGTCCCAGGGTTTATCACACCATTGTGATTGTTGGTCTTCATGTCTTTCCATAGACTAGTAGTCATTAACAATTTTTTAGGGAGGGTCATGACCCTATGAAGAAGCTGGTGAAAGCCACAGGTCCTTTCCCCAGAGAAAAGCATGTGAACATACAATTTCTATATAATTTCAAGAAACTCATAGGAGTTAGGCTAGAATCCCCATGCAAGTGTTTATACAGTGCCTGGAACAGGAATCATAGTCAGAATGTCTGTTGACTGTTTAAATCATTTCAAGGATGCTTTCTCAGCCTTATAGTTTTGGAATTAAATTCTATCCAAGAAGCATTTATTTGGTGAGCACTTACTGTGTTGAAGGCTCTAGCCTGGTTTTTGTGGAGAATACAAGGACATAAACTCCACCCACAGATGGGAATTAGACATGAGTGCATACATCAGTAACTCAAGGGGGTAAAGTCTGGCCCATTCGAAAGCTCCCTACCTACTCTTACTCAAACAACTCCTGGGAAAGGGCTTTGTTTCCTCCCCTCTCAGCCTTAAACTTAGAGATCCTACAGGGTAGGCTCTGAGGGACAAATTGTGGGAGAAAAGGCAAGAGTGTGCATGTGATAGAGGTCCAACGGCAGGTGGGAACGGTAGTATTGTGAGAAGACTATTAGCATGCTGGTCTAGAAGCACTGGCAATGGTAGTACTGGGAGAGGGAGCTAAGGGCCTGGAAGCCAGCACCTGCTCCTTCCTGTCTGGTTTCCCCACCAGGCTAATCTATTCAGCAAGAACATCATTACACACAAGCAGTTTGCATTACTCTGCCAAGCCTCTGAGTGCAGGGCAGTGAAGTGACTGTTGGGAAAATCTGGCCAGAGAGCATCCCTTTGTCCTTCAGACCACGAGGGTGGGGTGCAGCCTAGGGGGCTGGGCCCCGGATCCCGGATCCGGAGAGCTGGGTCTAAGTGAATGAATTCCACAGGCTCATTTCAGGGGAGTTAGCCCATTCCCAGCCCACAGCCTGTTGCATCTTCTCTGCTCTTAATGACTTAATTTTAAAATAGTAAAACCCCTTGTGAATGTTTTTAAGGAGTTAAATAAGTGCCTGCAATGTCTCCTGTTGGAGCTGTTTGGATTTGAAAAGAAAATACTGAGATGTAAAGATATCAATATTTGATTGTTTCTTGAAGCCTGGGTTTTTAAGCAAGCGGCAGGGAGCCAAGAATCTCCTCTGAATGTGTATGTGTGCGCATGCATGTATATGCACATATGCGTATATGTATACATGAGTGTGTGTCTGTGTGGGTTTAGTAGAGGAGAATTCTTTAGGAGCATTGTGCATATTCACTGTCTGTTCCTTTATACTTTTGCTCTTCACCCCCTAAAGGGACTATAAACAACAGGGCACTAACTATGTTTTAATTCCATTTAATTCAACAAAGAAATTTAGAATATTGTCTGGACCTCTCTTTCCCTTAAGGTATTTGCTGTCCAGAAGGGGTTTAAATCCTTTACCGAAATCACCAAGCTACTTGTTAGACAGATTTGAATAAATTCTACAAAGATAGATAAGCATTGTGGAACTGCTGTGTAGGGTGGCTGCTCAGTCCTGAGAAGCTGGCTTATTGGAGGTGCTTACTCACCCAGAGACTATTTGTGTGCCTTGCATAGTTCCTAGAACATGGCAGATGCTCAATAAATCTGTGTTAAATGGCTGTTGGACTCTTTGAATATTTCCTCTTGTTTTGTGGTCATTTCTACCCACACTGCCTCCCCCAAATGCTTGGCAGTTTCCCAGAAAAAGATAAATACAACCCAGAGGAAGAAAAGAGACTTAAATTAGTTAATGGGGCCCTGAGAATCATAGAAAGTTGGAGCAAAAGGGAGTGATTCTAGATGTAAAATAAACTTTACACAGAAACACATCCATGGGACTCAGACAGACGCTAGGAGAAGCTTCTGGTCTCCTGCTGAGGGGAGTGAGTGAGGTGTCCACCCCAGGGCCCCTTCAGGGAAGGAGCACTATGGTTTTCTCACAGTCAGGGGCAAGAACCAGATGACCACTTTACTTCTTCCTGATGTGGGGTCATCTTCTATGCCCCCATCTTATAAGGGAACTGGAAAAGACTTTGGTTAAGGGCCTCTAGGATGTTCATGTGGCATCAGTGTGACTAAAATGTAATGAACAATAAAAACAGAAAAAGCAAAACTTGGCTAACCACACCTTCATTGAGTGGAGTGCCCTGATTAATTTTCCCCTGGTGGATTCCAGGGACCCCAGGGACATGTCAGACAGGCCTGCATTAAAAGAAAGGAGTGTGAAACCACCTCTTGCTTGAGTCTGGGTTCCAAATATGAGATAATATAAAGTAAAATGCAATCTAGATGCTCTTCTCCTTCCCCAGGCCATGAGTGGTCAGAGAATAAAGAAGCAACTGGAGTTTCAGAAAGGGTGTAGGAGAGCGAAAGGCCACCATAAACTCTATGATTCTTTTAGCTGTGGGGATTGAGATTGGGAGGGGGTAGGGGTAGGTTGGGCAAGGCTCCCCTTGCCCAACCCCAGGGGCACCACATATAGTATGTGAAAAGGCAGCCCTGAAGTTCTGCTCCAGAGGACTTCGGTCACACAAAGCTGAAGAGAACTTCTGAGTTGGGCAGCACGGAAGACTAAAAAACCGTCAAGAAACCATGAATGCCATTCCACCTGCTTCAGGCAAGTTAGCACCCAGACCATTCATGTGACTGATCACCAAGATTTTACAACTTTCTTCAATGGTTTTGATGCTTCACCTTGCAGTGATTAAGCAAGATCTCTCTTGATGTGATGTATAAAAGACTCTGGTCCCATCTGCACAAAGATAGGAAACAACTTATATCAGGGGGTCTCAATTTTTAGTCTCTATTGGTCACGAACTTCTTGGAGAATCTGTTAAAGCTATAGGCCATTTCTCCCTCAAAATGCATATACATACATCAGCAGACAATTTGGCATATAATTTTGGGACATTTATGGACCTCAGGAACCCCTTGACTGATTTCATTTATAAGATATCCACCTCAGAAGAATATCTCTGAGCTTTTAGGACAATATAATAATGCTTTTAAATAGCACTTTGTAGTTTGCAAAGCACTTTCAGCATGTATTATGTTAATTAATCTTTGTAGCAACCCTGTTGAGGCTGGAATTATTATTTTATTGTTCTCATTCTGCAGATAAAGAAAACAAACCTCAAAGGGGTTATGTCATTTCCCCACAGTTAGTAGGAGTTGAAGTCAACTCTGGAATCCAGTGCCTCTGCCTGCACTCCTGCAAACTTTTACTAGGCCATGCTCGTACCTTTCTTTTGAGAGTTCTCCAGTTTTCACGACTGCATTAGCTTAAAGCTTCCTTGTGAATCTTGTGTTTGTTTTTGTTTTGTGAGATGTATGATGGGTAGAGACTGGAGGTCTGTTTCTGAAAATGACCACAGACTCCTTGAGACAGGAGAGGGGAAGAGAGAGGCTGATTTTCAGAAGCCATGCTATTTTCTAAGTTAATGTTTGCATATGACATATGTGACTCCTTGTGACATTAGAGATCCAGGAGTCATAGGATTCTAAGACTGGAAGTGACCCCAGAGTTCATTTAGTCAATTCTACTTTCTAGATCTCCAAGTCCATGTAGAAAAACACATCTCTTTCATCTCCATGCCCTCTGCATCCGAGTGGCCAAAATAGCTATGCCCCTAGATGACCTTTTAAGCTTCCTTTAAAAATGAAAAGGAACTAACCTTGACTGATTTCTTAATCCAGTAGCTGGGCAGACAATAGTGACATTAGAACAACTTTCTCTTTAATTCCCTTCCATAGATTTCCAGGGAGTTTTTATATCATTAGCCCAATAAATTCCAATGAATATGAATTAATTTTATGCATTATAGCTATTGATCTTCGGCCATTGATCTAAAGAAGAAGTGCTACCGCTCATAAATCTCTCTATTCTGATTCAGGGCTCCCTTGGGGGCAGAGATGGGGAAGTGGAAGTAGCAAGAGATGGAAAAGCTAGTGGGGTAGGTTAGCTCCAGAAGGGTGAAGCTGGGGCTAGGGAAATAATTTGGGAGGCTGGCAATGGAGAGGTGAAGTTCGTATTAGCCATCTTAGCTCCATCCAAATAATCCTATCAACTCTTCTCCACCCAGATCCCAAAGTTTCCCATTTGGGGACCTTTGCTGATGCCATGCTTCTTGCCTCTAATGCCTTTCCTTCTTTCTCTCCTACCTGCTCAAATTCTGTCTACATTTCCAAAGCCAGATTCAATGCCATATTTTTCATAAAACTTTTCCTGGTTCTTTTCTTACCTACTGCTAATTGGAATTTCTCAGTCTTTTATATTCTTACACTACTTTATCTCACAAGGCACTAAACACTTTGTTATATACACATCTTAATTTCTGGGCTGTAAACCCTATGAAGGCAGGCACACCATCTGTCTCATTTAATACTATGAGTCCAACATCTAGAACAATGTAGACTCATTTAAATACTTGTTGAATGGATGAGAAGTTTGAAATCACAGGGGTGAGATAGGGGGCTTATTTAAAAGCCCTTTCTTCTGTTCTTGGTGATCTTTATATAAGGATGTCCTTAAGCTATACCTATGTTCTCCTCATTATTTTTAATTTAATCATCCCCAGTTTTATAATAAATGAAATAGATTACAGAGAAGGTTGTTGTCTTAGACCATTAAGGCTGCTATAACAAAATACCATAGAGTGGGTGGCTTATAAATAACAGAAATTTATGTCTCACTGATCTAGAGGGTAGAGGTTCAAGATCAGGGTGCCAGCATGGTTGGGTTCTGGTGAAGGCCCTCTTCCAAGATGGTTGTACACTGCTGGTTTCTATCTGTGTCCCTACAGGGTAAAGGAGCAAGAGAGCTCTCTTGGGCCTTTTTTGTAAGAGCACTAATCCCATTCCTGAGGGTTCCACTCTGATGACCTAGTCACTTTCCAAAGACCTTACCTCCTAGTACCATCACCTTGAGGGAGATGATTTCAACATATGAATTTGGGGGAAAGGCACAAACATTCAGTCCATACAAGTTGTCCTATGAGACTTCTCATTCCAATGAGATTCAAAGCATCAAGTTACCAATTAAGTCTTCTCAAAGAGAATATAGCTTTCTGCTGAAAATAGAAGGTCTTGAGTAGGCTTCGCTCTTTTTACTTAGCCCCATAGTTATTGAAAGGATTAAATATATTCACTTATTGATGAGAATACCCTATTCTCACTGAAGCTCCTCTGTTATTTCTACTTTTATGAACTCTCTTTTCTACCAACTTCTGTCTCCCAGTCTTCTCTTCCATTAAACTCTACTTTCCCCTTTCTCAGTCTTTCATTTCCTTGGCCACACTTTCCCTTAAAAAACGATTCTTTCACCCAATAAGATGTAACCATCTTTTGTATGAAGAAAGACATTTTCATCCCCTCTTTTATCTCTAGCTCTATCCCTCTTTTCTCACCTTTGATCCAAAGAGATGGTCTTGTCATGATTCTTAGCATAAGTACAAACCACAGAGAAGCACAAACCACATGGTAAATGGGGAGCTATAGGCAATTCTGATGTTGCTGAACCATAACGTTTGGTGGAGGCCAGGTTCAAAGGTGGGGCTTCCACCTTTGTCTGCCACCTCATTGTAGAGATTCCCCTTGAGAGATGTATCAGTCAGGGTCTAATCAGGAGACAGAGCCATGCCAGGTATTTTGAAAATTTAAACATAGAGAACTAACATAAAGAACTGTTAAATTGCTCAGAAAAATTGCTCGCTAACTGAAAAGGCAAAAGGAAGTAGCAACTGCAGGAAGCAGCTACCACCTTTAGGATTGGGGGGAATAAAGAGGAAGAGTTTGGAGTTATTAAAACCTAAAATCTTTAAAGAGGAGACCCACAGAGCTGAAAGTTAAACTTCTGAGCAAAGCAAACTGCTTGGCTGGGACTGGTGTTGCTGAGTTTGGAGGAGGGTCCAGTGGGGTTGGGACTCAATCCTGCTAAATAAGGAGGTCCAGCTGACTGGAACTGGTTTCTCTGAGAAATCCAGTGAAGCTGTATTATAAAAAGTTCAGACAGCATTCAATTGCTGCCTTGAAACAAACTGCCATGGCTGGGTACAAGTCTGACAGAAATAGGAAGCAAACAGGCACGAACAGAAAGGACGAAGTTCTTTATTTCTCTTCCAGCCCTGCAATCTTCTTCCAGGAGTTCCAATTGACAGAGTTGGGCAGCACAGCAGAAACCTCAGTATCACAAAGTAGAGTTTAGAAGGTTGAATTCAAATTGGAAAGACAGTTGTTTGGCTGTTCAAGATTACTCCTTCAGATACTCAGCATCCATTTATTACTTTCCCACAACTATTAAAAAACGATTCTTTCACCCAATAAGATGTAACCATCTTTTGTATGAAGAAAGACATTTCATCCTCTCTTCAATATGAGGAGATGCAAAGTGTCAACAGTCATTGTATCCATCGCTGGGGGACAGTCACACTACCCATTACCAGGTCATGTTGACTACTCTCCCCAAAGCAGAGTTTCACCATCTAAATATTTTATTCCTTAAAGAGTAAATTGAAAAGTTAAACCTCTAACAACTTATATGATATAATAAGGGAAGGAAGACAGAAAATAAAATAATACACACACAGAAAGAAGAAAATATGCATAACTGCAACAGTCCTTGTTTGTATAACCGGTCATAAAGTATATATATGCATATATAAATAAATTATATATAAGTAAATTATATATACACATATATAGGAAGATCACATATAAATATGTCTTTATATGGATATAGATATAGATACATTTCACATTTTTGTGTTTTCATCATTCTTGTCCAGGGTATCATCTGGTCAATATATATATATATTTTACCTGTTGGGGTGATAGAGTTACCTAAACTTTCATTCTTTAAAATGTCTAAATCCTTAGAGATTCTACATGTTTTGGTCACCTATGATTTTCCACATTTATTATTGAACACAGAAGTAGTAAAGGATGACCTTGAGAATCCCCTAGGCTCCAGATACCATCATCTGAAATGGAATTTCCTCTTGGGGTTAATCACCTACAACTAGTAGAGTAATCCCCCCTTTTTTTCTTGTTGGCTCAGTTCACTAAGACCCAAAAATGGCCAGAAGGGAAGTCTAAACTTTTAACTCAGTGGAATCTTTGGTGTTTATCCAATTGGAAGATTTTCCTCTTGGGGACCAAGATCTAAAAACTAGCAGAGCTTAAAGTTTCAGTGACAGAGAACAAAAATTCTGTGAGTTTTCAGGTGTCATAGTAACAAGAGCTATTACCATGTTCAGCCCTTGATTCTGAGATCTCTATATCCTAGTTATGGAAGAAATAGCACCATATATTGGTCACCGAGTCAACATATATACTACATTCTGTAAGACAGACCCCATTATTTCAGAGTACTGTCTTCCAACTGGAGTCACATTTTGAGATTCTAGTAGTTCATCCACCATTCTGTGGGCCAGTTGTTTCTGGGTGATGAGGTATATAATAACAGCGAATTCCATGGGCTTGAATCCATTGTCACACTTCTTTTGCTGAGTAATGAATTTCTTGATTAGAAGCAATGTTGTGAGAAATATCATGATGGTGACTAAGACATTTTCATTAGCCCATGAATGGTGGTGCTAGCAGAAGCATTACAAGCAAGGACAGCAAATCCAAAACTGGCATATGTATCTATTTCAGTGAGGACAACTCTCTGTCCCCTCCATAATAGAAGGGGTTCAATATAATCAAACTGCTACTAGTATCCCTGGGAAATGGTGTCATATAGGAGGCTCAGAGGTACTCTGTGCTTTTGGCAGGTTAGGCACTCAGCAGAAGTGATAATCAAGTCAGCCTTGATGAGAAGAAATGCATGATGTCAATCTCCTGAGTAGCCTACATCCCTGCCACCATGGCCACTTTGCACCTAGGACCATTGAGCAAGATAGAAATACTGGGGAAGAGTCTGATATCTGAAGCATGTAAGCATTCATATAGCACAAAAATATCCTTCTAGCTGCATAGTTAGTACAAGGGACATCCCAAATTAAAGCTCATGGCATTGGCAAGGATAGCCTCTCCCCAAACTCCGTTGTTAACACAGTGAGTATTGGTAAAGCCAGGCTCAAGATCACAGGGGGTCTGCCCACCTGACCCTCCTTGGGAAAGTATTTTTTTCCTTAAGAGCTTTTGTAACTCTGACTGTATGATTAATTTCTTTGGCACTTAGTTCTGGCTGCTTTGTGTTATTCTTTACTTGAAATATATGCTTAAAGACAAGTTTAAATTAGTCTTTGACGGTAGCAATCATGGTGTATACATTTTTACATTATCAGAGGCTGACTCTGTGGCTCCTACTCAGTAAGGTAAATAGGATAAAGGAGCAAATTTGGTACTTAAAATAAGAAGCCCTAGATTTGAGGCCTCCTCTTCCGATTCAATTCAGGTGACCTTAGGCAAGTCTCAGCACACTCCGATTACCCCATTATACATTCTGCTGGAAAAACATGCTACCGCTTGATGTTTATTGCTTCTATGTTTTGCTTATGCAGAACTCTTCCCATTTTAATGAAAGAAGATTCCTTCTTTTTTACCTGATTGGAGATACAAGTCCAATAAATTGCAGAGTTCCCTTCGAAGTAGAAACTTGTCACAATCTCTGAAAAGAATCAAGGTTAGTAAAGCAAGCTACTATCCTTTAGTTAGTCACAAAGTTGTAACTGACATTTATCATCTTCCACTCCTACTAACCTGTCTAGATTTTCCAAGAATTCTGACTGTCTTGGTAGGGCTACCTAGCCTTTCATCCATGAGGTGTCTAAGCCCTTAGTAGCCCTTGTTGGGCTGTGGTTTCTATAATTACATATTAAAAGTTTTCTCTGAGCATGAAAGCACCAAGTGACATACCTGTGAATGCCCTGGGTACCAAACATACTCCTCCCTGTCCTTATTGTATAACAGCAACTTTAATTCTTCATGATAATCAGGGTTTTATCATGCCATTAAATTAATAATTTCCCCATCATTAAATTAATACTTTTCTTTGTCTATTAGTCCATTGACATGAAGAACCCAAAATAGCCAGATGATAGTCATAGTTTTCAGTTCAGTGGAACCTTTATTGTGGCCCCTGTCAAAAGTATTCTGCCCCTGGGAAGCAGGCCCTCTAGCCTGGCTGAGTGTAATATTGTGGAGTTAGGAAGAACACATTCTGTATGTGAATCACTGGAAGTGGTGGTGAGAGTGACCACTCCTGCTTCTTTGGTTTCCATTTCCATAAATTCCAGTTATTGGGGTATAGTACCATATGTAGGTCATTGTTTCAACACATACAATATATCTTGGAGGACAGTACCTCAATTTAGAGGGAACTGACCCTTATCCGGCATCTTAACTGGAATATTAAAGAGAAGTCCACTATTTGATGGAACTGGTTATTTCTGGATGATGGGGTACCTGGTTAGACCGGTGTAACCTGTTGCTCATTGGTACACCTCCTTTGACACAAAATAGGAGCTTTGATCCAAGGCAGTGTTATATAGGAGGACATATTGATAGGTTAGGCATACTATAAACCCTTGGGTGAAGTACAGTAGAAGTATTGTAGGGATGGAAGGTAATCTCAAGTCAAGAGTATGAATTCTGGTAAGGACATATTGATGCCTCCTTCAGGGTGAAAGAGGTCTGATGTAATAGAGGGCCTCCAAGTGACTGATCTCTTTGAGAAATTAATTGTGCCATATCAAGGGTTCAGGGTAGGTTTCTCCTGCTGGCATGCCAAGCAGGCATCAGTGGAAATAGCTAAATCAGTCTGTACTTTTGAGCCCATGCTGTGTAGTGTTCATCCTTGTCACACTGTCACTCTGTTCATGAGATCGTTGCATTAGTAGTGGTTGCCTGTGGACATCAGTTGGCTAATTTCACAGTACAACTATGGTTACTGAGGCTGCTTCTATAGTGGTGACCTCTGTTGAGCATGAGGAAATGCAAAGATCTGCATATTTTATACCCACCCCAGAGGGTGTCTGTTTACATCTCTCTTCACCAGATCTCATTGTTCCTGATCTGTCAACTGTTTTTCTTCCAGGCTCCTTCCAGCTAATCCTTATGCTACCCAGGAGTTGTGTATATATACAGCTCAGATTTCTTTCCCTCAACCTATAGTAAATGACAAATCATAATGTTTTTTTTTCCTGCACAATGAGAATATTTACTAGTACTAGCATATTGCACTTTTTACAAACCAGCCCTGAGTCGTTGTTGGTTTTTTTTTTTTTTTTTTTTTTTTACCTTAGTTGGTCATAGAAACTATTCTACCCCATGAGGTAATAGATGTGAATTGGAATAGAGGCATTAGTGAATGGATATAGGAGACATGGGAGTCTGGCTCACCTATCAGTGTCATTTACTTGTATCTTGTGGACCTGCTCTTCTTCAATCCAAAATGTACCATTTGCATTGTCTGATGGATTGCTGTTATGCTCACTCAACCTTATAAAACTTGGTAGATCTGATAATGCATACAACATAGCGGGCAGCTTTGATTATATAGTTCTTTGATTTCATATGGGTTCAATCTCTACTAGGGCCTAGTAGCATGTCACAGTCTTTTCAGTTGGTGCTTTCAAGATTCCACAAAACACCTTTATACACTATGAATAAATCTCTCTACCTCTGGTTCATATGGTCTGAGTGTCATGACAACTTGCACCTGCAGCCTGAATGTGCTACAGAGTCTGTTCTTGTCGAAAGCCTTCAACATCATCTGATAATGGATCAAAGCAGTGCTCTTAAGTGCAGTTTACATACCAAATGCGTGCCTCTCTCTTAATGGGAGGAGGTATGAGATACAAGAATTTGTCATTTATCTTAGAGAAAATGTCTCAACCTGCTCCAGACCACTACATTCCTAAAAAGTTCATTATATGGATGGCAGGATCCTTATTCTTCATGGGATTTATTTGTTGCACTCATTTTTATTACCAGGCCACCTACTACTGTGCTACTAAAAGTGTGATCTGTGAGCTGATGCAGGTTTCTTACTGTTCTGCAATGAGATAAAGACAGAAATTGAGAGATAAGCTTTCAGAAGTTTTATGGGAGTTTAACATTTCTGTGGCATCTAAGCCTATGATTAGTGGATTTGCCTTATTTAACTAGATTATATCAGTGTGGGTGTTATTGAACTCTCACAAGCTGTGTATATATATGACATTTTAAGGTTAGTTTATCAATAGTAATCTCTGTGCATAAGACCATGAATATATTCCTTTTATTAAAAGATAATCAAAGTTTAAGAATAATTTTACAGGACAAAGTATTGGGATTGGCTAAGAACTGAAGAATGAACTTGAAAATACAGCATTACTCGTTTTGTTTTGAAGAAAGTAAAAAGTAAATACCTGGCACTTGTTTAAAATGATTTTAAAAGTCTCTTCTTTCATTCTTGGCCACATGCCTCTATAAGATTGGTTTCTCTACTGTGAGTGTTATATAATTAAGTAAGCAATAGAAATGGTTTACATATATATATTTAATTATTGTTGACAATTATAGTTGACATACAATATTATATTATTTTCTGGTGTACAGCATAGTGATTAGACATTTATATACCTTACAAAATGATCACCATAGATATATCTTATTTCTTGCAAGCAGGATTATCACAAATCCAACTTCATTTACATAATTTTACAACCAAGAAGCAAGTGTCCTTAAAGGTACTTAACATCAGGGAATCAGCATTTCACTCATAACTTTTATTTTCTATAAATAAAGAATGACAAGAAGCTTTGAGTATAATAGTGATATTTACATTAATAGTTAACATACTTTCAATGAACATGTGTACAGATTTTATAATTATTTTTCCCTATGTTATATATGTTTTTATTATATTTATTGAAATGCAATTTTATTTCTATTGAATCTAATAACTTAAAATTGTTTTATATGTCTTTAATCTCATTTTTCTAGTAATTCATTTTTATTGAATTTTATAAGTGTCAGTCTGTGATGAATGGGAAAAAAAAAACTGGCCCTTTGCAAATTGTTTGAAAAACATTTATCTAGAATACCTGGTACTTTAATGCACCAAGTATAATCATCAACATAGTGGACCATCATGAAGGTCAGCGGAATGTCAAGATTAATATTAAGTATCTTGTGCACTATACTATGGCAAAGAGTTAATGTATTTCTTAGGAAATATAGTGTCTATGTATTGCTGTCCTTATCATATAAATGAAAACTGTCCTTTAATTTTGCTACTGATGGGGATTAAGAATGCATGTCACAGCAACTACAATGGGTCCACCACCTGGTTAAGTTTACAGTTGTATACCATCATCCATCGCAATCAATCAGGTTTTCACAGGTAATTGAAAAGGAACATGATGTGGCCTGTCATTTCCACACTTTACAATTCTTTGATGGTGGTGGTAATTTCTACAACATCCCCAATTGCATCATTGTTTTTGACATACCATCTTGGCTAGAAATGAGAGTGGGAGTTTCAGGGGCTTCCACTTGACCCCCTCTGCCTAACATAATAGCTTTTATTCCACAAGTCAGGGAATCAATATGAGGGTTTTGCCAGTTGCCAAAAATAACCATAGAATAGCTCAATATGGACTCACTGTGGATGGGCTGGGGCCCAAACTCCATGTATCATCTGACCTCCATAAACCTCTATGAGGATTGTGATGGTCTAGGCCATTTTCTTTGGGCACAGTCATCATGCTGAATGTCCTCAAGTCACTTTGGAAAAGGATTGGGATAGTACGTACTGTATATATTTGTAGTGACATCGTAGGATCTTTCTACAATATAACACAGACACCACTTCATGTATAGGCTCTGGTCTGCCCAATATGAAACCTGGGTGAAGACCTATACACTTCATGGTAGAAGCTTATGGCAACCTTCTGTTTGCCAACCCTTGGTATTTAAAAAAGATTATACAAGCAGCACAATACCACAGGTAGCTTTCTATTTTTCCATGATCAATTAGCTATAACCACAGATCTCTGCAATTTAAGCCCCATGATTGTCTTAGACCTTGCAAAGCTATTTTGGTAATTACACCCATTTTTCTGCTGATGATTAAGTGCTGTTGCCTGTCCTATGTCATTTAAAATGCCCTGACCCCCAACTCTATCAGTTAAGGTTCAATCCTAGAAGGTGAACAAGTAGGAGATATATTTAAGGAATTTATTATAAGAAATGGCACATACATTTGTGGGGCTGGCTAGGCAAGTCTAGAACCTATAAGGCAGGCCCTTAGGAGGGCAGGCCAGAGCTCTGGCATGAGCTGAAGCTGGTGCCTACAGGCAAGATTTCTTTTTCTCTCAGGGAAGCCTGAGCTCTACTTTTAAGTTCTTTCAACTGATTAAATCAGGGCTGTCTAGATTATCTAGGATAATCTTTCTTACTTAAAGTCAACTGATTATGGACTTTAATCATATCCACAAAATATCTCTATGCCAACATCTGGATTAGTGTTCTATTGAAAAACCAGGGACTTTAGCCTAGCCAAGGTGACACATCAAAACGACCATCACAGGCAACCCCATTGCCAACTTGGTACCCATACAAATCTTCTTAAACCATACTGAATATCCAAATAAAGAAAGTACAAAGTCGTACTTTTGCCTAACAAGATAGGATCATCCTGAGATCAACCAAAAACATACCTACAATTTCCCCGAAGATTGCCAAGTCCTTGGATAGTGTTTGCTCTTCTTTGTCTTGTATCTTACACAATGAGCTGTAAACTTAACTATTATTAACACATCTGATGTTAGATGATTAGGGAATAAGAGAAGAAAAATATTAATATTTATATAATAAATACAAATACATCTACATTTATTATATTATAATTGTATTAAAATATATTATAAATGTAAATATATAATATATTTATATTAACATAATTATTTATATACTTATATTAAAATTTATGTATTTATGCTTTCATAGCAAGATAAGGAAGAAATACTCATAACTATTACAGTCCTTGTTTCTACCACTGATCACAAGTCATAGCTATATATATATATCTACTTTCTTCTACCCATTCTATATTCTTTTTGCCTTCAAAAAGCACCTTTAGGTCATAGTTTTTTGCTTGATAGAGTGATCGAAACCTTTATTCCTGAGGGTCTAGGTCATTAGCAGTTCTGCTTGAATTAAGTTGTAGTTTTCCATTGACTTTAATCACAGCACATGGGGGAACTAACAGAGGCTGTAAGGGATCTCCTGTATTCTGGACATACCTTTTCTTATCTCATTGTATAGTTGCAATCCAAATTCCCCTTAGTAATCAGGATCAAGCTAGTACAGTAACCCACTTTACCTGTTGATTCAGAGACATGAGGAACCCAAAGTGCCTGGGTGGCAGCCATCCAGTTCAGTAGAATTGTTGTTGTGTTTCTTGTGGAAGCATTCTTCTCTTTGGAATTAAGATCTTTAGCCAAGTGAAGCCTAAAATCTCAGGGAGAGGAAGAAAACATTTAGTAAATCTGGTAGACTCACTAAAAATCTTTTGGATCATTATGGCTAATAATTACAGGAGCCATTCCTATCTTCATTCTTTTCATTTGTATAGAAGTGTAAATCTTCACTATGGGAGAAACATATTGGTTGCTGATTTAGAGGAATATATATAGTAGAACTTTGTTTTAGCCCGTGAGGTATTGCTACCTAGCTGGCACCATAACTATGTTTTCAAAAGGCCATTTTACTGTTCTATCAGGTAAGATGCTTCAGGATGATGGAGAACATGGTAAGACCAGTTCATCCTATGAGCATGGGCCCATTACCTCACTTAATTTACTGTGAAGGGATTTCCTTGATAAGAAGCAGTGCTGTGTAGAATACCATTATGGTGGATAAGGCATTTTCAAATCCAGGAATAGTAGTTTTGTCAGAAGCACTAGGAGCACAGAAGGTAAATTCTTATCCAGAGTAAGGGCCTGTTCCAATAAGAACAAAGCCTGCCTCTTCCAAGATAAAAGTGGCCCAAGTAATCAATCTGTCCCCAGATAGCTGGCTGATTATCCTGGTTAATGGTGCCATATCAAGGACTCAGTGATGGTCTCTGCTCTTGGCAGATGGGCATTCAGAAGGGTGTAATCGGTCAGCCTTAGTGAGTAGAAGTCTGTGTTGCTAAGACCATGTATAACCTCTCCCTGCATGATGGGAATTTTGTTTATGAGTCGATTTAGCAATGACAGGGGTTGAAGCTGACTAGTATTCACAAAGTGGTCATCTTACCTACTAGATTATTAAAATCATCCTCTGATGAGGTCACCTTTTGGTGAGCGCTCACATGGAACATGAATTTCTTTACATCCTTGCCCAGTCAGGGAGATATATTCACATTCCCTCTTTCCTAGACTTCTTTGTCATTAACTTTCCAATTATGTTCTTTCCATGTACCTGACCACCCAGCAAAACCACTGGCTATAGTCTATGAATTTGTATAGATTTATACCAATTATTTCTATTTCTAGGCAACACGAACAATCAGGTATACACCTCAGGATTCTCCCTACTATCCTTCTGGTATGTTCCAGAAAGGGACTGTAGTACTACACCTGCCCATTTTCAGGTAGTATCTGTCTATCATGCAAACCATCTATAATCTAGGTTGAATTTTCTCATCCTCAGTTAGCTAGCCATAGGGAATTCCCCATGAAGCTATAGGTACAAGCCTAGAGAAACAAAGTAATATAGAAGGAGTAGGGGCTATGGGTACTTGAGCTACTTCTTATGCAACTTATTTGTACCTTTAGGATTTGCTTGAAACTGATCTCATATATACCATTTCTGTTTGATAATGAAGGCTGGTTTGTACACCCAACTTTATGGCTTGATGAATCAAACAACACCCAGTTCATTATGGCCAGCTCAGGTTGCATGCATGGAGACTTGGTGGCCCATGGTTCAGTGTTCAGTCTCTACCAAGGTCCAGTACCAAACCTAAAGCTATTCCTCAAAATAATAGTAGTTACTTCCAGAAGATGGCAGGGCTTTGTTCCATAATGCTACAGGTTCCTACAGGGGCCCAAGAAAGGTTTCAAACAGTATCTCTCTCCTCTATTGATGCTTCAAGTACCATTGGATATACTGGATCAAAGGGTCCAACTGACAGAGTAGCTTGGATGGCAACTTGGACTTGTTGCGGAGGCTTCTCATTCTGTGCCCCACTCAAAACTATATTTTGAGTCACCCTATAAATGAGTTGGGGTAGCATACCCAAAGGAGGAACATGTTGCCTCCAAAATCCAAAGAGGCCTCTTTGATTTTGTGCAATTTTTTTTTTTTACTAGTAGAAGGGATTAAATGTAACTTCTCCTTCACTATAGAAGAGATATGTAGACGTGCCTTACACTAACAATCCCCAACATTTTTGGTATCAGGGACCAGTGCTCCTATGTGAATCTAATGCCTGATTATCTGGGGCGAAGCTGAGGCAGAGATGCTAGAACTGGGGGGTAGCTGTACATTTAGATGAAGCTTTGCTCACTCACCTGCCGCTCACCTCCTGCTGTGTGGCTTAGTTCCTGATAGGCCACAGATCAGTACCCACCCATGGCCCAGGGGTTGGGGACGCATGCCCATACCACTGAACCCATAGACATTTTACTGAGGTAGAAAGCCTCTGAATTTTTGTGGGATTCATTTCTGACATGCAAATATCTTACCAATATGTCTAGAGTAGTTGCTACTTCCTGTTTACCAGATCCAATTAGCATAATATCATCAATGTAATTGACCAGTGTAACATCCTATGGAAGGGAAAAGTGACCAAATTCCCTGTAAACTAAATCATAACATATGCCTGGAGAGTTGCTCTATCCCTGAGGTAAGATAGGAAGGTGTATTGCTGCCCTTGCCAGCTGAAAGAAACTGCTTCTGGTGGTCCTTACTTATAGGCATGGAGGAAAAAAGCTTTTGCCAGCTCAATAGCTGCTTACCGGGTACCAGGGGATGCATTAATTTGTTCAAGCAACAAAACCACATCTGGAACAGCAGTTGCAATTGGAGTCACCATCTGACTAAGTTTATGAAAATCCACTGTCATTCTCCAAGATCCATCTGTTTCCTGCATTGGTGAATTATGGAGATATGGTGGGAATCAGCACACCTGCATCTTCGAAGTCCTTAATAGTAGCATTAATCTCTGCATTTCTTCCAGGAGTGCTTTATTACTTTTGGTTTACTATTCGTATAGGCAGACACAGTGCTGGTGGATTCCACTTGGCCTTTTCTGCTATAATAGTCCTCTCTCCACAAGGCAGGAACCTATGTGGGGGTTCTGCCACTTGCTAAGTATGCATTCCAGAGACGGGGGAAATAACGAGAGGATGGGTTTAAGGATCCACCGGGCCTCCAGGATCCACTGAGCCCACTATGAAGGGACATAAACTAAAACTCTATTGATTATCTGGCCTCTAAAAACTCCTAATTTGACTGGTAGACCACAGTGACATTTCAGGTCTCCAGGAATTAGTGTCAATTCAGAGCCAATGTCTAATCATTCTTAAAAGATGTGATTATTTCTTTCCCCCTAAAGCACAGTTAGCCTGGTAATGGCTATGGAACCCTTTGGAGATGCCTGAGAGAAAGATTAGCTGGAGAGGTTTTTGGCTGTGTAGCAGGGTCCTTTCTAAAGTGGATTCAGGCTCTCTTTAATCCAAAGGGTTCTGAGTCTATAAACCGGCCCAAGTTTTGGAACTGACTGAGGAGTTATAACCATGTTTTTGTCTTTCACGTTAGACTTCTATTCATTAGACCCAGAACTCTTACGCATCTACAAATCAAGCAAGGCTTTAGTGAACTCCACATCTATTTCTTTTCTAGGGACACTGTGATCAGTTAGCCAGTGCCGTAGGTCTTTGGGAGCCAAATAATTCTGATTACAGCTTTGACTCTGCTGCACATTACAGTAATCATGCCTATCTGGTCTTTTAATATTTTCAACATTATGCCAACATTCAGGCCCTGTCACCCAGTTTTCCATTTTACCTGTTGCATGTAGAGATCCAGCTCAGTGCTGGCAGTCTCCACTTTAATTTTTGACTTACAGAGAAGATGACTAATAAACTTTTTAATGGTGGTTGGACTTCTCTCATACATTTATTTCTCATACTTATGGGAAAAAGTGTGTCCTCTAGAACCCGCTGGTGTGGGTGAATAGGTCTTGCATGATACATTTACTTTAATATTCTGATCTCTTTAAGTATTCAAATACTTTCTTTTACCATGTACCAAGGCAGTTTTGGCATTTTAACTTAATTTAATATAGGCTGTGTTCGGGTCCATGTTTCAGTTAACTAACCAGACAAACTGTTAGAGCTCTTCCTAACCCCTCAAGCTAAAATTGAATCCAGAATCCCTGCTTAGTGGGCCCATATCAATAAATTTAGCCTGACCCAACTTTGTTTCTTCTACCTTCATCCCACATTTAATCCATTTACACATATATCCTCTGGATTTCTATCTGTATAAACTGGAAAATAATATAGTTCTTTTGATGTTTAGTGAAACTTCTTTCAGTTCACACTTTGTGCCTCACTCTTTTGGGCCTGTTGAGACTTGAGTCTAGTTATGTGTCTAGAAGCAAAGAGGGTTGACAGTAAGGTTTCTTAGGCAAAGGAGGGAAAACCTCCTTAGGCAGAAATGAAGTAGTTGCTTCTACAAAGAAGACTTAGCAGAATTTAGGGGTATAAAGTCTTCAACTTCATTGATGTCTTTTTATGTGTCCCCATTCCAATGTTAAGACTCCCATTTTTTTCTCAATCCATGCCCTAACTTTACCAGAAGACACTTAGTGAGGTAGGAGACACAATTTGTGTAATAATTAAGCCACTCACAGGATATCCAACTGGGTTTGATTTGTAGAAACCTCAGCACTGAGGCTACAGGAAATAAGGGTTTCTTTCAGGGAAGAGATAGAAGATTTCAGGATTTTATTCTAAACTCAATGGGAACTTTAGAGAGATCTAGGCAGGGTAATGACATGTATTGATTTACAGTAAAGAAAATTTATTTAGTCCCTGTGTAAAAGATGATGTTAGGGGAAAATGAAGAGATTATTTCTGTAATCATCCCTTAAGATGACAGTGTCTTGGACCACAGTTGTCATGATGGAAAACAATGAGTTCAATTGTGGGATACACTCTGAAGGTAAAGTCAACAGGAATTGCTGATACATAGGCTATGTGTAATCAGGGGTGTGGTGTCACAGAGAGAAACAAAGATGTCCTCTAGGTGATAGGCTTGAGCAACTGGGTGGATGGAGGTGACATTAACCTACATGGCAAATATAATAGTTGCAAGTTTGGGGGTGGGGTGACCAAGAATTAATTATGAGAAATCTTATAGACATCAATGTGTGATGTCAAGTAGGCAGAGTTCTGCCACCCACTCATCTACTCACTCCAAGCAGTCTTTTGCTCTTACATAGTTCATGTTTGAATTTTACCAAACTATTCCCAAAATGTCCTTAAGGGCAATTCGTTTTCTGATATAAGGCCCAATCCAGTATTACACATTGTGTTCAGCTTTGACAGCTCTTAAATCTCCTTAACCTGGAACACTTCTTCAGCCTTTGTTTATCATTAATGACCTTGCCTGTTTTGAAGAGTGCAGGCTAGTTCTGTAGAATGTCCCAACTCAGTTTGTATATGTGTGATGGTTTCTTCATGGTAATTTTATATTAAATATTAAATATTTTATGCAGGAGTACCACATAAATTGTGTTGCATTCTTTTCAGTGCGTCGTATCAAGAGGCACTTAGTATCACTTTGTCTCATTCTTGGTCTTGCTTACTTTAATCACTTTAAGTATTGGCTTCCAAGTTTCTCTACTGTAATTTTATCATTTCCCCTTTTGTAATTAATGAGTAATCTGCGGGGAGATACCGTGGTTTTAGTATCTATTGATGATCTTGCCTTAATCAATTTTGATATTTGCAGTGATAATTTTTTTAACTGAAAAATTCCTCCTGCATCTACAAGTTGTCATTCTACTGAATGTAGCTCAGAATGTAGTTCATTCTACTGAAAGGAGTAGCTCAGAAATGACATATGTCTCTCTTACCAGGCTATGAACTACTTGAAGCGAGCACTGTTTCATTTAACTCTAACACCAATGCTGTGTGCAAAGTAGATGCTCAATAAATGTGTATTGAAATGAACGGTACTAAAGCCAACCCTCAAATAGGGAAAATATTTAAAATGCCTGCCTTTGAAGGGTTTCTATGAGGCCCAAATGAGATTTTGTACATGAAGAAGCTTTGTAACCTGTAACAGGCTTTGCATATGTGAGCTGTGATCCTTGTTAGGGGCTCAAGCCACGCCTATCTCAAGGCACACTGCGGTGGAGCCCAGACCCCTTAGTCCAGCAGGAGGAGGGAAGTTAGTGGGAGTGACTATGAAAACCAGTGTCTAAGAAAACGGAGGAAGCAGCAGTTTTCCCCTAGAGCCTTTATCCTCCTCTCTTTCTTCCTGCCTTTTTGAAGAAAGGGCTGGGTGGGTGCTAATGCTTTGCTGATTCCTTCTCCTCCCTTCCCTCACTCTCTTCTGCCTGTCTCTCCCACTCTCTCTTCTAGAAAAGCAGAAACTTTCCTGCAGCTGTCAGGCTTCTTTCCCCGAAGAATATCCTAATCGCCCCGCCTGATTGGGTCTCGTTAGCGGGCTTGGTGGCATTGATTGTACTCAATCAGCATCCTCCTGCCCAGCTGGGAAAATGTCCCATTTATTCCTCCATGTTATGTACTCTTTTCTCTATAACTATTTTACAGTTTTTCTGGGGTTAAAAAAAAGAGCAAGTCCACAGACCAAAATTTTCTGCTGTTCCTGGTTGTGGGACTTCTTACGATTTTACTTTGCACGATGATTTCCTGCTCTATCTCAGACAATTTCTGTAAGTCCCCAATGGCTCTCTAGAGATACTCACACTTCTCTCCAACCCTTCCTGTCAACATAATAGCAAAGATAACAAGAGCATGCATTTTCTTACCCATGCAGTTGATGAAATATATTTGCATAAATGAACTTATTTGTGCCTCACAACAATCCCATAACATAGTTGTTATGGTCATAATCAGCCCTAGTCTGTAGATGACAAAACTGAGGCTCAGGAAAGTTAAGGGACTTGCCTAGATCATATATCTAGGAGGTAGTGGAGCTGGGACTCAAATTCAGATAATTGTCTTGGAAATACTCCAATCCCCATCCGTAGTCCAGATAGTGGCAGCTGCACTTCATGGCAGAAGGTGTTCTAATTCTGGAATGGCCAGGGTAGCATCATGCTCCCTGGCGTGGCCAGCAGAGATCATTCTGTCTGTAGGTGGAGTAGGCAGCCTCTTGGGAACCCTGACTCCAAATCCCCACTCTAAATCTCTCCCTTGCTGATCTGACACAGTAGGAAGGCACACGTCCACGTCACTTGTCTGAGTTAAGCGGCCTGGAGAAATGCACTCCAAGTTGGGTTAGTTCTGCCCTGGTGGGAGAGATAGAAAGAGGAAGAAAAGGTTTAGATCATGATGGGAAATTCCTCTGCAGGTCAGACTCAGGCGGGGCACAGGGGGAGTCAGGAGTCCTTTCCTGCCTCTGGCATCTGTACAGGGAGTGGCCTTATGTGATCAGCAAGGCACTGGAACTGACATTTCAAGACCTGGGTTTGACTTCCAGGTTCTCTGCTTGCTGGCTGTGTCACCTTGGGCAAATTACTTATAATATTTGCCTCAAATAAAGGTAAAGTAGGGATTGCAATGGTAGAAGTCAAAGGTCCGCCTAACGTCCCAAAGAAAGATGATACATAAAGGTGAGAAATGCAGTAGACATGAGATTCAGTATGTAGACTGTGTACTGTGTCAGGGCTCTAAATGTTAATGATAATACAAAAAACTGCAGAATTTCTATCAAGATTAAAAAGAAAAATGAGAGGACTTTGGTGTGATTCAACTATTAATGTTTTAATCCAGACATTTCTATGCAGTTGGCAAAATACCTGTGCTCAAACATCAACTCTTCACCCATGTTCATGCTCACAGAACTTTGTGTCACGTGGTTTCTTCCTTTCCTGCTTTCCTTCAGTTGTCTTGTTTTGTTTACAGCTAGTTATAGTTTCTTTATTGGTCACTATATTTCAAAATAATGTCAAAACAAATCTTTTTTTCTCTCTCTCCAATAAACCTTTTATTTTAACATCACGGAAAGTAGGACTTGTTCCTACTTTCCACCAACTACAAGCATTTTAGCCATGCTACTGATAACCTGCCTCAGTGTCCTCATTAGTAAGATGGAGTGATAATATATCTCATGAGGTTGTTATGAGACTTTAGTGGAGCTGTTGGATGTGAAAGTGTTCTTTAAGAATAAAAAGCACTCTGTACAGATTTAAAGAGTTATTTGTACTTTAATGCCCATTCTCACATTTTGTGTTTCATATGTGTTTGTCTTATCACTCTCACTTACCTGTAAGTAACTAGAGGGTAGGGGAGCCTATCTTATTAATATCAATATTCTCAATGTATTGCATATTGCCTGGAATAGAGTAGGTTCTTAATATATATCTGGTAGATGGATGGATGGTTGTATGGATGAATGGATGTGTGCTTGAGGATTAGAAGAGCAGATAGTTGAGCTGAAAAGGAGATACAGGATTCACTCAACAACAAAAAATTATAATTTATCTCCTTTAAACTTCACTGCCATCTGGGAGGTAGGTATGATTATTTCCATTTTACAAATAAGGAAGCTACAGCTCAGAAAAACAGGCTGGTAAATAGAGGAGCTGGGTATAAGCCAGATCCATTTCCAAACTTAAAACCTCTTCCATGAAGGCAGAGAAGGACAAAAGATTGTGGAAGAGCAGTTTACTATCAACAACAGTTTGAGTCTTCAGATACACCCAGGTCCTTACAAATTATGTGCACCAATGCATTGGCTGTTTGTTTCTATTCATTTGAGATGGGATTCTGTCACTTGCAACCAAAGCACCTTGATTAAAGCACTCTCCTTTACCCATTTCCCCATAGCATGCTTTTTATATTTTATTCTAGCACAGTGTCTCTGCTTGAGAGTAGAATTATTTATGCACATCTTTCTCTCCACTAGACTTGGAGCCCTTGGAAGGTGTGGCCTTATCTTATTCATTTATCAAAGACCATCAATGTGACAGTCTCTTTACTGGGTATGAGTAGCTTGCCACAAAAATCATGCTCAATAAACATGTGTGTTTTAATAATTATAATGTACAAATATTTTATACGTGGGATTTGTCTTGATTTTCCCTGGCACTTAGTAAATACCTACTATGTGCCAAGGGGGTTTTACAGAGATATCACATTATCTCTATTTTACCTCGCATAGGTTGCAGAACAGGTAGCATTTCATGATCTGCTATCATCATTCCTTTTTTCTTTCTTTGGAAAGAACAAAAGTCCCCCTCAAGCCACTCAGCAAACACATAGTTAGAATATGACAAAAATAGTTTGAATCTTTGTTTTAAAACCTTGTTAAATTTTCTGTTTAAAAATGTTTTGTTCACATTATGATAGGAGGTCTTTTAGAAATCAATGCTGAGGAGCAGTCTTCCTAAGACAGTCAGTATTCAAAGCAGTTTGGAGAGAGAGCTGGTTGCTAGGGGCAACACTAACTTCTGAGGGGGAATCTCTCTGCATGTGGATAAAAAAACCAATTCCCCAGGGAACCCTGTAGGAGTAGGGTCCTCTTACAGAGTAGCAAATGAATGGAAAGTGGCTAAGAGGCTCTGGACTGTGTGGTTGTCCTCTTGGATAGCTTGTAGGCTATCGGAGCCACTTGCATGGGGCACAAGGTCATAACCCAAGCACACAGGTGGCAGCTTTCCTCCCTCTGACAAGGCTGCTGGGAAGACAGAAAGGCCTTTGCTGGCCATAGTCATCGGCCCCTAGGGCTCCACTCCATGGAGCAAAGCAGTTCAGATTGGAGCCACAGGTGTTGTATGTTATTTATTTACTTACGGTATTTCTTTACTTACATACTTTATTTTTTATAGTAAAATTAACTTTTACTACATGGTTTGATGCATTTTAACAGATGTATGGATTTGTGTTACCACCGCGATAATCAGAATATAGACAGTTTCATCACCACTTCCCCCAATTCCCTCATGCTACCTTGTTATTAGAGCCACACTTTCTCCCACCTCTGTCCCCTGGCATCCACTGATTTGTTCACCGCTGTAATTTTGTCTTTTCAAGAATGTCATATAAATGGAATCATATGCTATGTAACCCCTTGTGATTGGCTCCTCTCACTCAGCACACCTTTGGGATTTGTTCAGGTTGTGCACGTAGACATCGTTCTCTCCTTTTTGTTGCCGAGCACTGCTCCATGTATGCACATGCAGTCAGTCCTCATTATTGTGGTTTCCATATTTGCAGATTCAACTACTTGCTAAAATTCGTAACCCCCAATTTGATACTCATGATGCTTTCATGGTTATCCACTGCATGTGCAGGGTGGCGAAAAATTTGAATTGCTAGGTGCACACATTCCCAGTGGAGTTTGAACAAGGCAACACTTTGCCATCTTGTTTCAGCTCTCAGACTGTAAACAAGTATCCTTTTCTCTTTATTTAGTGCCACCTTTTTCTGAATTTTTGTGCTTTTTATTGGTGATTTTGCTGTTGAAAATGGCCCCCAGGCATAATGCTGCAGTGCTGTCTGGTGTTCCTAAATACAAGAGTACTGTGATGTGCCTCATGGAGAAAATAGATGTGTTGGCTAAGCCTAGTCAGTTCTAGTGCTGTTGGCCATGTGTTCAATGTGACTGAATCAACAATCTGTATTAAATAAGGTGTCTTTAAACAAAAATGTACATAAAACAAAGTTATGTATTGATCAGTTGATGAGAATGTGACTAGGGTTCACAAAACCTAACCCTGTATTTCTCCTCAGGACAAAAGTTCAGTGTTTGCTAATTTAATGTTCAAGGTGACATTACAGAACACAACTAGTGTGATATCTAGAGCTGACTGTAATAATGGCATTTATCTGGGCTAGTTACAATGGGGCTCAAGACCTAGTCTCTGATCTCATGGTGTTCACAAGTCGGTTGGGATGATAGCTCTTTCATAACGTGCCAATTCAGGAAAATTTTATTTTTTTAGTTTTTAGAAGGAGAAAAGCTGAGATTCCAGGAACTTGGTATTGGAGACACTTTTATATGCAAACCAAGGAGAAGCATAAGCTGATTTCTCATGGGGAAGACACTGAGATCCCGGAAGACTGTGCTGTCTACATTCCATTGTTGCGTTTAAAAATAAGTTTCTTTCTCATTTCTGCAAAATATATCACAGGTTTGGGGTCTCTCCAGAGTAGCTACTCCCCATGTGTGGGTCTCAGCATTAGACTGCTTTGATATTGTCCCTCCCCTCTCTGTATGTTAGTCCATGACTGAGGCAGGAAAAAAGAGCATTAGAGAGTCTGGTAACAAGAAACAAATGCTTCAGCTCGGAGGTGAGGTTTCTGTTCAAAACCCATTTCCCAAGATTATCTCATAACACTTCTTTTTACTGTTCATTAGAATACAAAATCCATAAGGGTATGCATTTTTGTCTCTCTTGGTCACTGCTCTATCTTCAGTCTAGGACAGTGGCTGAGACATAATAGGCCTTCATTAAATCGAATTCAATGAATAAATGTATTGTCCTCTCCTGGATACCACACATTCCCAAGAATGTTTCTAAATCTGGGGAATGCTTGGTACACATGTGTTTTTTATGGGCCCTCCATGGAGGGCTGGAATTTTGTGTACTGGATGGCACAGAGCAGAATGGAGCTAGCTGGTATGGGTGTAGGAGCAAAGACAAGGGGGACAAGGAATTAACTAGCTGTGGGGAGCTTATAAAACTTAGAGGCTCTGGATTCCCACAGGCTGCAAATTGATGATCTTGTCAAGTTTACCTATATATGGAGGGTCGGAGGCCTCAGCTGACATCTAGGATACATATAAAACAGTGGCCAACAGTTAGAGGAAATATATTATCGACCACTAGATTATGCATGACAGATTTTGGGGTTATCTGAGTCAGATGTGTATAGGAGTGGTCTAGAAGGGGCTTCTCTTCATCCAAATCCCAAGCTGAAAGTAAAGGCCCTGTCAGTGCTAGCTCCATAATCACGATAATGACAATGAACTACACCTAGCATATAAAGTGACATTTTAGTGTACAAGGATATTTTGTATATATTATTTCCATGATTCTTCACTTTTTCTTTGCAAGACAGACGACTTTTAAATTTACACAGATTATAGGCATAGATAAGATTGGCTGTGGGCAAGGAGCAAGATGTGGGGTACTAAATACACTACCACACCATCTTACCCAGGAGGGTACAGTAATGTACATACAGGTAATACATGTGATATGTTAAAAGAGGTGAGCTTGGATCCATTCTAGTTTATATATCTAGTTTGCCACTAATAGTAACAAGGCTTCTTGCCCCAAACCTGTGATAGGTGTGTGGTATTGTAATATCAAAGTTAAGAACTTTGCATTGTCTTCTATAATTTTCATAACCTTGTGATTTAATTACTATGTCTAGTTTAGACAGGTGCATAACAATCATCATTGGAGCACAGTGGGTCCAGAACACTGGCATGGTCCCAGACACTTTAGAAAGTGCCATTTTGCTCCAAACACCAGGTTCTTGAGGTCTTTTCCAACCTCTCTGCAAGTCATGAGCTCTAATTCACCAGTCAGAAGAGAAGATTCCCACCTCCATTGTGCATTCCACTCCACAGACAATGAATAAGACCATTTCCCCAATACCTGTACCTTCAAAATCTGGGGAAATGAATGGGGTGATGACAGTGGTCTGTTGAGGCAGAGACAGAGGAGTGGCCCTGTCCTCTGACTCTGAGAACTCTAGAAGGCAAGAATGGGCACTGTAAGGGGGCAGATGGACTGGTCAGTACTGCAACCCAGGCCCCTCAGTTAGAGGGCGTGCTTCCTTCCAGGTGTAGGGAGCTCACTTAATGTATCTCTTGGCTTCTCTCTCTCTTTACTCTCTGCCCCAGTGAAAGAAAGCAGACTTATCCAGTTGGTACTTTGGAGAGAATGCATAGGGTATACTTACTGAGCTCCAACTGGCTTCCTTTGTCTGTTAAAAGTCAGACTGATTACAAGGAGCTCAAGTTGCCTTCTGCCCCTCTGTGGCACCCATCACACTTAGACAGGCTCTTTGTCATCACCTCCATGGGCAGAGCCTACCAGTATAGGTTGCCTGTGATTATGTGGTTAAGGCCTCCTGACTGGGGACCTCCAGGAGGCCATATCTACCAACTTAGCCTTTATTAGCAGCAAAGATGGCATTTCTATCTCCCATCTGCCATTATTCGTCTTTTTGTCTTAGTTTTCTTAGAATATGGAGGGAGAGAGAGGGGATGCATATTGGGCACTTCTTTGATGGAGACACAGAGCTAAGGATTCTTTCCCACTCTTCCACCAACTTGGTCTTTTTCACACCCGGTTCTAAACTATTCTAGGCAGTCTCTCTGGATTAGGTGCAAATATCTGAGCCATGGTTTAGTGGAAGAATAATGCTGAAAAGAAACTTAGAGATTATCTGGTCTGACCCCTCACCTGAAAGTCTTGACCCTCTGGTAGAGTAGGAAAGTGGGTGTCCTCTTGATTTTGGGGAGTGTCTTGATCTCTCTGAGTCCCAGTTTCCTCACTGGAAAAATGAAGCTAAATCATTCCTACTGCTCAGTGTTGTGGTGAGAATTGAATGAGATTGGTGTTGGAAAGGACCTATCAATTTTAAAGTAGTAGTTGTTAGCAGTGGCCTGGCTGGGAAGGGCTTCCAGGTTTTCCTGGGATGGGTGATTCCAGGGTGTCCCCACTTGGAGAAGCTGGGATTCTTGCTAGGACTTGGAAGAGTAGGGTTAGATAGCAGAAAGTCCTAAAGAATGTACTTTGGACAGTGGGTTTTTGACCTGCGTAAGCTGTGGTGTGAGGGGTGAGGCCACTCCGCATGGGTACCTCTCCCAGCCACTGCTTGGTGTGTGCCTGAAGGGGGCAGGCAGAGGGTGGGGCCCAAGCTAGTGTAAGGAAGTCAGGGAAAAGAAGGTCAGAGAAGGCTGTGTCTCCTGAGGCAGCGGAGTACTTGCTCCTGGACACCACGACCCTGGACCCCCTCATCAGGATTCATGGAAGTCCTGAGGGAAGAGACCTGATCCCTAGGCAGAAATTATGGTAAGCTTAAAGTCATAGCATCTCATCTACTCCCTTGTCATATGACTCAGTACCATCCCACTCCCGAGCCTGTAGAAGCTGATTGCGAGATCCAGTACTCTCTAGGATCAATCCCTGTACCCCGACTGACTATCCCTCAATATTTTTCTACTTCTCCACCATCTCCTATGACCCTGAAATTCTTATAAAGACCTGGAAATGATTTTCTATGGATCACCATGGAGATGGGTGACAGCAGCAAAACCATTGCTCCTTTCTGGGCCTCAGTTTCCCTTTTTCATAAATGGAAAAAAAATACTCTTTCATAATTCTTTGTGGTTTTGTTCACCAGGATCACTATAGAAAGTTTTTATTAAGATTAAACTATACTGGGCATGTTGACTTCCACTTCCAGGTGTGTGTGTGTGTGTGTGTGTGTGTGTGTGTGTGTGTGTGTGTGTGTGTTTGTATACAGGTTTTGCTCACATCAAACTTGTTACATGAACACCTGGGTTTACACTAATAGTAAATTAGGGGACGATTATTCACTTTATAAAAGGATCCATGGTAGGAGTCCCTGAGTGCATTTATAATGTGATTTAATTTACATCATATTCAGCTGCTGTCTATTGTGTGCTGGGAGGACCTGTCTGCATAAACAAGAGCATGTGTCGGCAGTATTTTGAGCATGATGGAAGAAAAAAAGTTAGAGATACTAAAGAGATTCTTATTGCTAATAACAATGAGTAGTACTTATGCTTGGGAACAAAGGTGACTATGGATCCCAATTTCTTGGAGCTTCAGGAGCAGCAGGATACCACAAGGGGCGGGGGAAGAATCCAGATCCCTGCTCACTGGCCTGTCATAGGTACAAGGGGGATCCAAGTGGGAGCTTGGAGTGGTCAGAGGGCCTGGGAGCCAGGGGCTCTGGCTTTGGTTTCAGGTGTAACAAAGGAGAGATAAAGAGGATGCTGTCATTGGTTTACCTTTCTTGAGATCATTAGGCTTAGGGTGCCTGAACTAAGGCCAATGGGGAGATTCTTAAGAAAGATGGTGTTTCCACGGTCACCTAGGGCTCCAACCAGTGCTTAGCACTTTAGGTATCCTTTTTCTATACCCCCATCCCCTTGCCTTCCCTAGAGCCCTTTTCCCAGTATTATGGACAAAGACCCAATATGAGTTTTCCTTGTTCATTTCTTTTTCTTTTTCAGGATCTTGCAGAGCTATTCAGCTGATGAGAATCTCCTATTTTGAGGCTCCCCAGAAGGCAAGCTACAACCTCTCCCTTAAGCATCTTTTCCAGTCTCGTAGTTTTCATTATCACTAGAGGAAGACAATGCATTTTAGTTTATGGAGCTAGATTTTATTAGACAGGCAATGGAAGAGCATCAGAAATTTGCAATCAGAAGAGTGATGTGGATAGAGCTGGGTTTCATAAAGGTTGTTCTGACTGGGGAAGGGGGTGGACTCTGCAGTGCTGTTGGAGGATCACAGCATGGATTGGGTGTTGGGGATGAAAAGATGGCATATGGTAGGATGTGAGGAGGCTCAGTGAAAACACATCTGGCAGGTAACTGGAGTGAAGAGCAGGGATGGGCCTTCAGATGCTTAGTACCCCCGACCCATTGTGTCTTCAGGAAAAGCATCTCTATTCCTTTTGCCTGACTCCAAAGGTAACCAGCATCCTCTTCACTCTTGAGCATGCCTCTCCGACCCCTAGTCTTACAAGTTGTGTGCAAGCTGGGGTTGGATTTCCCACCATTAGATCATGACCCTATTGATATGCTGAGACCTGGAGTAGAAACTGCTTGAGTCCATCCTGGAGTTTCCTGGGGCCCCTGCCTCTCCATCTGTGTCACAGCTTCTGTCAGGCATCAAGGGTCCCAAGGACGGCTGGATAGCTGGCTCAGACCTGTGGACACCTACCACTCCTCATATTGGGCATCTTCAGAGGAGTCTTTGGCGTCACTGACCAAGTCAGCAGGGCCTGGGAGGGAGCCTGGAGCTTTATTAACTAATCTCTGGTACTTGAGTAATTTATTATGTTTAAGCTGGTGCCATCCAGTCTCGCTGCAGTGCCCACGTGCCCTGGGAAATAAATTAAAGGCTGTCCAGAGATACTTGGATCATCTATGTGATTGCTGGGCTGTTGAGATGGACATTTAAGGTTCTCTCTTCTTGCAAATTGGAAATTAGGAATTGATAAGACAGCAGGCCAACGAGCTGCAGTGGTGATGGTGGCAACTTGGCTGCAGAGCCAGGACTGGGGAAGGGAAGAGTTGCTGGGAGGCTGGGTGGAGCGGGGTGGAGCTGAACCAGGGTTTCCTATTGCAGGCACTCCAAAGGATCTTATGGGGCTGGGTGAGAGGGCTCTTCCTTGGCCTGCGGTGTAGGTGGCAGGGATTTTTCTGCCTCCTGAAAAAGATGAAATGAGTAACAGAGAGAACCCTAGCCTGGGAGTTGGAGAACCTGCTTGTGGCCTCAGCCTGGCTACTCGCCTGCTGTGTGACATTGGGCAAGCCCTTTCCTCTTCAGACTCTCATCTGCAGGGTGAGGAGATAGGACTCAAGGCTGATGTATACATTAGGCACACAAAAATGTTTTAATTTCTTTTAAAGACAGAAAAATAATGAACTTTTAGGTTGAAGAAAGTGTTTTAATATATAGTTTATATATATATTCATCTTTACACCAAAGCAGTCATAAAATGTAATTTTTAATATGAAGATTTTTGTGTGTGGAGGAAGGGCCCACAAAATTCATCATGCTGCCTCTATTGGACTAACAGACTCCAAAGGCCTCTCTTGCCCTAACAGCAGCTGACTTCCAGAACCACGTGTCAGCTCTTGGCTCTAGATCTATCTTGGTTCTGGCCAATGAGCTCTATGAGAGCAGGGACTGCGTCTTTACGTGTCTGCCTCTGTTTCTGCAGCAGGGGCTCCAGCTGACAGAGGGTGGTGGTGGAGCCAGGAGTGGAAACCAGGCTTTAGCCTTTCCACTGCCCCATGCTGCTGTTTCCTCACCAATATGCAGGGGGAGACACGGGAGCTGGTGTAGAAGCCTGAATATCTTTTCTCACTGGTCCCTCCATTCAGGCCTTATCCATGGGTCTCCTGCCTCAACCCTTAAACTCAACCCCACTTCTGCTTAGTGCTTTTCTGTCCCCTAAACTCTTTCAGAAGGGTCTAGATGGGCCCTGGGCAGGGATTCACACACTGCCTCAACATGACGTCATTGCCTTGGGCAGTTGGCATTGGGGGGCCAGCAGGCATGCAGGCTGTGGGATGCAAAGCTGACGGAACCCCCTTGAGCCCTGTCCTGTAGTTGGGTTGCCTTACCACCAGGTGGCAGGCTTGCTCTACACAGATGCTTTGGCTGGAGCATTTGCCTGGCAATGGCTAGAGGACACCAAATCAACCCATGGATTGGGGGATTGTTGAGGCCCACATGGGCGGCTTCAGAAGCAGGGCTGAGGCCTCTCAACTTGGCAGTGGGCTCCTGCTGAGATTCTGGCTCCAAGGGCTCTTCAGGTGCCCTGAGGCGATGTCAGATGTCTGACCAGAGAGCCCCTGCTGGAATAGCATCCATGTATGTGTGAGGGAAGGTCAGTTAATGGGTGGGAAAGAAATGAACCTAATATCTCAGAAGCATTCCAAGGACCCTGGTCCTAGAGAGAAGGGCAACTCCATGTTCCACCACTTAGACTACTCCTGCTCTGGGCAGGGCAGCCTGAGTGGTCCCTCCACCTATGCCCACACCCCTTTGACCAGCCTGGAGGGCCCCAGGAGCCTGGGGACAGGCCACACCTGAGCCCAGATTCTCTCTTTACCAGGGGGAGAACTGCAGAAGATCCAAGTCCTTGTCCATCAAGCGCCAGGGAGAGCAGGTGATAGTGAGAGACAAAAAGAAGAGATGGTTCCTGGAAGCAGAAGAAATGGAAGCCAGCAAAGTCTTGGCCTGGGCATACTAGAGAAAGGGAGCGGGGAACTCTGGGTCCAGGGGAAGAAGCGGGAGGGCCTGGCCTCATCTGGCACCGCTTTGTCTCAGATAGGACAGGTTCTCCTAGGGTCTGGTGTCCTCCTGGGATTCCTGAGTGGCGTCAGGAAAGCTCTGTTCCATCATCAGCCAAGCCTGAGCCCCACTCAGGTGGTGACTTGCACCCTTCTCTCGGCGTCATCTTCATGCTCATCATTTAAGCCAAAAGGCCCAGAAATAAACCCTGGCCTTTTCTCCCCTGTCTCTTCACCTTGGCCTTGCTCGCCCCTTGCTTAGCATCCTGGCCCTGCCCCTAGTCCTTACCCCTCAATCTTGGTCTCTGCTCCTATTTCACAACCAATGGGGTTAGTATGTGACATGGCCTCTGTTCCCGATAGCATCCGATTTGAGAGTTCTTTCGGATGGATGCTCCATGTCAGCACTCCCCTGGACCCCTCCTCTGTGGGTGTCTTGTCTCCTTGGTGCAGGAGGAGTCAGCCAGGCCTGGCTGAGCAGTCATAGTGGGGCACAGATGCTCAGGTGTTCCTAGGTCTCTTGCCTTTACAGTTCACAGGGACAAGTCTGAGCCAGAGCCTACTAGAGACACAGAGGGAAGAGAATAAAGGTGGAGGTGGGGAGGGGCTGGGAGGGAGGTGGACTGTGACAACAGAGAAAAGATATTGGGGGATGTAGGAAAAGACAGGAAGAAAGAGAAGCAGAGAAGGAACAGGAGGAGAGGGAGACTGAGAGAGAAAGACAGAGAAAGGAAAAAGGGACAGAACAAAAGAACAAAAATGAGAAAGGGTGGAAATAAGATAAATTGCAAACTGAGGAAAAAGGAAAACAAAAGAAAAAAAGAAAAAAACCCAAAAGACAGAAAAATATAAATACATAGACATATACAAACATGGGCATGAGCAGCTTTGTGCATGTGGGCGTGCACACACATGCACACAAGCTGTTTCTGGTCACTATTCTGACCCTTTGCTGTTCCTCCCTCTGTGTCTATAACCCCTTGAACTTTTGAGAAGGATGTAGTCTTCAGGTAATGCCTCTTCTGCGACATGCCCCCTGCTTACCCTTGAAAACGCCCTCACTTAGGCTAGGATGCACAGAGGGGGCCAAAATCTTTATGCCTCACACTTGTCACCCAAAATTGGATCTAACCGCCTCTCTCCCTTTTGCTTTCCTTCCTAGTTTCCTTAGTAACTGACAGTTCCCCAGTGAATTCCAGACCCTGGGTGACAGACCGCTGTCACTGTCATAGAAGCTCTCTCAGTCTCTCTCTCTCTTAACTACCCTCCCCACCACACATAGAGTCAGACTTGGTGGGGGTGTGATGATGCCTGGGTAGGCTCAGGGGTAATTAAAACATGTACCATTTATTCCATAACAGGGAGCAGAACTTTAATTACTCACTCTGAGGGTGCGGGTGTGAGTGAGGAGGTGGCTATTGGGGAGATTGGGGAGGGTGACGGGGACGTGTCTGCTTTTCTTTATCCTTTCCATTTGCCCAACTTGGATTAGATAGGTGGGAGGTGGGTCTGGGGAAGTGAGGGGTGCTAAATGTGTGTGGGAGAAGCAGAGGGTGAAACCTGATTGTGTTCATTAAGGCAACACAAAACTGAGAGCCGTAATAATAATTAAATTAATTATAAAAGCAATTTGCTTTTGAAAATTTGATTTGACAGCTTACTAGTGGCTGCACTGATCTAGCAGCTCTGGCTTAAAAATAGTCAGAACAAAAAACCAACTAGAAGAACCATCAGCTAATTTTAATTAGATGCCAGGATTGGTAAACAAAATTCCGTACCACCCTTTCATTGTGGCTGACTTCGATTTAAGGAGATGTCGGGATTGATTTTGGGAAAGCAGGGGAAGGGAAGGTGCCTTTTGGAGAGGGGATGGAGGCTCTAGGGGTTGCCAGCAAAGGCAGCTCCCCTGGGGGCTGGTCACTTCATCCCCACTCGTCCAGGGAATGTATGCTCAAAGGTGTTTAGTGGCTTCTCATGACGCAAGGTGACTTTGCTATGTGACCTTGGCTAAAGGCAGAAAGGGCTCCTCTGTATGATTGCACATGTGACTGCATGTGTGTGTGTGTGTGTGTATGTATTAGAGAGGTCATCACATTGACAGCATTCACTGAAGGACAGAAACTGCCAAGAAGGAGGCAGAGAAAAGACTAGAATGTTGGCCACACTCTCTCTCCTGCCTGGTCTCTAGAATGACTAAAGGTCTTAGGAAGCTGATACATTCTTTGACTGGAAGTTTTGATGAACACAGAAGGAGGGCTGGATTCTGCCAGGGAGAGGCTGCTGCACCCTGTGGACCTAAGATCTCCAGGCACCACTCTGACCTCCTGACCATCAAGGCCTGTGCTATGATTTTTAGTCGCTTTGCTCCCGAGAATTGCACATATCTCCTGCTCAAAAGAGCGTGTTCCTGACTCCATCAAAGCACTGCCCTCACTGTGCTGTCACTGCTGGGTCTACTATTCTTCCCCCTGTGGCCTGGAAAGCCCTCCTCACTCTTTCCCTTGGGTAGGGACTTGATTCATCCCCAGGACCCCTGTCCAGCATCGTACCCAGCACACAATGGCATCCAGTAAACATTTGTTGACAAGAACAAAGGAGCAGCCTTGACCTTTCTAACTACCTCTTCTAGCAAACATTTGACTACTCACCTTCCTCTGTCTCTCTTCCTTAAACCCAGTATTGCCACTCCTCCACTGTTCCCCTCTCATCCTGCAGGCTGGGGTCCTCTCTCAGTGCCTCTGAAATCGCTCTCTCTGAGGTCACCGAGCACTTCCTGCCCTTCTCCATTCCTGTGGTCCCCGGTTCCCTGAAGCACGGGTGCTGTTGGCCACCCCAGAGTGCTCCCTGCAGGGCCTGCCCTACACCCTGACTGCCCTGGGTACACATCACTTTCAGGGTCACATTCAGGCTGACATCACTTGCTTCAGTCCACAAGTTCTCACTGAGACATGTGGACTGAGGCTCCTGGACGTGTAGCTAGACCTGGGGAAGAGCAGTTTTGGGTCCTGCCTCATGCAGCTTAGAGTTTAGTCCACAAGAAGGTCTCTTATATCCCCCACTGTGCATTTTCCCTGCTGCTCTGGTCCCATTTTTCTAAACATGCAACAGGCATTTCCACTTGAAAATCCCTCTGTACACTCAGAACCAGTGTTTGAAACAAGATTTTCTATCCTCATCCGCCCCCATCTCTGTCTGTCTGTCTGTCTGTCTGTCTGTCTTCTCTCTCTCTCTCTCTCTCTCTCTCTCTCTCTCTCTCTCACACACACACACACACACACACACACACACACACACACACACCACACCACACAACCCACACACCCACACACGTGACTTCTCCCCAACTTTCCCACTACCAGGTTTTCCCTAAGCCTGATGTCATCTTCTACTGCTCCCTCTTCTGGTCCATCAGGTTATAATTAATCAGTGAGTCCTATGGCTTTTTCCTTTTGAATGCCCCTCCCCTCCATTCTCTGGCATACTCTCCTACCTCTCCTCTTCTGGGGCCAAACTGCCCTTTTCCAGGCTGAGCATTTCCTTGACTTCTAGTTGTCCTTGACCTCTCTGCCCTCTCTCACCACCCTTCAGATATTGTAAGCCCCTTGCTGTGGAGTCCACATGGGAGTTCTTTATTTTCCTGCGGTCATCTCACATGGCAATAGCTGTGTGAACATCCAGGAGCCTGTCACTCAACCCTTTGCTAAGCTCCCCGTGTGGAGCCTGATGTGGGGCTGTACTTGAGAATATGCAAAGGGAGGAGGTGGACACCTCCACAATTGAGGCTGGACAGTCCATCAGCACACTGAGAAGCCAAGAGCCCAGAGGCCAAAGACAAGCAATTGAGAAGGACTTAGAATCATAGGTGTGGGGGGAACCAAGGACATGGAGTATGCTGGAAAGGGTGGAGTCCCCAGGAAAGAGGCTTCTGGGCTGGGGATGAGTGACGAGCAGGTACCTCAAGTTGATGAAGAGTAGATCTGGGGTAAAAAAGCAGGAGGGGAATTAATGGGAAAACAGGGAACAGAGCCATTGTCTCTGGAGCAAAAATTGGGACTTGTGGTCTGCCAAGAATCTTTGACATTGAAAAAGTGCTGGAAAGGTAGGGCTACACTGATATCAGAGGAGAAGAGGGAGGGCTAAGTAATCCTAGAGGTTACTGTGAGGCAGACCCTACTGTCTCTTCAGCCACCACCTGGAGTGTTCTGGTTCCAGGCAGCATATGAGTGTGTGTAAGTGCTTGCATGCGTGTGTGTGTGTGTGCGCGCATGCGCGTGTAGTGGGAAGGTGAGGAAGAGAAGCCAGACAGCTCTGACCTCACTGGTTACAAGTTGTATGAGCTTGGACAATTAATCTCTCTGAGCTTCAGCTGCATCATTGTTGTGAGGATCAAAAGAAGAAACGTGTGAAGCCCCAACTGGACTCCCAGAATGCAGTCCGTGTTCAAGGGTTGCTATGTTATCACTGTTATTCAACCCAATCTCCTGACTTCTAAGTGTTTACTCCTACTGTTCCCTTCTTGCTAAATGGCAGAGTGTGGATGGCAGAGCTGGAGAGGCTTTGTGGATGATGTGGCCCAACATCCTCACTTCATCGGTGGGACCACAACACTCAAAGTATAGGAGACTTGCCCGAGGTTCAGAGCTAAGGCTGGACCCAGGTCTCTGGACTCCCATTCCATCACCTGGCCCATGATGTCTCAGAGTTTCTAGTTCAGGTTACTGTAGGTAGGAACCAGTGAAATAGAGATGCAGTGGGGACCCCAACTTCGGCCCTGTTCATGGAGAATCCAGCTTGTGGGACAGAAGCCACAGGGTTTCATTCTCCTCCTGGTCCCCATGTCCTGACATTGTGTGGACAGGCTCTGCCTATAGGAGGTGAGGCTCATCACAGAGCACTGTGGGGCACTTACCATCTTCTGGCTGAAAATCCTTCTTCATAAGTCTCTCCCTCTCTGTTGGTGCATGTGAGGGGAGAGAGAAAAGGGCAAGTTTGCCTCTCCCCTGAAATCCCTCCAATCTGACTGGCAAGAAAATACCATACACCCCAGCCCAGCCCAGGCTCTGTCCAGAGAGAGAAGCAAGCGTGGGTCTCACCCTGAGACAAGTGAGCTTGTGATCCAGTGCTTGGGTCCAACTGGAGGGAGGATCGTTGTTCTGCTTTGCTATGTGGCCTTGGACAAGTCACTTCACCTCTTTGGATTTCACATCCCTCACATGTAAATAAGAGGGTCAGAAAACCTCTAACAGTCTATGATTCTAAGGCTTTGGGGAATGGTCATTTCCTTTTCTAAAGGATGTCTATGATTTAGACCCTTAGGTAGGTGTCAGGTGCTCGAGCACTGGTGGACCACCCTGGCAGGCAAGCCCACTGAGATCTGGCCTTGTCCGATGGACAGAAGCTGGGAGTCAAGAGAGTCAGTAGTTCCGGCTTTTGGGTCTACCCTAGACCCTGTGTGACTGTGAACCTCTATTTGTTATCTGTAAAATGGAGATGTTGTATGCCAATATAACTCACTCTGAGATCCAGTGATGATCATAGAAAGTTTTTTGTAATGTCGAAAATTCTGTGTTTCATTTGTAATGAGTGAAAGCCAACTGTTCCTTTGACTACAAAGTAGAAAGGAAAGGGCAGGCGGAAGAGAGGGGCTGGCCCAGCATCCTAGGTTTTCCCTATTTGAGAAGATACTCTAGGGGTGGATCCTGTCATGCGCCTAAGCCAGCAGCTGTGTCTTCTCACCCAAGCGAGGCCCCCAGTGGCAGGGGACTGAAACTGGGACCTGTGCACGAGTGCCTCCCAAGAACCTCCTCCTACTACTCCAGGCATATCTTGAAGAGCAACTGGGAGGCCTACTTTATCCATTTCTGGGCCTCCACAGGGTCTGAGATGCTGGAGACTCTGCTTGATGGCTGAACATCACGGTCTTGACCTCCTGATTCTCTCATGAATGAATGGGTTGGGTGTGGCCAAAGCTGGAAGAAGATCAGGAGATTCTCCCATAGTAGCAGGGAACATTCCCTCCAGGAACTGACCTTGTTCCAGTGGGAACGAGGCTGGCATGGGGCTGATTTCTTGGAACTGTCCCACTTTTCCATCCTCTTGCCCCAAATCCCCAACTCTCAGCCCTCTCCAAGTGAGGAGGTCAGGAGACTGGAATGACGGGGTGAGGGGTAATTCACAACCAAGGGCGATAGCCCAGGTAATCCCCTTCCCTCAGAACCCTCCACACTCTCTGCCAGCCACAGGCACTCTGGCCAAGGCAGCTGATAAAAAAGCTCAGCATTCATTCCTCTGCAGAGAGCTGTGTTTATGATCAAGGATGGATGTATCAGAAAGGAATGGGGAACCAGGGCTGAGGTGAAGGGCAAGGACAGAGGCAGAAGCCCAGGGCCCCTTAACCAAACTGACACAGGTGGTCATGGGAGGCCTGAGGTCAGTGAAGCAGAGAGCATTCTGACCTTTGGCCCCTTCATGATCCAGCATCCAGGATGATAGTGTGTCCCAGCATGGGAGAGACCTGAGCTCCTGAAGCTCTGAGGCACAGTGAAGTATTCTCATTTTTTTGTGTGTTTGTGTGTGTGAAGGAGGGTAGAAGCAAAGGCATGGGCTGAAGCTGCATAGGAGGCACTCAGAGAATGCACTAAAAAGAACTTCCAAAGACCAAAGGACATAGGATCAAGGAAAGCTCCTTGTTTGATGGTTTTTGGGAAAATGAAGCTCAGTGTTTTCCTCCCCCATTTTATGTTTTGAAAACTACAAAAATGATGCATGCCTGATGTAAAAACATTTGAAGAACAGATCGAGTATAGCGAATTGTGGACAGTCATCTTCAAAGCCACCCGCATCCTCCTCCTGCTCTCACAGGCTACCACTGTGGGCACCTAGTATAAATCCTTGCTTATACCCCACCTTTAAAAATATACTTGGAAATAATAACTAGTACCTAGAACTTGCTATATGCCAGACACTGCACTAAAGTTTTACATACATTATCTTATCTGAAATTCTGTAGTTACCCCTAACATACGCACAGGTTTTTTTGTTTGTTTATTCTTAATATAGGACTATACCAAGCATGTTGTTTTGTGGGTTGCTTTTTTACTGACTTTGCCTTGTATATCTTTCATGGAAGTGTCTATTGCTCCACTTCATTCCTTTTAACGGACATGTAGTATTCCATAGTATGGCTATACCATGGTGTATTTCATGATCCCTCATTTGTAGATATTCATAAGATTACATTTTTAAAATCAATATAAATGTTGAATCAAATATCTTTGTGCAGAATGTGTGAAGAATTACATATGTTGAGTCCTTGAATGAAACTTTAGACCAAAAACATATGCATTTCTCAGCTTGTGAGATCCTTGCACATTTGTCCTGAGCTTAGATTTTGTGGAGCATTCTTTGTCTGGGGTTTAGTCCTGCCTGAACTGGAGAGGGAAATATTGGCCGAGCCCTGGCCCTTTTGTTCTGCCCTTGGGTAGATGACCCATAGATGAAAAGCAACAGAGGAGAGGCAAAGGGAGCCCACCCCCACTACTAGAGCAGTCAAAGGTGCCCCACAGAGGACCTGGAAGAGGCACTGGGCACATGAATCCTCAAAGCCCTACCGACCAAGGCCTAGGGAGCCTCTGGTGGCTCCTTTGCTGGAGGGGTTTTGATCGCTGTATTCAGAAGGTAACCTAAAGCCAAAGGATGATCCACAATTAATTTCGTCTTTGTTTGGAATTCACAAAATGATTAGATTTTCAAAAGAGATTGACCTTCCCTTAGATGCTTGGATTTGACTGAGATTCAAAGGATTTATTTGCATCCCCTAAGTAGTTCCACACCATGAAGGGGTATTGTGTGGACCAAACCCTCAAGGCCAACTCAGGTAGGTCCATGAGAGCAGAGACTTATTTGTTTGTGTTTATTGCTGTTTCTCCAGTGCCTGGAATAGAGCCTGGCACCCACACTAGGTGCTCATTACATATTTATTGAATGAATAAAAAGGCTTTGAGGGCAAAATAAAGTAACTAAGAATCCAGACTCTTGATTCAGACAGACCCCAGGGACTAGCCGTGAGACTCTAAATTTTAATCGACTCATCTATAAAATGGGACTAGTAATATTTCCTAACAGTACTAACCTCATGGGATAGTTGTGAGGATTATATAATAAAAAATATTAATATAACATTAATTTTTTTATGACAATAAATACTTAACCAAACTTTGTAGTTTTTCCTCCTCAAATCCCTTCTAATCTCTTTTCCAGCTTATCTCATTTCTCTTGAACATTGTAACTGTCCTAGAATGTCCCCAACACCATATTTCTTCTAGCTGTTGGGCACCAAGATCGGAGTCTTGTACCCTTTAGATCAGTGGAGCATGAAGCCATGGGGCAGTGTGGTGGGGTGAGGGAGTCCCGCCACTATCGCCATCTGCTCTCCGCAGAATGTCTCTTGTTCCTCCACCCACATGTCCTTGTGCCCATGTTCTGCCCCCTCATGAGTCTCCTTTGCTCTGATTTGACTGTCTTGGTCCTCATCGGTCTGGGCATCTCCAACTATTGAGCTAGCTGCTCACTTGTCAGGCCTCAGCTCTGCTTCAATTCCAATCCCTGGGACCCCAGTTGGCATTGATGAGTCCAAGGAATCTGTGAATAGGATGGGATGCTGTCTCCTTACTCATTCTAGAGAACAGGGAGGAGAGAGTAACCATTACTATCACCTACTATTTGCCAGGCACTGAACTAGGAGGGTTCACTTGTGACCATTACCTGATTCCTCATCTGAGAGGTAAACATGTGGAGAAAAGTGGGTCTATGAGAGTCGAGGTCATGAACCCAAAGTTACATAGCTGGCAGGTGTCAGAGCCAAGGTCTGCACCTGGGTCAGGGTATAATCAGGTGTTCTAGAGTGCAGGGGTTTGCTCCCTGCAGCTCTGCTTGTCAGGCACTCCCTTTCAGTCCTGAACGTATTACTCTGGCAGCCCCATCTTCCAGAGCTATGCGTGGCCCTGGAAGAAGAGAGACTGAAATCTTATATAATTACCCAAATCATGGCTCCTAAATGGCCTCTGATTACAGCACTAAAGCAGCTTTCTGCAGTGCAGCCCTAGCTCTCCTGAATAGAGCTGTGGCCACTTTGTATGGGATTCTTTTTTTTTTTTCTTTTAAAGCGAAGGAGATGGCTTATCCGCATGCAAAGTAGGTCAGAACCTTAGCAAAGATCTTTTCAAACACTTGGCTTTTTTGAAGTCCTGCTACGGAACTCCTTTTGTTTCTCCTGCCTTTGCCTCTTCCCTCCCACCCTTCTTCTTCCAAAGGCTCAACACATCAAATAGCTCTAACCAACAGCGACAGCAAAGCTGCACACGGTAAGCTCAATTATAAATAATGCTCTGCTAGCCCAGCTGGGCCAAGAGTGCCAACTGCAGCCAGACTGCCTCCATCCAGCACCTCCCAGCCCCACGCCACTTTTACCACATCACAGGCACCTGGCTACTATGCCCTCAAAAATTATGCCCTTGCCCTTGATCCCACCAGCTCAGCTGAGGAATGGCTAGACAGGGATTACACCCATGCCTGGGAACCACTGGCTTGAGTTTGTGGTGCTCATTATTAATTCAAACTTGCAAAAGGCTTTAGATCCGACGGGAAATCAACTGAGCTGGAACAGTTTGGTGCTTTGCCTAATGGCCTGCTATTTTGGGGGTTATTTCTCTCCCATTTGCTCTTACTTTTTCAGTCCCACAGCCCCACCCTCACCAACTGTAGGTAGAAATCAGCAAGAGTTGTGAAGGCACTGGGGATACTTTTTAGTACGATGATGTTTACAAAAGTGGCCACAACCAATATGACCTGAGACCCTCACCTCACTCTTGATTAGCAGGCACTTCAGGCCCCATTTAACAGCACAGGAAACCAGGTGTCAGAGCTGAGTGAGGTGACTGATGCCACTGAAGACTGCAGAGCTGAACAGGACAGCTCAGGAGCTAGAACCCAAGTCTGCTGACTCTGGGGCTCTTTTCCTCAACCCTCAATGAAACTGGGGGAGGTGTGAGGTGTTGTGTGTGTGTGTGTGTGTGTGTGTGTGAGTGTGTCTTCGCTAAAGGAGAGACTAGTGATCAAGATGAATTTGCTTTTTGCATGTGGTTATGGTCTCATCTTGGAGTTCAGTGGGATTTCAGCCCAAAAGAATCTCCTTCAATCACATTCTACCCTCTCTGGACTTGGCAGGAGAAAATCCCTATTTTGTCACCCCTGCCATCTTTTCCCTGTCATTCTCAATCTGAGTCCAAAGGGCAAGTAATCTTCCAGGAAGGTCAGTGTCTTCAGAGGTATTTAGAAGGGGCATTGCTATAGGACGTAGGGGAGGGGGTGCAGGGAGCAGGCTTAGGAATGTTTCTTCCATTCAATAAATAGTTATTGAGGACCTACCATCTGCTAAGATACTTCTAGGTGCTGAGGATACCACAGAGAAAAAACAGTCAAAAATTCCTGCCTTCATAAAATGTGTAATCCATGGGAGGCACAGACAATAAACTAGATAAAGAAGTAAATAAAAATGATGATAAAAGCTAAGACAAAGAAAAATAGTAAATAAGGATAGGGAGTGTTGGGGTTGCTGTGATTTGAGGTAGGATAATTGAGAAAGGTGACTGAAATGTAATGTCGAAATATAGGCCCAAGGGGGTGAGGTATGAAAAACCTGAAGAACGCATTTTACACAGAGGAAATGGTGAGTGTAAAGGCACTGAGACCCCAAACATCTCATAAGTTTGGGGAGTAAAAAGGAGGTGCTGTGATTAGATCAGAACAAGTGAGAGGCAATGGCACCAAGTGAATTTGGAAAGGTGATGGGTTGGAGGGGTGCATCTTTTATTGTGAGTGAGGTGTGAGCCATTGCAAGCTTTGAGTAGAGGACTGTCGAGATCTGAACCCCACTTTTAGCACCAAGCACTCCTCCTACCATGAGTATTCCCGGGACCACAATCCCCTCCACTAGGCTCCCAGTTTACTGCTCTTTGCTCAAGAGCTAGGAGGGACTGGGTCAGACTGGAAGGTAAGTTGAGTTCGCTCTTGCTCCAGAAAAAGGCAGAGGAAGAGAAATAGATTCAGATCAGACACAGGGACTTTATATGCTGGGTGTTCCTGGGGCTTTTACAGTTACAATAGTGCGGATCCATTTGTCACTCCAAGACTGGGAATTGGAGTGCTGGGACAGCTCCAGGCTGGGCCCATCTCTCCCAAGATGTTTAGGCACACATATATCTGTGCGCATCCCTTCTCTTCATTTTCCCACCCGTCAGGGTGTCCAGCTTCCACTCTTCCTGTGGGCTCTCTAATGACTGTGAGATGAGGTATTGCACACAGCAGAGAAGCCAGCAGTGTGGGCAGGTCTGAAGTTGCTGGATTTCTCACCTCTTCTGTCTGCTCTCTCTCTTGGCGCCACCTCTCCCCCTCCCCTCTTCTCACCCCTTTGCAGAAGAGAACGACAATGCATGTGTGAAGATTGCTTGCTGGCTGGAGATGCTCCCAGTCTCCTCCTTTCCCAACTCAGAAGAAACAGTCTTTTTTCCACATCCTGCCTCCAGCCCTGTCTGTTTCTTGGTATCTCTGCACCTCCATCCCTTCTTATTTCTTTTCCCTCCATCATTCAGAGGACTTTCTTGGCTGCTAAATGGGAACTGGCTTGCATTGGGAGGTTAAATCCATGATGCAAATGTTGAGTGGGGATGGTGTTGAAAGCATCCCAGTGTATCCAATTTGCATTATTTACCCCAATATAAAAGATCTAGGTTTTATAGGTAATTATAGAGTTGCCTACATTTCAGAACTCCAACATGAGTGAATTTGAAGACATCAAGTCACATTTATGTACAGAGCTCTGAACTAGCCCCTCCATTTGTGTAGGGAAAAAGGTCAACAACTCGAGGATTCCTGTTGGTCTCTCTCTCTCTTTTTTTTTTTTTTGTCTCCTAGGAACCTCCCGTCGTAAACCCTCAGACTTAGGGTTCTCTTTTCTTTCCTCATAGGGAGGTCAGTCTCCACAGAAGGTGGGACTTAGCAGCCTCCTTCCAGGGACAGGGTGGGGTTTGTTTGCCTGTGTAAATTGCCTCTTTTTTAAAAAAATTATTTTTATTTTTGAGAGAGAGAGAGAGCAAGAAGAGAGAAAATGTAACACTTTTGCCACCTCCTAGTTAGCTCTGAGTCCCAGGTGAGCTGGGGAGCTTACAGCTCCTTTTGTGTGGCTGGCGGCCTGTAGCGTCTCCATGGTGATGCCTTGTGGTTTTTCAGAACCAGCCTTCCTCAGCTGCATCCCTGAGCCACTAGTATCTGGGATAGGTGGGAAAGAGGGACCCTAGGGGATCAAGGGAGATTTGGGTTGGGTTGGTCTGGGTGCTGACAATGTATTTTTGCCCCTCGGCTTCTTCAAGATCAGTGGCAGATTAGGAACCTGGAATTCAATCAAAGAATCCCCCAGTAGTGTGACATTCAAGGTCTCCTAGAACTTGGTCTTGCACTCCTTTTCCAGGTTCACCTCCCATGACTCCTCTATACAGAGGCTCTCATGAGCCTGACCTGGTCTCCTCACTCCCCCCTAAAACAGTATTTGTGTCCCCCTCTGTGCCTTTGCGCAAGCTGTGCCTCTTGTCTGTGACCTTTCCCTTCTTTAGCATTTCTCTGGCTTTGTTCCAGAGCCACCTTCTCTGGGAAGCCTTCCCTGGTATAGATCTGAGTCCTGAGGGTTTCCCCCTGGTTCTAAATATTGGCAGCCACTATCTCTCTGGGTCTGGTTTGCTCCCAAGAACACATAATAGCTTGTGTTGTTAATTTGCTTTGTATGTGAATGCAGGTGGCATAGTGAAGAAGCACGGGATAGGCATCTGATGGTCCTGGGCTGGACTCATGGCTCTGCCTCTTGCTAATTTGCTCTTATGAGATGAGTGTCACTTGCTAGCTGTCTCACAGGGCTGGTTAGCAACCTGTGAGCCTCAGTTTCTTTACCTTCAAAATGGGAATCCTAGTATGCCTTACAGACTTGTGAGGTTAAATAAATTATTGTAAGCGAAGGCACGTGTGCTGATATAGGGTCTGGTGAGTAGTAGGTATGGCCCGCTGCTTCCACTCCTTCCACTACTAGTTTAGACACTGCTATTTGCTCCCCTAGCACCCTGTATTTTCCCTTTGTAGACCTTTGCACACATATATAATTAATGGTTGGTTTCTTGCACTGATTTACGTGATGTTTCTCTTTGGGAGCTTCCAGGCATTGGGCTTTGTCTGACATGTCTATCACTATCTCCCTGTGCTTAGCACACAATCTAGACAGCAAGGTGCTTATGAAACATTTGCTGACTCATCATCTAACATGGATTAGGGCCCTCCACCATGAACCTTCCTAGAATGCAGGCACTGTTTTTTACTTTTTTGAATCTCGCGGAGCCTTGCATGGAATAGGTGACCTAAGTGCTTCATTGGAGAAGAGTTCTTGAACCTTGTGCCATACAGAAGTTCATGACTACAGAGGGACCCTCCTAGGTGATTTTGGAACTGAAGAGAGGCCCCTTTCTGTAGAATGGCTTAGGGAGAATTTAGGTTTTGGAGACAGAGGCATAGGCCCAACAAATCCCTTGGGCCCCTTCTCCTGGAATTTATGGCTATAGAAGCAGGAAGCATTTTGATCCAGAAGGTATTAGTCAATCCCAGGGAGACCACACCCTTGGGGCCAGATGGAGGGGTCAGGCCTCCTTCTCTTGGAGAGCTGGCTGATTGGCTGCAGTTAATTCCCATGAGCATTACTAAAGTTGGGACAAACTCAATTTTAAGTTAAGTGGAAATATTTTTATTTGAGTTAATGTACATTGGATCTAGTAAACACACAGAGTATATTACTAGTATTCTGGAAATGTGCAGTCCGATCAGCAAACAGATTAGTTTTAAGTGAAAAGACACTGGCAGACGCTTAAATTCATTGACTTGTTGAGAACGTCTAGATTTGGATACAAATGCACTGGAACGCTAGATCAGTTTGGTGTCTCAGCCTATCCGCACGGAGAAGCTATTGATTTTAGTTGATATGCATTGATTCCCAGAAAACAGGATGGCTTTTGAAAATGAACTTCCAGTAATTTCAGGGAGAAGCTGGCGCGTTTGTCTCCACGCGAGGCTGACTTGTTTTGTTAAACGTGTCTCTACGCCTCGAAGGAATGGAGCAGCAGACAAATATCTTTGTATGAATTAAAATGCATTGATTCTTGGAGGGAAATGATGGTCTCTGTTAAAAGATTTTTGGAGATGTTAGCACATGAGAGTTTGAATAAAGCCTTTGTTCAGCACCCCTTCCTCTCTGTTTTCTGTTCTCCCACTGGCGGTGGCAGTTTTCAGAGCCCATCAGAAGGTGGAGGTGGTGCTGGGTGGGTGGGGCAGGGAAAGAAGGAGGGGACCTATTCACTGCCAACATCCTGCAGTGAATGTGAGCATAAAATTGCTCCTCTTCAGGGAAAGGAGCCTCAAAAGGGTTCAATGTTCAATGTTCATGGCTAGACAGACAGATAAGATCAGGTGCCCAGGTAGGAGCTGAGAGAAAGGGAAACAAAGGTTTCATTGATTTGAAAAATAGCAATGAAAATGAGGGGTTCAGGGGTCAGGTTTGAGATGCAGAAAAGAGGAGATATGTGTGCAGTTTTGGTCTCTTGGTCAATGGCCTCTCTGTGCTGAAGGGGAAATGACTCGACGATAATCATTAAAATGATGCAGGAGTGAGTTATCTTGGTTTCTTACCTTCTGAATGAGTTGGACATGAACCAGAGGTGTAATTTAGACATTTCTCACCCTTGTTAATGAATAGTTCCCATGAGGTGTGCAGACAGCATGGCTGGAAAAATGATTCCAGGAGCCAGGAAGGAAGCAGTTGGCCTGGAACTTATTTTTTATGTATTGAGACTCCCTGAATCTTTCTGGATCAAATCCACTTAGGGCAACTTTGAGGATTGATCATTGATGTTAACTCCTCTTTATCCATTCCTAGTTCCACCTCCTCAGTCCCCAGGGTAATTTAATTACCCCTGGGGGTATTTTGTTGCTGTAGGTGGGGTAGAAAGTGCTGACCAGTTGCCCAAGTAACACTGCCATGGAAGCTAAACCTCCATGGGTGACAGAAAGGAAGACTGCAGAGAAAGACCTTAGAGAAATAGTCAATTGTGAAGACACCTCCTTTTACATCCAGCTGCAGTTGTTATAAAGCAAGGGTCATAAGTCCACATCCAGACAGTGGATTCTCTCCCCCTTACTCCCCTCTACTCCTCTCCACTTCTTCCATTTGCCTGTGCTCTGCTTTAGAAAAGGATTGCTTAGCCTTGGAAGCATAGTATCAGAGCACTGGAAGGGATTTTATGAATCCTTCAGTCTAACTTCAATCGGATGCTTCATCCTCTGTAACATCTTGTGCCAAGTATAATCTCAGCTTGAAAGCTTCTGGCCATGGACTGCACATCATCTCTCAGGTATCTTTTTCAAATAGTTCTAGTCAATGCAAAGTGACTCTGCTCTTTGCCCGCCAACACCAACACCAAATCTAAAAAAACCTAAACATGGTTACTCTGGTTCTGTCCTCTGTAGTAGCACAGAAGCAGTCTCAGTTTCTCACATATAAACTCCTTAAGCATTTGAAGATAGTCACAATCCACACTGAGGTGCTTGCCTTCTCCAGGCAAAACACCCTAGGTTCTTCAGCTATTTCTCATATGACACTGTTTTAGGTCCCTCCATCACTGCAGGACCAGCTATATAATATGTGTGAGCCCCTAGTGCGAAATGAAAATGCAGGGCCCTTTGTTAAAAAATTATTAAGAATGTCAAGATAGTGACAGCAGACAACATTAAAGCAAACACAGAACCCTTCTGAGCAACTGCACAGGTTGTGTACCCATGAGGTCAGCCCTGACCACAGGGAACTTTTTTCTCCAGATATCAGTCTGAGTGTCTTTCTAAGCTGATGTTCCAGAGTTAGTGTGTCTGTGGCAGGAGCAGAGTACCCATCACATTCTTCTGGATATATCCTTTAGTGTTATTAAAGCCATTGACAATCACATTAGCTTTACTGGCAGTCAGATATATAGGTGAGTCATAGTCAGCATAATGTCTATTCTAACCTTTGGATTTGATCACACCTGTAGCAGCATACCATCTCTCTCCCACTTTGCACTGTCACAAGAATCCATAGTGATGAAATTTGCTTAGCCCATAGGATCCATCTCAGTGCCTAAACATATTCGTTGTCCTTTAGGCAATTTATTCATTCAGTCCATAGAGAAACATATACTGAGTGCCCACTTAGTGCTAAACACAACGACAAGAGTTAGAACACCATATTAAATAAAACCTGACCGAGACCTTAAGGAACTTTAGTTTAGAGGAGAAAAAATATTTAAACAATAATTACATTAAACCGTACTAATTCCTACAATAGAGATGTACTATAGGAGTGGAAAAGATGGAAAATTACTCTGCCTGGGAAGTCAGGGAAAGTAGCATTTGAGATAGCTCTGGAAAGATGAGTAGAAGTTTGACACGTGGAAAAAAGAAGACAGAATCCCAGTTGCTGGTAGCCTGGTTTCCTCTCCATGAATCCCCACCTCATTTCTTTTGGCTGTTCTTCAAGGGTAGCACCAAGGAGCTTGGCCCTTGTGTCTCCTCACAGTCTTCCCCAACCTATTCCATCTCTGGGGCCTTTCAAACAAACCTCACTGCCTTGATAAGAAGACATTACTAAAGTTTTTGCTGCAGTTGTAATTTCTCAACATCATCTGGGTGCGTTGGGAAAAATGAGATCTAATAATGAATGATTACAACTCTCAAGTTAAGTCTAGTTGGTTGACTAATCAATTTGGTTAAGTGAAAATCCATAGCAAATGAGTCGACCGCAGTATGACATTTCTCCATCCAATTTAAATTAAAATCACCAACCATAATAATTTCACAATTACTCCAGGAGGGCACACTGGAGACTTGACCCCCGGAGCAGAGAAATTGCAAATGCCGCAAAGAATGGGCTGAGAGTGGGGTGATGAGGGAGTCACTTGAGATGAACTCTGTCTGAACTGCTCAGCCTCCTCAGCTCCTGGGGGTGGCGAGTCTGCGGGAGATGCTGAGCAGTAGTGTCATATTTTTGAGTGAAGCCTTGCTTCTCTCCCTGGAGAGCGGGAGGTGAGGTGGGGAGGCAGGAATTCTAGCCACCTGGATAGAAAGCCCACAGAAGTCTCCTCCAACATGACAGTAGGGTCTCTCTTCTCCAGATAAGAGATTGGGAAGGAGGTTTATGTTATTCTTTAAAATTCAAATTTTTCTAAATTTAGAAACTAAATTTCTGGGCAGTGGATACCATGCGTATTTATCTTGAGTTAAGAGTCCTAAGTGCATGTAACTGTTATTAGTAAGTTTTTGATAATGATGACAGAACAAAGGAAATGATTATATTTTATCTAATATTACAAAAGTTTCTTTGCTAAATGCCCCCTTTATACCAGATATAGTATTAGGCACCAAGGAGAGAGAGATGAATTGAGTGTACAGCCTTGCCTCCAAGGGGCTTATCATCTCTTATAGAAGTCTGATAGATAAACACTTGATATAAAGCAGAATGTCATTAATATTTATTAAGTAACTTGAAAGATAAGAATGATTTAGATCAGAAAGTTTCAGGCAAAATTTTGTATGCCAGTTACCTCATCTCCAAAAGGCACTTAATAACATTACTACCTCAAAAATTTGTTGTGAGGTGAATGATGTGCCTGATACTGCTAGTTGACCCTCAGTCACTTTTCCCTCCTTCATCTATGGCAATAGAACTCCCAAATGTTAGTTGAGTGCATGGCTGCCTAGAATTAGATTATGTTTCCCAGCATCCTTTGATAGCATGGCCACATATAAACTCAGGCCAACAGTAAGTATACAAGCGGAAGCAGTATGTGCGACTTCTAGGAAGTACCCTTAAAGTGAGGGAGTATGCTCTTATCCTTCCCTTCCATCCACCTAGCAGGAATTCAGGTATAATTGCTGAAGCTGGAAAAGTCATCTTGGAGCATAAAGTGACTTTGGAAGTGGAGGCTACACAGGCAGAGCAACAAGATGGAAGGGACCTGGGTTCTGAACATTGTGCTGTGCATACTTAGCCCTGGACAACTCACCTTGGGAATAAAAGTACTTAAATCACTTAAATTACTTAAATCACTGTTATTTTGGGTTTACTGTCACTCCAGGCCAAGCCTAATTCTAATTAATTCAAATAAATTATTGCATATAAAGCACACAGAACAGTGCTTAGCACATAATAAAGTCTCAAGAACTGGTAGCTAATATTAGTATTTTGAGTCTTTACTCTAAAGGGCACAGAAGACAAAGACCCTTCCCACTGAGCTGTAAGGTGCTTACCTTATTTTCCATTGGAATTCCAGGTGAGTAAGCCAGCTCCCACAGTCCACTATTCTCAGCTTACCTCTTCCAACACCTCCCCCCACTCTCCACACCAGACTTAAATCCTGCTGTCACCAGTTTAGCAATTACTTATAGAGAGAAGCATCAGCGGCAGCCCAGGAGAAGTATGAGCAGGGAGTCGGGTTCTGTGGATCAATTTGTAATTTTTCTTGTGGCGGCAAAGGGAGCATGAGCGATGTGTGCACTAAATCCCTGGCACGGCAAGGCAGCATGTCTTGGCTTGAATTATTTATCTTTAGGCCCCTTGGCCAAGTGGGACTATGGCCCTGAGAGTAGGGAGAACAGCAGGTGCATATAATTGCTCCCCAGCTTAGACCATAATAGGGATTGAAGGTGGTGATAAACTGCTGGTGATGCTGGTTCTAAACATCTTGCTATAGGAGAAGGCAGGGCAGTCTGTCTGTCGAGGCAGACAGAGGCAATTTCAGTTTCTGGGCAGGTGAGAGTCAGAGAGTCACTCCTTTTCATTGCTTGGAGTCTTAGTAGAAAAATTTTAAAGTTATTGACTGAGAAATACCAGGTGGCTCTTCACCTATTGTTGGGTACATATGTTGAAAATGTGTAAGTACATATTTTGTTCCCTGAAGTGGAAGAAGAAAGGAATGTGGGAACTCTCCTGGCTGCAGGGGAGTCAGGGTCATTAGGGGCAGTGACTCTAGTCTGAAGGTGTGAGTTGATAGACAGTCCTAATGTTCACCAATATTTCTAAATCTCTTCCGCTTCCCGTTTACATGAAAGAATTAATCAGGATTATGTGGTTAGTTCTAGCCAATGGAGTGCAATCAGAAATGACATGTGAGCATTTAAGAGTTAGTGTACATTTTTTAATATGTTTTTTTCTTCTCTCTCTCTTTAGAAAATCCCAAGATGGTGATGTCACAATCTGGTGGAACCTACGTTGGCCTTGGTCCCCAAGCGACTGTGTGAAGCAGAGCCCCATGCCCAGCAGCACTGGGCATGGAGATTAGTGAGAAATAAATTTGTTGTCTTAAGTAACTGAGATTTTGGAATTGTTGGTAACTGTAGCATAGGCTAATCTATTGTGATGAGTGATTCCAAAATCAAAGCAGATTCCTAAGCTTCAGCAGGAGGCCAAGGTTAGTAAACTAGACATTGGAGTTCAAATGGGTCACTAGACCATTGTGCATGTGGCTTGGGCAGGGGAGAAGCCCACAACAAATGCTGACACATAGAACTTGGATGGGGGAGTCCAAGAGTGATGCCAAGAATATCAGGGTCAGCTGATGAGATCTGAGAATGTACCTGGGACAGATGCCCTTGTAACTGACATCCTGTTGTGTCATTGATCACGGAGGGCACGCTATGCTTAAGATCCCCAAACCAGAAGAACAATCCCAGAAACCCTCTTCAAACCTTGTTGTAGACTGAATTGTTTTCCCCTCCCCAAAATTCATATGTTGAAGTTCTAACCCCAATGTGATTGTATTTGGAAATAGTGCCTTTGGAGAAGTAACTAAGGTAAATGAAACCATAAGGGTGGGGCCCTAATCCTATGAAACTGGTGTCCTCCTAAGAAGAGAGTGTGTAACTGTGTAAGATTAAAGTCCCAGCACTGTGACAAAGCCTAATTAAGATGCCAAGAAGGGGAATCTCTGAGAAAATGATGAGAATGAAGAGGAAGATGTTGTGGTGACATAAAAGGAAATGGGCAAAACTCTCCTTCTGTCTGATGCCTATTACAAAAGAAAAATTTAAAGAGCAATTACTTCAAAAAAAGCTAGTAGAAAATTTGCATTCTTTCTCTGTTCCTTGAAGTCGTAAATCTTATCATATCTTTGAAATGTAAACACCCCAGAAGCTAACCAAAACATTGCCCATAGAGACAGAAGGAAAAAAAGAGAAAAGAAGTCTTAAAAATATATGCTGCTATAGAATTTCCCTTGCTAAAACTGATTCCTAAAAGAGCTAAGATATTTACAAAATTACTAGAAATAATAAGGATGAAAGAAAATGACTGTATATTAAAAATAGGTAAGGAAAATAAAATGTATTTGGATAAAGGTATAAAGAACATTTTTGTTTGTTTGGTTTTTGGTAAATGAAAAAAAAGAAAGTAATTTTGTCCCAGAGTAAAATGATTGTTCTAGAAGAAGAAAGAAGATAGGACAAAACTTAATTGAATAATAAGTTGGATAATAATCTAATTAATAGTCTAATTAATTGGATATAATAAGCTGCAGGAGATTTATGGAGAAGGAATCTTAAGAAAGGAATTTTGTGTGTAGACAAGCTAAGATTGAAAAGATTAAGGAAGTTTGAAAGAAAAAAAGGAGAGTTTGATATCAAAAATACACTGGTGCAAAATTAGCGTTTGTTTTTTTCTCTGTTAAAAGGATAAAGTTTTATTACATTATTTTATTTGTCTGTTCTTAATAAGATACTGTAAACAAAGCTTTTCTTTACTGTTAATGTAATCTACCTAGAAAATAATATTCTGTGTTTTGCCTTTATTAGGTCTTGGGTTAGTAAGAAAACTGAGCCTTCTCTATAAAAGAGGTAAGTTTTTTTGTTGTTGTTGTTTGTTTGTTTGTTTGTTTTTACAACAATGCAACCTTTTGTATATATTAAATTTCATGGAAAACATTTTCAGTTAGAAAGTGATGCTAAACTTTCTTTAGGGTATATTCGTATGCAATTCCTAAAAATCTGATATGTGCTGGAATAACATTATTAGTTATAATTTTAAAATGTATGTCACAGGAATAATCAAATTCCCTGTCAATTGCATTATCGTGAACTCTCGTTAGATCTTCAACCATGGCCATTTTTAAGTCTTTTGTCATTTGTAGAGTTATTATTTTACTCTGATGCTTTGGCAAAAAGCGTTCCTACAAAAGTGTTTCATCTTCAAGATTTACACAAAACACTTTGACAATAAAGGTTTTTAATAATTAAGATCAATTTGCCTTCATGTGAGAGGAACAATAATGAACCTTTCAAGTGCTTCCCCAAGATGCCTGCACAGCTCTGAAAGATGTCATGGGATGGTAGCCGGAAACCTATCCCTGCTCTCCTTCCCACATCAGTAAAATGGGCCATCACACTGGTGACATAACGTTGACATGTGAAAACTTCCCTCTACTGTAGGATATTCTGCAGGCTTTACTGGAACATCTGCGAGGGAAATGATGGGAAGTGAGCCCACAAAAAAACTCAAGGCCCAGGCACAACCATGAATGTTTTAAAAATCATTTGGTTGAATAAGATGTGTGTTGACTCAAAAGCTGTGATTGAAAAGATACAAATCTATCCAACTAATACGAATGTAAAAAGGATATAAGCCTGTGTAGGAATTTGGGGGTTTTAGAGACCTTTAATCTCCCATCAGGACCAGTGCACCTGTCCCTTATGCCATTTGGTAAAGAAGGCACACACACAACACTGGGGATTAAAGCAACAAGCCACCTTTGAGAAGACTAAAATACTAGTGAAGCAGACTAAATCTCTAGACATCTCCGAAGTAGTGTTACCATTTGAGTTAGATGTGTCTGTGACTCCAGAGTGTATGAGTTAGGCACTGTAGCAGAGACAACAGAAGGAGAGTGCCTCTAGGAGTGGCCCAGCTCTAGAACAACATAGAAAAACAATTCCTTGAAGTGAACACAGCACTCTGTCCAGGTTGAGCTTCTCAGGAAGGAATGAACCATAGCAGCCAGTGGGCTGTTGATTACTATGAACCCTGCCCATTAACCCTTTGCACTGACAGTTGGACTACTCTAAAGAGATTAACCCTACAGCTTGGACAATAAGAAGTCAAGGGGTGACTGATTTATAAATGGGCTCTTTTGAAGTCAAGATGTATGGAAGGACATTATATTTACCTGCAAGAGGCTGAGGCAATCCTGACTATCTCCCGTGTTCTGGCTCATAAGGTACTGACCGTTCCCTGGCAGTTAAGAAGCTTATGTCCTAAGTCGGGTATGAGCCATAGCAACTGAGCCTTTAGTAGATACAACAGATTGAATGCTTAGAAAGAGGGGCCACTGCACTATCCAGGTGGAGTAGCATATTGCTAAGGATGCTGGATTGCCCTTGAAATACAGTGACTTGGTTAATGCAGTTAACAACATGTTCTGTATTCTAAATAATGCCCAAAGCAACCACCAAAGGAGCCTGAGTCCACCCATTAGGGTTCTCAATCAGTGAGAATTAGGGAAATTGATTATATTGGCCACCTCCCTCTGAGTGAGGGTTCTAAATATGTCCTGGTTTGTGTGGCCTAACCCAAGCTTTCCCTTGTCACTTTGCAAACCAGACTACCACCATTAGGGGATTGTAGAAGCTGAGTACAATGTACATATACCCTCAAATGGATACTATCAAATTGATAGTGATCAGGGGTGACTTTTCAAAGTTCATGATATGTAACACTGGGCAAAAAAAAACATGACATTTAATGGAGGTTCCATTTCCACTATGACCTGAAAGCAGCAGGGTTGGTAGAAAGGAAAAATGAAATGTTAAAGCAGCAGATTAAGTTACTAATAGGTAAAACCACCTTGGCCAGGGAGGCTAACGTACCGTCCAGGCTTTAAAGCATTTGAATGATCAACCAGTAGAAGCTATTGTCCTATATGTCAGACTGGGGACTGCGCTAAGGCACCCAACATTGTAAAGGTGTAAAAGTCATGGGACAAGCCATTGCCCCAACTCTCACTGCGAATCACTATGCTATGCTGCTGAGAATACCAAGCCCCATCATGCCTGGGAAAGGCTTATCAATGAGAATTTTCAATGGGACATCCTGACGGGATGAGTGAGTTACTTTGCACCCCAGAGTGAGGGGAAAAACTCAATCTGCACTGGGATCCCATTGTCCTGCACAGGTTGGACCTTCCAGCATCATTGTACCTGGAGTGGAGCACACATCACTGAAAGAAAGGAGAAGGTAGAGTACTGTCTGCAATATACTGTCCTAGTCATCTCCTCATGCCTGGCAGTGCTGCCTTCCCCAGCCGACATGTATTCCATGTACAACCAGTCATTTTCTTAAAGCTCCCAACCTCTCTCTTTCAAGGGCAGGTGGACATGATCTATTTTCCACTGGCATGATCATTTGGCTGCTATCTTTGTCCCCTCCGTTAGTCTGGAGGATGTTATAACACACAGAGAAGTCCTTACTACATTCATCCAGCAAGGCTTGAATGATAGCCAACAAATCTGTCCTTACTAAACACTGAGATGTCACTAGAATTTGCAGTGGGACATCCTGCTGGGAAAGGTGAGTTACTTTGCACCCCAGAGTGAGGGAGAGCAATTCCATCTCCACTGGGGTCCCATTGTCCTGCTGCAAGTAGACAAATGAGAAAGCTGCCCTCTAAAATAAAATGGCCTCGGACATTCTTACTGACTGACAAGGGGGCACCTGTATCCAACCAGAATGTTGTGTGTTCATATCAGATGAATGTGCTAATGTGTCCTCTTTATTAAATAACATGAGGACACAAGTAAATGCCCTGAGTGATCTGACTCCCAGCCTAGGGGACTAGTTCAGTGATTTAGATCATTGGGCTCTTGGTAGAAAAAGTTGTTGCTTATTTTGGGAATCATTTTCTTAATCTGTGTTTTCTCTTGCATGTTCCTGTTTTGCTGTTCTGGCATCTGCATCCATTGTAGACGGATAGTCCCAAATGAGCCACCCCATGCTAGAGAAACTCCTTGCTGACTGCTCAGGGCATGTTACGAAAGAGGGGCCATATGAAACCATAAGAAGTCATGAGGGATGGAATGTTGGGGGTCATCAAGAAGATGTGGCCAGTTGAGAAAAGAAGCATGTGCTGCCTGCTAAGAAAAGTGCCTAGGTTACATGTCGTCCCTGGCAGCCATTTCAGAATCTGGTGTCAGCTTTCACTTGGCTGGAATAGCTAGTCTTCCCAGAGGGTATGAGCATGGCAGATCTTGCTGGTGTTTTCAAAAGTTGGAAAGGAGAGGGAGGATGGGAGTCTATGAATCAGAATTTCCAGGATCCCTGTGAAAAGTGCATTGCCGCTTCCAACTGGGATCTAATGAATCGGCAGTGCTTTGTGCCTTACATGTGGTACATTATTATCTTCACAATGACGCTGGAAGGTAGGTACTTGCAGTGACTATACTTTACAGAGGAGGAAACTGAAGTTCAGCAAGGAGAGATGTCTTGACCAAGGTCACATGGCTGAGAGGTGATAGAGCTGGAACTCAAGCTTAGGATTGTTTGACATCATTCCCATTCCTGTTCTGGCCTAAGAGTGAGGCCTTGGATCATTGGGGTGGGCCTTCTTTCCTAGCTTGCTTGCTAACCCCTAAACCCACTTACATGGCCCCACAGCCCCCAAACTCTCAATGTGCTTCTCGTTTCTGCAGGTGCTCTTTCTTAGGCAGGGAGTTTCTGCTTTCATACCCTGCCTCTTTCTGTGAAATTTCTCTTCTGTACTCCTCCAGGGCCAGCTCCACAGATACCTTGGTCTTTAAGTTTCCTGTGACATGTGCCATACTCCTGCTTCCTTCCCCACAATAAGCAAACAAAATAAAACCTAATGAGAAAAATCTCTTTTTATTATACTTATGGTCTTAATATTCATTTATTTTTCACTCAATAGTCATCAAATATAATTGAGCACTTATTATGTGCAGATATTGTCAAGTGCTAGAGATGTCAAGAGTGAACCTAAATGGACGTGGTGTCACCCTCACAGAGCTATGGTCAAGTGCATTTCTCATATCGAATGCCACTCTCTCTATATATTACCTCCTCGGTGCTGTGCTACTGGTGATAGAAAACCAGGCTTTGGAGTGCCCAGGACAATGTCTACTATTGGTAGGTGCTGTGTGGAATCAATAAATTGATAAAATGGTGTAAAGGGCAATGAAGGGCAAGGTGAGTACAAGAGGTACATTTCCAGGAGGTTAGGCAGCGTGCCTTCTGCTGCTCATTCTCAGAAGACACTAAACTCTAATGCATGGTTTTCTAGCCTGGGGCTCTGGAGAGGGCAGCTGACATGCTTGAGGCTTGAGGCCAGTGCCCAGCCCAAGCCCATAATGGGAGGATGCATTATGAATGCAAGGTATAGGAAATAGAAATTATTAAACTCACAGATAGGGACAGAAATGCTTTTGTGTGGCTGTAGAGTTGGGAAATTATGCTGAAGCAATGCATTGCAAATCAGCCTGCGCTAGGCAGAGAGGGGCTTTTATTGTGCAAGTCTTGAAGTTCCTTCGGCAGCTTTTGTGTGCAGCCGTGGAGGCCCTTCTGGGAGGAGAGAGAAGCTGGTAATTTTGTGGCTGATTGGCAGACTGTCCAGGGCCAATAAAGATATTTGTTTTCTTGCTGAAGTGCTCACAAACCTAAGTCTCAGCTCCTTAATTTTATCTTTTTCTTCATGTGGTATCCCCTACTCCCTTTTCCATTTTGGAGAGAAATGAAACCTGGGCTGTCTTTTTCTATTCACTATGGCTTAGTTGGGTCCAAAGGGATAGAGATCCCATCCCAGTGACCTATGAGGACAGAGGACATTTCCAGGGTATCTGGCCTTTTCTCCAGGTGTCCAATTGCTTTGGCACAATCTACATAGGTTAACCGTGCCAATTTGGTGTCCTGGGGGAGCTCGATGTTTGCACTTCCTCCAACCCACCCAGCATCTCTGTGATGTTTGATATTGTTTGCCCTATTATAAAGATGAGGACTGGTGACTTGCCTAAGACACTTATTTAATCATGGCACTAGGAACTGAGGTCAGGTTTATGGGATTCCAAAGTCTGTGGTCTTGGGTTTCTTGAGTGCCCCAGTGGCATCTCACTCTAGTAGTATTTATGGCACCCCTGTTGATTTAAAAATGCCCTCACTGGGACTCTTGAGCTGGGTCCTCCAATTGGTCAATCCTAAGTCACAAGAACATCTTGCAGTTTTGACAGAAGTGTCTGGTTTGGAAATTGAAGGGATCTTTGAGACTATGTGATTCATGCCATATCCATATGGACTTATTTTAAAGATCATGAAACTTAGGCCCAGATAATTTAGGGACTGGCTCAAGGTCACGGTCAACTCTCTAATGCCAGACAAGAAGCCGTACTCTCATTCCCAGTCTAGTGTCCTTTCCATTTCATCTGTAGAATCTATTAGGACTAGGTTTGCCTGTGACTTACAGACACCCAAAAAACAGTGCTATCACTCCATGATGTAAAATTAATTAGAAATGAGCAAATCAGATATAAAATAAATCAGAAGGTATGGTAGCTCTACAATGTTAGGGACCAAGACTTTCTACCTTGTTACTTTGCCACGTGTGGCTTCCTTCCCATGTTCACCTCACAGTCTGTGGTGGCTCCTGGAGTTCTGGCCATTACATCCAGCAGCTGGAAGAAGGAGACCGTTCCCATTTGGGAGACTTTCTAGAAGTTTTCCAAAACCCTTCTGTTTCGCTTTCCAGAATTTAGTCTATGGACACATTAGTTAAATGGGAGGCTGGAAAATGTCACCTTTTAGCTGCGTGCCTAGTTAAAAGTCAGGATTCTGGTGCTATTCTTAAGAAAATGGAGAGAACAGCTACTGGGAAGCAATTAGCAGCCTTCACTTTAGCTTCTTGGTCTCTAAGCTGGCTGCCAATGCCATACCTCCCAGTCTGTACTCTAGGAATTCCCAGATAGGAGGGAAGCTGAACCAGCAGGTCTTGGCTGGCAGAAAAAATAAGATTTTTGTTTTGCTTTTTTTTTTTTTCTTTCCCCTCCATATACAGGTAGAGCACTTTGGCTCTGGAGACTTTGCCTCATGGGACTTTTTAATATGATACCACCTAACATAGATTTTTTGGTACTGATACATCTTTGCCCACTTTAAAGACAAAATTACTATATAACTTTGGTGCTTTCCTGAATTTTATAAAACATGAGGGTAGAGGTTTAAGATAGACAAAGGACGATGAGACGTATGTAAATGCGTCAATGTATGCACACGTGTTTTTGAGGAGAAGGGGGACATCTACTCGTATGTGTCCTAGTACTTTTCCAGTCATGTCCCATGCTGAAAAGACATGAAACACCGATTTTGCTTGTGTGTCGGTCCTTCAAGTAATGCAGAGCCAGAGCTGCTTCTTTGAATGTCTAGAGGCAGTTAGGGGCTCAGAATGAGAAAAACTGAATGTGAAGCAGCCTCAGTATGACTGAGTCCAACCTCTTGCTTTTATAGATAGTAACACAGAAGCCCCAGAGGTATCATAGGTTTGCCCCAAATTTATAGAGCTGGGACCAGGATCCCACCTTTCTGACTCCTAGACTACGGTGATTTTGCCTCTGCCAGTTGCCTCTGATACTATATATAAATATTATTTTTTATATTGTTCTTTAGCCATTTCATGTGTTTAGCCATTGTTTCCCCAACTATGAAAGGCTTTGGTGTGAGAAGAATAGAAAAGTAAATAAGACAGTTCTTCTCTTTAAGAATTTGCAGGCTAGAGAGGAATGCAGACACATCAACAACTAACCATAAGGCAAGACAGAGGACACTGAGGTTACACAGATTTAAGTGATGGTTGCTATGGAAAGAGTGATTGATTTGGCTGGGGCGGGTAGATTATGGAAGACATCATGGTGGGAGTTTTTGAAGAAGAGAGGGATTGAGGAAAGAGGTCACTTAGATTAGAAGAAATGCACAGATAGAAGTCTGGAAGTCATAATGCTAGCTAATACTTCCCTGCCCCAGACATTGTCATTGGAATTGAGAGAGCTCCATAGTAAGATCTAAGGAGGGAAAACCCAGGGAGCAGCACCAGTCTGACTAACTTTTTGTCCAGTGTTCTTGGTCCTGTTTGGCCATTAAGTGCCTGACATAAACCCAGCTGGTCCCGGCGCCTTACCAAGACCAGGCAAGCCAGAACCTCTAGTGGTGGCACTCAGGCATCTGTCTATTAAAGAGGTGAGTGAAGCCCTGACATGGGTATGATTTGTTAACAAGGGAACTCCATGGTGGAACCTCCAGGAGAAGGAAGCCAGGCAGAAGAACTGAGCCTCCGGATCCCAGGTCACACTGAACTCACCTCCAACTTTGCAGATGAGGAGGCAGAGCCTCAGAGAAGTGGGGAATATTGTCCAGGCCTGCCCACAGCTTGTCATGGCAGCATGTGGTATGGACCCCTGAGCCTCCCAGGGCAGAACCACCTTCATTTCAACGCACTGCCTCCCTCTGCCAGTTGCTCAGTCCATATTAAAGCCTTTAAACAATGAACAAAGAGGAAAAGACTCTGTGACTGTGGGCGCCTCTCTTCATTTGTGTGCAGGGAGAGGTCCGGCTGTTCCTAAGAGTGTTAATTAGGAAGTCGCCTTGTTCTCATTTTTGCTTGTGTTTCTTCTTGCTTCTGGGGAGGGCATGCTGGGTTTTGACTTCAGAGGGGAAATAACTAGTTATGGTAGTAATGGTGGGGGTGGAGGTTATAACTCTGCCATTCACGGTTGGAGGCTGAGTTGGGGACAAAAAGAGCATGCTTGATAAATAATGGGGCAGGAGCTGGCAAGAGGCACTGAGGAGGATCACTTACTTCACTATGAGCTAGTTGGATGCAGCAGAGGATGCCCCAGGGGAAAAAGGGACAGTCAGCAGCTGCCACCTGATCTGCAGTTGGTTTCTTGGCTGTGGTGAAAGGCATCATTTGTTCATTGTCTTACCTGTGGGGGGGGGAGGGGAGTGGAGTCCAGACTTGTTCTATTTCTCTTCTTATACATGCCCAATGAGCCCCCATTCTTTTGGAAATTTCTCCGTCGTATATCTGCAATAATTTGTTCAGTGTCTTTTTTCTGACAATCAAGGGCCTCTTTGAGGATCCAGTTTGTGTTCCCCATACATACCTCAGTGCCTTGTATAGAGCCTGGAAAGCAGCAGACCCTTAATAAACATTTGTAGATAGTGCATTGGGCTGACTGATGTGGGAAGCACAACTGGAGTTACAGGAGGCAGGTTATCACTGGTTCTGTCCTTGACACTCCGTGGGATCATGAGCAAGTTGCTGTCTCTCTGAGTCTTGCATTTCCCCAACAACAATAGTAAACAAACTGATTCTGCAAAGAACACTGGCAATCTGTTCTCAATGTCTGCAATTTAACACATAAGACAGTTAACTGAGTTTCAGGGGCCCTCATTGTAGTTCCAGATCTGCCACTTACTAGTACTGACACCACTGAACCTCCTTGCGCCTCCAGGGAGTGGTGGGAATCAGTCTGCAGAGCAAGTGTGAGGCACTTGGAGCAGCTTCGACTTGCCATGTACTTGGATAATCTTATGGCTCACATTTAACCAAGATGGAGCAAAAAATCTATTCAAGCAAATTTTAAGACATCAGCCAGGACTCACCCAAAGTTACCACAGATAGAAGAAGGAAATAGTTCAATTGTAAGGAAATAGAAAATTATTGAGGGGGGGCAGGACTGGATCAGAGCTGGTCTTACTTGGATGAAGAGTGTAGACTAGAAGCTTCCTGAGGACTTAATTTATCACCAGGGATGATGGCTAGATGAGTTTGAGGGCAGATTTTGGCTTTTTTGCTAATTTCCCTGAAGCTCTGGGTAATGGTGTTTGTGGCTGCAGATTCCGGCGAGCACCTGCTGAAAGTCTTTGCCTTGAGAGAGGTTCCAGCAAGATCCAGGAGCTTTGGGAAAAAGCCTGCCAGGCTGGCAGCTTGCTTGCTCCTTCCTGCAGGGCTCCCCAGGTCCTCACTAACAGAGGGACCCAGGCCACAGGTGTCCCCACTAGGCCTTCTAGGCCCTCTTTCCCCCACCAATTTTAAGCTTATCCCTCTTGGCTCTTGCATGGCTCTGGAGGGACCCAGACCCAATCATCTCAGCTCCAAGAGAGAAAAGGAAGAACATCTGTTAACACAAATGCTTTTCTAATTTCTTTTTAAATCTCACTCAGCATCTGCGTTAAACAAGGCTGATCGGCTTGTACAATATTTAATTTTGGAACCATTTCAAAAGGCGCTTGTAAGAGGGGAGCATGGGGGACAGCAACAGCCTCCTAAATTTTTAATAGGGTGCCGGTTAGGAGCTTCCACCGCTCCATCCTAATCACACGGAGGAGAATAAGCAGAGACAGAATTTCTTAATAACCAACACCTTTGCAGCACCTCATTAAATCACTGCATTTCAGAGACACAGCAGGACACTTGGGTGAATAAATAGTGCCGTCTCCCAGTCTGAAGGATTTTCACATGTGAATTATTTCTCCTGCATATGATCATTTCATTTTCTCTCTCCTTTTTTTTTTATTTCCACAAATGATTTTAGCTGATAAGTTCAATTAACAAAGATATTAGAAGCAAAGTTGAAGAAGCTTCTCTTTCCTCTCCCCCTTTTTCCATCCCCTCCTACCCACCCCCTATCACCATAGAACCGTATTTTGTGTGTTTTTGCAGTTTAACAAATAGCACTGCCAAATGAGAGATGAGAGGGGGAGGTGGGGAGGGTGAGGCTGGTTGATGTGAAAACAAAGCATTGCCTGGCTGGATGTTTATGAGAATGCTGATAAATGGAGCCAGGGAGGGTGAGGCAGGCAAATGAGGAGCAGTGAGGTGCTTCCTAGTCCCTGACCACCTGTGGATGTGAGTCTCTTTCTACCCATGGCCACATCCAGGCTCCAGTGGGCCTGCTACAGGAAAATGGAAGTGAGGAAAGCTATCAGTTTTCAGTTGCATTTAAATATTTATTGAGCACCTACTGTGTGCCTAGCCCTGTGCTAGATGCTGAGAGTTAGTGCTGTCATTAAGCTTAAGAATCTAAGCCGAAGAGGCCCTTCCTATGTTCTATCTTACTAGAGTTGAATCAATTAATCCATTGATTGATGCATCAAGATTTTAGTGAAGACGCCATAAAGTGGCAGATCAAAATAATTTTTATTTGTCCCAAATTCTATTGGCTGCTCATTTTTGTTTTTAAAAAATAAAATCAGTGCTCTAATGCAGTGTTTTTAAAACTGTGTTTTATGATTCCTTAGTGGGTTTTGAAACCAGTTTAGAAGGGATCCCCAGCTGCCCATTTTAAATTTTGTTTTTCTAAAAATCTATCACTAAGTAAGTTCTTAAGTGGTGTATTTTCTGAGCCTTTCAGTGCATGGGGGATGTTTTTTCTTCCTCTCATAAATAAATATCACTGAGAATAAAAATGGAATGGAATAAATTGGGTATGCTAGAGTAGGATAAGATGGAATGGGATAGAACAGACAGAAAAAAGAAGAAGTAGAAGAGAGGAGGGGGAAAAAGAAAAGTGACCACATGGATCGCACACAGTAAGTACTGTTTCAAGTTTATATGTGGTGTGTGTATATGCTGGTCTGTGATCTAAAATGCATTTCTCACGCTGAAAGCTGAAAGCCTCTGCTCCCATCGGGATGCCCAGCACTCATGCACTTGTCTTATTACAGAGTGTCCGTCCATGTGCTCCTCATGTTGGTGAAGAGTGCAGGCTCTGGGGCTCCGCTGCTGGGTTTGAAGCCTGCTCACATCTTTTCCATGTGACCTCAGCGTTAGAGTCCTTTGGCAGCCAGTGATGTGGCCGTGAGTAGCCAGTGGCATCAGTGTCCTAAGCAGATGTCCCTGTGATCAGGAAATGGCAGGCTTTGTTGCTCTTGGATCCTGCCTATTTTCCAGGTTTTGTTTCTTTACCTGTTCTCAATTCAGAGAGCTCACCCAGCTCCTTCTAATAAAGAGTTCTCTCTCACGTTAGCCAGAGATGGGTCAGAGCTTGCAATCCAGAACCCAGACTGCCATACTTAGAAATCAGGAGCTTTCATGTAAGAGATTGAATTTCCAGTTTCTTTTGGGGGGGAGGGGTGGAAAGGAAGATTTCGTTTTAGTCTCTGTTTCCCCATGGCAGGCCTCTAGATGGTGCCATCATTTCCTGTGGCTGCTATAACAAAATGCCACAAACTAGATGGCTTAAAACAACAGACATTATTCCTTCACAGTCTGGAGGCCAAAAGTCCAAAATTCAGCAGGGCTGAGCTTGCTATGGGGCTGTTGGGGAGAACCTGTTCCTTGCCTCTTCTAGCTCTGGTCGTTGTTCTGACATTCCTGGGTTTGTGGCCATGTCACTCTAATCACTGCCTCCATCTTCACATCTCCTTTTCCTCTGTGTGTCTGTGTCATTTCCCTTCGCTTCTCTCTAATAAGGACACTTGTGATGGCATTTAGGTCCTATACTGAATCCAGGCTGATCTCTTTATCTCAGGATTCTTAACTATTATATCTGTAAAGACCTTTTTCCAAATAAGAACATTCATGGATTCTGAGTATTTTGATGAGGATGAATCTTTTTGTGGGGAGGGCTCTATGAATGATGTTTCACAGTCTCATCAGCTTTGTTCATTCACATAGCCTCCTTGGCCAGCTGCTGCTACATGAGTTTTGGACCTCCTAGTTTAATGAATGCCTCCTCTACACCCAGGCACAGAGTGGAGATGCAGAAGTGCAAGGCCTGTTTCCTATCCTCAGCAGCCTTATCTCTCTGAGGAGGCTAGAGTAGTGGTGAGGGTTTCATGGAGCTAGTGGGCCTTGTATGGGCCAAGAAGAATTTAAATAAGTATAAGAGGGCGGGGACTAATAGTCTCCTAGTGTCAACTGCTCCCAAGTGCTGGGGATGCAGCAGTGAACAAAATAAAGTCTGTGTTATTATGGAGTATCATTCTAGTGGAGGTCAAAAAGACAAGAAAAAGAGTCATATGAATGTTAGATCGTATAAGTGCGGTTGAGAAAAAGAAAGCAGGGAATGGGGGTATGAGTCCTGGGGGAGAGTGGGCATTGGTATTTTCACAGGGTGGCCAGAGAAGGCCACTCTGATAAGGTGACATTTGAGTTGAATTCTAAAAGAAGAGATGGAGTGATCCAGATATATATATATATATTTCTTGCAGCACCAATCCAAGCAGAGGGACAAGCATGTGCCATGGCCCTGGAGCAGTTTTATGCTTGGTATGTTCAGGGAATAGCAAGGAGGCTGATGTAGCTAGAAAGAAGTGATCTAGCAGGTTAAGTGGTCAGAGATGAGGATGTCAGCAGGAGCTGTCATCAGGGCAAGGATTTTGCAAGAGGTTAGGATCCAGGAAATGGTCCTTAACAAGTCTCCAAAACAGGGTATCATGAACGTGGATGAGAAAAAAAGTCTTTAATTTCACTAACCCCTAACTGAAGCTTAGCGTTTCATTTAATTATGCATGTAGGCACCATCCATAACATCTAATCCACAGCAATTTTGGCAAGATCTGTTACTTTGTCACCAATGGAAATCACAGATATTTTTATATCATATTACAGTTATTACACTTATCTTGAAATATTGTTTTCTTCCAGCAGTACTTCAAAATTATGTAATTAGACCTGACACTAGAACTTATTATTTACTATATTAATAAAAAGCTCATATATTACTATATCACAAATTAGTTTTTAAAAAATATTTTTATAACTGCACTTCAATGTAATTTATTTCCTATGCAATCCTATGTATTTTATTTTACGCATTTGAAGACATTATTCTGGGAAGGAGTCCAAAGACTTCCAAAACTGATGAAGGGGTTCTTGATGCATGAGAAAATTAAGGACCCCTTTCTTCAAACTTTTCTTATTTAGTCCCTACTTCACCCTTCAGCTTCATCTCTGGCTGCCCCCACTCCCTTCCACTAGAGATGCCATACTTCGTCCATATTGAACTACAGATAGTTTCTCCAAAGCCCATGTCTTTGTTGCCTGTACACTTTTGCAATGCTGCTCCTCTGCTTTGAACACTTTTTCCATTTGTCAAGTTCTTTTTATCCTTCAAGTCTCAGCATTGCTGTCACTTTCTCCAGGAAGCCTATCCTGATCCTTCCACTGTATGGTGGAAGTGTCAGTGCACTCAAGTGGACTATACACGGGTGTGTTCCCCACCAGATCGCCAACTCCATGACTACAGGGACTCAGTGTTGTTCCATACAGGGTCCTCAGTGCTTGGCCCAGTGCCTGGCATGGAGCAGTGGATTCTGGGAATGAATCATCTTATTGATCCTAAGACACTCTTGTGATGTAGTTGGTATTAGTTGTGTTTTGTAAACAAAGAAAGAAGAGGGGGGCTTAACCAGTGAAGGAGAGCAGCTGGAGGAAAGGCTGGGAGGTTTGGGTGAAAGTGAGAACCCTGTTTGAAGCAAGGGCACTGTGGGTAGAGAGGAGATGAGGCTGTGGAGAGAGGGTAGGGCAAGAGTTATGCCCTACAGAGTTAGGGCAGCGACGGGGAGAGCAGGCTTGGACATCAACCATCTTCCCTCTTCCTGTCTCTGAGGAAAAAAGAAGAGGACATTTGGTCACTAGATTTTATAATATTTTTAATCATTTTATCTCTCAGTTTTGTCTCTGAACTTTGCATTTCTAGTTCTTTTTTGCCTTTTCCATCTGATCGATATCTTATTTCTTCAGATAATCATATCTTGGTTTAGTAAAAAAAGTCAAGAGTTAGATTTCAACTTCTCTCTCTAACACGCACTAGCTATGTGACCTTGAACAAATTTCTTAGACCCTCAGAAAAGCTTGTAGGTGTAGGTTCCCGTAGACACATGTTCCCAGCAAGCCCCCTGTCCTGCGTGACACCTGATTTGTTGTCACCCTTCCTGTCTTTGCTCATCTTATGCCCACTTCCCGTATTAGTGTCCTGTTCAGAAGGTGGGCTCCTCCCAGAACAGCTTCCTGTCTGTAGAGACTGTTCCCATCTTTCAAGGTTCAACTCAAATGCCACCTTTTTTGAAGTTTGTGATGCTTTGTGACACCAAGCAAACTACTTAACCTCTCTGGTCTCAGTTTTCTCACCTGCCTGTAGGGAATTGCTGTGAGGGCCAAATGGGCCAACATGTGTTAGGGGCCTTGCACACTGTAGGAGCCTACCACAAGATTGTTTCCTTTTCTCCCAGCGTATTCCAAATAGCTGGCTGGTTACTGTGCACTGCTCATGTCTCAGTTAACACAGATGGGTCTGTAATTGCTTCTCTCAGATGCTCCATTCCCAGTCACGAGCACTGCTTGCTCTCCTGCTTAACTTCCTCTTGCTCTGTCCCACACGGATCTCCTCTATAAATCTTTCAGCACCTTCCTCATAAGCAATGAGGCTGCGGCAAGGGTCGTGTTCACATCAAAGTGTTTCTCTGGGAGCTGGCGATAAAGTTATCTTCTGAGGTAGCTAGAAGGCCTCTTCATTAGTCTGTGCCTTTGGGGACAAGGTCTGGGTCTACCTGTTTTTATCTGGGCTGGTGCTCTGGGCAAAGAATAAATGCCAATGAGTTAATTTTCTAAACACTGGTCTGGAAGAATGGTTAGGAAAGAGGTGTGGCATTTATGGAGGGACCTTTTGGGATAGGCATTTAGCCACCTTGTTTGGACACTTGTACCTTGTACTTCTATGTTCTATGTGGTAGTTATTATTTGCCCCCACTTCATAGACTAGCAAACTGAGGCCTATGGGGATTAAGAGATTTTTTCTCCAGGTTGCACAGCTTGTGAGTGGCACAGCCAGGAATCAAATCTTCATTGGTCTGTCTCCAAAGTTTAAGTTCTTCCCATTACACCCCTCTCTCTGTGTACCCCTTGCCCTGAGCAAATAAAAAGGTCAGGATGCTGCCTTCTCTTGGGAGAAAGAATCTGTCTTATCCTGGGTAAGGCACACAGAGAGGCCACAGGACTATACCTGCTCAAAGCTGCAAGGCAAAGACAGACCAGGAGTCCTGTAAAGCCTACCTTCTTATAGGATCAAGAGTGAGTAGGGCATCTGGATGACCAGTCTTGTGTTCTAGGGTCATGGGAACTTCCCAGAGGTGCTGTGGCATCTCAGGGCAGGAATTCTAACCAGACCACCAAAGCAATGATATTATGTGCTCACCTGACCCTGCTCACACTGCTCCTGCTGGCTTGGGAGCCCACGAACCCAAGGACACTGCCAGTGTGTCCTGGGAGGAGATTTTGACATGAAGGCTAGAAAAGGCCTCAGAAATATTTAGCTGGACTTTTGATTACTAACTCTTATCAGTGGGCTCATTCATCTGAATTTCTCAACCCCTCTAACCCCCAATTCATTTTCTCACCTGATAAAGTACCCAGACCTTTGCAGGGCCACCTTGTTCATTTTTTTTCTATAGTCACAGTCTGAGATTGGGCCTTAACAGCTAAGAGTATAGGCTCTGGAGCCAGATTCCTAGCTGACTGCAACTCTGCTTACTTGCTCTGTGATTTTTATAAGTGCTCTTTTGTCTCAGTTTCTCCATCTGTCATATGGGGATAATAATTGTGCCAGCTTCATAGCCCTCTCACTGTGCTTTCATCTCCACTGTGTAAAATGGGATAATACCATATCCCTTGTCCAGTTGTAGTGGGGGATAAATGGCTTGTTTGTAAATCATAAAGCACAGTTCCTGGCACACCAGGGATGCCCCTCAAATAGTAGCTGATAATAATAGCTAATATTTATTGAGATTTATTTTGCACCAGGTACCATATTAAGTTATCTCTGTGCTTACCTCATGTATTCCTCTCCATGATCCCTTGCAATAAAATTACTACATTTTTTTCCTATTTTTTTTTTTTTTTTTTTTTTACAGATGAAGAAGCTGAGGCTCAACATGTTACATGGTTGCTAAATGTCCCACCCTTTTAAACAATGACATGAAGGGGAGACTGTGTCTGTTCACTCCTGGGTGCTTTCCTAGCTTTGTATACCTGGTCATAGGCCCATGATTGGTAGAGTCAAAATGGGAACTATTATCATTATTGTGGTGCCAACAACCAAACTGGATATGATTAGTGGCCAATGTGGGATTGGATGTTTGAGCTTGGGAATGTGTTGCTAGGAGTGCGATATGGACAGTGAGGGGGGCTGGCACTGGGCTGTGGCGACTGCAGGAGCACAGAGCAGGGGAAGAGAAGAAGCCATCTTTCCTCCCCAGGCTCTGGGGCTGGAGGCAGAGCCCTGGGCCACTGGTGCCTGTGGTGTCCCCCATGACACCTTGATAAATGGGATCTGACAGAGTACCCTAGTTCTTTCAAGCATAGGGACTCCAACTGCCAGCCAGCTGGTGACAGAGTCCAAGTGAACAGCAGGCCTTAGGTAAAGACAGATACTGTGCAATGGATGCATCCTTCCTGGGGCTCTCCTCCCTGGGAGGTCGTGTTAAAGAAAGGGCAGTGTGTAGCAGAGAGCCAGCAGGACCTAGCTCACAGAGGCTGTCTGCTCAGGGCAGCTCTGACACTGTGGCCATGGTCAGTCACACTCAGATCAGGAGGCTCCCATCAACTCTCTCCCCTTGGCAAACTCAGGAGGGTGAGGAAATCACTGGAGGTGGAGGCTGCTTGGTTGTCTGAATAGAACACTAAAGATAAGGAAGGCTATTCTGGCTTTGAGTCTGTTCGCTCATCCCCACCTCACCCCACTGTAATACAATTGCCCACTTCTTCTAGCGCTGGAGGGGCCTCAGAGATGTCTGGTCTAACATGTTCATCAGATGCCAAGAGGAGCATTTGTGTGAATTAGAGAAAGCACTCTCTCTGGGTGGACACACTTCTTTGGGCTTGGCCAGCAGATGATGATGCTTTTGTGAAACCGAGAAAGATGCGCTGTCTTGGGGGACGCAGCCCTGTGCTAGGATGCCGGCTTGTGGAATGGAGAATGAGTGGGTGGGACTTCAGCCCCCTCCAATCCTCTTGGAAAGTCTAAGTCTTCAGCATGGTCTGCAAGTAATCTGACAGCCGTTAGGTTTCAACAACCACTATTCTCCCCTCTTGCCCATCTTGTGGCTATGCTGGGCCCTTTGGTGTTCCTTGCTGCCTCGGATCCTCTTGCATTGGTTGGTGGCTCTCACCCTGGAACATTCTTTCTATTCTTCATGGGCTAACTGCCACTCACCCTATTAGTCTCGATATAAATGTGACTTGATCAGGGTAGCCTTCTCTGATATCTAGGATTGGAACAGAATCCCATCATACAGTCTTTTGACAAAGAGTCATTCTATGTAGTTGTCATTAATTATTTGTGCGTCTACCCCTTTCCCAACTCACTTGTGGACTATAAGCTCCATGAGGGCTGGAACTATTTTGTTTACCACAATATTTTTAGTACCTGGAGCAGTGCCTGTTACATGGCAGACACTCAATGAATAAATATTTGTTGCATCACTGAAAGACCTTTCTCTGATTTACTCTCCTACAGGAAGTTTTGGGGAAACATTAGCAATAGGACATTCAAAAGGGCAGTACTGATCATGGTGAAATGCTCATCTAGGTAGCTGGCATCTGATGCAGATCTTCTCTCCAATCCTCCCTGCCCCAAAGGGCCCACAGACTCAAACTCCAAGCAGCGGCCTGCAAATTCTCCAATTTTCCCCATGATCTTTCACCTGTTGCTCACTCACCAGAGACCTCGGGAGGAAGGTTTTGGCTGCCCATCCACTGGGCTCAGAAAAACACAGCATCAGCACTACCTTAACTTTTATTTTTAACCAACAATTGATCTAGCTTCCAGCAGATTTATTTTCAGTGCAGGGCCTGTGGGCCAGCGCTAATTTGCATGCCTCACTCTGCCTTGGGAGCTGAACGTCTTAGGTGATTGTCCTGAGATGCAGGGACTCTCCCTGACCCCTTCTCGTTTCTCTCTTCCCACTGCAGAGCCAGAACTGAGGTGTCAACTGATGAAGAGCAAGATCCCAAGTGGAGAGGAAGAACCTCAGAAGCAAGAGCATGGGGAAGGGATAGGGACTGCCTCTGCCACAGACATGGGCCAGGCCTGTAGTTCCATCTACCCTCCCTATGATCTGGACTTGGCTAAGGAGCTACATCCAGATCTTACCCTTTCTTCTAAATACATCATAAACTCAGCTTGTGGTGTTTTTTTTTTTAACTTTATTCTTCAAATTGACACTTATTGAGAACTTATTTGGGTGAGTGCATGGTGCTACAAGCTGAGATTTGGGGGGATGACAAATGGGAATCCTCAAAGTCACAATCTGGGGTGAGGAAAAATATTTCAAAACAGGTATTTGTAATTGGTATAATAAGTCCAAAGGAAACGTTTTGCATAAAGGTGCACAGGGAGAGAAAAGCTAGTTAATCTGCCTGAGACTTGGCAGGCAAGTCTCCATGGAGGGTGTGTTACTTGCACCATGCGTGTCTCCTCAAGCCAAGACCTTGTAGAGGTAGGGATGTTCCAGGAAGAGAGAACAGCACATGATGCAAAGTATGGAGGCCAGAAGTGGATGATGAATTTGAGAAAGAGCCTCTTTAATAAGGCTGGAATGTAGAATGCATAACAGTAAGTGGTGAAAGACGAAGTGGGAAAGAAAGGCATTTTTGTCCATTTGAGAAATTTACGGTCTCTTCTGAATCTATACATTCTGCCTACCTCTCTAGATAGACCATAAGCCTTTCATAGAAGCACCTTTGATGGGTGGCTGCTTCCTCACCCCTGCCTCACAGCTCCAGGCCCAGGTCATGTATGCAGCTGCCACAGGAGGAGCCCAGGCCTGCTTGGACTGGGAGGCAGGGCCATCTGGGCCAGAATGTATGCATCTTCCCATGTGAAGTTTGAAAGGAAGCATGTTGCAGCTCCCTCTAATTACAGGGAAGTGAGTGGCCTCCCTCATGGTTAATTTGCTGTATGCCTTTATCGTCAGCAGAAGACAGATGACTCACAGAGGGTATTCCACATAGGCCTGCCAGTAATTGTCTTTATGACTTCATAAGCCTTTATGGCCCCCTCTGGGAAACAGGTTTTATTTTTCTTTTTTTAATTCTCCATTTTTATCTAGTAAATAACCAACTTCCTGGGAGTAAGAGGAATGTCAAGTTCAGGATCTAGATGAGACAATCCCAACAAAATAGGCCATGACCATCAGAATTGAGGTTGGGGTCAAAGGCAGAGGACAAGAGGGAATGAGGACAAGGTGACTCACCCAAAAGTAGTTAATCCCCAACAGTGATTAATATAGATATCATCAAAATTTAAAAATGAATACATGTTTCTTTTCGGCAGATTTACTTCCTCAATGATGCTTGGTTTAGATTAATGATAATATGAGTTTATGTTTCCAAAGCACACACAGCCTGCTCTGCTTGGAGGGCTGAGAGGAGTTGGTGGCAGTGGGTGGAAAGGGAGGAAACCTGCCCCAACGAGTGCTATGTGGGAGGAGAGCCACAACTACATTATATTTAATTAACATTTATTTTCCACATGTGTAAGATGGGCAACAGGCAGATATTTGTTTAAATAGAATCTGAATGGAAGGTATTGCATTTCAGTGGTGTTCTGGAACTATCTCATGCTGGCTCACAAAAACTAACTGTTAAATTTTCAGGAATTTTGTGAGCTGTTTTACATCATGTTGATAGCTTAGAGTCAGCCACAGAGGGATTATTTACACGGAGGTAATTGGCAAACCCTATAGAGCAGAGCTCCACCCTACTCCCTGCTGGTTGTTAACCATTTACCAGCACACCTCTGTTGTAGCAAACCATACCACTAGAGTATTCAAACAGAGGGGAAGGACCACTTGGCAGGAAAAAATAATACAAGCTAATATTTATCGATCACTTACGATACACCAGGCATGTTCTAAGCATTGTACATATATTCACTCATGCATCCTCCCAACTCTCGAGGCTAAAACTGTACCCCAAAGGCTGAGACTTAGAGTCATAACCAGAAGAGATGATAAACTTGTATTCCCATTACCTTGTTTTACTTAGGAAGAAACTAACAGCCTGAGAGGGGAAATGGCTTAGCCAAGGTCAGCGACCCAGTGACTATTCTTCTGCTCCAATCTTCTGTCATGCTATGCTCTAGCCCGAAGTCTAGGCAAGAGCTGAACACCAAGGCTAGGAGCTGACCGATGGAGGCAGCCCCAGGCTGGAGTCCATGGAATGAGTCCTGTTGTTCTACCTCATTTCTGCTGTCTCTGCTGCTTGATTGGATTTGACTGCTCCCTGGTGCCCCAGCTAGATCCTCTGCCATTGTCTGAGGATCCCAATGGAAACAATTCAGACTTCAGTCTTTCAGCAAACTATCTGGAATAACAAGAAAAAAATAAACAAAAATAAAAACCCAAGCTGGAGCTCTGCCTATTAGCCCAGACTTAAGGAGTGAAGAAGGAGATAGATAGGCTGAAACTTTCAAATGATCAGCCTGGAGAATTCATTGTTAACTACATAGGGGTTCAAAGTAAGCCCAGTGTAGACTGGGGTTAGCGCTTGCTTCAATGATTGCCTTTGGTGTGAAAAAGGTGTCCTGAGTCAAGGAAAAAAGACTCAAGATGAAAATCCCCTCAATTCTTAAATATATAGGTATATTCTAATGTAGACTGCATTCTAATATGGTAAACATTCCAATGTAGACGATAGGATCAGGAAGTCCCAGAGCTAAAAGGGCCTTCTAGGATGCTTTCCCTGCCTCAGGCCTGGCCAGCTGTCTTGTGGAAAGTGCAAGCATTTGAGCACTCTTCTGCAGAGCAGGACGGTCCCAGGCAGGACAATGGAATGCTTTCCTACAGCAGTGGGTGCTGCTGGCGTGCAGTGCTATAAAGCAAGACAGGGGTTTCAGTGCCAGTTGCCTGTGCCACCCTGTACAAATAAATTCACCTCTTTGCAGCCCAGTTTCCTAATCAATTAGAGGTTTCAGACTATGTGGTCCCTTCCAGCTCTTACGTTCTAAATCCTAAACAAAAGGAAATATTTCAAAGATGGAACTAAACACACACACACACACACACACACACACACACACACACACACACACACATTCAAATTGACAAATAGAGACAGCTTTCAAAGATCTCATTCAAATTATTGCTGGATTTGTCTATTAGTGAGACTTGTTTCTTTGCATGTGCTAATTGGTCTTGGCATTAATTAATCTGATTTCATTATATTCTCTTTAATTTGTCAAGATATCATTTTGTTATTGGGTGACAAAACACTTCGGAGGATTGTTAGAATTGGAATATATCCCCCCCCCCTTTTAAAGTTACTGGAGAAAAGTCATTATCAATTAAGTTAATTTGCATACACATTAGGTTAATCGTTTTAGTTTAGCCAAATTTGTGGAAATTTACATAGCAAATTGACCCTCCACATTTCACTTAAACATATGTAGCACACAGAGTAGTGCATTTTGAGTTGCTAATGAAACTGAGGTTATTTTACACGCTTCTTTTAGTAAAAGAGGTCTAATTAGACCAAGTAATTTTTTATTTCATCCGTAATTGCAAAACAAATAAGCTTCTTGGCATTTTTTTTTTCTAGCGGCAGCATCACACGGACAAGGACGTTAATAGGGAAGTCATGTTTTCCTAATTAAGCCCGGCTTGATTCCTGCTCACTGTTCCGGCGTCAGCCCTCTCCAGCCTTCTCCTAGGTACTCTTCTGCCTGAGTTGCTAAGCCTCCTGGTATACCTATTAATAGACGACTCCCCCACATGGAGGCAACTGAATTAAAAAATGTAACTAGGAAGGCAGGGTGGGAATTTTGACAGATTTGTTTTTAATTTTTTTTTTTAATGCCAGAGAAAAGAAAGTTGAATTCAAAAAGGGGTCTTGTTTCTCTCCATCAGGGGGAAAAAAAAGAGAAAAGTATCTTTTGTTCTCCCCCAGAAAAGAAGTTGGCATAACACATTGGTGGTGTTTCAAAAGTGACTCCAGGGGCCAGCTTGTTCAGTGTTGGAAAATTGGCTGCCATCTCCCTCTCCAGGACTGTGGAGAGGTAGAGAGCTTACAGAAATGTAAGATAGTTGCAAAAAAATGGAATCTGGAATCTGAGGTTTTGCTGAAGGTAGAGGGAAAGCGACTTCTGGTCTTTTTCCTGGATATGGTGGGGGCTAGAAGTGAGGGATGTTTTGGGGGGATGTTGGTATAGTTATGCAGAAGCTGTGCTCCTATTGTTTTCTTCTCAGTCTACACCAAGGACACAGAAGACCTTGATCCATTGTCTTATGCCAGATTTTCTTTTTCTTTTTCTTTTTTTCTTTTTACTTCTAACACAGAAGATTTTTCTGAATTATAGAGGCGTTGACTAGAATAGACAGGAGGTTAAGAGTTGGGCAGATTGGGTCGGAACAGGGTTCTGTACCTTCAGCATGGAGTGGGGAGACTTGGGATCCAGTTCTGGCTCGAGACTGCAAAAAAGTAGCCACAATCTTTCACTCCTCACAGAGTCTCCATCCTTTGACATCTGACATTGCAGCTCTTCTCATCAAGAGGAGGAGTCTGTTTCTGCCCTCTTAGAATCTGTGCTGTCTTATGACTTGCGTAGGCCAACAGAATACAGCAGAAGTGATGATGTGCCAGTTCCAAGCCTAGGCCTCAAAATACTTGCCTGCCTCTTTCTACTCTCTCAGAACTCCACTGCTACCCAGACCAGCCAGTTTGTGATGAGGTGGTGAGAGGCACGTGACCCAGTTGTCTCCATTGCCCAGTCGGCAGGCAATCCCCAGAAGCAGAGCTGCCTAGATGACCTGTAAGTAGTTCAAGATTGTAAGAGGGATACCAGTTGATCCCAGGCTAAATTTCTACAATTGTGAGCTACATAAATGGCTATTGCTTTTAGGCAGTAAGTCTCGGGGTGATTTTTTAAGTAGCAATAACGGATACAATCATTAACTAGTTGTGTATCCTTAGGAAAATTCTCTTGTCTGAGCTTCAGGTTCTTAATCTATAAAACTGGTTGGGATCAAAGGATCCCTACATTTCTTTACAGCTTTATAAAGCTCCCAAGTACAATTTTGTTGTATCTAAGACAGCCTGATATTTCACCAGAAGGGGCTTCAGTTAAGGCATCCTAGGCTCTTACTGTGCATTAACGCATGAGGGAAAATTAGTTTATCAGCTCCTCTCTAGATGAGAAGAGGATATAATACATGTAAGGACGGAAAAAAAGCATTGTCTGCTATGGAACAAGGAACAGTGGCAGGGAACACCATTGGGCCTCTAGAATGTGATATGGTGATGAGGTGGTCTATGTGCATGTGCAGTTCTTGAAGATGAAGTTACTGAACTCCCAGAGGTCAGCATGCTTTGAATAACCATGAGTTTTTTGACATCAGTTATATAGTGGGTTCTAGGTCCAGAACCTCATCAAGGCAGGGCACCCAGCTCGTTGGCTATAAGCTCAGCCATAGATCCCAGAGGACCATGGCCAAGTGGCAATGTGGGCTGATGCAGGAAGTGCCCAGCTATCCTTTAGAACTTGGTTTCTCAACTTAGTTTCATTGTCATATGTACAAATGCCGGGTGCACACATGACACTTTTGCAATCCCTAGGGTGGTCTCCACTTTTTCCTTTGCCATTCAAGAATACAATTAGTAGTGTAATAATGAAGAATGAGAGGGTCAGTGCTTAGCTTTTATAGTCAGGGCTTAGTATTTGTAAAATGAACAAATGGCCAATAAATGAACAAATGAATATTATTCTATGGATAAACTTGAATCCACTTATTTAATAAAAATATTTAATTGCAAATTTTAATTTTTAAATTATTTGGAGTGTATTGCGTCTGAAACATCTCTCAGCTGATAGAGATCTGTGGGCCAAAACATTCTTCTCTAGAAATCCCCATTGTAGGAATTTCACCTACTGAGTTGAGGTCCTGGAATATCAGTGTAGGTTCCAGACAGGTCCAAGTTTTCCCTGCTCTCTTTGATTCCGAGAACCCAATGAGTTTCCACTGTCCTCAGGCTCTTTCTCCTCCCTCCAGCCCTTGTTGTGGAAGTCCCAGCATTCACCTTTCAAGCGGGACTGACTCACAGCAGAATCTGGCAGCTCCTCTCTGAGTTTCCCAGATGCTAAGGCAGAGAGGACAGACATGTAATTGAGCACAGCCGCTGTGGTGAAATGTCTGGGCTGGCAGGGTGAGGCACTGAATCTTGACATCAGTAGTCCAGGCATATTTAGGCAGGGAATGACAAGAACAGGGTCCTGGGCTGGTTGGGAGTCCCAGGTGGCTGGGAGCAGGGGTACAGGGGAGAAAGTCAAGTTTTGTTTTAGTGCCCTGTCACCTTCCCTTTCAGCACCGCTCACCCACTGTGTGGTCCTTTGCCCTCTCCTCCCACGTCCCTAGGCTACCACGTTCCCACAGCATCTTAGTACCCACATCTCTGGCATATGATGTAATTAATGTTTCCTATAACCAACTACATTATGGGAGGGAAAAGGCCACACTTCACTCATCTTTGTATCTACCTGGCGCCTAACAGACTGCCTTGTATATAGAATTTAATATGTGTTAAAAGTAAGCGAGCCTTTTCTGAGTGGAAAGGGCTAACTAACATCTCAGAAGTCACACTCCCTTCTCTGTGTAAATGCAGAGTTGTCTTTAGGTGGCAGAAAACTTACATGAGGGGCAAATCCTAGAGCCAGGCTGGGAACAGACATGTGTCAACAGGTCAGTGTAACACGGTAGTGATTGGAAGGACGTGGACAACTGGAGAACATGTCTTCTGCTTAAGGCATCTAGATCCACTTCTTTCAAAAACAGTTCATGTATAAAGTCTGTCGGGTGTGACCACTACGGTAAGGTCAAACCTTAACTCTCCAGCTCCAGAAAAACAGTGATTTTGCCTAAAATTTTCCTAGCTGTATGAAATCCAGGCCAGGCATTTCAAATTGCTGTGCCTCAGTTTTCACACATGGAGAATGTGTGTGTGAATGACAAAATAGTGTAGGTAAATGTACTTTGTAAAATGTAAAAATTGTGATACAAAGGCAAGGTATTGCTGTTAGGGTTCTTATTAGAACCCTGTGTGGCTTCTCCTTTTAGGAACTACCTCAACCCTGATCTTGTCATCAGTCAAGAGCCAGTCAGGGTTGGGTATGCCACCTCCCACCCTGTGGGCCCCACCCCTTATCCCCTTGCTGATCCAGGAACGAAGTAGAAAATGGCATTTCTGAATGAGGCTGACAGTTCACTAGGCATGAAAACCCACCCAGTTGTGACTCAGAGTTTTGGAGGCACAGATAGAATTAAGGAAATGTTAATGTATTCGCATTGCTTTGCCTCCTGCCTACACAGGCATAAGCAGTAAGGAGGGAGGAGGGGATGGGAAAGAGGACAGGGAGCTGGGGAGTTGTGTTGATAGCTCTGGGGGTGGGGACTGGTGGTGACTGCAGGGTCCTGGCTACTGCAGCTGAACCCAAGGTCCCCAGGGGACAGGGAGGGATGTGCTGGCATCTGGTTTCTGCCAAGCAAGTTCGCTGCTTGGAATGCAGTATCAGCTCAAGCAAGGGGCTAGAGAAGAGGAGCCCTGGGGTGCATGTGTGTGCCCACGTGTGAGGATGGAAGGGCAGGGGGATGCAAGCTGGATAACCCAGAGCTGTCTGCCTTGGTGCTGTGGCTTGTCAATGGCAAACAGCCATTTAGAATCAATGTCTTTTCCAAATGAGCCCCCTGAATGTTGTATGTTTAATAAGATCTATCTGTCTATCAGTGCATTTATGCGGGGAGCTGGTTCCCCAGGGCACAGAAGCCAGTATGCCACCTCAGCATGGAACAATCCCCTGGGAAGCTGCCTCTTTTTCTCCCTGCCTGCGAGAGGCTCCAGGATCGAGCCCTGAGGGGCTGGAATGAGTGGCTGCCAGATTGATGGGTGTATGCAAAAGTACCCTGTATACCTGTATCACTAGCTCTTTTACTTCACTTTCCATTCCTGAATGCAAGTATCTGTTGTAGCATTTGCCAAAAACCAACTGGGTGCCATTGAGGATTGCCTGAAAGGTAGAAGTCACATAGTCCCATCTCCTAGGCTCACAGGCTACCTGTCATCTAGGCCTGTGACCTCCATAAAAGCTCTCTTTTCTATTACTTAGCACCCGGCTGTGGGAAGTGCCCCGTACATGTCATTATGAAAAAGATGCTCTCCTTAATATCTAGACAAGACTCAGGCCAGCATGATCTCTGTTCAATTCAACAATGGGGCCACTAGGGGGACCCCTAGGCACCGCTGGGATTCTGCTGTGACTGGATCTTTGGGTTCTAAGAATGAAGGATGCTCTAGAACTAGTGCAGGGGTGGCTTCTTTCTAAAGAGGGAGGCATCAGGAAATGACATAGCATGCTTGCCCTAGGGAGATTTTATCTTATCCTTCCCTTTGTCTGAAAACTTTAGCATCATCCAACTGAACCCCCACAGGAAGGATCCAGTACAAGGACAGTGACCCCAAGAAAAGAAAAACCCTATGAGGAGATCAGAAGCTGAGGAAGAGGAGGCCCAGCCAGGGTCATTGGGCATGGGCTTTGATCAGTCCCAGGTGGGAACCCTCCCTGCTTGAGGTGGCAGGCAAACCTTGTAGACATCACTTGCCAGGAAAGGGCACACTGGTTCTCTCCTGCTTTCTCTGCCCTCTCCTCCCCTTCTTGGGCCTTGAATGTTTTAAATGCCGGTTTTCATGGTTTGATGGAGAATTTTACACTAATGCAGAGTATTACCTAGTTAATATGACTAGAATAGACAGTGATTTTACACGGTGAGGCTGTTGCCTCCTGAGCTAACAGTTTCATTACCAAGGGTCGGGCAGCCTGCTCTCCTAGAATCTGATGAGCTAAGGGCTATTGGCAAATGGGCTTCCTGGGAGGTTGGAGAACAGGTGGAGGGAAAGTGCTGGGTATACCCATTCATTCCTTTAGTCATTCACTCACTTCTTAGTTTCTTCCTTTACTCAATGCCTGACTCATTTATGATTTTAAATTAAGTTCATTTATTTTATTCCTTCCTTCAACAAGATTTAGTGCAGGCCTGTGAGGTACCTGACTCAGTGGGAGGTCCGTGGGTACGGAGATGCATTCCCTGTTCTCTAGGAACTCATAGTGTCTAAATGAGTCAACAAAATGTTGCAAACTGCTAAGGACACCACAATAGGCTAAAAGTTAATCCAAAACTCTGTGGGAACCCAAGGGAGAGACTGACTGTTTAGGGGATAAGGCAGACTCCACAGAGAGATCTTCCCTCAAGATCTTCCATCAGGCAAGTGTATTTTGAGGTTGAACTGGCAATGGGATCAACAGCTGGGTACCAAGAAATGGTAAAAGAACCATGTCCTAAAGAGAGACACCAACAACTGCGTTTCTATGGGGCTTATCCAGAGGCAGATCTGCCTTGTCACACTTGCCCTCATCACACCCTAGTCCATGGAAAAAGAGAGATGGGAAACCATTGGTTTAGTAGAAACTGTTATGACATTCTCTTTGCTTCCCCAAAGCCAGGTAAGGGAGCCGCTAAGGGAATTATTCATGGAGACTGAGAGTGCCTGTAGGAAGAGAGATTAGTATCTCACTCCCAGGCTGAAGGAGACTCTCCAGTGCTTTGACTGGAGTAGAGGATGGTGAGGGGGTTCTTGGAAAGGGTTGGCTGTGTACTCGGCTTACTTCTTTCCTGGAGATTTCTGAAGTGGAGGTAGGTGAGTTGGGAAATAAGGAGCAGAGTGGATTGTTGAAGCCACTTGAGCCAAAGCCAGAGTCTGGGAAGAAGATGGGAGAGTCTGCCTCCACCCTTATTCTCCCCAGCTCTCAGCGGGTTTCCAGGAAAACCCAGGAGATGTCATGGACATGAATGAGCAAGGTATAGAGGATGGGTGGTTGCTGTGGGCTGCCTTCTACGTGAAGAGTTAGCCTTCCCGGAGAGGGAGTCAGAGGGTCATCCACTGGCCAGAGCCTAAGGTAGCCATGGCTGCCCCTTCCTGACATGATCCTCTCACCAAGGGAGTAGGTGAAGCCAACACCAATTGAACACAACCATGTCCATCTACATAGGGCAGAGCCCAGCAGGAGATGCAGCCAGGCTCAGCCATTAGAGACCGAGGTTGTCCCCGTGGGGTCAGGCTGCCAGTTATGCACAATGACTCTCACCATATCTCCTAACCCCTACCCCCACCCCACTGTCCCAGCACCAGAACATTCAGACCCAGGCAAATGACCAGAAAGTTCAAGTATCTGTTAATGAGAGAGTTCAGAGAACATGATGGAAGCTGTGGCTAGAAAAAAAAGTCATATTTATGCCTCACTTAGTATAAATTTTTTAACAAACCAGTTAAACAGAGAAATGGGGAAGACATTCTGGGCAGAAGTAGTCAGAGAACAAAGTCAGAGAGGGGTGTGAGCACATGACAGGGAAGCCTGAGAGATCTGGTAGACCCGTGGGTAAGTGATGAGACAGAAGAGGGTGGAGCACAGGAGGCTGTTTTGTGCTCTCAGAAAGAACCTGTAAATGATTTAAGAGTTTCTTGTCCCTGGACAGGATCAGATGGCCTGACAACCTCATCCCTTCCAGCTCACGGTTTCCAGTAATACTCTTCTCTGGGCAAAGGGAGGACTTTACCTGGGCCCCACACTTTAGAAGGCCGCACCCACCCCTAAGCCACCCACATTAATACATGTATTAAAGGAACAGAAGGTGCCTCTGTTACTGCGTTCCAGGGCTCAGTGCTGGCTTGGAGTTACCCATACTCCGAACTTCCATTCTCGTGACCAGCACCACTCAGGCCCCAGGGAAATGCTTCTCCATGTCCCTCACCCTAGGTTCTTGAAACAGAAAGTGGCTGAGTGAGAATGCCATGAAAGTCTGCGGATTGTGCTGTTACCCACGTCAGGAAGGCAGTGCTTTGGGTGGGTGGTGGAGGAATGGGGATATAAGCAGTGAAAGTGCTTAGATATAAGACCAATTAATTAACTTGTCAAATCCTTTCTCTCAGATAGCACCGTGCAATAGATTCATTCATAATGGAGCATCCACAGTACTGAGCATCCATTTTCTTGTTTTCTTTGTGTTTGAATTCAAAATCAGGGAGATATTCACTAATTAGTGTGGTATTTGCAACAGTTTCATGGAAAAACTCAGACACATTTTACAATATGAAACTCTCATGTCTCTTAAACATGTATATAGGCAGGTATAGATATAACATGTATGAAGTGTGATATAGATTCTCTACATTAGTGTATGGATCCACATATTGCTACGAGAAACAGTAATGAAAATGAACTATTTTATAATATTTTCTGAAATAATTTGTCATATGTGACTACATTATAATGTTTGAAAAATAAGTAAAATTTAATGCCCATTTCTGAATACATGGAAGTGTGTCTTTAAGAATTTTATTGTCATTTTTAATATCTCCTGCCTCAGCAGAGAATTTTCTCCAAATTGAAATTAATGAAAAAACTATCTAAGAACTAAAATGACTTAAGAAATATCTAAGTTGGCATTGATTTCAATAGAACACAAATTATGTAAACATCTTGAGTATAATAACATAATTAGAGGTTCTGTTTAAATAAAGGCAAGAAAAATAATTTTGGAATAAATATACAATAGTTTTTAAGTTATTTTATCTTTGTTTTGTTACTCATCCAAACATTGTCAGCACCCAAAATGTGCACTAATAACTAAATATCATCTATCATTGATATTTGCCAACTTTCAGTCATATTCAAAGAAATTATGAAAACACTAACTGGAAAAGATATCTGCACCACTCCCCATGTTCATCCCGGCATTATTGACAATGGCCACGACGTGGAAGCAACCTAAGTGCCTATCAATGAATGAATAAAGAAAGAAAATGTGATATATACACACACAAAAGAATATTGGTTGGCCATAAAAAGGAAGGAAATCTTGTCATTTACGATGATATGGATGGATCTTGAGGGCATTATACTAAGTGAAATAAATCAGACAGAGAAAGACAAATACCTTATGATCCCCTTAAATTGTGAAATTAAAAAAATGAAAAACCTCACTGAACTCAGATACAGAGAACATATTGGTGGTTGCCACAGGCAGGATGGGGTGAGTGAAATGGGTGAAGGGGGTCGAAGGTATAGACTTCCAGTGATAAAATAAATAAGTCATGGAGATGTAACACATGACATGGTCGCTATAGTTAATAATGTGTTGTATATTTGAAAGTTGCTAGGAGAGCAGATCTTAAAAGTGCTTATCATAAGAAAAAAATATGTAACTGTGAATGATGATGGATGTTAACTAGACTTGCTGTAGTGATCATTCTACAATACATATAATTACCAAATCATTATGTTATATACCTTAAACTAATATGTTATATTTTAATTATATCTCAATTTTTAAAATCCATAATCTTACAGTTATATTTTGACTTTGTCATGAAGGTGTGCTTGTCAAGGTAGGAGCAGAAGCATATTTTATCGAACAGTCTGTTATTTTAATTTGTACCTTTTAAATATTTAGACCTAAGGTTTGTGAGCTTCTATTGCCCTGGTTCCCCTCCCCCCAAAGTTAGTAGGGGGTCTGCTTGTCCTCTGTGACACTCTGGGTGGACTCCCAACTCAGCCTTTATACTGACAAAGTAGCACTTAAAGGCACAGAGAGAGAGAAGGTCTGGGAAATGGTCTCACATCTCAACAGAAAAAACTTTGGGACTTAAAGATTTTCTTGCCCCATTTGGTCATTTTACAGGTGAAGAAATTGAGTTATAGAGAGGCGAATTATCTTGCCAAGGTCACACAGCTACTCAAGCACTTGGAGGCCCTGGAATAGAGACTGTCTACTGAGGAAGTGGGCAGGGGGAGGGAGGAATGATGTTTGCACAAAACACCTGTACCTCAGCACTGCCCCACCCCACCCCAAGGCTTTAGCACCTTCTAGTTAGTGGCGTTCTGCAGATTTGGTGCAGAGGGAGGGAGTGAGAAGGTGGCCCTCCCAGTGCTTGCCACTTATATGACTTCTTGGTCTCAGTGATGATGGAGGGTGATCTGGGATACGATCCCAGACCTTCCAGTCACCTACTCTTTCCTGGTCTGTTTCTTCTATTGTAGACGAGCAGCTTGGACAAGATGCCTCCCAGACTGACATCTTATGTCTGAGTGATTCCCCAAAGGCTGCAGGCTTGGAGAACCCTAAGGACTGGATTTGGCCTCAATCCACGTTTCTTCTTCATTTCTAAAACCACATGCAACTTACTGGAACACTAACTCCATCTGGTCTTGATTTGCTTCCACCTGATTTCACTCCCTGCTGGAAATTACTGCACCCCACTGGAGGCACCTTGGGGAGTTCCTCTCACCAACTCCCTGGTTTCTCTCCCCCGAGGCTTAGCAACTCAAGCGTTGCCAAGAGCTCCCCTCCTTTTGCAGGGAGGAGCAGCCACTGTCTGGCAAGCAGGTTTCTCCTGTCTCCTTTTGGGGAGGCTGGCAAGCTGGGACCACCAGCTTCCCCCACTCGCCCCCACAGCCTCCTTGGCCTGCCGCCCTCTCTCCAGGAAGTCCAGACTTTGTAAGCTTTGCTCCCTCTTTACAAATACATCACCCTCTTGCCCGCTCCCATCTCAAGTTCTTACTTAATTCTATCCTGTTGCTCTTCTACTCCTTCTTTCTCTCAGATAGAAGTTAAAATAGTGGTTAAGAACATGCTCGAATTTGAATCCAGCTCCTCTGTTTATGGGCTTTGAGACTTCTCTGAGGTGATGTTCTTGTCTTTCAACTGGGCATAACAGTGCCTATCTGATAAGAATGCTGTGCTGTGCAGCACAGTGCCTGATATATGTAGTCATAAATATCAGTCTTTGAACTACTAAACATTTGTGTTATGATCTTCATTAGTGGCCATGGGTTACTTCCAGATTTTATGAATAGCCTTCCACCTTTTTCTTAATTTCTAAATAAAATAATCTGAGCCTCCTTCCCACACACCTCTTGGGAGTCACTCTCCCCGGTAGTTTTGATAATGCTCTGGGTGGCCTTATGTTCTGCTGGTTACTTGTGGCTCTAAATTCCTGTCCCTGATTCAATTCTGATGTCCCCTCTTGATGTCTTGCTTTCTGCCATTAATTGCTGCCTGCCCAGATTTTCCAACATGTGATCAAAGGCCTCCTTCCCTTCCTAAGACACCAGAGTGCCAGTTGTACTATTAATGGTAATTTTTATAGGGCTTTTGAGAACAGAGGTGGGTTATATGTGTAAGAAGAGAAAAACATTAAAATCGAGTATTACATGTCATTGTTCATAAAGTCACAGGGTTTTCTGGGTAGAAAGAGGGGAAGATGGGCCAGATGAGGCATTCCAAACAGAGAGAATATGGAGGGTGAAGATTCTCAGTAGCCCACTGTAGCAGTCTGTTAGCTCTTCACCAAATCGATGGCCTCCTGGGCATTCTGCTTTTCCCTTGAGATTTAGATGTGGCATGTGACTGAGGTTCAGTCATTAGAATATGAATGGAAGCCATGTGGCACCTCCCAGGACTGGCACACCAAAACCTTCCAGCATACCACTTCTTGTCCTTTCCCCTTCGCTGACCTTGGTGGTGACCCCAGAAAGGCCTTGGAGGATGCATGTTGAAGATGGCAGAGCTGCTGTTAGCCTGTGAGAGCTGCTGTCACCAACCAGGAGCATTCATTTTATGTTTAAGGAACAAAGTTCTTGAGTTTGAGTCATTATACATTTAGGGGTCTGTTTGTTTTAGCAGTTAGCATTACCCTAACTAATATACATCCCAAACGTTTCTTCTTTAAACTCCTCATGCTTGCAATTGCTTGTGTGATATCAGTCTTCCTTGGTAGACTATGAGCCATACAAGTTCAGGGATCGTGCATTTCTGTCATGGAAACCCCACCTCCTGGTGTGTGGCATGCGCTCTGTAAAGATGTGTCTAACCGATTGGAGTGAAATAGATGTTTTGGGGAAACATCGCACAGTGCTACCCGGGGAGTGGGTGGAGCAGCACTGCCCCGCTTTCAAGGCTTCACCTGCCTTGCCATAGTGCTCCCATTCCTGCTCCCAGACTGCTGCCCAGCCCTGCACTGTGGCCTCATTCCCACTTTCGAATTTAGCAGGCACCCTTAGGCCTGCTGCTTATGTGACTGGAGTTGAAAGCTTTGTCTTAGCCTCCAGTTTCCTGTGATATTGGGCAGAGCATGAAACTGCTTCCTCCTACTCTCTGCTGAGCCCAGCCAGTTCTGGACAACTGTCTTATGTCATAATAACTGATAACACTTGTATCCTGAGAGAATTAAAATCCCAGGGTTTGAATCCTGGCTCCACCCACTTAGTAGTAGTGTGGCCTTTGGGAATTTATGTAATTTCTATGTGCCTTAATGTTCTCATCTGAATAATCAGGATACTAATAGAACCTGTATCATAAAATTATGTGAGTACTGAATGTGATACTGCATGTAAACCATTTAGAATGGTTCTAGGCACATAATAAATACTCCGCATTTTCCAGTTTACAAAGCAGTTTCACAAATTTCAATGAATACTCCTCCTACAATCGTAGGAGAAATCCATTATAAGTAAAATGGCCACTTAACACATTCAGGTTCAAATATTATTATTGATAAATTCAAGGCATCATGCTAGTTTTTCACCTGCAAAACCAGATGGAGGCACTAGGTCCAGAAAGGTTATAAAAGTTGCTTGTGAGTGAGTGGTAGAATGAGACTCAGACCCAAATGCTGAGTACTAAACCACTGTAATTAGCTTGCTTCATATTCTGCTGTTCAAGATGCTAGTGCCAAGGGCATAGCAGAGGACTTTTATGTCCCAGCAGAGAGTCTTCAGCACACACCCATGCTTGTACACGCATGCACAATAGCATCTCTGATCTGAGTTCAGTGGACAGGTGGTCTCAGTTGTCCTGTCCCTGACCAGTGTCAAGCTCATGTTATGTCAGTATTCTGCTCATCTGAAGGATGTTTTTCTTTTGCACAGTTCCTGGACCAGGTTTCTGCCCTTATACCCAGCACCTTCTACTGCTCTATGTTGGTAGGTCTTCTCCAGTTAAACCCCAAACTCTGAACTTTCCTGACTTCTGTTTCTCCATGGAAGAGCTCCCAGTTTATCCTCCCACAGACCCTGTTAAGTGACACATGGCTTCCTTCAATCTGCCAGGACGAACTGATGGGGCAATAGTAAGTTATCCTACTCACCATTTGGCATTTAGCACAGGTGAGCGTTTCAGGCAGGACTAGGAGAGATGGCCTTAGTAGAGAAGCCTTTCAAAGAGCCTGCTCAGTCCACCACAGGATTGGCTGGGCTCCCACTACTGCTCAACTCTTAACTCATGTCCCACCTCTCTCATTGGTGTGCCAAGAAGCAGACATCTCTTGGCTAAAGATTCAGATCTTGCAACAGCCTCTTACCTGTGCCCTTGCCAGACTCCTGCCAGCTACCTGCCCTAGCCTGTGGGGCCAGCTCACAGTATTCTTGCAAAGGCTTCTGGGGAAAGAACTGCTCGAGCAGCAAACAGCTGCCATGGCTAATCCATTTTCTTCTGTGCATTTGCAAAATACATAATTAAGAGTTCTGCTGAAGGGGGAAATAAAGTACACCATTAGATTTGTTTAGCATTTTTACGTCAGGTCTAATGCATGCCTGGGCCCCCATGCCACATAAGACATTAAGGTAAGACTCCAGAAATAGCCCCAGAGTTGTCTGATGGGATCAGCTTTGTGTTAATTCCAAGTAAATATTTGCTATTCAGGTTTTTATATACTTCGCCACCAGAGGGGATTTTGCAAGGTGGGCTCCCCCACCCAACATTTTTCATTTAATTATCAGACCACTTCAACACAGAGTTACTAAGGCTCTCCCCATTCGCCCTTCAATTTTGCCTTGCGTTTTGCTTCCACTTTTTTTTTCTTTTCTGATTTTGCTTTCTTTCTTGTTGCCAGCTTCTCCTCTCTCCTGCCCTCATCTGTACCCTCAGTGGGCAGAGCTGGGAGCCAAGTCCCTGGAGGGATGATAAAATAAACTCGGTGTGGACACCAAAGACCCTGGATTAAGGGTGAGGCAGAACTTGCACATTCTCCTTTGAATCCTTGCTGGATGGGATCAGGCATGACCTTGCTGACTCCACCTGAGGGGCTGGAGGGGAGAGGGGCTGCGAACCTCGAAATGAGAAAAAGTCCAGAATTTGGGAGGAGAAGAAGTAGAGGAAGATAGGGGTCCAATGTGTAAAGGGAAGGAAGGGGTCCTAAGGGTCTTCTTAGAAGCCAATTGTTTAATAATAATAATAATAATAATAATAATAATAATAATAATAATTGCTTTCAGAGCAATAGGGTTTAATGTATAAACTCATAGTGACCAGAGGAGTAGTGAACACCCTCACAGAACCCTGTGAAAGATGCTGTTCATGGTCCATCCAAGCGCCAGGTCCGAAGAGGTTGTCCCTTATATTTACCACAGGGGAGCAGAGGATGCTGGAAGGGAGGGAGGGAACAGTGGCAAAACTTATCTGGCACCATGTTGAAAAGCTGTGGTGAGTGAGCCTCATACTTGGGCCCAGAGGTCATGTAGTATGTCAACCTAAACAGTAACCCCTCTTTCCATCCCTAATTATGATGTTTATTCCCTAATAAAATGAAGCGCACAAGCTCTTATGATGCAGAGCCCATTATAGGGCAATGCTAAGGTTAAATATCTCCACTTCTCATTGAGATAGACTCTTCCTGTAATTCCTGTGCTGTCTTGGTCCCAGGTCCCACCTGGGGCTATCCAGAGAGATTGTCTAACCCTCTACCATATCATTTTCTCACATATTTGCATTCACCTGTCAAAGTACTCCTAAGTGTCTTTTTTTTTTTTTTTTGGCTTCAACAATCCTCATTTTTTTTTCCTTCTCAATATTTATCACAATTCTCACTAAAGAATTCTTACATAAGTTGTAGCTTGTCTCCCAATAGACTGCCTACTCTAGGAGGACAGGAGCTATTGTGATCTACTCACTGCTGTTACCCAGCACCCAGCAGAGTGTCGACAAATAGGACACACTCAATATTTGTGGGATGAATTAAAGACATGGTTTAGATTTTTTTCAGTTTTTTTCTTCTTCCTTTGAGTGTCTTGTAGTTTCTCTATTTACTTCTTAACCTTTATCTGTTGATTTGACCAGAGAAGGCCAGAATAGAACTACCACCTCCATGCTTTGTGCCGAGTCAACAAACTTTTTCTATGAAGAGTCAGATGGTAAATATTTTAGGTTTAACTAGCATATTGTCTCAGTTGTAACTACTAAACTCTGTCATTATAGTCATTAAACAAGCATAGAAAATACTTAAACCAATGGATATAAATATGTGTCAATAAAACTTTATTTACAAAAGCAGGTGGTAAACTGGATTTGGCCTGCAAGACATAGTTTGCTAATCTCTCTTCCAGACACTGAAGTTTTAGGAATTTAGACCAGAATTGAATTAGTTTTTTAAAATAACCTTATCAGAGAGCTACTCGTGCCAGCCACCTAAGCAAGGAGGAGCAAGCAGGAAAGAAAGAGCCCTTGGGCCCTTCATGGCAACAGCGGCCTCTGTGGGAGGCAAAGAAGAGGTTAACTGCAAGGCCTACAGGCTGAGAATGAAGCTAGATGAATACTGCACCAGAGGCCCTGCCCCTGCTGGAGAAGGTACTCAGTAAGCAACTCAAGAGAAAAATTTCAGTCTGAGCAGTGGCAATGTTCTGAGGAGAGCATCCTGGCCCTAGTGCAGCTCTAGCATGAGGGAAGAGCCTGACGGAGACACTAAGCTGCAATGTCTAATTGAAGTGACTGATTATGGCTAAAACTGTGGGTTTGGGCACAGAGTAGGGATATGTAGGAATGTGAATTAGGCTGTATACATGCATGCATCTGAGATGTGCATATAGAATATTCCTGTAAATTAAGACCTACTGAGGGGGTATGCTTGTGAATGCACATATTTCTGTGATTGAACTAACAACGCTTTGTCATAGCTGCACTTTCATGTCCATTTCTCTTCCTAGATGGGGAGCTTCCTGAAGGTAAGGGCTGTTGTTCTTTTTCATCTGCATATTTCCAGCACTTAGCACAGAGTCTGTAATGAGCTCAATAATTCAGTTTACTTTAATTAATTGAATTGATATAGCACAGGGTAGTAGAGGGGATTGCACATGGCTGCCTTTGCATGTGGAGGTGGCAGGCTTGGGTGCACGCCCATGAACTAGGGTGTATGTAAGCACACAATGAATCATTACAAGGCATAGATGCATTCTTGCACACCCATGTAGAAGAGGGCATTTTGGGGATATACATTTGAGATGTGCATACAGACAGAAAAATGTCAGAGTATGAGCATGGGCAAATTGGGGTCTTATATGGGCACATATGATGTGAACATACAGATACTAAAATATTGTAGAATGTTTACATGAAACATACATACAAATGGGGTTAAGAGTGTGTGTGCTTGAAATATAAGCATGTAGAATGGGATATAGTGTGTCTGAATACATGAAGTGTGTGTAAATATACCTGAGATATACTTGCTGATAGACCGTTGGGAGTGTTGGTTTATGTGAGTATGCAACAGATATGGTTATTTGGGGATATACCCAGGGAGTGCATACATAAGGGGTCCCCATTCAGACACAACTGTGTACATAATCTGTGAATACAAGCATGTGCATTGCGGTCATGGGTTATTGAGGCTGAGTGTATCTGGAGTGTGTGCGTGCAGTTATGGCCTGTTAGAGGTGCATGTACATTGGAAGTCTGCAAGCAGGCTTTAGCAACTGGTAGCGTATGTAAATGGTGGGGAGTATGCTAAAATGGAGAGTGTGAGGGTGCCTGTAGGTTGGTGATTGCTAACATCAGTACTGAAGGTGTATATACATGGAACGTAGTTGCAGGGGATACGTTCCAAAACCCTCCAGTGGTTGCCTGAAATGGAGGATAGTACCAAACCTCATACATGCTGTGATTTTTCCTGTGCATACTTACCAATGATAAAGTTTAATTTATAAATTAGGCACAGTAAGAGATTAACAACAATAACTAACAATAAAGTTACACCATTATAACGATATACTCTAATAAAAGTTATGTGAATGTGGTCTCTCTCTCTCTCTCAAAATATCTGATAACTGATTTGATAGCCAGATGGCTCCTAAGTGACTAATGGTCAGGGAGCATGTACCGTGTGTCTATCGACAAAGGAATGATTCATATCCCTGGCAGGATGGAGTGCGACAGCATGAGACTTCATTCACGCTACTCAGAATGACACACAATTTAAAACTTATGAATTGTTTACTTCTGGAATTTTCATTCAACATTTTCAGACCATGGTTGACCACAGGTACCTGAAACCATGGAAAGTGAAACCGCGGATAAGGACGGATGACTGTAGTGGTCTTTCAACGATGCGATGTGTGAAGGGAGAGAAGGCAGAGGTGGACTGCTTAGGGTGTGCAGACTGGGAAGTGGCACAGAGACCTGAGCAATTGGGAGTATGTATGCGGAGTGTGTGAGTAGGCTTGAGAACACACCTTGGGGGGATATAGAGATAGGAGTACATTCCGGGTGCACATGTAGGGTGGACTCTTCGAAATATAAATACTTAGGAGTATTTTTTGAGCATGTTTTGGCATTGGGCTCTTCCATGCAGATGTGGACTGTTGAGTGTGCATTCGGGCACGGGGTTTTGGAGGTTTGGACGGGTGAAGGTATGCAGTCACAAGCGGCCAGGGGTGGCACTGGCACTGTGCCTGCCGATGAGGGCGGTTGAACATGTGTGTCCAACTGAAGATGTGTCCATGCAGACATTTTTGTCGGGCATCTAGCAAGTTCTCTCAAGCTATGTGCCTCCTCCTTCCTTGGGCTAAAGCTCTCCATGGACCACCACTCTGCTTGAACCTTGGCTTTCTGGGCAGGGATGGAGGACAAAGCATTAACTTGGCAAAGGCAGCTGAAACTTCATGGCTAAGTTTTTAGAACTCGCTGCCCAGGAAATGATTAAAAATAAATAAATAAAAATGTTTCTAAGACCCTTTAGCTATTCAGGGAGTCGGGGAGGTACGGGTTTGGAAGAGAGAGACTGAGAAAAAAAGGCGGGGAGGGAGAGGGAGAAAGAGAGCAAGCCGATGAGCAATTTAGTTGAGCCCGAGGCAGGAGAGCTCGTGGCAACGGCAGCAGCTAACAGGCTGACAAGTTGTGTATGTTTTACGTGCCCATTAACTCGCTTACTCAATAAAAAATGCATAGTTACTACCACCCAGATGTGTCACTGCTGGAAAAGGCCTGCCTAAGCCGCCTGCCTCCAGTCTGTGGTGGCAGGGACAGCCACTGTCAAGCAGCAGGAAGGAAGTGGACAACTTGTGAATGAGAGAAATTAGGCAGGACCCAGAGGAAATCAGTCATCAGCACTACAAAACATTTAATGTGCTCTGTCTCTCACAGATTCTTCTATACACTATTAGCTTCTCAAGCGACAATATCTTGGGTTGCAAATGTACTGTTTTTATTTATTTTTTATTCTTTCTTTCTTTCCTTCCTCTCTTTCTTTCTTTCTTTCTTTCTTTCTTCGTTCGTTCGTTCGTTCGTTCGTTCGTTCTTTCTTTCTTTCTTTCTTTCTTTCTTTCTTTCTTTCTTTTTTTTTGTGGAGGGGGAGGAAAAGGGAGAAAAGAGTGGGGCGGGGGCTTGGTGAAGAAGGTACAGGACCCAGGGGTTGTGACTGGCTGCAGGAGACTTGGCTTTCCAGAATTAGAATGCCAGGCTGGGCTCTTCCAGGTAATCTTGTTACCATTCATGAGTGAATGACCCACAACAGGTTATCAAGCTAAAGTTGAGTCCACATTTCAGTGAAGGCTGCTAATTCCCCTGCAGGAAGTTAACACCAATTTGCTATTGCGGATTAAGTGAGCACCTGCTATGTGCCCAAGGCTGTGCTGAATACTGTGCAGGGATTATCAGAGAAGTGTGGGACTTAGCTTCTGGCCTCGGCCAAGTTGCCCTCTGGAAGGGGACAGAAGATGAGCAAGATATGCTAGAAAAAAGATGAGATTGGATAGTCTTGGTTCTGGTTCTAGCTCCTTGACTTTCTAGCTGTGTGGCCATATATTTTCGTTTTCTTTTTCGCGTTTGTTTTTTTCTTTAAATGTTACAGATAAGAGATACACCAGCTTACATGACCAAAACAAACACTTTACTCATCAGCATTCAAGTTAGCAATGGCATCAGGCTTCCCCTTAGGAGCATAGCTACAGAAAACTAAAAGCTCCATAGTGATGGTTCCCCACAATGAAGGACGATCTCTCCATAGTTAAATTGAAATCTCCCTGGTGACAGAGCATCAATCCTGGGCAGATGACTCACTCTCTTTGAGTCACAGTTTCATCTGTAAAATGGAGACAATGATAGTTCTTACTTCATAGTCTTGTTGAGAGGATTAAATGAGGTAACATGTGTAAGGCATTTAGCAAAGAGCTTGACACATAGTAAGTGCTGAATAAATAGGAGCTGCAGTTATGAGTTATTAAAGGATTTCTAGGGTCCTTTTTAGAGACGTTCTGATAATTCGATGATCTAAGTCTGAGAGTTTTAAGGGTTAAATGAGGACTGGCAAATAGGTACCCTTTGGTAAGCCAGCTCTGGTTTATTGGAAGCGCTCCCTAGACTGCAGTGTTAGAAACAATCCACTGCACTGGGCTTGAAGGAAAAGAGTGAGGTGTTTGATGAATGACCTTCATGGGGTGAGGAGGAAAAAAGAGTGGCTGCCTGCCTCTTAGGTACCAGCAATGAGCTACATAGGTGAAAAGAACTCAAAGGAAGGCAGTAGCCATGCCCCTTCCCTTTTCATCCCTGCAAAGACAGAGTTCTGGATTGGTGATGTTTAGCTTCCTGTCCTCCCAGAGTGATGTCTACTCTCTCAGGCACTGACTGGCCCACTTGTTACCCAGCTGGGTACTTAGACTTCTATCAGGGAAGCCACAGCTGCAGTGGGGATAGGGGTGGAGGGTGGGGACTGTGGGGAACAGATAGGACTGGTCCCTACTCCCCACTCCTCACAAGGAAGATGGGGCAAATAATAATAGTGATGATGACAATGATGATGATGATGCTATTAGTGATAGCGCCACCACATTTATTTTATATTTATGATACACAAGACACTATTCTAAGTGCTTTGCATGTGTAAAAACATTTAATACTTATGACCACCCTATAAAGTTAGTTTTATTGTCTACTTTTTATAATCGAGACATGGAGGCACAGAATTAAGAAAGGTGCCCAGGTCACACAGTAAATTATGACACAGAATCCCTCCTTTCCCCACTCAGACAGTCTTCTGCAGGTGAAAGAATATGTACAGGTCTGGCACAAATTCAAGGACAAGCCCTAATTGAACACTTTTAGAGAATAAAACTGTTGAAGAGCAATGTATTCAAATGTCAACGGTGGTTGATGTAGGTTATGGCCTCCCCTTCTTTTTTTATTTTCCCCCTAGTTTTCTTGTAATTAAGTAAAATATGTTCATTTAATATGGAAAAAAATTAAACTAAGTTCTATTCAAACAGTGAATAGGTTCGAATCCCTCAAGGTTCCTGGAGCTTCACACCTCTCTCTAAGGCCTCAGGGCTGCAGGGAAGCTGGACAGCATCAGGGAGGCCTCTAGGCCCTGCTGAGCAGTGAGTTGGCCACATTAAACATCTCAGGCTAAAGTCAGAGGTAAAACTCTTGACTTGCTGTCGCCTGAGGGAGTTTGCTGGGAGGTCTAGATGGAGGCTGCTAGGTAGGCAGCTTGCACCACTGATTCCTGAACAGGCTGGAGTATGACAGAGGAGCCCTCTGAGTCACCCCAGAGCCAGTGCCAGGCCCCTGCTCTGCTCAGAGGAGCACTGCACAGCCTCGAAGACTCGAGGTGGATGTAGAAGTAGGACTAAGGCGTTTGTGGAGTAAACCCTCCTCATCCACCCACTCATTTCTTCACCAGGTGGTCCATACCCCAGGCCCTGCACCACCTGCCTGCTCATCTCCCTCCTCTTCCACCTGCCTTTATCCCCTCACCACTCTTTTCTGGCCCCAGGTCCACCCTTGTCTGGGGCTTCTAGGGCCATGGAGAGTCCAGAGAAGGGCCCAGGGAAGGAGGAAACAAGAAGGGGGTAGGGAGAGGAATGGGAGGGTGCATGGTCTGGGTAGTCTGGGTTTGAGAGTTCTGGGAGGGCCAGGCATAGAGGCTAAACCCCACGCCCCTCTGCTCCTTCTTCTGGCTGCTAGGATCAGCTACCCAGGCCAGGCTTTCCTCTAGAGAGAAGGGAGCTGTCAGAAGCGCATAGGAGATGCTGAAGATGAAGGAGCTAAAGGCAGAGTTGCAGAAACAGTGCTGCCAGGAAAAATCAGCATCCAGGGGGCTGTCCAGATCGACAGCCAGCCTGAGGAGGGGGCCTAGGCACTGGGTCTGCACCCCCTCCTTCTGAGCCAGCCTGAGCTTGCTGACCTGCCCCTACCCGCCTAGGGGCTACCCTCCTCCACAGCCCATCTTGCAAGGGGAGAGAGGTGGCTTGAGGGGGCTGCAAGGGTCACCTTTGTCTCCCTTAAAACTCCAAGAGGATTGTTGTGAGGGGCGGGGGGCTCCCTGGGTCCGGGCATTCTCTGCTTGGATGTGCAGTGTTTATTATGCCTGGTTAAAGATCATTAAAGCCTTTGTTGGGGGAGCTGACTGACAAGGAGAGTGGATTAATATTAGAACACCCTGTCACAACTGGTGAAAAGGCGGGATTGATTTTATAGGGAGTTTAGTCAGAGCTGCGTGTAAAACCCCTGGGGTTGCTCTGGAGTGTATCCATCTCCTCCATTAGGAGGTCCCTGTGGGAATATTCAGCTGCAGTGTTTATTACAACCAAAGCTGCATATCATAGATACAGTATTAGCTGCTTTTATTTAGCTTGCTTGCTCTCAGTGGCCCAGGTTCCTAGTGGCTCAGTCCTGTGTGCCTAGACAGCCTGCCGGGTCAAAGGAGATGGTTATGGGCTGGACCAGGACTGCACACACATGTGAGTGTGCATTTGTGTGTGTGTATACTCATGCTGGGGTAGAGGCAGGGCAGCTCCAGACCACTGTCCACTTCTGGGGGATAGTGGTGAGAACCTTTTATTGTCCCTGCTGTAGAACTATCCAGCAGGGCTCATAGATTTCCTCTGAGCCCAGCCCGAAGGCTAAAGATTGAGCAGAGAAAGTAAGCCTGTTCTCTTTTGACAAAACAAATTGGAATTTCAAAAACGTGTGTCCCCAAGATACTGTTTGCCTAAGTGCTCCTTGGAGAAGATGGAGTAGAGTAATGGTTTAGACTGAGTACCAGGTCAGGAGTCGGTTCTGCATTTATGAGCTAGGTGACCTTGGGCTAGTCAGCTAATTTCTCTGGGCTTGTTTTCTTCATTACTTATAAGGTAATGAGGAAATTTGACCCCATCCTTTAAGAGATGTTCAAAGAATTAAACAGATATTACAAGCAGAGTACCTGGCACATAGTAAGCACCCAATGTTGGGGAATGCTGTTTATCATTAGCTGATTATTCTAATATATTCTAAATGAGATTCAATCTACAAACAATTGGTTTAAACCAAGCTTTTCTGGATCATCTTTATTGCAGAAAAGATGGCCTACCTGTGAAAACCGAAGGGCCATGGAGGAATGTGCACAGTCCTTCTCCAACTGGAAGGCTCATGGAGTACTGGGTAGAAATCTGGAAGCAGTGAAAGGCTCTGGGGCCAGCTGCCTCGTCTCTGTGCATTGGGGCAGAGTCAAAGATGAAAATCAGAACAGGGTCACATGCTAGGTTGGGTATTATCAGGATTTTAAAAAATGCTGATATTAGGGGCAGAATTGATGGGAGGGATTTCTACGTCCAATGAGAGCCCAGTGGTCGAATCAGAACCCAAGGGACAAATTTGGTAAAAGGGTGGCAGAGGAAAGTGAAGGGGCAAAGATCAAAACTTAAAAGTGCCCCTGGTCAGCCTGAACAAAAGTGTTTGACCATCGTCCTTCTGATGGTGGTGAGGAGGCAGGCTGGGTGTGTGCGATGCAGGTAGGCTCTGAGCATGCCCATGGGCTTGCACCTGCAGAGATATTCAAACCTAGCAGGAGAGACTGAAGTTCTCAGAGGAAGGGGAACAGCAAGGTGGACACAGTTAATCCAGTTGCAGGTGTTGACAGGCAGGACACAGAGATCCAGGGTATCAGGATATTGTAAACTAAAGAAATAAACCAGCACCTTATCTAACTGCAAATATCACAAAATATTTTGTATCATATTTAAATAACACTAAAAATTCAAAGAAGAAATTAAAACATCCCAAATCCCACCTCCAAGAGATAATCACTATTAGTATTTGGGTCAACACCTGTTGACAAATGGAGGTGTTCATCGGTGTCCCTCGCTGCCATGCCAAATGAACATGCGTTCTAAGAAACACACGCAAACACACACTTGGTGGTTGATTAGCAAATGCAGCTTCAAAGTGAATCCCCAATCCTCTCCCCGCCCACCCCCATTCCAACCAGATTGCAACCTTTAAGCCCCTCCTATCTGAAGCCAACTATGCTTCAGGCATTAAGTTATCTAAGATGCATATACAGATTTGTGCATAAAACTTTACATGAGTGGGCTCAGATTTTGCATGCTGTTCCATTGTTGATTTTTTTCACTCCATGAAATGCCAAAGACATCGTTCCAAGTCAATAAATATAGAACTGCATTATCATTTTTAATGACTGTATACTATTTTGCTACTTTGTATGTCATACTTACTTTAACCATTCCAATATTGACTGACATTTAGGTTGTCACTAAAATTTTTGCTATTATAAATGCTTCAACAAAAATCCTTGTCCTCATATCTTTTCATACTTCAGTAATTACTAAGGGTAAATTCCAAGAAATAAAACTACTATGTGAACAATCATACACATTTTTATATCTTGAAACACAAAACTGTCTTCCAGGTAGATTCTCACCCTTCCAGCCATGTAAAAGATGGTCCATTTCTTCATTTAGGTAACAAACTAGGTTTTGTCAGCTTTAAAAAAAATCTATGCTAATCTGATATATAAAAATATCTCATTCCTTTTCTTTGATTATTGTAGAGACAAATGTTTTTCATATATTTGTGGGTCATTTGTATTTCTTCATTTGCAATCTGCCTGAACACTGAAAATCATGAGAAAAAAGTATAAATATAAGAAAATGGCATTTGTAGAAGAGAAACAATATAAGAAAATGTTTATAATGCATTCCAAAATGATTGCAGTGCAGACTGTAGATTATTATAGCATATTTTCATTTAAAAAATGTATCGATATTTAAAGACTAAAGACTAAAATAACACATCCCAAAAAATAGAGATTATATCTGGGTTGTACCTGGGAGGCAAGTTGTTGTTTTTAATGCTTATTTTTGTTTTTTTCAATTAGAATGATTACTTTAATTTGAAAAAAATTCCAAGAAGTATTTAATAAAGCCACATAATATCCTTTACATAATCTGTACAACCCTGCTACTCCTTATGTGTAAATGGCCATAAAATGATAGGCTTTTTGAGTTAAAAGGAAACTGAAATGTCATATACTCTCTGCTCCTCCAGTTTAGCAATGAGAAAACTGTAGTATAGAGAAGGTAAATGACCCAACCAAGGTCTGTCAGCTTGTAGAGACAGGGGAGAAGTAAGGTGACATTCTATGGGACAGCAACAGAGAAGGTAAAAGACACCTCATCTCGGCCGCCACCCCTTCTGTGTGGGGATCCTGCCTCAGTGGAGGACCAGGACTGTGTTTAAATGCAGCAGGATGAGTTGGAGCTAAAATTTAGAAGTGACCCTGGAATTTGGAGCTAGAATGGGTCAAAGAAATCTGAAACATGGAGACTTTAAAGGTCAGGAAGGCAAGGGTCTGGTTGAGCCTGGGAGTAAATCCTGCCTGAGGTAAGAGGTCAGCAGGTGATATCTGAAGCCCAGGGATCTTTGAGCAGGAGAGCTCAGCATACACCAAACAGCCCCAATCAGCTCCTTGGTTCAGGCTGCCCACACCTTCCTCAGAAACACTGGCCTGCAACAACAGAAAGGAACCCTAAAGGGTGACCCACACCAGGCCCCAGAACCCCTAGCCAAGCATGCTCCCCAGGGACTCCAGACCCTCCCCAACCCCCTTCTTTACCCTCCCTTGAGACCTTGGAATCAGGGTTTTGGTTTGCAATTTGTTGCAGAGTTTTTTTTCCTTTCCTTTTCTTTCAGAAGCCTGTCTGGGATTCTGCTCCACACGGAGGTTGGAAAGAATAGTGTGGCTGCCTCTGGAAACCTTGTTTCCCCTGCCACATGACATCAGTGGGTTATATTGCAACTTTCCACATGGTCGCCCAGACACAGACAGTTGTGTTTATGAAAATCCTCTTGATACCGGCTTGGAGCCTCTCTGGCACTCAAGGTTCCTTCTCAGGCTGCGGTGTGTTCTGCTTAGAGGAGCAGCTGACAAAGGGCGTTTGGAAGGCCAGCTTCTCTGCCAGGTGCTCATTGGTGGGGGTGGGGTTGGGGTGGGTGAGCAGGAGCATCTTTACCTGTACCACACTCTGTTCCAAAAAGCTTCAGAAGCATATAATCAGGGTTTTCTTTCCAAAGGGAGCCAACTGGGGTGGGGGGGGGTGGAGAAGGGAGAAGCTAATCTTTTGGGGAGAGGGCTGCCAGGGATCGGAGCCCCTGGTTTGGCTAGTTCTGTTGCTGACCTTACTGTAGTTTTGGATAAACCATTTCATCAATCTGGGTCTCATGCTCTTCCTATTAATTCCTGAAAACTGGAAAGAAATGATTTCTATTCCTCCCTGCCAACAATGGGAAAGGGAGTCAGTGACAGGAAATAAAGGGACATTTGGGAGAGAAGCACATTCGATTTAGGAAAGCCATTTTAATTCTCCGAGCATTAGTTTTCCCTTCTATAAAGTCATGGGGTAAACTTAGTTTGTTCTTAAAGTCCTCCAGTTCTAAAGGGGGGAAAAATCATGGCTTTATGACTTTTTTTCAAATCCCTAGCCACTAACTCTAAAAAATCCATTGGTTAATACTCAGGGACCAAAGTCACCTAGGAAATCTTACTGTGAGTCAAAGCTTGGGAGGGTTAATTTAGGGTAAATTTAATGCATTGTGGTACTTAACTCCTTTGCATAGCAATCCCTTGGACTTGGTCCCAACCGATGCTCCCCACAGTGCTCTGATGTTGAGGGAGTCTGGGCTCTCCCTAATCTCTGTTAATTCCTCTCAGAACTCCTGGTGCTGGTCATCACTTGGGATCCAGCCTCAAAGTTCCAGCTGCCTAACGAAATGTAAGTACTGTGGGGCAAGGACAATGCCTTGGGGTCTTTGCCTCCCTCACGTTCCCATACCCATTGGTAGTCATTCATTCTTTATTCATAGGCTGTGGACACATAGTAGACATGGTCTAGTGGAATGTGAACATTCAGCGTACTTTCTGAGCCCCTCCACTTCCACCCACATGCCACGGCGAATACTAACAAACGAGAACAGCAGCTAACATTTATTAAGCTCCTACTATTCCCAGGTTCTGCTCTGAGAGTTGCATATGGATAATTCTCACTGTAATCCTAAGAGGCATGCAGTCTCATTCTTCTGAACATTTTATTAAGGAAATTGAGGCACAGGGAGGTTAGGTAACTGTCCATAGTCACAGAGTAAGTAGCAGAATCTAGATTCAAATGTGGGCAGTCTGACTTCTGATCTCAGGCCCTCGGAGACTGCACTAAACTGTCTTTGACCCAAATGTTAAGAGAGAAGAGAGAGAGAGGGAGGGAGGGACTGATTTTCCCAAGAAAGAGTTTCATAGAGAAGGGCATGTTATAGTAGAGTTATAAAGAATGAATAAGAGTTTCTAGTAGGAAAATATTCTGCCCTCTGCAAATAGATGTGCCTTGTGCCCTCAGCTCCAGCTGACGGCTTGTATGGCCCAATCTGGGTGGGGGGGTGGGGGGGAGGACCGGCAGCAACTCCACTTCTCCATCTCCCTTCAGTGACCCTTTCAGAGAAAAAGAAGTGCGGCTACAGAGGAGCGTCTGAGTGACTCTTACCCTCTCCCATTAAGACTATGGTCTTGTACTTTTTGCCCCCAGTTCCATGGCGTTCCCATCCCCCACAACACATTACCTTTGGGGCACCGATTTCTCGAAGTCCTACACAGGGAGGAAAGAACTATCAGACAAGACTGAGCAAAACACAGCAGCTACTAAAAGGCCCAAGAAAAATGCTGGAGACCTGAGCATGGAGGCGATCCAGGCCAGGCCGAGAGAGTCCCGACACTTCCGCCGCCCTGTGCATTCTCTCCACCTGCCAGCTGGAGGCCTGCTCTGGGCTCAGTGACAGTCTCCTCCAGTGTGATTTAGAAGGGCTGCGCTGAGCAGTCATCCCTTCCTAATGGGCCTGGGTCATAATTCTCAGCAACCATTCTTCTCTCCCCCACTCCCACCCCCCTGTGGCTACTGCTCTGAGGCAGTTAGGGCAGATTTAAGATCAAAACTGAATCGGATTCACCAAACAAGGTGTCAGGCCAGGCAGGAAGGGCTGGGGTTTCGGAGTTATAGCCTGGAAGGCCTGGCAGTTCCTTGGAGACTATTAAATGGGTATATTTTATGACCAGACACAATGCTGAGAGAACTGCCCATAAACCAATTACAGGAAGCTTCCCCACATGTCTTGGGGAATGCTGTAGATGGCTGGTGATGAGTAAGCATACATTTGTACCTATCGTTTGTTCTTTAGGGTCCTGCCTGCTGGTGGCACACTGGCTGGCCCCATCTTTAGGAGCCAGGCAGCCTCGGGGTAGGATTACTTCCTGAAAAGAGTCAGCAAGTTTGCTCTGCATTTAGAAGCAGCAGATTCTCAAGATGGATAAGGCCCACCTTACCAGTGGAAAAACGGAAAGTCGAGATAGGAAGAGTCTTTCTTGCCTGTAGTCACGCAACTCTTGGGAACTAGAAAGGGATCCCTGGACTCCAAATTCAGGCCTTTTTCAGGCCACCATCATGTGGGGGAAAAGCAGCTTTCCCCACAGATCCTGTCTGCCACATAGCTTTGAAAGTAAATTTTCAGGACTCCAGCAGACTTCAGGCCCAGGCTAGGCCCTGGCATGAAGCTCACAGCCTCCATCCGGGATCGCGTTCTGTGACATATTGCCTTCACCTGGGATCCCCTACATAGCTCGCACACAAGTCCTGGACGGTGAGATCCAAAGACTGTCTCATTCTCCCTACTAGAATGCCAATCTATATGAAGTCAGGAACTATACTTCTTTCTCTTTATATAATTGAGCACGATGCCTGGAACTTGTGCATATTAAGTAAATGAGTGCACCCAAACTGCCACCATCATCGTCACTTTCGGAGAAGGACGTTGAAGTCCACAGAGGCACAGTTCCTTGGCCGAGGTCGCACACAGAGTGACAGGACTGGGACTGGAACCCAGGTCTTTATCTACCACACCGCGTGCTCTGCTCTTGCCCTTACAACTTGTTGCTTCCACTCAGATTCCACTATGCAGGGCCCTGGGGACTGAACCAATTGATGTAGAATGCACTCTCTGCTCCCTTCCCTCTGGGAAAATCCGATTGTGCCATCCATCCTAGCTGTTGGGGTCCCACTTCAGAGCGGGTGGTATTTAGAGGAGAATGGAATTTGCTCTTGTGAAGCCCTGGAGAGGTCCAGTGGTACCCTCTTCTTTGTATCCCCAGCCCTCCACCAGCATCCCTCTAGCTCTCCTGGAGAATCAGCCCTGAGCTCCTGCTGGACATCTTTGAGGACCTGGGAGAAGCTCAGAGAAAGCAAAACCCAGGGGACCCAGCTGCTTCCCTGTCAAGTCCAGCTACCCTGAGCGCTGACGGCTTGACAAGTGTTATTAGCATAAAAACCTCCACAGTGGCAGCTGCCGGCTCTGTGCCAGAGCCCTGGGCAGCCCTGCTTGATGCCATTCACTGTCACCAGGGGTGGGCACCTGCCAGCCAGAGGTGCATGGCTGTCTCTCACACCAGGCTCCAGACTCTGGCATCACCTGCTCTCTGGGCTCCTGCAGATTACTCAGGCACCTTGAAACCCCTTCCCCAGGGGGAAACTAGCCTCCTTGCCTTTGTTCCCCACTTCTCCTTGTTCCTAGAAAGGTCCCAAATGTCCAGTCCCCTCCACTTTCCTGACTGGAAAATTCTGTTCTTCCAGTGTGACTCAGCTTAATTTCTCCCATGTCCCCCCACACTTCTCTTTTCTAATTCCTTTTCATTCTGACTAGGATGCCCTGTCTCCACCCCCCAACTTTTATCCAGGGCAAAAGAGGAAACTTGTGAAGTGCTGGTGGGGGTAAGGATCTGGGTATTGTTCAAGAGCAAGGGGACACACTTTCCTGGATTCTGTGTCTAACGCCCACAGGGAAGATGAGTCTTGGCAATGTGGGTGGAGATATTTGGGACGACAGTCGCCCTTGTTAGCAACAAACGGCAGGACCTCCAAGGTGGAACACTAGGGAGGGAGACCTGAAGTCCCAGGTGCGGAGGCTGGGGTTAGATAAACTTATCTTCCCCTGGGAGCCCCCTCCCCCAAGTACCATGAGGAAGGTCTCATTGCCCCTTCTCCAGCCTTTGTAACTTGACACACAGATATGGGCCTGAAAACCCTCCTTGGTTTCCATAGTACAGACATTATAAAAACAGAGCAAAACTAGTGGAAGACAAAAGAACAGCAATTACAATCAGCAAATAGATTCTGAGCCCTCTTCTGCTTGCCTCCTGCTGGTCACCTGGGGCTTTCTACCTGGGGTGTGGAAATGTAGAGGCTCTCACTCTCCTCCTCCTCCTCACCCTTCCTCCTTCTTATGCTGAGGCCCACTGGCCTTCAGGTGGCTGTTCTTAGGGCCTTTATGACCTTCTTCTCTTTGCTTGGAACCCCATCTCCCAACTCACAGCCTTGAAGAACACCTCATTTCCTTCTCGTTGCCCTGGCATCTTGTTCTTGTCTTTCATGGCACTTCCTAAGTTACGAAATTATATATACTTTTGGGCTAATACTTTTCATGTTTTAAAATATTTATTGATAAATATGTCCTTTTCCTTTTTAAATTAGTTTTTTTTTAACCAAAGTAATACATACATAGAATTTTAAAATCAAATATAATGTCAAGATGTTTCATGAGAAGTATCAGGCCCTGATCACATGTCTTTCTATCCTCCAGGGATAACCACTTTTAACTCTTGGCTGTTTCTCCTTGTGGTTAGATCCCTTCGTCTCAATAATGTATTTCTACATTTTCCTTAACATTTTATTACAAAAAATTTTGAATAGATAAAAAAAAGTTCAAGGAGTTTATAGTGGACAGCCATAAATCCACCATTTAGACTCTACAACTGACATTTTACTACACTTGCTCTATCACAAACTTTCTAATTTTCCATCCTTCTATCTATCCATCATTTCATCTTATCTTTTGGTGCATTTCAAAGTAAGTTGCAGATACCAGTGCACTTCATCCCTAAACAGTTCACCAAGCATATCATTAGAGTCCAGTATTTGCTTGAGGTTCCTTTTTTTTTTTTCCTTTTAAGATAAATTTTACATGCAGTGAAATGTACAGGTCTTAAGTGTACCAATCCATGAGTTTAGTCCTATGCATACAACTATGTAACCAAACCACCACCAAAAATCAGAATTTTACCACTACTCAGGCAGTTCCCTTATTCACCTTCTCAGCAAATACTGTTACCCATATAAGGCAGGCAGCTACTATTTTTTCTTTTCCTTTAAATTTATTTTTTGACATAACAATTTTTGACCTCATCTACTGACTTTCTATTATGGTACAGTCTTACCTTATAGCTTTTGCCTTCCCATGATGTACTTATATCACATTTAAAAAAATTAAAACAATATTCTCTTCCTACACAACAATAAGTAAACACTGCTTGCTCCTGAGACAATATTATACAATAACTATGTTTCCTTTCTTGTGCAACTTTATACTTTTCTTCGTTTTGGCTTGCTTTCTTTTCTATGCTCTTCTCATTTTTTTTTTTCTTTACCATTCAACAGAACCAGAAAAATTCTATCGGTATTATTTGTCACATATGCAAGTGTATCGCATAACCTATAACTTCTTTTTTTTCAAGGAGCCTGTCCTCCAATCGTTTGACGTTGGCTCCCCTGATGCTTCTTTTCTGGAAGCTTTTATGTGCTTCTCATTTTTGGGGTCTGAAACATCATGATCATAATGACCCTTCAATCTGGAAATCAACACCTCTCAGTTCTGGGAAATTTCTTTCTGTTATTTCTTTGATAATCATCCTCTTCATTTTCTCTGAACTTTTCTAAGAAGTCCCAATGGTAAAATGCTGGACCTGGTGAACTGATCATTTAATGTCCTCATCTTCTCTTCCATTATCTATCTTTTTTTTTGTTCTTGCTCTTTTTGTTTCCACTTTTGGGGAAATTCTTCTATTTTATCTTTCAGATCTTTTATTGAATTTTGAATTTTGCTATAATTTTTAATAGCCAATAGCTCTTTCTTGTGCTTTTGTTTTATCTATCTGTCTTGTCTGTCTGTCTGTCTATCTATCATCATGTATATGTTTTTCTACTACTCTTGTTTCAAATGAAGTATCTCTTTTTATCTTTCTGAGGATATTAATAATACATATTTTTGAAGTTTTCTTGTATTCCCAAACTTTGTTCTTTCTGAGTTCCTTCTTTTTCCCCTTCCTATTTGCTTGCCAAATCTTAATGGCGGAGGCTTTCCGAGATGTCCGATGATCCTTAGCTACCCATAGTTATTCATATTTAAGAGTAGCAGCTCTATGAGCATGTGTGGGTCTCATTGGCTGGTGGGCTTCACTGTAGTGTGAATGGACAGGGAGCTGTTTTGTTTTGTTTTTGTTTTTTGTTTTTTGTTTTTGTTTTTTGTTTTTGTTTGTTTGTTGTGTTTGTTGGAGGACACTAAAATTCAATGTTGTCCCCATCCCCTTGGGCCATTTACTTTTCTCAGAGAAGAATTCTCCTGCCTCTAGTCTTGAGTGAGGTTGAGGGATAGTAGTTGAGTGATATCCTGGCTGTTATTTTGAAAGCTCAGTTGAGGTAGCAGGCTGACATCTCCCTGTTCAGTATGTAGAATTTAATCTAACCTTCCTGTGTTATGCCAACGCTTTACCTCCATCTGTTGGTGTTAATGGTAATCCTAAGTCTAGCACTTTCTGGTTCCGTTTCTTCAGGGGAAGGCTTTCCCCTTTGGGGAGAAAGGCACTTGGCTGACAGCACAGGCTGGGTAAGGGACTTTGACAGTCTAACTGATGTCCTTGTTTTAGACCCCCAGGCCTCATCCTACCTTCTGCCATGCCTGATGCCCCTGAATGCTCAGGTCTTCTGGGGAACCCTGGGGACCATGTCCCTTTTCTCAGGGACACCTTCCTCTGAAGGCCAGGTCATTAAACATTCTCCATTCTGTAAGTCAGTTGTCACGCTTCCATTTATTTTACATCTTACAAAATTCAACGGAATTTGTCCTGTGCTCTTGTTATCTCTTCCACTTTTTTTCCTGGTGGGTGGGGTTTTAGTGACTTGAACCTCACTTTAGTGTGGTTTCAGGGGGTAACAGTGATAAATGATTATGATCAATCCACTATGGTTAGCCTGTAGTCTGTTTATTTAATGTCTGCCACAGTAGATTGTAAAAGCCTGTGTCAGGGATGAGCCTGATCAACATTGTTTTCCCAGCACTTAGCTGAGTGTCTAACTCATACTAGGTTCTCAGAAAATAGGTACTAACTCAATTAAAAATATGGAGGATGGAATGTTTTTCTCTTATTTAGCAATGCCTACTGCACTTGATTGGGGAGGAAGGGTGGTCCTCAGCTTTGTTTGGAAAATAAGGAGGCTGAATTGGATGAGAGGTTATCAGTTGTGGTTGGGAGGGGGGAATGCCTGTAGTGGCAGAAAAAAAAATCTCTTGGTTTCACAACTCAAACATTCTAGCATTATAAAGACAAGTTGGACATCCTCTAGAGGGGGTGTGGTCCAGGGGCCCTGGGGTGCCTGGTGGTAAAGAGGAAGGGCCTAGCCCCACTGGCCCCTACCACACTGCCTTCCCAGAGCAGGATTTCTGTCTCACATCTGGAAGGAAGGGAGTATCAGTGAGCACTGGAAACCTCTTTCCTACTTCGGAAAGCCAGGAAGGGGCTGTGGGAGTGGGGAAGGCCAGGGAGGGCTGCAAACCTGAGCACTGAGCTCAGATGTTGGTTGATGAGCTAAAAATATAACTATAGGTATCCCTCCCTCTCCCCTCACTGTCTTAATGTGGTTTTTAAAATAAGTCAGCCTCTTTCTAGTTCTCCCTTTCCACTGTCATTTATTTCAGTTTTTATCTCCGCAACAAAAATTCCTTCCAACTTTTTTCCCTTCTCTCCCTCTAATGCTCTTCACTTTCAAATGCTAATAATCTCCAGCTGTAAAAGGCTTAGAAGTGGCTCTAGATTGTTTGATCTTTGGCCTGTGATCTGCTTTCATCTCTCTGCTTTCAAATGTTACTTTAGATTTACTTTAACCTATTAACATGCTTGGTATTCATAGGCACGAGCTCTCCAAATCAGCTTTCCGGCATCCCCCCTCCTCCCCCATTATAACTAGACAAGGAAAATGAAACTCCGCATACAGACGTTAACTTTGGCAGCATTGGAGAAGGAGGCCAGAGAAAGGGAGAACAGACCAAGGAGGAAGGACAAGTCTCCATCGCAAAGCACGGTGCCTGCAGGCTGGTTAGACACTATCTAAATCTGCTCTCCCCGGAGCCAGAATGGGGAGTGGAGAGACTGAATTAGTGCTTAAGATTTCTTGCTCCCACCGTTGTGCTGGAATGTCTGGCGTGTTCGTTTCCACAGGAAACACGAGGCATGAATATGGATGACACTTCTCACTGAGACCACAAGGGTATGGCTCAATTATTTGCCATATAAAGTAGCACATGAGGATTCTTTGCACTCGATCATTTCCTCTGTGTGTGTGAGTGTCTGTGTGTGTGTGTGTCTGTGTGTGTGTATGGGGGTGGGGTGTCTGTGCACGCATATGTGGGGGCATGTATGCGGGCAGCATGAGGGAAGGGTCCCTAAGCCCTATCAGGAGGCATCTTTGAAAGGCACGGTGTCATTCAGACCCTTCCTGAGGTTCTGGTTGCTGAGTGCCTAGAGATGGTTTGGAAGATAAGCCTCCCACTTCCTCACATCCCTACACACACACACACACACACACACACACACACACACCTATGACTCCATAGCCTCCAAATCAGGCATAGGACAGAGATCAGAGGAGGATTGCTGATATAGGAATTTCTGGAAAACCTGAGAGCAAGAGCCATCCCAGCCTAGATTGATGGCTCCTTTCTTCTGAGTCTGCTCCTGTGTCTGGGGAGAAAGCAGATGTCCCTGTCTCCCTGACAGAAAGCCTGACCCAGTCACCTGGATGGCGGCAGCTCCATCACAAGGCAGGAGGAAGAGGATGTCTTAGGTTTGGCTGAGAAGGTCACCAGGGGAGGTCAGAGTCCTCCTGGATAGTCTCCCCATAGAAGAAAACTGCTGAAGCCACTGGGGTCAGAGGAGTGTGAGGAAACCTCACTTGGCATTAGAAAGTCTAGGGTTCAAGTATTGGGCCAGTGACTTAGCCCTTCTGACTTCGGTTTCCTCATCCATGAAGTAGACTAATACTTCTTAATTCAAAGAATAATTGTGATGGCATGATAATCCTAGTAAGGATTATATTTATAATTTATTGAGCACTCATCATGTAGCAGGTACTGTTCTAAGTATGTTATTAATATTAACCTACTTAATCCTTCACTAATCCTCATTTAACTCTATGAGGTAGTTTTTATTATTGGCCTCCTTTGCAGATAAGGAAACTGAGACACAGAGGTTTTAAGTAATTTATACAAAGTCACACAGCTAGGGCTACTATGTTCATTATAGGCTAATTAGGCTTCTGGGTCACATGAACTCACCTATTACTTCATTTAACCCACTCTCTGGGTTAGTATCAAGGCACCTACCTACTTACACAGAACCTAGCAGTACTAGCTAGATTCTCTGCCATCCAGGCCCACACTCCTTATCATCATGGTGCATTGCAAAGATGCTTTTTAACCGCAAAAGGCTTAAAATGTCAGTTATTATTACCCACAAAAGATGGGGATTTCTGCCAAAGGGAGAACTTATGCTTGGTGAGTTGGAGGCCCAGGGTGCTAAGGAAAAGGAGAGGTTCCTAGGCTGTTCTCTCTCTAATATCTTCTCTAGGGCAGAGGACCTTTCTGCTGTCCTAGTCAATTGTTTCTGGTCCTGAACAAAGAGGAAAGAGAGAGACAGCAGCAGGAGTTACCCCACTCTGTACCCCAAAAGAATCAGCAGAATAAAGGAGGGGGGACCAGAAACATGTCATAGATCAGGAGACTACCTGGAATGAGCAGGCTGCCACATCCCAGCTTCCAGTGATGTAGGTGGTAAGGAGGGTAGGATTACAAAGTTAAGCCCAGCTGTGGGTACATGGGGAACGCTCTTCAAGGTCCTCTGGCCATTGAAGCAGAGGGGAAATGAACCTGATCTGAACAGAGCCACATGCCAGGCACATTTAAAGTATTTGTACACCTATTGGCATATTCGAACTCCACATCAGCCCCGTGAATTAGGCGTCCATCCGCATCATCATTTTGCAGATGCTCAGAGTTTAAGTGATTTGAACTTGGTCACCCAGAATCTTCTCTTTACATCTCACTGTCTCCCTTAGCTCTCAGCAGATACAGATTGATGACAATAATGGGTGTTAAACTGGAAAGCAGCTTCACAGGCCCTTCTGAGGCCTGGATACCAGTGACCCCAGAGTCCCATTGCAGGTCCTGTTTCACCAGGCACCAGGCTTCCCTGGGGCTGGGCTGGGTCAGCTTGTGAACTGCTAGAATCCAAGCTTAAAGTATTTTTCTTTTCACTCTCTTAGGCATGTGTCTCCTTTTAGCTTGCTTGATCCAGGAATGAGCCCTGCATGTCACTTCCTCTGTGATAAGAGAGAACTTGGCTCTTTTGCTTTCTGGCTATGTGCCTCTGGTTAAATGACTTAGCCTTTCTGAGCCAAAGTTTCCTCACTTGCCCAAGTAGTGAAATAATGGGGTGGTCCTAACGATCCATGGCCCTTGGGGCGATGGAGCCTTGGGGGTGCCATGTGTTAGGTACGGCCCACTGGGCTCTTCCTGAGGGGCCAGTGGGTATCACACTGTGTCCCTACTTATGGGGCTTGCTGAAGGCTTGTGCTGGTGATGAAGGAGGAAAGGACACTTGTATCTTTCACTTCTTTGGCTCCAGCAGAGCTCAGATGATCTGCCACTTGCCCGATAGAGTGGGTAGTTTTGAACACCAACAGCTATTTCCAGATGTGCCTCCCCAGGGGCATGACAGATGCCGGGAGAACCCAGCTTCTGCTGCACATCTCCACCTGAAACCCAGTAGATGACTCCTCAGGCCAGGAAGAATCTTTTTAGGTTGCCATGGGAGTTGGGGAGAAGTAGGAGGACGGGTTGGTGCTTGTTCTTGCTACTCTACTGCTTTTACTGGTGCCAGCCTCACCAGGAGCTCAAAAGCTGGGAGGCGGTGGGGACTGAGGGGGAGTCCCCCTTCTTTCACACCCACCCACTAGCCCTTAGTTACTGGAAAGAGCAAATGTAAATGGATCCAGTATACAGTACCCAGAATACACTGCCATGCTTCCTAGGGGCTCACTCTAAGTTAAAGCGGGCTCCTCCTGGGGGCTGACATTTTCCCTGGTTCAAACAACATCTGTGTCTCACTGAGCTTGGCGAAAGGTGAAAGAGCCAGTCACTGCCACCGTAGACTCAAGTAAAACAGAAAAACCCAGCTTCACAGGCCCCTCCCACCCAGAGGACGTGCTGAGCCCACACATGTACTCACACACATAGAGTCACACATGTATCTACATGAGTACCCTTTCACAAACCCTCTCACCCACTCGTACACACACACACACACACACACACACACACACGTGCACACATGTGTCTGTCTGTGAACAACACGCAGATGCCTGTGAATAAGAGGTGAGGGTCTAGCCTCACCTCATCCCCACCCCATCCCCTACTCAGGGCAGAACCAGGAGGGGCTGCTGAGGATTTGAAATAAATGCATTCTTAGGAAAAGGACCATCTTCCCCTCCAGGCTCAGGCCAAATCTCCAAATGAAATCAGGCTGGGGAGAAATGAACAACCGAGATGCACAAAACAATGTGAAGAAGAAACTCTGAAGAAACGAATAATAATATAAAAAAAAGGTGAGAGTTATTTTTCAGCTCACTGGCTTTCTGAAAAGTAATATAAAATTGGGCAGCATCTTGGAATCGACCTTTCTGAGCTGAGACCCAGGCCACACGCACATCTCTTTCCTCTCTTTCTATTACCGAAATTTGTATGGTTTCATCTCTTCTGATTTTCTTTCATTTGTGCGCCTGTGCAAACCTCTTGTGTCAGGGGCTTGTTCCTAACCCGGCAGCCCAGCCATGCTGGGAACTGCTTCTCCCCAGGCTCCCTGTGGGGCTGAGAATTGAGAGCCTCCCCTGCAGCTCTCTCCATTCTGGGCCTTGCTGCCCCCAGCTCTGTCCTCCTCCCTGCCCAGAAGGGTGTGCAGACCTCCTCCCTCCTCCACTCTCTACCAACCTGGCCTCCCAGCTTTCTTTGTTACCAGAGAATTCTCTAATAGGCTGTTCCCTAAACAAACCTTAGAAAGGGAAGACTGGACTTGCTGAGGGGCCCAGGGTCCTAGAGCCTGGGCCCCAGCCCAGGGCCTGGTGCCAAGAGGAACAGAACAATGATTTAGTGAATACATGAAAGGGAAGATGAATCAAGTGATGATTCTGCCTTCTTCAGGGTGTGGAGGGAAAAAAAAAATCCATTCTAACATGTCTAGCAAAAAGGTTTAGGAGGGGGAGACCCAGAATATTCAAAGCAACAATGACAATCTCTGTAGTTCCAGTCAATTTCCACTAGGATGGAGGCTGGGGGTACTAGTGATGTCCCTTTGCCTCTCCTCTTCTGCCACCTCCCATCCCTGGACACACATATATGTGCACATGCACAGATATACGTATAAACACATGTGCACAAGCACCTCAAGCAAAATCCATATTGATAAATACACACAGTCCTGAAACAAACACACATATGTACCCCTCAAACACACACATATATGCATGCACCTCAAACACATTCACAGAGGCACACACATATGCAATCCTCAAGCACACACACACACCATGTAAACACACAAAAACACATGTGTGCACATACCTCAAACAGACTTACGCAGATACACACACACGCCTCTCAAACACAGAGACACACATGTACACAGGAGCACATGAACTTTCTTCTGTATGACTTTTAGAGAAGTACCAGTGTCTTTTCCAGTGAATCTTGCCCACTCTCAACTTCTACTTCCTTTTCTGAAGAGGTGGAGGGATTTGATCATCTGGATCCCTATTCACTTTTGCAATAAACACATCAAACACAGGGTGATAGTACCATGTGGCTTCTTTGCTACAAAGGTGAATAAAGGATGCTTGACATACTCTTGTCTGGAGGTGCAATGGCTTTAGTAGGACCAGTATGGTACCTGCCTGGATCTGCCCAGCAGAGAAAGAAATCTCTGTATGGATATTTTTTGGTGGGGAATGGGGACATGGGAGTGTAGATAAAGTAGTTGACTCTTTCCTCTGGAAAAGACTGAGAGGTCTAGTCTGGAGATAGGTAATTCTGATGAGCATCACCTGATACATTCATTTGTCCTTATTTGTTGAAGCACAGGATGAGCTATGTGAGGGGTTCCTCACATAACATCACATTATGTAACATGAGAGGTAGACTACTGAGTTCTAACAATACTAATAATTGACATTAGTGAATCCTTGGCTGATTGTAAAAGTGCTTCCTCCTTCATTATGTCATTTCTATCATCATATTTACCGTGTAATATGAATGGGCCAGGTATTCATGGGCCTTTCTTATAGATGGGGAATCTGGGTCTCAGATGAGGTGAGCAACTTTCCAATGTATTAGTCAGTCTAGGCTAATTGCTGTTACAATCAAATCTCAGTGTGTTAGCTCAATAAAAGTTTCTCAAACATGCCCTTCTTCAATGAGAATGGATAAGGAGGCTCTGCTTGATGTAGTATTTTGTGGACTCAGGCTCCTTCTGTCTTGTGGCCCTACTATCCTTGAGGTAGTTGGAGTATCTCGACTTGGCAGGTGCATGGAAAAAGCAATCGAAGATTGTATGTGGAATGCTTTCTATGGGCCAGGTCCAGAGGTGGCATGCATTACCACTACTCACATTTCATAGGCTAGGGCATAGTCACATGGCTACATCTAATGACAGGGAGGCTAGGAAATATAATTTAGCCATGAGTCCAGGAAGAAAAGAAGACTGCAGATATTGGTGAGCTCTGCTAGTCTCTACTACACCCAGAATTACACTAATAATAATGGAATCAGTCCTTAGAATTAGGTTTGCTAATTCCAGTACTGTGCTTTTTCTTTCAAACATTTTACTTTGAAGTATTAAGCTTTACCAACAGAGCCCTGTTCCTGGTTCTTGTTCCAGGTCTGGAAGCCCTTACGTTTACAAGAATGTAATGATAAAAGCAGTAATTATCTCCCACTCTGTTCTATTATTCATACTATTTCTTTTAACCCTCACTACCACTTTATGAGGTATATGGTATAACCCTATATTGTACAAGAGGACGCTGCAGCTCAGAGAGATTAAGTAGCTTCTCTGAGTTTGTGGGAGAGTGAGATTATGAGTCTATGGCTTTCTGGCTCCAGTTTCCCATCTTTCTCCCACTGCTCTAGATCCCACTGGACATGGGATTGGAGGTTAGGTCAGTGAAGGGTTGGCTTTCTTTATCCTGCAGGGCAGACTTCCCTGATGAAGCTGAAGTAGGATGCAGTGGTATCAGTAGTGGGTGGAGTCTTTGCTGCCTTTTTGCTCTGGGAAGCATCTGGAAAAAATGTGAGGGCCTAGGATACCTGGAGATGTTTGTGGCACTGGGAATTTAGCTCTGGTTGAATTATTTAAAGCAAAGCATCCTGGATTAGGGTCTAGAGACATTTTTATGGAAATCCATATTTAACTGTGTAACTTTGGTCATCTCACTTAAAAGTCTCTGGAGTTCAGTATCCCACCTGCCTTTGCCTGCAAATTGGAGAGACGATCGCCTCTATCTTTATTCTAGTCCCTACCAGGCTTCCATAGCTTCCTAATTGGCTTCCCTACACCATGTAGTTTCTCTTCAAATCATTCCTGCACATCTCTGACAGAGTAACCTTCTTAACCACACATACAACATTTCATCATGCCTTTCTTCTGCTCAGCAATTTTTCATGACTGCCATAAAGTCCAAACTCCTTAATTAGCTCTCATATGTCCTTATACTCTGTCCCTCAACTACCCTAAATATATCGAATGCTGTTGACATACTGCCCTTTTCCTTTCCTGAAGCCCCTTTGCTGGGCCACAGTTGTTGTCAACCCACCTGTTGCCACTTCTAAGATACCTCTTTTGATCACCCTGTAAAAACCTTCACTCTTGACATCATTGCCTTTTCACCCTCATGCAGTACTTCCCTCGGAAGTTCCCTTGGTGCTGTGGTTAATCTGATAATGTTTCTTCTTTTTTTTTTCACCAAACTGTGAGCTTCATTAGGGTGAGAGCTAAACCTTGTATCATTTGCACCCTGGCAAACAACAGCTCTCAGACAACAGTTTATACATAAAAAAGATAGTCAAAAAATAGCAAGGACTTTCAGTGATATGCAAATGAAAGACTTGGCTTATGAGTCATCATTAATATTATCTTAGTTGTTTTCTGCCAGCCAAGGATCATGACGGCAGCTTCCACATCCTGGTGGGCTGGTAGGAATTTTCTTGGGTTTATTGCAAGGTAATAGGATGGGACCTTCAAATCAGAGACTCATGACACTTTGGATTATATTTTCTTTGCCCACTGTGGCGGAGGTGGTACAAGTCCAGGTCTCCAACAGGCTAACCTGTGAGGTAGAATGGAGCTGGCGACATGCGTTTGGGGAGCATCTCAAATTGAGCTCTCTTGCCTTCCCCTCTTCCCCCCCCACCCCACTCAGCTCCACCATATAGGCCAAATTGTAGGCTAAAGCCAGTGGAGAAAGTAATAGATTGGGACCAGGATACACAGGTTAAGTGGGCTGCTTTATGGAGCTCATCCATAATCCTGCTGGAGCCCAGAGAACAATACGTTAATTAGAGCCGACGGCACTGCTCCCACCAGCCATCCATCCTGCCTGTGTCTGTAGGGCCTTCCCCATGGACATGCCAGCCCACTCCCTTCCCTGAAAGAGATTTATTCATCATCAATGTTTGTCTGTGAGAGGGACCCAGTGGTGAGGGAATGAGATTCAGAGAGGGATGGGATAAGAAAGAGGAAGAGTCAAACCTGCTGATGAATGGGTGTATTTGGGGGTTGGAGATGGGGTGTTCCCAATTAGAAAGATGAGGCAAGTCTACCTGGTTGACAGGGGAAGAGGTAAGCCAAATAAAATGAGAAGAAATCCAGTAAGTATGTCTAAGAAGTGGTCTTTATGGGATTTTTAGCTTTGGATCTAGCTCCCTTAAGCCACAAATGATGGGGGAAAGAAGATAAGGAACAGATGAAGCCCATTGATCTAATGCCTACCCGAGTGCTTGCACTTAAAAAGCACTCAGAATGTGCTAGTTAAGTGAATAAATAAATGACTTTCGTGGCAGCCAGAGGATTTAGGTCAGATATTATGAGGAGCTCACTGCCAATGAGCAAAGAGAAATAAGAACAGGAAAGATTAAGAATGGTTCTGGGATTTTTTTTTTTTTTTACTCAGGAGTTCCTTGAAAGAAAGGGAGACATATATCATTTTTTTTTTCTGGATCCTACTATCTGTGTATCATGTGGAAATTTGGAGAAAATGGGAGGTTAGCAGCCTGAGGAGGTGAGAAGTTGACAGGTCAGAGATGGCAAAGGACCAGCCAGGCTATAGCTAACTCACTGACCAAAGCTTCAAGGAGAATGAGAGCAGGGTGAGCAGTGGGATGCAAAGTCATCGCTTCACAGTCTTGTCTCACAAAAGGGACAAGAAGTGCCTTCTCAGTAGCTTCTGCTGCCCATTTAAAGAAAACAAGAAGCTGGAAGTGAGCTGCCCAAAGTCCCACAGCTGGTGTATGCAAAAATCTTGTTGTTTAACATGTGTCCCTGGGCTGACAGCATCCCATCACCTATGGCCTCTTAGAAGTGCAGAATCTTGGGCCACACCCCTGAACTACTGAAGCCAAATCAACATTTTAGCAAGATCCCCATGTGATATCTATGCATACCAAAGTTTGAGAAGGAAGTCAGATCACATGTCTAGTTCATAGGGGACAACGTGGGGTTTTAGAGAGATCTACTGTGGTGGACTTAAGTTCTATTGCTGACTATTGACTGGCTTGGTGACATGGACAAATCATATAGTCCCTAGGGGTCTTAGTTTATTCATTTTTAATATGAAAGGATTGAACCAGACCAGGGATTCTTAAACTTTAACAATCACCAGAATCACCTGATATGAAAGGCAGATTTCTGGGCATGACCCCCAGAGTTTCTGGGTAGGGCCTGAGAATTTGCATTTCTAGTAGGTTCCTGCTGCTGCTGCTGCTGCTGGTCTGGGGAGCATGCTTTGAGAACTGCTTGATCAGATGATTTCTAAGATTCCTTCCGAACCAGACACTGTTAAATTTTTATTCTCAGTTTACTACTCTTCCTCTACCAAGTGGCACCGACCTATCCCCTGTCATTTCTGGCCACCCCTCCTGCTCTAGGTCGTTAATGTCATTTCCCAGAATGCCCAGGACTGATGAGCTAAGTCTTATAAAATGCATGAAAGGCAATAGAAGCAAAGTGTTATCCACAAGATTTAAGAAGAGTCCTTTGAAACACAGCAATAAAACCTGGAAATAACTATCCATTTCCTACAACAAAATGTCTCATTTCCGAGTCCATAAACGCTCCCCCTCTAGATCCCCAGACCCATCTGTTTTGTAAGCATGTATAATTATTAGCACCATAAAGTCACTTTCTATACCTAATGTAATTATAGGGAGCCAAAATAATATCAGGTAAAGGCGTAGGAGGGTGGAGGAGACTTGCTCACTGCAAACTCAGACTATTTCTTTAAAGAGAGAGAAGTAGTCACATGAGGAGATAACGATTCTTTATGGTGATATTATACTTCCTATGGAGGCTTTGGGGACAGATTTGCAAATAAGACTGAACTGGCTCATCTCAAAGTAAAGAGCAGCTTCCTGCCATGTATGGGGGATTTAAACCCTACTGGGAACTAGGAATTAAGATCACCTTGCTTCCTCTACTACCAGCCTTCAGGTTCTCTGGAGGCCCGGAGGGCATGGCCTTCCATTTGGAGGCACTCCCAAAGCCAGTTCCTGTCTTTCCTTCCTTTTGCACTTCCTTGGGAGGAAAAAAGTTTACAAAGCTACTCTGAGATATTAGCAGGCTGGGGAGCTGGGGATTCCTAGTTAAGAGTGAATCTAGGACTATCTGTGTGTTCTATCACAGTGCCTTGGGGGAGCTATTTGGTTAACTGTTAAATGAATGAATGAGTAAATGGTCAAAGTGATGGATGAAGGGACAAGATAAAGATATCAGGAACTGTTATTAAATGGGAAAAAGAGCATATGCCTCTTCATATGTCTTATTTGTGGTGGAGTGAGGGCAGAATAAAGACCAATAAGGCATTACAGACAGGTCAATTTGGATTTACCTTATAATAAGCAAAATAACATTGTGACCTTGAGAGCTGTCCAAATGGAATAGACTTTTTGCATAGTGGTGAGTTCATCATCACTGGAGATTTTCATCCAGAGCCTGGGAACCTTTTCCCATAAATCTTGTCTAAGCAGTTGGTGTTTTAGGTAGGAAGGAGGAATGAGGGCGGATAATGAGGAGAATATTTATTGAACATTTCCTATGTGCCCAACTCTTTACTTGTAAAATTTCATTTAATCCACTCACCAAACTCTTGAGATAGATGCTCTTATTCCTATTTTAAAAATAAAGAAAGCAAACTCAGAGATCCATGAAACTAGTCTCCACTGCTCAGCTGCTAAGAGGAAATGCTAGGATCCAAAGCAGGTCTGTCTGCTCCAAAGTTCATCTGCCTCCTACAATGACTTGGAAATATCATGCCAAGCTTCAAATTCTTCAATGCATTTGTTGGAACTGAACTTGACATGCTTGACTCATGAAAACACGGGCTGCTGCCACTGCTGGCTGTGATGTTGGTCTATCTTGCGGATCCATCATTGAGAATTCAAAGCTCTCTTAAGAGGGCCTGTTGTGGGAAGTGACTGTTTTCAAGGCAGTTCTCTTTTGGTTCAAATTTGTTTGTTAAGCTGCCCTGACATCTACTCATCTGCAGATTTGCTTGTCTGCCAGGATCCAAAATCAACGCGATGGTTCAGGGATTTCATTCTATGATCTGGAAATGCATGTGTGCTGTGGCTCCTTAATTTTCCTCTCCACCCTGGGGAACAGGCTCCTCTCTCCAACTATCACCCCAACAACATTCAAGACTGATTGGAGGAACATTTTAGCTGGGCAGGGGCAGATGGCTGGGCCTAGAGACTGCTGTGTTGTCACTAATTTCTAGCGATGGGAACAACCCAGAGGTGCTCGCTGATGGTATAGTCTGGATAGAACTGAAAAGTTGAACTGACATGATATCTGAAGCATCTTGGCAGCCTTTGGAGGGAGCTTTGTCTGTGTATATATATGTGTTTATGTGTGTGTGTTTCACTCCTGTCTCTGTCCCTTGTTCACATACAAACCTTCTCTGGACATGCACCAGATTCTTTCCTGCCTGTGTGCCTACATATCCTACTTCTCATCTCTCTTTGCAACTACATGGCAGGGAATCCTTACCTCTGTGTTGGGGGAGCAGGTGATGAAAGGGAGCAGGAGTCAACTTGTCTGTTGGTACCAGGCCACCACCTTTCTTCTCTGAGGTCCACCCCCTTCCTTTTGCCTCTATTTGCCTCTTCATTTCATTCTTTCCAATCCAGCTTAATATCATGCTGGGGTAGGCCCTAGCTATACATGGGTACCAGCCAAGCCTCTGGGAGGGCATCTGCTTCTACTGATAAGTACCCTTGTCTTTCTCCTACTCTCCAGTGGGGCAGAGGTGCCCACCCCCATGAGCCATGGAATTAAAACAGGGAATTTGTCATTGGCAAGAAGCCTTTTCATTGGCACCGGGCCTGCTCTGTCTCTGTGGATTTCTCTCACAGAGTAACTATGCCTGATTAAAAATGAATCCTTATTGCAAAGTAAAATAGGGTCTTGTGTGGAGTCTACTCCTTAAATGAGATGGAAGATTGGAACTCCAGGGGCTCAGAACACAGTCTATAGGAAGGAAGGACTTTGGGGTCTGAGAATTGATTGTCCCTCCAGGCAGCGGGAGGTTTTAGAGCAGAGGGCTGCATGGAGGGCAAACCCGGCACTGCCTGCCTCAGGCCTCTGATTCACCTGTCTACCCAGTATATTGGTCTGCTAGGGCTGCCTTGACAAAGTACCACAGACTGGGTGGCTTAAACAACAAATACACCTTGTCTCTCAGTTCTGGAGGCTGAAGGTCCAAGATCAAAGCGTCGGCAGGTTTGGTTCCTTTGAGGGCTGTGAGGGAAGGACCTGGTCCAGGCCTCTCTCCTTGGCTTGCCAATGGCTGTCTTCTCACTGTGCCTCTTCACATTGTCGTCCCTCTTCGTGTATCTGGGCCCAGATTTCCCCTTTTTGTAAGGACATCGGTTGTGTGAGTCAGCTAAGGCTGTCATAACGAAACAACAAAAATCATTTTCCCGTAGATCTGGACATTGAAAAGTTCAAGATCAAGGTCTGGCATTGTTTGGTTTCTGGTGAAAGTTCTCTTCCTGGCTTGCAGACAGTTGTCTTTTCTCTGTGTTTTCACATGGTGGAGGAAGAGAGCTCTGGTGTTTTTTGCTCTTTTTATAAGGTCACCAACTCTATCACATTAAGATTACACCCGATGACCTCATTTTACCTTTGTCATCTCCTCACTGCCCTATCTCCAATTACAGTCAAATTAGGGTTTAAAGCTTAAACTTATGAATTTTGGGGGGTGAAATTTAGTCCGTAACATGAGTCACTTTGGGTTAGGGTCCACCTTAATAATCTCACTTCAACCTGATTGTAAATATCTTATTGCCAAATAAAGTCACACTCTGAGGTATTGGAGGTTAAGAATTCAACATATGGATTTCAGGAGGCTCAATTCCACATAACACTCAGGCTCCACTGACTCACTCTGCCACCCCAGCATCAGTCGTGAAGAAGACTAATATCTTCTTCAGAATGTTCCCCTTCCTTAACACCATCTGTTTGTTTTGTTGGGCAACGAATGGGAATAGGCCCCTCAGCAGCCTCCTTTTCTGAGGCTGAACACCCCAGGCTCTGCTCAGCAGCCCCCTCCTCATGAGTTACCAGCTCTCCTCACAGCTGCCATCTCCTATGTCATCACCTTGCCCCCTAGGGCCACTGCCACCCTGGATGAGTTGTCTCTTAGTTACTAGGAGTTAAGGAACCACAAAGTTCAGGTGGCCGTTTTACATCTTGTTGGAGACATCTGGGCAGAGCCAGCCAGAGAATGTGAAGGAGTACATTTGAAGAGGATTTGGGAATGGGGTGTGTGGGGAGGGTCAGAGAAGTGGGGCAGATGGAAAAGAAGAGTGAGAAGAGAGATGAGTGGGAATCAGACTTCCCTTCTTTCCAAACTTGCTGTTACAACCCTGAAAAAAACCTTTTACCTACACTTTTTCCTCATAATAGGGTTATTCCAAAAACATTTGGAGTGAGAGAAATGCTGTTTTCTTTTAAATCTTCATTTAAAGAACACAAGATCAGAATTTTATTTTCCAGGTTAAATAGCCCTTACATCTTTATCATTCACCCATGATTTTCTTCTGAAGGCAGAGAAGGCAGGCCTCTACTATTATCAGGAGGCCCTCAACAATGCTGTGGTTCTGAATCACGGGACAGGGGCATGGGATCAGGGGGTTGGGTCTCCTCTTCGTTCTCTTCAGCTGTCCACAAATGCACATCATGGCTTCTGTGCCTGATGATGCCAGGTCTCTCCAGGGCTTCTTCTCCATCTTCCTCCTCTCTGTCTCTACACATCTCTCAGCATCATGGTGCAAGGAGAGCACATCGAGTTAGAATGCACTTTACTCTCCATGTGATCTCAGTGGGTAGGGGGCAGTGAGGACATGAAGGAAAAGGTTACCTAGGAGACAGATTCCACATGGCTTCTTGCACTCTGATTGCACCTGCCGAGGAGAAGAATGGCTGTAGGATACCCTCCCCATCTCTGCCTTAAAATCATAGACTCTGAGAGATGGGGGGTCTTTGGATATTACAAAACTCATCTTCCTACTGAATGTGTTGATGCCAACTAGGGCCCTGCTTTCATACATCCAGGGATGGGAGTGTTCTCCCCTTCTCCCTCCCATCCTGCAGCTGGGCAGCTCAGAGTGTTAGAACATCTTTTCCAGTGCTGAGTAGGAAACTTCTTGTATTAGAGTTCTCAGAGAAACAGAATCAATAGGGTGTCTCCGTGTGTTTATAATATATATATATATATATAATGTATATATATATGTATATATATATACACACACATATACATACTATATATTATATAGATATAGAAACAGAGATATAGATATAGATATATATCTTTCTATATTTATTTATAATCTTTCTCTGTGTAAATATATTTATGAACATATATATAGATAGAGCTTTGTCATTGTTGTAAGCAATTATGGAGGCTGATAAGTCTTAAGATCTGCAGGGTGGGCAGGTAAGTTGAAAACAAATAGTTTTGTGCCAGCCTGAGTCTGAGCTCCTGTGAACCAGGAGAGCCAATGGTATAGTTTCAGTCTGAAGGCTAGTAGGCTCAAGATCCAAGAAATGCTGATGTTTTGAGTCAAAACGCAGGTAAAATCCCCTGTCTCAATTTGAAGCAGTCAGGTAGGAGAAATTCTCTCTTTCATGTGGGAGGGGCAACATTTTTGTTTTTTTCAGGCCTTCACCTGATTGAATGAGGCCCACCCACTTAGGGAGGGCGATCTGCTTTCTTCAATCTACCAATTCAAATACTAATCTCCTTCAGAAACACTATCACAGAAAAATTCAGAATAATGTTTGACCAAATGTTTTGACACTCCATGTCCCAGTCAAGTTGACACATAAAAGTAATCATCATACTTTCTTTCTCCCATTTCCTAATTAGCCCTGTCATCCTTATCTGGTCTTAAAATCAGCTCTTCAATGGGGCTGAGTTTTCAGCCCAGATGGCTGGTCCTGAAAAGAGGCCTGGGTATCCCACCTGGAATATGCTCTGCATTACCATCACGCTGCCTTTCTCCACAGTGGAGCGGTCAGCTCCCCTTGCCTTGTCTGGGCCCTGCCCTCTCTCTTCCCAGCATATCCAGTTGTGGTACCTAGCCAGAGATGTCAGGCTGCTCTGGCCAGAAGGGGCAATGCTGGCTGGTTTGTGTTTGGTTCTATCTTATAGAAAACAACTGGCTCCCAGGATAAGGAAGCCCATCTCCCTGCCCCTCCCCTTTATGTCCCTCTGGGTGAATTATGGAAAGACATGGTGAGGGCCAATAAGAACTATATTCTGGGACTGATCTTTGGGGAAAGAAAATAAGAAAGCTCATTTCCATCTTAATTTCTCACCCCTACCAGTGACTTCAAAGAGGGAAGAAAAGGGGGCTACCTACTTAAATGCCAAAGGCTCTACATACATCGTGTTCTTAAAGCTGCATGAAAACTCAACATGAAGAAATCTCAACTCTATTTTAACCACAAAGAGAATTTGCATGGAGAATTTACATCACCAGCTCAGGGTCACAGAGCTGCTAATTGCAGGGGCCAGGATTCGAATCCAGCTTTGGTGTACTTCAGATCTCCTCTTTCTGCTAAACCATGGGATGTTGTGTGCCTGTGCAGGCTCTGTAAACTGTATTGCCTCAGGACTGAGGGGCAATGCTTGGGTTTAATAGAATTCCAATAATAGCAATGTAGTTCTGCTCAGGTGCCTCAGAAGTTCAGCTGTCAGCCAGCACAGGAGTCACTGCAGAGTAGGTGTTGCTCTGCTGTGCATTCTTCAGTAGGCAGTAAACAAGGAGGCTGGAGGAGATGACCACTAAGGGCCTCCTTCTCTAGCTCTGGGATTTTAGGGATGAAAGCCTTTCAGGTGACATGTGGGGGTCCCAGATCAGGCAGCCTTGAGGCTCCTTCACCTTGGTGGTGCTGAAGAAAGGAGAGATGGAAAAACAAGTGGTCGGCTGTCCCAGAGAGCCTCGTGGTCTACAGACCCTTCCTCCGTTCTGTGAGAGTGGGCCGGTGGTGGGGTGGGGGATGTGCCCTGCTGGGGGAGGAGGTGTGGATGAGAACCTTTGCAAAGGGCAGAGCAGAAGTGGAGCCTGCCTTCCTGTTTGTCTGGGATGCTGCCAGCCTGTGTTCAGCAGTGACTCAGAAGAGGAAAGCAAATAAGGGGATTTTCAGATGGTCTTTGCGTGCTTTCTCCTTTGTTTTCCCTTGTAAGGAGAGGCAGCCAGTGTGGGTCCTCTAAATCTTGGCCCAGAGGAGCCAGGCACAGAAGATGGAGGGGGGATGGCTTATGTGAGATGAGAAGCTTGAAGCCATGTTAAGCTGAGCTAGGGAGCAGTTGATCTGCAACCCGCTCAATGAGGCCCTGGCTTCTCTGAGGAGAATGTGAGCTGACCTTTCTGGATCCTTTGCTTCTCTTACAATGGGCCCTTTACTAGGGATTGTCATTAATTTGGAGACCGTTAGTGCTGGAGGGGCTTGAATTAATCCCCCAATACTCCTTGAATACCTGCAGAGTTGGGGACCTCACCATCCGACCAGGGAAACCCATTTTGTCTTTGCACAGCTCCTGCCTGGAAAATCTGTCTCCCAGTAGCTTCCATTCATCATTCCAGGGTTTCCTGGGCCCTGGAGCTTTTCTCCTCCTTGTTGTGGCACTGCCATGCATATGCTTGTCCTCTGACCTCACATGTGCATTTTATTGGAGCACCATTGCACTCCTGTGAGAATGGGGCCTGTGCTCTAAAATTACTTCTTGGGATAATCATTTCATTTCCTCATTTGGACTGTAAACTGCCTTCAGCAGGGACCAGATCCTCTCTATCTTTTATATCCCACACATTCACTACTAGAGGGCTGAGCATATGGCTAGCGTTTAATCGCTGAATGGTGAAAAGAAGGAAAGAAGAAAGGAAAGGAGGGGAAAGAGAGGAAGGGAGGAAATATTTGCTCTTCTCTTTCTTGTCTTCTAGACAATGGATCTCGGCCCTGGATGGGGTTTCCAATGATAACCGGTTGTTCCTGTCTATGAGGTACCCTGGTCTGGAGAATAACTTTAGGTTCTGGCCACAACACCTGGGTTCCAGTTCTAGCCTTTGTAGTTCCTAGCCAAGTAACCTTGGGCCAGGTTCTTCTCTGAGCCCCAATTTCCTCTGGGTGAATAAGACTCACTTGCCTCATATAGAGTTGTTGTAAAGATCAAATCAGATCAAGAACCCTCACTTCCTCTATAAACTGGGTTCTATTAGGCACGAGGGGCAATCCTCAGGGTTAGTACACAGGGAGTGGTGATCCACGCTATTATTTGATTAATTTCCATTGTGTGCTGACCACTGAGAAGTTTCTTTATATATGTTGTCTCAGTACATAGCGTACAAGGTGGGCACTTTACAGCAGGAAAGCTTAAGTGCCTTGAAAAAGTAGGTTTTGACTCCAGATTGCTAATGGCCTCTAAGCCCAAATACACTCTCTACTGCATCAAGCTGCTTTTCTTTAAAGACAAATTGGGGCCAATAGGAGGGGGCGCTTAATGAGGTGTGTGGGGGAGGTGCTGGACTCAAAGACTAGAGAAATTCTAAATCTTGTGATTTTATCACTTTCCCATCTAATAGGGCAAAGCAAATACTCAAGTCTCATTCTTTTTCTGAGTTGGTTTTTAAAATATCTTCTTGCCCCCAGTGTCTCATTTGCAGTCAGATTTGGATCTGCTAGCCAGGTGCTACTTCTCTGCCAAGGAACAAGAGATGGCTTCATGAAAGATGTGTGTTTCCTGGAGCACTCAGTCAGGGTATATGAGTGTGTATGTGGCAGCAGTTCGGTGTCGGGGGAAGGGGAGGTGACATCTAGGAATCAGGCAGAACAAGGCAAGAAAGACCTGTCTTTGAGGCAGTAACCAATCGATCATTTGGGAAACTTTATTGAGCATTTACATGTGCCAAGAGCTGTGCTGAGCCTTGCAGGGTTGAAGAAACCACACGCTCTGATCTCCAGGAGCTTACAGATTGGTGAGAGAGACAGGATTCAAGGCAGATGGAGGCTCCTTCTGCTTATGGATGGGCAGCGGGGGAGCGGGTGTGTGTGTGCGTGTGTTGTGTGTGTGTGTGTGTGTGTGTGCACGCGCGCGCACACACGCGCGTAGAGAGGCTCTACACAGGGGATGGTCGGGAGGGGTGGCACACCTGGGTTCCTCTCTGGAATTCTCTACCCAGCAACCCCCTTGGGCCTGGTTCTCAGTTTAAGTCAAATAACTTTGGTCCCCAGTTGCCGCCTGCCTGCCACGTTCCAACTCAATCATTCTTTGAAATTTCGAGCTGTAGCTAAAACGCCTTTGCCCTGTAACAGGATTTTCACAGTCTCCACAGCAGCAGCTAACGTGGCTCATCACCTGCTGTTGTAATCTGCACCGCTAAACCCCCGGCTCCAGGCAGAAAGCTTAACTCGCCTTGCTGATTCGAGCTCACTTTTCCTGGCATCGAAGCCATATTTCAGGAGGGGGAGCTAATCCGCTCCCCCCAACTCTGCACACAGAGACATTTCAAAGGAAGCACAAATGGTAAAGGTTGCTGCAGCTCCTTCTGGGAGGGGCTGTGAGAACCTAGACCTAATGGATACCAGGAATGGTGCCCTGGGGTCTGTGAGTAAAACTCTTCCTGTACCTGTTCCTGAACTGAATGGACAAGGGAGCCAAAGTGGCTGATTTTCCTGAAGGTCTTGTTTCAAGGACTGGCTGGGCCTCAGTGTCTGTATTGGGAGAGTTGGTTCTGTTTAAAAGGGTGGTGATTTATAAGCAAGAGCCCACTGTCCCTGATTAAAACCTAGAACTCTTTCCTAAAATTATAATAATCACTGGTAATTTTTTGCCCTCTACCTCCATCTTAACACTTTATACTTCTGAGGAGCAGAGCCCAGAATATCTAGAAAGAGCATCTGACACACAGAAGTTCACTAAGTGCTTATTGAATAAATGAGTACTAGCATGTTAGCTTGGCTTTGTTCTAGGCACTATGCTATGTGCTTAAACACGTGGGGAAAATGAGGTAATACGTGGGAAAGAAAAGTAGAAACTTGAAAAAGTTGTAAACTCTTTGGAGGCAGGGACCATATATATATACAAGCATTCAGTCATTCAAGAAATATTTACTGAGCCTAACATGTGCAAGGTGTTTTTTTCTAGAAGCTGGGTATGTAGCAGTAAAATATATAGATAAATATTCCTGCCCCTTTTCTAGTGGAATTACTGGACAAAACAGAACAATGAACAGATTTTAGCTTCACCTAAAAAATAACTGACAACTAGAAATGTCTAATGATGAAATGTGTTGCTGCGTTAGGTAGTAAGCTCCCCATCACTAGAAAAGTTTGAGCAGAGACTACATGAGCATACACTAGGGCTACAGAAGAGGGGGTGCAGCAGATCCTATGGATGCCTGCCCATATCCCCCTTCTCTTATCTCTTTGGTGCATACTAGTCTTCCAACTGCCAGTACCTGCATTTCTTTGCCTGATAGCTCTCACTGTCCCCAAGAGTCTATTTTGCTGTCCACTACGTATGCTGGCAGTGCCAGGGAATTCATGCCCCCGGGAGCAGCCTTTTCTATGTCACCTGGCCAGAGAGAGACCAAAGCCTGGACTGAGCAGGAAGCTAGTGGGATTCTTTGTCTACTACCCACTAGGCCTGGGCACTGTAGGCCACAGGAGTAATATGATTAAACTGTATTTTCTGGTGGGGAGGGGAGAGAGACACAGGTTGTTCAGTAGGTGTGGTAGACACGTAATATGCTGCACAGAGCCTCTTCAGTGAAGAACTTTTTGACCTGCTGGAGAAGTAATCAACAGACAGTCTTCATCAATCAACCCCTTCAGAGATGGCTTCAGCTGCAGAAAGCTTCCTGCCCAAGGTTATCCCTGTTTTGGGGTGACCCACATCCAATGATAGACTGATACAGGAATAAGAAGGCCTGGTCATCTTAGCTGATTTGGGAGAGCTCTGAAGGGCCAATCTAGGGCTCCCTGTGGGGTTGCCAGTGCTGCTGTTGGTCTGTGTAAAAGCTGGGCTCCACCCTCTGCTCGCAGTTACTTCCTATCCTTCTCTTCCACTGGCGTGGATCTCATGGCACTCCTCAATAAACACCCTGCTGGTTAAACTCTGTCTCAGAGGCTGCTCCCAAGGAACCCACCCTATGACAATGAGACATCATTCCTGGTACTCAGCTGAGCTTCTAGAAATCAGTTTGCTAACCTTTCTCCTTCTCAAATTGTCAGCAAGCTTTACCTACCTTAAAGAGTGGATTTTGGGCCAGGTCCAGCTCCTTCCCCATCGGTCTTCTTCTTGGCTTCCCAAGGAAGGGATATATATGGACAGGCTGGTGGGAGTAGGGTACCTGTTTCACTGATAGCTATGTCCTTTCCCCCCAAAAGATACACATGCTACTATGATGATGTTCCATGTTAATGCCTCAGGCACTATGCATCCAGATAAACCTAGTCAAACCCCACCCCCATCACCAAGAAGATAAAACAGTCATGTGCCCCAAAGCAGCATCGCTGGATCTGAGGTGCATTCTAGCAGCTGGGACTGTGATGGGAGCTTGCTTTATTAGATCCCATTATAAATGGATGATTTGCCATCTCCGAAGATAAATGGGAAACTTAATGCAGAGGTATCCTGTCTGGGGAAACTGGAGAGTTATGGATGTTAGCTTTGTAGCTTTATGAAAGCACTTTCTTATAGAAACTGAAATGACCAAGATTAGATTGAATTAGTATGTACTGGTATGAGCTCCCCCCCTCCCCGCCCCACCATCCATCTTGATTTTTTTTTAAGGGAAAAGATTTGCCTCCTGCATGAGCATTTCATAAAAATGCAAATCCCAAGTTTGGATCTGGTAATTAACAGGGTTGCCTCCTGGTGCTAAAGAGGCAGCTGCCCAGCTGGGACTATCTGTGGCAGCAGGGAAAGAGGCGCCCTCTATTGGCTTCCCTCCTAGGTGGTGTCTACTCCTTCCCGCCACCCTCTCCCTTCCTCTAGGAGCAAGGCATTCCCCTCATCTATCCCTATAGAGCACAGATGGATTAGTGAGACCTCTATCCCAGCAGCTAGGTTCCTGCCCTCCTTCTGTGGGGTGGGCTCTCCCCATCCCTTGAAGATCTCACTCTCCATCAGTGTTTTTCCCAGCCTGAACTTTCAACCCAGGACCCAGCTGGGTGACAAGGCTCTCTGCCAGCAAACAAATCTATCTGATAAATGTCTGAGCATTGTCAATACTAAGCACAGTGCCAGGCACCAGAGAAACAAGACAAACATGCTGAGGCTCTGCTTTTGAGGAGATCTATCTAATTGAGGGGAGAAATGTGGACATGGATAATTTCCAAATGAGCACTTTCTCATAGAACTTTCTGTGATGAGGGAAATTCTATATCTGTGCTATTCAGGGTGGTGGCCTCTAGCTTTGTGTGGTCCCAAGGAAATAACTTAAGAATAGAGTTGTAGAGAGGAATTCCAGGCTTAGGTTTTTCAGCCTACCCTTCTGGAATCTCAGGCAAATTTCTTCTTGATTTAAGTCTCAGTTTCATCTTCTATAGAATGGGATTGTTAAAACCTGCTCTGCCTCTCTAAAATATTAGAGCCCAAAGACCTAGTGTTCATCTGGTCCAACCTCCTCATTCTGTGGAGGGAGGAGCAAGGCCATGATCTGTTCAGTCTCATGGCAGGAAGGGATAGAATCAGGTCTTTAACTCCTCGTGCCTGGCTTTTTGACCCCAGCAGGTTGTTGCTAGGTGTGCTGTGGGGATTGAATTTGAAAAAAAGCAAGGAAGATCTTTGGAGATTCAAAACTGTATCTAAGGTCCTGAGCCTTCTAGAATCATGGTGACTGGTGAAACCACCCATATTTGAAGCTTAGAGGACTCACATAGAAGGGACCTTATCTGTGGTATGACTCACTACATCGTCAATGTCTGCCTCAAACATCAGCAAGATGAAGGATTTCTAAGAGTCAGACTACAGAAGGTGATGACAAAATTGTGCATATGCCAGGAGGTAAATGGGGGCTCAAGATTTGGGGGGCCCTAAGAACTTAAGCACCTCTCAGATACTTTATTGGATTTGGAGGTTGACTAGTTGAGTGCCCAGGAAAGCTATCAGTGAATGAGGAGTTCCAGCATGGCTTCTGCAGCTGCCTTTGAACCAAGGAACTTTATGGAGATGGAGAGGCTGAGCCCCCAAATAAAATAAAAGTGGAAGAATCCTCACAATGCCCTCCAGGGGGGTGTCAGCACAGAAATAGAATTTGAATAAAGTGTTGAATGCTGTGTTTGGAGATGAGAGGGGACAGAATCAGTTAGTCTCAGGTGGAGTCATTTTAAATTTAAAACACAGATTAAACAGCTTTCCTTTTATGATGATAAGCAGCAAACAGAGCCTATCCAAATCCCAGGGTGCTTGCTCTGTGAGGAACTGAGATCTGTTGAATAAAAAGACACAGGCTATCTCTGTTTACCAGCCAGCACTGGACTAAGGCCTTGTGAGTCCTTACCTTCAGGGACCTTGACCCTCTTGGGCCATAGGAGCTCTGCCCAAGGCCTACCAGCTACCAAGCTATCTCCCTTTCAGTCTCTGTCCAGGATAGAGTATGGCTGTTTGTGCTGGTAGGAGTTGTTTATACAGTGCAAGTGTTTTTTAACCACTCACCTACTGTTTCCTTACTTTGGGCCTGGGGAAGGTGAACTCTTACCTTGAATGAGATGTGCTTTTTCCTCTTAATGCTGGTGTCACAATTTCCTGGCTGAGGCAGGAGAAGAACTGGAAGAACCTTAGCAATGCTTCCAATCATCAACTTCCTGCTCCATTTAACAGAGGAAAAACTGAGGTCCCATAGTAGTGAGTTGCCCAAGGTCACACGGCTAGTCAGCTGCAAGATTGGAATTAAAATTCAGGATGGCTAACCCATCCAATCATTCAATCAATAGATTTTAAAAATATACCTACTATATGCTAAGAACTGTGACAGCCAAGGGGACAATACAGAATGAGAAGACATGGTCTACATTCAAAAAGTTTGCTTTGGAGTGGGGGAGAATGAACATATAATCATAGATTTTTATAAATGTTATAAAGATAAATAGAAAGGTTATATGAGAGAGATAAGTAGGGTAGGGGGTTGCTCTCTAGACTGGGTGCCAGAGAAGTCTCATCTGAAAAAGCAATATATAAGCTCATATTTTCAGGATGAGTAGGGGGCAGGTAAAGATGGAGGAAGAGAATGTTTCAGGTGGTGGAGACAGAGGAGGAGAATGGGGTGAGGGACTTCCTTCAGGTTAAGTGGAACAGGGTCTCCATTCCTTATTGAGGCCGATCTTCTCTGGCCCTGGCTGCAGAGGTCCAAGGCTGTAGAATCAGCCTGCTTCCTCCTCCAGGTGAGTGTGATGGGCCCAGCTCTGGAGACAGACCTCTCCACGCTTTCATCTAAGGTGGCATAAGAACTTGGTTAACATCATGCCCTCTCACAGGCCATCATAGTACCATCTCACGGTTACCAGCACTGGATGAGATAAAGCATGTGAAGCACTTAGTACCTGCCTGAGATATTGCAGATGCTCAGTCTAGCTACTCTTATCCTCATTATTTATTGGGTTAGGTTAACTCTCTTGCCCTGAAATAAGCTCCTTGACCTCCTCCAAAGATCCGCTATCCTCCATCTTTTAAGAGCAGACAAAATTGGGATGTTAGTTTTCCACTTGGTGCTGGCCCACGTATGTGACCTCAGCCAAGTCACTTTTGCTCCTCAAATCTCTTTTCTCGTCTGTCATTTGATGAGCTTGTTCTGAATATGAATGTCTCAGCAGATATGCTACAGCACACTATGAGCCTCAGACAGGTTATCTGTGTGTTGAGATGATGAGTCTCTCAGCCCTTGAGACGCCTGGGTGGGTGGGGAGGCCCCTGTAGGTCTCCCCAGCTGAGAGGTGGCAGTGTTATTTGCTCCAGTGTGCAGAACAAATGTTACCAGGTCTCTGCATGCACAATATAAAAAACATTGAGAAGTCTTGGAAATTATCCCTGAGGTCTCTGCTCGGATAATATTGCTAATATTCTGTGAGTCATCTCCTAGTTTCAAACTGTACCTCTTCCAAGAAGTCTGCCCCGACAACATCGTTCAATGACATTTCTCTGTCATGGTCTTCTCAGCATTTATGAGCTGCTTTAGCTTGAAATTAATTAATTTGTACTTCTTAACATGTGGCCTGTGGGTTGTTTCCTATAACAACTACTACTATTACTGCTGCTGCTGCTGCGCTGCTGCCATTGATTGAGCATGCAGGTGCCAGAGACTTCATGAAGGGCTTTGCCATTCATGCTCACAACAGTGCTCTGGGATATGCGGGCACTGTTGTGTGTGTACAGAAACCTGCGGCTTAGATGGTTTGAAACAGTTGCCCAAATGTAAGCAGCTGAGTCAGAATTTGGATGTGTCTTTTGGGTAGGATGTAGCCCGCGCTCTTAGCTAGTTAAGTAGTGTGCTTTTGTGTGTCCTCTCTCCCAGCTAGATTATGGATGTTCTAGGAAGAGACACCATGTTTTCTGCTTTCTTTCCAACTCCGTGAGTTCAGATCTATGCTCACTAGTAAAAGCTCATAATTATTGCCAGTATGCTAGGTACTTCAGTGCAAATGGAAGGTGAGAGCCAGTAAAGCCTTCCCTGGGCAACATATCGAAGGCACCTCTCACTTTATGTGGGCTTGGGAGGTGAGCATGTAAAATCTTAACAGGCATCATGGCACAGCTGAGCAAGCCCAGGTAGCCTGACCTCTGGTGTTTTAGGGTAAGAGGATCCTTCCAGGGAGTCTGGACCTGGAGAGTTCTAGGAGCCTTTGCCTGAAACCAGGTACCCAGCTAGTTCAAAGTGCTCCCAAGGAATCCCCACAGCCCTTCCGGGTCTCTCCATCAGAGGGATAAACAAGAGTTATTGGCATCTGGGATTATTAGTCCTGGTAACCTGGAGTGGAATTCAAAGACCTAAGCACTCTCAATTCATAGTTTGTTCCAACTTCCTGGGGCTCACTGTCCTCCTAGGTTGTGAATCGGTCCTTACCTAGCCTCCTCACTGTGTGGGCTGCCAGTCAGGTCCTGTGAACGTTTTACATTTGGTCTCTTGGTGAGTTGTTCCTGAATGCCTTGGGGTAGCCCCAATCCCACTAGTCTTTGACCTGAACACCCAAACCACACACATATATGCTATGTGGTTAAGGGTCAAACTGACCTGAATTTGACCCTCTGCTCCAACCCTAAAGCATTTTCTCTTGGACAAGTCTGCTAACATTCACTCAAGAAATATTTACTCAGTACCTACTATGTGCTACATACTATTCTAGGTATGAGGTGGTCTAGTGGACCTGTGGTGGTAAAGAATATGTGGTGCCATAGTGTGTCGAATAGGACAGACAGGTGCATGCTTGGGAAGGTGATCAGGTAAGCCCTCTTTGAGTTGAAACCTGAATGATGAAGAGGAGGTAACCTGGAGGAAGAACATTCTGTTGAGACAGTGGGAATAGCCAGTGAAAAGGTTCTGAGACACAAAGAAGGATGATATGTTCCCCAGACTAGTAGCTTGTTGCTATATGTAGACTGAATTGTAAGGGATCAAGAGTGGTAGTAGAGAGAATGGTTAGAAGGCTATTGCAAAGGTCTAGGCCAGCAGTGATGATAGCTGGGACGAGTTACATCAGCAATCTGAACCTCAGTTTCCTTACTTACAAAGTGAAGATGACAAGAGTACCTACCTTACAGGGTTGTTGCAAAGATTAAATGAATAAATACATGGTATGCAATAAATGGTAGCTATTAGCAGCAATAAAAAAGAGTACTAATTATAAGCATGGGCCTCACATAGCTAGGCCCTCACAGGAGGACCGAATCTTTACTTAAGCCAAGACTCTTCCATTCAGCATGTCCAGGGGTACTGCCTGTGGTCCAGGATCAGATACTTTTTCCCTTCCTGGCTCAGCCATCCTGGGCTTTTTGGGTAGGGAGGGAGGAAGAGGTGCCTGGGGAGGGAGGGCAGTGACTTCTCTGTATTATCACAGTGAATGGGCCCAGGAATGAGAAGCCTGAGCACCTCATGCTTCAGTTGTTCCTGGGAAAGGCCTGAAAGAAAGTCTCTCCTCGTCCAGGAAGCCTTCTGAGTTGATATAGAGGCTCCGGAAAGGCACACTTTCTAAGTTAGCAGGGGAAGCAAGCCAGGTGAAGAAGGCAAGGAGGCAGACTCCTCTTACTTCTGACTCTCCATAACTCAAGGCAGGGATGCGGGGTGAATAGAGGAAGAGAGAAGGACATACACCCCCTGAATGTATGTCATCTGTGAGATGAGAGGACAAGATGAAAGAGGTGAAAACTCCTACAAGAGATTTGGTTAAATACTTACAACTGAGCGATGATAGCTGGACCCTGTGACACATTTCTGCTGGAACAAACAGGATCTTTTCCTCCTCAGGAATCTACCTCTTCCAAGTGGTGTTGGGGCCAAACCCACTGAGAAGCAGGGGGGCTCCTGTTACTTTTTGGGGCTCCCTACCAGCTCTTCTTGTCCGCAATGGTGTTAGAGGGACATTTTATGAACTCTTCAGTCCTCGGTTTCCATGAGGCTTTTGCCTTACTCCAGACCGTCTCTGATATACACATATATCTTAAAAAGAAAAAGAAAAAGAGAGAAAAGCTATTTTATTTTATTGCCAAACTGTCCACTTTAAATACCCTTTTTATTACAGTATCTGCATAGTAATACTAATAATAGATCTTGTTGGCAGCTCTAATGAGGCTGGAGAATATAAGGTTTCCAATAAAGTTAATTGTTGCCTTTAATATTCTCATACATTTATACATGGTAAATCTTTAAAGGAGAAAAAACACTCCATTTCATCCCTGTTAAGCAGCTGACTCTGGACTGGATGGAGACTGCAGTAGTGACGTGGGCTGGGGGCTTGGCTCTCAGAGAGCTTGAATTTCGATCTCCAAACTCTTTTCTAGCAGTAAGAGCTTTGAGTCAGAAAGATCTGGGTTTGAATGCTGGCTGTGTCACCTCCTATCTCTGTAACGAGAGCAAATTGCTTACCCTCTCTTAGCCTGTTTCTTCGTCTTAAGATGGAATTCATAATAACTGCATATCAGACTCAACATGGTGCCTGGCATATTGTCAGTGCACCACACATGTGAACAGTTATCATTATTTCAAACTATTAAATACAATTATTATTTTATCCACTTGTTATATGTATCATTAATTGTGAAATAAATCAAGGTGTTACAATCATTGCATCTTAACAGCTAGCTAAAATTTATTTCTGTTAATCTGTTTCTCAAGGTTACACAGTAGTATGTGATAGATTGGGTGAGAACCCAAGATTCTTGGTCTCTACAATTTACCATAGCCAGTGGTTATTAGGCAGCCTCTGATCTCCATAACTATAGAGCGTTAAGTCTAGAGCATTTTTGACTAAATTTACTGTCTGCCTGCCTCTTAACCAGAACTGTGTCTACTGCCTGAGCCCTGGACTAAGCTTTATTAAAATGCTGGAGTGAAGAGAGGGTTACCTCCCCCAATCTTGGGACAAATATTCTGACTCCTGTCAAACTTCTCCCAACAGTCATAATTTTTCTTTGTTTTTACTTTCTCTTGAAGAAATTTCATGATTTTTAGTCACAAAACAAAGAAAAACGTATGTTTCACCATTTATTATATAGCTGATTTTATGTATTTTTGACAGTTCCATCACATTTCTGACATTTACAATGTTTTTTCTCCCAGGGGGTAAGTAGAAAGAGGTGTTTACCCCTACCTCACCCCCCATGACCCAGGAGAGGGACAGAGAAGAACTCCAGGTGCCCCAGGTAAGGGACAGGCCTATGTGACTTGTGTTTCAACAAATGAATCACCAACAATGTACCTCCACCTCCCCGACCTTCCCCACCCAGGTGGGGGTCTCCTCTCCACATCAATGCCTTGCCTCTCGCACTGGCAAGTGGTAAGAAATACTGTGACAGGATGGTTTCCATGGCAACCCTCATTTCCAGTTAAACAACCAGCCCTGATGAAAGGAGTTTCATTTGCTTTGGTTAAAGTGTGTGTTGGGAAGGGTGTGGGCTTGTTTCTTCTTTCCTCCCTGGTTCCCCTTTCTTACTCCTCACTTTCCTATCTCTTCCTCAAGGATGATGTATAGGCACTGATGGGTCAGGCTATTCCCAGGCCCTAGAGAATGAAGAGTCTTAGTTCTAGCCTGGGTCAGAGAAGCCATGCTGGGGACTCAGGTCTGAGAAACAAGATTGCATCTCCTCAACTGGCATCCATAGTTTCCTCCCAGCCCCCCTGCCTCAGGTCCCTACGTCCCCTGCTCTCCCAAAAGAAGGACCTGTTGGGGGAGGAAATGGGCTGGTGGAAGACCCTATGTCCCAACAGGTGGTTGGGTAATTAAGTGAGCTTTATGCATACAACACTGTTTTGCCCGATGTAATTGCAGTTTCCATATAAATAATTCACGGGAAATTATTAGAGTGAGGACATCGCCCGCCTCCTCATAATTTGCTTAACCGAAATAGGCTCTTTCATCATCTGCGTTGATTTGCCATAAGACCATGCACTCAGCATCCTTCATAGGCCTGCTCCTTCCAAAGGAGAATGCAGAATTTAATTAAGTTATGCAAATTGGGCATCCCCTGCCTGGGGAGAGGCAGGGTGTTTGCCCGCATGGCTGTGGGATGGTACAGGAAAGGAGAGGAGGGGTCATGCTGTGCCCCAGGTGGTGGGCAGCTGTTTGGGGAGATGCAAGGAAGCCCCCACTTCAGAGAAAGAGCAGCACCCCCATAGAGAGTTCTGGAGCTGGACTCCACAGATAGAGGAGAGCAGAGTCAGAGCCTGAACTCTGGGGTCTGCCTCCTGACTTACCAACTGTGTAATTTGGGGGAGTACTTAACCTCACTACACCTCAGCTTCTCTGTAAAATTAGAATAATAAAGGTACTGCTCTCCTAGGATTGAGGGTGAGACATAAATGAGAGGATCTGCGTAAAGCATATAATATAGTCCTGGACAGAGTGCTTAATCAGCAGCTGCTATCACTGTTATTATTATTACTAGTAATACTACATTGTTATTGTTATTAGGTATATTAGACTCTCAGCTTGTGGCTGATGGCAATATCTGGCTAGGTCCATCCTGTTCTTCCCCCACAAGGAGAGTTAAATTTATAACTTCCTCCATAAATTATTCCATGATTTTTGGAAGGAATTGTTGAATTAGAGATGAAAACCTGTTGTTCAACTATAGTAGTGTTTTAAAAGTTAAATGAAGAATAAACTCAAATATAGAAGCTGAAAAAGAAAGAAAGAAAGAAGAAGAAAGAAAAAGAAAGAAAGAAAGAAAGAAAGAAAGAAAGAAGAGAAAGAGAAAGAAAGAAAACCTGACATTTTGGAGGCTGACAGACCAAGGTTCAAATCCCAGTTCTGCCCCTTGCATACTGTGTCATCTCAGGCGAGTCACTTTACCTTAACAGGGCCTTGCATATCTTCTGGGCAAAATGGAAGCCATATCCTTGCTTCTGTTGGAGCTTGTGAGATTGGAAGAAATGTTTGCAAAGAACCTGGCACAGGTCTGCTGCATAGTTTATGCTCAACGAATGGTAAAATGAATCTTTGAGCCTGGAGCCAGCATCCTCGCAGTGAATCAAGGCAGGGCTTGCCCAGGCCTCTCATCCTCCCCACTTTCTTTTTCTTAGTGGTAGTTTTTTTCCCCCACTCCATCCACGCACCCTTCCTCTCATGCTTTCTGTTAAAGGATCAAAGGATCCAATAAACTCATCCACCCTGAGGTACAAGTGACTGATAAGCTTAAAAGCTTTTCTCGTCCTAAAGATATTGTCTTTGTTTTCAAGGGAATAAAATGCTTAATTTTTCTTAAACCAAGGTTTCAGTGATCTAATTGGAACATTCTGTAAACCTGTAATAAAGCAGACAGGTGCTCCTGAAATCTGGGCCAGAAAGTGAGGGCTTCCACACAAAGGAAGTACTGGATGTGGGAATCTGCCCTGATGGCTGGTGCCTCTTAGTAACTCTGTCTCTTGCTCAGATTCAAGCTCTGTCACAGAGCCAGTTCCTTCACTAATTTAACAAGTATTTATTGAGCACTTACTACATGCTAGGCACTGCAAGAAGAATTGGGTTAACAGTGGTGAGCAAAACAGACACAGTTCATGCCCTGATTGAACATAAAAGCTAGTGAGAGTGACAGTTACTAAACAAATCATAGGACTTGTCAATATAGTTACATACACAATAAGAATTAAAAAGGTAAGGAACAGGGAGCAATAAGACAGAATAGCAGAGGGACTGAATTTAAATAGTGAATGGGTCTCTACAAGAGCAGACTTAAGACTAGGAATTAACTAGGTGAGGAGTGAGAGGAAGGGCATTACTGAAAGAGGGAAGTGCATGTTAAAATACTTGGTGGCAGGAAAAGATGGTGCCTTGGAGAAACTGAGAGAAGGTAAGTCTGGAGTGACTAAGAGACAGGAGGTGAGCTTGGTAAAGTTCAAGAGTCAAGAATGGGGACAAGAGTCTTAGGACAGTAGGGAGCCATCTTGAGCAGGAGATGCAAACCCTGGGGTCCTGATCAAATTCACAGATAAGGAGGAGGCCCTTCATCACCTAGGCTTTGTGTCCCAGTGAAGCCCAAGATCCACCTTAGAGAGAGAAGAAGCAAGCCTGTCAGCAAAAGGGACTGGGGAGAATCGTGGATTCAGTGTCTGAAAAGCTAGTTAAGTTCTGGCATTGCTAACTGTTCTTTATGAAATGAACTCTCTGAGCCTTCATGCTCTCACCTATAATGGTGCACTATGTCTTTCCCGCTGGCTCCTCCAGAGTCACTCTATACCCTTCTCTGTACTACTCTAGGCCCAGAGAGGCTGGTGTATATGAACTGTATCAATGGGTTCCCTTTCCCTCCTGCTTGGCTCACAGGAGGTACCAGTACAGAGATCTGACAGGCAGAGAATGAGGTTAAGATATTATTCTCCTGCTCCCACCTGCTGGGCTATGGGCTATCTGCATCCCTCTGTAACAAGCCACCACTCAAGTCTCATGTTTCTCTCCTATAGCTACTGAATTCAGGTTCTGGTAACTGCTCCCTCCCAGGTCCCCTCAGGCTGGAATGGCAATGGCTCCTTGCTGTTGCTAGCCATGTGATGCTTCGCTATTCCTTGTCAGTGTCCCTTAACCCTGCCCACATCTTTGCAAAAAGTCCCCTCAGTGGGAATGATGATAATTTTATGTTTAACTTGACTGGGCCATGAGGTGCCCAGACATTTGAACTAACATTATTTTGGGTGTGTGTGTGAGGGTATTTTTGGATGAGATTAATATTTGGATAATAGACTGAATAAAGGAGACTACCCTCCCCATTGTAGGTGGACTTCATCCAATCTCATAAAGACTTGACTAGAACAAAAAGGCTGATCGTCCCTGAGTAGAGGAAAATCTCTCCTGCCTAAAGGCCTTCAAGCTGGGACATTGGTTTGTTCCTGCCAGCAGACTGGAACTGAAATGTCAGCTCTTCCTGGGTCTTGAGTTTGCTGGTTTTCTGTCTGGAACTTATACCATTAGCTCTCCTGATTCTCCAGCTTGACAAATGCAGCTCTTATAGCTATGCACCTGCCCTGCCCACCTCATGGGGCCATTGGTGAGGCTCTGATGACCAGGACCTCTGAGAGTGCTTTGTAAACCACTAAGTGCTATGCACTTGTGAGACATACCAACTGTTGCATCTTTGTTCTGAGGGCTTAAGTAGTCTGTTTGTTCACTGAGATAGAGGTCGGGGACATAACACTTTGGCATGTGATTTCAGGTCCCAACATGCAGTTACTAAAGATCTCTGGGAACTGTCCTCCCATATTCAGTTAGTGAGAGGTGAGCTCTTGAGCTACAGCTACCAAACCAGTTCTTTTCTGCACTTTAGCTCATCTGTTGAGCAGGAAGTAGAGAAATTAAGGACACGGATTGGAAGCTGGTAGGTCTGGGCCCAAGTCCATTTTCTACCTATGCAAACGTTGGCAACTCTTTTACCTTCTTAAGCCTCTAAATCTCAACTGTAAAACAGGGATGCTAACAGGTTATTATCTGTATATACTCCACTATGTTGTTACTTATATTACCTAAGAGCTTGGCATAGTGCTTCAAGAAATACTAGTTATTATCACTCTGTCACTAGCCAGCTGTGTGACCTTCGACAAGTCACTTTACTTTTCTGGCCCTCAGTGATATTTTCTTTGAAATATGTCTGGAATGTATTGCTGAATAACAAATGTCCACAGCTTTAGCGCCTTCAAACAATACACATTTATTCTTTTGAAGCTCCTGTGGGTCAGAAGTTCCAGCATGGTTTAACTAGGCTGTAATCAAGGCATTGGCCTGGCTACATTCTTAGCTAGAACTCAGGGTCCTCTTCCGAGCTCATTCGGGTTGTTGGCAGAATTCAGATCCTTGTGGCAGTAAGACTGAGGTCATCATACCCTAGAGGCTGCCCCTCTCCATGGACAAATGCCTATTTGTTCCTTCAAGGCCAGAGGAAAAGTGTTTCTATCAAGAAAGGCCTCATTTTTCTTTTAAAGATTTCACCAGATTAAGGACTACACAGGGTAATCTCTCTTTTGATTAAATCAAAATTAACTGATTTCGGAACTTAATTACATCTGAAAAAATAAACCTTCGTTTTCACCATATAAAGTAATATTATTGAGGGAATAATATCTCATCGCCTTTGCCATATTACTGGAAGCAAGTCATCGGTTCTTGCCATACTCAAGAACGGAAGGAGGACATACAGGATATAGCACCAGAGAACAGAGATCATGGGGGTCATCTTGGAATTGTGTTGCTCACAATGAGTTCTTGTAATGCTGTCCTTAATGTTTGTCTCCCTGTAGTCTGAAAGCTCCAGGAGGGCAGGGACTAATGCTTGTCTTGGTTGATGCTTTGCTCCTGGTATCTAAAGCACAGTAGATGTTTATGATGGTTAATTTTATGTGTTAACTTGACTGGGCCATGAGATGCCCAGACATTTGGTCAAACATTATTCTGGGTGTATCTGTGAGAGTGTTTCTGGATGAGATTAACATGTAAATTGCAGACCAAGTAAAGCAAATTTCTCTCCCTGATATGGGTGGGCCTCATCCAATCAGTTGAAGACCTGAATAGAGCAAAAAGGCTGAGTAAGAGGAAACTTCTATTTAACTGGAATTTTGTTTTCTCCTATTCTCAGACATGATCTAATACCTTTGACTCTCCTGGGTCTTTAGCTTGCTTGCTTACTGCAGATCTTGCAACTATTTAGCCTCCATAATCAATTAAGTCAATTCATTAAAATCAATCAATCTCTCCCCCCGCCTACACACACACACACACACACACACACACACACATTTATATTTATTTTCTCTGGAGAATCCTAATATAGTGTTCAACAAATATTGCTGACTGTTGCCTGGGACTTGATCATCTCTCAGACCCCTGCGAGTTCTCACATTCATCAATTTAAGAAACACATAGTGAAGAGAAGCAGGGTAGTGAGTAGGAGGTACAGGGGAGCACTAGCTGCCTTGGGTCTGGCTCAAACCCAGATGTCCTTTCATCCTTACTCTCTCTATCTTCATAATTTCCAGGCCTTAACTGAGAAGTTAGAATCAGGGGAAAGGAAAAGACCAAACAATATTCTTTCTTAAACTTCTATACCTATTTATGGATCCTTTTCTTTTAAAGCCTTTTTTGAAATATAATTGACATACAATAAACTGAGCATATTTAAGAGTACAATTTGATGAGTTTTGACATATGTGTATTTAAGATAATGAATATATCTATTATCCCCCAAAGTTTTTTGGGGCCCCTTTGTAATCATTGTCTCCCGAGCCCCCACTCCTAATCCCTAGGAAACCACAGCTCTGCTTTCACTATAGATTCATTTGCATTTTCTAGAATTATATAAATGGAAGCATACAGTGTGCACTCTTTTCTTGTCTGCCTTCTTTCACTAAGCATAATTATTTCGACATCCATCTGTGTTGTAGTATATACCAATAGTTCATTCCTTTTCATTTCTGATAATATTTCATTAAATGAATACGCTACAGTTTGTTTATCTGTTCACCAGTTGATGGACATTTGAGATTGTTTCTAATTTTCAGTTATTACAAATAATGCTGTTGTGAACATTTGTGTAAAAGATATGGTATGGACATACATGTTCATTCCCCTTGAACGAATACCTAAAAGAGAAATGACTGGACCATACGGTAGGTGGATGTTTACATTGTTGAGAATCTGCCATGCTGGTTTCCAAATTAGTAATGCCATTTTATATTCTCCCCAAAGTGTATGACAATTCCAACTGCCTAACTTCCTTGGCAGCACTTGGTATAGTCAGACTTCTAAATTTTAGCCATTCAATAAATATGCAGTGGTATCTCGCTGTGGTTTTAATTTACATTTTCCTGATGGCTAACAGCATTAAGCTTCTTTTCAAATGCTTTGTTGCTCTAAGAGTATCTTCTTTGTTGAAGACAAATCTTTTGCCTAATTTTAAGTAGGTTTGTTCATGTTCCTATCATTGAAAGTTATTTATGAACGTTATTTATGTATTTGTATCCTTTTCAAAGGTTACTTATCATACATACAATTTCTTCATCAAATACATGATTTGAAAATATTTTCTCTTGGTCTGTGGCTTGATTTTCATCCTGTTAATAGTGTTTTAAAGAGCAGTTTTTAATTTTGATAAAGTTCAATTTACCAGTTTGTTCTTTTATGCATTTGTGTCCATGAAATCTTTGCTGAACTCAAGGTCATAAAGGTTTCTGCTTACAATTTCTTTTAAAAAATTTTACAGTTTAGGTTTAACATGTAGATTTATGTTCCCTTTTGAGTTAATGTTTTTATATAGTGCAATGAATGAATAAAAGTGTTTTTTTTTTTTGCATTGGAGATATCCATTGTTCTAAGTACTATTAGTTGAGAATATTATCCTTTCTCCATCGAATTGCCTTTAAAAATTTGTGAAAAATCAGTTCTCTATATATGTTTGAGTCTATTTCTCTACTGTATTCTGTTACATAAATTGATTTTTAAAAGTTTTTAAAATTTGTTTTAGTTTTTCATCAATACCATACTATCTTGATACTATTTTATAATAACACTTAAAATCAGATAATGCCATCTTCCAACTTTGTGCTTTTTAAAAGTTGTTTTGGCTACATCACGACTTTTGCATTTCCATACAAATTTTAGCATCAAATTTTGCCAATTTCTACTAAAAAGCATGCTGGGACATTGATTGGGACTGTTTTGAATCTATAGACGAATTTGGAAAGAACTGACATTTTAATGATATTGAATTTTCCAACTCATGATCACAGTATATATCTTCGTTTATTTAGGTATTTAAAAGTTTCTCTTAGCAATGTTTTGTGGTTTTGGTGTACCCGTCTTACACATCTTATGCAGATTTTTATCCTTAAGTATTTCTTTTTCTTTGAAATTATTGTAAATAATATTATGCTTTCTTCATTTCTATTTTTGGTTATTCATTATTAGAATATAAACACAATGGATTTTTGTATATTTATCTTGTGTCCCTCAGCCTTGGCAAACTCACTAGTTCTAGTAACTTTTAACAAATTCTATTGGATTGGATTTTTTTTCCATAGACAATCATGTTATTTGTAAATAATGCAAACAATTTATATATAAATAATATGCACTTTCTTTTTTTTTTAATCTTGATTTTTTTTCTTAATGCACTTGCTATAACCTTCAGCACAATGCTGAACAAAACCAGATATCCTTGTGTTGTTTCTGGTCCTGGGTGTGTGTGTGTGTGTGTGTGTGTGTGTGTGTGTGTGTGTGTGTGTAGTGCTAATCTTTTTTAATAGATGCCCTTTATCAGGTTGAGGAAGCTTCCTTCTATTTTCACTTTACTGTGCATTTTTGTCCTGTATTGATGTTAGACTTTGTCAAATACTTTATCTGCAGGTATTGAAAAGATCATATATCATATGGCTTTTCTTTTTTATTTGCCGCTACGGTGAATTACATTAATAAATTTTGAATGTGAAACCACCTTTGCATTTCTTGCTTAGTCATGATCATCACCTTTCTTAGATTAAACTTGGATTAAACTTAATAAAATTTTATTTAGAATTTTTTCATCTATAATATTTTTCTGTAGCTTTCTTTTCTTGTAATATCATTGTACGATAGATAGCCTCCTTTTCAATTATCCAGAAGATTTTGTGTAGAATTGATACTGTTTTACTGTAAATATTTGGTAGAATTCACCAGTAAACCTATCTGGACCTGAAGTTTTATTTTGTCAGAAAGTTGTAACTTCAAGTTTAGTTTCTTTATTAGATACAAATCTATGCAGGTTATTTATATCTTCTTTAATGAGAGTTGGAAACGTATTTTCAGTGTATTGATTTCATCTAAGTTGGATTTATTGACATACAGTCATTTATAATATGTCCTTATATTCATTGATATGTGTGGAATTTGTACAGTTGCTGTGTCTCTCATTATTTATAGTGGTAGTTTATGTATTCTATTTTTACTGATCTGCCTGGTTAAATGTTAATCAACTTTATTGATTTTTTCAAAGAATAACTTTTGGTTTTGTTGATTTTCTTTATTGTCTTTCTGTTTTCTATTTCATTGATTTCTGTTCCAATCTTTATTAGTATTAGACCACTTTGCTTACTTTGGGTTTAACTTACTCTTTATTTCCAAGCTTCTTAAGGTGGAAGCTTGGGCCTTCGATTTGATACCTTTTTCTTTCCTTCTTTTCCAATATAGGCATTCAGTTCTCTAAATCCTCCCGAACCTTATTTCACCAGCCCTGCTTCACCAGTACTGCATTAATTGCTTCCCACAGTTTTGATTAGGTTGTATTTCACTGTTACTTAGTTCGAAATACATCCTAATTTTTTTATTGGTTATCAGTGAGTTATTTTAAATGTGTTATTTAGTTTCCAAATAACTGGGGGTTTTCCAGGGATATTTCTGTTATTAATTTCTAATTTAATCCGATAAATTTCAGAAAACATATTTTGTATGATTTGGGCTCTTTACATTTGTTGAGACTTGTTTGTGGTACAGAATATGTTTTATCTTGTGAAATGTTCTTTGTGTACTTGAAAAAATTTGCATTCTGCTATTGTTGAGTGTTCTATAGTGCAATTAGGTCAATTTATTTGATAGTGCTGTTCAAATTTTCTATATCTTTAGTAATTTACTTTCTACTTGTTCTATCAATTACTGAGAAAGGAGCATTTTTAGTTTTGTTGATTTGCTCATTTCTCCTTGTAGTTCTATCAGTTTTGCTTCATGTTGTTTGAAGCTCTGTTATTAGGTATATAAACATTTAAGATTATTATGTCCTTTTGATGAATTGACTCCCTCTTATTAGAAAATAACCTTTCAAAAACACCTGATAATATTCTTTGAACTGAAATCTGTTTGTGCGACATTAAAATAACCACTCGTTTTTTTTTAGTTTTATTGAGATATAAGATAAAAAGCATAAATTCACCCATATCAAGTATACAATCCAATGTTTTCAGTATATTTACAGAGTTGTGCAACCATTACTACAATCTAATTTTAGAACATTTTCTTTACTTTCCAAAGAAACTTCATATCTATTAGCGTTACGTCCATTCCCTCTCCTCCTTTTATAGGCTTAGGCAACCATTTTCATTTTTAATAGATTAGCTTGTTCTGGATATTTCATATAAATTAAATCAAATCAAACTTTTTAATTATAATTTTTGAGATAATTATAGATTCACATGCAGTTATAAAAAATATATAGAAAAAAACACATGTACAATTTAACCAGTATTTCCCAGTGGTATAATCTTGCAAAATTAGAGTATACTATCACAATCAAGATGTATACATTGAGACAGTCAAGATATAGAACATTTCTATCACCACAAGATGCTTCATGTTGCTCTTTTGTAGCCATAACCACTTCCGTCCCATCCCTATCTCCTTCTTAACTTTTGGCAACCACTAATCTGTTCTCCTGTTTTATAATTTTATCATTTCAATAACATAGTATGAATGGAATCATGCAGTACGTAACTTCTGGGATTAATTTTTTTCACTCACCATAATTTTTTTGAAATACATAGCAGTTGCAGTGGGTAGAAATAAATTTTTTCCTTTTTATTGCTGAGTAGTAGTCCACAGTGTGGATGCACCACAATTGTTTAACCATTTATCTGTTGAAATACATCTTGGTTGTTTCCAATTTTTGGCTATTATAAATAAGGTTACTATAAACATTCATGTATAGATTTTTATATTAACATAAGTCTATCTCTCTGGGATACATATCACGGAATGTAATTGCTGGGTCATATGGTGGGTCACAAGTTTAATTTTTGAAGACACTGCCAAAGAGATTTATAAAGTGTTTATACCATTTGTCATTGCTACTAGTAATGTATAAGTGATCCAATTTCTTCACATTCTCACCAGCTGTTGGTATTGTCATTAAAAAAAAAAAGTCATTTTTATGTGTGTATAGTGATATTCCACTATAGTTTTAATTTGCATTTCACTAAAGGCTAATAATGTTAGACATCTTTTTATGTGCTTATTTTCTATGTATATATGTTCACGGGTGAAATGCCTCTCCATATATTTTGCTCACTTCCTAACTGAATATTTTTACTGTGGAGTTCTGAGGATTTTTTATATGTTCTAGATATAGTCTTTTGTTTGACATGTAGTTTGCAAATATTTTTTCTCATTCTTAGCTTCTCTTTTCTACCTTTTAACCAGGTCTTTTGCAGAATAAATGTTTTTACTTTTATTGAATTCTAATTTATCAATTTTTTCTTTTTCAATCTTGTTTTTCTGTCAAATCTAAGAACCTTCGCCTAACCCAAGATTTTTTCCTATTTTTTCCTAAATGTTTTATAGCTTTACATTTAATTTGTATCCATTTTGAGTTACTTTTGTATAAGATATCGGATTTAGATTGAGGTTCTTCTTCCCCTTCCCCATGAGTGCCCAATTGCTCCAGTACAATATGTTGAAAAGACTATTTTGCCTCCATTGAATTGCTTTTGCACCTTTGTCATGAATCAATTTTGCATATTTGTGTAGGTCTATGTCTGGATTCTCTATTCTGTTCCATTTATCTTTGTGTTTATTCCTCTGCCAATAGCACATAATCTTGATTACTGTAGCTGTATAAGTCTTGAAATCAAGTAGACTGATTACTTCCACTTTATTTGTTTTTCAAAAAATTTTAAGCCACTTTAGTTCTTTTGTTCTTCCATATAAATTTTAAAATAACCTTATCCATTTACAAAAAAAAATTGGCTGAGATTTTGATAGAAATTTTATTAAACTTGTATATTAATTTGGGGGAAAACTAATGTCTTTACTCATCTTTGTTGAGTCTTCTCATTTACAAACACCATTGTCTCTCCATTTATTTAGATCTTGCTGATTACTTTCCTCCAGTTGTATTGTTTTCAACACACAAGCCCTGTATATGTTTTGTTAGATTTATACTTATTTCTTTTTTCAAAAGTGATTATAAGTGATATTATATTTTAAATTTTGGTTTCCATATATTCATTGCTAGTATATAGAAATATAATAGATTCACACACATTTATCTCATCCTACAGTATTGTTGGACTTATTAATTTTAGTAAATTTTTAAAAGAATCTTTGGAATTTTCTATACAGGCAATCACATCATGTATAAATAAGGACAGTTGTATTCTTCTCCAAATGTACACTTTTTCTTTTTCTTTTTCTTTTTCTTTTTCTTACTTTATTTCACTGGCTAGAACTTTGATGCTCTATGTTGAATTAGAGTGGAGTGGTGAGAAAAGATATTCTTTCCTTGTGTTCAATCTTAGGGAAATCATTCAGTTATATACCATTTAGCAGTTAGCTATAGGTATTTTTGTAATTACTCTTTACCTAGATGAGAAAGTTTTCCTCTATTCTTGTTTCTCCAAGGGTTTTTTTTTTTTAATTATGAATGGGTGTTAAATTTTGTTATATACTGGTTCTGCATTGATTAATATAATCATTTTTTCCTTTTTAGCCTATTAATATAGTGGTTTACATTGATTAAAGTTTAAATATTGAATCAGACTTGAATCCATAAAATAAGCCCCACTTGGCCAAAGTGTTTAACTCTTTTATCAGGTGGCTGAATTCTATATGCTAATACATTGTACGAATTTTTGTATCTATGTTCTTGAGGAATACTGGTGTGTAGTTTTCTTTTGTGTATTGTCTTTGTTTAGTTTGGTATCAGAGGAATGTTAGCTTCATAAATTGAATTGGAAAATATTTTCTCCTCTTCTATTTTCTGGAAATGGTTATGTAAAATTAGTGTTAATTTTTCTTTATATATTTGTTAGAATTCTCTAGTGAAACCATCTAGGCCTGAAATTGAAAAATTTTTGAAATTTTTTATTACACATTCAATTTTCTTAATAGTTACAGGGCTATTCAAATGGTCCATTTTATATTAGGTGAATTGTGGTAGCCTGTGTTTTCTGAGGAATTAGTCAATTCCATCTAAATTGTCAAGTGTATGTATGTAGAGTTGTTCTTAATCTCCTACTATACTTTTAATGTCTGCAGAGTTTATAATCATATCCCTGTTTTATTCCTGATATTGGTAATTTGTGTCTTCTCTTTTCTTCTTTGTCAGTCTTGCTAGGGACTTCTCCATTATATTACTCTTTTCAAAGAACCAGCTCTTTGCTTTATTATTCTGTTTTCAATTTTATTTCTTTTTCTCTTTTTATTTCCTTTTTTTTCTTTCTTTGAGGTAATTTGCTCTTTTTCTAGATTTTTATGGTGGAAACTTAGATTACTAAATTGAGACTTACTCTTTTTTCTAATGTATATATTTAATGCTGTAAATTTTCCTATCATCACCATTTTAGCAGTGTCCCAAAATGATGTTTTATTTTTATATTCACTTGGTTCACCATACTTTTTAACATTTTCCTTCAGACTTTCTCTTTAATCAATGGATTATTTAGAAATGTGTGTTTGGTTCCATGTGTGTGGAGATTTTTGTTATATTGCTTTTATTAATTTTTATTTTGAATCCATTGTAGTCAGAAAACAAATTTGTATAATTTCAATTATTTTCGATTTGTTGAGGTTTGTCTTATGTCCCAAGTTATGTCTATTTGGTATAGGTTCCACAGGCTCTTGAAAAGAATGTGTTCTACTGCTGAGTAGAGTGTTCTATAAATATCAATTAGGTCTTTTTGTTCAATGGTGTTATTGAATTCATTTATATCCTTGCTAGTTTTCTACCTAGTAATTCTATCAATTGCTGAGAGTAGAGTCATGAAGTCCTCAGCTATAATTGTGTTTTTTCTTTTTCTTTTTTCATCACTATCAGTTTGGTTTCATATATTTCTCAGCCTTGGTGTTTGGGTCATAACCTTTTAGGATTGTTAGGTTTTCTTAGTAAATTGACCCTTGTATCATTATGTAATGTCCCTGTCTACCTCCAGTAATTTTTTTTTGCTCTGAAGTCTACTTTATCTGATATTAATATAGCTACTCTTGCTTTCCATAGATTATCATTTGCATTATATATAATTTTTCATCCTTTTACTAACTTGCCTATATCATTATATTTAATGTGAGTTTCTTGTAAACATAATTGAGTCAGTTTTTTGTCCACTCTTTAAATCAACACATTTATATCACTTAAATTGATGTGTTTATTGATATGTAATGGCTTTAGTCTTTATTTTTTGTTTTTGTCTGGTCTCTTTTTTTGGTTTCTGTTTTCCTTTTCCTGATTTTATTTGGGTTACTCAAACTTTTTTTAGAATTTCATTTTGATAAATCAACAGTGCTTTAAAACATGTTTGTTTATAGAGCTTTTTAGGTGGTTGTTCTAAGATATTATTTATACAGAACTTATCACAGATTATTAATGTCATCATTTTACAAATTTGAGTGAAGTATAGAAAACTTACTTCCCTTTACATTCCTTTACTTTCTCCCATTTGTAAAAGAATTATCTTAATTTCTATACATACATTTAGAACCACATCAGACAATATTATAATTTTTGCTTCAACTGTCATATGTAATTTAGAACATCCAAAAGAAGAAAAACCTACTAAATTTACTCACGTTTTTGCTTACCACGTTCTTTCTTTTTCCTGATGTTCCAAGTTTCTTTTTTAAAAAAAAAAAACTTAAATTTAATATACTTTTTGTTTAGTGAACTTTCTTTAGCTACTCTTTGGAGTTAGTCTTCTGGCTCTGACTCCTATTTGGTATTCTTTGATACCACACTGGTGGGGATGTTGGGGAGAGTTGTTATAGCTCATGAGGGTAGACTATCTAGGCTCCCCACTCAGCCTTTAGTAGCATGGGTTGAAATGAAACCATTTTTTTTTTCCTGTGATATTTGTCTAGAGTAAAGAGGTTATGTCTAAAAGTCTTCTGTCTTGCTAAGAGGCTCTTTTCTTGGTCTTTTGTTTTGCTAAAAAGAACAGGCTTTGCTCCCCTTCCACCCCCCCACCCTTTTTCTTTTCTTGTCTGTGTCTATTGGTATTTCTAGGTTTCTGGCTTCTTCACATATTTTTGTGGTATCATGACTCAAAAAAAAAAAATCCTAGGGAACATGCCATCATATTATTCCTGGAGTCCTGAATTCCCTAGCTGATTTACCTTCTTTCTACCTTTCAGAGTGGTCTTACGTTTTACATATAATGTCTAGAATATTTAGTTGTATTTAGCAGGAAGAATAGAGAGAAGTGCATCCACTCCATCTTCTCAGGAGTAGAAATCTGTTTCCTGTTTTCTTTTGATTAGTGTCAGCACGTGTTCTATTTTTTTCCATCCTTTTACTTTAAACCTATTTATGTCTTTATATTTGTCATGCTTTCCTTATTTGGAGTATATAGTTGGATCTTATATTTTTTATCCAGTTTGATAATTGAGATATTTAATGTCTATTTAAATTTAAAGTGATTATTGATATTGGTTAGGTTTAAATCTATCACATTGCTTTTTGTTTTCTATTTGCCCTACTTATTTTTCTCTTTTTTCTGCCTTCTTTTGTATAAATTTAATATATTTTAAATTCCATTCTATCTTCCTTGTGTTATTAGTTGTAACTTTATTTATTTATCAGTTATTTTAGGGTTTACAATATTTTTTTCATCATAGTTTACTTGCTAGTAATATTATATATTTTTTCATATATATTTTTATATTTAAAATATAAAACCCTACCAGTAGTATACTTCTGTTTCTCTCCTTCCATTTTTTTGTGCTATTATTGTCACAAATTTTACCTCTATTATGATTACCATACAATATTGTTATTATTTTTGCATAGTCAATTATTTTCTAAGATCTTAAAACAATTAGGAAAAAACTTGAATATTTACTCTCTTATAGTAATTCTGATGTTCTGCATTTCATTGTACAGATCCATATTTCTATCTAGTATTCTTTTTCTTGTGTCTAAAAGCTATTCTTTAACATTTCTTGTAGTGTGGTTCTGCTAGTAATAAATTATTTCAGCTCTTTTACACCTAAAAAGTCTTTATGTTGCCTTTACTTTTTGAAAGATATTTTTGCTGGATATAGAATTTGAGGTTAACCATTTGGTTCTTTTAATACTTTAATGATGATGCTCCATAGTCTTCCCACTTACTTAGTTTCCAATGAGAAATCTACTGTCAGTCTTGTTCTTTTATACATAACATATTTTCTCCCTAGCTTCTCTTAATACTTTCCTCTTACTGATTTTGAGCAGAATACAATGTGGCTTGATCCTATGATTTTATTCATATTTCTTTTGCTTGAGATTCATTGAACCTCTAGATATGTTAATTTGTAGTTTTTATCATATTCAATATTTTTTTCCGCCTCTTCTCTCTTGGAGACTCCAAATACATATATATTAGGGTGCTTGAAGTTGTCCCACAGCTTACTGATGCTCTGTTCATTTTTTATATTCCCTTTTCTTCATTTAGGTTTGCTTATATTGCCACTTGTTCAAGTCTATTAATTTTTCCTCTGTAATATCTAATCTGCCATTAATCATATCTCATGTATTTTTCATTTTGCACTTTGGAGTTTTTATCTCCAGAAGTTCAGTTGGGATCTTCTTTGTTTCTTCTCCATCTCTGTTTAGTTTTTCAACATATGAAATGTAGTCATAACAATTAATAATAATTGGTTCAAACCCTGTGTACTAATTCTAACGTGTATGCTAGCTCTGAGTTGATTTTAATTGGTTGATTTTGCTCATCATTATGGATTATATTTTCTTGCTTTTTTGCATGCCTGGTAACTTTTTATTAGATGTCAAATATTATGAGTGTTTTCTTGTTGGATGTTGGATATTTTCATGTCCATTCTTCATCATATCATTTTGGTTGGAAGAGGAGGTCACCAATGCTAGGGTGTCAGGAGGAGCATATCTGGACATTGGCACATCTTATCAGGTGTCGGCAAGTGAATTGGTTTAGGCTGGTCCTCCAAGAATGGCCAAATTGCATTCCCCAGTGCTAGAAAGTGGCTCACTCCCTCCCAGAACCTTCTCCCTCTATCAAACTTCACTTTATGTTTTATGTCATATTGGCTTCATGTTTAGATAAAGAAAGAAATTTTAAAAACCCTGAACTTCTACTTTCCATCTGAGTTGACCGCAGGAGAAAGAGCCACTCTTCTCTCTTCCAAATGCATTTTCTTCTCTTTCTTCTATATTCTTCTGTTATTTATAGTGTAGAGTGCCCAGTTCTTTCTATGCACTGAGAATTCTGTAATAAACAAGGCAGGTAAAGTTTATAATCTCCTGCAGTTTATATTCTGGTGAGGGACCTATGATCATCTGAATAATGGCTTTCAAAGGTGTCCATGCCTTAATCCACTAATCTGCGATTATGCTGCCTTACATGACAAAAGAATCTTTGCAGATATGAGTAAGTTCAGGATTTTGAGATAGGGACATTATCCTGGAATGCCTGGTTGGACTCCATGTAATCACAAGGGTCCTTATAAGAGGGAGGCAAGATGGTCAGAAATAGAGAAGGAGATGAGATAATGGAAGCAGGTTTGTATCAGAAAGAGACTTGAGGATGCCATGCTGCTGGCATAAAGATGGATTAAAGGACCATGGGCCAAGAAATATTCACAGACGGTCTCTAGAAGGTAGAAAGGCAATGTAAAGCATTCTTACCTAGAGTTTCCAGAAGGAACACAGGCCTGTCAACACCTTGATGTTAGCCTAGTGAAACTGGTTTTGGACTTCTGAAACCCAGGACTCTAAGATAATACATTTGTGTTATTTCAAGCCACTAAAATTGTACTAATTTGTTTCAGCATCAATAGGAAGTGAATACGGAGCCAATTAATAAATGAAGAAATAATAAATTACAGATAGAGGTAACAGCTACAGATGAAATAAACAGAATATCAATGATGAAGTGATAGAGAATAATGGGTGTAGATTCTGCGTAGTGGGCACCCAATTTGGATTGGTGGTCAGGAAAGGTCTTTCTGAGGTGACATTTCATCTGAATCTTGAAGGATGAAAGAAACCAGCTATATTAAGCTCCTTCTCTTTCTCTCTGGCCTAGCACAAGCTTCCACCCCTTCTCTTGCTAAGAACATAGAATAAGAGCAAAACACAATGACAAGTTGTACCTAGAGATTAACAGAAAAAGAGTAAGTTTAATTTGCAGGAGAAAGTATTAAGGTTAGATATGGGAAAAGGACTCTTTGGCCAGAAGCTGGTTGAGAAAAAGCCTTTTTGATCCAGCATCACTCACCTTTGAACTTGTAAGATAGCAGTTAGTACAACCTTACAGCTTGTTGAGGAGACGATGGACACGACTTGTTCACAGTTGCTCACCTAGTTATTAGCAAAATAGAGCCTAGAGCCCAGGTGTTATATATCTCAGTTTTGTGCTGTTCTCCCCACCTTCTCTACCTCAATATCTCCAAAATTAAGCTCAGATTTTTGGGCTGGGCCCCTGGAATAAATTACATGGCCAAGGTCCCCAAATGGACTTGGGCAAAACCAGCTTCTTAGAGGAGATAGGTAATCCTGCTCAGCTGGACTTGTGCAGACCTCAGGAAAAGGAGCTTGGGGCTGGTAGTGGGGCTATATGATGGTGAGATGTTTAATGGTGGCCTAAGTGCCAACACCACACCTCAGTGAAGGTCTGGGATTTCCTGCTGGCTCCAGGCCACTGAGGCTGACAAAACCAGCAAGGACCCAGCCAACATGGTCTGTCACTGCCTGTCCACAAGCACTTCCTGTCCTGTGATCACAGGTCAGTCCAGGAGTGGGAATGACCATTGAGAAAGAGAATTGAGTCAGGATTTGCAGTGCCTATCTTGCCACTACCAATGCCAGCATGGACCAAGTGCCCTGGGAGCTGTCCTGAGAATGCAAACTCTCGTAATTTGGCAGATGTTAATTAAAACTTGCTCTGTACCTAACAGTGTGCTGGGTCTAGTGAGAAATAAAGTGAACAAGGTGGCAAAGGGAACAGAAGGAAGAGTAGATGTAGTAATTACAAGGACTTCTGAGTCTGTCTGACTTATAGATTCTCAAAGAATGCTTATTAGGTGAATTCACTAATTCAGAGTCACTGGATACTTAACAATTGTCTCTAGACATCTGGAACTGTGCTAGGTGTGTTCACAAACTATTTTATTTAATGTCTGTAAAATTCTTTGCCAGATTGGTCCTTATTGCCTCCATCCTACGTAAGCTATAACTGCAGTCTGGAGTATAATGTGACTTGATCAGGAGGGTGAAATATAGATCTGGTCTACTGGAATTATTGCTGTCTCTCTCTCTCTGAATAAATGAGTAAAAGTATGAATAGGAAAGAAATACCATGCAAGCTAGCTTCAACGTGCAAAGGAGAGGTGAGTGTTCTGAGTAAGGAAAGATACCAATGGACAAGGGTTCTCAGAAAAGGCTTGGCAGGGAAGAGAGAGGACTTGGCCCCTGCTCATGCTAGCCTATTAATCACTTGGTGAGAGAAGATAGGGCTGAAAAATGGTGGAATAATTTGAAGCAATAAATATGTCAGGAAATGTGAATAGAGCCACATACTATTTCTAGTGGGGGAACAGAGAAAGATCCAATGTCAAGAGTGGTGACACTCAGGGTTAAAGGCAAAGAGGGTGGAGACCTAGAACTCGGATAAAAAGGGTGGTTTTTATGAAGAGAGGAGTTAGTGACATGCTCCAGTCAGAGGTAAGCAGAGACCCTCTGGGAAAGAATATGGTATATAAAGCCAGGACCTGGCATAGAGTAGTTATGCCTGGGTGCCATGCTGGGTACTGCATGTCTGAAAGGAGGAGTTGGGTAGCAGGTGGAGGGGGCACCACTAGGCGAGGAGGCCTAAGGCTGCAGGAGACTGAAAGGAGAGTGAATTAGTTGAAACAGCCCAGGGAAGACCCCAGGCCTAGTCCCAACCTGGTAAGGCTGCATGGACTCCAAGGAGATGAGATCCCCCTCCTTGCTGGGACTCACCTTTCTGAAGCACTATATTTTCTGTGGGCAGGCATCTTTTATGGTTCCCAACTCCCAAAACCTGTGGTCCTCATTCCTAATGTGGCATTTGCTGCTGTCCAGGTTCTGACACCAGCATATCTTTGGAGCCTTGTCTCTGCTCTGATCTACCCACATCCTCTGCCTCAGGTACACTAGTCTTTACCTGTTTCCAGAATAACAGAGGTCTCTTGTTATGGAACCACTGCTTGGCTCACTCTTTGCCTCCTACTCCATGGCCTTCCTTTTTTTTTCTGTCTTTCTGAATCAACTCATCCTTTGAGACATAGCTCAAGGGCCACCTTCTCCAGGCAGCCTACCCTGGCTTCCCAAGTTCAGAGTGGTCTCTTCCTCCCTTGAAGAGCTATAGAATTTGCTGGCTATGTAACTTCTTTCACACTTAGGACATTGTCCTTGAACACATTGCTCTGTTATGGTAAAACAATTACTGGACTCAATATCTGGTTTCAAAAGTTTCTGTGAAACTTTTAATGTGTTAGTAAATATAATTCCATTGCAAGGATTAAAACAATGTAGTATATGTTTAACAAACAGTTGGCACTCAATAAATGATTATAAAATACATGGTTTTCTTCTCCCATTAATGCCTCCTGAGAATGGGGTTCAGATACTCTAAGCTTCGGCAACTGTTTGCTGATGCTGTGAGAACCTGATTGCTCAACCTGGGCCCAGATGAGGCAAGGTGGAAGGTAACTAGCTGATGTTTGAGGGTCCAGGTGCTTTCCAGTGTACTATTCCTGCATTTCCTGCCTCCATGGCAGGTGCAGCTAGGCTCAGTGTAGAGTGCTAAAAAGCTGTGGTTTACCGCAAGTGATTGTTGTTAAGTTGCTTCATGCTCTTGGTCCCCAAGAATCTGTCTGCTGTCTTTCTGAGATTCTTAAACAGGTTCTCAAATCCCACCCCAGGGATTCAGTCCCCTCTTTTGTTGGTTACAAAGAGCCCTACTTTCCTAATGAGCTGCTAAGGAGCTGTCAATTATGGATGCAAATGAAGAGGCTGGAAACCAATACTTGTCTAGAAATAGAAATGAATGGAAGGAGCAGCTTTTCTTCAGCTTCCTGGCTAGCCCCTGCCTTGCCCTGGGAAAGCTGGACCAGGGGCAGGACAGGGAGGGCCCACCCAGGCCCCACTGCCAACAGCACATCCGGACTTCTTTCTTCTCATACAATCCCTTCTGCCCTGGGTGTTGTCTTTTAGAATCAGGTCAAAACTTAGGGGGAACTGTGCATATATACTCCATATACTTTATTGCATATATGAGATAACTCATACACACATAATAAAAATAAATAAATTAGAAGCTATCAAACATATGTGGTAGACATATATTCTTGTTTTAAGAACATTCTTATTTTAAATTTCTTTTACATGACCACATGTGTGTCTCCCCCCCACACACACACACACAAAACTAGGGCAATGGTTGCTCAATAAACTTTCACTTAATTGGAAAAAGGGGGACTATATGAACCTAATGGGCTGGTTAAGTGGGGATGGGAGCAAGGCAAGAAGCACCTTATCTTCCTAGTCCTCAATGTTTCATGTCCTCGCTCCCTAGCCAACTCCCCTCTTTTAGTTACCAGAGACCATCTGGTTTCTACATTCTAAAACTCAAAAAATATTTCAGCAAAATATTTAACCAGGGTAGCATATGAGGTAAAAATTAGAAGTGTGGGTTTTAGTATCAGTCTGCCCAAATACTCAAATACTGTCTCTTTCTGCTTAGAAAAGTTTCAAAACCTCTTAACCTTAGGTCCCTTTATTTGTAATATGTGGGCAATTATAGTGCCCTTGGATGGGAATTTGTAAGGATGAAATGACATCATGCATGAAAAAGTTTAGCACACAGTAAATGCTTAATCAATGTCACAATGACTTAATCACCTCACGGTGAGCAAAGGTGCTGCCTAACTTAACCCTCACAAAGATCCCATGAGGGGAGGCCTATGGCGACCATTGTAGCAGTGAAGAAACTGACGCTCAGAGAAATTAGTACAAAGCAGCCAAACAGAGGTGGGAGCCAACTTTCATTGTGGAAGTCTAGAATTTCTGTTATTTCCATTACTGGGGCTGACTGCTAAACCTTATTGTGTTGTCTCTTCCAAGGGATTTACATTTTAATGGTGGCAGAGGTCCTATGTCAATGCTCAGAACTATGAATATCGAATTGTTGCATCTTAAAACATCACCAATCAGGCTGGGTGGAAATGGGTACTGGGATAGTGAGTTGGGGAAAGAGGGGCGGTGGTTTGAAAGAACAGCAGGGAGAGAAAGAAAATTTTGCTGCTTCTGAAACCCTGACATATACACATAAACTCTTCTTTCCCTAACCTGATGCAGGAGGATAAAATCGTAACCAGGAAAAGGATAATGAGGAGGGGGTCTTGAGGCCTGCAGGGTTCTAGGTAAAGAACTGTTGCACTTGGGTCTTGGGAATTGGGGAAGCTTTAGATGGTTGCAGGTCTAGGAAGGAACTCAAGAGGTGATTTGAAGCTACAACAGGCATCTACTAAGCAAGGCTGATGGATCTGCCAGAAGGTTGAAAAATGATTCAGTCAGAATCTTTAGCTGCAGATACCCCTGGCCAAATGCAAAAGGAAATGGGGAATCATGATAGACTGGGCACTGAGAAGCCCTGGGCTAGCACTGGCTTCAGACAAAGCTGGATTCATTGTCTCATATGATGTCATCGAGTTCATTTCATCTCCATTTCTCAGATCTGCCTTCCAGAGCTTCATTCTCAATTTCCCCAGGATGCCTCCTAGTAGGGTCAGGATGAACTCATCACTGATGCTAGCAGTCCCAGTGATAGCAGAAGAGCATGCATCAGTCAGTTCGATCAGGAAACCAGAAGCCATTCTAAGTATATGGAAGAACAATAAATTTATAGAGGAACACTAAGAGAAGAAAAACTTATACAAACATTGGAAGAACTGGGGAGCAAAGGCTAGAAAGGCAGCTGCTAACCTCTAGGAAATTTGGAATTCAGCAACTCAGGGAAGCTGCCACTAGTGGTCTCAGGTGACCATAGCACTCAAATAAGTGACTCAAAGAGGATACCCAGAGGATACCCGGAAGCCTGCAAAACTCCATGCTGCTGGAGAACAATGGCTGTTTCTTCTTTTTCTTCCACATCTTGTATAAGTGCCTCTCATTGGTGGAATCTTACCAACACAAGTCTGGCAAGGGAGTCTGGGAAACATAATTTCTTGGCTTTCAGGCCTATGTACTGAAAAAAGAACTGAGTTGGATGGGAACAATACAAATAGCCACTCTCTCAATAATTCTCTTACAAAGTGTGTTTTTGGTTCTGGTTGGATTAGGAGACTATTCTACACAAAGCACTGGGCCTGGATCTGCTTACGTTGTAAAGGTCCACTTGAGTCATAAGACCCCCTGAAGTTGGGAGTTGAGTCAATTTTACTCAGAGCACATGGACTGAGAGTGGAGAAGGCTGTCTCTTGACCAAGAATTTGAGATATTGTCACTAAATAAAGGAACTTATACTCAGGAGACAGAAAAGCATTGGCTATTTGCTCAAATACCTGAGTGATTTAGGCAAATATCTTAAATGTCTTGGAGCTTCATTTTCCTCCTGAGAGTAACAAGGTGATGGTAACTAGTTAGCGAGATTGTTGTAAGATTCATGAGTAATTAATGACTCAACTACTACCTGGTACAGACTGTATATGCTATATATGAAAAAATGTTAATATGGTTTTTTTTCCTTTCCTTTACATTTGTTTAATGATTAATTAAAGAAAAATATCAATTAGGAATCTACCATGTATATCATCACGATGCTAGATGCTGGGAATCAAAGATGAATATGACAGTTTCTGATATTCACTAGTTCAGAGTCAAGGGGGTAAGACAGTCATAAACAAATACAAGAAAAAGGATGTTAAGTGACGTAACTGATTATACACACAAAATGTCTCTTTTCCGACATATAAATGCAATGAGATATATTAAGTGTCATTTCACTAAATACTTAACACTACTATTGCACACAGTTAGGTCTATTCTGGGAAAACCAGGGTTTTCAGCAGCTATCATTCTCTATCTGCTATCATTGCTCTACCTCTTCATGTCTTCACCATTTTCCAGAGATGTCTACAGGCAGTCAACTAGATGGCTCAATTCGTCGTTGCCCATTCTCATCCCTTCCCCACACTACACAGCTTAGTGCTCTGCCCTGAACATAAAGGAAGGTCTCAGGGTTTCTGCAATTCAGATAACCACATTGGAGTGACTCCCTGTCCCCCTTTTCTGCTTAGTTCCTTCTACCTTGGTTTGGGCTATGCCTAATTCCCATGGGGCTGGTGGGGTGTGGGATCAGGGAGGTTTCTAGACTTGGTGCTTCTCCACAGGAGACTTTTCAAGGCTTGTGAGGAGTGTATTCCAGTCTTCTATACTACTTGGCCCATGAAGGGTTAAACTCCCAAGGAAATGGTTTTAGGAGGCCCTGGCTGGCTTATCTCTTCACTTAAAAATGGCAAATATTGTTCTCCACAGCAACCTTTGATCTAATTGCATATACGGCATCATTCAGTTGAGCACACAATTCTTTCCAGGGTAGGGAAATGACAAGAGACTGAAAGGCCATAAAAGTTCAGCCCTTGGCTTTGTGGCTTTTTGCCTCAAATGCCACTCAAGCCCCTGCAGCAGGAACATGCAATCATGGCTCCAGATTTTAAATGCCCTGATAGTAGGAGTTCCAGGGGGTCAGAGCTGTGGCAAGGTGGCGAAGCAGGAGGCCCCGGTGGGGGTGGGGGAGGTTGGAAGACAGCAGGAGGATCCCATGAGGATATAGTTCCACTTACCTCTAAGGGCATCAGAACCCAAACGGCAGTCAGGCTGTGTTTAGGTGTTGGGGTGTCTTCATGGAGACGTTAACTGTGGGCAGGTCAGAAAGGGTGAGGAACCTGTGGCAGGTCCACATAAGAAGGAGAAGATGGAGAGTGGGAAGGAAAGTGTCTGGCTGCCTTCTGAGTATTAGTCTGGAAATAACAAGGCAGGTAGATGGCAGGTCCTTATCATATCATCCTGCGAAACAGTCTGAGCTGAGAGACATCCCAGGGAGAAGAGAAGAACCTGTTCCTACATTTGATGTATGCTCCAGTGTGGGGCCTGCCCCTGCCTTGGTCAGGCCGTCAGCACTGCTTCTGAAATTACTGAGCTCGCACACAGACTGGTCTCCCTGCCTCTGCTCCATCTCTCAGTGCTGTCACAGTAACCTTTGTAAAACATAAGTGGAACCACATCACTTTCCCCCATATCCTTCAACAAGTCTCAAAGGCCTACAGAAGAAGTTCAAACTCTTTGGTTTGGCTTTGAAGCTCATCTAGGAATTGTGCTCAATCTAACTTTTAAGTCTCTGCTCCGTAACATCCCTCTGCACACCTTGAGCTCCACCCTTCCCACTTCTCTGTTTTCCGAGTGCACCAGGCACTTTAGTGCCAATTCACCTTGGCTCATGTGTATTCTCTGAATCTGTCCTCTTTTCCCTACCCATCAACATTTGACCTATGTTCTAAGTGCCAGGTAAAGCCATCCCTGATCCTAAAATGGGAATTTCTGGCTCCTTGGACCTCCTGACCTTCACTTTAACTGGTGACACCCCCAGGCTTAATGAGGTTATAAGCTGTTTGAGGTCAAGGACTGTAAAAGTCATTTGGTACCAGCCACTGTGCCTAGCTCAGTGTCAGGCTCACAGTAAGTGCAGTAGATGGTGAATAAATGAATGAGAGAGAAGCCTTCTTTTGAGGTGAGTGGGAATAAACCAAAGATGTTCATTCAGGAACGGCAAGGTAGTAAAGATGCAGGGAGGAATGTGTCTTTTTTTATTGTCAATATTCATTTGTCAGCTAGCTCAGCAGCCCTACCACAGAGGGATATAGAGTTTGAGGACTGGAGACTTGTTCCAAACGGGTTCCGCTATTCTTGGGAGCCTTTTGTGTAATACAGAGAGTCCCCTGATTGGCCTGCTGACTTTTCTCCACGCTTCCTGAAAGCTAAGTTATTGCCTGGTACATAGTACAAGAATCACTTCTCTAAAGAAAGGAGAAAAAGCATACAGGAGGGATGATACTAATAGTTATCACTTACTGAGCGGGCACAGTGTGCCAGGCACTCTGCTAAGCACTTGGGATGTGCTCTCCCATTTACTCCAACACCGTGGTGACTAGAGATGATAAGAATCTAAAGCTCAGAATGCTTAAATCACTCGCCTAAAACCACACTGCTAGTAACTGATGGACCTAGAACCTGGACTTGGGTCTGTCTAACTCTAGAAGTCCACGTTCTCATCGGCTGCATTTTATAATCTTGGGGTGGGACAGTGAATCTGCAGCTGTGCCTGCTCTTCAGGAGGACCTTTGCCACCCAGAGTTGGTCCCAGAGCAGTTGGTTTGTGAGAGCTGCTCTCACCCCTGGGGTATCTGGGCGTGTGTGTGTGTGTGTGTGTGTGTGTGTGTGTGTGTGTGTGTGTGTGAGAGAGAGAGAGAGAGACTTATTCTACTGATTATGCTATGCATTCTGTGGGGGTAGGTGGTGTGACAGAAACATGGCATCATGGCATGCCAATAAAGAGTGTCTTTATGGCGCTGCTGACTACAGGGGCTAGAGTGTCTCTAGCTGGAGATAAAGTTAGGAAAGATGGATTAGACCCTGTCAGGATCTTGGACAGCAAAGAAAGGAGGGTGGCAGGTAGGTTAGATGTGCAAGGTAGGGGCTCAACCCACTATGGCAGAAATTCTTGTCCTGTAGGAGGGGCTGCTGTTCATGTATGTAATAGCCTACATGTGTGAACTTCTGTTTGCCTCTTTCGAAGAAAACATTAATGTGATCCAGAGCACAGTCTAATCACCACATTTAATTACAAAACAAACAAACAAACCAAAACAACAACAACAAAAAAAAACCGAGTAAATCACCAAACAAAATTAGTTTTCAGAGTCTTAATTATCACAAGACAGTAATTAATAAGTGAAACAAGAAATGACCCAGCCCGATTCATATAGCCCTCAAGGATGTGCCTCCCTCCATAGCACATACTTGAGCAGCAAATGGGAGGAAACGGACAGAGGGGCCTGCATTAAGTTTCAGAGCTCCAGTGGGCATCGCATATTTCCTAAGGCTCCACATGTTCTCAGAAGTTTGCCTGCCTTTCAAACTTGGTTTGCAAAGTTTCTAGGTCATTCCTTCCAGGCCCCTTTCTTTCCCAGGCCTCGAGGCCAGAGTAAGGCAGCAGAATTAGAATAAATAGACAGACAGTCCTCCCTTTTTTTCTCCCCCAGTGTAACTGGCTCTGGGCCAGAAACTCTCAAACCAATTGATGATAACAAGCTCAAGTTCAGTGCCATTGGCTCTCTGGTGAGACCTTCCTGGCTTTTCTCATCTCTACTTCTTGGCTTGTATTTCTTTCTTTATTTATTCATTTTAATAGTAGCATCATATAAATAAAACACCATTATAAAAGTGTCACAGAAAGTTCAAAACTATTCATTATCCATTTCATACAGATTAAAATTGCCATCAAGGCTGTTTGGATTTGACTTGCGTTGCTTTCCTTCTAATGAGCCAGATAGAGAAGGCAAAAGATGCTAATTCATCCTTACATCTCTATCATATCTCGGCTTTTACTATATAAAGCATCAAGGTCGCATTCTGGGGAAATGTCTTTTTACCAAAGGTGCTATAATAATAATGAAGAAGCAATTTGTTTCAGCAAACTGCCTGCAGTAATGAGGCTTAATTATAACCATGTTATTAATACCGCTGCTTAAGGTAATTCACTTCTGAGCGGGGTGCAGAACAGTAAACTATAATTTAAACAAGAATCGAGACCTAATTTAAATCATCGGATCTACTGTGGAAAAGGCAAACAGAACGACTATAATCCGCTCGTGATTTGAAGCTTCCCTTTCGTGCCATTTCCGGGAGACCTGGGTCCCCGTCAGAGGGGCAGGGTGCCTGGAATCTGGGCCTTGGTCTCTCTGCCTTCTTCCGGGCTTTGTAGGTATTGCAGCCGTGTGGACCTGCATCCAGACCTCTGCTGCCTCTTGCCCCCCTTCCCTATGTTAGCAGTGGAGGCTGAGAAGTAGGAGGAAGGTCTTCGTCACCTCAAGGACATCTCTGCTGTGCTCTTGAACCCATCTTAGTTCTCTGCTAATCTGTTATGAAAATCTGGAGTTTTGTGCTAGAAAGGACCTTGTTCTGTTTTCATCTTCTGCAGAAGACCATACGCAGGCCTAGAAAAGGGAGGAACAATTGTCTTTGTGTCCTTGCCCAAGAACACACAGTTGGCTGTCAAGGATGAACAGAGATCTTCCGCCTGCCAGGGCAGTATTCTTGCAGCAATATCAGCATTGTCTGGGGGTCTCGATGTCCCTATGCTTTCTTGCATGTCACCTAAGACATCAATGATTCCCAGACCTGGCTGTTGATCAGAATCTCCTGGGACACCAGTTAGAAAATACAAGTTCATAAGTCCTGTCCCCACCACCTAAATTCTGATTTTCTAATCTGGCTTTGGGCCAGGTTATCTATGTATTTGTCAAGAAGCTTGATTGTTCCAATGCAAGTGGTCTAAGGGCCCAAGCGTGTGGTTCATTTGTCTGTTCAGCAGCACCAGTAATTTAAAATATACAGAGTATGGAGCGTGCATTTGTGTGTTTTCTCGATTACATCTTCTAAGTTACATTTATTCCTTCCTCTATTCGCTGTTTAAAGGGCATCAATTATGTGTAAGCCAGAGTTTATGCACATCAGCTCTTCCTAGTCAGACTATTCTTTAATCCCTGCTTCTGTATTTTCAATGAATTTTCCTTTAAATGCAGTACTATATTCCATGTTACTTTAAATGAAAATAAGCAGGAAATTGAGAACAGACTTAAGTGTGTGGCAAAATTTATAAAAGAGCATATCTAGCTCCATGTTTTATACTAGTGTTCTGTGAATGTTAGCTATTACCAAGGTAAAGAGCTGTCCTTTCTAAGAGTCTTCACCAATGCTAGCTAACTGAGTAAGATTTAAGAATTCTTGGCAGTCAAGGCTAAGTTAATGAGGCAGTTATGAATGCTCTGTCACTGGCAATTAACAAAGGCAGGAGGGATTTCCAGAGTCAGGGCAAACGAAGACAATATTTCCAGCCCTGACTTCATGATAAATGAAGACTATATTTCCAGCCCTGACTTCATAGAGGCCACCACACCCAATGGGTGGTGTGTAACTGATGCCCAATTCTTGCCTGTCCATCCTCCATCCCACCACTGGATTGGCCAATCTTTTCCATTGTCCTAACTTGAGGCAGGGGGTGGTAGGGGAGAAAGGAATCCAATGGCCTAAAACCCAGAGTTCACTGAGGAAGACTCACATACTTTTTCAGACTGAAGTCTGCCTGCAGAGTATGGAGTCCCTCATATTCCTCACCCTCACCTTATCCAAGCTCCATGCACAGAAGCAGGTCCAAAGCAAAGCTAACTGTGGAACCCATTGGATTCAAATCCAGAAATCTCTTCTGAGGGAATGTCCCCGCCCCCGAAACTTTTCTCCTACATTCTAGAGAAATTTTCCAAAAGTTTTGCTGTTTGTGAAATGTAAAGCAGCCGAAAAGGCGAGACTTGAAAATGGCTCAAAAGACAATAAAAACTATCCTTTATTGAAGGAAGATAAAGGCTTTACTTGTTTTGAGTTCAGACAACTCACTCAGGCCTGCCTCAGTTTACCTACAGTATCACCAATATGCATTCTCTCTCTCTCTCTGCCTCTCCTCAAAAAGACTGCAGTTCCTTCCCTCTGCCTCCTCTGCTTTCTGTTTCTTTTACCTTATTTCTTTTTCAAAAAACTCTTTCTCCTGGATTTCCTCACTGGTACATGAGCTCTACAAAGCCAAATGACACCAAATGATGTCTCCAGCTGGTGGTAATGATTGGGCTCTGGCTGAACCGCAATAACAAAGCTCAGAGCTATAAACAGAACCCAGACCATACTGGGAGAGATGATCCCTTTCTCTCTATCTCTTTGTTTCTCTCTTTCTCTCTCTCATCCTCTTTGTCTCTTACACACACACATACACACACATATACTGTATCCCATAACTTTACATGCATACACATATGCATACACATGTAATTTATCGCACATATATGCACATGTAATTTCTATGTATGCACATATAACACACACATGAAAATTCACATAAACATTATAAACACACAGACATCGATACTGGTTTGTATGTGCAAAGCATATACCTGTGTCGATACAGAGGCAGACATAGCTTTGTGCAGCAACAACCCTCCCTTTCCCCTTAAGTAACCCCTCTTTACTTCCCAAAGTGCTGTATTTACCCCACCAATTACAGGGGCAGTTGTCTGGGGAAGTAGTCCATTTCAATCCTGGAGATACCGTGAACCCTTCCAGATAAAAATGTCTGGAAACTAACTGACAGCAATAGAGGAAGGGGAGAAGAAGAAAGTTGTGGTGTCTGAAGATTTGCCTTAGGGGGAAATAAACCTCTGCCGTAATCCATTTCTCTGCCACTTCCTGCAGGCTGTTTCATCTCATATTGTGTGAGCTCCAAGGGGGTGTCCAATTTGAGGAACGATAACTATAAAGTCATTTGCAGTGCCCTGCTGGGGCACAGTGTCTGACTGATCTGGCTGGCATACTACACTAGCTCTGAGAAGCTGACCCTCATTGTGGGCCTTGTACACAGGCCCCTACTTTCTGGTGCCAGAGCCCCAACCCTGAGCCTGAGTCCCTGGAATTCAGACTCTAGCTCCTCAGAGCAGACTCTCCAGGTGTAGCTTTGGGATTTCTGAGGGAGGCCGGGTGGGCTCACCCTGCAACAGGAACTGGGAGATTTAGGTGCCAAGTAATGACCCCAGGGAATGTTTAGGAGTGGTGGGATCCCTTGAGTTTGACTAGAAAGGTACCTAGAGAAATCTCTGTGTCCTACCTTAGTATGGTTTGTATCTTGAGTCTGGAAGCCAAATGTCCTAAAAAAATCTCTGACTTATTGCCAGGATCCTCAGGGCTGAATTTAAAAACCCTGGAAATTGGAACCCCTTTTAAAAAGTAATGCCGATAGGTGTCACCTTCATAAGTCAATTAGACCTTCACCTAGTCTGAAGGGAGAATTTGCCCCTCCTCATGTCATAGTTCCTAGGAGGGCTTCTGCTCCTTGAAAGTACCACTCAGTCTTCCTCCATCACTATTCTGATAATACAAATATCTTTCATCTTATATTTTCAAAGCACTTTCACTTCCATTAGCCCATTAATCGATTCATTCACTGTACACATCTATTGAACACATGAGGCACTTCATATCTTTTTAGAACAAGGCAGGATCTAGATAAATATAGGCACACATATTGAGTATCCACAAAGAGCAAGTTGCTCTGCTGAGCACCATGGGGAGTGAACAGGCTTCACAGAGACAAAGGAGGGTCAGCCTTCAAAGAGAAACCCCCTCATAACACTGTAAGTTGGATGGCAAATCTATCGTGCCATTTTACAGACATATAAACTGAGGGCCAGGGAGATTAGATGACATGCTTATGGTCATAAAATTATTTAAACTCTGATTCAAAATGCACCTCCCAATTCACATCGGATGTGCCTTCTCATTCTATTTTCTGAAATGTTGCCTTCCAGGAAGTTCTTCTTGTGGCCAGACCTTCCCTTCCTTCTTTTCTTGGCATCTCTGAAATAAGCTGTCTCAAAGGAGAAATAGTTACATTGCGATTCTTCCTGGGCCCGCATATATATTGCTTCAGGGATGAGAAGAAAAAAAAATTGTCTTCTCTATTTCCATAAAAAGGTCAGCAAGATGGAGCAGTTGTTTGCATTTCATATGCAGCCTCTCGAAGGACTTTCATTTCCTTCAGCAGAGCCCTGGGGTGGGTGAGGCGGGCTGGCTGTGTGACATATCTACTGTACACAGCATTCAGGACAATGTCTTCCTCCATCTCAGCCTTTCCTCACAGATGAAGGAGATTCCACTCTTGGCCAGCATTCCAGCCAGGAGCCTGAAGCCGAGAGGTTAAAGGACTTGTCAGAAGCCACATCAGAGGGTAGCAGAAGGTTGGCATTATTGTCCTCGCAGAAGCTTTTACCTGAGCTTGGGCTCTTACCTGTTTCTTTTCTGAGGAAAGGTGTGTGTGTGTGTGTGTGTGTGTGTGTGTGTGTGTGTGTGTGTGTGAGAGAGAGAGAGAGAGAGAGAGAGAGAGAGAGAGAAGGGGAGAGTGTGTTTGGGGGATGTGTGAGGTGAAGCAGGTTCAAGGTTGAAGGGGGAGGCAATGTAGCTGTTTTCTCTCTGTACATGTCATCTTGTCAAAAAATTCCAAGACTCTTCAAGCCCCCGGCCCCTCTCAAGTAAGGTCACAATGTCAACCCCTGAGCAGCTGGAACAGCCACAGGAATGATAATGCAACTGCCTAGTTAGCTTAGTGAGGGGCTGGCCTCCAGTGCCCGTGCCTACTCGCTGATGCCCGAGGTGGAGCCTGGCTCTCAGAAGAGCTGCTCTGGGGCAGGTAGGGCACTTCTGGAGCAACATCTGTCACCTGCTTGCTCAGACCCTAGAAACAGAATGGCCCAGCCTCCTGTCCCTCTGGAGCAAGGGGCAAGCTGTTGGTTGTAAGAAGGCAGAACTGACTGGGCGGAATAAACAGAAAGGAGAGTTTTTTGAAATGATATCAGAGTCTCATTAAATCTTTCAGCAGAAGGGATTCCTTACTGATTTGAAGAATGGTCAGGTACCAGGGTGGTCTTGGAGAGTGAGAAGCAGGTAGGACAACAGTTGCTTTTTAGCAGGAGATGATATCTGGCCAGGCTGTTGCATGGGGCAGCTATGGCCTCTGCCAGCTACATTGTACCACCACTGTCACAGGACACCTTTTACCTGTGTCCCCGTCTCCAGGTGCAAGGGCCCTGGAGCTCCACTGTCTTTGCCAGGAGACCAGGTGGGAGCAGGTGACTGGTTGGACCCAGGACACATCCCGGCAATGAGGAGCAGAGGGTCTGTGTCTATCTTTTTGTAATGGGAGATGAGAGAGTGAAAAGGAAGCCTTTTGTCTAGCAGAGAGATGCCAAAGAGCTGGCACTTCTTTTGTGGGAGAATTAAGTGGAGTAATGAGACTGGAAAAGGCTTAATAACTCGTTTTAAATAACTGAAATTCTTTTTCCTGTATTTTTTAGACAGTGATGGACAGATGGCCAATAGAGAGGGAATGGGCTTAAATCACTTCAGGAGAACAGAGATTAGCTGTGTGAAAGGAGTTTCCTGATAGTGAGGGGGCTTCTGGGCCCTGGGGTAGATGTCTGTAGGGTGGTAGGTCCTTGCTATGCAGAGTAGAGAAGATCTCTCAGGTGGATTCTTCTTTTCTTGCCCCATTCCTGCCCCTTGGAGAAGTGTCTGTTCTCTTGCAGGGTCTAGGGCAGCATCCCTTCCAGGAGATAAACAAAGGAGAATAATGACAGAGGGCAGGTGGGCAGTGGTTGGAAGATGGGGTTCTTTATTTCTGGAATAATGGAAGAAGACACAACTGAAACTCTCTTTACCTCCAAGAGAATGAGAGTGGGAGGGAGCTCCTTAACTGCAAAGGCAGTTTCCTTTCAGTTAGAAAACAGATGTATGGCCCAGCCTGGGGGATTTCTTAGGGACCCTCAAGTCCCTCAAGCCATTTAAGAAAGAGGGAGGCCCGAGAGCCCCATACTTGTGCAGAAAATGTACGCTCAGTGCCTGGCCCTTTAAAGCACTCCCCACCGACACCACAGTCAGCATAGAAATGGGGCCAGCCCAGTAGCTCTCAAAGGAGCCCAAGCAATAAATGATGAGCATCTTCCCTGAACTCATCTCCCTGCGCCTGATGTTTAAAGTGAATTGAAACGAATATCTGATAAATGAATAAACCTGTAAATGGAATCAAAAACCTTATGAACCTGAAGGAGAAATAAGAGTCCCAGGTCTGTTAAGTCTAAATTGAATAAATCTGATCAACTCCCTGACAATTTCTGCCAACGCTCTTGAAGAAGAAGGAGAAGAGGGGTGAGCAGAGATCGGGCAGTGGAGGGGGAAAGAGTGGGTGGGGGAGGGTGAGGCAGGAATTTTTTCAATGATTAAGCTATCACCATGAGCCAACAGAGAAGACCCAGGTGACCCCTGCTTCACTCAGATGGACTGAATAAATAGATGACATTAGGAGGCTCTTGTAAGACTGGCTGCTCCTGCGTGTCTGCCCCAGAGGACACCTCTGGAGAACAATTAAAATTTTGTATACAATCGGGCCAAAGCCCCATTTTGAACCTTTCTGGGAGAGTCACAGTGGAAGAATGGCAGCCTGTGACTCAGTTACTGGGCCTTGGTGGGCTCAGCTGCTGCATGAGCTTTGGTCAGGCGGCAGATCATAAAGTCATATTTAGACTCCAAGCAAAGTCACGTTTAGAATAAGCTCAGAACAGTGACGGAGCCAAAGAACTCCTCCCTTGCTCACCATCGACCTCTGCCATTTTCTTCCTGTTATGTTGGGCAGGTACTTCCTGTAGTGGTTTTAGAACATGGGGTCAGAGAGGAAAGAGAGGTAGAGGGGTGCAGAAAAAGGTTTTACTAGGACAGAGGAGGCTGAAATAGACCGAGTGGAGGGAGCCAGAGGACTCCTCTTCTGCTGGAGCGGGAGATACAAGGTTCAGGAGAGCCCTGCTGGGGAAGGCTGGGAGGCTTGTAGTGTCTGGGAGATCTCTTCACCAGGACCTCTTGTCAAGGCAGCGTCATGGCCATGGCGAGTAGGAGTCTTCAAGGAGTGTGAAGAAGTGCTCTGATCTGCAGAAGTTGAGGTATCCTTAGGGACAGGATTAAGATTGTTGGGGCAGCTCTAGAAGGGGCCTGATAGTCAGAATCCATTGTGCCTGGAGTGTTGGGCCAGGAGCTCAGAGCAAAAGCCGATAAATCCCAACTTTCAAAAATGCCTGTAGTTGAGATATAAAGTCTCCTTTACCCTTGAGACTGGGCTGTCCTGTGTGGGAGAGAAACAAGGATGAGGGATAGGTAAAGTTGCATTCACACTGAAGAGTGAGAAAGTGATGGCTCATCAGAGGCTCTCAGTCCCTTGATGCCACTCGATGTGACTGTCTTGTTGGTTAAAGGCAATGGGATGTCTTCAATCTTCTTCCAGGAGAGGGAAATGGTACCATCCTCAAATAACACTCTGGATTCTCAGGGTCACATCTCCAACTGTTATCCACACACCAAACTGGGAAGATGGAAGGACAGATTCTCTGCCTATCACACCCAGGGAACCTGAGGTGCAAAGTCATAATTCCATCTGCCCACAGTTCCCCGGCAGCCCAGTGGTGGGGATAGAATGAGAAACCCAGCCTTTCACATCCTGGCTGAATGCCTTTGCCAGGTATTTCCTTGTTCCTGCTCTATTTGGAGAAGCAGAAAAGGGAATGTCAGGCATTGACTCCAAGCCTCTGGATTTTCAAGGAGTCACAGGGTCACACTGAGATGGAAACAAAAGGGAAAAAAAAATCTTCATAGCTTCCAGGAGATGTGCAGCCTGTCTCCACAGACTGCTTGCTCCCCATCACAACCACGACAAAATGCTATTTTCCTTTCAGTGGTGTGCACAAGTGCCAATCCAAATGAATATTATTCACACACTTCTGTCCAAATACTGTGAAGTCTTCAAAGGTTGATTAAACCTCTGACATTGTTGCTTTATTTCTTCGGCATTCCTGCCAGGTGAAGACCCCTCTCATGTGACCTCACCCCTCCTATAACTGTGTCTTTCTCCACGCACCCACCTCCTTCTCACAGGGAATCCAGGTGTCCCAGGAGGGGATAGCACCTGGTTTCCTTGGAAAGGGGTTGGTGGGGGAGCTTGGGTTGATTTGGTTTGCTGAGGATTCAGGGAGCCCATTACAATGAGGGCACCTTGTATGAATGGGGACTGTAGCAGGGCACTTAGGGGTGTGGAAAGTGAAGGATTTGACTTTGATCACCCAGCAAAAATCTATTTCCTGCTAGTAATGACTGGCTGGTGGATATTGGAAATCACAGCCCCTCTGCTCGACTCATCAGTCCCCATTGGAGCGATGTCTCATTGGAAATCACACCTGGTGAAATGGGGTGTGACATGCAGCCCTACAGACCTGCCTTCTCAGGACAGCCTGACAGTGGCAACTCAAAGGTGCTCAGTTCCGCTTAAGTTCCCTTTGTTAATCCAAAAGAGCCAGCAGTGCGGGATTATTCTTCAGGTTTCCTTAATCTTACCTGTCACAGAGGTGGGATCTACACAAAATTTAAAGCATCTCTGCACTACCCACAGTGTTTCACAGAGTGCCTAAGTGTTAGGAAAGTGATACCTTGAAAGCTGTATTGAATGTCCACAGGCCATAGAGTCTCTCTGAGTAGTTCATTTGTTGTTGTCCAGCATGGTTTCCCTTTTTCTTGGTAACAGCATCTATGTTTCCTTTGAAGAGCCACACCTTTCCTACCCTAATTGAGAGGTTTGTCTGAGCGCCTCTCCACACCCTTCATCTCACCTTCAGGGATGGGTACAGGACAAAAGACTGGCCAATTAACATTGGACCATAGTGACTAACCCAAGGATTACTGTGAAAACCCAAATGCAGTGCTGAGACTACTGATGGGAAAGAAGCATCCTTTTATCTGGCTCTGCTAAGGTGATTACAGGTAAGACTGGGGCCACACTTGACTATGTGGACTCCAGATGGAGGGGCAACATCAGTGGCTAACAAAGTATAAAGAATAGTAGAGACACATATACGATCACCTGATTTACAACAAATATTCTACCACAATTCACTTTTTAATAAATAGTGCTGGACTCATTGGATATTTATGTGGAAGAAAATAAATATTGACCTCTACCTCACATCATTCACAAAAAATTAAAGCATGAAGGATCATAGATCTAAATATGAAAGCTAAAAATCAACTTTCTGAAAGAAAACAAAAAAGAACATATTCATGCCTTTGAGATAGTTTTCTTCAATAGGATATATGCATACCCCTAGCCCCCACCGACAAAACTAAACGTAAAATAAATGTTAAATTGAACTTTATTAAAATTAAGAACTTTGATTCATAAAAAGACACTAGTAAGAGAGAGAAGAAGCAAGTCAAAGACTGGGACAAGATATTTACAACTCATGTATCAAAAAAAGGACTACTATAATCAGAATATATAAATAACTCCTACAAACTAGTAAGCAAATGACAAACAATCCAATTAAAAAGTGCTAGTGGGGGTGTAAATTGGGATAACTGCTCCAGAAAAACATTTTTAAAGTATCTATTAAGACTAAACAAACATATGCTCCATTTTCTGGCAACTCTGCTCCAGAGTATACATACCCAGCAGAAAGTTGTGTTTTTGTCCACCAAAAGACATGCACAAAGATACTCATACCAGCTATATTCATAGTAGCCCAAATTGGAAACAATCAATGTATTTATCAGCAACAATTTGTGGTATATTCATATAATCGAATACTGCACAGCAACAAAAAAAGAACAAGCTCGTGTTAAAACAAGCATAAATTTCACAATTGTAATCTTGACTGAGCAGTCAGCCACACAGTAATACCCACTGTGTGATCTGATTTATATTAAATCTAGATAAGAAAGATAAATCTGTGGTGACAGAGTTCACCAGAGTTGCAGGGTTACTGACTACAGTGGAGCATAAGAGAGCCACATGGGGAGCTAGAAATCCTGTATCTTGATCTCTGTGGTGATTTCGTGTGTAGAAATTTACTAAAGTGTACACTTAAGATCTGTATACTTTACTGTATTTAAGTTGTACTCTATTTTTTTTTAAAGGATAAATAAAGAGAAAGGAGAGATTGAATCCTGTGATATCATCTGAGCACCTGGATCAAGCCATGTCTGAAGATAAACACTCCTGGACTTCTAAGAGCCAATTAATTTTCCTTTTTTTTTTTTTTTTTTGCTTGAGTCAGTTTGTGCTGGGTTTTCTCTTTCTTGCTACTAATATTATGTTAATGATTAGCATTTTCCTGCTTCCAGACCAGAGTATTCCTTTTTTAGCTGGAGCAGATAGGGGAAGTTCTACACTTAATGCGTTCCCAGGTGAGCAAGTTCTTCAGTCTGTTTCTGGTTCTACTAGCAGTATGCTACCAGATGGGAATCTGACATATCTGTGCCTCAGCCTTCTCATCTGTAAAATGGAGCTGATAATAGCACTTACCTCACACTATAGGTCAGGTCCTTTTGTGGAGTCTCAAATACCTTTTATTCTTCTTTCTAGTCCTCTTTGACCATGTGACTATAACTACAATCAGGACAAGAACTGTCAGTTTTTCTCACTACCATATACCTAGTGTCAGGAACACTCCTAGGGTTTATAGAATCCTGGGCAATTTTTTTTTTTTTTTTGGTGGAGCCTCTGTCTGTATAATCAGTTTTATTCACACAAAGTCAGTATGTCAGCACATTCTGGTCATCCAATCTTATGGAACTCCATAAAGAAATACTGCTATGGCTAGAGAGAGTAATCTGCCCACCAATCCACATACTTGAAAGAGGTTCCATAGGTGTGAGGTACCTCAGAGCATCTGGTCAAACCCACATAATGAGTGTTTGGTGTGGATAGGATGGGAAGGTGGGGTGGAGGTTAGAGGATGCCCTGAAGGGGAGAATCAGGGACATTGCTTACATGGGGCTCAGGTTCCCTACCTGGTCAGTGTGGCCAGTTCCAGCAGGTACTGGGAACCAGAGAAAAATTTTGAAAATTCACAAAAAGCTACTTCAAAGCACAAGGTCTTGAGGTACAGGCCCTTTTTGCCTAGGTCTCAGATTAGGACTGCCCAGTACAGCATCTGGTACATAAGAGGTCCTCAATTCATGTTTGTTTGAATAAATGAATGAATGGCAGGGTGCACAAAGATTATATAACACATGATAAGTGGTCAATATGTGTGAGTTGTATTATTATTCCTGAGAGGCAGGAACCGTCCTTGCTCCCATGCCCCCCATAGCAAAGAAGTTGGGTAATGGGGTCTTGTGACCTCGGACTGAGTGAGTCAGCTTCTCACAGGGTCAGGTTTGGGAACAGCTCCATTGTAATCCTGTCACAGAGGACAGATTCCCAAGGAGGAACAAAGGGGCCTGGAAATCAGGCCAGGGAGAAAAATACCCTTTTGGGGTTATTTAGCGTTTGTTAATTGGTCACCTCGTTAGCAGCCCATCTGCAGCCTGATTTCTAGCAAGTGAGCAGGCAAAAGGGAGGGGGTCACCCCAGCCAAGACTGGCTTTACAGACTCAATAATAAGGATAGAGCAATTACCGGAACTTCCAGAGCCAATTCCTGTTAAGAGCAGGCCAGGCCGGGCTTTGTCCTACGGAGTAGAGGAAAAGGTCAGTATGCTCTATGGGAGGAGGAAAAAAGAGGCCTTCATAGCAAAAGAGCCTGCCTGAGGGAGGGAGACAAAGAAAAGGAGGGCCCTGTGGAGGTGAAAACTAAAGAAAGAATGACATTTGGAAGTTCCTCAGAATAAGGGGAGGAGAATAATGAAATAAAAATACAAGGGAGAAGGAGCCAGTGAAAAACCCAGGAGAAACCAAGGGGAATAGCTACTCCAGAAGGCAGCTAGGGAGGTTGCTCAGGTTGCACAGGGGGCTACCTGTGCAATCTGAGCCAGCGCTAGCCCTCTCTCAGCCTCAGTTTCCTCCATCTGTAAATTGAGGAGCTGTCTAGATCAAATACTTTTTGGGTCTCTGATTCCATGCTTGTGCAGGCATGTGACAAGAAGGGATGTAGAGCTGAAAGGCATTACTAGGAATGCTAATTTCTGCCATGTCCTCTGACATGATTTGAGGTGTAAATAGTGCTACTCCCCATACATTCCACACATGTCCTAGCACTCTTAAACTAAGGCAGAGCCATGCGGCTAGATCTGGTCAATGAGCTGAAGCACAGAAGAGCTAATGAATAGTCCTTCAGCTGTCTCCTTCCTGCCATAACAAATTCCAAAGCCTGGGTCTCTGAGTCATTAAGTGGAGCAGAGGCCTCCACAGACCCATATGGGATAAGTATCTTTAGTGAGAAATAAACCTCTGTTGTTTGTAAGACACTGAGGTTTGGATGGCTTGTTTACTGCATAAGCATAACTTAGTCTGTCCTGACCAATGGACAGGCTAAGTTTAGAGCCTCTGGATTGCACAACTGCAGCAGCTTTCTAAAGGGTGATTTTATCACCAGGATAACTCTTTCTGTCTTACCTGCCTCACTGCTACTGATGTACCTCTCTGAACTACTGATCTGGTATGTCTATTCTTATTCACACACCCTCAGTAGTTCTCCAGTGTCTACTGGCAGGTGAAAAGCAAACTCTTTTCAGTGATGCATAAAGGCCCTTCAAGTTCCTGTTTAGGACCTACATGGACGGTCATTTAGTCTGGAGTGAAAGAGAAAGAGAGAAGAAGTAGGGGTAGTGAATCACCCTATGTGCAGAAGGTTGTGGTATAGACTTGAAAGCAGGGGTCCAGGGCTAGGTTGTCTGTCTGAAATAAGTGTGGGCTCTATGGAACTTTGTGTCTATTCTGTTACTGAAAGTCCCTCTCCCTCCCTAATAAGTATCTACGGATATTTGTTCAACAACCCCTCATCTACTGAGATGAAAGGATATCTGTCTCATTGGTTGGTTGGAACCAATGAACTGGGGGAGAGGGGGAAGAGTTAGCAATTATTCTGAGACCTGCTTGTGGATCAGGTTCTCATATAGTCACCCTCTCCTTCACTGAGTAGAAACAAGACATCAGCAACACAAAGGCAGGGCCTATCCACACAAGCACTGGCTTTAGAGTCTGTAGGAGAAGGGTGGTGCTTTTCTCCTGACCCTTCTTCTGTCTTTGTTTCATGAATCACTTGTCATTGTTTTCCAAGAACCCTTTCCAAGGAGTCATGAATGGGCATGAGTGGGTGTGAAGCATGAATAGAAGTTTCTGCGTGAAAGCTGGAGTACTTAGTTTCCAGTGGGTGATGGGAAGATGCCCAGCATACCTTCTATTCCTTCCCTAGCCCTCCAGCCCTCATCCTCAGGATGCCTCCCCTGTTCCTTTTCTGACCAATTTATCTATTCCCAGGCTTTGAGCACAGCTCCAGGATCCTTTGCTTCTTTTTTGCCTTCCTCCCCTCTAACCTTATCACCCACAGCAGTGGGTATTCATTATTTAAACAACTCATGCCTCTAAAGTCTTATTTACCCAACATCTTTGCACAGCATATGTCAAAATTTACAGTAAGTGCATTCATCCCATAATAAACATTTGGCTTTGCTGGTCTACCGGCAGCAGGGCTAATTAGGGAGAGTGATTCTCTTGTTATCTGAAGGGAGGTCAGATACAGCAATTAGCATCCTTGCATGGCTTTCATAATTGTGACTTTGAGGCTAGGCCCTTTGGTGCCAGGTGGAGAAGAGAAGTTGGCAGGGAGGAAAAGGGAGTCTTCCCCAACAAGTTCTGGAAAACCAAAGCTGAGCTTTGAGAAGCAGGCAAACTGATCGGTTTCCTGGGCTCCAAGTCCTACTTGCAGTCTGAGCTCCCTGCTTGCCTCTTGCCTCCCCAGCAGAACCCAGTCCTGAGAATATTCTCTCACCCTCATCTGTCTACCCAGTGCATTTGTGAGGACATTTGCATGTGAAAATCCTGCCATTGCTTCAAAATGAAAAGCATCCAATCCAAGTAGACACATCTAACAACCAGCATTTTAGGGTTTGAGAGAAACTTAAAGGTTATTTGGCTTGACTCTCTCCCTATCCCTTTGATGGTCTCTATGGAGACTCTACCAAGCAGTTGTTCAGCTTTGATGAAGAACTCTCTGACCCCACTTCTCTGAGGAGAAACACCTGAGCACTTTGGCATGGGCTGAGATTTTCTAGGAGCAAGAATGAACCATGGGCATAGCTGGGGATGAATCTCAGATATTACACTTGCCATCCCTGGGCAATGCAAACTTGGAGACAAAGAGATCCAAAGGGACAGGTACAAGGGAACAGGTAGAGAGCCAGGCCCAGCTATGAAGCAAAAGGAGATGGGGTGGGGGCAGGCAGAGACAATGGAGTCAAGAGAACTGCTCTTTAGGAGTCTCCAAGATTACGCTCAGGTTCAATGATTCACTCAAAAGACTCACAGAACTCAGTGTAACTGTTGCACTCAGGCTTTAGTTTATTACAGGAAACAGATACAGGTTATAATCAGTGACAGGGTAAGGCACATTAGGCAGAGTCCAGGCATGAGCTCCCAGTTGTCCTCTCCCAGTGGGGTCATCTAGACAGTGTTTACTTCTCCCCATAATGATGTGTGGCAACATGCACAAAGTATGCTTACCAGGGAAACCAAAGCTTTGGTGTCTAGTTTTTTCTAGGGATCTGTCACGTAGACATGGAGTGCCTGCATGGTAGACCTTAACCTCTTGCTCCTCCAGAGGTCAAGCTGATACCGAGTGGCCCAAAACCTCAAGATAAAGAAAGATACTCTTATCCAGCTGACATTCCAAGGGCTTAGAGGTTACCTCCTAGGAGCTGGGCAAGGACCAAGCATTTCTCAAGACAAAGTTAATCTTTGCCCACCTGGATATCCAATGAAGAGGCTGAGGAAATGTTAGGAGAACAGGAAACCTACATCTTCAATCTTCATTTCCTCAGGGGTGGTTCTGGGGGAGCACTAGCATCTGAGCCCTGGGAATGGTCTGGACTCCAAAGAAGAACTCTGAGAAAAGATGCTGTTTATGGTGCAAGAACAAAAGAGTGAAAGGCTAAGGTGTGGAGCTCCTCAGATATTCAGGGCACGGAAGTTTGCTGTTTGAGAGGCAGTGAGTGCATCAAGTTTCCAGAATCAGGTGAGCCTGGGTTTTAAAACCTGTCTCATCTACAGCCATGCTACTCTGAACAAGCCTGATCTGTCTGATCTTGGAAGCTAAGCAGGGTCAGGCCTGGTTAGTACTTGGAGGAGAGACCACCTGGGAAAACCAGGCACTGTAGGTGTAAAAAATAAAAAAAAAAAATAAGGGATTGTAAGCTGACAAGGTTCTTGCAATCTGTGAGGTCAACCAAGGGTTGCCTCGCCTAAAAAATAAAAATAAATAAATAAATAAATAAAGCCTGTCTCTACAACTTCCCAACTTTGTTGCTTAGATAAATTACATAACCTCTTTAAGACTTGGTTTTCTCACCTGTCAAAGGAGAGTGGTAACTATTCCTGTGTCACCTGACTGTGGTGAAGGTTGCATGAGAAGGATTTGAGATAAACAGTAGCTATCTTTATCCTCACCATCTTCACCTCCCAATGAAGCAGAGTTCATCTTTAGATGCTCTTAGCTTCTATAAAGTTCTTATATTGAGATGAAACATTTGTTTAAAACAACTTCCTTGTTAAACTGACCTATCTCTTTATCATCTATCTCTGTCAGTGGCATCATCAGTTTTTCAGAATCATCAAGTATACTTTCACTTATTCACTTATTCATTTAAATACGTTTATTGTTATTTGTCTATTGATATTGATATTGTGCTAAATGATAATGGTAGAAAAAATAAGACACTCCTTACCCTTATGGTTAAATGAGATAGCAAAAAATTGCATAAAATAAAGTTAAAATGTTTTGTTTGGCAAATGTACTGAGTACTTGGAGGACATATGAACAGCAATGATCTACTCTTTCACCTCCTAAATGCACCTTCTCATTCACCGTTATTCTGCACTTGAGATAACTTCCAAGTTCTCTCTTTATTTTCAGTTCTTTTTGCTATGAGTTCAAGGATTATAAATAAATTTAACCTTAGGATGGATTCACAATAACTGTTAGTGATATCCCAGAGGGCTGCATAAGAGGGGTTCTAAGGCCACATCACAGCCATAAGAATGAATTAGACCACCTACCTGAAGAAAATTTAAAATCATTATCTAAATCTGACCTTCTACCATAGAAGCATACTCAAGGCCATTGATTGTGATATATATGTGCCTGGTCTGATTTCTTCTTGCTAGACTTTGGGGAGGATGCAAGAAATACCCTTGAAGCAAGAGTAATGAATAAAGATGTGGTTACTTAGCACTCACAGGCCAGTGCTCACCACCTGAGATGCCAGGAGCTCCCAAGAGGAGTGAAAAAGTCTGAGAACAAACTCTCTGAATCTGAGCTAAAGTAGAGTAGCAGGCTATCTCATCTTTGTTAGTTACATTGAGAGAAAGGGGTAGACCTTGGGAGGAGTCTTTGTGACTTATATAATACTTGTTTGAACAATGTTGGAGATGTCCACAGTCTTGCTCATGTGTTTGAGAAGGCATTATGACATCACTGAAATCTCCTAAGTTTATGCAGGCTAGATGGGTCAGGGTCTCCCCAACCTCATCTCAAGCCTTTTAAGCAGTAGAAATATTCATTAGGAGGGTAAAGAGAAGGGTACCCAAGAAATTGCAAGAAGGAGTCCAACCAAAACTATGAGGAGGAGAGTCCCAGCACACATACATCACACAAAACAACAAATCTTGTCTAGAGAGTTTGTAGGCAGTTTCCCTGACTATAGCCCCAACCTGAACTTTTTGTCCCAGGTCCCAAGTTGCCTGTGAGCTCTGACAGAGGAAGGCTTTGGGTTGGCCAGCTCAACAGAGACAAGAACAAAAGAAGTCTCCTTAGTCACCTCTGAGATTAAAAGAACAAAATAAGAGAGAAGAAAAAAGAGAGAGGAGAAAATCAAAGACTAATCCAAAAAATTCTCCTTTAATCTTAGAGCTTCCAGACCTAGTTTCCCTTTCATCTAGGACTTCGACGTTATCTAGTTATTTTATGAGTAGTGAAACCACAAGGCGAAGAGAGGGTGGGGGGAGATTAAATTAATGAGCAGGTAAGCAGGTTTATTATTTCCTCTGATCCTTCTTTCCTTCTTGATAATTTCTCTGAGCCAATTTGGGAGGCAGAGCCTATCATGTTAACTCAGAGGCAGACTATTGTATCCATGTTCTTTCTGAAGCCATTTATCTGAAGGATATTAAAGATCCAATTTACATAGACATTATGACATTGTGAGGAGGATGTGTACACGTGCACATATGAGGGAGAGAGAAAGAGAGAAAAGGAGCTAGGGTTCTCATTTGATCAGGCTTGTATTTGTGCACATGCTCAACCTGCATAGAAAGTCATCTCCTCTGAGGCTCTCGAAGAAGTTTGCAATCACTCATGAAGTTAGTTCAAGAAGTCATTGGGCCTTGATAGATATCAGGCTCCAGGCAGTGATGGAAATGTTTATTAAATTTGTGATTAAACCCTCATGCTCCTGCATTTACTTATCCTCGCTACATGGTCACAATAGAGGAAATGGGACCCTCTCGAATTTGAAATTTGTCAAATTGAATGACTGGTTATGTTGGCCCAGCCCGTGTGTGCGCCTGTGTGAAGAGGAACAGAGTAGAATAGATGCCAGGAAGAGGTTAGACTCCCAGGTTAACTCTCAACTTCCAGGTTAGCCCAATCCAATGCATAGAGTCATTGGTTCTACATCAGGAAATTGAATGACCTGGGACAACTCATATCACTTTAGGGGTGGGGGGTTCAGGAGCATGTCATTTTATTCACTTATAAAACAGAAAAAAAAATACCTCTCACCATGTTTTATTATGGGAATGAAATGGAGAAATATGCATAATATCACTCTAAATAATTTTACAGAAAGAATAGTGTAACACCCAACTATAGTGGTTGTTGTGAAGATTCTATCAGCACAGGCCAATTCCTGTTTGCTGATATTGCTTTTACCAGAAAGCCTTCTGATGGATAACTGGGCCTCCTGAGCAGACTTGTTCACCAGGCCATGCCAATGTCAGTGTTAGTGGTCTTATAGGGAGGGGATGCCACCATTGTGAATAAGAGCTGGCATTGATCTCCAAATGTTTGGTTCATTCAGCTCACCTAGTGTAATGGTTTATACACCTGGCTCCACTTAGATAAACTGGGGAGTTATGAATATCTCCCAGGCCCCTCCCCAGACCAATTAATTCAAAGAGTCTGGGAGTGGCCTCAGGCTACAATATTTTTATAAAGTGTCCCCAAGTGTTCTAAAAAGCAGCAGGGGCTAGATCATTGACCCAGTACATGTATGCATTGTACTTGCCTCCAGATGATACAAAGATGAATAAGATGATCTGAGCTCAACATAAACCATCCTCCGACACCAGATCACCCCTGAGAGAGGTAGCAGGATTATATTCCCGATTTTGCAAAGTCAAGGTTCAAAATGAGACCCAAACTTTGTGATAACACAACAAAATGATCTTGCTGTCTACTCCTCACTCATGAGCCCAGCCTGCTGGCCTTACTCCTTCAGAATACCAGGCATCACTAAGCTCACCTTGGCCTCTGACTGCAGCCTCTCTCCTGGCCCAAGCATCTCCTATTCTCTATCCAAGTTCTTGGTCATGTCTTTCTGGAATCCATGAGTAGACCTTAATCTCAGGAACCATCTGCCTCATATTTCTTTCTTCCAGGAGTTCACAGAAGACTCCTTTCTTCCTTTCTGAAGCCTTGACTCGCTTTGTACCCACAGGTATGTTTATGGTTTGTTTCTGAAATAATGTAGCTCATTTGAAAAGGAAAAAAAAGATGCCATACTTTTATCAATGAATATAGGTCAGGTGATGAGCTCTGTTCACTTTGGATTTTTATGACTTGTCCAGGTGATATCTCCTCTGAGCAGTAATCTTTCAAGAGGCATTTCTCCACATTATGCTCGTATCTTCCATATCTTGGATAGGTTTACTTCCCTGCCAGTGTCCTCAGCAGCCCACATCTTGCATGCTTAGTTCTATGCATATTACAAGTCAAGGAGGTGGTACTGGCTTAGGTCAGGCTACTAGCTCATGGCTGGGTTAGAACTCAGACTTCCCAATCAATTGTTTCTTTCTTCACTCTCTTCAGAGCTGGCTGCTACAATTGGATGAGAGTGTTTTCTCATTCAAGCCTGTTAAGAATCTGTTTCTTTATGCTTTGGAAACTTTGTTCTCATCTTCTTGGGGACTTAAAATACTGTCCTTGAACTGAGATGAGACCCTTGAGCATTAAACACACTTGAAACTTCAAATCTGCGTGTATGTTGCTGCAGAGGGTCCCAGGGGAGCATCAGTAAGAGATGTGTGTTTGCTGTAGTACAAAGAGAAGGCTCACTTCTTGATGGAGTTGATCTGAGGGGCAGGGGTGATGGAGGGTTTTGTTGTTTGTCTACAAAGGAGGAGAGGATTAGGGGAGGAGAGATTTAAACTCCAGGAGGAGTTGCTAGCATCAGCAGCCTCTTTCCTGAGAAGGATCATGGTCTTCTACTAGAGCAGAGCAGATCAGGGCAGATGCCAACGCCCCTGTGACTCTACAATGCTAGCTGTTTTTGCCTTTGAAAATTTTTTTTTTTTTAAAAAAGCACCACTGTATAGCACATTTCCAGGCACTACCTCATTTGTTGTTGACATAACCCTTTGGGTAGTCGACACTATTGTTACAATTGTCACATGAGGAAGTGGAGGCTCAAAGAGGACAAAGTGCATGCCTGAGATTGCCCAGCTAATATTAGATCTATGTTAGTTCTTTTATCAAAGGCAGTAAGTAGATTTCAATACCTGATAGATTGATAGTTGTTGCTTAGAAAGTAGGCTGACGTAAGAAGGATTTTGAGATTGCATCTGGGCTCAGTGGGAAAGAAGGCTGCAGTTAATGTGTAAGGAAAACCTATTTTATCATCCAAACTGGGACACTTTTCAGAATGACAGGGACTGTATTAGTAATTTTGCCTGAATGACAAGTATAAACTGTGACTGTCTGAGTGAATTAGAATGTGTGGTCACCTAGTTAAGTAATCATGTGTGATCTTGGTACTGGGTAAGGTAGTGGGTGGGGTTTACCAGTCTGCAGTGAACATGTCAGCTCTGACTTATTTCTATCATTTCTGTGAGGACTTCTCTTCTCATTTCCACTCCCAACGAGGAAGGTTAGCCTTTCATGCCCTGAGAAAAGGTGAGAGGAACAGTCATAGATCAGAGGCCATCTAATATGACCACAATCCAGACCATAATATGCTTTGCCATTTGTGCTCCCAAATTCCCATTCCTCTCATCTCCTGGAGGGAGAATGGCCAAATAATGAATGCAAGGGATGGAAATAGTCACAAGTCGAACACTTCTCTTTTTTGCTTGCAGCAGCAGTATTATGACCATTCTCACCCACCCCTCAGCCTGAGGATAGCCACAAACTCTCTCAAAAACCAATCTGTGCTTATTTGAAAAATATTCCTTCACTTCTGTAATTCACTGCCAAACCCTCATCACCTCTTTTTGATCGTTTCAATTGCCTGCTAACTTGGCTCTCTGCTTCTACTCTTGTCCTATCATTTCATTTCCCCCTTTGCAAAGAGACTGATATTTCTAAAAATTCATAGGGTGACGCATTAACCCCTGATATGAAGGTATTTGGAAGTGAGGCCTTAGGGAGGTAATTAGGTTTAGATGAGGTCATTTGGGTGGGGCCCTTATAATGGGATTAGTGCCTTTCTAAAAAGACATCACAGACCTTGTACACTCTCTCTTCATGCACACACACTGAGGAAAGGCTGTGGGGGTACACAGTGAGAAGGTGCAAGTCAAGAAGAGAGATCTCACCAGAACCTGACCATGCCAGCACCTTAATTTTGTACTTCCAGCCTCCATAACTGTGAAAAAATAAATTTATGTTGTTTAAGCAATCCAGCCCATGGTATCTTGTTATGGCAGCCCAAGCAGACTAACACAGTATCTTAGAAATTAGGCTCACATTTACTTCCTTCCACAGTTACCTTCCATTACTTCCCTGTACAGACTATGCTCTGACATTACCAGATTATTTATCATATATTACATACATGACTCATATTCTCATGCCTCTGTACCTTTGTACATGCTGTCCTGCTGCCTGGAAAAATTTTCTCACCTCCTTTAACATCTGATCAATGCCTATTTAACCCTTAAAGTCAATTTCTATTGATATTTACCCATCTCCCAGCTCCAGGCAGAAGTAATTTCTCCACTCACTTTGCAGCTTAATATCACTTATGGTACAAATGCTGGATTACAGCTTTATCCCTCCCACTAGATGTGAGCTTAAAAAGGTAGGGTTGTATACTGTTCATTTCTAACAGAATGTCTGGCACATCAGGTGCTTAAATAATGTTTGGAAAATTAATAAGTGCACAAAAGAATTAATGAATGGATGAATAAATGAATGAATGACACCAGGTGCTTGGACTGAGCCTTTTTACTAAAATGTTCAGGCATCAGGGTAATACACTTGACTTCCAGGGAGTTCCATTACTGAAAGGACCAGGGAGGAGAAAGACAGTGGAATTAGACTTTGAGGCTGAACAGATACACAGCTTTGCTTGCCATCCTCTGGGAACCACTTTGTGTAGAGGCCAGAGGCAACAGTGAGGAGCAGCAGGATGGGGATGAACGGGCGCCCCATTAGGTGTCCCACTTCATTTGCTAAAAAAAAACTCGACTGAGAAATGGAAAGTGAAGAAACAGCAAGTGGAGAATGAGCTGGGAAAGCAAGCTCCTCTCTTTACCTCCACTTCCTACCCTCAGCTTTCTCTTCTGTCTCAAAGCTGTGAGTGACCTTCATTGACTGCCCCTATTAGCATTAGACCTTGTCCCTCCCCTTCTTTCATGATCTTCACCTTGCCCTCTGGGGACCTTCCAGGAGCCTGCTGTACTTGATCTTTCTCATGGCATGGGAATGCCATGCTCAGTAATTTTCCCCTATTTCCCACCAGCAGTTTCCTCCACAGTGATGTTGCATACTGCTAGGGTGCAGGTAGTGGTGATGGTGGGGAATGTGGCCTGGACCTAAGCCTGAAACAGGCATTAGCCCCCATGGGCTGACCCAGCCTCATTCTGAAACTCCACTTAATCCTCAGGCCCTTGCTTTGTTGGAGGTCCTGTCTGCACCTTTTCCCTGACATCATCACTGACCCCTTGCTGCAAAACTGTTTATCCACATTTCTCCTCTTTGTCCCAGAACATTTCGGCAGTCCAATTAGTGCCTTGCATATAGTTTCTTGAGTCTGAGCAATCGTCCTACCCAACCTTTCACCTCTTGATTTTGCTTTTCTGCCCTTGTAGGAAGATGTTTGACAAGCTCTCTTCCATTTCATTTTCAAGCAAGCTGACACACTCAAAAGCTCTGCTGTAGTCTTCCAAATGAAAAGCAGGTTAATTAAGGCATATTTTCTGGCTTGTTTTTAAAAGGGAAAACAAAAGAGAGAGAGAGAGAATAGGTATCCTAGTTAATGGTTCCTAATTGTTTCTTTCCCCAAAAAGCCTAACTGAGTACGTCCTGCACTGAAGAACTGAGAAAGAGGCTATCCCTGCCCCACAACCTAATTCCCACTCTCTTGCAAGATCCAGTTCATATGCTATCTCATCATGGAAACCTCCTCTCTCTCTTAGACTAAGTTCAGTGATTATAGTGGACACTGCAGTGCAGCCCAGAACTCTCTGAAGGACTTGTTCTGCTAGCTTCTGGGAGAATTGTTAGCAGACGACCCTCTCCTGTTAACCCTCATTCAAAATTGCCTTGCTAAACAGAGTCATTTTGTCCAAAGTTATGCCCATTTCTCGGGGCTACCTGTAGTCAACAGTTGGCCCATGCATGTAAATGTGTCAATTCCTGGGCCCTTCATTTCAGCTTGGTGAACACTTAGATGCTATTTTAAGTTAAATTTCCTGTGGTGTTGGGTACAGCCTTTCATGAGGCTGCATTTTAGCCCAACTCCTCCCTCTGCCCTGTCGTGCTGCCTTCCCTTTCTCACTGGTGGTGATCCCATGAGTACCCCCTAATAAACTTCCTTAAGTCTCATCCCTATCTCAGTAACTGATTGCTGGGCAACTTGACCTATAACAGTGAACCTCCTCTGTGTTACTGTAATACTTTTTTCTGACCATCATTATCAGTGTGTAGTAATGTGTTGTCCAAAGAGGCATTTTAGGAGAGACATAATGCAATGAGGCCATGAATGTTTTTCATCTAGCAGAGATATGTTGATTTAATTATTTATAGGCTTCTTGTGCTCTGTCGACTGCTACAAACACTACCTGCCTACTTACCTAGCTATGATCCATCCTCTATTTGTATCTGTTTGTCTGTCTGCCTATCTATCTATCTATCTATCTATCTATCTATCTATCTATCTATCTATCTATCTATCTCTATCATCCATCCATCCATCCATCCATCATCCATCCATCCATCCATCCATCACTCATCTCATCACTCTCTCTCTCTCTCTCTCTCTCTGATTATGCTGTTGATGCCCCACCCAGGTCCCCTTTTTACTGGCTGATACACCCATTCCCACCCATTGTTAACTATTGGCTCATAACAGTTCACAGCTGTACCCTTTCCTGGAGAATTTCTCTTGGCCAAACAGGAGCTGCTTCATCCTGAAAGCTGTGCACCCACCTCCTCTTCCCCAGTGGCAGATCTCAGTCAACAAATGACTGGTTTGAGGGTGAAAGGGTAGCCCTCCTGCCTCAACATAGAACAAACTCTGTAGTAGAATTTGCATTGTGGGCTCCCCTGAGATCAGACTGAAGCTAGTTTTCAGCCAAGGGTAGATTCCTTCTCAGCTCCCCCACACCCTTGTCCTGCTTTGCTCCTCTCAATACCCTTCTCCTAATTATATGTCCCCAATTAATAATTTGAATGAAAGTCCTTCTCTGAGGTTGTGATTTTGGAGAACTTGACCTAAAACATTTGGTATCAAGAGTGGTCCTAACAAGCCACGAAATAAACAGAAAACAAAGTCAGGGACTAAATAAGGATTCTAGAATTAGATGTAATGGAGACCTCATTGCTCGTGGTAGGTGGAATATTGATAGTCTTTTGCAAGCTGTAACAGTGTGATTGTTAAGGTCTTTACCTAGGTGAACTAGAGAGAGGGTGCACTAGCTGGTTCAATGTCTTGTAGATTTGAGAGGTGTAGTACCATGCTCAGGTTGCCATAACAATATATCATAGAATGGGTGGCTTAAACAACAGAAATTTATTTTCTCACCATTCTGGAGGCTGGAAATCCAAGATCAAGGCGACCACAGATTTGGTTTCTCTTGAAGCCATTCTCCTTGGCTTGCAAATGGCTACCTTCTTGTTATATCTTCACATAACCTTTTTTTCTGTTCATACTCACCCCTCGCATCTCTCTCTTCATATAAATATACGAGTCATATTAGATTAGGGCCCTATCCTAATTACATCATTTAATCTTAACTACTTCTTTCAAGGTCCTGTCTCCAAACACAGTCACATTGGGGGTTAGGGCATCAACATATGAATTTTTGAGGAGACTGAATTCAATCAACAATACAAGATTAGGGAAAATAACAACTGTAAAGTCTGTAGAATTGAGTGCCTTTTGCTAAGCACCACTGATTTGTTGAAGAGAGAAAATGACAGGCTCGAATTTATTAATTAACAATTTAAAACAAGTCATAACATTTAAAGAGACCTTCATTTCTATAGCCAGTAGTAGACAGAGCTAAAAATCAAGCACACAGGGCTTAATTGTAGGAGTGACAGAACTTTGAAGAAGCCTGAATTCTCAGCTGAGGTAGGTTACCTATGCTGGAAGCAGGGCCCTGATACTTGGGATGGGAATATCTGGGTAGATGTACTTAATAAATAATTCCCCAGAATTCCCTGAACCACGAGGTCTGCACAAATGTCCTATTCTCCCTTGTTAAAAGACACTTGCTTAAAGATAATACAGAACTCTTAAAGGAGGCCTTAAAGACAACACTTGCCCTCCTCAGATCTACTCCTACCTCCTGCTTCAGCCACCAGAACCACAGATTAGAGTCAAATCTCAGAATAGCCATACTGAAGAAGTGCTGGTCCTGTGAAAGGATTAGAGGATTATTTCTAGAACCACAGGGCCTGGCTATAATAGCGTAGCAGGATCCAAGAGTGGATCCAGAAGGACCTGGATGGGGAGGGGGCCAGAATTTAAAGCTGGTTGGAGAGAGTTTTCCAATACAGAGCACTCTCCCATGACATAGCATATAGTGCTCTGGCAAAGGCCCTGAAGTTTGGTTTTAATACACTGCTGAAATGGCTCTTGGAAGCTCAGCTAAAGCGATGGCCCACGTAAAACAAAACAGAGTTGCCAGAATTGCCATGGTGAATCTGAGTATGAAGAGATCAAAGGCTCAGAGAAGTGGGCATGCTAGAATCAATCTGTTCTATAATCTGAAAAATCCACCAGATGACCATGCTCCTCAGGGGAGCTTAGATGATTCTCTGATTACTAAAGTGGTAAGGAACACTGACATCACCAGAGAGTCCAATGGTAGGGCTGATGAAAACCCTGTCACAGAACTGGGCTCCCTGGAAGAAATGGGGATGTCTCAGAAGAGCAGAGGCCAGGTGGTGGCACCTAATTGTCAGAGGCAACATTAGCATAATTACCGTAATAGTCAACAGGCTGGAATGGCAGTCAGGAGAACCTGGTCTGCAGTGATTACTGGAAATGATACATAGATCATGGTGTACTTAGAAGCAAGATAGATGGGCAACCAGCAAGGATACTCCAATATCTATGTATCTCTCTCTCTCTCTCTCTCTCTCTCTCTCTCTCTCTCTCTCTCTCTCTCTCTCTCTCTCTCTCTCTATTTTTCTCTCTATCTATCTATCATCTGTCTTCAAAAGAGATCAAGAATGGATAAATATAAAGCCAAGTTCAATCTCTCCAATAGGAAGTCATGCTTCTTTGCCTGGTTTCTCAAACCCAGTTCTCAAACCCAGAATGCACTGACTAAAGGAAGAGGCCAGGTTATCATGAAAACAGTCTTTATAACACGCTGATGAGTGTATACAGGTGTACATGGTATACAGTAATGATTCCTCCAGTTCTTTCCTAAATGACCTATATTTACTTACATAATGAGACACTAGGGAAAAGAAAAACCCAGAACCTTGTGAGGTTTATTAAAGACAAGATCTGAGTTGACACTGACACCTGGGGATACAAAGCACAATTACGATACCCCTATTAGGTTATAGGGGCTCAGGTAATAAATAGAGTCTTGGCTCAGGAGTGTCTCAAAATATCCACTTGGCGATAATTTCCTGGGCTGCTAAAATATAAATGGAATGGACATAACAGAAGGTTTAGTATTTACTTTGTTCTTTGACCTATAGGGAAAGGACTATTGAGTAGAAAGGCCAGTAGACCCCCCGAAAGTTACCTCTCTCCACCAGGATAGTAAATAAAAAATAATGGCACATTCCAGGGAGGGTGGCAAAGATTAGTGTCAACTTAACTGAATTAAAGAATACAGAGGTGGTGGTTCTTTGTCATAATCCCATATAATTCACCAGTCTGGTTCCTACAAAACTAAGGTGGATCATAACAGATAACAGTGGACTACTGCAAGTTTGACCAAGTAGTAGTCCCAAATGTGACTGCTACATCAGTCATCTTATATTTACTAGAACAGATTAGCATGGCCTTGGATAAATGGTATGCAGTTACTGATCTGGTAAGTGCATTTTTTTTTTTTTTCATATCCATAGCAAGAAGGGTCAAAAGCAGTAAGCACTCATATGGAAGAGACAACAGGATATATTCACCATCTTGTGTCAGGGAGAATGTTAATTCTCTGTTCGTAACACAGTTCAAAGTATCTGAGACCAACTGCATATTCTATAAAACATCAGAATAGTCCACTGTATTGATGCCATCATGTTAACTGGACTGATGAAAAGAAGTGACAAATACTCTGGATGCCATGGAAAGATACATGCTTTCTAGAGGGCTGACAATGAATCCTAGAGACTTAGGATTCTGCCACATCAATGAAGTTTTAGGGGACGAATAATGTAGGGAGAGTCCATCTCCAGAACCAGTTGCTGATCCTGTACCTCTTATCACTAAGAACGAAACATAAACCTACTAGACTTCTTTGGGTTTTAGAGGTAGCGCCTTCCACTCTTGAGAATTATTTCACAGCCCATTTATCAGGTGACATTGGAAAACCCCTGGCTTGGGCAGCACAAATGAAATCAACCCACTAGGCAAGTTACTTAGACAAAGAGAAGTGCTAGTTAAATGTGAGGAGAAATCTAGAAGGGGTGGTAAATGTAGAAAATAAAGAGTAACAGCATGGCCTGGGGAACAAGTAGCAGGGCTGTGGATAATTATCTTACCTTTTCTTTTCTATGTTTTCTAGAAAATTATGACCTATCAGAATCCTGGATGGAGTAAACTTAATGAGAGAAATTAGTGGATCAGAGCTGTGCAAAGGCTGACTGTAGTAGATGATGCTGGTGTCAGACCCAGATTCCCTTTACCTCCTATGAGTGTCTGCCACCCAACTTGGAGATAACAATAATCTTTCCTGGGAGCTCATCTCAGTCAGTGACTGACTGGCAGAGGGGAGCAGAGGTCCTCAAGGTGGTATTGAGTCTGTGACACACGTAATACTCCAGATTAGAGCTTCCCCATGGGACCATCTGGAGCTACTTCCCAGTTGAGACTACACTTTCATTTAGCTCTCCACCTCTCCTGTCTTCTCTTACCTCCCTCACTTCCCCAACCCCAGTAAATCGCTTGAGCAAGACTCCCTTAGGATCTGCTTAGGATCTGCTTCTAGTGTACTCAACCAAAGGCAATGCATACCTTATTTATGTGAGTACTTATTATATTTAACACAATAATTCTCTCACCAAATTCATCATCTAGTGTATACCTCACAAACCCAGGTATCACAATTGGGCTCCCTGAATCATGTTCATTAACTACAGGGTCCACATATATCTAAGTCTAATTTACCTTATGATTTCGCCTGTCTCAGTTAAGTAATTACAATCTACATATGTTGAGTGACTGAGAAATTTGCACTAGGAAAATTTTACTTGTTCAAACTGAGTTAGTAGGTGGAATCACATCATACAATTAAACTTCAACTTCCTGAATTCCATCATAGAAAGTCAGAGGGGCGGGGGAGGCAGAGAGGGAGTGAGTAGGGGAGAGGCTTTTATTTACCTATTGTCCTTTCTTCCATAGTTCAAATTCAAAGAGAAATGAAAAGGAATTAATTTTTGGCTTTTGAACTTCTGAGAGCCTATATTTTAGAGATTTTAAGGATTTTTAAGGAGAGTTTTGACAATACCTATTTTTATCTTGCATGCTCGATTTTAAAGAAGACTCTTCTGTGATACACTATTGAATTATTTTATCAGTTAGATTCTTCATTTCAGAGTAGGCTTCTCTACTTTGGTCTGAATTAGTGAAATTTGTGGACAGCAAATGAATTGCAAATTATATGCAAATGTGTATAAATTAGCACCAGTTATTAGAATAATTTACATCAACAGCTTTATAATTAGTTGGCAACCTGGGAGAGAAGGGCAGTGGGCAAAGGATTGAGGAAGTTGGGAAAGCAGCCCAGGAGTCCTGGGGTCCCCACCTCTATGTTAATGAGGCTCCAGTTTCCCTTCCCCAAGTCCCTTGGCACAAGACCTTCTGGATCTGAAATCTCCACCTTGGCTTTTGTTTGGTTCTTGCTACTATTTCTTGTTGGTGCTGCTCAGGGAACTTGGCTTTTCCTGCTTGAAAAAGCACAGTGGGAGGCCACGGAGTTTGGAGTGTAGAAGTCTCAGACCTAATGGTTTCAGGGTGATGTTAGCTAAGTCGCTTTCTGGTCCTCAATTTCCTCATCTAGAAAATGGGATTTGCAACAAGTGCTTGCTTCCACACTATCTCCCAGTACTATGCAGTTCAGATGAGATTATGTATTGAACTGTACAGCCCTCTATATGCATTTGGTATTATTACGATAGCTGAGTTCATCTAACCAGCAAGTGGCAGATCCAGGATGAAACCCTGGTTTCTTGCTTCACAGGCCCTCTTTATCGCTGCCTCCCATTGCCCAAGCAGAAAGCATGCGTGAAAAATGGTTTATTCCCATGTCATCCATTCTCCTGGCAGCACTTGGCTTCCTGCCTCATATGGGTGCACGTCTCTAGAAGCCAGAGATTATGACTTCTATGCCTTTTACATCCTGTCCTCAACACGATTTCTGATGGGCCATGCCCAGGTGAGTGTCCAATTGTTGGGGCTTGTCTATGTACTTATTGCACATGTCTCTCATTTTCTTTCCCCTTAGTCTGGGGCAACAAGGGAAATGAAACGTAGTTCTCATCTCATTGTTTATAGCTATCTTTGGAATAACCTACCCTTGAGCATATGAGAGTAGTTATAGGGGCACAGGAATTTGGAAAGACTGTCTGATTAAAGAAATGACCACCTACTAGCCTTTGGAATGAATCCTAGATATTCTTTTCAGCATATTTGCCATCTTTATTTGCCATGAAACACTTGTCCATGCTCTAAACCCAGCCCAGAGCACAATCAGTAGCTGGAGGGAAAGCACTAAGGTATGTATTCGTCTGTGCTCAGACACCTGTCATGAAAAGATCACAGGGCTTGGGTTCAGAATCAGGTACTGGCTCCTGCTCTGTGATCTTGTAAGCCTTGTGAGCTTCCTTGTATCCTTCACAGAGTAGCTGTGAATATGAAATGGGATTTTACACATCACAGGAATTTGCTCTTATTTCATTATGATTAAGAACCCTCAGCACAGACCGGCCAGCCAGATCTTCAGTTCCTGCCTGCCTGTCCAACCTCATATCGCCTCTCCAACCCATACATAACACAAACATTGTGCTCCAGTCATGGAGAACTGCTGGTCATTTCAACGAGCTTTGCTTACACTGCTCTTTCTTCCCTAACTGGCTTTTCCTGTTTCATTTGCATGGCCAATGTCTACTGATTAATACATCCATTCCACAGATGAATGTTTATCGAGCATCTACTGTGTGCCTGCCAATCACTGTGATAGGCACTGGGACATGATGGTGAATTAAACAAAGATGTTTCCTTTCCTCATGGAGTTTGCATTTTCTAAACTATTTAACACAGCTTAAACATTACAGCCTTCCCTGACATTCATCCTCCCTTCGCAGATATAAGCTCCCCCTCCTTTGTATCTTACCAGTGTCTAAAATTCTTCTATCATAATATCTTCAGCATGCTCTATCACTCCCCCTTATCTTCTTCCTCTTCCTATTCTACTGTTTTTCTTCCTTTCTTGTCTTTCTTTCTCTCTCCCTCTCTCTACTAGCAGCCATCTTCTTTGTCCTTCCTTGGAATTTATGAGGCCAATCCTTGAAATGAGAAGGGGACTACTTTCAAACAGATAAAAGAAAGCCTTTCTTTCCCCAGCAGATAATTAATTTGTGTCACTTGCTGGTCGTGGAACATAATTGAGGCCAAGGGCTTAAGAAGGCCCTGAGAAGGAATTAGACACGTAGTCACACCAGGGGGAACATATCAGTCACTCTGCTTCCCCATCCCAGGAGAGCAAGGTTAGCAAGCCCAGCCCTGAACTGGATAGCAAAGAGCTTCTCAGCCTATTAAGAGGCCCTGGACAGGTAGAGTGCTCATTTACCACATAGTGAGCTGAGAGCTAGCTTCCTGGCACCAGCAACAGAATTGTCAAAGGGCAGTTGGAGCATAAGTTGGAAGCTTTGGATTCAAGTCCCAGGGCTGTCATTTTACTAGTTGAATGATTCAGACATATACCTTAACCTCCTTAACCTCTCACAGCCTCTGGTTTCTTGAAGGCCATGAATCCCGTGCATTTCTTCTTCGTGCGTTTCTTCTCCTTGAGCTGTGGAGAGGCTCTGGGAAGAGCAACAGCTTGGCAAGCAATAGAATGAAAGCACTGAGTGTTCCATGATGCTCATTCTGTTTCTCACCTTTGGGCAGAGTGAAAGGCTGTACACTGAAGAGCGGATGTTCCCCAGAAGTTGCCAGCATTGATCTTGGCTACAAGGAGCATCTTTTGGGCACGTGGTAGTCTCAGGTAAGATCCTGGGAGTAGAGGTGACTCAGCATCCCTGAGATACAGGCTGCATCCGGCACTAACCAGCTGAGGACTTTGTCGACTCCTTTTTCCTTTCTTGACTCTCAAGTTTTTTAATCTGTAAAATGAACATTGAGGGTTGGGGCCAAGACAGTTGTACCAGATCATGGTTTTTCAAAATATATTCCTCACACCATTAGTGAAAATTTTCCAGAAAGAAGGGTTCCAGAAAAAAAGTAAACAAAAAATAGTTTGAGAAATACTACATAATATATAAAGATGATCAAAGTACAGATTAGCATTATGCTGCTATCTCTTAGAAGGCTTATCACAAGAACAAATGTGTTTTGTTTTTGTTTTTGTTTTTGTTTTACCCTGGTTTGGTCCAACTTTTGCAGAACCCTTATTAATGTCCTATGGATGTTGATGCTCTCAGAAATATGCTTTGGGGAGCATGTGTCAGAGTAGTCTCTTGGGTTCTTTCCTGTCAAACATTTTGTGTCTCTGTGACACATAGCAATTCCACATAAATGGGGAGGGGAGGAGGCATCCAACCTCACACCAAGGTTCAGCCAGCATTCAGCACTGTGCTCATTTAAAATGTCCTGTTGAGTCTTTCTGTCATCTTCTCGATTATGCTTTTTGTGGTTAGGCGACATTCAGCAAGCTTTCCCTGAGCAGGCAACACCCGACAGAGGGAGGGGTAGGTAGCAGGGGATCTAGCACATAGGGAGCCCCATGTGGGTAATTGGGAGTGCACTGCAGGTGCTGGCATGTTGTACATGTTGCAAACTAGCCCCCTGAGGCACTATGTGAGCCAAGTCTCGAGAACTGGTAGCAGGTGCGATAAGTCCCTACCTGTGGAATGTTGGCAAAGAGCAAAACTATGCAACACTACTCAGCATTTCCACAAAAAAACACTGGATACTTCAACTGTACCAGGTACTACACTGATTGCTGGAGGCAGAGGTGGCTCAGACTCAATCCATGATCTTGAGGTGCTTTTGGACTGGGAGAGGGAAGGGACAAGAGGCAGCTTGTAAACAGGTAACAACACCTATTCTCATGCATTGGTGAGTTGTATCACCTGGGAAGTGGGTTAAAAATTTAGATGCTTTGCTTCCACCCTGGTTTTCAAGGATCAGGATCTACTGGTTGGGGCCCAGGCATCTGCATATTATGATATGTGACATGATTATGGAATTCCTGAATTTCCTGGATAAGGCTGATGGAAAGGCGTGCCCTTCAGAGTCAGAATATTGGCTGGGTGACCCTGGCCAAGGCTGTCCATCTCTCCAAGCCTTAGCTCCCCAACCCCCAGCTTTATCAAGGCATAACTGGCAAATGAAATTGTAGATTATTTAAAGAGTACATTGTGATGATTTAATATTCATATACATTGTGAAAGGATTCCCCTATCTAGTAAATTAACACAACCATCACACCACATATTTATCCCTTTTTTTTCTCTTTTTGGTGAGAACATTGAGTCCTACTCTCTTAGCAAATTTCAATCATATAATACCGTGTTATCAACTGTTATCAACTACAGTCACCATGATTCACATTAAATCCTCAGAATGCATTCACCTTATAGCTGAAAGTTTGTATCCTTTTACCAATCTCTCCTATTTCTTTACTCCCAGCACTTGGCAACCACTTCTTTACTCTCTTTCTAGGAGTAAGACCTTTTTTTTTTTTTTTTTTTTTTTTTTTTTTTTTAGATTCTGCAGATAAGTGATAGCATGCAGTATTTGTCTTTCTCTGTCTGGTTTATCTCACTTAGCTTCTTTATTGAACATGCTCATGCATTTGTGCGAGGAGTGACATTAGAATGCCATGTGCAAAGCACTTAGCACAGAGTTTAGCACTTCACAGGAGCTCAGGGGGTGGAGGACATTTTCAATGTATTTATTGAAGTACAGTAGAAACATAGATGACAGAAAAGTCACCATCAAGCCACTTCCACAAGCCTCACAACAGAGGACAGGAGTGGCCAGGCTGGTTTCTGGATGTGCCTGGAAGCTGCTGGGGCAGGGACTGCGGCACAGGGATACAGAGATGCCATTGAATTACAGAGGTTGACATTGGGCCAGACACTTCAGTGCTTTTTACAAGGGAGGATTTGGGGTCTTGTGAGTTCTTCAGATTTGCGGGGCTTTCTTCAGCCAAGATCCACATTCTCTGTTATAGCAGCTCCTTTGGTCTGAGTCACATTTAGTACCAAAGCATTCACCTTCCTACAGCATTTATTAATTTCCTGAGGGCAAGCCTTATTGCCTTTGCTTCCTGAAGGCCAGGAACTGGACGTTTACCTCTTCTTTCTTAACCTAGTGCTGTGCAAACAATAAGTACTCAATAAAAACCTGTGGCTAATTGATAATTGATCTGTTGCAGCCGAAAGGGCAGGTGCCAGCTGTGGCTCTTTTGTCCTCAATTTGAGTTCATTTTCACCTTTTAAGAGCTTGTGCATTATTATCATATTATAGAAACCAAATATCCTAAAAAGACAGATAGTTAACAAACAGACTAGTAGATTAGGAATTGCCTGTGGGACTCATCGTAATCAGCCAGCCTACTTATCTGCCTGTGATCAGGGCCCCGAATCTTTATCATTCAGCTGAGAGAAGCAACATACCAGGTTCCCAGAGGAGTGGAACGGGATTTCAATTACATATCCATTTTTTTTATCACTTCACTGAAATAACATGGGCTCCCTGGCTCTAAATTGCTAAAAACCAGTTTAAGTTAAGGAGACAAATAGACACTAATTACAGAGCAAAGTGGAGTCCAAACATCAAGGCGCTTGGCTGAGAAATGCCTCCTGTCATTCCCTCCAATGCAAAGCCAGAAGAAATAGAAATATCCTCTCCTGCTACTCCACCCTCAGGAACCCTTCTGGTCAGGAGGGTAGAAGTATGGTGGTGGTGAGGGGATAACAAAAGAGCCATCTGGGGAGAGAAGTTTGGATGTTCTTCTTTTAGCCCTGGCAAGCTTTTGACTTGAAGACCAGGGCATCTGTTTCTTTTGTATAATAATAATAATCTGTGCTGTTGTCTACATTCTTCTCTAGTTAGAGGCACCCTCTAAATCATAATCAGTACTGCAGCTTCTTGGTGAAAAGATAATAATACATAGGCATTGGGTGACCTGCTAATACCAGCTCAATGACCAAGTGGCTGTATGACCTTGGATAAGTTACTTCGACTCCCTGCTTCAGTTTCCTCTTCTGTACAGTGAGATCCAGTGGTGTGTTGGTAAATATTTAACTAGTTCTCCAGGAAGGAAAAGCTCTTTGATTTTGAGCTGCCAATCTGATGACACGAAGATGGAATTGGAAAGTGGTGTTCGTGACTGGTTCTCATGAACTGGCATAGATGGTTCCAGAGTACTGTTGGCTGAGGTCTTCTTTATCACCAAATCAAATGATAATGTGATGGCCATACAAAATACATTCAATCTCTCCCTGTCTAGGTAAATACATACCCATAATTCTTAAAGCTAAAATTAGATGGTAGGTAATCAGAAAAACATTTAGTTTCTACCAGTCTCAGAGGTGGGGTGGGAGTAAATGAAACAGTGTTTTCAACATGAGATAAAAATAAAATACAGAATTTTGTTCATTATTTATATCAGTATTCAATGAATATGTAATAACATTTATTAATAAAATGTAATAATCATATTCAAATGTTCATTGAATGGAAAACACTTTTCTCTGCTTTCGTGCCTTTGTGAAGGAGGTATACAACTTATTTTATGTTAACTGTTTGACAAGGGATAGATTGACAAGGTGTCTTCTCCTCACCTGTTGTGCCCAAGTCTACATGCTCAGCAAATGCTTGGTGGCTGTGGGTTGATGATACCTCCTGGACACAGGGACTTTCCTGTTCCACAAGTGGCAGAGATCTGGTAATCAGACACTGAATACTAACTGGACCATTCAAGGTTCTCTAATATGTCTCCTATTGTCTGAAACTTCATTCATTTGTCCATCTCAAAAGCCTCTTCCTCTAGGTTTTCTGTAGACCCTTACCTACCTTATACAGCCTCTTTCTTTGAACCACTTTGACCTCTCTTATGCCACAGGTCTTACCCATCTTGACTACAGTCACTGATACACTTGTCCTATTCTCCACCCAGACTGTGAGCATCTTGAAGGAAAAGATTAGATCTTATTAATTATTTTTTGTATTTCTTGCAATGTGCTTAATAAATGTCTTTGAGTTTTAACTGAATTTGTATGACTAGAAGGTGATGTAGTTCCTTAATCTAAAGAATTCTTTTAAAAATAAGTTCTGAAGTTACAGTCTACTGAAAAAATGGCAGGACTGATGATGTACAGAGGAATAGTAGACAGCCAAATTTCTTGCATGCTTTGTGAGATACCAAAAGATATATCCCCCTGCCTCTTTACACACACATAGTCTTTTGCTTGACATTACAACTTTTTCAAATAAAATGCTTACTCATACCCACATGTATTAATTTTATAATTGAAATGAATTGAACAAGAACATTTTCAATATCCTCTAAGCACAAGAGACATTCTAAGAATATGAAGCATTTATTGACTGCCTACCATATGCCAAGGATGGTGCTAGGTGCATATAAGGAATTCATGGATTTAAAACATTGAAAATAACAATAGACTACTCAATAAAATAATAATACTACTTTCCATCTATTAAGCTCCTACTACATACAATGTGCTTTAGATATACTATCTCATTTAGCCCTTATAACCATCTTAAAAAGAAGATACTAGTTATTTCATTTTACAGTTTAGGAAATTAAAGCTCAGAGAGATTAAGTAACCATCCTAAGACCACAGAGATCAAGAGATGAATGGATAAACATTGTATAAACATATATATATATATATATATATATATATATATATATATATATATGATATATATGAATATTATTTAACCTTAAAAAAGAATACAATTTTGATATCTACTACAACATAGATAAGCCTTGAAAACATGATGCTAAGTGAGATAAGCAGGGCACTAAAGGACAAATGTTACATGCTTCCACTTATGTTTTACCTAGAGTAAGAAAATTCATAGAAACAAAATAGAACAGACACTACCAGAAACTGGCAGGGAGAAGAATGGAAGGGTTATTATTTAATGGGTACAGAATTTTCATCCTTGGTAATGAAAAAGTTCTGGAGTTTGACAGCAGCGATAGTGTAACATTGGGAATGTACTTAATGTCACTGAATTGTACAATTAAAACTTGGTAAAATGGTCAATTTTATGTTATGTATATCTTACAATAGTAAAAAAAAAAAACTGCAAACAAACTACTCTGGCCTCTGTGTGGAGAATAGATTGTGGGGTTTCATGGGGGTTGAGGGAAGCTTTGGACCAGAGTCATGCCAGCAGGAATGGAGAGAGTGGTAGAACTGACAACCTGCTTTGGAGGCAGAGAGCTGACAGGACATGTTATGCACAAAGAAGTTGAGGAAAGGGGGGTTTCATGTGACAGCCAGGACTCTGTCTTGAGGCACAGGATGCATGGTGGTGTCAGGTTCTGATATTTTAGGGGAAAATAGCTGAAGTGCTGTCAGTGAGAAGAAGTATTACGCTTGCTTACTGCCACCCAAGGGGCAGATGGATTTGTAAGGAGACAGGTTTGGGCTCAATATTAAAAAACATCAACAAAAACATCCTTCTAATAGTTAGATTCTGAGAATGGCATGGGCTGCTCGTGGTAATGCTCTTCCATATGAGGGCGTGTGGGAACATGCACCTCCTTGGTGAGGCTGGCATACAGAAGACACACAGTAGACTAGGTGATTTTTAACATTCTCACCAATCCTTAGCTTCTTTACTCCTAGGTCTTTAGGGACCTTTGCAAATAGAATTTCTGTTGCAGATTGAGACAGAAGCCAGATTGCAAAAGTGAGAGTAAAGTAATGAGACTGTGACTGGAGATCTCATAATTGAGATAATTGTTAAGAATCTTGGAACCAAGGAAGTTAGTGGAGTCAAAGAGGGTTTTTTTCCTGCTTTCTTTCTCTTTCCTCCTTTCTTCCCTCCCACCCTTCCTTTTCCTCTTCATTCCTCCTCCCACCTCACCTCTTTCTCTCTTTGTAAAATGAAGGAAAATTATCTCATACTGGCTGTCCTCTAAGAGGGCCCTGAGAACTAGGTGACATGAGGCTGACTGGTCATTTTAAGTTAGAACTGGGACCCATGAAACAATTCCTTACTTTGAAGGCTGGTCTCAGCTCTGCATTCTTACAGCTACCACAGTGATTCCCTGACATATCATCACGGACAAACTTCTTGGCTCAAATCACTTCCCGCTGTGCACCCATAACACACAGATTGGAGGTAACTTCACTCCAGAGAACCAATTAGTACAGACCCAGGCTGGGTAATTGCAGTTTGATAAGATCCTTGCAGCTGATATCCAGGGCAGATAAAGCACTAGGAAGCCATTTCTCAGCAGGACTTGGGAAGAACAGTATTACAACCTGTCTTTCCTCCTCTCCTTCTTTGCCCTGCACTTCCACCCCAAGACTCTCCCAAATTTAAACTAGCTCCAGAGAGGAAGGAGGTGGGAGAGAATGAGATGGAAATGATGAGACCCTGGAGTGAACAGCTCCTCCTCTCCCAGGGCCAGGCCCACTGCCTGCACCAGCTTTTCCATCAGCCCTAAGAGGTCACTGTTAGCCAAAGCTGGGGAGATAGGACCAACTAACTATAAGAGCCAAAGGGTTCCAACCTGAGTGACCAGAGAAGGAAGGAAATTATACATCCCACCTTGATAGGTGGGTAATGCCACAGGACTCTGCTCAGAGTGGCCTCTGGCCTACCATCACCCTCTGTGTTCCCTCAGACCATCGGGGTCTCCAACCTCCTTTTCTCACATACTCTTTGCTGTGTGTGAACCTGTTTCTCCTCATGCTCCTACTCTAAGCACTTTCAACAATGTGGACCTCCCCACCAGCCCCTCACTAGCCTTCCCACGGCAACTTGGGGCTCTCTTTTTAGACTGCAGCCAGAGGAATTGCTTTAAAATGTAGTTGCCTTGCCTAAAGCCCTTCAGTGGCTCCCACTGCCATCAGGATAACATGCAGACACAGACCGAGCATGGCTCATTTTTTCCCTTTCAGTTATTTTAAGAAACAAAACATTTCAGACTTTGAGATCTGCTGTATATCGTTCTCTACTCCCATTATTTTGAGGTCTTCAACTATAAGCTTTTTTTTTTTTTTTTGGTGACTTTAAATTTTATTTTTAGATTAGCAAACAGTAAAGTTGACTTCTATTTTTGGTGTACAATTCTATGAATTATAATACATGTAGATGTAGACACCACCATCACAATCAGAATACAAAACAGTCCCATCACTCCTGAAAAATCTTCCTCGTATTGCTGTTGGTAGTCACACTGTCCCCTTCTCTGACCCCTAACATGCACCAATCTGTTCCCCATCACTGTAATTTTCTTTTAAAGATATAATATCCATGGAATTATACAGCATGTAACCTTTTGGAACTAGCCTCTTTCACTCAGCATCACTTTGAGATCCATCCAAGTTTTTGTGTGTATCAACAGGTTTTTTTTCCTGAGTAGTATTCTACTTCATGGGTAAAAACCAATTTGTTTACCCACTCTCCTAATGACATGACCCATTTGTCTCCTGACATTTGTTGTATATGTTTTTTCTTCATGTGGGAATAGTCTTCACTCCCTCTTCCTCTTTGCTTGTATAATTCCTTGTCTTTCTTCAGATATCAGTTTAAACATCCCTTCCCTAGGTAGGCTCCTTAGACTGTAGTCAGGATTAGGCTACACACCCAATGTTTCTTCCATCAACATGTTCCACACATTACAGGGTAGTTTTTGGTTAAATCATCTACCTTCTCCATCTGTAAGCTTCATGAGGGCAAGAGCTATGGCCATGCCGTTCACTGTTCTATCCTATCACCTGGCAAATTAATGAATATCATTTGCTTTTATATCCTTATAGTCTAGTATTGTACTAGACATTCAGTAAATCACAATAGATATTTGACAAATTAATGAAAAAAAGTTTTTTGGTGTCCAATAGACACAGGTTTATTTTGTTTTTGTTTACACTGTTCAGACCCGTTTGCCAACTTTTCATAATAGTCTGAACTATCATTTTTTTGCAGAGTTACAGAAAAAAATGAGGTAGCTTGTAATAATGATAATTACAATAAGACAAAAAATATATAAATGGTTAGGATAAAGTGAAATTGAGGAGGAATAGGAATAGAAGACCTAAGAAAAGTTACAACAGAGAAATTTATTCCATAAAGTCTGAGCTTCCTAGCAACCAAAGACAAAAGGGAAGCTATCAGTGACAGAGTGTGCATTGTCCATTAGTCAAAATTATACATTTCCCTGGAGAAGCCGAGGTTAAGAGAAAAATCCCATGCGAGACTTCAAAAAGAACATAGAGATCTAACAGACAATTAAAAAAATACCATTCTTCCATTAAATGTAATAGCTAGACTCATAGCTTTCCCTTCAAGCATTTCTTCAGTGCAATCTTAGAACAGTATACCTAAACGTGAGTCAGTAAATCTGCTTCCACAAGGAGCCAAACCATTTGGTTGAGATACACAGCTCTCTAATCATCTGGCTTGATCCAGGGATAATATCCAGAATGTCTAGAAGGGCAGACTGGCTGTATGTCCTTCAGATAACCCTCCATGAATATTATTTCTTGTAGTGGGCTTTTCATGACAGCTAGCAGCAAATAATTTGACTTTACGATTTCCAGTGAAGGTGTGGAGAGTTGGCATTCTGCGTTGTCAACACAAGGAAGCACAGGTTCTTCACAAATTTTCCAAGTGGACAGCGATATTGCCATCCTCTTGTGAAATTAAACAGTATAACTCTGGCTCTTGCCTGATGAGGCTGCCATTTCTCCATCACCCTCAGGTGGGCTACAAATATAATAAGGCCATGGAAGAAACGCTGAAATCTGCCTTCCATACTCTCATGTCCCAGGTGTGTTTAACACCAAGAAGAGCTCTTTGAAAATTTGGTTCAGTTTCAGGAGTATTTGAAAAAGAGAACATTAACACAATCTCAGAACTGGGATTAAATTCTCTGAAGAAAATGAGAATATCAGCAAACATTTAGATATAGAATTTTTTCCCATTTACACAGCCTTTAAAGGTTCACAAATGCAGGGCAGGAGGTAGGCTAGGCAAGCCTCACCATTATTTCCATTTTATAGCTGACGAAAAGATACTTAGGGGGTTAAATGAATTGCCAGAAGTCACTCAGCATAATATGTCAAAACCAATACCCCAGTTTTCCTCGACTCCAATCCAGTATTCTTTGTGCTTTCCATTTAATATACAACATACTAGAAACTACATGCTAATGTAGTATAATAATTTCCTAGAATAATAAGGCAACCTTTATCTTCAGATCAAGAAGAAGGAGTTTCCAACTATAATAAAAGGGATTTGGATTAGACATTAGGAAGATATTTCTGCCAGGGAGAGTTATAAGCCCTAAGAACAGGCCACTGAGGGAGACTCTGGAATTTTCTTACTTATAACCTTTAAAACTCTATGAGCTGCCCTTGGTCTCAGTGAATTTGGGGTTTTTCTTATTTAGAGAGCCCTTGTTTGCCTTGAACTTCCTTTTTGCCTTTCATGCTATTCTTCCATAGCAGAGCCTGGGCTTCTGGTGGGGGGTGGAAAGGTGGGGTGAGGATGGTCAGCCTGGGGCACCTGACATTCATGGATTTATTCATTCAATGGTATTCATTTTTCTGGACCATAGTTGTATCAGAGTCTCAGTAGAAGATGTTTTTACCCCGATATTCCAGATGAGGAGGCTTTAAGGCAAGGAGTAGTTATAGAGATCTGGGCAGGCCAAGGGAATGAACAAGGCATGGTGAGGGATCCAAAACCAGGAATAACGGGGCAGAAAGGAGAGGTAGCATCACTGGTGCTCGTGAGCACGGCAGTCATGGAGGAGAGGCTGGCTGGTAGGAGGTGGAGCCCACTGAGGGATGCTCCTGTCAGATTCCCAGTGTCAAAGCACTGAGGGGTTGAGGAAGAAGCACGGCACTTCCCCCTCTCCTTGCCTCTCTGATACTGCATTGACCACACCCAGAAAGCAGAGCATGGGAGGTGCAAGACCCAGAGGTCAGCCTTCTGGAGCTGGAGCAGGGAAGAGAAGGGCAGAGAACGGACCAGAATGGGGCAGAGAGAAAAAGAATGGATAACCAGCACAGTATGAACAAAATCAACAAAATCCTTGCTTTCTTCTACCTTTTAGCTGAACCAGGAAGCCAGACAATAGATATACCAAAACGAAACAAGATGAAACAAAACAAAAGAAGGGAAATGGCACAATGACACAGCAGTGCGTGCTATGGAGAAAAACAAGGCAGGTAGAGAGTTAGGAGTGGAAAGGGAGCTATTTTAAATAGAGTGATTAGGGGGCCGCTGAGGAGGTGGCATTGTGCAGAGACTGAATGAGGAGAGGGCCTGGCCACCAATCCCCATTTAAGAGCAGCCTGGTTCCAGCAAGGGGAGAGAGAACCTTGTTTGGGAAAAGTGAGGCAGACCCCAGTGAAGGCTGGTTTTGCGGCAGAATATCTAAGGACAGAACCGGACCCTGTCAAGCCTCCCACACTATGTGCAATGCAAACACCCTCTAGGAAAGGATGGGCACTCTGAAAAGGAGAAACGCCACAGGGGGTGTGCCTGAGCTCCCAGAAGCTAGGTGTGAGCTCAGAGCGTTCACCTCAGCTCTGCCAGGAGGCTCATGCTGTGCAAGCCCCACAACCATAGCAACAGATTCAGTCTGAATGAGGCGGAAGCGTGTCAGCATGACGCGGGATTTCGGAGCTTACTCAGCGAGAGACGCGTGTGGGAAGCAAGGCAGCTCTTACCAATTGCTAGGCAGTGACCCAGAAAATGCTTCAGACTCCCGTGGCTTCTCCCCAAGAGTTTGAAGAGAGTGGCAGCTGGTGGATAGGTGGCAGAGCACCCACACTCAGCTCTGGCTGTTCTCCATAATGGTCTTGGGGTTCTGGAGGTGGGTCTAACTGGGACTGTGAGGGACTCACACCCACTCCCCCACTCATGCACACACACAGTCCTCCCCCCTCCCCAGAATATTTTCTTAGGATAAATTTCTACAACTGAGATTACAAGGTGAAGGAATAGAATGATGTTTATGCTTCATTCATGCTTTCACCAAATATTTATCAAACATCTACTATGTGCCAGGCACTGAAGATACAAAGATAAAAATACTAGTTTCTGCCATCAGAAACTAGCTCTCTCTCTCTCTCTCTCTCTCTCTCTCTCTCTCTCTCTCTCTCTCTCTCTCTCTTTCTCCACAAACACACACATATACACTTAGCAGTATAGGGTTTTCTAAAAGTATGCATCAGGAATATTAAACTAATATGTGGTGATCCTAGGAAAGCTTCTAGGAAGAAGTGACATTTAACTAAGACTGGAAGACAGAATAAGAGCCAGCAAAGACAATGTGGGAAAATGATGCGGTCAGAGGGAGCAAGTGCAAAGGTCCAGAGATGAGAGAGAACAAGCTTGCCCAGGGTCAGAAACTGAGAGACGTTCAGAATGGCTGGAGCAGAAAATGAGAAGACCTTGCAAGAAGAATGTGGCTGGTGGCCTAAGGTTATACACATTCTCTTGTCCCTCCTGGGAGCTTCTGACTGGGAAGGTGACAATCTCGCTTTCTAATTCTGGAGTGCTTTACAGTTTGCAAAATGCTTCCATGTCTGTTTTTCATCAGTTTCCACATCAGTTATGATGCATGGCAGAGCTGGGATAGTGAAAATGGTTGAGGACAGAGTCTGTGATGTCAAGTGACTTGTTCAAGGGCACACTGCTAAGGGGTCAGGACTCACATGTTGGTCTGACTGAGTCTAATATTCGCTCACCGCAAGGTTGACATAAAGATCTCCTTGCCTGAAGTCAATGTGGTCGGCACAGTCTGTGCCTCTCCTGCCACCAACCTGCAGGTTGGACCTTACTGGAGTGATGAAATGACTCCCGCCTCCCCAATCTGGCCTTGGGTCACGCTTCTCCATTCCCTTCCTGTTTCCAACCCTTCCCAGCCTATTCTCATTTCCACGGCAATACCTCCCTAGAGAGAGGAACCGTGGGTACCCAGGCCCCAAAGGAGCTGCACGGAGGATGTGGCCTTGCCTGCCAGATCTGAGCTTCAGGGGGTCAATTGGTGAGAAGGCATCAAGACTCAATTGCCTCTGAACAAGAAGGAGGAAAAGGGAGACTCTGAGACTGCAGGAAAGAGCAGCTATTAGTCACCAGGGGGAGAAAAAGAAAAGAAATTGGTCAGACAGCAGGCGGTCCAGGAAAGCTCACACAGCCCAAATCAGCCCTGAATTTAATAAGGGACAGAGTTTAGAGTCAGGCAGACAAATGCATTGCTGCTGGCCCAGCTTCCTTCCCTGCTCTGGCCCATGGGTAGGAAGAAAGGTGAGCAGGCAGGCACATGGAGTGGAAGCCTAATTGTGACTTTGGAAGCTGAAGGGAAGAAAAACAGGAGGCAGAGAGATGTAGGCAAGAAAAAAGGCACTCCAGGGGACTCTATATATCCCTTATGCATTGCAATGAAATGACACAGTGCAAGGTCCTTTGTAGCTGAGCACTTATCCTTCCTCCTTTCTTACCCTTAAACACAGTCTGTCATGAAAACGAATATTAATTAAATAAATTCAACAATAGTTGATGGCACCTATATGTATGGACTCTGTAAAGGTGCTGTTTGTCAGAGATAAGTATCTTATGATCTATGCCCTCAGGAGGTTCACTGTCTAATGAGAAATAAAGACATGCTCACAACAATTCACTGTAGTTGACTAGCATAGTAAAAGTAATATGTGCCAGGTCAGTGGTAGCCCGCTTCTTACTAGAGGGCTTCACAGACATGGCCTCTGATCTGACACTCAGACAAAGAGAGAGAGAGAAAGGGTGATCCCAGAAGAAGACAGAACACCATTCAAAGCCTTGGAGTTACTAATGGGCATGGTGTATTTAGGGGGAAATGAGGTGATGTAGAAGCAAGAGAGAAAAAGTCAGGAGAGCCTAGTAGTTGATGTCTGCTTTAGGGCTGTGGTTGACAAGTGGCAACAGGATGCAGGGTTCAAGAGGCTTCCAGGTTTCTGGACCAGACAGCAGGTGGTCCAAGAAGAAACTGTATTTATCTCCCCACACTGTTGGATATGACTAAGCCACACTGCCCAGGGGAAAGTTCTAGAGAAGGGTGAGGAGACCAGGAGGCCTTTGTTTAAGAAGAGCTTAGAGGATTCTGGAGTTTGGTTAGTCTGATTTTTGATGGAGGCACTACAATTCTAGTGGGATCTCCCTTTTGTTTCTGTTTCTATTCCTGGAAGATCTTCATCAATGCCCCCTCCTACTCCTGGGATAATGTTCATCTCCACTCAACTGGCCAGAGTCCATTTGTCCCTTCCACTCTGCTCCACTCTCGTGCTCTGGCAAAATGGGGATAGAGCCTTGAGGAATATGAAGGAGAATTAAACAGAAACATTTTAGAAAAGGTTTTCTTGTTGTAAATGAGTACAAACAACTTAGAAAGCAAATTGGAAAATGTATCAAGGGTCTGCTTAAAATCCCTTGCTGGCTCTCACATGCTTAAGTATAAAATACAAACCCCTTGGCACAGTAGACAGGCTACACTGCCTTCCTGCTCAGTCTTATCTCCCACAACTAGCCTCTGGGCACCCGCTCTATACCCACATCTCTGCTCTAACATTGTTGAGCCACCAGTATTTCAAACACAATGAAATACATTGTGTTTCTTATCCTGTCATGACGTCGATCTTGCTGTTTTCCTTGTCCAGAAAGTTCTTTCCCACCTGTCTACAGGTTTACATTTCCTACAATTTTCAAGTAATTTGCAAGAAAATTCTATGCTGGTGCAGCTTACTGGACTATACCCCTCTTCCAGCTCCTTAGAAGTAATTTTTGGTGTTCATCACAATTGTGGCATTTATCAAACTGTTTTACTTATGTGTTTGTGTTCCCACTAATCTGTGAACCCCGTGAAGGCAGAAACTAGTTATTTTATCTTTGTATTTTCAAATACAAAGATAGGCACATAGTAGCTGTTCGATAAATAGTTGGTGAAAGCAAGAATGAAGCATAAAAATTATTCTATTCCTTCACCTTGTAATCTCCATTGTGGAATTTATCCTAAGGAAATATTACAAAAGAAGGAATAAGAAATGTACACACATATATTCATTTCCGGCAGGCTTATCTTCATTAATAGAAAACTACAAGCAATCTAAATGCCAACAATGAGGGAATTGTTAAGTGAGTTACAGACTATTATACTATTAAAAAGAATTACTACTGAGACTATATGACTATGTAGAAAATGTTTCCCACACAATTTATGATTTTAAAAATGGGATACAAATTTGTATATTTACTCTGATTATAATTATTTAAAACTATGAGCAAGGATTAAAAGTATATACAAAAAGAAAATTAGTTGTTGGGCTGGGTTTAGCCAACTAGAGTGATCTATTTTCCTTCTTTAAAATTCCTCCTAATGCTGTTAGGATAATATTTATGTGGAGACAGGAAACAGTTATTCAGCTCATGAGCCATGTAATCCAGGGGTCTGTCTCTAAGAGGGATTCAGAAAAGTATATTGTCCTTCTGCACATCAGCCTTAAAAAGCTGTAGATAGACTTCAAATTTGGGCTTATCCCCTATGACCCTATAAATCATAACATAGTCAAACATCCTTAAAGTATCTCGTATCTTCAGTTCATGATGTTATTGTTTTGGATCATATCTACTTTTAGTCTCTTCCTTTGAAGGCCAATTAAGCTTTATCTATAGTAAGTCAGCATAGTGCTTCCCAACCTCATCACTTTGATAATTCTGTAATTTTTTCCTGAATCTTTTCCTTATCATTGAGGTATTTGCATATTAGCTATTTACCAAATGCTTACCATGCACCAGATAGGGTAGCCAATCATTTCTGTTTGCCTGGTACTGTCCTGGTCTTAAAACTGAAAGCCCATTGTCCTGGAAAGCCATTCGGCCCAGGCAAAGAAGGATGGTTGGCCACGCTAGTGCCAGGCTTCATTTGTTATATGCTGGAGTTAAAGCTATGAACCGATGGATAAGGCACTGCCCTCAAGGCGCTTACATTCTCAAAAGTTTGAAATGACCAAAAAGTAATAGACAATTTGAGCAAGCTATTACAAAGGTTGGCACTAATTACTACAAATGCATAGAATAAAAAACAATCACATGTTGAAGCCATAACCTTCAATATGACTGTATTTGGAGACAAGGCCTATATGAAGAGAGTGAAGATTAAGTCATAAGCATCAGGTCCTAATCCTATAGGACTGGTGTCCTTAACAAAAGGAAGCAATACCAAGGACCTCTCTTTCTGCAAGACACTAAAGAAAGGACATGTAAACACAGCAAAAAGGTAGCTGTCTGCAAGCCAGAAAGAGCCCCGACCAGGAGCTAAATTTGCCAGCACCTTGATCTTGGACCTCTAGCCTCCCGATCTGTGAGAAGTGAATTTCTGTTGTTTAAGTCACCCAGCCTGTGGTACTTTGTGACAGCAGCCTGAGCTGACTGATACAAGGATGTAGGAATATTTTTCAGGTTACAGTCACTTCTACTCACTGAATTGTGGAGACACAATTTTAGCCCCATGGGTCCTGCACAGGCTTTATATGGGGCCAAGCATGGAGAAAGCAAGCAACAAAAACCTATGCATTTCTTGAGAAATGACCAGGAGAGCAGAGACTTTCTATATCAGGGGAAAGAAGCTGGGGTCTTAAGATAAGACCATCCAGTGTGTGGACAAAGGAGCCAGCGATGTTCATTCTCCCTTTCTCCTTAGACATCTTTCTTCACCCAAGAATGGAGACACAGGTCAAACTTTGGAAATACTCTAGGCATTTGTTCTAATCGAAGGCAGGGGTTTGGAGACATCCCATGTTCTAGAGTCCTGAAACCATTCTTTGGTCATTTACTAGATACATATTAGTGTTATGAAACAATTTCATGGCATCTCATTTGTTTCTCACACTCAGGTTTGAATGTAAGGACCTTGAATTATCCTTGTTTACAGGTGAAAAAACTTTGGGTCAAAGACCAAGTGTTCTGTATGGGGCCATGTACCTGTTCAACAAGAGACCCTGGCCTCAGCTGCAGGTCTGTTTCCCTCATGAGCCTCTGATCTTTCCACCCTATCCCCAGGAATAATGACCCCCATCACTTGGGTCAGCCTAACCCAGCTGCTGCACCAGTCCCTTCTCATTCCTGTCCTGAGGGTCAGGGAGAGTGTTTCCCGGGGTGAGAAGCATGCCAAGAGCCATTCATTCCACAATTGCTCCTTTCAGTTCAGATTTGTTTTTTGATTTGTTTTCTGTTTGTCTTTTCTTCTGGGGAGGAAAAGAAAGAGGGTGCCTCAGCCTTTTCAGAGAGCTCTGTTTATTTCTCCTTCTGTTGTGTGGGGATTTTAAATGGTGAGGCTTTGATTTTTCTGCCTCCCGGGAGGCTTGCACATTTTTAAAAAACACACTGGCTCTGGTACAACATTGCTGCCTGGTTTTGCCTGCTGAGGAACCCATGGGCCTCAAAGCCGAGTCTGACTGTCTGTGTTCCTTCTCCAACCTCGCATGGGGCATATGATATGTACTGACTCAGTGTACTTTGCTGAAGATTAGAGTGAGAGCAAGATAGAGAGAGAATGAGAATGGAAGAGGAACACCAAGCATGAAGGGGAACTCTGAAGTGTGTCTTTGCCAGCCTGCCCTAGAGTACTTGTACTTGAACATGAAAGTATGCCCTCACACCTTCTGAGAAACCATTACATGGACACAAGAGAAGGTGGGTAAGCATGCATTTGGTTTTGGTCAAATGTGTACATTTTAGGGAGCAGACGCTGGGTGCTCCAGCACATGAGTAAGGAGACATATGTCAATCATATGTTCTTGGGCATACTAGTGTGTTGCCACATCTGTGTGACCTTGGATGTGAAGACATTCATGAAATGCATACAACCATATATTTCCAGTTGAGCAAGAATGTAAACATGTGGGAAAGATGTAGGATGAAACTGAGTGTGTGCGTGCACAAAAATGTTTATAAGAGCCTGGATAAAGCCTCTGGAGACCTGGTTCAAGTCTCCGACCTATCTTTGATGATGGTAATGCGTATTTTTAAGCAGATGAGGGAATGAGCAAAGATACATGCACGCACATTTGTGTTTCCATTTGTGTGAGTATATGAGCAACCCAGGAGTGTCTTTGTGTCAGTGTGGTACACATTCTTGAGTGTGCTTGGGGCTCCCTGAGCACTGTTTGCCGGAAACAGGGGAGAAGACTGGATGCACATGTGAGACTGTGCATTTGCGTGGTGCTTCCTTGCGTTTAGGTTTGCTGTGTTCACAATCCAGGAGAATTTAAAACAGCAACAAAAACAATGACAACAAAGAGGAATGGAAAATGGCGTAACACTGCATACATTTCTGGAGCCTCAGGAGCAGGCCCCATGCTGCTAAGATTCCAGCAGTGTCCGTTACCATGGCTATCGCTAAAAAGATACTGCTGGCGCCTCTGTTTGTTTTTAAATCTCTATCCCTGTGACACTCCTTTCTGAACTTCAAATCCATTCTCTCCGTGTGTCCTCCCCTTTCAGATCAGAAGATGAGAGTCCAATTCTTTATCAGACTCCTAGGGGAACCTAGGAGGAAGTCAACCTGCCAATTACTCCAAACCTTCTTCCCCTCCCCCAAATCCAGGTGCATTTGGACATGACTTAGGACCCAAGGATCCTGGAAAAGCAGAGAGGTCAGCAAAGATGGATGGCCTTCTGCTTGTCTTTGGGTCTGATCTCCTTGCCCAGCCAAGGATTAACTGGCTGGTAAGCCTAGGACGGGAAGTCTGAGAATAATGCAGAGAGTAGAAACTGCATATTTACCCCAGCTGACCCCACCAGCCCTGGTCAGGGGATGAGGAGACAGGGAACTGCAGACAATAGGACTTGGGCTAGGCTGCCTTCGGCACGCTTTCGTGCCATCTCAAATGCCCACTCTTGGCCCCTTGCCCTGTTTGTGACTGTGTGAGGAGGAGGCTAGAGGAACTGGGAGTTACCATGAGAGAGCAGGAAGCCTGGGCCAGGGTGTAGGGCCTTTGGTTCTGCTCACAGGTGTTCTGTTTTATTGGCTCAGTTCTTTAAAGGCAGGGCAATGAGAGTCCCTTTGCATGTCAGCTAGTCAACTTCAGATGTTCTAGGCCACATGCTGCACAGGCAGCCCCAGCCTTTAGGTGTGAGGGGCAATAGGTAATACAGACAGGAAAGAAGAGCATAGACCAAGCACCCCTTACAGGAGCTGAATAGCGGTGTGCCCCTGGCTTCTCCCACCAGATAGTTCTCCAAGGACAGTGGCGGGGTCCTTTTAGACTCTACCCATCTCTGGCTCATCCAGGACAGTGCCCTACCTACATGGGCCCTGGTGATAGTAGGTGCTCAGTAAATGTTCACTGAATGAAAAATATTGGAGTGGGAGCCCTCAAATCTGGGTATTTCTGCCTGGGCTCTCTCTGTGTATGGGGGCAAATCTATCTTTTCTCAGCATTGCTTTCTTCATCTAAAAAGTGAGGAAGTATGTGAAATTATCTTTATACTTCTAGCACTAACATTTCATGATTCTATTAACTAATTGAATTGTATGGACATTGTGGAGAATGTTGAACAACAGGCTAATTTTTCTTTGAACATAAACCGCATCCCTGGGCTGTGTCATAGTCAGGTCAGTAAAAAAGCAAAGTAGGAAATGATTTTACCTTCTCTACTTTTATAAGTGAGCAGATTCACCAAGTCGTTCCTGAAACCTGTGATGAGGAAATTTGGATGCGTGTTCGCAGTCTTTGTGAATCTGGACACTAGCTGGTCCTTGACGGTAAGGTGACCATGAGTACCCTTTCTGAGCTGCGAGCTGCTTTGGGGAGTAAAACTGTGGGCTGTGGAAAAGATATAAATTTGGGAAGCAGATCTTGGCTCCTCTAGTAGAAACAAATAAGAAGGATGCGTCTTTGTAAAGCCAAGGTGAATAAATGCTGCTTGGATTCTTTTTCCTTCTCCTGGCTTCCTGGGACACCCTCTTGATAGTCTTGTATTTCATTCGGATTGACACGTTATGGGTTGAATTGTGTCACCCAAATTTCATGCTGAACTTCTTATGCCCAGTGCCTCAAAAAGCGATCTTATTTGGAAATAAGGTAATTAGTTAACATGAGTCACCCTGGAGTAAGGTGGCCCCGAATCCAATATGACTGGTGTCCTTATGAAAAAAAGGGAAATTTGACATAGATATGCACAGAGGGAGAGCACCACATGAAAATGAAGGCAAAGACTGGGCTAATATGTCTACAAGCCAGGGAACGCCAAAGGTTGCCAGCATCCTCCAGAAGCTAGTCGAGGGGCATGGAGCAGATTCTCCCTCACTGCTTTCAGAGGGAATGAGCTCTGCTGACACCTTCATCTCAGATTTCTAACCTCCAGAACTGTGAGGCAAAAATTTCTGTTCTTTCAGCTACCCAGTGTGTGGTACTTTGTCACTGCAGTCCTAGCAGGTTAAGACAGTAAGAGATACCACCTCTTGGAGAAAGCCTTGTACCTAGGCTGTTCCCTCCTATATTCTACACCTCTCACCCCTACTCCACCACTTACGTTAAGATATTAGAGGGACTGTAATAGCTGTAACTATCCTCAGGAAAATCATTTTTTTCAGCCCAGTTCAGCTTCATAACTACTACTATGGATCAGGAGGTCCTTCCTTCTATTCCACTTAAACCCATCTGCTGCAACGACAACCTGTTTTGTCTTATTTTGCTCTCACAAGAGACACTGGTCAACTAGAACCTACACTTCCAGAAAACTGTTCTTTGTTGTCTAAAAGTTACATGTGGAATCTCCTTTCAATAGCAGCTGACTGCTCCCACCCTCTAAAACAAGGTAAACCTTCTGCTGTCAGTCTGCTCCTGCCCAGACTCTCAACCCTCACCAAATCTGCATGTCATGACCTTTTCCGCCACCTCCCAGAGCAGGCTAGACACGATCTGGTCTCCTCCCCTACCTCCGGCCCGGACCCCTCCATACAATCTGTCCTCCCCAAAGAAGCACTTGTTTATGTGCTCGCACACGCCTGTCTCCAAACACAGCATGGAAATAAGTCCTAAGGACTGAGATGCAGTGGCTGCGACATCGCAGTGACCGATGAGAAGGCCTGATTGCTTGTGCATAGCTGCTGAAAGGGGTCTTGACATTTTAAGTGCTCGTCAGAGTGAGGAATGACAGCAGCAGACAATGAGACACTTCCTCTTTGCCTTTTGCTGGCTATTAATAAGTGTTTCTGATTCTGCAGATGTGGAAGAGATTCTGGGCCATTGGGTTGGGTGTGCTGCATTTTTTTTTTCTCACTTTGTCTTTCTCCAAGTCCCCATTCCCCCCTCTCTCCCCTGTCTCCCTTTCTGCTAGCTGCCAGTCTCCTTCTCTCCTAGTGCTGTGGGCTGTTTGTCTTGGATTCAGATTTGTTAGTGCTCAGGAAATGTCATTAGGCAGCTGGACTCCAACCTGCTCTTGGCTCTTTGCAGGAATTCAATCTCTTCATCTCCCTGGCTTGGACCAACTTCCAAATCCCATTCGCTTTCCCCAGGGTTGGAGAGGAATAGAAGAAATATATATATATCATGCTGACAGAGAAGATAGAGAAAGGGTGTGAGCCTAGACTTAGGGAAGGGGTACCAGGACATTTGCCATGTCCAGGGACCATTGAGAATAGTCAATGCAAGCTGGGACAAAGGAACCAGACCTTGGGAACACACAAGTACATAGAGAGCTGGGAGGTAGATTTTTTTCTCTCTCTCCCTCCTTCCCCTCTTTTGTCCTTCCATCATCAGGGATTTCAGAAAAGCCAGAAGAGCGATGTCCTCCTCCATAGCCTACACAGAGAGGGGTTCTGTCTCCTGGCCTCAGGGAGAATGTTTGCCAACCACATCCACACTTGATATTAGCCAAAACGCCAAAAAGGGATGCTAATCACATCCAAAAGGGGGCTATTTGTTTTCCTGGTTTCTATGTGGTTCTCTGAGTCTCTTTGTTTTTCTGAAATCTATCCTCTCAACAAACTAGGGGGACATCTACTCTGTGTGCCCATAATTAAGGAGCTGCCCTCAGTCCTAAAACTGGGACAGGCTCTGGGCAAACTAGAACTGTAACTCCAAATCACTCCTTGACGCCTAATTTGGTTTTCGATGTCTTGTCTCAAGAGGTACCTGTTTGGCTTTAAATGCATTCTGTTGGAACACGAAATGGGCAGAGAGAAGGATACAAGAGGGTGGGTTGAGATGAGACAAGAAAGAACCTTCAGCCTAGGCAGCATGGCCTTCCTGTCCCAGCAAAGGAGAAAAGAGATGTCCAGACAGGGGTAAGTGAAACCTAGTGATACATTACAAGCTGTAGAGCCTCTGTATCTGAGGAAAATAAGGCTTGCGGGACCCAAAGAAAATAGGGAACAGCACACCTGCTGCCAAGAAAGCCGGGCCCTTAGGTCCCCAGGACCTCACCTTTCCTTTCATCCTCCCCGAGCCAACTGCAGCCAAGCTCCCTCCAGTTTGGCTTCACTGGAGTCCAGCTCAAAAGCCTTATCCCAAGCCGCAGCCTTTGGATCTTTTTATTCTGATTCAATTACATATACAATATGAGCTTTGCAAACAGAAAATTACATGCTGCAATAATTGAATTTTTTCCTGGACTTGCAGCTTGCTGAGCTATGGTGCGGAGCAGCTCCCAGACACCCAGGCTGGCCCCAGGGCCCCTCCTCCACTTTGGCAAATAATAACTAACATTTAAACACTGTTTTATAGTTAATGGTGTTTGTACCTCTACCATCTCCTTTGAATTATTTATGTCATTATTATTGTTGTTCCTTATTATGAATAAGGAAACTGAGGCACAGAGAAATTATAAAACATACTCAATTATCAACAGATAATTGTGGTGGAACTGACATCCGAATTAAGGTTTTGCGTCAAATTCCATGTTTTTTTTTTCTCCACTCCAACCTGACTCTCATTCCCTGCCCGCTCTGACAACCACATGGGCCTGGCTCCCCTGGTCTTCTTCTCCTCTCTCCTACCAGTCTAGGACCACGTGTCACCTCCAGAGCCGTGAATGTAATTGATCCTGCTCTCCACCATAAACCAAAGTTTCCGTTTCACAACCTGTTAATACCTGCACACAAAGATTGTTGTTGGATACTCTAAAGAGTATTATTTTATTTCCATTGGTTTAACAAACCTTTCCCCACTAGGACCAATAAGGCAGCTACTTTCAATTTATTTTACCTGCCCTTTCTTTAAAATAATGCCAAACAGACTAATTTCTTAGGCATACGAAGTCAATGTGGCAGTGACTTTTGTCACCCTTGCCAGCATCCCCTCAATGAATGTTTATTGAGCATCTGCTATGTGCCAGGCATTTGTTATCTCATTAGGTCTTCACAATAAATTAATGAAATAGTTATTTCATTTCTATTTTAGAAATGAGGAACTGGGGCTTAGAGCAGAAAAAAAAATCCTACCCAAGTTTCTGTTTCAGTAAGGACAAGAACCTGGGCCCCAAAACTGCAGAACCTATGCGTTCTCCTTCCTTAATGGTTGCCTTGATTTTGGCATTACATCCATAAAATCCATCCTCCTTATCTAGTCAGTGAGTGACTTACTAAACATTTCTGACGAAGATCCAGGTACCAAGAACAACTCAATAGATCTTGACTATTTACAGGAAAAAAAAAATAAAGTTTATGTTCTGTGGAGCACTGGGCAAGTGGTCTCTGTGATCGCTGTTTATCTTTTGAGTCCTATCTTCTGCCTCTTTTTTCCCCTGCATTGTACTCTATAGTCATGCTAAATTGCTTATAATTCCTTTGCTGCAAACATTAGGAGTTTCACATCTAAGCGTTTTTATGTATGCTTCTCTCTCTCCCTGGAGTATCCTTTCTACTTTTCTTTGCTGCACTTAATCTTCTTCATCAGCCTGGTCATCATCCTCTCCAGAAAGCCTTTGCTGAATCTCAGATGAGCTATGTCTCCTATGCTGCGATTCCGTAGTCCTCTGTGCACTGCTGAGAGGACAGTTACTTGTTCATGTGTCTGTGACCTCTAGCCCTGCCTCCCCTTCACCCCTCACCTTCAGTCCTGAACTAAAAGTTCATTACTCAGATATTAGATTGTTCTCTCTGTGCCCTAGCAGCCAACATAGTTCCTGGCCCATGGTAATCATTCATGAAATATCTGTTGAAAGTCTTCAAATCACTATGTTTAGCTTATGACACTGCATGCATGATCATATCTTCCTAAATACCTAATCTCAGAAGATTTTTCATGTTTCCTGACTCAATATAAAAGGAAATATTTGCCCAAATGGCCTGGAGTTGTATGTACCAATGGAAACTCTGTTTCTTAGAGATACAAAATAATCCTAAAATAAGAAAGTCTCCTCTTACATATCATCTAACTTTGCACTGATTTCCTGGAGGGTCCTAGAGAATGGGGAAATAAGTTTTAGATAGTGCAAAGTTTACCTATCAATCTAACGTTACCCTGACACACAGCTGGCAGGCAAGTCACAGACTAGTTCCTAAGAATATTTCAGACATCATTGTCATAAAAGGAAACCTGAAGAAATGAAGACATTTATCAGAATACTGATAAAGAAAACTCAATATTGCAAAGATGTCAATTCTCCCCAAATAGATCTATAAATATTTAATATACTTCCAATCAAAATTCTCAACATGATTTTTTTGCAACTTGACAAGCTAATTTTGAAATTCATATTGAAAAATAAATATCGAGAAAAATCAAGATAATTTAAAAAAATGAAAAAAGAACATTTGCTTTCTTGGATAGCAAAACAAACAATAAATTTATAATATTTAAACAGTAAAATTCTGTAGTGTTGACTCAAAATAGACAAACAGGCTGATAGACTAGAATACCAAACCAGAAATAAATATACATATTTGCCTGGCACATAGTAGACACTCAATTAATATTTGTTGAGTAATTTAATTGAGATGGCATTTCACCTCAGTTCAGGTGTGACAACTGACTGTTAAAGAAAAAGAAATAGAGCTAGATTCTGCCAGTTATGAAAATCAAATATAAACAGCTTAAAAACCCAAACATAAATATATCCATAATATTTAGAAGAACCTATAGAACAATTTGTTCATGAAATTAGGGTAAGGAGGACCTTCTTAAATGAAAATATGCAAAGGTATATAGTAGAGTTTGACCCATGACCATTTTTATTTAAAAAAAAAAAGGTTTTCTTGGGACATAGCCACATTTATTATTGATGTATTATCTCTTGCAATTTTTTCCTACAACAATAGAGTCAAGTATTTATGACAGAGACCATCTAACTCACAAAACTGACAATAATTACTATTTAGCCATTTACAGAAACTGTGCTGACCCCTGTCACAGAGTGAACAAATAGATAAATATAATTATGTAAAAAATTAAAACTTATCAGTCACAAAGATACTATGAACAAAGTTTGAAAAGCCAAGCACAGAACTGAAGAAAATATTTTCAACATATATAATACAATGAATTATTATCACTGAGGTCGTATGAAGACTGTTTACAAATCAAGGAGCCATGCTAACAAGAAAGAGTCAATAACCCATAGAAAACTGTGCAGAAGACATAAAACAGGAAATTCACAAGAGACATTAATATGGCCAATAGAAACCTGAAGAGACACTCAGCTTTACTAGTTTTTATCACTCAAGGTCCCAGCAGGAAACAGAAGAAAAAATTAGGCAATTTGAGGAAAGTTTAATGAAAAAACTATTTATAAAGGTGTGTACTGGATTTAAAAGAACAAACAAGAGATGATACAGTATTTGGGGGCCAGTAATTTTAAGTTATATATATTTGTTACATATATTTTACTACAGTAAAATAGAATATATCCCCTCCCTTCAAAACAGGCATGAAAAAACCCAACTGTATCGTATTTTAAAATATTTAAATATAAAGATATATAGAGGTTGAAAATAAAAAATGTGAACTATAAATAACAAGCATAAAAAACTGGTGTGGCTATGTTTCTATTAGAAAAAATAGGTTTCAGACTAAATATTACTGGAAATAAAAAGTCATTAAATAATGAGTCAGTTTATCAAAAAAGTAATTTTAAATGTCTATACATCTAATAACAGAGCTTTAAGTATAGAAAGTAAAAATTAATAAATCTAAAGTGAGAAATAGATAAACCTATAGTTTTTATTTTAACAACTTCCTCTCAGTAATTGATAGAACGAGTAGCAAAATAACACCAAAAATATAGATGGTTCGATAAACTGGGAGCTGTTATCACCCCAAAGCCTGAAGGTACAATAAAGAGTAGCAGCCTGGGAGAACTGTGTGGAGAAGGCTGATGACAGGAACTGTGGCTTTCAGCACAGGTTTGCACTAACCCGCTGGAATCTGGCAGAGAAAGAGAAGAGGGAATAAATTCTCCAACTTCACTCTCTTTCCACCTATGGATATTCTATTGGCTGAATGCAAGTGGAAGATGAAGGACAGGGGCTTGTGGATTTAGTCCTTACAGCTCAGCTGCCTAGAGAAAGGATTGGAGAAATGTAAAGAGTGGATCTGGAGGACCAAGCTGAAGATATTTAGCATACTAATAATCAGGGAAATGAAATCAAAGCAATACTGAAATACTCCTTTTCACCCACAAGAATGACAAAAATTTGTAAAGTGAGTCTTGTGAAACACATTCTCACATACTGATTACTGATGGTGCAGAATAAATTGAAATCGCTGCTTTGGAGTCCAGCTTTTCAGTTGCCATTAATGTTTAAGTGTGCATATACTATGGCCCAGCAAGCTCACTTCTCTGTACCTAGAGAAACACCTACACCGAAAAGCATGTACAGAGATGTCTGTCATTGTTTTTAACTAAAAAGTGAAGAATATCCCAGATTCTTAACAAGTGAAGAATAGATAAATTATATTAAAGTCAAACAAGTTATACTATAGTAAGTAATATGGCAGAATAATTCACATTAGTTAAAAGAATAAGGTAAATTCTAATATATACCATTATGGTTAGCTTTCCAAGTATTACAGAGTGAATAATGGAAAATATAAAATAATGTATAGTATTTTATTTTTGTAAAACATGTACAGAAAAGTTATGCATATTTTTATACGAGTTAATACATCTACATCAATATAAACTTATGGAAATAGTCTAAAAGGATATATGTAATGATTAAGTATGAGATGGTTCATATTTTTAATAATCAATGTATGTATCTATTATCTGTGAAACTAAAAAGTCATTACTATCGCTACCACCAACAGCAACAAAAAATACAATCAGCCCCCCTGGAATGCTTTCTTTCCCATGAAGACTTCTGGTTCTGTGAGAATTCCTCCTTCCTGTGTATCATCTGGACCAGACATCTCTATTATAGCATGTGCAACACTCAGTCTTACACCAGGGTTCATGGTTTATGTGTCTGCTTCCCTTTCTGGACTGTCATCTCCTTGAATCCAAAAACTATGCCTCTGTAATGGACATTCTTTGCTATCTTTTCTAATCTTTACCCCTTTCTGGCAACTGTCCCAACTTAAGTTCAATCCACAGGTGACAGCAGTGCCCTCTACAGACCATGCTTGTCAGCAGTAAACCCAAATTGGACCAATTAGTGTCCTTTCCTAGAAACTAGAGATAGAGAGGAACTTAAACCTGCAATATGTCAACTGCCATGTTTTCAACTACGAGGACAGGAGGAGAAGACAAAGCTGGTTTCTGGGAGAAGAAGAATGAAAAGACATGCAGTAGGGAACATATGACTCCTGCTGGTGTTTGAAGACCTGACACTGATTTGCTTCAGCAAAATCTTTTTACCTTTAAATAAAGGTCATCCCTGTACCTTTATAATAAATGTCCATATTTTTACTATCATCTCCAGTTGGTTTCTGTGGCTTGTAACCAAAATAATTCTAAATAATGGTGACAAGTGTTCGCTTCATATCTCCCACTGTACCTACTTCATAGCAGAGCCTGTTTCCTAATAGATGCTCAACAAAAGTTTGCTAAATTGGACAAAATGAGGCATTCCTCTCATAGAAACTTTGCAGGTGCTTCCCTGACCTTTGTTTGACACTCAGAACTCTAGCTTGCCACTTTCCAAGACACCCCATTCTACTGATGGGCAGCTCCAACATTTCCACAGTGGATCCCATGGGCCTCTTTTGATCATGGCAACTTTGCAAACTTGGAAAGTCTTGTCTGAGCCAAACATCCCCAGCTTCACCTATTGTTCCACATAAAGCACTCTTTCCAGACCTTTTCTTCCCTGATCATACCTCTCAGGACAAACTCCCATTTGTCAGTGTCTCTCTTAGAATCAAGTGCCCCAGATTGACTCTTCAGACTTCAAGCCCCTGTGAGTGATAGGCAGAGCTGTGGGAGGCCACAGACAAGCTCCACAGGGCTGGGAATTAGTACGAGGATGTATTATTTCTCTGAGTATTTAAAAAGAATTATCATTTGTAGGAAATTGCCACAATATATAAATTCTTTGCTATTAAAGGTGTGTGAATATGAAATTTGTTAATACCTGAATTTGGTTTGCTGATGAAACCCTAAGCACAATGTGTTACCTACCATAGCACAAAGCACACATCTCCCCAATCAATCCTGCAGTCCCTCCGTGACTATGAATCACTCACACTCGAGGGGCAGCTGGCATCCTTCTAACTTGAAATTGAACTGCAGACTCTGTAAAGTCAAGTGGCAAGCAAGACTGTCAGAGCAAGCTAGAGCTGGGAGGATACCTTAGAAGGGATCATCTAGTCTAATCCCTTCATTTTACAGATAAGCCACCCTAAATCCGTTCTGAAACAAGTGGGGCATTAATAAATAAATAAAATAAAGTAAATTTTACCTACGAAGAAGCTAAGACTCAAAGCAGTTAAGTGGCCAACACAAGAGCATGGGGCAAGTTGGGAGAAGAGCCAAGACCTGCCCTTCCAATCTACAGTTCTCTGTACCTTCCTTTGTGAGAAGTCAGCAGCCTGTAGGCTATAGGCTTCTCTCTGAGGACAGCAGGCACAGACTAAGGGCTGTTAATAGCTGGACCTCTAGAAGCAGCTGAACTAATCAAAGCTTGAAATTAGAGAGTATACATCAGCCAGGCTGCACACCTAGAAATGGTTCCCAACCTGCACCTTATCCAATGTCGTACTGGGAGTCAAATCAATATTAGAATTAAATTCCTTCCTCTTCTTAAAGGTTGAATTTGTGGAACTGTAAGGGACAGCCATCGATTAGAACACAGTACAGGCCGTATGAGCATGTACAAATCTCTTAACTTCTGCAGACGCTTGCATCTTGCCTTCTCCTGCAGTAAGACTTTGGGAAACTGAAAAAGTTGTCTCTCAGTGCAATGACCAGGAAGAACATGTCCTTCCCTTCTGGATGACTTTTCCAAGTTCTAGCATCTCTGGCCTGTGGAAGAGAACTTGTCCGTTTCTCTCAGAGACTAGTTCAACCCTCTAGATACAGTCATCGTTGACTGCACCAGGCATACAGTGAACAGGGGATGCTGTTTGAAATGTAGAGTTGAGCTGGAGGAAAGGCCCTGGTCAGCTCTTTCTGCTTTCCCTGATGTGTTCAAGGGCAGCTGAAGACAAACACGGTTCCTGGAGATGAATTTAAGATCCCTTTGGAATTCCAAAGATCTAAAACTTCATTTCTTCTCTTAGAGAAGTGAGAGCGATGAGGACTCTGTAGGGTCCTGGAAAGCAACATGTGTAAATTATGTAACAGTTTAGGATGCAAGTAACAGAAAATAGAAAAAGATAGCAAGAGGGTTGACCAAATCTAGAAAGACTGGACAAGTCAAGCCTGAAGAATTAGATCTATAAAAAAAAAGAAAAAAAAAACTGACTGTAGCTCCATACTAACTCTTACTTCTCCATCACCCCACTGGCATCATTTCCAAATAGAATACCTCTTTAGTTGGTGGCTTTGCCTGGGTGCCCAGTTTCCAATGTCTTTCAGAAATAACGTTTATCTGGCTTTGAAGGTCTTATGCTGGGGACATTTCTTATTTTCCTTCTTTCTTCTTTCAAAAAGAATGAAAGAAAGAAAGAACAGCAGCTTTGACTAGTCTGAGGGTGACACGAAAGCCTGATTTTTATGCAATATTGCAAGTGCCTTTCAGCAACACAATGGCAGGTTCTTTGACAATGTCATGCGTCTATTCAAAACAACCGGCATGGCAGTCAGAGGCCTGGGCGTTCGCACAGTGCTTGTTCTCCGCAGTGATAAGGCATGTTAGATTTTCCCATTCTATTTGAGAAATAATTCTGGTCTTTTTTAAGTCCCCTGCTTTTTTGATTATTTTTTTCTTGCTTCTTTGCTGAACAATAGGACCTGTCTCTGTTTGATTCCTTCTGTGATGCCTGTGCAGTAACAACTTGAGAAAGAGAGAAAAAGAGAGTGGGGAC